>OX578278.1:41677573-44294306 GCA_951217055.1 Gerris lacustris | reverse complement strand
AAATATCTTGAACTCATATTAGCTCTTACCAGGCAAAATTTAAAACACATATCGTACAGACTGTAGACATGTTTACAGTAACTGAATCCCTGTCACAAATTCTACCTTAATAGAGGTTGCATCAATTAAATGAGAATATCTAATTTATTTCAGGAAAAAGACAAATAAATAATTTTATTTTAATACCTGCAATGAGAGCTACAGGAAGAACAATCCTCTGAAGGCAAAGAGACGCCAACCAGTTCTTCATTATAAATCTGAAAAAATAAATAGCATCAATCAGTAAAGGTTATGAGCAAAATTATTTATAATTTTACCAACTAAAGAATAATGATCAAGTTAGGAATAAAGCAGTAAAGATGCATAGTAAACAATGGAGGGCTCTCTTGTTTCCTTGTAATCTAAAAGAACATACATAAAATCCACATAGCAACATCATATTTTTAGCTAATCTGTAATCAGTTGTACTGCTAAAAACCTCAAGTAGAAGTTAAATAGTGATACTACACAATGTCAGAAGATAACTATTATAATGTTTGAAGTAAAAAGTTAAAAATAAACTTCAACTGTAAGCTAAAAATCTAAAATAATTGCTGGAGTTAATTCATAACCACCAACAATTACTTCAATGAAGTAAGTCAAAGGTAAGATAGCTTACCGCACTCACTATAATTAAAGGAAGGCCCTCATATATACAACAATAGTATTCTAAGCAATATTTAAATTTAATGAGAAGAAATATCCAAATAGTCACTGCTTCTATTAAAAAACATATTTTATTTTGGCTAAACTGCAGTTATCAATACAGTCGGGAATCGCTTGGAAGCACAATTTTGCTTGATTTATACACTTAAGAGATTATATCCCTATGTAAAATGTCAAAGCAGTCTATTAAAAGCTTTTATTTAACTTGCAATGTATGTATGTATGTTCGGGTCAAATCTTGCAACTGAATTTTAAAGCAGTTATCCTCAACCGATTGAATTGAAATTTTGCATACACATTTAGTTTGGACGTCATTCTAAATCCAATATGGCGGGATGCCCAAGATGGTGGACTATTATTTTTTAAGCACGCCCATGATATGGGTATCAAATGAAAGGGTTTGCTGAGAAGAATATGAATAAAAGCTTGTTTATAAAAATATTTTTATATAATCAACTTTTTTGAGATTTATTAATTTGAAAGCTTATATCTATATAATTAATACATTTTAGAGATGATATCCCTTTGTCTAAATAGTACATTCGAGTGAGTCCCCCCCCCTTCCAAATTCTAACCTCTTTTCCTAAGGTGGCTTGATAAATGCAGTTTTACCCATATTTCTGTCTCTCTAAGCAATGGGACCAAAATAATGTTGTTTTTTTTTTTTAATTTTAATTGCCATTTATTGAAATAAATATTTACATAAAAACATAATAAAGAATACATAATTTGTTTTTTTACACATTTCAAATCGGCCTATGGCCGTGGCACCCATATCTGGGTGAAAAAATAATGTTAAGGAATAAAAATTATGGTGATTTAAAGCTCCAAGTAGATGTTTCTAGGTAATATATTCTTGCCCTATTTGAGACAGGTCAACCTTATTTGACAGTCATTGACACCTGAGAATGGCTTTAAAGTCCAATTTGAAGCCTCTGTGGAATTTAACGAAATGTCATTATTTCCCTTTAAGATGAAAAACAAAGATCAAGGAAGGAATTTAAACTTTGCCTGGATTAAGTCATTAGACTCAACTCTACCGAAATCCAAAATTATAATAACTAACCTGTTTAAGCTGCCAACCTGCATTATATTTATTAAAAATTATTTTGTTGACCAATTTGATTTAAAGCTTGCACCAGCACAAGAAACCACTGACTTCATCATTTAACAAGGCTGCCAACCAAACTTCTCTTAACGACATAAATGTTGCCAACTAATTTAACTTAATTAAATTAATTACTATATAAAGAACTTCAGATATTCAGTATTTTACCCAAAACAAATAATTAAATGCTGGTAAAATTACAACATTCAAGAAAAATAGGTGACACCTAGCATACTCAAAAGTACCTAATAGTACAATAAAAAGAAGAAAACAGGGATTTAACATCTAATGACTATTTAGACAAAGTTTGTTTACAAACTACTGATAAATTATTAACTAAAAATATTGAATTAGGCCTTACATTCAAAGAGTGGATTTACTCAATTATAGAATTTAATTAAAATAGAGCAGAAACAAAAGGATATTTTTTTTAACAATTATTACAAATTGTAAACGAACTAAGATCGTCGTAAATTTCTATTATTTATAACTTCTAAGTATTGGTTTCGACTGCAGGCTTCCACTAAGCAAGAGGGGGAGGTTCTTTTTAAATTACGAGAAACTAACAAAGAACCTCATTAAAGAAACCCATAACTAAGTTTAACAGTTTGATAAACACGTTACAAGTAGATAACAGAAGAAACTCGAGTTGTCAATTCCTCAATTGCTTATTTTAAAGTCGTAGAGACAAAGGAACACCACCAACAAACAGTCGTTAAAATCGATCTCATTGTTATTCTCAAGAAAAACATTGACAACCAGAAAAACTTGTTTATGCTCCTAGTAAAAATATAACATTTAAAACCGATTAGGGTATTAGAAAAAGTAATTAACTTACAATTTTTATTTACGAGCCGGCGTAAAATTCAATCGTAAACAAATCTAAGGCCATTGAGTTCACATTTAACAACCAATTTTACACAAATGTACATAATAGAAAAGTAATTTTATTCATCTTATCCACAGAGCGTTAATAATTCACCATCGGAAACGAAACAAATTTAAAGAACAATCGAAATCGAAAAGGAGTGAAAATCCACATAATCTACTTAAACATACTGCGTCCCACGGGCGAACGCAGTTGACTGACTTCGACTTCAGTTTTTGATTTTGATAAGCTTTCAAAATAAACATCGCTGCCAACCAAACCAAAATTATAATTCAGCCTGACATAAAACGAACAACACTGATTATCAGTTTCTGTCACATTTCACATTGTTGAATTCAAAAATGGCGGTGAATCATGTTGTGTTAAGTTCACGTGAGTTTTCTAGTAATAATTAATAGTTTTGATTATTTATTGTTAGTAAAATTCTTGCTTTTTTTTAGTTCAAAGTTTTTTTATTTTAATTTAATGTTTTAGAACTCCTGGGTAGATTAGAAAACGACAATGAAGACCTGGACGGGAGACTCAAGATTGCGGTATTGGTGTTCTCTTCGTCTGGAATACCTATTGTCCGTAAAGAAGAGATTATATTTGAATGGTTGACGATGCAAGTCAATGAAGTAGGTGTTAAAGGTTCACCTGAACCGTATAAAACCATAGCGTCATGTGTGAACGGCCCTAGATTACCTGGTCTAACCATGGAACTTCATAGAACTGTTGTGGTCTCATTGATCGAGGTAAAGAACAAAAGGATAAAATGTACACAATTTTATGTTATATCTTTGTATGCTGTTGTACATTTTAAAATTTTCTTAACTATTGAAGTACACTTAAGTGGTATATTGGGACAGATAGTTTTTTTCAGTCCGTTAAAAAAAAAAAAATCATGTTTCTACAAAGTAGACTCAGTTTATAGTTAGGTTTTGATAGGTTGCAAATTTAAAAATACAGTGGAAACCCTCTTAACCAGCTAATTTGAGACTGAACCCATGGCTGGTTAGACCAACTTTTTCTTGCTACATGCAAATTTAAACAGAGGAATACTTTTAAACATTATAGTACACCTCAAAGTAACATGTCAGCTATTCAACTAACTACAACAGTCGGATGTCAAAGATGCCTTCACTTAAAAGTGGTATACAGACCCTTTTTTGTCTTTTATATATATCAGTTAAGAAAGGTCGGTGACAAGAGTTTAGTATGAGGATTCACTCCACCTGATCAGCCAATTGAACTAAAACCAGATAAGGTTTCTACTGAGCTTTATGCTGACTGCTACATTAAACAAGGGATCAATTTAATGCATTTTTTGATTATAAAAAATATCATATTCCAACTGTTGATTATGATTTACTGGAAAATATAAGCCTGTAATAGCCCATGGATGAGTGGAATTAAGTTACTTAAGGAACTAAAGACACTCTTATCAAACTAAATCTCTCTCCAAAGAAAGTTGAATTCAAAAAGTGAACTGACAACATTTTTATTCTTTACCATTATTAACAACTTAAGTTATTTTGGCTAAGCTAAAGAAAACTTGAAAAGAATCGCTTGCAGTGATTTATACATATCAGAGATTATAACCCTTTGTCAAAACAGTACATTCGAATAAAGCACTCCCTAAATTTCTAAGCCCGTTACAGATTTACTGAGTTAGGTATCCTTTTTTTAAAAAATAAATAATTTAGATAATAACTAATCTTAGCTAATTTAGCTTAAGATTTCTTTTTAATTTGAAAGAAACAAAGAACTAATTTAATAACAAAACATTTATTCTAAATACAACTTACACAGAATAAAAATCAAATTTAATCATACTTTTTTGGGTACTTCTTTAGATTGTTACTGCCCTACATTTTTTTTTAGAATATAAATGACTAAGTAAATATCTATTAAGTTAAAGGGATATTTAGTCCAATTTACTTTGGGGCAAAGGAATATCATACTTCTGTTTTTGTAAGAGGAGCAACAGTCTAAAGATGGACATTCCGTACACCTTCTTTAGATTGTTACTTCTTTCTGTTAATTTATAAGGGGAGTAACAATCTAAAGAAGTGACCTTTTTTTGTACCAACTAAAATATTTTAATTAACTCTGGCTATTTTTATTTTTAGGCATTATCAACTCCGTTGAACTCAGAAGATAAGGATGTTGAAGAAAAGAGAAAAGAATGCATACTCTCAGTTCTCTTGTCGACATATTTTCAGAATATTTTTTATCGAGATGTAGCTTCATTGTCAAAGCTTGTCAAAGAGTATTGTGTTTCTAGTGAGCACTCTACAATCAACTCAGATGAATTATATAAAATTTCAAAAATGATATCTAACTTCAGCAAGCTTTGTCTTCTTCACGAGGAGCTGAGATTTATTTTTATCTGTGAAATGATGCTTCCTTTATGTAGCATTCTCTCTAAAGTCACTAATAGATATGAGGAATGTGAAAATGAAATTTATGATTGCATGTTGCAGGTATTTTTTATTTTATTTTTTAAAAGTAAAATTCAGTATCTTCAGTTATACTGTTTTTATTTAGAAATATAAAGATATAATTAATATTAATTAAGTTTTTAGGTGGATCCTTATTTGGGTAAAAATTAATTTACAATGGTTTCACTCTAGGCAACGTTTCGACCTTGCCGGTCATTCTCAAGGCTATAAACAAACTTTATTTTTTATTTTATATACGAGGTTTTTTTTTTTTTTTTAATAAATACAAAGTATGATGTATGCATCCTAGGGTTTTATGTTGTTTTTTTAAAAAATAAAGTTTGTTTATGGGCTGGAGAATGACCTGCAAGGTCGAAACGTTGCCTAGAGTGAAACCATTGTAAATTAATTTTTATCCAACTACAAAAATTAATACATATAAAAGGGTACATATAATCATGGATATAATTAATTATAATAACCAGCAGATTTATTTACTAAATTCCTGTATTATTGATTTGAGCATGGGTTCAAGCAGTACCACCTTCCTTTATTGCTCATAACTCATAACCTTTGATTTCTACTCATATTTTTTTTGGGCCTTAATTGTACTTCCCCGTGTTTGTCTAAGCCTCCACTACAAGGTCATTTAGAATTCAAATCTAATCCTTGCTTCTTCTATATTCTTGAAATGGCATTTTCTGGTTTCATTTATGTTATGCAGCAGTGGTGAGGTGACAATTTCTTATATCAAACCTTATAAATGTACTAGAAATATGCACTCTTCATAGTGAACATTTTTCATTGGAATAATTTGATGTCTTTTTTATTTTTTCTAAAGACTGCTTCCAATTTACTACTGATTAGCCACTTCATTTATAAATTTAGATTTATAAATATATATTTATATATAAGGGAAAACATCTTTGAAAAACAAGGTCTTTGAAACATTTTTTTGTATTATTTATAATATTATTAAAAAGGAGATGGGAGGAAGACATTTTACCATTACATCTTTTGTTATATTAGTAGTTCTTGTACAGGATTACAAAAATAAATTTAATTTCTTTCTTTTCAGATTTTATTTCGCGAATCTAATCTTACTGAAAAATTAATAGAACTCTTCCACACGAAGAAGGATCCTGAGGACAAGTCGTTTATCTCTACTCTTATTTATATATTGAGGAGGTTACCTAAGACATACAATGTGGATGTTGTGAGGATTGTATTCACTTTGTTTTTGAAGGCTATTTTGCATAATAATAAGGAGAATCATTCTCAGGTGTTCAAGGTGTTTACACTTCTTTGCCTTGCCCTTGGAATTAAAGTTAAAGGAATGGTCTCTATTGATCAAAAACCTGTGAAGAAATGGACCCGGGAGGAGACGTTTACAGTCATTGCAAGCATGGTTCAACTCATGGATCAGATGAAGTTATCGATTGATTGTACGATTGAAAATGATGTTACTCTTCAGGTCTGGTTTACATCTATGATCATAGGCTTGGCAAATATCAACGGAGGGAACTTAAGTCCTGAATTTTTAAAAATGATTACTGCAATATTGAAATTCAACCCCATGGTTATTGAAAGTGCACATAAACCATTATGCACTCAAATTATGCTAACTTCGAAAACAGATGATAATGTCAAAAAAGAATACATATGTTTGTTGAAAGCAATTTTGGATGGTTCTCTTCAAGTCAGCCGCTTGCAGAAGTTCTTATCAAAGTTCCTGTCTTGTGTCGAAGAGCATTTGCAGTTTTCAGATGATATTTCTTTTGACGTTGAAGCTATTTTTCCAAAGGAAATTACTGATCACTTTTGTGTGAGTGTTTCAATGATGCCAGGATCACAAGTACTGACCACTACAAAATCATTGCAGTATCACCTTCATTTTTTGTGTACTAACAAATTAGCGGCTTCTACCTCAAGTTTCGGTGAGTATTGCATTACTTAAGTATGTAATTAAATTATTTGGTATTTAGATTTAATTTTATTAATCAGGAAAGGAGGGATTTTAATAATTTATCTACTAAAGAAGAGTATGATTGGTGTCTTACTATTTAAATAATTTTCCCCTAACCCAATCTAGGTAAGTTATCTTAATTTAAAATAAAATAAAAGAATCCTACAAGGGCACCTGCTAGACCTCAAGTTTTTTTTTGTCCTTTGTAGCTTGGTCTAACCATGAAAATAAACAGTTAATTATTGATTATTGTTTTTATCCTCTGGATAGTGTCTCAAATATATTCTTCAAATATTTTCTTCTGTCATTAGTAATAAAAATATATTAATAATTTCAGGAGTCGATTCACTTCTATCAACAGAAATAGTTACACATTTGTTAAATCTTTTTCTGAAAGGCGTGAAGATTGCAGACTTTAACACTCCTACGGTTGTTAAGGATAAATTTTGTAGCATTGTTTTGGAAATTGGTGAATCATTGGAAAAATTTTCTGATATTATTATAGAAAGCGAACATGTAAGTGTTTTTATAATTATTATTATTATTTAGTAAGTTGCTTTATATTACATTACTTTGTTTGTCTACTTATTATTATCGTATTTAAGAGTGTAAGTTTATGAAACCGGTATTTGATATAAAATCCATAGATTTTAAATAATTACATACTTATATGAAAAACTAGCTGATTACCCATACTCTGCTAAGGAGATTTTAATTTAGAAGAACCGACTTAAAGAAAGAGTTATCTTTAAAATAGAGATATTTTCCTAGTGCATTCCTCCCCCCTCCCGGTTTAAATTGGAATTATTTTTGATAAATATATGCCTACATCCTAAAGAGAAGCCTTGTTTTAAGTATTACAGTTTGTGTGTTATGAGTGTGACTTTTGACAGCGTGGGAAAATCTGTAGGGAGCCATTGAGAGGTCAGGATTTTCAATTTTAGAAGGTCGTGCCAACTAGGCACGACCTTCCCACAGGCCTAGTGATTTATTTTTTTTTCTCATTAAGGTTGGTTAATCTGAGTGTCAAAAGTCACAACTCCTAACGCGCACACACTGTAACTTTCAAATTTCCAAAGCTTCGTCTAAGCTTAATTCTCCTTCCTTTTAATTCCTTTTATTTTGCCCATATTTTCACCCTTAGGGATAAAATTTTAAAAAATCCTTATTGGCAGAGAGCAATATTAATTTAACAATTATCATACTGTGTTGATTTTATTGTTGTGTTAAAAGTGAGACATGCTTTAAATAAGTATAAAATCGCCATCTTGGAACATAATGGCTGATTGGAAAACACTTTTACAAAAGTTGTTATGTCATAGAAGGAAGCATTAACTGAAAAATTTATAATTTCAAGGTTGTGTCCAAATTTGCATACAAATACCCATTATCTTAATTTAACCCTTTAAGGGGTTATACCAAAAAATAACCCTTGTGGACCACTGCAAAAATTTTCAAAATTGTGATGAAACTATTTCATTAGTTCTGAGAGGTGGGAGACCCCAATAAAAAAATATATATATTTATAAAAATTATATTTTATTCATTCTAGCCCAGAATCATTAATATAGTTGTGGTACTACACAGATACCACGGGGTAACATATGCACTAAAGTATGCATGTTACGAGTTGTGACTTAACAATCAGATTGAGGCCAACCTACATGAATAATATAATTTATTAAATAAATAAATAAATAATAAATATAAATAAATAATATAATTTAATAATAAAATAAATAAAGCCCCTAGGCCTATGGGAGGGTTGGGGCCAGTGACATTTTTGTTTGTCTAGTTGGCCCGACCATCTATAATTCAAAATCCTGACCTTTAACGGCTTCCCACCCCAATTTTTCGGATCTTCCAATGCTGTTAAAAGTCACAACTCATTACGTTCATACTTTAGATAATTTATTTTTACTATTTGATTACTTTTGCCCAAAAGCTTAGTAGTACCTCTCAGGAATTACCAATAAAGATCTAATTGATATGGAAAATAAAAACAAAAAGAACTAAGAAACCTAAGGTTCCTCTAAGGAACTTGAACCCTCGGGAACGTGCGGTCCTGTGAGGCCTAAATTCGAGATATAACTGTGAAATTGAGATAGATGTGGGTACGGTTAGAATATAGGAATTTTTCTAGCTACATTCCTTGCTTTTATCAAGAGAGCCAGTCACTGTTTGACATCATACGTGATTATACTTTAATTCTGTGCCCATATTGTCCTAACAGGGGTCCGCGCCTCCTCATGTTGTGTTAGACTGCTCACACCTGAGGGTTAAAAGAGGTGGTACCCCTGAGGGACCACCAGGCCTCAAAGGAAATTTAACTTTTACGTAATGCTTTGACTAGTGTAAATTTACTTCGGTAACTACTAAGTGCAACATTTATAAAGGATAAACATGTATAATTAATAAAACTGAAATTATGAACGACAGTTGCTCAAAAAATCAAAAATTAAGGTTGTAGATTCAATTTACTAAAGCCATACATATATAACTTGGACCTATAGACACAGTGAATCTGTCAGAATCTGTTTAATTATACTACTATAATGCTACTTTTGCCAATCTTCATCATCTTTCTTACTAAAAAATGTTTTTCTTATAAAATTAAACATTACTTTTTCCTAGTGTGTTCTTTTTTTAATAAAACTTCTGCATTTCAGGATGACAGATTATTGTCTTGCTTTTTAAGACTGTGCTACTCCATTGGTGCATCTATTCTTCTAATGTGGGAATATGATCGGGATGAGAGAAGACCTTTGGAAGTTATAGATAGTATTCCAACTAATCTAAGCTACATTAATTCGTACATTGATGCAGATGCTTGGGCTCGAATAGCAAAACAAGTACAAACTAGTGAGAGTGACGTTGTTAAAAATAATTTTGTAAGTAATAAAAGTATGTTTGATTCATATTATATATGAATGGAGTTGCTGCATTATTTTAATCTATCTTTTTAGCTTTTAATTATACTTTTTTTTCATATTATTTTTTTTACACACTATATTACCTTAATTGTTTGTCAGGGACAAATCTATTAATCTATACTTAACCCACTTCCCGACTACCTATTTCTGATGATGTTACAATAATCAGTCATTAGTTTTGCAAAATCGTTTATTTAGCTGATAAATCAAATAGCTGATAAATTTCGGTAGCAAAATTAGGTTATGTTTGTTTAAGCTAGGATGGAGCAAGCTTTGTTGGAATTCTGTTCCTCTCACCTTGGGGCTACCGCTAGACGTGATTAGGCTGTCACAGGACTGCCTATTTACTCTGCTCTACCATCAATTCTACTTGGACAATTTTCCTCAAAAAACTATTATAATTATTTTATAGTCTCTACATGACATTATTACACCAACTATTTTCTATGCATAGATTATTGTGCTGTTTTATTAAGTTTTCATTTGTATTAGCCAATAAATTATAAAAATTTGAGTAGTAAAATTGGGAAAGAAATTTCAGGAATCCAATAACGATGGCCACTGTCAGCTAAGTAAGGTTAGAATAGTAGAAGATTTAATGTGACAGACTAAAAAGTAGAAAATAATATAATTTGATGTATGTTCTAGTACTTGTTAATCATGCAGAAGATGACAGCTGTTTCACAAATCGAAGAAGGTCCAAATGGTCCTGGGACACAAGCAGCTCGGTACCTATTAGCCAATGCCAGCCCTAGTTGGCACTGGGACAATGCTGCTGTCCTTGCTCCTCTTTTACAAGACAATGAGCTTTTAGGTTTATTGGAAGGTCTCATTAAGTCCGCCGGGCTTGATCATTCTAGGTGGATTCCCTTTGTATCATCAGATTATTTTTCTCGTAACAAGTAAGTTTCACGGATATAATTTTATCGCTCTAGGGTTGTCGATTATTCCAAAGAAACCTAAAATTATGTTTCATTTTTAAATGTCTATGTACAAGGGTGTCTCAAAAAGTAATTTACATTATGTTTTTAAAATCTTGGAGGTGGGCAGGAAAAAGTCAATACTCATATGGAACATTTGTCAAAGGGTAGTGGGAGTACTGAAATATTTCTATGACCCTCCTATCACCCCACAGTCTGCTCACTCCCACCACCATTTGCAAGGTTCATGCTATTATTTGTCTTTTTGATGTAAAAAAAAAGCCAGCACCACAAAGAATCTAAAAAAGCGAAAGTTTTAGATTCTGCCTGCAAGGCCTTTTGGGATTATAAGGGATTGTTGCACATTGATCACCTGCACATTACCTCATTGATCAATTGTATTATTTTATTCTCTTTGTAGGAGGTTAGTTGTGGCGACAAGCACAGGGCTTTTGACAGCCGTAGCTAGACATATTCATAAAAATCGGAAGAATGGTGCTGTTAGTCACAGAGTGATGTCAAAAGTTGCTGTTGTCCCTTTGCTTCAATACGAGTTATCTCGTCTGTATGAGGAGAATGAAGAACTAGAATGTGATCTCAGATGTTTCTTTGAGGAAATGATTGCTGAATTGGAAAGTTATCTTCTTGAAGACCCTGCACCAGCTTCAACTAATGAAGACTACTCTATAGGAGGGTAAAGTATTTTTTTCTCTGTTTTTCATGGTTTAAAAAGAGTATAGAACCAAGATAGGGAAATTCTTAGGGTTACCACTGCTATATATATTATTTTTATTTATTTTAAGTAGCAAAGTATATATTTTATAGTAGTTGAAAATTACACATAACTCTCACTTTGCTTTAATTCAATTTGTCATACACTATTATAATAATTTAACATTATTGTCTATAATTCCAATGGAATAATGCACCTCCTCAATATTAGAATGTAACGCTTTCCTTGCTATTTAGAATAATTTTTGTTTGTTAATTCAATTTAAAATTATAATAAATAAACCGTAATGTAAAGGAACTTCCTTATAAATCTTCCTGCAAGTGTGAATCCTGATGTTTCAAACCCATTGTAGGGATTAATGTCAAGAGTGTTGCTCATTACTTGTAAATCATTAGTAATTTAAGCACAACTCAGTTGTTATTATCACACCATGACCAACTCTCTCTGGAATTATACCTTCCGTGGTTTTGAAACAATAGGATTCCCACAATCTCAGACACAGCTCTCTATTTCATCTGAAAATTTTGAACTTTATCATTTTTTTTTTTTTATAGATAAAGTTGATGTGAATGATAATGTGTTTTATGCTTGTATGACTCATCATATATTTTTTTTAAATTTTAGTTTTATTGAGATTATTACTAAAATCCCTTATGAAGATTGCAGTTATGCTCTAGAAGTGTGCATGCTTATTGCTGTCATATCTCTTCTCTGTGACATTCCTGTTGGAACTAATAACGATGCATTACTTTTGGAAAAGTTAAATGGTAAATATTACATGTTTTGATCTTCATGTCTTATAAATTATATTCATTAAATTATATCCTTTTAATGTGTGTGCTGATACATGGAGCCTAAACTACTGAACCAATTTAAATTAAATTTGGTTTACAGTTGAGTCATTTCTCAAGACAAACAACACTTGTGATCCATACTGACACACCACAAAAATTAATTTATTTCTTTTATCGATAGTGTGTAAAAAAAAGTATTTGTTTGTGTGAAAATATTAATGATTGTGTTTTAATGTAATTATTTGTTTTAGCATTTTTAAGAGAACCTAAAATGAGTATTCCTGGATTTCTACTAAATCTTCACAGTGGAGCTCTGTTGAGGTTTCTAGTTAAAAGAACAGATTATTACCCCTCTCAGAGATTACTTATTCAGAGATTCTGCAATTTTTCTGCCACTAGTTCATATACTAATCACATCCTAATTAAATATGTCAAATCTCCAACTGCTTCAACTCTTTGGCAAACATCGTCTGTTATAAAAGCCCTAGCAATGGTAATAATATAAATAAGATTTTTCAATTATGAATATTATAGCATTGTTCAATAATATTAATTTAAATTGTGCAAATAATTCTACATATTCTATAAAACAACTCCAATTAGATGAATAGAGTAAAATGAGAAACAAATAATTTATTTCTACTTCAAAAGTATTGTAAACGGTTACTAATTTTTATTTATTCTTACAGCATAATAAAGGCACCTTGGAGGCCTCTAAGAGAAAGAGTTTAATGAAGCTACTTAATGCTACCATTCCTCTACTAGAGAAGGAGACACCCTCTATAGCACTCTTACCAGATTACTTTGTCACTTTAAAGCAGCTCTGTAAATTAAATGATTATCCCTTGATTACCAAGTTATTCAAAAATTTTAAGGCATACCTTAATTTAGCAGTATGTATTAACAATTTTTATATATTTTTTTAATCTTTTAAATTATTTATTTGTGACATACTATTTTTATTTGCAATCTTAGGGGTTTGTCTATAAGACTTGCCAATGGGTTTTAAATTTGGCAAAACTTACCTAAAAGATTGTTCAGGCTAAGTATAATCAATTACTCAATAATTTCTGATCTTTCATTTCTGTTTGTGGAATAACATCTCATCTTTCAAGATTCGGCAAACTTTGATTGTTCAGACTATTCATTCCTTAATGGAATATAATTTCAACTCTATAATACTGAGTTGACTGCTCTAGAGCATGTCTAATGTGCTATCCCATTTGCATAATATAACCTGCCAGTCTCTGGAGAGATGAGCTAATATTGAAACATGGCACTTCTAAGTATAAAAATTAAGTTTATTATTTAATTAATGTCTTCTTATATCATATATATTTTGTTTTGATTAATAATGATAATTTGGCATTTATTTTCAGATAGCAAATTATGAATTTGGCAAACCTCTTGTGAAATTGGTTCTGAAGCGTAGGTCTTTGCTTTTCAGTGAGTTCCCAACTATGTTTCTTACGGACATGTGGGAAAAAGTATTCTCAGTTTATGATTTAGATGATTCAAGTGTTTTCCTCAATTTCTGCAGTTGGTTGTCATGGGAAGAAATAAGAATAATTTTGATTGATATGCACACTTTGATGGTCAGTCATTTTTACTATTAATTTTAAATATAAAGGAATTTAAATTAATTAAACTTTTTTTTTTTTTTTAATTTCCTTTGATTTCTCATTATTTTATTTCCAATTTTAGCATGAAGGTATGATGGATTCTCCCACGGATAAAATTAAAATAAGAAGGTAATATTTATTAGTTACTACATTTCAGTGTTAGTTTAGTTACTTTATTATAGTGTTATATAGAAATGCAAAAGCAAAAAGATCTAATATGCTGAGGTTTAAAAAGCAAACAAATCTAAGTAACTCAGTGATAATGATCTATTTCTTTAATGTTTTTTCTCTTTTATTAGTCAATACTTCACTCTTTTAGCTTTGTAAGGTATCCTTCTAAGCTTTCAGCCCATCAAGATATATATTTTAAAAGTTTGTCTTGTGGTTTTCTCAGATGCTTGTCCCTATGGAAGACAGTTATTTGGGCAGATGTAGGTGTCTCACAGAGGAAAGAAGTAACCCAGGCATTAAATACTTTTATGACACCTTTGCTGGAGCTTGTTGGGTCTTGGCATGAAGAAGAAGATCCAGTTGTGATACCTGTTCTTGACTTTTTAGCTGAAATTGGACAATGTACTTCTGTAAGTTTTCCCTGTTTAATTATATTTTTAGAAGTGTTTGCACTCAAACTACATATAGGGTAGAAGAATCATGGTTATAGGATTGGGCACTAAATCGGAACCTCAAAATCCTGGATTGTTAAATTATTTAAGTTTTTGCAATTTACACATGGAATTTTTAATCTGCTTCTCTTATTTATTAAATTGTTGGTCTTTATCATAGCAAAGTGATACCAGCGATGTTTTAGCCGAATACCAAAGTGCACCAGGAAACATCCTTTCTAGCTGCCATTTTGCTATCATTGATATCAATAACAGAGCTAAACTCCTTTCAATTCTTTGTTATTCACTTTTTATTTTATTTACGCTTTACCTAGAATTACCTATAACATATTAGCATGGAACATGCTTTAGCTTTGGACCTAACTACCAAAAAGTGTCACATTTGTGGGGAATGCGGATGTGTGACGCGGAAGAGTTACAACATTTTGTAATGATTTTTTTTTTTATATAGTAATAGATAAATTTCAATAAGATTGATATATAATAATATTTTTTTATTTCTTTATTTAATCCCCTTCACAAATAAGTCCAATATACAGGAGTCAAGTTATTTCAGCAGTCAACAATTTGAACAATAATATTAACACTCTGTTTTGATTTCAATTTTTTTTGTATCATAACATAACCTGATGGATACCAACAACAATTTTGATTTTTAATCCCAAAATATCAACTATTTTTTTTTTTGGTTTTGGTTACAATTGAAGTCAATGATTCATGTTTACAGGCTGCATGCGCATCTTCATTGCAAGAAAATGTTGTACAGAAAATGCCCCTGTTTGTTTAATTTTATTTTTCACATTAACTTGAATTTTTGCACCAGTTTTATCTTTTTCATAACTATTTATTCATTCTAATTTGTTTTTCCTGGATGTTAACATAAAAAGAAAACTGAATAATTAATTACAAACTATGGTTTTAAAAAACCTTATAATAATAGAAAATTTAAAAATGCTTAAATTTTGTTTCTAGTTACATAATTTTGGAAGCCATATTTTGGATATGTACTTTATAATCCTTGGGGAAGTTCCACTTGAGGAAAAAACTTTGGATCATCTCAATGCTGGTTTGGACGCGCTGATAGCACTTTTCATGTTCAGACGTACCCTCATCGTAGACAGGTTACCTCCTTTCTTGCAGGTATTCCGAAAGTATGTCAAGGCACTGGGAAGAATATCTTCTCCAGACTTAGAGGAACCTCTTCTCTTCAATACTACATCCTGTGCTGACAGACTATACAGGTAATTTAAATTATTTGCTTTTTTTACATGATTTTTAATTCTCATTTGGAAAAAGCTGATACATTTATTTTAATTTCTTCTTGCATTCTTCCACTTTTTTTTTATTGTAGATACACACCTCTTAGTTATTGTTGTAGATACTAGCGTTGGGACAACCGACTAGAAAAAACAACCGAATGAATAAGTCGATTCGGGAAAAAACAGTCGATTGAATTCAATCGACTGAAAACAGTCTCATAGCGGGTATAGGATATATGAATAAAGATATAAACCGAGACTGAACTCGCAAGTCGAATTTTTCAATCGAATGGTTTTTTTTATATAGGAGAAGTACGGTGGAGGCAGTAAAGGCCTCAGAGCTGAGGGGGGGTGAGAGTGAGAAGGCGCTTGACACTCGTTATCTCGTCCCAAACTACAGCCTGCTACGACATCGTTTTCATTCGAATGAAAAAATATAGACTGAGACTGAATCCAGTCGACTTTTTCATTCGAATGTTTCATTCGGATGTTTTTTTGTTTTGGGTAGGGGAAAGGAACGACGGTGAAGGGCTCAGAGCGGAGGAGGGGTGAGAAGGCGCATGACACTCGTTATCTTATTATACACACGTCCACATATACACGTCCGAATTACAACTAATACAACTTCAAACTATAGACTGATATCATTCGAATGAAAACTAGATATCCACAACCGAATGAATGAATATTTTAAAACAACCGTTTAGTCGACTTTTTTCAATCGATTGGTTCCCAACGCTAGTAGATACACACAATATATAACCAATTTATAACTGTTATATTCTTTGATTTTTTTTTTTTTCAGGGGCTCTGAAATAATGGTAAAATATAAAAAGGATTTTGGACGAGTTACGCCTTACATTATATCAGATTTACTAGGCATTTTTGAGATCTACTCTTTACATCCAGAAATTAAGGTATTTAACTTTGTAATTAAGGTATTAAAAAAACATTTTTTGAGTCTTAATAATTACACTTTACTTTTGTGTTTGGCATAAAAGTATATTAATTTTTTAATACTTTTTTCAGACTCACTTTGTAAACACATTGTGTTCATTTTTCTCCATTCTGGATGAACATGGCAAAGCCTTTTTGGCGAATTCTCTCAATCCTGCTTGCCAAGAACTCTACAAAACCTACTTAGATGAATACAACAGGTACTACAAATATCATGGAAAAATCTAAATAGTGTTTCTCAATCATTTGTAAATTTTTTTGTATAATAAATCAACCATTATATTTATTCCACTCAGATTTAAAAAAAAAAAAAAAAAAAACATATTACAATATACGTACAATAATCTCTAGATTCTAGGTATTAAATATTTTATTTGTATAAATGTGATTTCTGTTATTAAATGTCATATATAAATGTATCACTTATTATTATTCTTTTTGTAGATATTATTATTTTTTTTTTTTTAATGTGAAACTATGGGTTATTTTGTTATTTAATTTTAAATAAAAATACAATTAACAAAGTAATTTGTCTTATGTGTTTTATGTTTATTCAATTCTGATAAGTCTACACCTTTTTAGGTACCCTTTGCCCAAAAAAATCTGTGCCTACTACTAAAAATGTGTCCAGTCAGTGGCGTATCCTGCGGCTAGGTCTGGGGGGGGGGGCACATTCTAAGTCAGTTTAGATTGGGAGGGGGGGTTCGTAGTGATAAAAAGAAAAGGGAACTACTTATTCAACAAAACAGCTCCCCCCCCCAAAAAAAATGTACAACTAATAAGAAGAAAAAATCTCCGCGCCCAAGTAACAACTGTTTTAGAACGTATTCGTTAGAAAATGTTATGCTGTTGCTTACTGCAGTACAATATCATACTGTAAGTCATGGGCAATAACATTTTGACGCTGAACAAAAAAGTTCCTATAAACATGGATCCGGAACAGCTTCGTTTTTGGAGATATTCGCGAATAACATTAAAAAACATCACTTTTGGGCGTTTATCCTTACAATTCTCAAATACTAAGCTTTTTACCATAATACTCCTTGAAGCAAATCTTATAGAGAAAATAATTTTTGTTGACTGATATCAATCCCAGCGTTATGTGTGAACTCTTGGACGGATAACACTGTCCTACGATCTTAGCCTAAAAATTAGTAAAAGGAACATGAACACCAAATTTCAACTAAATCGGTCAACTTATACTCAAGTTATCATCGGACACGAAAACATTACTGACCGACACAAACAGACAAGATGCATAGTTTGTTGAATGTAAGAAGCTCGCTTCAATGTTGATAAGAGAATCTTATATTGCAAGGGAAATTACACAATTTCTTAAATACAATCGCATCTAAGTTTACCTTGGATTTAATGAACTTGGTGCAGCTGTAACTTTCAATTTTAACAATGGCTTAGCTCTTATTAAACTGTCATAGCTACTTTTTATAAACCCAATCACTTTATAATAATTGGAAACCAGAGATAATGCTTTTTAGCTTGGCAGCAGTTAGGACCTGGGTATGCCAATAGATGAGATAAATGAAAAAACTAATCTGTAAGGCCTGACGCTCATTGAGATGTAGGGCAGGGCAGCACAGTTCATTTAGCTGTAGAAATATAGGAGATTGTGCAAATTGAGACACCAGATCCAGTAGCGTCGGTAGGCCATGTGTTGTGTAGTACTGCTCTGTCTATTTCTATTCGTGTGGTTTCATATATTACTGTGGTTGAAAAAACTCCTGCCCTGCTCAGCGTCTCAATGTGTGCTCAGGTGCTATAAAGATATCAGGACCCGAAAAACTTAGTGATCATTTTACACTAGGTCAATTCAAAGACAGGCAAACTTAAGGAAACTGTTTAGTGTTACAAATACTAGATGTTGGTTGACAGATGAGGTCAAGTTGCAGACGTTTCAAGATCAATCATTAATTGACATTCATCTTGTAATTAAATAAGGTCTAGCTTCGTCTTAAATAAAATTGAAGAATACTTCAAGAAGAAGGAAAGAGAGGTGCTTTTACGTTTTTCAACTTTGCCGGCTTCAAGGTAAAACTTTCTGGACTTAACGATCTATGTCCACATTGTTCTGACCAATATTTGTCAAACCATATGATAGAATCCCTGTTAGATAAAAAAAAATGTAGAACTTTATCTAAATCAGCTGACATAAATGATAGTCAAACTATGCGAATTGGAAGAAGCTGCAAATAAGAAGAAAGGTAAAGTTAATGGGGTACATCAACTGTAATAAAAAGTGTCAGAGTCCATTTATGTAAGGAACTGCTGATTGATACATTCCACATTCATAAAATCTTTAACTTTTTTTTGAATAAATTACAAAACTGCCTTGATATTGCTTGCTCTTATGTAACAAATCTAATTATAAGGCTAGGCGCACACCGGGGGCAAAACATAAGGAATAAAACTATATAAAAACAATGAAGTTATATCTCATCATCAACTTACCTTGAGAATTTAATTAATGAAAAAAGGAAAATTTTATAAAGAGCCTTAACTCTTTTAAAACAGAGTATTTCTGTCTTTCTGATAACATATCTAACGCTATAGTAGTAACAAACAGGTTGCAATTTGGGAAGTGGTTATAAATTAAACAAAATCTACTAAATTAGATCCCTGGCCTAAAGATATATCAAATTATGATTATAATAATTATTTCCCCACACTCACAATGTTGTTTCTTTTCTCTACCTCGTGTTAATGCAATTAACTCCTTCTCTCTGATCTGGTTAAGACTTTATAGAAGCCTCTGAAAATGGTGCAACGGTGCTGTTTTGCTTTGTAATATAACTAAGGCCTTTGACTAAGTTGATTTAGGTCTAATTTTGAAAAAATATTACATTACAGAATCAGTTTTGAAGCTTGTAATCAAATTAAATCGTTTCTCTTAGGCAGGAAACAAGTATTAGGTCCTGATGGCTCTTCTGGGTCAGAGATCAATACTATTTTTTGGGGTTCCTCAAGGCTCAAAACTAGGACCATTTTTTCTCATGCCCTGGTATTCCTCAAAGTTAAAATGTTTGCAGATGATCCTAAAATCATGACTAGAGTTAAGACTATAGAATATACTAATTCTGCTCAAGATACTGCATCTAACAGGTTTGCTGCCTACAACTTAGTTCTTAATGCTTCTAAGAATCAGACCACCGTTCTCGTTAAATACCAAAATTCAGCTTCTTGGAGTAATGACTTACTCAGGGCCGTTTCTACCATTAGGCAAGACTAGGCGGCCGCCTAGGGCGGCAAAATTTAGGGGGCGGCAAAAAATTATTTGAAATTAAACGGTGAAAAAATGTTAAAAAGAAGAGAAGATGTTATTATGAATAGTAATGTTTTTTGTTTTGTTTTTTTACATTAGGTAGATAAAAGAAAGGATTAAATAAAATTATTATTTGAGTAGAAATAATAATATAAAATCTAGGATGACTGGGACGAAAATAATTATTTTATTACTATAGTTTTGTTAAAGTTATCTTATCTAATCTGATGTGAATATGAAATAACTTTACTAGATAAGAAATTCTGTGCCTTAAATTAACTAGTCATATCTACATCCATCTTTGTCGATTGTCTTTGATATATTATTTGTATTTCTCTTTATCTCTCCCTCCCCCCCCCCCCCCCCTTATAATACCTTTGTCTCCCCCTATTATACCGTCTTTTTATTTATTCTCTTAACTCTTTTTTTACTTAATATGTAACAAATTCTCAATATGTCGTGTAAAAGTAATAATGTGAACTTCACAAATTAAAATAACAAAGCCGCCCCTTACACCGAGAGGGGCAACCTTGAAAGTGAAGAAACTGAAACACAGAAGAAAACGGGAACAGGATTTATTCAAGAATATTTGGACTGTGTTTTTTTTTTTTTTTTTTTTTTTTTTGCACTGTTATTTCACGAGTAAATTTCCCAAGCTCTCTGTAAATTTCTCTTAACATAAAAAAGTACAAAATAAAATATTTTAGTTTTTGAATAAGTTTGCTTCTATCTAAGCTTACTGAAGGTAAAGTGATCGTTCTGAAGAGAACATTATTTTATGTCACCGATTTCAAAAATTCCAATACATTAATCCGTCGGACACAATAGGAAGGTTAGAGTAGGTAGTGCGGTTTTATAGTTCAAGTCTGTCTGTCGGTCTGTTCACAATTTGTGCGAACCAATAAGTCTTAAAAATTATACTTATACAATTTTAACGAATGTTATGTTAGGTCATAATTAGCCCATTTTTGGTCCTATATAAGTTTCAACCTTCTGCCCTCATTTTTTTCTCTTCCACGTATGCCCAACACCAACAATACATTTATTTACACCTAAAAGTACTCATGTGATTTTCGATTAAAATTTGTATGGTACCTATTTCGAAAGTAGCCCGCAAATAGCCATAACCCCATGTCACTTTCAACCGTCTCCGTTTATTGTAATGTGCTAAATTGATACATTTATTCATGTAAAATTTCAGTGTTAATAATAAAATGGTTCTGCGTAAAGTCTCGCATAAAAATATTGATGGTGTTGCGCCAAAAGGGCCAATCTGAAAAAATTTCACAAGGGCCAATCTGCAACTAATATCACGTTTGTTTTTTTATTTATAATTAATAAAATAAATTTGGTTGTTTTGACTTGTTAATTAGGTATCCAAGTATATTTTAAATGCATAAAAATATAAATAAGGCATTCAAATATCAATTTTTCATTATAGCTTTTCAAGTTTTAGAATTCAAATACAAAATGCAGATTGGCCCTTTTGGCGCAACACCATCGATTATATAGGTGATAGTAATCGGCCACCACAGTATTCGGTGATATTGTAATCGGCAGAGGAACTGCAGATTACAATACCACCGATAAAAAAACAATGATTTTTTATCGGTAATAACTAATAACGACAAGGTAAATTAAATTTTATCAGGAAATTTTCGTTGCCCCAACATAATTACCATGAATTATTTCAAAATTTTAGGACCAGCCGTTATATAGTGGTTGGTAGGGGGATTTTTTTTAGGTATATTTTAACTCATAAAACCAAAAAAAGAATGATTTCACCTCTTTAGCTTAAGCGGTTCGGGCGCTATGAACCTAAGAGCGACGGACAGACAGACACATCACACTCTCCGCATAAGGGTTTCGAGAACTATCTACGAAACCCTAAAAATAGCTCTTTTATTAATTTGATACCCTATTAAAAAAAACAAAAAAAAAAACGTGTCACATGAATTGTCTGACATTTTGGATTTGACCGGCTAATTATTTTTCCAGTGTTTGAGTCAAAAAGCTCTTTACTACTGCTCAAAAAAAAAATATTAAAAGAGAGAAATTTAAAAATGAAGTAAAATGTTATGAACAAAGCTTATTTAATGTTTGATTTGTTTAACTGTTTACTGTTAAATACAAGATCTTTAATATATAATGCATTAATTCTTCAAGCAAAGAAAATAGGGTGGGAGGGGGGGGGGCGGTATTTTTCTATTCTCGCCTAGGGCGGCAAAACACCTAGAAACGGCCCTGGACTTACTCAAAGCTTAGCTGGGCCTCACATAAAGATTGCCTTTGCGAAGATGCTTTGAAAAAATTTACCCACTCAGAGTACTTCAAAAATATTTCTCAAGATCAGCTAGTTCAGATTTATCATGCTAACATGCACTATATTACCATACTACATTCATATTAAATTTAATAAATAAAACACTATTTAAATATTAAGTACTTATTTATTTGTCTAAATCACAAGTGTATATAACACATTACCATACCTGTTTCAGCATGTTAAGCTGAAAGCTATGAGCTATAAAGCTATGAGTATTTGTAATAGTAATAGTCAAACTTATTTTATTTGCATTATATGTTCTATAATTGTAAAATTCAGGAATACTTTTAGTAATGTCTTCCTAACAGAAACTTGTTCAGGTGTTTAACCCTAAGTTAAGTACGGTTAATCCACTGACCCTTCCCTTGCACACCCATCTTAAACCCCCTCCCCCCTACAATTAAAAAAAAAGTTGGATTTTATTTTATCTCCCAGCCTGCATTGTGCCAAGCAATTGTTTGTCCACCATTAACGTGATAGTGTCCCTTCCTCTCTTGAGGAGGAACACATGCTGATCAGGTTGATGCACCTCTGGAGCAAATTATAAAATAAATTGAGGTCTAGGAGAATCACTGATAATTTATATCAATTTATTTATTAAGATAAGAATCACAATTTTACAATATGTATCATTAAATACATCATTCAAACTTTCATTTTTTAAAATTAAAATTAAGTAACAACTAGCTTAAATAATATAATTTTCTTATACCTAAAGTTAACCGAATATCAAATAAATTGAAAATAAATAACTATACAAAAAAAGTATTTTTTTTAATACATGGTTGTTTTATGTACATGGTATTCTTAAAGCCAAAACATGATAAAGTTTTACTAGTCTGAAGAGGATTTGTGGTGGAACGATTAGAAGATTGTGGTTTATCGCTTCTTGTTGCCTCCTCCCATAGCCAAGATTTGTGCTATACGAATAAAGATGTTGATTGTGTCCATGTAAATTGATATCGATCTAAAACAGAAGATGCCAAATGAAAATAGAAGTATTAAAAATGTTAAAGAATAATAATAATAATAATGATAATAAAAAAAAAAATACAACATTTAATTAAAGGTTGTTGTCATTACAGTATTGTTAAGAAAAGAAAGGTTTTGATGACAGCGCAGGAAATTCTAAAAATTGGAGTGAGGAGGAGCAAATGGGAGCTCAAGATTTTGACCCCTCCAAGATCAGGCCAACCAGGCAAACAAAAATTACACTGGATGACCTCAGGATAACAGCCTAGTGGTCCCCCCCCCCCCCCATGAGTGTCACAAAATCCTTCTTTATTTTAACAATACTGTAAACATAAATATCAAGCTTTACCCAAAGGTTGTCACCTAAAGTTGGAATAAAAAAGTAAGACTGCTATCTAATTACATAGTTGTACAGAATCAAAATTAATGTAAAGTTTGAATTTTACTAGTATAGTAGCATTGAACTTACGCATTAACAGGATCGAATTGGACAGGGTGATATTCAGGATGAGTTTCAGCAGCCCTCACAATTTTTTGGGTATCATACAGGAGAAATCCAGAGAAGAGAAGAAGGCCACCATAGATACTAATTGAGTACAGACCAGCACCTAGTGCACTCACCGGAGGCAAAAACATTGAACCTAAAAAAAAACAATAATTTTATTATCTAAATACATACATAAAAACACACATATATAAATTTTATTAAACATTTTATATCATAAAAAGTTTGAAAAAGGTTTCAACAAATAAAATTGAATGCCATTTTTTGATGCTAATAAAATTAGGCTAACTAACCAATAGATGAAGCAAAGACGACGCCAAGACCAATTGCAAGGGGGCCACCCATATTAAGGAACTTGTCACTGGGAGCACAAGCAGCCACTGCTGACAATCCACCAACAACTCCCGCTGTGTACCTGCAATGAGACATTCATTATATTATTTGCTATATATTTTCAGAAATGGGGGTTAAGTATTAAAAGTATTTGTTATGTATACAGGTAGAACATGGGAATTAAGGAGTTAACAAATGAAGAACTAAAATAAAACTTGTTGGTAAATTTTTCTGTTGGTGTATTATGTAGGAAATTCATTAAATTAAATACCATGCAGCACGGACAAGAAGAGGTCCTCCAAGAAGGCACATGGGTGCAATAACAGCACCGACTATAGATGAGTGAAGAATCCAAGCCATTTGCTTAGGGCCGAATCCTGGCTCATAAGGCAACGATCTACAGAGGACTCCTGCTCCAATCATAGCAGCTAGCGAACCAGCAATGGCCTACAAAATTAAAATATATATTTCAAAATATTTTCTTTTACAATTTAACAAAATAATTAGTTATGGCATAAAAAAATATTGAAATAATTATTGCATAAACAAATTAAACTATATATGTATATATACGAACCAAAAAGGAGTTTTTCATCATAAGGTTCAACATTACAGGTGAACGGAAAACAGCAACAGCACTGCCTGCAGTGAAGAGCAGAGATCCTCCAAAATACAAGTATGTAGCTTTAATTCTATCCTTTACATACTGTGGCCAAAATCTGAACATTGAAGAAAAGTATAAAAATATATTTGTTTTGTTAATACATGGTTGTTTAAAGTACATGGCATTCTTAAAGACTGTTACACTAGTAAAGACTTAAAATAGTAAAAATAAAGATAATTATTGAACAACCAGAATATTCTTCAGATAAGGAGTAATTCTTCATTTAAATCTATTATTTATTAAAAATTTAGGTCTATTTTAATTTAGTTTTAGCGATTTTTCAAAGAAAGTTAAGCTATTGCAATAGCATCAAAATTTTTGAAAATTTTCTCCATGGAAATCTGTTTTAGACCATTCTTAATCGATTCCTGAAATTTAACACTTTTTAATGCACACACATATATATATATATATATATATATATATATATATATATATATATATATATATATATATATATATATATATATATATATATATATGTCAATGTCACCCAGACGATATCTCACCCTAGGATGCACTTAAAAAATCTTAACAATTTTAAAATTTCAATAATATCAAAAGAAAGGATGAGTTTGTTGGCAAACATTTTTGGAGTCCATTTAGGGGTCAAATTTTGACAATATAGACATATAAACGTGTTTTTTCCATTTTACAAAATTGGAATTTTTTGTCATTTTACAAATGACAAAAATGTACATAACAACAATTACTGTACTCTTAAAGAGCTTTCTAAAGACATGAATCTTGAAGGGTATATACTATTTTGACTTTTGTACTCCGTACCCCCCCCCCCCCCCCTTTGTACAATTTTTTTTTTTTCACCCATCCAAATTTTCCTATGTTATCATAAGACAATAATATGCAGATTTCTTTGAAAATTCGCTCATTAAGTCATGGTGCATGACTGGACTTTCTTTATTATTAATTACCCATAATTTTTAGGGATGTTACTTAATAAAAGTGGGAAAGGGATAATTCCATTCCATTTCTTGACTAGAACAATTAACTTAAATTAAAGCCTAAAAAAATTATACCACACCTTTCTTTATGAAGATTGCTCCTGAACATGACAAAATGAGAAAGAAATTAAAAACCACTTACACAGCTTGGTCTGCAAATCCAGCTTTCTTAGATAAACCCATTCCGTAATAGCATAAGGCTCCTAAACCAAAAGCAGCCCCACCAGCAACTGCAGCAGAACCAACTGCAAATGCTGCAAAACAAAATGATAACAAAGTATTAAGAAAAGAACAAAATAAAAAATATTTATAAAAAAGTTGCAATAATATATTAATTTTAATTACGTGTTCCCTCAGTTGGTTCCATAGCTCTTTCCTTGAGTGTGCGGCGACGTGCTGTCCTTGTCCATGAGCCTCTTGATTCATCAGCATAATTACGTCGTAGAATCAGTCGAACGTTCGGAGTTTTTGCTTTGAAACCAGAGCTGACAAATGACGACCTGATCACAGGAGCGATCTGAATATGGCACAACCTAGCTGCCAACATTGCTCTAAAACATTAATTGGAAAATCAGGGTTAAGATTTATTTGTAGAAGATCAGGTTAATTAACACTAAAACTATTAAAAAAAATAATGTAAGTGTATTAAAAAGTGATTGCACAAATTACAGGGGTAAGAAATAGTGAATAAAATTAATGATTTAATGGTAGGTATAACCAAGCTTGGAATAAAAAATTAAAAGAAAACTTTGCAGCAGATTATATTTTTACAGATCACTTTTTTGTACTTCCTTTTTTTTAACTGTTTCCTTTTACTTTTTAAAACTGGTAAATATCGGCAATAGCGCACCCCTTCTCACTCCAACGTATTTTTTGACAAAGGGATATCAACTCTCCTATGAACAAACCATACATATATAATTATTATATACATATATTATTATATACGAATGGAAGGGATGAATTGATATATCGAAGCCAACTGTACGACTTCGAAAAACATCAAATACACGGAAGGGGTACACTATTGCCGAGTTTAGCCTTAAAACTTAGGAACTTTTAAAATGGATGCACAAACACATAAAATACTGTAATAGAAAAAAACAAAAAAAAAATTTCGTAAGCGATGTTATCTCAACATTTTAGTCTGAAGTACTTACTTTGGGACAAAGGAATATCACTGTTATAAATAAAAATTATAATGTCCATGAGTCTAACTATTACGACAAAGAGGTATTAATTTACTCTTCAATTTACAGAAGAGTGGTGCTTCTTTTTGCCAAAGTAAGAGCGTAAGTGGTAATTTCATGTTTTTAAACAAACAATTATTGACTATCGAAAATCTACCATGTAAAATTAACAGTTCAAAAAAATCCAAGTAGATCGGAAAAATAGAAATAAGTAGGACTCTAAATGCACATTTAGTATTTACCGTTGTTCATGATTTATTTTTATACTATATTACGTCTTTGCAGATAGTACCTACTTTTTGACAAAATAATATGATGCAATGACAACCAATTTATAACATAATAATACAAGGGATATATAATTATCAGATACACATAACTTACGTTTGGTGATTGATTTACTCCGATATACAAAATTTAGTCCTATCCCAATAATAAAAGAGAAATAAAAAATATTAGAAAAATTAAGAAATTGACGCAAAAAACTTGCAACTTGCTTGCCTGTTCTCAAAAAAAACTGTGAGGTTATAGAAATGAAAGGATATCAACGTTTTCAAAAAGGAATCATACTGTTCCATATTTCACTTTTGATTTGACTTCCAACAACTGAAAATTGAAATACATTTTTCATTTTCATTTATCACGTAGATAGTTGGTGTTGGTAGTTGTAGTCCATAGGTTGTAGTCAGAGTCAGAGATAAATAGATAAATATATATCCCGACTGATCCCGACTCCCGACAGAGACAGTTTATCGGTGTGCCAATGTATAGTGAAATGAAAATTGATAATTTTAGAATTAAACTGAAGGAGATTAATTAGTTTTAGTTTAAAAAATTCAGGCTTTTATTTTTTGTCTCCACACATTTGGTCTTAAATTTAGTCCATTATTAGTATTATTTTGATATGTTGTAGAACTTTTAGTTTAATCGGCTCTAAATTTGTTACAATACAAATAAACTAAAATGCCTTTTATGAAAGGAGCTGCTCCTATAAGGAGAACTTTAAAGTATTTAGAATCAGGCAAACTTTACTTTAAAGACAGGGTCAAAATATTTGCGGTTAACTACAACACAAGTGGAGACCATCATAGCGGTGCAAGGTATACATATTTTATTTTATATTATTATAAAAGCTGATATAAACCTACTACTTTTGCTATCAATGGCCTGTCGGTGTTTTACTTTTCCAGGTCTCTTTATGGCATGGCATATTAATATTATAATGTACATGACACTATTCTAAATTGAAAGAAAATACTAACTCTGAGGCTCAACAGCCCGTGGAGGGCCTATGCCTGTTAAAGAGCTTATATAACAATATATGTTATGGATGACACGGGGTTAGTGTGTCACTCTATAAGCTGTATAAACCTTATAATTGGCATACACAATCATGAAGTCACCACTTCACATAAGCAGCAACCCAGTTATACAGCGATGCTTGGTGAACACTAAGTGGGGGGCCAGGTCCGGGAATGGAACCCAGAGATGCGGCCACCCATCCAAATGCTACGTAACTTTATTGGTAGGACAGCCCAAGCTCTTCTTTCCGAGCTACTTATTATAAATTAGTATCCATCAAGAAAGAAAAAATATACTTTATATAAATTAGTATGGTTAAACATGCATTGATATAGAATTGTGGGAATAACTTTATCTATTTGTTTAAGTATAAACCGAGGTCATCTGCTTTATTATCTATGGGCGAAAAGGACATTTATTTGTATTCCCAGGCTAAGATTTAGAATATAGTAGAGACCGGCGTGGCTGAGTGGAATTAAATTACTTGCCACGTTCGCTCGGCTATCAATGAATCAAGGATGCCATGAGGTCATGGGATCGATCCCTCGCTGTGATGCTCTGATTTATATTACTCACTTATGATCACACCATACTCGCTTCGGAGGTACATTGTACAGAGGCATGATGTGGCTAGTTAAATGACCACACTCTCTACCTTAGAGATGGCCTAATTGCTATGTTTGAACTAGTGGTCTGTCCTACCCATCTAGTACTAGAACCTTACTACTTCTAGAATATGGTAGGCAACTAAGGGGTTTTATTTGCTTTACTTCTGGCAACCCACTAGATTAATTAACTCAAAACATATTTGTCTGCTTCGTGCTTTTCTAACCCTTTGTGTTTAAAATTGATGTTATTTTTCTGATTTAATTTCTCTATTAACTTTGTTATTATATAAATATAGATTCTGACTACTGTTATTAATGAAACAAAAGTTATCATTAAACAATAATTGCACATTTTAACAATTATCGCAAACTTATTACTTTTGCCATTTAATAACGCATTTACTCAGATGCTTGTCTAAACTGGTTAATTACAGTAACAACTAATAACTAATAGAAAGCAATAAGAATAAAAAAAGGCCATTTACCACACCGCTTGCCTTAGTTCACCAAATTTTTAATTCCTATGAAACAAAGGATTATTAAACCTCGATTATCATGAATCAAGGGAAATCAAACTGTCATTCTTTGCTCCCCTGCTCTTGCCTCCCCCTTTCTCTCTAAACAAAGTCTTCTTAAAAGCCTAAGAATATGTGAATTGGCTGGCTTCATGCTAACTTATCCTTAATATACTCACTTTTTTTCATCATGATTAATGTTGCAGGGATTTTGTCTTTTGGAAGTTACCACAGGTGCAGTACAAAAATCCCAACGTTCAGTGTGTCACTTTTAAAAATTTAACTCCAACTCCATTTATCACATGCTATTTTGGTACTTAATTTTTAATCATTTATATCTAAAAATATTTTACTGTTTTGTAATACTTTATATTTGATTAATGATCGTGAAAATGTAATTTTGTAATATTTATTGTCTTTCTATTATACTTTTAGAGGGAGGTGAAAAAATGATTGTTGATGTTGATAGTAAAGACAAGGAGGATATATTTAACCATTTAATCAAAGTAATTGGAAAATCAGAGTAAGTTTTATTAAATTCTTTATACTTTCGTAAGAACTATACATTTTTGTCTGCTGTAATAATTGTTTATTGTCTGTGTACCCTCTTGTAATAATTGCTTTTCAAATCCAGGTTGGTGTATAAGGTAGTGATTATTGCTTTTTTTTTTTTTACTTTTTTAACATTTTTTTTTGTAATTAGTTCATATTGTATCATGAGGTAGGTGATGGGAGACGATGATCTGACCCCATCACTACATAGATAGAAAAGAAGGGCATGGTAGTTCCTTGGCATTTGCTCCATCATTTATTATTTGCAGTTGCATTAAAAGCGAAGTACTGATTTATATATATTTTTTTTTTTAGGCAAAAGTTAAAAGAAGAAGCGATTGCCCAAACCGATAATCCAGCAAACTTTGGGTATCAATGTGAAAGACATTGCATGTGTGAAATACTTGGTCAAGTTCCCTGCCCGAGGATTGTTCCATTGCCAAAGCATATGAGAGGAAAATATATATACGCCAAGGATGATTAAAAAAATAAATATAAATTAAAAATATTAATTTTTATTACAAAAAATTATATTATAGTATGTAAATATACAAAATTAATGGTACCATTAAAAATAATTCAGTCAAACATTTAGAAGATCTATTTTTTGTTACAATTATCTACCACACATCAAATGAAAAATATATGATATTCAATAGAATTAATATGTGATATTCATAGAAGAAAGAAAAGAAAACATTCAATCCTTAATTTATTTCTAAACAGTCAAGTAACAAGGTTTTCAATCTTATTTATTGTTATTTTTTAAAATTGATTTAAAAGCATAATCTGTGACAGAAACTACAGACATTAAGCATTAATAGAAATAATGCTGAAAAGAGGTATAATGATATTATTTTGTCATGGCGACAGACTCAGTACATTATAAAATTTGAAGTCTAGGTTCCTAAAAATACATGAATTATTTAAATAAGAGTAGAAACCCCTTTTTACAACCCCTAGATGATATCATATAACACTTAACTATCATTAAGTAAGAATCTAAATCACTATCATTCATTGTTAAAAATCCAAACCAAAACCAATTCATATAAATATTTAAATTCACTTAATTAAACTAAAATGATATGCTCTGTCTCCAATCACATTTAATTGAAAAAGCTGTTAGTATACATAAGTCTAATGTAAAATTGAAGATACCTCAGAGATCACTAGAATTGATGAATGGTTACATCCAATCCATCTTAAGTGGGGTGAAAACAGAAAATGGAGCAAAAGCATCCTTTCTACGTAACGAACTAGTAGGTTGTGATGATCGGAAAGAAGCAGAGAACCCTAACAGAGCATGACGCCACTCCTATTCGCATCTGATGGCCACCATATATTTAAGGCTAAAAGTTCTATTTGTTTACCAGAGTCCCCTCTACAGTAGTAGAGAGGACTCAAAAGCTAAGGGAGAGCTTAATGTATGTATATAACTGTACAAATGCACATTACTCTTTAGATAGAATCTGAACCGTGGTCCTGGATATTAAAAAAATTACAGCAGTGTAACTGGGAGACCACATTCCCGGAATGTAGTCTGCCGTCTAAGTGTTAAATCTTTTTAGAATAGTTTAATTTATTTTATTAATAAGAACAAAATAAAATTTGCTAGAAAAAAATACATTGTTTTTTTTAAAAAAAAACAACCTAGTCTTTAACTTTTTTACATCTTCTTAAGAAGGAAATTATTTAAAAAACAGTTAGTTGTTAAAATAACAGGTTACAAAATTAAAGAGTATAAGTATTTACCCCTTCTAACTTTTAAGAACACAGTGTTAACAACTTAGTCATTAGATTATCTAACAATCCTAAAAATTAAAAGAAGAAATGGAGCCTCTACTATTCACAATATTTCCTTAAATTCAATATTAATAATATTTGTACAACATTAACATTCCATGTCATAACAGAAAAGACAAAAATAAATAAAAATAATTAGTTACAATAATATATTGATTGACCCTATTATATTCACAGTCTTCTGTTGTGTGGTTTATAATTTTTCTTGTAAGGAACTTGTTTAGTTGTTCTGTAAGTCTTTTTTATTTGAATATTTTGACGGAATTCAAGAATGGGTTGACAACTTGCATTAGCCAAATCATCGCTGTTTTCTGCCATCTTTTTCAGTTTACCTTCTATCAATTTAATCTGGGCTTCACGACTGAAAAAAGAGTATCTAGAGTCAACAATATTTATTTTTATAATACAGATATATAATATATAAAAGGGGAGAAATAATTAAAAATTCATTTAAACACTCAAAACTTGGAATGATGGATTATTATTAAATTTCTGTTCAAAATTATGAATTGAGGGTAGTTGTACAGACTTGTATAATGTTTTAAAAGTTTGGCTGGAAAAAATAAAATAGTTGGGCGTGAAATCTCACAGGTAAAAAGGGTTATGTTGGTATTGCGAACATGAAATTATTAATAGGCAGAGGAACTCCCCATAAAAAAAGCAAAATTACTGAGAAATTTGAGATTTCTAGTGAATCAGATCATACTGCTAATCTCATTTGTTCTATGGCCCAGTAAAAAGATCTTTAATAGTTTAAAGTTTCATGTTATTGTCTCTTTTGGTTTAAAAGTTATTGAAATTGTACAGAATGACAAACAGACACAAGAACAAAACTATAAGGGGTTCTTTTTTTTGGTTTTACCAACAAATCCCTTGTAAATCAAGAGTTAAAGAGATAATTTTTTTTTTTTGTATAGGAACTTTCAACCAGAGAACCTGAGTTCATTCAAAAATCATTATTAGTTAAGCTGGGTTCATAGCACGTGTTGTTCACGCATTATGTTAAATCTATGGCTGTCTTATCATGACGCAGGTAAAGTTGGTTCCATACAACTTTCTAATGTTGATGCTCAAAAGCTGGATTAAACCTTCCAGTTCTCTTTCCTCTTGCTTATATTTTTGTTTTCATTTTTGAGTTTTCCATTAACATAGTAAATATTAAATATTATTTAATATTTACTATCATATATTTACTATTTCATATATTATTTATATTTACTATTATAATATTTACTTTCATTTTCAAACCATTCTTTAGAAAGATAGTATTGTATTTTAGTAATAATATATTCGGCTTTGTTTATAATCTGAGCGCACAAAGAAGGAAAGGTGGATGAAACCATACAGTGACCTCCATGGCTTTCATGGATATATTTATACTATGAACCCACCTTTTATTTTATGAAGAAACTATAATGATTCCACGAAACTAAAATGGGCTTACCTAGGTTTTTTTATTTCTTTGGCTCCAGCTAACACAGGAATATTAACTTCGACAGCTGGTTTATCAAAATCATCCTAAAACAAATTACAATATATTAAAGGAATTAAATAAATTGATTCCTCTTAAGCAATACATTAAAACAATAAAAATGCATAGATTATTGTTTAAAAAAAGTATACTGACTTTATTAATACTGTGAGCTAATTTGACATTTAAAGTTCTGGATCCAACCATTTTCCCATCCATAACCTGCATGAACAACATTGCATCAGAAATCTCCTTAAATGTAACGAAAGCGAATCCTCTTGGTTGACCAGCGAGGTCCCCACTCTTGTGATAGATTAGGTCAAACTTTTCAAGCGGGCCATATTTTTGCAGTAGTTTAACAAGTTGAAACCAATAAAAATAAAAACAAAACCATGATTAGATAAATATAGTTCAAACACACGTAAATAATTGTTTAAGTTATATCTAAAGGTGGAGTGTCATGCTTTAGTTTATCAGAGGTTTTCCAATCTGAGTACTAACTTTTATTCAATTAAATGATTAGCTTCTCATAAACAGAAACTAACTAATTAAGATGACTATTCTGCATCACAACTTATTTGAACATAATAATTTCATTAAATATATTTAATTAATAGGATGTATAATTCACTCACTCAGTAACACGTGGGTCTAAGTTACCAAGTCGTAATCTCCTTTGGTCATTCTCACTTACATCTGCTGCCACTCCATCCAACGAAGTTACCTACAAAAAAAAAAGAAAAAAAAAGTCAATTAGAATACAGTTGAATGTTAGGAGTTATATTAAAAATTATGTCTTAATGTCTGTGGCACACTTATCTTTTTCAAACAGCCTTAGGGGACGATAGTACTAGAGAATTAGGATAAAAGGAAAGAGGTGCACTGCACATAATAGATCTCTACATAAGTAAATCTCATACACTCATACTAAGTAAACTTGTTGAGGAATGCAAGTTAGTAAAGAGGAGCTACAAAGATTTGGTGTAGATGAAGTGCTAAACACAATAGAGTTTAAATAAGACTTGAAGTGCAATTAATGTAATACGTCTTTCCGAGGTCAAACCACACACACATGCGCACATATAAAATTGTCGTACTGTGAAAAGATGTGATACTTTAATCCGTCACTGTTGTCATATCCCCTTTTTTACTTTACTTTTTTAACATCATTTGTGTTTATCTCTAAAATAAAAAAAAAAAACTGTTAAAAACATAAATATAACCTGACTAGACGTAACCTTCCTATGGCCCTCACTATGTCTTTTGTATACATCTTGTTTTTACTCAGTTATGAAGTCGTACGGCATTTTAAAATGACATAAAAATTAAAGTATCACGGCAATCAAAAGTACGTCTTATTTAAACTCTCTAATGGTTTGTTTTACAAAGGTGATGAGTGCTCTGATATTTTCAGGCCTCACTTTGGCTCTCTTCTTGGCATCCCCTTCTCTACTCCTTCACTCACACAATGACTTGAAAACTGTTCACTGTTTCACTATACTCGCAACTGTTTATCCCCTATGTACATGCTTGCTACTTCTTGTCCTCTATCTTCACAGATTATAACACTTTTCCTCATCATAAGATAATAGTAGGTTGGTTCCAAAAGAGCCTCTGGCAGTTCTAGAACTGTCTGGATCATGCGCACTATCAAAAGACCGTTCCATCAAGCTTCTCGGACGGTTCTGGAACTTTTAGTCCTGTGTTCCAACAAAAAGTGGAACTGTTTTTAGACAGAATAGCAGGAACTCGACAAGAACTACTAATAGACGGAGTAGGTTACACTACTGTTGAACTATAATCTTATTTGTTTTAGTTTCGTTTCTTGATATCTGTTTCCTGGCGTGTTTTGCTTCTCTCTCCATAGTTTATACTACTTCTTTCTTCTTTACGCATTATTTTTTATTATGATAGTATATTGGAAGAATAACATTTCCTCATGATAATTAAAATTCCTCATAGCATGGGCGTCGTCAGCAGTACAATATTGGGGGGGACACATTCCGGGAGGGGGGTCCGGGGGTCCTCCCCCGGAAAATTTTGAAAATATGACCTCTCAAAACAGCGTTTTTATGCATCTCTTATGTGGAATTTGATTTTTACTTTGTCATAAAATAAAGTAAACCTGCGGTGTAGTTCGTTGACAAAACTATGAACACAAGTATTTTTATAAAAATAGCAAACTGAAATAGTCACTTAACAGTAGTAAATGTAATAAATAATAGTTGTGCTCCTAATCATTCTAGATAAAATAGATCAGTAAATAGCAATTATGCAATATCACTTAGAATTTATAATAAACTATGTCATTTAAAATTCAATAGTTTATGAAAAAAAATAAAAATATGTTTTCTTAGGGTGGCCATGATATAAAGTTTAGTCCAAAACGGGACATTGGATTTTGAGGGGTGGTCGAGCTATTGCAGGTCTCAGACGAAGTTGGGGGCCCTAGAAAAATTTCGTGAATTTTAAGGATCATATGCATTCTTTAGTAAAGTTTTCTCTTTTGACATCAATCTGCACTATTTGGCCTATTTCGTACTGTCTGATTTACTTCGTTTATTTTTTTTAAACTGTTCCTTGTTACAGGATTTGTCTTTTTTACAGTATCTCAGGACACTAAAAACTATTCTGGTTGTATTATCTCGATAAATTCCGTATTTTCTATTTTTTAAAAATACACAAAGTGTCACGTTTTATATAGTTATGTTGGAAGGTTAGTGTTAGGTTAGGTCAGGTCAAAAAGTAATAAACTTAACCTAAACTAACCATAACCTTGCATCATTTTCCCTAAAATGAAAAAAAGTTAAACAAATAAGATTTAATTTATCGCGATGCTACAATCGAAATCATTTTTTGGGTTTGAGGTCATCCTAGAAACCCTTATGCTTTTGGTAGATCATCCTTCGCATCTTGGATCAAACCCCCGACCTATTGTAGCTAGAGATTTGAAATTCGGTAGACAAGTTAAACTTGCCCAAAAACAGGAAAAATCCTGTGAAGTCACAACTCAAAATTTCTTCGATCAGCGAGCAATTGCGATTTTTTGTAATTTTTTAGAAGGGTATCATTGTAAAGGTATTGAAATGTAGATTACAAATATATATCGTTTCCAAAATGGTGGTCGTTTCCATATTACCCCCGAAATTACCAAACCAAATCCCCCATAAAAGGGCTCCCTATTCCTAGTGGCTTAACTATGGGCACACGGGGGCCCGCATCTCGGCCCCCCAGTGCGAGGGGGCCCCAATAACTGGAATTACTATCCTTGTACCAACGTCGAGGGGGCCCCCAATCCTGAACGCAAGAGGTTTTTTTTGCTCATCAATTTTCTTTAGCGAAGGGGTCCCTATGGTCTAGCTACGCCACTGCCTATTCCCCATAAGGAAAGGCCTTAAAAATGAGGAAAAAATATATAAAAATATACTTCTCTGTTTGTGAAGTCTCACGTAAAAAGGGTTCGTTGGTATCCTTATCATAAAACTAGTTATATTAAGGAGGGGAAGGGGAGGGTAAATTGATGATGCTTTTTGGCAAAAGGCGTGGGAAATTAAACAATTAACACGTGATATACATTTTTGTATTCCCAGTTATATAGTTATATAGTTTTTGGATTCCTAGTAAATCAGATCAAATTGCGAATCTTATTTTTCTATGGACCATCAGACCGCACATTTTGCATATTTTTCTATATTTTTAGTAAGAGTGGAAATTACGATTTTAGGGGGGGGGGGGGACACACAAAATTTTGATGTTTCTTGACAAAATGGCGCCGAAAATTAAACACTTACCCTAAGTGGTATATATATATATATATTTGTAATCTACTCTTCAATACCTTTCATTTGATACCCCACTCAAAATTTAATAAAAATATTTGTTTCACGTGATATGGGTTATCCGCCATTTTTGATTTTAACGGCTGATAATATTGAGTTCGCTATATTTTTCCTGTGTGCGCGTCAAAACGATCTTTAATACTGCAAAGTTTCATATTTATATAATTTTTTTATATGACCATTTTACCCACGAAATTACCAAATAAGTGCATACCTAAGATGCTAAAGGATAATATACAAATACAGAACTTGTTCCTCTTAAGTGCAACTTTTTATACATATTTTAGTAGAAATGTAGGGAAATGTGAATTTTTATGATCGAAGAAACCCTTTTAGTAGCTTGCTGGCTAGTACATGTCGGGATGTTTTGTATACTGTAAAAAGGAACAATTTGAAAATGCCGAATTTAACGGATGTTTAGAAATAGGTGGGGCATATTATGCAGATTTACCGCACACAATAAATAACATGTTCGTCATCATTTTGAAAGGGGGAGGGGGGGGGGGGGGGGGGCACTAGGTCTTCACACAAATATTTGTAATAACTGATAACAGGTTTCTAACTGAATCTGAAGATTCCATATTAGTTTTTCACTGTTAACAGTACATGGTATCGAAGTGACATACAGTGGATAATATATTATTAATGATAAAATATATGTAGAAATTAAAAACGGGTTAGATATTTTTCAACTTTTTAAAAAACGGGTTAGATATTTTATACTTTTTTTTAGGTTAAATTTTTTATTCCATCTCAAACATTGGGGGGGACACGTCCCCCCTGTCCCCCCCGGCGACGACGCCCGTGCCTCATAGTGACTTTGAGTCTTATAAGAATCACCTTATCCAATGATGATAAATAGGACATGTATTTCATATAATTATGTACAGACAGAAAAAAAATTCTTATATTTTTCTTTTTTGTAGTTTTGAACCCTATATTTGTGAATATTTCTTAATGTGTGGTTGACCTTTTTTATATTAGGGTTTATTTTTTTAATAAGCTAAAATAAAATTTCATTTTATCTCCTGAATCGCTATATTTCACCCTCACGTTTGGTTTGGGCTTCTTCAGGCTCGTAACAATCCTGTATTTTATATAGTTCATGAGTCAATAAAACTTTGTTTTATAAATTGAATAATTTTTTGTAACATTAACAGTCATTTTTTTTAAAAAAAATTAAATCTTATATTTGCTTGGGAGAGACACTTCCAAAAGGTTTCTCACAAGCAGTCAATAGGGGAGATTAATTAAATGATGTCTCTAATAATTTTTTAAAATAAAATGTAGTAATTTATAAAAACATTAAGTGTACAATTTTTAAAAAACAAATACTTATTTTAATAATTAATCTCTCTGGCAGCTGGAGAGAGACTTGGAAGTCTCTACCAAGCAATCAATAGCATGTATTTAATATTAATAATAAATGTATCAATTTTTTTATATATAATCTTACAGTTAATGTTTAAAAAAAATGACTATTTATGGCAACAAATTTTTAATTGCCAACTGAAACTAATAGACAGGATTGCTACGAGCTTGACGAATCCCAATGTGAGAGTGAAATATAATCATTCAGAAAAGAAAGTGTGACATATTAACTTAGAAAAAAAATTGCCCTAATGTGCATTCTTATTAACTTTGTTAAGTTTAACAAATAGAATTTTTTAATTCATGTAAGTAATCCATTGCTGAGTGAAAATAAGCAAAACAAGTGGAGAAATGAGAAGATGAAAACAAGAGATAGAGAGGTAACTTAAAGGTTGCAGTTCTGAAGGAGTTCTTAAATCGTTCCAACAGGCTCCTCTTTTTTAATCAGTTCTGAACCAGTCCTCATAGACACATGTGCATTAAAAAATCCTGAACTGGGTCTAGAACCGTTCTCGAATTGGCTGTTGGAACAAACCTAGTGTTTGTTTATTAAAATTATACGTAATGTGTGTGTATCTATTTAAAAAAAACTTTTTAAAGCATTGGATAGCATAAAATTGATTGGGTATCTAAATTGAGGAGGTTAGGTTGGAATTAAGTTATAGATTTATGGAGCTTTAAGAGAAGAAAAGTGGAGATGGTGTAGTAATCAGGAGCTTAATTAGCAATTTTAATTGCAAGACATTGAACGAGTTGCAAAAGGACAGCGACTATGGTGGTAGGGTAACATTCAGTGCATGTGTGAGACTACAACGTCGGTAAGGAATGCTAGAGCACTTGAGGACAAGACACAACAAAGGTGGTTCTGGAGGGTATCCAGTGCACTTAGGTCCATGAGCCATGAACATCCGTTCAGGAGAGCTCCCTGGCTTTGTAATAGTTACTTAAACCTCCCCATGCATGCATTTTGGTTTCGAAAACGTGAGTTCTTATAAAAAGTGAAAAATGTTCAATGTGCAATTTCAAGATGCTGAAATGATCTAGGTGAACTATTACCTTCTGACCAAACAACCATTTTATTAAACTTAAGTGGTTGAACCCCCAGTTTTATATGGTTAAAACAATAAAAATAAATCTTCAAATCATTCATAGTAAAAGGAACTGTTCCTAAAAAATCTAAAGGTAATTACACTATTAAAGCCCCAATTGGATATAGAATAAATAAAACAAAGGTAGTTAGTTTTTTCGTATTAATAATAATTAGTTTGTAACTTACACGCTCCATCGTACGCTGGCTGGAGGCACAGGGATAACAACTATACTAAGGAAAATACTGATACTTTTACAAAAAGTACCATTACATAAATCACAGAGACATTCTATATAGCATATAAAAGTACGTAGGTAAGTTATTAAAAAACAAACCAAAACATTAAAAATTATAAAAACAACTAACGGAACAAATTAAATCTGGTTGTGCATCTAAAAAGCTTGACTTCGCTAAAAACTTAATAAAATGATATTTTTATTTACTACTACTTCCTTATTTTCTATTCCTAGAGTTTATTTCCCATTACATTAGGATTAGAAATATGAAGATGAAGAATATTCCGAAAATTCAGCGGAACTTTAATTCGTTTAATGGAATTATGAATGTGCTTAACCATTCAACAACAATAAACCGAATAAACCTATGTTCAACCTTCTCATATTTTGATTTGACACATTTTTAAATATATTCACATTCACAATAATAATTTTTGTATTATGTATTCTACTTAAAAGAAGAAGGGTTTGTTTCAAATTTCTTGATTCTAACTCTAATCTAATTGTTTGTTCCATTAAATTCTGTTAGATTTTTAATGCAAAGTGTATTTTATTTTGTTTTATTAAATATTTTTATTTTTATTTAAGTAAGTAGTTTTTTTAAGTTAAAAAAAAAGAATATGCCAAATGATTTCGAGCCCGGTGCTGCAAAACATGGAAACTTCATTGATTATTACAAGTTCAATCCTTCTAATAAGCGGATTGAACTTCTTCCTTACAATTTTTGGGAGCTATTAAAATGTAACGACTCTCGTATTACTTGCCTTGATGTTGGTTGTAATAGTGGTGTTAGTATTTTTTTTTTTTTTTTAATTATTTTTTTTATTGCATATTATTTGTGATTTATTGCAGTATACTAAACATAAGAGATTATATTTCTTTGTCAAAACAGTTCATTTTTAAGATTTATACATTTGAAAGAGGTAAATTCGGATTGTCCGTGCCCCGTCTTTGAGGTTAGGTGATAAAATCCCGCATATTAAATTAAAAACCTTAATTTTGTGTACCCTTGAATTGTCAATAGCCGCTCCACACCACTTTGCGGAACTCCGCTCATTTTTTGATGAAAAACAACCCTCTTGTATATAAACCAGGTAGAGGTCCAACTCGAAGAAATTTCGAGGGCACGAATAATCCGAATTAGCCTTGAAAGATTTTATAATTACCTACTACATTCTAGAGATGATATCTCTTTGTCTAAACTATATTTTCGAGTGAGGCCCCCCAATTTTCTAACCTCTTCTCCTAGGTGGCTTGATAACTGCAGTTTAATCAAGGAAAAAAACCTAATGCTATACTCGTTTTGCAATTAAAATTTACTCTGACAGTGTAAACTGACTGGAAAATGGGGGAGGGGAGCTAATAAGAGCTCGAGATTTTAATGGCTTGAAACTTTGGTCAACGAGGCAAACAAAATTGTCACTGGTGGAGGAATGTGGTCATAAGAATAATCGCCAAGTGGCTTTATTTTCACAAATTTTTTGCAGTTATGTGGTTTTTCCATTAAAGAAGGAACGAATCCTATTGAGTTTTTTAATATCAGGATAAGTAAGTATGTCCTCAACCAAGATCAACTTATTTTATTGTGGAGCTAATGATTTCTTTTGTTTTTAGGAATTAACTTCTGTCCTATATGAAAGACTTTCATCTGTAGTGAATACCGAAGGAACTAAAACATTTAAATTTGTCGGAGTTGATTTAGACCATGTACTAGTTCAGCGAGCCAAAAAAACTTTTCAAAACAACTTCATATCTTTTATCTGTTCTGATGTTACCGAAGATTGTTTTGAAACTACATTGTTCAATATACTAAAAGACAATTCTTGTAAAGCTTTTCATGTAATTTGTATGTTTTCTATAACCATGTGGATTCATTTGAATAGTGGTGACGAGGGTCTTAAAAAAGTCTTAAAGCTATTTTCAAAATCGACTGAGTTCTTAATTTTAGAAGCTCAGCCTTGGAAATGTTATAAAACTGCTTTGAGACGAATGAGGAAGTATAAAATGAATCACTTTCCTGCATTTTGTAATTTACAAATGAGAGAATCTGTCGAAGAAGACATAGATCAATATTTAATGGTTAATTGTGGTATGTCAATGATATATCAATCTCCTCCTTCTCACTGGGGACGTAAAATTAAACTGTTTACTCAGAGAACAGATGTCTTAAGCTAGCAGTATCTCTTTTGCTGAAACATAATTGTCTTGGGACTACATTGTTTTACAAATCATGATTGTACTAAATTTTGGGTTCTGAACATGACAAGTGTGTATTAAATTTTACACTAAACATCCATGTGAAGTATTCTATGGTAGGATAAATGTTATTTATCACATCAAAAGTGAGGTACGAAGACTAAGTATGAAGTGTTACTTGATAATTTTATTTATTTATTTCTATTATGTATACTTACTTCTTTTTTAAGAGGGAGGGGGGGGGAATAATTTTATTTATTTATTTCTATTAAGTATACTTACTACTTAATCCTTTTTAGGGTTCCCCAATTTTAATTTTGTCAGAAAATGTATAATATTTATAAAATAAAGACTTATAATTATCAAGTGTGAATAAAAGTCAATTTGCATTATTCAGATAACTTTTTCAGAATTTTAGGATTCTCAAGAATCTCTAACAGTACTGTAATATTTATAATATTTCAAATTCGTTTTGTATTTAGTACATTGTTATTTTTAATGTTTAAATTATTTTTCTTAATGACATTTAAATAGAGTCAATTATTATTGTTTATTGGTGATAACTATAAATTTATTTATTTAAAAAAAAATCTATTAAAGATATATTTATTTTTTTGATATGTGTTGTATTTACTATAATCCTATTCTAATATTGAAATAAGTTTTTACTCTGACAGCGAGGGAAAATTGTAGGTAGGGCTTACCATTGCATGAACAAAATGTTTTGTGCATACCCCCCACAACACGGCTCTGCCAAACAAGGTATGTCCATAGCAATGAAAGGAAATTAACATATGACAAAGTTAATTAATTGATGTACGAAAATTAAAAAAGTAAAAAGAATATGAACTTATTAATGTTCAATATTTCAGGTATGTTAAGAACTACTGATTATATTTTCTTCTACAATGAAAGAAATAATTCATAAAAATATTTTTATATATTGACCGAGTGGAGAGAGGTCTATGCTTTTACTTTTTAACTCCAGGTTAGACCATTTGGCATTTCATCTGTGTACGGTGTACATTACACAGTATAACCAAACGCATTGTTAAATTTTCTTCAAATTTCGCATGAAAAATTGTTGTGTATGGATTATTTTTTATGAATTCATTTTTTAAATAAACAAGAAAAAATTTTTTATATTTATTTTTTCTTGAAATTTGGCATGGATGTTCCTTGAAGTCATTAAAATCAATGTAGACGGGTTATTTAAAAAAAATATATATACATTGAGATTTGGGATGGATGATCCTTCAAGTCATTAAATCAATGTATATGGTTTTTGTTGATTTCTTGAAAGTGAGGCCTACTCTACTGCTCAGTTCACAGAACTACTAGTTATTATATAATGTAAGAAATTGTTTGGAATAGTAATTATTTTGTATTATGAAATTACCAAACTATGTTAATAAAAATATAGCTAAAATAAAAAATAACCTGGTAACACTGTAAATAAAAAATAAATAGTTTATAGTTCCAACATTTCTCAACAGATGGCATAAGAATCATCATTTTGACTAGTGGGTTTTCCTTGTTATGATTATTGTCATGGTTACTGAGTTGTATGTATGTAATAAAATCATTCATTGCAGTGACAATGAATATGAATATAATAAGAGTAACTAAATCAGAGAATTTCCTCTGGTACTTATTGATTTTTAAAATGATTATATAATAATACTTGTCTTATCTTCATCTATTCTTGGTGTTAAATATATGATGTAGTTTAATCTGTTAAACCCTAATATTTTTGACAGGGAGAAGCTTGTAGGTAGTGCAGTTGATCACATAAGTCAAACAGAAGAGCATTTATCTGAAGTTTGTGAAGCTTTTGGAAATTATGTCAGGAAAGCAGCTAAGTACGTATATAATATTTTTCTTAAACCTTATAGTATACATATCAATAATTCATGTTAGATAATTCACCACAAAATAATACTCATAAATCTTCTTTCATTTGTTTTTTCTTAATATAATTTTATTAAAAGATTATTATTCTAGTAATAATCATATTCTTCCAGTAATAATAATGATTTTTTTTAAGAAAGCAAATAAACATTAAAAACTATTCCGGTTGTACCATCTCAGTAAATTCAATAGTTTTTTTTTTTTTAAATGCATAAAAGTGAATTGTACAGTGCTGTTTACAGAATCAAAGTATTTTCAACGGTGCTCCGCTCATTTTCTGAAGAAAAACAACCCTGCTGCATACAGACCCAGGTAGAGGTCCAAATCGAAGTTCGCTTATCATTTAAACATAAGCCAAAAAAATTCGTAAAATGGCACTTCCTAAGAAAAATAACGGGAGGTAATAGTTAGTTTAGGTTAAGATTTGTTCTTTTCGGCATAACCTTTCATCATGTCCCTAAGAAAGTGACACTTTACATTTTTTTTAAACTATTGAATTTACCAAGATGGTACAACTGGAATCGTTTTTAATATGTAAAAAGAAAAAGTTTAAAAAAAAATTGCAAGTAAATCGGTGGGCCAAATAGTGCAGATTTACCCGAGAGTTTTTGGTCATTTCAAAGTAAACCACCATTCAATAACCAGGCACTTGCTCTAACGATTAAGTGGTTGTGAGGACCTTTCAAATGGTGCATTCATTTTATTTCTGGGAGGATGAAAACCCAGAGACATAGACCTCTTAGAGGGGGAGTCAGCGTGGCTAAGGAGCTCTAGGCACTCGCCCAGCTATCAATAAATAGAGGCGAATCAAGGTCGTGGGTTCAATCCTGTGCCATGACCGCACCATCCCCGCTTTGGTGGTATATTACATACAGGTATGATGTGGGAAGTGGCTGGAATTCTCCACCACGGGGTTAGTAAAATTGGCCCAATGTGGCCTGATCGCTAGGTTCGAATCACTGCTACTAGACCACTTAGATAGGTCCATTGAGCAAACCTGAATCCTATTTTGTTGTTCCAATCTAGAATCTTGTTTTTGATTTATGTGGTAGCTTATAATTTTGGACAAGGCCCAATTGAAGAGACTATCATTGTGTTAAAAGAGTACTGGCCACTGGAGTTAATGTATAGAAAATACTTCCTATATTTTGTCTATGATACACCACAGGTCGTCGCAAATAACAGACATTTTTAAAACCCACTATTTTGGACTAAAGGGATCTGAAAACATTTAAATCCATTGAAGTATCCAAGAGGAATTATTTTGCCATATTTTCTCTATATATATACCACCTATATGAGATGGTATTGTTTTTATGCTGGGGTCCAGTAGTTCATTGCTATCAAATGCGCTTCGTACTCAGGAGGTCTAGGTTCCATTCCCAACACCGGCAGTATTCACACTGCATCGCCATATAAATAAAGCCATATAAAGCTGCTTATGTGAAACGTTGTCTATCCAGTTGCATAAGTCAATAGTAAGGTTTCTACAGCTGATGGAGTGACACACTAACCTTGTGTCACTCCATTACACATATATAGTTGTATAAGCCCTTTGGCAGACCTAGGCCCTCCAAAGGGATGTTGCGCCTAGGAGTTATTGTTTATATGATGATAAAAGAGTCAAACCAAGCCCGGTACTTTCTACTTTTGTAATAGGCTACAGCAGTCATAGGCCATATGCTGAATAGGAAACAAAATCCCATACAAATATATAACATAATATAAAAAACAGGAACATATGACTATGATAATATGGACAAATTTGCTCACTTAATGAGTTCATATAAATAGATATTAAGTGTACTTACTTCATTTATAGTTTTAGATTTTTTTTTTTTGTTTTTGTTTTTGCAGGCTTCGTAATGCTTCTGATGATTTAGCTAATGCTTTACATAAGTTTTCAACATCAGATTGTATTAAGGACAGCAAGTCTTTAAAGAAATGTTTACAGCTACTCTCTGATAGTATAGCAACAGTTGCTGATTTGCGGTAAGATTAATTGTTCTTTAATATATATGTATACATTTTACTCAGTTCAATTAATGGTGTTTAAATTGATTAAAATCTATAATATATTAATTATTAAATCCTTTATATTAGTTTTGATTTTGTTTGTGTGTGGCTGGCTATTGTCAAAATCTTTAGAGCTAATTAACCCTCTTTCAGTTATTCAATTGAGCTGAGAAACTTGGCACAAAGACTCGGTACTAATACAAAGACATTCTATCAAATTAATTAATAATACCACTATAAATACATTTAATTAATGAATTATAAAATTTATTAATTATGTTTGTGAAATAGGATTCATGCATTGTTAATCTTAAATCTTGATTTCAGTGACCAGCAAGTAAATTTACTAGCATCAAAAACTGTTAAAAAATTTACTCATTTCGGGCCGATCTGTAAAAAAACCAAGAACGATATAAAAAATTTGGGAAAATGTAATGAGAAGCCATCATCTAAAATTAAATCGCACAAGGTAATAGTTATAAACAGAAGACAACTAGTTCAATGAATTATTATGAGTATTTTCCAATAACAAAATAAATCAGTAAAACCATAAATAACATGTATAAGGGCACAGACCGGTTTCAATTACACAGTCATTCTCAGAGTCAGTACACTGATGTATATTGTACAATATAGTAATTAATTGAACTAGCAATAGTGTCTGACTTGTTTTTTAACTACATTTATTAGTTTACCTTCATTATGAATTAATACCTAAAAATCTTAATAAATACTGTTAACTGTAAGGTAATAGTTTTCTAATACATATTTTAAATCAAGACTAATGTTCTAACCATTGTTATAATATGATCATGCCAATGCACTCCCTTTAATAAATGTTATTACCACTGAATAGATACGTTAGGTTATTATATTATATTGTTGTTATATTATATATTTATATAATTATATTATACGTTATGTTATTACCACTGAATAGATACGTCTGATGGCAGCCAACATACGGCGCCTGAATGGCCCTAAGCCTACACCGAATTGTTATACCATAAATTATTTTTATAATTAATACCACTGCAATCTGAGTTATTTAATTCTTGTTGACAGGGAGATGGAGACAGCACCGAATCAACAGTAATGCTAGAAAATGGTAATATTACTAAGGAAGTAGAGGAAATTATCTATAATTTTGAAGACAGCAATCTAATGAGGATGAAGAACATATTAACTGATTTCACTAAGGCAGAACTCATGTACCACTGTAAAACTATAGAAGTGTTAACAGAGGCATCTATTTGTGTAAATGAATTTGATAACAACCAGGACTTCCATGTAAGCCTAATATAGTATTTTTGTATTAGGGTTATTTTGTATGGAAAAGATTATCTTTTTCTAAAGAGCCCATTTTCTTTTATTAGTTGTTTCTTAAAGGTGCTATTTTTAAAATGTAAATATTAATTTAACGTTATTTGTTGCTGTTTGTGAAAAGTATTGATTAGCATTTTAAAATTAGTAATAATGAATCCATATCTGATGGGTTATCCCTTTTAATTTACTAACTTTTTAAAAAATAAAAACTACTATACTGGTGATATTTTGACCATTTGGGCCATTTTCAAACAGGTTCTTTTTAAATAGTCATTATTATATATGTATATTTAAATAAATTAATGACCAACATAAGTCATTTGTTTCATCTTATTGAATCACCAGATCATTGTGAAGTATCTTTGGCTCATGTTACAGTATAATTTATTTTTCTGTGATTCATATATTCTCAACAAATTACTGTTTTGTATTTAATTTATTTAAATATATATATATTGTATAATTCATATTTTACGATTTTGGTAGTATTCATACTACGGAACGATTAAATTTTAATTTAAATCAAATTATAATTATTATTAACTACGGGGAACAGACAGAGAAAAATAGACTCCAGCGCGGGGATTTGAACCACCGGCCTTGGTTTTTTGGCCTCTATATTTCCAGTATAGCGCTCTAACCAACTAAGCTACGCAGGAGAATGAATTTCTCTGACGTTAATGATACCTTGACCCGAATTTAAAGCTTTCAATTTTTCCACAAGTCTGAGAAGTCAACATTAATGACAAAGAACTAGACCAAGAAATAACGCTTATAATTATAAAGTACCCAATTAGTACCTGTACCTCGTACAATCAATTAGAAATTCATATTTTACGATTTTGGTAGTATTCATACTATGGAACGGCCGGTGGTTCAAAAAACCCGCGCTGGAGTCTATTTTTCTCTGTCTGTTTCCCGTAGTTAATAATAATTATAATTTGATTTAAATTAAAATTTAATCGTTCCGTAGTATGAATACTACCAAAATCGTAAAATATGAATTTCTAATTGATTGTACGAGGTACAGGTACTAATTGGGTACTTTATAATTATAAGCGTTATTTCTCGGTCTAGTTCTTTGTCACTAATGTTGACTTCTCAGACTTGTGGAAAAATTGAAAGCTTTAAATTCGGGTCAAGGTATCATTAACGTCAGAGAAATTCATTCTCCTGCGTAGCTTAGTTGGTTAGAGCGCTATACTGGAAATATAGAGGCCGGTGGTTCAAATCCCCGCGCTGGAGTCTATTTTTATCTGTCTGTTTCCCGTAGTTAATAATAATTATAATTTGATTTATATTGTATAAGTCAAATGATTACAAATAAGGGACTACATATCACCAATAAAGTAGCTTTTTATTTTTTTTTTTTAAAAACCTGAAAACACCCAGCACAAAAAGATTTTGTAATAATGCATTTCTATTTCGAGAAATGGTAATACTTTTATGTTTTCTAGGACTTTAAAATGAAGTTGAAGGATGTGGTAGGCTCATCAGAAACAAACAAATTAAGAACTTCCACAGATAACTTGCTTCCATATAACACAACAGAAATTAGCATGGAAAAATCTCCTGGGCCAGGCTCTTATCATCAGCACACAATCCTGGTATAAAAATCAACACTTTTCTTCTTTTAATTTAAAATACCACCTGAATTATCAAGAATATTTAATATGGATATTAGAAATTCTGAAAGCTCGTCTTGTACACCTCAAACTTTGCTCAATAGATTTTTCAATAGAGTGTTCTTGAAAGTTTATTTTACACATTTTTTTTCCTTTTTTATTAATAATTTTTTCCGCAGGGAGGTCATGATGATGAGAGCAGTATTGAATGTACAACTGAGTCTTCGCATGCATAAATGTTGATTGTTATGTTTTTATCATATTAAAACTAATTTTACTTTCCTGAATTAGAGCAACATAATTTTAAATCCACCCTATAATCTTATCTAAAAATTCCCTCCTCTCGGTCACTTGTAATAAATAAATATGACTTATATTTAACATATACAAAATGGTCAACATGGATCCTTCCTCCCCCTTTAATCCACTATTAAATAGAAGTTCAAACTGATAAAACAAGAAAATAATCATTTCTAATATGTGTATATTTATAAACTGTGTACTTCAAAATGTATGCCCCATACTAAAGATTATCTCATACATTTATGTATGATGGCAAAGAAACTATTCTATTTCTTCTACAATTCTTTAAATTAGGTAATTCCATAAATAGAACTAGGATAAACATGGCATTTTATTAAAGAGTAATAAAGTAGTATTTGACTACTAAATTAATACTATAATGAAATTGCAATGCTCATACCAAATTATAAGAAACAACAAAATTATTTAACTTTTATACACTCTACTGTATTTTGTTATTAACAGTAATAAGTTTGACAGAATATAAATTTATATTGACTTTCAAAATAGGACAGTTTAAATTAATTGGAAAATCCCTTCCTGGAAAGGTTAAGTCCTGAAGCCTGTAGATACCATCCTAGGTGTCCTGGCATAGAAGTCTGAGAAAATGATGACTAGGAGGCGAACAAGTAGATTAAGATGATTCCACAGACGAGATGAAATACTATGGGGCCTGAAGCTCAAGTCACAGTTTTTATGTGATGGATTACTAAATTATTATATATATATATATTTTTTTTCGTTTCCTTTAAAGAAGTCCAACTTCATCTTTTAATTAATCATTTCATCACATGGTAAGTTTAAGTGACCTTTAAAATCAAATTATATTTTTAAAAGGCGTATGAAGTTTCCACAATTCATGACCATAAAAGTCAAAGTAAGAAATCTGCAGCGTTGGCAAGGATCCAGCAATATATCCATGGGTTGGTTGATGATCTGAAGTGACAATTATCAGCTCCCCAGTCGAAGAAACAAACAATACACATCATATAACGTTGTAAATTAATTTTCAACTGCTAAAAATGGCAAGTCCTCGGTGGCATACCTTCTGGATTCCAAACATCTTATGGTGATGAACCTGTAAAGAAAATTCTTAAAAACTGTCGACAAAAGTGCTTTCACTTTTTTTTTGTTTTCCCGATACTTACCTGCTCATATATAATAACAACCAAAACAAAAAATGAAGGGGTCTTAAAAACTATAAATTTTGAAAAAGAAAAAGATATCCAATTAATCAAAATGTCAATCTAGTTAATATACATTAATAATTCATATAAAAAGAATTCTTTTTTTTTAAAAAAAGGATTTTACAATAAAATAAAAATAATAATAATTTACACAATCCTAGTCCTAATACTATATAATATTGTACAAAATATAACTTGGGTTAGAGAACGCTATTAAGCACAACCTATAGCGAGAGACTACATATTTTCTTTAATTTGAATAAATGCTTAACTGATTAAGTGTAAAATGAAAAGCAAAAAAGAAATAATAAAATTAAACAAATGAAAATAAATGGGTATGCCATGTAAGCTTACCCTTGAGGGGAAGGCTAAAAGAGTGCAGTGAGGTTATAATAAGGAGGGAGCTCAATTGGGACGAGATGGTAAAGAAATGGTTCATCTATTTACCACCCTGTAAAATCTCTCTTTCCCTCATTCACACTCTCTTTCTCTCGCTATCCTCCAACTCTATATAAACATCCATCGAGATGGTGCAATTGTACGATTCCCTAGATTCATTTTCTCCTTCTATCCCTGTCCCTCTCTTTATCCCGCCTAGGTTGTGTTGATTTCTTTAATTCTGCCATTCTCCTTTCATGTTCTGCCATGTGCTTTCTCCTTGTTTCTTCTTTGACTGCAATCTGAAACATAATTTTAAAACAGATTGAAACCTAAAAAATACCAGGGAACATATACTACCAAGGAAGTACCTTAGAAAAAGGAAACATAATCTAAACCAAGGGAGGTGGGGGGAGGGACGATGACATGAGATCCCCTTATTTTAAATCCTTACAAAAATTTATAAAACTTCATTCTCATTTAAAGAGCAAATAATGAGAGCCCTGATTATTCTAAAGGATACAAGGGTTATAATCAGTTCAGAGCAAGGAAGAAATACAGGAGAAATATCTACCTTTGGTGGAGCAAGAAGATATTAAATTATTCCCAGTTGTTTTAAGGCTCCATGCTCTAAGTAAAAAAAAGAAAGAGAAAGAAAAAAAAATCCTTCAATAAGTTTAGGCTCTACTAATAACAACTCAAAATTAATCTTAACATAAATACCTGTTCGGCGGAGAGAGGGAGCCAATATAAGCAGGGGCTTGTTTTAGTTTTACGAAACAAGTCATCCAATAACTTAGCAGGGGCATCATAGTCTTTTTTCTTAAACTTTCGTGCTAAAAGTCAAACAAAAGAATATATTATAAACCTTTTAAAGACCCATGATTATAATTTTAATTGCATTTATAATCTAAGAACATACTATCGATATTGGGTTATTAACAGACAAAATAATTAAATGTGAAGACTAAATTAAGTATTACACAAGAGATAATATTACCTATGAAATCAACCAACACTACCAGTCGGAAATTTAAAACAATAAAAAAAAAAAAAAAAAAAAAAAAAAATGAATAAATAAATAAATAAATAAAATAAATAATAACATCTGAAAAATCACACAATTTATAACATGATTTAGTAACGACATTACCTGGTGGAGGTGATGTGATTTCAATGTCTACAGGAGTGGAGCGTCTCTTCCTTCGCTCTCGGTCTCTTTCTTTATCTCTATCAGAGTGATTTCTCAAATGATCGTCTTTAATAATTGGTTTCTCCTTGTTGAGGTGTTCCCTTGTCCTTTCACTCCTTTCCATATCAAGAAGCATGGCCGCATTTTTGAGCTTCTCTTCTTTACTATATTCATCAATGAATATCACATCTCCATCAGAACCTGTCTTGGTTTTTCCTCTGTCCCACTCTCTTGTGCTTGGACCTGCAGTCTAAAAAGAAACAAAAGTTACTGAATTACAAATAGGTATTTGAAGTTCTTGAAAATAATCTGGTTAGTTTCTCAAAAACATCAGTTATCTAATAGATTGATATCATTTTAATATTATTTCCTTCTTCAATCTTATTTTCCCTTTTCTACAGAAAAATGCTAATTATAAAATGGAGTCAAGTATGAAACTATAATTGACCGAGCATGGTGAGTTCCTCATTTTAGAGACCTAAAAATAGTTTTTAGTCTGCATGAAATGTTATAAATGTTTTTAAAGGTCTTGAAGAGTAGGAAAAGAATGTGTAACTATTGTTTTAGTAACTATCTTTTAATGGCATTTTCAAAAAAAAGGTTAGTATGGCTAATATGAGAGTAAATAATAATTTCATGATTCATACCTTTCGTTTTTCTTTATCTTTGACGGCTGCTTGTTCTGAAGAAAGCCAAGCACTGCCACTACTTCGTGGTGATGAAATATCATCCACAACCTCTCCCTCAGCAGAGTCCTGAATGACCTTTAACTCTTTATCAGTAGCATAGGCAACCTTAAGAACCTTAGGATTACTAACAGGCCATCTTACTCCATTAAGAGCATGCCTTGTTTCTGTCGCCATCTCAACATCTGCATACTATCCAACAAAAAAGAACAATAATCATAAATACATATTTATTGATAAATTAAAATATGTATATGCATAAGAAGCAATATTATTTCATTTGGAATTTATAGGCTACAAATCTTTATTATGCTATACTCAGGTGGTTAATACTTAAGATTAGTGAACTACTTTAACAAATTAACATTCTAGGTTCACTGGGGACCTCATCAAAAGGATAGGGGGAAATCAGTATGGCAAAACCAAAACAAACAAACTGTTCAGCAGGATTTCTCTACATGCATTCATGTAGTACATTTATTTTGTGTTTATTATTGTAGTGTTTATTTTCTCCAGAAATAGAAGCCTTTAACACCATTATTAAAGTATTTGAATATAATTCAATAATCAAATGAAATATTAATAACAAGCAAATAACTACCTTTACAAAACATTTAGATTTGATTCTGTCAATGAAAAATCCATTGCGAACTATGGTGCCCGTCCTCGCCAGTAATTCCTTAAGTTGTCCAGAAGTGAAAGGCCTCACCAGGTTAGTTATAAACAGTATAGGAGTGGCCTTGCTATCTCCAGGACTTTTGGAACGAGATGGCTTTGAAGCTTTTACTTCCTCAATGGCAGGAGCAGCACTGATACTCACCTTGCGTGTTGGAGCTAGTAAAAAAAAAAAATCCATTAAAATAAAATAAAAATATAATCAAAAAGGAAGGAATTATAAACAAATCAATAAGGCCAAAAGTCTTAAGCCCTATGGCCCAAGACTTCTGGCGACAGGGCCCCTGTCGCAATGGGCCTGCCTCGCTTCCTCAGCTTCCACGGGGTTGGTTATCGCAAAAGCAAATTTGATGCTAAAATTACAGTATTTAAAATAGATAATTTTACCTTTTGATTCTGTACTAAAGGTTGCTCTAACTGGAGATTTTGCCAAGTGCTTGGACTCCTTTTCAGCAGCTGCTTTCTTCTCATTGGCTCTATTGTTCTTAAGTATTTCTCTAACATCCTCAACTTTGTTTACCTTGGACTCAGTGGGTACCTCATCACCTCCACTCTCAGGCTTCTCATCCTTCACCTTGATCAGCTTGGGCCTTTTCTCCTTGTCCTTCTTGTCAGCTTCAGGAAGCAGCACCGCCTGCAACATTAATGGTACTATTGAATTTATCCTGACATTATTTCTACTTAATATATGTTTTATGTAAAGTGAAACACATAATTGTGTACACTTATGGCAACACTTTTATTTTTAATAATAGGTTATGTTTGTTTTTTTATTTATTATTTTTAAATCGATTAAAATTCTTTAAATCTTACTCAAATTAAATTTGAATACTTATAAATTTGAGATTTCATTTTTCTAATAAATAAAGATTTTACAGAAAAATACCTTCAGTGCTTCACCAGGAATGGATCTAACTGGTCTTGAAGTTCCTCCTGCGGTAATGGTCCTTGTGGTCGCCAGGGCAGTCAGCTTCCTCCTCCTTAAAGCTGGAGACTCGTCTAAACCATAAAACGTTATCACATAACCCAGGAAATATTTTTCTTTAATATAGATTGATATAGGCTATGTTCATAGAATAAAAAAAAAAAAAAAAAAAAAAATTAAGTGTCATACCTGGTTCTGGACCTGTAATAAGCGGATGTTTCTTCGCCGTTGTAGCTGGAGTCCCAGGTGTACTTCCCTGAAATAAAATAGTAAATTTAAAATATCCATCCTACTTTCTTCATTTAGTCACTTAAAGCTTAAAACTAATTAACTTGTAATTATTATATTATATCCTAATTTTGAGTAATGATTTAATAGAAATAATAAATAATCTACTTTATGCATCTCAATTCATAGATGCAATAATATGAAACTTAATCAATAAAAAAATGTTTGGAAAATTATCTTGTTACATTTCCTTAACTTCATTTTTTTTAAATTAGTTATTACATTTTTTCTTGGGGGAGGACGACAATATAGGAGAAATTATTAATATATTTGAAAAAAAAAAAAAAAAAAAAAAAAAAAAATTAAGGTCAGATTAGATCAATAATGACGTCTTAAGTGGCTAAAATGTCTTAAGTGGAAAATTATCTAGTTACATTTCCTTAACTTCATTTTTTTTAAATTAGTTATTACATTTTTTCTTGGGGGAGGACGACAATATAGGAGAAATTAATATATTTGAAAAAAAACAAAAAAAAAAAAAAAAATTAAGGTCAGATTAGATCAATAATGACGTCTTAAGTGGCTATAAATAGGTGCTTTAGTCAATGGTAAAGCCTTGGCTTCACAGTTACACTCATTGAAATAAGTCCTATTACTAAAAACAATATGTGTGTCATTCTTTGGAAACTACTGTAAAAAACTTAAATAATAAGTTAATCATTAATACTCTTACTGTTTTAGAAGTGTTGTTAGGGGTTGAAGATTCTCCTGCAGTACTGCGCCGGGTGACATTTATCTTGGCTGGAGTAGCTTCCTCTGATTTAGTTCGAATCTTTATGACTCTTCTTTTATCTTTGTTATCGGAAGATTCGTTCTTTTCATCATCTACTATTTCCCCTTCTTCTTTACCCTCCTGCATGGGGCTTTTGTTAACTGATATTTCCAAAAGAGGTTCATTGTATTCACTGTTTGATGGCCCGGAAACACTGCTTCGACGACTCCCACCGCTTTTAATTGAACTGTCTGACTTCCTTCGAACTTCAACTACAGCACTATCACTGTCCTTTGCAGGAGACCTAAATAAAGAATTAACAAATCAAAAATTAAATACAATTAAAAAGAAAAAACTTAAGAAAGAACTGAAGTATAAATTAATAAACCTTTTAGTCAAATACAATAATTTTTATAACCATATCATCTCTCTACAATCCCAAAAAATATAGTTCACCCAGTCAGTCCCTCTAGGAAGCTTTTATAAAAAACTGGACTCACCAAAATCACCTATCACAGCTAATTCATCAAAATTGCCATTAAAGGTAGGCCTAGAGCCTATACCTACACCAACAAGCATTTGTAGACAAGAACACAAAAATTAACACTACACTAACAAAACATGGCTGAAACCTTTTTTTAAAAATTATTTTTGTTTGTTTTGTTGTTACTTCCCGTAGAGAATGAGAGATGATCATTCACAAACAATATAGTGTGAACATGTTTTCAGTCAAATATTTTTAGTTTGTTTCTTCTGTGTGAACAAATGTTGTAATCATTTGAGTGTCTCAAATTATGATTTTTAGTGTGGATTAGCCTTACAGGTCAATTCACACACACATCAGTCAAGGCATGTCCCCGTTCTGTCAGTTCTAAGAAGCATCAATCGCAAAACATAGTTTTCTTGGAGATAAAATGGCACAGTCTATACTGAGCAGCAATGTTCCGAATCAGACCCGTCAAAATTCTCAATTCTCTTCAATGATAAATTTTTGTTTTGACTGATTCTGTTTTTTAGTTTTAAATATAGGTCATGAAAAATTTATTGAATGAGCACAGTGTACTTATGTACCCAGTACTGTATGATTTGTCCAATGTGAAGTATATAGGCGCTAATTAAATCCTTTTATATTAGTTCTGATTCTGTTTGTTTCTATGTGGCTGGCTGTTATCTTTAGAGGGCTAATTAACCCTCTTTAAGTCCTCCAATCTAGCTGAAACTTAGCACATTGGCACTGTACCTCATTGATATGGTCTCATTAAATAAATATTCTTCACCCATAACACTGTTCTGCAAAATTTAACCAACTTTCGGATTCCAAGAAAATTTTGCTGAAACCGAACCTGAAGTAAAAATTTCTTCTATACGTACAGTTTTCCCGGAAAATGCGCTTAAAGTTCGGAAGAATGGTGAAAAACAGTCTGCTTTGATTATTGCTTTGTTCTGCATTGTTTTGGTGTGTTTATTTGTCTTGGTGCACTGTATACGCCACCATGTTCGGTAAAGAGAAATTATGCCTTCCGATCAATATTTTTCGGTTTTGCATGAGTTTTCGGATTAGGATGATGGTTGTGAGGTCTTAGGACTTTGACAACTAATAATAATTAATTAAGGCTGAATGCCCGATATTAATTCAGAATGCTGAAGGAGTAATTACTGATTTTTTTATAGTAATTTTTATTTTTATAATTAAAGATATCATTGAGAAATAAATATTTAATACATTAATTGACTTATCAGTTCAACATTTCCAAAACGCAATCTAGATAATCTAAATTTGACCTATTTATGGTTTGAAAAATGCATTGACACATAAAGTATGCTGCCCGTGCCTCGTCTGCCGTGCCTTGTTTGTCCACTTGCCCTCATGGTTGCCCATTTGTTGTCCACATTGCCGTGCCACGAAGGGTTAACTGATACTGAACAGCGACGGTTTTGGTTCGAAATGGTGACTGATGTGTAAGAGGCCTTAAGCAGTTAAAAAAAAAAAATAATTCAAGTAACCTTGAACTTTCTGGTTGACTGGTTTCTGTTGTTTCTTTCTCCTTATCATGGTCAGTCTCCTTATCATCACTTTTCTCCTTTTCGATGTTCTTTTTATCAGAGTCAGGATCAGTTGGCTTGACTAACTCAGACTGTGCTTCAGGAGGTGGTTCAACTGGGGGAGGAATGTCTTCTACAGATTCAACAGGCTTTTCTTCTTCATCTTTGTTACTAATAGCTTCCTCTTTATCTTCTTTTGAACTTCCTGGCTCAGGAACTTTGACTTCAGCTGTAACAGAATCCCCAGGCTGAAACAAAAAAAAAAAAATATATAAAAATATATATATCATTATAAACTAGAAAATAAAATATATTATAAGAAAAGAGTGAGTGAGGTTTTGTGGTATTTATTTATAATGAAGGTAATCAGGTAAAAGCAACACTATTATTAGTTCAATTAATCAGCACAAAGTCAAACCATAAATAAAAATATAAAAATTCAGATCAATTTCAACTACACAGTCCTCATCAGAGATGCAAAATTATCATCAGTGCATGACAACAACTGTTAGTCAAAATCGGTGTGTATTTTTATAATTTTATTGATGCTTTGCTTTATAACCACCTTTACCTATTTACCTTCATTATAAACTGATTATGCCTATTATGAAAAATAAAGTAATATTTAATTTATAAAATTATTTACATCCAGATTGACATGTAAAAGGTCATTACAGGGAGTGGAAAAATATTAAGAAAAAATAGGTCCGAGACAACTCAGACAAACTTTCTTTTATACGAAATCATAATTACTTAGACCAGTGTTTTCCATTTACTAGTTTTCGTATGTAAATTTAATTATTATTAAACATTTCATCAAAATTTATCATAAAAATAACTTCTCCTGGGCAGGGAATCGAACCTGGGCTCTCTCCGTCCGCGTTTTAAGCTATTTTCTCAGGAACTAGATTTTTCCCGGGAAAATGGCTTATATCGTTAGATTTGTATTTAAATGGACTACATTTTAGAATTTTTAAATCAAAATCGTCAGAACTGTTTTTGAGAAATAATTTTTTTTCACATTTTGGGAGGTAGCACCCCAAATTTGGGACTAAAATTCATTTCTCGATTTCATCTCGGGGGGTGATTTTTCTGAACATGTATGCCAAATTTCGTCAAAGTCGGCCTGGTAGTTTAGGCTCCAGGCGTTTGCACAGACGTTAGACAGACATTTTTTAAAACTTTTTGGACTCAGGGGACCTCAAAACGTGTAAATCCATCAAAATCTCAAATCAAATTTTTGCGCCATCACAATACTTTCTCTTTATATGAGAAAGTAAAAATTTATACAAATACACTATTAGACATAAATGAAACATAACATTTAAACCTTATGTAATATAAATTGACCCTTTTAGAAAGGTTAAAAGAATAAGCTGTGTATAATGTAGGTTTCAATGTAATTCACTCAAAATTGATCAAATTTAAGGGGGAAAAATTTTAGTTTTTTTCTTCACCATGAAATTTATATGGCTATCTATAAATATATATATGATACAAATTATTTGGAAAAATTGATTAAATTTAAACATTTTTGGAGTAAAAAGATTTAAAAAGAGTGTTTTTAAAACTTTCAGCTCCCAATACCTTAGCAAATCAAAAGAAAATGAAAGAGTCCACAGACACCAGTGATCAATGGTTGTAATAGCTTTGCTTTCATAAAAATGTGAGTTTAAAAAAAAAAAAAAAAAAAAAAAAAAATAGTGAGTGCTTTCATAAAAATGTTGAGTTGAAATATATGACTATAAACTAAAAACAGGTTTGTCAAACATTAATTTCATAGTTGTAAATCCTTTGATCAGTGGACAATATTGCCCTACAAAATATATACAAATAATATAGATCTACAAATCTTAGGCCCAATAAAAACTAATGTAGGTATTAAAGTCCTTCAACACACCCTTACAAAGTCCAAAAGGCCTGTATAACCACAAAATCTATGGTAGGGTTGGGCTATAGATGGCTAAGTATAGATTTTTTTGATACATCGACATCAAAAGAACAAACATTGTTAGCCAAAACATCGAAAGAAAAATCGATGTTTCCCAACGAGCAAAAAAAAAGTCGCTGGTTTAAAAAAAAATACCTTGTCTTCGTTCCCGATATTCGTCATTGACGTTTTTTGGGGTCCGATACATCGATCTTTTCGATGTTTCAGGAAAACATTGATGTTGTCTGATACATCAAAAGATCAACATCAATGTTTTTAAGTCCGATACATCGACATGTCCCAATCCTGATCTACGGCCCTTAGATTTTGTCAAGAAGCTTGTCAAACCATCGGTTGGAAGATCAGCCGACACAAGTTGAGACATGTTAGACAACTGACAGTGAAATCTCACAGTGTATGGGGCCCTTAAGTTAAAAAAATATAAATATTGCCAGAGGGCTTTAAAAAAAATTAGACCTTATAATGTCCCAAATCAATATTTTTTTTTTTTTTTAAGACCTGGAAAGATTATTAAGTGATCTTCTTCCCATTAGTTGATTGAGGCTTACAACCAGGACTTTATTGTTGAATTCAATTAAAGTCGTAATAAAAACAAGACAAAACCTTTTATTTATGTTATAAAAGCATAACATTAATAGATTTATGTATTTTTTTAACAGAGCAAGTGCATTAAACTACATAAATTAAAAATAAATAGATAAACCCCAAAAAAATAAACACATTTTTATACTTAGGTTACTTTTCATTATTTGATATTACAAATTTGCAGTAATTGTTATAAAAAGTATTATTGAATAATAACTTACTTTTATATAGCATATAACCACCGTGTGTAATAGGTCCACTTTTTAAAAAAAAATAATTTATGTATTAAATACTAATTAGTAATTCTACTGTTTAAAATGAGTATATTTCAAAACTTACATTAAAAAAAAACCATTTAACTACACACACAACCTACCTTGATTGGTGACTACTTGATAAATTATAAATAAAGAAGAGAGAAAAAAAATAATACAAATGCAGAAATTGGCTACTAACTCAAAACAAATATAATATAAAACATTGGCACTACAATTTAAAGGGTACTACATATTAAAAGGAAATTTATAGTGGATAACAAAAATCATAACTAGAAATTATCAACTGTTTGGTTCTCCAATGTGTGATATTTACTTATCATTTTAAAAAGGAAAAATCAAAACAAAAAATACTCTTGGTCTTCACACAACGTATTTGTATTAACAATAAATAACCAGTTTTGGCTACTTCATACCCATCTTCAGATTTTATACAAACCAAAATACAACAGAAAATTAACGTCTATGAAAAATAATAAAATGTATAAAATAATTAAAAATTAGTTATCAGAAATCAAACAAGACATCTAAGGTAACTTTCTTATTTTTCTACCACTTTTTAAGATTTGTGATAACTCTATAATTAATTATTGTATACATTTTATTATTTTTTATAGATATTAATTTTCTGTTATATTTTGGTTTGTATGGAATCTGAAGATGGCTATTAAGTAGCCGAAACCAATTATTTGTTAATACAAATACTTTGTGTAAACACTTGTGCGTATTTTCCCCCTTTAATAAGTTACACCTAAGATAAGTGGAGCATTAAATAAAAAGCATTAGATTAATCTTTAAAACAAGTATAGAGTATGCAACTTTTTTTAAAAAAAACATGCAAAACTTACTAGGTAAAGCAACACACAAATATAGGGTATATTATTATTACCCTATATGAAATTTGGTTTAGGGGTATATTCATGCTCTTAGTATAAATTCCATAATCCACCAGGGACTATAAAATTAAATGATAATTCTGAATTACAGAACAGAAAGGCTATATTATGGTGCAATAGAGGTGTACATTTATCCTCTCAGAACTCAGGAGCCAAATTTTAAACCAATATCATTATGGGATCAATTCTTAGAGAAAGTATGTATTCAACATTTTGATAAGATTAAGGCCAACTTTGATGTATAGAAGGACATAGCTCTACAACAAAAACAATACTTCTGATACAATTTTAACCTTTTATAAGTCAGACTAATCTTGTGTATTAGTGAATACCTTAGTTTAGCATAATAAAATAATGAGCATATATAAAGATAAGTTTAAAATTTAAACATTTAAAACCACTTGCAAGCTTGTTTATAGTAGCCAAGTACACATTAATTCCTTCTACAAGTTGTGATTTATCAAATGCCTTGCCTTAAATAAAAAAAAAACTGGGGTTATTTTAACTATAAAAGCTCTATCACAGGAGAAATAAATAAACAAAAATCATTCTTCGTGATAATTTCGGTTAAAAAATTAAGTTAATATGGAATATTAATCTTGTTAATGACCAAACTGGTAGAAAGGTTATGGCAAAGTGAGCATTTAGTATGGAGGCACCAAATAAAATAAATTGATAATCTCAAACATGAAGTGATTAAAAAAAAAAAAAAAAAATGATAAAAGAAATGGGCTTACTTGATTTTCTGCAGGGGTATCCTGTGAAACTTTCACTTCCTGGGCATGTTCTTGATCCTTTTTATCTAGAGCAGATTTTTGGACAGTTTCCTTCCCAAGTTGAGATTCCTCAATAGTTTGTGAATCCTCAACAGATTTTGATTCCTCAACAGTTGGTGATTCCTTAACAGTTTGCGATTTCTCAACAGTTGGTGATTCTTCAACAGGTTGTGATTCTTCAACAGTTTGCTCAATAATCGGAGGTAATATTTTGTCTTTTGCTTCAACAGAGGCAGAATCAGAATCATTTACCTGAGGAGGAGAGTTTTTTTCAGCCACAGCAACAGAGGGCTGAGTCTCATAAACATATTCTACAACTTTTTGAGGCATAGAATTAGTTTCAGGCACAGCATCATCACTTGCCTGATTAGGTGGGAGACTAATTTCAGAAGTGTCTTGAGGCACAGATGTCCCTGCAGTGGGCGGAAGTTCTATTTCAGCTAGACTACTCTCAACTAAAGGAGACTTCTGAGATTCTTTTTTCAGTGCCCTACAACAAATAAATAATAATAAATTATTAAAATGACAATGACAATAAAAACTCCGTTGACCATCACATCAGTCATAGGACAGGAGCCTAGACGGTTGATCAAGAAAGGGGAAAATTTTAGGGCAAAAAGTGAACGTTACTTTTATTTTTGATAAGGGACACCAAATCTTCTTCAAAACAGGAGTTCAAATATCTTAACTCATCCAAGCACTTTTTTGAGTGTAATAATTGACAGGTAGTGCCTTCACCCTCACACGCCGAGTGAGTTGAGGGTACTCGTTATTGTTTTTGGACACTTGGCAGATCTAGCCTGAGACGGATAACCCAAGGTTCGACTGTAAATAATATTTTTTAAATGACTGAGTATGTGCTAGATTTTAACCAAGTTCTTAACATGGTTAATTAGTTAACTATTTCAGATTGTACATTGTATTTCCTTCAAGAGCTTAGAAAAGCCATAGTGTAAGTTTGATTATAAATTATTTATATTGAAGTTCAATTATTCCAATAATTGCTGGATCGAACTAATCTCAACATTACCCTCCAGACAGATCTTCTTTCAGGTGTGTTTCTATTTTTAGCTTATTCAAAAGTTCCATGGCTACTACAGAAAGGTGTGGGAGTCCCATAACATTAAAATAGATGATTGCTCTATCCTACCTATTTTTTTTATAAATACTTATAAGTTTGAAACGTAACCAAATGAACCAGTTTAAATTTTCTTAAATTGTCATTTTTCTTAAAAGCTACCGGTCTATATGTAAATAGGACAAAGTAAAACACATGGGAAAGGCAATTTTCCTTTTGTTCAAATGAAATATGCATAAAGTCTGATTGTAATTTTTCACAAATGCGACGGTAATGTGTAAGAAAAACTCTGTTAGGAATACAAGTTTTTTTTAAAAAAGATGTTTGATTTATCATATTTATAACTTTCTTCATTCAGTTAATAATTTCTTTTACTTTAATAAAATATTTTGCAGATTTTCTTTTACCATTTTAGTGTATCATTAATGAGGTAATAATAAATCCACAAACCTAACCAGCCATTGTACCAAATTGTATCCAGTTAAGAGTGTATATACAAATATTAATATAAATATTTTTTAATGGCTGATAAATTTGTTTGAACTAAGAGATGACGTACTTTTTATGAAGTGGGGAAGAGGAGTCCTTGGCTGGTGACATGGAGGATTCAGCGGAATCACTGCCTGCACCTCCCGGTCTCTGCCTGCATATCCTTAGTTTCTGTATCTCACCTCCGCTGCCATTACTTGTTTGGACTTTCCAAACAGTACCCCCGTCCTCTTGACCTGCCTCAGTCTAAACACAGTAGAGTAAATAAAAAAAAAAAAAAAAAAATCGAGAACTCACAAAAGTACACACATTTCAAAGATTTTGCTTTAAAGCATCACTTTATCAAACAATTTATAGGAGAGGGGAGGGGCTATGATTTAAATAAAGTATCCTCAAGCTGTATTACTGAGCTCTGTATACTTAACAGCCTTGTCTAAATGAGTTGTACATCCCTGAAACAGATAATCCAGAATAGACCAGGATTGAGATTAAATCCAAGTGGAGAGATCATTTACAAAGGAAGTTGCTCAATTTTATAATTATAGCAACTAGTGCAAGCTAATTTAGTTTAGTTACTTAAAAGTAAAAAATACAACACCTCATTCCAAAGAGGTTTATAACACCAAAGATTGTAAGAAAAGGATGAGAGATTGCTCCTGATCATCTTTATGAAAATATATAAGATTTATGTCAAGGTGGTTAATGGGGGGGCTAACCTGATGCCAGATCTTTTGAAATTAAGGCTCTCACCTAAGCCACCTCAAGTCTTGGTCAACACCTTCTCGAAGCATTATGGTGTCCCTGTTAAGTAAACTGGTTTACAACAGAATGTTTGGCACAGTTAAAAGCTTGCATCTGAGATAGTGTGGCTACCACCTTTGAAAACTCATGTATAAACTGCATCTCTGGGATGACTTAGTAGCTCTATTAGAAATACGTCCTCCTAACTTAACAACATTTAAAACATTTTATACACAATTAAGGCACACAGTATGGAACCAGAAGAAGAAAACCCCCTTAATGTGTCTAATATGTAACAGAAGGCGTCAGGGATCCCAACCCTACAAAACAAAGAAAGGATATAGTGAGAGTGAGAATATTTTACTAGGAGAGAAGGAGGACCATGTAGGAACCTCTCAACCCCTATTGATGGAAACATATTCCATATACCTCAGTAGGGAAGTGGAACTGAGACAAGGACGACAAATAAAAGAAACAGCTAGATGTAGAAAAGTAAAGCCAAAGAGGAAAGGGAAGGGAAGAAGGGACCTTGAAAGGGGACTCTACTTTTCATGCCTCAATCTTGGACCAAAGGCCTTCCGGGAAGAAGCAGAGAGCATGGATAAGAATGGAAGGATGGAGGCTCTCATAAAACTGAGTAGACCAAACCTGAAAATCCTGATTGGGATCTTAACTGGACAATGTCGACTAAAGAGACATCTGGCATTAATAAAAATTGAAGAAATTACTCCATCTGTCCAGAAGAATAGGAAACAGCTTACCACTTTATGGGAGTATGTGAAGGATGTGGGAGAAATCCGGGAAGAGGAGCTTGTTGCACTAAAGTGGCTAGACATATTTTCCTTTATAATCCAAATTAGGGTAACAATGAGCTGGTTACATGGGGGTGTCTTATTCAGGGGTAGGCAAAAAGGACCCAAGAGTGTGCTAGTGGCTAGATTTTGCCTCCCCGTCCCCTTACTACTATTATGCCAAGCTAGAGTTATTATTGAATCTTTTTTGCCAGGAGAGGTTATATTAAAAAAAAAATTATTTATGGCCTGTCTCCTTTCATCTTTAATGCTAATTTGATTATATGAATTCTCTATCCATATATTGATATTTATTTTTAATTTATTTAGTTGAAAAACACATCAACAAACATTGTGTATGTGTACTATTCTAGCTCAATTCTCTGATCTAGTTGACCAAACAAAACCTTCAGCCCAATAAATATAGCAGAAACACATTTTGCTAATAATTGAGATTTTTATATTGATAATAACAGATGAAAAACAATATTTTATTGTAGCAGTAAGAGTACTAAGCTATGGTTTGTTTCTTGGCAGCAGGGTGTATTCTTACCTGTCTCTCTCCCCTTCTAATGATGTAAATAATTTAGTTTTGCATCTTAATTCAGTTCATATTTCAGTTTCATAATACATGAAGAAATATAAAATAATGCAGATACAAATGAAACAGCACAAGACCAAAAAAAGTATTTCTTGTTGTAGAAATATCACAATAACGACTGATATGAAAACTGCAACTTTTTATCATACACCTCTAACGTGGGATTGATGAAAGGAAGTCTCTAAATTCATTAAAAACAGGTCTACTTATATGCAATAACATTTACAGACACTAGTCTTACCGAACATCAAGTAAGTTTTAACACAAATAACACATGCCAACAACGAATAAAAAGAGAAAACTTAAGACATTAAGATTTGAGGATTAGACTGACTTGTAAAATAACATTTAAATTACCCTTGAGTCTCCAACAATATAATCCTCACAACAAATTTATTTAGATACCAAATCTACGTGACCAAAAAGCGCATTTGTTATTAATAGTCAATTAAATCCTCAAGTTTAAAGTCAATTTATGTTTACACCAATAAAAATATAATACTAATAGACTAAAATATTTACTCTAAATTTATTTTCATGCAATAGCATTACAATTTTCTCATCAATATAAGGGTAACAACCAAAAATACTACTAGAAGTAAACAAATACTCAAGACAAAATTTAAAATAAAAAAAAGACAACCTTATTTTTATCTTCTTCTTCTTTATCTTTAGACCAGAAAGATTCATCTTCTTTCCATTCATTAGTCTGTGGCTTAGGTTCAGAAGTGGAAGGTTCTGGTTGCCTTCGAGTAGACCTCCTCATCCTTCCACTCTCACTGCTTTCACCCTAATTACACATGGACAATAAGGAATTCATTTCAATAACTCCTTGATTTTTTAACTTAAGGGAGTAAAGTTTAAACAATTTTAATCCCATAAACTACTTTGGAAATTCTAACCTTATAAACTAATAACACAATAGTATGAGACCTAAGCCACTCAATTAAAAATCATGAGACCTTTCTAATAAGCAACAAAAGAGCAAATTTCTTTAATACCTAAACAAAAAAAAAAAAACAATTTCGAATCAATAAAATTGTTGGTTTCCTTAATGAAGAAGAGTCCCTAACTAACCATTGTAGGCTGTACATTTCAATAGGCTTCAATGGTTGAAATCGTCATGTAGTTCTAGGTCTTGGAGAAAGGACAATGTTTTGCTACCAATACAAGAATAATTTTCAGGGGAGTTCATGGCATCAGCTCAAGTTGATCGGATAAACTATACGAAACAGCCTTCCCTGTATTCAGGGAGATAAGACACCATTAGAAAACCTAGAAATCTGCCTAATTTTTACTCTATAGTAAATCATAATGAGCAGTTAGACTTATGAGCTTAGGTTAACAATGGGTTGTAGTAATTTATTGTTATAATTGAAATAGTAAAAATAACTCAAAGATCAAATTAAGACAAGCATCATAAATATTTTATTATTTTAAGCAATTGAAACCAATTGCAAGGGGTTAACATAAACTGAGTTTACGGTTATTAGGAGATTTAATTAAAATATTGACAAAATATTGCTTCAATTATTATAATATTCCCATGAGCCAATGTGATTTTCTCAAAAAATTAGAGGTTACTATACAAATAATTTGCCACGCCCTTGCTATTTGTGTACTTTATCATTAATTGATATTGTAACATATAATGTAGTCTTGCAATTACATGATAGAGGCAATCCTAGCTAGTGGTGGTAAATACATAAATTATTAGCTATAAAGTATTTGCCTGTATAGCACATTTGTTTAGCATAATAAATAAATAAATCTTACTTGTTCAACTTCTGCTGGTTCTGAAGTCTTTTTTTCTTCACTAGATTCTGAATCAGACTTCTTCCTTCTACGACTCGGGCGTCCTACTCTCCTTGGAGACTTGTCTGGACTTTTCGCTTTTGCTTTAGACTTCTCACTTTTTCGCGCCATTGCATAAGGTCTCTAAAATAGACAAATTATGACTGTCTGATAAGAGGTGAGACATCACCAAATCTGTCCCTCATAAGAGCTAGGTGATAGGGGTTTGCATCTGAATACACAATTAATGAACATACATGCATTAAAATAGTGATACCCATGGATGCATACCTTCAGAAATGCAGTCTTTATTAATATTGAATGTCGAGTGACAACTATTTTTATTACACTTCTATTGTTAATTAACAATAAAACATAATTTTTTAAAAAAAGGTATCCTGAAACTTTGCACTAAAAAACATGGCTATTTTTTAATATAGTCGAGAATCACCCGGTATGATATAAACTCCTTGAAAATTAAGTGGGTCACATGAGCTAAAGTGGATAGTTAAAGCTTTATCTATTATGGAATATAAATTAAACATTAGTAAAGTGTTAAGTAATAATTAGAAGTAAAATGTAAAAAGTATCTGCAGATAATATCAAAAACTATTTTAGATGCTGCTGTTCAGTCTAGCAAAAAAAACAACCGACGTTATCAATTTTAATACATCTTCCTTATTAAACTTTAATGCATTTATTTAAATATGGCTAAAACTAGAAACGCTCGATAAATATGCAACAGAATAAAATGGGTAATTCAAAGTCTGAATAAAAAGTAGAACTGGTAATATTTGTTTGATGACATTCCGATATCCATATAAATAAAATTAAAACAATGCAAAGTTCTATTGGAGTTGTTATCAGCATTGTTTATAATCTTAAACAAACAATGCTAATCTTTAGAAATACTCTCACAGCAATTATAGCACTATAAACCAAATGGTATGTGTTACTTTCCAGTTACGATATTAACAAAAGACGGCAAAAAATAAACTGAACACCCACCACATAAATTATGCTTTAAAAACTCAAATATAAACATATATTAATTTAATATATTACAGATTTTAAAGTACAAAGGGCACTATTCAGTCGAAAATTTTATTTTTTCTTCTTTTATTGATATAACGCCTCAAAAATTTCGGTTACAAGAAGCGATCCATGAACTCTATTTTGCAAGTTTGGCGATCAAAGTGAAACGTGCTAACTCGTGAGAAAATTACATCTTGTAATAATAACTTCACAAATAACTGAAGATAAAAACATTATCATACGTACCTAAGTCAAAAATAAGAGTAATACAGCCTCTAATTTATCAAAAAGCTATATATCGGTAATATTAAAAGCGTCACAAAACATAAATGATAAAAAAAGACGAAATATATCCAAACGAGAAGCACAACTCTTTTGGGTCAACACTGACTAACTACAACTAGATGTGTAAACTCTGACTTCAGCTTAGGTTCTATTTAAGGTCTTGTTATAGACAGATGGATATTCCCCCTCACATTGCACACATCAATAATTTTTTTAAATGTCATTACTTTAATGACTTACATATTCACTTATTCCTAGTACAATAATAAACTTAGTTTAGATTCTTAAAAAAGTCACGGTTTTAAATTGAAAATATCTCAGTTTTGTCTCCGCAACTAATCAAAACTAAATTACTTTTAAGTTAATTACTCCAAACTAAATATCAAAAATGTTTTGATATTTAGTTTGATATGTTGAAGTAAGTGAGACTCCATTCCTACAGTTTATTAATACAAATACATCACTCATAATTGGTAAGACACAACATTAGAACTTTTAGTGTTATTTACCTAAAATTTAACTGACTAAAAGGAACTTTATTGGCTGACTTTTTTAGAATATTGATTAATTAAAAGTGTATAAAGAACTCAAAAAAAAAAAAAAAAAAAATTGAGGCGTTCAGAATACGAAGGGCGAACTCAACATTTTGAGATTTTGAGAAAAACTTAAATCAATGTCTTAAAGCAATGGGCGAACTCAACAAAAAAACCTGACAAGATTTAGGAATGAGAGAAGACTTGCAGAGTTATAGAAGGGAGCGTGGAGTTTGCCCTTCGTATCCGCCCGCTTATAGACGGTTGAACCTCTCCAACAAGTTTAAAACAGTAATTTTAAGAGGAATTAAAGGCGAACTCAACACAAAAACTTTATAGGCAATATCTTAAGTCCCAAACGATGCCAGGAAAAAAAAAAAGTTGTATGTTGAGTTCGCCCTTCGTATTCTGAACGACTCATTTGTACTTCTGCACGACTAATAAACGAACGTACATGTTATTAACCCAGGAATGCTAATGCTAATGATAGTCAAATCAACGAGCACAGTTTGAACCTCAACCTTTTACACTCATATGCGATGGTGATTGATGATGGGCGATGGGTACCCCATCCTTCTGCAGTGCTTGTACTGGTTGGTAACACACCTGCTAGTGTAGCGGTAGAAGTCCTTTTGAGCATTCACTCGTTTTCTGGTAAATTCCTGTCAAAGCTACTTCATCGATTCGACTAATGTTTAGTAATAAATGTAGGTAATTAATTGGTCGTCAAATGAGCCTATAGCCTGGGACAATGGGCCTAGGCCCATTGGTAAGGGGCCTAGGGTAATTGGCCTTGGGCCAGAGACCAGTGGCCGGTAACCTGGGACCTGGAGCATTTAGCAAAGGGCCTAGGGCTTTTGGCCTGGGGCATTAATTTTCACTTAATTTTAGATTATTCTGATGTTCCTACTAACTTTTTTGTCATCAAATGTTTGTATATCTCACTTAAAAGATTTAATAATGAGTTCTTAATAGTTTTCTCTTTATAAAAGTGTAGTTTCAATCCAAAAATATATTTTCTGCATATGTTAGTCAAATCGACAAAGGTTTAGTAATACCAGCCATCCAATTATCATTAGCATTTCAGGGTAAAACATGTAACACCCTCAAAAATTCCTTACAAAAGTAAGTATTACTACCTTTTTCAAATTCTCATAGGACAGTTAGGGAACCAGGAGATAACCTTTGCTGATTGCTAGATTTCTAATCAGTGTGATGAAGTCGGTGAATCGTTAATCTTCTGACTGGGCCATGCATGCTGGAAAGAGTTTATTTGCTTATGAGTACAAGACTCTTAGGAAAGGAGTCCGAACTTAAAATGATGTGCATGTACTATATAAAAGAAATAAAAATAGTGCACTCTTTTACTTTGTTACCCACCCATATGTATTTATTTATTATTAAATCAAAGTGAACTATTCTTTTGTTCAAAATTTATTGGATTCAAGGTTACTTTACCTTACTAGATAGTTAGACTAACGGTTATTGTAATTTGTATTTACAGAAGTGTGATATTCCTTTGTCCCAAAAGAATATTTGAACATTCTCTTGTTAAGATTGTCAATTAATTTGAAAAAAATGTCTAACACAATAATGTAAACAAACAGTGGGTAACCAAGTAAAATCTTGCCACAATCTGGCCTTATTAGTGTGGCACATAGCTTACTCGCATCCTATCATACTTTATTGTTATATTGTGTAATAACTATCAATAGTTTTAGCGATCTTTAACACTTCATAGTGGTAAAAATTTGTATTTGAAAAAAAACGTTTGCCTCATTGAATAGATGAAGTTTGATTTTTTTCCCCGACCTAAAATTCCAATTTTAAATTTGACATGATCGTTCCGCGTGAACGGATAACTTTGTCCAACGAATTCGTCCTTTGGTCCATCGACTCGTCCTTTGGTCCAACGACTCGTCCTTTGGTCCAACAACTCGTCGATTGGTAAAATGAACATGTCTACTAAATTTCATCACTATCGGTCGACATTTACTCAAGTTATCGTCACACGTTTCAGGATTCGTGGACTCACAGACCAACAGACATGAGACCAAAAATGTTCCCTGATGTCTGAAACAGATATCTGTCTTGGAATTTTTAAAATCGGAGACATAACATATTTTCATTCCCATAAGTGAACACACTGCTTCCGTTACCTTCGGTAAGCTCGGAAGCAAAAAGAAAATAAACAAATGAAGACTCCAAAGGGAAAAATTGGAATAACACATTTTTATAAAAATGATCTAACCATATAAAATTGTTCAGCTGAATGAGTAGAATTCAATGGTCTCTAAATAATGTAAACATTTTCAAAGGTCCATAACTAAAATATTATTCTTATTTGAGGTTTTATCAATTTAAAATCCGAGCGCACGTTACGCTGGGCAGTCTTGGACCTTAGAAATATTAAGATGTAAAGCAGGGTAGTGTAACGCCATATGGTGGCCTGCCTAAAACTTGGTGGATCTACAGTCTTGTTGTCTTGTATATAATAGCAGTTTCTCTACCTGCTGAGTCGTAAGTGCACCTGGCCTTTATGGTGCTCCAAACTTCAAAATGTTTTTGTTGCTAAGTTTTTAATGTGAATATGACATTCTACTTTTTCCCCCTGTGGTCTCCAAATATACAGGGTATCCCAAAAAGATTATTTGGATTTCAAAAAATCATATTAATAGTAAAATTTAAGTAATAAAAAGTTAGCAATTATATAAAGTTATAGTTAAAATGTTTACAAATGTACATGTGACCTCCCCCTCCCATCACCAGCATGGCACTCGTCTAAGCAATAGTCAAATTCCTTGTACACTTGTTGAACATTTCAACCGTAATTATCATCAGTTGATGATGTTGCTAATTGGACTTTTCCGTTCATCAATATCTCAGAAGGGGAGGAATATAAACAGTGTCTTTTATGTAATAAAGATAAAAAAATCCATTTACATAATGTCATAATAGTATACATGTGTAAGTAATTATTTTATATACAGAGATAAGAATCCCTTCTTAAAAAGAAAACCTTGTATCTAAATAAACATCCAAACTTTTAATACAATTAAATTATAGAAGTTTATTTTACTCATAATATTGTTACAATCTATTCAATTGTATAATTTATTGAAGTATTCACTTTTATAATTATTAACTTGAAGCTGACAATAAGAGTATTAGTGCACTATCTACCCAATAGAATACAATATATTATTTAATTTATCCATATTTTCTATCATAATTAATCTTTCTTGACTATAGCTTTTGTTTGGAAAATAAATATCTATAAAATGTTCTCGACTTTGATTAGATAGTGTGAGAGAGTAGTTTTCTTATGGCAAGCTACACTTATTTGGTTTTCTAATCTTAATTTTACTATGCAACATGAATATTTTAATTTACCCTCACTCAAACCTATAAAAACACAATGTGCACACTTATCTGTATACAAGGAACTTACTTATCTGTATAGGGAATATTTAGAATGAATCTTAGATCGATAGATAGAATCAATGCTTAGACATAGGCAATTGTTTGCATACCTTCATACAAGATTGTAAAATTCTTTGCAACAAAGGAAGTCCTTTGTTTATGAAAAATATCAAAATATCTTTTGAAAATTTTCCCGGACAAGCTTTAAGGTACACCTAAATACTTGTATTCAGATGTGTAATCTGTTTTTTCATTAAGGTAGAAATAGATCTTATCCAGATATTCCCTACTTCTCTACCATTGTGAAGTCCAATGGTTGAGTTCCTTACTTCATGCAGCCCGCTTTAGACCATATTATCTAGATCCAGCTCAAAAGGGTTCGAGATCTCTGCTCTAGATTAATCTAGAATAATTTTTAAATTAATAAATAATAAATTATCATAAATGCAATGCAAGGTAACAAAAAATCAACTCATTCTAAAATTTAACAATAAATATTTAATGAAGAGTCAATTTTTTATACTTCTATTAAATGCCTCATTATAAATAGTTTCTTTTATTTATTTATATAACATTAATACATTTGCTTGAAAATTGTATAATTACACTTCTAATGTAAATAATAAGCTTTGTTATTTAAAAAAAATCTGATTAAATTTTGAATGATCTAAGACAATAAAGAACAATATATATATAGTCGACTCTCATTAATTCAAACCCTGTGCCTGGATACATTGAGTTGGAGTCATCCTTTAAGATAATTCTAACTTCATAATTCAAAATTATTTTGTGGTCCCTTAGGTTAAAAATTATAGAGAGTTGACACAATATAAATTGTAGTGAGGTTATATTAGTACATTGTTTCGTCTACACTAATCCAATCAAATCTAGGAAAAAAATTAATGCTATTTAAATCCTGCTTGACAATCTTTAAAAACTACATTCAGTGAATAGATATTTCCAAAAGATAGATACATTCATTCCACTTTGAGGATTATTAGTGATTTAGTGGATATTATATTCATATCTAACCCCTGGTTACCCAAAAAAGTCGGTGTTCAAGACTTTTGTTGAAGAAGCCTTAAAACAAGTAAAATAATATTACAACTTAATGTGATAATAATTGGTAAACAAAAAAGATGAATGAAAGTATTTTAATAAGTTCAATTAACTCAGAAAATTACCTGAAACTAATGAAATTGAAGGAACTGAAGGTATACCAGTACAGCATAGCTATTTATTTATTTTGTAAAATGATAAGACAAAACATTAGCTGTAGCAATAAATTTTAATGTAAAAGCAGGTTGTATGTAGCCAGATAACATTAACAAAAAGACAAGGCAGGATGCAATACTCAATCATTTGGCAAATGTTAGCATAAAGAATAAATTATCAAAGAAAATGTTTCTTAAATTATTGGTAACACCCAAAGAATGAACTGATAACATCTAGCAAGCCAAGTACGAGATGATAATATAAGTTTGATAAGAAAAGAAAACACTTTTACTTGTTCAATAATTTTATTGTCAAACCATAAATATATTTTGACTTACATACCGGTTTCGACTTATTCAGTCATCATCAGTGTAATGGTCTGATGATGACTAATATTTATGGTTTGACAATAAAATTATTGAACAAGTAAAAGTGTTTTCTTTTCTTATCAACCTTCACTATGAGTAAATACCATAAAATCTCAATCAATACTACTAACTTCATGATAATATAAGGATGAGAAGTAGAGTTATCTACTAAAGGAGGGACCATTGTATACAATGGTCCCTACAATACAAAGTATATGTCTTTACCAATGATCAATAACACAAGAAAAATAACGAAAGGTGAAACAAAATAGAATAATCACAATTTAGGAGAATATCAATAATATATGTATAAAAAATAACAGTAAGTGGCAATTCCACTGAGTATTAAGAAAGAAAACTATCTTTTAGAAAAATAGATGACTAGAGGAAAATAAATAAAATAGAAATGATGTTATTTAGATGTTGTATAACAAAATCTAAGTACTGCTAAGTGACCAAGTGTTATTAAAAGTGTAAATATTCCATTAACCTAATTAATATAATTTTGTATACTGATACAGTTTTATACCTTCTAACATGCCTTTCATTTGATATTATTTTGTAATACTAAATATACTAAGCTCCTTCAAAAAGGGAGAGATGTTTATAAAAAGTTTAGACTCAGACCACACAATTTTCCTGATAAATATCTTAGTCAAAAAACGACTATTTCTATATATAGAAGTGACATTAAAACACCTGAAGCTCATACCTAAGGATTAGTTAAACATTTGTCTTATTAACTATCAATTGGCAACTGATTGTTTCATATTGTCTTCATCTTTTCCAACTACCTGCTGACCACATTCATATCTGATAAACTCAATAAGCTCAATACCGACATCGGATATGATTTGAGAAACAGTTATGTTCGGATCTAGCAGGAATTCTTGGTGAATCATAACAGTTTCGTCATCCTTGTTTTTACATGGTTCATCCTCACCCATAACACCTATTTTGCTTGGGTTCATTCCTGAAACAAAAAATGGATTATTTAGTGACCTTTGAAATTGGGTCTCTTATAATCTGATACAGATCTTATAATCATTAAAAACATTATTGTAAGTGGTACCAGGGCCGTCCCTAGGGGGGGGGGGGGGTCCGCTGACCGGGTCCGCTGAACCGGGTCAAGCTGACCCGGGCGCCTAAACCCCTAGGGACGGCCCTGAGTGCTACTGTACTATCATTTCTATTCATAAATATGTTTTAGTTATAAAGGCATAATGAATACAATTAACATAATACAAAGACAGAATGAAATATTAGAAATTTCTCTATTACTGGTAAATTATTTGATATATGTAAAATTCCACTCTCCGCCATTTTCTTTTTTTCAAATGCCTATTGCCAAGCTATGCCCCACAAACGAACTATCGCCGAACTAATAGCCGACCACATATTTTAAGAGATTAACTGGGACACAAAATTCTAGCTTGATGTTAGTCAGACACTTTTTTGCACGCTATCTCCAGGGCTATAATTACTTAAATTCATTATTAAAAAACATAAAAATGCAATAAAGACCTAAGAAATATCTGAGAGGAGTATTAAAATAAATTTTTAAAAAAACTTAACTATTAAAAACAAATAATAATAATGAGGATAAATCTCTATCAATTTATTTGAATCAGTCTCACAAAATATTAAATAAATGCACAAAGGGGGAGAAAAACAATATAAAGCTCACCAACAATGTGTTGACAAAGTTGACGAGCCACTTGTTGAATTTGAATGTCATCAGAAGGAGCGGAATAAGCAATTAGAACACCATATTTTCCAGTCAAAGTTCCGTCTGCGTTAGGAATTGTAGTTGGATGTGTATAACCAGTAAGACTAAACTTTCCATTTGTTCTTAATCCTATGGCCCTGCGTAAAACAAGGTTTTCACCAAGATTTGAAACAGCTAATGCGTTATGATCCGAAAGAGGTTTTCCATCAGTTGCTTTGAGAGAAGATAGATCACTTCCCTCAAAATTTACCTAAAATCAAGATAAAATTAACTTTGAAACAACCAAGAGGTTGTAACTAAACAGTTTTGATTACTATAATGTCAATTAAAATAATACCTTTGACAGAGGTTTATTAAGAGAAAGAGATGAAATATGTTTCCCACATGTCTGCGAGGCTATTTGAACAAGAGAAAGAAAATGTTTGTTTCTTGCCACAAAATCTGTTTCACAATTTACTTCGATCATGACAGCACTGTTGTCTTTGACCGAAATACCAATAAGCCCTTGGGCTGCAGCTCGACCTTCGAGTTTCGATAATTTTGACCATCCAAGTGCTTGAGCCTGTTCTTTTAACCATGCTTCAGCCTGTAAACAGAATTGAAAGGATGTTTTAGTTAGTCAATCTTCTCTTTATTAGATTCTTGGATACATTCTTGACACCATCCAATGTATGGAGGATTTATTAGAAACTGAAAAGAGTTAACTTAATGGATGCAATATTTGATCAACTAACATTGGGTTGTTGATCAATATAAAGGTGTGGCTTATGAGAGTTTCAAATATTTTAATAAACATTTTGGTTTATTAGCAGCTGATTTCTGTGTATACTTAAACAAATGTTTATAAGCCATCCCAATTCCTGTATCAGCCACTAGGCAGATATATTATTGTTTTATCTTAACTGCACAGGTGATAGTAATATCACTCTCATTTTAAATATGTTTAAGTCAAAGTGACATCACCTCTTTTCTACATGAAAGTTATAATGTCCCTTCTCAAAACAGTTTATTAGCCAAAAGGATATTTTATTCAAAGGATAAGTAATGTTAAGGCTAATCTGCAGCCTTGTAACCCACCAAACCATTACAACGACTGCATATGTCATTAATTGAGAAACAAATAGTAGAATATATGAATATCACAACATATATATTACTAAGCATCTGGCATGGGTTGGAGCTCAGCACTTTAAACCAATAGGTTTGACTTTGATAACAATTACCAGAAAAATATAATTTTCATTGGTAGGTATTAACAAATCTAGATATTGGTGAAATATATATTCTTTAAGAAAGTACTCTCTTAAAGACCATAGATTGATAAGAAGTCGCAAAAACACACTCTTGTCTAGGCAAATGTATACGTAAAATAATCAATCACTTGTTTGGTATTCAAAATTAAATACATTTTTAGGCATAAATCATACCTGTCCAACATCGTTATTGTTCAATTCAAGAGCCTTTTTACAGTTTGAAAAAGTGTATCCAGTTTTCTTCCTTAATTTGGCTAAATCTGATTTACTCGTAGCAAAGAGATACGAGTTTTTTGTGTGGAATAACCTAACGAAGTTTTTCACTAACATTCCTAATAAATTTTGAAGCGTAATTAAATGGTATAAAAATATATCTTTAAAAAATAAAACTTGTTAAATAGGACTTTACACGTATAACATCGGTCTGGGAAAATTATAACCTATGTGATAACCTTAACCTTCACTATCTATTATAACTTTATAACCTTTTCTTCTCTAGTCTCTCTCTCTACTTTCCCGGTTCACCGTACACGTTTGTTGTGATTTGTGATTGTTTTGTTATTTATATTTATGATGTTTATTTTTAGTGGAACATTATTTTAATATTTTTTAAAAAACTTTTGATCTTAGTGGTTGAGATTATTATTACAGCACCTACGTGTATTATGAATATAATTGAAACTTGTTCCTAAGATATTAAAATCATTTAACCAATGGATTACTCTTTAGGTATGTATTTGGTATTACATTGTAGAAGCCAATTTGGCTAAATCGGATTGTACGTGCCCTGGAAATTTCTTCGAGTTGGACCTCTACCTGGTTTATACACAGGAGGGTTGTTTTTCTTCAGAAAATGAGCGGAGCACCGCGAAGCGGTGCGGAGCGGCTATAGAAAATTCAAGGGTACACAAAATTAAGGTTTTTAATTTAATATGCGGGATTTTATCAGCTAACCTCAAAGTGGGGGCACGTCCAATCCGATTTTACCGCTAATTTTTTTTTTCTTCTTCAGTTTTGTAAAATTGTTAATCTTATCAAATTTTTTGGGACTTAAGGAGTAATACAACTTTTAACTGTAGCTTTATAGTGACCACAGACTCAATATCTAATTCTTTTAGTAGACTCATATTAGTAAATTAATTTATTAGAGATATGAAATTTCAGTCGTCTCAGCAGAACATTTACTTACTTTGGTAAATATCGGCAATAGCGCGCCCCTTCTCACTCCAACGTATTTTTTGACAAAGGGATATCAACTCTCCTATGAACAAACCATACATATATAATTATTTTATACATATATTATTATATATGAATGGAAGGGATGAATTGATACATCGAAGCCAACTGTACGACTTCGATTACACAGAAGGGGTTCACTATTGCTGAGTTTAGCCCTTACTTTTTTCCTATAATCTACGATTGGTAACAAGTAGTAGGGAAGAGCGGGGCGACACTTTTTTTTAGAGGCCGTGAGAGCCACAGTTTTGCATGAACTTTTTCGCTTTTGTATGATTATCATACATAGAGATCCTAACTAACTTATTCCAGACTTATAGCGACTAAAAAAAACATTATCACCCTATTTTTTATGTTTTTCCAAAACCTTCATTTTGTCCAATGTATCCCAATGGGTGGGATACATTAGACACAGGGGTGGGATACTTTGGACACACACCAAAACTCCTGATTTTGCAACTGAGATCATGAAAACAATTCATTTTAGTACTTAAATAGAAGGAATACTAAATAAGTAAGAAAGTAGGCAACCAAAAGAAGAAATAGGTACGATGTATGTATGATATGGAGGATGAGTGGGACAGTTGGGGATGAATGCGGGACATACTGTCCAACTCATCCCTCGACGCCATTTTTTAAAAAAAACATTAACAACATTGGAACACATTGTTCCATAGTAAGCAACCAAAGTGATTTGTAATCATAAATAAATCCATCCCCTGTTGCCACAAAACAATTCTTTCTATAAAAATACTATACAACTAATTTGAATAGACGAAGCTGCAAGTTCTGTAAACATAACTATACTTGTGTCTCAATTAGAATTAATTTTGACAGCTCAGGTCAGCTTGTAGGTGTAATACGCCAGGGAAGTGTGACGTCACTTACGTAAAAAAGTGTGTGTTGTTAGATTAGCTGGCTCATAACATTGGATATACGACTGGGTTTTATCAGTGCTATTTTATTTTATTATTATTTTATAATCAATTATTTGTTTTATCATCTATAATGTATACATTTATTGGCTTATTAATGATGTTACTGATATATGATAAGGTTAAAAACAGTTAAAAAAGCTTTTAATAGAGTAAAAAGAGCACATCTGTGAGTAAGTTATTTTACATCTTCTTTGAGTTATTTGTGAGAATTATTTGTTTTATCATCTAAAATGTATACATTTATTGGCTTATTAATGATGTTACTAATATATGATAAGGTTAAAAACGGTTAAAAAAGCTTTTAATAGAATAAAAAGAGGAAAAAACTATAAAATGCTTACAGAACACTAGTAAACAATGGTTTATTATGAGCCAGAAAAGATAACCTGACGAAAAATCGTGGAGGGCGCATGACGTCACAGCAACCTTTGTCACTTTTACGTAACCTCTCTGATCAATTGAAATTGATTCAAGATAGATGTTATAAGTAAATTATAAAATTGCAATAGTTTGGATTTACACAACTAATAAAAGAGAATTGTGTAAAATAAACACAATTATTCCCCAAATTTGCTGCTATTTTCTTTAAAAAAACTATTGTTTACAGCATCATGGTTTTATTAATAAAAAACTTCATTAATATAATATTTTTAAAGGCTATATGCTGATAATGCCCTATATTTTTTTAGAACACTATGTTTTAATTTTTTTTCGTTGCAGATTTGTTTTAGTGATGTGAAGGTATATGCTAATTAAGGAACAATGGCAGGAACAAGTGTTATAAAACAAGTTATAACAACTGATTTGCGTGCTGAGCTTCGTTCATTCATTGATAGTGTCAATCAAGCACCTAATCAAACAGCACAGAATCAATATGTCTATAAGCTTGAACTTGTACGCAAAGGTCTCAATCTTCTTAAAAATTTACCGACTTCACGAGATGCTGTTTTTGAATTTTTCAACTCAATTTATGAAAAAGCATTGGTCGACCAGTTAATCACTATTGAGGTATTAGATGTTGATTTTATTATTAAAATTAATTTTGTTTAATAAATTATGACTGGTTTATGCATTTTATTACATGACATTTTTTATTTTGAAATTATTATATGTAATTTATTTTTTTTGCAGAACCGTAATGCAGGAGTTTATTCTGATGATCCTATTATATGTGAAATTCATACATCTCTGATTTCATTTGTCTCTTCTAGTTTAAATACTTGGTCTCTTGTAATTTCAAAATGGACCCTGGAATTGCTTGGTATAAATCTTTAATTTTATTTACTAAGAGTGTCTAACTGAAGAGAGTTAAACTTTCTATACATACAGAAGGTATTTATTATCTTTCAGTGTGGCAACTCTCATACAAGTAACTATATTTTGAATAAAAGTTGAACAATTCAGCTAAAACTTGGTGAACTCTGCACACATTTGTTTTATTAAGACTCAGACAAATTTTGATGATCAACAATTGAATCATGCATTTTCAAGTCAAAATAAATCGCTTGATAGCCATTAATAACTTAGGAATGTTATACAATTTATCCTGTTATTATTATTTTTTTAGATGGTAAATAGCTCTATTATTTATAATAATAATAATGTATTTTTGTAGGGATGTTAACGAACAAATATTCTCTTAGAGGAAGATCTCCAGCTGAAGGTTCACTCGGTGATAGTTTGAATCAATGGATGTCTTGTCAAGCGACTCGCTCCCTTATGGATATCAATATCAAATGCCTCTCTACTGTAATAAACACAAGAAATGAACCAACTGCAATCTACAATTTACTAGGTATTAAATTTATTTATTTGTAGAGTAGAGGTATGCATTTTCCTCAGAAGCATCTCTGATTGTCTGTTTTTAATATGTGGTGCAACAGCCAGTGATTGGCTTAGGCCTGCCAAAGGGCTTTTACAACAACTATGCATATAATGAAATAGACGGGGTTGGCATGTTGCTCAATCAGCTTTATAAACCATAGTATGGGGTTTTGTAATTTCTCTCAATTAGTTTTTGAAATGTTTAAATTACAGAACATTATTACTTGCAGCCAGTAGATCTATTGTTGGTTGTTGGTGTAATTAATGATTATACCCTTAATTTTTACTTTCCTGTATATCAAGTATATAAAGAAAAATTATTATGATGTTCAGATTCATTACAAATTTTTAGATGTTAATGGTTTTCATATTTTAAGCTCCACTGATTGAGGCCTCAATTAAAAAAGAAGTCTGCCTACCGTTTCTGGTATTTGCACTCATGTTATGCCTAAACTACTGAATCAATTTTGGTGAAATTTTAATGGTCATAAAAAGCATACCTTGTGACAATATAAATAATTAGTTACCTTCAAATTAAGGGGTGTTGCTTAAATTGTTACTTATTTATGCTAAACAATAATTGTCCTCTAACTACTACAATTCTAGAGCTATTATCGATTTTAAACTAAAAAACTATATTATTATTGTATAATTTTAATTAACTGATATGTTCTATAAATTTTCAGATAATTGTGTTGTTTACATTCCTGACTTGGACTGGGCTGTAGCAACTGTTGGTGGACACTATCCTTATGTATTAACCAAACGTGTCTTTACTTGGGGTCTACAAGACTTCCTTGCCAACGATGGAGCTTCAAATGCAAGTTTTTTAGAATTACCTTTATTTATCCACTGTCACAGACATTTGGATGTTACTGTTATTTTTCTGATTCACTGAATAATTATTTTATTTTATTTTAATAAGTATTTATTAACAATAGTTGACTATGTAATGCTATGGTTTATGAATAATTACTACAACAATGTTTTTTATTATTATGTTAGTGGCTTGATGTGTGAAATGGAATGTTTGATATTTGGTTGTTGTTATTATTATGTTATGTTATTGATAAATTTGTTTTGATTTGAATTTTTTCAGAGGCCAAGGATGCAATCTTTAGGAGCAATTTTAACACATTTAACTGGTTGTTATTCTGCAGAAATACAAAATGTTATGACGCAGTTAGTTAAGGTAACGTTATAATTTATATTCAATTTATATTAAATTAATTCATATTTAACAGTTTCTACTAGTAACACAGTTTAAAATCTAGAGTAGTTCTCTCAGAGATCTTTTGGTGTTTATTTAATTAGATGAGATCTCCTTTAATTACTAATAATATCAATGTATACTACACACTGATGATCTCATCGAGTAGATGAGTAAAGTGGCCGGTTATCCCCTAATGTCCTGTAATGACCTAGGCTGTTGAACAGGACTAAAAAATAAAAAAATTAAATCAATATATTCTTAGGAATTAATACTGCTGAATTAGAACACATCATTTCAATAAAACATTTTACCTTATCTTAAAAATGAAATTTTAATATTGTTTTATGCATATTTGTGTTAATAGTGGAGTCTTGATGAAGAGAGTGACTACAAGGATTTAACATTAGATAAGGGAGGTGCGATACCATTTCTTCTTCAGCTTGCCACTTTATCATCATCACTCTTCTCTGTTGTTAGTCAGGGTCCCCTATCAACCTGTAAGTTACCTGCTTTGAATTATATACTTTGATTTTTATCTTAATTATAAGTAGACATTGTCCTTATAGACTCAATTTAAGTTAAGAACAATTTGGCAATACATGTTAAATAATAATTATCCAAGGTTTTCCATTTTGAACTGCCTTAAGGAATCTTAAATATCCCTATATTAACTAAATCAAAGTTATTTTATGCAGATTTCTGTGGATGTAGCTATCATAACAAATAAAGGTCTCGAAGGATGTCCTCTACTTCCTTCGCTAATCCATTTGGCTTTCTCTACTTGTGTGTTAAATAATATCACTATGTTGACTGGAAGCTGGAAATAAACAGGTCAAGTGTGTGCTAGTCAGCACACAGCGAGGGTCCGTAGACCACACTGTATACAACAGTGTTTTTTTAAAATGCTAAAAAGCTTACTTTGAACCATTCTAAGGGCCTGATATCCTCAAAACACACTCTGATAAAGTATTTTTTTTGCCACTGAACCGGACTACAACCATATAAATACATCGAAAAGACCATAATTATAAATAAATGTATTTTGTCAATAAAAAATAAAATAATATTTTTTTAGAAATTTCCGAAAAGTGGTATCTTTACTTTTGGTCTAAGAATGTTCAGGAATTCTTTCAGATTTTTTGCACTTCACATAAGCGAGATAGAGGGGGGGGGGGACACGTTTCGCACCCACTTCAAACTTGCCTACACTCGCCCTATCAAAGTTATATCCAAAGAATTATATATTTTTGTAATCAGCTCGACGTACCCTTTCATATGATACCCCTCACGGTGTCGAAAAAAAATTTAACCCTTAAGTTTTTTTACCCTAATTTTTTTGAAAAATATTTTTTTTAAGTCGCTATATTTTTAAAATATGTGGGCAGGTACAAGACACATACATGTCAAATTTCAAAGTGATCGGACGAAAGGTGTAGCCGTGAGAGCACGCGAGAGGACGGACGGACAGACACACGCAGGAAAATATAAGGGTCCTTGGTTTTGCCTACGGACCCTAAAAACGGAATTAAATTTGTTTAGACATTCTCATCCTTAATAGTTTGCCTTTGCAAGTCATCATACCCTACACACAATACCAATCTTAGTTTAGTTAATATTGAGATATTTAAGATTCCTTATTATATTTTCTTTAAGGGAACAAAATGAAGGAAAGCTCAAACTATTCTATGTCTCTTTAAAAATTAATTCAACCCATTTTTTTCAGTAAAATATAATGATTTAGAAAAGTATTTAAGATTTGGAGATAGGTGGGCTAAACTAGCTGGAGGAAGGCAAAAGTTGCTTGAGATGACAGCACGTTTCATTTTAACCGCTGAAGATTCCGCTCAGACCATTCTCTCTCTGATAATTCAGTGTTGCCAACATGAAAATCCAGTTATAAAAACAGTTGTTGAAGAAATCTGTGGTAAGCATCTAAAGATTTTCATTAACATGCAGTGCCGGATCTAGGTTTTTACTCAGGGGGGGCTAAAGCAGATTTTGCCGCCCTTGCCACACAGGGGCAGATCTAGCAGTAGAATTGGGGGGGGGGGGGACTTGGGGGGTTTAGCCTCAAATCCAAAGGGGGGTACGGGGGGCCTCCCCCGGAAAATTTTATATAATTAGGTGCAAAAATGGTGAATTTTAAGAGTTTTGGAGAACTTTTTTTTAGAGCTTTTTCAGCTAAAACTACAATACCTATTCTATATTGCGTTTAAAATACCAATTAATAATGATGATTTCTATTTTATTTAACCTGTAACACTATACTATGCTATATTAATTCTTCCAGAATCATTAGGAGGGGTTACCCTCCTGCCAAAGGGGGTTTCGGCAGGCCCCCCTCGGAAAATTTTAGAAAATTAGGTTCAAAATGGTGAATTTTAGGCGTTTTGGAGAACCTTTTTTTTTAGAGCTTTTTCAGCTATAACAGTTATATAAAGTTTGTTTAAAATTGTTTCTGCAGAATTTTTGAAACATTTATTATCTAAATCGGGTTTTAGACTTATTTTTTAAAAATTATTTTTTACCTGTAACACTATACTATGCTATTAATTCTTCCAGTTTCATTATGAAACCTTCACAACTCCCTATATAGCAACTGAATCAAGTAGATACACACTCAACTAAGCATATAAACAAACAAAAAAAAAAAATTATATTTGCATCCCACATAAAAATGTAAGTGGGAATCCCAGTTAGCAATTATAATATCAACTTGACTATTGCTCCATAGCTAAGGCAACCATATTAATTCCAATAATAATATAGGTTTGTTTTGATTTGTTGGTCTTCAAATAGATGTAATAACTTATTTAAATTAGTTAATGTTGTAAAATGTTTACGTTTTATTATTGTATTACATATCATGAAATATATTAATTTGTTAATATTGGCAAAAAATTACTGTTTATATATTGATATTTTTTGCTTCCAACCTCACCGAAGGTAACTGAAGCTATGTGATCGTTCTGAAGAACGACAAATTTTTAGGTCTCCGATTTCAAAAATTCCAATACAGATTCAGACATCAGGGAACACTTTTGGGTCCGTGTCTGTCTGTCACTTTTTTTTGCGAACCAACATATCTTAAAAACGACTCGTCAGATTTTAATGAAGTTTGGATGGTAGGTCATGATTAGCCTATTGTTAGACCCATATAAGTTTCAACCTTTTGCGCCTACTTGTTTCTCTTCCACATGCGCACAAACATACATTTATTTAAACCTACAGCTTCAAAAGCACTTTTCCGATTTGTATAAAACTTTTATAGTTTATCGAAAGTAACCCGCAGATAGCCCCAGGTTAATATGAATCTTTTGCGTTCTTTAATTTTTGCTAAATTGATACTTTAATTTGGGTAAAAAATCCAAACAATTTTGACAGATTAAAAAAATTGGGAGACAATGAAACAAAATAGACAATAATGGCTTTAAATGCATAAAATCAATAAAGTACGTACTAGGATGCGAGGAAGGGATGTGCCATATCAATTCAACGTATTTTTACGAATATCTCGCTTCCTATGGCTCGGAGACAAATTAAAATTATTATCAAAAACCAAAACTATTAAATTTCCCACAAAAATGTCTCATTCATTTTTTACGTACAAAGAACGGTTTAGCAAAAACCTAGTTCTACTATAACTTGCATTGTGTTTGTTGTGACACGACTTTTTATGTTATTTTGTGAATATCTCGCTTCTTCTGACTCGGAGACCAATTGAGGATCAGATCAAAATTTAAGAATTTAAAATTTCACACAAGAAACAATATGTTCATTTTTTACGTACAACGAACCATTTGGATAATAATGCGCTCCGAAGTTTCCCTTATTGTCTCCGAGCCATAGGAAGCGAGATAATTCGTATAAAAAAGACCAGTCAGCACCATGACTTAATGAACGAATTTTCATAGAAATCTGCGTATTATTGGAATATGATAATATAGAAAAATTTTGGTTTAAAATTTGGATGGGTGAAAAAAAAATTGGTACACATAATTTTACCCGTAAATGGACTCCAAAAAGTATTAATAGTATTATTATTTGCGTTAACAGTTTGAGTCTTTCTTGACACATCGAACTTCTTAAATCGTTTTTGATAAACTTCAATATGCTTAAGTTTCTTTCGCATCAAAAAAAGGGTAAACGAATTTAAGGGTGGGCTATATCAGATTGGACAAGATTGGGAAGATAACTGTAATTATATTGCATATAATTAAAAATGACATTTCACCTATTTTTTTTTTCCATGAACTTTTTATTATTTTTCCTTTATTTATCACTTTATTTTTCCACCTCGTTTTGCCGCCCCCCGGGCGTGCCGCCTGGGGCGCTTGCCCCCCGCAGCCCCCCCCTAGATCCGGCACTGTTAACATGTATTTCTAAGGCTAGTACGGGTGGTTTATTTCATATACTTTTTTTTTTGTTCATTTTCTGCTCTCTGGGTATTATATTTATACCTACTCTTCTAATCTTGGTATTGATCCTTACATCCTATCCTTTCTTGTTTTCTATTTTCTTTTCCGATAAGGATTATTCCATTAGGGGGAGGGGGGGGGGATAGATAAGTACGTTTTCTTTTAGGTCAAGGTTTCATTTATAATTTTAATAACTTTAAAATGTAAAAGGAAGTGCTAATATTTGTATTGGAATATTACATCATGTAATATATGAATAATTTAGCTGCAGCAAAATATAGCTAGTATTTAGAATTTGTAAGAGAATAATATAACGTTTTCTATTTATTTAATTTTTAAATTATTTTAATCATTTTATGAAGTATTATAGCTCTAGTGTCATACATCTCTCAGTCCCTTTGATCACCTAATGTTAATTGAGCATTACTTCTTATATTTTATAAATTTATAAATCTTCTTTAAAAAACTTTCTTTTGAATAATATTTGTGATTTATAATTTTTAGAACTAATGAATAAAGAACTCGATATTTCTGTGCTGGGTAATAATTCACAAAAAGTTCCTTTTCTTCTTGGACTTTTAAAAAATATTAATTGGCTGATCCCTCATTTACTCAGTGATGTGGAAGAAGTTCTCCAGCTAACCACTATGCTTATATCATTAATAGGTATGAAAACTATTCTTAATTTCCCTTGAATTTCTAGTTATTGAAGTTCCACTGTATTTTTATTTTATTTTTTTATTTTTTTTATAACGTACTGTGGTTTTTGTTGAGATAAAGTTATATTTTTTAAACCTATTGCTACATTTTTATTTTCAGGTGTTCATCATACAAGTGTTCTTTCCAAAAGTATCAGTTATGTTTTACTGAGATGTAAGAAAGAAGAGCAGCTTGTCTCTGTTGTACGTTTATCTAATGGCCAAACATGCTCAGTTGTTCTTAGTCCTGCAATATCTCAATCTTTGTCTATCTGCGACAATAATAATCACCAAGAATATCTTGATCCAAAGGTTTTCTGGACAAATCTATCAATACTTTTAAAGTAAGCTACAGTTTAATGGTTTTTTGTTTTTTAAATGTAATAATTTGAAATATATATATTTTTTTAAATTAATTAATATATAATAGAGTTGCATTCGGAGTTAGCAGCTGCAGAGTAAATCAAAGATATACCTTACTTTAAAAAGTCTATTATAAATATGGTATGTGTGTCAGATGAGCACCACACTCTTAAAATCACCTGTCCAAACATCAAGATAAATTATTTGACTCTCAGAGAATAGATATATTTCACATTAATGATTGCACGCAATAGATGTAAAGAAACTTATCCCTCTATCCTGATTATATATGACTGAATGTATTTTGGTTATATTGATGAATAGAAACATTTTGTTTGTTAAATTCATACCTTGATTATAAAATGAATACCACAGATAGTATTTTTTAAATTTTATTTATTTTTAAAATAATTTATATAAGCTCCTCATGTCAAAGATGGACATTCAGTGGGAGGAATACAATTAAATGGACTTTCATATAAATATAAAAAGGAGTACAACATTTTTCAATAAGGTGAAGATATAGAAAAGAGAATTAAACTAGTACAACACATTTAGTTCAAGTCTCATTTATTTGTTATTAAGATAATATATGTTGAGTTCTAATGCATTTATTTTTCTTATCTTTTTTAGGTGGGAAGCAAGTGGTGCTTTAGTTTCATTGCCTATGCAGGAAGCAATAAGAGACAATATGACTAGTATTAGTGAACGTCTTTGTACTACTAAGGAAGTTGAAGTAGCCCGAGCAATCGCTAATGTTGTTAAAAGAACTCTGATTAAAGTTTTAACATTTTCAGCTAGTAAACCATTGACAGTTCATCAAACTCTTTCATTGGTACAAGGGACAAGTTCATACTTCTACATCTGCCTTACACAAACAGGTAAATGGATAGTTTTGAAACTATGCTTAATTAATTTTATTTTTTAAAATTAAATTCTTAAGCTAAAGTTGCAGTTCCAGTTGATAAGACAGCATAGCTGGGAAAGTGATGTTAAAGAGTTCAGAGCAATAATAAACATCAATATAATAGGGAATATAAAGACCGGTACTTCTTTAGATTGTTACTCCCCTATGTTGTTTTAGAATAAGACTTACTTTGACTTAATAACTATTTAGAAAAAGGGATGTTTAGTCCAATGTACTTTGGGACAATGGAATATCCCACTTCTTTTTTTTGATAAGGGGAGTAACTATCTAAAGAAATGCCTAAAGACCTATTCATAAATCACTGTGACATGATGGCACTGGCTGGGACATAGTCAGGCACAAAGTTGGTAAAAAGAAAAAAAATTAAACCGTTCTGCTAGCTCCATAGTAGTAGTAATCTAGTACTTTCTACTAGAACGCGTAGGACGAACCACTTGTTCGAACCTTGCAATTAGGCCATCACTTAGGCCCTTTTTACGCCCCGCGGTAGAGAGTTCCAGCCACTTCACACATCATACATAAGTACATTGTACAGCCGAAGCGAGTATGATGTGATCAATAGTGAGCCATATAAATCAGAGTGTCACGGCGAGGAATCGAACCCCGTCTCGTTCCACTCATAATTCAGTGATGGCCGAGCAGACGTGGTTTAACCCACACGGCCACGCTAGCTCTCTGCTAGCTCCATACTTCTCTGGCATCTGTGACACCCAAACCTCTTGATCCCCAAGAATATGTTTTTTTAATTACAAATGGTTTTTTTGTAGCTTCTCCGACTTAACTCGGTGTTAGTTTAATCTTCTGTGTGAAGTATTGTTTTTAGTTAATTTGTTGTTGTTGTTGTTGTGAAACAACAGTCTTTGGTTTTAATTTTGTAAGAGTGCCCAGCTCTATAAAATTTAGAGAATCCTTATAATATGAATTTGGTTCCGAATCTATATGTGTACACTTTTACTGCATCACAAAAGAATCCAGTCTCCCCTTCTTTCATTTTTTTTTTTCATCCAAACCAATGGCTTAGTAATTCATTTTGGTAAAGAATATTATAAGAGATATTTCATTGTTAGACAACTACGTTGTTACTCACTGTTACATATTATTGAATACAGTTTTTTTTCAACCACTTTTGCAGGTAATAATAATTATCAGTGAACTTAATTATTTAGTTTATTCACTATGAGTAAGTTAGAAACAGCTCACTTTTTAAGTTGCATTCATTATTTTCATGTTTTGCTTTCTTGCACGTGTTTTAGATGATGTTGATCAATTAAAAGGAATGCAATTGGTTACAAACATTATCTCTCAGTTGTGTCAGAATTCTAATGTGGCCCGGACTCTAGTTATTAGAGAACTACTTGAAAGCGCTCTCTTCAGGAGTCCTAATGTTTTATTTGGTGCTACTAGGGAACCTACTACTATTTTGACTACATCAAATGTTAGCCTTCTGGATGAAAATTACCGACAGGTTGGTTCCTTTGTTATCGTTATTTCACTTTTATTACTTAAAGATGTTTTATTTATTTATTTAGCTAGTTCGGCAGGTGTGTGTCTGTTCAGCAAACCATCTGTTCTTTCACACTTCTTGTAAACACAATAACTTAAGGATTATTATTACTTTGTACAATTTTTTACCGCTAGCTCAAACTTTATTTGTATTAATTTCAGGGAACTTGTTCATTGCTTGCCCAGCGTCATTCTGTACTTCATGCAGGAGTTATTGAGTCTTATAAAAGAAAATACGACTCTGGCACTGCAATATCTAAAGACAAAGTTACTCACAACACTAATCTTTTTATATCTGCTTTAAGGTAGTTGGATCTTAATTGAAATGTATAGTTGAATTGTAGTATTTATGAGCTATCACTAATAAATGTTTTACTTGTAACTTGATGACTAAATCTACAAGAATTAATGTTTAACCTTGTTAGCTCTGTAACTTGAGAACTACTCTTGGAAGAAGAAATTTGGAGGGATTATTATACATATATATGTATAATTAGATTTCCAGATAGCTGAGTTAAACAATATTCACATTACACAAAATAGTTATTTCTTCATACAGGAAAAAAGCCTTGACACATCAACTTGTTTCCTTTAAAAATTAAATATTGTTATTTGAATTACGTTACAGAGCGGCCTGTTCATCTCAGACTCATCGTTTTGTTGACTCTGTCATATCAGTGGCTCTTCTTCTTGTAGAGCTTGTTTCACCCGATGTCATGTACAATGGATTACCTTGGCCTGAGGAAGAGTTTTGTAAGGTATGTTCGGTTAATTTCAGAAAAAAGTTCATCCACCAAATGCCAGTTAAGACATTTTTTAGTCCTGAGTTGGATTAGGGCTTACTTAATTTTATTGGGAATACTTTTTATGTAACAAAATATTTATATTAATTTTATAAAAAGACCTTAAATCTAAATGTATATGAAAGGGGAAACCCTCATTCATCACTAATTCTCTTACTTCCCAAAATGGGAAGAAGGTTGAACTCAGATATGGTTATTAATATGAGAATTTGGAAAAACTAAACATAAATTATTTTGAATTTCAACTCCTTAGGGGGAAAGTAAAATGTGTGATCTCAAGCTAGGAAGTTTAAATTTTGGGAAAGGCTTATCTTTACAATTTAAGTAACCACTAAAGAAAATTGTTCAAAACTTTCCTTCTAAGGGAGGTGTAAAAGCAGGTAATGATCCCAGCCAAAACTAATGCTCCTAGATGTTAAAATTATATTAAAGGCTTCTTGTTAAAACATAATTACCCACTAAAAAAATATTTTTTTGAATTGACTCCTATGGTCATATTAAATTGATATGTTTAATCTTGCTCCCTCTGTCATGCAATGACCTTACACTGTTAATAATACTTATTTGTTTCAGGTAACAGTTGAAAGGGACCTATACATAAGAAGAGTGCTGGATCAAGTACCATTACTCTGGTCTTTACTATCTTATATTGCTTACTATAGACCTGCGCTTTGTTACTGCTCTGTTATACTTCGTGCCCTTGTTAGTATATATGTATATTTATTTTTTATTACTAAATGAAATAATTGTTCGGTATTGTTAATTGATATTATTTATTCATGTGTTTCAGATTGCAACTCTAATATCACAGTGGTCATTAGCTAACCAGCAAGGACATGGAGCTGGCCATTGTGTAAAATTAATTGAAGTAACCTCTCGAATATTACAAATTATGACTCTTGGACAACTGTTACCCCCTCCGCTTTCATCAATCAGCGATGCTCTTCCTGCTCTCGCACCTAGTCAGGTTAGTGGCTGTTGTATATTTACCACTTGTTTTATTGAATCACTTAATTGGTTTAATTGAAAAACTTAACTTTATATTTAGAAAAACTTAGTGTTTGCCATCTTTAAATCAAGAAATATATTGGACATGGATAATGAATATTCTGTTTTTATAAAATAAATCTTGTTAAATAGGTAGTTGAAGTGCTGAAAGAATGTGTTTGGAACTACATGCGCTACAATGTACCATCACCAGCTTTATTTACACGAGATCCTAATGGTGCAATGTGGAGAGATCCTGCCACCTCGAGACCTCCCAAGCAATATACTGAGCCACTTCGTCTTGCCATGCTTAGTAATATTTCTTTACTTGGAACTCTTTACAACATACTCTTTGTTCCTGAAACTGCCGATGAAGAGTAAATTCAAGTAAATAGATACAAAATACTACTGAAAGTTAGTAAGTGATAAACTGAAAAAAGCAAACACATCTCTTATCTTGATAAAATTAGAGGAACTATAGTCAACTAAAAAAAAGAGTTGTAAGGTGGGATTACAGGTATGGAGTTGAATATGTCCAAATTGATGGATGTTTATGTAAACGTAAAAAATGCTATTGTAACAAATAGTAGTGGGTAATTTTCCTAACTTATAACCTAGACCAGTTTATTATCAAACTGCAATAAAATAAATAAATAAATTCTAATAGACTTAATTTGGTTACTTCAATTGACAAGAAATTGTTTACTTTGAAGTTAGTTTTTTTTTTTTTTTTTTTTTTTTTTAAAAAGAATGTACAGATTGGGCTCATTTTAACAACTTTATTGTTAGTGAGTATTAATAATAGTATTTAACTCAGTGTGAACACTAAAATGGAACAGCATTCTGCATATTGTAAACCTTTATGACAGTTTTTTATGTTTGAAAACTGTTGCAGTGCTCTTTTGCTTCACAAATCAAAATGTTTGTCCACCTCTCAACTTTCTTAAAAAACAAATATGCAATAGTATTTATGAAGAAAAATATTAATACATTCTTAAAGTCCAGCTTGTGGCAACTAAATTTATTTCTAATTTAAAAATACAATCTGATCTTGTCAAGAATTATTATCGATAGGGAATAATACTTAAGTTTAAAGTTTATTATAGCAATTGATTTTAAAGTAACACCTTTGCTATTGGTATGATGAATTAATAAATAAAATAAAGAGATAATGAATTTTTGGTGTGTTTGAGTTGTAAAATTTGTAAAATATGTAAATTTTTGAAATAAACGTTTCTATATTTAATTATTATTGTAATAAACTTTAATACTTTTGTAAGTTTTGTGTAAATAAAAATGACGTAATGTTTTTATCAGATAATTCCTGATTTGATTGGGTTGAAAATAATTTTTTTTCTTCTGACAACAACAAATTTATTTATTTGTAAGAACAAAATTTATAATTTTGCACAGACAGGAATATTCCACTTGGTTTCCTGGTGCTTCTTATAGCTAATTGATTTCATTGAGCTACCAAACACACAACCACTGCCATTTCAGTTCAGTCATGGACATCAATAATTGCTTGTTTTCATAGGATCTTCACCTAATTGATCCACAGGGGATCAATATCACTTCTCATTTCCAGAATTTCCCCACTTGTCACATGAGTTTTGTGGCTTAACCTCCATGTCAAAGAATAACTGACAAAAACTGCATACCTCCTACCACTGCTCCACCACTTGCTGAATCTGGTTGTCTTAATGACAGTAAAGCCACGATGGTGGCCTTGTGTGAAGTAGGCTTCGCCAGGGATCAGTCTTGTGCCTAAGTACCTGTATTTTATCAATTGTAGTTGTTACAAAAATATTATTAGTAGTTCTTATGATTATAATAGTTCAATCTTTGCCCATGACTCATGTCAATTGTGTGAGAGAGAAATTATTTTTAATTTAATTTACTGTATGGAATTTCCTGCTTGAAAATGTCCTAAATAAAGGACGAAATGTTGCCAAAAAAATCGTAGTTGGTTTTTATACCCCTGAAGACCCTAAATAGAAATCTCTTAAATTGAAAATTAAAGGGGACTGCATCAAAAATGGAAAAATATTATTAATATTTAAAGAACAGTTGATTAACAGCAAAGTTAAACCCCTTATCGGTGACTCATTAACTCAGATCTCTCCTGACTGCATTAACTCACCTAAGGTGGGAAATCTTTGGCTTAGCCATTCTGCCTACTGAAGAACTGAGGTTACTTCCTCTAATCAAGGTACTAAGTTTCTGTGGTCTGTCATTCTGCTTAGTGGATAGAGTACTATACAGTGGCGTAGCTAGAACATTAGGGGCCCCTCTGCAAGAATTTCTTGGGGACCCCTCGGCAAAATAAAATTGACGAGCAAAAAAAAAAGATTTGCCTTCAGAACTGAATGGGGGTCCCTTAACAATGTTATAAAAGTATAAGATTCCAAGCTAGTAAGATTTAATCCTCTAAGGGGGCCCCCTTCGACATTGGTTTGGGGGGCCCCCCCTGGCACCGCGGGCCCGTGCAGGCTCATGGTTACGCCACTGGTACTATAAGAAGGTTTACTAGGCCTGGTTTGCTCCTTGGACATGTGAGGTCTTACTGCTTCGGACTTTATTTTGAAGTTCCCCCATTAAAAATTTAAAAAATGACAACAGCAGAGTTGGTATGTAGTAAGGTATAGACCAAAAGTTCGCTGTCACTAGTATATAGGGGAAAGTAGTGCAAAACTGGGTACCATAACTGTTTTCCCCATTTATGAACTCCTGGGCAACGAAAAAACAATAATGTAATAACTATTTTCTTTAGACACATTTGGACTACTAAAATTTAACCAATTTTGCCAATATAATTTACTTACAAGTTCCTGAGAATAAATTTCGTGGATTTATTCAAAATCAGAATTTTGATGAATGGCAGGGTAAAACTGGGTACTCAAGAAAATCCATAATTTTTAACTGCTACGGCTAATTTATGGTTAATCTATCTATTATTTATAAAAATCAATCTTGTTGAAACATTAGTCTGAAGTTACATTTTCACAGAAGTCATAAACATATCCTCCCTCTCCCTCATAAGCGCTACATTGCTCATGTGAGGATGCGCTCGTTACACCTTATCCACCTTTCTCTAGATGCACAGTCAGCATAAAGTTCATTACAAAATAGGCAGACTTCAGGGAATCACTTTAATCATCAGACGTAGAAACCTCCACTTGCTTATTCTGTTTATTCTTTTTAGCTTTAGGTGCCATAAAAAGTTTCTTAGTAATTTTTTTTTTTCTTCCTCGCAGCCTCTTCTTGTTCCAGTTCTGCTTTGTAAGGGGTTCCTGTTAGAATCGCCGTTTTGCCTCTCTTTCTGATACCTCACTTTTTATCAATTCCCTCTTCTTAATGGGGTATGGGTTGTATCACTGTTAGAAAAAAAAAAAAAAAAAAGTTTAAATTAGTTCTGAATAAAACAAACGATGTTTCGTCTTTCATTAACTATCACAAACCAACTGAGAGGCTTCCAGGACTGAGTTGACTGCATCACTAGATAGGTAGCAGCACTAGTTTAGGAAAAATTGAGGTACCCGGTTTTACCCTACTTTCCCTTAATTCAACTTAGGATCCATGCTAAGCTTAATTAAAATACATAAATTAACTATCAGGACATAGCAATGGATAATATTAGTGAAAGGAAAGGCATTAAGAATTGAAGAGAATGTAATCGTTAATAATTGTGACGTTACAATTCAATTACTTGGATTGTGTAGAATAATAACGGTATAGATTGATATGAGTTCAAGGCCCAAGGTTGAATTGGTGTATTTTTAGGGTTTCGAGGTCGTCCTAGAAACCCTTATGCTTTTGGTAGTTCGTCTGTCCGTCCGTCCGTCGCATCTTGGAGTATATCTCCCGACCTATTGAAATTTGGTTCACAAAAATATATCGTGTTTTCAAAATGGTGGCTATTTTACCCCCCCCCCCAAAAAAAAATTAAAACATTAGGACAGGTCCTAAAAATAAGGCAAAAACACAAAAATATGCATCTCCGTGGTCCAATGATATTTCCAGGAGTTGATATACAAAAGTCAAATTTTAAAATTTTTAGGAGGCCGTAACTCGGGACCCCTAAAATTTTTTAATCATTTGAAAATTCGTAGTTGGGTATCATTTTAAAGGTATTGAAATTTGGTTCACAAAAACATATCGTGTTTCCAAAATGGCGGCCATTTTACCCTCCAAAAAATTAAAACAAGACGCAAAAAAAATGTCCCCCCCCCTGCACTACCCCATTAGGACAGGTCCTAAAAATAAGGCTAGAATACAAAAATATGCATCTCTGTGGTCCAATGATATTTCAGGGAGTTGATATAAAGAAGTGTAATTTTGTCATTTGAAAATTCGATGTTGGGTATCATTTTAAAGGTATTGAAATTTGGTTCACAAAAATATATCGTTTTTCCAAAATGGCGGCCATTTCACCCCTAAAATAACCAAATTAGTGCATACTACCTAAGATAGTAATGGATAATATATGCACACCTTGTTTCTTAAAATTTTTATGACCGAAGAAACCCTTTTAGTAACTTGCTGGCAAGTACTTGACGGATTTTTTTAATTGGAGAAGGTACTATCTTTGTGTAATACTTAATTTCGGAATAGTGAGCAGTGGTTAGAAATTGTTTGATCACTGGTTTCGTAGTAAAAGTAAGAATTCTATGAGAATAAAGAAAATAGAGAATTTAGTAAAGTAAGTTATTCCCCGAATTTTAGGTAGAATATGTGAACTTAGTGCAGAAAATACTTTCAGAAGGTAATAAATGTACAAGGTACATAATATTATATTCAGGTAAGCATTTCAAACTTCTAGACAACACTGGTCTTACAATTTTAGAGTATACACTGACATCAGCTCAGATTGGTCAACCTATATAAGGGAAAAAATAAAGCCACCACTGTTAGTGTGTTAAGAGTGACTTTTGACAGCTTGGGAAAGTAAAAAAATTGGGATGGGGAACCAATGAGAGGTCAGGATTTTGAATTACTTCAGGGTAGGGTCAACTAAGCAAAATAAATGTCACTGGCCCCCCTTCCCTCTCTTAGGCCTTATGGCTTTATTTTTTTCCTAATAATCTGGGTGTCAAAAGTCACAACTCGACATTTTTTTTTTTTCTTATTCAGTACATCCATTGTAAAAGGGGTTGATTGGTTTATTTTTCTTAAAGTTTAAATTATAATGGTTGAAATCCATAAGGAGATAGGACATGAAAACCACCCTGACCGCCGCGCCTTTGGGAATCGAACCACGAATTTCTATTACACATTCTAAGACAATTTAGTTGGGGGGGGGGGGGGGGGGGGGGGGGTATTCGTAGGGGTACCAAGAAAAGGGAACTACTTATTTAACAAAGCAGTCCCCCCCCCCCCAAAAAAAATGTACAACCAATAAACAAAAAAAAATCTCAGCGTCCAAGTAACAATAACTGTTTTAGAACGTATTCGTTAGAAAATGTGTTATGCTGATGCTTACTGCAGTGCAACATCTTACTGTAAGTCATGTGCATCGTCTGCAGTTAATTATTGGGGGGGGGGGGATTTATGGCGGGGAGTGCGGAGGTCCTCCCAAGAAATTTTGAAAATATAACCTCTCAAAACAGCTTTTTATGCATTTCTGAGGTGAAATTATATGAGGTGAATGTAAAAAATACTGCGGTTTTTTTTTACTCTATTGGGTCCTGGGGGGGGGGGGGGGGGGGGGGCACGTGCTCCCTGTGCCCCCCCTGGATACGCCACTGATATATAGAGATAGTATTGTGATGCGATAATTAGATTTGGAGATTTTGATGGATTTACATGTTTTGAGGTTTCCTTAGTCCAAAAAGGTTGTTTTTAAAAAAATTGTCCATGCTCACCGTGGTTTTTTATTTACTGGGCTGATCGATGAAGCTTGGCATTAATGGTCAAAAAATCATTCCCCGAAATGGAGAAATTCATTTCAACTCTAAATTTGGGGGGTGATACACGACACACCCAAAAACTCTGGAACAATTATTTCTCGAGAACGGTTCTGACGATTTTGATTAAAAAATTCTAAAATACGAGTATAGTAATTTAAATACGAATCTAAATAAGTCATTTTCCCGGTTAATTAAAAATTACCTGTCCTTTATCCTTATCTTTTACCCTTTATTTTACATTCTTTCAACTTTCTTTGTATAAGGTCTATAATAGGGTATATATATATATATATATATATATATATATATATATATATATATATATATATATATATATATATATATATATATTACCGGTCCTTGTAATTTGTTAATAATTTTAAAATATAAAATATGCATTTTAAGACAATGAAATTAAAATAGTCAATCCTAAATTTACTTTAACAATTTAAAATGTGGAGTGTATTTTATTTTAATGCCACTATTGCGAGCATTATTGCATACTGCCAAAAGAGAAAGAGAACAGAGCCGTTTAAACTGCTGTACTTTTCTAATGAAATTTCTCGAAATATCCCATCTAAAAGGAAAGGGTAGATTGTAATAGTTTCAGTTTTAACGATAGCTTCAATAAAGATTAGGTCCTGGAGAGAACGTTATCAGAGATAAAACTTGTACTGAGAAAATAACGTTCAGAGAACCGTCCTGGAGAGAATTAACTTGAAACTACTTCAAACTACATGTTTCTGGGCTCAGTCCCTTTTATATGAGCAGTTGGCTTTAATACGAGTAGCTATCATATAATGCCCAACATTCTAACCACAGAAAAAAAAGAATATTGGAAATAGAACTTTTTAGGACTAGAATTAATAACTTGGATAATGGATAAATGGAAACTATAAATGAGGAGCCTAGTATCAAAGACGGACATTCGACATTTTTTCCGAATTTCAGTTATACAATGTTTCTTATAGATTTTTGGCTGCTACATCAGATTCTGCTATCCATTTGCAACAAAAACGACCAGAAAAGGGGTAAAAATGCAATAATATTTGTAGTTTTGTTTCAAATACGGACAAGTCAACACACGTTTTGCTTAAAAAGTGGACATAACCGAAACAGCAATCAGGAGGCTGCATTTTACTAACTCGGTCCTACGATGCACTGCGGGCTTTAGCATCTGAATACCCTACTCCTATCATTTTGTCATACATGTTTAGAAAAATGATACCCCTACCCCGAGGGAAATCGAGAAATCAATTTTAGCTCTAAATTTGTGGCCACTACCCCCTAAGAACTCTGAAAAACGTGAAAAAAATTATTTCTCCAATATTATTATTCTAACCATTATTTTCACCGTCATTTTGCTTCAAAAACAGACAAAACCTTGTTTTTGTTTCAAAAGCGGACAACTCCACTTTTTAACTCCATTTAGCAGCTGAAATATCAAATAAATTCACGTTTTCAGTACTTTTAACTAGTTTTGAGTCTATTAAGAATCTACAGAAAGAAAATCATTGCTCTAGCACCTGTAGAATTTGAGCTACAGTTTTTCGGCTCTCCTGCAAAATTTTGTAATGTGCTCTTGTCCGTCTTTGATACTAAGCTCCTCAACTATGTCCACTATTATATTTTTGATGTTATCTTTAAGAATACATGTAATTAATTATAATAATAAAGATTACCAAACAAAATTTTTCCTCATGATGAAGCTCGTGTAATAAATTTTAACTGGATCTGAAACAGTATAGGCAGATGAAATTCTCAGGTGGCGATCGCGTCTCACAAGTGTGTAAGTCCCGACATTTCGAGTATAAGTTCCTGATACTAGTAGTATCTTCAGATTCCTGATTTTATAAGTATAGATATTCATAAAAATAACCATCCTTAGTATCTAATACTTAGATATAAATTAATTTAAATTTAAAAAAGTAATCTTAATTTAAAAGAAGATTGGAAAAATACTAATATCTCGTAATAACAATAACAGACTGATAAAATTGCTCCCCACCGGGTTTGATCTGCAGAGAAATAATTCACATTTATTTCCCTGGTATGGCTTGCGGCTTGCGGTTATTTGACTTTCATAATATACTTAATACTAAAGTATATACAATGTATCTATATCTAACATGTATGTATGTAACCCTCTTTGAAACAATCTGTATAAACAATAATAAAATATTAATACCAACTCATAAGTAATAGAAATTGAACCAAAAACGTTTTTAAGATAGGATAGCTTGGTGTTTATACTATATATATATATTTATTTATTTGTTTTTACTGGTAGTTGGACGGTTCATAGTTCATAAATAACAATTAGATTTGCTATAACCTCAATATATGACATTTATTATTTTTGTAAAAATATTTATTACCTCATACCGTCAGTTAATAGTTTGACAAGCTTCTTTATATTTTAACCTACCTTATATGCCATGGCAGCGACAGCTTGGCTTATATTTACCTTCCATTTATTATAGGAAAATATTGAAGAGAAAATATACAGTTTTTTAAAAGGGACTTTTGTATTCTGTTTTTTTTTTTTTTTTTTTACATATACGTGCTGTATAATAAAAACACGAATAAAAAAATTCGCATAAATAACATTTTCTTTCAGCCGACATAAAGGGTTCGTACACAATTTAACAAATCGGCTGAGTTCGTTTACCAACATAATCGGCCTAGAGGTATCAAGATGGCGGCTGTATAAAAATTTGATTCTGCTATAACGTTTGAACCTTATACTATGACTTAAATCGAGCGCTTGTATAATCAATTTTATAGTCCAAACGCAATTTAACTACACAGGCCCCGATTTAGGGTAAGCTAAACCTAGTAAGCTGCAAAACCTTTTGTAGCCCCCCCCCCCCACCCCACACACAAAAGGACTGAGATATTTGTGATTACTGAATAGTATTTTCGGGTTACCCCAATGTGGGCTGATACCATTTACTTTTGTAAAAATTACGTATTAGTATGTAATGACGTATTTATTTATTTATTCGTTCGCTTTACCTTCGCTATTTGTATAATAAATGCTTCTATAGCTATAATTTTAAGAATCCTAAGAAAAGCATATGATATTTTATTTTTAACGAAAGCTCTCAATTCTATAACCTGTTCCAACGTTACGCATCAAGTTGTTATCCTGCCTCAAAATCGCCGCCCTGGTCGGTTACTTTACACGAAAGAGCTCATGTTTCCCCGATCGCGCGATCTCTATATTTTTTTTAATGATCTTGGTCTTCAGCGTGAAGCTATAGATTCCTTCCAGAAACTTAAGAACGTCCTCCCTAAACTTCATAAAATATAATTATTTTAATTTTCCTAGTCATAGTGTATTAGTTTTAACTAATTTTAAGTTTTATCGTTATTTGTGTGCTTGATCTCATGTAAATTTAAAGTGTTTCTTTTAAGGATAATTTGTGCCAAGTGGTGTATGTTTGTGAGTTTTTTTTTTCTTTTTAGGGTCCGTAGGCAAAACCAAGGACCCTTATATTTTCCTGCGTGTGTCTGTCCGTCTGTCCGGTCGCCTGTGCTCTCACGGCTACACCTTTCGTCCGATCTCTAATCTAATATAATATCTAAACGATCTTGAAGGTTGTTTAGAAAAGTAGTATATCATATTTGCATGATTAATGGTCCCATACGTGGTGCGATTTTTTGTACAACTTAAGGCTGGTTTTCTAGCCGATTTTCAGGTTTGACAAACTTGTTGATAACATCTAAAGTCCTAGACTTCGTCCGTCTAGATTTTCTTTGGACGTTGTATGGGTGTGTTGAAGGACTTTGATACCAACATTGCTTTGCATCGGTCATAAGATTTGTAGATCTATATGTATATTTATGCATATCATTGTTGGCAATACTGTCAACCTGTTTTTAGTTTATCAAGAATTTCAACTGAAGGCCGATTTACACGTGTTGTTATTAAGTGGTTAACTAAATTTTAACTAAATTTTAAGTGACTTAATTGTTAGTAAGCGTTTACACGTATTTTCACTTAATATTTAGTTAAGCTGTTTAGTTCACTAATGATGGACGGGGAACAACGTGTTCAAATCATGAATACTGTCTTAAAAATGATTTTAAATTAGATTTTGGACGAATAGTCCAGTCAAATAAGACATTAAATTCGCAAAGCGTGATGTAGTTCTGATTTTTTTATATGTAGTTCGGACCAGTTAGGGTAGTGTGATCCTAAGTTTGCAGCTTCGAAAAACCTGTGCTAGCTGCGTAATAGCTGAAAAACTGAAAAATTTTCGTACTTGTTTTAGTTTTTGCCATATAACTCGTAAACTATGTGTTTTTCGATGTTAGGCGTTATAACTATTTTTAAAGTACAGTAAATTTGCAGCAGCATAAGCTCAACCGGAGCTCTGTATAACTAATAGGTTCCTAGATATGGCACTTCAAAAATTGGCAATGTTTTTTTAAAAAAGTGTTGCTCTAGTTTGGGGCCAAATATCGGCATAAAACAGCCCACCTACGAGAAAAGTCATAACAAACAAAGTTGTAGTAAATTTAATTGGCTTCTGTTTTAGTACAGAACGAAGTCTCTAGGCCTAATAGTTTAGGTGCAATCGTAAAAAAACACAAAAAAAGAATACTGGGCCAGTCCTATTTGACCTATAATTCGCAAAGCTTGATGTAGTTCTGATTTTTTGATATGTGGTTCGGACCAGTTAGGGAAGTGTGATTCTAAGTTCGCAGCTTCGAAAAACCTGTGCTAGCTGCGTTATAGCTGAAAAACTTTTTATATACAGGGTGACCCGCGATAAAATGTCATAAAGAAACTGGGGGATTCTATGGGTCAAATGCAACAAAAAATGTCGACTAAGCATAGGCCCATATCTCAATAGTACTCGAGATATCGATTTATTTCCTTTTTTAAAGTGCTTCACGAAAAGTTTTAAAAAATGCCTAATATCTCAAAAATCTAATGAGATAGAGAAATTGGGCTAAGGACCAATTTTAAAGAGCATAAAAAAACCTTCCAGAATCATTAATTTATTTCTAAATTATCAGCTGCTAAGCATCTTTTAAGTTCGGTTACATTTGAAAACTTGAATTTTTTAAAATTCGATCATGAAATATATGAGCTTACTACTCTTAATTGAGGGATGTTAGAAGTGTGGCGTTTTCAGGAAAAACGTCTGCTTTTCATAAGCTTTCAAATTGTATAATTAAAGTTTAAGCTCAATGGACTAGTTTTGGAATTATGGTGGATTGAATGTTACCAGACGTGAAATTTTTTGGTGAGGATCACAACCAATTCTAGTACAAACGCAAAAAAGGTTTCCCTGAACGAAATCACAAAACTTAGGGTTTCTTCTAGGAAATTTGACGCTGAAAAAAAGTTCCTATAAACATGGACCCGGAACAGCTTCGTTTTCAAGATATTCGCCAAAAACATGAAAAAACACAATTTTTGGACGTTTATCCTTACAAATCTCAAATACAACGCTTTTTACCATAATACTTCTTGAAGGAAACCTGGTAAAAAAATATAATTTTTCGTTGACTGACACCCTTCCCAGCGCTGTACGACAACCCCCTGATTTTCAGTGAAATTTCAAAATTCTACGTCCCAATTACTTTATTAGTCAATTGATCTCCATCAACGCTCAATTTTAAAAGATTATGTTGTAAAGAGCTGAAATTGGTGTAATTCGACTCTCTACAAGATTTGCTTCGAGGTGTATTACTGTAAAAAGCGTAGTATTTGAAAATTGTAAGGATAAATGTCCAAAAATTGTGTTTTTTCATGTTTTTTGCGAATATCTCGAAAACGAAGCTGTTCCGGGTCCATGTTTATAGGAACTTTTTTATTCAGCGTCAAATTTCCTATATGAAACCCTAAGTTCTGTGATTTCGTTCGGGGAAACCTTTTTTGCGTTTGTACTAGAATTGGTTGTGATCCTCACCAAAAAATTTCACGTCTGGTAACATTCAATCCACCATAATTTAAAAACTAGTCCGTTGAGCTTAAACTTTAATTATACCATTTGAAAGCTTATGAAAAGCAGACGTTTTTCCTGAAAACGCCACACTTCTAACATCCCTCAATTAAGAGTAGTAAGCTCAGGAATTTCATGGTCGAATTTTAAAAAATTCAAATTTTCAAATGTAACCGAACTTAAGAGATGCTTAGCAGCTGATAATTTAGAAATAAATGAATGATTCTGAAAGGTTTTTTTATGCTCTTTAAAATTGGTCCTTAGCCCAATTTCTCTATCTCATTTAGTTTTTGAGATATTAGGTATTTTTTAAAACTTTTCGTGAAGCACTTTAAAAAAGGAAATAAATCGATATCTCGAGAACTATTGAGATATAGGCCTATGCTTACTCGACATTTTTTGTTGCATTTGACCCATAGAATCCCCCAGTTTCTTTATGACATTTTATCGCGGGTCACCCTGTATATACATCGTAAACTATACGTTGTTCGATGTTAGTTGTTCTTACAATTTTTTTAGAACAGTAAATTTGCAGCAGCATAAGCTCAACCAGAGCTCAGTACGACCAATAAGTTTCGAGATATGGCAATTTAAAAATCGGAAATTTTGTCAAAAAATGGAAATTTTAAGTAGGTACTTCTCTCGTTTCGGGGCGAATATCGCCTTAAACTGTAAACCTACGAGAAAAGTTATAGGGAATGAAGTTGTAGTAAATATAATTAGCTTCTTTTTACTACCAATGACAACTCTGTACGTCTAATAGTTACCTAGATATGACACTTCAAAAATCGGCAGTGTTTTCCTAAAAATGGGAAATTTATGTATTGCTTTCGTTTCGGTGCGAATATCGGCATAAAACATCTCCCCTACGAGAAAAGTCACAGGAAATAAAGTTGTAGTAAATTTAATTGGCTTTTATGCAAGCACAAAATAAAGCCTGTAGACAAAATAGTTCTGTTGCAAATGTAAAAAAAACATGAATAAATAAATTTGTATTTTTTAAGTAATGAACTTAAACTAATATAACAAGTTAATAATAACAAGTTTCGGGCATTCGAGGAATGAAAAATTTCAAAAAATCATATTTAAAGGTGGAAAAGAAAAAACTAAGAGATTAATCATTGACGCTTAATGCTTCGATTTTTTCGAGGATCCTGGTAGATGATGATCGTATTCTGGGACTGAAGGAAGTTGCTGAGGTATTTTGAGGGTATCGCGTTGATCGTCTGAAGGGGGAGGATCTTCGAGGTCGTCTTCATCCTCGTCGAAATAAAAAATCATTAAGCGTCGATAATTAACCTCTACAATTTTTTATAATAAATTGTTAAATAAATTACATAAATATTATTATTCTTCTCCACCGTTGCACATGAATCTATGAAATATTTCTTTCGACTAATGCCCACAATTTGTTATTAGCAGTGTTTAGAATAATTTATTCAAAAATCCAATATTCTGTTTTTGTGATTTTTACGATTGCACCTGAACTGCTGGGCCTACAGACTTCGTTTTGTATTTAAGAGAAAGCCAATTAAATTTACTACAACTTTATTCCTTGTGACTTTTATCATAGGTGGGCTGTTTTATGCCGATATTTGGCCCGAAACGAGAGAAATACTTAAAATTTCCATTTTTTAAAAAACATTGCCAATTTTCGAAGTGCCATATCTCGGAACCTATTAGGTGTACAGAGCTCCGGTTGAGCTTATGCTGCTGCAAATTTACTGTATTTTAAAAATATGAATAACGCCTAACATCGAAAAACTCATAGTTTACGAGTTACATGGCAAAAACTAAAACAAGTACGAGAATTTTTCAGTTTTTCAGCTATTACGCAGCTAGCACAGGTTTTTCGAAGCTGCAAACTTAGGATCACACTACCCTAACTGGTCCGAACAACATATAAAAAAATCAGAACTACATCACGCTTTGCAAATTTAGCTATTTTTTATGTATGTTTTGACTGGACCGAATAAAACTTTTTAAAATAATATATAAACAAAGATCTGCTAATCTATAAGCGAGGTTCCGCCAAACTTGTGCATTTAACTAAATTGCGCATGTCCAGTGATTAGCCACGCCCACCTACTAAACAGAAAAATAGAAAAATTTCTATTCTACTTGTTTAGTTGCACGCTAAATTTTAACTTGCAACTTATTACTAAATTCACTGTTTACATGCATTAAGTCACTTAAAATTTAGTTAACCACTTAACAACTTAACACGTGTAAATTGGCATTGAGTTGTACAAGTCACACCGTATATCGGGCCCTTTAGAAAGACGTGGAGTTGTTAGGAGAAGAGGACCTCTAAGCAACCATCGATCATTACCATGACAACTGAGGGGTAAACAATATGTAGTTACCCATACACTACTGATTCGGGTATACGTTGAAACCTCTGTTCTACGACAACCTTTTCCCAAGAGAACAACTGTTTGATTTTTAAGATTGAAATAAGGATTTTATTATGGATATGTTTATGTAATTAGTAGTTCTCCGCTAAAAATGAAATTAAAATTATCTCAACCTAAGGAAATACAACACAGTGATGTGGTTACTAGTGTCGGCTGGAATAATAGTGAAGAAATTCTTTCTTGCGGGTATGCCAAAACTTTTTTGTTTATTTAATTTTTGCCTCTTATCTTACAACGTTAATAATTACTACGTTATGGGTATTTTGTTAAACTAGTGTTGTTTGGCTAAAAATCAGAAGTTACTCATTTATTGTACTTGTTCAAAACGATATTAACTCATTTAAAGTCCTGACATAAAAGGTTTTAGCAATATTTATAATCTATTAATTATAATCTATCGTTAGCAAATATGTTTTTCGAATCAACCTTATTGATTGAATCAAATAAGAATCCATAAACATAATTTATTCTTTCATCCTGAAAGAAAGAATCAAACTAAAAGCAAATTACCATAAAATAAAAGCTAAAATTTTACAGGTTCAATTATTGAACTTTTGTTGACATTTGTTTTTAACATGAATTATATGTAACAAGAATAGTCCATGTGTATAAAGAAGATTGTCTGAGGGTGTTCAGCAAGCATGGTCAACGAAAATTTAATTGAAATATGTAATTTCTATTTTGAAGAAATAATTATTTTTAATAAATTTCAGGGATGATCATGTTGTAATGAAATGTAACCTGGTTACTAGTGAGACACAGAAGCTGATAGAGTTACCGCCTGATGTATTCCCCATTGAACTTCATTCTTTCACGAGAGCAGGGGCCAAAAATCAATCTTTGGACCTTCTTCTTATTACATCATCAGACGGTATTAGTTTATTATTATTTTAAGTTGGCGATATTAGTTTATTATTATTTTAAGCAAGCGTCGTCCAGTGGCGATCCGAGGTCAAAAGTTCTGGGGGGGGGGCTAAAGCCCCCCATGTGTTGTGGGTTTAGCATACATTTTAATATACCAGGAAAGACTCATTTGTATGTTTTATGTTGTTGCAGTCCTTCCCAGATTTCTATGCAAGTTTTTCGTTCAGGCTAAACAATTACTTTCATACAATAATGTTATAATTGCTATTGAACTGGGACTGGGAAGTTAGTTCTATTGTAAGTATAATTGGAGGCACATTTAAAAAGTTTACTATGATACTTACCATATGATCACAAAAGAAAGTATTGGTCTTTAAATAATAATAATTTAACAAGAGTATAACATATACCATGTAAATTTGGGTAGGTACATATTTAGATTGTTACTCCCCTGTGTTTTTAGAATATAAATGACATTAACTAAATAACTATAACGACAATGTAATGTTTAGACCAATGTAATTATAGGGATAAATGAATATCCCCTTTATGTTTTGATAAGGGGAGTAACAGTCTAAAGGAGAACATTGGGTACAGCTTCTTTAGATTGTTACTCCCCTCTGTTTTCTTTATTAGGGGAGTAACAATCTAAAGAGTACCAAAAAGGTAATATTTATAAATAATAACGAAAATGTTAAAATTAACATGTGGGCGTCGACAGCAGTGCATTATTGGAAGTAAAATGTTTAAAATATGACCTCTCAAAACAGCGTTTTTATGCGCATCTCTCGGATCTGAGGTGAAATTTGATTTTTGTCATAAAGTAAAGTAAACTTATGGTGTATTTCGTTGACAAAAAAATATGAAGACAAGTATTTTTAAAAGAATTTTAATACAATTTTAAAAATAGTAATTGTAAAATAATAAAATATGTGCACCAAATCATAGTTGATTAAATAGATCCGGTTATAGCAATTATGCAATATTACTTCACATCTATAGTAAACAGTGTCATTTAATTTATCCAATAGTTATGAAAACATGTTTTCATAGGGTGGTCATAATATAAAGTTCAGTCCAAAACGGCCCCCAGACGAAGCCCAGACGTTTAGCCCCCAGACGAAAGTGGAGGCCCGAGGAAAAATTTGGATAAAGTTTTAATTTGATAAAGAGATGAAGTTTTCGGACATCAATTAAAACTGTAACTGCATTATTTGGCCCACCTATTTTGTACGATCCGATTTACTTAATTTTTTTAACTGTTCCTTTATAGAAGAATTTATCTTTTTTACAGTATCCCTGTACATTGTACAAACAATTCCGGTTGTAGCATCTCAATAAAATTAGATTTTTTTTTAAATACACAAAGTCCCACGTGTAGTGTGGCAAATAGAAAGTCAAAAAGATTTAACTTTAACCGAAACTAACCACAACCTTCCTTAATTTTCCCTAAAATAAAAAAAAAAATAAGTTAAAAAAGATCGGATTTACTGAGATGCTACAACGGAAATCGTTTTTGTAATATACCTAATTAATAAGTCTGAAAAAACCCGAATTATATCGGGCGTTTAGAAATATCTGCATATAATGCAGATTTACCCCGCACAATAAATACCATATTCGTAATCATTTTGAAAGGAGGAGGAGGGGGAGGAAACATTAGGTCTTCACACAAAATATTTGTAATAACTAATTAAAGGTTTTGGCTACTTAATAGCCATCTTCAGATTCTAAATTAGTTGTTCACTGTTCAGTGCAACATGGATTATCAAAATGACACACAATTATAACAAATATTAATGATAAAATATGGGCAGAAAAGTAAAAACGGTTTAGATGTTTTAATCTTTCTTAAGGTTGAATTCTTTATTACATATCAAACTCTAACTAAATCTACACTCAACTAAAAATTAATACTTAAAACCACAAAATCATCATTATATGTTAAATTTATTTATTATAATAATAATAATAGCCATTTATTAAAACACATTTACAATTACATTTTTCTATAAAAAACAGACATTTTGTTTACCTGTTTTCAAATCGTTTTTTAGAACCGTGGCACCCATTTATTATTATAATTATTATTTATTGAAACGATTAAAAAAAATGTATCCAGTCTAATAAATAAAATAATATTTACGACTTGTTAAATGTTTGCTTATCTACTCATTTATTTAGTTTTTACGATAATTTAAGAACGGTAATATCAAACTATTTGGGGCTAATATGATTCCTGGGGGGGCTAATTTGATTTCTGGGGGAGCTCAAGCCCCCTTCGCCCACCCATAGGATCGCCACTGGCGTCGTCATTAACAATTACTATTTTTTGTGGAGACAATATCTTTGAGAATATGACGTTGTAGCTGGATGTAGGTAACAAGTAAAACTTTTTCAGAAAATGCTTTATAAGTATGGGCTGTTTATTATTGGCGTTAATACTGTTAACCCTAGAAAAACCTGGAATCTCCATTTAATAGCAAGTAGAGCTAGTTAATAGCAAGTAGATTAGATGATTAAAACAATTATAATACCTCAAACATAGACTATCATCCTTCATGCAATCAACTATCGTTTCGCTCAGGTTTCTGGAAGAATCTTGAGGAGAAATCTTGTCTTATATTTTATTCTTAAGAAGAATCTTTGTCTCACATGTGACTCAACGTCGGGATTTTCCTTTACCTTTTACCGGTACTGATGATGACCGAGAGGCCGAAAACTTATGTGGAATAAACATTTATTTCGATGAGAGGCTTTCCTGTTTTCTTTATTCTACCAATATTAAGGAGCATTGAGACTTCACAAGATTCTTCCACTCGGTTTTAACATCCTTCAAAACGCAGTCTCCTCTAGAAAAACATTGGTTTCACTCAGTTAAGTTTTAAAGTTATTTTGTTTTTTTATAATGTATAGGAAGATTTCACTTAGTGGGAAAGAATGGCAGGATAGAGAAAAGTGTCGAAGCCCACAAAGGAGCTGTACTGGTTGGACAATGGAGCCCAGATGGCACTAGCCTTTTCACAGGTATGTTAAATGTTTAATATTATTTTTTAGATAAAATATATAAAAATTACGATTTTTCAAATACTAACAGTTAAGTACATATGAATAATTACATAAGGTAAGGCATGTATTGCAAATTTTAAATTGTATTCAAATTTAAAAAAAAGTAAAGAAAATTAAAGGAACACAAAGTCATGACAAAGAGGCTTCCAAACGAAGTTTTGTCTTTATTTAGTTATAAAGGTAAAAGGTAAATACCTCTTTTCCTTAATAGCTTTAGGTTTTAATACCTAAAGTTATTTCAGTATGTAGTTTGTGTTATTTAAGTAAAGTTTTAGTCTTACGATTTACGTAAATGTTGGAATATATAGCAGATTAGATGTTAGATGGTGCATTGTGCCTATCTGTTCTTTTACTTAAAAAAAAAAAAAAAAAATCATTTTTGAGGAGCTTCAAATTATGCTTATAATATAAACTTTGTACGAACACTACTTGACTGTGTATAAAACTCCTTTTGGGTTTTAGGTGGTGAAGACGGAGTAGTAAAGGTATGGTCTCGGAGTGGTATGTTGAGGTCTACGGTGGCTCAATCAGGTCTACCAGTTTATGCAGCTTACTGGAATCATGACACCTCTCAAATCCTGTTCTCACAAGGCAAATTTCTCATCATTAAACCACTTGCACCCAATTCAAAAACAACAAGGGTAGGCAAAATAAGTAAGCTAAATTAATAGTACATTACGCGTCGAGTGCGGAAAGTAGCATTTTGCATGCGAGTGTGGAGTTTGCACCCGAGCGACAGCGAGGGTGGTAAAACCACACGAGCAATGCAAAATGCCGTTTTCGCACGAGTTGCGTACCGAACTTTATCTACGATTGTTATATTTAAATAACTAGGCATCGCGTGGCTCTATCATTGAAGCGAGCGTATTGCAATAAAATACTGAATATTGCAATGTGTTAATCATGATGAATGTCATAGTTGAAGATAAGTGGAAGAGGGTAGTGAGGAGTAGAGTGGGGGTACTCGGTACAAAGCTCACCTTCCTAACAAACCTTACACACAATACGGCTATAAGAATCTTAACCATAGCTTTTAAACTATTATTATAAATGTATCACTTCATTACTCAAATACTACTGCTTGTATCAAGTTGTACTTTAGACGATGTACATAAAGTTTGATTAAAATCGTTACGTTAGAACGTAAGATATCGGTAAAGAGGTTGTTTTTTCTATTTTAAACGTTTAGGTCCGCTTTAATAGTTTTAGCGATCTTTATTCATTCATAGTAGAGTCGTTGTTAGTTTTACTAAAAAATGTTTTTAAAAAAAATGTTCGTCTCATCGAATAGGTGATGATAGAATTTTTTCCCGTCCTGAAATTCCAATTTTAAATTTTAAGCTCACGTTTACGCGAGCATTGCGCGCGAACTCTTGGACGGATCAAGCTGTCCAACGAACTTAGCCTGAGTATTAGTACAAGGAATATGTACACCAAATTTCAACTAAATCGGTCAACTTTTACTCAAGTTATCGTCGGACACGTAAACGTTACACACAGACAGACAGACAGACAGACAGACAGACAGACAAGATGCATATTTCGTTGAATGTAAGAAGCTCGCTTACGCTCGCTTCAATAAATACAGAAAGAAATAAACTTCCAGTATACAAGTTCGTATTTCTCTTTTGATAAAGATAACATTAATTCATTAGTTGTATTTTGTGCCGAATTATTTCGGGAGGCGTATTATTCTCCTCATATTCGTCTTAATCATTTAAATCACTCATTGATTTTCACAAAAACCTCGATATAAAAGTTACTTTTATTAAACAAACAGCAAATTAGTCTTGTTAAATGTAAACAAACTCTCTAATCGTGCGTAAAGCTGAAGAATACCTCTTCTTTACCGCACTAGTGTGGTAAAGAAGAGGAATTCTTCAGAACAATGAGACGCGCATGCGCAATGAATACAAGTACGTAAAGAATTACTTTCTACGCGTCTAAACAGAGATATAATGTTTATATTTCGTATCAATCGTTGATAAAAATATATTGTTTTCAACCTCGCCAACTGAATGCATGTCGAGCTGTAATGTAATATAATAACACCTATAACATCACTGTAATATAGATGATTAAGCAGATGAGTCAGTTACTAGAGGAATTAAATAGGTAATGCTTCTGCAACAGTTCTTTTTCCAATTATATTTTTTATAGCTGGGGTTAAAGAAATTTCCACCATATAATCAGACCAGTACCATAATATACCTTTTCCGAAGCTTTACTTATTCTTCCTTAGTAGTTCCCTATTACGCCCTTCCTAGTTTTTACACTCTTAAAACCACAACGACAAATTATTTTCCTTTCCTTTTTTCAATGAAAATTTTCTGCTAAATTAATTACACCGTAGTGGTAGTGTATCATTTCCCCTACAATTTCTGTAACTAAAATAGTATCAATAAGTTTCCTCTCATTGTTAGTAGGGTCCTAAGGAAAAAATCAAAAGCTCACTTTTGCAATATTTCGACCCCTCTTTGGGCCATCTTCAAGCTGACTCGGAGATTACTGTTCCATCCTGTTCTTGCTAAATAATTCTCTTATTCAAACCTTGGTGGTTATTATCAATCCAGTTTGGGATCATTTTTCTAAAATTCCATAGTTATTCTATGACTCACTATTGGTTACTATATCTGTATAAAACTTCAAATGTTTTTTAAAAAAATACTATTATCAAGGTAACTTAATCCAATCCAACTATCTCAAGTCATGTCTATCAAGTAGTAATAAGTTTCTTATGTGTAATACGGAAATGTATGAACTTGCCTTATGTTTACCTCCAGTTGTATTTAGCAATAATTGCTTGAAGCTTTGAAATTATGTTATATTGATTTTAGATAAATTTACATTTTGTTACGTTTATGTCACAGTGGAAAGCTCATGATGGTCTCATCTTGAAGGCTGCGTGGGATCATGTGAATGATCTGATAGTATCTGGAGGAGAAGATTGCAGGTATAAGGTATGACTACAGAATTTGAAGCATTATTTTATACCCCCCCTTTTTTTCCTTTAGTTAAACTTTTCTTAAATAAACTTTTATCCTCTTAAACTATTCCGGATAATCATCCCCATGGTCTCAAGGGCATACTGTTCTAGGGATCGGTGGGTACGAATTGGACAACTTCTACTTGCTCTGGTTAATCCATAAGCTCGAGTTGGACGACATTTTAGAAGCAGCCCTCATGGGCCGAGCACGAACTGGACAACTATCGCATTTTAGACTCCCTACTTATACAATATTTTCTTTAGACTCAATAGTGAAAAGTATAGTCAGCGAAACTGACTACGTTTTTATCACTGAAACAACTAGTCAAAATAATGAATCCATAAAGAAGTATAGTGCACATAACAATAAATCTTGAAAAGATGGACTTAACAGTGACAAACACTACTGAACAAAAATAACATGAACTTAATACGATAAAATTACTAATTTTGGCCAAAATCATCGGCTAAAACTAGAGCTTTTATACGAAACGTTTCTTCCATAACTACATTGCGGCCCTTTTGGAGACAGACATGACAAAGTTCAACTGACTGATTTTGCCATTGCTAAGGTGGGTTATTTCACTCTCAAAGAATTCTTGTTTGAGTTTGGCCTTATAAAGTGCCCGCGAATTGGCATTTATGCGCAAATATGTATCAGTTTACATTTTTTTCAAGGTTTTTAATAATACAAAAACATTGGGGTGTGGCGATTCAAAAGAACCATTGAACTTAGAGTGGAAACTCTGGCACGAATTTGTCGTCCGCCATTGATGAGCTGATTTTTCAGCCCACTTAAATGGTGGGCAATAGGCTGTAACATCAACGTAATTGTCTAATAACTAGTCAGCGAACATTTTTAAATTGTTGGTTTTGAGGCATGATTCTGTTGAGTTGACTAAGTCACTAACTTCTTAATTTTCTAATTATGTCAGTCCAAAGCAGGAACTGTCATCCTTGTAGTCAAAGCCAAATCCAGGAGCTGGATCCTCCTCCACCGTAAAAAAAACAACAAATTAACATTTGAGCCATTTTTACTTTATGGTGGGGCTGCCTACTTCTGTAAACTATTATAATATTCTTGATTAAAATATAAAAGGCTGTTAAAGCACACATTTTGATTGATGTAAGTAGCGATCACTAGATAGCGGGAAAGGTATTCTTACTTCCCGAAACGTAGTGTAGTTTTTTACACTAAAAGCGATAGAAAAAATCCAAATTAAGGGCAAATAATAATAAATCCATCGCTATTACGAATTTTAAAAACACACTTCATTCCATTTTAAAACGATGGCCTAAGACCATAAACTTTCGAATAACAGATTTAACTTTCTAAGACTGGCCGAGTTGAAATCAATAGCCTACAATGCTTGCTTGCTTCAGGAAATTCTGAACGGATGCCTTCATTAATAGCCACTTCAAAGTCTTGTTTTCTACCAATTCTCTATGCATATATTTCAGGGGTCTATCATGTAAGTTGTCCATCGCTTTCCTTCTAATATTATTTGAAATAGTCTTACGCATTGCTACTTGCAGATCTGGGGCTTACAGACTGCCACCTTCTTTCTGATACTAACAGTTGTCCAGTTCGTGCTCAGGGATTAGTGGACCCATTTCTGACCCTTCCTAATGGCTAGGAATGTTGTCCAGTTCGTGCGCAACCCTAGGAATAAACTCTTACAATTATTAAAAAAGAAACTAATTACTAAGAGTTCAATTTCAACGGTACCATGAATGTTTTTCTTACAGGTCTGGGATAGTTTTGGAAGATTGATTTATGCAAGTATTGTTCATGAACATCCAATCACTGCTCTTTCTTGGTCACCAACGGGAAATCTGTTCGCATTAGGATCTTACGACACGTTGAGGTTGTGTGATAAATCTGGAGTAAGTAATAAACATTTTTTGAGCTATAGATTTGTAGTACCCTCAAACAAATGAATGTTTAACTTATATTAATTATGTTTAGTGGTCACATTGTCTGGAAAAACCATCAACTGGAAGTCTTTATTCCATATCTTGGTCTCCCGATGGGACCCAGGTAGCTGCCGCTTGCAGTAACCATCAGGTTTTGATAGCTCATGTGATCGGAAGGTAAATTAATTATACGATTTAATGACACGAGTTACGTATGTATTTGTTCTGTCGGACAATATTTGTGTCTAAAATATATTATCTGCTTTGTTTAGAAAAGTAAGTTGGGGCAGAGTGGAGGCTGAAACTGTTTCCAAGAAGGTTGTAGTTGTTCAAGATTCTGTATCAGGAAGAAAAGACAGATTAGAGTTGAACGAGAGAGTCATTCACGTGGGTTTAGCATACGGACATGTAGCTGCTGTGACTCCTACCCAGTGTCACCTGCATCCTTTGAATAGCCCGACCACAGCCACCACCCTCGATCTCAGAGAAGGCTCAGTTTCACATATCCTAATGGCTGAAAAGTAAAAAGAATTTATTTTAATTAATGTTTATTTTTTTATGTCCAGTGGCACATACACGGGGGGGGGGGGGGGGGCTGAAAGGGACTTTCAGAACACAGGAATAACTATTTTAAATCCCGTGTTATCTCAAATTTCATATTTCTGCCCCTAGGGTTTACCAGAGATGTTCTTTTTCTTTCTATATTACTAAAGTTTTCTCACACTTCTCACTAATCTATTAGTTTTTTCAGATCCACGTGCATGTGTTATCATTTAGAATTTTCTAATTATCGGGAGCGTTATATTGTCTCTTATGTAAAGTTCTAGAATTAAGTTGAGTTTAAGTTATAGAGTATCGGAGTGAAAATACAGTTGCACTTCAGTTAATTAGTTCATTTTTCCCACAAAAAGGGTTCGTTATTGGCATTAACAATTAATATTACATATTACAATTACTTCTGCATATTACTGTTTTGCTTAACTCTTCTAATTTATTGTTACGTGTCACTTAGGTATTTCTTATTGGTGGAGAGGAATTCTTTAAGTATTTACAGCTATGACGGAAGACTAGTGTCATCGCCAAAACCTGTTAATTTAAACACGTCAACCCTAAATCGAAATAACATTTCCCTCAGCTCAGATGCTTTGGCAATTCGTGACCAAAATGACGACAAAGGTAGTGTAAAATATTTGTTAAAAATAAATAATGTTTATTTTATGAAAACCTACAAATTTATTTTGATCCTGGTTTTAACACACTTTGTCTGAGTAAACAATAATACAATACACATATTTTAGAAAATACAGAATGTGCCGTTTAAGGGATTAATAATAATTAATATAAAAATGCCATTTTTCAAAACTGGTCTTATTTTTTTCAACCTTTTTTTTTTTTTTTCTTTTTTGGTTTCTGTATTCTTCATCTTAGTTGTATCTATGTGCAAAATTTGGGGAAGATTGAATGATAAGTGGTTCAAAATTGGGGTAATAGGTGTGCGATGAAACTTAAAAAGCAAATAAATTTGACGCCATTTTTTTTTTTTTTTTTTTTTTTTTTTTGGTTTTTGTATTCTTTACCTTAGTTGTATCTATGTGCAAAATTTGGGGAAGATTGAATCATGGGAAGTGGTTCAAAATTGGGGAAACGGAAATGTGCGATGAAACTTACAAAGCAAAGTAATATAAGACCAGTAATAATAAAAATGAATCCAATACTTCACGTTGAATTAATTGGTTTGTCACACACAACATTTATTTTTTACTTTAATTTTTGTAAATTAAAATTAATTATAATTAAACAAACTAACTTTAAGATAGTAATAAAACAACATTTTCTTTTAGTTATCCAAGTTTTCGACATAAAAGGAAAAGAAGTTGGTGGACAACTTGGACACACTGCTACAATATGCGAACTAGCCCTCAGTCAAAGTGGACCTTCTCACGAAAGAATGATAGCTTTTACTGATAGAAGCAGAGATCTTTGGCTTGCTCAAGCCATTCCTAGACCGGGCCTTCATAGAAAAATAGAAAAACTTGGTAATACATTATTACAGAATGAATTTATTCGTTTTATAGACTACTTTTTACTCAAACCAATACATCTGATTAATCGCTTTAATTTTTGATTAATGTTTTTCAGGGAACGCTATACAGTCATTTAAATGGAATTCACACCAAAGCATTATAGCAGCAATTCAAGAAACGTCTGTTACTGTCTGGTACTTTCCCATGGTGGTATTTGTAGACAAGAGTTTAACTCGTCAGACGACCTCTGCTAAAGATTCCAGGTGTTTTAATTATTTAAAAACCACCACTTAATAAGATGTAATGTGTCATATCCAGTAGTTGTAATTAGAAAGAGATAAAGTCTCTAATAAAGGGTCATTTAAAAAGGACGATCTTTTTTCATTTCGTGGGAATTTTTCGTTGTAAGGTTGGCAGCACTGTCATTATCATTTTTCTAATTAGTTATTACTGCCATTAGAAGATAGTTTGTCGTTTTGTGAATTTAGGGCCATGAAAACGCTTAGTATTGACCAATGTGTAACTATTCTAAAAACTCTTTACAAAAACGGGTAAAGCTATGCAGAGACCGCCCGGAAACTCGGCCCGATCTTTGTCCCTGCATCATCAACAATAAGGAGGTAAGTGATGAAGTTTGAAGAAAATGGGTCACTTGTTGACAACAAGCTTCAGAGGGAAATAAGACGAGAAATCGGCGGGGACGTCTGTGAATTTCAAAATTTCAATGACCGTGTTACTAACTACCAAGAGAGCGGAGGTGGACTTTTGTTCGATGTAATTTTTCAGCATTTAATCGCTGTTCCTACAGATTGTAAATAAATAAATATTTTGAGTTTTGCTTCAATTTTGACTGTTATTGCATTGTTAAAAAGAGCGTCCTTTTGAATGCCCCTATATTTTGAAATACTTGAAAAATGATTACAAATCGTAAAAAATATTACATTTACTTTAAAAGCTATGGAAATATCTTCCAGCATCCTTAATAATTTATTTAGAGCTAAGAGAATTATTACACTAAGTTAGAATTATACCAGGTTAAAGTTAACAAGAATAATTTAAATAAAAGACAGTTCCTTTTCACAGTTACAGATTCAAAGATGCGAAAAAGGGGGGTAGGGGTTGATCTCTTTGCTTTATAAGTTTTTAGACTGACTTGACTACTTCTTAGATCCTCTTAGTATATCCTCCTCAGGTAAGCCCTCTCCATTTCCAAAGTTAGAATTAAAAGTCCAGTAACTCCTATGACCAACTTTGAAAATAAGCCTAGTTTACTTCTTTTTTACCCAAAAATGAGTAGGTGAAGGTATTGAATAGATTTTTAAGCATTATTATGCGGAGCTCACTGTAGAATAGTCAAGTGTCAAGATTTAAAGTATTTTAGTGTTGTATCATTAGGTTTAAGGTTTAAAAAGATGTCTTTTATTTATTGTTTCAGTGATGTGGGAAGAGGTTCAAGCGTATCTAGTTTTGTGGGGAACCAGGTCGGAGTAAGGAGATGGGACGGCGCTCTTGTTTATCAACCTATATCAGCATTTGTACCTCCTTTGCATCAGCACGCAGCCAAGTCAAACTGGAAGGAAGCTCTCCGAATAGCTCGACTTGTAAATGTAAGTACACCGTTAAGTGCTTTTTAATTAAATAAATTAAAATTATAATGGGATAGACAGCAGTTTTTGTTTGTTTAGCTGATTGAAGCCTTATCTTAGTCTTGAACTATAAAATAAATTGATTAAAAGTATACTTAAATGAACCTTCATCTTCATTATTAAAAAGGTGGATGAAGTCTTCTTCCGGATCCCTCATCTCATGGCATCTCCAGATGCTGCAGTTTGAGAACTTCAACGTTATTCAAAGCTGCGAAGATTCAACGTACTATGATTTTAAATATCTTATTATTATTATTATTATAATTCATACATTATTTTAGGAAACTTATATGTGGTCCACCCTGGCAGCGATGGCTACCCACTATAAACATTTGGATGCTGCAGAAATGGCTTACGCTGCTATTGATGCTTACGATAAAGTATTATATATACAACATATAAAGGTAAAAAGATTTGATAAAACAAGATTTTAAAATAATTAATTATATTTTTATTAGTTCACTAGCTGACCCGGCGAACTTCGTACCGCCTAATAAACATTAATAACTTAAAAAAATAGCTGCTACCTTTGAAAAACCTCATAAATAGTTTATTTAGTTATATAATGTTGCCTTAGATTAAAAATGTATATTAAAATTTGAAATATATACTTGTACAATATACAATATTGGCAAAAGAGACGTACACGTACAGATATAGTAACATTCATTTTTATTTATATGTTTAGATAGATTATAGAAATTTTTGTCCTTTATTTTCCATTTTACCCCCCTCCTAAATGAAAATAGGACAAAAATGTACATAACAACAATTACCGTCTTAAAGAGCTTTTCAACAATATGTATCTTTGCATAGGTTTTCATTACTTTGACATTTGTACCCCGTACCCCTGTGTACCATCATTTTAACATAGTTTTACTAACCCAGAAACCATCCCGGGCATGCGTTCAACCATTACTGTACTCTTAAAGAGCTTTTCAACGATATACATCTTTAAAGGTTTTTATTACTTTGACATTTGTACCCCGTACCAGTGGCGTATCCAGGGGGGGGGGGGGGGGGGGGCACAGGGGGCACGTGCCCCCCAGACGGGCCCAGACCCGATAGTTTAAAAAAAAAAAAAAAAAAAATACGGCGTATTTTTGAACGGCTGCTTTGTTGAATAAGTAGTTCCCTTTTCTTGTTTCCACTGCGAATCCCCCCCCCCCCCAATCTAAACTGACTTAGAATGTGCCCCCTCCAGACCTAGCCGCTGGATACGCCACTGCCCCGTACTCCTGTGTACCAAAATTTAAACATAGTTTTACTAACACAGAAACTTTCCCGGGCATGCGTGTATCCATTCCTCAAAGTTTCGTTGTAATCGGATGATAGATATAGATTATATAGAAATATTTTTCCTGTATTTTCCATTTTGCGCCCCCCTCCTCTAAATAAAAATATACTTAACAACAATTACTGTACTCTTAAAGAGCTTTTCAACGATATGCATCATGAAGGGTTTTTATTACTTTGACATTTGTACCCCGTACCCCTGTGTACCAAAATCGGAACATAGTTTTACTAACTCAGAAACCTTCCCGGGAATGCGTCCAACCATTCCCCAATGTTTCATCGCAATCGGATGAACGGTTTAGGCAGGTAGAAGAGACAGACATACAGACAGACAAACATTCATTTTTATTTATCTAAGATAAAGATTATTCCTGTAAGGAATTGCCATACCTCAAAAATAAAAGTTTAAATTTGAAAGAACTTTATACAATTATTGTTTCCCAATTAAACTGCCCCTTGACTCCTATGAACCAAGCTTGTACAATGGTTTATATAATTAAAAAATCGTATATTTATTTTATTTTATTCGATTAAAAGCTAAAATATCCTGCTGAGGCCATACAATTTATTAAAAATTATTTCAGTACATTATTAACAATTTTTTTATTATAGTATCGATGAATCACTTTACTTACGTTCTCTAAACAAACTTTATATTAAGGAAAAAACTAACTTTGTATTGAGGGCATAATAGAGGAATCCCTGTAATTTTATAATGTCAATCATATACTTATTTAAAGAATATTATATTCAAATTAAATATAACACCGATGATTTCAAACTGCTTTAATTATTGGACCTCATTATCTGAAGAGAAAACTTTTTGTAATTTACAAGGGGGGAGGGGACTTGTATTTAGGCTTAGAGAAGGGTTAGATTTTCGATTTTCCTTTGAAACTCTAACCGTTGTTCTAAAATTAATTAAACAGTTGAAAAACTATATTATAAGACAGCTAGTCCAACATTTTGTGTCCTCTTAGACTTCTAAAAAACAGGTATAATCGAAAGTAATTAAAAGATTGATATTTAAGGTTTAAAATAGCCCAAGTAGCAAAAGATGTAATCTTTTCAAGCCTAGCAATTTCTTTAAAAAAATATATATTTGAACTGGTCTTAGTAACATAAAAGAGTTTGTTATCTGCTGCTCTAAATGGATAATTTCCGGTGTTGAATGTTTTCTTGTGATTTTACAATAAATTGTTGTAACAGTTCAATTTCCGCTGTTGTTCCTATAGTTATTCCTTTATTAAATTCTTTCAAATTAAAGCATTGACAGTATTAAGTTGAAGTTATGATCTTTTACTGATTTCTTTGATTGATATCTTTAAAAGATATCTTTAAAGCACTTCCGTTTTTCTTTTAATGCGAGGGGTAGAATAATACACCATTCCAACCAAGTTAAAAAAATCGGGTACAGGGTACCTCGGAACTTTTCCTCACCTCAGGGGCCACTAAAGTGGCCTCTCCTGCTGCGAAGCAGCATTGGACGTGGTCAATTCTTGGATTCTTAAAAAAAACCTTATTTTACTACGTTTTCATTAGCTTGCTTTCTTGTTTGTTTGTTTTTTTGTCCGGTACAAATCTGGCAATCGATTTCTAACTAACTTCCCGAATAGCTAGGCACTTGAAACTTTTAGAATAGCTCAGAACACGATGACAATGCATTATTTTAATACTTATAGCCATCTTTCATAAGATATTAATTCGTTTTCAGCAAATTTTGCTGTATGGAAAGTTAGTTCGGAAAAAATCCGCAAGATATTTTATTTGTTTTGACGTATCCCATATTTTTACGATCTTCATTATGACGGGTTTCAAATTTGTGATTTTTTATTAAGAGGTAAACATTGAATGACAGCTAAAAAGAATAAGTAAACGAAGAAATAAATTAATTGACGTATGACAACCAGGTTTGTCTACACTTGTGTACTAGATATCGGTTTATATTTTCTACATCTGTACTTCTTTACTTGTACTTATTTTTCTTCTCTTACCCTCCCCTACACGGGGCACGGGGCCATATCGAAGCCACGGTTTAGATTCGGTGTTGGTGAGATCCGTTGTTAAAAGATTTGTCCTTTTATAGGTTTAAGATCAGCTCTCTAGATGGTTGTCATTTGTGTGAAGTAAATAAATTCGGAACTATTTATATTTCACTAACATTTTATACAACAATAAAAATTATATTATCAACATTACATATTATGATTCAAAAGAAAATTGAAAAACGTAGTATATAAAAAGTTCTTTTTATCTTGTAATTTTTAATACTTATATTTTATTTAATTATTTGAAGTTTGGCGGTATTTTGACAGATGTAAATACGTCATCAACAACTTGACGTCATCAAAATTATCGCACTAATAAATAATAATTATATTCGCTTATAACTTTTAAACTAATTAATGGAATTTCATCGTTTTTGTTTTTTTATATTTGTTCCTTTTTATATTGTTCCAACGATATGGACTTAATAATACTTTCGGTATTATTAACCGTCAAAGTTTAAAAAATCAAAAAATGATAACTTCTAAATGGCGGCCAATATATCAAAATGAAATTTGGTGGGCTTGTTTGTCATACCGAGAGGTACATTCGTGCCAAATTTAAACTCGATCAGGACCATTATCGATTTAATATGATTTTTTTAAATTTTTGCTGCCACAGCAAACTGGGTTCAAGATGGCGGAAAAATTAAAAAAAATCGTATTTTACATGTAGTTGTGCCACCCTGAAAATCCTTAATTTGTAACGTCCTTAATCCATTTTGGTGAGTCAGCAAACATTTGAAAAATTTGTAAAAAGTAGAAACATTTTCCGATTGCACTGAAATGTGCACCTATTACAATACCTTTTTATAAGGCAAACAATTCCACTGAACTTCTTATTGATATCTGCCGCCCGCCGTTTTGAAAATATCAATTTTTGAACTTTAAACTCTAACACTAAATCATTTTGGAACTATTTCGCCGATTGAGCTAAAATTCGCACCAATTATACCTTCTTATAAGATTAATAAATTATCCATATTTAAACTTAATATCTACCGCCATTTTGGAATTATTTAATTCCAAAATTCAATTATTTAATTGAATTAAGGAAAAGTTCCGAGATGTCCCGCGTCCGATATTTTTAATTTTTTTTGCTGACTAAACAAATATGAAATTTATGGACGAAATTACAATGTATGCATACTTTGTTTAAAGACACTCACATACACATATCAAAGTTCGCTATAACATTTTATTGATAAAGATAAAAACATGATTGATAAGTTAATTCAGAAAATGTTCTTCAGCGGTATTGTTAACTTCAGCTTAATACATTTATTTTACAGGAGATTCCGGTGAGAACGGTTCAGATAGCTGAAATGTTCCTCCTCGGTGGTAATGTACTAGAAGCCGAAGCGGTTCTCTTGCAAAATGGACTTGTTTTTCGAGCTGTATGGTCCAATATCAACACTCATAAATGGAACAGGTAATATCTTATGATTATTAAAAAGTTCATATTATAAGTAAAGCTTTAACCAGATTATGCTTATATAAGGTACTACTAACAATGAATTATTTATTTCTATAACTAATTAATAAATGATACTATTTTTTCCCTTTGATTTTATTCTATAATTAAGGCTACTTACATTAGTTAAAAATAAACCTGAATAAATCCTTGTGTATATCTTTCTAATATTAGGTTAATTTATTAAGAGTTCTTAGTTAGTGCCATATACTTCTTTTAAGAACAGTTCTGCGGTTGATCTCATATTCTTCATCAAGGCTCTTTCAGCGTCAGAGACAAAACGTTGGTACCTAGACTCTACACCCTCTGTTGTCACTTCATTGGGTGTTAAGGTTAAGGTTATAAAAGTTATGGTTTACTTGGGAATTTAAAATTAAATAACAAAAAAAGGTTACAAGCAAGTTTACACGAGGTAAAGGCCCTCTCCCCAGAACTAAATCCAAACACCAACTTACTTTCTTTCCTACTAGTTCACTTACTCGCCACTTGCCCTGTATAAAGACATAGGCTAATGGTGAGTGTAGTAAAAAAACCGAGTAGAGTTCTATCGACTGTTAAGGGCTCTTTCACTAGGATTTCATAATCTGATCAGCGAATGTTAATTCGTGAATGAGATTCAAAAAAGTTTGATGATTCAGTACCTTGGCGGCTTTTCCCCCTCACTCTCCCTACATCTTCTGTCACTCACCACGGGCCTTCATCCTCATTTTCAATTACAAATAACACTTCGTGTTTTATTTCAATTTAAAAATGGTCAACATAATATATCTTCATTGCGGCATTTACCAACTTCTAAACGGCATACAATGTAAAGTAAATTAATATTTAGGAAAATTTTATATTTATAATTTAATAATTTATGGTATTGCAGTAATTATTATATATTTATGATTAAACTATTTTATTTAAGGTAAATAAATAGCAAGCAGGTTTGTAGTGCGAGGTGATTCGGAATCTCTAGTCTGAATGGGCCGGTATAACACAATGTACATCAGCTGCTTGATTCTAAAAAGAATCGAGGCGGCCGACGGTGCCTGGCGACTGGATTTGAGGATTCCATACGAATCGCTTACTGGAATCGTAGCCTGAATATTGCCATTATCCTCTTGGTTTCGTTAGAATCTTTCATTCGCGAATCGGATTCCGGAATCTCTAGTGTGAATGAAGCCTAGCCTCCTTAAGCTAGTGTGTTGCATCTAACTCGCGAACTCGCCATAATAGTCGACCAATGTAACACGACCGTTTTCGAAGTGCTCTAATATATAACGAGTACTCGACGATTTTGTTGATTATAGTATTTGAATACAATTGACATTTCAAAATTACTGTTTGGAGAAGGGGCAGAGGTAAAAAAAGAAAAGATTTATATAGAACGCTGCTTGGGTTCTAAATCCTTAATGCTTTTTTGAGCATCAATCATATTTACGAGTATACACGTTTTATTTTTATCCTAAAATTGAAAATTGCAGCATTCACTTTCCTTGTATGAGTTTCAATTATAGAAAACGTCTAATAAACAATTTTAGAAGCCGAATATTGATTAAACTGGAACATAATCAAGTTGTTTCGATTCGATATAAAGTCATTTCGATACCGATATATTTGCATAAGCACTCATACTCTCAAAAAATGAAATGTGTATGGGATTGAAAAACGAATTCATAAAAAGGCTATTTATGCAAATGTTCCAACTTGGCATCAGCTTAAATGATGATGATATGGAAATGACATAGTAATCGATTCTTCGCATTGCAAACTTGCAAATTTTCCACTAAATTTAAAAAAAAATCTTGAGATTAAACTTGGTTGGATTTAAAAGTTGTAATGTCTTTATTATTATTTGATTGATTTTATCGACTAAATAAACTCGAAATTCTTGTCCTTTTGAAAAATCTAGGTAGAGCGATTCTGTCTTTTGCGATATTTCATTGTAAAAATTTATTTTTATCTTATTAACACCACCAATCCTCAAATAATAATCAGTTACAAATTATGCTTATAAGTTTTTTTTCCATCGTGAAAAATCTAAGGTAAATATTTATTTTAGATATTTAATATTTAATTTTTTTCTGTATTAGTATCATTAAATTGGTGTTTTTAAGAATTACTATTAAATATTTTTTTTTTTTAATTTTAGAAGGCCGTGGAAAAGTAGAAAATTGGATTTAGATAATCCGGGTATCAGTCTTTCGTTAAGATTTAAAATTAAATATATTTATAACAAGGAAAGAAGCTTGTAAAATTGTAAGATTATTTTTGCTATGTCCTAAACATGTTGCCTGCAGTATTCAATTCTTGAGTTCTTGAGTCTAAAACGAAATAAAAAAGATACTTTTGCCATATTTCGACCCTTTCTTATGGCATCCTCAAGCTGATTAATCAGTGATAGCAATATTTGCTCGATGAGTAAATTTCGTAAAATAAACTAGCTTAACTCGAGTGCCGCATCACTTATAGAAAAAATGTTCATAATGTTGTGGTATCAGAACTCTAGTAAAATTTATAGTTATATTTTTTACATATATTTATTATAAAAAGCAAGAACTAATAATTATTTACTTTAGTGACTTTTTACTTTCTCATACTGTTTGCAGTGATTATAAATAGAGAATGCATCGTGATGGCACGAAAATTTGATGTTGAGATTATGTAGTCGTTTTTGCAGACGCGTGGAGCCTAAACTACTGGCCCGATTTCGATGAAAAATGGCATACAGGTTCTGTAAAATTCTACCCTGAGGCGAAATGGAGAAATGAATATTAGCTTTAAATGTGAGAGCGCTATCTCTACTATTTTGACTAAGTTTTTTTTAAATGTCCACTTAAATACAAATCGAACCATATAAGTCGTTTTCCCGGGAAAAATTTAGTTCCTGAGAAAATAGCTTTAAACGCAAAAGGTCGTGTTCGATTCCCTGCTAGTGAGATGTTATGTTATAGTAAATTTTATGAAATGTTCAATAATGATTGTATCTACGAAAACTGGAAACAACTAATAAATAAAAAAAACACTGGACTAATTATGTAGTCGCATAGAAAGTTTTTTACTAATTGTATCGAACAGTTTTTTGGTCGTCAATGAATTTCTTCGATAGTCTTCAGTTTAAGGTTGGTATTTCGTTTACATAAACATAAAGCCCAAGCTTGCGGTACTAAATTCTTCTGTTAGTCGGTTTATTCTTTTAACGCTGAGAATTAGGTCTCACAAAAGTACGTTACAGGGAAAAATTGAGTAAAATTTTGCGTCACCCAAAATGTCATTACTGTGTCATTTTTTACACACGTGTCATAGGTTCGCCATATCACTGGACTAGATTGTTAAATTGTATAAAAAAATAATTAATGAACAACCTAATGTTAATTAAAACTTTTTAAATTTAATAGAGCTTAAATTAAATTATCTTTGCTTTACTATAAAATACACACTTCCGTTTTGTTCTTAATATCTCCCATTTATTCGTCGTTTCATAAAATACAAAAATAAACATTTAATCGACTTTTAAGAATACTTTACTAATAAAAGTATATCCCTTAAATGCCCCATAGGTTTTTCACTCGTTTGCACTATCCCTTAGTTACATTATTGTCACGTTTTACCCTGTCTTAGTTAGCCAACCTCCCCTGAAACCTAATGTTGTGTAATTGGTTATTCATAATGCAGTTTCTGTTATTGCAGAGCCCTTGAAATAGCTTTGAGGCATAAAAGCCACGTGGATACAGTTCTGTACTTTCGCAAACTCTATTTAGACGGTTTTGAAAAGAGTGAAAACAATGAGAAATTTCTACAAGTGCTAAATCAGGTAAGGAAATATCATTACATTTTATTCTTTTTACTTCATTATTTTTACTTGATTATATATATTTTATATTATATTAAAATTCTACAACCTATATATTAGAATTATATAACAAAATTCGATGACTATAAAAAAGCATTATTTGACTGCATAGTGACATAGTCTCTATTATGCGGTCAAATTATGGTATTTTTCTTTTCTTCTTAATAAATTATATTGATAACACTATTGAGTATCTTTCCGTCTCCTTAAATATAAAAAAGTAACCTAGTTTTTGTAATCATTGTTAAAAACTGATTTATAAATTGGAAACAAATGATAGGTAATTTAAATATCACGTGGCTCTGAGAGAGGCTAAAATTACTGCATTAACACAACCAATGTGGAGCTTAGATAATTTCATCAGATATAATTCCTTGAAGATCCGCAAATAAGAAGTTTGTTCTTGAAACTTGGATGTATATGCCTAAGTTTGCTCTAAAAAGCAAATAAAGAGCAAAATCTTCAGCTTCCTTGTACAGCAGGATGAACCTTAGGATAGGTTCACAGCTAGCGGATCTTGGTGCGTATCCGGCTATATAGTTAACATATTCATGAAGACGTGGAGACGTTTTCGCTGGATTCCATGCCGCCAGGTTATAAACAATACAAAGCCGATTCGTTTGTTTATCTACTGTTGTGAAGGAATAATTTCTGCTGTTTAGTGTTTTCTTGTGATTTAAACCTTTTAAACAGTTCAATTTACACTGTTGTTCATAGTTATTCCTTTAATAAATTCTATGCATCAAACATCATTTCAAGGCAAGTAAAAATGTATTGACAGTATTAAGTTTAAGTTATGATCTTTCACTGATTTCTTTGATTCTTATGATTGATATCTCTAGACTCTAGAAGATAGATTTAAAGAACTTTCGTTTTTCTTTTAAATGCGAGGGGTAGAATAATATACCATTCCAACTAAGTTAAATAATACAAAACTAGAATAAAAAAAACCCCGTCCTGTAATAACCCTGGCAGTTGAACGGGACTAAAACCCAAAAGAAAAAAAAAAAAAAAAAAAAAAAATTGCCCCAAAAATATAGCAACTTTTCTTTCCTTGGAATATATAGTAAAAAACGAACAAAACTGTTATCATAGTAGTAGACATATATATTATTAAAAAAAAAAAAAATTACTTAATTATATACAATGTTTTACATTTTAAATTAAAATAATGGGTATAAAATAAAAATAAATTGGTAAGGCGTGAATCTCACGTAAAAAGGGTTTCGTTGGTATTGTGAACACAAAATTAGTAAGGGGGGAGGGGAGAAAAGTATTGATTTTTTTTTGACAAAATGGCGCGCAAAATTAAATGTTAACATCAAGTGTTATACATTTTTGAAATCTACTCTTCAGTACCTATCATTTGATACCCCACTCAAAATTAAAAAAAAAAAAAAAAATCGGATAACATGAATTATCCGCTATCTTAGGTTTCCAGTAAATCAGATCAAATTGCTAATCTTATTTTTTCTATGGCCCAGCAGACCACACATTTTGCATATTTTTCTATATTTTTAGTAATAGCGGAAATATGATTTTAGGGGGGGGGGACACGCAAAATTTCGATGTTTTTTGACAAAATGGCGCTGAAAATTAAACACTATCCCTAAGTGGTATATATATTTCTATTCTACTCTCCAATACCTTTCATTTGATACCCCACTCAAAATTTTAAAAAAAATATTTTTTTTCGAGTGACATGAATTATCCGCCATCTTGGATTTCCAGTAAATCAGATCAAATTGCTAGTCTTATTTTTTCTATGGCCCAGCAGACCACACATTTTGCATATTTTTAGTAATAGCGGAAATATGATTTTAAGGGGGAGGGACACGCAAAATTTCGATGTTTTTTGACAAAATGGCGCTGAAAATTAAACACTATCCCTAAGTGGTATATATATTTCTATTCTACTCTTCAATACCTTTCATTTGATACCCCACTCAAAATTTAAAAAAAAATATTTTTTTTCGAGTGACATGAATTATCCGCCATCTTGGATTTCCAGTAAATCAGATCAAATTGCTAATCTTATTTTTTCTATGGCCCAGCAGACCACACATTTTGCATATTTTTAGTAATAGCGGAAATATGATTTTAGGGGGGAGGGACACGCAAAATTTCGATGTTTTTTGACAAAATGGCGCTGAAAATTAACACTATCCCTAAGTGGTATATATATTTCTATTCTACTCTTCAATACCTTTTATTTGATACCCCACTCAAAATTTTAAAAAAATATTTTTTTTCGAGTGACATGAATTATCCGCCATCTTGGATTTCCAGTAAATCAGATCAAATTGCTAATCTTATTTTTTATATGGCCCAGCAGACTACACATTTTGCATATTTTTCAATATTTTTAGTAATAGCGGAAATATGATTTTAGGGGGGGGACACGCAAAATTTCGATGTTTTTTGACAAAATGGCGCTGAAAATTAAACACTATCCCTAAGTGGTATATATATTTCTATTCTACTCTTCAATACCTTTCATTTGATACCCCACTCAAAATTTAAAAAAAAATATTTTTTTTCGAGTGACATGAATTATCCGCCATCTTGGATTTCCAGTAAATCAGATCAAATTGCTAATCTTATTTTTTATATGGCCCAGCAGACTACACATTTTGCATATTTTTCAATATTTTTAGTAATAGCGGAAATATGATTTTAGGGGGGGGACACGCAAAATTTCGATGTTTTTTGACAAAATGGCGCTGAAAATTAAACACTATCCCTAAGTGGTATATATATTTCTATTCTACTCTTCAATACCTTTCATTTGATACCCCACTCAAAATTTTAAAAAAAATATTTTTTTTCGAGTGACATGAATTATCCGCCATCTTGGATTTCCAGTAAATCAGATCAAATTGCTAATCTTATTTTTTCTATGGCCCAGCAGACCACACATTTTGCATATTTTTAGTAATAGCGGAAATATGATTTTAGGGGGGAGGGACACGCAAAATTTCGATGTTTTTTGACAAAATGGCGCTGAAAATTAACACTATCCCTAAGTGGTATATATATTTCTATTCTACTCTTCAATACCTTTTATTTGATACCCCACTCAAAATTTTAAAAAAATATTTTTTTTCGAGTGACATGAATTATCCGCCATCTTGGATTTCCAGTAAATCAGATCAAATTGCTAATCTTATTTTTTATATGGCCCAGCAGACTACACATTTTGCATATTTTTCAATATTTTTAGTAATAGCGGAAATATGATTTTAGGGGGGGGACCCGCAAAATTTCGATGTTTTTTGACAAAATGGCGCTGAAAATTAAACACTATCCCTAAGTGGTATATATAATTCTATTCTACTCTTCAATACCTTTCATTTGATACCCCACTCAAAATTTTAAAAAAATATTTTTTTTCGAATGACATGAATTATCCGCCATCTTGGATTTCCAGTAAATCAGATCAAATTGCTAATCTTATTTTTTCTATGGCCCAGGAGACCACACAGTTTGCATATTTTTCTATATTTTTAGTAATAGCGGAAATACGATTTTAGGGGGAGGGGGGGGGGGGGGGACACTCAAAATTTCGATGTTTTTTGACAAAATGGCGCTGAAAATTAAGCACTATCCCTATGTGGTATATATATTTCTATTCTACTCTTCAATACCTTTTATTTGATACCCCACTCAAAATTTAAAAAAAAGAAAAAAAATTTGCGACGTGAATTATCCGCCATTTTGAATTTGAACAGCTGATAATATTGAGTTCGCTATATTTTTCCTGTGTGCGCGTCAAAACGATCTTTTATATTGGAAAGTTTCACGTTTTTATCTCTTTTGGTTCAAAAGTTATTGGAACCGTACAGAGTGACAGACGGACACAGGAACGAAACTATAAGGGTTTCCTTTGTTTTGGTTTCACCAACGAAACCCTAAAAACATAAAAAACTTGATGTGAAGGTTTCATACAGGTTTTAAAGCGGCTCCGCAGTTTGGAACTAAGTTTTTAGCGCATCCGCTGCAAGAAGGCCATAGATGAATCCGTACGAGCCGAGTTTAACTAGCTGTGAACACACCTTTAGTTCTCCACATTCTACATGATTCTTAATAATTTAAGCTGTACTAATGTTGAGCACCGTAATGTTGGCTCAATGTAACAACGAAAAATGAAAAGTTTTACCATAAATATTCCGGGTTAAATTTGTAGTCGATTTTGTATTTTGAGCGTTTGACATTCCAAAAGGAACATCTAGTTGTGGGAGAGAAAGTCAATCTTCATATCTTTAATTCGTTTTCCTTACTAGAAAACCTAGATTATTATGATGGCTTCACGTTCCAAAACTCTACGTATAAAATATGAACGAGAATGTTCTATACAATTTAAAGTTCTATGAAAAGTTTACTGAATTTAGTCGGCTATAAACAGTATAAACTTTAGTTAGAAATAAAAGTCCGACTTTTATAACAAATGTAAAATAACATATGTAATTCCTTTAACCTTTTAGAGTAAAATAATCACGTACAGCAGATAAATAAGATAACATCCTCTGTCTCTATAATGGAACTATGGAACAGCCTAAAACAGTGAAATATATTATTAAGAATCACGTGGAGAACTAATGGTCCATCCTGTTGTACATGGAAGCTGCAGATTTGTTTAGACACGCAGTTAAAAATGATAATTTCTTAACATTTCACTACGTTTTTAGAACCTTTGAATCTCCAAATAGAAGAACACTGAAAAATATATTAAGAATAAATAACAATATTATACTTTATTATGTATAAAGATGCATAGTAGATTCATTTATCAAACTGTCTATATAGCTTAGAGTAATTACATAATATTTATGCTTATAATACATGCACACGTATTTTACGTGTATAAATTAGTACGAAGTTCTGTACCTCAGGGGTATTTTGGTTAAAAGTCCAATTTTGCGCTAAAAATATACTTTTTGTGGTATTTTTACATTGTACTGGCAGATATTAGTGGTAAAGTTTGGTAACTCTTTTGTTAGTTCATTAAAAGATAATCAACATTTAAATATTATCGAGAAAGAGCGCTCAATTTTCCATTTTTAGCTAGTAGAAAATAGCTCTTCTGTATCTTAATTTCCCTGTGAAGTACAGTGTTTAGATGGGTGTTCTGTCAGGTTATATTTAATTCTTATTGTCAATTGCTTAGATTTAACACTTAAATAAAATGAATTAGGGTATGATTTAATTAATTAATTATTAGTTCATTTAGATGAAGTTTTACGACATTAGTTTGAATTTTGATGTTAATACGCTTACTTATTGACAGTAGGAAACATTATTTCTAGTGATTTTTGACAAATAATATATTTTTTTTAAATAAGTTAAAAATTTGTTAAAAAAATATATATAAATTATTTTTTTAAAGACGCATGGTGCAAAGATTAATTCAATATAATAACCAACCAAATATATATTAGTACTCAAAGCATCCCCCTCTTTCATTTAACTCCCCGCATGATGTGCTCTTCCATTGAAAAAAATAGTTTATGAGGAACGTTTTTTTGGGACAACCTATATTTTTCCTGTGTTTGGATCATTGCACATGACATAACTGCAAAGTTTCACATTTTTGTGTTGTGAACTTTAGGAGACAGAGGTGCCTTTATGACTGACAGACAGACAAACGCAGGAAATTAAAAAGGGTGCTTGACTTTGCCTAAGATTCTAAAAAGGTAGCAGGTGAATTCAAAATTTTAAGCATGTTTTACTGTTAATAAATTTACAGGTTAAGGTAAATGAAGATGAAGTAGAACGAAATGTGGCGGCTGAATTTGAAAAAGAAAAGGACGCTGAAAATTAATATAAATATTTTAAATCTATGTGCTATTTATAATAAAATGTTATTTATGTTTCTTCTTTTCTTTTATGTTTTGTTTACTCTTTTTATATATTTCCGCCCATGTCGAGAGTAGAGCAAAGAAAGAAATTTAAATCTGGCCTCAACAAAGGCTAGTTCATATGATTGCCTTTCTTAAATGCCCGAACTACAGCAGTAAGCCATTACTGTTTAGTATTTGGTAACCCTTGGGAGGAGAAGGCCTTTATCCTTAGTGATTAACAGTCCTTTTTGTGTGTTATTATTTTTTCTTTTGTTTTAATGATTTGTCTTTTATACGTTATGAAGAAAGACTCTACGAAAAGTAAAAACAATAACTCTTGTAAAAGTCTGCAAAGGCTGATCATTGATCATTCAGTGTCTCGTATTAATATTAAATATTTAGTTTTCAGTAGTATCATTATTGTACATTAAATAAGTATTTTTTAAGCTAAATCTTCCTCGTAATTTAGTATTAAGTAGTCCTGCTTCAAATGATCAAGTTATAGAATGCGTTTTTCCTTTCTATAATATTATTGATGTTTATTTCTATTAATTATTGATGTTAAGATTAATAATTCTAAGACGCCTTAAACTTATTTGAAGTACAATTACCTATATTTCATTAATTGGTATTTTTTTAAAAATAATTTTATTCTTTTTAGGGTTTCGTTGGTAAAACATGAAAAGAAACCCTTATATAGTTTCGTTCCTGTGTCTGTCTGTCACTCTGTACAGGCACAAGTATTTTTTGTTTTTTTATAATAGAAATGCAAATTTTTCGATTTTAACAAGTAATAAAATAAATTTGGATAATTCAATTCAAGTCCTGAAGATGCCGAGGTATGGGCGAAATATAGTCTATAATATGAATTAAAAAAATATATATTTGTGTTTATTTTAAATTTTTTATCCCTAAAGACTGATTATAATAAGAAAAAGAAAATACCCCAAAAAAACATAAGGAATCAAATGAAGAAAATTGTCATTAATTATTATTGATTAAATAATTGAAGATAATTTTAGATATTTTTCTCTTATACGTAGCAAACATAAAAGAATGAATTGTAACAATATTTCATATCTATATTCTAAATAAGGGACAGATCATTTTAGCTCTATTCAATCAGTTAAATAAAGAAAAATAGTCTGCCAATTAATGTTGCACATAGCCTCGTCGCGCCCTATTGTTGAGATTTGGATCTGTTTCGATTGACAGTATGGTGTCTGGTCACACTTATTTTTAAATATAAATGTGATCTGACGTATGAAATTAAACATGTGACCCTCTGTGGGCTACTTTTGAAAAACCATCCAATTTTTACAAAATCACTTTTAAAGATATAATTATCAACTATGTTAATATAACATAGTTGTTGTTGTTTCGATCCCCAGTGGAGTTACATTTAGTTTGATTCAATGAAAATTGTGCGCAGAAAGTTTAAATTAATATGGGACCAACAATGGGCTAATCATGAACTATCATCCAAATTTCCTTGAAATCGCACCTCTAGCTTTTAAGATCTGGTTGCAAAAAATGTTGAACAGACAAACAGAAGAAGCCAAAAAGCGACAGATGTTAATTGTGTCCATCTGTTAAGATGGACATAAGACCAAAAAAGCCAACTGATGTCTGAAACGGATTTCTGTCGAGGAATTTTTGAAATTGGAGACATAAAGAATTAGTTTTTAGGGTCCGTAGGCAAAACCAAGGACCCTTATATTTTCCTGCGTGTGTCTGTCCGTCTGTCCTCTCGCGTGCTCTCACGGCTACACCTTTCGTCCGATCACTTTGAAATTTGGCATGTATGTGTCTTGTACCTACCCACATATTTTCAAAATATAGCGAAAAAAAAAATATTTTTCAAAAAAATTAGGGTAAAAAAACTTAAGGGTTAATTTTTTTTTTTTTTTCGACACCGTGAGGGGTATCATATAAAAGGGTACGTCGAGCTGATTACAAAAATATATAATTCTTTGGATATAACCATATAAATACATCGTAAAGACCATAGTTATAAAAAAACGTATTTTGTCAATAAAAAATAAAATAATATTTTTTTAGAAATTTCCAAAAAGTGGTATCTTTACTTTTGGTCGAATAATGTATATAAGTTTGATAGGGCGAGCGTAGGCAAGTTTGAAGTAGGTGTGAAACGTGTCCCCCCCCCCCTCTATCTCGCTTATGTGAAGTGCAAAAAATCTGAAATAATTCCTGAACATTCTTCGACCAAAAGTAAAGATACCACTTTTTGGAAATTTCTAAAAAATTATTAATTTTTTTTTATTGACAAAATACGTTTTTTTATAACTATCTTTACGATGTATTTATATGGTTGTAGTCCAGTTCAGTGGCAAAATAATACTTTATCAGAAGTTTGTTTATGTGTTTTGAGAATATCAGACCCTTAGAATTGTTCAAAGTAAGCTTTTTAGCATTTTAAAAAAACACTGTTTATACACTTTACAGTTAAACACTATATAGTGTGGCCTACGGACCCTCGCTGTGTGCTGACACTTGACCTGTTTATTTCTGATGACCACCTACCTCTGATGCGTCCGCTACCTTTGATAAGCTGGGAAGCAAAATTCTAATAACCTTTTTCTAAATAAAATCGATAGGAATACTTTAACGAGCTGTTTTATAATTTTAGCTTCTATTTACTTGTGTAAGTTTTGTAAAGGCTTGACGTTAATGGAAAAAGTTAAACATAGAGTTTGATAAATGGACATTTAGTTCTCTAACTAAAAACCAAGTTGGTCCAAAGGTGGCAGCATGAAATGGGAATAAGTTATGTTACAACTATTTCCCTCTTGCACTGTACTGTAGTCTATAGATTGTCTCCGACCACTTTATCGTACAAACCTTTGTCGAACTTGTCAATCATAAAACTTTTTTACTTAAAAAAAAAATCTCCTGATATCTAATATTGAAATAGTTAATATTTAATTACATATATGCATCAATTTTTAAAATGGTCAAATTTGCCAGGATAGTGCCTAAAACGAAAACGTGCTCATGCACTTATTGCCACGTTGTACTCACTAAAACCAATAACAGGTTTTACCCAGTTCAGAATAATTTTTCACTTATGGTTGACCCTCCAATCTAAAATCTTATACTCTTATATATTTGAACTTTTCCTAGGAAACTTCGGTTATATGTATAAAACCAAATGGCCATAGATAAGTAAATAAAACTGATAAATTACTGTAGAATAGACTCAAGAAAACATGAACATAAGCAATGAAAATATTCATTACGACCTGCATCAAGTATATTATGTATGTATATCTTAAAATAGTTTTTTGACGACATTCATATTACATAAAATTCACGTTTTGTCAATTGGTAATCGCCGTAGTTCGATTGAAAAGGAAATATGTATTATTGATTTAGATAATTTCATTTTAATTAATTTAGATAATCTTTTTTTTGTTTTTGATTTTATCAAGAGTATCGGTGAACCTGAATAAAACATTATGACTTACACTTAAGCGTGATAGTGAAAAATAAAAAGTTACCATAAAAGTTATGAAATTTTTAATTTTCATTCTTATTTTGGCAATACTATATGATACACATTAATATCGTTATTGTATCTTATATAGTAAGTAAATTTCTGGTAGCAAGCAAGTTAAATAAAGTTTGCAGTCAGCAAATATTGCCTATAAATACAAAGACTAATCCCTATCAGATTGTTTGTTTGAGATAAAATCGAGAATAGGTTGTGAAGCATTTATAATATTATATTTCCTTACATTTTTTTTATCCAAAGAGATAACGTTCAGTTATAGACAAGAATCTATAAAAGAAAGTTCTATTCGTATAAATAGTATGAAATATATACCAGTTGTGAACGGGTGACACAAAACACTCAAAAAAGGATCTATTACTTTTATTTCTATTTATTATTTAGTTAGTTAGTAGTTTATTTAAATTTCGGAACAAATTGAAGTGATGAGTGATATAGGTTTTTACAGTTTTGCGATAGATAAGTGCTAAATTTAACTTCAACGCAAGCTTTAGTTGGTTTGTTTGTACCTTTGTAAACTGTCTGACTTTAATCTCTTCTATTCAACATTCCGTAATGTGAGAAAAAAGAGGAAATTCCAGTTAAAGACTTTTACCCGTTAATATAAAATTAATTTGAGAGTTAATTTAATTAGGTGTAGACTTAAACCTTTTCATTATTTATTTTACGTTATTAAAGTACTAAGCAACAGTATAGCAGCGCATTGCAATCACTTGTCTTTTTCTGTCGTTACCATTGTCCTTGTTTTAATCTATAGATTTATTCTATGTAAAAGAAAGTTTTGATACGGTTTACTTTATTAAAGTGTTTACTTCTAATTAAAATTCGAAGGGTAACCATGATAGTGAAATAATTGTCGATCAAGATGCCTTTCTCTCTTAATAGAGTTAAGCCTTAAGTCTCGACTTGTTATTGCTAGGTGGTTGTAAAGAGGTAAGTGTCATTGTGTGTGACGGATGAGGGGGTAATGTGATTGGTTGTTGTCCAGACAATGTATCGGCGTGTATCGAGGCGATAGTAAACAGAGAGCGGGGGAGGGTAATAATAGAGTGACGGGTGGGTGCCAGGTCCAGTGGAGTCATGGGCGGCGTGGCGGCTGCCTCCTATCTGGTCTCTTGCCTTCCCGTTGTCCTAGGCGCCGCCGTAGTAGAGTCCGTCGTGAAATGCTGCCCCCAGGGTCTTACTATCACCGTGGACAAGATGTGCGTCCCGGGCAATTACGCGTGGTCCTACGCCAATATCACCTACGGAATGCCGAATTGCGAAACGGAAATGATCCATGCCGACCGTGACGTGCAAGTGTCCTGCACAGATTACTGTGAACAAAAAAGAACGTTTATAGGTTTGATATGCATGGGAGATGTGACTTCGGAAAAGACGTTCGCCGTACCGGATATAAATAGACTAAGAAAGTGCTGCCCGAAAGGAAGATCCTACTCCTCGACGGAACAGTCTTGTTGGAGCGAAGACGTGGCTTATGACGAAAGAACAGAGCAGTATCTTCTAAACATAATTTTATCAGGATCTCCAGGACTCATAGATCTGGCGGTGGGCGCGCCCTTTTGTGGTGATGGAGTTCTCGTAGATCATTTAATTCCGCAAGACAATGTCTGGAGAGAAGAGTCGGAGTCTATAAGATTCAGAGAGAAGGGTAGTAACAGATCAGTCATTATGAACCCTGACGACATCTGTATAGACTTTACTGAACGCCACAAGATTCTTGTTGTCCGTGCCTGCATGGACCCTGAGTTAATATGTTCGCAACGTCTATGCATCCGTAAGTGTTGTCCCGACGGTGAAATATACAGCAATAAAAATTGTACAAAATATGGGGGACATTCAGGCCCCAGATTGGCCTTTAAATTGCTTCAGGAAAACATTTCAGTTTCTGAATTAGCTTATTTCTACGGAGATCCATGCGACCTCAGGGGTAAATACATAGAAAAATCGGAGGTCCTACTTAGTTCCAATGGATCTATGTATTATCCTTCAATTTCACAATACGTCGACAACACCATGTATTGTTTTGAACATATCGAGAACACCAGTACCTCAGTCGCGGAAGATTCTCTAATGGTATGTTTTGAAGATCAACTGGAAGAAACTAACTACAAGTACGTTATCCAGTCGGTGGCTATGCTGGTTTCATGTATATTCTTATTCATAACCTTAGTCGTTTACTGTGCTTTGCCGTCACTACATCAAAATATTCATGGTAAAACCCTGATTTGTTATATCGGATGCTTGATTTGTGGATACGTTTGTCTCTCTTCGGTCCAACTCGCTCAGGATTTCTTCACGGACACAACTTGCTTAATATTTGGTAAGACTTTTTTTTAATATATTCAGCTATTCCGGTTTTACTTAACATTATATACGATTATTATTTAGAACGATTTATAATTAATTATTTACAAAACTAATAAAGTGATCAACTTTATCATATAATATATATTTCCACTTTTCGTATAATACATATTTTTTTCAAATTAGTCATAAGATTCAAAGTTCTCTGAATTGAAGTTATATAGGTATGAAAAGTAGCTGATCCCACGTCTGTTATGGAGTAATAAGCAGTTTTTGATGGGGTCGTAATAAAAAAGCCATAATAAGATATTTTTCCAAAAAAGAAAGAGAAAGGAAATCCAATATTTGAGGAAATAACGTACAAAGGTACAGGATAATGGGTAATGGATTTGTCGAAGATCGACTTTTTAGTATTAAATACTAATCAATGACGCTATAAGATTTAATGTAAAATTGTATATTTATCCACTGTATTTTATTTATTTCTTAAATTTGATTTCTTTCTATTTAACCGTTTTAAACATAATTTATAAATAACTAGTATGCTTGGCTTCGCAATTTAAACAAATTCATTGTGAAATAGTTAAAAAATATCAAATTAACTAACAGTAAATAGTTATTTATGTAACTAGGCAGCAAAATGGAATTTTACTGACGAGTGATTAAGTTAGCCTCAGAGCCGAAGGCGAGGACAGGCTATGAAAATTAACTGCAGAGGCAGGCAATGAATACACGAGCAGAAATGTTTCCTTTGCTGCCTTGTTGCATGCAATATTTTATCTACTCACGCTATTTAGATGGAACCTTTAAGATTTAAATGGAAGCTTAGGTAAACATATATTAATGTACTATAATATAACATTGCTAGTAATAAAACAAGTATAAAACTAAATTGAAATAAAACTAAACACAAACAAAAAACAGATGTTATGTATGACACGCACTGATGAACACTGTATTTCCTCTGCCTTGGCAGGGAAATGTTTCCCTGACTGTTTCAACTACTTTCCTGCCTGTTTTTAATATTTTAATGACAAATCAGCGAAATAGTACTTTCCAGCCTAAAAACAGTTAAGTAATGCTTAATTAGATAAACAAACTTTCCGACGATTTTTTTATAAACAGACTAATGGCCGCTGTATTTTCTACATCATTAGGTAAATTAATTCATCTTCACGTTAAATTTGTATTATGTACTCTCATTTCTATAGAAAATTCGACTGATTATTACATTCAAAATCAACCATTTACAAATTATCACATTTGAAATTCTACCCGATAAGTTTATATTCATTTAGTTGAATAATTCCCTGTAACGTTCAAGAAAAACTCTATATTAGATTTAATTTTAACGTTCGGTTTCTTTTAACGCGTGATTGACGTTAAACAAACATTTAGTATTACTTCTAGGCTGAAAGTTAAATCAAACAAACGTAAATGTCATATGGTACTAAATTCTCCGTTAACTCACAGGTTTCGACAAGCCAAAAAGTTTGGCTGCGGCAGAAAACTTTCATGTTTCTAGACATTTCGCAGTTTTTTATTTATTTATTTTTATTTTTTTAATTATTAAGACTCATTAAACTTTTTAGCATCCCGAAAATAGAGAGTATATAAGTAGAGAGAGGTGGATGTTAGTTCTGAAACTGTTACTGCTTTATTTAAGACGCTCGATCTAAACGAAACCGTAAAGCCTACGTTTATGGGCAATAACTAAAATTGTATATCTCACCTGGGGCCCATCTATTTCAAATGCTATTAAATGTCACAATCTTTATTACCTACTTTTCTAGTTTTAATTCCGTAGTTTTGTTTACGAACATTCTTTATTTTAATTTATCGCCAAAGACGGCCTGATAGGTGGAGTGTATGCTATAATAATTCTCAATATTTGGTGGGAGCATAGAATTCATTAGAATTGCGCTTTTTCTAATAGGTTTAATTACGCTACGTATAAGACAATGGAGACGATGCGAGGATATAATATATTCGTCCATTGCTCTATCTCGGTTAATTTTCTCCACACTGGTACAAATCTTTTTTTAACTAGACATCTATTTGTGAACTATACCAGCTTGTTCTTTGTAAGCATTTTTTTACTTTTCGGGTCAACTCTCTCCATCTATGTACTTAAGTTATTTATTATAGAGAATTTTGTTTACGAGCTTACCTTATGTAATTAAGGCATTGAGACCGTTCTGAAGAACGAAATTCTATTGCCTCCGATTTAAAAAAATTCTAGACATCTGTTTAGACATGAGGAAACCTTTTTGTTCTCCTGTCTGACAATTGGTCGGTCGGTAAGTCCATCAACATTTTTGCCAACAACTTTATCCTAAAAACTACTGGACCGATTTAAATTAAACTTGGATGGTAGGTCATAGTTAGCCTATTGCTGGCCAAATAATAATTTCAACACTCTACTTCTATTGCTCCCTTAAGCACAATTTTTTTTTTTCAACACAACAACTACATCTTAAAAATTACTGATCCGATTTTGATGAAATTTGAGTGATATATTATATGGGACATATAAGTCCCATATATATGTCAACCGTCTGTGCACAATAAACATTAAAATTTTTTAAATTTTTTTTGAGAATTGAGACCATTCGTCCAAAAATAGGACGTGATTAATCTATGTGCCACGCAAACTGGCAGACTCTCTTCAAAAGTATACTCATCCGATTTTTAAGAAATCTAATTTTCTGTTAAGGAGCCCAAGCCCCCAGATATCTTTAAGTCACGGCCATATTTTTCAACCGTCTGAGCGTATTTATAATTGAATAATAGTTATTGTGACCCCAGTTGGAATCGAAATAGGCCCAAACAACCTCACTTTTAATAATCCCATTCTGTGACAATTCGTACAGTATGTGCACAGAAACTATGTACCACACTAGTTGAGACTATTCTTTTTATTTTTTTTCCTCTATGCGTAGATTTAATAATGTACATTTATTTGCCGACTTAGCTAGACTTAGATTTAACTATCTGGCCCATTCCAATAAAGTTTGCCGACGTCTCGTATAATGAATACATAAAAATTAGTCAATTAAAATAGCTTTATTATATTTACTTTTATCTATAATATATTATAATATAAGGGATCTACTTAGCCTAGTGGTTATCGTATTTCCACTTGTCTGAAACCAAGTTTAAGTCTAACAGTCCAGATCCAGGAGATAGTGTGCAAAAAAGTGTCTGACTTACATCAAGCTAGAATTTTGAGCATATGTTATTTTTTATTTGTCCACAACGAATATGTGGTCGGCAAAGTTGGACCGCGGGACATAGCTTGTAGGCAAACTGTTAAAGTGGTATACAAATCCCCTGTTCATGACTAACTAACATCAAGCAAATTTTTTTTATTCTATTCCTAGCTTAATCCATCACAATTACAGAATACTAATTGTCCACCAAAAAACGTGGGACATGGCTCGTGTCCACCACTTTAAAATTGTTGTAATTTTACCTATCAAGTGACTAACTAACATCAACTTGATTTTTGGTCAACTGATTAATTTTTTACTCAGGATCATGAAAATCATATAGTCCACAAAAAAGCCCGGGACATGACTCCTCCGGTACCGGTCTGAATATTTCTAAATAAAATATTTCTTTGACTGACTAACATCCTGCGGATAATGATTCAGAGTCAAGAATAATATGCAGATTCAATATTCAGTACTGTCCCAAAAAAATATTGGGACATATTACCTGTCCTCCAAAACTAAAACTTAAAAATTAATTATATCTCTAATATACATATACATTTTTGTTAAAATACAAAATTATGGGTTTTGGAGATTGCTGATTAAGAATTTTGCACAAGAAAATGTATAAATCACTGTACAATCATAAATAATTCTTTGATTGTATACTTTTTAATGTATATTAATTATTGTTATGTTATTATTTTTTTAAAAAATTGTGAATCCTCTTCTAATGATAATACTGTATCGCCATCAGTGTTGCTTAGGTGATAAGCTCATAATTTCTGTCTTCATAATCTGATAAAAATAAAAAAAATTAAAAATCATACCTCCCGAAATATTGTAGCTAGAGATTTGAAATTTGGTGTAAATGTTAAACTTTTTTTTTTTGCCCAAAAACAGGAAAAATGCTGCGAACTTCACAACTCATTGAGCAACTGTGAATTGATCGCAATATTTTTATTTTTGTAATTTTTGAGTGGGGTATCATTTTATAGGTTTTGAAATTTAGATCACAAATATATATCGCGTATTCAAAATAGCGGCCATTTTATTATTAAAATAAAACTAAAAAAAACATTTCCCTCCACTATCCCATAAGGACAAGTCCTAAATATGAGGAAAAATATCAAACCATAAAAAATTGTATTGCTTTTAATTTTTAAACCACCCACAGTCGGCTTTAAGGATGTTGGTATCCCTTAGATAGGAATTGCTCCCTATAGAGGTTATATATATAGATCGCAATATATGCTGCATTAATTCTCTTTCACAAGGTGGTAAATTAATTAACTTTTCATCTAGGCCTGTAGCTTTGTAGGATTTCAGGAACAATTCTCTTCGTCCTTCATTTACATTTTTTTTGTTATATATTCTGCACACAAATTCCAGTGAGAAGTTCTTCTTTAGTTGTTTCAGGTGTTATTGTTCCAAGGTTTGTGAACGCTTCTTGGAATTAGATGTTATTTTTTAGAAATTGTATCGGCCGTCTTTTACCTTTTCTATGAAAGGACAAAGTTTCAGCTGTAGGAAACTTGCATTAACAATATTTTAAGGTAAAATATTATTTCTTCTTGATTTAAAAATTAAATAGCAGTATTTCACTCTGGTGGTTTATTGTCCCAACAAAAATGGTGGACACTTCCACCACGTCTATAGATTCCAAATTGAATTTCGAATGCAATAAATAAAAAATTAACTTGATGTTAGTCATTCAAAAAAATATTTTATTTAGATATGTTCAGACCGGTGGACAGCGGCCATGTCCCGTCCTTTTTGGTGGACAATATGATTGTCATGATCCTGAGTAAAAAATCAGTCAGTTGACCAAAAATCAAGTTGATGTTAGTTAGTCACTTGATAGGTGAAATTACTACAATTTTAAAGTGGTGGACCAGAGCCATGTCCCACGTTTTTTGGTGGACATAGACAATTAGTTTTCAGTAATTGTGATGGATTAAACAACGTATAAAAATTAGCTTGATGTGAGTTAGTCATGAACAGGGTTATTTGTATACCACTTTAACAGTTTGCCTACAAGCTATGTCCCGCGGGCCAACTTAGCCGACCAAATATTCATTGTGGACAAGTAAAAAATAACGCATACACAAAATTCTAGCTTGATGTTAGTCAGCCACTTTTTTGGACGCTATCTCCTGGACAATAAGTACTTACATACCAGTTCGATCTTAAAGAGGTGAGATATTTTTCACACTGATGATCACGTGTAAATTGGCCAATCCCTTCATCCTGGGCCGGATGTTGTATTGATCTGGGCTTTAAAGGCTAAAATAATATGTTTATATATTGATTGAATAAAGCAATTGTCTATAAGATTTTTTCTAAGAGAGACAGTGAGTTTGTCTACTTTCTTTTTTGAATAGGATGTTGTAATAGGTTTAATGTAAACAAGTGGGGCTGATAACCAAAGGATATCGAGTCTTCAACAAATATACACTATAAATTTGTATTGACTATAAATTTTAGTTCCTTTTACTCTACTACACCAGCTCTTTGATCGTGCCAAATGTAAAAACTATGAATCTGATAGCATCTGGTGTCAAAGTTGTTCGTGGATTTTACTGACAGCTTACTGTTTCGTGGTAGTAAAACTAAATATTCACACTTTATGGAAAGGTCGAACTTATGTCGCTCCTCTAGTGAAACGAGACAACTGCATTTTTTTTTAAATAAGGTTCGTACGTCACAAGTGTCCGGATAACCTGATGTATCAAATAAAACAACGTCAGAATGATACTTACGCCACAAACACAAGTGTACTTTCTCATACTGTAAGTACAATTTATAGAGAGAAAGGATGTTGATGGATTTATACATTTTAAGGTCCCCTAAGACCAAAAAGTTTCTGTCTCTGCCTACAAAATCAAAATTGACCTGTAGAGCCTAAACTACTGGGCGATTTCGATAAAATTTGGCATTCATGTTCCAGAAACTTATACCCCAAGGCGAAATCAAGAAATAAGTTTAGCCCTAAATTTGAAGCTCACTTCCTCCTCTGAAGAAAAAAAAAATATCTCGAAAATAGTTGCGATGATTTTGTTAAAAAAAAAAATCAAAATTTAGTCTATTTAACTCATTAATCTAACCATAAGTCGTTTTCCCGAGAAAAATCAAGTTCTTGAGGAGAAAGCAATAACGCCAAAGGTGAGCGGTTGGGATCGATTCCCCATCGGAGTAATAAATGTAACTACTAAATTCGAAACAACAAATAAATATAAAACGCTGTCTATGAGAAAATATCGTTCACGTTGTATCAGACAAACTTTTTGTATTTTTGTGACAAATGTGTATAAATTCATGGGTGCCGACTTTTAAAAATTATTGGGGTGCACCGGGGATTTTGAAAAACTAGATTGCAAAAACTGCTATTTGAGGCTTTCTGGTGAGTTTTTTATAACAATTTTGAAGAATATTAATAATATTGCCAGTACTAACGTTTTTTTTTTTACTAAAATGCCTAAATCTTCTATGTATTAAAATATTTATATCGGCCAACAGATCAAAACTTTTAAAAATAAATAAGTACGGCGCTTTTTGTACTTCGTAGAGAAACCTGAAATGAGTCATATAGGAAATAGGTATTAGAAAAAACAACTTTTTGTAATTGATTTTTTATAATAACACTAAGAAAAGTTATTTTAATAATCAATTCAGGACCGGCGGCGTAGGGGCCATGCGAGACATGCAAACGCATGTGGCGCCGGCGAAGCTGGCGTCTTTCTCAAAGATAATATTTTTTTTTATTTATATTAAGTTTATTTATTATACAGGGTGGTCCAAAAGTCTCCCCCCCCCCCTCCCCCACTTAATTTTGTGTTTTCGTGAAAAAACTCTTGGGTTTAAAGTAAAAATATTCAATTAGTCCAGATAGCAAAGGAAACAGTGCGAAACTAAATCAGAAAGTTTTGATATAGATCGTTGATGTTTGAAATTGAACATAAGTTGCATATCAAGTTCTGAAAGTTCTGAGGGAAAGCTATGGCCTTAATCTTGGAAAATAGTTTCAATTATTTTTCTCATAAATATCTATAAAAAGATTAGCATTACTTAAAATATCATTTAGGTAATTTAATTAATTTTTTCTCTACAAATAAGGTCCCAATGATTTTCTTGATTCCTCGCTAGCTCAAAAACATTTCCCTTTTTTCCTTTTTAATTACAAATTAAAATAAACTTGCTTATTTTATAAAGATTAATGAACGTTTTTACAAATTATTTACTGCGATTTTGATTTTTTTTTTATTAGAACCAGCTTATATAGAACCTAAAATAATAATCATAGTTTTATAGTAAATTTTTCAAGAATTCTAATGGTTTAACTTTCTAAGGAAATCTAACATATTCAACGCAATTACTTTCTTAGCCCAACCTTTTTCCAAATATTTGGGATAAACAGAAAAATTGGACCTATTTTATAAAGTAATGGTCATTACTTTAGGGAAAATTCCATTTTATTATTTCCAGTAACCTCTATTCTACTTCTTCTTCTTTTGATTACAACAATAACTATATTACGAATACAGTGAACTATGTTTGTTCAATACCTTTTTTTAATATAGTAATGTATTGAAGCGAGCAGGAGGACCGAAGCATGGCGTGGCTCTAAAGTCGCGGATTGTTTACTAATCAGAAGCTAAATTTACAGGGAGAAACAAGAAACAGCTGCTTTGTTGATCGAATTCCCCTCCTAAACCCACAACAGTATGAATTATTTATTCTGCCGGACCATTCATTTATTTTTACTTTTAAATCTTCTTTATTCATAGGCTTAAACACAAATCTTAAATATTCAAGGCTAATATTTATTTTGAATAATTTGATAACCTCTTTATAATCTCTGTTATAATGACAATTTTTTCTTTCTCTCTCTCTCGCTCTAGTTATTAAGTATTCATGAGATTGAAATTATTGTTTACTCTACATCTAGATTAATGATTTTATGCATTAATACAAGGATTCATTTTTTTCATATATATATTTAAATAGGAAAAAACCATTTGAATATGACGTCTCTTAATAATTTATTGCATGCTTTTATACATATATGCTGGTTTACATCGGAAATAGAACATTAAAAAAAAATCTTACTAAATTATGAATGTGTGCATTGCATCCTCTGAATTTTTAATATTATTTTTTCTGTATTAAAGTAATAAAACAAACTAGTCTAATTCGAAAACTAATAATACCTAGGAATTCTAATAAAATGTGTATTTTGTCAACTTGTTTTTTACAACAAAAATTGTTGTATTTTTCGCCCTCCTTTAAATAATTTACAAGTTTGGTCAACCTTTGACATTCTTAAATTTTCAATTCGAAATACTTTATTATATGACTAAACTGTCAGCCGCCGTTCTTAAATGTCCTCAATGTAAAATTATAATTTTGCTCTCTCGTCATCTATGTTTCGTTTATTATAGATTTTACTTCCGAGGTTACCGAAGGTAACAGAAGCTATGTAATCGTTCTAAAGAACGAACCATTCTTATGTCTCCGATTTCAAAAATTCCAAGACACAAATCCGTTTCAGACATCAGGCACTATTTTGGTTCCGGGTCTCTGCTCTCAATTTTTGCAAACCAACTTATCTTAAAAACTACTTACTTGTGATTTTAATAAAATTTAGATAGTAGGGCATAATTAGGGTTAATGGGACCAACAAGGGGTATTGTTCACCCATATAAGTTTCAACCTTCTGAAAATTAAATAAGTTTGAAAAAAAATAATAGCATAAAATCATTAGAGTATACGAGTATGAAGCTATGTGCCACACTAATTGGCAGACTACTTTTTACTTTCTCATAGAAGTAGTATATATAAAAAGAACGTATTGTAAAAATTGCAATTTCATTCGATTTTGATGAATTTACTCGTTACACATACAGTTACACGTCCAAAAAAGAGTTTTTTTTTTTTTTTTTTTAAATGAGTTGTGTGCCGTCTGTCGTCAGGGCAGATGCGTGGAGCTTAAAATACTATAGGCTGATTTCAATGAAATTTGGCATACTGTTCAGATCAGTCCATACCTTGAGGCGAAACCGATACATTAATTTTAGTTCTAAATTAGGGGGTGCCACTCCCCCCCCCCTAAGAATTCTCGAAAATGTGAAAATAAATATTTCTCGAAATCGATTCCTACGAGTTTGATTCCAAAATTCTAAAATTTAGTCCAATAAAATACGAGTCAAACGATATTAGCCGTTTTTCCGGGTAAAATATAGTTCGATTTCCCGCTAGTGAGATTTATGTTATGGTAAATTGGATAAAATACTCAATAATAACTTTATCACTTGAAAGAACTAATAAATGGAAAACACTGGTCAAAGAATTTTTATTCCTATTAACACATCATTAGGTTATTATAGAAAGCAACCTGGCCACTTTACTAATCTAGTCCATGTGATTACCAGTGTGAGATATGTCTCACCTCTTTGGGATTTGAAGGCGTCGGAGTCGCGAGTACGATTACAACTCGGCAATACCGATAACCCTCCTGTTGTTATTATTACTATTGTTTATTTCGTTCATTAATTATGCGCAGGGTTGGATTAAAGGATTTTTTTTAAACCTGTTATTTTGTTTATAATGCCTCGTTTACCAGCCACTGCCACTGCTCCTCGCCCATCGCTGCTGTCTGCTGTATTCACTCCTTAAACTATTTCTGTGGTAGCATAAAAGGCAGTGAGTGTTTACATTCAGCTTCACTTACTTCCTATTCTACCTCGGGCAATGGAGGACGTCGAAGAAGATGTAAAGTCAGCGACATGTTGCATTTTGTCCTTTATGTTAAACGTTTTCTATATCGATACTTCATTTGTTGATGTTGCCGCAAAAGTACCGAATTAACAAAACAAAAAAAAAACGAATTTTTTAAATATTTGCTAAATGAGGAAAATGGGTTAAGGCAAGTTAGTAGAAGAGCAAAGTGTAAACACTCTATGCCACTCGCGCTGCCTTTTCTTTGACTTACAAACAAAGTGCCAACGAGGGAAGCAACGGGCAGCGTGAGTGGCAGGAGCATGCATGGGCAGTGGGAGTAACCTGCTTACTCGCGCTGCTCTATTTTATGCCCACATCCCTGCTCACTTGCACGGAAGTGTAGTATACCACGGAGTATACTCGGTTCTCTAAAAAGAGAAGCTCTCATCTTTGTTCTTCTTGTAACTTGTATAGTTACCGGTACGATGATTCTTTCATCAATTTTAAATTTTAGATCCTGTGTTCCGTATAAACTATTTTCCTGTTCTCTTTAGGGAATGGATATAATTTAATTCGTCAGTTCGACTAGTCTATAAACCGTTGAGTTAAAATATATTGACGAGGGTTGTAAAAAGATTAGAGTTGAAGATGGGTTAGACGTTTTCTCTAAAGTAAGTAAATAGTACATTACGCGTCGAGTGCGGAAAGTAGCATTTTGCATGCGAGTGGGGAGTTTGCACCCGAGCGACAGCGAGGGTAGTAAAATCACACGAGCAATGCAAAATGCCGTTTTCGCACGAGTTGCGTACCGTACTTTATCTACGATTGTTAGATTTAAATAATAAATACAGAAAAAAATAAACTTGCTGCATGTAAGTTCGTATCTCTTCTCTTGATAAAGATGGCATTAATCTTGAGTTGTATTTTTTGCCGAATTAATTATTTCTGGAGGAGTATTATTCTCTACATTTTCGTCAAAGCCACTTGATTCACTCATTGTTTTTCACTAAAAACTCGATATAAACAGTTAATTTAACAAAAAAAATAGCAAATTAGTTTTGTTAAATGTAAACAAACTCGGTAATCGTGCGTAAAGCTGAAGAATTCCTCTTCTTTACCGCGCTAGCGTGGTAAAGAAGAGGAATTCTTCAGAACTATGAGACGCGCATGCGCAATGAATACAAGTACGTAAATAATCACTTTCTACGCATCTAAACAGAGATATAATGTTTATATTTCGTATCAATCGTAGATAAAATAAATAACAACTCAAAATAAGTTGTTAAAAGATTTTTTTTGTGAAATTTTAAAATGTTTGTTTATGTAGTCGGACATGAACTAGAACATTGTATATATTAAATCAGGGACGGAATAGATGGTTCCTAATTAATGTTTAAGTCTTTATATCATATTATTTATTGTATGCAAATAATTTGCTGCAGAATTACATTCACTTTGTAATACGGATTATTTAATTTACCAAGTAAACTAGTTTCTACTGAAACTGTGAAATGAAGACATAATTTTTTCCTTTATTATCCATATAATCTAATTAAATATAATCATTAACACATTATTAATAGCCCAGTTAATAAAGGTTTTTACCTGAAACTAATTAGGGGAAATCTGGATTTTTTCCTGATGATAGACCATGATAAGAGGTACATTCTCTCAAAAGTCCCCACTTCTCCCCCTTGTGCTTCCCCCCTCCCCCCCTACCCCATCTTAAAGTTCAAAATTTACTTATTTTTCACTTTTTACGCAAAACTGTTTATTTTTTGAAGAGAAGTGTTATTAACAAAAATATTTCTCACATAATTCTGCACAAAAAAGGTCCTATGCATGTTTGAAGTGAGACATACCGTTTTCGAGATATTATTGATTAAAAATCCATTTTTTTTTTTTTGCGAATCAAGATATGTTAAAAAAACACTTCTGATTTTAATGAAATTTGGATGGTAGGCCATACTTAGCCTATTGTTGATCCTATATAAATTTCAACCTTCTGTGCCTATTATTTTATCTTGCACATGCGCACAAACATACATTTATTTCGACCTTTATCTTTAAAAGTACTTAACTGATTAATATGAAATTTGGATGGTTTGTCACGGGTACAGCCTGTTTTTGGCCTTTATTGACTGGGCTATAAGGAATTACAGGACGGGGTAGCCGACCACTTAACTCATCTACTCGATATGATCATCAGTGTCAACCATGTCTCACCACTCTGAATTCGAACTCACTTGATTTGTGGGTGTTTAGACCTAGGTATCACGTTGCGAGTACGCTAATCACTCGGCTATACGCCAGTCCCCCATAATTAGTTAATTCATATGTAATTAGTAATTCTGATTTATAAACTACATTTTATTTTTTTATTTTTTTTACAGCATTTAGTGTCCAGTTCACATTCCTGGCTGCTTTTGCTTGGCTAAACGTCATTGGATTTGACATTTGGTGGACTTTTGGGTGAGTGAAATTTGAATAATAGTAAAATATGTATAAAATTAATGTTACTATTGACCTTTATTAATCTGTATTACCATTTTATAATTGGTATCCAATTATAATTACTTTTTCGAACATGAGATCCTTTTCATACTCTAAAATTAGTTAAAGGATATGTTGATTAGAGTTTATTTTTAAGCAGCCTTGCTTTCTTCTTGACCATATTGCAGTCTTGACCATATGCAGTCTTTGACCATATTGTTAATGGCAACGCTAATAATAAATGCATTTATTTGTCTCACACAATAGAGCTGTTAATAGGATAGGGCAATGACGGGTGCCACCTGATTCGCTCGTCTATACACAATCTCCCCGTTTTTACATCAATGCATCCTAAGAAATTTTCTATGATAGGCGTAAAAGTTTGGCCATCTTATTGATTAAGAATCCAGTTAAAATATGAAATGTTATTATCTTCTAAAAATAATGTTAGGCAAGCTGCACTAAAACTACTTTTATCTCGGTTCTTTTAAAACACAGTGCATTTAAATAGCTCAAGGCGTTTTTACTGAAACCAAAGTTGATACTGAAACCAAAGTGAGTTTTGTTCGTGTTTGAAAACAAAACTCAGGTGCTTTTACAAGGATTTAGACACGAGTAATATAAATGTTAAAACGACAATTTTTTTGTATATTTTTTAATTGTTTTGTATATTTAATAATCCAAGACGCAACAGCCTTTAAAGGGCTTATTTAACTATAATATATATAATGGATGACTCGCTCTACAAGCCGTATAAACCGTACAATAAGCATTCGTAACCGGATAGAGATCACTTCACATTGCAGTTACCAAGTTGTATCGCGATGCTGGGTGAACACCGAGCGTGGGGCCTTGCCTTGCCGGAATCGGGATTCCAACTCGGACCTCCTGCTAATTTAGTAACTTACAATCAGGGCAAAAAAATAATCATAATTTAAAGATACACACTCAAAAAATAAAGTTCAAACGATGTTAATAATATATAGGTTTTATTTCCGACGAAGTGAGATAAGCTCCACACTAATATAATCACATTGATAAAGAAGTAGACTTACTGATCCCTAAATCCTACATCCTCCTATAAATATAATTACTGTTGCATATCGGAGAATTAGTAAACAATGGTCAATGGTATTTTCTTGTTACCTTTAACCTAATACACCGCGTCTAAGATTGTTTGAAACCCTTCGTTTCAAACCAATTTACTTTCAATCATTCTCAATGCGACTTCTTATAACGATCTCTTTATACTTCTCTTTAATAAATGTTCCCTGTAATGAGTTCGAAACGTAGTCGATATGATAAAAAATAATCCTGATGAGGCCTACTCCGGTAGGGCTCTATAGACTTATTTTAATTATTGTAACTTTTTTTTAAATTAATAATTGATTTGTGGGATAAATGATATTGTAGTAAATTTATAATAACAATGGTAGTGTGAAAAAAGTGTATACTGTAGATTAGGTTAAAGAGAGTAAGAGAGAATAATGTTATTAGTATACAAAGGGGAGTTCTAGTTAGTGTAGGTAGAGGGGATTATTGGGCCGCCCCAAGATTCTAACTACAGATTGGTTACTCTGTAATTAGACCTCCCCCTGTACCTAGCTAACCTTTGACCCAAGTCTAATTTGAATTCCTCCATTACACAATTTCACACAGCCAAACTCACACAAACCTACAATACCCTTACAAATTCATATTATCAACTGATAACAACCAAAACGGAACGACTTATTTTCTTATTAGATACGAATCAGTTAACTTTTTTCCCCTTGATTTACTATTTATACTTCTTTCTTTTAAACATAGGTTATAAAGAAATGCGTTTTTGATTAATTTGATAAATGATTCGTTACATTTATTTGATAAAAACTTATTTGGATATCATGGAATATCTTTTCAGTGGTTTTCAATTGGTTTTATGTATTTATGAAATATTATAGGGCAGAAAAGTAAGGTTTATACCACAGTTTTAATAATATAAAACTTACATAACTAGTGATGCGGCGCATAAAGAACTCGCGTAGAAAAAAATGAATTTTTCTCTTATATCAGCCATGTCTGCTTCAATATGGCCAACAGAAAAAAATGTTCGGAGAAAAACTTACATATTATTTATTTACCTGAAAAGAGCTAAACCATAATATGTTACATAAACTTTTTTCAACACCCACATTTCGGCCATATTTGAAGAATAAAAATGTTCTTATAATAGATACATATTCTTTTTCTAATCTTCAAGACCGTCAAAACCATGTATAACATGTCATGCTGACTTAAAACATTTTTTTAGTCGTCCGCCATCTTGAAAATATTAAGTGTGAAATTTCTCATAATTATTCATTTGTTATAAATGTTTGGATGCAACTTTGTCCGAATTTCGTTCAAATCGGTAAATTTTTACACTAGTTATCGTTCGACAAACAAACTGCCTCTGAAATGAAGAACTCGGGTTAAACCAAAATAAATTGGTAAGGCGTGAATCTCACGTAAAAAGGGTTTCGTTGGTATTGTAAACACAAAATTACACTCCCCCCTAAGTGGTATATATATTTCTATTCTACTCTCCAATACCTTTCATTTGATACCCCACTAAAAATTTAGAAAAAAAATTTTTTTTCGAGTGACATGAATTATCCGCCATCTTGGATTTCCAGTAAATCAGATCAAATTGGTAATCTTATTTTTTCTATGGCCCAGCAGACCACACATTTTGCATATTTTTCTATATTTTTAGTAATAGCGGAAATATGATTTTAGGGGGGGGGGCGGGGGACACGCATAATTTCGATGTTTTTTGACAAAATGGCGCTGAAAATTAAGCACTATCCCTATGTGGTATATATATTTCTATTCTACTCTTCAATACCTTTTATTTGATACCCCACTCAAAATTTAAAAAAAAAAAAAAAATTTGCGACGTGAATTATCCGCCATTTTGAATTTGAACAGCTAATAATATTGAGTTCGCTATATTTTTCCTGTGTGCGCGTCAAAACGATCTTTTATATTGGAAAGTTTCACGTTTTTATCTCTTTTGGTTCAAAAGTTATTGGAACCCTGTTATAGTTTCGTCCCTGTATCTGTCTGTCACTCTGTTCGGTTCCAATAACTTTCAAATCAAAAGTGTTAAAAACATAAAACTTCGCTGTATTAAAGATCTTTTCGACGCGTACACAGGAAAAATATAGTGAACTCAAAATTATCAGCTGTAGAAATCCAAATAACGGATAATGCATGTCACGCGAAATTTTTTTTTTTTTAAATTTTGAGTGGGGTAAAAATGAAAGGTATTAAAGAGTAGACTACAAAAAGTTATATAACTCTTGTGGAAAATGTTAAATTTTCCACATGATTTTTTTCAAAACACATCAACATTTTGCGACCCCCCCCCTCCCCCCTAAAAACACATTCCTGTTGTTACTAAAAATATAAAAAATGTGCGGTCTGCAGGGCCAGAAAAAATAAGAATAGCAATTCCATGTTTGTTTGATTAAGTGGCCCTCGGAAAATTGACAGTTTTTAAGTTTTCACGTCCATAGTGCCTTTTTTTTATCGGCAGTTAATTATTTTTATATTTACAATACCAACTAAAGCCTTTTTACGTGAGACTACTCGTACAACCATTTTATTTACAATAGTCTATGCAGACTACTGGGTCGCTTTCGATGAAATTTGGTATACATGTTCATAAAAAACTTCACAACACAACACTTTCGACCGGCTTAGTCATAATTAAATTACGTAAAGTTACAATGGAAACAAATAACGGAAAAAGATCGTAAACGGTATCACCTGTTACACGTTTAAGTTGGCAAACATCGTGCGTTCAGAAAGGCATCACCAAGTTCAGGGTTGAAGCGACTCAGCGATATTCGAGCTAACATTTGACAAGTAGTATATAATTTCATTTACCAGTTATCACTTTAACTTAAACTCAGTGCCTTCGGCTTTAACGTAATTTTATCATATCCATATTTAATTCACTCCAAGTCCGGATCGAAGACGAAAGGAAAAGAAAGCATCTCTGCGGCGGCATGGAGCCTATCTCCGATATCATCTTCTTATCGGCAAAGTCCGTTTAATTAAAGATTATATTTTATTAATGAACTTGTAAATTAAGCTTCAGTGTTAATGGATATGTGAATAAGCTTGTTTTAATTTAATAGTTCTGATTTATTTTCCCTTTTTACTAGGAGTTCTTTGGCTATAATTTACAGTTAGTCTGGAATATCAATTCCTCTCAGGTAATCATATAAGGTTTAAATTAAACCCCATGACCCTGACAAGATTTAAATACAACATCAGTATCTATAAGAGAAAGTATAGTTCCATTTATCGGACCGATGTTTCGGAAACAAGTATTATATTTTGTTGTAGGCCAAGGCACAGGGTGCATAGCATTCTTATTGTCGCGGTAACACTATAAGTTTTTCAGTCATGAGAAGGTAGAGCTCGTGGAAAGATCTTGTGAATATGTATTATTTTACCAGTGTATATTATGGTATCGTTTCTGGAGCATTAGAAAATAAACAAACCATTAAACTGTAAAATCACTATCTAGTAAAGAGAATTTGTATTTATTTTGGGGATCTACAGGAGAATTTAATATAACCGTAATTTGACTAGATATGCAGCGTAAACTAAACATCGCTGGTTAGTGGTATTAAATAAATAAACATTCATTGAATACAGTCTGTAAGGAATGTATATGACATAATGTCTACCTAATTAAATTTAAACATTAATGTTATCCTGCTTTGTGGCAATATTATTGGAACGAAGTTCCTTATGGCACGTTCTGGAGCCCGGGAGTGAATCCGAAAAAAACGACCAAAATCACCGTCACAAAATAACCGTCATAAAATCACCGTCACAAAATCACCTTCACAAAATCACCGTCGCGCAAAATCCGTCACGAAATCTACCGATGGTGATAACTTGTGTAAAAGTTGACCGACTTAGTTGAAATTTGGTACACATGTTCATTTTACCAATTTCAGGGACAAGTTTGTTGGACAACGTTATCCGCCCAAGCGTTCTCGCGCAACGCTCGCGTAAACGTAAGCTTCGAATTTAAAATTGGAATTTTTGGACGGGAAAAAATTCTAACTTCATCTATTTAATGAGACAAACAACTTTTTTAAGTAATTTTTTTTAGTAAAACGAACACCGACACTACTATGAAGTGATAAAGATCGCTAAATTTATTAAAGCGGACCAAACCGATTAAAATAAAGAAAACAACGTTTTTACCGATATCTTACGTTTTAACGTAAAGATTAAAATGAAACTTTGTATACATCACCTACAGTACAATTGAAACAAGCATGTAACATTTCAACCTGGTACAAGCAGAAGTTTTTGTGAGTTAATGATTTATATTTTTTTATTTTAATATTTAATTGGAGTAATATGCCGACGGGGCCTGGGAGGACAGTTCTTTTTCGTTCTACAACCATCTGCTTTAACTATAAATTTATCATTACCTTTTTTCTCAATATACAATACATTATTTATTGAAAGACGCTCGCTTCAAAGATAATAAAAAGATTATCATTTAATTTTGCCTTAACTCCGCTTGTACAAATAGTTAGTTACTTTCAATTTTGTCTCTTTTCTAACTCCACCATGCATACGTAGTTATTACAGCGATTTTATAATTTATATTTAATGAAAAGCGTAAGGAACTTCGTTCCTACCGGGTGTCCCACGACACCACACGTATTTTTTTATCTGAGTCCAGGGTCAGCATACATTTTTTTATGTTTAACAAGTTTATTCTGGACCAATTTGACTTACCTGTGGAGTTCTTCCTTGTTTCTTTATTACTTTAAGTCCACGCCCAATATAGGTAGGTTAGTTGGTAGAGGCTAGGTTGGGTTGGCATTTTGTAGAATTACTTACTGATAATAAATAAATCGTAAAATAAGCTTGTTTAATCTATTGTCAAACCATCATAATACAATTATTTTGTTTTTAATTCAAGTAAACAGCCAATTTCGATATATTTTTGATTATATTATAAAATCCTATCTGACCTATAAGTTTGTTTTAAAAATTTCATGGTATCTTAAATAATCAATGTAAATTAAATTTGTTATCAATTAACTCGAATTAGTAATCTAGTATCGTTTGTAAATTATCCGATTTACTCGTATAATCCAGAAGATGGCGGGCAAAAAAGTGTCTGGCGTCTGACTAACATTAAGCTAGAATTTGTATACAAGCTAATCTTTTAGTGCCTTTTAAGAATATTTACCCTCCACAGCTCAGGGCTCTATGTTCTCTAGTGGAGAGATAACCTTTTGTAGAGCTAAAAATATAAAATTTGAAATCATTATTCATAGAATTAGAGAAATTGATGTACTAAATGTTCTTTTTGTATAAAAAAAAAAAAAAAAAATATGGTCGGCTAAGTTTGTCTGTGGGACATAGCTTAACAATAGGCATTTGAAAAAAACACCAAAATGATGGAGAGCGGCTATGCCTCGCCGATTATGGTGGGCAATGTGATTTTCATGATCCTGAGTACAAAATTAGTTAGACCGAAAATTAAGTTGATGTTAATTTGTTCCTAGCTATGCGACCACTTTGACTTGGAGTAATATTTGAATAACTAATCTATTAGAGACTAACTAACATCAACTTAATTTTCGGGCAACTAACTTATTTTGTACTCAGGATCTTGAAAATCATATTGTCCACCTATATTGGTGGACATGGCCGCTCTCCACCGGTTTGTTTTTTTCCAATGCCTATTACCATGCTATGTCCCGCAGACGAACTTACCCGATCACATATTTTTAAAAGACATTAAAAGATTAACTTATACCTACACAAAATTCTAGCTTGATGTTAGTCAAACACTTTTTGTTCGCTATCTCCTGGACTTGAATATCAGAATGTACGAATTAATAGAAGTGTAAACATATTAACGAAAGACTTACAAAATTACCACTAAGTTGAACTTATTTTTAAGATAGGTTATGGGATTTTGTAACTTGAAAAATGTCTTGTTATATTTTGTATCCGCCTTGGCTAACGAGTGGGTAGTATGTATGAAGTTTAAGAGCAAACGCTACAACGCTCTTTCAAGCGAGGGTATCGAAAGAAAACATCTTAAAATAGGTTTTTTCCGCTACAAGTGTTTCCTGTGTTGAAAATAAACGAAGATCGAAGGAAGCGAGATTATTTTTGAGTTTCTTTTTTTTGAGAGAGGAAAAACGAGGAAACTGATGCAGAAAAGTGGAAAAAAGGAGGCTATGAGATTCGGTTTTGAATTAGTGTATTGGTTTTGAACCGGTATCGGCAGAGTGGGAAACGCTGACAGATCTAAGATAAAGTAGGGGTGAGACCGGGAGAGTAATCCCGAACCGAAGTGATTGATGCAGCTATTGGCACGTTTCCTCTGGGGCACGGCTCTTAAATGCATAAATCAAGAGCTTTCCTTGAGGACCTTCCAGACCCCAAACCAGAGATACTTGGCAAACCTTAACACTCTAGCACCTGCACCCCGACTTTAAAACCCAACTTTATTTAGACTATTTTTGGTTTAGATTTAACCAATCGTATGTTTGAGGATTAAGGATTTGAAGCAATTTCAGATATGAGGAATCGGTTATACTTTAAAGCTACATTCTTCATGCAGTAGGTACATTTTACATTAATGTATATTTTATTAATAATATTAATGTATATTACATTTTGTATCAACAAAATTATATTATTTCGGAAGCAATAAACTATAATATCCAATAAATGAAAAGTGATAAGGTGCTCAGGGTCCATCTAGAGCGCTAAAAATGTTAGATTCAAGAATATACCGTCGAATATGTATATCACTCAGGCTAATATTGGATTTGTTTCAACCATTTTACGTGATTTAAAGTTATTTTAATACAACGATGTATGGCTTTTGTACTAGGTTTAGTTGAAAACACAACTCCATGTACTGACCGGTTCCTGTCCGTGAATTATTTTCGCTAGTCCACAGAAAAACTTGACTAGGGAAATAAAATATCCATATTTATATATTTCTTTTTCTCATTGGGCTCTAGAGATATTTGATTTAAATAACATTATAACATGTTTATATCATAGGACCTGATTTCCTCGATTCAAGACTCGAATATCTTTCTAAGAACTGCTGAGCTAGACAGTTCCACGCAGTTATGTAATTTTAACATATTCATAGTAGTTAGGCTTGAGTTTTGTTCAAGTAGGAACTTAGAACTAAACCCATTGTAAAGGCTCAGAGTGGATTAAAATTGTATTTATAGCTTTTTGGACGAAATTCTTATATGGTTTTTAATAGCTATACATTATCAAGAAATATTTGGTTTGGGACGAGTTTAACCAACATTTTTCACTTTTACTCAAAGCATATGACCTCATATTTTCTTAGAATGATCGCTTACGATTTTTATTTCCTTAGTAATAATAGATCTGTAAATCAACCCCATATGTATTGCCACATTATTTAAATTAAATTCTAAACGTCATTATTATTTTGTTTACACCCCCCCCCCCCACCCCTTGATGATCAAAGTGGTATATTTTTATAGAGTCTATATCGCTTTGATCTCGTTTATTATTAGCTATATTAAATGGATGAGAGACCAAGCGGTTTGGTAAATATTGATATTATTGGAATATTCTTTTCTCATCCCATCTCCAATGTAAGTATCTAACTACAACTCAAAAGCATTTTTCACTAATTGGACAAATAATATTTAAACCTAAAAAAAAACCTTTTATTTTTATGTCTATAAAAGAGACTGAGACGTTCTATTCCACTCTTTCGTGATGGCATTTAGTGTATAAATGGGGAAAAAATCATGTGTTTTCATTTATTAACTTTAGGTATATACCAGAGCTAAATTTGTGGATAGTTCTTTATTCTTACCGTGTACAAAATTTAATAACTTTCTGATTTAAGATAGCTTTGACTTAAATTCGTGCTGAATACTAATCTAGGTTTAAGGACAGTTCTTGATTAGTAATGTAAATTCTTAAATATTAATTTAAAGATAAATATTAATCAGAAGTAAGATTTAATTATTTTTAACCAAGCATAAGTTATTACAATGTAATTTTACTTCAATAAAAGCCTTTGGTACTTATTTAAATTTTAGTGTATAACTTCATGATATTTCTATTCACACTTTATTGAAACTACTATATTATAAATACTATATGCACTTTGTACTCTTTCACCGATAAGGTTTCTCTCTGAAATACGAAGTTATTGTTCTCGACCAACTAAACTAGGATATACCTTTTGATTACTTCAGAGCAATATGCAGCAATCAAACGGATCATCCCTTTTTTCTAGTTAGAGAAAAAAAATCAATATGGTACAAACGAAATAGTGGTTTTCATTTTTAAGTCTTTGGAAATAACTCATTTTTACTACTGGAAAAAATATAGGACTAACATAATAAATAAATAATGACTAAATATATGTATGTCCCAGCTAATATGGAACAGCGAAATATCTCCGGAAACATGATAGATGCGGTTTTCAGGGTTCAATAATGGCTATAAATACGCTTCCTGAAAAAATGCAGAACATTTTCTGTGTTCAGCAAAAGTGTGTTTGTTTACATAATTAAAAAAAGTGAATAGGAAGCCATATTTTTTAGATCAGATTTGGATTCTATGTCAAAAAATAAGAATTTTTTAGAGTTGGAAATTTTTCGCTCTAAGCATTAGTTTGCCATCCACATGGCAACCATATCCAATATCCCAAATGTTCCATATTTGCAACTGTTTTTTTTTTTTTTTTTTTTTTTTTTGCCAAAAAAGGTGTTCAGCAGGGCGCAAAACGTGAAAAATACCAAGAATGCATGTTTTGAAGAATGGATTTGGATTTTACAGCGAAAAATAAGAACATTTGTATCTTGCATTTTTCCCCCTAAATCAATTAGTTTAGCTGTAAAATGGACTTAAGTTTCAATTTTAGCAGGTTCAGGGCCCTCCAGACTGCAAACTAATGCTCAAAGCGAAACATTTCCAAGAGTAAAAAATTCTTATTTTTAGGCATAGAATCCAAATCTAATCTAAAAAATATGGCTTCCTATTCACTTTTTTTTTAAATTATGTAAACTGCACACACTTTTGCTGAACACAGAAAATGTTTAGCATTTTTTCTGGAAGTGCATTTAAAGACATTATCAAACCCTGAAAACCGCATCTTTCTATCTACCATGGTTCCAGAGATATTTCGCTGTTCCATATTTGCTGGGACACCCTGTAGTATTAAATAATTATTAATGCCGTGTGCACTGATATATACGAATATTTAAGACATTTAAAATAATATTAAAAAAATATAATATATATTGAAGAGTAAATTTCTGATGGTAGTAACATTATAATTATTGACCGAACTAAGTGAGGTCTATATTTCAACTTTTTTTCTCCAGATTAGACCGTTTGGCCGTTCCTTTGCAAAATGCCTCTTAAAATCTATCATTAAAATCTATGGTTTATTTAAAAAATATAATTTATACATTTACCATAAAAATAACTTCTTCGCAACGGGGAATCGAACCCGGCATCTCAACGTCCATGTTCAAAGCTATTTTCTTAGGGACCAGATTTTTTCCGGAAAAACAACTTATATGGTTAGATTCTTATTTAAATAGAATAAAATTTAGAATTTTTAATCAAAATTAAATGAAAAGTTTTTCAGTTTTTTTTCGGGGGGAGGCAAAAATGTAGGGCTTTATTTAAAGCTAAAATTAATTTTTCAATTTCGCCTTGGGATATGATTTTTTGAATCTGTATGCCAAATTTCATCAAAATCGGCACAGTAGTTTAAAAAAAAAAAAAAAAAAAAAAAAAAAAAAAATACCACAGACTACAGACAACAGACATTTTTTAATAACTATTTTTATAAACTCAAAGGACTTCAATACGTGTAAATCCATCAAAATCGAATTTTCCCGCCATCAAAATACTTCCTCTTTATAAACAGTTGAGTCCGAAGATAGAGTATCGAAGAGGAAAATTTGTCTTACTTTTGGGTTTTTGAAAAAATGTCATTCTTTATTGAAACTCCTGGTTGGTCTAAAACCTCTAAAAGTAGTAATGTTTCTTAGATTTTATGTACAGGGTGTTCATTAAAAATTTTAAAAATGTAAACTACCCTCAATTTTGGAAAACATTATTTAGAAAACTGGCTCAGAATTGGAAATAAAAACCGTGTAAAAATTAAATATTATTTTATTTCAAGAAAATAAAATTAATTACTTACAGAAAATAATAAGCCAATATAAGAAAATCACAACAGGTAATTAATAATTTTAATATTTCCTAGTAAATATTAGAAAAATATTCCTCGTATCTTACAGCTCATAGCTTATCTAGCTCGGCTCTTTTTACTAACCATTAAACTTTAAACTGTTTTACAGAAATACTGTGATAATAATAATAGTTAATAATTAGTTGCAAAATAATTAAATATGTTCCTAATAATATGGTAGGAATTTGGAAAATTGAGAAAACAAGAGTCAATGGTCTTGGTCTTAATACATTTCTAAACAGTTAAAGGTTAATTTAAAATCTAGCTTAACAAGACAAGTGTAGCGTGCAGTCAATTAGTTGTTTATGCTGCTCCTAGACTATGCGTTTCATTCATTCTAAACTTATTGAAATTAAAGTTTAGAAGTTTGGAAGTGAAAAGAGGGCTGTGGCTCTTCCGGACTAGGCAATGGATCAGTCCAACAATGTACTGACATACAGTAACTGAATGACAAACATTCAGTATCTAATTCTTCCAACTATAGTTGCAGTAGAATAGATTCAAAATAAAATACTCGTATTTTTATTAGAAGACATGGATATATTATTAGAAATGTCATATTGTACTAGATTGTGTTATCTTATAATTTTTTAATTAATTAAACGGTCTCTGTCTCATAAATATGATCCTCAAATTTGACATTAAACTTGACATGCACTATAGGTACTTTATGCATAAGGTCATGTTAATTTTGATTATAAATGCAAAGTTAAAAGTATTGTATGAAAAACAAAATCTAAATTTTGATATTGGACTCTTTTGTGTATAATAATAATAATTATTATTATGAGGTAAGCTGAAGAGTGCGTAGCCAGGTAGAAGCCGAACGGTGCGGAGACGTCGTAATTGTTTCACGGAACTGTTTTATTAATCGTTAACTCAGCGTAGTTTAATTTCGTGTCTGTTTCAGTCGTGCTGAAATGTCAGGCTTCAGTCATCGGGCGATTTCCTGACAGAGCCCGACTTGGGCTGTTCTAGTGTCGATTAAGCTTTAATCCCTAGAGCCCTAGTGTATAAAGCAAATTAGATTAGCCGCAGTTAAACAATTACGTAATGTTTAATAATTTTAAACATAATATTTAGTTGTGAAATAAATCTTTTGATATAAATATTAGTTCATTTTAATAAAATAAGCTATAAGATATCCATTTAAAATAATATAAATACAGAGGAAGGAAGAGTTTTTAAAATACTCTTCATTTCTAAAGGGAAAAATAAATAAATTAAAAACATTTCTTTGAATTATTTGTAATTTAGTTTAAATTGAAAAGTTTAAAAACCTTTAACATTGCTCTCTATCATTGGTTTTTGTTGTTGTTTTTTGTGAAAAGTAATACAAATGAATTATTGATTCACCTACATTACCGAAACATACTTTCTAACATCACTAGTAAATACTTATTTGATTTATTATCCATTTTATAAGAAAAACTATTTTGTCTTTATATTTTATAGATAGTCCAGACAAATAAATGTTTATCTTTAAATATGAGGTATAGCAATACACGTATGTTTCACGGGTTTTGCTAGACTGTTGAAGTAATGCTATAGAAAACAGTGTTAAACTGTTAAAGTAATGCTATAGAAAACAGTGTTAAACTGTTAAAGTAATGCTATAGAAAACAGTGTTAAACTGAAATATTACTATACCGAAAAATAAATTTAAATTTTTATTGGTTTTATTTTTGCATAAATTTTTAAATAAAGTTAAAGAATCTTAAAACATCGAATTTACATAAAGAGTGTTAAAAGAATGCTTTGTCCTATGATGACTGTAAAGTTATTATATGTTTAAAACCTTTGTCTCTTGAATTTGTCTCAGAATGTACGAATTAATAGAAGTGTAAACATATTAACGAAAGACTTACAAAATTACCACTAAGTTGAACTTATTTTTAAGATAGGTTATGGGATTTTGTAACTTGAAAAATGTCTTGTTATATTTTGTATCCGCCTTGGCTAACGAGTGGGTAGTATGTATGAAGTTTAAGAGCAAACGCTACAACGCTCTTTCAAGCGAGGGTATCGAAAGAAAACATCTTAAAATAGGTTTTTTCCGCTACAAGTGTTTCCTGTGTTGAAAATAAACGAAGATCGAAGGAAGCGAGATTATTTTTGAGTTTCTTTTTTTTGAGAGAGGAAAAACGAGGAAACTGATGCAGAAAAGTGGAAAAAAGGAGGCTATGAGATTCGGTTTTGAATTAGTGTATTGGTTTTGAACCGGTATCGGCAGAGTGGGAAACGCTGACAGATCTAAGATAAAGTAGGGGTGAGACCGGGAGAGTAATCCCGAACCGAAGTGATTGATGCAGCTATTGGCACGTTTCCTCTGGGGCACGGCTCTTAAATGCATAAATCAAGAGCTTTCCTTGAGGACCTTCCAGACCCCAAACCAGAGATACTTGGCAAACCTTAACACTCTAGCACCTGCACCCCGACTTTAAAACCCAACTTTATTTAGACTATTTTTGGTTTAGATTTAACCAATCGTATGTTTGAGGATTAAGGATTTGAAGCAATTTCAGATATGAGGAATCGGTTATACTTTAAAGCTACATTCTTCATGCAGTAGGTACATTTTACATTAATGTATATTTTATTAATAATATTAATGTATATTACATTTTGTATCAACAAAATTATATTATTTCGGAAGCAATAAACTATAATATCCAATAAATGAAAAGTGATAAGGTGCTCAGGGTCCATCTAGAGCGCTAAAAATGTTAGATTCAAGAATATACCGTCGAATATGTATATCACTCAGGCTAATATTGGATTTGTTTCAACCATTTTACGTGATTTAAAGTTATTTTAATACAACGATGTATGGCTTTTGTACTAGGTTTAGTTGAAAACACAACTCCATGTACTGACCGGTTCCTGTCCGTGAATTATTTTCGCTAGTCCACAGAAAAACTTGACTAGGGAAATAAAATATCCATATTTATATATTTCTTTTTCTCATTGGGCTCTAGAGATATTTGATTTAAATAACATTATAACATGTTTATATCATAGGACCTGATTTCCTCGATTCAAGACTCGAATATCTTTCTAAGAACTGCTGAGCTAGACAGTTCCACGCAGTTATGTAATTTTAACATATTCATAGTAGTTAGGCTTGAGTTTTGTTCAAGTAGGAACTTAGAACTAAACCCATTGTAAAGGCTCAGAGTGGATTAAAATTGTATTTATAGCTTTTTGGACGAAATTCTTATATGGTTTTTAATAGCTATACATTATCAAGAAATATTTGGTTTGGGACGAGTTTAACCAACATTTTTCACTTTTACTCAAAGCATATGACCTCATATTTTCTTAGAATGATCGCTTACGATTTTTATTTCCTTAGTAATAATAGATCTGTAAATCAACCCCATATGTATTGCCACATTATTTAAATTAAATTCTAAACGTCATTATTATTTTGTTTACACCCCCCCCCCCCACCCCTTGATGATCAAAGTGGTATATTTTTATAGAGTCTATATCGCTTTGATCTCGTTTATTATTAGCTATATTAAATGGATGAGAGACCAAGCGGTTTGGTAAATATTGATATTATTGGAATATTCTTTTCTCATCCCATCTCCAATGTAAGTATCTAACTACAACTCAAAAGCATTTTTCACTAATTGGACAAATAATATTTAAACCTAAAAAAAAACCTTTTATTTTTATGTCTATAAAAGAGACTGAGACGTTCTATTCCACTCTTTCGTGATGGCATTTAGTGTATAAATGGGGAAAAAATCATGTGTTTTCATTTATTAACTTTAGGTATATACCAGAGCTAAATTTGTGGATAGTTCTTTATTCTTACCGTGTACAAAATTTAATAACTTTCTGATTTAAGATAGCTTTGACTTAAATTCGTGCTGAATACTAATCTAGGTTTAAGGACAGTTCTTGATTAGTAATGTAAATTCTTAAATATTAATTTAAAGATAAATATTAATCAGAAGTAAGATTTAATTATTTTTAACCAAGCATAAGTTATTACAATGTAATTTTACTTCAATAAAAGCCTTTGGTACTTATTTAAATTTTAGTGTATAACTTCATGATATTTCTATTCACACTTTATTGAAACTACTATATTATAAATACTATATGCACTTTGTACTCTTTCACCGATAAGGTTTCTCTCTGAAATACGAAGTTATTGTTCTCGACCAACTAAACTAGGATATACCTTTTGATTACTTCAGAGCAATATGCAGCAATCAAACGGATCATCCCTTTTTTCTAGTTAGAGAAAAAAAATCAATATGGTACAAACGAAATAGTGGTTTTCATTTTTAAGTCTTTGGAAATAACTCATTTTTACTACTGGAAAAAATATAGGACTAACATAATAAATAAATAATGACTAAATATATGTATGTCCCAGCTAATATGGAACAGCGAAATATCTCCGGAAACATGATAGATGCGGTTTTCAGGGTTCAATAATGGCTATAAATACGCTTCCTGAAAAAATGCAGAACATTTTCTGTGTTCAGCAAAAGTGTGTTTGTTTACATAATTAAAAAAAGTGAATAGGAAGCCATATTTTTTAGATCAGATTTGGATTCTATGTCAAAAAATAAGAATTTTTTAGAGTTGGAAATTTTTCGCTCTAAGCATTAGTTTGCCATCCACATGGCAACCATATCCAATATCCCAAATGTTCCATATTTGCAACTGTTTTTTTTTTTTTTTTTTTTTTTTTTGCCAAAAAAGGTGTTCAGCAGGGCGCAAAACGTGAAAAATACCAAGAATGCATGTTTTGAAGAATGGATTTGGATTTTACAGCGAAAAATAAGAACATTTGTATCTTGCATTTTTCCCCCTAAATCAATTAGTTTAGCTGTAAAATGGACTTAAGTTTCAATTTTAGCAGGTTCAGGGCCCTCCAGACTGCAAACTAATGCTCAAAGCGAAACATTTCCAAGAGTAAAAAATTCTTATTTTTAGGCATAGAATCCAAATCTAATCTAAAAAATATGGCTTCCTATTCACTTTTTTTTTAAATTATGTAAACTGCACACACTTTTGCTGAACACAGAAAATGTTTAGCATTTTTTCTGGAAGTGCATTTAAAGACATTATCAAACCCTGAAAACCGCATCTTTCTATCTACCATGGTTCCAGAGATATTTCGCTGTTCCATATTTGCTGGGACACCCTGTAGTATTAAATAATTATTAATGCCGTGTGCACTGATATATACGAATATTTAAGACATTTAAAATAATATTAAAAAAATATAATATATATTGAAGAGTAAATTTCTGATGGTAGTAACATTATAATTATTGACCGAACTAAGTGAGGTCTATATTTCAACTTTTTTTCTCCAGATTAGACCGTTTGGCCGTTCCTTTGCAAAATGCCTCTTAAAATCTATCATTAAAATCTATGGTTTATTTAAAAAATATAATTTATACATTTACCATAAAAATAACTTCTTCGCAACGGGGAATCGAACCCGGCATCTCAACGTCCATGTTCAAAGCTATTTTCTTAGGGACCAGATTTTTTCCGGAAAAACAACTTATATGGTTAGATTCTTATTTAAATAGAATAAAATTTAGAATTTTTAATCAAAATTAAATGAAAAGTTTTTCAGTTTTTTTTCGGGGGGAGGCAAAAATGTAGGGCTTTATTTAAAGCTAAAATTAATTTTTCAATTTCGCCTTGGGATATGATTTTTTGAATCTGTATGCCAAATTTCATCAAAATCGGCACAGTAGTTTAAAAAAAAAAAAAAAAAAAAAAAAAAAAAAAAATACCACAGACTACAGACAACAGACATTTTTTAATAACTATTTTTATAAACTCAAAGGACTTCAATACGTGTAAATCCATCAAAATCGAATTTTCCCGCCATCAAAATACTTCCTCTTTATAAACAGTTGAGTCCGAAGATAGAGTATCGAAGAGGAAAATTTGTCTTACTTTTGGGTTTTTGAAAAAATGTCATTCTTTATTGAAACTCCTGGTTGGTCTAAAACCTCTAAAAGTAGTAATGTTTCTTAGATTTTATGTACAGGGTGTTCATTAAAAATTTTAAAAATGTAAACTACCCTCAATTTTGGAAAACATTATTTAGAAAACTGGCTCAGAATTGGAAATAAAAACCGTGTAAAAATTAAATATTATTTTATTTCAAGAAAATAAAATTAATTACTTACAGAAAATAATAAGCCAATATAAGAAAATCACAACAGGTAATTAATAATTTTAATATTTCCTAGTAAATATTAGAAAAATATTCCTCGTATCTTACAGCTCATAGCTTATCTAGCTCGGCTCTTTTTACTAACCATTAAACTTTAAACTGTTTTACAGAAATACTGTGATAATAATAATAGTTAATAATTAGTTGCAAAATAATTAAATATGTTCCTAATAATATGGTAGGAATTTGGAAAATTGAGAAAACAAGAGTCAATGGTCTTGGTCTTAATACATTTCTAAACAGTTAAAGGTTAATTTAAAATCTAGCTTAACAAGACAAGTGTAGCGTGCAGTCAATTAGTTGTTTATGCTGCTCCTAGACTATGCGTTTCATTCATTCTAAACTTATTGAAATTAAAGTTTAGAAGTTTGGAAGTGAAAAGAGGGCTGTGGCTCTTCCGGACTAGGCAATGGATCAGTCCAACAATGTACTGACATACAGTAACTGAATGACAAACATTCAGTATCTAATTCTTCCAACTATAGTTGCAGTAGAATAGATTCAAAATAAAATACTCGTATTTTTATTAGAAGACATGGATATATTATTAGAAATGTCATATTGTACTAGATTGTGTTATCTTATAATTTTTTAATTAATTAAACGGTCTCTGTCTCATAAATATGATCCTCAAATTTGACATTAAACTTGACATGCACTATAGGTACTTTATGCATAAGGTCATGTTAATTTTGATTATAAATGCAAAGTTAAAAGTATTGTATGAAAAACAAAATCTAAATTTTGATATTGGACTCTTTTGTGTATAATAATAATAATTATTATTATGAGGTAAGCTGAAGAGTGCGTAGCCAGGTAGAAGCCGAACGGTGCGGAGACGTCGTAATTGTTTCACGGAACTGTTTTATTAATCGTTAACTCAGCGTAGTTTAATTTCGTGTCTGTTTCAGTCGTGCTGAAATGTCAGGCTTCAGTCATCGGGCGATTTCCTGACAGAGCCCGACTTGGGCTGTTCTAGTGTCGATTAAGCTTTAATCCCTAGAGCCCTAGTGTATAAAGCAAATTAGATTAGCCGCAGTTAAACAATTACGTAATGTTTAATAATTTTAAACATAATATTTAGTTGTGAAATAAATCTTTTGATATAAATATTAGTTCATTTTAATAAAATAAGCTATAAGATATCCATTTAAAATAATATAAATACAGAGGAAGGAAGAGTTTTTAAAATACTCTTCATTTCTAAAGGGAAAAATAAATAAATTAAAAACATTTCTTTGAATTATTTGTAATTTAGTTTAAATTGAAAAGTTTAAAAACCTTTAACATTGCTCTCTATCATTGGTTTTTGTTGTTGTTTTTTGTGAAAAGTAATACAAATGAATTATTGATTCACCTACATTACCGAAACATACTTTCTAACATCACTAGTAAATACTTATTTGATTTATTATCCATTTTATAAGAAAAACTATTTTGTCTTTATATTTTATAGATAGTCCAGACAAATAAATGTTTATCTTTAAATATGAGGTATAGCAATACACGTATGTTTCACGGGTTTTGCTAGACTGTTGAAGTAATGCTATAGAAAACAGTGTTAAACTGTTAAAGTAATGCTATAGAAAACAGTGTTAAACTGTTAAAGTAATGCTATAGAAAACAGTGTTAAACTGAAATATTACTATACCGAAAAATAAATTTAAATTTTTATTGGTTTTATTTTTGCATAAATTTTTAAATAAAGTTAAAGAATCTTAAAACATCGAATTTACATAAAGAGTGTTAAAAGAATGCTTTGTCCTATGATGACTGTAAAGTTATTATATGTTTAAAACCTTTGTCTCATTGTTAAATTACTTGAAGCAATAAGAAACTGATTTGTATTTAGATAAGTAAGTTCTTATTTTCAGTCCAAAGATTCAAATCGATAATCTGAAAACTAGTTTTAACAATGTAAAATTGGAGAAGAGGCACTTAAACTGTCCTTTCCTTTCCTACCCGAGGCACAGAATTCAATCAACCTTCCTAACTTGTTAAAGAACTTCGACCCAATAATTGAGGAAAAATTGGGAGCCTAAAACTTTTCCTGGCATACACCCTCATCTTCTTTTCCATCCCATCTCAAGTTTTTTTAAGTGAAAAATAAAAAGAAAAAGAAACTCGTCGAGTACGTTAAGAGGAGAATTAAGGTGAACCTTCTTACAGATTTTGTTTTCAACAAAAGAATTCAATTCGAAGAGAAACTTTACAACAGATTTTTCCAATCAAAAGTTCAAATAAATATTGAAGAGTAACTGTAGGGATAGAAGGATTCAAATAAAAATCCTAATATCTCGTAGGAACTGAAAATAAAACAATAACTTGTTAAAAGTTATTTACTTTAACTTTCTTATTCATAATTTGAAATGATAATGAAAATGCTATAATTTATTTGAAGTAGTGACGTATTAAATATCTTTTATTCCTGATTAGTAATTATCCTATCAATGAGCGCAGTTCAATTAATTCCAATCAAAATGTTTAATTTGCCTATTATAATGTATGCATAACATCCTGAAAAGATACGTTATTAATTAATATCTCCTATAGCTTCAAAAGATCAGTCTGGGCTTGAGTCCTTCTTTTTTCTTTACTTTTTCCCTCTTTTCCCCCTTAAGAATCAAATATCAGAAAATTCCACTTATCTTGGTAAACATCAATATTATTATATAAATTATCATTTGAAATGTAATATGTTAGTGAACGAAATTGGTTTCAATAACGTATATTGAATATATACGTTGAATTAGAATCCTATTAAAAACCCTTTCACAAAATTCGTTTGGCATAAAAGGAAGCTACCTATTTAAAGGGCCTAGTAAAATTGGTTCAGGGAGAAATCTCCATGTCGAATTTTGCATATAAATGGCCGACATCTTAAATTAAGAAGGTTTATCGTAAACATTTTTTTTAGTGAATACCTAGGAGCTAAGAGGAACGTGTCTAAAAATTGCATGGTCATATATATAGTTCCAGAGGTTCCAAAGATATCGTGAGGAGTCAGTCAGTCAGAGTTACACATTTGTATTTTATATATGTATTAGTATAATACCCTTTCAGTAGTCCTAGGCTTTTAGGCACTGATTAATAAAACTTCAATATCACATTTCTCATTGCAATATTTTACCTCTCTTTAAGGCAGCTTCACCCCTAAGAGATTTTTTATAATTATATATGAAAAAGTATACACATACATGAAGATTATAGATTATTGCATATGTGCAAAATGCACTTAATAATTTACAAACATTTTTCTATTGCGAGTCTTTATTAAAAACTGACATAAATCACTGGTAAATCAACTATGTCTGAATATGTATATTATACATGTCTTTCAATGTCCGTCATTTTCAACAGCATATATATTAGATAAAACAGAGAGCTGGGTTACAACTGCGCTGCGTCAAGAAATAAAATTACAATATGGAGATACAATGTACGCATGGTACATGGTTTTGAAGTGGCTAGAACTCTCCACTACGGAGCTAGTAAAATGCTCTTAATATAAGGTTTGACTGCTAGGTTCGAACAAGTGGTTCGTCCTACCTGTCTAGTCCCAGTACAAGGGCAAATTACTACTACTACTGACTCACATATGTAGATAGAGTGCGAAAAAGAGAAAAGAAAAGAAGTCCAGGATTTCTTAGAACCGATAAAAATGATCTTTTACAAAAGGCTTCTTTCAAAATAGAAAATACTATTTGAAAGCGCTGATATTTGGCTCTTACTTATGATATATCATGCAAGATTTGAAGAAAATGTGCGGTCTAAAATAACTTATACAATCAATATTGGCACGGAAAAATATTATAGGAGGGGGAAGGTCGGATACAGTATACAAAAAACTCTGGAAGGAGATTTATTGACCTCATTCACACAAAAAGAACCCTGTAAAAGAGGGTCCAGTTGATTCATGTTGTGGACCATTTGGAAGCCAAAATGTTTATAGAGACAAATTTAACAGCTTTTAAATTAAACTTATATCATTGGATGTAAAAAAAAACTCATGCGGAATAATAGGGCGTCGATTAGTCTAACAAATGAAACTCGCTGGATTTATATAAATTCACCCATCTGGAGGGGCAAATCACCACTATTATATTTGTTAGTAGCATCCCTTTTTAAGACAGATTTCCTCATTGATCATTTCTCCTTCTATGAAATAGCTTCAATTATATAGTGATTTCATTTAATTGATGAGTAAATAGTATGTGAAATGTGGGAATTATGTTTTTGAGATTAATTAATTACCCCAAAAATAAATAATTAATTTAAGAGAAGAATAATTCGATATTAATTAATTAGCTCATTCCTGGAGAAAAAAAAAAAAGTTTCTGAGAAATTATATTTTTTACATAATTTACTTTCAAATGTTTAATGTTAAATGTGTATAGGTATTTAGATCCCATGATAAAATGTGATAATTTGTTAAATAAATGGTAATTTAAATTTGTTGTTCAAGTTATTATTAAAATGCCACCTCCCTTCTTACTAAAATGTCAAATTCCTTTATATTCCTCATTATCTCTAATGATTGAAAAGATTGCTCTTCTGACAAAGACTGGTCCCACAAACATGTCCTTTGAGACGCAGGGCTCTATGTTCAGTTTGTTTTCATAAACTTGCTTTGTTCTTTTAGAACTCTTCAGCTAGGAGTGTGTGATGACGTAAGTTAATCACTCTCCTGAGGCCATCTAATGTTATTACCTAGTTCACCAAATCGGGGGGGGAAATTTGTACTCTTTATACATATATCTTCACTTATTTTCCTTCAGGCTGGAGTGTCCTTTTCAAAAAGAACTTTCCCTTAGTTGTAAATAGGTCGGATGATTTTGATAAGCTGATTTTGTTTTTTTAATAAATCATATTTACTGGATCATAAAATTCATTTGATAAAAAGAGAAGTATAAATGGCTTTTTAGTCTATAATGGTTAAACGTCGTGTATGTTGATGGGATAAATCTCTGTTTTGACAACTTGTGATCCTTTCTCATCGTCCTGAGGGAAGGATGAACTTAAACCGAGCTTTACCTTGAGGGCGTAAGCTTTGAACTCGACTTAGAGTAATCTAGTATGAAAGTTTGAGATGTGTTCTAAAATCCAATAAAAAACAATAACCTCACTGCTCAAATTCTCACGATTTTAGTTAACTCTCTTGAATTTCTGATTTCTTTATGTGCGTACTTGATCCAGTAACGGAACGAAATTTCAGCTCTGTTAGCTCTGGAGAAAAAAAAAAAAAAAAAAAAAAAAAAAAAAAAATGGATAGTTTCCAGGATATTTCTTACTAGTTTTTAACTTGTTTTCTTTTTACAACACAGAATTAGTATTGCATTGGTTTATTGTGAAATAATCAAAGTAATTAATAGAAAAATGGTTTAAATCAGAGCTTTACAAGAAGTTGACCCAATCAACTTAAGATTATAAAAATAACCTGTTCTCACTACACCGTTTAATGGATTGACTATCAGTCAAAAGCCACCCACTATCGATTTCGTATTAATTGTTTTGGGCCCTGTTTTTTTCAATTATTTTTTACAGAGTTAATGATAAGCTAATAAGGACCTAGATAGGCTAATAAGCCAAACGTGGATTAAACATAATTTAATACATTTTGGTGACTTTAGGTGTAAATAAATACTCATTAATAAATGGTTAAAAGGTGACATTCCATCTCTTATATTGGGACATCTTCAAACCTTGTTAAAGATCTAAGTTGTGTAAAATCATTAAAAGTTTTTTCTTTAAATCGTCAGAATTTTTAAATAAAATTTTATGAGTCATTCAGTAGTTGTCTAGTTGACATCAAGTCACTGACTGAACTATTCTGGATTTTTATTTTTTTTAAATATGTTACTTTAAAACAGACAAATTTAAATGTTTTTATTTTTCTCTCTAAAAAAAACCTACTAAACTCAAAATACTAACTCTAATACTAACTCTCTACTAAACTTAAAATACACATTTAAATAAAAACTAACTTTAGCATAAAATAGAGTGCTTATTTAGGAGAAGAGGAATATATCTTCTACTAAATAAGTTCAAGATATACTCTCAGAAAGATAAACTCTGCAGGGCTATTGTAAACTATAAATTAATGTTTATTTCAAATGAGAAAATGCCTTTATTACATAACTGTAGTAGTTCGTAACGAAATATATTTTTAGAACTAGAATAATTGTAGTATCATTATTATTTTAACTACGCTCACTTGAGTAGGCTTGATAGTTAAGGAGTCACTTGTTATTTAAGAGATAATGAGAGATGCTCTACTATGAACACTTGGACGACAGAACCTGTTTTTAGACAATTGAGCGCTACTTCCTCTTCCCCAGATAGACAACAGGTCAAAAAATAAACCTGAGTAGAAAGATGAAGACTTCTGCCGCGAGATAAGCTTCCCGATAGTCATGCTGTCATAGTTTTACAATACCACATCTTGGAATTTATGACATACACTCTCTGAAATTGTCTAAATATGACATTGTTTAATGTCACACAAACAGAGATCTCTCGACGAAATTCAAAAAACAAAATGTCAAATATAATGTCCTGAGATTCTTCTATAGCGACATTTCGTGGTAAACAATTGAAAGAATAATAACAAAATTTAGCAATTTAATTACATGTAACAAAGTCAAAATGGTAGGTACTCTTATAGAAAAGGGGCCCCATTTTTGTTTTTTATACAGACGAGTTTATATCCCTTAGTCTAACTACCTATTAAGACAAAGGGATATTCAGGCCAATATGCTTTGGGACTAAGGAATATCACACTTTTATTTTAAAAAAGTGTGTATTTGGTTGTAACAAAGTATATTTAATTAAAAAAAAGTGGGGGGCCCTTTTCTATAAAAGTGCCGTCAAAATAATAGTACTTAAACTTTTTAATATTATTATTAAATTAATTAAGCTGTTTGTCTTATAACAAACATGGACCAAATTAAATGTCTTTTTAAAAAAAATCGAATATAAAAAACAACAATTCATGCAACTTCTTACAGAAATTTACCCATCAGGATTAACCTCCATTCCTATTCCTCCCTTTTTCCAGAATAATTAAGTGTTATTATTCTTTTACTTTATTAATTTTAAGAAGAAAGATAGGTGCTAGGAGTATCATATCAATACTAAGATAGATGAGTAACTCTTTTTTAGATCGTTGAGATCTCCCGTGGGAGGCAGGAGCAGAGCCTGGAGAAGATTTCTGTTTTATTCACTGTTCGCCTGGGGTCTGCCAAGTCTCGTCTCTGCAGTCACTCTGTTTGCTGAATTCACAGACTATTTGCCCGAGGAATTTAAACCGGACATCGTAAAGATTGCATGCTTCTTCTCTGGTAAAAACTATTGCTTATTATACAATTTGACTCAGATAATTGAATTCGTGTTTGATGAGTTAATCCTCTGCTGTGATTAATCTTCTTTTCTATTGCTTAATGGTAACATCCACAATAAAAGGAAACATTTGAAGCATTGCCAAGGGATGCTTGGCCTTTAATATGGAAAAAAACAGTAAATAATTTTCTGTGGTCTTCATGTCATGCTAAAAAAATGAGGTCAGTGAAGATCCATATTTTTCTGTTTGTTTTTTTAAAAAAAAGACCAAACTTCTATTACGTTTTCTTACAATGACGTTTATTATTGGCTTAGCAGCGTCTGAGTTCTACTATTTTATGCAATATTGGAGTTCATTCGACCCAAACGTTATCTAGGTATCTACCTATATAAAATCCAACAATACTTTTCCTATATAACTTCGGAGAAGTTGAGGAAAAGTAAAAAGTACCACTCACTTACTCACAGACTGACATCACGCTTTCTCTGGAACTGCTGGACCTATAACCATGGTATTTCGTTGGTATGTTCTTTATACCCCCTTAGTGCTCACAAAGAAATATTTTTTGATCCAAGATGGTGGCCATTTAAATGGAAAATACGATATGACGATATCTCCGGAACCAATTGCACTAGAACCTTGAAATTTTGAAGTTAGCTTGCATTTATAGAAGGTACTTTTGTAAAAGGGTTTTTTAATCGGTCGTCTTGAATCAAGATGGCGGCTATTTATATGCAAATTTGAGCATGACAATATGAAATTTGGCTTTCTTTTATGGCAAAAAAACTGCCAAAAGGCCATTTTGTTTCAAGATAGTGCCGTATACTTATTTAAACTATGTTCCTTCACAAACATAATAATCACCACTTCTTTGAAACCTAAAATAACATTGATATAGTATGATAATTTATAAATTAATGTTGATGTCTGCCAATATGGATTTTCTAAAATTTCATCCCTAAGGAGGGAAGTAAGAGATAAGTAAAAAAGGCGGGGAATTGAGTCCAAATGGAACTCGTGAAGTTTGGAAGTTAATACACTGGAAAAGACTTCTCTTTAAGATGTAAGCATGTATTTAACATTAAGTTATCATTTTTAATGCTCCTCCAGTTGTCGAAATCAATTATTATTAATAATTTTGCAAATTACAATAATTGCTTCGTTATAAGTCATTACTTCAATAAAACTATATCGAAAGAAGAAGATTCGTTTAAAGATGTGAAAATATCAATGGCTATTTGAAAATGAACTTTTAAGGGAAGAGGACTCCAATTTCAAAGGGATAAAATTGAAAGCTCTTTCTAGTTAGCAAAACTTTAGGTTTCTTCATTCAAAGAAATTTCAAAATTAAATTTAAAGAGTTAACCTTGTTTGGCGCATTGTGGCTCCATTCCTTCTTGTATTGACAGGAGCCTTCGTTTCCATAATACGCACTGCACTTCAATTTCTTTAAAAGCCTCTCCAACTGACACGAGAGAGAAAACATTATCATGTGCATGCTGCACTTTTACAATGAGAGCAACTTGCATTTTCTGCATCATTCTCTAGGCATAATCGCAACGTGAAACATATGAACTAGAAAAATCTAATTTTTCAAAATTATATCTTATGAAGTGGATTTATTTTACTAACTTTTATTTTATGATACTAAAGGATTTACATCTTGTAATGTAAGGGATTTTTAAGCTCCCGTGTGCGCGTGAAGGCTCCGAGCGTTGTGCGTGAAGGCCTTGACAGATAAAACTCCTTATCGATCTTAGCCTGACCATTGAAATTTGATACAACTTTTGTATTTATGATTTTTTTTCTTTGGGTTACAATTATTGAACTCCAGAGCAGTATGAATGTATTGTCTACGAAATGTATTTACGTATAAGGATGACTTGTGTAAAAGTTCACCGATTTAAATTTGGTGTACGTGTTCCTTTTAGCAATACTCAAACTCAGAGAAGTTAGATAGGATATGGAGACTTTATTTTCAGAGGAGTTGAGTTCGTTGGGGAGCGTTATCCGTCAAAGCGTTCACGTCCAGCCAAACGTGGTTTCATAATAATTTAAAATTGGATTTTTAGGACGGGAAAACATTTTATATTTATCTATTCTTTGAGACAAACTTTTTTTTAGTAAAAATAACAGCGACACTGCTTTGAAGTGTTAAAAATTTCCAAATCTATTTAATCGTATCTAAACGTTTTTAAGAGAAAATAACGTAGAAAAAAATGTATAAATACTCTCAATTTGTCTCATCATTATTGACAAGGTACTTTTTCTCTCCGATGCATAGAAACAGAGATTTTAAGCTCAATTAAAAAAAATCTGAAAATTTTGACTTTCGTTTCTGCTTACTTGGTTTCTTGGCCTTGGTCTATACAACAAATCCAAATATTATGGATACCCGACCTTTTGTAAGAAAATCCATTTTTTGTACATGTTTATTGATTAGACTATGGAGGTTATAATAAATAATTACAAGATATAAAGAACTTTTTATATACTACGTTTTTAAATATTCTGTTGAATCATATGTAATGTTGATAATATAATTGTCATTGTTATATAATGTTAGTGGGAAAAAAATAGTTCCGAATTTATTTACTTCACATAAATGACAACCTTAATGATGATAATGATCTTAAACCTATAAAGGCGGAGACACACCTGAGCATTCGCCCCGAATGAGCATGCGTTTCCGTTCGGCTCGTCCTCTCCATATCTAAGCGATTCGGGGCGAACGCTTGCTCATTCGGGGGCGAACGCATGCTCATTCGGGGGCGAATGCATGCTCATTCGGGGCGAATGCTCAAGTGTGTCACCACCTTTAAAGGACAAATCTTTGTACAACGGATCTCACCTCATCTTAGATCAATTAATTTATTTCTTTGTTTACTTTTCCTTTTTCGCTGTCATTCAATATTTACCTCTTTATTAATAAAAAATCACAAATTTGAAACCCGTCAAAATGAAGATTGCAAATATGGGACATGTCAAAACAAATAAAAATAACAATAAAATAACTTGTGGATTTTTTCCGAACTAACCTTCAATACAGCAAAATTTGTTGAAAACAACTTAAATTCTGCTGAAAGATGGCTAAATAAAAGTATTAAAATAATGCATTGTCATCGTGTTCTGAGCTATTCTAAAAATTTCAAATGTCTAGATACTTGGGAAGTTAGTTAAAAATCGATTGCAAGATTTGTACTGGACAAATAAACAAACAAACAAGAAAGCAAGCTAATAAAAACGTAGTAAAATAAATTTTATTTTTAGAGAAATTATGGCGGGGAGGAGAAGCCTAGAATTTTTTTGAATTGATTAAAAAGATGATGGTCTTATAAAAGGCCAAATGCTCTTTCGATTAATTAACCCGTAACTATTATACGTGGAGAGATATTTCTTCAAATACTTTGCTAACCATGTTTTTTTTCCTCATAAAAAGGTATGTGTAATGAAAAACAAAATGGTAAATTAAAAATATTATTTAAGGAAGTAGTTTTTATCCGGTTAAAAAATAAATCTTTTACACACAATTCGCATTTATGACAATTGGGTGTATAAGGTTTTCAGCACTAGGTTCTTCATACTTTTTGTTTTGTCGAGTAAATATTATTAGTTTTTAAACCGGTAGAAGGGGTTAATGAATGTATCTAACGCATTAATGCTAAAAATGTTCAGTCGAGGATCTTCCATTTATTATTAACTGATAGTGAGTTTAACTGAAACTAAATATTATTTTCACTCTTTTATCAATGCTGAAGTAAACGTGCATCAATAATGTTTTTGACCCAAAATGACCCCCTCAATATAATAAATTACATGTTATTTATTCTTCCATAATAATTAAATTAATTATTTTCTTGTTATCTCTCAAGATATTAGCCAATGCTAGAATATATTAATCAAACTAAACTAAAAACAATTATTGTAATATTCTGAGTATTATTTTAATTAAAATATGCAAATAATCAAAATAAAAATAAATTGTTTCTTAATGTGGGGATTCCTAGTAGTGGTTCCTGGTACCGAATTAAAACAATCGGATCACTGTACCTTGCCGTGTTATTCTTAGAAACACTCCTTGATTTTTTGTTTTTTAAATATTTTATATTATTTCCTGCTTATTTATGTAAATGTTGAAAATAATATACAAATGTTTTTGTTCCTGGAGATAACAAATCTCCAGGTAAAAGTTAAAATCAAATTAATATTTTAACTTCTGGTGAAAGGACTTTTAGCTTTTGAATTATTGCTTTTGTATTGTAAGTTGGGACGGTAAAACACTTTCTTTATTTATTATCTTGCCTAAACAAAATAGACTGACAATTAGTGTGCCACATAGCTTCATCGCATCCTATTAACAAATCATTATTGTTTAATTTATTTAATTGGAAGTTGTGTGATCGTTCTGAAGAACAAAATTTCTTTTTGACTCCGATTTCAAAAATTTCAAGACAGAAATCCGTGACATAAAATATTTTCGTTCTTCAGAACGACCTCATAGCATCCGTTACCTTCGGTAGGCTCTGAAGCAAAATCAATTTAAAAATATGTGTATAAAAAAATTCGGTTGCCCGGAACAATTCTATAAACATACAGTAATACACCTCTTTTTAATATATGTAATATTATAGTTAAATGTTTTTTATTTTTATAAATCTAAAGGCTGATTTGAGGTTATCAATAGTATTTAATTTAACTTGTCTCAGTTAGCACAAATTAGCACACCTACATTAAAGTATAGCTATGATGGTTTATTCAATGTTTTGCTAAAAAATATCTACCCTATTAGCACATAACGGTACGATTAATAAAGGTCTGTACAGGATCAAATTGTCAACTTGAGACAGTTACAACCGATTCTGCTAATTCTCACGATGTAATTTGTGCCGACCGGTTGGCCAAACCTCTGCAGACAAGTTTGACATGTCAGACCTTACGTCCTTTCTATTGTTTATAGTAAGAAGTAAGTAATAGAGAGTTCCCCCGGGGGGGGGGGGGATTTTGAGGGGGTTGATTTATGAGGCTATTATGCTTTAAATAAAAATAATAATTAGGAATCTCGTCGCTACTCACTACCCACTTATTTTATTTTAATATCGATACATGCCTACAAGCTAGAACCGGACTGTTAATTTATCATCGGTTCCATATTTTTCATCGAAACCGTTTTTGTTGCTTCCCTTCCCGGAACAACTTCCCTCCATTGGACCCTTATCGTAACAAGTACCGGTAACTCTTATCGATACAAGTACCGGTAACCCTTATTGGTACAAGTATTGGTAAGGTTAGACGCTGCGGGACAGTTAGACTCCGGTACAAGTACCGGTTAAAGATTCTGGGACTGTTAGAACGGTGGCAAAGCGAGACTCGGTTCCAAGTTACCGGAACACGAGACACCCCTAAATTATTGCATCATATGTAGATTTTTAACCAGTTTTTAAATAATTAAAGTATTTAATATTTCATCTGTACTTTATAATTTACTGAATTGACTAACTAAGAAATATGAGATGTAGGTTTTCCTAACCTGGTTACGAAACTTACCTATTTAATTTCTAGAGAAAATTGAAGCGCAAAATGTAATTACGTTTAATTAACAATTTTCGCTTTCTAAAAGTTCAACTTTTAAGAATCTAAGTTTGGGTTTTTTCTTGTTTCTTATTGTTTGGTAACTCATCTTTCTTGAGTTAATAATTTTTTTTCGTCTTAGAAGCAAGAAAAGAAAAAATAAGTTTTACAATTAGCGAAGATTAGTTCCTTTTATAAAAGTTTGACCTAAAACTCCAATAAGAAATATCTTCTTTTTTTATTTCAATAAAACTTTACACTATAACGATATACTACTATTACACATTTTATAAAATTATGAGAAAATTAGGGAAGATTGTTGAAAAACCAGATTTCAAGATACATAAAAGACGGATTGCATTAAAAAATGGTTGATTAGATATTTTCATTTGGTGAAAAAAGTAGTAAGATCATCATTTTTAGGGTCCGTAGGCAAAACCAAGGACCCTTATATTTTCCTGCGTGTGTCTGTCCGTCCGTCCTCTCGCGTGCTCTCACGGCTACACCTTTCGTCCGATCACTTTGAAATTTGGCATGTATGTGTCTTGTACCTACCCACATATTTTAAAAATATAGCGGCTTAAAAAAAAAAAAAAAAAAATTCAAAAAAATTAGGGTAAAAAAACTTAAGGGTTAAAATTTTTTTATTTTTTTTCGACACCGTGAGGGGTATCATATGAAAGGGTACGTCGAGCTGATTACAAAAATATATAATTCTTTGGATATAACTTTGATAGGGCGAGCGTAGGCTAGTTTAAAGTGGGTGTGAAACGTGTCCCCCCTCCCTCTATCTCGCTTATGTGAAGTGCAAAAAATCTGAAATAATTCAAAAACAAATCTGAAACATTCTTCGACCAAAAGTAAAGTTACCACTTTTTGGAAATTTCGAAAAAATATTATTTTATTTTTTATTGACAAAATACGTTTTTTTTTTTTTTATAATTATGGTCTTTTCGATGTATTTATATGGTTGTAGTCCGGTTCAGTGGCAAAAAATTCTTTATCAGAGTGTGTTATGAGAATATCAGACCCTTAGAATTGTTCAAAGTAAGCTTTTTAGCATTTTAAAAAACACGGTTTATACACTTTACAGTTAAACACTATATAGTGTGGCCTACGGACCCTCGCTGTGTGCTGACTAGCACACACTTGACCTGTTTATTAATCATAAATACTATTTCATCATTCATTAATATAAATATTAATTTATTTTATTTAGCACTTTTTTGAACAAATATCAATTTTGAAAATGATTTTTTCATTTTAATAAATTATTTACTTAATTTCGTTTCAGTAGGAAAAGGTAAGTTAATTTGAAAAGGGTATTGATCTTTCAACCTGTCATACAGACAAGAGCGGTCACGCTAAGCTTAATCTCATATCACTGTTTTCTCTCATCTCTATGATATTCAATGATAATCTCTTAATATTTTTTGTTCGACTGGAAAGGAGACCAATTATAAGGGTTATTTGTCTTAACATTATAAAATTTGGCCTGAAATCTATCAAGCGTCCCATCACTATTAAATAATGCTAAAGTGCATACCCTTTATAATTTTTTGTACACATTTTTCATAATTATATTCTGTTCTAGGTATGTCCAATGGAGGGTTGTTGTTCTTTACGGTTCCAGTTGCTATAATGATCACAGCCAATGTAATATTCTTCTGGCTCACTGCTCAGTACTGCATCAAAGTCAAAAGCGAGCTAGAGAAGATGAGGCACAGTGCTTGCGCAGAGCGTAAATTTCAGGCCGACAAAAACAGGTGTGCATAATTATTATTTTATTAACTTAAACGATATAAAATACGATTTTTAATTTAGTTCTTCCCTTCATTTAGATAATTTATATTATAATAATTTTTGATGACAATACTGACTTACCAAAAACTTTTGAACAAGGAGGAGAATGGTTTTAAAATGGTGTATGTAAATGGGGATGTGATTATTTTAGACTTGTCAATACAGTTCCGGACCTTTCAGTGGCATGCCATTTTGCCGCCTCGATCAACAGCTTGATATTTTCTCACCATTTCCATCGAAATTCGTATAACATTAAATTCCCTTACTAATACTAAAAATGTAATAATAATCTTACTAATACTAAAGGTCCTTCTCATACTCAAGTTGCTAGTGTATGAAGTTAGCTGCATAAGGCGCAATTGATATTTTCTCACCACTTCTTTAGAAACTGGTGTCTAGAGTTGTGTGTGTCCTGCTATGGCATTGTAAACATGTTGTGTTTGCAATGCCACATTACCCTTAATAACCTAGCGTTGCCCTATGGAAACAGCAAAACCCTTTCCCTTTATTATTGTCTAGAGATGTGCAAGTTAATATTGAACATTTTTAATGTTAATATTATGTCAGAAGCAGGACTAAATTAATTTTTCATCATTATATTTATTTGTTTTGTGCAACACGTATGTGACAAGACAGATTTAAAAAATGGGTTATTACAATTTTGTGACATGGAAAGAATTTTAATTTCTTTAATTAATTAAATCATTTTATTTTTGGTAATGGAACTATTAGAATAAAGAATGATTAAAAATATAAAATAATTGCAGCTTCACAAAATTTAATTTTTCGGCCCTAAATTGAGCATCAATTTGAAAGTTGCCATATGGCAATGCTAGGACATTAGCCTTACAGTTTTTTTTCAGTCGTAATTTTATTCAATCATATTTACATACAAAGTTTTGATGGTTTTTTTTGCCTAATTTTAATTTTTTAAAATTATTTTCTAAATATTTCTCAATTAGTTCTTTATTTTTTAAATTATTTTGTTAAATAAGTATAATTTAAAAAAATAATATTGGGCTATTCTTTTAACATAATATGTATGTAATAATATCTTTATTTTTTATAACAATTGAATAATATATATATTTTTTTAAAGGTAATAACAAAAAAACATGCACAATTCAAATAATAACGAAATAATTACAGAATGTTTCAGATAAAAACCATGATAATGTACAAATGTTGTAAAAAAAAATTAAATTTACGTTTTCGTTCGTTAAATAAATTTAGTATTTTGTTAGTATTATTTGTGCTTTTTTAACCTAAAATTTATTTTTACATACATTTTGTAAAAGAAATTTTTTTAAAAAAAATTTAGAAAAACAAAACTGTAGGGCTAATATCCTAGCGTTGCAATATAGTGCGTTGCAACAGCAACGGGACCGTTAACAGACAAAATCCCCAGAAAAAAACAACAAAAAAATCCCCAAACAAATAATTCGGGCAGTTAAGGAAATTATGTAGTGAATGTTAGACCATGTAAGTTTTATAAATTATAAAGAACCAGCCTCCTTATACCTAATTCTGGTTCAACATAACACACTTGCCTTAACTTTAAACAATCTTCTAATTTAAATACATAGTTCCTACATGAAATATAAAAAATAAAAATGCAAACGTATATAAGTGTTCATCTAGAAATATAAAATTATTTCTTCCTAATTCAATAAAACAATCTGGTGGATAGTTTTAAAATGATAAGTCTCAGTTAACAACATTCATAACATTTGACATTTTTTGTATAATAACACACACACACACAAAAAAAATCTAACAACATATATTATTAGTATGAGAGTAACAGTAAAGAGCAATAAAACGTAATGCTTATAAATTCTATGGAAATTGTGTTCTTTCTCTTAAAAGTTTAGTCTTGAAAAGGTGTATTTTTTTTTACTTAATTTTATTTTAAGTGACTTGGTCCTAAATAAATATTTTAACTTCATTTCGGAGAATGCTAACTAAGTTAATAAACATTAACACCTTGAGCTAATGTTTAAAAATGTATAAAGAGGTTTTTGAGCATTGCAAATGTGTTTTAAAAAGAAACCCTTACTTAAAACAATATGACAATTAATTTATAGACCCTTGCTCCATTTTGATATATATATATTTTTTTTCAAAGCCTGTTGTTCAGTATTTTAATCCGAGAATATATATTTTTATTTGAACTATAAGAAAAGGTTTACAAAGAAGTAATTTTCCTAGAATTAAATTTTTAACTGGTTAAAGAAATAGGCTGTCCATATATTATTTCTTTCTCTTGGCACGAGCTCACTTAATTATTAGATGAAACTGTGTGACAAAAGCCTGATGTTTTAAGCATACACAGAATTCGTATAAGAATAAATATTCAAATATATATTCTTTTACGAATTCTGTGTATGCTTAAAACATCAGGCTTATGCCACACAGTTTCATCTAATAATAATTAAGTGAGCTCGTGCTAAGAGTAAGAAATAATATATGGACAATGGACAGCCTATTTCTTTAACCAATTAAACATTTAATTCTAGAAAAATTACTTCTTTGTAAACCTTTTCTTCTTTCTCTCGTTCAAATATATAGGTATTCTTGGTTTTTAAATACTGCACAACAGGGCTTGAAAAAATTAATAATAATTGTTTTGGCATAATTGTTTTTATAGTAGACAGTAGACGAGAATGCTAAATGGCTCTGTGGGTTAAACTAAACACCGGGCTAAATTTTAGATAAATTCTAAGTTAATATCTTTCAAGGCTTTCGTGGCTAGAGACCTCAAAACATGCTAGATTTTAATTTGAAACCCGCGTCTAGAGTCTAGAGGCTTGTAAACTCCTACGTTTCCTTCTAAATTAGATAAAGATGAATTGAAACTATAAAAATAGCAACAGATCTCAAATGTCATGACTGGATTATTTATAAAACAAAATTTGAGATTAACTAAGGGGAAATATTCAAAACCATTGAAGTAAAAACTATGTGCCATGCCATCATTTAAAGAACTATGTACCATGTCAACTATGTGCCACATTTAAAGAAAATAGTTTTCTTGATAAAATTTTCTATAAAAAGTTTAATAATAACAGTTTGGTTGTTTATTATTGACCGGTTTCAAATGTCAGCAAGGACATTTTTTTTATTCTACATCTTGAAACAAGTTTTTTCCGGGATAACGATTTATATGGTTTAATTGAAATTTAAATGTATTACATTTAAATTCCATTAACACGTTGTTCAGGTAGACATTCTTTAACTCAGTGGACTTTAAAATGTGCAAATCTATGGAAATATCATAATCGAATTTTCGCGGGTTCACATAATTTTCGTTCTCCATCTCTACATACTCCGTATATAAGAATGTAAATATTAGGATTATGAAATTACCCCAAAGCCTCCGAAGCAGGGGGGAGGAAAATAAAGTAATAAAACTAAGGAAATTTATTTAACAATATTTATTTAAATGCTAATTAAAAATATATCCAAAGAGATTTAATAATAATACATATTTTATTTGAACATTTATGGCTTTTGTTTATTAACAAATTCACGAAATCATCTGCCAATAAGTACATGTTTATGTATTTATTTTATTTAATTTTTATAATATGTTGATAAAATACATCATAGTAAAAGGTTTTTAAAAATTAATTTATTATAAGAACAATTTTCTATTACAGTCTTTAAGAATATCGAACTTCTATAAAAGAATCTATAGTGCCAAGAAAGAAGTCCAGCCTTGAGACAATTAGTTTACTCCTGCAAAAATTACATAAATTATTCTTCAGTAGATATATATATAATTTTCCCGATTGCAAGGGAGATATTGAAATGGATTACTTTAAACCTATGCTATTTTATCAAAATTGGAAAACTTGTATTCATTGACAAACTGAAAAATTAAATAACATACATACTTGTCCTCGACACCTTGGGACTACGTATACTGCTTTTATAAATAATGAACATGGTTCACTCTACAAGTGAACGAGGAGGAGACGCTGAAGAAAGCTACGAAAAATTTATAACATAATCAATTTTTAATTTTTCCTTTTTTTGACCTTCTATAATAGATTTGAGGAGTTTAACCTTCTCTTCACTGTTGTTTTGGTATACGGTATCCCGCAACATTTTTATTAAACAATGTGATAGGAAACGCTCTACATAATACAAAACGTAGTGTGGCAGAAAACGGGGGTTGTTTACAGTAACTTATACATGTATTTGGTTTAATAGGGTGTCTAATTCTTTGTAGATTTATTGTAGGTTCGACTTAGGTTTAAGTCGTTTGATCTTAACTTCAGCAGAACAATTTAATAAGTGTACAGCATGTGAGTTTATTAATAAACATAAATCTAAGTAAAACTAGACTAGCAAAATAGATATTGGAAAAAATTACAAAGAAAAATCGTTTATCTTTACCTTAAGCAAGTAAATCATTAACTTCTTTGTTGATGGTACCAGATTCTACGCTTGAGCTTGGCATGGTTTCATTCAGCGTTTTTTGTAGTTCCTCAACCTTCTTAATAGCTTTCTGAATTCCACCGATGAGTTTAGCGAAGGATTTCTCCAGATCATCCCACGATTCTTTGTTCTGAGAGACTTGCTTCCTAACATCAGTTGAATCCGTTGAAATTGAATCAGCATCAGTTGATGGATAGCTGTATACTGCACAAATAACGGTTCCAAAAAGAATTAATATTGCTATTCCCTTCATATTTTTAATATTAAAAAATAATTAGTTTATAAAGTTAGTAATAAAGATTAAATTGAAAATACTTCTAATAGACTCGGATATGACTGAATGCGTATCATGAAAAACTAGACGAATATTAATATCATCTTCTTATCGTAAAAAAGCGATAATGAAGATCCGGTTATCGTCTCCTTTTAGCATCGGTTATCAGCTTATTTATTTTTATTATATATCTGATAAGAAAAAGCTGATGCAAAAATTATATTTTTATCGTTTAATGTGTAATCGGGATTACCCTTTAGTAAACAAAATGCAAAATATTCAGTAGAATTATTTTTATTTCTGGATAGTATAGTAGATTCAAGGAATAGATTTTGTTAATTCTGAGACCTTTCTTTGTTTGGTTTGCTAATAAATATATATTAGTGTCAAGTAACATTAATTTGAAAATAACATACGCATATACGGTTTATCTTTATTAGTTCTAAATTAATTATTACAAAAATTTGACAATAGAACCTGAATAGAACGGTGCTGTGATTTGTGGATCCTTCGAGTGAACATAAGTGTCAAAGATAATGATATTTCAGAGAGGCGGGAAGACTAAGGACTGAAAGTGGAACTCAAAAGGAGAAATGATTGGATGAGTGTCGGAGTATAAATATCTTGGAGTGATTTTATCTGCAAAAGTAAAATTCCCCAAAAGATTGAAGAGAAAATAAGAACGGCTAAGAATGGTCTAAACGTAATGTGGAAATTCTTTTTTATGAGTGAGGATATAGTATTAAGAGAAAAGAAATATTTTTCAAGCAGTCACACGCACCAAACATAACTATTGCGCTGAAGTTTACGGTTTTATAAGTTTGAACACCTAGGAAAATGCTTCCGCGCATTTGGGAGAAAAAAACCTAATGGAATTAGCTCCAAAATACATGATAGGCTTATTAACATGAACAGGAGAGATACCCTATTTCTTAGTGAAAGAAGAGGTTAGAGCTGTCAGGATGGATTGCAGAATAGGCGAAAATATGTAAAAACCAAGACGAAAATCTTTCAGGTACACAAGAAGAGATAGCATACACCAAATTAATATGGGGCTTTAGTCCGCAAATTAAATGAATAGATTTTTTTAATTAACATTTTAAATAAAAAATGTTAATAATGTACAAAAAAAGAATAAAGATGATTGTATAATAACCTGTTCTATGTCGTTTATATTGTTTAGCTATATATTTGGATATTTTATTTGAGATAGAAGTATAAATCACTCTTAACTTATTCTTCTTGTATTTTCTTATTTTTTGTTTCGACATTTTTGTAGACATTGTTGAAAGGATAGTCCACTTACAGATGAAATGGATACCAGTTACAGATGAAAATAATCTCCTAGGGGAAATTTGAGTTTCTTTTGAATAAGGCATGAACATACAAAAGAATAAACACAATTGAAACAAAATTGTGTATGTCAAAGTTTATATAAGTATATAGCCTTAGTCCTGTTTGGTTTCAAATTAGAACGCACGTGGATCAGTCGGTTTTCCGGGGCTTGGATAATATGGCCTTACCTTAGCCACCTTTTAGCCTCTGAGCCCTCACTCCTTCACCCATCGAACTAGGTTTTTTGCACCATAGTGCTCCTCATGTTCAGCGTGAGTCCTGCCTGGTTTTTATGACCGGGTCAAACACTTTTCTCTAAAGACGAGAAGAACTCGTTCCTCTGCCTCGGCCATGGTCCATGTGACTACTAGACGAGCTAACATCTTATAAAGCTGAATTTTGTTCACTCTCGAAGGTCATTTGATTTGATGAGACTTGAAAGACTAAACGCAGGCATCTGCTGGCGGCTTGGATCCGGGCGTAGATCTCGGTTGTTGCTGTGTTGTCAGATGTGATTCTCGCGCCGCCCAGATATTTAAACGACTCCACTGTTTTTAAATTGTAGTCGTTCATACATAAATTCTGATCCATACGCAGACGCCTCCTTTCCTTACTCACGATCATGAATTTAGTCTTCTCTTCATTAATGCATAGACCCATCTGTTATACCGTTCCTCCAAAGATCGAAAAAATACCAGGGAAGTTCTACCGACAGCGTCTTAGGTCCATTAGCAGCATGGTTGTAGCAGTGGCTGTCACCGGTGAACACACCATTGTAGAACGATGTTAAACAGTAAAAATGAGAGTGGATCCCCTTACCTTAAACCAGTCGATATATCGAACTTTCTAGACTGCTGTCTGCTCACCCGTATGCACAGGAGTTCTCTTCGCACACATGCATAACAGCGATAACAATTTATTTTTGAACCCAAAATTCCTTCATTAAGTGCCAGAGTGCTATTCTGCTGATACTATCGTAGGCTTGCCGAAATTCCATAAATAGTTAGTGAATCGACTCATTAAATTCCCATCCCTTCTTAAGAATCTGGTGCAACGCAAACATTTAGTCCACTTTACTGCTTGCTGTTCGGAAGCCACACTGATAATTGCCTATTACCTCCTCCGCCAGGGATGTTAGTCAATTTAGGAGTTCCCGAGAAAATACTTGGTATGCTGTTGCTAAGCAGAGCTATTATTTTATAGTTTTTTTTTTGTTTATAAATTGGGCAAATAATGCAAGATGTCCAATCTCTAGGCAAACATTTTTCTCTCAAGATTTTGATAACGAGTTGGTGCAGCCAAAATGACCAATTTGCACCAATTTTACCTCTTTATAAGCATTTCCACTGAATTTCGATTTTATATCTGCCGCAATTTTGAAAATGTTTGGAACTATTTCGCGATTGTGCTAAAATTCGCTCCAATTACCTTCCTATCAGATAAATAATTCCTCTATATTTCAACTTAATATCTGCCGCCATTTTGGAATTATTTGGCAAGGAAAAGTTCCGAGACGCCATACGGCCGAATTTTTCTTATGATTTTATTTTTATCTTATAGTTTATTTTATTTTTTTAATAAATATTCAATGAGCTGGATATACTTAATAGTTTCTTTTATAATTGAAACTATATACTTTACATATTTATTATTGCGGGTAGTAAACAATAAACAGTCTAGATATCTTTTTATATAGACATTTGCTTTCTTTGGGCGAGATGGTCTAATCCATCAAAGAGTACAAACATTTAGAAGGACATCATAGAAACGAGATATAAGATTATAAAGTAACGTCTAATATGCTTTCTTCCATGTGAATAGATTAAATTGGTAACCGATCAATCAGTCTTCAAAATATACAAACATTATCGATTCTAACTCGCTAAGGATCAAAAGAGACTTTGATCAACTCCTATATGCTTGTATAAACTCATTTATAGTATATAAGAAAGAGCCATACGATATACCGAAATATGGCCTCACTTATATTGTATATACATACATACATATATATATATATATATATATATATATATATATATATATATATATATATATATATATATATATATATATATATATATATATATATATATATAAATATATATATATATATGTATATTGTATATATGTACAAATCGTACATGTATATGATGAACAACAAGGAAATAAAAATAATTCGACGTCGGTTGGTTCTAAAAATTAACTCAAGTAAAATGTAGACACTTCTCTATACCCTAAATTTATTGTTAGGAAGGGGTTAATGGGCTAAAAAATTAAATTTTTTAATCTATTTAAGATGATTTCAAAGGACACTGCTCGCCGAGCAGAGTATGAATATACATATAATGTAATATATGGGGAACATTTGTTATTTTTGAACTTAAATATATTTAATATGTTGTTTAAATTATCGATCTCTTTCTTATTTTATGTAAAACAATCGTATATTTATATTTAGAATTTAGTTATTTAGTCAAGGTTCAAAATGATGAAGAAATCATATTTCACAAGGGCAGCTCCTTATCAATTAATTTCTATAATTGTACTTTCCTGTACTCTTCCGGCTACAAATTAAATAAAAAAAGTAATTTAATTCCTTTATCTAGACTGAAACCTCGCCGGAGTTCCTTTTTACAACTCAACAGGGAGTCATACCCTAACATTCATTATTATCCGTGATATACAGCCTGCGCTTGCGGAGCTCCCCATATCTCGATTCCATATCGAATTAGCTCTTCCCCATGAAGTAATAAAGTACCACGTTGAATTCCCACAAGTCAACTTCTCGTTGTTTGTTATAACTCATGATTTTGTCAGAGGCAAGAGGAGTCAAGTCAGTAACTCATACGCCAACTATTATTTCTTATTAGGAAACCTCCTCGCTTTAGAGACACAGTGTAATTAAGTTAAGTTTTTTTTTTCTTTCTCTTTTTAAATAATTAGACAATGAGCCTTCAGTGCAATATATAAATTTATCGATTAGTTTAATTTTATCCAATCATGTTCCTCCTTAATTGCTGAAGCGGGTCTGTGTTCTAGATACATATGTCCTATTGCTACACACTATACAGTTACCAGATAAGCCAAAAGTGATGGAGCATCCACACTATACGGCAAGCTGTACGGCGTACGGCGAGCTGTTCAGTCGACGCGATGATTCAAACTTCAGCCTAACCTGAGTAGAACCTGAGTTGAGTAGAAGTGAAGCGAAGAGGCAGGGGCATAGATTAGCGCATGCGTATTATGTGAATCAGAAGCATACCGGACAACTTGTTATCGAGTACAAAAGCTTATCGAGTTTATGAGCCAAAGTAAAGACAGGAAAATGTAAAAAAAATCGACCGTGCAGATTCTTGCGTTTGTAAATTAGCAATTTAATCGAACATATTATGTTGTGCACTATGAAAGAAAGTACTTTTCTTCTTTTCTAGTTTATTAATAAGTAATGTTTTAGCTTCGTCACCCATATTTTTATAATGAATCCAAAAAATTATAGTACCTATAACAAAAATAAAAAATAATAATAAATGTTATGAATAAATTTTAAAAAATTAATTAGTTTATTAGGAATAAAATTCTAAGAGTTTATGGCGTTAGTCCGATGCAAATCAGAGCAGTTGAACAGAAGTTGTAGTTGAGGGGGAGGGGGGGGGGGGGGGGGAGGGGGCGGTTTTAGTAGAGTATTATCAAGAGTATTAAACTGCAATCATAACTTAGCCGATCTCTAAGCGGCGATGTAAACGAGTGCAGTTAGCTCCAACCTTTTTCTAATCTCCTAGTACAGTTTACAGAGTTTTAGAATCGCTTGGGGAGGGGACGCCCTAGCGACAGCGGTACCAAGCGCGGTAGTGGAGACACTATCCCTACCAAGAGCGGACAGACTCGATTGAACACCTCCTATACGTTCCTAAAACCTTGATCCTATATCTTCCCCATTCGTGTAACGTAACGCTTTTCGAGGTTAATGTGCCATAGCCAAAACATAAAAATGTCAAAAAAAATAGCAGTCACTGGCCCCACTGCAGCTTCATGTAAACATCAAAAATCCATATTATTATTTTTATTGTTAAAGTCATTCTAGATTAGACTAGCTACTTTTCTTGATTTATCCTAGTTACTTCTTTTCTTTTAAGCAGTAGAAGATATCTTTAATACTTTTAGTAATTTGATAGTAAAAATATAAATAAATATTTTATATTGCGTGCATTATTCATCCAGAAATTACGTATGTTATAAACGTGGTGTTTTGTAGTTTGTTGTTATAGCTTCAGTTTAATATTCACAATTGTTATTATTCCTAAGCTTCATATTTGATTTCTTTATCAACATTAATTTTAGTTAATACTTATGTTATTATCTTATTAATATGACACATAATATAGTAATTAACTATGTTATTTTAATGAAGATAGTATTTTAGCAGTTTCATTTTTCTGCCGCCCGCAGATAAAATATTGTATGCAACAAGACAGCAAAGGAAACATTTCTGCCTCGTTTATTCATTGCCTTCATTGTCAAATTGGTAAATTATCATAGCCTGTCCTCGCCTTCGGCTCGGAGGCTAATTTAATCACTCGTCAGTAAAAATTCCTTTTTGCTGCCTAGTTACATAAATAACTATTCTTTGTTTACTTTTCCTGTTTCGCTGTCATTCAATGTTTATCTCTTAAAATTTCAAGATAAAAAGAACTTTCTATTTACTACGTTTTTAAATTTTCTGTTGAATCGTATGTTATGTTGATAATATAATTGTTATTGTTATATAATATATAACGTTAGTAAAAAAAAAAATAGTTCCGAATTTATTTACTTCGCATAAATGACAACCATCTTGAAAGCTGGTCTTACAAAGGTACAATAAAAGGACAAATCTTTGTACAACGGATCTCCCCAACACCAAATCTAAACCGTGCCATCGATATATTTGAAATAATATAACCGATAAATAATATAATCTAAATATTTCCTGTTTTGCTGTCATTCAATGTTTATCTCTTATTTATAAAAATCACAAATTTGAAACGTGTCAAAATGAAGATTGCGTAAATATGGGACATGGCAAAACAAATAAAATTACTTGCGGATTTTTTCCGAATTAACTTTCCATACAGCAAAATTTGGTGATAACGAATTTAATTGTGCTGAAAGATGGCTAAAAGTATTAAAATAATGCATTGTCATCGAGTTCTGAGCAATTCTAAAAGTTTCTAATGTCTAGCTACTTGGGGTGTTAGATAAAAATCAATTGCAGGATTTGTAGGTACTGGACACAAAAACAAACAAACAAACAAGAAAGCAAGCTAATAAAAACGTAGTAATAAATAGAACCAATTAGATGAAATAAAAAATAGAACTTATTGTCAAGAAAAAAATGATGTTTTCCTCAAATTCCTGGCGCACTCTTATTAGTCCTTTGCCTTATTAGTCCTCTTCTTAATAATCTGTTGTAGTGTTTTATCTCCAATAAATGCAGAGTTTGCTCAGTCTATATCACGTATTAGGTGCGAATATTATATTTTTGCTTCACAAATATCAAATAAGGTTACTAGTGGGAACGGAGTATAATCTTATACATTATAATCTACACATTGTTTTGTGCTCAGATGATCAGGGCCGTTTCTAGGTGTTTTGCCGCCCTAGGCGAAATTTAAAAATCCCCCCCCCCCTACCTTTTACTATCAACGCCTTATTCCCTTTGTCATCCAGGCTAGAAGAAATGAATGTATTAGATACAAAAGAACTTGTATTTAACTTAAATCCCATCAAAAATTAAATAATTAAATAAGGACTGTTACATATTATTTAATTTCAAATATCTCATAACTTTAGTGGTATTTTTGGTTCTTTCTTTTAACTTTCTTTGGCTGTTTAGTACCTTCCTTACCTATATATTAGGAAAAGTCTTTAATAAGATCTCTTAATTATGACTAGAGAGGTTAATAAAAGTAACACTACAATATTGTCACCTCAATTTTATATATTTGAACAGACGTGTTTCGACATTATGTCATCTTCAGTGTGTTAACATAGTAAGTGAAAGACTACTACTAGTAAAGACTAGTAGTGAAAGACTACTAGTAGTAGTCTTATTATGAAGTGGTACCACAAAATCACAACCAATTATTTAATAAGATCTCTAATGTCCAGCTGGTAAGTAATGTCTTTTTCTAATAAAATAGTGGCTAGTCTCACAAGTCTTTATTGGCTTATGGAACTGCGCAGATAGGTTTCTATTAATTTGAGTTTCTCATCAAAACAAAATTTTCATCTCACATGTTTTGGCCCATTTACATCCAAAAGAGTTCTTAATATGTCTCCACTTGAGTTTATTTAGTCAAAGTAAACACATATAAAAGTAATTGTTCGGTATATGCTTTTGAAAACAATAAAATTTTTCCTATATTTATTTTTTTTCTTCTAATTTGCTCGATTTTTTCATTTTTTGATTAAACATTCATTTTTCCCTCTTCCTTTTGCCGCCCTAGGCGACCGCCTATTCTTGCCTATTAGTAGAAACGGCCCTGCAGATGATGCTAATCAATTTAGCGAAAACCTAAATACTGAGTTTTATTTGACAGACCCTCATAAACAACCCTCTCATTATAAAACAAGGTGTCGGATTATTAACAAACAAAGCCGATTCGTTTGTTTTACTGTTTTGAAGGGATAATTTCCGCTATTGAACGTTTTTCTGTGATTTAACAGTAAACTTTTTAAAATGTTCAATTTACGCTTTTAATCATAGTTATTCCTTTAATAAATTCTATGCATCAAACATCATTTCAATGCAAGTAAATGCATTCACTGATTTCTTTGATTCTTTTGATTGATATCTTTAAAAGACATCTTTAAAGCAATTTCGTTTTTCTTTTAATTCGAGGGGTAGAACAATATACATACCATTCAAACCATCTTAAAAAGAAACAAAAAACAAACAAACAAAAAAAAAAAACTAGAATAAAAAAATAATATTACACAAAAATATCGCAACGATTCTCTCCCTTGGAGTCTTGGATTAAAGTAGAAAATGAACATTTAATAAATATTTAAAAAAAAAAAAAATATTTAAAAAAAAATATATATATTTATATAGATGTAATTATTAAAATACAATAATTTATTTTTAAATTAAAAGATTGGGATTTAAATAAACCAAACCTATTTAAAATAAAAATAGACTGCCAATTAGTGTGGCACATAGCTTCCTCGCATCCTATCATGTACTTTATTGTTATACAGGGTGAGGCAAAACAAACAGTGTAGTTCGGAAGAATAACTACATCTCTGTGGTTGGGATAGGAACCTGGGAGGGGTCTCATTGTGTCCGCCCCACTCACCCTATTTTTAGTCGTTACCATGTTTTGGACATCGAGGCTTTGCCGTCCGCACGTTTTTCGAAAACGGCCGTTCTTGCGCGCCTTGTCTCTCTGAGGGGTGACCCGCGAGATCACCGGATTTGAGCATTTGCAATTTTTTCCTGTAGGGCTACCTCAAGGAAAATGTGTTCAAACATCGTCCTCACACTTTGGAAGAACTGAAGACCCGAATTAGAGAGAAAATCGCCGAGATTCCCGTCGATATGTGCCAGAAGGCGGCTGAAAGCCTGGGGAATCGCCTCCATCAGTGCATCACTGCTGGAGGCCATCATCTTGCTGATGTGATCTTTAAAACTTGAGTAAACAAATGGGATGTACTACTGAACCAAATAAAACAAACTGCATTTTTCTAAGTTACGCCGGTTTTTTTTAATAGCCCTTCAAAACTACACTGTTTGTTTTGCCCCACCCTGTATTAAAATTATTGTTATATTATATCAACATTATTTTAAATAGTTAGGGTTAAGGAATAGTCCTGTTACCTCACTATGCGGCTCTTTACTGCAATCACCCTCTTTAACTATCAACTCATCATGAGTAACTATTTTGTATTGCGCTCGCTTCAATGAAAGAGCCTCCCGATGCCTATATTATAAGTAGACATCCAAGTTGACAGTTTTCATCTTTACCAACTCTTTCCTTGCTACTCTTTGCCATGTCTTGCCTCCTTATAATTTCTATATTTCATCATCTCTCCGTTACTTATAACTTTAACTTCCTCTGGTACACTAATTAATTATTTTCACATACAGGGTGTTCTAAATTGAAAAGTTAACTAAGATTTTTAAAGAAAGTAATTACTCAACGATAATTTTTCATGTACCTATTTAATTTGTGTATGAAATGATAAACCAGGAGCTGTACTCATTAACTATTTAATCTTAATTGTAGAATCATTATATTATAAAGCATTAATTAAATATATTAGTTAAAATAAAAGTAGGGTTATAAAATAGTTTAAAGGTTGCTAAGGCCGATATTTTTAAGGTTAGTTGACAACACAATCCCCTTTTAGTCTTTACTGGCATCATTAAAGAAATTCCCTCAGAGACAATTTTTTTTTACTAGCAATAAAGAAAAGTTTTAGCCCTTGTTTTTTCTCTCTCTTCTCATAGTATGAAAGTCATTAATTTTCTTAGGCTCTCTCATTCTTTAAGCCAACTTAATCAGGAATTTTTTCCCATCCTCTCTGTAAAGACCCACGGCTAAAGGGTTCTAGGGCGTTAAAGAATGCCCCCTTTTTTTAATATCGTGTATTATAAGTTGGGGGCAGACCGGCTAAAAAATGAGAGGTTTGGCCATTCTTCTCCATTCTCTTCATGTTCATAACTACATAGGTATTAATAATTACATTCTCGTTTTACTTAAATGTCGTAGAAAGTGTCCTCATTCATTCTTTTTCTTTTTTTTTATTCCCAGTTCTATTTTTTCACTATTTTGTTTCTCTCTTAATGATCATTATTCCCTTCTCTAAAAATTATTTGATATTTTAATTTTTATAACTTTCATAAACCTCTTTTTTGTTTTAAATGATTAACTATGTATTAGATTACTTTTATTTTATTTGCAAAATCATATCAGAAGGGATAAATTACCTTTTCCAAAAACAAATATGTATGTACAGTACATAGTCCAGTCACCAGCCGTTTTCGCTCTTAATTTTGGGAATCAACGTCGATTTTCTTGAAAATTTGGATTTAGGTAGTATTTATAACCTTCTTCAAAATCTACCCTGTGCCGAAGCGGGCTTTTACCCTAGGGGTGAAAGCCACCCCTTCTTGGGGTTGATACATTTCTTAATTAAAATAAACTATGAGATCGATAGATTGCCCCATTTTAAGCAACTTTTGTTCTATAAAGTATTTTTTAAAAGTTGATACTTTCCAAGTTATTAAGGATTGAAACTGTGCATTTTTCAATGATAAACGCATGTTTTTTTAACCGTTTTTCACGAATAACTTAAAAAGATTTCATTTAATAAAAAAATGACTAGAAACAAAAATGTAGCTAATAAAAAAACAAAGAGATTCGTTTTTAAAACACGTCTGTAAACCCAATACGAACTGAGTTATTACTTGTTGAAGGACGGTTATTTTTCGAGAAACCCGAAATTGAAAACTTCAACCTTAAATAACTTGAAAATGGTGGAGTTTTTGGGGAAAACTCAACAGACCGTTTTTAAAGAACATAAAAAACCCTTTCCAATGAGCTCTTATAACAATTTTTCGCATCGGAATTGACTGAATTACAACAAAAATAAAGTCACTACTTTTGTTTTGTTTTGAAAAATTTAACAATTAGACCCTCGCCATTACCACCCTAACTAAAATTAATCGTAACCCATGTGCAATTAACTTCATTTAGGTGTTATTGATATGATCCATGTGATTTGACCTGTTTGGAATGCTTAGTTTAGAAAAAATAATTGATTAAATGGAAAATTGCATTTTTATAATTTTGAAAAAAATAATAATTTTTCTTAAATAAACCAAAAACTATTCATGATATGGAAAAATGTTTCGAATATTAATTGTAGGGGTTTTCTTAATGAAAATTTTTTTTTTTTGTTTTTTTGTATCATAAAAATTGAATGAGATATGGTGGTTCAAAGTTTGCATTCACGTACTATTTGTTGTGGATACGAGCCCTTTGAACTCAAACTTTTTCTAATATTAGGGTTCAAAAAAATTTTAACCGACACGAGGTTAAAGCTCTTGAAATTCCCTACAAAGTGCTTTTTATAAGAATTTAATAGCTTAAAAAATAAGGGAATTATTGTCGAGAAACCAACTATACTTTTTTTTTTTAAATTTCAGAGTACGAATTTTTTAATATAAGGGCAAAGACAGAAAAATGTAGCATACAATGGAGCATACAATGGAGCAACAGCTGGCATATGGTGAAAGCATTTTAACGGTCTTTTCTAATCTATGTGTCTGTAATTGGGGAAATATACTTTCAGAATGGTGTTGGGAGGGGGGGGGGGGGGGAGTCATCTGTATCCGCGTATCTAAGATTGCCGCCGTTGCTACATCAGAACCGGGCGTAAAGACCGCGCGCAGTACTATAGATCACTCGTGATAACGAGTCTGGTCGCACAATAAAGAAAAATAAGCGTCAACAAGGTAAACCATAAAAAAAAGGAACTCTCATCTAAGAGGTGGAAACGGCGGGTAATACTTGGCTACCACAGGTAACAGTTTGACCTCTACCTTGTGACCAGACTAACTAACACGTTTAGGCGCTACCTTAGCACTGCACGGGCCTTATCAGTAACAACAATAAGGTAAACAGACCAAAGAACAAAATGCATCAGACTGGCCAACACATATGTATACTATATATGTAATTGTATTATAATATAAGTATACATTGTGTAATGTTGAATGATGCCACTCGTTTTGGCCAGTGTACTGTTATTATCGAAAGGAATATACACGTGGTCTTAGTTGTTTGTTCTTCACCTAGTTGTATTATGTGTTAAAAATGATTGATTATGTGTTTTAAATGTTATGTTATGTGTATAAAAAAAAAATGTAAATGGAACGAAAATTATTTACACAATTTTTAATAATAGAGTTTAAATAAGACGTGAAGTTCAATTAATGTCATAAGTCATTCCGAGGTCAAACCAACTGCGTATTCGCACGTATAAAACTGTCGTACTGTGAAAAGACGTGATACTTTAAACTCAAATGTGGCTGGGTAATAAAAATATTAATCCTCTTGGATGGGGTTGAATTAAAATTGAAGGAATTTTACATCCAATCAAAAATCCCAATCAACCTACTCCTGAATAGCTTTTGCAATTGCATAACGGGATGCGGTTCAGCGTGTGGTTGCCGACCAGTAGGCCTTTTTTTGCAATGCAACGTGCAGAACCTGCAGTGAAGACACTTGCCTAAACAGGGCACCAATTGTGGATCTAGAGGAATACATGGATACCGAGAGCGATGAGGAAGTGAATGAGGAGCAGAGTGAGAGAGTGGAAGAGGAAACAACAAGAGAACAAAGATGATGAGGTTTAATGAGGACGAATTTTCTATTTTTGTAAAATAAATGTAAATATAATTTAAAATTTGAATTTTTATCATTAATACTGCAATTAGCAGATTAATAAGGGTAATTTATTAATTTTAAGACAAAGTTAAAAAAAAATATATAACCAATTTTTATATTTTTGTCCTAAGGGTTGGCTTTTATAAGGGTTGAAGTGTTTAAAAACCAAGAAATTTTACATCACCAGTGAAATATTCTTAATTTAATATAAATGCACTTGTAGCTAATTTTTAATTTTTAAAAAAAATCGTTGACATTATTTTTTAATAATTTATATTCTTAGGGGAGGTTATATTCTCAGGGATAAGGGTTGAAGCGTCTTACAAATAACTATTTATTCAAATAAAATTAATATGACCCACTTTTAAATCATTTCTAGTTATAATACATATCTTTAAAACTAGATTTGAAAATTATTGCCCTCAGGGGATGATTCAAAGGGGTTGAATCATTTTGATTAATCATAAACTTGTTCGAGAATGTCAAGAGATCTAAAAATAATTCATTTAAACTTTATTTTAACCAATTACACGCTTGAATCTACGATTTTTTTATTTTTTTCAGGTAAGGGTAGTTTTTACCCCTAAAGAATTAAAAGCCCGGTTCGGCACAGGGTAGATTTTGAAGTAGAGCTCAAAATCCAAAAGTTTACGAAAATCGGTGTTGATTCCCAAAATTTTGAGGTTTTGCATTTTTTTACCGCTGGTGACTGGACTAACATGTTTAACATAGATTTAATTTATTTGAGAGCTGATATCTGTTTCATACAGCTACAAGTTGTAGTCATCAAATTTGGACTAAAAGTTGTAAGTGAGGCCCGTTGCCTTAAAGAAAATTGTTTGTAAAATAAAATATCATGTAAAAGGTATCCACGTGAACCAAAGTGGGGAATATTCTCTCTCTCTCGGTCTTTTTGAGGATAATTATGCATGCTTTTTCTCTAAGGGACTCATGGACTGACTTCTAAATAAATGAAACAGAAAGAAGTAGATCGCTATTGATAAGGACTCCTCTTTTCCTCTTCTCGAGTGTTCGTATTTATGTTTAATCGTTCGCTGTGATTAATGGAAGTATCTTCATGGAAGTATCGATCATCGTGGAAGGTACTTTTGTTGTTCCTTCGTTAATTATTAGCTTATTTTGGTGTTGTTTCGAGTTGAAACCACCATGGTTAACACCCCTGAAGATACTTCCAGCAATAGAAGCGAATTGTTGAAATTGAAATCCTCCGTGATGTGGATTTTACAGGAAAATTATGAGATTTAATACAAAACAACACATCAGGTATAATTAAATATAATTATAGTTTCTACATTTAAAATCTCTATTATTAAAAAATTCTGTTTTAAATAACTTTTGTATTTTCTTATAGGCTTGTACGCACGGTGAAGTTGTTCGTTGTAATGGGTGTCAACTGGATTATGGAACTCATTTCTCTGGCCTACCCTGAAATGCTATTATGGTACCTGACTGATTTCTTCAACGCACTCCACGGAGCATTCATATTCGCAGTGTTCGTCCTTAAGAGGGACGTTCAACACAACCTCAAGAAACGCTGCAGTTGTCTCTTCTGCGGCTCTACCGAAGCCAGGAAACAAAGCGTGTCTTCAACCATGATAACGTTTATAACTTTAAGTACTGGTGTCCAACCGGACGCTAAAACTATCATTCCACTTACAGAACTAAACAAGAAGAAACCTTCCTCCAACAACAATAATAGATTAAAGCCCTAGATAAAAGAAAATATTGGGAAATGGGAACAACGAGGAAACTTATTTTATAATTTTGGCCATGCTCACTAAAAATAATTTATTTTATTTTGAAGGAGAAAAGTAATGATAGAGAAATGTGTACTTACTACATTAAGCAAGTGACGGTGAACTGGTTTCTTATAGTTTTCCTCTGCCGTCTAATATTTCAGCTACACGTATGCCCCAATTATTGGGAGATGGCAGTTTGTGTTTAACTGCCTTTAACTTAATCCTCAAATCAGTGCTCGTTGGGGTATGTATAAAAACAAAATGATTTCGTCTTTAATTCTGAAAGGATTCAGAATACAGAACACTTCCTTTTTCCGCATCTTGAATGAAGAGGAAGTTGTCCCCAAGTTAATGTGGAAACGTCAGAAGTAAAATTGAGTGTTGGGAGGCTAGTCGGTAGTCTGTAGGGGGAAAAGAAAAATAAGATTTTTCCATTATCTTATGTCTTTACTAAAGAGTATGGTCATCCTCGAGGTAATGCTGTAGGAATGTCCTGTATATTATTTTATGGAGGGAATGAAATAATTGGTTCTGACTACAAAGGGGATTGACAGGTGTAGTGAGAGGTGCAACTTCTTGTAAGTATTTGGAACTATGGGACTTTTCCTAGAGTTTTCCCAACATTATAAAACAGGACTTCTGAAGCTCCACACTCTGCCTTCAATAATTTATTCTTCAATCAAAATTCATAAGCCAAAGAATTTTTTAATATATGAACTATTGAAACCCCTGTAGACATTCTGCTTATTCTTACCCAATTCAAATTCCTACTTACACTTTGGTAACCTCTGATAGTTTTCCTCGGGGTGTAAAAGAAAATATAATTACAAATAACTGGTCTATGGTCTATGATAGCCTTCCTGGTTTTATTAAACTTCTACACGAATATATAATACAGATACAGGTCCAATTGTTGTAAAGAAATTAAGTTTAAACCATACGTACAGCGACTCTATTTTAGTTGTTGAAAGGAAAAGGGGCTACTTTTTTTATGTTGTAGTTATATTATAGCTTAGCTCTAGTGTATAATATGCTAAAAGAAGAAGACAAGTCACTGCATTATTAGAACTGCTTTGAATATTGTAAAAAAAGTTTGAAACTGCCAAGAAGCAAGCTCTATGTTAATGTCTTCTTCTTTATATTTACCATATAAAAATACCCATGATGTATATGTTACATATTGGAGCCTCTATGGAGATCATCTTAAAGAAGAACATAAATTGTCTCTCCACTTAAATCAAAACTGGTTTATTGAACAAAGCAGCTTTCAGCCTTCATAAGGCCTCATCAGTGCCTAAGACCAAACCAGAAATTAATAACTTAGAAAAAAAACAATAAAACTTAAATAACAATAAAAACCAAAAAAAAACCGTAAAGAACAAAAAATAGACTGCCAATTAGTGTGGCACATAGCTTCCTCGCATCCTATCATGTACTTTATTGTTATATTAACATTAAAATTATTGTTATATTACTTTATTATTATATTGTTTATTGTGTAAAAACTATTAATAGTTTTAGCGACCTCTAACACTTCACAGCGGTGTCGCTGTTGGTTTTACTAAAAAATTGTATTTGAAAAAAATGTTTGTCTCCCTGAATAGATGAAGTTAAATTTTTTTGCCGACCTAAAATTCCAATTTTATATTTGAAGTTCACGTTTACGCGAGCGTTGCTCGTGAACGCTTGGACGGATAACGTCGTCCAACGAACTCGTCCTGGGCATAAGTAAAATGAACATGTCTGCCAAATTTCATCAAAATCGGTCGACATTTACTCAAGTTATCGTCGCACGTTTCATTATTCGCGGACACACAGACCGACAGACAGACAGACAGACAGACAGACAGACAGACAGACAGACAGACAGACACGGAACCAAAAATGTTCCCTGATGTCTGAAACGGATTTCTGTCTTGGAATTTTTAAAAACGGAGGCATAAAAGTTTTTCGTTCTCAAAAGTGAACACAATGCTTCCGTTACCTTCGGTAAGCTCGGAAGCAATTAACAATTAAATAGAGCAAATAACAAGCTTAAGACATACAGAATAATAAAATATGCAAACTACAGTTGGAAAAGTAAAATCTAAACAAATAAATTATAAAGCGGGATACATTAAAAGTTAATAACAAACTGAATAAATAAAACAGCTTACAGATTGAGGAAGAAATGAGCTACATTAAAAAATTAAAATTTAATTTTTGAGTTTGAGAGGAGAGTCTATATCATGTCGGAGAATGACATATATGACTGATTCTAGTAGAAACAGAAACGGAAACCAGAGTCCTAATCAGAAGCGAACCATCCCTCTCTCGTTAAGGTTCCTCTCGTCGGCTCTCCGTTGACTCTTTATTACTTTCAATTTCTCCCACGAATCTAGCTTAAAATCGTGAGTTATTGTTAAAACCTATGGGCGCATCTACGGGAAATGAACCGAGAGAAGAGACATGGTGTTCCATTCGTTACCTTTGCTCTATTTCGGACCAGCTTGCGAAAATCTTAGCTAGGTATGAATACAACGTAGGTTTCAGCACGAATAAGTCTTTATAAGCACAACTTAGTTACGTGAAGGATCCAGTTTGCGATGAAAATAAAAGCGGTGTATACGTTATTATCTGTGGCAACTGCAACGTTGAATACGTTGGTCAAACGGGCTGTAACTTTAAGATACGAAGGAACACCTTCAACGATCTAATAGTACGTTTAATCAGCACTTTACCCATAATAATCACATTATGCCAGGCAAAAGATCGGCTTCCTCCAATATGCGCAGAAAGGGCGTAAGCTAGATTCGTTGGAGAAATTGGAAATAATAAAGAGTCAACGCAGAGCCGGCGAGAGGAACCTTAACGAGAGAGGCGATTCTGATTAGGACTCTGGTTTCGGTTTCTACTAGAATAGTCTTATGTCGATCTCCGACTCATTTCTTCCTTAATCGGTAAGCTGTTTTATTTAGTTAGTTTATTTTTAACTTTTAATGTATCCCGCTTTAAGTTATTCCTTCCGAGCTTACCGAAGGGAACGGAAGCTATGTGATCGTTCTATATAGAAAGAAAAAATTGTATGTCTTCGATTTCAAAAATTCCAAGACAGAAATCCGTTGTGGATATCAGGGAACGTTTTTGGTTCCGTGTCTGACAGTCGTTCAATTTTTGCGAACCAACATATCTTAAAAACTACACGTCTGATTTTAATGAAATTTGTATGGTAGGTCATAATTAGCCCATTGTTGGTCCCATATAAGTTTCAATCTTCTGCGCTCATTTGTTTTTCTTCCACATGCGCACAAACATACATATATTTACACATATAACTTCAAAAGTGCTTATCTGATTTGTATGAAACTTTTATACTATACTTTATCGAAAGTAACCCGCAGATAGCCCCAGATCAATTTGAACCGCCTGAGCTCTTTAACTCTTGCTAAATTGATTCTTTAATTCATGTAAAAAATTAAAACAATGTTGACTGATTAAAAAAAAATGGGGAAACAATTAAACAAATTAGACAACAATGGCTTGTAAAAGTATAAAATCATAAAATCAATTAAGTATATGTGATAGGATGCAAGGAAGCTATGTGCTACACCGATTGACAGTCTATTTATTTAGTTTTTACTTTTGCATATTTTATTATTTTGTATGTATTTTAAGCTTGTTATTTGCTCTATTTAATTGTTAACTTTTTGTTCTTTACTGTTTTTTTTCTGGTTTTTATTGTTATTTAAGTTTTATTGTTTTTTACTTGGTTATTAATTTCTTGTTTGGTCTTAGGCACTGATGAGGTCTTATGAAGGCTGAAAGCTGCTTTGATCAATAAACTAGTTTTGATTTACGTGGAGAGACAATTTATGTTATTCCATGATGGATATATTTATATATTGGATATAAAATTTACCTATGCGTACTTATTATATCTCACAAGGTGCACATTTGTGAAATAGTTACTAAATTTGCAGCTCTGTGCATGTTTGTACTTTACAGATTTTAACCCTGGCGCACATTGAGATCGACGCAGGGCAGGCAGCACAGTTTTTTTTAACTGGCTTCACGTGACCTATTCGTCACTATTGGATTTGGCGTCTCAATTTTCCCAGTATCGTATATTTCAGCGGTTGAAAAAACTGTGCTTCTCTGCCCAGCGTCGATATGTGCCTTGGTACAAATATGGCCAAATCCAATATGGCGGCGATCGAGGAAAGAGGTGGTAAACTTGGTGGTGATGTTTTCATAGGGAGTATGTGAAAAATAGACGAGAGGTGATTAAGGGGTAGGGAAACAGATGCGGCGGTGGAGGAGGCGAGCTGCAACCCGCCTAATATAACTACTGTTCCGTTAAAATCATTTTCGGAAGTTCATACCTAAAAAGTAGATATTTTATATAGGTATAAGGCAGATAGTCCTAAAACCTAGAATGTGATACATCATATTATATACAGTACCAAAGCACGTGCATTCAGCTATTTTATTTTTATATTATTGTGTATAAAAATCTTTACTTGAAATTATATAATTTGAACATTATTTTTTTTAATTTTAAATTTTTTACACTAACAAATACAGTAATTGTATATCTTATTTTCAAAATCAGCCGTTAGTTGTAGATAGTATAAGTAATACTTATTTTAAGATAACTATTTGTTGATGTCTGAATGTTTTTGTAAACAACTCTATTTTATAAGTTTAATTATAATTTTATAATTGTGACTACCTATCCATTTGTACCAAGAGTTAAAACTATAATCGTAGTTAGGGATTATATGCAAGCAGTGTGTTCGAGGAAGTGCCATAAATAATTAAAGGAAGAGCCACAAACTATACAATAATATAAGATTTATAAGAAAGAAAAGCTTTCCCCAGTTGATAAGCAGGTGGAGGCTATTTTTTACTATATTTTTTTTTTCTTTTTAATCCTTTACAATAACTTCACTTTTGTTTGTCTGTTTGTGCCCATCGTTTGACGTCACATTTTTTTGGGGGACTAATTAACACTCTTCCTGTCATCCAATCGAACTGAAACTTGGCACATAGACTCTTTACCAATACATAAACATTCTATCAAAATAATTAATTAAACTTAAGTATAAACTAATTGTAAATTAATTATTATTAATTAATAAATTACTCTCACACAACCAAAATACATAAATATGAAGGATTTATTATGAATATAAATTGTTTTTATATGGGTTAGTTTTATTAAAATAACTAACTTTTTTTTTTTTTTTTCTTTTTTTTCTATTCTACATTGTCTTTGAGCGTGTTGATTGGGACGTGTAAAGGACTGCAAAAATAAACAGAAAAAAATATTGAACTTGTTAACGGTTTCGTTGGTGAAACCAAATAAAGAAACCCTTATAGTTATTGGTTCCTGTGTATGTCTGACACTTTGAACAGGGTTCCAACAATTTTTGAATCAAAAGAGATAAAAATATGAGACTTTGTAGTATAGAAGTTTTTTTTGACGCACACTCTGGAAAAATATAGCGGACTCACAATTAACAGCCATTCAAATCCAAAATGGCGGATAATTCATGGCAGGCGATTTTTTTTTTTTAATTTTGAGTGGGGTATCAAATGAAATATATTCAAGAGTACCTAAATTATAAAAAGAGATGGTTTAATTTTCCACGCCATTTTGTCAAAAAAAATCAAATTTTTGTGCGCCCCCCCCCCCTTCCAAAACCCATATGTCTGCTCTTACTAAAAATATTAAAAATTTGTGGTCTGATGAGTCATAGAAAAAAGAAGACGAGCACTGATTAACTGGCCCTAGGAAATTAAATTTATTTTTTTTCAAGTTTTTATGTTCATGTTCATAACTCACAGACTTCAAGCGCAACCATTTTATTTCTTCTTTTTTTTTTTTTACAATTTTTCTCTCTTTAAAGTAAAATGTAAACTTAAAGTACATATATTTTTATACTTATAAATATGTCCACTTTTAACCGACTAAAGTTGTCAAAATTGAAAGGAAAATGTTGAGCAGTAATGGTCACAGTTAGTTTGGACAATTAACTGTTCAATTAATAAAATAATCGATTGATTTTTCTTTTTAGTAACGTTACCCAGTGTGAGTATGTTCTAATAAATCTCAATGAACTATTAAAATAACTAATTTTTTTAAATTATATGTTTCATTTAAAAAATTAGCAATCTTTTATCTCTTAAAAACATCCCAAAAGAACCAAAATGTTACTGCTTATTTTGTTAATCTAAATGACTTCAGCTTCTTTAACATGTTCAAATGAAAGCTTCCAGGCCGGAACAACTGTTTTATAAGTAAGGTAAAAAAGGCTTAATTAATCGTTTAAATAAGAAAGTTTTAAATGCTCTGTTATTATAACAACTTTAAAATTAGTTTATCTCAAAAAGGGATTAGAAGAGGAAAGGGATGCAACCGTCCCAAAACTTCGGCAACTTGTGGGGACGAGCAGTGTAAAAACATCATCCAGAAGCTGCCACTAGCTCCTTTTAGTTTAGCAACTGCTTATATAACTAAACTAAGCTACAAAAGTGGCAAACTGAAATTTTAGGTATAAAATACATTTTGTAGTAATCAGAGCAAAAGAACTACTTTGATTAATGACTCCGGAAGCTAGAAATAATTAATAAATTAATTAATTTTAGTTTTTATCTGAAAGTTTAAAGAATTTATAATCAATGTAGTTATAATAATCAATCATCTGAGGTTAATCAATGAATCTATTCAAGGTTTCTCTGGATTGGGTTCTTAATAGGGAAAACTTGTCTATTTTTCTTTTTGAAGAAAAAAGTTAATTGTTTTTAGGGTCCGTAGGCAAAACCGAGGACCCTTATAATTTCCTGTTTTTACCTGTTTCCGAAAGTACCAAACACAAAAATGTCAAACAGTGCTGTTATGTTATGGGAAATCACACAAATATATGAAAAATATAGAGGAGCCCCATATTATCATCCCTCGCAAACTAAAGCTTTATTTTCCTAGACGCGACTCCAGCGATAGACGCTCAAGCTACAGTCGCCCAGCGACTATCGCTGAGGACTCCTCTTCTGAGTTTGCATGGTACCGTTTTTCTAGCTGAGTAACTCTTAAAATGCAAACACTTATAATTTTGTGCCTCTGATTAACACTCAGCGACTATCGCTGGAGTTGCGTCTAGGAAAATGTACCTTAAGGGTTGACTTTTTCTTAATGGAAATACTTCTTGTGGTATGTTAAATGAAAGATCCCTGTGTACATAATATATAGGTAGGTATATATTTAGTTTAGGTTTTTACCACTTCATCTTTATGCCATGTGTCTTTGACAGTTGCTTTTTTGTGCATCCCCCCTCTATTTGTTTTAATACAAATCAAGGATTCCATCAAAATCAGATAATCTATAATAGATTCACAGATATTATTAAATTGCCTTAGGACCGATAGTGTGTGCTAAAGGTACATCTTGGCATATTTATTTTAAATTTAAATACTCGTGGATAGTAAATATGAAATGTTTTCAGTGAAACATCTTTATACAAAAAAGGATATACATAAGATTTTAATGATCACATTAAGGTTTAAATACAAAACATTTAAGTGACATTATTGCCGAAATTTGGTCTTTATGCACAAAGTTAATGAAGAGTTTAGAATTGGAGTTGAATATTGTGTTAATGTTGGGAGAGGTCACGTAGAGTAACTTTTTAATCTAAAACTTTGTTCACTATAGAGTTGTGTATCTATTATTATTATTATTTTATTTATTTTTTTTTTTAAATACTTTGAGATTTATTTTATATTCCTAAAAAACAGGTTGATTAAGAAAAAAATGGTTGAAAAAGGCATTTGAAAACAAGAAATGATTTTATAAAGAATAGTTTTCCCCCAAAATGAAAAAGTCGAATTCACTTTTGTTAATCCTATCCGCGGGTCCATACTATATTATTAGATTTATTTATAAAAGTAATTAATGCATCTAAAGGAGCATCCTCAAATTGAAAGCTAAATGAATTATGCTTGCCTCACTTTGATTCCACTGAATATGTATCCCGTATTTCATTGAAATTAGTCCTAGGTTCCTTGCGAGATCACTCCAAGATAGTCAACAAACAAGCATTGATATTATATTTTATCAATTAATTGATTAGCAAATAAATGGTTATTATTATTATTATTATTATTGTTGGTGGTAGGATTGCTAAGTACCTTAGAATTATTATGAGTCAAAATAACAAAACTTTGTGATATATATATATATATATATATATATATATATATATATATATATATATATATATATATATATATATAAGATAATAGAGGGGGTGCAAAGTGCCTTCCACTGCCGATCCCCCATAGATTTCATATCTAATTCAATCAACAGGTGATTCGGTTTAATTGGAATATCAGATTTATTTGCATCAATATCTCGAAAATTAAAAAAAAATAGATAGTGCTACAATATACATATAGTTATAGATTTTTTTTTTTTTTTAAATTAAATAGATTATATTAAATAGATTTTTTTTATTAGAATAGTTTTTAAGTGTTTTTGGAAATAGCAGCCCAAATTTAAAATTTAATTTAATTTCTTGATTCGTTTCGGGATTCGGGGTATGAATGTTTCTGAAGATGATGTATGCCAAATTTCATCTAAATCGGTCCTGCAGTTTAGGCTCTACACGTCTGCACAGATAACAGACAATTTTTATAAACCACTTTTTTCTGACCCAGGGGACCTCAAATCGCGCAAATACATTAATATTACAAAATAAAATGTTTGCGCTATCATAATACTTTCTCTTCATATATGCTAATTTTAAAAGAAAGCAAAAATTGGGTGTTAATGTCGGGAGATAGTTTTAACTCTAGCTTAATATTCTCTCTTGATTTTTTGTTTATTTATTTATTATTCGTATGTTTTTCTCTGCTTACTGTCTTAAAGAGAAAACAATCCCAGTTTAACAAGAATATTCTCTCCCTGGCTCGGTTCCAAGATGAATAAGTAGAGGGAGGCCCCCCACTACTCGGCAGTCCTAAGGCATGTTTAGGTTGCTAACAGGGAAGGACAGTCCTTGACGTTACGTGACGGTTGGTGCATTTTCGTATTCACTCGTTTTGTCCGCAGTCTTAGACCCCTTTTATTTTACTCATTTAAGTTAAAGTAACTTAACAAACAACTTTAACCACATTTTGTTTCGTGAAAAATGAGGTAGATATTAAATAAGGATCAATTTAGTCGCACGACTTAATACCTCTAAAATAACGTGTTTATTGTTTATCTATATTCTACATTTTTAAACAGATACAGGACATCATGAAATATTTAAAGAAACGTCTTTTTTATTTATTAAGCAACTTTTTGCCTCTATAAGGCCATCATCAAAGTCTTCGAAGAAATAAAGTTACATTAACAAAATAGTTAGATAAAGATGTATCTTGATAACGCTAGAGAGAAAATACTTATTTTGTCTTGCATTGGTATTTAACATAATTTAGAGTCAGAGCCAACATCTCACTTAATTTCAGATTTATTTATCCTACAATATCGGCTCTTATGGAGGCAGAAAGCTAAAAAGAATTAATTGAAATATGCATTTTACGTTGAGATACAGTTTTATTAAATCCTTTACCATCTTTAGCCGTTTGCACTATTGTTATTGCTCTATTTTCACGGGTCTGACAGTTCTATTTAAATTAATCCTTATTCCTACTCGCTTCCGAGATGATTTGTTTTGATAGAATTATAATTCGAAATTATGTATATATCACAAAATTGAAATATTGTCTATTTAAAAATGTATACTCCGTAATATTTTTGTTTTTAGTTTGTTTGAGAAATTGGATCTTATAAACTATTACTCAAATAAATATTTTATTATTGCCGTTATAAAGAAAAACAAAAATAGGAACTGTATAAATATAAGTTTTATTTACCATATTTATTTATCTTTAAACGTTTTAGCAATATAATATTGGATAATAGCAATTCCGAATCTTGGTTTAGAAATAAATATTTATTTCCGTAAATTGAATACTAAAATAATTTAATAAAATATCCATTAAAAATAATTATAAGTGCTATTTAATTATTATTATTTAATCATTATAAAGATTTGTATGAATATTTCATTATATATTATATTTGTATATAAATTTTATTTGTGAGGTTAGGCCTTAGTTAATTTTGTTTATACTTTTTGTTAACCTGATTAGTTTATTACTACGTGGCACTGGTTGTTATGATTTTATTTTATTAAAACGTAGCAGTAAAATTTGTTTTTGTACTTAATATTTAGTTTTTCCTTTAGTTTAGTGTAATTTTACGGCTTAATTTGAACGGCTTCAATTAAAAATCGGTTAAATTGTATTAAAATTAGTCGGAAGTACAGTGGTTATTCGAAAAAATTGTAATGTGTTTTAATTAAGGTTATATTGAAACATTTTTATTCGGAGTGCAAGTTAATCAATCAATGTAATAGGTCTTCTTTTTAGATAATAAAGCAATAACATTGCTGATTTCTTAACCTTATTGAAAGGAGAAAATGCTTTGAGGTCAATTTCGTCTGGAATCTGGAATCAAATGAAGATGATATTGGACGATGATGCTTCAAAGTAAGTTCTAGTTTTTAAATTATTATACATATTTTATAATTAACCTATAACAAGGATCTTTTTTGTTATGTTCTGTATTCCTTTTAAGACTTTTTCATGATTATTAGAAAGACAAATAAAATATCTTAAACAATACCTTCAAAAGTAGGGTGGGTGTAGAGTTAGTATTCACTTAATTTCAATACGCGTATTGAGATAATAATGTCTTCTGGATAAGAACTGTTGATAGATAATAATGCAGAGGGTCAATTAGACATGCGAAGCAATAAATAAATGTTAAATTATAACTAATATAAATAGTTTTATAACTCAATAATTAGCCCATCAGGCTTAGGCTTATTCTATTTGGTTTCCTATAAATCATATGAATATGAAGCCCTAACATAAACTATTTTCCGATTCTGTTTTGTAACTTATGGTTTTAAGGAAATATCTCTAGGTGTCTTATGCTAGGACGCACTTTTCTTTTAGATTATTAGTGGGTATGTTATTATTCTCCTAATTACTACTCTCTATTATTACTATTATCTTATTGAATAAGTTAATAGTAATTATAGAGAGTATGATAGGAGTGAGCTGTGTTGATCCAGGTCCTTTCTGTGTTTCTGTTAAAATCATCGTTTTATAATTGTAAGTATCACTTTATTGCGAGTTTACCGAAGGTAACGGAAGCTATGTGATAAGGGAACATTTTTGTCCCGTGTCTGTCCATCAAGTGATTTATTGATTTTTATGTTTTTACAACCAATTATTGTTTAGATTATTTTAATGTTTTCCCCTATTTCGTTTTAAATCTGTAAAAATTGTTTTGATTTTTTACATAGATAAAAGTATCAATTTAGCAAAATTTATTAAGCGTTTACTGTTGAACTTAATCTGGGGCTATCTGCAAGCTACTTTTGACAAACATCCAAATTTCATAAACATTAAGATGACTACTTTTGAAGATATAGGTGTAACTAAATGTATGTTTGTGCGCATATTGAAGAAAACCTTATAGGATCAATCAGACGAGTAGTTTTTAAGATTTATTAGATCGCAAAATTAAACGGCATATAGACTGACGGACAGACACGGGACCAAAAATGTTCCTTGATGTCTGAAACGGATTTCAGTGTTGGAATTTTTGAAATCTGAGTCATCAAACCTTTCCAGTATTTTTTTTTCGAAAAGCTTCCGATACCTTTCGTAAGCTAGGAAGCAATAAGGAAGAAAAGAATTTAATAAATTAGACTCTATTGTGTTGTGAAAGCATAACATCAATAAAATTCGTGGTAGGATGCAAGGAAGGTATGTGCCACACTAATTGGCTGATTTAACTTCCACTTCTACTTAATTTAATTTAATTTCCACTTCTACCGAATCGATATTATGGTACTTATATTGAGTGGCCATAAACTATTTTGTCACTCCTTTATTTTTTTGGTATTATTAAATTCCTAGATGAACAATTTATGAAGTTAATATCTTCCCCTTCCTTCTAAGAACGAACTTTTACTTTTTTTTTTTCTTCTACAGTATTTACTTTCCAATATAAATTGAGATTGTTATGCAAGTAGTATCTCTACTAAAATGTGAGATTTAAGAAAAACGACTCGATGTTACTTCTAATTTCTGATTATGTCTTGTTGAGTCATAATGGATTCAGACAGGGTTAAATGGATGTGACACTTCAAGTGAACCACCCCTGTCTTCTGTGTTAATAACGTTCGTTCAAAGACTTTTATATGAATGATACTATAATTGTTGTGATACCTTTTTCAGAAATCCTTTAAGATGTTCGTTGCAGTAAACATTTTTCCATTTACGCTATGATAAGCATGGATCCAATTAAAGTACTTAAATAAAAGCGTGTAATAATGACAGAAAACATAATGTTTATCATACATTTATTTTGATTACATGAATAAAATAATTGGAGTTTTTCTACTTATATACAATATACACATAAAAGTAATTTTTTATGATTATTATTCTCATAACTCTTAAAGGGGGAATGATTTATAAACATTCTTTCATCTTTGAACCAATTATTGAAATCTGTTAATATATATTTTTTATCAAACAAATATACATTGAGGGAAGTAATCGTTAGTTAATTCTTGGAATATAGGAGTGGTTAGGTGGAATGAACATTTTATTTTATTTTAATTACATAACAAAATGAATTGTTTCTACCGATATTCTATGGTATTTATTCAGAGCGATTAAAATTTGAAGAGGGAAATTTCGATACATTTTGATGATGTCTAATTATGTTAAAATCTTAAATTTTATGTCTATAGATGAGAATATAAAAAAAAGAAATAAATTGTTTTAAGCAGGTTTAATCATAATTTATTGTTTAAAGTCTTGAAGCGGTGTCACTTTGTATAGAAAGTTACTGTGAAGCTCGTAACTTCGTGTGCTTGGAAATATCACTGTATAATGAATTTTCTAAGAGTTTATAGGCAAGTTATTTTGTACATAAATCAGACAGAGGCAAAAGATGACGCTAGTTAGTTTTATAAGAAGGGGTTTGGCAGAAGGAACCAAGGCAGGAAGTTGGGAAAGAGAAATGAAAAGCCGCAGAGTAAGAAGGAAGATGCAGAGTCGAGTTTGTAGGTCGCTCTTTTATAGGAGAAGGTTTGAAAATACTCTACGAATGGGAAACATTCGGTTCCTGTGTGCGAAGAATTCATTAGGTGTCTGTACCATACCATGTAACTGTGTGGGGAAGGCGGCAGTTCGCCCGCTTAATTTAACTCTACAAGGCATCCCGCTGTCTTATCACTTTTATCACTTGCACCATAGTAAACTCCGTGGCCCTGTTTTTGAAACGACAGAGTTGTTCTCTTTTACAGCAGGAGCTACATAGCCAAGCGGGTTCAACTCTCTGTCAATACAGACTAGTGGTGAACTTAGGGGAACTGTCCCGGTTCCCTTCCCTATCTGAAATGAGAAATCAACTTTAGCGAGTCGGTTAATTAATCGAGTTTAATGTCGATCCTTTTGCCTCAGTAGTTTTGACCTCAAGAATTCTACAACCAAACAGGCCCAAGCCCCAAGGTTTTTATTTTTTTATGATTAACTTGTTCTGCCACAGAGGCAGAAATATTGCCTTGGATAAAAAAATAATCTAAAATTGCCTTTGAAATATCCCTTTTTCAATAGACGAACCTGAAAGCTTTTCATGCCAATGAGCCTCAATTAGCTGCCGTTTCCTTTTTGCAGAGTTACACAGTTGTCTAATTGCTTTTATACACTGAAAATTATTTATTTATTTATTTGAGGAGATAGATCTATAAACACTGCTCTCTCAGAATTCCGATGCAGTCCACCTTTAACTGTTCTATCTCTTAGTCCACTCTGTCTTGTCTTTGGTACAGATGATGACTGCTTGCAATTGAAATATAGTTTGGCTTTTCACAATAATTATAATCTAGTCTAAAAATAATATATCATAATTTAAAGGTCAGCAGCTAGTCATGCCCTTCCTTGAAAAGCAATAATAATGCTATTTATGGCTAAAATATACAATGGAGTACTTCATTTTTTTAAAAAAGAAGAAAAAATCCAGATCCAATTGTCGAGTTAAATAGGGACTGTAGCCTTCAAAATAATTTATTTGATTTGTTCGAGGGTATGTATGTCCTAAGAAGAGTTTAAAATCAGAAAAAATTTTAGATAATAAAATAACTAGCTGGATGGGCGTTTTCTGCTTCGGAGTGTGTTACATTTTATTTATTTATAATTTTTTACGAGCCCCTAAACAGCAAGATAGCCTCAGGTAGGGCGCTCAGAAATAGACTTTTTAACAGGAGTATTAGCATAAGACTATAACAAAAAGAAATATCTAACAGTAATAAACAATCAATAAAATTAAATATCTTACAGCAATAAACAATAAATAAAAAGTTCCAGAAAAACACGATAAATATATGAAATGAATAAATAAGATAACAAGTAAGAAAAATAAATGGCAATAAAGGGACAAGTAGAACGTATTTTGGATAAACAAAAAAATCAGGAAAACAGACTAGGGAATTGATGGACGATACACAACGTACAAGAGGACAACTCCTTGATATACAGAGAACGACCAGCTCGCCTACCGGAGGAAGAACTTCAACTTGGTCCTGAGCCAGGCAACAGACTTTCTTACCAGACAGGCAGTTCACCAAGAATAGAACCTCATAAGCTTAGCACCTCTTATATAAAGGTTCCAGACAGGGGAGTTTACCAGTTGCGCGCTATCACAAAAAAGTTTAAAAATCAATATACCAGTTGCGCGCATTTCATTTATTTTTAATACACCAGTTGCGCTCATGTCATTTTTTTTTAAATATACCCGTTGCGCGTCGTTCAATTTTTCTTAATACACCAGTTGCGCGTAGCTGTTTATGTTTCTACGAATCATTATCAATTTTGTACTACTGTAAAAAATTGATACTACTGATACTACAACTTGATTTGATTGATACTTGATACTACAAAATTGAGTACTACTGTACTCAATGTTGTAGTAAGGTAGGTTAGGTAAAGAGTAATAAAAGAATTAGATCGTTTTTTAGAATTGACTGCATGAAAGAGACGTGAATGTAGGATGTAGAGATTAGACTGATTAGAGTAGAGACAAGAATCGACTCGTACTGGAGATGGAGCTCGACTCGTAATGGACTCTGGACTCGAGGGCAAAGGAGTAAAGGAGTTTCCTTAGGGAATAGGTCAGATGGAGGGAGACGTGTATAGAGATGATTAGTAATGACGTCACAAGGTGGCGTAAGCTTTCGAAAATTTATTCGATTCCGTTTGTTGTGTTCCTTTTCCTTATCACCGGTTATCAATCCCATGTAATTTGAATAAGGGAATTTTTATAACTTTTTTAATAATTAATTATTAAATTATTACTGATTTCTAAGACTTTTCACCCTTTGAATGATATTATACTGTCTATTTTAACAATGTAAGATAAGAAAACATTAAAAATGGCCGTTCTGGTGGTTTAAAATAAGTATTATTGTGAGTGTGTTCTATTAAATTGATACCCTATCGTCCGTTCTTATTTATTGTTCATTTTTGAAATGGTTTTTCTATTTTAGTTTATATATTGTGTCTTCCACCTCCTCGAGCGTAATAAAAATTTCATCTATACTTGATTTTTTTCGGAGGAGAAAAATATTCTTCGAAAAAGTATGTCAGAGTACTAAGTAATTTTAAGTTAATGTATTAATTAGTTTTGTTAATAAAAATTTTAAACAAGTATATATGCGACGTACTCATATCTTATTTTATTATACTCGTTATTATATATAACAAAAAAATACATAAATAATAATAATGACTGTCTGGTCTTTGTCTCATCATCAACGTATTTTTCCTAGATTGGTCAGTGATCTATTTTATAGTATATAATATTATGTTCCAACATCGGTGAAATATAATGCACATTGTAAGTAACCGGGAACAAAATATTATTAGCAAATAATATTTTATTTCCTGGCAGATTAACTATCACTATCTTTCTACAAGTCCTGTATCCTGAGTATACTTCATTGAGTTTCAAAACTTGAGGAACATTTATTTTCGGACACACAATATAAACACAAATACACCCTGTGAATTTTTATGGCACCAGGAAATATAAAAATCAAGTATAAAGATTAATAATTAAAATAGCTGTTTTGTTGATATGACCCTTCACACAAGTACTCATTTTAAACAACTAAAATAAAAGTTTTTTAATGTTTTCCTTATTGCACTCGTTAAAATAGACTTAGTATATAAGGGTAAAAAGTCTTAGAAATCAATAATAATTTAGTAATTAATTATAATTATTAATTAATAAAGTTGACTAAAAAAACGTCATTAGAATTATATGGGTTTGATAACAAGTGATAAGATAAAGGAACACAACAAACACTGAGTTAAATTTTCGAAAGCTTTTGTGACGTCACACTAATCATCTCTATAAGAAGAAGGAGTGGGGGACTCAGAGGAGTGTTACGGCTTAGCACTGTCCTTTATTAAACAAAAATACGTAAACAATGTACCATGTATTTTTATTATAATACGTATCTTATCTTAAATATCTTGTAATGAATTGAAGACAATAATCACTATTTGACAATTAGTTGTGCCTTAGTACTATGCTTGTCGCTAAATGAGCTGAGCGAAGCGAAGCTCTTATACTACACTTTGCATTTGTTTGGACGCATACGCCTCCTGAACGGCTGGACCGATCCCCACAAAATTCGGCACGGTCAATGTGACCAACCACAGAAAGGTATAAATCTGAAATGGTCCAAATTGGTACACGGAGGTACGGGGTACGGGATACAAAAGTTAAAATAGTGAATGCCCTTCATGATTCATGTCGTTGGAACTTCCTCACTTTTGAGGAAAGAGAATTTTTCACTTTTGTCATATTTTCATTTAAGAGGGGGGTAAAAAAGAAAAACAGGAAAAATGCTTGTTAATTCAAAATTGGAAATATTACTATTTTTGATCCGATTTCAGCTGTTTATAAATAAAAATGTTTATTGTTTAAGATTAAAATGCACGCTAAGCTCAATATTGCAAGCAGACAACTGCATTGCACACCTAGTTAATTATGTCTGAAATGAGTATGTTAAGTGAAACAGGAAAGCCGTTATTAGTAGTGGATGGATTTAAATTTCGAAAAGATCGCGAAGTTCAGTGTGGTTTATCGTGGCGATGTTCTAATAAAGAATGTCGTCCTCGAATTTACACTAACGGGAGTGGTCAAACTATTTTAAATAACGCATCGGTAGAACATAATCACGATGCTCCAGCAGGAATTATTAGGCAAAAGATGTCAAATGCATTAAAAGAAAAGGCTGTACAAGATATAAGCGCTCGTCCTCTGAAAATGATCCATTCTGAAATAGCATCATCTTCGAACGAAGTTCAGGTAATAAGCAGCCCCTACACGATCAAGCCGCTTGATCAAAACATCGCGTCGAGCTGATTCACACGACCTTCAAGCCGCCTCGGGGCGCATCAAGCATCCCATCAATCTTCTATCAACACTCATTTGTAGCGGAGTTTTCGACTTGTGAACTGCTCCTCCTGGACTGTAATAAATCAGTATTGTGTAGATACCATAGTATGTTTCGAATCAGGAATTGTGGTGTCGAGCAGGTGATTGACGGAATGCTTGGTTAAAATTTCTCTAGACTATCAAGTGCTCCGTCAGCCGCTTGACTCATTCAAACTTTCCATCAATCTCCGTCAAGGCTTGACTCAAGCATCAAACGGGTTCCTAGACTATCAATCATGCTTGAAACCATTGCTTGACGCGATGTTTTGATCAAGCGGCTTGATCGTGTAGGGGCTGCTTTATAAGTGATGTTGAATGTTTTCGGCAATAGTTATAGAAAGAGGAGAATAGTGGTGCCTACACTGCCAAAAAATGCGATAGAAGTCCACGAGGTCATAGTTTATTTCCTCCCTCAATGCGGGCTTCAGAAACAATTGGCTCTGAAAGGACAATAAATGCATGCGAGGTGTTTCATCGCCATTTTTCAGATAATTTTTATAATAGTCACCCAAACATATTATTATTTTTATTCACTGAAGTTTTGAAGGACATACAAATTTCAACAACTATACGCATTTAACAGCCAAGAAGTGCCTAAAAAAGTGAGAAAAAATAATACAGAAAAAAGTGAGTGCATTTCGTTGAGGCGGAGTTTGAAAAATACAGAAAAAAGACGAACTTGGCAATTAACTTAGTAAAGACTGTAAAAGATCATTATGCAAAAAATTGATATTTTTTAAATTTTGACAATTTCATGTTTAGACTATTGAACATACCTCAAAAAGCTTTACGTTACCTAAAAACTCAGAAAAGTGTAACAGGGAGTTAAAAAGCTATAGGAGGTGGTGCAATCCAGTCTCCAGCTGTAGCGCCATTCCCCTACCGCGCTTCGCAGTGCAAAGAAAGCCAAAAAGAGTTCCACTGGTACCAGGGAAGTAGGTGGTCGCAGGAGGTAGTCGTAGTTGCACTAAACGTTGAACTAGGCTAGAGGAAAAAACTAACTCGAAGGTAACCGAAGACGCGACATGTAGTTCGGCTACTTTCGGATCTCCTCCACTCTAGCCCTATAGCCCAGCGCTCTTCCACTACACTTTAACCTTAAATCAAACTACCCACTACTAGTCTACCTAACACTAGTACTACCTAACTAATACTAACAACTAACTAACATTAAAAATCAAACTAGTTTTGATCTCCGAGTAGAGCACGTCTCAAAGCCATCTTTATCTCTGTCACACTCTGTTTTTCCTCCCTCGTTCTTTATTCTCCCTTGGCTTCATTATAATTGTTACCAATTATTATCATAATTCATTGAACTCTCTGCTTGATTCTTGGTGTTAATTGATTTAAAATTTATATTTTTGTATGGTTTTGCTCACGAGCTTACCGGAGGTAACGGAAGCTATGTTTTCGTTCCGAAGAACGAAAAAAATTTAGGTCTTCGATTTGAAAAATTCCTAGACAGAAATCTGTTTCAGATAATTATGAGGGAACATTTTTGGTTCCGTGTCGGTCTGTCGTTCAATTGTTGCGAACCACCATAACTTAAAAACTACAAGTCCGATTTTAATGAAATTTGGATGATAGGTCATGATTAGCCCATTGATGGTCTCATATAAGTTTCAACATTTTGCGTTCATTTGTTTCTCTTCCACATGCGCACAAACATACATTTATTTACACCTATAGCTTCGAAAGTACTGATGTGATTTGTATGAAACTTTTATAGTTTATCGAAAGTAGCGTGGAGTAGCCCTACATTAATTTGAAAACGACACCAATATGCGTTACCAAAAAAGTTACATGAAAATGTCTCACTGTCTTGCAGATTCGTATGCAAGCATTTTTATTTTACTGATATTTTTGTAAAATTATAAGGTTCAATATAAAATACACTAAATAAAGTATAAATATGCTTGCTTTTTTTTGAAACACCTACCTTTTTAAAAGTAACATAGCTAAGAGCGCAACTGGTATACTGTTAAATTTTGTAATGCACGCAACTGCTATATTGGATTATGTGATATCGTGCAACTGGTCGACAGCCCTAGACGGAGGTGGTCACAAAGAGAATCATACCCATAGAAGACACGCCGGCACATATACTTCAAATAATAATATTTAATATATTATTTTTAATTGATCATTTATAAACTTTCGACAAGAAACATTCAAGTTATTTTATTAAACAAGAATATCTAGATGCCCCAATTTCCTTCATCCTCCGTCCCCCCTTATTGCTAAACCCCTCCTTTTGAATAATATAATTTGCAAGTATCCCTTATTAGTAATTGACTCCATCTACTGAAGAAACAGTTGTAAAAGTTAATCTTTTGGGAAAATTAAATTTCTGAGGCATTTTCCTGGTGAATCCCCGTCTTATCGTCCCTTGAGTGGAAATTGTCTTTTAATAATATACAATCCCTTAGGCACGTGGCAACGGGCTTAATTTTATATTTAGAAAAAAAGTAAAATTAAGTAAATTAATTTTGATAAGTTATTATAGCTATTTAAAGACCAGCAATTGAAAACAAAAATTTATTTTTATTGGAATAAATGTGGTTGCCATAGCATGGCAATAACAAATAATTTCAAGGTGATTCGTCGAGACACTACTCGATTATATAAAGGATACTATGCTTACACCCTGAAATGAAGCCCTCTCCCAATTATTCATTTCCTGACTTCAGAAAATCAGTCAGAAATAAATCCATCATTTTTTACTTTGCTCCTATCCCCCCCCCCTCCCTAAGGGATTAAATTTCAGAAACTACTATCTTGGCAAACATTAATATTATTTAAGGAATAAGTGTAGATTTTGATTAAAGAGAAACATATACACACCCTCAGACACTTTTCTTCTTTATATAATATATAGAAATGGAATAAAAACATAGCCTTTATCACTCAATAATATAGTGTAGCTTTTTATCAGTGAAAGAATTTCCAGAATTGGATCAGTAGTTCCAGAGATTACCTTCTACAAATAGCATGCATACAATAGTACATTACGCGTATAGTGCGGAAAGTAGCATTTTGCATGCGAGTGTGGAGTTTGCACCCGAGTGACAGGAAGGGTAGTAAAACCACACGAGCAAAGCAAAATGCCGTTTTCGCACGAGTTACGTACCGTACTTTATCTACGATTGTTGGATTTTAATAATAAATACAGACTTAACGAGTCTTCTTACAGCCTATTTTACAACTCTAACAGGAACTACCTCTACTCGGACCTACCTTAATTTTCAGAGAGTTTTGGCACAGGTCCGTACCTCAGGTTTTAATTCGATAAAAATTTCTTTCAATGGTATCGTATATAAGATCCATACTGACGCTTATTGCAACTTTTGTAATAACCAACAAGTTGAGGACTTAGGTCATATACTGTTTCAATGTCCGATATACGAACCTATAAGAAAACAATATTTACCAATTAACCTTACGGATCGCAATAGTAGCCCCTCAACCAATATAGCCTCCATCTTAAGTACCTTTGATAAAAGAAACAGTAAAAATATCGTTTTTTATTTTAAAAATATCGCTACTATGAGAAGCTTCCTACTTTGCGATTAGTATTTTATAGTCTATACGTTTACATAATTTATTATTTACTTTCTACATAATATGTAAGTTTAAATTGTTAATCTACCAGTCTATCATCTACCTTATATTTAACCTTTAAATCTAGATTTTTTTTACTAAAAGTCTTGGCTCATTTCGCCTACATTTTACGTCTATGTCTATTATTCTATATTTTTCCGGCCTGGCACAGTTGTTACTAGCAACTTTAATCCTCGTTTTTAATGAAGATACCCAAATTATTTTTTATTTCATATGTTTTTTTTATTCATTCCAATTTTTTATTTCACTATTTTGAAATTTAATTTTCACTACCTGTTTTGGCAATTTTTGTGAAGTATAAAAATATTGTTTTGTCATTAAAACTGATTTGTGATTAGCTGAACATTGAGTCAAATGTAATGTTTATAGTTTAAATGTAGTGTTTATAGTTTGTAGCCATCTCGTCATGACTCACACAGAGTTGAATGTATTTATTTATTTTTTCTCTCTTTTGTTTTTCTCCTTATCATTAGTATTTTCGGTGATCTTATTTCAGGATTATATACTCTCATTTATCTTATTACAAATATTTTTTTTATATTGCATAAAAGATGTATGTGCAATTGTGCACAGGTACATGCATATGCATATATTTATGTGTGTAAGTATGCATGTGTAAATATGTCATAGTCTTTCATTGTTTTTGGTACTTACTAGATGTACTTAAACAAATAAAAATCTATTCTATTCTAATAATAAATACAGAAAATAAAAATTTAATAAACTTCCTGTATGTAAGTTCGTATTTCTCTTTTGATAAAGATGACATTAATTCATTAGTTGTATTCTGTGCCGAATTAATTATTTCGGGAGGCGTATTATTCCCCTCATTTTATTCGTCATAATCACTTAAATCACTCATTGTTTTTCACTAAAAACTCGATATAAACAGTTACTTTAATTAAACAAACAGTAAATTAGTTTTGTTAAATGTAAACAAACTCGCTAATCGTGCGTTAAGGTGAAGAATTCTTCACCACACTAGGGCGGAAAAAAGAGGAATTATGAAACGCGCATGCGCAATGACTACAATTACGTAAATAATCACTTTCTACGCATCTAGACTGAGATACAATGTTTATATTTCGTATCAAGAGGAAGATAAACAATTTTACCTGTTTATAATATTAGTATAGATAAATTGTTTAATTTATCTTGGAATGTCTCAAAGTTCTTTTCTTCCTTTTTTACTTGGAGCGCTTATGTTATAAATGATTGTGCTTATTTCCTTTTTATTTGATTCGTCCCTATAATTTTGAGTTGTAATTTAACCCTGACTACAGTTTAAAGTTAGTCGTACAGTTGGTTCAGATAACAAGATAACAAACATTTTGAAAATATGGCTAAAAGGCGAGAGAAGAATTCTGAAAAAAATTTCGTGCATTGTTTTTAGAGAGATATCGAGAGCAAGATGATGCCAAAAACTTGTTGTCGGAGTGGGGGTAGTATGAGGAGGGGTTTGGTAACGGTTGATAACTTCTGCATTTTGATACAATCTCAACTGTTTCATCCAAAAAATCTAGTTCTTTTAAAGCCACGAGACCACCAACCCCTTCTCTTGGTACTTCTAACTTAAACCTTTTTACTAAAGCCAATCAGAACCAAGTCGTTTTAATCTTTCCACAACACTTGCTGTTATAGCAAGAAACTGAGAATCATTGGCCCTAACTCTCCCCTAAAAACTAACTACTTATCAAATACCATTATTTTCTTCTAAAGTATATAATTAAATTCGAGAAAATGGAAGATGAGACCGCTTCATAAAGCAATTCATAGTTTTAGAGAAACACAAACAATAATTAATGTTTATTATTTGGAATTGTTCCATTGTCTTGATTGTTATGGGGAGTCGACTCGTTAAGAGCTAATTTGAATAACCGCTAATCTTCAAACTCTATAAGCGAAACTCGATAAGAAGGAAAATGAATGGGTGCCAACCTGCACAGCTATGAAGACATTTCACTTTGTTCATGTCGGTTAATTATTACTTCCAGTTCTTATTTATATTGGCTGTTATTTGCAGATTTTATTGCGGTCGGTCGAAAAGTGGCTTATTATTTCAATAGCTACAGACTCAATTTCAACGCGCTTTGTGCATAGAGCTAGCTAAAGACATTAGTTCAGTAACATTAGTTTAGTAACTTTAGTTCCAAGATAGACTATTGTTTGAAATATAAATATCAGTTGCATTGATTTGACTACTTTATCAGAGGAAAAAATTGTTTTTCCTTGAAATATTCTAGTACAGTAGTAAGGGGGCGGGGAGGCCAAGCATGACAACTAGACCGCATTTGGGTCCTTTTTGCCATCCCCTTAGCTCACACTCATCGAACCACCTCTGTATTACCCTCGAATTTCCTGGTTTGGGTTACAAAGGAGAGAATGTCTTGCCACTTTTGAGTGACAAGCTTCTCTTCCTTGACTTCCCCTGCTCTTAATATATGAAAATTTTGTGCTGTCCTATTTTCTTCTTATATTATATTTACCAATCTAATTTTTCTTATAAATAAACCTTCATTGATTGGTACCTTTATCATAAGATTTGGTAGTCTTTTATCCAAAGACGTTACCATTATTGGAATGAAACTAGCAGAGAAAAAATTACAACAAAATTTGAAAACAAACCTTAAATGTATTTATTAATAGTGGTAACATTGACATTGATTTGCATAAAATGTCTTAGTTAAGTTAATTACTATTACCTATTTACATAGATACCAAATTAGAAATGTTGACAAGATCTAACAACGGCTTGAAACATAAATTCTACATCTTATTTTGAATATTGATCAGTTTCTAAATTAAAAAAAAAGCAAATCTCTTTTATTCGTAGCTCCATATTTTAAACATAAAGTTTGATGTACAAACTTACAAAAAAATATACATTCTTATACATATTATTATTTTATTATTTATAACTAAAATTACATTAAATATAAATATAATATCCAAATTCCTATTTTTTTCCAACATTTTTGCTTCAATGAGATTCTAATAAGAAACTATACTGCACTTTAAAATATTGATCTTGAGGCATGGAGGGAATCCTTAGATAGAAGTATAAAATTTAATAATATGGAATAAATACATTTACAGCTATTAAAATGGCTTATTTTAAAAATATATATGGTTGATAACATATAATTTTATGCGTCTTTATTTATTGATGCATTTTATAATAATCACTCATATATCAATACTAGGTTTATGATAATAATCAAATATTAATAATAATCACCCTTTAACTCAAAATTATTTATTTTAGTGGGCACACCGTAATAATTACAAGTTTTTAAATTACATAAAAAATTTAAGTTACTACGAAAAGTAAGTTAAATTTCAGCCGCGGCCTTTGTCAGTTCATGAGGCTAGATCATAAGTTTTTTTTTTTAATGATATGATCGAAGAAATTATTTGATTAGTCCATCTATTGTGTAAAAGAAATTACTCATGTCCGATATACAGTTAAATTTAAAAAATAGTCTCTCAATTCGTGTTGCACATACTTTCCTCGCGTCCTATTTTGAATAAATTCATGATTTTATACTTTTACTGTTTTTTATTGTAGTCTAATTTATTCAATTTCCTACCCATTATTTAAACCTGTCAAAATTGTTGTTTTTTTTCCACATGAATTAAAGTATCAATCTAGCAAAATGTAAAGCGTGTAGAGGGTTGAAATTTGTCTGGGGCTATCGCCCGGCTAATTTCGGCAAACCATCAATTTTTTTATAAATCAGTTGAGTACTTTTGAAGATATAGGTGTACATAAATGAATGTTTGTGCGCATGTGGAAGAGAAACAAATGGGCGCTGAAGATTGAAACTTATATGGGACCAACAATGGGCTAATTTTGACCTACCATCCAATTTTCAATAAAATCGGATGAGTAATTTTTAAGATATATTGGTTCTCAAAAATTGAGTGACAGACCGACAGATAGACACGGAACCAAAAATGTTCCCTGATGTCCGAAACGGATTTCTGTCTTGGAATTTTTGGAATCGGAGACCTAAAAATGTTTCGTTCTTCAGAACGATCGCATAGTTTCCGTTGCCTTTGGTAAGCTCGGAAGCAAAAATAAAGACCTAATAATGCTCTCAATAATTTTCTACTCAATTAAAGATTGGATTCAGAGACGTAAGGTAGCTTCTCAATGTGGGCGAGACCGAGAGTGTCTTGATTCCGCTTTGTATATATTTGCATGGTGCTATTCACATTGAACGCCGAGCGAGTCCAGACAGAGCGAGGCCAAGCCGAGCCGGGCGAGTTAAATCAAACATGTTTGTTTGTAAAGCGTTGTCGTCGGCCGAAAACGCAAAACCACCAAGCACTGAGGGGTGGCCGAATAAATTCAAATTTATATTACTTAAAAACTATGCTACATGACAAAAACCAAAACTTTATGACAAAAAAAACAAACTTTTTTGTAGCATTTGAAAAGATCTGTTATTTAAATAACGTTGAAATTAACACCTTTCTTATTTGATGATTCTTTTTAAGTTGATGGATGTTTAAGGTGTGGTAATGATACAAACAGTCAATTTATATCACCTATACAATTTTTTGTATAGGTTTACATTAAATATCCGTTAAAATTATGTATTTTATTTTTCATTTAGTTGTAAATGACAATTGTTTATTGTTAGATTGTTCAAATTGTAAGTAGTTCAATGTTTTAAATTTATTATATCCTCTCTCACAGAGGTAGAAAGAAAAAGATAATTTACCTCAGTGACACTATTCTTGTAAGAAAAGTAATACATTAAAATACAATGCATGGGGAGTAACGAGGTTTTGAAACCTTGTCGTATACGAGGTTTTTTTGTACACTTTAGTTAAATGATGAATACGAAGTATTACAATAATTTCTATAAAAAAATAATTGCTTAAGGCTTACTAGCTTTTGCACATAGGTAGATATTAATAATATCTATCAAAAAATGCAATAAAAAAAATAAAAAAATCTAGATTTTGAGGGTTACGAGATATTGCAGGTACACAGTCGATATATTTTTTCAAAAGATATAAATATTTATTATTATTTTCATTTTATCTTTTGCTTCCGAGCTTACCGAAGGTAACGGAATCTATGTGGTCGTTTCGAAGAACGAAAATATTTTAGGTCTCCGATTTCAAAAATTCCAAGACAGAAATCCGTTTCAGACATCAGGGAACATTTTTGGTTCCGTTTTCGAACCTACATATCTTAAAAACTACACGTCCGATTTAAATGAAATTTAGATGGTAGGTCATAATTAGCCCGCTGTTGGGCCCATATCAGTTTCAACCTTCTGCGCTTATATGTTTCTCTTCCACATGCGCACAAACATACATTTATTTACACCTCTAGCTTCAAAAGTACTTATTTTATTTGTATGAAACTTTTACAGTTTATCGAAAGTAACCCGCAGATATCCCAAGATTAATTTGAATCGTCTAATTTTAGCGTTAGTCTAGCCTCACTCGTGCTCGCGCGCAGTGTGAATACACACTCGCCAGGCTCGGCATTGCATCGCTCGGAATCGCGCACAGTTTGAATGCACTCACTCGTCAGGCTCATATAGGCTTATATCGCAATGTGATAGACGCTTAAAAGCATTGAAAATAATGGGAACCTTTAAAATCTATGTAAACCTATGAATTGTGTTTTACCTTGTTGTATCTTGAACCCCCCCCCCCCCCCCCCCAAGTATGACTTTACAAATTTTAAAGAAATTCAAATTTAAAAATAATTATAAAAGCATACTTTTTTTAATAAAATTACATGAAAAAGAAAAAAGATCGATGTAAGCACGTACATAATTTATGTTACGTATACATTATTCTTTAATATAGTACGAGACGTGAAGTTATCGTTTGACTATGCATGAAATCATAAATATTAAAAGAAAATTCTACTGTGAGAGCTCGTTTGATATACATAAGAGACATCAAAATTTATTACATTGCCTTAGAGTTGTAAGTGCAATTAACCAAACATCCTCTTCCATTCTTTTCATCTACTCTATTACTTGTTTGATATCTTAAGTAAAAAAAAATATTATTTTTGAAGCTTAAATTTAATTAAAGTAATGCACGTTAGTTCAGATTTAAAAATAAAAAATGTTTGTTTCTTTTATGATAAAGGAAACAAAAAGAAGTATACATATATTTATATTTGCATGTGTTTCAAAGGACAAAGCCCCGAGTTAACCAATTGTAGATTTTAATAATTCATATTTATATATTCTCTCTCTATATATTATACACACTTCCATATATATATGCAATGTGTCTCAAAAAGCTGGAACCCCTAATAAGTTGGCTGGATCATGTTTCAGTATAAAATGTTAAATGCACAAGTTGTCAAAATTGATGAGGCGGACTTTTCCACGATCTTGAATTTTGACCTGTAAGTATCCCTTCAAAGTCAAAACTGGGTTAATTTAATTTTTTTTAAAAAAGAGGAACCTCTATTTTTTTAAAAAAAAATTAATGCATTTTACTCTTGTTATTTTGTCTGTTAAACTCTTCTTTCTTAAGATATTTTATTTATAAATTTTTAAGACCCAAATTTTCTAACTTTAATATCTTGGTAATTAAGGATTTTTTCTAAAAAAAATTAGAAGAATAAAAAAATGTTAATTTTTTAACAAGGAATTAAACTCGATCTCTATGAGAAAAAAAAATAATTTAAAAAGTTTTTTGGAAAGGGTGATGCTTGACCCTACCCCTTTCCAAAAGTTTAAATAATTTACTTAATTTTTTAACCATCGCAATTTTTACCTATTTATATCTTAAATAGTAAAGACAACAATTGACTTAAAAGTTTTTAGTTTAAGTTTTAAGTATTTTTTAAAATTTTATTATAATTAAAATTTTAAAATTTTATTTATTAAGATTTTAAAACATTAAGTACAAACCTTTAAAAAAACCTTTTTTTTCCAAACCGAAACCCAATTCTTGAATGTCAAATTTAATTAAAATAAATTAATAGTAAAAAAAAAAAAAAAAAATCAAGCCTTTATCTTGGGCCATCCGCCATATTGGATTTAGAGTGAAGGCATTTTATTTTTCGTATTCTTTTCAGCAAACCCTTGCATTTGATACCCATATCATGGGCGTGCTTAAAAAATAACTAGTCCGCTATCTTGGGATGTCCGCCATATTGGATTTAGAATGATGCCACTTAGGTAACCATGCATTTTCATCCAAACTAAACGTGTATGCAAAATTTTAATTCAATTGATTGAGGATAACTGCTTTAAAATTCAGTTGCAAGATTTGTCTCGAACATACATACAAACATATAAAAGCGCGTAAAAATAGACAATATCACAACAACAGACAACTTAATTTTTCTTATATTTTATTCTTATGCTAAATATTTGTAAGTATCTCCAGTTTGTGACATTAATTTTTAATAAATTATGTTGCATGAATGTAATTATTATAGCCTCCAGTAAAGTAAGTATATCAAACACTTGTTGAGTAGTCCTCGCTTAAAAATAATCTATTTTGGCTCTTTATATTTTACATTTAATAGTTTTCTCACTGGAAAAGTTGGCTTTTTTTCGACCCGAGTCTAATAAACGCAAAACTTCAACAAATTATTATTCATTACAGAGAGCTTTATTCATTGGTAACTAATTATATCAATTGATATCAATTCTAATTGCATTCTTCATGACAATTTTTAAGAAAAACTATTATGAATCATAATATAGATAAGATATAAAGATATAATGATCCTATACCTAGCCTTATTTCAAGGATGCCACTAGAGGAAAAATACAATAGATGTAGTGAAAAATTCTGTGGCAAGAAGGCAAAATATGATATGTCCAATTTTTCAAAAATAGGGTTTATTTAGGGGGACAAAAAATTATAACTCTAGGACTTACTATCTAGGCTCTCATACGTGACATGTCTAAAATTAGGTTTCTTGAAGGTGGCAATACTATATACTGTTAAGATCAGATTAACTATAAAAATCGGACTTATAATATGTTACTATTGTGTCACAGAATAATTTTATATACTTTTAACATTTTACAAATTTATAAAATAATCTCAAAAGATGTGAAACAATAAGGTGAAATCTCTCAAAAGTGTTAAAAAGTAGTTCATTAACTGCGCTAATTATTATTTAGACAATGTATTTCTCATCTCCGAAAGTGTATCATGCAAGATCTCCGAAGATATGTGAGCACTTCCCATCTGATATAATGTGTGCAGGATACACTGCACTTAAAATGAAAACTGACGATCCATGTTTATGTCGAAAAGGGAGAAGATGATATTTTGTTGATGTTTATTTTATTAACTGAACATAGAGCTGAGAGAATCTGGTCACGGAGTTCACTTCTGATCCTTAACTTGATTTATTACACTTGTGTTTGGCACTTCCAAACTTACCGTAAATCCCGGAAATATAGAGTTTTCTCCTCTCCCCCCCTTGGCTACCTCGTATTCATAAATATTCTAGTACAAAACTTTTTTCGCTGATTTTATTTTCTAGCTCAAAAGGTTAACTCGCATTTCCTAATACTATTATGTATAATAATTTATTTATACTTCCTCCCAGAAAAAAATTGCTTATATTTATTTTGTGCTTCCGATCTCTGAACGTAACGGAACCTATATCTGATCGTTTTGAAGAACGAAAATATTTTATGTCTCCGATTGTAAAAAATTCTAAGACGGAAATCAGTTTCCGTCATCTGTGCCTGTCTGTCGGTCTGTCGCTTAATTTTTGCGAACCAACATATCTTAAAAACTGCACGTCCGATTTTAATAAAATTTGTATGGTAGGTCATAATTAGCCTATTGTTGGTCCCATATAAGATTAGATTTATAAGAAACAATTTTGACAGATTAAAAAAACGGGGGAAACAATTAAACAAATTAGACAATAATGGCTTGTAAAAGCATAAAATAAATAAAATACGCGATAGGATGCGAGGAAGCTATGTGCCACACCAGTTGGCAGTCTATTTTTACTTTTTTAATGTTTAGTACTGTTTAAATTGTTATTTAATATTATATGACGTAAAACTGTGGATCAATTTTAATGGTCTAGTAGAAAAAAAGATAAAACACAATTTTCTAACATTTCGAGTCCATGGTTACAGCTTTATCTAAGTTGTCTTAAGGAGATCGCTTTCTGTTTGTTGTAAAATGCACATCGTAAATCCTAATTTATATTGATTATAAAATGTTAAATATGTAATTATATGGAAGTAGAAGATTATTGTTTACAAAATAGAAATTCTTAGGTAAAAATTACATGGTATTACCGTGCAAGGTAATAAAAGCTTTATGCCCTAAAAAGAAATGTATATAAGGTAGCATCTTAGAGGGATGAACAGTTTATGAAGAAATAAACCTGTTCAAAACCTGGCACTTTTTTTTATTTTTAATGGTACAAAATTAATTCTTGAATATAAAATTTGGCTTTTTTTTTTAGTTTTGTTAGAAATATTGGAAACAAAGACAGTTTGTGCGCGAATTTATCAATATTTGCTAGTATACTAAATAAATTTAAGTTTCAAAATTGTGCTTGAAGGTGTATGTTTTAAAGAAATTTAATTTTTCTAAAGAATTTGATTGGAACTGTATTTTACACCTCCCATCAACATTATTAATTTTTTTGTATAACAAGCTATATTGAGAATATATTTTCTGTTGGTCTCTTTATTTTGCACAAAATAATAATACACGTTTTTTTATTGTTTTTTTGTTGTTTTTTTTATACAAATGAAGGTAATAAAAAATGGTTCTCTACCAAGAAGTAATTATTTATATATAAAAATAAATTAAATGTTTCGTATAAAAGTTTAGCAAAGGACACGCCATGTCTACTATTATTTATTTAATACGCCCTCTAAGGCCCAATGCTCACACAAGTGGCGACGGGCTAAGGCACTGTTCAGGCGAAGCGCGTCATTTCTACGCCTCCTCTACGTAAACCCATATGTAGGCTATGCCCAATAAGGTGATGAGGCGCTAGCCCAATCTTCTCCTCCGCCCTTCTTCATCACTTCTTGATTCTTTTTTGAAAAAGCGTATCTCCCCTCGCTACCGTTCAATGCCGTTTTTTGTACTGTTGCAAATTATTGCGCCTACTATATAAGAGTATAAGGTAGTGTTCCTCCGCCAGACATGAGCTTCATGACTGCCCTTTCTGTGGAGTTTACACGCGCCAGTGCCTCGTCTCGCCTACACCGCGCTTCCACCCGTCACTTCTTCTGTGTCCATTGGGCCAAATATTCTTCAAAAAATTATTATTATATTATTTTTTATAATTTTTTTTCATAAGAATCATCAGATTTCTTTTTACTGTTTGATATCGATTCCTTGATTGTAATTAAGGAATATCATCCATCTTGAATGTTGTAGGTTCATACCTATAAATTTCATTTAAATATATATATTTACCTACATTTTCTTTGTTTTAAACCCTGATTTCGACGAGCCTTAAGATCAATTAAAATATGCATTATTCTATCTCTTGGAAAGTAAATTCTACGCTTAGTCTGTGAGTTCGTATAGCAATATCGGAAATATGATGAGTCGTAACATATCATCTATTTTATTCTATGGACAAGTAGGTGGATGCAAAGTGAGTTGGCTAATGGGAGGTGGTTTAGGTTCTACTACACTGGTTTTTCTTGATGATGGATAATCATCATCGCCGTCAATGATAGATATGTCCCTGAGTGAAGGTCTGGCAGATCTACGCCAGCCAGTTGGTGGTGCAAGTGAAGCGGTAGAGGAGAGCTTGGTTAGAAGTTTCGAGCCGGTGAAAGTGATTAGAATAGCGCCTACTGGTGCTGTCATCAGTATGGACATGATGCATATCATCAGTACTATTCTGGCATAGTTCACTTCTTCCTGGCTTCTACCACCCTCTCTTACCAAATCTAAAGCCACTGGTCCAAGCGCCGCCTAAAACATAACATTTTCGCAGTATTAGACTAACAGCTGTGCAATTAACAAGTAAGAATAATTTCATCACATAATCTAAGTTTTTATAATAGCCTACAAAAATTTTAAGTTAATTCTTTTAAACGTTAGTAAATACATGTATCCTCTTTCCTCCAATATTTTTCAATAACTGATTAAATAAAGGAATCATTAAATTATGAAAATATTTTATGGTTTTAATTGAGTTTTTAACTCATTTAAACGATTTCACAATGTTAGCTTGAGAAATTAGATTTCTTGATCTAGATATTAAAATCTTAGAATTCTTTCATAAATGTTAATCGTTAATATAACATTATACGTTTTAAGCTTACGTATATTTGCCCTATTCACATTGAACAGGGCAAGTATAAGAACTAATCAGATTGTGTATTATCTTTACTGGCTTTTAGCATCATCACAGAAAAAGTGGCTTCACCATAAGTCGCAAAACTCAATATTTATGATTAAGGCAAGAAGGGGAGATTTTTTCATTGTTGCTTTTGTTTCTATTAACCCAAAGAAAAGACAATGTAGGGGAATCATCTTGAGTTTTTGCTTAATTTTTGCGATAGTTAAATAAATGAAATAGCTGGACAAAGATGGTTACAACATATAACTACCAGCTCATAAAACGTAGAGTACTGAGTAACTTTCAGAGGTGCTTATTTTATTTTAAATCAGGATAAACATTTTTATTGTTACAAGAAAAGGCATTTAAAATAAAACTGTTGGGAACGGGTTTTCAGTCTTTATGTATGTGTACATAAAGCATACTTGTCCAGATTTGTTGTAGCAAAACATAATTTTAAATTATAAGAACACCAGACTTGTAAATAAGTAAGGTTTAACTTTAGACCATCTTTTGAATTTATATTTCTTTTTTTTTAGTACACGATAAGCACAATATTAAAGTAGTGTCAATAAAAGGCTGTTAGAAGAAATAAGTGAGCAAGCAAGGCTAAGAATATTAGGGTTAGAATGAAAAAATGAAGGAAAAACGCGATAGAGAAGCAAAATCAAGTTAAGTCTTTCATAGCCAGATATTAAACAAAACAGAAGAGTCCCCCCAAGTCCTTTCATTATTCCCAGATTAAGTAGGGAAAATGTAAATTTTGTCGGAGAGTAATGGGCTTTATATTACTTGGTCTCAAGTAAGATCCTTTGGAGCTGTGCCTACTTGTTTTCCAACTCTGAGCCAACTAGTCGCTAAGCTCAAGCAAAATGTCAATTTTTTTTATTTTGCTAAAATAAATGTTTTTCTTTATTATTAACAAATAAATATTCATCAGAGATTGATAATTATTTAATAATTTATTTAAAAAAATAAAGAGAAAACTTTGAACTTGACCAGATTAAATATTCAGAGAAATTAAACAGTAGTCTTATTTAAAAAAGCTACACCCAAATCCGTTTGGTTGTTATCGTAACAGTACAGTTTTTAGGGTCCGTAGGCAAAACCAAGGACCCTTATATTTTCCTGCGTGTGTCTGTCCGTCCGTCCTCTCGCGTGCTCTCACGGCTACACCTTTCGTCCGATCACTTTGAAATTCGGCATGTATGTGTCTGGTACATACCCACATATTTTAAAAATATAGCGACTTAAAAAAAGATTTTTCAAAAAAATTAGGGTAAAAAAACTTAAGGGTTAAAATTTTTTTATTTTTTTTCGACCCCTTGAGGGGTATTATATGAAAGGGTACGGCGAGCTGATTACAAAAATATATAATTCTTTGGATATAACTTTGATAGGGCGAGCGTAGGCAAGTTTGAAGTGGGTGTGAAACGTTCCCCCCCCCCTCAATCTTGCTTATGTGAAGTGCAAAAAATCTGTAAAAATTCCTGAACATTCTTCGACCAAAAGTAAAGATACCACTTTTTGGAAATTTCGAAAAAAATATTATTTTATTTTTTATTGACAAAATACGTGTTTTTTTTTATAATTATGGTCTTTTCGATGTATTTATATGGTTGTAGTCCGGTTCAGTGGCAAAAAATACTTCATCAGCAGCGGCGCACAGTGGTCCCAAATGAAAATCAAATTTGAGGACAAAAATCAAATTTTGTAACTCATTCAATTTTTATAAATATTATTGTTTTCTCTTCTAAGATGTCCAGATAGATGATATCTATAATGATTTGTTTTTATCTTTATGTTTAATGCACTTTGAACGCGTCAGAAGTACGTGTTTTATTGTATTATTTAAACCCAACAATTTTTAGTCTTTTATGACATTTTTACTGATTTTAAAAAATATAGTTTTTCTTACAACTTTCACCATAAATCATCATGATTACTCTTAAACAAGGTATGTAGTTATGATTTATTCCATTTTATTGATTATTTAATTAATTTGTACCCATGAATTCACTGAAATTCAATTTGCACTAAAAATAGTGACTCGAAAGAAAATACCTGTGTAGTGAAAAGTCATGGGGAGTTATATACATGGATTTATTGGGGCAAGCCTATACTTCAAGAATATCAAAATTTTGTTTGCCTTTAAGAAGTTTTTGTTAAGAACAGTATGCGCATAGATAAATTTACACCATATACGCACGTACACTCAGGGTATACCATCGAATCTGATACTGGGTAATATCTTAAGAAATTAGTAGAAAGAAAGAACAGACATTCACTGTTATTTGAGAATATTCAGTGTGCATACAAATCTTTAATTATTGGGGGCATAATGTTCTAAAATATTATTTATTTAATTTTATTTCATTTTAATAAATTACTTTTTTTTTAGGATTACCTAGATGTTTCTCTAGGAGAGAACTATATAATTGTTTAAAAGACAGGGATACAATCTTTCGGCCAACATTAGTGGATTCAAGAAATTTTTTAATTAACTTTATTATAAACCAAATAGGTTTGGATATCAATACATTTGAAGAATACGATGTTTTAGAAAATAGTTTAAAAAATTTAACATCATGTTTGGATACAAGGTGGAAATAAAGTAATTGGTATTTTGCATCGTTCTTAAAAGATAATGATGCATGGCTGAATGAGGTTATTATTGAGACTGGTACTGATAAAGTTGTAGAAGTTGCCAGGACTAGCTCTGGCCGTGGCCGTCCTCCAATTTTATTTAATGAAGCAAGTTTGAGAACTAAAAAAAGGAAGGTAAAAAGATTACTGCACATGGCTTCTGAAGAAGAGCTATGCCTTGCTACTGAAATTAAACTTAACACGTCTGGCAAAAGAGATTCTGCTTCCCTAATTAAGGGACTAGCCTCCTCTCCAGGCAAAGCTAAAAGAATTAAAAAAATTGAGAAGCAAAATAGTGAGGATACTCATCGCTCTTTTTCTGACGAAGAAGCGTTGGCGTTATTTGTCCAATTGAAATTAACGAAGGCTCAATACATTAACCTAAGAAAGGCAGTTGTGGACAAAAACTTTAAAAATATTTTCCCTGCTTACAGTAAAATTATAGAGGCAAAAAAGAAATGTTACCCTGAAAATGAAAACTCTATACATGTTACTGATACAGTAGCTAATGTCGAACTTCAAGATCTTTTAAATCATACAGCTGAAAGATTATCAATTGTTCACAGTGATGTATTAGGTGACGTATTAAATTAAAAAATGACTCAGTTAGCAACGAATTTCATTTGTATTATAAATGGGGTGCAGACGGAAGTGGAAGCCAAAGTACGTACAAACAGAATATAGGAATTGATGGAACTGATAGTGACTTATTAATTACTTCTTTGGTTCCACTAAAATTTACACAAAGTATAGATTCAAAAATTGAAATTTGGAACAACAATCGAAGTTCATCTACGCGGTATTGTAGGCCGATCAAGCTTGAGTTCGTTAAAGAAAGCAATGAGAAGATTAAATCTGAATTCAACGAAATAGATAACCAAATAAGGAATTTAACTCCAACAAAAGTAACCATTTCAAACCAAGAGATCACCATCAACCATCATTTACACAAAACTATGGTGGATGGTAAGGTTTGCAATTCTTTGATGGCCAATTTATCAACACAGAAATGCTACATTTGTGGAGCTGGGCCAAAAGAATTTAACAATATCGACTTAGCCCAATCTCGTCTAGTTAATCCTAAAGCTCTCGAATTAGGAATATCTTCTCTTCATGCGTATATAAGATCCTTTGAGTGCCTTTTGCATATAGCTTATAGGATGGAAATTAAGAATTGGCAGATACGAGGAGAAGAAAATAAAAGCTTAGTAAAAGCTAGAAAAGATAAAATAATTACTGGCTTTAGAAGCGAACTGGGGCTTTTGGTCGATATGCCAAAACAAGGCTTTGGTAATACAAATGATGGCAACACTGCCCGTTCATTTTTTCGAAACCCTGCAGTAGCATCCAAAATAAGTGGTATCGACGAAAATTTAAAATTTTCAAAATTTTCCCAAAAAGGGGGGGGGGGAGGGTAGAGAGAGAGAGGGTATGTTGTAGTATGGCACCTACCCTAGGCACCTACTTAAGAGTATGTACCCCCCCCCCCCCCCCCCCTTAGTGGAGGTGCCGAGCCACCCCCGTCAAAAATGAATTCCTACGCCACTGTTTATCAGAGTGCGTTTTGAGAATATCAGACCCTTTGAATGGTTCAAAGTAAGCTTTTTAGCATTTTAAAAAAACACTGTTTATACACTTTACAGTTAAACACTATATAGTGTGGCCTACGGACCCTCGCTGTGTGCTGGCTAGCACACACTTGACCTGTATATTTTTTATGAAAACTGCGTCGTAAAATCTGACTTTTTGCTTCCATATATGCTCTATTATTGATGGGTGTCGAGTTTTCATGGTTTCGACTTGTAGCGAACAGTAGCAAACTGATTTGCTCAATTGCAGTTGCAGTTGAACTGAATTGTAGTTGCTTCTGGCATAGTGAAACGACTCTTAAAAAAAAAATTGTACAGATTGTAGTTAAGTTAATTTAAGTGTTGTGTTGCATCAAGTCAATTTTTGAGATGGTCGTTAAGTTCAATGTAAAAGGTTAAATTTAAATGATAAGTGTTATATCTTAAGCTAAAGTAAAATTATATGTTTAGTGATCAATAGAAGTTACCCTTAATAAATCTCTCTATGTATATAAAATTAATGTTTTGTCTGTACATTGGTCAGAATTGAAAATTTTTCATTTTATACATTCCAAAAACAGAATCCGGCCTTAACTTTTTGGAACGAAGTTCCTTATGGCACGTTCTGGAGCCCGGGAGTGAGTCCGAAAAAAATGACCAAAAATCACCGTCACAAAATCACCGTCACGCAAAATCCGTCACGAAATCTACAGATTATTGATACGATAACTTGAGTAAAAGATCACCGAGTTATAAGATGAAATTTGGTACACATGTTCATTTTACCAATGCCCAGGCTGAGTTCGTTGGAAAACGTTATCCGCCCAAGCGTTCACGCGCAACGCTCGCGTAAACGTAAGCTTCAAAAGACGGGAAAAAGATTTATTAAGGAAGCCTGTTACTTGACTTGTTTTGATTATTTTTGTTATATATGTCAAAAATGTTACTTTGTTTTTTAAATAAATAAAATATAATCACGTAAAATTTCACCCTGATACAAGCAGAAGCTCTAGAGTAGGGAAGAGATATATTTTATAATATTTTAAATTAATTGGCCGGGTAGGTAGAAAACAATCCTATTTCAATCCAAACTCCTTTAACAAACATACTCTATCACTATAAACTCATCACAATCACCTTTTTTTCTTATATTCAATATATATTTATAAAGACGCTTGCTTTAATTATACAAATAATGATTTTATTTTAATTATGCCTTAACTCTGCTAGGTACAAACAGTTCGTTACTTTTAATTTTGTCTCTTTTCTAACTCCGCAATGTATAGGTAGTTAGCAGTGTATACGTACGTATTTTATAATTTTATATTTAATGAAAAATGTAAGGAACTTCGTTCCTACCGGGTGTCCCGTGAAACCACACGTATTTTTTCGTGTATGTATGTGTGTCTGTCGCCCCAGCCAGACATTATAGGCGCTCATCAGGAGGGGTTAATGACGTCATAAAGATCCCATTTTCAATAGGGATCCTCATCTCAACGAGCTTGATTTTTCGGTGCAAGTTTCATTTTGATACGTCAATTCGTTCGAGAGCTATCGTGCTTACAAGAAATCCGCAAGAAATTGTTGTTATTACTATTATTATTATTATAAAATTATTATTCGAATCGCTATGGTAACTCATTTTTTGGATTCAGGATCTTAAAAAAACATATGAAGCGATACCTCGTTTGATTTTTTGTATTTTGTTGAATCTTTGCTGACTCATCAGGAGGGGTTAATGACGTCATAAAGATCCCACGATAACTCCCCCACGTAAGCACGATAACTCTTGAACGAATTGACGTATCAACATGAAACTTGGACTAAAAAATCAAGCTCGTTGAGATGAGGATGCCTATTGAAAATGGGATATTTATGACGTCACTAACCCCTCCTAATGAGTCAGTAAAGATTAAAAATAATCCTACCGCGGGGTTCCGCAAGCCGAGCGAATTTCCATTAGAAATTTGTAGTTCAATGTTGTGCAGTTTAAACTTCCTTCATAACTACAACAATTGTGTGGATTATTTTAAGTTAAGAAAATTTAAAAGAAATATTTTAGTTAGATTAGGGTTTTTATAATAATGCTTAGTTAAACATAATAGTAGTAGTTCCAAAGAGGTTTAAACTGCACAACATTGAACTACAAATTTCCAATGGAAATTCGCTCGGCTTGCGGAACCCCGTGGTATTTTATTCTTCCCCTTTTTCCCCCCTCAAGATGCTTGTTTTCCCCTCTAAAGGGGAATTTCCCCTCAATGACGAAACACTGGTGAGCGCAAACATGTTGCGCAATTTGTAGGCTTGGTTTCTTCTAAAAATATTGAGTAGAACCAAAGTTATTAACAATTTTATAAAAAAAAGTATATAAAACATTACCTAAACAAATTAGGATGACCCACCGTAAGCAAACCCCACAGACTCGCTAATTAAAATGTTTGGGAACTTCTAGACCACCTACAGACTCGCGGTTTTTTGCGTTTGGTCGGAAATTGGCCCAAACCGACTGGACAAATCCGAAAAGTTAAACAAATATTCCCCCCCCCTTAAAAAAAGTTTTTTGGAGGCTATTGTGGCTAAACTGTAAGTAGTGTCGGTTGTACATTCATTGATTCTACCTTAAATAGAGCTAAATTTGATTTTTTATAATAAAAAAGTTGGCTTTGAGCTATTATGGCGTCCGCAATTGTTGGCCGATTTAATTTCTAATTGGGGTGCTTAAAACTCACTCTATTGCTCTATAAATCGAGTATTTATTATTTAATTTTTTTTCTAGAACAATAGTTATTAAATATTTACTGGTTCCACTGCCGTATTGAGAGAAGAGACGGATAATTAAATTAATGCACCATTATGGTTGATGATTGTTCAATGACTTTCCCAGTCTAATTGGTTTGTACGACGTTTATTTTCCTATTTATTACACCTTTTTTATTTTTTATTAATTACTATACATATAAATTAGTTTCTATTGGCTATTTTCTAAATATATATAGATTGACTCCAAACTACGATTTGGAGAATATTATACTTAGTAACGGAATGAATGATGCATAATATAGTCCTGATTTTATTCCTAGAAGGCTAATATCCGCTTTAATAGTTTTAACGATCTTTATTAATTCATAGCGGTGTCGCTGTTGGTTTTACTAAAAAATGTTCGTCTCATTAAACACCATCTATTTGGAATCTTTTCCTGTCCTGTAACTCATATTTTACATTTGAACCTCTCAAATATCGTCCGACATGTAAACGTTACAGGCAAGATGCATATTTTGTTGAATGCAATTACTCTTATCGGCTTTAGGTTTAAGTTTTATATTTCAAATAATGTTGTAAATGTACATTTCAAAAAAATATTGAAGCCACAAATTGTCGCTGTTTTTACGATAAGGTCTTCGAAAATTAATTTTGAAGATAAATCTTTTTGATAACTTCTTTACTGACAACCGTTTTAGAAAATGTTATTTCTTTAATGATCCTTTTTTTTATATTTTACTTTGTTAAAAAAAAAGTTATAAAAAAAATAAAACGTCAACAAATCTTTTTTAGTTTCGCTCTTTTTTCTATTTTAATGGGCAAAGTTTTAAGAGAAACTCATTAAGCTTTTAACTACTTTCTTTATTATATTTTTTATTTTAGTCTTTAGAATTCTTGGTTCAAGAGCTAAATACTATCTAAAGATAAACAGAGTGAAACTCCCTCTTTAAATAAATACACACTCTCCTTATTATATATATATATATATATATATATATATATATATATATATATATATATATATATATATATATATATATATATATATATATATATATTGTGTGTGTGTGTCCACTGAAATAAAAGTATTAAGAGTTGATGGGAATGACATCACTGGTCGTAGATTAATTTATGCATCCGACTTGCTTGGTTTGGGCGTCCGGGGTTTAAATCATAATATTGTTCAGTTATTTTTCATAACGGAGAGGGAAAAGTCTCAGAAGAGGGAAACAAGGGGTTAAACACGGTCCCTGTGCTGTGCAGTGAATCAAAGGGATGACAGACTGGCTCGAATGCTGTACTCGTCTATGTTGCTTTGGCCTCCCAAGGGCCAGATAAAACGGGCCCTGATTTAAGCGTGAATAAAAATACAGAGAGGCAAGTGGAAGCACAGACGGCACCCATTTGCATATATAAACACCAAGACCTTCCATTTAAATCAGATTTATAACTGCTACACTTTTTAGATGTATAGACCAAGAAAAAAACTTATTGCATTTCTAAGAAATGAATAAGACGTGCTATAGCTGTCCATACGAAATAGTATTCTGAAAATTAATACTTAAAAATGCTATGTTATTATCAATTTATAAATAAATTGCTAGTTTAGTTTGATATGCGATTGTGTTTTAGTTTTCATAAACATAAATAAATTTATTTAAAGCAAACCTAAATATCTCATTTTTGAATTTTTTCCTTATTGGAAAAAAAGTCTGATGAAGTAAGACGTTTTTCTACTAGGAATAAGTTAATAGTACTCGCACAAAGCCGGCTTTCAACCACGAGTAATCTTCTGGGCCGGTGAGACGACTATGTTAGAGATAATGTCAGCGCAGAATATGGAACAGGTTGAAAATCTAAATCTAAATCCATCAGTTTTGATTTAAACCTGCACTGACTATTTATCTCACTTTTCTACGATTACTTCTACTTTTCACTTTTCTATTTACGTCTCATCAATACTGAAAACCGTCACTAAAGAAACGAGAATTATTTAATAATTTTTTTTTTTTCTATTTGAGGTAATTTATTAAAACATTTACCTATCTCCTTCAAAAAACTGTTGATTAGATGATATGTAATTGTTCCAACGGTTTGTCCACTGGTCGAAAATTTTTACTTTTCCTCACCTATGGTATAGGGAAAGTATTGTTTTCACCCAAATAATTTTTTTTCGAGATTTCAACTGAATTATCCGTTTTGGGTGTTTTTAAGACCTCCTGAGTGGTTTTCATCATGACATCTGTATGTGTGTATGTATGTGGATATGTGAGTTATCATCGTAGCGCCCAGGGTATCAACATTTTCCGTCATCTTGAACCCAGTTTGCTGATTAGCAAATATTTTAAAAATTCGTAAAAAATCAAAAAGTGGACCGATCGAGTTGTTTGGCAAGAATGTACCTCTCTGTATGTCAAACAAATCCACCAAATTTAATTTTGTATTGGCCGCTATTTTGAAGTTATCGATTTTTGAATTTTGAAATTTTGATGCTTAATAATACCGAAAGAATAAATACGTTTTTGACATAAAGCATATCGTTGGTCCCGGTAGAAAATAAGGAACAAATATAAAAATAACCGATGAAATTCCATTAATTAGTTTAAAAGTTAAAATCATACATCATAAGTATGCATTAACTTATTATGCGTAGTATTAATTAGTACGATGCTTTCGTTAAACGTAAAAGTTTGTTTACATCTTTCAAAATACCGCCAAAATTAAAATAATTAAATGAATGAAATAAAATAAATAAAAATAATGCATATAATATATATATATATATATTGTTGTTTTTTAAATGATAATAAATAAATCAGTTAGTTCATACTACAAGTACTGACCACGCCCAATGCTGCTTCCTCCTGCTGCTTCGCAGTAGAGAGGCCACTTTAGTGACCTCCGAAGTGAGGAAAAGTTCCGAGGTATCCCGTACCCGATTTTTTTTATTCTTCTGAACTATTACTACTATGTTTCCACGGGTATTCAAAACTCTATGGAAACGTTTTAAATGAATTAAGGGTTACAACAGCAAATTATTAGTATTGTAGTGAAACTGTTTTGAAGAAATAACATGTTAACAGGCATAAAAAAATAACATGTTAACATTGAATTCAAATAGAATTGATACAAGGGTCGTTTTCATTTGTAGGGTACATTTGGTGGTCTCTAAAAGTGCCCCAACACAAAATTTCAACTTGAAGAAATCAAACCATTGATCAATCCTAGATGTTGTATAAACATTCTAGTTCATGAATCAGCCTATCGTTTGCGAATTTGTTTGCTTGCTAATTTTTTAGCAATTTTTTTAGTGCAAAAAAGAGCAATGTCCCCTCATGAATGTCACGATAAATTGTCCCGAGCACAATTTATTTTTAAAGGTAATTTTACTGCTGAAGCTCTCCAAACGCGTTCAAATATATGTTTTAATAACTTTTAAGAAGATGATTTATCTTCATATAGTATTTCAGGTATTTTTTTAAAAAAAACTCATGAATGTCACAAAAAAGTTGCTAATATTTTGACTCTTATATGGAATTAAGGTTCGTATTGATAAGGAAGTTGGCTTTTTAAGTGTAACTGTGCTGCAAGTTGACATTTATATTTGAATTGTGAAAAATTGTAGAGAAAAAAATAATTTTAAGGACTTTTCAATTAATTAATGAAAAAGTGACATTCATGAGTTAAATAAGAAAGACAATACTTGTTATCGATTGAGTTATATTTTTATTATAAACTTTATATAAATAGTTTTAATATCATATATTTTTACTATAAACTTTATAAAAATAGCTAAAATAACTGTATAAAATCTTGCCCAAGCTATTAGGTGGTAACGCCTTAATGTTTGTGTAACTGTCAAATCACTTAAGCCTTCTCTCCTTCATAGATCTGTTTCTTTGTGTTGGGGTATCAATCAAATTGTCATAAAACGCCAGTTTTCTAGCAGCATCACTTTTTTTAAATATTTGTTTTTGGTGAGTAGGTACACAATATGTGAGAAACACTGGCATCAACAAGTTGCACTGCTTTGCTAAGGGGAGAAAGTAAATTTGGCTGATGAATTTTCTGACGCTGTATTCGTTTGTTATCCCTCCAAATTTTCCTTCGTAATGATTTATTCTTTTCTTCTAGCTCTTCTACTCTGTAGTTTTTCATTCCTTCTGGTGGTGCTGGATCGATTAGCATCCTGTACTCGCCTTCCTCTACTATGTCCTGATGACATGCTAGAAAGTTCTGGTGGTGCCGGAATCGGAATGGTGGATTTTGCTGCCATACGTACTTTTATTCTGTTTCTTCGTTCAACATCTAATTTTCTCCAGTATTTTTTTTATTCTTCTTTGCTCTCTGGGCTTCATACTGTTTTCCATTTTGAATTTCTGTAAAATAAGAAAACAGTATACATCACTTATTAGTCTGTCCACACATTGAAATAATTTGCATTGAAATAATTCACACTGGTTTGTTCATTTCATTATTATACTGAAATACTTAATTCAGGCTACGTTTTGCTACCACAATAAATTATTTATTTATATATATATATATTTTTTTTTTTGATCTTCAGATTCTTACCATTTTTATTTCCTGGAAACAAAAAAGAATTTACCTCACTTGATCTCGTTTTTCTTTGTAAATAGCATCTCTTTTAGCAACTGCCTTTCTTCTTTCTCTATAGCGCTTGACTCTTTCCACTGATGTTAAAGCCTATTCAAAGAATTAGTCATACCTCTAAGTTAATGGACAATTAAAACTAGCAAAACAGGATACCAAACTATAAGATTTCTCATGACTGTCACATAACACTCTTGAATGTCACGGACCATATAGTGACATTCATGAGTTGCGACGGTCATGAGATTTACAATAAAAATGAAATTTTTATAAATTTTTATTAAAGCTATAAAATTGAACTTGGGATATAATTAAACTGTAAAGTAAGCCCTATACTTCATCAATAATTACAATAATTTAATAAAGCTTAATAATTAAGAAATCAACGTGACATTCATGAGGATTTATAAAAATACTTACCATTTATTTTTAGAAAGTAGACTCTGGCGGAGGATCCAGTGCGAATGAAGGCACAAAGACAACTGAAAAATATTGTGGGACTCTCGGGGAGGTGTACCTTGGTGAATCCCCAATCCTACTAAAAATCTCTGACACTGATAAAGACGTGACATTCATGAGGTCGACTTTGGCACTAACCTTATGGACATTTATTTTTATTTTTTTCCAAAAAACTGAATAGAATTAAATTTATTATCTCTTCGTTAGGTGTAAATAGAGAACCTTATAAGACCACTGATTAAGGATTCGGTTCTGTGACTTTAAGGGCCTTAAAATGGGGGCTCTTCAAAATTATATAAAATGCCTGAAGACAGTGACATTCATGAGTTTTTTTATTTTTAATTTTTTTTTTAATATATAAAGCACGACTTTCTCTTTAAAAAATAGATATATCCTAATTCCTTGCATTAAGAAGTATAAAATTGTAAAGAGAGAACATAGAAATTCCTTGTACATCCTAAGAAATTTGAACACAAAGTGCGAAGACAGCAAATGTACCCTAGGAATGAAAACGACCCACAAACGCTGTAGGTATAGGGTGAGCAGAAATATGATAGCCTGACAACTATAACTAGTCTGGGAGTTTATAGTTTCAAAATTGTTGTGAAAACTGTTTTGAAACTTCTCATGGAAACAATTTTGGTTTGAAACCAAAACAGTTTTGAAAACCCATAGAAACGTAGCAATAGGTAAAGTGCCTAAAGCGATTTTTTCTTACCCTCTTTAAGGTCCTAAAAAGTTTTCTCTTTGGTTTTCTTCATTCTTGGGAGTATGAAAAAAATCGCAAGGGGCTAGAACGTGTATAGGTGGGGTGAGAAACCATTGTGATGGCATTTTTTTGAGAAAATTCCTGAGACCGTTCATAATATTCATTAATATGCATAGGTTATTGTTTTAAATAATTATTTAAAGAATTTTGCATTAAATCTAAAATTGGTGTATTGCAGTCAGAACAAGGCTTGGTTGAGTAAATTGTAAAAGGAGGTCTTAATCTTGGTACCCGCTGGACCCGGGAATTACCAAGATCTTCAGATTCAGCAGACATATTGCTGTGTTTGTAATGACGTCAATATTCCTAGTCTAGATTTATTGAAGACTTTCTCTTAATCTTGATCTCAAGCTTCAGAAAGTATCAGCGAACCTTTAAAAGTCTAACCCAGTGGCGTAACTATGGGCCCGCGCGGGCCCGCATTGCGGGGGGCCCCCAGTGTCAGGGGGCCCCCAAACCCAGAAATAACTGGAATTACCAACGTCGAGGGGGGCCCCCAATCCTGAACGCAAACGCAAGAGGTTTTTTTTTTTTTTTTTGCTCATCATTTTTTTTGGTGAGGAGGGCCCCCAAAAATTTCTGTCTAAAAATCACTGGTCTAACCTGAACTAAGTGGATATACTTTATAGGTTAATTTTGGAATAGCTGAGGGATGGAAATTTTAATTTAGGTTAACGTCTTGAAAAGAATACTTAAACTATATACTTTATTTTGTACGACAAAGTAAAGCATATCCTTTCTTCCTATACTACAAATAATAACATGTAAAAAATAGAGATAAACCGAGACAGTTGTATAATATGAGCTGAAGGTCAATAAAAATTATTTGATATTATATGATTTTTTTAAGAATTTGGGTTTTATTAATAATAAAACTATTATTAATAAATAACTATTTATTAATAAATAACTTATTAATAATAAGGGTATTATTAATAAATAACTTTATTTCGCATCCAAGGATTTTTGTTATGTGAATAATTTATTGATTAAAGAAACAAAAGTAAGATTCACCGCGTTTCGGAATTTTCTATAAAAGATGAAAATGAAAAGGAAAATACGTTTTGCAAAGTTTGATGAAAGAGCGCAGGTGCGTTCAGTCAGGTTTGGCACGAGAGAACGAGGTCTTTCCATCCACCACATATAAAAGGGGAGGAGAAGAACTTTTATTTAAATTTGGCGTCGCCTTTGTTAGAGGGGTTCCTTCACAATAGCGTCAGCGAGGCACACTTCTGTATGAAAATCCCCCCTTCCATCTCTCTAACACCTTGGCATTTCAAAATTGAACGGTTGAGAAACGGTTTTTTATGGAAGATCTAAACGACAAAAATATTCAGAATATACCGAATATAAAAATATGTAAGATATTTTATATAATACTTGCTTGAATTTTTCAGAAGGAAATCGGAAAAAATGAACGGAATATTATACTGAATATAATATTCTCTGTCAGATATATTTTGTCGCAAGTAAAGTACGTTTATCTGAATGGTTGAAACGATGAATTTTCATTGATTTGAATAAATGTACAATATTTGAATTTATTTTTTTTAAATATGTGATCAAATTAAAATCATTTTTAAACATATAAATAATAAACCTTAGGTTTATTGACACCTTCAATATATGTATAAATCGATTTTTTTTTTATTAAAAAAAGATGGATAAGGTAGGTGTAGAAAAAACAGCAATTAAATTTTGGTAGGAAACGTTTCGACCCTAAGTAAGGTCATCCTCAGTCCATTTTAATGACTAAAAAATACATAAAAATAAAACAATCCATCAATCAATTACTAATTCTTTACAAAATGGTTAAAATTGAGGAAACTGGTCTATTACAGACATCCTGTATCTCAGGTTCAATCTTATCTCTAATACAGTTTTTTAAAAACATCGTATTACTTACATTGAGTATTCTTCCCAAATTAACTTCCTCTATAAGAGAGCGTCAAATTGAGTCATAATTAAATTACGTTATGTGAATAAGAAATTTTTTGATTAACTTCAAAAAACATTAATTAAATAAAATTTAACTATTTAAAAAAATGAAACATGTGAAGTGATTTTACATCTGTACATATAAGACAAAACAAATAACAAAATATTTTACCAATTTAAATATAAAGTGGGGAATTAAATTCAAAATAAAACCATTAACAATGAATGACTATATGTTGGAAAGATGTAATTTTTAACCGAGAACCTTCGTTGTATAAAATCAAATTTACAAATTAAATGGCCTTAAAAAGTTAACTTTAAAGGTATTATAAAGAAAGAATATAGTTATGTCATCAAATTGAACCAATTGTTAAGCATTATAACTATTTATTATCTCTAATTTCTGTGATTATAAGGAAGAATTATGATTCAATTATGTGATATGGTAAGTAGCGCTGCCTAGGAGTGGTCAATATAACTAATTTAGCAATGTTCTTGCTTTCAATTCTACTATGTGAAAGACATTTCTCTAAATTCCAATGGTTGTATCTTTATTGATATCTTATTGTTTGTTGGTTACCAATTTGTAAGATTTGGTTGAAATTGTTACTTTAACAATTAACAATTTAACCCATTTAAAAACCAAAAGTTATTTGTTCTATTGTAATTTATTATTAAATAAATTTAATAAAATTACGTTTTTTTATATATTGTTATTATTTTAATTATTGTTATAATGTAATTTGTTTTTTGTATATATTTCTATGTTTATTATCTATTATTTAATAATTAATATTTTATATTCATAATCTATTTGTATAATTATTATTATTTTAATCGTTGTTATTTATTATAAATTGCTGTTAAGAATTTAGATATTATTGATTTTTATTATTACTCGTATGTATTTAATTCTTGAATTTTTTGAATATTAGATTATAATTTTTGTTAATATGGCTAGCGTCCGATTTATGATTGAGAGTGATGTCCGAATTTTTGTAGATGTGAAATGCTTCGTATATTCTTCTTTTGTTTGTATTGCGCTCATAATCTAAGATTTTGGTGTTGTTAAAATCAAAATTATGTCCGGTGTTAAAGGCATGAATTGCTAGCGCTGTTTTTTGTGACTTGGTTTTTATGTCATTTTTATGGTAATACTGTCGGTTTTTTAGTTTTTGGGATGTTTCTCCGATATATGTTTTCTCACAATTTAAGCAATTTGTCTTATAAATTAAGTTAGATCTATTGTCCTTACTGATTTTATCCTTTAAATTGCTATATAGATTTAACAGTTTGTCAGTAGGTTTTAGGGCGATTTTCACATGTCCACAATCATTGAGTTGCATGGTTTTTTTTAATTTTTCAGTAAGACCTGGAATGTATGTTACACTAGTGAAATATTGTTGTTTATTATTGATATCTATTGAGTTATGTGATGATGTAGTTTCAATTGTGTTTTTTGTTTTATACCATAGGGATTTAATTAATTTAATTGGATAAAGGTTGTCTAAAAGTTTTGAAAATATCGTGGAAACAAAATTTAATTGCTGTTTTTTCTACACCTACCTTATCCATCTTTTTTTAATAAAAAAAAAAATCGATTTAATCATTTTTAAACGTGGAGCTGATGCAGAGCTCTTTAGTGAAATATAAAAATAGATTATAGAATTTATAAGAAAGCAATATTTTTTCGTTGATTAGAGAACAAAAACTGACTTTTAAAAATTCTATCTAACAATCATGTATAGTTATAATTGCTACTTCTAAGTACCATTTTGACTTATTTTGGACCTTACTTATTTTGCAGTCAGTTCTTAGACAATAATTTATAGTGTAAGTAAACGGCCTTTTTAGGCCATAAGGCAAAACCGGGAACCCTTACACTTTCCTGGTTTGCCTCTCGTTAATGCAGCTGTATTTCGAAAAGTACCAACAAAAAATTGAAACTTTGCATTTATGCTATGTGTAATAATGCACAGGAATAATAATATTTGTTGTATCGTTTTTGCGACATGTATCCTTGAAATGTTTTTTAACAAATCAACAAAGACATTTTTTTAAAAAATCGTGATTATTCTTAGTCAAAAAACAAAAGAAATCCCCCCCCCCTATAATAATCTTATAATATCTTGGGATTGGTTTAACTATAGACTTCGGAGTAGTTTCATTGCGTTAAAATGTCTGTGAAAGTGTTTTATAATATAATAAACGGATCAAAAATGATTGCTATACCAAATTTTTAAATGGCCGCTTTCTTGAAGTGGCTAATGGCGATTTTGTTGGTTAATTAACTCGTCTGATTTGTTAATTTGCCTACATTTTTTACCATTTTTCTTTTTTTCATAGAGATTTGAACTCACATGTTCGTGTTATTTTCTTAAATTATCTCTATAGAAGTATTTTTCTTTTATTTACTGCACTTAATGGTTAATGACCATATGTTTTTTGTCCAAGTGTTCAAAACATAGAATATTGTCTCATACATAATTACACATGGCATTGTGTTTCCAACCTAATTTTTTTCTTCAGTTAGTTCTGATTACCAAGTTTCTTGCAAATTCTCTCGAGCAAATTGATTTTAAATAAAGTTTCGCGCACTCTAGTCATGCTTCTTGCTCTGAATAAATTATACTATAAAAACCTTGAGCTATGTTTGTCGTGAAATACCTACAGAATGTAAGAATTATGTAGGGCCTTGGCTTGACTGTATAAAGTGGGGCCCTTAGCCTCAATGCAAGAAGTAATTACTCCTTTCCTCCTCATTTACCAGCTGCAGAGTAATTTTCACTGTAATTAACGCCGACATTAAGTTTTAGTTATGGTAATTTCGTGTTCTGAATCGTTTGTCAGAAGAGAGTGCAGTTGATAAACGTATATCAACGATTTCAATTTAGCCGAATTAACTTTCAAGTGGTTTAGTAATACGATAGTTAAACTCCCATTTAACATGATAAGTCGGTGGGTGATACCAAACAATTTATTAACACTAAGGAAAAAAAAATTATTTGTTCCATATATATTATGGATAAATTGCATTGATAGATTTAAATTCTATATTTGGTTTTATGTTCTCTATCATAATCGAAAGCAACTGCTTATTATCAAATGTCAGCCACTTAAAAAATCTATCGGAACATTAGTATAAAATCTCTCTTTATTCTGTGAGAATCAATACCAGATGATTAGGCGATTTCCAAGGAAATGCACCCTGTAAATCCAAGTCACATTAATACCACTTTGATCATTAATCATCTTTGCAAATTTTAAATTGTTTGAATAAATTGCTTAGTAGACTGCTTACAATAGAATTTTTAACGGAATTTTTAAAGATTTATTAACGGTTCTGAGCACTAACTTATCGTTAAAGACTTAACGATTTCTTGCAACCGGAGTTCGTCGCTATATCCTCTTCAAAGAACTGGTGATGCAAACCACCAAAATTAATTGTACCCTCTTCACACAAGAGCAATCGTTGAAGGTTAGCAACCCTACCAATCGAAACTTTTGTATTTTAATTATGGAGCCTTCAAAACATCAAAAGCGAAATTGATTACAGCGAATAAATATATTCAGGATCTTAAACAGTACAAGGAGAAATGTCACTTGAAGCTTGAAGTATAGACCTTTTACCTATTTTTCCCCATTCATGGGATTATTTGTCTAGTAATAGGACACGAGGAAGCTGTTTCACACTAATTGGCACTTTTTTACTTTCTCATATAAAGAGGAAGTATTGTGATGGCGCGTAAATTCCATTTAAAGATTTTGATGGATTTACACGTATTAAGGTCCTATGAGTCCAAAAAGTGGCTTTTAAAAAATGTCTATCCGTCGTCTATCTGCCGTCTGTCTGTCTGCAGACGCGTGGAGCCTAAACTACTGAGCCGATTTTGACGAAATTTGGCATGCATGTTCAGAAAAATCATACCCCTCGAGGCGAAATCAATAAATTAATTTTAGTCCCAAAATTGGGGGCGCTGCTCCCCAAAAACTCTGAAAAAACGTGAAAACAAATTATTTCTCGAAAATAGTTCCGACGATTTTGATTAAAAAATTCTAAAATGTAGTCCATTTAAGAACGAATCTAACGATATAAGCCGTTTCCCCGGTAAAAAATCTAGTTCCGAGAAAATAGCTTTAAACGTGGATGGAGAGAGGCCGGGTTCGATTCCTCGCCGAGGGGAAGGTATTTATATGATACATTTTGATAAAATGTTCAATAATAATTAAATGTACTTACGAAAACACGAAATCTAACAAGTGGAAATCACTGGCCTAAGTAATTATGAACTCGAGTATAAGAAAGTTTGTTTCAGTTGTCTCGGATCGATTTTTTTATTTGGAATATAAATAAAAAACATGTTGGGACATTACAATAATTTAATAATTTTATATGCCATTACTTTGACACTTTCCCTTTTTATTTAATTTTTCGATGTCTGATTTACAACAGAATATTCTCTATGTAATAGTGAATATTACATTAATATTACAATCTATTCTTTAATAGAAATCAGCTATTCAGTTGACAGCTCATGCGGAAAGTGGCTTATTAAATATTATCATCTCCGAGGGACAATGATTGTTGCAAGGAAGGAATGGTGAGAAGGTTATGCAAATTTCTTGTGAAGGTTGAAGGGCTACATCCGCGACTGTAGGTTGAGTGAACTGACAGCGAATTAATGGAACCATATCACACCCTGACATACATAATTTAGTCTCGAGATTTCTAAACATCTTCCTACATTCTACAAAATTATTTTTTCAACCCTACCTTCTCAATCATATTCACCCTTATTTCGAATGAGCAAAAAACTCAAATATCTATTTGAAAATTTTATTTTAATAATTAAGGTAGTTCATGACAGATCAAGAGCAATAAGAAGGTAGGGTTAGCAAGATGCTGTCAAATAAAACACAGTTTAAGGTTTATGCTAACGTTTCGCTAAATTTATTAGCATCATCAGAGCAAATAGACAAAGTAGGTATTACATAAAAATTATTCTATTATAACATGTCATTCTATTCATGTTCATTCTATTATAACATGTCATTCTATTCATGTTCATTCTATTATAACATGTCTTAGAGTCAACATCTATATAATTTTTTATGTTATACTTTGTCTATTTGCTCTGATGATGCTAATAAATTTAGCGAAACGTTAGCATAAACCTTAAACTGTGTTTTTATTTGACAGCATCTCGCTAAACCTACCTTCTTATTTTATTTTAATAACAGTTTTCCTTAATTTTTTGCTTTCGAGCTTACCTAAGATAACGGAAGCATTGTGATCGTTCTGAAGAGCATTTTTTTGTCTCAGAATATGTTTTGTGTCAGAAATACGTTTCAGACATCAGGTAACATTTTTTAATCTTGGTTTGTCGGTCGTTCTTTCAGCATTTTTGTGAACCAACATATCTTTACATCTACTCCTCTGATTTTGATATAATTTGAATGGTTGATCATAATTAGCATTTTTGGTCGGTTCTATAATAATTCCAACCTTCTGCGCCAACTGTTTTTCTCCACATGCACTACAACACATATTATGTATTTGTTACTTATCTTATGTTTTTTGTAAAAGAAATTTGGATGGTTTGTCGAAAGTAACCCTCAGATTATATTTCAGCCGTCTGTACACATTAAAAAATATGCTATATTGATACTATTATCCATGTAAAAAAAACCTAATAATAATTAAAAGGCAAATTTTTTACAATATTTCGGTCGCTCCTTAGACAATTCTCGAGCTATCTAAAAGATTAAAAATACTATTAAATTGTCAGTGAGGTAGCTGAATATTAATTCTACATGACGCTCTTATTTTTTTATTTGCATTTTTTACATTTTAAACCTTGTTATTATTACATTTTTTAATTGAAACATGATACTTACCCTTCCTCGTTATTGCTAATATTCCCTCATTTTGTTAGTTTGAAATTAAAAATAGTTTTGTAGCTTTATTTAATCGAAAATCTAAATTGTTCAAATAAATTTAAAAAAAAATATCTTACCTGAACAGAAGCCTTAGACATCCAGGCCAGCGAGCAGAATATTTTTTCCTTTATATTCAAAGATGCTCCTATTGCCACGAAGCACGTTATCACTATTCTTATCTGTAAATGTACATATATTAGCTGTGAGTTATTAAATTATTAAAATTAAATTTAAATTCGTACCCACCATTAAAATTCTTGGTTTAAGAGTTTTTGCAATGAAGCTTATGCACAAATACTTTGTTGAATTCTTTTTCCAGTTTTGTAGATAATATCATTTAAAGATCTTTTATTTAATTCCAAGAAAACCCAATAAAGCTGTAAAGTGATTTTCCCCCCTTTTTTGGTATTCCACAATGATTTAAACTTGTTTGAGTTTACTCTAAATTCTTTTTCTTAAACTGGCTATATACCTGGTGTCTTTGAAACTTTTACTTTTATTTCGAGAAGATAAATCAGAACAAGGAAAATCTTTTAAGATTAAAAGTTAACAAAAAGGTTTACAAATCTTTCAGTGACTTTTTTACCGGCAGTATTTATCTCTGAAGTCACAGTTCAAAGAGCATTTTATTTTTAGTTTTTCAATACTCTTTTTATTAGAGGGAAATTTTAAGTTTAAATTTGTTTCGAGTACAATACAGATGATTTCTATAAATATACATTTTCTAGTTAATCCGCTTTTATAAATAAACTCTTACATATAGATTTAATATAGTTTAAAGAGGCAGCTATAGATCGCCCCAGGTGAAATAATTATAAATAATGGCTTATTTTTATGAGTAAGTTTTTTTCTGCTTGCGACTTAAAAAGAAGACATGGCCCTTAGAATCTTAACTGATCTTGCTTTATGTTATGAAAAGTAAAAATTTCTTTTTGTAAAAGTAATCTTTTATACATAAAGGCAGTACCATTAAGTCCTTTAAAATGAATAATACTTTAATTACGAATACTTCCTTACAAGTCCGAATGAAAAATTTTCCTTATTCTAAATACTATTCGCCTACACAGTTTATTTTTTAATATTAGTATAAATTTCGTGCACTTAGAATACCTACAATAGTAGGCGAAATTATTATTGTTCCTTTTATTACGTGGCGTGGTGCGACTGGGACTCTCCGTTTTTTTACAGCCAGTTTCCTCGTATAAGAGAGATGTTTACTCCAATTACTTGAGATTTAAATAACTTTTTTTAAATTCGCAAAATAATTCAAAATATCCTGAATCTTATCCCTCAACCATATGACAACTACCTATAGGTTTCTCAAGGTTTTTTAGAGTAAAGTTAAGTTAATTTTCCCAGAATTACATTTACCCTCTCTCGGTTCAAACTGAATTTATATTTAATAAATATATGCTTACAGAGAAGTCTTTTCCCAATAATTAACTTTTAAATTGAAGAAGATATTTCTGAATACATTACACCCGCGTCGTATTTCCATTACACCTATATTCCCCTTAGGGGTATAATTTTATAAATCCCTGTTTTGCAGAAATTATTACTAATTTAAAAATGATCACACCATATAGGTTTTATTATAGCGTTTTAAAGAAGAAGTGATAATTATTTGTCAGGGGACATGGCGTTATTAAGTATTATATAGCCGCCATCTTTAATGAATATGGCTGATTGGAAAACCTTTTTTCATTTTTTTTAAAAATCCTTTTTTACAAAAGTTTTCCGAATTTGAAGGTTCTGGAGATTTTACTGAATTCATGGCCACCATCTTGAATCAAGATGGCGTAACACCAATAATTGTACATGCAAATTTCAGCTCTCTGGCTAGTGCCGTTCTAGAGATACTGTGAGCTTTTATGAATATAGACGAAGGTGTATTTGTCTACATGTTTGTAACAATGAGTACCATCATCAGAAAATAAAAATTCCCTTAAGACGTAATTAAGTGTGAGGATCCATTTCGTTTATCTTGATCTGAGTTCCTGTGAGACCAAACAGTATAGGCTCGAATATCATCCAGAATATCCCTTAATATAAATTCCTCTAGCGTAGGAGGCGTTATAACATAACATTGGAATTGGAATCTATATAAACTGAGCGTTTCTGCTGTATCAAGTTATCGGTAAGTCATAAGTTAAAAGAATAAAAATAATCGTTCTTGAATTATTACTAAAAAGGCGACTTTGTCTCCCGTTTCAATTTTTTGTTAAAGTCCTAAAGTAGCAGGTTAGCTATGAGAAGTAATATTATACAAAATAATTAAACTAGTAACATTATGTCTCTTTACATGTCACCTTTCTTTGACTAAGAATATTTATTATCTATATAATTGTGATAGTTTCGAAATAAAAACTAATAAATAAGAAGTAAACGGAAATTATATAAAAAAAAAAAAAAAAAAAAAATCCAAACCAGAATGCCAGCTACTAGGATGGCAGCTCCAATGCCAACAGTGTGAGGATCCATTTCGTTTATCTTGATCTGAGTTCCTGTGAGACCAAACAGTATAGGCTCGAATATCATCCAGAATATCTCAAATGCTGTTGCTACAGGATTCTAAAAATAATAAATATATATAAATAGATAAATGAAATTTATTTTCTACAATAGACATTTTTTTAGACTACTTATTATAGAGTATATTTAGAATATACAAAAAATAAAAAAAACTTTTCGTATATATAACATGAAAAGTTAAAATCATATGTTAAAAAGTTAAACGCCTTTGTTAACCAGTTCCTAACAGATTTATTTATAAAATTTTCCAAACCAAAAAATGATAATAATAATAATAATAATTATAAAATAATGTCCAAAATAATACTTTTTACTGATTACAAAATAATAATATCAAATTTCTCCATCTATAGTGGGTAATTACAACCTACCTTCCAAATTTTATTATAATCGGACCAGTAGCTTTTAAGATGTGTTGGATAACAAAAATGTTATACGACATGACCAAAACACACAGACCGACATGAGACAATAAATGATTTAAAACGGATTTCTGGCTTAGAATTTTCGAAATAAGAGACATAAAAAATCGTTCTTTGAAACGATCACATAGTTTCCGCTTCTTTCCAAGTTCAAAGTTTAAATCTTATGTCAACTTTTTAAGTGTGCCTATGAAAATTTTACAGTAAATACTAACATATTTTTATTAGTTATGATGATTTGATTCTACTCTTGATGTTAGCTTTAAAAGGTGGAAAAATATAATTTCTATACAATATAATTTATTGTATAGATTTGAAAATTGAACCAATGAAGTAATTAGAGCGAACAGATCTTTATGCATTAACTAAATAATAATAATTCGCCTCATTAAACAGTCAATATAAAATGTATTATTGCTTTAATTGATTATTATATTATTTTTAATTATTTAATTAAAGAAGTCGAAATTTTCTCTTTATACTTCATTTTACTTGTGCATAGCAATTTAGATTTAGCACAACCAACTTTTCCATTGATAAATATGAAATGTAAGAAATTACAATTTTCTACTCAGATGAATGTTTTTTACTTATACATTTTAATTGTCATTTATCCTTTTTTATTGATTGTAAAACATTTAAATTTCTCTATTGTTTTCCATTATATTTTCCTTTAATGCCCAGTAATTTATTTCACTGGTAATATTAAAACTGCGTAAATAATGGCATTAATTATTAAAAACTATCATAATTTGTCAAAGACCTTTTAAAATTGAAATATTTATTACTAATGTTTAAAGCTCCTCACAGTTGTCGTTAGTAGAGTAGAAAATTAAATTTAGTGGAATTAATTTATTATTTTCTCTTAACACATTTTTTCTAGATTTTTTTAAAATTCTTTTCCACATTGATTATTTTTTTCTCTGGAATGCTCCAGTTGTTCTTTCAATCCAAGAAACATTCTTCCTCTCTCTTACTGCAAATGTATTAAAAAGTTAATTGTTTCCAACCAGACCAAGTTAAATTAATTTTTCTTTCTGTTTCATATATCAAATATTTTTTCATTTACTTTTCCTCTAGAAGTAAATAGAAAAGGCTTTACACATACTGAAGGAAATTTTATTCTTACTAAGAGAGAAAAATATTACAAAGCATTGAACAATTTAAAGTATTATATTAAAAAGAATCCCATTTTATATAAAAGTTAATTTTCGTTTGAAACTTTAAAGATTAGAAGGCCTTAACTAACATTTATAGGCGAACCATTTATAATTATAAATCAGCAAAGCAATAATTTTTATTATTGATGTACATTTGTTGGATTTTTAACCAGCAGTTTCCGAGCTATCTACGGTAACGGAAGTATTGTAATCATTCTGAAGAACGACATTTTTATGTTTACAAATTGAAAAAATTCTTAGAGAGAAATCCATATCCACACGTTTAGTATTGTGTCTACCATTCAAAATATTTGTGAACCACAATATCAAAAATTTACGCGACCTATTTTGATTAAATTTGGATGGTAGGTCATAATTTTTCCTTTGTTGATCTAACTTTGATTAATATTATTCTAACCTAACTCACAACTTTCTGGGGCCATTTCTTTCTTTTATTACTCCTTTCTGCGCACAATAGTTATTTATGCACCTAGGGAGTAAAGTAAGCCATTATCCCTGAGCGAAAAAGTTGGTTCTTGAGGCGAAGCCGAAGGAACCATGGTCCCTAAATCCCGAGGCGAAGCCGAGGGAATTAGACTCTTTAATTCCCGAGGCGCAGCCGAGGGAGATAATTATCGCGAGGGGAATAATGGCACTTTACTCACGAGGTACATACAATATTTTATCTCCAGTAGGAAGAAAATATACATTTTCGTCCATTGCACAGTTTTTATTTATCATTTTAATAAATAACAATTATTATTAGCACTTTTAATAGCAGATATAAGAGATTCAATATTAAAAACAAATAAGAATTGGAATTCAACTCAAATAGAAGGTTATTTAGATGCAGGTTATAAACAATGAATCAATGATAAACATGGCCAAAAAAGCGCAGTGCCGCCAACCTGATTTCAACAACTTCATTACATTTGCCATTCATTTTCTAGTATTTATGAAATAATTAAGTTGCAATCTTTACTTTTTTGCCCTACTTTACTTTTTCACCCTACTTTTACTTTTTCTCCCTACTTTTTGAGTTCAGGGATGAAAAAACCTGTTTTAGTCCCTCTAAACTAATTCAAAATCATGTCTTTTTTTCCCTACTGGAGATAAACTTCTTTTTTATTAACACCTATATCTTTTAAAACATACTCATCAGATTTTGAAGATGTTTGGATAGTTGGTTGAAATTAGCCCACAGATAGTTCGATAATATTGATATTAACCGTATGCTCAAATTCAATATTCCTCAAAGAAAAGTGTGACACCATTGGAAATTATCGAAACGGATCTAAATCCCATGTGACCATTCATCCCACAACACGAGACTCGATGAAGCTATGTCCCCCAAAAATTGGCAAACTATTTTTAATCTTTCTCTTCTTGAATTAAAGAACTGTTCTGGTACGTTGTTATTGTTTTAGTTGTGTTCCGAAGACCTCTTTCAGCTTTATAAGTGTCTCTAAAATAAATCTATATTGTTTTTTTGGCTACCAAATTAGTTTTAAGTATTAATCTGTATTAATTAATAATTTTCATAGCTCCTCTTACCAACAGTGAATGATCTAGGGGAGTCCGGGGGAGTAACTTGCCCCGGGCGCCTGGCTGGAGAGGCGCTAAAAGTCTTTTCATTATGTATTTCAATATATTTATTTTATTTAAATTTATTTAAATCAGAATGTTCAAAAAGTAAAAAGGGCAATAACTCAATGGTTTCCAAGGTGCAAAAGTTGCATCTCGCATCTTTACAGGGGCGCGTGCCACAAAAATTGCGAAATATTCATAATTTTACTCCCCCCCCCCCCGCATTTTTTATGATTCATAGTATCGAAAGATGAATACTATGAATTTCTCCCTGCGCCTGCGCAGGGAAGCAATCGGCGCCCATTTTAAGTCTATTGAAAGAATATGATAAAAGGTGCCTTTAGAACTACAGCATAGCAAGGCGCCAAGAATCGAAAGCGTTTAGGAACCATCTAAACTTACCCATTTATTAAAAAAATATATATTCACTATTTTGCAAAGTGTGGCTTTTAGAATTTCATATAGGGCGCCTTTGGAACAACAGGAATCAGGAAGAGCGCTGAGATATGAAAAAAAAAAAAAAAAATTACCCATTACGAATAATGACCAAACTTTCTTTGATTTTTTGCGTATAGGTACGTTTTAAGTCCAGTCTATTAAACACAATAACAAAATAAATTCGCGTAGTTTTAAATTGGCAATATTTTTTCCCCAATAACTCTATAATCGTTTATTGCCAATTTCTCAAAACAAAAACCAGGATGACCGATTGAACAATTTCCTGAAAAAATGTCTTGACATAGAACCAACTAGCCTTATAAAATAAAGTAAGGTGAAAGTTGACAAATAAATTCAAAAATCTTTATAAGTATTATTTTTGCCCATAAAGCTTCAATAGCTTAAATAAGGATTGTTAAGATTTAACACGAATTAAGCCTTTTAGACTTTTTGGCAAACTTTCACCTCATTTTATTTCCTAGGACCTAAGGTTTGTTCCTACCTACAGTAGTAGATGTAATGTACAGTAATAAAAAGGTGAAAAGTAATAATTAGGGTTTGTTCCTACATTAATAATTAAGGTCTTAGGGGTTTTCTTGCTGTTAATTTTGCAAAAAAAAATAAATAAATAAAAGTAAATTTTTGAGCTTACTGTTAAAACGAAAATTTAGGAGCACTACCTCCAGAAACTCTTTCAAAGACTAAAAAAAAAAAAAAAAATCTCGAAAATGTTTCAACTCTTTTGAGTATACGCCAAACAGCATTCTTACCCCGGGCGATAAAAAGATTCGTCACTGCTTACCTAATTTGGCTTTTAAATTGAGATATAAAATAGAATACATTTTTTTTTAATTTATAGGAATTTTGACCACTGAATTTGGATTTAAATGCCTTGCCTTACAGCTTAGTCTATAAATATTTTAAATGTGATTAGAGCTCAAATGCATCTGCCTCTTCTGCTCAACCTATTAAAAAAATCCAGCTTTTCTTGTAATGTTTTGCGTACTTTAAAGATAAAAGTTTACAAATTAGATAAACAATTATTTTCCGTATAAAAAATAAGATCAAGTTGTTTCAACGAAATAATGCTTATGAAGATTAAACTAAAATATAAAATAAGTTTTTGAATTGGCACTTCTTCAGATTTTTGCTCCCTTTATAAAAAACTAAGGGGAATAACAATCTAAAGAAGGTATAAAATGAGCTTCTTTAGACTGTTACTCCTTTTATAAAAACAGAAATGTGATATTCCTTTGTCCCTAAGTAGGTTGGAGTAAACATCTCTTTGTCTTGATAGTTATTTTGTCAAAGTCATTTATATTCTAAAAAAACGTAGGGAGTATCAATGTAAAGAAGTACCCTTCAACCTACATAATTGTTACTTTACTAACTCTTGGAAATTATGTTGAACTAAAAACAGAAAATAAAAATTAAATCAAAAGTAATGGTTAAGAGCTAATGCAATTAAGAGATTGTAGTTTTACTTCCTTGGCTTTTACTAGAAGGAAATTCCATTTTCTCTTGAAGCTTGAATTTTCAGTATAAGAGCAATAGGGCGAGACAATAATTCTTTAACTATTCGTTCAGGTTTAAGGAAATGCAAATTGTACAGATCCGTGGGTATTGGAAACGATACTTTCAAGCTCAGGGCTTCTTGGACTTTAACCAAACTTTAATCCTTAACAACTATAACAACCTTAGACTTTACCCACTTAATTTTTAATTTACAAAAATTCCTTTCCTTGTTTTCACTTACAACTCTAATAACTCATTCGTTTTTATAATTGAAAAGCTTGATGAATTTTCATATACTTTCGTTTAAATCTTACTAACCTATGAATTATTTCAAAGGTTTCGTAAACTTTTAATCGTTCATAAAATAAAATTATAGCTTAGAACTTTTACACCCATTTGGGAACTATTTTATTTGGTAGTTTATATGTGTTCAGTTTATTGCGTTTCATACATATTTTTTCTATAGCGTAGGATTCTCAAGTAAGATACATCTCACTTGTTTGCTTTTTTTACGTCCCAATTAACTTTAAATTATTACAATACAGGGGATAGGCAATTTACATATGAGGCGTTCCGAATACGAAGGGCGAACTCAACATACAACATTTTTTTTTTTTTTTTTTTTTTTTCCTTACCATCGTTTAGGGTCTAAGATTTAGCCTGTAAAGTTTTTTGTTGAGTTCGCCTTTAATTCCACTTAAAATTACTGGTTTAAACTTGTAGGAGAGGTTTGAATCGTCTATAACTAGGCGGATACGAAGGGCGAACTCCACATCTAACTCCCCAAGTCCCCCACTTCTCTTATTCCTAAATCTTATCAGACAGCGTGTCTATTCTCGCCAGTTTTGTTTTCTAGTTTGTTCTCACAAGTTGTTTGTGCAAATCACTGTTGCTATTATTAATTTTTATTGTGTGTACAATTTTTAAAAACTAACATGACTCAAAAAGTGTCCGGATATTCACGTAAACGCCTTAAGTAAAAATGCTATGACTGTTAATATGCTTTTTTGTTGAGTTCGCCCAATGCTTTGAAACATTAATTTAAATTTTTCTCAAAATCACCATTTGTTGTGTTCGCCCTTCGTATTCGGAACGCCTCATATCTACTCAATCATAGCTTAGGCAGTACAATTCTGCACATTACAACACACAACAAAAATGGACTCAGGGGATATTAAAAAATTGTAAATCATATAAAATTCTTATTTATCATGATTTTTTGGAGCTTTACTATCATTTTCCTGAGTATGGGTTATTACACTTAACATTAAAACTGCCAAAATTTCATTTCATTTCATTTTTTCGGAGGGTATAGGTGCTTTACAGACAGACAGACAAGCGCAGGAATGTATAAGGGTCCCTATGTTACGTATGATCCCTTAAAACGTAAAATTTTGACTATTATTCTTAGTTTTACATATTTGGTCGAAAAAATAAATAATAAATAAATACATTGTATGAAAAAATGACTTTTTTCCTATCTTTAGAAAAGTTGGTAAATAGTAAAAATAGAAAATAATTAGAGAAGACGAAGTTGCAGGTAAGATAAAGTTGAAGATTCACTATATAAAGAAATAAACTGGTTTATTTCGTTTACTTCGTCTGTCGTGTAATTTACGACAGACGTAATCTACTAGTATCGTGTACACTTGTTGTTTCGACTTAGAGATTTGTCTTATTTCCCTGGAGTTTATTCTAACTAGTTTTGTCAGATAATTAACAGTAGATTGTAATTATAATAAACAATTTGGTAATGTTAAATTACCAAATTGTTATACTAAGTTTTGTCTCTATTTTTTTTTTTTTTTTATAAGAAACTGTTCGTAATAGTACATTACGCGTCTAGTGCGGAAAGTAGCATTTTGCATGCGAGTGTGGAGTTTGGACCCGAGCAACAGCGAGAATAGAAAAACCACACGAGCAAAGCAAAATGCAGTTTTCGCACGAGTTGCATACCGTACTTTATCTACGATTGTTGGATTTTAATAATAAACATAGAAAATAAAAATTTAATAAACTTCCTGTATGTAATTTCATATATCTCTTTTGATAAAGATGACATTAATTCATTAGTTGTATTTTGTGCCGAATTAATTATTTCAGGAGGCGTATTATTCTCCTCATTTTCGTCATAATCACTTAAATCACTCATTGTTTTTCATATTTTACGATTTTGGTAGTATTCATACTACGGAAAGATTAAGTTTTACTTTAAATCAAATTATAATTATTATTAACTACAGGAAACAGACAGTATATATAGAGGCCTGTGGTTCAAATCCCAGCGCTGGAGTGTATTTTTCTCTGTCTGTTTTCCGTAGTTAATAATAATTATAATTTGATTCATTGTTTTTCATTAAAAGCTCGATGTAAACAGTTACTTTAATTAAAGAAACAGAAAATTAGTTTGTTTTTTTAATTTAAACATACTCGCTAATCGTGCGTTGAGGTGAAGAATTCCTCTTTTTTCCGCACTGGGGCGGAAGAAGAATTATGAACGCGCATGCGCAATGAATACAACTACAAAAAGAATCACTTTCGACGCATCTAAACAGAGATATAATTTTTATATTTCGTATCAATCGTAGATAAAATATATATTTTTTATGGTATAATTGTAAATTAAAGCCTTTTATAACTTAAGAACTACTTATTAGATACTATTTTGCAAGAATCATGAGTAAAGGAATTAATCAAAATTATAATAATGTATGTCTGTGCTAAATGGTATTGTCACCACAAAAAATAAGAACCCCAATTGCAAGACGAAATATATAAACTGCTTTCATCAGCAGCTTTTCTTCTTAGAATGCGAAGAAGAAAAGCTGGTGATGAATAAAATAATATTATTAATCGTGAAGAGAATTTCTCTAAATTATTTAAGCTGGCTTCCTCTGACGCTCCTTATTTCTTTTAAATTTAAGGTTACTTTATCTATAATTAATTGTTACCAATATTAATTTTAATTAGTTGCTTTCTTTAAAATGTTATTAAAGTTATCATAATGAAAATAGTTTACAATAATAGGAAGAAAGCTAGTTTATGTGTGACTCTTGTCAAGAATCAGATTGCCAGTTGGACTGGGGTTAGTATAGTGTAAAGTTTCAATGAACAGAGTGGAAAGGCTCTTGATGTAATGGAGTCAGAGTTTGTATCGCTTAGCCCAGGGACCAGATGATATAGCCAGAGAGTTCTGTGCAACGGTTCCAACGGGCCTGTAGATAAGGCCCTAGCTAGGCTTAGCCAGGGGTAAATTTACATTGCAATACAGCGCTTTCCAAGCACCGTCCAATCACTTCTGTTACAACCTCTCTTACTACTCTAGTCCAAACAGGGACCAGAATCACAGACCAAATCTACATAGCCAACACATTTTTAACCTATATAAAAGAGTTTGATTTAAATGCGTGTAGAATGTAAAGTAAGCAAGGAGCTGATAGAATTTAGAAGGTAATATATATAAGATGGAAAGTAAAGAAAACTTTATTTTTACCTTTGCCATCCAATAGGGATTTTCAAGTTGAACAAATTGTTTTCCAAATTTACCTTAATTCAAAATATATATCTCATGGCTATAACATCCAGGGACAAATATTTAGGAGGCATTCAAGAGGAATTGAAGATTCAAGCGAGTTATCTTAATTGTTGAGGATAAGTTGTCTTCTCTTATACGTGGTATACAGTATCTAGGTAGAGGGTATTACGATGGCGAGGAAATTCGATGTGGAGATTTTGAAGGATTTACACGATGTAAGTCCCCAGAGTCTTAGAAAATGGTTTTAAAAAAATGTCCACCTGTCGTTTGCCGTCTGTGCTAATGCATACTACAAGGAATAAATTTGGCATACTTTCTCAGAAAAATCATACCCCGAGGCGAAATTGATAAATTAATTTTAGTTCGAATGAGAAAACAATTTATCGAAAACGGTTCCAATAATTTTGATTAAATATTTAAAAAATGTAGCCCATTAAATACGAATCTAAACCATATACGACGTTCCACTCGGTGTTCACGCAGCATCGCCATATAAATAGATAGCTGCTTATGTCAAGTGGTGGTTAACTGGTTGCGTATGTTAATTGTAAGGTTTATACAGCTTATGGAGGACACACTAACCCCATGCCATCCATTATGCACATAATTTTATAAGACTTTTGGCAGGACTAGATCATCCACTGACTTGCCCCATGGAGTTACTTAGTTGCGGTTGAACAATAAAAATTATAGATCATGCTCCGATTTAATTAGAATGCAACAAAACAAGGTTCTATTTATCTGTAATCCAATTACAAAGATATTTTAAGTTCAATCTTTTGAACCAAGGGCTTAGTACAACATTTTGTTATGAAAAAAGAAGAAAAATCATTTCCCGGGGAAAAGAAGGAAAGAGAGTAACGGGGTAGGTAAGAAAGGTTATAAATCGCACGTCACTTACGCCGAGGGTGAGAAAGTGCAATAACTCTTTTTAGCAGTAAGCCTTTAATCTCGTGGAGTCTCTAAGTTGGGGCCGAAGAACCAGGCCTTGATATGAGAAGGGTATTACACATTCTGGTTACAGAGATGCCAATGACAATAAGCTAAAGGCTACTAAGTTCTCACTACTTTTTTCAGCTATTTGGATTTTGTACGTCCAAATGGTCAGGATACATTTTTCTACTTAACTTTTTTATTCAATGTGTTCGATCCTAATATCAAACTGTCTAACGATTAATAACAAATGGAGCAAACAAATCCAATAAATCATTTTCAAACAAAGACCTGTTCATTTATAGTTTTTAGCAATAGAAAATATCTCAAGGCGAAGAATCCTTTAATAATAGTCAAGTCGAGTATTCCCTTAATGAATAAAGTCAAAGGTCTCGAAGATTTATGACTTAAAATCCTGAACATTTTCAATAAAATATTCTCAAGAGGTTTGCCCTTAAAACTTGAAGACTGAAGAGAAAAATGATAATTGTCAGAGGCATTAACTTCTGAAAGTGGGATTTTCACAAATAAAAACGGGCCTACTTGCAATTAAGAAAAAACCTCTCATATTTTCTCTTCCTCGCCATTTTCTTCTATTTATTAATTCGAGAAATGTTTATGGTAATTAAAAAAAAAATCTTGAGCCACCCAGTAGTTTAATTTTACCCTCAAATTGTTTTAATAGAACTCAGAATAGAAAAGAGGACTTGAAAAAAGATAATATATTATTTAGAATAACGAGTGAACGTTTATCATACCTTCTCCTTTTCTTTTGTGAAGGGAGAAGAAATATGATTCTACTTGATAATTTATGGTTTCTAAGCGAACTTATTAGTTTCAATTCAAAAGTAGACGGGGAATTGTCTACAGTTAACCTTTTTTTCAAACTGGTTCCCTTTATGATTTATGAAATTTTTAAACATTCGTTAATATTAAAAGTTAATTTACACGTTAAGATTCATTCATTTAAATCACACATTTAGTAAATATTTTACAATTAAATAAATATAATTGTAAAAAAGGAGTAAAATTGAATTAAATTTGAAAATGTTTATTTTTTATTAAACATATTATTTTTCAAAAAACGGCGTTTAGTGAATTTTTCGTTCGTCGCATATTATATGAGGGAAAAAATGTCCTCTCCCCCCTCATTCTTAAAAATGTTATACCTTGGGAACGAACTGAGCTAGAAATTTTAGAGTTGTTTCATTGCGTTTGAACAATATAAATACAATTAAATTTGGTTCAAAAGTTATAGCTAAAACAAACCTTTACATGCTGCATGCGATAGCAAGTTCGATTATATTGTATATTTTTTTTATTCTCTCCCATTTTGCTGCCACTTATTGCGCGATTCCTTAAAAACTAATTTACCGAGAAAACGATTTATATGGTTTATAATATGTTACTTGTATTTATAATTTTTGAGAAAAAAACTAATTTTATCAATATCACCTAAAGATATTGCTCTATTTATTATGTTTACCAAATTTCATTCCAAGTCTGATCAACAATTCTGCACACACACATATATATATATATATATATATATATATATATATATATATATATATATATATATATATATATATATATATATATATATATATATATATATATATATATTCAATAAAAACGTTTGCTTTGGACTCAAGGACAGTTAAACGAATAAATTAGCAAAATATTTTACCCCATCACAATTCATTCTTTATAGATTGGTATCACCTAAATCAGGTAATATCTTCTACAATTATATCGGATTAAAATGGGGCTTATATTTGATTTCGGAGAAATAAGCTGTGATTAAAATAAATGTTTCTACGTGGGCTAGTGTGAAAATGGAGATAGATCTTCAGACATTTGAGAACCCACAATACATATATGTCATTTGGGTTCAAACAGTCCACCAGGTGTTTACGTTTGTAAGTTACCTTTTAAAATTAATCTTCATTTGAATGTCTAAGAATGTTTACCAATGTATATTAAAATCTGAGAAAGTAAAGATTATTATTATTTCGTGAACAGTTTATTTATATATACTTTCATCCAAATATAATTAAGTATAAAGAATTATAGTAACTAACTTTAGTTATTTTTAAATAATGCTTATGTAGGATCTAAAATTTATTTACCTGTACAAAGTGAAAACTTTTGTTTTTATTTTGTTTTACAATTAATTTAATTATAAGTTATTAATTTTATGACTTACATCCTCCACATCCCATCCTTGTTTTGACCAGGCGTAGCAGGAGAGGAATGCAGCCGCTATACATCCTAGAGGACCTGCACCACCTAGTTCCACTACTTCAGAACCGAACACAGATATAAGACCTCCTCCAAGCAGCAATAGGATACGTAAAGGAACCACAAACGGCTGCAAAAAAATCATCCATCAATATAAACCAGGTTAGACGAATCTTTTAAATTTTAAAATATTAAAATGGTTCTCTTCAGTTCGTATAAACTAAATGAAATATACGTAAGGCCAATTTTAAGTTCTTGCAACAATGTTCACAAATATTTAGTTTACTTGTAATCAATTTAACGGAGAATGGATAGTATTTTAAATTAAATTAAGGAAACAAATTACTCTTAAACAAGGAAATACAAGTATTATTATTTTATTACATGATAGAATTAGAGAATTAATTAATATCGAAAATAATATTAATGTTCTAAATGATTTCTCTTTGATATTTTAGTGACCACACTTTAAAGGACATAACATTATTAAAATATGAAACGATTTCATAAATGAATGAATAAATGACCATCAATTTTCTGCATATACTCTTTGAAAAAAGGTTTTCTAAGAAACTGAATTATAATCAAATGAGTCCCCAATAATATTTCAATAAGTTTAGGTTTAGAAATTAATAACTAACTCATATATAAAATGAATAAAATAATAAATACTGATTACAATTTTATTCAGATATTAAATCAAAATGTAAAATTGATCACCACTTATTATATATACCCTTGATGTGTGTAGACCTACATAAACACCAATATAAATATTGGTTTATAAATGTATATATGAGACCAATATATTTATGTGTTATAAAGATTTCATCGATTCTTTTCTAACTATTTTTTAAAAAATATTTTTTAATGAATAAAATATAAGAAAGAAGTGGATGTGTCATGTCGATAAAAGCTGGGCTATAAAAAAAATAGAAATATTAAACATTTAATTTAAAGAGATATAATCGAAAAAAAGTAAAAATGGCCGGTTCAGTGACAACCCTCAGGGAAACTCCTGAGTCTATTAATAGGGCATTAAAAAGAGGAAAATAATTGAAACGAGGCCTCTTACTCTCGAACAAAAAATGATTCCATTCATTAAGAATACCCATTAATTGAGTTCATTATTCAGTAATAATAGATGGAAGAGACTAATTTTTAACTTATGAATAATTTATTGGTAAGGCCTTTTTTTAGCCAAGAATTATTATACAATTTTCAAAAAGAAAGCATCTGTTTTCCGGAAGAAGATTCAAAAATTTACATTTTTATAAAATGTCATAGGCAATAAATGAATAAAATAAGCTTCAAATGATCAGTTTTAAACTTATAAACAAATTTACAAAACCATTGCTTTTATAATTGCATATTATTGTGGTGTTTTTTTTACGTCTTGATAAAACATTATTAAGTTATTACAGGGCAATTGCTTATTAAAAGTAATTTAAATAAGAATAAATGTGATAGTTTTCTGTTCTTGTCAATAGTATTGAGCCAAGATCAAATGAGCAAGAGGTTACTTAGTATTAGTTATATTACAATAATTTTCAGTAACGAAAAAGTGTTGCAATAGTGTTAAATTTAAGGAACAATGGCTTAATGAGCATTATTGGTACATTATTTACCTCATGTTATTCTTATTGAAATTTATTGTAATGAAAAAATTTAGTTTATTATTAAATGTTTGTTTGGTTATTATATGGCTTCATTATTGCAATTAGCTATATTTTATTTAGTGATATTATTAATAAACAAAGATATACCTACTTAGTGTTCATGTTAATTAACAAATAATTGGAAAATAAATATGCATCTACTATTTATCTGGTTTCTTTTTTTTTTTGTGAGGTAATTTTAAATTAGTGTCATGTTAAATAATAAAGTGAACACTTAAAGTAAATTTTAAGTACAAAGTTATACAAGGAGGAAGTGTGCTTGATGTTAATATTCATGGTATTTTTAGTTATTCTTACTGAGAAGATAAATTTTAGTCTACTTAAAGAAAAGGTTTTTGCTTTATAGGCCAAGCGCCAGAGACTTTGAACGAGAAAAAATTCCGATAAAGCTGAATTTTGGTTTATGGCTTTATTTTGGCACCCCTGATGAACATATTAATTTTTCCCCCTCGAGGGAGGTCTGCTTTGGCCACCATTTTGAAAAAAAGGGACCGAAATTCGGTTTTTGGCCAATATCTTCGTTCTCATCGATGATACGACAAATAGATACTATCAAATTTGTAGGACTTTAAATTGTCAACAAAAAAGGTTCAATGTCATTATACGCTCAAGTCAATAGTTTCGAAGCTATAGCTCTGCGAAGTGCGACATTTTTTCGATTTTCAGACAAAAATACATTGACACTCGATAATAAATAATGTATCCCGTGGTTTGAATCTATATAGAAACTCCATTTTACCGGTGCCGTGAGCGAGTCGTGGAGTAGAAAAACTCCTAATTCATGCGGGTGCAGAAATATGTCGCACTTCGCAGAGCTATAGCTTCGAAACTATTTTTATCGTAATGACATTGAACCTTTTTTGTTGACAATTTAAAGTCCTACAAATTTGATAATATCTATTTTTGTCGTATCATCGATGAGAACGAAAATATTGGCCGAATAACGAATTTTGGTCCCTTTCTTTTCAAAATGGTGGCCGAAGCAGCCCTCCCTCGAGGGTGAAAAATTAATATGTTCATCAGGGGACCAAAATGAAGCCATAAACCAAAATTCAGCTTTAGCGGATTTTTTCCCGTTAATGGCCTTTTTTGTGCTAACGCTCTTGGCCTATTAACATAATTTGTATTTTTTTTTACCTTCATAATAAGCTTTATTGTATTATACTTATAGGAATGTCAGAATTGAATAAAATAAAATAAAGATATGTTTAACACTGTAATTATGACACCGCTTAATAAATTAGGAAATTATTAACATAAAAACTTACATCCTGCTTCTCTGGTACATAATTTGCCAATACACCCCATATAAGACCGAATACAATTCCAATAACAATTGATAGAGGACCCAAAAGGATTTCATAGGCAAGCGAATCTGGAAAATAGAAAATAAAATTCATAATAAAACTTACACTTAAATATTATTTTTATATATATATATACTAGGCATCGCGTGGCTCTATCATTGAAGCGAGCGTATAGTAATAAATATGTATTGAATATTGAAAAAATAGATAATCATGAATCATGATGAGTTGATAAATAATGGGTATAGTAGTAGTACAGTGGCTAGTAGTAAAGGAACCACCCCGCATTCTTACTATTCCTCTAACCACACATCTCCATTTCAATATTTATAATTTGTATCTCTTTGCTACAAACAAACTACTGCATGTATCAAATTGAAATTTTGCATGCCTGTTTCAATTGTGCATCAGATGGTGTCTATGAAGTTTTATTAAAATCGTTACGTTAGAACGTAAGATATCGGTAAAAAGGTTGTTTTCTCTATTTTAAACGTTTATGTCCGCTTTAATAGTTTTAGCGATCTTTAATAATTCACAGCGGTGTCGCTGTTGGTTTTACTAAAAAATGTTATTTGTAAAAAATGTTCGTCTCATCGAATAGATGATGATAGAATTTTTTCCCGTCCTGAAATTCCAATTTAATTTTTGAACCTCTCGTTTACGCGAGCGTTGCGCGCGAACTCTTGGACGGATCACGCTGTCCAACGAACTTAGCCTGAGTATTAGTAAGAGGATCATGAATACCAAATTTCAACTAAATCGGTCAACTTTTACTCAAGTTATCGTCACACGCGTGAACGTTACTGACAGACAGACAGACAGACAGACAGACAAGATGCATAGTTTGTTGAATGTAAGAAGCTCGCTTACGCTCGCTTCAATTATTTTATAAGGTCAGCAGAATGTCTTTGATTTTAGATTCGTGTACTGCATTATTTGAAGATATTTAAACGCGCAATATATTTTTTTTTGCGAAATTATTCTGGGAAAGAAATTGGGTCAAAATATGCCAAATACACCATTTCTCGAACTTACAGTAATTTGGACTTCATATTTGGATTAGAAAATAGCATTTTTATTTAAGAGCTTTTTTATAACTGGTATATTTATGTGGAAATTTAGCTCTGATATCTTTCGACATTTAGCTGTTTTTCTTGTATATTTAGAGTGTGAAGGTGATAAATCAAATATTACTAACAAAGAAATTTAAGCCCACATCACAATTGTTTTTAAAATTTAATGAACAAATCCTAGAAAAGAGGGTTATTTGCTTTTCGTCCTTTGATCCTTTATTAAACTTTAAATCCCTTTGACAACGCTAGTTTTTACAAACAGAAATATAAACTAAAGAAACTTACAAACTTTTTTCTTCTTTTTTTAAACTCGTACTAGATGATTTATACCAGCTTTTTAAGGCCGTCCTCTTATTAAATTTATTACTTTAAACTTCTATATAATTGTGGCGCTTAGAAAATGTATTAAAGTAGAAACAAAAACCAAATACTAGTTATAGTCGTAAATTAAACAGGAGTTTAAAACTCCCCCCCAAAAAAGGTATTAACATTTTTTAGAACGTTATTAAATCTTCACATTAAGGGAAATTAACCGCAATAAAAAAATATCACTTGAAAGGGGTTAATAGATGTGACCTAAAGCAAAGTAAGGACCTAAAAAGAAACGTTTATACCAACGATGAAAAAACTAATTAAAAATATTAATTCGCAGCTTAATTCCGTTTGTCGTTGAATTGCAGCCTAATATAAAAAATACGACTTAAAATTGTAAAAAGATCAAAACATGATGATGAATGAGCTTACTTTTTTTATAATTAAAAGTGTTTTACGGCAATTAGTCGTTATAATAATAAATATTGTTCTTTCATTTTATTAGCGTTTTTTCAGTACATTATAATTATAATTAGTATTTTTTAGAAGCTGAATTCTCTACCGCAATTTCCGGTTGATTTTATCGGGAAATAAAGAGTAAATATACATAGTTGACACCTGAGGAAAATTTAGGAATTTCATCCGCTATTCAGATGTGGAAACTCATATTAAGCAATCATACGGGTTGGAAACAACCATTAAATGAGAATCACCTTTATATATTATGTACAAATCGGGGAGGTTAATTAGGTATAACTGTCCGTTTTGGCAGCTCAACGTCAAATTGCTGTTCTGATCAGCCAATTTCAGGCATTGGCTGAAGTAAGTAAATCTTAAAAGTTAACAAAAACTAAGATTTTAAACTACGAGAACGTCATACAAATTTCGGCTAAGCCTGTCCACTATCCGTTTCTACACTAATTAAAACGTGTACACCCTGGACCAAAAAGTTATTTTCAAAATACTTCGTGATATTCCAAGCTTATGTAAAAATGAATCAGTGCTGTAGTAAATTTGAATTGGTAGTGCGAAAGTCAGGGGCCTACAATATAACCCCAATGCTGAACAATTAGTTAGTTGTTTTTACTCAATGCCTTTCTCCCCGACTAATTATATCGGTGATTAAACTGCACTTGACCCTGTTAAATCATGGTCATCCAGCGTTGATCGTTTAACCTTAGACTTGATGTAAACATTTATTTGTATTTTGTGAGTTTATTAAATTTTAAAAATATTCGTAGTAAATTACACTTTATTTCTATACTATGCTTATTCATATTCAGGCCTGTAGGGTATTAATAACTTCAAATCAATCCGTTTTTTAGCTATATTTCGCCTCTTTTAAGGCATCTTTAGGCCTAAAAGAGGATTTTTAAGCGTTTATTTATCATATCTACATTAACTTACACCTTTATAGAACATGTTGACTTATAACATTTAAACAAAACATAACATTAATAAATAAATATGAAAAAAACATATAACACTCCAAAACTTTAACAATAGCTCCTAAAACATAATTTTTTTATTTTCTTTCCCGGCACTTTACCTGTGCGTCTATTTTAAACTACTTAACGATTTCAATCAAATTCAGTACAGACATATTGAGATGATTCACACCTTAAGTTAAATATCTAATTTAGCCTCACATTTGTTTTGGGCGCTGCATTTTAAAACTCGAAACTAATTTTTTTTTTTCTCTTACAAACGTTGCTTATTAATTACAATAAAACTATAGCGTTCAGAGTGATGGTATTTATTGTGCTTTTGGGAAATCAGAATCTGTTAAGAGAAATAAAGCTCGGTTAAAGGGAATTAAGTAACCTAAATATTTAATCTCAACCATAAACCATATTATTACTTCTGAAAACCACCATATTTTAATAACTAGGTACTCATCTGATTTTAATGAAATTTGGATGGTAGGTCATAAGCAGAGACGGGAAAAAGTCATAAACGTCATAGTCATATGATTTTGTCATAAAATAGCCATTTTTCGAATAAACGTCATAAAATGGGGTTTTCTTGGGATAAACGTCATAGAATGGCCTTTTTTGTCAAATGTTTAGCAAAATCTTTTTTTTTTTTGTTAAAGCAAATTTTTATATTGAACATTTGTGGTCCGGTTCCAGGTAAAAGTGCAGTTCAAACAAAAAACCCTTACACCAGCTTAGTGAAAGGCCTGGGCTCTTAATTCCCTGATCACTTTCGGACTTAACTAATGCGCTTATGCATACCTGCAACTAGAGAGGTACCGAGGGTCATCCCTAATTCCAAAACAGGGCTCCTGATCGGCTCCTTCTTGGAACAAATCTTCCAATTAGAATCCAGGAAGGTCAAGATAGATTCTCCAATCAGCTAATAGTAAACCCATTGGGTTGGGTAGTTTCCTGATTAGCTGTTCCAGAACTTAAGATTTTGTATATATTGGTAAAGGATTAGAATTTTTAATTGCTCATTTGATTTCTTACTCGTGTTACTTGTTTTTTTTTTTTACTTGTTCTTTTACTTGGGTTTCGTTGGTAAAACCAAAAAAGGAAACCCTTATAGTTTCGTTCATGTGTCTGTGTATCTGTCAGTCGGTACGGTTCCAATAACTTTTGAATCAAAAGAGATAGAAACATGAAACATTCCAATATTAAAGATCGTTTAGAGCACACACAGGAAAAATATTGCGAACTCAAAATAATCAGCTGTTCAAATTCAAAATGGCGGATAACTCACGTCACGCGATTTTTTTTTTTAATTTTGAGTGGGGTATCAAATGAAAGGTATTGAAGAGTAGATACAAAACTATATAACACTTGTGGAAAGCGTTTAATTTTCAATGCCATTTTGTCAAAAAACATCAAAATTTTGCGTGTGTGTGCCCCCCCCCCCCCTTAAAACTATAATTCCGGTGTTTCTAAAAATATGAAAAAATATGCAAAATGTGCTTTCTGCTGGGCCATAGAAAAATATGAACAGCAATTCGATATGAATTACTGGGAATCCAAGATGGCGGCTAATTCCTGTCACGGGGGAATTTTTTTTTTTTTTAAATTTTGAGTGAGGTATATAATGAAAAGGATTGAGGATTAGATTACAAAAATATATAACACGTGTGGAAAGTGTTTATTTTTTCATGTCATTTTGTTAAAAAAACATCAAAATTTGAATCATGGATGGGAACACGCCCAGGCCATAGCTGCCCGACTAAAGGGCAAAGAAGTTCGGAAATTGCCTGAAGGGCGAAAATCAAATGAAGTGTCATGCATGAAATTTGCTCCCAGCTCATCTGCCGACGTCGAATGGTCTTTTTCCAAGTTTAAAATTCTACTGACGGGCAAAAGAGCCACTTTAACGCTGGATAATATAGAACAACATATGATTATTTTTTACAAGGTTGAAGCATTCTGCTAATTATTATTATTTATTATATATTGTAAATATAATGCTGTATTTATGAAACATTGAAATCTTTCTTTTGAACTGTTATCCTCCAAAATAACGCTAAATTTTCGCTAAAAAAGGCTAAATTTTCACAGTAAAAATAAACGTCATACTTTTTGCTAAAACGTCATAAAACAACCGATTTTCTAAAATAGAGGTCATAAAACAGGATAATAAAAGTCATAAAAGTCATAGAATAAAGGTCATGAAATGGAAAAATAAAAGTCATAAACGTCCCGTCTCTGGTCATAAGTAACCCATTTTTAGTATATAAATTTAATTTTTGGTATATTAATAATCCCATATTAAATTTCAATCTTCAGCGCCCATTGCATTTTTCTTCGTCTGCACAACTTTTCTTTATTAACAACAACGCATATTTTTAAAAGTAGTCATCTGATCTTTAAGGAATTTGGATGGTTAGTTGAAATTAGCTCACAGACAGTCCCATATTATGTTCAACAGTCTATGCACATTAAATATGAATAAAAATAAGTGTGACCTCACTGAGAATTTAGAATCGAATATATATGTCTTAAAAATACTGATCCGATTTTAAAGAAATTCGAATGGTTTCTCGAAAGTAGACCAACGATGGCCCTGTATTAGTTACAACCGCCCGCGCTATTTTAATACTGCTTAAAATTAAGAGCGACCACACTGGGAATCAGATCCAAATATCATTTGACCATTCATCCGATGATAGGACGCGAGGAAGCTATTTGGCACACTAATTGGCAGACTATCTTCTAATAACAACCCGTTATACTTACTTGAAAGGAACATGATGCTATGTATGATACCGAAGGCAGCTACTGATGAAGCATCATCTATACCAGAGACTGCTATGATAAGAGTTGGAATACCTTTAGCTACTCCGTAACCTTTATTCCTCAACCTTATGAGGCAGGGTACAACCACAGCGGGAGATACAGCCGCTACAATAGATCTAAGCAATGCCAATTTTAGATTAAATGTTTATCTGGTAAATTCATCATGGTTAGAAATTAATGTTCAATAATCATTTATAAACACGCTTAGTTTATTAGATACCCAGAAGACTCATTAAAACATGATATTATGATACAAATTTAATTAAAATCCTATAATTTCATTCAAACAAGAAGACGTAAACGCCTATTCAAGAATTTTTATTGTCTAAACGCAATAAACTTATGCAAAAGAGTCTAACCCAATCTATGAAGGAGGGACATTTATGTCAAAAAATAAGGGAGTATAAAAATTCCATAAAATCTATTTCTGCTTTTTGACAAAGAATTACCATGATTTGTTTAATAGATTTTTTTATGGTTTGTTAACAAAAAAGAAGGTAAGGAGGGAGGAGGGGGGGGGGGGGGATCACGAAAAAACACAATTTTCAAAGTCATAACACATTTTTGTATAAAAATGTATCTATTAAAAAAATAATGTGTTTATACATAAATTTCCACTTTTGCGACGGAAAAGCCAATCTCTTTGTCTTATCTTTTATAAGAGAAGTTTAACTTAAAAAATTATTTAAAAACAAACAATGCAAATTAAAACTAGGTCGAGTTTAAAGAAGACTAACAAACGTTGATTAAAAAATGGACGAAATAGGATTCAGGTACAATAAGCTTAATATTAAAATTGTTTCATGTGGGAATGATCTAAATTTTCTTAGTTACAATTCTTTGTAATATATTAGAATATAGTATATCACACTTGAAGTGTATTTTTTATAATTATAAGTATAGAATATTTTTTTTAAAATATATAAATACGGTCCGATATAACTCGAACTAAACTTTCTCCTATTCGAACCCATGATTACTTGGTCCAGTGTTTTCCATGTATTAGTTGTTTCGTTTCGGTTTTTCTATGTAATAGGAATCGAACCCAGCCTCGCACCGTCCGCGTTTGGAGTTTTCTTTTAAAAACTATACGTTTCACGGGAAAATTATTTATACGAAAAAATCAAAGTGTATTAGTTCAAAACTTTTTAAAGTTTAATTTGTATTTAAACTATTATGTATTTTAATTTTTTCTGCATTGGATTGAATTAAGCCATTAGTTATTAATATAAGGGTTCTTTTTATTTTTAAAGTGGGGGCTTTTCTGAAAGACGTAATTTTTGATTCAGGAGAGTTCATGGGCAGATACTTGGAAAGTCAAGATTTCGGTCGTACTATAAATTTAAAAGGTGTGGTAAGGTTAAAATTCCAGTCTACTGTCCCCCCTCCCTGCAGAGGTTTTGAATGCCCGGAACTCGGCTCCATATTGCCTCCTGTCCTCTCCACATTTACCACTACATCTCACTGCCTTTTATACAACACTATTTAACAACATTACTGTGTCTCTGTGTTTACTACCACTAGAGGAAGCTCCCTCTTCTCTTCACCCTTATATAAATTCCGGTTTTTCTTCCCCTTTACACTAGGCAAAGCGATAGAAAACCCTTTTCATCCGTCTAGACGAAAAAGATAAAAAGACTAACGGGATATACACAGTTTTAAATTCAATGCCCTGAGTAAAAGAATTTTATTAAAATTTTATATTTATTTCTTTAAAAAAATGTGTCAACTAATATTAAAGGCTTCAAGATAAATTATTACTTGCATTCGGAAGAATTTATTTATTCGCCTTTTACCAGATAAATTCTGTGTTTGATTCAAAAGAGATGGTCATCTTGAAATTTTAACTTAGGTAATATTTAAAGGTAATATACCTTCAGTTACAGTTCAGTCAACGAAGAAAAAGTAGGGGAAATAATTCGTATGGCCGCAAATTTTTGTATAGTGTTTGGGGAAGGGGGGGGGGGGGGGGTGCCATAGACGAATACTAAAAATCCTGGCGGGTAGGGAATTTTCTACGTGTTTCTTATAAAAACTCAAAAACTGCACACTCTAGCAAAATGTGCAAAATTTAACTACGTCAAATTTTCTGCAAAAAATATTTTATTCTTTTTTGGAGAGTAGATGCGTGAGAGAAGGCAGGATCTTTGGACATCCCCCTTCTATATATCCCGGCCCTATCTCCCAAACGCATTTCACTTCTTGTCTTCTGTTGTAAGTTGATATATATGAGTGTGTGTGTGTGTAGGGGGGGGGGGGGGGGTTACATGTATGTCTATGTGTCATCTATTGCTCCTAACCCCCAAAACAATTCGTACTGACTCACATATTAGACTGAAAATAACTCAGATTACAGTATTTAACCTTTAATGGTAAAATTATCTAAATAATAATACTTTAAAATCTTTTCCCAAACTGAAGGAGAACAAGCCAACGATATTGTGTAAAATACATGCTTTTTGAAAGGTTTTCAAGGAACTAAACAAGACTTTTGTGTGTAATTCTAGAAGATATTTATGTTGTTTGTTAAAAAAACCTCTTCACCAAAAAACAGTTTTAAAATACCCCACCAAATATTAAATAGTGGATAATTACATTATAAAATAAGTCCAAAACTAAATTCCAGTATTACGGAGGGCGTCGTGATTGACTGGAACACATTAAAAAAACTGACTCCTCCCTTGACGAAACACCTCGCTCATAATAAGGTAACTAAAGTATACTTTTTTTTAATGTAAAAGTTTTTACAGCTCATGTTTCATTCTAAAAAATAATTTCAATTACATATAATTATTATAACTTAAGCTCCTTCTAAAATATAACTTCTTTTCTTGTATATTATATAACTTATTTATCTTATAACACTATATTAAGAATGTTAATAAGAGGGGGATGCCCAATAAAGGTCCTGCCTTCTCTCACGCATCTGCCCTCCAAAAAAGAATACAATATTTATGCATAAATTATATCCCCAGCATATAATTTATCCCTTAATACTGCTTATTACTGCAGTTAGAATTTGTTCAGAAATTTAATATTCTGTCTGAACCCACTTTATTTAACATTAAGATTAATTTTAAACCATTAAATATTATTTTTAATAATCCACGTATTTTCCATCCCCTGAATCTCACAATCTATTCATTCTCACCGGTCAGGATTTTAGTATGTTTGTTCATGGCACACCCCCTACTTCTGTACATAAATTTGTGACTACACCAATTATTTCCCCTATTTTTAAGATGTCTCTAATATCATTTTATAAAGAAAACTACTTAGATTAAAGCCACATTTTTGTGACTTTAATCCAGTATTAAGAGTTTAAGATTTGTTCGATGTTGAGAACTGTGTTAACTGATAATGGAATAAACATACTTTTCTGAATGATAGTATGTTCTCAAAAATCTAACTTCCAACCATACATTAAGAAGAGCTTTGACCATCAATAAGAAGAGCTAATGAAAACGAGAAATAGCTAGGTTTAACCCCTATTTTAACTTTGTAGTGACATACTTCATTCATATATACATAGATTTGGAAGAAAAAGAAGTCTTTGATTTGAAAAATGTTAATGTGGACTTTAAGATACTTAATAATCTTTCTACATTAAGACATTTACTATTAGCAAAATACTGTTACCTATTAATTTAGCTGATTAAAATAATCAGTATCTACTTACACACCTCTTAGAACATTATTTAATTTGCATGGGTTCTTACCCGAGAAGTACGCCCCACATCCAAGGCAGTCCCATTAAAAAATGTGTAAGCACGGCGACTATAGCGCACTCTACTATCCATGGTATTAATCCCATCTTCAGAACTGTCCAACAAAGTCTCTTCATAGCAGCGGAATCCAAATCCAGTCCGGCTCGTGTTAATATTACTACTAGGGCGATCCTCCTAAAGAACAAATCACATAATAAACATGTAGAAAAAAATAAGTTGGGTTAAACTTAAAACTAAGTGAAGTTCTGAAAGCAATGCGACATCAAACGGTTAAAGCTCTTTTCTTATTTGTGACTTTAGTTTTTTACAAAGTTAAAGCATTTGAGGTGTAGATTGTAGATGATCCAAATAATCAGATAATGAGTGTCATAGATTAATCGCTTTGAATTCTACCTTATAAAGAGTTTTTCTTACTATTGGTACCTTATCCTCTTCAATTTTTCGGGTCGTCTGTTCAAACGAGATGCTTCAGTAATATGATTAAATAATTATTCTGTCGGAACTATAATTTGAAAACTTTTCATTGAGAATAGCGACAAAATGAAGCTTGCCTTACAGGTGGACAAGCTGATTGTATTTGCAAATGCTTACGTATTGCCTCTACATTATTCTAGAAAGAAAACCATTTCCTGAATAGAACTAAGTTCTTTATCTATCTATATATATAAAATCCAAATACCACTGACTCACTGACTCACTGACTCACTGACACATCACAATATCTCTGAAACCACTGGACCTACGACCATGAAATTTTGTAGGTGTGTTCCTCTTACCTCCTAGGTGCTTGCTAAGAAATATTTTAAAAATCCGCCATCTTGATTCAAGATGGCGGCCATTTATATACAAGACGATATCTCGGGAACCAATTGTACTAGAACCTTGAAATTCAGAAGTTGGCTTCCTTTTATGAAATTAGTATCTTTTGATAAATAGTTTACCAATCGGGCATATTGATTCAAGATGGCGGCCATACATATATAAAAGTCAACATGTGTGCATGTTCTTTATACAAATCTACAGTTTTAGTCCGATCTCGATGAAAATTGCACACTTGACCTTCAAAGCAAGGGGAAAATCACTGTCTACATGAATATTCAAAATTTTAATTTTGGTACACAGGGGTACGGGGTACAAATGTTAAAGTAATGAACATCCTTCATGATGCATGTCGTTGAAAAGCTCTTTAAGAGGACAGTAATTGTGGTTATGTACAGTTTTATCATATTTTCACTTAGCAGGGGGGTATAATTAAAAAATATAGCTATATCTTATATAAAAAGAAGTGTATCCGTATGAGGGTATGTCTTTTATCCTAATTTGATGAATATTTACACACTTTTTCTTCAAAACAAGGTGAAGGTCACTGCCTACATGAGATTACGAAATTAAAATTTTGGTACACAGGGGTACGGGGTACAAGTGATGAATACCCTTCATCTTCATGATGCATATCGTTGAAATGCTCTTTAAGAGTACAGAACTTGTTGTTATGTGTACGGGGTACAAATGACAAAGTAATGGATACCCTTCATGATTTCATGATACTAATCGTTGAAAAGCTGTTTAAGAGAAAAGTAATTGTTCTTAAGTACAGTTTTGTCTTATTTTCATTTAGAAGGGGGAGAGGTAAAATGGAAATTTATATCTATATCTATATATATAAAAGTCAACGTATGTATGTGTGTATATATGTTTGTTCTTTATACAAATCTACAGTTTTAGTCCGATCTCGATGAAAATTTGCACACTTGACCTTCAAAGCAAGGGGAAAATCACTGTCTACATGAATATTCAAAATTTTAATTTTGGTACACAGGGGTACGGGGTACAAATGTTAAAGTAATGAACATCCTTCATGATGCATGTCGTTGAAAAGCTCTTTAAGAGGACAGTAATTGTGGTTATGTACAGTTTTATCATATTTTCACTTAGCAGGGGGGTATAATTAAAAAATATAGCTATATCTTATATAAAAAGAAGTGTATCCGTATGAGGGTATGTCTTTTATCCTAATTTGATGAATATTTACACACTTTTTCTTCAAAACAAGGTGAAGGTCACTGCCTACATGAGATTACGAAATTAAAATTTTGGTACACAGGGGTACGGGGTACAAGTGATGAATACCCTTCATCTTCATGATGCATATCGTTGAAATGCTCTTTAAGAGTACAGAACTTGTTGTTATGTGTACGGGGTACAAATGACAAAGTAATGGATACCCTTCATGATTTCATGATACTAATCGTTGAAAAGCTGTTTAAGAGAAAAGTAATTGTTCTTAAGTACAGTTTTGTCTTATTTTCATTTAGAAGGGGGAGAGGTAAAATGGAAATTTATATCTATATCTATATATATAAAAGTCAACGTATGTATGTGTGTATATATGTTTGTTCTTTATACAAATCTACAGTTTTAGTCCGATCTCGATGAAAATTTGCACACTTGACCTTCAAAGCAAGGGGAAAATCACTGTCTACATGAATATTCAAAATTTTAATTTTGGTACACAGGGGTACGGGGTACAAATGTTAAAGTAATGAACATCCTTCATGATGCATGTCGTTGAAAAGCTCTTTAAGAGGACAGTAATTGTGGTTATGTACAGTTTTATCATATTTTCACTTAGCAGGGGGGTATAATTAAAAAATATAGCTATATCTTATATAAAAAGAAGTGTATCCGTATGAGGGTATGTCTTTTATCCTAATTTGATGAATATTTACACACTTTTTCTTCAAAACAAGGTGAAGGTCACTGCCTACATGAGATTACGAAATTAAAATTTTGGTACACAGGGGTACGGGGTACAAGTGATGAATACCCTTCATCTTCATGATGCATATCGTTGAAATGCTCTTTAAGAGTACAGAACTTGTTGTTATGTGTACGGGGTACAAATGACAAAGTAATGGATACCCTTCATGATTTCATGATACTAATCGTTGAAAAGCTGTTTAAGAGAAAAGTAATTGTTCTTAAGTACAGTTTTGTCTTATTTTCATTTAGAAGGGGGAGAGGTAAAATGGAAATTTATATCTATATCTATATATATAAAAGTCAACGTATGTATGTGTGTATATATGTTTGTTCTTTATACAAATCTACAGTTTTAGTCCGATCTCGATGAAAATTTGCACACTTGACCTTCAAAGCAAGGGTAAGGTAACTGTTTACATGAATTTTCGAACTATAACTTTTGGTTCAAAGGGGTACGGGGTACAAGTAATGAATACCCTTTATCTTCATGATGCATATCGTTGAAATGCTCTTTAAGAGTACAGTAATTGTTGTTATGTGTACAGTTTTGTCATATTTTCATTTAGGAGGGGGTAAATTTAGGATATTTGGAAATGAACTTATCAAAGAGGTGGGGGATATAACTAGGAGGGTTAGAATCTAGATATTCTCGCATAGTAAAATAATTTGTATGCTTTCCTGGTGGTATATATACTTATCAAATTTAAAAACACTCCGTAGCGAAGCACGGGTATCCAGCTAGTTAGATATTATATTTTTACTTGAGATAAGAGCAATAGAGAGGTTTGGGAAAAGTTATATCAAAGTAGACTCGTATTTATTGATAGAACAGCTGTACTAACAGAATCTACTTCCATCTTCCATCCCTACTTCTACCCCTGTTGTTTTTATTGTTTATTTATATTGCTCCTCACTCTGATCTCATCCTTGCCCTCTTATTAATTGACTCGTTCACTTATTGTTTGCTTCCTATGAAATAAATTGATCAAATATTTTATGTTATGTGTCGAGCACTTAATACATTATTTTATATGTTAGTTATATTATATTAATTTTTACTATCATAAGTGCGCTTTAACTAAACAAATTTAGAATACCTTAAATATATTAAGATTAAGTATATCTATATATTAGTTTATATTTTCCCGTTTAGCTCGATCTTCAGCTGTTCTACACCAAATATAACCAGTGATCGTCATTCTATGTACCTATAGGATATTGCTAGGCATCGAAAATAGTTACATATATAATATATATATATATATATATATATATATATATATATATATATATATATATATATATATATATATATATATATATATATATATACACATATATAGATATAAATGAATAAATTCTCGACCGTAAATATAAACAGAAACAAACAAAACTCAGGTTTCGGTCACAAAAATCGTCACTGTTACAATCCCGACGTTTCGGTTTTTACTTAAAACCTTCTTCAGGGACCGTAAAACATCTAAACAACGACTGAGTTTTATTTGTTTCTGTATATATATATATATATATATATATATATATATATATATATATATATATATATATATATATATATATATATATATATATATATATATATATATATATATATATATATATATATATATATATATATATATATATATATATATATATGTATATTTATAATATAAAACAGCAATGTAATACCATGTTTGCACCAAGGGATGTGCCACGCAAGCGTGACACATAGGAACTGTTCAAACATCAGACATTACCTGGTCCGTAGGCTCCCGCGGGTAGATTCGTCATAAACAACACCCCTGAAGAGGCTTCTAGTAGTGGAAGCGAAACGTCGGATTTCAACACCTTCGTGACGCGGATTACACTGGAAACCCAAGCTGTTTATCAGTCATTACGTCATTAAGATGTTGGCTCGGCATTATAGGTTCAGAGTTGGGTGGGCATTGGGCATCGTCGGGCCCTTGATGAGTCGGACACGACGAAACGATGCAGAACATGGCGTAATGCCGAGCCAACAGCTTTGTGACGTATAGTCTAATGTAGGAACAGTTCCTCTATGTGTCACGACATAGCTTTCTCGCGTTCTATACTTACTTAAATTATTTTATCTCCAGTAGGGAGAAAAAAATTATGATTTTGGATTAGTATAGAGGGACTAAAGTAAGTCTTTTCTTCCTTGGACTAAAAGGCGTAGGGTATAGTAGGGCGAAAAAGTAAGGATTGCCAACTTAATTATTTTATAAATATAGAAAATGAATGGCTAATGTAATGCATTTGTTGAAATCAGGTTGGTGACACTGCTTTTTCGACCTTGTTTATAACCTGCATCTAAATAACCATCTTTTTGAGTTTAATTCCAATTTTTATTTGTTTATAATATTGAATCTCTTATATCTAACATTAAAAGTGCTAATAAATATTGTTATTTATTAAAATAATAAATAAAAACTGTGCAATGGATGAAAATGTGTATTTTCTCCCTACTGGAGATAAAATATTGTGTGTACCTCGTGATTAAAGTGCCATTATTCCCCTCGCGATAATTATCTCCCTTGGCTACGCCTCGGGAGCTAATTAGAGTTATTCCCTCGGCTTCGCCTCAGGATTTAGGCACCATGGTTCCTTCGGATTCGCCTCAATAACCACTCACTCCCTAGGTGCATAAATATCTATTATGCATTTACAAACGATTATCGTCTAATACAATTATTTTTTCCTCTCCTTTTATTTAAAATCTATCAAAATTGTTTTGATTTTTTACAGGAATAAAAATATTAATTTAGCAAAATTTAAAGAGCGCAGGTGGTTGACATGAATATAGGACCATTTGTTACTTTTAAAGATATAGGTGTAAATAAATATGTTTATCTACGATTGATACGAAATATAAACATTATATCTTTGTTTAGATGCGTAGAAAGTGATTCTTTACGTACTTGTATTCATTGCGCATGCGCGTCTCATAGTTCTGAATAATTCCTCTTCTTTACCACACTAGTGCGGTAAAGAAGAGGAATTCTTCAGCTTTACGCACGATTAGCAAGTTTGTTTACATTTAACAAAACTAATTTGCTGTTCTTTTATTAAAGTAACTGTTTATATCGAGTTTTTAGTGAATAACAATGAGTGAATCAAGTGACTTTGACGAAAATGTGGAGAATAATACTCCTCCAGAAATAATTAATTCGGCAAAAAATACAACTCAAGATTAATGCCATCTTTATCAAGAGAAGAGATAAGATCTTACATACAGCAAGTTTATTTTTTTCTGTATTTATTATTTAAATCTAACAATCGTAGATAAAGTACGGTACGCAACTCGTGCGAAAACGGCATTTTGCATTGCTCGTGTGGTTTTACCACACTCGCTATCGCTCGGGTGCAAACTCCACACTCGCATGCAAAATGCTACTTTCCGCACTCGACGCGTAATGTACTATTTTGTGCGCATGTGGAAGAGAAACATATGGGTGAAGAAGGTTTAAAATTATATGGGAACAACAGTGGGCTAATTATGACCTATAATTCAAAATAAAAACGGACGACTAGTTTTTAAGATATGCTTTAAAATTGATTGAGTGCCAGACCTACACATAAACGCGGAACCAAATATATGTTTCCTGATGTCTGAAACGGATTTCTGTCAGATGTGTAGGTACTTTTGCAGATATAGGTATATAAATGTTTTTAAGTGTGCATGTGAAAGGTAACAAATAGACGCAGAAGGTAGGAACTTTTATGGGACCAACGATGGGATAATTAAGACCTACCATCCAAATTTCATTATAATAGGATGAGTAGTTTTAAAATATGTTGACCCGCAAAAATGAGCTATAGACATACTGGCGCAGGACCTAAAATTTAACCTGATGTTATCGGATTTCTGTCTTGGAATTTTTGAAATAGGAGACAACCATTTTTTAGAGCAATCACATAGCTTTCGTTACCATTGGTAAGCTCGGAGGAAAAATAAATAAATGTATAATTACAACTATAATAGGTACATTTTATAATGTTGAAACTAATAAGTTTACTTGTGTATTTTTTTTAATTTAATTTTTATTTTCTTAAATAATTACTCTAAAAACTATAATTTTACACTATAATTGTCAGTGAGTTTTAATGATGTCTTTTTTATGCATGCAAATTATTATAGTAATTTATCTTAATTTATTTGAATTGAAATTGTTGAAAGTTCCTACAATTATTATAATTTTAATTTTAATAAAAGCGGCACTTGTATGTATAATGAAGAATAAACAAGTACATACTTAAAAGAGTTTGAGGTAAAAGTCGAAAAACTTTAAAAATTCGAAATATGCATTTTGTATCCAGGCCTGTCCAATGTGTAAGTTTAATGGTTTCCCAAACTTAGGCTGAAATATTTCGATAACTTTTGATTGGTTTATTATAATATAATTCTTTAAAATTACAGGTTTCTAGTTTCTAAATTCAAACATTAATATAGATTGTATTAAGTAAGACTTACGTGCACTCAAAGAACCTTATAATGCATTGTTTCATTAATGATACCTCATTTAATCATCTTGCATTTAATATAATCACGGAAGTTATGTAAATGTGTTTTGTTTTTTTTATCCTGCCTCCACACATGCGTGTTCGTGTTCGAATGTTCGCTATTCGTTCGTGTGGATACGAATGTCACATTTGTAAATTAATGTTCGGTATTAGTATTCGAGCATTAATGTTTTTCGTCCCGAGTCGGTAAACGGAAACACATCAAAGGGATATTTGAATATTTTAACGAATACCACATGCGTGTATAAAAGCTTCTGTGAACATTCATACACCAAACATTCGTCAACAAATATTCCTCAATGAACCTTATTATTCGTGAACGCGCATGTGTAGAGCCGGGGTTATAGTAAGACAAGGACCCAACACTGGCCAACACACACCCCATTTGTGGTGTTTTCCTCCCAAACACACACGCATATATATGTGATATTAATAAGATTAAACTTTTACCTGAGTACGGAAACGACGTCATCATACACATCATGTATATTGACAAGACCGATATTCTGGAAGAGGATGCCTACAAGTAGCATGCCTACAAGCGGAGGCATGGTGGCCATTCTGAAGAGCCATCCGCCAAAGTTAGCTGCTATACAGAGGACGGCAATATCGAACAACTGACCTCCCGGGGCGGCATCCGGCCCCATGATGCTATAGATAACCCCCCATGCCAGAAGAACGAGCAATACGAGGGCGAATATCCTTGCAACGTGTCGGTACGTTGGGCAGAACGGGTAGGGACAAGCTCGCTGCCAATATCCTGGCTCCCATCCTGGTCCTGATTCCTTCTGACGACATTTTGTACATAGCAGGTACCACCACGAACTAAGAAAAAACAAAGAACAATACCTTGATGAGCACTCAATAAAAATCTCTATTTAGATTTATACCACTTATGAGAGCAAGTAAAATATACTGTGTCAATTTTAAGCTTTTTGGGATAACTGTAAAAGAGATATTATAATTTAAAGTATTGCAATTTTCTTTTAATATTATGTAGATAAATACTTCATTCATTCATCTGCTGTATAAAGTTTCGTTTGTGTAGATGAAGGCATGCATCGGCATGCGAATATCGGCATGCGAACATTCATACACCAACATTCGTTAACAAATATTTGTCAATGAACCTGAATATTCGTGAACGCCTATGTGTGGTGCTGGGGTAATAAGACACACACTACACGAATACCTCTCAAACTCATACATGTGATATGCAGTCTAGTTAACTCAGCCTACATCTTTTGAGTTTTTATAATACATTTTCCCTAAACATATCTATACGCTTATCTGATTTACTGATCTAAACCAAAGACCTCTCTGCAAACAAAGGAGCAGGTAGATCTAAATGTTGTATAAGTTGTTCTTTTTGTCCTCTATGGTTTGATTCATGTTTTAATTAACAAATTAGATCATATTTCCTTTAGATTTTAGTTATTTTTCGTCCCTCTTCGAGACATATTTATAAAAAAACATCAACTAAAATATTTAATATTTGTTCAATTTTGGAACGAGCGTAGTGAGTTCTTTATTTCAGAGCCTGGTGCTTCAAAAAGTTTGTGTTTGTCTAACGATAACTAAAAATTGATCGATGTGAACAAAATTTGGCACACAGCTGCATCTTATAATTTGTGACAACTGTGTAGTTTTTGTAAAGTCCACACTAAATATTTTCAAGATGGCGGCCAATATGTTGGACGAGTAAACAAGAAGATGGTAGTAAGCATTACGCATGTTGTATATTAAGTTAAAAGTCTTGAAGAGTGAGAAAAGAATATGTAACTATTACTAAAAAATGTCCATTCTTTGCCGGCATTTTGAAAACAAATTTGGCCGAAATGGAGGTTTGTAAAAAAAATTAATGGTTACATAGCATGTCACATACCATTAAAGACCTTCTTAGATTAAGACTATGTAAGTTATTGCCTTCAAAGTGTTTCCTTGAAGCAAATAATAAACAAATATGACTGATTTAAAAAAATTCTGTTATCTACGTGAGTTCTTTATGCACCCCATCACTAGTTTAATAAGTAAATTATGATTCTTTTTGATGTTTTCTTCGCGGTCTTTTATCTACCTTACTGTTAGCTACTCTTAACGAAAATATGAAATGTTACATTTTGAAAAATTAATATAATCTTGTGGAAAGGAAATTCATTTTTCCCAAAAAACACTCTTTAAACTGATGTAATAACTAAAAATATGTGTTGTAAGGAGAAAGTATTTCCGAATGTAAGTTCCTTATTAATTTAACAGAAGGAGCCAGTCTTGTTTATCGTAGGTAACATAAAAAATAAAAGTTATTCTTAATGCATTTTCCTTATTTGCAGCATACCATTTATTTTTATCGTAACAAAAATATTAATTTTTAAACACAATGTTATGTTTTGTCACTGTGGATTGTAGTTATTGTAAAAAAGGAATTAGTGTGCTGAGAGGTGTAAAATCTCTTTTAAGCAAAGTATAAACCCACTAGAGGTGGGGCATGTAAATCCGAAAATCCTATCAAAGACGTGAATAGAGCTTATTCGTTTATCCAGTAAATAATCCAGTAAAAAATTAGTATTATTGGTAAACCCACGATGGCTAAAGAACATTCTATATCCATATTTGCTTTTGACTTAAATTTCGCACTATTAATTTCTACTTGAAAAAATAAATGAATAAGACGGATAATAACCAACACAAAATAACTTCTGAGGTTTTTATTTTTTATATATTTTCCAAAACAGAGCTGAAGGGGCTAAATCCAGGGATCTGTAGTCAATCCCCAGCAAGTGGGCTTATTTTTGTGTTCTTCTTCATTTTACTTTTACTTTTTAAAATTAATAATTTATTTTCTTAGATACAGTTTTAATCTAGTTTTAACTTAGTAGTCACGACTCTCCAAATATTCAGAATCCTTTTAACAGCTCTTAGTAAGCAATAGTTGATATCTGACGTATACATTTAGTTTATTCAGAATATTAAACTTTCAAATTTTCGATTAATATACCCTCTAGGCGACCATAGACCAAGGCACACTTTTTGAAAATCACTACTCTACTATAAATGTATTAGTATAAATATTGCCTTAACCAATATGCATAATACTATCTTGCATTTACTAATTATATTACTTAAAGAATTTCTAATTTGCTAAAAAGTTTGTTGTAAGAGTTTACTACAATTACATATTATTATTATTATTACGTTACTGCCATTACTTTTCGATGCCATCATCTTGGGTATGTATGGACTCGTATCCGAGTGATTGTTTGTCCGCTTTCTCCTCGATACTGTACACAGGTCGATTCGTGTCTGCAAATTAAATAATACAAACATATTAATTACAATATGAAGCGTTAGTGGAGGTCATCATTAAATGTAGGAAGTAAAAGTCACTCCACGTGAAATAAGTTTATTATTTTCAGAGCAGCTTTCAGCCACTATTGGGCCATCATCAGTGCCTGAACAAACAGTAATTAAAACTAATCAAAATGTTATAAAGGAAAACCGAGACAGTAACACGAAATAACAGTTAAATCACAAAATTGTGTGTGATTTAATTGTTATTTCGTGTTATTGTCTCGGTTTTCCTTTATAACATTTTGATTAGTTTTAATTAATGTTTGTTCAGGCACTGATGATGGCCCTATAGTGGCTGAAAGCTGCTCTGAAAATAATAAACTTATTTCACGTGGAGTGACTTTTTCTTCCTACATTTATATTAATTACAATTTTATCAATTTTATATATATTAATTAAAATTATAATTTTATTATTATTTAATCTAGTATACGAATACCATCTAACTTTAAAAAATACAACAGAATGCAAATGGTTATTGCAGCATATTTAAATTCCAATAAAATCATACAAGTAAAACCAATAAAGTCTTATATTCGGACGTGAAGGAAAAGTCAAAAATAAAATAATAAGAGTATTTAGCTAGAGTTGGTCACAATGAGTGTTTAATTATCTTTAAAAGTTAAGAAGGTATAATTTAGGGGTAATACATGCGTCTAGAAATTAAAGTCATTAAAATAATATTTAAGAATATAGAAGGCTGATAAAATAAAACATTCATAAATTTTTAAATATAAAGTTTTATAATTAAATAATATAAACTCTGTAGTCGATTACAAATTTTCAGTCACAAATCGTGAATCTGATCTCATAATTTAAATAAAAATAATTACAACAGCGTTTTCATTTTTCATATACGTATGAATAAATGCCAGCAAATTGATAAATATACATATTATATTATTCTATCTAAAATTAATTTATTAATTTTACATATATTGTTTAAAGTTTGGATGTAGTCCTGTTAGTGTATAATGTTCACAGAAGAAAACATATATAGCTACAATAAAAATTAAATATTATTCCTCTGATTTGGCATGTAATCAGAATTACTCGATTTGTACACCGAAAATAAAGGTTGTCATATATTCTCCATTTAACAAATATAAAAATTCCTTTTTTAAAACAGATTTAATACATTCCGAGTAATTTTATATATATGTAATTTGTTTCAATCTTTTTAAGTAAGTTAATGATATCATGATAAAATGTTATTTGTTTTTTTTTTCTTTAAAAAAAGGATTTTTAATGTTGTAAAATAAATTAGATAATAAAAAGAGAGTTTAATTTGTTGAAATACCAGAATAAAGTTAAGCTTAAAACCTCCATTAAACATTGGTTACACTTTAAAACAAAATGGATTTAATAATTCTCTTGCAGAAGATACTATATATTTTGTGTTTGGACCCAAAGCGAGTTGAAAGCGAATTTAATAATATGAAATAATAAAAATATTTAACAGCGTGAGAAAGTTATGACATCTAATCAGTGACGGTGATTTTGGCTTGAATTCTACCACTTTTACTTAGTTCGTAGTATTCCCACTCTCGATTATCAAATTTCTCTCTCTTTCATCCACTGACACCCCCCAATTTCTTTATCTCTCCATGTGACTTACTTTTTAAAATATATTTTTGGAACTAAATTAAACAAAAGTATTAAACAAGCTTTTATACCTACTTTAAAATTTAATTTAAGAACCGTTCACATAAAAATAAATCTTTAAATTGTATATCTTTAGCATTGTATGATTGCATTACATTTTTTTTAGAAGGATAAGGTACATTCTTTTAATTTTGGACCACTTTAAATTATTTATTCAATCAAAAACATGACTAAATATAGAAAGTTTAACTGTCTTAAAAGAAGTTAATATTTGACAAAAAATTAATTAAACAAGTAAGATTAAATACTATAATTATAATAATAGTCAAGTAATAATAAATAATAATCATCCAGTTTAAGTAACAGTTAATTAATTTGTTAATATGTCTGACATATGGTTTTCATTATCCAAAAATGAAAGAAGAAAAAAACGAAAAACCAATTAGTAACTTTTTATATTTAGAATGTGGCAAATCTTGTTGCATTTCGTAATATAATTAATTAGCAATAAATTAATACTAATAATCTCAATCTTAAAAAAATCAACTTGAATTCATCAAAAACCAGAGTCAACATTTTAATAAAGATATATTATTAACATTATTAAGATTAATTGTTTTTTTTTTTTTAATGATTGATTATTAGTTTGTAAAGAAAATAATACTGTTAAATTAATAGCTGAAGTTTATTAATAATATCGTTCATTCTAAGAGTCCGCTGCCACTCCGAATTATTATAATTTTCTGCGTTTGTCTGTGTATGGTTAAGGTTCCTGTATTTCCACAAGTACCAATCATAAAAATTTTAAATATTGCAGTTATGTTATGTGCAATAACGCATAGGTACGTATAAAAATAGACTGCCAATTAGTGTGGATCATAGCTTCCTTGCATCCTATTAACGTACTTTATTGATATTATTTATGTTTTCACAAGCCATTATTGTCTAATTTGATTAATAATGGTTTCCCCCGTTTTTTTTATCTGTCAAAATTATTTTGATTTTTTACATGAATTAAAGTATAAATTAGGCAATAGTTAAGTAGCGCAGAGAGTTCAAATTAATCTGGGGCTATCTGCTTATTACTTTCAATAACCTACAGAAGTTTCATACAAATCAGATAAGTACTTTTGAAGCTATAGGTGTAAACTAGGTGTGCAATTCAGTTGTCTGCTTGCAATATTGAGCTGAGCGTGCATTTTAATCTTAACCAATAAACATTTGTATTTATAAACAGCTGAAATCGGATCAAAAATAGTAAAATCTCTATTTTTAATTAAAAAGTATTTTTTCCTGTTTTTCTATTTTACACCCAATTAAATGAAAATATGACAAAAGTGAATATAACAACAATATCTGTACTCGTAAAGATCTTTCCAACGACAAGCATCATGAAGGGCATATACTATTTTCACTTTTGTACCCCGTACCCTTGTGTACTAATTTGGACCATTTCAGATTTATACCTTCCTGTGGTTGGTTACTACGACCCTGCCGAATTTCGTGCGAATCGGTTCAGTCGTTCAGGAGGAAACTTTTGTACCCCGTACCCCGTACCCCTGTGTACCAATTTGGACCATTTCAGATTTATACCTTACTGTGGTTAGTCACTATGACCGTGCCAAATTTTGTGCAGATCGGTTCAGCCGTTCAGGAGGAGTATGCGTCAGAAAAAATGCAAAGTGAAGTATAAGAGCTTCGTTTCGCTCAGCTCAATAAATGTTTGTGCGCATGTGGAAAAGAAACAAATTAGCGCAGAAGGTTGAAACTTATATGGGACTAACAATCAGTTAATTATGACCTACCACATGAATTTAATACAAATCGGACGTTTAGATTTTAAGATACCTTGATTCGCAAAAATTGAGTGACAGACAGACGGACAGAGGACACGGAACTAAACATGTTCCCTGATGTCTTAAACGGATTTCTGTCTTGGATTTTTGGAAACCGGAGACAGAAAATATTTTCGTTCTTCAGAACGATCACTTAGTTTCTGTTACCTTCGGTAAGCTTGGAAGCAGTATACGAAATGGAGGTTTTAATTTTTTTTCGGTTGATCATTTTTATTTTTTTTTTTATTTTTTTTTAAAGAAATGTTTCATATTTGGTGTTAGATAGAAAAGGAGGACGTCTTGAAGACAAATATACAATATATGTTTTTTTTTTTTGCATCAATTGCGTTTGGACGACAAAAATCTATTTAAAGGCGTTTGTTTCGCGTCATTAAGATGAACATTTCAAATGTTAAACTAAAACAAACTTTTAAATGACCACAATCTTAAATTTTTTAAATCGATTATGCAGGTTAACGAACTTGTCCTCTTTGTGTGTTTTAAAAGCACATATATCATGTTTAGCATCTTTATACTATAATAGTTTAATTTTGGAATATCTATACGTGCATGAATCGTATATAAATTAACTTTTATTAATCTAACCAGTAGATCATATTATTTAATTTAACTATTGGTTCGTCATTGAACTTGTGATATAAAACTAAAAATAGTATATTTGGATTTATTCAATTTTCTTGTTAAAATTTGTAATAAAGATTTGATCAAAAAGATTGAATTTCACAATAACCTGTTTGATTTTTGTTATGTTTAATATTTTAGACAAATAAAGAAAGGGAAGACAATTATTCTTATTTTCATTAAGAGAAGCGTTTAAAGAAATAAGTTATTAATTGTACGCTATACTCGTACTGAAAAAAGCTCCTTTTTTTGGGTAAAAAAGTAAAATATAAATGAATCCATGACCCACAACGCCACAACGAAACTTTTCAATGGAACCCATTACTCTTCTTGTATAGAAAGAAAAAAGCTGCTCAACTAAAAGTAACTTTATTATTATAATAAAGTTACTTACTCAGTGGAGTAACTTCATTACTTCTAGATTTCTGTATACCTAAGACTCAACACTGTCCTCGTGACAATTTTCGGTACTGATCGATTTTCAAATCTCTTGCTGGAGTAAACATTATTTTACTTTTAAATCGGTGTAAGTGTTCATTTGCCATTTTTAATTAACTTATTTATTTAATATTATTATGGAATTATTTTAATTTTCGTAAATAATTTAATTTGAATAAAAAAAACTCCATTATTATGGTTGAACTAAACTTTATCATAATTATAGAACGTTTTCAGCTTTCATTCGCTATATGTTGCTGAATATCTTTGTTAATTGCTGTGTTAGAACCAAACTAAATTAAAATGGAGGCCTCGGTACTTTGATTAGGTGAACGGTTCTCAATTATTGAGGTTAAGCAGCATCGGGTGGGACCAGTAGTTGGATGGGTGACCACCACCTCTGACCACACAGCCCTGGGTTCGATTCCCGGACCGTATCCCCCACTTAATGTCCGTACTGCATTATTTAAACAAATGGGAAGTTTTTCGTTAGCACCAACTGGTTTCAGCCCAGAAATCCATGGTCGAAACTCTCATGGTTAGGATAAAAATTGATCAAACGAGACCGATGTTATGACATGGTTTACCAACCAACACTGAATTAAAGTAAAGGTAGGAAACGCATCAGACCTCATAAGTCCGGTTATAATTAAGTCATAATACTAAGATCTGTTTATAGCTAGGTGTTGCAAACGTTTGGCGAGAGTATATTTTATCTAAATAAATAAAGTGGACACCGCCTCCTTGTAGAGTTTGCTGTATGTTAATGCCTGGCTTTCATTGATCTCTTTAATATTTTTGTTAGTAATTTAATCATTTTTTACATTAAGATTTATCTTATTACTTATTTTTGTAGTTACAATAATAGTAATTATACATTTTTATGAATACATATGACTGTAAATTTGATTAATGTTTTGGTTAAATAGTTAAAATATTTGTTTGACATAGTAATGAAGTCCATATTATATTAACTCAGGTACTAATGTAGTGTGGAAACCCTATCACCTCTCGCACACAACCCTAATAATCCTACGCACCTTTGTTCCTCAACTAATAGGTAATTCCTCTTCTGCCGTTACACTCAAACACCGCCCTTCCACCAAATTCTCACAATCGGTACTCGTAACTTCATATACAACAACAAGCTTAATTTGTGAAAATGATCATTACTATATCAGTGACGATGACTGTATTTCATTTATGGTTTATGACAGTAAATTAGTATTAGTGTTTGTTATTTACTTCCTTTACTTGCTTACTTTAATTAATTATAAATTTGTTTAAAACAAAGTTTTTATACGTAAAAAAGTGTTTTTAATATTCACTCGAAGGTTCGTCTCAGCACTCTAAAGAATTGGCTGTCCGCTTTTGTCCTATAGTTTGTCGGCTTTCCTTTGTGTATTGAAAAGTTTATAGATATGCAGAAGAGGTTCCTACAAGAAGACAATGGAGCGTAGGTCAGGTTGGCTCAGCTATTGAGTCTTCTCAGCTTAAGAAGATGAGTCGGAGGATTTCCTTTCCAACTGGATTCCACAGGAGTCTGCCTCCTGCACGTGACAAGCATTTCCTTTTTAATAATTCTTTATTTCCATAAAAGTTTCTCCATTTCTCCTTCTACCTCTTCTTTTCTTCAACTTCAATAGTCACATAATATTTGTAAAATATGCATAAGACACAATAGCGAAAATAAGATGGATTGAGGTAATAACTAAATAATAAAGAAATTGATTATATTCACAGTTTTAAATATTAATCAACTGCCACATTTCACGTGATTTAATATTTCATTAGAGTAATATTTTCAATCATTTATTGCTTAGTAACAATTTGACAAAAGGCATTTCATACGGGATTAAGTTAAATCTTCACCTCAACCTCCTTGAGCCCTTTTACAAATCTAACCATATACATTATAATATTCTCTACGAAATTTTAAACAAGTTTTAGAAGAGGTAGACTTTTCTAAGCTAAGTTCATTATTTTCTAAGTATTGTTATTCTAGAGTTTTATGTTATGCGCTAGCTAAATCTTTGAGTGGACTTAACTGTTTATGCTTAATTTATTTCAGAAAACCTTACATTATATAGTAAACTAGGCACTGGTACTCTATCAATTACGTAATTGCTTTTAACTTAACTTAAAAAAGAGAATTATTAATAATTACATATATTTTTTCCAATCTACTGGTTTCAGGTATAATTTTCTTCATATAAGGATTATTTTCCTCAATATAAAATAAATTAAAAATTAGGTATAAGTTATGTACTGTTTTGAGCGAATTGTAATAAAAAATCAGATTTTTTGTACCATGGAGGGAGACTGAGCTCTATCCACTTTTGATGCCGATATTCAAACATCAAATAAATAGTTTTGAACCTTTGGAGAGGTACTAATTAATATTTAGTTACCGAAGGACTTTTGAAAACTTAGTGAACCATAAATTGTAAACGGAGATATTCCTGGATATCACAGCCGACCACGTTAGTTGAGGAGTTGTTCAAAAGGAATTGTCTATAAATGGCAACAAGGGGGTAGTTAAACGACATCATATGACATCAGGGATATGCTAATTTAAAGCAATTCTATAGACGAACCTGACATTAAATTCCTTTTATATATTTTACCTCTACCAAAGCTATCTAGAATCTAGATCCTGTTAGATGAAAATCAATTTTGTGGTTGACTTGACTCTCCCTCGAACCGTTTATTAATTAATCCAGAGAGAAGGCACGACTTTCAATGCAGTTCCAAGACTCATTCAACTGGTAACGGAATACGGATAACATTTCCGTCAGAGGAAGAGGAAAATTTAATTTTAAATTCAAGTTGGGAAACCTCGTTTGGCCGTGGAAAACCTAAAACCACTGACTCCAATGTCTTGAAAAACTTGAGGTAGTCTTTTCAAGGGTGTTTGCCCTATCGGCTCACTGGAAGATTTTCCACTACTGAAAAGAAGGGAAGAACAGACAAGGGCTGTATACCCGGTTTGGCGTCACCTCCCTATACAATTCTCCTCCCCCCTTTCACGATCTAATCAGACTTCTAAAACCCCGAGACTCTGACGAAGTTTTACCCGGCAGCGAACTCTTGCCTTTCCCAAATTGGATTTGTGGTTTTTGAGTTTAAGGGTAGGAGAGGGGGGAGCCTGGAATTAGTTAGTGAAGAAATTGGCATGTGTTTCCGGTTCATCTGACTCGGTGGTAGAACATTGAAGGGGGGAAAAAACATCCACAAACAAACATAAATAATGAGTAGACTTCAACGAAATCATTTAGAGCAAAACAAGAGACGTCAAGGAATTACATTAACCATACATTATTGGTATGAATTGAATATTAATATAACTTTAAGTAGACTCGAAGAGCATAATTAATTAGTTAACTGCCAAACTATAATGGCAAAGAATGTAATATGGGCCAGTTTTCGACCTTTTTGTTTAACCCTGATAATTACAATATTCATACTATATTAGCATATAAATTATTTTCATTAATAAATAAAAACTAAAGTGGTTGACACCAGTGTTAATTAAAAATTGTCTTCTAATTCGAGTGGCACAAAGTATCCTCGGGTCCTATGGCGCACACTTTTATGATTTTGTAACTCATTATTGTCAAATTAATTTAATTTCCCCCCTTTTTTTTAAATCTGTCATAATTGTTTTGATTCTAGTGGAATTGTGAGGGTTCCTTGTCTCCGAGGAGGACTTTATAATCTTTACATTCTCTGTGTTTATGAATCACACCCTCCATGATTTTTAAACGAAAAACCCTAACTAGATTGGATCCTGGTAACAGTGGCATTATACTAAATCGTTATATTAAATTGAACTGAGCATGAATCAGATCATTAAAGAACTGATAATATCTTTTACGTTGTTTATAGTAGACAGGATATATACAGATGATGATGATGACTGTTAATCAGTCAATGAAATTGTTTGTTCGTTGTCAACAAACCGATTTAAGCCTTAGTTCGATGAATATTACCTGTATGTTTACAGTAGAACTAATTATCCGTACTCCCATCAAACAAACCACAAACCCCAATTATCCGGATCGAATTATTAGGAGAAAATGTATTATATTGTTAAGAATTGTTTATTACAATGGACTTGTGCATAATTTAACTTGATGTTTCTTTTTACTTTCATTTTCAATTCAGTACTGCATCTTACGTTGTCATATTATAATTCCTATACCATAACCATTTATCCGAATTTTCACGGATCCGATTTGGCCTGATCCCCAATTAATAATTGGAGTTATACAATATTTTGTTGTAATATTAATTTTTGTTTAGTTTATTACTCTCAAAGTCTCAGAGAAATAAAAACTATAATTCAATAGTGAAAATATATTTTGAAAAAGTAATTTTTATAATCCTTTCTATACAAAATTATATCATACTCTCGAATATTTTATAACATTTTGTCCTAAATGCAATAACTTTATATACTGTAATTTTCTTTTTACGATTTGTTCTTTTACTTACTCTGCAATTCATAAAAGATATGCTTGGTTTATTAATTCGAATAATAATTAAAAAAAAAAAAAAAAAAAAAAAAAAAAATGGGTTCGAAACGATAGGAGTTAATAATATGCAAAATATATGTTTTGACTTGAATCAGAGGTCGAGAATAAATTAATTCCGTTTGATCCAAATAAATTCTTGACGCGATAAAATACTCAGATTTTGCTTGTAGCATACAAGCCTAGATAATTACAATATTTAAGTCCTCCATTTAATTGTCCTCAATTTAAAATTTACAATTTTATTTCCTGCGCATATTTTTATTGGGTCACCCCCTTGATGATTTAATTTTGTCTAAATAGTGACACGTTTTATTATTATTATTAGTTAAATTTTTAATTGCTAGATTGATTACATCATGTTGGAATGAATCCTTCTCATATTTATTTTGAAATTTAATACTGCCGACCTAAATAGACTACTAATAAGCATTGGGTGGTATTAATATTAAATATTGATAGATAATGAAATTTATGATAATGATTAATTGTGCTAATAGAGTTAAATATAATAATAGAAATAAATAAAATATCAAAAGTTACTAAAGTGTATGTCGCTATAGTGTAGGTTGATGATTACAAAACGCTAAGAAGTATTAATTGATAACTACTGCTAATGCACAATTCATAATTTTATGTCTTCAAATAAGACAAGAAATCCGTTTCAGCCATCAGAAAACATTTTTGGTCTCTTGTCGGTCTGTCTGTCCTCAATTTTTTCCAATATATCTTAAAAACTGATCATTAGATTTGAATGAAATTTCGTTGTTAGGTCGTAATTAGCCCTTCTGCGTTCCTTAGTTTCGCTACCACATGCGCGGACAAACATACATTTAATTACATGTAAATACATTTATATCTTTAAAAGTAGATCTTAAGTATCTTTAGAAGCAAAATTAGATAAATTAGAAATAATGGTTTGTGAAAGCATAAGATTATTTAAGTAAGTTACATAGAATGTGAGGGAGCTATATGCCATAATAATTGACATAATATTTTTAATATTTTCACAATTTTCCTGTGTATTATGTTAATTTAGGTTTTACTAATAACAAAAGATTAAATAACAAAGATTAAATACAATTAAATAATATTTTATTTATCAAGGAACCGTAACTGTTAAACAACAGAAGGAGATAAATGTGTTTTTATAGTTGTTACTCCATAATATATTTTATAGAATGGGTTTTGAATGCAAATGTACAAAAGAATTGTAATTTTTATGCAAAATAACCCAGATAAAGGACTGAAGATACCTAGGTATGAGCGAAATAGAGACATTTTAAAAATTAATTAAAAAATATCCTTGTTCTTTAATTATCTATCCCTAAAGAGCGAATGCAAAAGAAAATGTTTTTTAAAAAAAATTCAACAATCCAACAACAACAACAATAAGTTAACAAAGTCAGTTAAAGGTATTAAGTGCTGCAGCTCCCTAGCGGTCATTTTGATTTAAAATAATTATTATTTACAGCAAATAAAATGATAGCATGGATAGGTTTTGAGGTGTTTCTAGAATGAGAATGTATAATAAAGGAGATATGTGAAATGAGAAGGTTTGATTTAGTATCAGGTGTGCTCTTTCATACTAAACTAATAGTACTATCAACTAATAGCTCTAAGAAACCACACATATTTTTATTAATTTGAAAACAGTATGTGTTGAAAACAGTAATTTATTTCAGTATATATAATTGAAACAGTAGTAAATTCATTGAAACAGTATTCATTTCATTTCATTATATAATGAGAGAAAGTATGGAAGGTCCATTGAGTCCGAAAATAATGTTTTTAAAATGTCAGTCTGTTTTCTAAAGTCAGTGCAGACGTGTCGATCCTAAACCCTGAAGCGAAATAGATAAATAAATTGATGCTCTAAATTTAGGGAATAATTCTGAAAACCGTGAAAAGAAATTTTGTCTCTAAAATGGTTGCGACGATTTCAAATAAAAAAAGAACTAAAATAAAGTCCATTTACATACAAATATAACTACGTATAGATAGAAGTAATTTTCCCCGGAAAAATCTAGTTTCAAGTATATTAATGTTGGAATCACCTGTTAAATGTGATTTAACATAATTTGATTTAAATTAGATATTGTTGGATTTAAACTCAATCTTACTACGTTTGTAAGAAAGTTTTGTTTGAGTGAAAGTTTGTCATACCGATTTTAGGTTTCTGTACGATGTACGAAAAGAAACCTTATATAACTGTTCTGTCTTTCTGTTTATCTGTTTGTCTGTCTGTCTGTCTGTCCGTTGGCTTGTTTCATTTCATAAATTATAGCTAGGAACATGAAATTCGGCCCACAGGTGCATTTCGGCATTTGAGACAACTGTACACTTTTTGGAGTTTCCACACTTAATATTTTCAAGATGGCGGGTGATTAAAAAAAAAGTTTTTAGTCACCATGACATGTTATACATCAATTTAAAGGTTTTAAAGTGTAGAAAAAGAATATGCAACTATTAAAATTTTACACTTAATATGTAATTATAACTTAATCGTACAGAAACCGGCGATTATCGCCTCACGTGCTTACGTGAAGCGCGCCTTACTTATAATTCATAATTCATTTTTAGACTTTTTAAAAACCTCAAATCAAATTATAATAAGAAAAAAGAAGAAAAATGTCTTCACAACACACACATTAGTCTTGTAGTCTTTTTGGTTAAGTCTTCGTGAAAAATGAACTGCTAAGCCCTTGTCATGTTTGATTTATTTTTGTATCATGTTTATACAATGCAAATAAATTTGAGGAAAAAAAGCCTACCCGATAACATCATTCGTCACCAAGAATAATATATACACGATAAACAAGAAAAGAAGTGTAGGTTAAATTTTTAAAAATGTTATTTTTGAGACGAAATCGTTAATGCTTTATGTAGCATTTTATTCTTAAAAACAGTTTATTAAAATTTACTTCTAGGTAATATTTATTTTTAAGGTGAAGTAAAATAGATTGTTGTTTTAATATTACTTTAGTAAAAATATAAAATATTATACCTTGAACCCTCCGGTGGGGGGGGGGGCGGTTTTCGAAATTCCACCCGACCTTCTTCTGGTTTTGAAGGTCAAGTGTGAAAAATGTTATCAAGCTTGGAATGAAATTGTAGATTTGTTTAACAAGTATACAACAAACAAACAAACCCACAAACTTCTTCATATTTATAGAAGATATATTATTGTACAGTAAAGAAGTATTAGTATTTTAGTAAATAATTAATTAATTAACCTTTTATATTCTTTTCCCAAATTACAATAAATAGAAAACCTTGTAAATTGTGAAATTATTTTAAATTAGTAAATATTGTGAAGTTGGAAAATTGGAATTATCGGAGTCGTTGAATAAATTGTGAAATATAAGTTAGTTACAGATAAATTGTTGTTATTAAATTATGACACCTAGGTTAAGTAATTAAGTTGTTGCTTACAAAATACTACAATGCATTACTGTTTTCCTTTAATTGAAATTTTGACGAGGGGATTAAATGACGAAAAGCATTAGCTGTAATTAAACTGTGAGACCGATCAATCAACTAACAAAACCTATTAATAATAATCAACGTTGTATACATTATAATTTAAATAATGAAGAGGTTTGTATCTTTTCCACTTTTTCATACATGTAGTTTATGTAAAGACACATGCAACATACATAAAATAGTCTGCCAAATACTTTGGCTCATAGCTTTCAGAGCGTACTTTCTATAAAATCTGTTACTTAAACTACTTTTACTTATGTACTTTGTTTAAAATCTGTCAATTGTTTCACGAAAAAAGGAGCAATTTAGCAAAATTTAAAAAGCGCTAATAATAGGTCACTGCCATCCAAATTTTATTAAAATCGAACGAGTAGTTCTTAAGATGTATTATTCGCAAAATTGTTGAGCGACAGACATAATGAAGACAAAAATGGTCCCTGATGTCTGAAACAGACTTAAAAATATGTCGTTTTTCAGAATGATTACATTGATTTCGTTACCCTCGTTAAGCTTGGAAGCAAAATATATATAACATATATAAATATAAACAAAGCAACAAAAATATAACAAAGTATATAAACATACATAAACTACGTGTATGAAAAGAGAAATTATTGTGATGGAGCAGTATTCTGTTTATGGGAATCGTAGGCTTTCGTAAATGGCAACGAGTGGGGACTAAACATTAAATTATGCTCAACTCAGATAAAATAAATTAAAATCAGTTTTTGCTCTAAATTAGGGTGTGGTGTTATCTTGAAAGCTATATTTTTGTGTATGCTACTAATTAAAAATAGATTCATTTCATATTACATTTCAATTTATTTAAAAGTTAGTTGGTTGTTTTGACTGAGATTTTGTGGTACCACTTCATAATTATGACTAGAGAGGTTAAATAAGAAAAACAATTTTTTTTTTTATAATTAAAAGACGCGTTTCGACTTACAATACTGAAGATGACATTGTAAGTCGAAACGCGTCTTTTAATTATAAGAAAAAGATTGTGGTGACAATATTGTTGTGTTTCTTTTTTAACCTCTCTAGTCATAATTATTTAAAAGTTTCTTTTTTATTAATCAATAAAGTTATACCCAGAGGAAAATGTTGTGTAATATCTCTATAACATTTAATTGCAATACCAATAATCAACCAATGAAGGTAACTTGTATGGGACATTAGCTTTTGTTATAGGGATGGTCACATATTACGGAGAATGAAGACTGATAGCATTAAGACAATACAAAGATCTCGTAGAATAAGAATAAACCACAATCAAATATTTTTATGAGAAAGTTTGTTTTTTGTGGTGTGGCCAACTTTTGCGGTTTATCCTGATATTTGCTCATTTTTAAAATGGATGGATAATTTAACATGGCCACTAAATGTGATCATTAGTATGAAACATCTCTTGGGTCATTTGAACCTAAAATTTCGGTGATGAGATAATGCTTTTAGAAGTATACGATTAATGATATGGCAAAAACAAGAAAAAATTATATAAATGAATCATAATAGAAATCCACAAAACCTACCAGGTAAATCTGCTACTAATCCTGATATTTGTTTGTGCCATTCCGCCCAAGGTGTCTCGAAAAAATGATAAAACATCCGAATCAAATAATAAAATAAAATAAATAACAAAATTGGTTTTTATTAAATGGAATTATATGATCAATTAAATAATAATAACTTTTTAAATTTTAACGATTTGAATTACATCATCATTATTTTTATATTAAGAAAACCGTTCTTATTTTTTTACTGTATTTAATTATAATGAATTTCATGTTTAGTTTTAACAGAATTAAAGAACATATCACGAAGAGAGTGCATCACATAATGGATAAATTATACTGTAAAACCTATTTTTTCATTTAGAATCAATACAAAAGAACGATTTCCTCTCTCTGTACGCTTGGCTGCTTGCTTAAAACCTGCACGAGGGAAGCTGAATGAACCGAGCATATTCATTTTAATTGAGCCCAATAATTTAATATTACATAGTAACAAAAGAGTTAGCTTTTTGTCCAGGATATGAAAGAATAATTTCACACGAGAATAACATCTAGGCAGTCAATGATCTCGATTATACGTCAGACCTTGGATTTCATTTAATTTATCATACGATTTTATTTCAGTGTATTTTTTAAAAATATGTTTAATAATTTAAGCTATAGATTGTAGATTAGAAAAAAAATATATATATATATTTTTTCTAAAGCTTTGTTAATTACTTATTTTCTATATATTTCCATTCATTCATTTTTTTTTTTTTTTTTTTTTTTTTGAACATTTGAAATACCAAGTTGAGCTATTATGTTTAAATTCGAATATAAAATAAACCAATTCAAAACTAATAAAATAAAAGTTATGTTGTTTAAAGACAAATTTCAAAAAAGCAATTTAACTCTGTTTAAAACTTGTTTATATTTATAAACTGAAAAAACTTAATTTAAAAATGTAACTTAATTGACTTTATTTAGAGGTATAATGAGTCCTTCAGTGGTTTGTTTTCAAAACAGGATAATAAAGTTTCCTTCGTATTTATTTATTTAAGCATACTTCTTTTTAATTGATTAATAAAATATGTAAGAGTTATACTGTGATTGACGTATATTGTTCTATTGAAATCTGCTTATAGTTTTTTTTTTTTTTAATTTTTATTTTAAGCTACTTGCAAAAGATTGCTATTAGTAACATATATGACAGTGGTTAATTAGCGTGGTTAATCGTGAGAGGAGAGGCTACCCAGTGGTAGTACTCCTATCAGGTATTTTACATTATTATAATTATTGCAATAAATCTCTTGGCCAACTCCTCTTCAGCCGACGGGGAGGGCGGTCGGGGATATGAATGGAAGCCATGGATTCGACTAAAGGATTAGGATGATGGTGTAGGTTTTCATGGAATTTTGTGTAGCGGGAAGAAGCGAGGTCTTGTACAAAGGGAATTTTGAGGTCGTTGTGAATTGTGAGATTAGAAACGTATGCAGGAGAGTTAGTGATTTTTCGAAGGATCTTCGATTGAAGGGATTGGATCCTATAAGAATTTGAGCGCTTGGTGCTACCCCAGAGCTCAATTCCATAGGTCCAAATTGGTTTGAGTATGGAATTGTAGATAAGGAGTTTCAAGGGACAAGGGACAAGGAGTTTGCTTATAGTAATTAATTATTCTCAATAGGTACTAAAGGGAGAAGTTTTAAATCAATTTTTTATTAGTAAACTTCTTATTCGTGTTGTCATAATTATATTTTCATCGAGAACTAACCCTTTTATAATAATCCGTGGCCCAGAAGCCTGTGAAGAAGCTTGGACCTGCCTAAGGGCTTGGGTCTGCCGAAGGGCTTGGGCATGCCGAAGGGCTTGGGCCTGCATAAGCGCTTGGGTCTGCCGAAGGACTTTGGCCTGCGGAAGGGCTTGGGCCTGCCTAAGGGCTAATACAACTATATTTAACAATTTACTAATCAAAATAATAAAAAACCAAACTATTTGACACTATTTTTACTAATATATATATATACAGCTTTCCCCTAATACAATTATCACTATGTCCTATGTCGTATTTATATTGACTAAAAATGTATCTATTTTTGAGAAATTATTAATTTAGAGTAACAATAATATCTTGAGTTCACCATGGGGTATTTCACCAAAATCGGTCTACATCATAAGCCACAAGCAGACAAATTAAGATAATAAATCCTTTTTTGGACTTAAGGAAACCTGAAACGTGTAAATCTATAAAAATTTCAACATCGAATTTTCGTACCATCATAATAATTTCTTGTATATACTTTGCACATGAGAACAATTGAAAATAATATTACAGGCCAGTTATAACATTATAAAATACGTAAACTTATGCGGGTAACCTCAAAATGAAGGTCTAGACAACAGCTAGAGACTGTGTAACGATGGTTGTAGATCACCTCAAGGTGCTGAGGACTTACACCCAATCGATACGGGGTCACTACCGGAAGACTTAGAATTTCATTATAAAAAACAATGTATTTTCATATAGAATAGAAATTTTAAATTAGAAAATCCTTTTCCCACAAACCAAATCATTTATTTAATGTGTCACTAGAGGGTTAATAAGAAAAGTATGTATTTAAAAAATCCAACACCATTAAAGTCCTTTGAACTTGACCTGGCCACACTTGAGTTAGTTATTGACTATCACCTGCTACCAGCTTTAGCTGCCACCTGATAATTATCTTTCGCCATCACCTGTATTAGTCACTTGATTCTGACTGACTGACCGTGGTTCTGGATCCAGGAATCACTGTGAATCAGAATCCCTTTGTATCTTCCGCTGGACGAGCTGATCTTCCTCTGTCTCTCATCCATGACTGGGTCCGATACGATACTGACTTTCCTCTTGGACTCTTCAGTTTTCTCGACGGGTCCGTTCCTTCCATCTTCGTGCTCCTGCTCTTCGGAGACCGAGGGCAAGGCCGGCTCCCTGACTGGGCCCACTACCTCATCTCGTTCAAAAGCTTGGTTGGCCTTCCCCCCGCCCTCCAGCGGGTGCCTGTCCACCGTCATACTCTACAGATAGACAAAACATAACCCCCTGAATCAATCTCTAGCAGTCAATAATTCAAATCAGTTGTACACATAATATAAGTTTATATATTTACACATTTCAACTGTAAGGTTAGAACTGTAAGGTGGTTTAAAAAATTAATTTTCAGCCAGGTCGCATATTTATTTTTAATCCCAGGAAACTGACTTATAAAGTAAAATTGGTATTTACATGGACTAGGATTTGGACGTTATTGATAACTTTTTTGAGAAATCATTTTTTTACGTTTTTTAGGCAGATAGAGACCGCGTTCTCGAACAAAGGCATTCTCGAATTTAGAGCTAAGATTTATTTATTGATTTTGCCTCGGAGTGAAATTAAATTTCATCGAAGTCGTTTAAGTAGTTACTTTCGCTTATGAACATATCCTAGATAAAAAAAGGTTTCACATCGAGCACGCACTGATACAAACTCAATCATTATTATATATTATTGTTGTTGAAGAGATCCGTGGTTGTCAGACATCACAAATTGCCAGGATTAGGAATAAATGTCGTGGGATCAGACACTCAAATTATCACGAGTTAAAAGTCTATTATCAAGTTGTTTTGATAAAATTCTATCTAGGCATCGCGTGACTCTATCATTGAAGCGAGCGCTATGCGATAAAATACTGAATATTAATAAATTTATTAATCATAATGTCATAGTTGAAAATAAGTAGAAGATGGTAGTGTGGGGTTGAGTGGGGTTACTTGGTACAAATCTCAACTTCCTAGATAAAACTATGTAACTACACTCCTATAAGAATCATAACCACCTGCAATAGCTTTTAAACTATTATTATAAATGTATCGCTTCACTACTCAAAAACTTCTGCTGGTATCAAGTTGAAATTTTACATACCTGTTTCAATTGTACTTTAGACGATGTATATAATATGAAGTTTTATTAAAATCGTTACGTTAGAACGTAAGATATCGGTAAAAACATTGTTTTCTCTACTTTAAACGTTTAGGTCCACTTTAATAGTTTTAACGATCTTTAGTAATTTATTGTGGTGTCGCTGTTGGTTTTACTAAAAAATGTTATCTGTAAACAATTTTCGTCTGATCGAATAGGTGATGACAGAATTTTTTCCCATCCAGATAATCCAATTTTACTTTTGAAGCTCACGTTTACGCGAGCGTTGTGTACAAGGATTACTTGCGTTCGAAATGTACGTAAATGTAGTACTATATTCACCTACCCAATAAGTGAATTAACCACTGACACTACCAATAAAATTAAGAACAAGTTTTGTAATTCTAAATCAAAATAATTCTATATAGAAAAAAATTTAAAAAAAATATATCTAAAGGTGTATTAATTCCATTACTGATTTTAATCCTACAAGATCCAAAGTAGATAATTACAATTGAGTTATTAATAGCGCTTTCAATGTATAGTAACTACCTGTAATAATTTTTAATCCAAAATAAACTGTAATCCTTTAATATAAACCCCGGTTATCTAATTACATACACCATAATTGTTACTTTTTCAAATATTTTAAACTTGTTTTACTAAAGGGACCATGTTAATCCCTTCCTCTTCAATAATTTATTTCTTTTAAAATTAAACTGATTTTTTAAAAATTTTTATCGAAAACAATCTTCTTACTGTTGAAGGACTTATGACTAACTATACATTTAAGCATGCTATTGTTCCTTATAATACATACGTTTTAAAAAAGTCTGTCAATTAGTGTGACACATAGCTTTCTCGAATCTTTAGCTAGTTGTACTTTATTGATGTTAAGGTTTTACAACCTGTTATTGTCTATTTATTTAATTGTTTCCCCCTTTTCTAAATCGGTGAAAATTGTTTGATTTTTTCACACAAATAAAAGTGTTAATTTAGCAATATTTATTTTGCATAGGTGATTGAAATTAATCTGGGGCTATCTGCGAGCTACTTTCGACAATCTTTCCAAATATCTTAAGTATTAGATGAGTACTGAGTACTTTTAAAGATATGATGGTTCGCCAAAATTGAACGACAGACAGACACAAGACTAAAAATGTTCCTTGGTGTATGATAGGGATTTCTGTCTTTGAAATTTTTGAGAAATAGGAGACATTAAAAAATTTCGTTCTTCAGAATGATCTCATAGCTTCCATTAACTCGGAAGCAATTTATACTTTAATTCGTAAATAGGAAATAATGGTGGATTTGTAAGGTGAAATAATTTAAACAGAACTCTTATTTTATGCCGAAACATTTCGACTCAACTAGAGTCATCTTATTTTTATCTAAACAAGCATATCAATAATTACAATTAATTTAAATATTTAAATGCTGATAATTTACTAATAATATTTTTTTAATTTTAAGTCGTCCGTATTTCCTCTAATTAAATCTGAATTTAACGTAACTATGTGTATATGAATATAAATAACATTAATTAAAACATTGGTCAATGGTTGGTTTTGGCTTGTTGTTTCATCTACCTCCATAAGAGAGCGTCTTTGATAGAATTTAAAACAAAAATCGTCACTATGCACACCACTATCGTCACTATATATATATATATATATATATATATATATATATATATATATATATATATATATATATATATATATATATATATATGATATATATGAATATATATCAGCAATGTAATACCGTGTTTTGCTCACTGCAATAAGGTACACAATTTGTGTTAGTGAGAGACTCCAAGGGATGTGCCACGCAAGCGTCACAAGACTATACATCACAAAGATGTTGGCTCGGCATTACGCCATGTTCTGCATCGTTTCGTCGCGTCCGACTCATCAGGGGCCCGACATGCCCACCCAACTCTGGACCTATACCAAATCAAGAAGATCAGATATAGGGCTTTATCAGAGACGAGCGTCCTCTCACACAGCCATTCTTGCTTGGCTGGCAATACAAATCAGCAATGTAATACCTTGTTTTTGCACACTGCAATAAGGTACACAATTTGTGTTAGTGAGAGACACCAAGGGATGTCTAATGTTGGAACAGTTCCTATGTGTCACGCTTGCGTGGCACATCCCTTGGTGTCTCTCACTAATACAAATTGTGTACCTTATTGTAGTGTGCAAAAACACGGTTTTACAAAATCTGATAAAGCTCTGATACAAGCTCTGATAAGCCCTATATCTGATCTTCTTGATTTGGTATAGGTCCAGAGTTGGGTGGGCATCGTCGGGCCCCTGATGAGTAGGACCCGACGAAACGATGCAGGACATGGCGTAATGCCGAGCCAACATCTTTGTGACGTATAGTCCAATGTTGGAACAGTTCCTATGTGTCATGCTTGCGTGGCACATCCCTTGGTGTCTCTTATTAACACAAATTATATATATATATGAACCCAAATAGTGTGGCACATAGCTTCGTCGTGTTCTATAACGTACTTTAATGATGTTATCCTTTTACAAACCTTTATTTCCAATTTATTCAATTCTTTCCCTTCTTTCAATTTAAATGTCAAACGATCATGTGATAGGTAGCTTCCGTTACCAATAAGCAATAAAACAATAGTAATCTTTCATTCTAAGTGTTATTCGTCAATTACTTTAACTTATATGATGTTTTAGTCAGTACTTAATGAAAGGTATATCTTGATCAAAGAACCTCTTTACTTAATAACATTTTATTTTTGATGATTTTATCTTTAAACATAGTCCTTTTAGAATAAAAAGCAACTGAAGCTCGTATTCTTCGGTTATTTACAAAGTTAACTTAAGTCTTTTTTCGTTTTTTTTATCAGCCTAGTCTCTAAAAAATTCATCCCTTCTAAAGACGATCTTCTGTTGACATACAAGAAAAAAGAAGAAGAGGAAGGATCGATTTAGCGATGAATTAAATATATCTGGAAAAAGGGGTGGGGAAAGGAAAAAGGCCTGTCTTGGAAGCAATTACCTTGCTGTCATTCAATATAATACGATTTCTGTCTTAACTCACTCAGTCTCTTACCATTTGGGTATTAGGATCTAAAAGAGAGAGAAAAATAAACAATATCAAAATAGGTATATTCTCTCTTAAACAAGAAAAATTCACAAGACACCAGATATTTATTGCATTTTATTGATGTTATAACAAAAAGAATCATCTGATTTACTCTTAAATCATATGATTAATAATTTTTAATGATTATATATACAGATATACATACATATATATATATATATATATATATATATATATATATATATATATATATATATATATATATATATATATATATATATATATATATATATATATATATATATATATATATATATATATATATATATATAGACGGATTGTAGGATTAATAATACGGCGGAGATGAAGGAATAAGCTTAATAATTTAGAACAATTGTTAAAAGAATAAAGGTAAGTTTTCCAAGACGCGACTTCTGCGATAAATGTTGAGCGATAATCGTCCAGCGACTATCGTGTAGCTGAGTTTCCGTGTTAAGAGTCGCTCAGCTAGGAAAACGGTAGCATGCTAACTCAGAAGAGGATTTATCAGCGATAGACGCTCAAGTGTTAAGGTACCTTTTCCTAGACGCCACTCCAGATAGTCGCTGAGCGATGGTCGCTGGCACAAAATTATAAGAGTTTGTATATGTTAAGAATCGCTCTGCTAGGAAAACGGTAACATGAAACCCCAGAAGAGGAGTCAGCGATAGCCGCTGGGCGACTAACGCTTGAGGGTCTATCGCTGAAGTCTATAAGGAAAAGAAAGCTTAGAACTTAAAATAGGTCCTTAGTACCTACAGTTAATAGTTGGCAATAAATATGTGCAAAGTTGGTAGAATGTAGTTTGACAGAACAGTAAATAAAATAATTGATAGTCTATTATACAAGTAAAGTTACTACTACTACATACAAGGTGTTGATATGTTCATGGAGAACAATCCGAAAGAAATAATACAGAGATAAACAGAGTTGTAAACATGACAGAGGTTTACATTGTAATATCATTTTATACAGTTTACGGTTGTAGATTTAGCTGGATAGAGTCGTAAACAAATTACTAATAGTTGGTTTACGATGTAGGATTATACAGGTAACGATGAAGCAGGAAACTTGCAATTGCAGATTCAAGTGGGCAGAATGATAACCTGACTAGATTTCAAAATACATCTCTCGTAGTAACTTTTTTCGTATCTTAAAATAAAATATATCTTTAGTCAGGTCTAGCTAAATCATTCATTGTACCCATTCAATTATAAAAAACCGCGAGTCTCTAGGTGGCCTAGATGTACCCAAACGTTTTGAATAGTGAGTCTGTGGGGTTTGTTTACGGTGGGTCAAACAATTTTGTTTTTGTTTTTTATGCATAAAATTGTTAATAACTTTGGTTTTACTCAATATTTTTCGATGAAACCAAGCCTACAAATTGCGCAACATGTTTGCGCTCATCGCTTAGCCAGTTTTGCGCCTATAAAGTTTGACTGGGGCGACAGACACACACACATCCACACATACACGAAAAAAGTGAAGGCCGGATTCGGTTTCCAGAATGTATAAAATGAAAAAGTATCCAAAAATTTTTCAATTCTGACCAATGTACAGACAAAACTTTAATAATATATATATATAGATTCCAATTGTTTAGCTTAACTGTAAATAATAATTTAATTTTCTCTGTATGTCTCCCGTAGTTATTGATAATTATAATTTGATTTAAAGTAATAAATAATAATTTATTGCAATAAAGTTTTCTTTGTAAAAAAGAAACTTTATCAAATATAAAAAAATGCTTAAATTTAATTCTTTATTCATTTTAGTCAATTGTTAAGAAAAAATAAATATATATTTACAACCGTAAAAGTTTGATAACCAACCACAGCTAGAGGACCTTTTTAGATTTATATTATGATAACAGTGATTTATAGCTTCGCTTTATTAAAAAGAAACGAAAAAATTAGACTGAATTTCTTTACAAAAATAAAAATATGGTTTTTATTTATTTATTTTTTCCTTTTGAATTTTTTAAAAAATATATATCAAATGGATTTTTTTTTCTTTTTGGTAAAAAAAGTTACTAATATTTCTTCTTTACTTACAGGCTTAAGGGGGAAAGAGAAAATGAGGATTTTTTTAAGGACAATTTATTTAGGCATTGTTTCGCCACCGCAAATATTACCACAAACTTTTTAAATTTCTTCTTTTTTTACTTTTCCCCAATTCTATTCAAGAAAATGAAACTTATCGAAGATTTTTTTTTATTACCACCCCTACTTTTTTTACTTCTTCTATACTTTTATCCCTTAGCCGGTAAAGTGGCCCCAACAACTTTAAAAGTAAGTTTTCTTTTTTAAATATATGCAAATGCAAAAGAATTACCTCTCCTTTCGAAGTTAAAACGTGAAAATGGTTCTTGAAAAATATGTTTACTTTACATGATGGATTTAGATGAAAATATACAAATTTAATTCTTCTTATGAAAATGTATATATACCAAAAGGTGAATATATATATATATATATATATATATATATATATATATATATATATATATATTTACATTTATTATTTTATAAAAGAAATATTAAGCTATTTTTCTTTGTTACACATCTTATGTATCGGGAAATAATATATATATATGCTTATTTTTATACAAATATTTTATTACTCCTATTTATTGATCCGATTTATACATTTAAAGTTTTAAGAGTAAACACATTGTTTGTAATATAATATGTTATTAAGTAGAAGGATTTTAGTTGTTTCATTAGTGTCTATATAAAGAACCAATGGTTTATATAAGAACTGGCTTTTATGAAAAAAAAATACATTTATGCTTTTATTTTTACTTGATAGATAACTCCTCTTGGAATATGATAATGTTGATATTTATAATAGTAGTCTCTGGAATAGATTATGCTTCATCAGAAGCTGCCTTCGGAAACATACAGCACCGCATTCCCTTTTTTTTTTTTCCGGGGGGCTTTTATGTTCCTTTTAGTATGAGTTAAAAAAACGACCCTTCTTATCTGCCACTGGTAGTGTATGTTTGAATTTTACCACCAAAATTTATCAGACATTAAGCGATTTGTCGGCTAATATACAAAAAACTAATGACTAATTATTGTATTGTCTTCGAAAATGCATAATCTGTGCAAGATTTTGTTACATTCTTTACAAAAGTAAGCAATGCATGTAGAAAATAATATTTTCCATATAGTGGCTGTGAGCATGGCAAAACCATTTTTTCATTGCTTTGTCATTACGCCTTGGGATTAAAGGCTTTATGTTTGCTTTGAAAAAATCTGGAGTGTTAGTTGAAAATAAACAGCGCAGTTATAGAATTATTTTAAAGAATGATACCAGACCTATATTTGAGTCAAATAAGGAAAGTGGGTCTTCTCTATAGAACAAGATGTGAATTATAAACAGTGTAATAATAATGTTTAATCTCTCCTTGACAGTGGAGACACGTTTCATACTTCTGTTCATCTAACACTACATTGTCACTGGTCCTACAATCACTCGTCAGTTTAATTCTCGAGTTCGATAATCCTGAACAAATAACCTTGAAGTTCACTATAATGTTACAAGAGGTCACATGTGTTAATGAATATTAATCACAAAATCACCGTTGGTTTTAAAAGACTTTAAGTATTATAAAGACCTATATTTCAATGTCTTAAAATTATAGGTTATGCTAACTAGAGTGACAGTTTGTCGTATAAATATAGCTGATTATGAAAAATAAAATCTACTTCTCACAACACCTTCACTAACTTCATGATTATACAGATTTATTTTTTAACCTTACATGTAAAATAAAATAATAATAATAATAATTTGCATGTCACAAGCTTAATGCTATTTTACTCTAAAACGATAAAACTACGTTTATGCTAAATATTTAAGCCTTTCATATAAGCTTACATAGATTTAAAATTAATCAACCTGAAATGTAAATCATGTGTCCTCTGGAAATAATTGAAAACCATAATTACAGCGATTAAAGGCTTTAACAAAGTTCAATTAGGAAAATTGAATATTATTTAGAAGTGCATATATATTTTAAAACAGCTCTTAATAAATATGTGAGGTGTGACATTGAGACAGCCTAATAAATAGCTTGAATATATTAAATCTATTATTTGTCTATTTTTTTTTAAAGAAAAATCTATTTAATATGGAGAATTTAGTTTAGTCCGTTTTTGGTCTAGTTAAATCAAGTGAGAAGAAAGTTAAAAGTTTGATCATCACTATAATCAATGAAGATGTTTCGGATGAAAAAATTCTTATACTTCGAGACGTGGTCATCCGTAAAACTAGCTTTCAGATTGTACTCATATAATGACGTTTTCACAGACATCTACCCACTAAATTTGGTCGCTAATTCAATATTAATTATTTTATAATGGATTGCTGCTTATGTGAAGTTGCAATAAACTGGTTGCGTTGCGTATGTCAATTGCAAGGTGTATACAACTGATGAAGCGACGCCTTGAACCCGGGTTTATCCATTACATTTCCTTATATAGTTGTAATAGGCCTAGGCCCTCCAGGGGCTGTTGCACCACAGTTTTATTTTTGTTTTTTTGTTGATAGGTTGACAAGGCATACACATACCTCTACCTCTGGGACCAAAAGTGGTCTATTGTGACAAAACCCTGTAATTATACTATTTTTCAGTCAATTCATAGACTTTTAACAAAGCTGAGGATATTTCTGGGGCTGCTTTCCGTATGTTGGTTGGCACCGTTTAGACGAAACTGCCTCGCAGTTACAGAATGTGTTCTGCGCTTTCTTCTGCTTCAGAGCGTGGGTGGCAGGTGTAATTCTTAGCAGTACCCACCTCTTTCATGAGATTTTAAGATGACAGTGTCCAGTAAGGAAGGCTGTGAGTGGCCTTAATTCCTGCTTACTGAGTGAGAGGTACATTTATTCCTCATTTTTTGAACAGGTGTAACTGTGTGAGGCTTTCAGTCGGGCCTCCTATATGTGGCTACTGTTCTGGAGCGATGAATTGAGACTGCACCTTCCTTAGCAAGACGATCGGCAATCTCATTGCCTTGTACCCACATTAGATTAACATTGTTGTGAGTAGCCAATGTGTTCAGAGTTTTAAAGCATTCCATGACAAGCTTAGACTCAAAATTTTAAGGCTGCCTGATTGTCTAACATTGTGTAAATTTAGCCCCTTTTTAGTCCTTTGATGCGTTTTTCATGGGGACACACTTATCCGATGATTGATCTATCCATGTACCAGATTGTACCAGGTTAGTGCCCCTTATTCGTAAGTAAGTTCACCAGAGTTCCACTATTAGCTTCTTGGAAAAGTCACTTCAAATAATCATACAAAGTTTAGTATCTTAGGCATTATATGTAAATGTCATAACATAATGATCTTGGGACCCTTTAGATCATGTAATATCCTTAGGTGTCCAGTTAGATCACCTATCTTACAATCAAATGTTCTATAACGACTGTTAAAGAACTGTTTCCTGCCTCTTTTCTTGTTTATGTTTGTTAAGAGGAGGTATATTTTTTAGCAAGCTTTAGCTTCTAGGGCTGCAGTTGGGCAAACGCTTACTGCACGCTTGCAGTTTATGCAACTTGATTTGCATATTTTTTGTTGGGATTTAGGCTACCACACTATTGATGCATCGTTTACAATGGTCGAATAACCTTTAGAATAACCATTACAGTAGATCATCTTGGGCTGCTTTTTACAGTGATGATTTTGTCAGGGTTGACATTTAGGCCCTCCTTTTTTCATTGTTGAGTGCAAACTACAAGAGGTCTATAATAGTTTCGGCTAACAATTTATCGATGGATTTGAAGAAGTGATACCGCGTACCTTCAAAATGTCAGGTTTACAGGAGGAACAAAAAACTATTTAAAAAAAAGTGTGGTGTCGCGGGACACCCAGTACGAACGAAGTTTCTTACATTTTTCATTAAATATATAAATTATAAAATCACACTGCTAAGTACGTAGCGTTGCTATTAACTACTTATACATGGTGGAGTTAAAAAAGAGAAAATTAAAAGTTACTAACTGTTTGTACCTAGTGGAGTTAAGGCAAAATTAAAAGAAAAGCATTATTTGTATCATCAAAGCAAGCGTCTTACAATAAATATGAATTTAATATTGAGAAAAAGTTAATCATGATGAGTTTATAGTTAAAGAGTATGTTTGTAGTTCGTAGGAAGTAGGACTGTTTTCTACCTACCCGGCCTACTAATTTAAAATATTATAAATATAACATTTTATTTCCTTACTAAACATAAATATAACTTTTATTTCCTTACTACTATTTTTCTTACTGAACAATAAATATAACTTTTATTTCCCTACTTAAAAACCTTTGCTCGTATCAGGTTGAAATTTTACATGCCTGCTGTAATTGTGCTTTAGACGATTTGTAAGACGTTTTATTAAAATCGTTACGTCAGAACGTAATATATCGGTAAAAACTATGTTTTCTCTACTTTAAACGTTTAGGTCCGCTTTAATAAATTAAGCGATCGTTATCACTTCATGGTAGTGTCGGTGTTCGTTTTACAAAAAAAAAATATTTAAAACAGTTGCTTGTCTCATTAAATACATGGAATTAGAATTTTTTCCCGTCCTAAAATTCAAATTTAAAAGAAACGTAGAAGCTTACGTTAACGCGAGCGTTGCGTGTGAACGTTTGGGCGGATAACGTCGTCCAACGAACTTGCAATGAACGAGCCTGGGCATTGGTAAAATGAACATGTGTATCAAAATTCATCAAACTCGGTCATCTTTTACTCAAGTTATTGTCATCGGAAGATTTCGTGACGATTGGTTTTGTGACGGAGATTTTGTGACAGTCGTTTTTAGGGTTTCGAGGTCATCCTAGAAACCCTTATGCTTTTGGTGGTTCGTTCGTCCGTCCTTCCGTCCGTCGCATCTTGGAGTATATCTCCCGGCCTGCTGAAGCCGTAGACTTGAAATTTGGTATACAAGTTAAACTTTTTAGCCCAAAAACAGAAAAACTATTGCGAACCTAACCACTCAAAATTTCTGTGATCTGCGATTGCGAATAGATCGCAATATATTCTATTTTTTTGTAATTTTCAAGTTGGTTATCCTTTCAAAGGTATTGAAATATAGATTACAAATATGTATATCGCGTTTCCAAAATGGTGGCCATTTTACCCCCCAAAAAATTAAACCAAACCCAAAATGTACCCCCTTTGCACTACCCCATTAGGAAAGGTCAAAATATGGCAAAAATACATAAATATACATCTCTGTGGTCCAATGAAATTTCCGAGAGTTGATATAAAAAATTCAAATTTTAGAAATTTACGGGGCCGTAACTCCTGAGGCCTAAAATTTTTATTATTTGAAAATTCGAAGTTAGGTATCATTTTGAAGGTATTGAAATTTGATACACAAAAATATACCGTGTTTGCAAAATAGTGGCCAATTTACCCCTAAAATAACCAAATAAATGCATACCGAAGATATTAAAGGATAATAATATATGCACACCTTGTTTCTTAAATGTGGAACTTAATACATATTTTTGAAAAAAAAGAAAAATAATAATAATGTATTTATGAATTCTTATGACCGAAGAAACCCTTCTAGTAACTTGCTGGCAAGTATTTGATGGGATTTTTTTATTATTGTTATTCAAGTGTATGTTAAATGATGGTTGTTCTGATTTAATTTTATATATAAAAAAATAGTTATTTATGCACCTAGGGAGTAACGTAAGCCATTATTCCCTGAGCAAAAAATATGGTTCTTGAGGCGAAGCCGAAGAAACCATGGTCCCTAAATCCCGTGGCGAAGCCGAGGGAATAACTCTAATTAGCTCCCGAGGCGCAGCCGAGGGAGATACTTATCGCGAGGGGAATAATGGCACTTTACTCACGAGGTACATACAATATTAGCGAATTTTCAAAGAAAATTACGCTATTGCAATGGCTTCAAAATTTTTTTAATGCGAATTTTTGAAAAATTTTTCCATGGAAATCCGTTTTAGACCATTCTGAATCGGTTCCTAAAATTTAACACTTTTTTTTATGTATGTATGTATATATGTATGTATATATGTATGTATATATGTATATATATATGTATGTATATATGTATGTATATATGTATGTATATATGTATGTATATATGTGTCACTCCAGACGATATCTCCCCTTAGGATGTACTTAAAAATTTCAAACAAATTTTAAAATGTCAATAATATCAAAAGAAAGGATGAGTTCGTTGGCCAGAATTTTTGGAGTCCATTTAGGGGTCAAATTTTGACCATATAGGGTCAAAAAACGTGTTTTTTCCATTTTACCCCCCTTTTATGTGAAAATATGATAAAAGTGTAAATAACAACAATTACTGTACTCTTAAAGAGCTTTCCAACGACATGCATCTTGAAGGGTAAATACTATTTTGACTTTTGTACCCCGTACCTACCCCTGTGTACCAATTTTTTTTTTCACCCGAGCAAATTCTAAACCAAAATTTTCCTATATTGTCATAAGCCAATAAAACGCAGATTTCTTTGAAAATTCGCTCATTAAGTCATGGTGCATGACTGGACTTTTTTTTTCTCCAGTAGGAAGAAAATACACATTTTCTTCCATTGCACAATTTTTATTTATTATTTTAATAAATAACAATAATTATTAGCACTTTTAATAGCAGATATAAGAGATTCAATATTAAAAACAAATTAGAATTGGAATTAAACTCAAATAGAAGGTTATTTAGATGCCGGTTATAAACAAAGATAAACATGGTCGAAAATCTCAGTGCCGCCAACCTGATTTCAACAACTTCATTACATCAGCCATTCATTTTCTACTATTTATAAAATAATTAAGTTGCAATCTTTACTTTTTTGCCCTACTTTACTTTTTCGCCCTACTTTTACTTATCCTCCCTACTTTTTGAGTTCAGGGATGAAAAGACTTACTTTAGTCCCTCTAAACTAATTCAAAATCATAACTTTTTCTCCCTACTAGAGATAAAAAACTTTTTATATTGTTCTGACTCCCACTTTGACTCTCTGTAATGGAGACAGAATTTTAAATTGTGTTAACAACTACAGGCTGGATTTCAATTGATAAAAAAAAGTTTATAAGTTAACGACTGACAAACAATAGACAGATTAGATGACAGTTTAGATGGCAGTTTGGTTGGTTTGGTTCTGTTTTGTGTTTGTGGCAGTTTGTTGTGTGTTGTCAGTTTTAGATGACTTTACAATAAAGTTGAAACGTATCGTAATGCTTTTCTGATCTACCCATTTTTTCTACACCTCTACAGCCATAAAATTACTTGAATTAATATAATTATAAGGGTGTATCATAAGTAAATTATTATTTATAATTTAATTATAATAAAATTTACATACAAGCAAACAAACCTCACTACTTACTAAACAAGTTATTAGTTTTGTGACACTTAAAAATGGCAGAGAAATCAAAAGTCGACTTTCGAGTGCTGGTATTTTGTGTTCTGTTACATGTTTGTTTGTTATTCGTTTATTATATTAGGAAATGATTCAATTTGACGATTGATTTAACAAATTATCCAATTTCTTAATAAATAAGTCTAATAAATTAACATGCTTTGAAGCAATGTTTTAAAAAAAGAAACCAACATGTTTATTTTGAACTTGGAAAATATACTTAATACTTTTCTTTATAGATATCATGCCATTGATCTAATTTATTAATAAGTTAATTATAATACCTATATACCATTGTCTAATATAATTGATGATGTGCCCTACAGATAACTTAACAATAGTCTACCTAATGGAATGTTTAAATAATGATGTGCAAATGACCTGGGTCCTGCGTGATTACTATAAATATATGATTAGTTCAATGCCAATTTTGAAATAGATAATTACATTTTACCAACTAAAATTAATTTTATTATAGGTATGAATGCTAAGGAAGAGAAGATAAAATTATAGCTTATGTAATCTACACGAAACAAAAGATAATAATTAGAACGAATAAAATAATTAAATATAAAAAAATAGTTTTACATACCATTTATTGCTTTGAATTTCAAGATTTTTATAGACATTTGAAAGATTAACACTTGATTATGATACAGAAATAAAGATACACCGGTTACAAATGTATAGATATATAGAATATTGAATAATGAAAATAGAAAATAGCTATTTCGAATAAGATTATAACTTAAAATGCTTTTTTTTACAAGAAGTTCAAGATTGTAACTTAAAGTAATGTCCGCCAGAACGATTAACTATATAACTTGAAGGGCTAGATACAAATATTATTTTAAAGAATATTATAATAATTAATCTACGTACAATGTTTTAAACGATAGAGGTTAAAATGAAATGGACAAGAGTGAAAACTGTTCTGTAGAACAACTTGAAGTGAAGTTATTTGCTTGATAACTTGTCATAAAAAAACTGTGATATGCAAAGTAAGATAAATCTAGCAAAATCCTTCAACTAGCACGTTCTACAAAAGTTATAGAAATAATCCACGGCCTTTTCATTTTTGTTGAATAAAACTGCCAATGAAGAATACAAAAGCATATTTAACTTTACAGTGAACATTATTATGGTCGTTTTAACAGCTTATGAAATTAATTAGTAACAATAGGGATTACACAAAAGAACTTGTAATGCAAAACCATTATATTCTTTGAGTTATAAAGCCTGTCTGTCAGTAACGTTTACGTGTCCGATGATTACTTAAATATAAGTGGACCGATTTTATTTAAATTTTATAGAGATGTTCATTGTTCATTGTACTAATAATCAGGCTAAGTTCGTTGGACAGCTTTATCTTTAGACTTCGCGCGCAACGCTCTTGTAAACGTGAGCTTCAAATGTAAAATTGGAATTTCAGAACGGGAAAATATTGTATTATCACCCATTCGATAAAACGAACATTTTTTTCAAATACAATTTTTCAGTTATACCAACCAGGGACACCACTATGAATTGATAAAAATCGTTAAAACTATTAAAGTGGACCTAAACGTTTGAAGTAGAGAAAACGACGTTTTTACCGACGATTTTTTTTTAAAAAAACTTCGTATACATCGCCTAAAGTACAATTGAAACATGCATGTAAAATTTCACTTCATACGAGTAGAAGTTTTTGTGAAGTGAAGTGATACAGTTAGATTTCTAGTGTAGGTGACTTAATTATTTCGTTGTCCGTGAGGGGGCACCGTCAGTGCCGGCCAGCCCCAACTAACCTCCCAGTCCTCCGCCATCCCTCCTCCACAATCTTCCAAGAAAATGTATTTTCTCAATATTCAATGCATATTTATTATTATAAGCTCGCTTCAAAGATAGAGCCACGCGATGCCTAGTGATTATAGATGAGTCTGGACACGCATTGGTCATGGATGTATAGAGATGATTAGTAATGACGTCACAAGATGGCGTAAGCTTTCGATATGTATTCGATTCGGTTTGTTTAGGTTCCTTTACCTTATCACCTGTTATCAATCCCATGTAAAATGAATGGGAGAATTTTCTCAACTTTTTAAATAATTAATTATTAAATTATTATTAATTTATAAGACTTTTCAACCTTTGAACGTTATTATACTAAGTCTATTTTAACAATATAAGATAAGAAAACATTAAAAATTGCCGTTCTAGTGGTTTAAAAAAGTATTATTGTGAGTGTGTTTTATTGTGGTGATACCGTCCGGGTCCGTTCTTATTTATTGTTTATTTTTTAAATCGTTTTTCTATTTTAGTTTGTATATTATGTCTTCCACCTTCTCGAGCGTTATGAAAATTTCATCTATCCTTCATTTTTTTCGGAGGACAAAGCTATTCTTCGTAAAAGTATGTCAGAGTACTTAAGTAATATTAAATTAATGTATTAAATTAGTTTTTTAATCAAAATTTTAAACAAGTATACATGCGAGACACTCATATCTTATATTATTATACTCGTTAATATAGATAACAAAAAATACACAAATAATAATAGTAATAACAGTCTGCTCATTGTCTCGTCATCAACGTCTTTTTCCTATGATGGTCAGTGATCTATTAATCTATTGTATAGTATATAATTATGTTCCAACATCGGTTAAATATAATGCACATTGTAAGTAACCAGGAACAAACTATTATTAGCAAATAATATTTTATTACCTAGCAGATTAAGTATCACTATCTTTCTACAAGTCCTGTACCCTGAGTATACTTCATTGAGTTTCAAAACTTGAGAAAAATTTATTTTCGGACACACAATATGAACACGAACACACCCTGTGAATTTTTATGGCAACAGGAAATACAAAAAATCAAGCATAAAGATTATTAACTCAAATAGCTTTTTCGATGTTATGACCCTTCACACAAATACTCATTTTAAATAACTGAAACGAAAGTTTTCAATGTTTTCTTTGTTACACTCGTTAAAAAAGACTTGGTACAACAATGTTCAAAGGGTGAAAACTCTTATAAATCAATAATAATTTAATAATTAATTATTTAAAAAGTTGAGAAAATTCTCCCATTCATTTTACATGGGTTTGATAAGAGGGGATAAGAAAAAGGAACCTAACAAACTGAGTTAAATTTTCGAAAGCTTTTGTGACGTCACACTAATCATCTCTATACAAGTTTCAATAACTGTAAAGTATACCACAAAATTATGTTAAACAACACGATTTAAAGTAAATGTTAAGACTTGTAGTGTCTTCGAGGTTCCACGAGAGTGCGGGTCGGACGTGCCCCCTCCTTGACTGGATGCCCTACTGCCTGCCTTGGTTAGGAGTTAGGACCAGTCGGTTCCAAACACTCAACCTTGTAAGTTATACATCTTTCTGTAATAATCGAAATCGCACACTTACTGTAATAATCGTAATTAATACACACAATCGTTCTTAATCGTTGTTATTTATCAAACCCTCAACAGTAAATAAGAAGAATAAACTACTCAGATAAGTTGTCTACGTATTTTCACCGTGCTGAATAGAGCTCACACTCTAGAAGATTGGTTCTTAATTTGGCAGACTAATTCTTTAGTTTTTGTTTCATAAACCTACTCTTTTCGAAGAAGTTCCACAAATGATTTTATGTGGATAAAGATAAAATAAAATAATAATATTAATTTACAAAACATTTTATAAGTTTCCTGATTATTCAAAAAATAAATTCAGTTTTGCTTCCGAGCTTACCTAAAGTAACGGAAGCAACTTGTGTAATGTGATCGTTCTGAAGAACGAAAATGTTTTATGACTCCGATTTCAAAAATTTCAAGACAAAAATTCTTTTCAGACATCAGGGAACATTTTTGGTTCCGTGTCTGTCTGTTGCTTAATTTTTTCAAACCAACATATCTTAAAAACTACTTCGTTTTTAATATAATTTGGATGGTGGTTTTTCCCCATTGGTTTCACTTCCACGTGTAGACAAAAATACATTTGTTTAAAACTATATATTTAAAAGTACTCATTTGATTTTTATGAATCTTTAATGGTATATGTCGAAAGTTGCCCGCAGAAAGCCCGTCATTAGTTTTAACCGTCTGCGCTCTTTAAATTTTGCTAAATTGATACTATTCATGTAAAATGTCAAAACAATTTTGACAGATTTAAAAAACGGGGGGATAATTAAATAAATTAAAAAAAATTATATTGTGAAAGCATAAAATCATTAAAGTATACGAAAGGGAGCTTTGTGCCACACTAATTGGCTGACAATTTTTAACATCAGATTTTATTTATATCACTTATAAATAATATTTGCCACAACATCGTGATGGGCTTGGGGCTGCCATAGGGCTTATTTGACTAATTTTCTATCACTTGCCTGTAGCAAGAAATCTCAAGGTTATTGTTAGTCGTTCTGAAGCTGAAAATACTTTTCAAAGATAAAGAGTCCAGATTTTTAATTTTTGGAATAACTTGTTCCATAAGATACTGGTAATAAGCTTTGGACATTCCTATGAAAATTTTATAGAAAGCAGTTACGTCGCACTGGTTTATTTCGATAACTTGGCTTGCACTCCATTCTCGTCTCTTTTTAGGGTCCATAGGCAAAACCAAGGACCCTTCTATTTCCCTGCGTTTGTCTGTCTGTCACATGCTCTCACGGCTTCACCTTTTCTCCGATCACTTTGAAATTTAGAATATATGTGTATAGTATACCTTAAAATGTAAGGGTACATTTTAAAAATGTAGCGAAAAAAAATTTTTTTTCAAAAAAATATTTTTAAAAAAAATAAGGGTAAAACGCGTCTAGTGCGGAAAGTAGCATTTTGCATGCGAGTGAGGAGTATGCACCCGAGTGATAATAAAAACAAATAAAACCACACGAGGAAAGCAAAATGCAGTTTTTGCTCGAGTTGCGTATCGTACTTTATCTACGATTGTTGGATTATTATAATAAATACACAATAGTACATTACGCGTCGAGTGCGGAAAGTAGCATTTTGCATGCGAGTGTGGAGTTTGCACCCGAGCGATAGCGAGGGTGGTAAAATCACACGAGCAATGCAAAATGCCGTTTTCGCACGAGTTGCGTACCGTACTTTATCTACGATTGTTAGATTTAAATAATAAATACAGAAAAATATAAACATGCTGTATGTAAGTTCGTATCTCTCTCTTGATAAAGATGGCATTAATTCATTAGTTGTATTTTTTGCCGAATTAATTATTTCTGGAGGAGTATTATTCTCCACATTTTCGTCAAAGTCACTTGATTCACTCATTGTTTTTCACTAAAAACTCGATATAAACAGTTACTTTAATAAAAGAACAGCAAATTAGTTTTGTTAAATGTAAACAAACTTGCTAATCGTGCGTAAAGCTGAAGAATTCCTCTTCTTTACCGCACTAGTTTGGTAAAGAAGAGGAATTATTCAGAACTATGAGACGCGCATGCGCAATGAATACAAGTACGTAAAGAATCACTTTCTACGCATCTAAACAAAGATATAATGTTTATATTTCGTATCAATCGTAGATAAAATCATTAAATATACACTAAGAACTTGATAAAAACAGTTACTTTAATAAAAAAATCAGCAAATGTATAGATATTTGGAATATTGGATAATGAAAATAGAAAATAGCTATTTCGAATAAGATTATAACTTCAAATGCTTTTTTTACAAGAAGTTCAAGAATGTAACTTAAAGTAATGTCCGCCAGAACGATTAACTATAACTTGAAGGGCTGGATACAAATATTATTTTTCAAGAATATTATAATAATTAATCTAGTTTTGTTAAATGTAAACAAACACACAAATCGTGCGATAAGGTGAAGAATTCTTTATTATTTCTACCCTAGGGCGGAAATAAAGAAGAATTCTTCACCTGTTTGCACGATTGTGAAACGCGCATGTGCAATGAATATAACTACGAAAAGAATCACTTTCTACGCATTTAAACAGAGATAAAATGTTTATATTTCGTATTAATCGTAGACAAAAGTTTTTTTTTGTGGCCGTGTGGGGTATCATATGAATGGGTACGCCGAGCTGATTACAAAAATATATAATTTTTTGGTTATAAGCTTTGATAGGGCGAGCGTAGACGAGTGTGAAGTTGGTGTGAAAAGTACCCCCCCCCCCCCCCCCCCCCTCTATCTCGCTTATTTAATGTGAGAAAACTCTGAAATAATTCCTGAACATTCTTCGACCAAAAGTAAAGTTACTGCTTTTAGAAAATTTCCATTTATTCTTTTTATTGACAAACATGTTTTTTTTATAATTATGCTCTTTTCGATGTATTTATATGTTTATAGTCCAATTCACTGGCAAAAAATACATTATCAGAAGTTTATATACATATGTGTTTTGAGATTATCAGACCTATAGGATAGTTCAAGGTAGGCCTTTTACCATTTTAAAAATAATAACGCGCTGTAGGTGGAACGTGCGCTATGCATGACAGCCAGTTGAACTACTTCTAATACTGAACTAATACGTAATAACAGCACCATTTATAGGTACTACTTGAACAATACTGTGTTGCCTACGGACCCTCGCTGTGTGCTGACCAGCACACACTTGACCTGTTTATTGATATAAATTTTCTCGCCCACAATTGCTTTGTTCTCTTTCATGTTACCTAGCTAGAGTTTAAAGCTGCCGCTGCTAGAGAGCTCTATGTGCTTTTTACACTTCTAGGCTTTCAATGGAGAGTCCTAGTTACAGCAGATCTACGGAAAAAATCTACAATGCACGGAACCTATGTTCTCAATTAAATTACAACATTGCTCCTTAGTAAAGCAGCCACAAGAAAAAAAAACTTGCTTCCACCTCCACCGCTTCCGTTGCTGCTTTGTTCTATGTTCCAGCAAGAATTTCCGCCTAACCTACTACTCTATCTTATTCATTCAATTTTTGTAAACCTGTCATTAATTATTATCTTTTTTTTCTATAATAATATTTTATAATTGAATTTATAGTTGGGCATACAGGAATACGTGGAAATAATGTAAGTACATTATCGTATATTTCATCGAAGGGACTACGAGAATAATGATAAGATGTTTCATGGATACAGCTTTCTATACACATTACATTATAATAATAGCTTATTATTTGTAAGTCTCATAAATATGAAGGCTTGTCTTTATCAAAAGACTTATTAGAAGTAAGGTATTTTATTCTTATATAAATATATATTATAATTATTGTTGATACGAGGATAATAGTATTTATTTATTATCAAAGCCCAGCAGTCAAAGTATTATTTACATCTTATTAAACCGGTTAGAATCCTTAGTATATAATTTAGCTGTACAACCTTGCTGATGTGTTTTTAAAAATATTACTATGACCCTCCTTTTTTTATATTTTGTAAAACAATATTGATATACATAAAGACACTGGTATAGTTAACTTAGTTTGTAATAATGAATATAAAATGACCTATTTATTAAAAAATATCTTAGAACTGTATCTTGAAATGTATTTTGGTTATTTTTTTCCATATTAGGGCATGTTATGGTCATAACACCTTTTAAACGAGATATAGAATACCACCTTTACCTTACAGAGTAAATTACGCTATTATATTGAATTTATTGTTATTATTACCTGCAACAAACTATAAAATATAGTGTAATGCTACAGAATAACTATAATAACCATGTGGAACTACTACTATCTTTTACTCCTATTTAAAAATTTATTATTGATCTCAATGGATATTTTTTCTTTCTCATATAGAGAAAATATTGTGATGGCACGTAAATTCAATTTTGAGATTTTGACAGATTTACACGTTTTAAGGTCCCCTGCTCCAAAAAAGTGGTTTTTAAAAAATGTCTGTCTGCCTGTCTTCTGTCGTCTGTTTAGACATCTGGAGCCTAAACTACTGGGCCGATTTTGACAAAATTTGGCATACATGTTTAGAAAAATCATACTCCGAGGCGAAATCGAGGAATGAATTTTAGCTCCAAATTTGGGGGCGCTACCCTCCAAAAACTCTGAAAAAACGTGAAAAGAAATTATTTATTTAAAACAGTTCCAACTATTTACATTAAAAAAATTCTAAAATGTACATACGAAAACTATTAAATAAAAAACACTGGGCTATGTAATTATGAAAGTTTGTCTGAGTTATCTTGGACCGATTATTTAATATTAACAATCAATTTTATTATCATTATAAGCGTTAATTCTCGGTCTAGTTCTATGCTCCTGATTATTTGGCTTGCTAGACTTGTAGAAAAGATTGAAAGCTTGGATTCGGGACTTTGTATTGGTAACGACAGAAAAAAAATCATTCTCCAGTATAGCTCAGTTGGTTAGATTGCTTGTAACGGATATATAGAAGGCACGTGGTTCAAGTCCCGGTGCTGGGGTCTATTTTTCTCTGTATGTCCCCCGTAGTTAATGATAACTATAATTTGATTTAAAATCAACCTTTAATTAAATACAATCTAATCATTGATCAGAATTAACTATTGTGATTAAAATTCAAGGCTCCACAAAATATTATTTATATAACTAGGCAACCCAGATGAATTATCATTATAGGCAGTTATACAGGGTGACTGGCATTATATGTAAAAAATGAAGTAGGTTGTTCTACGTCTTATGGGCCACAAAAAACGCTATATATACCATGGGTCAAATATTAACCGTTTTCCCGCTATGTCAAATTTTATGATTTTTTTAAGATGGCATACTTTTTCTTATAAAAACACTTATTGCTCCAAAAGAATAAAGCTAGAACAAAATGTTTGGTATCGTTGTAAAGCTGACAAATTTTCCAATAAGAAAAGTGTAATTTTAATTTTCATGCCCTCGAATTACATGACACACAATGTATACAAATTTTATATTTAAGAAAAAAAAAAAAAAAAAAATCAATTGCTTTGCGTTTCTATAACTTGGTAAAGAATCGCGCTTAAACTTTTCGGACTTCAGGAAAAACTTTTTTATTTACTACCGTTTCGATCGATATTAATATTATTACCCATTCATTGGGAGGAATTTTTATTAAACTTCGCTGAAAGTAAAAAGGAAACGTGTTTATTGTTGGTTTAATATACTCATCTTTGTGTCAACAATAGCAACAATAAACATGTTTCTTTTCCACTTTCAACGAAGTTTACTAAACATTCCGCCTTATGAATAGGTAATAATATTAATATTAATCGATACGATAGGCAATAAGGAAGTTTTTCCTGAAGTCCGAAAAGTTTGAGCTCGGTTCTTTATACCAAGATATGGAACCTTTTAAATTTTTTTCTTCAAAATAAAATTTGTATAAAATTTTTGTCATATAATTTGAAGGCATGAAAATTAATAATACATTTTGCAGCTTTACACCGGTGCCAAACATTTTATTCTAGCATTTATACTTTTGGTGCAATAAGCATGTTTATGAGCTAAGGCATGTAACCATAAAAAATCATGAAATTTGATTTTGTGGGAGAACGGGTAAGATTTGACCCATGGCTTATATAATGTTTTTTGTAACCCTTGAGGCATAGAACAACCTACTTTATTTTTTCACATATATCGCCAGTCACCCTGTATAATAAATGAGACTGTTCTATGTACAATGGATAAGTAATTTTTTAAGCTGTAAAAACCAAAATCATAAAATCATATATATAAACTTTTTTTTATAAAAAATATAGGTTCAACGAATTCTAATGTGCATACCGATACTATATTGAAGTCTACTACCTATTAGTCTATCTACTATCTAAGTCTGTTACCTAGTACTGTATTGAATTTATTCAATGTACATATAATTAACTGGATACCTAATTTAGAATTACTATAATAAGGGACCTAAAACAGAACATATATACATATATTAATAATAAGTGGTTTAACTATAGGAATTTTACTAATTACCACCCTAAAATTTAACTCTCTCAAAGGTCACTTATATACACAAATGCCAGATGTATGTTGAACATTCATAGTTAACATTATTTAACGCTGCTCCCATGTAGTTATCCTTTAACTAACTCCGTGTTATGCATACGTCGGCTTCAAATGCACGACATACCTTACTAGATAATTGTTATTGGCCGGAGACCCAGCAGACAGTTCTTTCATGCGCTCATAATGTCATAACTAGCGTATCCTTGGTTTTCAGCCGTGTGGTCTGACATTTTTAAATAAACAATTGTCTATTTTAACAAAATTGCTATTATTATAATGCTAGAGATGTTTTTTTTTTGTGGAAAATGGTAAATCTTACAAAAGAATAACTTAAAATAATATATTTTACTACTATGTACATTCTTTTTGACAGGTTGTTAAAGCAGAAACTGCGGTTAATGATATATCATATTTGGCCACAATAATACATTGAATAAATAAAGACGTAATATTTTCGCGAAAATACTGAATTTATCATAACTCACATATTCACATTATGCTTTCATTAGATAGTAAGACTATTTTGAAGTGAAACTTCTTTAGCAGCGGTAGATTATATTTGCTTGGATGAAATCGACATCGGGAAACGAAGTTCGCGTTTCGAGGCTCGTCCAAGTGAAACATTTTTGATGTGAAGTTGTAAGTTTTTATTTTGAGACTCCACCATGTGAGAGATATTTTATCAACTGCCTGGTCTAAGTCTCTGTCTCTATCAACTGTCGGTCTGGACGAATATCGAATCATCGACCTCTGATTTTGATGTCAGACGCGCTATCCAATACACCAGGGAAGTAGATGATTTTTCCATTACACAGAATAGGTATAAGCGTATTATTATGTATATACATTTTGATAAAATATAAATATAAATGTTGTTTTCATGTTTTTTCTTCATTATTCGCTAACATTCTATGAAAATACTTAATTAATTAAAATTACGTATCTTTGAGAAGTTATCTGACTGTGGTGGCATTGTAAACTCTTGTTTATAAATATGATAGTTGCGTATTAAATAAATGATTTATATAATATGCATTCCTTAAATAAGGTTTATTGTGCTATTTCATTATTAATTAAATCTAAGTAATATTTTTTTTTGGTTTTCTTTATCTTGGAACGTACAAATCCTCATTTCAATGAACGGATGGTCCAAAAGTCCCCCCCCCCCCCCCCCTCTTAACTTTTGAACGATTTGAGATAAATTAATGAATTTGGGGGATCTCTACCATGCAAAGGGAAGTTTGTTTTCATGCAATCGCCCACTAGAGGCAACCACCCACTTTTCCCCCAGGCCACCCAAATTCAAAATTTCAAATTGGAATGATTATTTTTGATAGCATATTTGGATTCTACGGTGAAAAATAATAAAATTTTACTTTGAACAATTTTTTCTGTCTCCAATATTTTGCCCCCTACAGGGGGGCAAAGATAGCAACATAGCCCTTCCGAAATAGTAAATCAATAACACTTAGATCGTTATAAAATCTAAACGGTTAGAAATAAAGTAATAAAACTTGGGTGATCTGCACCATGTAAAGGGAAGTATCGTTATAAAATCTAAACGGTTAGAAATAAAGTAATAAAACTTGGGTGATCTGCACCATGTAAAGGGAAGTGTGTATTCATCCACTCGCGTACTAGGGGGCAATACCATTTTTCCCCCAGGCGCTAAAATTTAACATTTTTATACCTTTGCCCCCCTATAGTGGGCAAAATATCAGAGATAAAAATAAAGTTGAAGTAAAATATTTTTATTTTTCACCGTAGAATCTAAATCTGATCAAAAATATACACTCCAGTTTGAAATTTAGAAGTTGGGTGGCGTGGGGGCAAAGTGGGTGGTTGCCCCTAGTGGGTGATTGCATGAAAACAAACTTCTCTTTGCATGGTAGAGATCCCCCAAGTTTAATTAATTTATCTCAAACCGTTCAAAAGTTAAGTGGGGGGGGGGGGGGGGGGGGGGGGGGGAGAGAGAGACTTATGGACCACACCTGTATAAGAAGGGCAATTTGATTTGATATACGAGTAACATTAAGTTACGTGCTTCTTCTAGGAACCATTAAAACCCTGAATTACATATATGACATATTTATATAATTATATTATATTAATATGTAGGATGGAACATAAAAAAAAACTTTTTCTAGAACTTAAGTTTCACTTTTTTATTATTAATTTCTTTTGCTAAACATTATAAGGACATCAATAAGATAAATTAATTACATATCTTAATATATTAAATATCATATTGATAAGTTAGTAGAAATAAAATTATGTATCATTAGAAATTATTTCCTCACAAAAGATTTGACATGAAAAATTTATAAATTTTACCTTTTATCACAAAGTTTAACTGTGCATTTTTTTAAAAAAATAGAGAGAGGCACGAAAATCGAAATTTTTAAGGACATATGGTACAAAGATGAATTGGTACAAAAACAAAAACAACATTTTATATTCTACTCAGGAAGCCCTCCTCTATCAAACAACACCCAACATGATGGCATTTTCCGATGAAAAAGAAAGTCAACCCTTTAAACTTAACTGCAAAAATTCAAATACTTGTGTGGGCACTTTCGGAGATACTGGTACGTTAACGACACAGTAACAGGTAAACGCAGGAAATCATAGAGTCCTAATTTTGGCCTACGGACCTTAAAAGAAGAATCATAGAGTCCTAATTTTGGCCTACAGACATTAAAAGAATTTTAATGTATCTGATGATATTTTTTTTTTTTTTTTGAAAAGAAAAAGTAAATATTTGCATTGCAAGTAGAACTTAGTGTATTGTATCAATAATATATTCAAATTACAAAGTTAAAAAGGAGTCATCGTTGTACCTACTGCATAATATGTAAATATTCTGTATTTGCGCAAGAGCCTAAAAAAAATTAAGCCTAAAAAAGCTATAAGATAAAGTGTAAGAACGCTATTATCACTTAGTTGATCAAAATATTAATAGAATATTACTAAACTTAAAAACTTTTTAAATCTGAAATGTATGTTAACTTTGTTGCATCGATCGCTTATTTATTTTATTTAATTTCAATACTATCCCAATTATCTCGTATATCCTAACATATCAAGATTTTCAAATTCTTCATAAAACCAACAACTGCTGAGTTAATATCAATAGCTACTTATAAAGAAAAGAAAACATTAAATCAAGTCAATAAAATACATGGATAAACATAAATAAAATAATTAAATACTTGCAAAATGGCGTCCTTGATAACAACGGCGAAACCCTGAAGGCACCATAATTTGATTAGTGATAACCATCATACGTTCGAAAAATATCCGATTGATTTAAATCTATATTTTGAATTTAATATTAATTTTATAATCTCATAAATGTATATTTTATTTCAAATAAGTTATGTCGTCAACATACATTTTTAACTAAACACTAATCCAAATCTAACTTAACAAATTTATCTAATATATATAATTATAAAAAATAATAACACTATTTTAAAATTTCAAATTAAGTCTTTTTATAAAATTGGTGTGATCGATTCCAAGCTTAAACGAATACTAAACATAAGTAAAGACGTTAATATGTTTCTACACTTTAGCTATTTTTAATATCTTTATGTTCTATAACCATTAATTACCGATAATTATTTTTAGTATCTATTGAACTATAATTTAAAGATATAAGGCTATAAAACTACTGTTTCATATTTTTCAAGCGTGCTCGTTTATTATATTTAATTTTTTTGTTTTTTTTTTTCTTTGATGAAATTTAGAATAAGTAAGAATTCAGTTTTGTAATAGAGACAGTAGATAGTGTGAATATTTTAATGAAGGTTAACAAAAATGATTAATTATGGTCACGTTTATTTTTTTTATATAATTATCTTTATCGTTATTTTAAAAACAGGGTGATAACCTTAGACATAAAATTATATATTTGAAATAAAATAGATTAAACCGACACCTTTAATTATTATGTTGTCAGGAATTTCTGAGATTATGAAAAATAGTTAGTGTTACACATTTCTAGGTGTAGGTTTATAGATAGATAATTTATAGATATCTCATTCTTGTCACTGTTACTACCTCATTTTTATTATTATTATTTTTTTTTTTCATAGACGCAGCATGCACTAGATAAAGTATACGTGTTTTGTAAATTTAGCCACATAAGAAAGCGGACGTAGTTTATTAAGTTTTCTTTAAGATTATAGAAATATGTTGTTGGATTTAAATCATGCCCCTAAAACTCTTAAAGTTGAACTTATCGACGTAGATTTGACTTTTGAACTTCCGAATACATTTTTATCTCTCATGTTACAATTCTAGAGAAAATGTCCCCGTAGGTTGATGAACAGCTTCACTTCCAAACCTAAAAATACCAGTTTATCCAGCGGATGCCTGATAAACCAAAGAAGTTTGGTATAAACATGGTTAATCTCTGATTATCTAAGCAAGTACTTCTTGAATATATTTCCTTTTTTATGTTTGTCATCAGTTCCGAAATCATGTTCCTGTATAGGGTATACTTCTTAAATTATAATCATTGTCTTATTACAACTACCGTTTAAGTATTGATGAGGGAAAAGAGCTTTTAGGCAATACATTTTTTATTTTTAAGGTGAAACTTTTTGAATTTCTTTGTCTAAGGACTCCCCAAGATTTTTATTTTTTTTTATGGCTTGCAATATACTGATTAGGTGCATCACAAAAAGAATGCTTCAAGCTTACTCAGGTTGATTTTTGAGGTTGATAACAATTGAAGTATGTATTTTAATTTATTTAAAAAAATCAGTTTAAAAATTAAGATAAATTTATATACATAAAAAAAAATATATTAAAATGGAATTCAATAAAACCCCGATCAGATATAATTTTACAAACAAATTTTTTTTTTATATATATCCAGGAAAAGAATGTGGAATGCAAATTAAATTTGTTCATTCTACAGAATAATTCATTCGTATGTTGAAAGCCTACTTTCTTCCTACTATATTGAAATATTTTCTTTGTACTTTCATTAAATTGACCTTAAATAACGGCTAAGGAGAGGAGAGAGCCACGAAAAGAACGCACGAAATACTACCCTCTACATTCTCTGGAAACGTAACTGAACCATAAACCAAAGTAACAAAATTTTAATTCTACATCAACTCCTTCGTTATACTACATCGCGTTCAAGGGCCTTCGAGAAAAATGAAAGGGCTTGATAACATTTATATATGTATATACATATATATGTATATACATATATATATATATATATATATATATATATATATATATATATATATATATATATATATATATATATATATACATATATATATATATATGAATGAAATAATAATTCATGTTTTAACATTAATAACATCAAAAAAAATTTAAATGTATCGTATAGAATAACCATAAAGAGATATATTTAATTATTGCCTTTATAAAAAAAAACATTACTTATATTATATTATGGTTGTATTGAAGGCCACTGCAGAATTTTTTTTGGTCGCTAAATAGTTCGAGAACTTGTGCACTATTATATTATTCGAGAACTTGTGTACTATTATATTTATATCGTATGACCACGTCACCACAACTTAGCTTTTTTAGTGGAAAGTATTCACTTTTTTACTTTTATTTGGAAAAGTTCCTGTCGCCTCTTATCTTCAAGATGTCGTAGGCGAGTCCTGATTCACATGTAAGAAACAAGAGACTAACTAATACCAACGTTCATCCTGAATGAGTTTCCGGTTCCTCACTTGACACACTTGATTTTGTCTTTAATATTAGCATATAACCTACTATAGATTTCGATACATGAAATAAATATGCAAGAAAGACTTGGGAGACTGCTTATCAGCAGAGTGTGCCAAATTGTAAAAACAATATAAGAATTTCATGTTAACGATATTTTAGTCCATTAACATATTATAAATACCATATCTTAGTAAATACTACCATATTCATTAAAATTAGGGAGTGTTCGTGATTAACACGCTTAAACTTTGTAATGCGCGATTTATCGCTAATGCACGTACGAAATAAATGACGATAATAAGAATCTGAAGGCAAACAAAAGGCGTGACTTAACGCCGCCGCGCCGCTCCTCTTACGCAATTAAACTTTAAGTCTATATCTTCAAGCATCGTCTGTTGGTTCCACAAATTATAGATGCGATCTATTATTATTATATTATTTTTTATAAAATAAGTATTTCTTTATATTGAATTAACATGGTCTTAAAGTTAATAACAATACGAATTATAGTAAATCCAGTAAATGTTAAAAAAAAAAATACCTTCGTCGTACCATAAATTACATCAAAGGTGTGGAATTACCTCGAAACCAATCATAAAATTATTCCGACAGGTAGTGCGCATAGTTTACCTTAACAGTATGATCCGAGATGGTAGCCTTGTAGATTACTGTTTCAGAATATTAATATTGCTACTATGTATTTTAAAATTCTATTCTTGAGTATGAAATTCTACGTATTGTGTTCCGAAATTGTTATTGATAATCCTTAAAAGAAATAAAAATAGTTATTTTATACACTTATAATTCTAATCTTGTTTCTGTAGTGTACTTTTATGTCATAATCTAAAAAAAGTAGGTTAAATGTAATTATACTTCTTTTTTTTCACAATTATGACGAGCTAATACTAATACAATGCTGATTCACATAGATATAATAAAATATACCAAGAGATTAATAAGATATATTTGTTAATTGAGCAGTTAGAATGGAAAAGGACTACTTTGAAACTCTTTTGTAACGTAGTTTTGTTTGAAATTATTGTTTTAGCATATCTGTAAAAATTATTATTTACAGTATACTGCTTATAAACGTTTTAAAATTATCTATATAATAATATGTCGAATGCATAATTTACAATTTATCTTGATTGCCATAGTTATAAAAAAAACAGCTTTTAGGCTCAATAATGGCTGACTTTAAACATGTTGAATCTGCAATATTTTTAAAAATATTAAATGTTTATTGTATGAAGCCTACCATGTCTTTATAGTATGGAGCTTACCCTGTCTTATGGATTAGCTATGATATTGTTTACGTATTTGTTTATTTTAAGGAAATAACGAAAAAACGATTGTAATCTTCTTGTATTTCCAATGAAGTAGCTTTAATTGTAGTCCAAAGGCAGAAAAGCTTCTTGGGAAGAATTATTATCTCATTCTGCATTCAGGAAAACAAAAATGTGAATTGTACTCGTATATGTGTGGATAGCCATGGTAGATTAGCAGTAGTCTAGTAGTTTAGTATTCTGAGGAATAATAATCAATAATCAGCAGCAACCACAGGTTTTATCCACTCCGAGAGAGAAGAGTCAAAGGATTGCCCGTACAAAGGTAACCCTAACCCCGGTAAACTCAGGTACAAAATCCCTTCCAGAACACTTTGACTTCTTAGTTTCTCTCTCCAATTGCCATTTTATCTTGTAGTTGCTTCAAGTTGTTTAAACGATGATCAACACCCTTTCCAATAGTGGAAGCATCATTAATTAATTTCCTGTTTTTACTTTCTCATATAAAGAGAAAGTATTGTGATGGCGCGAAAATTCGATTTCGAGATTTTGATGGATTTACACGTTTTGAGGTCCCCTGAGTCCAAAAAAGTGGTTTTTAAAAAATGTCTGTCTGTCGTCTGTCGTCTGTCGTCTGTCTGTCGTCTGTGCAGACGCCTGGAGCCCAAACTACTGGGCCGATTTTGACGAAATTTGGCATACATGTTCAGAAAAATCATACCCCGAGGCGAAATCGAGAAATGAATTTTAGCTCTAAATTTGGGGGCGCTACCCCCCAAAAACTCTGAAAAAACATGAAAAAAAATTATTTCTCGAAAACGGTTCCGACGATTTTGATTAAAAAATTCTAAAATGTAGTCCATTTGAATACGAATCCAACGATATAAGCCGTTTTCCCGGGAAAAATCTAGTTCCTGAGATATTAGCTTAAAACGCGGACGGAGAGAGCCCGGGTTCGATTCCCCGACCAGGAGAAGTTATTTTTATGATAAATTTTGATGAAATGTTCAATAATATTTAAATGTACATTTGAAAACTAATAAATGGAAACACTGGGCTAAGTAATTATAAAGTAATATATGAGAAAGTTTGTCTGAGTTGTCTCGGACCGATTTTTCCTTTATGTTGTAACAAAATAGTTTTTGAACTTATTGCAAGATAAATGTTACCAATTTACGAAAACCAAAATCAATGTACCAAAACTACTCTGAACCTTATTAAACAAATTAAAAACAATTAAAACCCTCTCTGTCTTACAACTAGATTGACCTTGTTTTTATATTATGTATGTATAAAAAAATGGTATTATGAAAGAAAACAAGACATGGTGACAAATTTAGGTCTAAGTGAATTAATCTATACAATTGCCTTTGAATTCTATTGCTGGAATACTGATTGACTCCTGACACATGTGTTTTAGACTAAACGTATCCGATTCAGAACACGTACTCACTCTGTATCTTTACAGCAAGAGAGTTCATGAAACTAAAAAAGTAAGTAAAAGTCGTTTTTGCAGTTAAATTTAGAATCCTCATTTTTCAATCTGTCGATAGAAACCTATTGAAATTGACAAATATAAATTTACAACAACACCAAATTGATCCAGGACTCAGGTTTCTGGGGCCCCATGTTTAAAATTAAAATCAATATATTTTAGATTATTATAAAAGTTTTTTAGTTTTAGGACCGTTGCCCACTAAATTGTAGCTCTGAGTTTTGAATATCAATTTTTGTCATATTAGAATAATAATAATAATTTTTGTCATAATAAAGACAGTGCTTTTTGTTCCACATTTAGATAGTGGGTTATGAGCTTTTAGTTTATGTATATTATCTTCAATTTATTTAGTGCTTGCATTGAGTATTTTATTTTGAGAGTTTATTTTAATGTAATACCTCCACTGGTAGCTTTACAACTATTGAAATGAGTAGTTGTTTGAATATTTTTTTGTCATACTTACTTACCATGTCTTCATGCAATTACTTTTGTTTTGAATCCCTAAAGAAGATTTTTTAAAAATACGAAACGTCTAAATTATGATCGAGAACAAATATATGTGTAAAAATATAATTATATTATAATAAGTAAGTATGCATAGGTATATAAATAAATAAGGATTTTGTGAAATTAATAAATATAGAAAAAAAATACAAAAATAATTCTTTTGTTTGTTTGAATTGTTTCTTTCTCTCCCATGTTTTGAATGCACACCTGAACAAAGTCATATCAAAAGTAAAAGTATCTAAAAATAAAATGTATACAAGGTATTTTATACGGCTAAGGAAGGTTATACGGAACGGTTGAATAAAGAGCTCCGGTGTCTTAAATCATATTTTGCAATATTTTTAATTTGAAACTTTTTTTAGCCTCTAGGCGTTCTAGGGTAGTTGTTGAATTATTTATGTGTTTTACCTTTTACCGTAATGATCTCATATCTTCTAAGAGATTTTTTTTAAAGAACAAATGATACATCTTGAAGCTTGTTAATTAAGTTTATAACACATGTGAAACATTTCTAATTTACTCAATATAATTAATACTTAACCTTTTTAATATTTATTTATGATAATCTAATAATTTGATCTTCACTAATCTATAATAACACTACATTTGAAATCTTGGGTTAATCAATGCTACATTACATATTATAATGAGATGAGTTTTTGTTTAAGGCTTAATTAATTAGGTTCCAATTATTTTTAAATGTCAATCATAAGCATTGTTTTAAACAATGTATAATGAAGATTTTTATTTATAATAAATAATACAATGACGCAATAACTAGTTACAAAAATATGACATTTATTTATAAATATTTATATTAAGCGTGTAATATAAATTATGTGTAGTAATTATATTCATTTGTAATGAAATAAATAACAATTTGTAGTTCACTACTGGATAAATTTTGACTGACCTTCTTAGTAAAATATATAAATTATTTGAGACTCGTTAAATGGAGTTGGAGTTAATAAATTAATAACCTATAAAAAAGTAAAACAGCTTTTTTGAGCTACTTTTTTATGGTTGACGGAGGATTTGAAGTTTCACTCCTACTACTGGAGATGTTGCAGTTCATCTTACTGCATCATCGATCCTTAAAGATTCTTTGACTATAAAAATCTTTAATTATTAGTGGAAGAGAAAAAGAAACGTTGAAGATCACTTCCTTAAGGCCCCCATACACGGTCAAAATGTTGGCGAAAACATGATGTTTGACATGTATGGCCTAAATTTGCCCGACATCAGCGCAAAATGTTTGATCGTGTATTGGAGCCTTTAGGAAGCTGATTTTAGCACAAAACCAAATATTATTATTTTTGACATCTTATTGGTCGTTAGATATAAAAATTACGTAATAGTACATTACGCGTCGAGTGCGGAAAGTAGCATTTTGCATGCGAGTGTGGAGTTTGCACCCGAGCGATAGCGAGGGTGGTAAAACCACACGAGCAATGTAAAATGCCGTTTTCGCACGAGTTGCGTACCGTACTTTATCTAAGATTGTTAGATTTAAATAATAAATACAGAAACAACTGTATTGCTGTACTTGCAATACAGTAATACAGCAAGTACAACTGTACTTGCTGTATGTAAGTTCGTATATCTCTCTTGATAAAGATGGCATTAATTCTTGAGTTGTATTTTTTGCCGAATTAATTATTTCTGGAGGAGTATTATTCACCACATTTTCGTCAAAGTCACTTGATTCACTCATTGTTTTTCACTAAAAACTCGATATAAACAGTTACATTAATAAAAGAACAGCAAATTAGTTTTGTTAAATGTAAACAAACTCGCAAACCGTGCGTAAAGCTGAAGAATTCCTCTTCTTTACCGCACTAGTGCGGTAAAGAAGAGGAATTATTCAGAACTATGAGACGCGCATGCGCAATGAATACAAGTACGTAAATAATCACTTTCTACGCATCTAAACAAAGATATAATGTTTATATTTCGTATCAATCGTAGATAAACAATTTTACAACATGGTCACGTTATTTTTTTGTTTGAGTAAAAACCATTAACTGTCAGTCACAACTAATTTCAATAAATAGACATGAAAGAAGGGATAAATAAGGGTCGCTTTCCTTGACGCTATTCCTGCGATGGCCGCTCAGTGATTGACAGGTAAGGACTCGACTTCGAGGATGCATGTTACAATTTTCCTAGCCGTGATCATCACTAACGTGGTTCGTCTATGAATAACGTGGTGTCGATCGCTGAGTGATAGCAGCCACCTGCTCCAGGAGAAGTATAATATAACCTCATGCACTAGCATTCCTCCATGAGTGCAGCACGTGTGTTTTGTATCCATTATTCAGAGAACATGTCTGTGAACATGTGCTACATCACAGCCACACTGAACTGATTTGTTGTCGTGTCTGCTTTTGTTTCATCTACAGATAAACTACGACTTATTATTAGACTATATTACAAGAAAAGTGAAAGAGTTTGTGTTCCATCCAACATACGTAAGTTTGACTTAAGATACCTACCGGGAAATATCTAAATTTTAATAGATGTTTTTCATAGATTTTTATATATTCGATGTATACTTAAAATTTTAAATATAAAGAATATATCTTTTTGGAGATAATCATTAAATTCATGAAATTACCGACCAGCTCACATATCTGCTTATCACCGTTTTACTGCTACATTAGTGGCTAGAGTGGAGACACATAGAGGAAAACACCTTTATCATTTTGTGCCAGCGCTATTCACTGGGCTAAGTAATTATTTGAGTTGCGTCTAGGAAAACGTACTTTACAACTCTATTTAATTGAACTAATGTATCAAATAATAAACTAAATAACATATATAATTAGCTTGTAAGGCATAATCTAATATTCGGAAATTTGCGGATCCCGACGAAAATTTATTGGTTCTTTATTGGTTTTAAGTTTTAAGACACAGTGTCTAGACAACTTTCATTGACTCTTCCTCTGTCGTAACATCTGGTTGTATATGAATAAATTATCACTAGTGGTTGAAAGTTGTATTTGTACTATAAAATTACTATCGTTGGAGAGACTTTTTTTTACAAATTTAGGTTATACATTACAAAGTTTTTCTTTCTTTCTTTTTCTGGCCGAATACTCTTTTAACAATCTTTTCTTCTAATTCGGACAATTAGTGGTACAGTGTGATTAGGTTCGGTAGAACCTGTGCTATTGAAAAAAATTTTCTACATTTGCTTGTTTTAAAACATTGTTGGGTGCTTTTTAATGCATTCTTTATAAAAGCTAGAGTTTTTTATTAAAATAATAGTTGACTTCATATTCTTATTAGGTAATCGGTGTAGACTATTCATTTAGGAAATTATCAGTGATTTTAAGTTTACGTAAGCTGAGTAACAACTATACAGAAAGATTTATTACTTTGGCCCGGACGATGGCCGTAAGCCGGCTCTAAAATTGAAGTTTTATTTAAGAAGAGGATTTCTCTTTTATTTTGCTGCTGATATTAACTCTTTTTGTGACATTAATTGAAGGAGGTGTAAGTTTGCTTTAAAATATTCTTTGTCACAAGTCCTAAGTTAATGCTACTTCTTGACAAATTTCGCCTTAAAATATATACAGTAAAGTTTGTAATGGCCATCACATATTTTTCTGCTAAAAGTAACAAATTTTCCTCAATCCCGGAATATAACTGTGTAATCTGTGAAATGCGTGTAATGATCCAATCTTTCATCGGAAAGTTACATCTGTTCTTAGTTAATACAAGTTTGACTAAAGTTTAGTTGTTTTAAAGTTTCTCTTCAACACCGAGTTGGAAACTATTAATCTGAATATAACCGCCTGTCTGCCTGCAAACAGTTTTCACGGCTAGATTTGAATTTCGGCACGTTTGTACAACAGAGTTCACATAGAAGCAACAAACTAAACTGCAAAGTTCTAAAGTTATCGGAGTTACGTGATGTGCGACCAAAGTTCTCAATGTGATGAACCGTCGCACCCTTCGGATATAAATCCTATTTGTTAGTTAATATAGACATAATTAAAAATCAAAACTCAACCTCATAAGAGGCAAAATAAACATGCGAAAAAAATAAACATATGAGATTTTAATATTACCATCACTTGATTCTTTCTTGGAGCTGCTGTGAAGACGAACTGAAAGTTTAAATCTTAATTTCTTCATTTCTATTCCGGAATCTAATTTTATTTATTAAATGACAACAGGGAAGATAAAGTAATAAACTATTATTTTTATTTTATATAATATTTTATTCTCAGTGTAAGGGCGGTTACACACTTGGCGACGTTTGTCGCTTTCGCGTGTGACGGCGCCGTTCTATGTGTAAAAGCTCATTGAGTGCTATACATTTCGGTCTTTGGTCACATAAAAACGTCGCCCAGTGTGAAATTGGCCTAAAAGTAACCTGTTTCAATCAGTTTTGAGAAAAATATGTAATATTTGATTATCTATTTATTATACATTTTTATTTCTATCGTATATTCGGTCTAATTAAAAATTTTGAAAATAATATATCTAGCTGAGTTTTGAGCCGAAGCAAGATGTTTGTCGTAATTTTTTATATGTTAATAAAATAAGTTCTTTACTAAAACATTAAAAGCAAAGCGTGTTAAAAAAATGAATTTTGGCTAGTTTATTGTTTCGGTAAAGATGTACTAAATCAATTTTGGGAGGAAGACGAATGTTTCATTAACAGAACTTCATGCAATTTATATAATTGTCAACCAACTGACAAAAAACGAAACTTTCTCATAGCTGTTTGTTTGTTAAGGTTAGTCTGTATGATTTTTAATTAAAAAAGGAAACTATTTATTTATTTCAGGAGAGGGATTCATTTCTATGTATAGAAAGCAATGAGTGATAAAACTTTAATCACAACAAACACTAATAGTTTTGTATTAAGTTATTGTTTTATGCGTTTAATAAGAGCAACCTTTGTTTATTTGCATACTGTATGTAAATGACGTGTTTAAACTAGTGTTGCTTATCAGTGCATTATGGGAAATTCATAAAAATTTTATACCAACCCAGAAATTGGCAATAATTAGTGCAGATTATTCACACCTACTGTAATTTGGCTATTTATTTCCTATTAAGCATGAACAATTGAACATGAGTAATTTAAAAAAAATAATAATACAAATATTTTTTAGAATAAACAAACTAAATCAATTAAAGTTTCAAATGATTAAATAACTATTACGATTAGATTTAATACCAAGGTTAAAATATTACGTTTCTAATCCACTTAAAATATGTTCAAGTTTCTTAAATTTAATTACCCCTTTTAGATTTCATTTTTTTATTGCGCTTCAATCATAATAAGGTGTGAAGAAACAATTTAATATTTAATATCAATTTAAAAATACGTGTATTTATTTCAAGTTGCTTTCTTCTTTAAATTATATGAGTCGTGAATTTAGTATTAGATATTTTTCTTTTACTCGAAAGGTCAAAGTTGTAAATTGTCGAAAATCTTTAATGTCTTTTAAAAAACTGTTCAAAATTATAGGACTACTTAGAAGTATGAAATTAAATTAAGTTATTCATTATTATTAAATTTTGGGTTTCGTAATGAAGTTCATAAAACAAAAATAAAACCTAAGTAATAAAAAAAATAAAAAGTCAAAATGATGTAGTAGAAATGATACTGGGCAAACGAAGTTTAGCATTAACTAAATATTGAGTGATTTAAAATCATTTAAAGATTTTAGGGATCAAGAGTATTAATTTTATGTTTCCAATTTTTTTTTTTTTTTTTTTTTTTTTCATTTAAAAATAATCGTGTCAAGAATTTTTGTTTATAAAGTCTTAACACCTTTGTACTTAATCCCAAGTTAACATCATTTTATTTGTCATGACAATAATTAATAACAAATTAAATGTTATTTCATCTTCACTTGGCTGATAGAAGAAACACAATTGCCCTCCTTAATCTTGTTTATTTTATTATTTTACTTTTTGGACGACCTAAATACGATTGTGACAAGGTTTATTGGTTAATAGAACTTTTATTATGTTAGGTTACCATGGCAGATGTTTGGTTAGGTTATTACTAAAGTTTGTTTTGTAATTACTAATTTTAAAATTATATTTTATTGTGTCAATTAGCTAATGTCAAAAGCCTTGCGCTTATTATCTTTGTTGTTTTGGAATATTTATACTGTCATATTTACTTTTAGTAAGTCATTTGACCTAAATTAGATTGAGTTAAAATTTATTAGTCAATAGAACTTTAATATATGTTAGGTTACCATGATAGAGGTTAGGTAAGGTTATTACTAAAGATTGTTTTGCATTACTAATTTTAAATTATATTTTATAGTGTCGCTGAGTTAATGACAAAAGAATTTTGCTTATTATCTTTTTTGTTTTGGATTATTTATATTCGTAATTTCATATTTACTTTTAATGAGACATTTGACCGTAATTAGATTGTGTTTAATTTGGTCAATAGAACAATAAACTGATAGGTTATCAAGGCAGAAAAACAATACTTCGTAATAATTAGGTTGTTGCTTAAACTAACGCAAGATCTTCGACATATAGATAAAAGGACATATAAATTAGTATAGATAACACAGATCAAATTTAGTTCGCCTATTCGAGTTAATGAGCAATTTTATTAGTTCAAATTTTTGGAACGGAGTTCCTTAATGCACGTTCTGGAGCCCGGGAGTGAATCCAAAAAAACGACCAAAATCACCGTCACAAAATAACCATCACAAAATCACCGTCACGCAAAAACCGTCACGAAATCTACCGATGACGATAACTTCAGTAAAAGATCACCAAGTTAGTTGAAATTTGGTACACTTATTCATTTTACCAATGCCCAGGCTGAGTTCGTTGGAAAACGTTATCCGCCCAAGCGTTCACGCACAACGCACGCGTAAACGTAAACTTCAAAAAGACAGGAAAAAATGTTATTATGGAAGCCTGTTACTTTACTTGTTTATTTTTGTTATATGTCAAAATGTCACTTGGTTTTGTAAATATCGAAAATATAATCAAGGTCTTGTTAAAAGTAAAATTGATTTTACGCTTATTTAAATATATCAGGTATATTATTATAATACTGCGTATTTAATCCAAGAAAAAATTCTAACTTCATATACTTAATGAGACAAACAACTTTTTAAAATATTTATTTTAGTAAAACGAACACCGACACTGTTATGAAGTGATAAAGATCGCTAAATTTATTAAAGTGGATCCAAACGTTTAAAATAAAGAAAACAACGTTTTTACCGATATCTTCCATTCTAACGTATAAAGATTTTAATAAAACTTCTCACACATTGTCTAAAGTACAATTGAAACAGGCATGTAAAATTTCAACCGGATTCAAGCAGACGTTATAGAGTAGGGAAGATTTATATTTTATAATATTTTAAATTAATAGACCGGGTATGTAGAAAACAGTCCTATTTCAATCCAACATCCTTTAACAAACATACTCTTTAACTATAAACTCATTATGATCAACTTTTTTTCTTATATTCACTATATATTTATGGTAAGACACTTGCTTTAATGATATACAAATAATGATTTTCTTTTAATTTTTCCTTAACTCTTGCTAGGTACAAACAGTTCGTTACTTTCAATTTTGTCTCTTTTCTAACTCCGCTCTGTATATGTAGTTAGCAATGTATACGTACTTAGCAGTGTGATTTTATAATTTATATTTAATGGAAAATGTAAGGAACTTCGTTCCAACCGGGTGTCCCGCGGCACCACTCGTTGTTTTTGATATATATTTCATATTTCATATATATCATATAATACATTATATTTATTTTTGCTTCCGAGCTTACCGAATGTGACGTAAGCTATGTGATCGTTCTGAAGAACGAACTTATGTCTCCAATTTCAAAAATTCCAAGACAGAAATCCGTTTCAGACATCAGGAAACATTTTTGGTTCCGTGTCTGTCGGTCTGTCGCTTAATTTTTGCGAACCAATATGGCGGAGAAAATGATTACCCACCAAAAAAGTAGTTTCTTTTATAAATGGTAAAGATGCCCCCAAACCGGAACTTAATATCTCACTTATAACCGGAGATATTAGCTCATTATTTTCCCATATTTATTTTCATCTATAGCTTCAAAAGTACTTATCAGATTTGTATGAAATTTATATAGCTTATCGAAAGATATACGCAAATAGCCTCAAATTAATTTGAACCGTCTGCGCACTTTAACTTTTGCTAAATTGATACTTTAATCCTCGTAATAATCAAAATAACTTTGACAGATTAAAAAAACGGGGGAAAATTAAACAAATTAGACAATAATGGTTTGTAAAAGTATAAAATCAATAATTTAAGTGATAGGTCGCGAGGAAGCTATGTGCCACACCAATTGGCAGTCTATTTTATATACAGAGTGATCCAAAAAATCGGAAACGGCTTAATATCTCCGGTTATAATTGAGATATTAAGTTCCGGTTTGGGGGCATCTTTACCATTTAAAAAAAAAATCTGCTTTTTTGGTGGGTAATCATTTTTATCCGCCATATTGGATTCTACTTTGAAATTTTAAATTGGAACACCCATAAAGTGATACATTTTTTTTGGAAAAGTCCTAAAAAAAGATAACATTTGCCGCAAACCCGAGCTTTTTATCTACTGTCGTTCAAAAATTGGGCACACCCAAAGTTTAAAAATTGATTCCCAGATTAAATATTTATTGTATTAAGCTCGCTTCGATGATAAAATAAATAGTTGTTCGTGAAGTCTCACGTAAAAAGGGTTTCGCTGGTATCCTTAACAAGACACTTGTTATATTAAGGAGGGGGGGGGGGAGTAAAGTTGTAATCTACTCTTTAATACCTTTAATTTTTTACCCCATACAAAATTTCAAAAAAAAATACTCTTATTTTGTGGTGTGAATTATCCGCCATATTGGATTCCCAGTTAATCAGTTAAAATTGCTATTCTAATTTTTCCTATGGTCCAGCAGACCGCTTGGCACATTTTTTTATACTTCTAGTAGATGCAGAAAATTAAACAATTTTTATGTGTTACAGTGGAAGAGGTTCCTGGTTCAATCCACCGGGAGTCACAATGTTTTTTATCGGTCATAACAAAAAGGTGCATTAATTTTTTCCGGAAATATTCATCAGTCCACCATAGAGTATAAGCGTGAATTATTTCAAAATTTTAGGAATAGCCGTTATAGGGTAGTTGGTGGGGGAACATTTGTATTTTTTTATATTTCGACTTATAAATACATACAATAAAAAATGAAATTTAAAAAAATGTTTTTATATTTTTGTAATCTACTCTTCAATTCCGTTCATTGATACCCCACACAAAATTTTAAAAAGATATTTCTTTTCGAGTGACATGAATTATCCGTAATTTTTTATTCCCAGTAAATCAGATCAAATTGCTAATATTATTTTTTCTATGGCCCAGTAGACCGCACATTTTGCATATTTTTCTATATTTTTAGTAACTGCGGAAATACGATTTCAGGGGGGGGGGGACACGCAAAATTTCGATGATTCTTTGCAAAAAGGGCGCCGAAAATTAAATACTTTCCCTAAGTGGTATATATTTTTGTAATCTACTCTTCAATACCTTTCATTTGATACCCCACTCAAAATTTCATAAAAATATTTTTTTCGCGCGACATGAATTATCCGCCATTTTGGATTTGAACGGCTGATAATATTGAGTTCGCTATATTTTTCCTTTGTGCGCGTCAAAACGATCTTTAATACTGCAAAGTTTCATATTTATATATTTTTTTACTCAGAAGTTATTGGAACCGTACAGAGTGACAGACAGACACAGGAACGAAACTATATGGGTTTCTTTTTTTGGTTTTACTAACGAAACCCTAAAAAGAGTAAATTTTTAAACGTTGGGTGTCCGCCATTTTGGAACGGGAGTAGATAGAAAGCTCGGGTTTGCGGCAAATGTTTTATTTTTTTAAGAACTTTCCAAAAATATATCACTTTATGGGTGTTCCGATTTCAAATTTCTAAGTTGAATCCAATATGGCGGCAACCAATATAGCGTAAAAAATGACTACCCACCAAAAAAGTAGATTTTTATAAATGGTAAAGATACCCGCAAACCGGAACTTAATATCTCAATTATAACCGTAGATATTAAGCTGTTTCCGAACTTTTGGAGCACCCTGATATATTTTATAACGTTTAATACAAATCCGATGAAATTATATTATTTTGAGCTTAACTAGGGTTTTAATATAACGAGGTTTGACAATTGTTTTTAGACTAATTTCAATTAAGTTTATAATATTAGGAGTTTTAGTCGCTAACGCCTTTGTAATAAACCCAAATATTGAGAAACCAGCCAAGTAAAAATTAGATTAGTGTGTAACAATACAAAGCAATGTCGAAATATGTTTTGTATTGACTATTTCACAAAAAAGTGTAAAGATAGGTAAATTCTTAGTAATTTTATGAATTTGATAAAAACGACAATTTAAAAAAAAAAAAAAAAAAAAAAAAAAAAAAAAATAGAAGCAAAGCATTATCAGAATGATTAGCTGTGTTTATTGTGATTTAAAAAGTTATTTTAAGACATAATAACGTTTTTGTGGAACGCGATGATTTGTTATACGGGATATATTATCAAGTTTTGAGTGGATTTTGTGTCATAAATTTATATATAATAATATTTATGTACTTATATAATTTATATAGTTTTAAAATTTATTAGAGCCTGTCAATAATAATTCATATTAGCATGCTGCATAACAATTAATGAACAGATTTACTACATTTTAGTTACGAGTTATTTGGTGACCGGAATCGTTTTAATTTCAAGCCGTCGCTTAAGCGATCAATCTTTTTAGTAAGACAACCGCCACTTTTATTTCTCAGATATAGAATAAAAACTGGGTCTAATTTGTAAAATCCTGTTAGAATGCATCTAAATGGACTCAGACTGAAGATATAACATGTTAGGACATGTTATATCTTCAGTCTGAGTCCTACTTTTTGACAGTATTGAGTGCTACTCAATACTGTCAACAGTATTGAGTGTACTCAGTATTACTCAGTGTACTCAGTGTACTCAACAGTATTGTGTGTACTCAGTACTACAGTATTGAGTGCTACAGTACTGAGTGCTACTTTTTGGAACGAAGTTCCTTATGCGATGTGGCATAAAGAACTCCACGTTCTGTAGCCCGGAAGTGAATCTAAAAAAAAACGACCGTCACAAAATCTCCGTCACAAAGCCAAGCGTGTTATATCTTAAGCTAAAGTAAAATTATATGATTAGTGATCAATAGAAGTTACCCTTATAAATCTCTCTATGTATATAAAATTAATGTTTTGTCTGTACATTGGTCAGAATTGAAAATTTTTCATTTTATACATTCCAAAAACAGAATCCGGCCTTAACTTTTTGGAACGAAGTTCCTTATGGCACGTTCTGGATTCCCGGGAGTGAGTCCGAAAAAAATGACCAAAAATCACCGTCACGCAAAATCCGTCACGAAATCTACCGATGACGATAACTTGAGTAAAAGATGACCGAGTTAGTTGAAATTTGGTGCACATGTTTATTTTACCAATGCCCAAGATGAGTTCGTTGGACAACGTTATCCACCCAAGTGTTCATGCGCAGCGCTCGCGTAAACGTAAGCGTCAAATTTAAAATTGGAATTATAGGACGGGAAAAAATTCTAACTACATCTATTCGATAAGGCAAACAACTTTTATAAAATATTTTTTTTTTTTTAGTAAAACCAACACCGACACTGCTATGAAGACATAAAGATCGCTAAATTTATTAAAGCGTACCTAAACGTTTAAAATAAAGAAAACAATGTTTTTACCGATATCTTACGTTCTATCGTAAACCAATTTTAATAAAACTTCTTACATATAGTCCCAAGTCCAATTGAAACAGGGTCATAAAATTGCAACCTGATAGAAGCAGAAGTTTTTGAGTAGGGAAGAGAGATATATTTTATAATATTTTAAATTAGTAGGCCGGGTAGGTAGAAAACATTCCTATTTCCAACAAACTACAACCATACTCTTTAACTATAAAGTCATCATGATTAACCTTTTTCTCAATATTCAATACATATTTGGGTAAAACGCTTGTTTTTATGATAAAAATAATGCTTTTCTTTAAATTTTGCCTTAATTCCGCTAGGTACAAGCAGTTGGTTACTTTTAATTTTGTCTCTTTTCTAACTCCGCCATGTATAAGTAGTTAGCAACGTTTACGTACTTAGCAGTGTGATTTTATAAGGAACTTCGCTCCTACCGGGTGTCCCGCAACATCACACGATTTGTTTTTCTTATAGTATTGGTAAAGTATGTTTCATTTAGTCTACAAAGCTATTAAAATTAGTACTGATATGCAAATTTGTGTTTACTGATATTTCTAACTGGTGGTCTTACTCATTCGTTCAATATTATATTTTTAATATTTTATTTACAATACTCTTTTCTTTACCTTCCTGTTAAATTCTGATTTTTACCTTGTGATTTAAAAATTTTAAACTCAAGTATTTGAACTTCCTCCTCTCGTACGTTCTTATCTTTCTTGAAAGAAATTCGGTAATCTATCTTTTTTTACATGTTACGACTACTTACTCATATCTTGACATTCCTTCTCTACGAATCTGCTTTTACTTCTGTAATATATTTTATATTATTATCTAAACCTTTGGTTCAAAGCTGGTTCCATCTGTCTACTTTTGTATACTTATCTTATCCTTTTACTTTTAATATAATATTACTTTCTGCTGTCAGGTACTGTTATCCTTACATTTTACTTTGAATTTGATCATTGCCTTCTGCTTTCTACATATTCATGCTTACGTTTTACTTCAAATGTGAATGTTACCTTTACATTTTTTACAGACCATTATCTTACACCTTTCTTTAATGGATAATTAATATATTTTGATTTTGCATTCTTAATATTTGCCTTTAACATCAAATATGATTATTGTCTTCTTCTTTTAAGCACTCTTATCTTTACCTTTTAATTTTAATTTATAATTACCTTTAACTTTTAATCTTATAATACCTTTTTTTTTTACCTTTATCTTCAAGTGTTTGTTAAATTATATAACTGTATTTACCGTTTTTCATACTTTTTCTTTTTTAACATTTGTCCCTTTTGCTTAAAAATAGTTAATCCTCTAGCTAATACTTAATCTTATCTTATATTTTACATTAAATTCTATTTAAATAACTTCAACTTTACATATTCTTATACTCGTAATTACCTTTTATTTTTAGATCTTTACTTGAAGTTGCTCTATATTTGAGTATTATCTATTATATTACCTATTCCTTTTTTCTTGGGTCTATAATATTATATTACCTTAAATTATCATGACATTACTTTATTAGCAGGATTAGTATAACATTTGTAACCCATTTATCAAAAAATATATAGCTTTTTAAATATAATATTGTTTTAGGTTCAAATATAACCAAATTAAGGATTTCACTGAACCCTTTTTTTTATTCTAACACTTTTGTATATTTTTACATTCATTGTATCTATTTTTTTAAATTCATAAAAATATTTTGAATTGAAAAAAAATGATGAAGCTAAATTAAGGAGAAAGCTTAGTAAATTTATAATTTTCCATATCTCTAAATTATTAAATTAATTATCTATAAATTATTAATTAAATAAATATTGTAGTTGAGATTTATCTAAAAATAACAATAAACAAATTTTGTTCCTTAACTTAGGGAATATAATAAAATAATAAAATTAAAGAGATAAATAAATAAAATTTTAGATCAATATAATAAATAATAAATTTCTTTATTATCGAACTATAAAAACAAATTTAATGTTACATTTTGCTTGCTAATTTTTATAAAAAAAAGTAATCAGTCTTGCTAATTTTTATAAAAAAAAAAGGTAATCAATAAGCAAATAGCGACCTCTAAAGTAATTAAGTGACCACTCTTTATTAGTTAAGAGTATAATCTATCTTTTATAGTAGGTTACTACTACTTTGACTACTATTGTTTACTTTCAATGGCAAATCATAGTAGTTTCTATAATATTTGTAAGTATCGTATATTTTTATAATACATGTACGTACAGTAGAAGCTAAGAAAAATAAAACACAATTCTTTTTGTGGAATTTAAACAATTACATCTTGTAAAAATGTATTAATTATTCGTATTATTACGCAAAAGCCATAAACACAAATCATGATCAAATAAAAATATAAAGCCAAATTCCAAAAAAATTGTATCAAAAGTGAAATAGTACCTACGAAAATTTGAGGAATATTCAAAGGTCTCGAGTTCATTTTCTAGCTGTCCGGAGCGAGAATATATTTTTAGATATTAAAATTTACGATAGACTGTGCTTATGGAAACATTACGAGGTTGAGGATTAGTTTTTATTTATTTGTTGTGGTTAATTTATGTATATTTATTTAATCTTTGTATAATAAGTAGTGATAATATTATGCCACCTAATTAAACTAACAACATTAAGTTTTTATTTATTATTATAATTTTTTTTTTTTTGTACCAATGTTTGTTTATTTAGTTTGAATTTATTTTTTAGTGGTTTTTGTTTCACGGTTGGTTTATTAACGCGATATTGGACGTGAGGAAAGGCCGGTGATAAACTAAACAAAGAAGACAAACACAGTTAGGAGTTAGAAATGTTCTATCCGGCTATTAGATCTAGTTTAGTGACCGAGGGAGGGAGGTACAGTTTCAACTCAAATCATCAAAATGTACCACGCATATTTTATACGACATGTATAAACACTTTTCTCAATAGCTTTAAATTATTAAATTATATTTCTAATCTACATTCGAGTTAACATTGACTTAACTTATAGTGTATGTAGAATTTATTGTATTTTGTAATAAGACTGAAATTCAATTTTTCACAACCTTATAAAAAAAACCAAAATTTTTGGTTTCGTGTCTGTCTGTCAGTCTGTAGGTTTTCTTTTTTGTGAACCACCAAACACGTTTTCATTAACAACTATATATATTATAAAAACTATTCGTCCGATTTTGTTGACATTTGGATGTTAGGTCATAATAAGACCACTGTTAAACATTTAATATTTTGAAAATATGTATAACCCTGCTGGGATCGAAACCATAACTTTATTTTATTAACACCTACATCTTTAAAAGTACTAATCTGATTTTAAAGAAATTTTGATGGAGTGTCGAAACTAGCCAACAGATGGTTCCATATTAATTTCAACCATCTACTCAAATTTAATATTGCTTAAAAATAAGAGTGATTACACTGGGAATCGAAACCGAACCAAATCTCATTTGTCCCCTCGTCTAATAACACTGTTCTGCCAAATTTAACGAACTTTCGGGCCCCAAGAAAATTTTATCTGAACTTTATGTTTTCGAGGTTGTTGAATCCGAATCTGAAGTCAAAATTTCTCCTTTACGTACAGTTTTCCCGGAAAACGCGCCTAAAGTTCGGAAAAATTGTGTTTTTGGAGTGTTTCGACCCAATTTTTTGCCCAAAAAAACAATTTAGGGCGTTTTAATATCTTCAAACCTTGAAGAACACGAATCTAAAGTCAAAAATAATCTGCTGACCTTTTGTATTTTAGCATATAATATTTGATAGAAAAAAGTAAATAAAAGTTGTGGTTTTGCTTTTTTTTTATTATCCCCCCCCCCCCAATACCTTTATCCCCCCTCGGTCGTTGAAGATATTAAAACGCCCTAATGTTTTTTTGTTTACAATTTTATTTTTGGGGTAAAAAATTGGGATGAAAACCCCCCGATACACAATTTTTCCGAACTTTAGGCGCATTTTCCGAGAAAACTGTACTTATTGGAGACATTTAACTTCAGATTCGGATATTCAGCACACAAAAATACTTAAAAGGACATTTTCATTCTGAGGCTTTTTTTTGCAGAACAGAGTAATAGGATGCGAGGAAGCTCCTCACAAATTGGCAGACTTTTTAACATTTTCTCTTTTAAAGAGCTATATTTGGCCAATCATATGTAGGCTTCTTCTTCTTAATGATAACCTGAAGCCCAAATGTGGAGAGCGAAATATACCTGTTTAGAGAAGAACATAAAAATATCTTATTTACAAAAAAAAAATACTAAGAAACTTGTGTTGTTCAAGTACTTAATAATAAATATAGATAATAGATATAGGTTGGATCATAATCACTAGTTATATTCATTCGGTTTATATTCAATTTTAGCGATTTAATTTTTTTGCCATTAACCTTTTTTCTCTCTTAGATATATTTACTATAAGTAAGATCCATGATCCCGGTTGAACAACTATCCTCGTTGTTACTACTACTTATTTAGAGTAGTTATGTGATTTGTATAAATTGAGGAAGCAATACGGTAGATATATTAACAAGTTCACTTTTAAGCAACTGCTCCACCTATTGTTGTTTACCTAGCATTTAGTGGTTCATTCTAATAATCAAATTAGCACATCGATGACGAAGATTTTAACACTAAGTAATTTTAGTATTTTAGTTTTTAACACTAAGTATTTTTTTCCTTCCTCTTAATTAATAAATAAATAGAGGATTACTGTTACTATATTATTTATTAGTTAATTAGAAGTATTTACGAATTCTAGCGACTTATTTAAAATGAATTATAGTACTAGCCCATAAAAACAAAGTTATTATTATATATCCTTTATATGTCTTATGCATTTTGGTTGTGTAAGTCATCGGCATGTTAATTTGTTAATAAATAAATAAATTGAATATTATATAGTGGTATTAACTAAATTAAAGTTTATTATTTTATTTCTTTATTATTTTTTGAATTAATAATTTCCTAATATTAATTAATTAATTTGAGAAAATGTTTTTGTATTAGTACAGAGTGTTTGTGCCAATTTTCTGCTCGATTAGGTGGCTAGAAGAAGGTTAATTATGCCGACAGGCACAAGCAAAAGTAAAGTTAATATAAAGGATTTAAAAATCAAATAGATATAATCACATTTTACTGATAATAAATCACAATATTGATCACTTTCCTTGAACAAAATCATTGTCAGAGTTTGTGTTTTATTGGAACGAAGTTCCTTATGGCACGTTCTGGAGCCCGGGAGTGAATCCGAAAAAAACGACCAAAATCACCGTCACAAAATCACCGTCACGCAAAATCCGTCACGAAATCTACAGATGACAATAACTTGAGTAAAAGATCACCGAGTTAGATGAAATTTGATACACATGTTCATTTTACCAATGCCCAGGCTGAGTTCGTCGGAAAACGTTATCCACCCAAGCGTTCACGCGCAACGCTCGTGTAAACGTAAGCTTCAAAAGACGGGAAAAAGTGTTATTAAGGAAGCCTGTAACTTGACATGTTTTGATTATTTTTTGTTATATATGTCAAAAATGTCACTTTGTTTTGTAAATAAATAAAATATAATCATGTAAAATTTTACCCTGATAAGAGATATATTTTATAATATTTTAAATTAATTGGCCGGGTAGGTAGAAAACAGTCCTATTTCAATCCAAACTCCTTTAACAAACATACTCTTTCACTATAAAGTCATCATGATCAACTTACGTACTTAGCAGTGTGATTTTATAATTTATATTTAATGAAAAATGTAAGGAACTTCGGGTGTCCCACGACACCACACGTATTTTTTAAATATAAATTTTCCTCATATTTTAATTTTACCGAGGGAAGCCAGGACTCTGTTTTAACTCAACTGTTAGGCATTTCGTCTATTTGTTATATTTTTTTTAATTTGGTATTTTTTATCCTTGGAAATTGAAAACGATTCATATGTTTATGGATGTTCCTTAGCCATTAAACTATCTATTATTATTATTATTTTTTTTTTTTTTTTTGGACGCGTTGTCTCCTGTTCACAGATCAGATTTAGTATTCTCGATTTGAATTCTTCTTCATTTAGTTCAAAATTTTATGTTGGTTATTATGGTCATTAGTAGCTGGAAATAATATTAGAATTAATAGTAATCCATCACTACTAATACCAGTTATTTTCTTTATCAACTCCTTCTTTTTTTCTCCTAATGCCGATTACAACATCCGGGGTTTTGTCGGTCCCCTATACTACTACTTTTGTTTTGAAAACGATTTTTCCTTCTTACTTTCGATTTTCTCTACACAGAACTCATACATTTTCTCTGTGTCTCATCTTTATGCATTGCTTCGGACCAAGTGTCCAGTTGCCTTTTCACTAGCTCCTCACGTATAACTGTTTCCTTAAGGTACCCCACTTATCTAATTCATCCTGTTTATTAATCATATATATTAAAACATCCTAAATACTTCAAACAGAATTCCCTATTATTGATCTCGATCTGATCAGAACGAACACTGATGATACAAACTATTAGTTGCAGAATATGTTGTTTTGTTAAATTTAACTTCTTCTGTTTTATTCATAACGAGCCTCCACGAATACACGAGAGTTCGAATATTTTGATATAATACGTTCAACTGTATACACCTATAATTTAGCGACCCTACCCTTTTTAGGCGTAGGCAAACACGAGGATCCTTATACATTCTTGCGCTTGTATAACTCACCTGATCTCCAAAAGTACCCTACTCAAATAAATTTGAAACTTTATAGTTATGTTGTTTGTAAAATCTATACATAGGAAAATTATAGGAAAGCCCCAAAAAACCATCCCTAAAAAACAAAGGGTTGAAGTTTAAGGGATTAAAACATTTTTTTAACGGAAATTTATATCATATGGGGGTGTTAAATGAAAAAGAAGGACACCCTGATTACAAATATATAATTGATTTTGTTTTTGTACCAATTGATTTTGCTCGTCATTTTAATAAATAGTTAAAAAGTTATAACTTAATCTTTAAAATAGCCGCCATTTTGATACGGCAAAGGTGATTATTTTGGTTATCGAACAGGCCATATTTGTTTAATCACCTACGAACCCTTTGTGTGGTGAAAGCACATATACTTAGCCAATTTATTTTTATCTAATTTTCTACATTGGCCAGATTCGTGATATCAATAAGGTAAAGTCTAAAGTTCACTTAACTGGAGCTTAGCCAAGACATCGTTGCTTTTTTTTATAAAAAAAAACGAATCATACGACAAAAACAGATAATTATGCATTCGCAGGTCATAAATACACAAGTAATTATGAAATACTGATAAAAAAAGGAGTAGGGAAAGTTTTTTGGCTCGAGTCTATTTTTGGAAAGAGAAATGTCTAGGGAGTTATTTTTTATTATTATTTTTTTATACGAGCTACGGTCACACTGGTTAAATGCATCGTAGTTAATCAAAGTTTGAGAGATCATTTAGAATCGTCTGAAGTACTTTTTTTTATAAAGTTAGCCTAAGGCTTTTCTCTAACTAATACACAAGGATTCTCGATATGACCATTCGTGAGTTAACAGACACTCCTACTGCAAGTTTCCTGGCCTATAGTCAGGTTGCCAGGTTGCAGGTTTGCTTTCAGAACTAACAAATAGCCTGAAGGTAATCTGGGTACCCAGCATCATCTGTCAAACCAATTATCATTAAAGTTTGTGGCACCTATAAGTTTGTATCTAACTGCTACTGTGAATATATACTTAACTGAATTAATTTAATATATGGCTTTGAGAGAACTGTCTTTTATTAATTCATATCGTTATTATATTATTAACGGCATTTCTAAATAGGCGGGCATTTCTTGTAAATAGCGAATACCCTTAGTAACGGACTGAACAATCTTAATTTAAATAATCCTCTTCAATAATAATTAACTCCCTATCACGGACAGGCTTAGTTTTCATTAAATTTTCATAAAAATATCTATCATACATTCGTTACCGCAAAGGTTAAATAAAGTCAATTCCATTTCATTATCCAATTTTAATATTTAAATTAAAATCTTTTTTAAACTTTTGATATCCTCTTAATCGAATAAAAATAATTTTAGACTAAAACTAAATTAGACTAAAACAATTGGCTCTACTGTATTTAAAGCATACAGTAGAGCAAATTGCAATTTAAATTTATCAAGTATTACGTTACATATGCGGTTATAATGTTAGCAAAAATATATGTGTATAAATGTAGTAAATATATTTACAGCACACGCTGAGGACCACCTCATTTCTGCAATAAATTGTAATTTGTAGCGTTTAAATTGTAATTAATGTTTGAATTAATTAACATTAATTTTGTAAACGATAAATTATTGCTATAATCATCTATAAGAAGCAGATACAGAATACTTTAAAAATCTTTGATTCTTTAATTAAGTTATAATTTTAATACTTGCCTTTATTTAGAAGAGAAAACATGAAGGGTAAAATATTTTCACAATAAACAAGTTATGATAATTATTTTGATTTTTTTCCCCCATTCGATTATTTAAAACGGTAGCTTTGATGCATCAGAGTATAATTTTATTTTATTATAACGTGTCTCATGTGACCCAAATTAGAAAACCATTATTACCTTTTCTGACTCATTTTGGAAAAAAAAAAATTTTTTAATTATGTTAAAATAAACGATAAACAATATTCAAATTAATTTATAAAACTTTTATGAATATCATTATGAAGTCGAGGATTATTATTATTTTCCAACATTTTGCCACTAATTTGCCAGTCGCAATCTAGATGATATTTTAACACCCATATAATTTACATTAATAGTCTTATTAAAATTTTTACATTGTTGCCTTGTTGAGAGCTAAAATTATTATGTGGAATTATTAATAAATCAATGTTAAATTAATTATTTTGTCCTCTATCGACGGGATGTTTTAAGATTTGAAAATTGGTATACAATCATTAAATAAGCTTTTTCTAAGTCAAATAATTTGGATGAATTAAAAGTATTGTAAACGAAAACTCGCAACAATATGAACCAGAAAAACACTGGAAGATGACAACAAGTGATTGTTTAGGAAGAACAAAAGTTTAAAGTAAACAAATATAATATGTCAAGTGGAGAACTATACTGACCAAAGGAATTAACTAGAATAGTGGCATGAAGAAAAGGAACTGTATGCCACTGGGAGAACTAGGTATGTTGTCACAAGGATAGAACTAGAATACGCCAAGTACACGGAAAATAAATGAGTATGGCAAGGAGAAACCATTGTGTGTCAAGAAGAGAACTAGAATGAGCCAAGGAAAGAACCATGAAAAATTGGTGGTCATTAAAATTTCCAAATGAATAGTACTTTTTTGTGATATGACATAGGAAATTGTTTTTATCTCCAGTAGGGAGAAAAAGTTATGATTTTGGATTAGGTTAGAGGGACTAAAGTAAGTATTTTCTTTCCTGGACTCAAGAAGTAGGGAGAAAAAGTAAAAGTAGGGTGAAAAAGTAAAACCAGGGAGAAAAAGAAGGATTGCCAACTTAATTATTTTATAAATAGTAGAGAATGAATGGTAGGAAGTTATTGAAATCAGGTTGGCGACACTGCTTTTTCGACCTTGTTTACATTGCATCAAATCTGCATCTAAATAACCTTCTACTTGAGTTAAATTGTTATTTATTTTTAATATTGAATCTCCTATATCTGCTATTAAAAGTGCTAACAATTATTGTTATTTATTAAAATAATAAATAAAAACTGTGCAATGCTTGAAACTGTGTATTGGGTATTTTCTCTCTACTGGAGATAAAATATTGGATGTACCTCGGTAGTAAAGTGCTATAATTCTCCTCGCGATAATTATCTCCCTCGGCTGCGCCTCGGGAGCTAATTAGCGTTATTCCCTCGCCTACGCCTCGGGATTTAGGGACCATGGTTCTTCGGCTTCGCCTTTAGAACCAACTTATTCACTCAGGGAATAATGGCTTACTTTACTCCCTAGGTGCATAAATAACTATTTTCCGCGGTAGGCTGAGAAATTGTAACTTAAGAGCCTAAAAACATAGCTAAAATCCATTTTTTCATTATGTGGACTTAAAAAATCTTTATCTCCCAGGAGGTAAAAAATCTTTATCTACTTACGGCAGCAAAATTAAACATTACTTAACTGTTTTTAGGCTGGAAAGTACTATTTCGCTGATTTGTCATTAAAATATTAAAAACAGGCAGGAAAGTAGTTAGAACAGTCAGGAAAATACTTTCTCTGCCTAGGCAGAGAAAGTAACAGTGTTTACCACTGCGTGTCATAACCTCTTATTTTGGCAAGAACAGTTAAATACTATTATCTCTATCTTATAACATTATACATTATAGTTTAATAAGTAATATTTAATAAATAAACGTTTTAATAATAAAATAATATATTTATATAAGTTAATTCTGTTAAATAAGTTCAATGAATAGTGGATCTTTAATTAAAAAGTCGGTCCGAGACTACTCAGACGAACTTTCTCATATACGAGTTCATAATTATTTAGCCCAGTGTTTTCCATTTATTAGTTTTCGTATGTAAATTTAATTATTATTGAGCATTTCATTAAACTTTATCAAAAAATAACTTCTCCCGGGCGGGGAATCGAACCCGGGCTCTCTCGGTCCGCGTTTTAAGCTTTTTCCTCAGGAACTAGATTTTTCCCGGGGAAACGGCTTATATCGTTAGATTCGTATTTAAATGGACTATATTTTAGACTTTTTTAATTGAAATCGTCGGAACCGTTTTCGAGAATTTTTTTTTTTTTTTTCACTTTTTTCAAAGTTTTTGGGGGTTAGCGCCCCTAAATTTGGAGCTAAAATTCATTTCTCGATTTCGCATCGGGGTATGATTTTCATTCATTTCATATTATTATTGTTGAAATCATACTAGCTATTTTTCTTAGTTACTTTTTTTATTGCAAGCAATAGAAGATATATTTAATACTTATATAAATATATATAAATATTTTATCTACGATTGATACGAAATATAAACATTGTATCTCTGTTTCGATGGGTAGAAAGTGATTCTTTACGTACTTGTATTCATTGCGCATGCGCGTCTCATAGTTCTGAAGAATTCCTCTTCTTTACCACACTAGTGCGGTAAAGAAGAGGAATTCTTCTTACGCACGATTAGAGAGTTTGTTTACATTTAACAAAACTAATTTGCTGTTCTTTTATTAAAGTAACTGTCTATATCGAGTTTTTAGTGAAAAACAATGAGTGAATCAAGTGACTTTGACGAAAATGTGGAGAATAATACTCCTCCAGAAATAATTAATTCGGCAAAAAATACAAGTCAAGAATTAATGCCATCTTTATCAAGAGAGAGATACGAACTTACATACAGCAAGTTTATTTTTTTCTGAATTTATTATTTAAATCTAACAATCGTAGATAAAGTACGGTACGCAACTCGTGCGAAAACGGCATTTTGCATTGCTCGTGTGGTTTTACTACCCTCGCTATCGCTCGGGTGCAAACTCCACACTCGCATGCAAAATGCTACTTCCCGCTCTCGACGCATAATGTACTATTATATTGCGTGCATTATTCATTCAAAAGTTTTGCGTGTTATATACGTGTGTTTTGAATTTCGTTGTTATATATTCAGTTTGCTATTCACTTATTGGTAATATACCAAATCTTATTTGATTTCTTTATGAACATTAATTTTAGTTAATACGTATGTAATTATCTTATTAATATAACATAGTAATTAACTATGTTATATTAATAAAGGTGGTGTGTTAGCAGTTTCATTTTTCAGCCGCCCGTAGATAAAATATTGTATGCAACAAGGCAGCAAAAGAAACATTTCTGCCTCGTTTATTCATATTGCCTGCCTCGGCTTCGCCTCGACAGTCAAATAGGTGAATTACCTGCCTCGGCTTCGCCTCGGCAGTTCATTTTCATAGCCTGTCCTCGCCTTCGGCTCGGAGGCTAATCTAATCACTCGTCGGTAAAATTCCATTTTGCGGCCTAGTTACATAAATAACTATTATCTACTTGTGGCAGCAAAATGAGGCATTATTGAACTGATTTCGGGCAGAGAAATGTAATTTTACGGCCTAGGTGGTAAAATGAGAAAAAATAGTTGTAATAATTTTTATTGTAATAATGTTGGCAATAACAGTTCATACCATTATCTCTATCTTATACCATTATATATTACAGTTCAATAAGTAATATTTAACAAATAAACGTTTTAATAATGAAATAATTTGTTTATATTAGTTAATTCTGTTAAATAAGTTCAATGAGTAGTAGATCTTTAATTAAAAAGATAGCCGAGTCACTGCCTATTATACACTGCAGCTTCATGTAAACATCCAACATCCATATTTTTATTATCATTGAAGTTATTCTAGATTAGACTAGCACCTTTTGCCTTTTCTTGATTTATCCTAGTTACTTCTTTTCTTCTAAGTAATTGAAGATATTTCTATTACTCTTAGTAATTTGTTGGTAAAAATATAAATAAATATTTTATATTGCGTGCATTATTCATTCTGAAATATTGTGTGTTATAAACGTGTGTTTTGTATTTTTTTTGTTATAGATTCAGTTTCCTATTCACTTATTGTTATTATTTCCAAGCTTCTTATTTGATTTCTTTATAAACATTAATTTTAGTTAATACATATATTATTATCTTAATTATATAACATAATAATTAACTATGTTCCATTAATAAAGATGGTATTTTAGCAGCTTCATTTTTCTGCCGCCCGTAGATAAAATATTGTATGCAACAAGGCAGCAAAGGAAACATTTTTGCCTCTTTTATTCATTGCCTGCCTCGGCTTCGCAACGGTAGTCAAATAGGTAAATTACCTGCCTTTTTCTTCTTATAAGGGAAATAACAGTCTAAAGAAGAACATTCAGCACACCTTCTTTAAATTGTTACTCCCCTGTTTTTTTATGAAGGGCTTAACAGTCTAAAGAAATGACGCTTAAACAATGCAAACAATATTTTAATCAAATCATCGATAGAGGTCTCCTTAAAGGATTCAATGAAACTTTAAATACTCAGAAAATACTTGTTATTTATCAAACCAGATTTTTTAATTATGTTTTTTAGGCTCCGTAAGCAAAACCATGGACTCTTATATATTTCCTTATGCGTGTGTCTGTCTGTTCGTCCGTCTGTCGCCTGCTCTCACGGCTACACTTTTTGCCTGATCACTTTGAAATTTGGCATATTTTTGTGTAGTACCTACCCACACATTTTAAAAATATAGTGACTTAAATAAAGGGTAAAAAAAACTTTAGGGTTTTTTTTGGAAACCGTGTGGGGTATCATATGAAAGGGTCCGTCAAGCTGATTACAAAAATATATAATTTTGTGGACAGAAGCTTTTTTGAAGTTTGTGTAAAAAGTGACCCCTCCCCCCGTCCTCCCCTATCTCGCTTTTGTAATTCCTGAAAATTCTTTGACCAAAGGTAAAGATACCACTTTTTGGAAATTTCAAAAAAAAAAAAATGATTTTATTTACAAAATTCATTTTTTTAATTATGCTCTTTTCGACGTATTTATATGTTTATAGGCCGGTTCACTGACAAAATATACTTACTCAGATGTTTGTTTATGAGTGTGAGAATATCAGACCCATAGGATAGTTCAAAGTAGGCTTTTTTGCATTTAAAAAGCACCATCAATAGATACTACTTAAACAATACTGTGTTTCCTACGGATCCTCGCTGTGTGCTGACAAGCACACACTTGACCTGTTTATTTAATTATCTATGAACAAACGCTGTTACTAGCGTTTAAAAATCAAATTCAAGTATTTTTCTATGTTAAGAGACGGTTTATTCTATACCTACCAATAAAACGAAGTTTTTAAAAAGTTCACTTACTTTACGGAAAAAATATAATATTAGTCGCATGTGGCCTCTTAATGAGTGTAAGTCGTTGTTACTGTTTCCAACATTGTTTAAATGCTGGAATAACTTTTTTTTTAAACAAACTTTCACCCCTTAGGCCTAGCAATAAGTGCCTAAATAGTTTTGTTTCCAAAGCCTTCTAGGAATATCAGGACTATATTATTATACATCATTCATTCCGTTATTTTAAATATAATGCTCTCCAAATCATAGTTTGGAGTCTATCTATATATTTAAAAAATAACCAATAGAAACTAAGAAATATAGTAATAAATAATAATGCTAAAAAAAAGTATAAAATAAGAAAATAAACGTAGTCAAAACCAATCAGACTGGGAAGTCATTGAACAGTCATCAACCATGATGGTGCATTAATTTAATTACCAGCCTCTTCTCTCAATATGGCTGTTAAACCAGTAAATATTTAATAACTTTAGTTCTAGGAACCATTAATAAAATAATAAATACTCGATTTCAAGAGCATTAGTGTGAGGTTTAAGAACCCCGATTAGAAATTAAATCGGTTAATTAAGTCATTTTTTTTACAGGGGGGATACAGTTCTTTTTTTTAACTTTTCGGATTTTTTCAGTCGGCTTGGGTCAATTTCCGACCAAACGCAAAAAACTGCGAGTCTCTAGGTGGTCTAGAAGTACCCAAACATTTTGATTAGCAAGTCTGTGGGTTTTGGTTGTGGCGGGTCAACAGAAACGGTAAATCATAATCACCTTCACTGTCAACCTAAGTTTTTTTAGGTCATAATTTTTTATAAAATTGTTAATAACTTTGGTTCTTGTTTGGTGCTTGGTCGATGAAACCAAGCCTGCAAATTGCGCAACATGTTTGCGCTCGCCTCTAAAAAAATTAATCGATTTCGCTGAGCCAGGTTTGTGCCTATAAAGTTTGACTGGGGCGACAGACACACATACACGAAAAAAGTTAAGGCCGGATTCGGTTTTCGGATTGTATAAAATGAAAAAGTGTCCAAAAAATGTTCAATTCTGACCAATGCACAGACAAAATTAAATTTATATACATAGATAAATAAACAATATATTTTCAATTATGTTAGGCTGTATAGAATCGTCATTCCAAGACGTAGAGCGATTTTAAAAGGGATTTTAAGACCATCGCAGAGCCCGAGTCACGGTGCTTTTGTTTCATAAACTTACGAGAAAATTATATCGGTGCTATTTTACATTTTTTTGAGTTTGTTTATATATTTTCACACCAAATGTAAGTAATAATTTCCAAAAAAAATCAGTTTCTATAAATTTACACTGTCATAGGTGTTCTTCACTATTCATTTTCAGTATGCAACAACCTTACTGTGTAAAGTAAAATTGATAATTCATTATAATAATTGTTTAGTTTGGCAAGGCAGTTTGTTGTTTTGGTTTTTAAATATGGGTCAGGTTGATGCCAGAGGCAAAACTCTACAAGTTCAGATTATATAAAAAATTAATTTTAGACTTGTCCTAGCCTTCAAACATGTCGATACCTTTTTTAATCTAATTATTTCTTTTGAGTTGAACTGTAATTAGTAACAGAATTAAAAAATATAAATAACATTTTTATTTTTATTTAATTTAAAATGTGTACACAAATATTTCTGTATGTTATGCTTTTAAGATTAGCTTGGATTTTAAAATGCAATGATTACTTAACAATCTATTATTTATTATAGTTTGTCCTTTATGCTTATTTTTATAATCCAATTCTATTTCTAATACACAATGCTACGGTCAAAAGTAACAACAAATAATCTAATACATATTGTGTAATCAATCCAGTTTTGTATAAACATGAATTGAATCTATGTATGCATATATCTTTATACTCTCATTAAAATTAACGCAATTTTATTTTGCATGTACTTTTGCAAATATGCCTGAAGGGCTGAAGGGGAAGCAATTTCATTGATATAATTGACAAAATCCGCAATGGAAAATAGACTTTAATATCTTAGGAGGGTCGGGCAAAGTGGACAACTTAAGGTTTGATCTTAATTGGCTTAAGAGAAATACTTCTAATCGTTTTCTTTTTATTGTAAAGTTTAACTTTAGTAAATCTAATCATGTGGTGTAAGATTATTAAAGAAACATGTTTCTATTTTTGCTTCTGAGCTTACTGAAGGTATCGGGCGGTAAGTGATTTTTCTGAAGAAGGAACATTTTTTAAGTCTCTGATTTTAAAAATTCCAAGACAGAAATCCGTTGAAGGAAACATTTTTGGTTCCGTGTCTGTCTATCTGGCTGTTATTTTTCCTTGATGAAAAAATCTCACTTTGCTCCACCAACTATTGCATGATCTCGGTGTTATTTTCTCATTTCTATAAATTTTGTTTGTGCTGTAAACTTAATCAATTTATTTAAATTTAGGTTTAAAGCATACGGCTATTTGTTTTCCTGCCACATTCGCACAAGCATACATTTATATTTTTATACTCAAGGTTATATTGTCATATTTATTTCAACTTTTTTATGGAGTTTTACTTTTTACATGTATTATAGTAATATAGTGTTCTTACCAAGTGTCCATGAAACTTACATTGTACTATTCTCACTTAAATGAGAAAGTATAAAAAACACTTTTTTTAATGTGGAAACACCTCTTATTAGTTGGACATTTTTCCGCCAAGTAAAAGCCACTCTAGTTTAAGATGAAAATAAAGAAAAAAACAAATCTTGTACATAAACAAAGGCAATTCGAACCCCAATTCGGTGTGTTTTTCAACAGATTGTTAAATAGATAGTCACCTTATTTTACTATCGACAACAACTGAGGCGGAAGAAGAGGCATGCAAGACCTACAACAGCCTAAACGGCCCAATTATGGTAATCAGGGTGGAGAAAGGCTGAAATATCAAGCAGTCATTTAGGATTCTCTGCAAGTATAATGTAAACGCTAACTTGAGAGCACCTTGCCAGCAGTATAGAATAAATGTGGCTTGCTTAAATGTACTGAACCATGGAATGAGATGTTTTTCCCAGCCTTACACCAGTGAAATAGAGCACTAAGATCTTCAGTAATGGACATTGACATTTATTACCCTTGTAATTTAAGGCAAGGAATATTAATCTTCTTGTATATCAATGAACAGCAACATTAAGTAGACTTCATAGTTTTAAAACATATCAGCATTGAAGTCTAAGAGTTCACAATTAATTTATTTTGGCTTTAAATTATATACATTATTTTTAAATAGGAATAACACAGAAATGAATTATGAATGTTTTTATAATTAATAATTTGCGTAAAACAGTGGGCCTAAACAGTACGGAAGAATCGGTCACTTCCACTTCTACTTACCTTACACGCACATACAAATCTACTCGAGTATTAGCTATGTGAAACCTACTCTGGGTGTAGGCATAATGATATCAGGAGAATGTGTTAGCTAATCTTATTTGTTTATAAAATATGTGACAGGTACAAATTAATAATCATGAAGTTTAATTTTAGTTTAGTTGACAAAATTACAATATTTAATCTAATGATTTAAAGTTTTAATTTTTATTAATATTTTAAAACCAGGAATGTTTATCCTTTTGTTAAGCTAATTACATAAGATTAATTACAGATAACTAATTACAGCTTACCGAAGACTCGAAACATAATTTTCCTAGACCTACTTCCCGATACTCGAATTTATTTAATAAAATGAACAAATGTATTAGATATTTTAGTTTCTCGCAGACCAAATGTTATCCAGAGAGTAAAGATTGTTTATATAAGTAGTTGGTTGTTATTTGGAATGAAAGTCCTTTATTATATTTTATTCAAACAAGCTTTCGTCCAGGGAACCTGGACTTCTTCAGGTTTTGGAAATACTGTAAATTTAGAGAAACAAATGGTCAAAATGAAAACGAATTTTGGAAATGAAAGTCTTACCAAGTTAATTTTGATTGTTTTTATGTTTTTTTTAAAAAAAGAATTAATTTTATTTTTTTAACTGACATACCTAATCAAAAATTTTGAATTATTTATTTTTATTTGTATTAAATATAATATTTGTGTAAATGTTGCTTAATTTATTGGTGTCTTGTTTCAAGTTTATGTTGTTAGTATTTGATTTTATGTATAACATTTCCAGTGTAAGTCGTTTTTGGTGGTGTTTTTCAGTGTGTAGAATATTATATTTATCTGTGTCTAATGTGTGTTTAGTGTTGTGTGCGTGTTCTGATATAGCTGTGTTAGTGTTGTTATTTGAGATGTCTTTAATATGTTGATGAAATCTGTTTTTGAATTGTTGTGAAGTTTCTCCTATGTATGTTGCAGGGCATTGTTTACAGTTAATTTGGTATACGATGTTACTTTGTTGCAGAGGAGGGATGGAATCTTTGAGTTTGGAGTATAAATTCATTCCAAAAACAACCAACTACTTATATAAAAAACCTCAAGTCCACAAAAGAAAAACTTCAGTAAAGATTGTTATACGTAATTTAATCACATGCTTTCTTCCTTTGAATAGAGATTAAACTTGTATAGAGTTGTGGACCATTAATTGTTCACAATGTGTCGGGTTTGATTACGAGCAAAGATGATAAAATTTCAGCATTACCACATTCTAAATCATCATTCATTTCATTATTTTATGATTGAGAAAGCCAAGTTTTGGTAAATATATTAATAAGTATAAAAAAGAAATGGGGGATTTTAATTGGATCCCGCACTTCTTTGAATATTGTAAAATTATCAACGTAGGAACTTACTAGCATTATAAAGCTTTTACTTTTATATTATAAATTCATAGGAAAGTTATTATTAGTTTAGAAACTTTCTAAGGATTAAGTAGGTAGAGCAAAACTCTAGAAGGAATCTATTGGAAGACAAAGTCCCAGACGTTTACTGTCTCGTCCTAACTTCTAGTCATTCCAAGTCTAAACTAACTTTAAATATAACATGGCCTAACATTATTACTGTTATTGTTCTCTCCCTTCCCTTGGTTAAACTCCGTGGGGAAATCAGTTGGAATAATTTCCAATAATCAAATCAATGTTTTGACTTTAATGTAACAACTAAGTAAGTCCCTTTATACAAAGTAGTGCTTTACATCATATCTGAAACAGATTTTGTCTTCTTGAGGTTCTTTAAACGCAAGGATTAACTGATTCATTGATGCGAGCGTTGCAAGCATCTTACGTTTAACAAAATATGCATATGCCCCCTATCTGCTAGTCTCCCTGTCAGTAAAGTTCACGCGTGTGACGATAACTTGATTAAAAATTAACTGATTTAGTTGAAATATGGTATAAATTTTCCGTTTACCAATCAGCCAAGTTCTATACGTCCTATCATTCTCGCGCAACACTCGATGAGCTTCAAATGTAAAATTGGACAATTAAGAAGGGAATTGATTCTATCATCATCCATCATCCATTCGATGAGACGAAGTTTAAATATTTTGTTACACAAACAGTAACCGCAATAAAGTAAAAAAGAGTAAACAACGTTTTTAACAATCTTATAAAAAAAAAAATTAAAAAAATCTAAAGTACAAGAAATGAGTATATAAAATGTCAACTTGATTAAAGAAGAGGTTTTTGTTTAATGGTATGATACATTAAAATAGACAAAAAGTATTTGCGGGTGTGTGAATTTAAGAGGTATAGTTGTAATGTAAGGTAGGGGATGGGTTGTAGGGGATATTATGTAGGTTAAATCCTCCTAAGTTCACTTATCTTTATCAACTATGACACTCGTCATGATTAAGTATTCTTTTAATATTCAATATTTTTATTGCAATACACTTCCTTCAAAGCGTGAGGCATGGGATGCCTATTTTTAAAGTGTATAAATGTTAGGTATGATTTTAGTATAGTCATAAAGGACGGATATTTTATTTGAATTCTGTTCATTACAGCGGAAAGAGTCGGGACTGACGCTTTACATATCTAGTCCGTGAATTGATCAGGGTGAAACACGTTTCAGCTCTCTGGTATTACATCTAGATCAGGCAGTGGAAGGTCTCAGTGTTCAGTCAATAGTTTTATTGGGGGAACGAGCTTCCTAAATTCAACAAAATTGCTTCTTGTTTGTCTCTCAGTAACGATTACGCGTGTGACGATAACTTTAGTAAAAGTTGACAGATTTGGTTGAAATTGGGTATACATTTTCCTTTTACCAGTGCTCAGGCTAAGTTAGTTGTTGGTCAGCTTTACCTATCCAAGCGTTCGCGCGTTATAGTCACTTCATGTTTTATATTCGAATTTTAGGACGAAAAAAGAGTTTGACATTGAGATAATAATTTTTTTAGAAGAAGCAACAGCAACAGTGACCGTTAAATTCATTACATTGGATCTAAACTTTTTAAAAGTCCGAATCAAGTATCTTACGTTCTAACATATCGATTTCTATAATAGATTCAACTGAAGCGTCTAAAGTACTATTGAAATAGGCATGTAAAAGTTCAACTTGATACAAGCAGATGTTTTTGTGTAGTGAAATGATACATTTATAACCCATAATAATAGTTGAAAACGAGCTGCGGGGAGTGTGAGTTAAGCGCCCTAAACACATAAGAACATGTTTCGCTGATCTCGGTTCGCGTGAACTATGTTTGCCGTTTTTTTATTCTGTGTGTGGAGGGAAAATTAAACTCATGATGTATTGTGAAAGGATTGGAAAATATTTATCCGGTTTTCCTCTAGGGCCATCAGTGAGCCAAAGCAAATGACTTTTTGGACAAACCATTGTAGGCATTTCTATCTACTATATGTTGAGAGCGACGCCCACGAACTTAGTTTGCCGAACCGAGATCGGAAAACCAAGTGACCGTGTAATATGTTAATGTAGGAAAGCACATGGCTCCCCCTCTCTACTAACTTTTATTCGACTTCTTATCATCTTCAACTATGACATTCATCATGTTAAACAATGTTCATAATATATATTACAATATAGAGCCACGCGATCTCTAGTATAAGTTTACTGGGTATTATTTCACCTATGCCAATTCGAAGATGATTGTTTAGCAGATGAATAAGGCCCAAACAATACTTAACATTTGTAGTGAAGAAAGTTATTCTTGAACGTATGATTTGCTTATTTGTATATTACTACCTACTTTTCTTACGGTAATTAATTTGTAATTACAGAAAGGACTTCTTAATTAAAGTCACTATAAAAAATATTGACTAGAAAACTAACGTAGCAAGTACCATATTACTCTTAAAAATGCTTTTAAGAATTTTAACATTTTCCTTGATTTATTTTTCCATTTTGTTTAGGTGCTGAAGTAAGGTGAAGTAATGTAGCCTCACAATTTGGAATGCTGGACTTTTTGGAAGGAACTTCCATTACCAATATCACTTCACATCTACATCATGGCATAAGGTATGTCAAAGCATATTTAAATTCTATACTAAATCAGCAAGTATACAACTTAATAAATAACTAAATACCTACTGAGAGTAAATAAGTCAAGAACACAGCTTGATTTAATGTGATTTATCATAAATGCCTTTCTTAGAGAACGTCTACATTATCAATGGAAACTCTAAGCCAAGATTGGTTATGCTAAGTTCAGCTTTAGCAGTTATTCCAAGATTTAGTTATAAATGGGTGTTTTAAGTGGAATTTAGCCTACAAGTGTTACACAAATAACCATATCATTTTGAAATGGCGTATTGTAAAATCCCTTTTATTTATACATGGCTGAGCCGTATTTAATTTAATTTATTTACACTTTCCATGTTGTTACAGATTAAACTGCATAACTAAACCTAACGAACAGTGAAAAAAAAAATGTAAATAACATTTGGATATAAATGATTATTTATTTATTTATAGTTATAACTCTGAATTGAGAACGTTTTTTTTCAAAATTCTATTTGCATAAATAAATTACATTTTCAGCTCTGATAATAACACCTAAGCGAACAAATGTTTTCTGATTAATAATAGAACACGAATAAATATTTTGTCATTCTATCCCATTTTTTTTTTAATTCAACCGAATTTAAACCTTAATAGATCAGGACTATAACTTGTTTTATTTATGATACGTTAATAATATCCTGATTTATTGATAAGATAATGTGTTCTAAAAAATAAAATAAAAACGATAAACACCACTTTCATTCAGAATCTGTTTCGTAATTAAGTGGTCCTAAAAAAACTAGATACCCAAATCTATTCATAGCGTTCCTTTTTAATTATACTTTGGATTTGTAACTCTTTTGACAATTATAAAATTGGTTAGTTTTTGGTATTAAGCGTTTTAAGGTTTAATAATACAGAATGTTTAAGCAATGATAAACTTGGTAATAATTACATTCGGCCTTTTTCATATTGTGAATTGGATATATATTTTTATTTTAATAAGTGTATATATTTCATAGGAGCGCCTTTTTCAACAAAAAAGACGCCTTGTGATTAAAATATACTGCTGTGCCTGAATGAAAATTAATAAATTACTACCATGCCAATGATGTAATTATGGGTAAAAATTGTTTTTGTTAAAAATATATATATATATATATATATATATATATATATATATATATATATATATATATATATATATATATATATATATATATTTCCTTCACAAAAACACCATAGATAATAATAATAATAATAATAATATATATATATATATATATATATATATATATATATATATATATATATATATATATATATATTATTATCTATGGTGTTTTTTGTGAAGGAAATAAATAGTTTAAATTGATTGATGCTTGGCAAACACGTTTTAGAGGAGAGGTTTTGTTTACTGAAAAGTTAGTTTTTTGTAGTCACATTGCTTTGCATTCTATTTTTGTCTTTTATTTTGTGTTATTTTTGTGTTTACTAGTAATGAAAACAAGATAAAGTGGTATTGTCTACTAAGTTGTTCGATAAAAATGCCATATGGTTTATTGTTTATATTGGAATCAGCAGTTAAAATAAGGAAATAATATCTACAATTACTGGAAATTTTGAATTCATTTTACACAGGATTTGACTTTTGACCCTATTGCTTGCTATAACATAAAGTCCATACTTTATAAAACTATATTAATATTTATATTATGTAATTGTATATTTATATTACACTAAAGAGTATTTCTACCTTGAGTGTAGCAGGAAATGTGGAAATTAGAGGAAGCGTAGTGGAAATTCAAATAGGTTGTCGCCTCTATCCACAGGTAACTAAATATTTATCAATTTTATTTCGAGATATGATTGTTCAACATATTTTAATGTTTATGTATACCAAATGTCATCGAAATTGGTTTAATAATAGCCTCCACCAACTCCACAGTTGACAGACTACCAACTACTCTTTTTGGCCTCAGGCGACCTTAAAACATGAAAATCTATTGCACACTACAAGAGAATTTGTAGGGCACCAATATACCTTTTGTAAAAGTATACTAAAAAATTAAAAAGTAAGCGACGAATCTACCTTTTCCGCACTACTTAAGAGTTAAAAGGTAAAAATGAATTGGTTGATGAAAGCCGAGCGTCGAAGAATCCCCAGCTGTTTTATACGTCTAGTTTTATGTGACTTGTTTTTATAGGACCGGTGCATAAAAATCTTGAATTAGCCTGATCCAGTTCTTTTAACATCTTGTCCAATCTTAATAGCTCGGCGGGTTAAGCCTGACCTACTGTGAAGTTTGTAATATCCCTAACAAATCGAAGGAGAACACCCTTTACTTATGTTTCTTTTTTTCCTTATCAATTTTTTAAATCTTTTATTTCTATATAAATTCCCCTATTTTAGTATAAACGACTAACATTTATACATTAATGTACTAATGGTCGTATGTGATTTTCTAGTATAATAATTATTTAGTATGGGTATAGAAAAATAATATAATACCTAAATATACAGTACCTAAAATAGTCTGCCAATTAGTGTGGCACATAGCTTCCTCGCGTCCTATTTCATATACTTTGACTATTTTATGTTACAACCTATTTTTGTAAAATTTATTTAATTCCCCCATCCGTTTTTTAAATGTGTCAAAATTGTTTTGATTTTTACCTGAATCAATGTATCAATTTAGCAAAATTTTAAGAGCGCATTTAGTTGAAATTAATCTAGGGCAATCTGTGGGCTACTTTCGAGAAACCACCTAAATTTCATAATCAGATATGTACTTTTGAATATATGGGTGTAAATAAATGTATACATATCTGCGCATGTGGAAGAGAAACAAATGGCACAGAAGGTTGAAATTAAATGGGACCAACAATGGGCTAATTGTGACCAACATTAACATCGGAGGAGTAGTGTTTAAGATATGTTGGCTCGCAAAAATTGGTTGACATGTCTGAAAAGGATTTATGTATTATAATTTTTGAAATCGGAGACAATAAATTTTCGTTCTTTAACACGATCACATAGCTTCCGTTACCTTCGGTAAGCTCAGAAACAATAGATTTCTAGAGAAGTGAAAAAAGTTAAAGTTATACCGAACTACATAATATATGATCTTTCAGAAGAATAAATATTTATTAATTCTTAGGTTCCCATAAATACCTAGACAGTAATCCTTACATTATTGGTCCTTTGTCTGTCTGTTTGTCTGCCTGCCTCGCGCGGAGCGCAGGGTTAATAAAATCTGGTCATATTTTTAAGTTCATAATACTATAATCAGTTAATTCATTTGTTTCATTATTGTTGTATAAATAAAGAAGAATTTTATTCCTACCCTAAAACACATGATTTCTTGAAACTTCATTCTACCAGTGAATATTTAAATCAATCTGACCAATATCGTTTAAGTTAGAACATACATAAATAAGCGAGAAATGTGTATTAAAAATGTTAATCTGTTGTTTCGTTTTTATTGTAAAAAATATACCTAATGCTATCTATGCTCCTTCTATAATATCTATTTACTAGGCACAATTTTGTTGCAATTTTCTCCATTCTACTATTTATATCATTGTGCACTACAGTTGGCAGAACTTCATCTAATTTAAAACGTTTTTAAAAAAACGTAAGTTTGTTAGACTTAAAACGGGTATACTTCAAATCTAAATTATAAATATATTTTTTTTAAAGTGTACAATTTTAACATCGATATCCAAAAATAGAAATCTACAACTATTGTTTTAACATAAATTTAATTTACAGATTTTAGCATAATTTAACAATACAAAGGTTTGCCTCTTTAAAATAATAATAAAATTATCACCCATAAAATTTATCCTCTTTCATGTTACTACAAATTATTATTCATTTATGTAAATAAAGAAAAGATATGGTGGTAATTAAAAGGTATAAACCAACAATTAAAACTTAATTACCAATTAAAAACCAAACCGTCCCCGATAAGATACACAGAGTATTGAAAAGATATAAAAATACAAGTAGAAAATAATTTTGTTTCGAACTAAAGGTCCATATAAATTTTATTTAATATGAACTGCAACAAATTAATACAAAATAAGAAAGTACAAGTACATTAAATCCAAATCTATATATATATATATATATATATATATATATATATATATATATATATATATATATATATATATATATATATATATATATATATATATTTATATTATACCAAGTATTTAATAAAGTATAAAACGAACAAATGATTTAATAACACGCTAGCATAAAAAGAAAAATGTTTAATATTAAATTTCCTCATATTTTGTTTTGAGAAGTTTAATTTATAATATAAAATATTTCATTTATATAAATACCTGTCTTCATATTGCATAATGTTATTAATATTGTTTCAATACATATGATATAATAGATATGATAAATTCATATCAATTTTATATATATATATATATATATATATATATATATATATATATATATATATATATATATATATATATAATATATACTTGAAGTATCTAAATCTATATTTAAAAATGTTGATAATATGATATTATAAATAATTAATTCGGGTAGGTCTGACCTAAATATTTGTTGTGACTTCTTGTATTCACTTTGTGTGGATTTGTTCAAGGAAAAAATCATTTAACTGTTTTTTATTTTGAAAATCTTATATTTAGATTGTAGATATTAAACAAGAATAAGTAAATAAATATTTCAAAATGTATGCCCTTTGCATACTATTATGGGGTTATAAGGATGTAAAAGCTTAATATTCATTTTTAATTGAAATGTGTAAAGTGTTTATTTTAACTTGTTTGAAACTAAGCATAATTTCTCATTTTAAGTTTGGTGAACCAGCACTACTGGAATTAATTTTTTATCCATGCTTAGGGATTTTATCAAAAAAGACATTATCAATGTGTATATTTATATCTTTTTTACCGCCTCCCTTCATCTTCCACAACAACATATATATATATATATATATATATATATATATATATATATATATATAATAGGGGAGACCGGGGCACATAGGACCTAATACGGTTTTTGTTCAGATAACTTTATCATTATTTAATAAAATTATGTAAATGAGAAGTATTTATTAAAATAAACATTTCTCTAACTGTTCCCCTACTCACAGTTCTTAAATTTTATGATAAGTATTTTATTTTTATTTTATCTGTAAAAAGTCGATTGGACCTGTGTGCCCCTATCTTTATGAGATTGCAATTATAAAGGTTAAAAATGTGGACAAACTGTTCTTTTATTTAAACTAATTCGGTATTTCAAAGGTGAAATCAACATTGTTTTAACAGTTATTCAATAATTATTGAACACGGGGCACACAGGGCCGGAGGTCTTGTGTACCCTATGCCTTTACGGTCCTCTGTGCCCCAAGCCACATGTCATTAAAGAACATTTTTTTGACAAGATACACGACAGACTTAAACAAATAACAACAATTTACATTAAAAAGATTAGACCTAAGTTTATCAGATACAGTTAATTTGTTTAAAAATTCTATATCAAACTAATGTTATATTTAATTAAATAAAACGTAAATATTAGATCACTTCTCTTGAAAATTGAAAAAAGTGTGTAAAAATTGATTAAACGTAGTTAACTCTGCTAGCGATTGTTCACGACTAGAGAGAGACAAACTAACTCTAATAGATCATACAGATTTCCGCTTAGTAGAGCCACTATACAATCAAAAAACTCCCTGGACCTCTGTACCCCGGAGGTCCTCTGTGCCTTGGTCTCCCCTACACATATATATGTGTGTGTGTATGCTATATGTATTACATATTTGTACCTCTACTTTTGAACAATATATATGTATAATGCGTGTTATTTCAGTACAGAACATACTTAGGAAAAACTAATCCATACCAATTTGTATGCCTTTTTATCTAGCATTCTCTAAGATTTTAACTTAAAATTCAATGCTTAATTTTTATTTTCTAAGTTAAAAAAAATTAAAATTCTAGAAACTGCTATTTAAAACAGTCGGAGCTTAGCACATTGGCAATCATCCCACGTAGAGCAAAGTCTTCTAGAAATTAAAACAGCAAGAGCCGCATGCCTTGTCTCAGAAGTCCATTTTCTAATGGCCATGACCTAAAACTAATCACTTTAAAATTCGGTAGAGTAAATTTTAAACGATGTAATAATATCTTTGTCATTTATTTTTATGAAGAATTAAACAATGTTTGGTATTATAGCCATCGCGATTTTATAAAGGGCAGAGGCCAACCTGTAGGAACTAAAATTAATAGGTTTTTTTTTTACAAAGAATTGAAACAATAAAAGGTTTTAATGTTTCAATGAAACAAAAATAAAATTTTATATTGAAGCAATTAATACTTGAATGTTATTTAAATATATTATTCTCTTGTCGATATTTATGAAATAGAAGTTGACATGTATTTTTTTCATTTATACTTTTTTAACCGTTTTTATTTTATCTTTTACTTTCGCACATACGTAAAATGTATGTATGGAGAAAGTAATGAGATAGAGTTTTTTAAATTTCCGTCTGTAGTCTGTACAAACGCGCGTGGAGTCTAAACTTCTGGGCTGACTTTGATTAAATTTGATCTTCTAGACAGGAAGGTGTTTTTAACATTAAAAATCCTTTTTTGTATCCGCGTAGTGTTAAGCTGGTAATAAAATTATTAATATAATTTATAGCAATTAAATTACAAATATTCAATAAATTAGCTAGAATAAAATAATTATTTTCTAAATATCCTCTTACCTAATATCGAATAACATATCCAAATTTACTTGTATTATAAACTAGCCTTCACCCCGCGCGAATTGTTATGCAGATTTTTAAAGCTTATTTTTTTTTAAAAAAAAAAAAGGTTAATAACTCTGGTTCTACCCAATATTTTACGATGAAGACAAAGCTAAACCATTCCCATCATGTTAGAACACACCACTATATAAAATTGGTTTTGGTTAAGCTAATTTTGTGCATATGAAGTTGGACCGGCGGCGACAGATATACAGAGAGGATAGAGTTAAGAGTTGGTTTTGGTTTTTTTAATGTGAAAATGAAGAAGTATAAAAATTCTGGAAAGACAAATCTTTAAAGATGAGTACGATCAATAGAGGTATCAACTATATTCAAAACTGTATTGGTACAACTAACGAAACAAAACCTTTCACTTTTTAAATTTGGAACATTACCATTAAGATCTATATTTAGATAGACGGGAAAAAAATATACACAGTGCCGGGATTTTAACCACGGTTCTCCTTATTTCCTGTACAGCGTTCTAACCTACTAAACTACACTGGAGGATACATTTCTCTGTCCTAAGTAATTGATTAGTCCCATTATTTAGCGTACAATTTTTCCACAAGCCTAGGAGCCAAAATTTATGGCAAAAGAACTAGAAAAGAGAAATCATACTAGAATCTCACCATTTAGCACCTTATACTCTCATTATATATTTAGAGAAATGTTTGAGTAGCTCCATCCATCGTGAAACGTAAATATAAATCAAATTATAATTAACGATGGGAGACAGACAGAGAAAACAACTAGTTCCCGGCGCTGGGATTGGAACCACGGGACTCCTTATTTCCAGTACAGCATGTATCACATTTCTAAGATATAAGATTCCATTTTACCGTCTTAGACCTAGGTTTTTGAGGGTGGTTACGTTATGCACTCGGCTATCCGCTATCCCGGCTACTCGCCGGTCCCATATAAAAATACTTTTCCCAAGTCTGGAGTTAGAATTTAATCGAAAAGAAGAAAAGTTAAGTTAACCAGAATATCAAATTATACTTGTATATCCCAACATGATTCCAAATAGAAGATAATGGGGTTGGGTGAGTTTCCCGTTGCGTTTTACTTCGATCCATGCATGATTAATGGACTCGAAAACCCTAGAGAAATAGTATCTACTGTTGGGCCAGAAGCGTTGTTGTAAAACTTTGCGAGTAGATACATAATTGCTTTAGTAGGGTCGGCGACAATTCCGCTTCACTGCACCTCTCAGATATAATGGTTTATTCATTCGGACCTATCCTTATAGTTTCCATAAAGAAAAATACTCAACCCCTCTTTTTTTATTTCAAGTTTTAGCATAACTATTAATTATTCCATTTTGGGTTCATATTCCTTTCCATACACGTATAGATAGAAGGAGGATATAACGTATTAAAAAAAAACCCTCTTTCCTGACCTTTCTTTTTTAACCGTAACAATTACTTTTTATTTTAATGCGGCATTTATTCCCATTTAAATTGCTTTTAGAAATATATAGTTTTATAATACTTATGAGTTTTGTGGAAATAAATGGAATTTACAAGAATTTATAGGCAATATAAAATAAACTGTGAATGTGAATTATATTAATTGATTTTACTTCCGTAGTTTCTTTTACTTGGCGAATGGTTTCAAGAATTCAAATCTTTTACGTCCTTCTGTTCCTACTGGTCTCTATTGAACAAATTTGGGATAGGTCCTGATTAAGTTCTTACTCACGGTCAGACTTACTAATTTTATAACATATATGTACGGTTTACCTCAATTCCCGAATTCCCCATGGAATATTTTGTCTCCGTCTGGGTCGTCACACATAAAATAACTGCAAAAGTTTAAAAAATTTTCTACTCGGTATATTCGGGGATAAAGTGCTTTAACGGCATGCAGACTAACTCAGGAAATTATAAGGATCCTCGGTTTTGCCTACAGACCCTAAAAAATAGAAGGTAATTAAATAGAAAAATAAAAACTTGTAGACTCGCATATCAGATTGAATAAAATGTAACTATTTCACTCACGTATACCTACATAAAAAATTGTAGAGATATAATTGTGTGAAAAAAAGTTTTATAAAATTTAAATTAGAATGTTTCTTAGTTAAAGTTGTATAAATCATTATTTAATACATTTACATGACATAAGCTCTTTTTTCTTAATTTTTTTACATTTTTTTGCTATATTTAATAAATCTAACAATTGGCCCGAGACAACTCAGACAAACTTTCTCATATACGAGTTCATAATTACTTAGTCCAGTATTTTCCATTCATTAAAATCTCAAAATTGATTTTTTTCGCCATCACAATACTTTCTCTTTACTTGAGAAAGTAAAAAGGAATTCGTTTTGTAGGGAAGCACGGTAATCAAGCTAGTATTTATTAAAGACAACATAATTGATCGAAACTGATATGTTTTATCAGCTTATTTTATCTGACATCTATTTAATTTAAAAAATAAAGTATCTAGCTCAAGCTAAAAATGAAATAGGTTGCCACTTTGAGCAATAGACAGCATCATATTCATCGCGTCGCGTCATCCTATTACCGGAAGAATGGTCACATGAGATTTGGTTCTGTTTTGATTCACGCATGAATTTTTCTGCTATATCATTTGTACGCAAAAGGTTAAAATTTATATGTCCCACCCTTTAAATTTCATCAAAATTAGATGAGTATTTTTTAAGTTGTGATGGTTTGCAAAATATTGAATGACAGACATTCACAAGACCAAAAATGTCTAGAAATTCTTGAATTCGAAGAATTAAAAAATCGTTCTTTAGAATAATCATACTTCTTCCGTTACCTTTGGTATACTTCGAATAAAAAATAATTAATAACCCTCATAGTAATAACTATTACAAAGACAACACATAGGTATTATACACTCATAACGGTACAACGTTTTTGATATTTGCCTTAGGGTGTACTGTACATGATGTGCAACCAGATGTGCGAAATTAATGCAACATTAAAATAATGTTTAGGTCGTAATATTAAATCTTGGAACATGCGAAATCATGTAGTTATAGGATAGGTATATATTAAAATTTAATTTTACATTTTGAATCTATATTATATTTTTGACATAATAATATACTTATACGATTGAGAATTTAAACACGATACTATTTTTTTTTACTTTCAAAGTAAGTCAAAATTACAGTTGAAGTGAGATAACTTTGATATTTTTATAAATTGATTTATTAAACATGCATTAAGATATTTGCAGTTTTATAAAGATCGCGCACAAGGTAATTTTTTTCTTCTTTTATGAAAAAAAAAAAAAAAACGGTATGCGGTCTTAATATTTTTCATTTTCTGCTACCTTTGGTCATAACTTAGTTTCTTTTTTTTCCTCTCTCTCCTATCTTCTCTAATTGGTTACATCATTTTACACTCTAGCTTGTGCAAACACATACCTGTTTTAGCTTCTCATGGCCATAATTCATAAGTTAAAATATATCGACGTTATTCAAAGCTAGTATTAAAGTGAATAACACAAAGAAGGAATCAAAAAGGTGGGAGACGTGAGGGAGAAATGATTTTAAAAACCCATTTCTTACTTTTTATGATTTGTTACCGCTTTTTTTTTTACAAAATGATTCATATTCCAAATCAGTACATTTTCATCTTGATACAGAAACCATCGAGACAGCTTCGGCTCAACTAAAAAAAGAACCTAACTTGAAATAAGAAATAAAAAAACCTAAGGATATGTGATGCAATGAATTGCAATAGACTTTGAAGTTTTTCATCTTAGCACGAGTTGACTTCGGTGAATGGAAATGATCTAGAAAGGTAGGAGGATGAATTAAATCATTATGTCAAAGAACTGATGCCTACCTCGCTAAAAGAGAATATAAAAGACATCAAACTATCACATTCATCTGATGCTTAATGCATAATTTATAAGCAATTACCATATAATAAAATAAATGCTCGCACCTAATAATTATTCAATTATACAGTAGTAATGAATAAAGCGTATGTTCTATTCGTATATTCCTTCTTTCGTGTTGTATTATTTCCTTATTGAGATAATGGAATCATTGTGATCATATTCAATAGAGAAATGCTTTGAAGTCTACGAATTCAAAAATTTCCTAGACAGAAATCCGTTTTAGACATTAGGGAGCATCGACTGTGTTTTCTCCAGTGTGTGATAGAAACTCATCATAAAGAGGTGTAGTTCAATAACCAAATAACGTCTTCACACAAAATTATTGTATTTGTAAGAATTATTTTGTGTGAAGACGTTGTTCTCGAGATTTTTGCGAGACAACATATTTCAAAAGCCACTGGTCCGTTTTTAATTAAATTTAGATGATAGGTCATAGTTAGCCCATTGTTGTCCCAATTTAATTTCAACTTTCTGCAAAAGTATAACATTACTTTAAAATAAGTGTGACTCCACTTAGAATTGAAATGAGCCCAATCTTGTGTGACCTGTCCAATAATAGGAGGCGAGAAAGCTATGTCCCTCACAAATTGGTAGACTACTTCTATTAGGGTTTCGTAGATCATCCTCGAAACCCTTATACCGAGGGTGGTGTGTCATCCGTTCGACCGTTCACGCTAGAGAGTATAAATTTAAAATACTGGCGTAACTTTTTGACACACACATAGGAAAAATATGGAGAAGTTAAAAATTTCTAAAATTTATATAGAAATTCTTTCTTTAGGTCTATGTGGGTAGTGTTAAGTTAAAAAAAATATAATTACTTCTTCATCTTTTCAAAATCACCTGCTATATTTCAACCCCACCTTGGGTCATTTTCAAGCTACAAAATAACAATTTATGTCAAACATTAATTTAAAAAACTCTAAAAACAAATTTATAACAATTTAAAACAAAAATATCACATTCTATAGCTAATTTCAAAACCATTTTGATTTTTCATCCACACAACTAAGGATATTAGTATTTCTACATAATTTAATTTTGCCTTAGTTTTACAAAGTTTTATACTAATATCCTTTAACATAAAAACATTAAGTTAAAAATTTCATATGCGCATGCGTAATGCGCAAAAATTGGCTATGCTCGAATTTCCCCCAATGTGAAATTCCCAATTTTTGTAAATTGCAAATTTTGTGTGCGCACATACGCGTAAGGAAATATTTTTAGTTTTTTTAAAATTTCGATTGGGGTATAAAATGAAAGCTACTGAAGAGTAGATTAGAAATATATATAAAATTTTATGAGTATTGTGCTTTTTACCGCCAATATTCCTTTTTATCGCCAAAATTTCACCCAAAAAAAGTCACCCCCCTCCCCCCTAGCCAGCCTATAACGGCTATTCCAAAAATTTTGAAATAATTCATGCAATTACCTTATGGTAGGGCGATGAAAATTGCCAGAAAAAAAAAATTAACTTTTCGGTATTACCAATAAAAACATGTTTACCCCCCAGGGGATCGAACCAATGGCCCTTACTATACTCTCCTTACTCCACAATGTTTTTTTGGGGCCATTCATTTAAATTTGTTTATATTTTATTATTTTCATATAGGATGGGATGGGGACATCAATGGGAGGGGAAAAAATCAAAAGCAATTTTATCCTTTTAGTATTAACGCCAAAACAAGCTGTTAAAAAGGCTGACCGTAATTTCAATTATCTCAAGTGATTTTACACCAAAAAGCAATTAAGTATAAATATACAAAGGATGGGTGAAACTGGTTTATAAACGTTTTGCTCGCGACACATCTCACCACTGTACGTGTAGATCTAGGCTAGCTAGTTAACTAACATTCTTAAGTTATTGGTTTCATGTAACATGCGATCTCAGAGTTGTTGTATGTTGAAGTCTCAATATCCTTTCAATTCCAATTTCAATGTAACTTACTTTAAGACTTTGTAGTAATGTGAATTTGTTTTCTAATCCGATTAAAAAAAATATATACTTAAAATTTTTGATCCCTTAATATTTGAAATACACACTTATAAACGTTATTATTAATTAGGCAGACATAATTATATTACAAATGGAATTATCTTGTCTGATTCTCTAAGGTTTTATTTTCTTGCATAAAAGGTATAAATAAAATTATAGTGATTTGCGTGGAATTATATGAAGATGTTTCTTGGAAAGATATTATAATGCTATATTAACTAAATGAACAGTTCAGTTGCATTAATCCTGTTATATCTCGCGTGATAGCATTGCGTGAACATACATATCTCTGACCTACACTCTCGTGAGACGAATTAAATCAGTATAAGACGTTTCACTTTTAGTAAAAAAAAATGCGATAATACTCGTACAATGTCTAGTTATTATTTTGTCTAATGTATATAAAGATTTATTTGGTTGTTTGTTGGGTTAACAAACAAAAATATAGTAATATGAATCAATCCACAACTGTTCAAAAATGATAGCGCATAAAAATAAATAAAAATTGGGAGCTTGAGTTATACTGGAATGACTCTTAAGGTTAAGCGCGGAAGTATAAAATTTTAGAAATTATAAGAGGTATCAATGTTGTATCAAATACCCTCATTTGAATTCAATTATGTTAAACAATTATGATAATGACAAAGAGAAGAACAATTAAACTTGTATAATTATACCATTTTATTTGAATAGTCCAGTATTTTGATGAGTGTTCAAATATCTACAACTAGTGCTAGAGGATTAATTGGGGGCCCAAATTACTTTTCTAGCAGTTTTTAGATCTTAATGGCATGCATGTCATGTCTATCATCTATGTACATAAAATTAAAGTTTCACAATAACGCATTGTGAAAACCGATAATTCTTTTCCTGTTTGTCTGTATATGTTCGTCACCACCGGTCCGACAATATAGGGGCAAAACAACGAAATCGATTAATTTTTGTGAAGGGGGTGTGCGCCAACAGGTTATATTTGTTGTAGGCTTGGTTTCATTAAAAAGTATTGAGTAGAACCAAGGTTATTAAACAATTTATAAAAAGAATATTTGAAAATGTTCAAAACAATATCGGTCATTGATTGTTAACATTATAACAAAAATTCCGGTTGGTCAAAACGCCGCCATGTAAGTAACGTTTTTTGAGATTTTTTTTATCCTGAGAGGATCCACTAATATACATATATATATATATATATATATATATATATATATATATATATATATATATATATATATATATATATATATATATATATATATATATTACTTTTATGCACCCAAATTGACCTTCACTGGCCTAACCAAAATGACACTTGTTACTGCCTTATGAATTGTTTATAAGAGCTATACCTGAACCAAGTGCAAAAAGTGTTCCTAAAAGATCTTTTGAAGTTGAAAAAAAAAAATGCAAACTGAAATTTGTAGAATTTCAGAATCAATGATAATTTAATTTCATAATTTGAACAAACTGCTACTAGAAGTCATAAATTTTAAAACTTGTAAAGGTAATAACAAAACCAATAATCATTTCAATAATAATTTATTAAATATATTTTAAGTTGAAATTATTGAATCATAGATTTTAGAATATGTATTGTATATATATATATATATATATATATATATATATATATATATATATATATATATATATATATATATATATATATATATATATATATATAATATATATATATATATATAATATAGATATATTTTAATGATTAAACTAATGTATTCTATAGCAAATAATTGAAAATATGTTTAATTAAGGAAATTATTTTATTTTTATGAGTGCCGGCTAGAACGAAAAAAGCATAAAAACGATGGACCTTAAAAAAGTATAATTTAAAAACTATAAAGAACACCCTCTTTATTTTTTTTCTGTATTAACTAGTAGGTTAGGAGGCTTTGTTAAAAAATTAACGACTGTTAATTTTTTGGTCCTTCTGAGATATCGTATGACATATATACAACCTTAATTTCAACATTTAGGGCAAGAAAACAAAATTTAAAAAAATAAAAATTAAATATGTCTTAATATTTACTTAAAGAGTAAACATTTTGCTTTAGTTTGATACCAATATGGTGATGATACCATAAAAAACACGGGAGTTATTCAGATTTTAGTGAAATAAGTCGTAACCCCGGAACACCAAATTCGGGGAAAAATCAAAATTTTCAAAAAATTCTTGCGGGTACAATTTTCAATTAAAAAATCTAAAAAAAAATATTTTGGGCTTCTTTCATAGAGTAGTTTGCTAGAAAAAAAATCAGAAAAATCCATGACATTGAAGCAGGAGGCCTAGGTGATTTGGCATGGAATGACCCCACTGGCATTATACGTATCAAATAAAAAAGATAGTTTCAAATGCTAAAAAAAGTTTCGTTTCTTTGTCTTATGCAACATATTTTTCAAGCAATTTTAATTTGAATATATTCGGCCGCCCCTCAATGCTTGGTGGATACGCGTTTTCGGCCGCTGAAACCCCTTTGCAAACAAATATGTTTGATTCAATTCGCCCGGCCCAGATTTACTCGGCGTTCAATGGGAATAGCCTCCAGACACGCTTGGACTCTCGTGCAGTGTGAAAGCCGCCTAAGGCACCGCTATACAAACAGCGAGCTTAGCGAGCTTACAAAAGCGTTTTTAAATAAAAATTATCTACAAATGCACAGAAAATATGATAATGCCCAGATGTCGAGACAGGCGAGAGTAGAGAGCTTGCAAATCTTTTATAGTAATAGTAATATTGGCTATAATTAAATAACTAAGAAAAGAACATCCTTAAAAACACAGCAGTTTAGTCAAACAAGCTAATGACTTTTTGAACGAGTGGTAAGTTATTCCCCGAAACATGTTTCCTAGTAGCCATGTTGAAATAAATATGGCCGATATAGGAGTAAAATGCTTTTTTTGTTTCTATGAGAGTTCTTTATGCTCCGCATCAAAAATCATGTTAAATTATAATAAGAATTTTATACTTCCTTCTGTGGGGGGACTAACAGATCATAAATATATGTACAAGTATAAATATATGTTTTTAAATTCCTTATTCCAGTAGCTTATAACATAAACTGGGGTACAATTTATGATGAAAGAGGTATAGTTCAATAACCAAACAACGTCTTCACATAAAATAATTAATTAATTAAATTTAAAATTAATGAATTTTTTGTGTGAAGACGTTGTTTGGTTGTTAAACTACACCTCTTTCGTGGTGAGTCGTTCATTGGAGAAAAACATAGTCGTACAGGCAGGGGTTAGTTTTGCTCGAAGGGCAGTTCCTTGACAAGATTTCTTGACAAGAACTTCGGCTAACCTGCATAAATAAAATAAATAAATTTTCATGCAAATTAGAAAATAAAATTAAAATAATTTAATACACGAATAAATCAGAAATAAATCTCACAACAGTCATTTAATAATACTCGTATAACATCCATTGGTTTATTTCAAATTAAAATTACATAATTGTCCATATTTATCAGATGTACCTTTTAAAAAAAAAGGTTACTTAAATCAAAATATTTAAATCCTTTACTAATTATAATGAATAATTACATTGAAAAGAAAAAATAAGTTATTTACATATTAACATACATATTTTTTTAAAGGGTAAGAGAAAAAAATAAAACCATAGTATATCAATCCATAACTGCCAATTGAGATTTTAAAAAAGGAAAAAAATAACTCACAATTCTTCAATGAACAATTTCATATGCACGATTATTATCAGTTACAGATTATCTATACGGTTTTAAAAAGAAGCAGATCGTATCAAAAGATCTGTGATTGCAAAGGAATAACATACGATGTACTAATGACGAAAGTTTTTATTCACTAAGTCTAGTGAACTTAGTTCGCCAAGGACAATCAAATTATCGGACTGATGAAATATCAAATTTTTTTGAGAGGCCCATAAACATTGTAGCCGTGATGTAAACTTAAGTCGAAGGATGAGTTATAGTTAATATATATATATATATATATATATATATATATATATATATATATATATATATATATATATATATATATATATAATATATATATATACAGAAAAACAAAACTCAGGTTTCGGTCACAAAAATCGTCTATATGTTACAATCCCGACGTCGTTTTACGGTCGAGAATTTATTCATATATAATATATATATATATATATATATATATATATATATATATATATATATATATATATATATCCAAGTTAATATAGTTAGTTAAATAATATGTTATTTGACTAATGATGATTTAATTATGTCGTTTCTCTCCCAACAACAATAGCAATTTTCAGTATTCAAAAGAGATCTCAATATTTTTCCCTGAGAGATCGAAAGAAATTAGGGTACCGTGGTGCCACAAAAATAAAATAAACAGAAATATACTAAATAAAAGAAAATTGTTTCACCCGGCACCTTAGATTCCAATATATACTAATAATAAGAACGTATTTTGAGGTTTGAGTCTAGATGTTATTACGGATGAGAATGGGTGGCGGTAAAAAAGAGGAACTGTATTGTACAAAACTTCAAGTTTCGTCTTTAAATAGAAATAATTGAATTCATGTGTAGAAAGGATAAGAATTAAAATATGGAAAGAGTGGTTAGATTATACGGCAGCTGACCTAACAAACCATTAAACGAAGGAAATATTTAAAACATGTAGAAACTTTTTTTTACTGATTCTAAAAAAGTGTAGAATTTAATTAAATTTTACAAACTTGTACCACGTTAATAAAAAAAAATAATTAAAATAAATTTTAAAGTTAAACTTTACCTCCAGTCAAATTTAAATCGCAATTCTGTACTTTCAATAGCTAAATTTATTATTATTTCGAATTTTACTTAATATTTCCAGAAAATAATTATTTTTGCCAATTACACTTTTATACAACCCAATCCTATTTTAAATTTTATTTATATTAGTTAAAGTTAAAAAAGAAAGAGTGCGGGAATAATTAAATCAAAATATTACTGCTTCACTAGATTAATTCAAGAATTACATAAAAGTTTTTTTATACTAATAAAATAAACTAAAATTAATGATTCTAAGAGATTTGTTATAATTTTAATTTTGAGGCTTACTCAAGCATTCAGTTATTAGAAATGAAAATAGTGAAACAACATTTTTATTTTATGGAGAAAAATTAAAAATATTTACTAGAAAAATATTTTCGCTAAATATATACATATATATATATATATATATATATATATATATATATATATATATATATATATATATAAATCCTTGAGCTCATCTATTAGTTAAATTTGTCTTAACTTGCTTAACCCATTAGTGCCAGCGCTTTTTTGAATTTTATTAGCAGATTTATTATTTATTTTCGGAACCGTAGATATCGAATGTAACTTTTTTAATTTTTTATTTAGCATATTTTTGTTTAGTTTATTTAAGCAAAACACACCGGAACCGCGGTTTCTGAATTTGTTCTACCTCTCGGGGGAAAAAATTCAAAGAGAAGTGGAATCGCTTCACGAGAACTTGAGAAAAGTTAGATGATTTAAGTTAAGTATTGTGACGACCTGAAGAAGAGAATCTGTTTTTGAAGTGGTCAATTAAAAAGGGAACTCTTTGTAGCAACACATTATGTACAATTTAAATATTTCCTAATTCCTCTAAGCGAAATATATCCAAGCGTTTTAAGAAATCTTTGTAACACTTTTTTACAATCCGCCATCTTGATTCATGAATGCGGCCATTTATATGCAAAATCTGTCAAACCTCTGAGGATATCTCCTTAACCAATTACACAAGAATTTCGAAGTTAAGATCCTTTTTATGACAGAAAAAAAAATTATAGACAAAGGGTTTTACGATCGGCCATTTTAATTCAAGATAGTGGCCATTTACGTTTGTATTTGAAAACTAAGTTCCCTCACTAACATTATCATCATCACTTCTTTGAAACTATAAAACAAAATAATTTTATTTGGTATGATAAACTAAAATAATATTAATATGCCAAAAGGGGACTTTCTGAAATTTAATTTCTAAGGGGTCCACTTTGGAAAAGGTTTTTTAAGGATGTAAGTATATGTCAATAAAGAATAATTCCAATTTTAACCCCAGAGATACTATGAAAGGGAGGGTATACAAGAGGAACAACCTCTGAATTGTCTGAAAAGTAAATATTTAATAATGCTTCTCCAGTATAGACTGAATGGATTACGAATTAGGAACGAGCTGCAGTTTGTAGATTTGTTTTCACTTCATTCGTTGAATTAGTTAATTTGGTGTAGACACGCAACAACTTTAATCCGTGTGTCTTGATACAACGTGTTATTGCCCGATTAATTCACATATTAATTATTTTTCAATATACCAAATTGTTTTAAAAATCTACTAGTAATATTGTGCCTTTAATTTATTCGCAATATATAATTAATATTGCCTATATTCCCCTGAACAAAGGCTGTAACATAATACATTTAAATTGCTAATAACTAATAGTTATTTATGTAACTAGGCAGCAAAATGGAATTTTACTGACAAGTGATTAGATTAGCCTCCGAGCCGAAGGCGAGGACAGGCTATGATAATTAACTGCCGAGGCGAAGCCGAGGCAGGTATTTACCTATTTGACTGCCGAGGCAGGCAATGAATAAACGAGGCAGAAATGTTTCCTTTGCTGCCTTGTTGCATACAATATTTTATCTACTTGCGGCAGAAAAATGAAGCTGCTAAAATGTTATCTTTATTAATATAACATAGTTAATAACTAAGTGTCATATTAATAAAGATAATAACATATGTATTAACTAAAATTAATGTTCAAATAAGAAACTTGGGAATAATAACGATAAGTGATAAGCAAACTCAATCTATAACAACAAAATACAAAACACACCTTTATAACACACATAACTTCTGAATGAATAATGCACTCAATATAAAATATTTATTTATATTTTTACTAAGAAATTACTAAAAGTATTAAAGATATCTTATATTGCTTAAAAGAAAAGAAGTAACTAGGAAAAATCAAGAAAAGTAGCTAGTCTAATTTAGAATGAATTCAATAATAAAAATAATATGGATGTTCAAAATAATATGGACGCTGCAGTATAGCCAGTGACTACTACTTTTTTAATTAAAGATCTACTAATCATTGAACTTATTTAACAGAATTAACAAATATAAACAAATTATTTTATAATTAAAACGTTTATTTAAAAATTCAATTTTAAGTTTTTGGTAGTTTTCATACTACGGAAAGTTTAAATTTTTAATTTAAATCAAATTATAATTATTATTTACTTCGGGAAACAGACAGTGAAAAATACACTCCCGGCGCGGGAGTGTATTTTTCACTGTCTGTTTCCCGTAGTAAATAATAATTATAATTTGATTTAAACGTTTATTTATTAAATATTACTTATTAAACATAATATATGATGTTATAAGATAGAGATAATAGTATAAACTGTCATTGCCAACATTATAAAAGTAAAATGTTTCCTGACTTTTACCGCCTAGGCAGTAAAATTACATTTCTCTGCCCGAAATCGGTTCAATAATGCCTCATTTTGCTGCCGCAAGTAGATAAAATTTATATTTACAACCTTGACTATAAAAGTAAAGGTACCTAGACGGTATAAGGTGCCTAGGGTATTAAGTACCTTGACTAAGTAAGTGTATTTATCCAGACTACAAAAGTATTTCAATTGTTAGCTCTATTGTGTGGTACATGTTTTAGCATTAAGTAATCTAGCTTATCCCTATAAGCGGAATTACGGATATAATAGGTAATTAACTTAAAACAGATGAATTACTCTCTCTTATCTAAATATAATTTTCTTATTCTTTTATCGTAGTACTAATAAAAATCCAATTATTTGTCTTGGATTATTGCAGAGAAAGGATCTGCTCTATTCCCGACATAGTTAGTTTGCCCTTAAAGTCATTTTCATTTCTTTTGGAAGAAGAAGATGCCACAGCATGCATTTTAAAATTCTTTTTACGTCATTATTATTCCCAGCGGTTTGCACCAGAACTTTTTATTATGGAATCTCATTTTCTCTCTACACCAAAATAAAACTAAATAATGTTGTAAACGTAGGAAACAGTTGAAGCTGGCTAAAACAAGAAAATGGATTAATTTGCCTCAAAATATTTTGACACTTCTTTGCTGTTTCTTCGTCTTTTTAGTTTAGAGCTTGACAAAGTTAATAATGTTGTTTAAAAAAGACAATTTAAAAAAAAATTGGGAACGACTTTTTGTTAGATAATTCCAAACAAACTTACAGTTTCATAAACTAATTTATAATAATTTAATTTCTACACGCTTTCCTTTGCTTACTTATGTCCCGATTGATAAAATATGACATCATTAAAGGATTGAGGAATAAGTCACTTTTTATATTAATCAGATCTTTTGGGTGAAACAATTCACACTTATCTGAGAGCTGCATATGATTTATTGGAGTTACAAAAGAACAGATATTCAGATGTACACTTCGATTACACTATATCAGATAATACTTGGATTAATAATTTTGTAACATGTGAAAATTCGAACTACTTTTGATCAGTTTAATCTCATTTTCAGTGAAAAAATTCATTCTGATATAAATTTAATTTTGAGTGATAAAAGCTGGCAATGTGTACCAAATAAGAGATATATATATATATTTTGGAAAGTTTATGTAGGAAAGGTTTTTCTATTTACTATAAATAATTTGCACCTGAAAATGTATTAGACTATTTTTATATCTCTATTATGAATTAACATACATAATAGTATGTTAATACTAATATCATATAATACATATTAGCATAATACATATGTTAATATGTAATATCTCAAATATCTATTGACACATCATCACATAATTACAGGATGGATGATCCGGCCACTTTATTCATCAGTGTTAATGACCTACTTTTCGTTCCATGATAATCATTACTTTCGGTAATCTTGGAAGCAAAAATAAATAATAAATAATATCAAAATGGTAATAATATTATTATTATTTATTAATATTGTAATAATAAACGGAAATTAAAAATTATAGCCAAATATAAATCGAAAGATAAATCTGCGATAATGGTAACTATTTCTTTATAAAAAAAAAATATGTATCGCAATCAATATATATATAACATTTATGTAAAGATAACTATAATTTATGAAAATACAGTGTGAACCACATTAAAAAATACAATAATTTCATGCTTTTTTCGGCCTTGCTATCTATAAATCGTGCATTAATTTATTATTAAAAGTTAGTTCATATTGTTGGTTATTCTCAATGGCTAAAATTGATTCATATATATGCAAATAGAGGTATATATAACTGTATTTTCACACATAAAAATAGATAGCTATATAAATTATGTCGATAAAGTTTTAAATAGAGAATGAATTGTTTAATAAATGTTGGGTATGACAGGATTGTCGATGAGAGAGATGTCAATTTAATGCGGCGTTGATTTCATATTAATGTATCTAAAAGTATTATTGAAATCAGCTTATTTATATGAAATAAAGGTTTAAAAGAAAGTTTTTATTTATGTAAAATATCGGGCATTTTTTTTTTCTTTTAGCTTGATCTATAAACTATGTTCTGCATAAAAACTAGCATCCTTCTTGTTTTTACTCGTTAGTCGATAGTAGTAGGTATATCGGGGGAGGACAAACCACTTGTTTGAATCTTGCAGTATGGCCACTTAATTGAGCCCTTGTTCACTAACCCTGTATGGAGTTCAACCACTTCACACACCAATGCACTGCCGAAGCGAATAGGGTGTGATCAATAATGAACCATGAAAATCAAAGGGCCAAGGCATGGGATCGAACCCGAGATTCATAGATATGCGAGCAGATGTTACTATTGACTTTAACACCACGGTTTCTCTGAATCTCTATCCTTCTATATTATTTAGTATGTAAATAATTTGTTGCTCTTTCTGTATATCCCTATAAACTTTAATACTTAAACTAAACAAAACTCCAAGAGTAGAAATAATCTGTTTATTGTTCAAAAATTAAATTGCAATGTCAATATGAAAAACTGTCATATCAATAATTATTATGGACAGGTTTCTACCGCAATTGTAGGATATCATCATACTTCCAGCGAAATATCGGTAACAAAATATTTCTCTTAGTGTATCGATCAGTCATCAATATCATACTGTTACAAAAAAATCTTCATCAAATTTGTATTTACCCTTTATGCTTGGATCGGTTCTCATCATCATATCATTATTTTTGCTGAAAAGAAAGATCTTCAATAATAAATAATTTTTTGGTTCATCGATCGATTATCACACTTGCAGCTAAATAACACCCGGGCGGTTAAACCTCAAGAGATAGCATGTAGGTAAGTCCATTGTACAAACCAGGTAACCGTATTGTTTAACATAAAATGGGAGAGGATTGACCACTTCGCGCGTCCTCTTGATATGATCATCAGTTTGAAACTTATATTTACCTCCCTGGGAGTTTTACATCACCAGATATATCGGTAAATGGCATTGATTCTCGTCTAGGGATTGCGAGTTCACTATCCGCCTGGCCGATCCCTGCAGCACAGGCTTATGTTTTTTATTTAAAAATGTTGTTGCTACTGTAAACAAATGGATTATTGGTTTTACTTTTTTTTTCCAAATTTGACCTCCTTTTATTCACTAGAACAAGTGCTAGTAGGCGATAACGTTGAATTTTGGGGAAAATTTAAAATATTTTACTGAGAACTAGACATTTTACTCTCTCCAAACACAGAAATCATTTGTTTAATTGTTTAAAATTTCGACTTTATTTGCATGAAATGAATATGTCGAGTAATACTTAGTAACTTGAGCCAAGTTTGACGGATTTTTGTCATAGATTAAATCCGTAGATTAATCTTTGAGTCAAAACAATCTATAGAATTTAAGACAATTTCTTAAATTCTGTTGTTGTTTTAGGTGGATATATTCGCACCATTTGAAGAATTCTTTTATCTTTTTGCTATTTCATGCATAGTTCTTGAATGTTCATATCTTATTCATGTTTTATTGTTTTCTACCAATAGTTCTTTCTTTTGTCTGTAGATTTGAATCATTATTTGTCTCCTGACAATTGTAATCTCAAGTTAGAATCATCTTCTTGATCAAACAAAAGACAGGGTCGACAAACCGCTCCTTTTATTATATCAAGAATATATTCAAGAAATTGTATGTCAATTTAGAAGTAAGTTAGTGTGTCAACAATATTAAATCCTTGTATTAATGTGATTTCTTATTTTTCTACATTTTATAATTATTACTGTTCTATATTTTAACGTGACAGCAGTTTATCTACTTGTAAATTATTTGTAACATGCACTAACAAGTTCTATAAAAAAAAACAACAAACTAGTTTGACATTTCACTATTGTAAAAATAAGATTTTACAATAGCAATGCTTCACTCTTTAGTTAATCGTTATGTTATGCTACTTTCACAAACTACTGCAGCACTAAAGTACTTTTAATATTACATTATACCCAACTTAGGTTTATACAATTTAATCGCTGCAGGCTACAATAAAAAGATGGCTTTATAGATACAAATAAATTACAGTATGTATAATATATAGCCCATTGATAGGTTTTACAAGTTTATAAAATCGTTTACATTAATGACGTATATTATATAGAATACATATTTATACGTAGAGCTTTTTTGAATATATTTATTATTTATATTGTACTTGATAGATTTATATTACTATAAAAGAAATAGTAAGTAATGATTAGTAATTATTAATATAATAAATATAAAATAAACTATAGGTATTTTTTTACATCATTATATTTCCCATCGCTCCCCTTTATCTTTATCTATTGAATTCTGCATTTATTTTTTTTTAATATACAATCTTTTTTGGATGAACGTATAATTACGAACTACCAAAAGAAAGCATTTGTTTGTTCACACACTGGAATGTAAATATACTTTATTATATTCACCTTAAAATCAGCATGGTAATAAAGTAATAAACTTAATTTTAATTGTTAAATTAAAAATGATTAATTTGAATTATTAAACGATTTGATTGAGTTTGGGTTGAAATTATTTTAGAACACACAATGTTATTAAGTAATAAAATTAAATAGCATAATAAAACAAGGTAATAAAAATAAAAGAAAATAGATCAGTTGTAGTTTACCGTGACTTAAATGTTCAATGCATTCCAAAGTTGTAAAAGTGGAGCTTGGCTAGGTACGGTTTTTCTTCTATTTTTACAACGTTGCAATTTACTTTATTACCGTACTCAGTACTCGGGCTATTGGGTGCGTGATGCGAGTGTTTAATTGTTTTTAAATTTGTGTTTTTTCCTCTGATCTTGTTTTAAATGATGCGTAACGGTAGGTAAAGAAAGTCGATACTGACCGGTTGAAAGCCTTGTCAATCTGTTACTTAGTTCCCTCTCTCTCTAATAGCGGCCTTCTCAAGGAGGGAGCCCAAACCTTGTGGTGGGGCACCTGTTCCTTCCTTCAAAAACTAACCAATGGCAATTAACTATAATATATTTTCGATAGTAGAGCCCGAAGGAAGATGCCAACTCTTTTGGAAGCGAAGGGTAAAACTTAAAGTTTCCGAAGTTAGTTAAAATTAACAAATTTTTGGCAGGGAACTAGCTACAGTGGGTTTGACTAGATGTAACATAGATTGGTTAATCCTGTACACCAATTTCAGGGAATGTTCAAGCTAAAGTGTTCTGGACTTGATGTAATATATCATAAATGTTAATGCAATGCACAATTTCTTGAAGGAAGCATAGTTAATTGTGCTTAACATGGTGAAGCATTAAAAGTGGTTAATGCAATTTACCAATTTTCTCGGAATATTCAGCTATAGTGTATTGGCACTATGTGACATCAGTAGTGGATAATACTAATTCTAGGACAATCCTTGGTACAAATGTGGGATGAAAAATTAATTAAATTTCTTCTAAAATTGATACGTCAGCATGTTACATTAGTGGCTTTTTCCGATGAGATGTGATATGTGACAGAAAGATCTACATCATAATACAACTGAAAATTAATCAGTTTGATAAGAAATCACAATAACTAATAATTAATTATAGACCACTGTTTATCAGTTATCAAATTATGATCCAATAATGTGGTCGAAATATGAGCTCTATAGTGATTTGTTGACAGAAAATGAATCAATTTTTCTCTTTGAGTTTTTAATTTCATGATGTAAATCCCTTATTGCTTTCAATTCACCAATTTATTTATATAGAATCCCAATTAACACTCACTCAAAACTATAACCATAAAATGTTGTAGAAAAGGTTCCTCTTAGCTCTTAAGTGCCCGCTAAGAAATATTTTTACGATCTTGATCCAAGATGTCGGCCATGTTCATTGTACATGTACCATTTTTCATGAAGATATCCCTAAAATCAATTTCATTTGAACCTTGATATTTGTAAATTAGCTTTCTTTTAATATGATAAACAACATAAGTGAAAGTTTTACAATCGGTAATTTTGAATTAATATGATGGCCCTTTTATTTTTTATTTATTTGAAATCCTTTGAAGGTTCCTCAATGACATAATTATATTACCACTTCTTTAAAACAGAAAGCTCTGGTATCAAGATATTTTGGCATCCGTCAAATTACAAAATAACACATCGTAACGAAGTACGGGAATCCAAACCTTATAACATAAGCTTTGGGCCGTGGCTCTACTCTCATGGTGTCTACCTTAGCTGAAAGTATTTAATTTATTTAAATGACTTAAAATCTGGATGCAATGTAAATATTTCCTTTAAAATGTTTTTATGCTATGAGCTGGCTATAATAGTTGTTTTAAGCTAGTTGCCCAATTTAACTCAATTGAATTCACTATAGGTTGTGATACTTAGATTTCCTTTCTAGTAGAATTATCTTTTTAATATGAGTGTAGCTGAAAGAAACTTCTCTTCGGAATTCGAAGACTATGGTTTGAGGGCTTGTAATGTACAGGATAGTTTTATTATAATTTTTTAGAAACATTGCCATAATTCAATGTATAAAAACAAATTTTTATCAATAATATACGTATTATTGAACTGTGCAAAATACACACTGTTAAATAGAAAATAATCGGACACGAAGCTTCTCACACAGCCCGATTCCTCCCCGAGTGAAAAAAGGTCACATCCCGATTCCTCCCATATACCTAGATTAACAAATGTCCAATAAATACATTGTATATTTATGTATTGGTTTATATTTAGATAACTTTTTACTTTACATGGTTTACATAATGGACATTTTATTCCATTAATTTTCTGTTTGCTTCCTAACAAAAAGCAAAGTACACATGAATACTTATTCAAGTCCCTTTGAGAATATTGCTCTAGAATAGTCTAGAATAAAGGAACAATGTTAAATCCTAAAAATATATTCCTGGATTTTGAAATCACATTGCATAATGCAGTAAAAAATAAATATATTTTTTTATACCGTCGTGCTTGGTTGCCGCTTTCGTCTAAAGCAATCGTGGTACAGAAAAATCCAATCCCTTATGGCTTAGACTGACACGATGCTTTAGAGATGAAGAGTCAGAAGAGGGCCAGTATTTAAGAACTATATTTGGTTCACTGTTCTTAGATCCATCTGAAGAAGGAAACTTCGTTGCATTTCCTATTTTGTAAGTTCAAGACATAATACATTTTCTACATTTTGTTTAAAAAAAAATGTTATGTAAGTTATGTATTTTTTATGCCAGTAAATAATTTGGGGATCAATCGGGATGTTTAAAATTCAGCTGTCAATTAAAATGGGGAGGAATCGGGCATCCCCGAAGGTAAGGAATAGTAAAAACCTCTGCTTGTTCTTAAACCAATAAAAAAATATATCATTTTCTTAGCTTTTTTTACAGTGTGTTCAATTGTTTGAAAATTTTAAGAAATGATCAAACGTAAACTGGAATATCACCTTATGTTTTTTTTTAAATCGTTATTATTTAAAAGTTAGTCTATTTGTCTAAAATAAACGATCTGCTTATACCAAAAAATTGTTCATCCTGAATATTAATTTTAATAAAATATAATGAAACGTCGTGATAACAGCGTGGACAAATTAAAAGAAAGGATTACACAGGCCATTGCCAATATTGTTCAAAATGCTTGTTTTGAGTCAAATCCATCCTTACATATCTTAGTTGGAGCTAGATTTTATTAATATTTTTTTTATTTTTTGACTTTGAGCTCTCATAGCGTCCACAATTTTTATTTATGGCTGGAGGGCTCAAATCTCACACTAATACTCTTTAACACGAGTATTTATTTGTTGAGAACAAGAGAGTAAACTTTTCCCGAATGATTCGTGTCACGTGACTTCTTATTAAAAAATAATTGTTATTGTGTTGCATATTATTTGAAATTTGTACTTAAGGGCAATTTGGACTTCTGCCTCAATTTATAGGGCTCTGTCATTTGTTTCTTTTTAAAAAAAATTGTACTTTTATTTTTGTTCCGAATTGTATTGTATTAACCTGAGCACACGGCACACGGAATTTGGGCCGAATTCCAGCCAGCATGCTAGTGTATCTTTTCTTCATAACATTGTATTATATAATACTCTACATTCTATGTGTTATTCTTCGTCGGTCTAATGCATATTAAGGGGAAATTCAGTGGCCTTGCTCCCTCCAGTGCCTAGTAAAAACCAAGATACGCAGCAAAAAGGAATGATATCCCCATCTAAACTATTGCTAAATTCTTGGCCATTGTTGTCGTTTAGAATGAGACTTATACTTATAGCATCAAAATCATGTTCACTCACATAGGAGTTACGCAGATGATGGGAAGGGGAGAACTCAAGAAAATAAAAAAGTTCCATACCCCCTCCCAAAAAAGTCATCATATCAAAGTAGTGATATCTGCATTGCGGCTAAGTCTGTTTTATGCCTCATTCAAAAACTGGCCAAGTGTTGATGAGTAATAAAATAAAGAGAGGTGAAGTGAGGTTATGGACTAACGAAATAAAGAGCAGGCCACAATGTTGATATCACTACTTATCACGTTTTGAGGTCCCCAGAGTCCAAAAAAGTTGTTTTTAAAAAATGACTATCTGTCGTCTGTTCAGACGCCTCGAGCCTAAACTACTGGGCCGATTAGGACGAAATTTGGCATACTTGTTCAGAAAAATCATACCCCGAGGTTAAATCGAGAAATGAATTTTAGCACCAAATTTTGGGGCGCTACCCCCCAAAAACTGTGAAAAAATTATTTCTCGAAAACGGTTCCAACCATTTTGATTAAAAAAATTTCTAAAATGTAGTTCATTCAAATACAAATCGAACGATAAAAGCCGTTTTCCTGGGAAAAATCAAGTTCCTGAGAAAATAGCTTATAATGCGGACGGAGAGTTCCGGGTTTCGATTTCCCTCCCAGAAGAAGTTATTTTTATGATAAATTTTGATGAAATGTTCAATAATAATTAAATGTGCATACGAAAACTAATAAATGGAAAACACCGGGCTAAGTAATTATGAACTCGTATATGAGAAAGTTTGTCTCAGTAGTCTCGGACCGATTTTTTTGGAGAAGGTCTGAAACTTTTTTCTCTTCTTCATAGTTCTCTCCTTGCCTTCACGTATCCTTTTTTACTTTCTCATATATTTTTTTAGTGGTGATTTAATATTTACTGGTTTTGTGTAATTTTGAAACACATGTCTGATAATATTTTTCGATACTATCAACAATTCCAGTAGTTTAGTCTTAGTAATTTTTAAATATTTTAAATAATCAAACACCTTTAACAAAAAACCAAGCAAATAATATTATTTTAAGTTGCTTAAGCTTTAAGGCAGGAGTTTTTCTTAAAGAATGACTTTTCTCATAATACCCATGTTTATTTTCCTTATCATTACTCTATCGTGATACACTTTACCAGGTCCTATACACACAATATATATACATATTCATATATATATATATATATATATATATATATATATATATATAACACTTTACCAGGTCCTATACACACAATATATATACATATTCATATATATATATATATATATATATATATATATATATGAGTGTTTGTGTGTGTGTGTGTGTGTATATGTGTGTGTGTGTATGGAAGCTTTCTTAGTTTATTTTTATGAATTATGCTACGTAAGGCTTATTAATTATCAAAGAGATTCGCGGTTTACTTTTGCTCAGATACACTTTAAGGTTGAAATAATGTAATATTATACTGAATATATTGACTATATTGAGATTATATATCTTTTTACACCCTTCAAAATAAATTATCTTCATTGTTACTTTAATTTTTTATTGTATACATTACGTTTTTTTTAAAAATCTGTTTTAATATTTAATATACATCAGTCTAAAGTCTAAAGAATTGACTTAGACGATAATTGGCATTTAACATTTATATCCATACATTTGATACATCATCCTCTGTCATAAGGCATGTTTACTTTCCTTATATAGATACAATACAGAGAAAGTATTGTGATCTTGCTAAAATTAGATTTTGTTATTTTGATGGAATAACTTCTTAAGTTCCTTGAGTCCATGAAGATACCTACTTAAAAAATACCGTAATACGTGAGTGGAGAGTCTAAATTACTAATTATTTACTACGTTCACACATTGTTTCGGATCCAATTCGTTTTCAAAACGATTCGCGTTCATACAACAAAAATTACAGGTGATTGAAATATTTGTTTTCGATATTTCATAACGGTGACGTCACGAGTAAAACCTTCTTTGTTGTTACCTAATATGTCCGCGTATTTGTACATTTTATTTACAAGTTATTAAAAGTTTTTACAGGTTCTTTATAGTATTAACTTTTGTTTAACAACGTTTTTGCAGTTTAAAAAAAAAGAAACGGAAGCTCACGAAAACAAAGAACTTGAAAAGTGGAAAAGAGTAAAATAACCTGATATCTCGATCCCCTCCACGGCCTGTTCATAGGAGCGTTTTGAATTCGATCCCCCGTTCCGAACTCGTATTTTTGGTGGAGCGGATCTAAACCGATACGATCCGTCGATCTCCGTTTTGAACTAGCGGATCGTCGAATTACTACGTTAATTTTTATTAAGTTATAACCAAGATATTAACTTTAACTCTAAATTTGGTGAGCTGCCTGTTCCAAAATGTATAGTTTTTATTTCTATACAAATTAAACCACTTTCGTGGAAATATTTAGTTTCCTAGAGGATAGCGCACAAAGATTAAGGATGGTCACAGTGAAATTATCTCTATCCTAAACTGTTGGTAGCTTAATTATTTAACGCAACCATGTTTGGTACATAGCGCAATTAAATTAATGAATAATAAATGTTTATATTTAAATTTAAAATTACATAAAACATTTTTCTTGTTTGCACTTCATGTAATTTATTTTTAATAAGTGTCATATTTTTATTGTTATAGGTTTCGAGTTGATGGGATTATTTAACTGCTTCCGTTTGTAATAAGACATTTTCAATTATACAGAATGATTTTACGACAACTAGCTTTTATGTTCTTCCTGAATAAAGATTATTACTTTGAGGCTACAGAAGGATCAACAAATCTTTTCTGTATCCGTAAGTGTTTTTCTGCATTTTCTTTTCTGCAATCAAATAATGATAACGTACGTCCCACGTCCCAATCATCTAAAAGGTCAGGGAGTCTTGCATTTCCGCTGTAAAATTAAATGAATGAATTTAGCCATTTTCGACAAAATCGTGGAAATAACAGATTTGTAATAACATTGGTGCACTATCATCAGCCATTATAGTAAATGTGCTAAAATTAATCGCGAATTCTTAATAAACTGTATTGTTTCTGTACACTTCGCTTTTTAATTCATCGTTAGGTTAGAGTTAATTGTTTTTAATAAAGGCACTCATTTACTTGGTTACCAACCCAAAATTACTTAAATGTGAAAATATTTCCTTGTCTTTATAGTTATTATCACCTTTATACACAAAAGTGTGATTTTCCTCCGTCCCAAAGTTCTTTGGACTAAATGTCCCTTTGTCTTAATATTTATTTTGAAAAATAATTATTTATAAGTGGTTGGAAATGTGGGTTGGGTAACTAATAAATCTGTACCTTAATTAAGTGTGTATGTTGCCGGCCTTCATCATCAAGTCAAAGTTAATTCATATTATTACCCCAAATTAACACCCTCTAGTCTGATTTAATAGTTCAACGAAGAATATGACACATAAATTTTGCATATTGGAACGTTAGAAATTATTTATAAGTATAAATAATTAAAGTTATGTTGAGGGCAATGTTCAAATCTCAAAACCTTTATAATAATTATAACTAAATATTAATTAAAGAAATATAATATAATAGTAATAGTCAATTTAAGTTAGTATTTATAGGCAATTAACCTCTAAAAGTAAAATTGATGGCAATTCTTTAAATTGTTACTCCCCTTATAAAATCAGAAGTGTGATATTCCTTTGACCCAAAGTACATTTACAGGGATGTAGACTAAACATCCCTTTGTCTTAATAGTTATTTAGTCAAAGTCATTTATATTCTAAGAAAAGCATATAGGGGAGTAACAATCAAAAGATGTACCAAATTGATAATACAGCATGTCATGTTTACCACTTATAAATAATTATTTTTCAAAATAAATATTAAGACAAAGGGACATTTAGTCCAAAGAACTTTGGGACGGAGGAAAATCACACTTTTGTGTATAAAGGTGATAATAACTATAAAGACAAGGAAATATTTTCACATTTAAGTAATTTTGGGTTGGTAACCAAGTATTGCTTCCTATGATTTTTTATTGATCTTACTGAAGGTGACAGAAGCAATGTGATCGTTCTAAAGAATGAAAAAGACAAATAAAATCCCGTGTCTGTCTTTCGGTCTGTTCACAATTTTTGCGAGCCAGAATATCTTAAAAATCAACTTGTCTAATTTTAATGAAATTTATATGATAAGTCATAATTAGCCCATGTTGTGTCACATAGGTTTCAACCTTCTTCCCATTTGTTTCTCTCCCACATGTGCACAAACATACATTTATTTACGCTTATTTCTTCATAAGTACTCATCTGTTTTTTAATAAATTTGATGGTTTGTCGACAGTTTCCTGCAGATAGCCCTAGATTAATTTCAGCCGTCTCCGCTAAAGGCAGGGCGGGAAGCAATGTCGAACTCATAGTCGATGAGGTACGAGCTATAGTTCGTCGTAATCCGTTGTCCCTACTCCTACAATAATTTCCGATTTACCGCCCTGACCATCGGAGAGAAAAGTCTTATGTGATCGTTCCGAAGAACGAAAATTTTTTTTCTCCGATCTCAAAACTTCTAAGACAGAATCCGTATCAGGGGACATCTTTAGTTTAGAGTCTGTCGGCCTGGCCTGTCTGTCACTCAATTTTTAAGAAACAAAATCCAATATTTTCAAAAATTATCCGTCCGATTTTAATTAAATAGATGGTAGGTAGTAATGAGGTCATTGTTAATCCCACGTAAGTTTTAAACTTTCGCGCCCATTTGATCGCACAAAAATACAATTATTTGCATCAATATCTTTAAAAGTACTCACCAGGTTTTTTATGAAATTTAGATGGGTTGTCAAAAGTAGCCCTTAGATAGCCCCAGATTAATGTCAACCGTCTGGGCTCTATATAAATATTTGTTTTTTTTTTTTTTTTTTTTTTTTTTTTTTTAAGAACCATTTTATTTTAAGAATATAACATTATAAAAATAAATAAACAATACATTAAAACATTTGTAATTAAATACATACTTACTTCACTTACTTTAAATACATGGTTACTTCTTACGGTAAGACAAAAGCCTGTGTTGTAAGAAGGAGTAGATACTTAATTCTCAATATGTTTAGTTTATAGAAAATCATATTGTTCTTTCATTATTAATTATTTTTATTTTTTATATTTAACTAACTAGTATATTATTTGCAGTTGATATATTTATTGTATTATTTTTATTTTATTATTAATTTTTTTTATTTTTTTTTATTTATTTTTTTTTTTTTATTATTCCAGATAATGGATTATATAATGTTTAATTTTATTTTTGAAGAGTTTGGGTGAGTTTGTGTAATTAGTGATATTTTCGGGTAGTTTGTTGTACATGGAAACACTGGTATATTTCCAGTATCTTTGAGCTGTTGTTGTTTTATATTTTGGTATTTCGTATTTTTGTTTATTATTGGATCTTGTAATATGATCATGTTTAAATATTGGTATGTTATGTGTTTTATTGCATAGCTTAATTATTGCAGCTAGTTGGTATAGTTTATCTAATTTTAATAAAAAATGTTCTTTAAAGAGATAATCTGTAGGTTCTAGTCTATCTTTATGGAATATTATGCGTATTATTGATTTCTGGGCTCTTAACAGGGGGACAAGTGTGGTACAGGGGGCAGCTCCCCATGCTATGATTCCATATCTGAGTAAAGATTCAACCAAAGCATAATAAAGCATTTTAAGTTGATCTACATTTAGAAAGCCTCTAGTTGTTACAAATATATACATTAATTGCCTAAGTCTTTTTGTAAGGAGAGCTATCTGAGGTTTCCAGCTAAGTGTCGAGTCTACTATAATTCCTAAATATTTTACCGAACAACTTATTTCTATTTTTGGGCATTGGCATATATTTGGGTAAGAGGTGTTGCAGGTTTTTGTGTGAAGACTGATTTTTGGTGAATTTTTTGGCTGTCCGGATAAGTTCAATGAAAGCGTTAAAGCTTTAGTTTTGCTTACATTTAAAGATAATAAATTTACGCAAAACCATTCATATAATTTATTTATATTATTTTCTGCTTTTAGGCTGACATCATCCCATGAATCTCCCCAACATATTAGAACAGTGTCATCCGCAAAACAAATTATGTCACCATCTACGCGTACGTCTTGTATATCATTTATATAAATATTAAATAATGTAGGACCCAAGACTGTACCTTGAGGGATAGAATATTCTGATGAAAAAGAATCACTAACAACACCATTTACTATCACTCGCTGTTCTCTGTTGTCAAGATATGTCCTGAACCACTGCAGCATTTTTCCTTCAACACCAATATTTTTTAATTTCTTAATTAATTTGCTATGGCTTATTGAGTCAAAGGCTTTTGCTAAATCAATAAATATAGCTAAAACCTTTTTTTTGTCATCCAGTTTCTCTATTGCTTTTATGATGAATTCTGATATGGCGTCATCTGTGCTTAGATTTTTCTTAAAACCAAATTGTTTACTGTATAATTTCTGATTTTCATTCAAAAATGTTGTAAATTTTTTTTTAACAATTTTTTCCAATATTTTTGATATGTTAGAGAGGAGAGAGATTGGTCGGTAATTAGAAGGGTTGCTTTTGCTACCTGCTTTATGAATTGGGGTTATTAAAGAGATCTTTAATGCTGCGGGGAAGACTTCTGTACTCAGGCTAAGTTTAGTTATATGCAGTATTGGCTTTAGTAATTGTTTCATATGTTTCTTAATAACAGAAACTGTTATACCATCATATCCAGGCCCTGATCCTCCGCGTAATTCAGCTATTGCTTCTAAAATATCCTTTTCATTAACTTCACACCACGTCCATTTCATTTCATTACATTGCTTTCTGTCACATTTTTCCTCTCTAATGTCTTTGTTATCAATCGATTTAGCCATATTTTCCCCGACAGTACTAAAAAATTCACCTAGAATGTTTGAAGCTCTAGTTGGTTCCAAAGTCGCATCACATGTATCGCTGCCATATTGTAAGGTTTTAATAGAAGTTGGTGGTTTTTTTTTGTTGTTTACCGCTTCATTTATAATGTTCCAAATATTTCTGATACAATTATTTCTCTTAATTTTCATACTAAAGTAGTCATTTTTTGCTTTGTTTTTAATGTGTTTTAGTTTAGTTGTGTATTTTTTTAAATACCCTTGTAATTTTAAATTAAATGGTTGTTTCTTGGTTTTCTGTTTTAACTTGTCTCTACGCCTGATAGATACTAATATACCTCTAGTGATCCATGGTTTCAGTATGCGGAATTTTCCTTTTTCTGGTCTAAGTGTCTTATGTACTGAAGAATTTTCTATAAAATATCGCAATTTATCAATGAAGTTATTAGTACTTAAGTTTACATCTGTATTTCCTATAACTTCTTCCCATGTTTCTTCTTCAATAAGTATTTTGAGTTTTTCAAAGTCTGTAACGATTTTGATTGAGTCCGATATTTCATTGTCCATGTCTGGTGGGTGTGCTTCTTTAATACGGTTTAATCGGACCATGGTAATTTGATACTTTTAATTTAAATTTTAAAGTAAATTTAAATACGTCGACAAGTGAGCAGTGTGCGTTAATTTCTTTATTTCTATTTAGCTATGGATTTTTTATTAGTTTAATAAATATCCATTACATTCTTTTCTCCTTTCTGTAACAATCTTTTGTTCTGAGCTATGTAACCAGAAATCCACCAGTATTTTTGCGAAAAAGTTTACTGATGTCTGAAACCTATTTCTGCCTTGGAATTTTTAAATTGGAAACATTATACTAGTATATTAATGTAGATAAGTTGTGTTGTATGTGTTAGAGATTAGATATAGGGAAGATGTTTAGAACAAGAGTAGTTAAGGGTGAGAGTACCCGGGACTCGGGGCACTATGACACTCCTCCCTTCATTCTCTTCCCCTTGAACCTAATTCACTAGTATACATTAAAAATCCAGCAGCGGTACAGTAGCGTACGGCCTTGTCCCGTCAAATCGTTCTTAATAAACCCAGCCTCCAATTTAAATATTTTAAATAATTTTTATATATTTAGCACCTACTAATGCTTCTTAAGGGCGGCTAGTTTTTAGAATTTTGAATTTCGTTCATGAAAATACATTTTTTTGACTTTTAGGGATTTTTTGGGCTAAAATAAACCAAAGAAAAAAATCTAAACTAGCCGCCCTTTGGAATTTAGTTGTGAATCTTATGTAAACAAAAATCAGCTCTATATCTCTTAAAATAGAGGCCCCATTTGTTAACTAGAAAAACACTACAGGCCCTGCCTTAATATATTGTTCTAAATTGGTCATGCAATGTAAAACATCAAAACAATTTTTTCAGATTTATAAAAGGAGTGAAAATTAAAATAAATTAAGACAATAATCGTTATCAAATGCATACAATCATTAAAGTACACACGGTAGGTCGCGAGGAAGCTATGTGCCACACTTATTGGAAGACTATAGTTCAAAATAGGCGATGTATAAAATTTCCTTATTTTTTTACAAACATAGTAACTTTTATTTTACTACGTTTTTATTAGCTTGATTTCTTGTTTGTTTGTTTGCTTGTTTGTCCAGTACAAATCTTGCAATCAAATTTTAACTAACATCCCGAGTAGCTAGACATTAGAAACTTTCAGAATAGCTCAGAACACAATGACAATGCATTATTTTAATACTTTTAGTCATCTTTAAGCAGAATTTAATTAGTTTTCAGCAAATTTTGCTGTATGGAAAGTTAGTTCGGAAAAAATCCGCACGTTTTTTTATTTGTTTTGACATGTCCCATATTTACAATCTTTATTTTGACAAGTTTCATATTGATTTTTTATTTAGTCAATGAAAAAGTTAAAAACGTAGTATATAAAAAGTTCTTTTTATCTTGTAATTATTTTACTTCGTTTTTATTAGCTTGCTTTCTTGATTGTTTGTGTGTCTGGTACAAATCTTGCAATCGATTTCTAACTAACTTCCTGACTAAGTAGAAAGCTAAAACTTGCACAGATTTTGTATCTCCGATGACAATAAAATAATCAGTAATTAGATTAACCAAATTATTATTATTAGTCGATAAATCACTAAAATGTTTAGTGATTTTTTTTAAAAAAAATCAGTTGTAAATAAACACGAACAGTGACTGCTAAGGAAACCCACAAGGAAAATTTAAAAACGTAGAATATAAAATAGTATATTATGTTACTAGGCTGTGAAGTGAGTTTTTTCTTTACCGCGGCAATTACATTTACTGTCGAGCAAAGCGAGACAGTAAATATTGCCAAGGTAAAGAAAAAACACTTCACAGTCGCGTAGCATATGCTATTTTTTCCGAGGTAGCAGACAATGAAAAAACATGAAATATTAATCACTAATCAATATATAATAATAACTAATATATAATTAATCAATAGCACAAATAGTTCATTACTGGATCAGTAATTTTACACCACTCTAATTATTTATCTAAAATCTATGCTGTTATTAGTATAGTCTTAGCTATTATTCCAAATAACTTTTGATTTGGTTCTTGATAAAGTACTTTATATTACACTGTTTATGTTAACAGCATGGTGTCATAATCTATTATTAATAATAAAAATAATATTTGGCACTACCACCCATGATGGGCTTGGATCTGAAAAGGCCTTATACAACAATATGTTTATGCATGGCACGGGGTTAGTGTGTCGCTCAATCAGCATTTATAAAACTTAGTATTTACGTCCGTAGCCTGATAGACGCCACTTTACTTAAGTAGTTACCCATTATTAAAGCGATGCTTGGTAAACACCAAGCTTGGGCCCCTTGCCGGAATCGGGAATTAATTTTATTTAATGTTGTCGCCAAACTCTTTAAACAAGAATGTATTTTAGTTTTTTTATTAGACTGCAGTGCAGGATGGAATATATGTATAAAAATATAAAGACTAAAATGGTTAGGTTTAGTATATTACTACAGTACATATACTTAAATACTACACTAATAATATATAAGTATACTATAAAAATATAGTATATTGTTGCATATGATAGCACTAGCAGAGTACCTGGCGTTGCGTTGGTTCATTTAATAAGGGTGCCAGTAGTATTTATTGTAGCCAAATCTTTCTTTGCAATTTGTAATTTAGTTACTATCTCTGTTCTTTGTTTAATTATTTGTTAGCAAATGTATCTCTTTTGTAACAATACTAGGAAAAGAGACTTAAGCAAAGTGATGAACGATGCCCTTTTCTTTATACTTTTATCGTCACTGCTCAGATCTTTAATATAATTCGTGATGGTACACATAGCCTGTGATAATTCAGACGCTCCAAGGAATACTTAGTAAATATTTAGTTCAAATCGGTCCAGTGGTTTTAGAGATTTGCGTCAACTTACAAATAAAGTACTCGAAGAATAAAGACTGATTTAACGTCTTTATAACAGCATCTGTGAGAACCTTTAACACTTTCCATAATCTTTGAATTATGGTCGCTAACGCTAAAATATTTATTGCCATCTCACAGAAAGAGAAATAATCGTCAAGCGGCGTCACGACTTGACATGATGAACATCGTAGTTATAGAATTAATAACGAGTAACTTACTAGACTTTTATTCGAGTCAAATAAGGAAAGTGGGTCTTCTCTATAGGACATGATGTGCATTATAAACATGAATCTCTCCTTGACAGTGGAGGCACGTAGGCACGTATTAAACGTCTTTCCATCCAACACCAAACGGCAAAGAACGGCCCTGTCAATGGTCCTGTAATTATTTGTAAATTGTACCGATTCATTATCTAGATTTTTCTTGTGTCCTACTTCGGGTAAGTAGCTAGAGGTAACTTTTGAGTTTTTAGTTCGCAGTTTTGAATAATTCCACCAACAAACTGTACAGTTTTTCTTCTTGTACTAAGAGGAAATATTGCAAAATAACATTTTTTTATGATGATGATAATTTAAAAATGTATTTATATAGTTATGTTTCCATTGTTGGAAGTTTATAAACCAGATAGGTTTATTTAAAAATGTATGTGTGGTTGCAAATAGGGTAAATTCCTTCTTTTAAACTTCATTATCACTATACTGTAGTTAAATTTGAAAAATATTTTAACACGTTGAGTTTGTTTCAGCAGCGACACTTAAACTTAAACAATCTTACAAAATCGTTTTTTTATTAAAAATAAATATTGTGGTTCTAAGGTTGAAAAAACCTAGTCGATAATAGAGCATTGAAGCTTAAGGCTTAAGGTGAATCTGAAGGTAGATCTAGCGTAAGTTGGATGCCCTAACGACCTGTTTAGAGGCCGCGGCACACCACGACTTGCTATCTGATCGGCATGCAGGGAGCGTACCTGACTCGCAGCGCATAACTCTAACACTGTGCTGCGCTGGAAACCAACTTATAAATATATTAATGGAATGCTTAGAGAAAACAGAGCATCGGATCATTAGTTACACGATCCATCAGCATTCTGGTTCACCGCCTTACTGATGATTCATTATAACTTCATCGTAAATATCTGAGTTAGCATTCATAAATCCTTAGTACGTACATTTTATTTATTTTTATACAACGGTTTTCAGTGTATCTTTTAAAGAATCTTCTATTTCTAACCATACTTTATGTTTTCTCTAAAATCTAATTAAAAGAATCTCTCACTAGATAGAGGAAAATAAACAATCTTCTTATTAGGAAAGTACATTTAATTAGTTGTTTTTAAATTGAAAGGCGTTGTCGTAAAGATTATGAAACCATTTAATCCAACTCGCAAGCTCGGAGGTAATATCATCCAACATTTCACTTTTTTCTCGTTATTAGTAGCTTTAGACGAGTATATAAGTTAATCTCTATATTTTTAATGGCTCTCCCTTAAATTCTACTTGGAGTAGAGCTTCGACAACATATTCTTTGTGGGCCTAAAATCTAGAGACTCTTGCTAGGTCCTATGCCAGGTCCGTGCCTTTGCAATTAGTACCTGCCCTACTCCTCTCTCAAAGGGCATGTCTAAAATCCAATTAGGAAATAAACTAAATTAGACAATCTGTCTTCAAATCTCTGGATCGGTTCAGTTAAACCTCAAGGTCCAGTTTAGACAATATTTTTAATTTATATAAAAACTCTGTGAAATTGTTTTATTTATGTGACGTCATTTATAGTTATACCTAATAAATATACTCGTATTATAAAAGCTAACGCTCACTTTGCCGAGATGCGTCGCAACCGGGTCATTATTTATTTGTCTACATTTTGTCATTACACTATTCTTACTTTCTCATATAAAGAGAAAGTATTGTGAGTTTTTGGGGGCGCGACTAATATTTACAATAGATTCATATATTTTAATGGTAATTAATGGTCAATTACATTTCTCAAAATGTAGTTTTTAAAATGTATTTCTTTTTTTAGAGTACGTAAAGAAATAATCAATATGGCATTTCAAAACAATTTCTTAAACCTGAAATATATTTTAAGTATTAAATCAATAACTTATATAACATATAATGTAAGCTAATAAGATGTTAAATGATAATGGTGAATAATATACATTGAAGAATGCTGTCGTAGAATACTTATATCTACACCTTTTTAAATTCCTACATCTTTAAATATTTCTAGAGCAATATTTTGACCGATTCTGTTTTCAAATTGAGAAATAAAGCTAGTATTGATCGATGAAGTAATAACTAAAACGAATTATTCAATTAAAAAGACCCAATACTTATATTGAATTCACTTAAAACATTCAACGTCCAACTTATAAATAAAAGATATATTTATTTGTTTTTAAAAATATTTTTACAATTCATATTAGCGATTGACTTGTTGTAAAATGGAAACTGTGATATTTAGAGTATATATAAATGTATATAATTACACAATATTCTTTGACTCTAGAACCGTGACAGTCTGACATCGAGCCTTACTCTCTATCTCGTAATTAAACTGTCAATGAACAGTTCAGTTTGCGAAAAAAGGATATCATATCAACTTGTGCATTGCATTTAAATCCAATGAATTATTGATTATTTTTAATGGTTATTGAATAACCAGCACTATAATATTTTTAAAAGTTATTACTGCTATAACTCTATAATAGTGTCGTCAATGCGCATTTTTTTTTTTTTTTTTTTACGTACACATTTTTTATGTTTTTTATAAACAATATTATAAAAATAAGAAATTATCTGACAGTACATTTAATATATTTTTGATAACAATTATATTTTTTTTTCTATGAAGATATTAAATTATTTATTATAGATCCTACAGCTGTCAGTCTAACATTATCCGTGTTTTTCAACTTATCTTTAATGTTGAAGTCCATAAGTTTAATAAACTTGATAACATGCAGTAACCTCAAGATTTATAAGGTCCCATTCACAATCTGCATTTACATTCTCATTTTTAGTTGTTTATAGATCTGATATATGAATAGCTGAAAAAGCAAAAACGATTGAAGTTCTTATAATACTCAAGGAGATATTCAAAATAGTGTTTGACTAACATCAAGCTAGAATATTTTGTATTAGTAAATCTTTGCGGGTGTCTTTTAAGATTATGTGGTCGACTAAGTTGGTCTGCAAGACATAGCTTGGCAATAGGCATTTGAAAAAAACAAACCGGTGGAGAGAAGCCATGTCCCGTCCTTTATGGTGTTATTTCATGATCCTGAGTACGAAATTAGTTAGTAGACCAAAAATCAAGTTGATGATATTTTGTCACTTAATAGGCTAGTTAGTCAAATATTACTCCAAATCACAGAGGTCACCTATTAAGTGACTACCATCAACTTGATTTTTGGTCTACTAACTAATTTCATTCTAGGATCATGAAAATCACATTGTCCACCATAAAGGGCGGGACATGGTCGCTCTCCAACGGTTTGATTCTTTGAGATGCCTATTGCCAAGCAATGTCCCGCAGACGACTTAGCCACCCATATATTCTTACAATGGACCAAAAGATTTACTTATTCACAAAATTCTAGCTTGATGTTAGTAAAGACACTTTTTTGCACGCTATCTCCTGCACTATAAGCTAAGTTTTATTTCCAAGACGTATTATTTACTAAGATGTCAATTTATATTTTGAAGTTTCATTAAATTATTTAATTAATAATTTTTGAGTCATAATTAAATAAACATAATAATATGTTAATTTTAAATTTTATAGAAGCTGTTATGTTTTGTTTGATCAGGCTCAGTAGCGTACACAGAAAATTTTTTCGGGGGGGCCCAACTTAACCTTGAGTGACTATATGTGCGTTTAGCATATACCATAATTTATTATAATTTTAATTTCTACCCCTTTTAACCCAAATTTAGATTTCTAACCTCATATTTAATCAAATTAAAATCCTATTAGATAACAACTAAAAAATTGTCATACTTCTAAAACTTATAGAGGTTGTACAACTTTATAAAAACTCTAGCTATCAGACGTTAATATGGGTTTCAAATTACTTGTTGTAATCAATAAAAAACAATGTAACCATAGGTTAATACTCTGCCAGATAACGTGGCACTTAGCCCCTTCATGTACTATTTCGTATACTTTAATATTTTATGCCTTTAAAACCTATGATTTCAAAAATTCTAAGCCAGAAAACCGTTTCAGACATAGGGGAACATTTTGCGTCCCATGCATACCTTTCGCTCAATTTTTGCGATTCCACATCTTATATTAAAAGCCATTTGTCCGATATTAATGACATTTTTATGGTATGTCATTATTAGCCAGGTTATAACATTGCTGGATTGCTGGTCTCATATAAGTTGCAATATTCTGCACCTATTCGTTTCTCTTCCAAATGCGCTCAGACATACATTTATTTACACCTATATCTTAAAAAATACGCATATGACTTTTGTGAAATTTGAATGGTTTGTTTAACGTAGTCAGCAGATAAATCTAGACTAATTTCCAACGTCTGCGCACTTAAAATGTTGCTAGATTGATACTTTAATTAATGTAAAATAGTCTTTCAATTAGTGCATAATGGTTCCTAGCGTCCAATTTTGTAAACTTTAATGATTTTATTTGTCAAAATTGGTTTGATTTTTTACATGATTTAAAGTATCAATTTAGCAAAAATTATTTTCATCACATATATGAATTAGGTTCTGAAAATTTACCACAATTTCTTGAAATTAAAAATGTTTTGTAAATAATCTTCTATAGTTATTCTATTAGTTTTGTAATGGCGCAAAGATATCGATTTTAATGGATTTACACGTTCTAAGGTCCCCTGAGTCCAAAAAAAAGTTTTTTAGGAAAATGTCTATCTGTAGTCTGTCCAAGCGCGTGGAACCAAAACAAAAAGGCCGATAAATCAATTAAATGAGATATTATAGGAATTAAATTCGGTATCATTGTATTATGAGAAAGTTTTCTTAGATTTGTCGGACCGATTTTTTTGTACAGTTCATATTTATTTCCAAATTAACTGCCGTCCACTTGTTACACTGCTGTGTAACAAGTTGACGGCAATATTTTTTTAATAAAATATTTTATCTACGATTGATACGAAATATAAACATTATATCTCAGTTTAGATGCATAGAAAGTGATTCTTTTCGTAGCTGTATCCATTGCGCATGCGCGTTTCATAATCGTGCAATAAGGTGAGGAATTCCTCTTTTTTTCCGCCCTAGACCGGATAAAAAGAGGAATTCTTCACCTTAACGCACGATTAGCGAGTTTGTTTACATTTAACATATCTAATTTGCTGTTTGTTTAATTAAAGTAACTGTTTATATCAAGTTTTTAGTGAAAAACAATAAGTAATTAAGACGAAAATGAGGAGAATAATACGAATAATAAATAATTAATTCGGCACAAAATACAACTAATGAATTATTATGTCATCTTTATCAAAAGAGAAATAAGAACTTACATACAGGAAGTTTATTTTTTTTTTCTGTATTTATTATTAAAATCTACAATCGTAGATAAAGTACGGTACGCAACTCGTAAAACTGAGAAAACTCTCAACTGAGAAAATAGCTTAAAACGCGGATGGAGAGAGTCCGGGTTCATTTCCCCTCCCAAGTTATTTTTCTGATAAATTTTAATGAAATGTTCAATAATAATTAAATATACATACGAAAACTAATAAATGGAAAGCACTGGGCTAAGTAATTATGAACACTTATGGACTGAGAAAGTTTGTCTTAGTTGCCTCGGACTGACTCTTTTAAAAAGCTTCAGCAACGATTCAAGACTCATCGATGCCATCCTGTCGTTTATAAAGTAAAATTAAAAATAAAAGTAAAGTAAAATGGGGAGAAAGGACAAAATCTATTCACTAAAATACAAAAAGGAAATAATAGAACGACGCTAAGATGGAATGCTTAAATGACAAAAAAAAGAGAAGTAAGAAAAGAGTACACTAGGAAGGAGACTACAATCCAAGTTTTCAGTTAAACAATAACAAACCAGTTAACAATAGAGACTTAGAAACTAACTGATTAACAGGACAACACTCCAGTTTTTACATTCCTTTTTCAATACACTTCTATTGTTACCTACAGGAAAAAATAATAACTAGACATTATATTCACAGCATATATTTGAGCAATGATCTTTGAAGAGAAAACTAACTATACTCATTTATTTATTTTTTTAAAAAAACATCATACTTTATTGTATAATACAAAGTTACAGAATTCAAATATTAGCAATTTGCATAATATTTAAAAAAAAATAAACAATTGTATAATAATAACATAAGTGCAAAAATATTGTTGCTATACTCCTCTACTAGGTTGCCCGTGCGTAGAGGAGGAGTCCTTTATTTATTTAGAACTTACATTTCATGTAGAATTAAGAAAATCAAAGTATAGAAATGAACATTTCCTTGAAAGCTATTTTTATTTATTTAATTTTTATTGTGTGTTTTAATATAATTTATGTGTTAGTAAAATATGATTTTAGTTGTGTTTTGAAAGAGTTATATTGTTGAATTGATTTTAAATTTTGAGGGAGTTTAATGAATAGTTTAGGTGCTATCTGTGTCCAGTGTTTAGTTGCTGTTGTCGTTCTAGATCTAGGCAGTGCACGTAGTTCTTGTGTCTGACTCCGTGTCTTGTAGTTATGTTTAATTTGAGCGAACTTCTTATAATATTTGTTTACCATAAGTAGGGTAAAATATTTAAACAAATCTGAAATGTTTAATAACTTTAAATTTTTGTTGTGAGGTGACGCAGAATCGAATTTATTTTTGTGGCAAATTATTTTTATAGGGATATTTTGAGTAGCCTGCATTAAAACTAGAATAGAAATATTAAAAAACTGGGAGTAAATATAACATAGATTGATGAAAAAGAAAGAAACAGAGACAAAACCTTGAAACTATTTCACATAAAACTTCTTCGTCGCTTTGTAATTATATGATCTGGGACAGATTTTTCTCGGAAATGCTTCTTTCATTGGTATTTAAATGTCATTTATTTTCAATCTTTAGTGACAAGGACGACGTGAAGGATTACGAAAATGAAACTCTCTAGTCATATTTATAACACACAAAGTTGTGGGTTTATTTTTAACCTATCCTGAAGTCATTTAGACCTTTATAAGTACACTGTACTACTCATATCAGAGGGAAGAACACTGTACTACTTCATATCACAGAGAGAATAACACTATTCTACTCATATTACAGAGAATAATATTATACAATTCATATCAGTGAGAGAATAACACTATTCTACTCATATTATAGAGAATAACATTGTACTATTCATATCAGAGAGAGAATAACATTATACTATTCATATCAGAGAGAGAATAACACTATTCTACTCATATTATAGAGAAAATAACATTATACTATTCATATCAGAGAGAGAATAACATTATACTATTCATATCAGAGAGAGAATAACACTATTCTACTCATATTATAGGGAGAATAACATTACATACTACTCTCTTTGCCTCAACGAGCTGTTGCGCCACAGAGTTAGTTATTGGCTCACTTTAATGAAATGCATACAGTATCATTTATATTAATTATATAGTGTCTCGACGGCGACGACTTCCTAGAAATAATTTTTTATTGCTATGCTAAGGAAACTAAATTTATTCCAATAAAAATTAATGTTTGTTTTGATTTGTTGGTTATGAAATAGACTTAATAGCTTATCTAAATTAATTTACTTACTTTTACTTTTTTACTAAATATAAAATGTAGCCCGTTGCCACGGGCTAAACGGTTCGTTGGCATATAGTGAAAAAGCCGTGTTACCTGAGTCTCCAACAGAAAAGGCCAGACAGCACATTGTTTATTCTTAATCTTGCACGAATTGTAATATAGAGCGAGGTAAAAAAGAACTATCCCTGTGTGCTCGTAACAGAGTTTACAGAGTGACTAGTCGCTGAGTGACCACTAGATGTTTGGAAAATGCAGGAAGAAGCATTGATTGTAGTACTTCGAATCAACAACACTATTCTATTGTGCTTCCATAATACTAACCACTTCATCGAATTGGATTCGATTTAACAAATATAATTTGTAAATTAACTGTCGGAAAATTCAATGGGCAATGCTTGAGTATTTCCATTTTATATTCTAACTGCTTTTCAAATTGATTATTATTAATGTGAAGCACCGTTAGAACTTATTACTTTTGTCAGTTCTGATTATGATTTAATTCAAATGAATCTCAATAGTCAAAATTCATTTGACTTGATCAAATCAATTTATTCGCTCTTAACTCATTAATTAAATATACCGTCTGATACGAGAATGATTTCATGCTCATATTTAACTTGTGCCGGATTCAGTGTACAGTACAGCTCTACAAAATCATTAATTTTTATCAGAACTAAAAATCGCTAGAGACAAAGTTCTTTTAAATTAATTTTCAAAAGTTATCTCATGCTCACACTTCTATGGACGTTACTTGATCGTCAGCAAACTCTTGTACGAATCACAAATAAGCATATTTAAGGTTTTACTTCAAATTAATGCTGACAAAATCATTTTGTTTAAAAACTATTATTAACCTTGTTAGGTGTACCTAAATAGATATAAAAAGTTATTTGATTTTGATTATATTTTAATACTTTTCAATTTTATAACTTTTAAGCATGACATAATTTTTAATTTTATTTAGACAAGAATGGCTATTAAGGGTAATATCTTTATAAAATTCTTCGCATATTTTTCCTAGGACAGGTCCACATTCCATCTTTTTTTGCTAGTATAATTTATGTAATTTTATTCTCCTATAACATATTTTAGAAATATAAAATAAAAATGTACGGGACATTTTAGAATTAATATAATTTTTAAGGACAACCATTTATGAAATAATACTATGAATACTTGCAAATATTTACTAATATTTTAAATTCGGATTGAATACTGGTTGAATACAGTTTTTGGATCCAAAGTGTCCACCGAAACTTAGATTTAATACGGATTAAATACGATACCGATCCCGATACGATACTCTAAATTCTGGGATCGTATCAGGATTGAGATGCATGGAAACACCTGAACTCGATCCTGACATGCGCAGAGCGTAGGTTTGAGCGCACCTAGCGTATTTCTAGGTGCGTAGAAACTGTAGTAAAATCTGTAAAAATACGTAATAAAAAATATGGCTATAAAAGGTAAAGGTTACATTATTATTTATAACCTTTACCAAAAGCAACCAAGAAAAGGTTTGGTTTTTTATTTCGTATTAGATACGGACTCAATACTACTCTTGGAAACACCTACCTTGTTAAATTCCAAATCAGGATTCAATTCGTATTTAAACATATGGAATTTAAGTTAAGAATTGAAGGAGGAATATATAAACAGAGTCTCAATATCCTTCCTGGCAAAACTTGGGTCAACTTAATTTCTTTGGAACAGGAACCCCGAAAAGGACGAGGTTTGACTCGAAACTTTTAGCAAAATGAATCTTTAATTACTCTAATTTCCATTAAAAAAAAATTTAATTACCAAGGTATATAAGTTAAAATATTTAGGTCTTAAAAACTTGGACCTCATAACGTGTAAATCTGTCAATATCTCAAAATCGAATTGTCGCGCCATCACAATACTTCTTCTTTATACGTACTGCGTATATGAGAAAGTAAAAAGGCTATCAACGGATGAAATCAATAATCTCTCTTTATTGATACCTTTATTAGTGTAAGTTTTATTTTCTACCTTGTTCATAAAATGTACACTTTGATAGCTAAAGTAATAAACAAATAAAGTATCTTAATAAAACTTAGGGTTATCTATCTTAAGCGCTCTAAAAAGAAATTTATTGTATTTTCATGTCTACCTGGTTTTTTATAGTTAAATATATCTCTATTACTTTTGAACATTATTTTTAATTTAATTGTTTATGTTAACGTTTAAATTTTCTCCTGAGATGTCGAGGAACTTGCTCATAGTGAATAGTGAATTACACTCGAAGAAAATTGTGATAAGATTAATGCAAAAAAACCGCAATATTTTTATTTTATGTATCTATATATTTTGCTTCCGAGCTTTCCGAAGGTAACGGAAGCATTGTGTTCACTTTTGAGAACGAAAAAATTTGATGTATCCGATTTTAAAAATTCCATGACAGAAATTTTGACAATTTTGATTTCGCTATATTTTTCCTGTGTGCGCGTCAAAAGATCTTTAATATAGAAAGATTCATGTTTTTATCTCTTTTGATTCAAAAGTTTTTGGAAGCGTACAGAATGACAGACAGACACATGAACGAATCTATAAGGGTTTCTTTTTTTGGTTTTACCAACGAAACCCTAAAAATCAAAGCAGCCGATAAAAATCAATTCGGCCTCTATAAGGCCATCTTCAGACCCTAAACAAACAGTAGCCGAGCAATAATTAAAATGTCAAAAAAACACATCGTGTTTTTGTTTTGTTTGTTGTTGTGTTTTTGTTTTGTTTAGCATTTATTTGTCTCGGTTTCTTTTTTGAATTTTAATTATAGTTCGGCTACTTTTTTTGTTTAGGCACAGAAGATGGAGTTATAGAGGCCGAAAAGCTGTTTTGATTTTTTAAATAAATATTTTTTGTGGAAAGACTTTTCCTTCTAATTTTTTTATATATGCAATGAATGACACGGCGTAATAGGTCGCTCCATGAGCTATGTAATAGTACATTACGCGTCTAGTGCGGAAAGTTGCATTTTGCATGCGAGTGTGGAGTTTGCACCTGAGCGACAGCGAGGGTAGTAAAACCACACAAGCAAAGCAAAATGCCGTTTTCGACGCAACCGTACTTTATCTACGATTGTTGGATTTTACTACGTTTTTATTAACTTGCTTTCTTGTTTGTTTGTGCGTTTGTCCAGTACAAATCTTGCAATCAATTTTTAACTAACTTCCCGAGTAGCTAGACATTTGAAACTTTTAGAATAGCTCAGAACACGATGACAATGCATTATTTTAATACTTTTAGCCATCTTTCTGCAGAAATTAATTTGTTTTCAGCAAATTTAGCTGTATGGAAAGTTAGTTCGGAAAAAATCCGCAAGTTATTTTATTTGTTTTGACATATCCCATATTTACAATTTTCATTTTGACAGGTTTCAAATTTATGATTTATGACAGAAAATTTAAAAACGTAGTAAATAAAAAGTTTTTTTTATCTTTTAATAATTAATAATAAATACAGAAAAAAAAATTTAATAAACTTCCTGTCTGTAAGTTCGTATTTCTTTTTTGATAAAGATGACATTAATTTATTCGTTGTATTTTGTGCCGAATTAATTATTTTGGGAGGCGTATTATTCTCCTCATTTTCGTCATAATCACTTAAATTACTCATTGCTAAAAACTCGATATAAATAGTTACTTTAATTAAAACAAACAGCAAATATAAGTTTTCTATATGTAAAGAAACTCGCTTAAGGTGAAGAATTCTTCTTTTTTACCGCACTAGGGCGGAAAAAAAGAGGAATTATGAAATGCGCATACTGAATGAACACAAATACGTAAAGAATCACTTTCTACGCATCTAAACAGAGATACCTACAATATTTATATTTCGTATCAATCGTAGATAAACATTATTATTGGCATTTGAACCAGATAAACGCCGTTTTCTCATAAGCAGCATAACCATTTACAAGGTATTTTTTACTACTGTACTCATTTCAAATAAATTTGAAACACTTCCAGTAGAGTCATACATACATAGGTAATGTTAGCTCAAAAATCATGTAACCCAGCCCCAAGCACTAAATAAGTTTTTAAATTAACTACAGATACAGAACTAAATGAAGTTCATTTATGTTTAAAACCCGTGGCAACGGGCTTAATTTAATTTTATATTTAGAAAAAAATTAGTGAATTAATTTAGATATAAGTTATTATATCTATTTGAAGGCCAAAAAATCAAAACAAACATTTTTTATTTTTTATTTTTGTAATAATGTGGTTTCCTTAGCTTAGCAATAAAAAATAATTTTGAAATGAGTCGTCACCGTCGTGACACTACACGATTATTAAATGTAATAAAGCGATATAATTCGGTTTCCCGCAAAATAAAATCCAAAATAATAGCAACATTGATACAAGATAATGTGGACTATCGCAATCCATGCGGTAGTGGAAGTTTTTCATTTGTTTCGGACCGAGTTTTGCTATAGGGATTGCGAGTGAAGGTATATAATAGTATATAAGTATACTATTAAGAAGAATCCCTTTGAAGAAGAAGAAGAATACGAACCTCAAAAGCTATTAAAAGATATGCTCTGACTTGTAAATATATATGTTTAACTTACATAAAATTAAAACACACAAAAGCTACTAAATTATTTTGCGCTTGTTAATCTCATTTCATGAATGTATAATAAAATTCATTGGGTTATTTTCAAACTTGTTTATAATGTGTTCAACAGGTGTTCATTAGTTTTATAATCTTCTTTAATATATGTTTTAGTTATTATTTTGGAATATCATTACAGCATTTAAATATCTATTTGTTAAGTAATCGTGCAACGACAGTTAAACCTAAATAATCAGAATATTTTCACAGATTAGCGCGATATCGAAACATCAGGATAATGAAGGATGGTAGTATATTTTGATCTGTCAAGTACAGCAAAATACCTTACTAACCTTATTACCGACTAATTCAAATTGAATGTTTGATACGTCTAAACCAAAATTACATTGTTATGGGTGTGTTAACCTTAATTAACATGCATCATAAGGGATAAAATTATCAAGTAAACTATAATTAAATTTTATTATCCATCATTTTATTCTGGAGACCTGCTACCCGCACGCCATGTAGACGTGGACGTGTGGGTTAAAAGCTAGAATACTTCGCATCCCTGCGTTACATGGTTACAGGATCAGCGTGCCTGAATTTTTAATTTGACACCCTTGAATCAGCTTCGTGGATTCTCTCGTTTTAAGAGTGCATGCCAAGCTTAATACCGAAAATTACTAAATTAATAATTTAAATCAAATTATAATTATTATTAACTACGGGAAACAGACAGTGAAAAATACACTCCAGCGCCGGGATTTGACCCCCGTGATAAAAAGAACTTTTTCTTTTTATCACGAATTGGCCCGTGATAAAAAGAACTTTTTAAAGATAAAAAGAACTTTTTTTATAATACGTTTTATAATACGTTTTAAAAGCGCTGGAGTGTATTTTTCACTGTCTGTTTCCCGTAGAACAGACAGTGAAAAATACACTCCAGCGCCGGGATTTGAACCACGGGCCTCTATATTTCCAGTATAGAGCTCTTCACTACCGTAATCGATAACTAGTCCCGAATCCAAGCTTTCAATATTCATATACATTTAGACAGTCAATATTTATGACATTAGAACTAAACCAAGAATTAACGCTTATAATTATAAAGTACTCAATTAGTACCTGTACCTTGTACAATCAATTCGAAATTCAATTTTTAAGTTTTTGGTAGTTTTCATACTACGGAAAGTTAAATTTTAATTTAAATCAAATTATAATTATTATTAACTACGGGAAACAGACAGTGAAAAATACACTCCAGCGCCGGGATTTGAACCACGGGCCTCTACGCCCGTAGAGGCCCGTGATAAAAAGAACTTTTTAAAGATAAAAAGAACTTTTTTTATAATACGTTTTAAATTTTCTATTGAATCATAGGTTATGTATAGTGTTGATAGTATAATTCTTATTGTTATATATAATGTTAGTGAAAAAAAATAGTTCTGAATTTATTTACATCGTATAAATGACAACCATATAGAGAGCTGATCTTAAACCTATACAAGGACAAATCTTTGTACGACGGATCTCGCCAACACCGAATCTAAACCGTTCCATCGATATGCCCCCGTGCAGGGGACGGTAATTGAAGAAAAATGAGATACAGAAAAAATACATAGCAGAAAAATTAAACCGATACCTAGGACACAAGTGTAAACAAAACTGGTTGCCACACGTCAATTAATTTATTTCTTTGTTTACTTTTCTTGTTTCGCTTTCATTCAATGTTCATCTCTTAAATATACAATTAGTTTTTACATAACAAAAAGGCCTGATATAATCATTCTTGAACATTTGTACAATTTTATCAGCCATACCAGGAACTAAAATAAAAAATCAACAATTTGAAACTCGTCAAAATAATGATCGTAAATATGGGTCATGTCAAAACAAATATAATAACGGATTTGAAATTCGGATTTTTTCCGAACTATCTTTCCGTACTTGCGGATTTTTTTTTGAACCAACTTTCCATACCGCAAAATTTGCTGAAAACGAATTAAATTCTGCTGAAAGATGGCTAAAAGTATTCAAATAATGCATTGTCATCATGTTTTGAGCTATTCAAAAAGTTTCAAATGTCTAGTTACTCGGGAAGTTAGTTAAAAATCGATTGAAAGATTTGTACTGGACCCACACACAAACAAGAAAGCAAACAGAAGATGTTCTTGAATGCGTATTTTTATTGCATTAGTCCCCTTGTTAAAATATCCTTTCCTACCTCTCTCTACTCATATTTCTTATTATGATAATCTTTCTTAATCTTTGGGTGACATTATCTCTAAAACTATATTTTCCCTGGAAAGTAACTTCATGGATCATTGATGTTCATATACTTTACTTTTGCAATTTTATACTGCCTCACATACGTAATATAACATATTGATTAAATGATTGCGTGAAAATTGTATTTTGAGTTTTAGCAAGATTTCCACGTTTAAAATGCAAGAAGTCCATAAAAGTGATTTTTCAAAAAATAAAAGAACTCTGTAGCCAGTGCGTGAAGCCTAAACTATACTGGGCTCAATTCAATGAATTTTGGCGCTTACCTGAATGTTTAGAAAAATCATACCCCGAGTTAAAAACGAGAAATTAATTTTAGATTTAAAATTGGGTGCTATTCTAACTGGGGTGCTATTCCCGACTCCCCTCCATTTTTTACAAAACAATTTTCTCCTCGAGATACTCCCTTTTTTCTATGAATAGAGGAGAGTTTAATTTTTTAAAACAGCACATTTCTATGGAAGTTCTTGCAAAATTGAAAAAATCTTACTGGTCGGAAATGATCAATTGGATTTTTAAAACATTTATGTTCTGATAACTTTTTATATGAAATCAGGAGTTCTGTACCAAACTTATAAGTATTAAGTGAGATACAAGCAGATGACCGGTTTCGAAACGTTATATTTCTTTCGGGCATTGGAAACATTCATTATCTAACGAACCGGGCTCTTTCGCAGTCGTAACTGTTGATGAGTGAATTCCAAATTTCATCATAGATCATTAAGAAGGTTCTATTTTAATCAAATAATGATAAAATGAAAATAAATTTTAGTAAATATTGACAAGATACTATAATACTTTCTAATGTTTGTCGGGATGATATTGCGGTGTCTAGAAAGACTGAGGCATATATGGGCTATAAATTACAGATGTAAGCTATAACTCTTGCTATCCCCGTCATATTGCCTTAACAATATAATAGAGTTAGGGAAGAAACTAGAGCCACTCCCTCATATCTAACTCCTGTTTCTTAGGCTGCCATATTATCTGATAAAACCATCTCGATATTAGACCAACTCGGAGCTATTTCCCAATGCTAAACTCTACAAACTGATGTATATTTATAGCTTTCTATGAAAATATGCGATATAAGGGAGAGTAAGAAGTGACATCAAGAACCAAGTAATATTTCTCTTCCAATTACCCTTGTATGTCAATTTTATTTGTGTAATTTTGCTGATGGTTTTTATATATATGGTTTTTTTCCTTTAAACTATTTTTATAATCTATATATTTTTAGTTCTAGGTAAAAGAATGATATCGTAGTCCTTATAGTAGACTTATAGACGATTCCTTCACACGAACTTTCCATTATTTAACATTTTTGTACGAAAAACAAGCATCGGTACTACGTTATCTATGGAATCCATGGATAAAAATTTAAATCAATAAGAGTAGTAATAAATAAGAAGAAAGAAGGATACCATGTGCCAGAATTTGAACCACTGGTCATCTCTATGTTCAAGTTGCATCGTTTTAACCACTAAACAACGATCTTTTTCAGTTTCAACTTCATTGCCCTACGGACCATGGAAAATTTACATAATAAAGTTTACTGATATGCATTAATTGGTTGGAAACCTTTGTGTGATGTGAACTACTACTACAGTCTCAGATACTCTTATGAACATAACTACAATACCAACTTAATGTCTTCAATAAGAAAGGTGGCGTAACTTCAATTTAAGATCAAATTGCTTACTACTTATAAAAACAAACGTTTAATGAAGAATAATTAAACGTTAGTTATTTTTGCTCAAAAATAACCATTTGTCTTTGCTGATTACACATTACCTTTTTAGTTTAATGTGATTTTTTAATATTTTGCATTACCAAGTACATTACATAGAAATAAAGTATTGTGATAAAGCGAAAATTATTTAAAGAGGCAAAATTAAAGTAAGAGCAGGAGAAAATCACCGAGATTAGTTAGAGAGTTTATTTCATGGTTATATTCATGAATTAATCGCCTAATTCTGACAGATATAAGAATTAAAATTGAATTTAGTAATTTATAAATAATTTTGAAAATGTTAATTAAAAGTTAAAAGCACGCCTGTTTTAATATAGCTAAGAGAAGGAACTTTTTAATATGTTGCTAATCAAATTAGAACCGAGAAATCTTCCAGTTAAGGATTAGTATTAGACATTTTTTAACTCTATGAGGAATAGAACTAAGAGAGCATTCTTGCATTAGAAAGAATAGTTTTTAAGAGATTTTTAACTAAGGAATAAAATTTAAGAGACTAAACTACTTCAAAAATATAATTATTGACGCTTTTAAACTTTTTTATAACAGATAAGCGTAATGTAATTTTGTTTTTTTATAACACAATTTTATCTAACTTAAATTGAATAAAATTTAAAGAGAAAACTGTTTTTTTTTTTCAAAGTAAAAACCTCAACACCATTATCACATTAAAGGGCCACCTGATGAGACCCATTCGCAACAATTAGCTACTCTGTAATTTGTGTAGATATTAATATTGTTCAATACTAATGACTTATCGATACCTATAACTTGATTTCAATACATGTGACTCAACAATTTTGTTATTTAACAACTCTTAGTTGTGTGACCACATTAATATCTGTGACTGATGCTCTATGTACTCAGTATGAAGCAACCTTACCTTCCCTAGAAATTCGATTTATTTCTTCTTGTTTTTTAGATAAAATAGAAAGAAGTAAATAATAATTTATGGGTGGGACATGGTCTGATTAAACGTCATGTAGAACAAACAACTTCAGTAAGTCGTATAAACTTTGATAGCCGTCAATTTTTATAGGGGTAACAAAGTAAAGCAGGTGTCCGAAGGCATTCCCCATAACAGTATATCCCATTTATTGTACCGTTATATTATGACCCTTTTTTAAGTTTGTTGACCACTTAAGACCCTAAGGAGCTTTTGTTCATCTATTTTCAGGATATTCCTCCTCCCAATGAATACGGAAATCAATTTTATAACGTACATATCATCGCTACTACGTGCCAATAAAATGTCTAAGCCATTTATCATAAACGAGATATTTTAGCGTGCTTTATCTTTTAAACGATGCAACCTATTAGCCTCTAATTTTAGTAATAGAGCAACTAACTGTATTCTTTGATGTTTTTTTTTCCTCTTATGGCAAATTTAAAATAGCGTAGAAACATATGACCTCTCTCTATAAGTCAGAAAGATTTTTAAGAACCGTCAGATGATGACAAATTTTCACTCTCCAGACATTAAATTTTATATATATGTGTGTGTGTGTGTGTGTGTGTGTGTGTGTGTGTGTGTGTGTGTGTGTGTGTATATATATATATATATATATATATATTTTTTTTTTTTTTTCTTTTTTCTTTTCTTCTTCTTAACATGATCTGAATGTTAAGAAAAAACCTCAAAAATCGAGTCAATTTCGGGGATTTTAAAAAATAATAATACAACTCGATTATTATTATTTAGAAACAAGTGATGTTTAGTAACACAAGCGCAATGCTCTCAAAATAAAAACAATGCTGAGAGATAGTAGTAGAGTTCCAACTTGACACAGTGACAAAAAACAAAACCAAGTAAAGTTAGTTGTCCTTTTGGTTAACAATATTTTTTAACAGTCATAAAATAAGTAGGTGAAGCGAGTTTCTACCTTCGGCTCAGTGACTTTATTTGAAAACAAAAATCAGTATTATAAAATGATCTAGTAAATATGTGAGCGTCTATGGTGGCCAGGGTAAAGGAATTTATGTTTATGTAAAGGAAGTTATTGTTTAACATTTGAATTGGTTTACATTGTACTGTTATGATATGACAAGTACCTAATTAATCACTCATTTATTGAAACTTAAGCTCAAGGAGCATCTTAATTATGCTGATATTTATTTAATATTAATGTTTTACTTTGCGTGTTAACTAGTGTTGGCTAATTCCATGTATGTATGTGTTAGCTAATTCCATGTATGTATGCACTTGCTATCCTATTGTGTTGTACACCATGCTGTGCTACATTCACTGCACTACCTAATCCACGCTTGGGGGTCCAAGGGGCCTTGGTCTACTAGAAAATATTTTTCTACTGTTGTAGGGAAAATAATAACTCCCGTCGGCTGTATTATTTGGTTTCTAATGTTATTTGAGGAACATTAATTTAGTTTTCGAGAGACTGCTCTTTTCTAGACGTTGATAACAAAACAAAACAATTTGAAAAATATACAACTTTATTTGATCTTGTATTTTTTTTAAAAAAATTGATAACATTTTAGTTTTTTAAAAGATTTTACTATCTTTCAAAAGAGAAAAAAAACATGTTCAATTTTTATTATTACAAAAAATAGTTCAAAATATTAAACTTATAAAATTTATTACTCTACTAAATTGTATGTACAATAGATATAATGATATGTATGGACTACATTTTAGAATTTTGGAAATCGTTGATCGTTGGAACCGTTTTCGAGAATTTTTTTTTACGATTTATCAGAGTTTTTGGGGTAGCGTCCCCAAATTTGAAGCTAAAATTAATTTCTCAAATCCGCCTCGGGGTATGATTTCTCTAAAAATGAATGCCAAATTTCGTCAAAATCGGTCCAGTAGTATAGGCTCCAGGCGTCTACAGAGACGACGACAGACAGACACACATTTAAAAAAAAACAAAACTTTTTTGGTCTCAGGGGACCTCAAAACGTGTAAATCCATCAAAATCTCAATATCGAATTTTCGCGCACCCAATACTTTCTCTTTATATGAGAAAGTAAAAAATATTACAATTTTTCTATCACATAGCTTACGTTCCCTTCGTTAAGCTTAAAAGCAAAATTGATTTATTTATTTTTCTTTTAACGAATAGTTATTTATTTTTATTTACGAAGTGCATGCAGTTTAGACCTAATATATGTACAAATTAACATGTATATATGATGTATACTTTAAAAATACTAAATCATGATTTGACAACTATTAATTATTTTTAAAGACAAGAAAGCGTTTCTGTTTTAAAATGTAGAGTTGTTTAAAACACAACTCTACAGTTATTTTTTAACCATCCGATAATAGATAGGTTTTGGTTGTTTATCGATATCCACCTGATCAAATTGGCTGTTTAAGTTTGAAAATCTGTTTTGTTAAAAGAAATTTTGCTATTAAAAAAAAAAAAAATTGTCTATCAATTGTTATTTTTTAATTATTCATACAGACTAGAATATTTGTATTATTGGTACTTTTAAAACTATATTGCATAAGATAATATTTGAAACAAGACATGAGAATAGTATGAGATATTTGTTCTATTTTATTTTCCGTCTAGTGAGTGGTTTTATTTTATTGTAGTTGTTTGGCGAGTCAGCCATATTGGAAACTAGACAGACTCTTATACAAAAGTTCCTAATAGTCCCATCCTTGGAAAGGGGTGTTAATACTCATACATATTCATGTGCTCAACTAGAAAAATGAGATCACACTGTTCAAGGGTAACTGACTTTTGGATATTGTGTACACGTCTTGTTAAAAAATAAGTTCATTTAAACTTGTAAAAAAAATACAGCGGCCAATTTGCGTAAATTAAGAAATTCTAGAGATCCTTCTACAGTGAAATCTATACAGAGTTTACGTATTTTAAAATGTTATATTTTAAAAAGCTTTAACAAATTTTAATTTAGAATGTCAAAAATAAAATTAAGTTAGATACAGTTCTGTTACTATCAATACAAATGTTGATATAATCTTCAATATAATAATATATATTCAAATTAATTTTATTTTTATATTAATTTATATTGCATTTTTGCTTCCCACCTTACCTATGGTATCGGAAGCTATGTAATCGTTCTGAAGAACAAAAATATTTTATGTCTCCGATTTCAAAAATTTCAAGACAGAAATCCGTTTCAGACATCAGGGAGTATTTTCTGTCTGTCAGTCTGACTGTCTGTCATTCAATTTTTGCAAACCAATATATCTCAAAAACTACAGGTCCGATTTTAATGAAATTTGTATAGTATGTCATAATAGCCCATTCTTGTTCCTATATAAGTTTCAACCTTCTTCGCTCATTTGTTTCTCTTCCACATGCACACAAACATACATTTATTTACACTTATAGCTTCAAAAGTATATGTTAAAAACGGAACGTCCGATTTTAATAAAATTGATATGGTAGGTCATACATAATTAGCTCATTGTTGGTCCCATATAAGTTTATTAATTTCAACCGTCTGCGCTCTTCAATTTTTGCTAAATTGATAGTTTAGTTCATGTAAAAAATGAAAATAATTTTGATAGATTAAAAAAACGGGGGAACAATTGAACAAATTAGGCAATAATGGCTTGTAAAAGCATGTGCCACAACAATTTGCAGTCAATTTCAACAAAGGGTAACTTTCTAAGGTAACTTAATCAAACTTCCCTACATACATATAACTCGTTAGATTCATTCCATTGCTTCGCTACGGAGTTAGTATTTTTTGCATTTAAAATTAGCTACAATTCCGACTAATAAAGAAGCCTTTTTAAATAGTAGAAAAGGTTTCGTCCTCACAAAATTACTTAAGGAATCAAAATTCTTAAATTCAATATTCTAGTGCACTGATACCGGAGATAATGTCATGACAAATGATGCACATAAATGGCCGCCATCGTAGATCAAGATATTGGACCAAAGAAGATTTCTTAGGGAGAACCTAGGGGCTAAAAGGAAGCTACCTTCAAAATCTTATTGTGATAGGTCTAGTGGTTCGAGAGATGGGGAGTCAGTTAGTCAGTGGAATTTGGATTTTATATACGATTCTTGTACATAAGTTTAATGTGTAAATCCCGATCACAAATATTTATTCCTTCATATTCTACGTAAAAAAAATATTATTTAAATTTCATCATAAATTTGTCTTAATTTATTAAATAAATCATTAAAACTATTTTTACTAAATAATAAAACTATCGCTAATTATAATATTTATTTAAATTAAATACCAATTGTTACCTTGAATGTTAAGCAAATCCGTCTGCTCATTTTTACACTCCGAAACATTTTTATTTGAATAAAATTAGAATAATTTGTTCACACTTTAAGTAAAATAAAGAATTTGTTACTAAATTCAACGAATAAAAAAAAAAAAAAATCTGCAGATTTCTGAGTAACTTGGCTTAGTACTGTCGTTACAATAGAACTAATTTAGACTAAATTGTTTTCTTTAAGTAACATTCTTGTAGAAATGAAATAAAAATATTTTAATGTCTATGTTTTATGTTTTAATGTTTTGTTATATTTTTATGCGATATAAATTCTTAAGTTACGTTTTCATAAAATAAAAAAATGATTATACTGGCAGAAAATAATCATTAAGTTAAGTAAAGTGATTTTTTCTTAGACTCATATAAATCGTAAACCCTTTATGAATTGCTAAAATAAGATAGTTAAATGTATTTCTTAGCATAATAAAATATAAAATATAGCTCATAAATATTATAGCACTCTATTCTGCACTTTGTCAAATTATTAATAATACGATTTTGGATATCTGTGTTTAGTAAACATGCTAATTCTAGTTATGATTAGAAGTGGCTAGTAAATAAAAGACTGAGAATGAATGAGCCAATATTTTATTCGCCAGTTTGAACTAACGGTGTTTTTTATCAGGATTTTTTATATTATGCATTCCAGGGGAAATTATTGATAATTGTCTGGGGATAAAAGTGAAAAACATTTAATTTTCTTAAAAATATATGTATTTAATAAATATACAAATCTACACACTTCCAAACTAGTGAGCAACAAGAACAATTTAATGAGTCAAAAGTAACAAGTAATAACAATAAAATAGCAGAATATGAAGTTAAATATTCTGTTGTTTTAAAGATGGGTAGAGTAATGGCCACCGAAGTGTTCTCCGGAGAAGGACAGGGAACCAGAATGCTGATGGTTAACATTACCGTGACCGGCATGCTTGTGTTCTAATTGCCCGTATAGAGAGTGTTTGTGACCATGCTGAGCATTACCGTAATGTTTATGTTCGTGTTGTCCAGTAGCATGGTGACTGTGCTTGTGTCCAGCTTGACCGGAGTGCTTGTGTTCGTGGTATCCTTGTCCAGAGTGTTGGTGAGAGTGGGCAGCTTGACCGGCATGCTTATGATCGTGAGAAGCGTGTCCCTTATGACTGTGCTCGTGCTTGGCTTGGCCGGCATGATGATGTTGGTGAGCAGCTTCTCCCTTGTGTTGATGAGCGTGTTCAGCGTGTCCAGAATGGCTGTGCTGGTGTGCAGCCTGTCCGGCATGCTTGTGATCGTGATGAGCTGATCCTTGGTGATGATGGGAGTGGGAAGCTTCTCCCTTGTGACCATGAGAATGCTGTGCGTGTCCAGAATGTTCGTGCTTGTGGGCAGCATGACCGGAATGCTTGTGGTCATGGTGAGCGGCTCCTTGGTGGCTATGTTTGTGGTGCTGCTGACCGTCGTGCTTGTGGTAGTGGTCGTTCTTTCCTTCGTGAACATGCTTGTGAAGTACCTGGCCCTCGTGCACGTGCTTGTGAAGTACAGAGTGCTTCTCGTGGTGGACATAACCATGACCAAAATCAGATCCTTCAGCAACCATGTCTCCTCTGAAATATAAAAACTGATTGTGTAGTAATAGTAAATGAAATATAAAAACTGATCTCGAAACCAACGGCACTGTGATTTAAATAACATTTGGTATGATTTCTAGAAGTTAAAGCTAGAATATATGTATATTAGGAAAGTGGTATTTAACTGGATTACCATTACCAAGTACTGATATATTACCCTACTTCCATATGTGACACCGATAAACTTTAAATACACCCCATAGAGAGAATAAACTTAAAATTAAATTTTTAGACTTACTCTTGTTTCTCTGCAGACAAGCCAGCAAACATCTGAAGAAATACGAATCCAAAGAGGAATCCCACCTGGAAATTAGGTAACATTTGCTTTATAAAATATGTTTTGTTAGTTCTATAAAAATTCCAAGAAGATGATTGAAGGGTATTGTGCTGTAGACGTTAAAATATAAATTGGGACTCAATAAGTCATATTAATGTTGAAAAATCCGGATAATTTTTCAAAACTAAATATTTCATTCTCTAAGATGAAAGTAACAAATTTATTATTAAGATTTATCTTCAGCAGTTAGTTTACATTTCAGTTAAAGGTTGTTCTCCATAAAAATACAAATAGTTGTATGTAACATCATTGCGCAGGGTTTTAAAATTACTTTAGTTGAAGATCGAAAGTGTGTGTGAATTTCTATTATTAAATGGAATAATCTTACTATCTCTTAATATTGTGTTTACCCTAATATAATAATTTATTTGTTTAAATTACAAGTAATTTTTACAAAGTTAATACATAGATCATTGCATCGCTCTTGCATATATACAATATGCATATACTAACCTTCAAACATTTAGTTATTTTTATTTATTTATTTTATTTTATTTTATTTTATTAAAAGTGTACTTATTCTCTTTTTCATAAGCATATACTAGTATAAACATAAATAATAGTATAAATAAAATTCAGTGCAGCCACTGTTTAAGTAGTGACGAATCTCCAATATTATAATCACGTAGTTGTATAATTTACAAGAATCTTTCTTACTTCGACCAAATTTGAAAAGACTTTGTCTAGTGATTGAAATGTTTCTTCGTAGAAATATTGTCTGAGTGAATGATAAGCAGGGCACTCTAATAGAATAAGAGGTCAAGTTTAAAATTTGTTTAATTCGCAGATATCTATTTGGTTGATTTCATAAGTTTCGAATAACTCATGAAATCAAAGTTTTTCCACGATCATATATGTTTCTTCGTAGAAATATTGTCTGAGTGGATGATAAGCAGGGTATATATATTCAAGCCAATGTTCCACGTGACACTCTAGGCAGGTGTAGTAGGTTTTTAAAATAATTAGTTTGTGTCCTCTTTAGACTCTCGGTTTACCTTAGTGACCACATCGGTGCTCCGTAGAGTAAGGTAGATAAAGTATACTTCATATAATTTTATTCTAGGTTCCCACGAGTTGGTTTTAGAAGCTGTAATAGTGAAAATACATTGCCAGAGGCTATTCTAGATTTAGTTAAGGAGGTTTTGCACTTGTAACTATACAAAGATGATTTTGAAATCATGATACTTAAGTAATTTACTCGTTTTACCGGAGCTATTATTTTTTTATTAAAGTAAATATTGGTTTTAATCTATGAGTTCCCTTTGAAAAACTTGATGACTTTTGGTTTTTGCCATATTAACAGTCAGTCGGTTTAATTTGCAGTATTCATACAAAAATCGTAGAGTCCTGCCAAGTTCAACCGGACACATACTAAATATAGTAAGGTCATCAGCAAAGAGAATCATTAGAATATCATTATGAGAGTCTATTGGGACACCTTTAAACCCTCTTTTAATCAAATAGTCTTGTTGGTCAGATAAAAAAACAGTCAATAAATAATAATACCCTGATATTATTTCATTTCGTTTAGATTATCTCAATAAGCCCCTGATATTTTTTTACTTCTTTAAACTTATCTCGATGTTATATTTTTCCAAAAGAATGTACGTTATACTACTTAACAGTGACTAGTAAAAGGTGCATCAAAGTGGTCTATTGCCATAAGTTGAAAATGTGTATAATTTTAATTAGGTAATAGAATAAAAAAGTGTGACTTAGAGACAATTATATAAACATTTATTACAATCTGTACCTCAAATCAAGTGCAATGACATAAAAGTGCGTAAAATTAAAAGAAATTATGTAATTAATAAGTATAAAAGATAGTTTAGATAATATTTTAAGTAAGCAAATTAGAATGGTGAGCAAATTAAAATATTGGATAAATATTGTAAAATTATGTTCACAAGACAGTTGTAAGTTTCTGGATACTTAAAAAGGATAAGCTCGGTTGTAAGATGTAAATTTTAAAAGAAATACTTATAAAAAGTAGAAAATATTGTTGAAATGAGAGATGCTTTATTAAGAGGTTTTTATAAAAGAGACACATTTTAAGTGACATTTAACAAGATATATTTATATTTTTAAGTAAAATTAACTAGAACGATGTACGTTGTTTACTGATATTTGTTTACAGCCCTGGTGTACATTTTTTAAGATGTTTTACAAGATGGTGTAGATATATAGTTAGGTGAAATGTACAAAAGAAGAATATGTGGTCAAATGATAACTATTAGAGAGATGAAAATTGTTAAGAAATATTTATGAGTGCAGAATATTGTTAAAGCATGTATATGTATATTGTAAAGTGATATATAAATAGTATTGTACGTACCATTGTAGGTGTAAATTTAAGAGAGATCATAGTTGTTTGTTGATGTTTTTATCACAGTGAACTAGTTGATTATGATTTATTTATGATTAATTCTTCATATTTATACAAGATTATTGTTCTTCAGAACCCCCTCTATAAAATAAACTCAAAGGAAATATTGTGTAGACATAAACTGATTGTGATAAAAGAGACAACACTGTTACGTCCTCCTTTTAATTTCAACCAGATTAGGTTTTTTACAAGAACGAAAAAGAGAAAAAGGAATTGCATTTCGTTGCACTCGTGGATCAATCCTTAACACCTAATAAGGATGATAAAATAGAAGATAATTTTCAAACGGAATCAGAAGATGATTATTGTGTTCTTACCTCAAAAAAGATTAAATAACTCTTGTAAAGAAATGATGTTAAAAATGATCAAACTCGAGCAAGTGGTATTTTATTAATACACATGTATCTGTAATATTACATGTCGTTAGGTTCTTCGGTTCAAGGCTCGAGATAGTTGCCTTATATGTGCGCTATTTCTACCTGTCTTTACAACGATTTACATTTTTTCTTCAAAGAGATCAAACGGGTTAAGAACCGTAACAGTTTCAATTCTTCATCTTTCTCTTTTTAATTGAGTTTCTTGTGTTTTGCAAAAACACTTCATTTTATATAAAAATAAATGTCTTTATTACAGGAATAGTAATTATAAGAGCAATTACAAAATGTATTTTTATTGTTACGTTGCTCTAGCTTCAACTTGAAGGGTGCGCAAAAATGACAGAAAGAAATAATAAGCAATTATAGTTTTTAAGGAAAAGCGTTAACAAATGGGGAATTTAAACTAACGATGTTTTTATAGATGATAAGTATTTTAGATTCTAAAGAGTTGCTGTTGTCTGGTCGAAAAAAGACGAAATATTAATAGCTTTTTTACTGCTCCTGTACTAACAACGTAGTGTCCTGTCCTGCATTGCTTCTCAATTCACGTAGTTTCGTATATTTCTGTGATTGAAAAAAACTGTGCTGGCCTTGTCTGCGTCGCCTGCGTTTCAATGAGCGCCCAAGTATATGCTCTTAAAATCATCCAAAACAATAATTCCGTTGAAATCTCCGTCTTGGATATTTCAGGTAAAAACAATACTTTTCTTATATATTATACCTTCAGAGAAGGCGAGGAATAGTAAAAGTAAGCAACCTCTATAGATAATTTTTTTTAAAAAATATCTTTAAAAATAAATAAATAAAATTATTTTTTATGGGATTTACACGTTGAAGCATAATTAATCCTGATATGTTTTAACGTGTTTGGGAAGAATTCTCTTATCGACTTAATATTGTCCGTGCTAAAAGGGGTGGCCATATTGAACACGTGTAACATGTAAAATTTACACTTGACTGTGAGTGGAATGCTTGTATTACAAGTTCAATTGTTTTGCTATTTCTCCTTAATAAAATATTTAATCATGGAATCGGTTCATTCTTTTTTAATCACCCTGTACATTAAATTTGCAAATAATTACTTCAAATTTGTTTAGCCTTCCGCAAAAGCAAAAACTTGAGCACACGTCTCAGCTATTTAAAGTGTAAAATGTAAATATAATAATTATAATAATAATAACCATTATTAAAACATTATAAAAATACATTCAATATTTCTTCTTTTTTTTTTTTTTTTTTTCATAATATTTAAATCAGCTTTCGCTGTGGTAGCCTAGTGGCTTAAGTTAGTGTTTGTTTACATCGTACATTATACATTTTTGATGATTAAAGTTTCATAAATAATAAATGTAAAATGTACCCATAAATAATTCTGTATAATATATACTTATACTAGGAGACGACTGATTTTAACTATAGAACAGAGGGTAACAAGCGACTACTGATCGAATAAATTACTACTTATGCTATTACGTAGGCTTTCTCGGTTGGTATTGCAATTTCAGTTCTAGTTCTTCATGGTATCATATCCTATAAGCTTTGAATAATTTATTAACGTTGAAATAGCTTATAATGTTTGGGGCTGAATGAGGAATATGATTAATAAATCAGTAGCTTCTACAGTAGATATTCGACACTGTTTCAATATTCGGCACTTCCTCGACCTTGAAGCAGCTAATTAGCGAATGTTCCCGATCTGTCTTTTATACACTATACTTACTACGTCAGTACCAAAGAGCTGACGTCGCGGCTACTCTAATTATATACTGTACTTAACTGACGTGGATTGATTTTCCTAAACCAACCGAAAGAAAATATATACTTTCTTTAATTAGAGTTGTGGATCCTTCAGGGTATTAAGAATAAAAACTAAAACATTTTTTTTGAGATCGGCAACGCTTCGGCCTAGCTGGCTATTCTCAAGCCTAAAATCATAACCTTTATTTGATGCCAACTGCAATAAAAACTTAAAAAGAAATCATAATGCAAAGCTAAGATCTATATGATATACCTTCCAAATAAACACTTGAGTAAGTTAGGTCATTGATATAGCAGTAATCAGTAACAGCAGGAACTGTATAGTTCCATAAACCAGAATCTTCGTATTCTGAAGAATAACAATAACACACAAAATAACAGGTACAGAAAAAGTATATAGCAGTGGTGACATTAATTAAAACTTATATAAGAATATCACAGATACATTCCGAAATAAAAAAGAGATGATAGACCATTTGTCTTTTATTATTCTTGTTATCCCCCGGTATCTATAAAATTTAAACACTTTTGTTTATAAAATTCTCGCACTTATTATGCTTAGAATGAGTAAAAATGGATTTAACTATAATATTAGAAAAAGATCTTCAGATTTTTATTAAATATATAGGTGAAATAGTAGGATATTGCAATCAAGGAGCCATTGAAGGTTGTCCACGGTAGAAATTTTGATTCTATTGATCATTATATATATCCCTCTGTAAAATTATTTTAGACTCCGGGAATCTGTTTTAATAACGATCACTTTATCCGATTTAATCATTCCAGCATTTTCCTTTTATCAGTTTTAGTCTCTCTCCCTATGATCTAAGTCTCTTCAAAAAGATACTACTTATACTTTCCAATTTTGCTTAAAATAATTATTTATATTTATAACTTTAGGATAGAAATGAACTACAAGATAATTTCTTAATTAACACATAAGTCTATTTAAGATTTAATAATAAAGATAGCATTTAAATTACCCTATGAGTGATAAAAATATCGTAGAAGAAAGCTTTATCCTTTCCTTCGGACTCAAAAAAATCGAGAATTTTTTATTTTATACCTGTCACTAAACGTATATGCTCTTATAAAGGGGCTTAAATTTTTACTTTGACACCCAGGTGGCCAGTCTGCCCTATGGGAATCCAAAGTCTTTTAAAAAGAAAAAAGTATTTTCAAGTATTGACATGGTTTAAAAAATGTAAGAGAAAAAATATATTTGGAAGTTTGGTTTGTAGACTAGAGTGGTTATTTGGTTTGTCAATTACTTTAGAGTTCTAAAGGACAGACGTTAATGTCAAGCTGCATTTTATTCATCTGATAAAATTCTCTGTGTCAGACATGTGTCAGCATTGAGCTTTTATTTATTTTTTTTCATTTTTATGTATTCTATTTATTCCCTTAGATATAAATATATATATATATATTTATATATATATATATATATATATATATATATATATATATATATATATATATATATATATATATATATATATATATATATAAAATTATATATTATAATATATATATATATTTTTATTTAGAAAAAAATAGTTAAATTAAGTAAATTAATTTAGATAAGTTATTAATATCTATTTGAAGACCATCGAATCAAAGCAAATACTCGTACTTATTTTTATTGGAATAAATGCGGTAGATTCAGATTGGCAATAACAAACATTTTGCTAAAACTACACATCTATAAATTATTTTATAATATAAATTATCAGAATATGTGGATTTGTTTAAACGAATTAATCTATATTATCGGCGTCTCTATTGAAAACTAGGACATTTTGGCGTCCCGAAAAGTGTTTTCGGGAGTTCGGGATTTAAAGTCCAAAACCGGGACAACTCCGGGACGCCTGGCGTCGTCAGAAGTATATTATTGGGGGGAGGATATATTGCCGGGGGTCCTTCCTCGGAAAATTTTGAAAATATTACCTCTCAAAACAGCGCTTTTATGCATTTCTGATATGAAATTTGGTAGTCGTTAGAAAAAAGTATAATCAAGGGGGGGGGGGGGCGTTCGCCAAACCCGCCCCCCCTTTAATCCGCCACTGCAAGTGGTCACCTATCAAGTGTCAAACTAACATCAACTTGATTTTTGGTCTATTAAGTAATTTTGTACTCGGAATCATGAAAATCACATAGTCCGTAGAAATGGGCGGGACATGGCCGCTCGCCGCTCTCTACCGGTTTTTTTTTTTTTTTTTTTTTTCAAGTGCTTATTGCCAAGCTATGTCCCGTAGACAAACTTAGCCGATCTCATATTCGTAAAAGAGACCAAAAGATTAACTTATACAAAGAGTTCTAGCTTGATGTTAGTCAGACACTTGTTTGGTCACTATCTCCTGGATTATAAGGTGTAGCTATCAAAATTACACGAGTGGTATTAAATAAAAAGAGCAATAAAAATAAATAATTAATAATTGAGCAGGCAGCAACAAAGATAAAGGCGAAGAAGCGAAGTCTTTTCCTCTATCTTTGTTGCTGCCTACAGAATCATTAATTTATTATTTATTGCTATCTTTATTTCATAAAAGTCGTGTAATTTTGACAATTAATTAAGAAATCAACCCTTATATTCATGTAATTTAGTAGACCACTGAATATCCTTAGTCGCACCATTAGCGAGAGTTCTGACACAGATAGAGGCGAAGAATTCGCTAGGCGAAGAAAGAAGCGAACGCTTAGGTATATAGTGTGCACTAATGAGAAGCATTCTTATTCTTTTTCTCTTCCTCCCACGTAGTGTCGGTTACAGCATCGCGTCGAGGCCCCACTAGAAACTCCTTCCAGGATTTTCGGTTTGGTGCTGACTCAAGAAAATTTTCCTCTTCTTCGTTCCTCGTTCAGCCTCTCACTTCAATGAATTGCTTCGGCTTCCTTACAATATTCTACCACTTCCCCTATTTCCTAGTTCCTCCGTTATGACCGTTTACACCCGGTCGTTTCGTATGCGATAGCCACGGACACGGTCCCTCCTTGTTTTTCCTGCAATTAAGAAACTTCATTTGACTGGCGGTTATCTAGCTAACTTTCCTGTCTCTCGCCGGCCAACTCTAATTACATACATCACGACTGGTTCCAGTATTGATTTATAAAGTTACAGCGTTGTCCAGGCTTGCATCTCCTTCTTACTTCCAAGTACGGGAACGTGTCAACCTGTGCCCTTAGCTTTCCGTTGTTGGGAACACGGTGTCTACTCAATCCTGATCGTTTGTCATCCCCACATTACTTTACTTGTCAACAAAACAAAATAAAACTTAAGCCGTTATCTTAATCAGCCGGAATATTTTAAAATTCAAATAAACTGTTACTAATTTTCTCCCTCTGTCTTTGAAATTTAGTGATATATTGTTAGCAGCTTTCAAATGAACAACTTTTTCCAAAAAATAAAATATAAAATAATAGGATGATGTTATTAAGAATTATTGTCGAAGACAAATAAAATCAGTTTAACAGAACTGCATTGTAGAATAGTCTAACCTTTCATATACCAGATATGATTTTTTAAGTAATTACCAAAATACCTGAATTTTATAAGTAATTCCAAAAAAAGTAGACAATAATGGTTTGTAAAAGCATAACATCATTTGAGTACGTTTTAAGATCACGAGTTTGGGAGATATTTTAAAAATTTATTTTCATATATGGCGGGGTGGGGAAATGATTTCTTTCTTTTATTGCATTAATAAGATAACATATATGCTTAATAACCTAAACCGAAACTCCTTTATTCACTGCTGAATAACCTTCGAAAAAAATTACTTTGATGCACCTTCTTCCCCATGATTTTTCATCACGAAAAATTAGCTGTTCGTCACGATTAATCAAAATAAAAACATAATAGTATTTTGATAGCGGTCTATTTTTTAAATAAACAGGTCAAGTGTGTGCTGGTCAGCACACAGCGAGGGTCCGTAAGCCACACTATATAGTGTTTAACTGTAAAGTGTATAAACAGTGTTTTTTTAAAATGCTAAAAGCTTACTTTGAACCATTCTAAGGGTCTGATATTCTCAAAACACACTCTGATAATAGTATATTATGTTACTAGGCTGTGAAGTGAGTTTTTCTTTACCGCGGCAATTACATTTACTGTCGAGCGAAGCGAGACAGTAAATATTGCCAAGGTAAAGAAAAAACACTTCACAGTCGCGTAGCATATGCTATTTTTTCCGAGGTAGCAGACAATGAAAAAACATTAAATATTAATCACTAATCAATATACAATAATAAGAAATATTAGTACATACTTAAGACTTAAAAAAAGAAACCTTAAAAAGAATTTACACTATAAGAAAAGATAAATAAAACGCATTGACATCTAGCGGATTTTAATCGTACTAGAAGCATTTCTACAAAGACTGCAGCGGTACTAACGGAAGTTTTGACAACTACCCACCGGACATAAAAAATCTTTTAGTTCCTAGGACGTAAAAGATTTTTTCTTTACAGCTAGGAGTAATGAAAAGATTTTTTAAGTCCACATAATGAAAAAATGGATTTTAGCTATGTCTTTTAGGCTCTAAAGTTACTATTTCACAGCCTACCACGGAAAAAGTATTTTTTTGCCACTGAACCGGACTACAACCATATAAATACATCGAAAAGACCATAATTATAAAAAAAAAAAACTTATAACACACCCACACATAAAACACATAAAACTTACAACCACTTCAAACTTGCCTACGCTCGCCCTATCAAAGTTATATCCAAAGAATTATATATTTTTGTAATCACCTCGACGTACCCTTTCATATGATACCCGTCACGGTGTCGAAAAAAAATTTAAAAAATTTAACCCTTAAGTTTTATTACCCTAATTTTTTTGAAAAATATTTTTTTTTAGTCGCTATATATTTTTAAAATATGTGGGTAGATACAAGACACATACATGCCAAATTTCAAAGTGATCGGACGAAAGGTGTAGCCGTACAGTTTTCCCGGAAAATGCACCTGAAGTTCGGAAAAATTGTGTTTTTGAGGGTTTTCGACCCAATTTTTCGCCCTAAAAGGGCGTTTGAATATCTTCAAACCATGAAGAACTAACTCTAACCTAAAGTCAAAAGAAATCTGCTGATTGAAAAATAAACAAATTTTTCCTCATATTGAGTCTTAGTATTACTTTTTCAATTATATAACAAATGTTTTTTGACTTTTTCTGGTTTTACATTATTCTAGATGACAATTTATGTGACCGAGGGGGGAGGGCGCACAAGAAACATTTGGGGGGGGGGTGGAAAAATTGTATTTTAGCATATCATATTTAATTCGAAAAAGTACATGCAAGTTGTGGTTTTGCCCAATTTTATTATTATCCCCCCTCCCCAATGTTCTTGTACCCCCCTTCCCTCGGTCACATATATTGTAATTCTCTGAAAAGGTCACATAACATTTTTAATATAACTGAAAATGTAATAGAGATACAAAGACTCAATATGAGGAAAAATCTATTTTTTATTTCTTATTTTTTAATTTTCTTAAAAAAGTAAGGTCAGCAGATAATTTTTGACTTTAGATTCGTGTTCTTCATGGTTCGAAGATATTCAAACGCCCAATATATATATATATATATATATATATATATATATATATATATATATATATATATATATATATATATATATATATATATATATATACTACACATTTTTTTTTGGACTTAAAATTGGGTCGTAAACCCCCAAAAACACAATTTTTCAGAACTTTAGGCGCATTTTCTGTGAAAACTGTAAAGGAGAAATTTGACTGCAGATTCTGACTAAGCAACCTCGTAAACATACATTTCAGATAAAATTTTCTTGGAGCCCGAAAGTTCGTTAAATTTTGTAGAACAGTGTCATTAGTTTATATAAACGACACTATTAATAGTCCAGGCCAGATTTATAAAAGAAATGTATCAGCCTGGTCATATAACAGATATTAATCTATTTATCATTATGATGGCAATGATTAATAACTTAATATTAGTTTTACGTACTATTTATTAAAAGAAAATCCAAATATATAAAAATTCTGATTATAATAATCACGTAAAAAATCAAACTAGATCTCGAATCTTTAGCCAGAGACCAGAATAACTTGACTAAAAAACAAATGGTGTGAAGGCTAGACCGAGACAATAGACGGTCTTAGTAGACGCCTATAGACATGTTGAGCAACATGTGTATAGACTGTCTATTAGACCGACTATAGACATTTTGTGCAACATGTCTACAACTGTGGACTAGGCTTAAGATCCTGCTATAGACTTTTCCAGGGACGATAAGCAGTGAAATGACACTATAGGTGGTTACAGCTCTCTCGGTTATTACCTTCCCTGAAAATGGGGATAATTACAGCAAACTTCTAAGCTTTAGGGATCTTATTTGTTCCCCACGTGAGATGTATTACTCTCAAGAGTAGTCTTTTAGCCTATTAGCACCCATGTGTTTAATCATTTAGTGGGTAATTTCGTCATGGCCTGGTGCTTTACCCATTTTCATTTCTTTAAGTGCAATCTTTAACTCTGTTAAGTCTATTGCTTTCTCATCTTCTTCTTCTCTGATAGTGCTGCTTCCTAGTTCTGTTAAGAAAGATTAATTGCCTTCTGCCTCTACTTTTACCTTGCTGGTCTCCTCATTTTTCAAAAAAGTCTTTGAAGTACCTACTCTTTTGGTATTTTAGAGTATTTCATAATTTGTCATTTATAAATTTAATTGGGCACTCTTTGCGTTTTCTCATGTTTTTTTTAAATCTTGTAAAATAATTTCGAATTCCACTCTATGAAATTTCTATATTATTTCCATAATACTAACAACAAAGTTTAAAAATACGCACAACAAAAATAGTCTGACGTTTAGTGTGGCCCATAGCTTCTTTGTGTCTAATCACGTACTATAATTATGTTTTGCTTTCACGATCCATTTTGTCTAATTGATTTTTTTTCCTATTTAAATCTGTCAAAATTGTTTTGTTTTTTAGATGAATAAAAGTATCTATTTAGCAATTTTTAAATTGCGCAGATGCTTCAAATTGTGGGTTTCTTTTGACAAACCATTCAAATTTCTTAAATATCGTAAGATTACTTTTAAAGATATAGATGTTAATATAAAAGTTTATGCGCATGTAGAGGAGAAAGAAATTGGGGCATCAGAAGGTTGAAAATAATAAGAGACAACATTTTATTAAAATCGGACGAGTAGTTTTAAGATATGTTGGTTCGCAAAAATGTTGGAAAGAACGTCGGACAGACATGGAACCAAAAATGTTTCCTACTGCCTGAAACGTCTTTCAATGTTTGAATTGAGAGACATAAAAAATTTCGTTTCATAATTTTTTCACAATGCTTCTGTCCTTCGGTGAGCTTGGGTGCTATAAAAACCATTTAGCTAATTACGTTCTTAGCTAATTACAAATTTAGCGAGTTACATTTCCATCTGTCCTACTTTTTCAATTATATTGAATCTACATATACATATATATATATACATTTTTTTAACTTTTGTAAGATATGATGTATTCCATCCTACTGACGCTAACGACTGAAATATTGATCTAGTTTGAATTAATATAGTTACAATAGCCAACTTGTTCTTTTTTTTATACGACGAGAAATGTATATAAGCGAGTAAATTGTAAATTGGCTTAAATTAAAATTAGTTTATGATGCTAACTGCCTTCCATGCATAATATTTTTTCTTTTTTTTTTTTTGATAAATTATTTCAAGATTAACATCTATAACGATTTATTATTTCGTTGTTCTTGAACCATTAAAGTAGGATGTACAACTGCACTACTGTAGAATTATTGTTGGAAAGTGATACATTGACACGAGAATAAACTCTGAATTCTTTAAAAGAAAGAGAAAAGCTTTCATTATTTTTCCATTTAGTAATTTGTTTTGAATTTATTTTTACATATTGCCTTTTTACTCTAAATGTGACAATAAATCTGTTAGCTAACATCAATTCCTTAATGTTTTAACTATATGTAAATAGTATATCATTTGGTATATGATATACATATTATTTTAAACAATGTTTTATGAAATAACGAATAGCCTACCTTAATAAACAGATTTGTAATTAGTCTTACTATGACGCAATTAGTACAATAAAAACAAGACTGGATAAAAGGGAGGGATACCTAAAATGTATACATTTAATTTATAATGTGTTTTTGAAGTTTAAACTCATTTAATAATATAATTTAATTTATTTTAAATAGGTATTATAGAAATTCAAGAACAATAAATACATTGCTTTCGAGCTAAACGAAGGTAACGGAAGCTATGTGATCGTCCAGTAGAACAAATATTTTTTATGTCTACGATATTAAAAAATCCAAGGCAGAAATCCGTTTCAGACATTAGGGGATATTTTTGGTCTCTGTCCATAATTCTTGCGAACCAATTCTTGGTCTTACTTTTATAAAGTTTCACCCTTCTACGCTCATTCGTTTCTCTTCCACATGCACACAAACATACATTTATTTATACCTATATCTTTAAAAATACTGTTCCTTCAGAATTTCTTAGATTTAATAATAAGTTTAAAGTAAGTGTGTATTAAGTTTAAGTTTAAGATTAGTGTAATAAGTTTTCATTTTGTTTTATTCCACCTTTTCTTGCTGGATTCTTCGATTCACTTAACTAGATTATCAAATTTTCGTTACCAGGTTCTAACCCCCTTAAAGACTACTAACATTACAACTGGGAGTTGTCTTTCAGATGGAGGCAACATTTCCTACATAGCTCCATAATTTTTCATTATTTGCCCCCGGTACTTTACTTTATTTTAATTCCGCTTGCAGAAGTCAACAACTTTATCTTCACTGACCAGACTTTATTTTCACTATTTAGACCAGCTATTCTCAAAGGGGTCCATGTGGACCCCCTGGGGTCTATGGGACTTCATGGGGGGTCTATGGGACTTCATGGGGGGTCTATGATCACCAAGGGGTCTATTGGGGGTCTATGGATGTCTCTTTAGGAAAAAATAAATGTATAAATAAAAAATAAAAATAAATGAATAAATAAAATGAACATAATAATATTATTAATAATAAATAAAATAATATTTATAAATGAATATTAAGGTATTCGTATTGTAATAAAAATAATAAGTAAACATAAACTAGATTTGGGGAGGAAGTGAGCATGAGTAATGAAAAAGTATGAACGACCCACATAGCAACAGAAGAAAAAGTATGTTTTGATAACTTATAAAATATGTCCAATGTTTTGATATGAGAGTTTAATCCCGAAATTAAAACCCCCCACCATACCACCTACCCCTTCAACCGGCAAAAACATGTTACTAGCTTGTTTTTAAATGTAATCTGAGTGTTATTCACTGTACAATTTTTATTTTTGAACAGTAACTTATGTTAACCCTCGAGTGGTCGCACTCATGTTCATTACACAATTGGTCGCGGGGAGCTCCCCTGCTAAGAATATATTATTTTATTTGTTTTATCGTGTTTTTACTGAACTATAAAGCTGTATTATAATTAAAAATAATGTGAATAAGGTATATCGTCAAAAATGATTGATAGTTTTGTTATTCATTAATATGCAGTTATTTTTACGGTAATATTATTTGTTTTATTTATTATTATTATGGTTTCCATGGACTTTTCTTAATTTTTTTTTAGAATTACTTACTTAAACCTTTTTTAACCTAAAATAATATTACACATTACTATTTTCTTAAAATTGAATTCTGATTTGGGAATGTTAAATTTAATCATTAAAAATATAGATATAATTATTGATATTTCAGTTTCTTTCTTCTGTACAATTTCCCCTCATTTTCCTATTACTATGTGTTTTAAAATGAGTCGTCTGTGGTAGCCATTGCACACACACACACACACAATTATATGTATATATATATATATATTCCTTAGGTAGGGGGTCTATGAAAAAAATAAAATTCCTACAGGGGGTCTATGGAAGAAAAAGTTTGAGAACCCCTGATTTAGACGGTGACACGCTCTGCCACTTTCATTCAACTCATAGTCTAGCTTCACATACAAACATAATTTCATTTTTATTTTATATATTATATTTTTATTAGGCTTGCATTTACTTCTGAAATATATTGGTTTATTTTATTATGAAAAAGTCTTAATTATAACCTGTATGTCAAAGGGTAGAATATCCCCCTACACACCACTGTGTAGCTGATTTAGCTTAATAGTATCATACCTTAATATTACCTACTACACCTTATTATTATTTATTATATATTAATATTAGTAGATATACCTTAATAATTATTTTTAGTAATATTTAATAGTAAATATTATTAGTGAATTTTTCATTTTAGAGATTTTGGTTTTTAAAAGTTTGTTTGCGTGCTTGTCTAACGGTAAATGTAAAAATGAATCGATTTGAACGAAATTCGGCTCACAGCTGCATCTCAGCTTTAGTGATAAGTGAAGTTATAATATTTTCAAGGTAGCAGCCTATATGGCGGTTGAATAAAAAATGAATGTTTAGTGAGCATAACATATTATACATAGTTTTAAAGGTAAGAGTAGGTAATTATTAAAATTTATATTACTAATTAAATTAATATCTTATAGATGGTGAATATATGGCGGACGACTTTAAAAAAAAGTTTTAGTCAGCTTGGCATTATTCATAGTTGTAAAGGTAAGAGTGGGAACAGAATAATTAATTATTAAAATTTCACACTTAATATTTTCAAGATGACGCTCAATATCACGACGACTAAAAGTCTGTTTAGTCAGCATGACATTTTATACATCGTTTTAAATCACTAGTATCACTAGTTAATAAACAATGATGATAGCCAGGATAAGTCAAAAGTAAAAAATCGGAATTTTAGATTTATCGACATTTGGGGGGGGGGGATTCCTTTTTTAAGGTATGCAAGAGTGGTGACCATTATTTTTTTACTTGAACCCCGCTATCCCGTATTTTTATTTTATTTTAACCCCGCTATCCCGCATTTTTATTTTATTGACCGAACGAAGCGAGGTCTATATTTTAACTTTTTCTTCCCCGGTCTTGCCCAGGTACTGGACCGTTTTATATTTCGTTTGAAAATGTTTGTTACGCGCTTACGACAAAACGCTTTGTTCAATTTTCTTCAAATTTGGCATGGATGTTCTTAGAAGTCATAAAAAATAACGTATGAGTTTTATATTTAATGAATTTTATTTTTACATTTTTTATAAAAAAATAAAATAAATAATAATAATAAAATATTTTGCTTCCGAGCTTACCGAAGGTAACGGAAGCATTGTTTTCACTTTTGAGAACGAAAAACTTTTATGCCTCCGATTTCAAAAATTCCAAGACAGAAATCCGTTTCAGACATCAGGGAACATTTTTGGTCTCGTGTCTGTCTGTCTGTCTGTCTGTCTGTCGGTCTGTGTGTCCGCGAATTATGAAACGTGCGACGATAACTTGAGTAAATGTCGACCTATTTTGATGAAATTTGGTAGACATGTTCATTTTAGCAATGCTCAGGACGAGTTCGTTGGACAACGTTATCCGTCCAAGCGTTCACGAGCAATGCTCGCGTAAACGTGAACTTTAAATTTAAAATTGGAATTTTAGGTCGGGGAAAAAATCTAACTTCATTTATTCAATGAGACAAACATTTTTTTCAAATACAATTTTTAGTAAAACCAACAGCGACACCGCTATGAATGTTAAAGATCGCTAAAACTATTAATAGTTTTTACAAAATAAACAATAATACAATAAAGTAATATAACAATAATTGTTATAGTATATGATAGGATGCGAGGAAGCTATGTGCCACACTAATTGGCAGTCTATTTTGTTTATCTTGAAATTTGGCATGAATATTCCTCCAAGTCTTGAAAATAAATATGTATAGTTATTTTTTTATATATATTTTTTTATTAATTAAAAAAAATGTTTTCTTTTTTCTATTTTTTCTATATTTAACAATACACATCACCAGTTTTCTTTTATAATTGCTTACTGTTCATTACCTACTAAGTCTCTTTTGTCTTTCGCAAGCTCTTTTGCATCTAGCAAGCTGAAACTTGCACAGATTATTTATTTCTGACGACCATACCATAATCAGTTAATAGTTAATTAATTAGTTAACTATTTATTGATAAGATAATAATTTTGTTGGTTAATCTGTCTCCTAATCTTGTCAACTAAATGTGACCAACTCTCCGACTATTTAGGAAGCCGAAACTTTCACAAATTATTTAATACTGGCTACAATACAATAATCAGTCATTAGTTAACTACTAATCAATTAGTTCATTGAAATTTGATTTCATCGAATTAAAAATAATTTTTCCAAAGTTTGAAGAAATGCTTGTTCGAATTTGGCAGGAATTATCCTTGAAGTCATTACAAGCGACTAATATAAAGGACTTTTCATTTTTGGACGTCGCGAGGTCTACTGTTCACAGAACTACTAGTTATTAAAGTAGTCACATAATACTGGTTTATCTTTTATTGCTAGCCGTAAAATTACTTTATAATAATTTAAATTTGGAGAAATTTGATGATTAAGAAATGTAAAACTCGTTTCTAAGTAAATTTCAATGTGACGGGTTTTTCGTTGTTCAATCACCTTTCCTTTATATGTAGGTGAATAACCTAAATTTCAAAGTGATGAGAATTTGTATTTTCGAAACTGTGGTTAATTCATGTCGGTTGAAACAATTTGTTAAGGGAAATTATATTATACAACAATACTTGAGTTGTTAAGAAACTCTTTAGTTGCGTACATATATTTCTATATTACCATTTACAACAGCATACACTTTACAAAAGCATTTTCAGAATGAAGTATCCTTACAAAATTCATGTATAATGTATTATTTTGAAGCCAGTAGGAGCATGTAATTTCCGTCCTTGGCAAGTTTTCTTCCTCGCCCACTCGGTATATATTTATTTATACCTGCGGAATGCATATTTATTTAAGAGCTACGTGTCAGGTTGAAACTTATCTTGATGTTTGCACTGAATTTAAAATCCTTTCTCCCTCCCCCCTCCTTTGTTATTTGGTAGCAACTCTTCTCTAGAGAGATCTTGTAAATTACAGAAGGAAAAGCGGTAGAGGCCGCGCGAGTTATGGCATTTCCTATTCTGTTTTCGAATTTACAGTTTCCCCTAGCGTTTTACACTTTGCACGTATCTTACAGTCAACTAACAACAAAAGCACTTCTTAACTTTTTGTCACTCTCATTTGAAGCAAAGGAAAAAAGAGAGGGAGTAACAACCTTTTGTAAATACATTTCCTCTTTGCATTTAACTAAACAAAGGATGCAAAAAGGGAAATACAAGAAATGAGATCAAAACTAAAAAAAGTATTTACTAATTTGCACTTTAATATTGTGTTTGTTGCAGTTTATAAAACCCCATCTGTGTAGAATCAATAAAGATTTGGTTTCACTAATATTGTTTACTGCCACCTTTACCCACGGTTGAGGTTAGTGCGCTTTAGCAGCTTTGGCCATTAGCGCAAACCTATATCATTATTAGTTCTTTTTAGTTTATTTTATTTTAGGCACTGAACAACAAGGTTATATGCGCCTATGCAAGATTTAAATTAAACAGTAGTTAAACAATGTGTATAAATAATAACCAATAAATAACAATTAAATTCAGATATCAGTATAGTAATTAGCGTCCTGTAAGTAATGCATCAGTTTAGTTACGTGAGTCAAGTTGTTTGCTAAAATGTCTGCTAAGTTGTCTGATATGTCGTGTATAATTCTAAGTTGGTCAAGTTGTTGGCAATCAGTCAGTATATGAGCTACAGACAAAGTATCGTCACATAGTCTACATCTTGGTCTTTCTTTGTCTCTAGTAAACAAATAACTGTGAGTAAGTCGTGTATGTCCTATTCTCAATCTGCAAAGTATTGACTCTTCCTGTCTGTTTTTCCTATATGAGGAAGTCCAGTCACCTAGCAAAGGTTTTATGCGTCGTAGTTTGTTGTTAGTGGTGTCTGTCCAAGTCTGTTGCCATTTCTCTTTTATTTTTGTCCTGATATAAGAGTCAAAGTCTCTAGGTATAACCTCTGTCTCAGTACTCAGTCCGTCAGTTATTGCTTGTCTCGCTAGTAAGTCAGCAGTCTCATTTCCGGAAATTCCTACATGGCTAGGTACCCAACAATATCGTACCTTTAATTTTGTCCTTGCTATCAAATTTCTGATTTTGAAAACTGTTAAATTTTGTATATACATTTTATCTAAAGCCGCTATAGCTGATTTTGAGTCCGTATAAATTGTGGCAGCGTCTAGTCCTTGGTTTATGGCTGAATTCAGAGCATGTAGGATGGCCTCCAGCTCTATTGTGAGGATCGAACTCCACTTCGAGCAGGAGAACATTCCTTGTTCTGATGATGAGACATAGGCACAACTGGTCCCTTCGCGGGTCTTGGAGCCGTCAGTGTAAAGATGTGAGTTCGTCCGGTGGTCATTCTTGTCCTTTAGGTGGTCTTGGTGGAGTTGTTGCAGATGGGCTTGGTCTTTTCTTTGTCTTGTCAAGCATCGTGTTACAGGGCGTTCTATACCCCAAGGAGCAATGGGAGGGACACTGTATTTGTTAATTTTGCCATATTCTGAAGAAAGGTTTAATTCATCTACAAGAGTTTTGAATCTATGACCTGGCGGTCGTAGAAATGTGGGTTTTTGTGTATATTTATTTGTAAATTTTGGGTCTTGAAATAATTTAAAGCAAGTGTTGTCCGGGAAGCGCTTAATTTTAAGTCCGTAGCGTAGAAGTAAAAAGTCGCGTCTCAGGGCAAGAGGAGGCTCATTTGCCTCGACCAAAATACTGTTAACTGGGCTGGTCTTGAAGGCACCTAGAGCAAGACGCAAGCCTGTATTATGTACCGGGTCCAAGCGTCTCAAATCTTTCTGTTTTGCCGAGCTGTAAACAACGCTTCCGTAATCTATTTTACTTTTTATAACGGCTCTATACTTACTTTCTTCTACGGCTAAAGGTGTAACAATGTAGCTCTGTCCGCTCCCCACTTTAGATTTTGCAACATCCGGAGCAGATTTAGGTCTTTTAAACATTTAGCGCGAACTTCCTCTATGTGTGGCCGCCAAGTTAATTTTTTGTCGAACTGCAGACCTAGATATTTGAGCTTTTCTACCGTTGGAATTTGTTGGCCGGATAGAGTAAGACGAACTACAGGGTTGAGTCTCTTTTTGGAAAACACCAAGCACTTGGTCTTGTTTGCTGAAAAAGTAAGTCCAGTACTGCTGGCCCACTCAGTGATCCTGTTTATGGCGTGTTGCATCACTACCACAGCTGTTTCCAAGCTTTTTGACCTAAAGAGGTCAAAAGGAGTTATTATTACTATAAAATTGTTTTTTATAATAATAATTTACTTCTATAGTTGCAATCTCAGTGTCTAGTATGACTAATTCCACTGTACTGCAAAATTTAACAACTTTCGGGCACCAAGAAAATGTTCTGAACTTTTTCGAGGTTGCTGAGTCCGAATCTGAAGTCCAAATTTCTCCAATACGTACAGTTTTCCCGGAAAATGCGCCTATAGTCTGAAAAAAAAATTTGTTGGGGAGGTTTTCAACCCAATTTTTCTCCTAAAAAAATGTTGTAAAAGAAAACTCATGTATTGTGCGTTTAAATATCTTCAACCCATGCAGAAGCAAACTTTGATTTTTCAGGTACGAATGCGTAAGCGTTTCCTGATGAATATTTAAATGCATCTGTAAAAAATGCTTTCATGTTTGAATGAGCTTGGTGCTTTAAATTTCGGGAGTGTAAAGAGATATTGTGATGGTATTTTGAAATATCTGAATAATTGTTTAGTCACATTAAAGGTCGATTTACACACATCAGTGACTTGACAGTGACGACACAGAGCCGTGACCGGTCCGTGATCCCACCGACGAGATTTTAAATATTCTTTTAGAAATTTTAAGGGTGTTGTTTACACTGACCCGGCACGTGTTTAAATAAAAATTAGTAAATAAAAAAAAGAAACAAAAAAAAAAAAAAGTATAGTTTTTGGTATTGTTTTGTTAAAGACATGAATGACGAAAATCTATATTGCGTTAGTGAGCAACTATTCTGTGTTGTTTGATCATGCAAAATACATAGACACGGAGTTCAAGTACGCCATCTGGAATAAAATAGGAATAGAAATATGGTATAGGTAATGAATATTTACTCAAAGAGAAACATACGCGATTTCCCCTATATATTTATCTTTTTTTGGATAATATTGAATTACATTAAAACTGGGTAAAAATTACTTGAATTATAGCTAACATTTTCATATAAGAAGGTATTTGATAACCAAGGGAAAGACCAGGTCTCAGAAGTATATTATTCAGTAAAAATGTCTCTTGCACGAAATGCATTTGTCGTTGCGTTTCCTCCTGCAAAATGGATTTTTTTTAGTCCGTGATCCCCACTGCTCAAATCTAATTGCTGAATAATCTAATTATGCGTATTTCTACCGTATTTTTTAAAACAAAATTATGCTGTAAGCATATGACCATAATTATGTATTTTACGTTTTTTAGATAGACCTGAATCCGTATATTGTAAAGTCTACATTTTTTAAACAAAATACCAAAACTGATTTCTGATGTTCTCCTGGCACGACTTGACCAATCGTTGAAGTTACGCTTACGTTCATCCGATTCATATTTATTGAGGACACATCACGTTCGTTTTTAGAGGAAATGTCTCGTTGGCTACAATAATGCATGGAACGTGAATATCCGTGTTGGGTAAGGTAGAATTTACTGGTGCATTCAAAGAGGCTTGTTGAAGTGCTTTACCTAAATTTGAATTGGCAAAATCATCACTATCTTTTCCTTACGCCCCTACATCAAAACTATTGAGAACGCTTTTTTTATTTGTAATTATAGAATAATGATCCGGCGTTCGGAAGAGCCTGGTTAGTAACGTTTTTTGTATCCAAAGCTCCTATGCAGTTCCACATTTAATAAAAATCATGATCTTGTGATGTGCTTCTTTTGTTGGAGTAGGCATCAATACAATCAATACAATTTGTCCATCAGATTTTCAGTAATTATTGTTCATGCCATTAACAGTTTTTTATTTAGTTTTAAAAGTTTATCTTTTTCTTTTTATAAATTTCACATAGTCTTTTTAATTTAATTTACGTTTTTCTATCTCATAGTTTTAGAGTTTTTATCAGTTGTTTTTATAAACAGTTTCATTTAATTCGATGTTTGAGAGTTAAGAGTCTACAGTTACGATGTTAAGGTTCAGAGTTTATGTTTACCTAGTTCCCTATCCCCGCTCTCACCCGCTCGTGTGCGTAACCTCTAGTGTTGGGGAGTAGTGCCTATAGTGACCTCAGCCAAGCCTCGCTTCTCCCGGCCGAGGTTCGAATACCGGACAATGTCCGTTAAACCATACATGGTCAATCACCACCTATTATCATTTCTATGACGTTCTTCACCACCATCACCATCACATAATCACACATTTACATTATTACCATTATCACCATATCATCATCATCATAGCTCATTCATAAAGCCCGTGTTTGGTCTTTGGAAGCTTGCCCATCGCGACCTCCAATTCATCACCCTTCTTCAGGCTAACCGACTCGCTCGAACTTTCAGATCAGCTAATTTGGTATAACAACCTGCCAAACTCAGGTACCACCTAATCTATTTTTCTTTCAATCACCTTATCCATCTCTAAATTCAACTCACGTCGCGTTTTCGCGTACCGTCGGTTTATCATTATCCTTTATACCACCTTAAACCTTAACTCTCTTATAATAAATATTATATAAAATTATATTTTAATTATTATTATTTTTTTATCCATGTTTACTTTATGTTTAAGAAACATAATATTTATTATTTTATTTCATGAAACAGTGTAAACTTATATTTTATGAACAATACACTTCTAGTTCTTATGTATCTTTTTTCCTTCACTTTATTTTCCCAAATTATGACAGTCCACTATATTATCACACTATTTATAACCTTTGAACTAGCACTTTTTCAAGAAGTTAATTATATTTGAACTTCGTTAAGGGAAGTAAGGATCTGCAAAGGCGCAGTCTCCTTCTCTTAAAACATTTCTGGTCCTTTGTTTGCCGCATAATTATTATGCTATACCTTTTTTCTTATAACTCTATTATTTCAAGAACTTTATGAAGTGTATATTATTTTTCATTATAAAATTTCTTTATAAGAAACTTATTATTTGGATAAAAAAAACGAGTAATAACTGTAACTTTCCTGTGCCGACGGCACCTATTTGAGTCATTTAAGTTTTGTTTTTTTTCTCTTCTTTTACAATTTAATTATATAATTATTTTCTATAAATAAATTATCTGTGTGTAAAAAGGTGAATCTAAATATTTTCTTTTATAATTTAGTTTACATTTATGGTTGGTCTTTATAATTTTAACTATTATGTTTTTAATATTACTATTATTTCATTTTGTTTAACAAGTCACCCATATCAAGGTGTTTATTCTGAATATTATAAAATTATAAAACACATTATTATTTTTATTCTGAACATTATTATTTTGTACTCTTTAAAGACTTACGAGTATAACTTAACTTCGTTGTTATCAAATCATATCATTAACTTTTTTAACGAAATTTACCTTTAATTTTTTTCTTAAATTTAATCCTTATTTTCATTAATTTATGTATAAGCTACATATAGGTAACGTATTATTTTCTTTTATGACAGGTAATATATGTTTTAATTATTTACGAATTATTATTAGAAAAATTATTTGTTAACGGCTTATAATCAGATTTTCATTTGGCCTAAGAAATATTATTCTTTCCCAACATATTTCAGTTTGATTGTCTTCTTATCTATTATCACTAGTATGATATTTTATCTATTAAATTTAAAATATTTTGATTGTTGTTTTTTATCAAGATAAATTCTTTTAAATTTAATCTTGCAATTATTATTATTATCATTACTTTTGTTTATAAAACTAATCTAACTAAATATTATCAGTTTTGATTCTTGTCTAAATTAATATTATTAGAGGTAGTAAATTTAGCTTTGAAAAATTTATGCTTATAGTAAAACAAAGACGTACTATAGGATTTTTTATAATTTTTATTTCTTAACGGATTTAATTTTTGTTCTAATTATTATTTTAGATTTTTTTTTTACGAATGAATTTTGTACCTTTTTCCCATATATCCATTATAACTGATCGATATTAATTTTATTTTGGATATTAAAAATATTTTTATTTTTATTTTTATTTTTTTTATATATGAGAAACAGTTATTGTAAAGAAAGTAATCTCCTTTTTTTATAGATTAAATATATATATTTTTAATCTTAGCCAAAGTATACCTTATTGTTTTATTTTTTATTGTAAGAAAATAATTATTATTTTTGTTACATTTAATTTTATGAATTCATTCGCCTTTTATGATTTACTTGTCACTTTATATCTATTGACTAACCATTTTAACGATTTTTAATTTTATTTGTTTAAAATCAAAATTACCTTTTCTTTCTCTTCTTTCTAATTTTTTTATCTTAATACTTACTATATTTTGTAAAGTCTTGTCAATATGGCTGACGAATTTACAAAACAATTCGCTATAAAAACTCAAAAACTTGACAGTTGCGCTGCGAGTATTAAACGAGTTTATAACTATGCTAAGGGTATGAACATACAGCTCCCAGAGAATATAACTATTTTTAAGGGTATGTTAAAACAACTCGATGATTTTTATTCTTCATTTATGTCGACTAGTGATGAACTATCTAAATATTGCATTCTAAATGACAAGCCTGAACTCTACCCTACTGCTGACCACAAGAAGAACATGGACAATGTATTTATTCAGTACTCATTTGCTGCTGGCAAAGGTGAGAGCCTCAGTACTACGTCCCAACCGGACCTGAGTGAAGCCCTGAAACAAGCTGCTGTGGCTGCCGCTACCGCCGCAACCACCGCGATGCATGAGAGCACGGCTCATTCTAGCAAAAAAATAAGGTTTCCTAAAATTCAGTTGCCCACGTTCGACGGGGAGAAATTTACCGATTGGCCTACTTACAGAGACACTTATGAATCTCTTGTCCACGACGAGGACTACTCTAACATAGAGAAGTTTCACTGTCTTATAAGATCTGGCACGGCTAGTAGGCTAATTAAACACATTCAGGTTAGCGATGATAACTATGAGCAAGCTTGGAGTCTACTTAAGAAGCACTACAATAACAAGCGCAAACTTGCCTCTTCTTATATACATGGATTACTTGACTTCAGCCCCTCTCTTCAGAAAAAGTCTCAAACAGACATTCTCAAAGAGTTCTTACTTAACGTGTCCGAAAATGTTTCGGCCTTCAACAATATCATCATTAACAATCGGGCAGACTACATACTATTTGAACTTGCAGTTCGTAACTTGGACCATAAAACTAGAGAAGCGTTCGAGTGGCAAAATGCAAAGGTCGACTTCCCTACCTTTGACTCTCTAAAAGAGTTCGTTGAGAGTAGGTACCTGGCCTTAACCATGATGGACTCTTCGAAAGATGACCGAACGTTGTCTTTCAAACCGGGGTCAAAATCCAGTCCTGCCTTGCCTTCACCTAATAAACTTCAGCCGAAATCGGGAAGACCTTCTACCTCTACTGTCTTGATCACAAATCAAAACACTAAATCTATAAGAAAGTCAAAACAACCATCTTACACTAATGTGTCTAAAACCTTTAATTCTGAAGACTCCCAACTTAAATCAACATCGTGTTTTTTCTGCAATAAGGGGTTTCACATCTTACGGAACTGTGACAAATTTTTATCTCTTTCACCCTCAGAACGACTTAATCGTTTGAGGGATTGGAATGGGTGTAAGAATTGTTTGCATCCTTACCACAAGACATCTCTCTGCAAGTCTAAATATCGGTGCGCAGAATGTGAAGGCTTACATAATACAAAACTTCATATTTCAAAGTCTTCAATAATAAAACCTAACCTTAGCCGTTCTAACAACGGATCTACAAATGTGACTAAGGATACTCCTACTCAACCTAACGTTGATCCTAATTCACCTACACTTACAGGTACTACTATGACAGCTGTCGATCACTCAAGTGAGGCCTTACTGGGCACAATAGAAGCCTTAATTCAAGATGGAGATGGCATATTTAAACCTATACGGATGGTTGTTGACTCTGGTAGTCAATTTTCTTTGATTACTCAGGAATGTGTTAACCGCCTTCATCTTAAACCTAGAGAATACCGAAGATCTATTAGAGGTGTGGGATCATATCCAGCCTTTCAAACTTTAGGAAAAACTTCGTGTGTTATACGGTCACGATCATCATCTCTACCAGAGTTTCATCCTGAAGCAGTTGTCGTACCTAATATAACTCACCTTTTACCTCAAACTCAACTACCTAGAAACATCCGTCTAAAATACACAGCGTATGATCTAGCTGATCCAAAATTTTGGGAACCAGGTCCCATAGACTTCTTAATTGGAGCTGATATGTTTTGCGACATAATATCTGGTGTTCCAATTTCCATCGATAAAGATGAACCTCGACTGCTTAGAACTGTCTTCGGACATGTAATCATAGGCCAGCTTCCATTAAAACCTTATTCTCCTATATGTGGCATCACTCTTGCTGTCCTTTCGGCAGACGATAAAATAGAGACCATAATGAATAGGTTTTGGGAAGTGGAAGAAATCGATATTCCAGTATCTAGTCTTTCTCCTGAAGAAAAGTTCTGCGAGGACCATTTTACTTTAACTCATTCTCGTCTCCCATCGGGACGCTATAGTGTTAGTTACGCGTTTAAACCAGGCTCTCCTCCGTCGTGCTTTCCTTCATCCAAGCAGCAAGCTCTCAGCCGTCTTTACAGTTTGGAAACAAAATTACGGAAGAACCCTGCCATAAGAAAAGACTACAATGACTTTATGGAGCAATACTTACAACTAGGTCACATGAAACCATCAACTGAACCAGGAGCTTTTCATATCCCGCATCATCCTGTATATAAACTTGATGTGGATGGTAACCCCAAAATTAGAGTCGTTTTTGATGCCTCGTCAAGAACTTCAGCTGGCTCTCTCAATAGCCACCTTCTTCCTGGTCCAAAACTGCAAAATGATATAAGTGCAATCTTACTTCGCTTCCGACGTCATCGTGTTGTTTTTTCATGCGACGTAGTAAAGATGTTTAGAAATATCTTAATCAATAAAGAAGATCAGAAATATCAACACATCTTATGGAGATCTGATCCTCAACTTCCGGTTCAGGAGTTTACTCTTCTAACGGTTACCTACGGAACCACTCCTGCACCTTATCAATCTCAACGAACATTGAAACAACTTGTTCTAGACGAAGGGACAAACTTTCCTTTGGCAGTAGAGGTTCTTACAAATGATATATATATTGATGATGTTGTTACAGGGGCTGACACCATCGAAGAAGCTATCCTTCTAAAAAACCAAATAGTGGGTATTTTTGCTGCTGGGATGTTTACATTAAGTAAGTGGACCAGTAACTATCCTTTACTGTTGTCTGACGTTTCGGATGAGACAACCTCTTCCCCAGTCAGTTTTGATGATCTTGAATCTTCAATTAAAATCTTGGGCCTTCATTGGGACCCAGTTAAAGATGATTTTTCTTACAATGTGGTCATTCCAGATCTTGTATTAACTAAACGGGCTATATTATCAGCAATAGGAAGATTATATGATCCGTTAGGATACCTTGGGCCAGTTACCTTCCTAGCGAAAACTGTTCTTCAAGAGACCTGGAAGTCAGACTTAGGGTGGGATGATGAGGTACCCCTTAATCTACAGAAAATTTGGAAAGACTTTCTAGATGATCTACCAAACTTGACCAACATAAAGATACCACGATATATCGAGCGAGATCAAACATCTCATTGCTCTGTCTTCGGTTTTGCGGACGCCTCATCTAAAGGTTGCTGTGCTGCTCTATACCTTCGCGTCCAATCCTCCAATTCCTCTAAACTTTACTTACTCAGGTCGAAGACAAAACTTGCACCAATCAAAACACTCACAATACCTCGTCTTGAGCTAATCGCAGCCCTTTTGCTTGCTCAGCTTTACTCTTCATCGAAGGACTACCTAGAGTCCTTCAACATTGAAAGTGTCAACTTATTCACCGACGCAGCGATCGTACTTGGATGGCTCAAAACTCCGTCGTATCAACTTAAGACCTTTATTGCAAATAGGGTCGTAAAGATTCTGGACATAACGGAAATCATCTGGTGGCGTCATATACCTACTGGAGACAACCCAGCCGACTGCGGATCCAGAGGTCTATTACCCTCTCAACTTGTTTATCATTCACTGTGGTGGCACGGCCCATCGTGGATCCATCATCCAGTTGATGAATGGCCTTCCACTATTAACATTGCTCCGCCAGATGAACTACCAGAACTTAAAGCTACTGTTTCCTCTCTCGTCTCTACAGATATGTCTTCAGGGACTTACAGTGACTTAGTATCTATCACGGAGAAATTCAGTTCTTACACTAAGCTTATACGCGTTGTCGCGTATATTCTGAGATTTACTTATAACACAAGTATCAGCAAAGAGCGAAGGAGGACTGGAGCAATAACATCTGAGGAGTTTAGTGATGCTAATTTAACTATGATCCGTGGCCTACAAAATCATTACTATCCAGAGGCCTTTACTAAAAACCGTAAATGGTCAGCACTACTAAGCTCGCTGAGAACATTCATTGATGATCAGGGTCTACTCAGGGTGGGTGGAAGGATTCGTAAATCAGGGCTCCCATACGAACAGAAACACCCTCTCTTACTTCCTCGCCGCTCCCATTTCACCAACATCTTAATAGATTTTTATCATAAGAGCAACCTCCATGTTGGGCCTTCTGCCTTACAAGCCATCATAAATCATAAATATTGGATACCTTCGTCCAAGAATCTTATAAAACAAAGGAAACGGTTGTGTATAACTTGCACTCGTTTTTCTAAACGACATTTTACTCCTCATATGGGAGAACTGCCTGCGATCAGATTCACTGAAGTAAGGCCATTTTATGTCACAGGAGTGGACTTCGCTGGGCCCTTTCTAGTAAAAGAAACTACTCGGAGGAACTCACCCACTTCTAAGGCCTATCTGAGTCTATTTGTATGTCTGTCCACAAAAGCTCTCTACCTTGAGCTGGTCAACGCCTTAACAACAGAGGCATTCATTGACGCTTTAGAAATCTTCATTTCACGACGTGGATCACCATCTTTAATCATTTCGGATCGAGGAACCAACTTCGTCGGGGCCTCTAACTACTTAAAGGAGATAGAGGTTTGGATCAATCAAGACCAAACTAAGTCAGACCTCTTGACTTTCGGAGCTAATTGCGGCATTAAATGGAAGTTCCAACCACCATCAAGTCCACATTTTGGTGGTTTATATGAAGCAGGCGTCAAAAGCGTCAAATCTCTACTCGTAAAAACTTTAGGAGCTCAACCTTACCAGGTATCGCAGCTACGGACAATCTTTGCCAAAATTGAGGCGGTGCTCAACTCAAGACCCCTTTATCCTACATCATCTGATCCTACCGATCTTCAGCCGTTAACCCCAGCACACTTCCTCATTGGTGGACCACTTACTCCACTCATTGAAGAAGATCTCAGCCACATTCCATCTAATCGTTTGTCGCACTGGCAGCAACTTCGAGAACGCGTCCAGACATTTTGGAAGAGATGGCGTTCCGATTATTTACTTACCCTCCAACGAAGGAATAAGTGGATCAAAGATGGAGAATCAATAAATGTCGGCGAAATGGTACTTGTTTCTGATACCAACCATATGCCATACTCCTGGCCGTTAGCAAGAATTGTTGACATTCATCCTGGCGATGATGGAGTCGTTAGGGTTGTAACTTTGAGAACTGCTACTGGAACTTATAAACGACCAGTAGTTAAGCTCATACCACTCCGTCATATTACCAATAATACTTCTGCATCCACTTCAACGAACTTCGACTAGGAACGCCTATGTAAAATTTGGTGGGCGGTATGTTCATGCCATTAACAGTTTTTTATTTAGTTTTAAAAGTTTATCTTTTTCTTTTTATAAATTTCACATAGTCTTTTTAATTTAATTTACGTTTTTCTATCTCATAGTTTTAGAGTTTTTATCAGTTGTTTTTATAAACAGTTTCATTTAATTCGATGTTTGAGAGTTAAGAGTCTACAGTTACGATGTTAAGGTTCAGAGTTTATGTTTACCTAGTTCCCTATCCCCGCTCTCACCCGCTCGTGTGCGTAACCTCTAGTGTTGGGGAGTAGTGCCTATAGTGACCTCAGCCAAGCCTCGCTTCTCCCGGCCGAGGTTCGAATACCGGACAATGTCCGTTAAACCATACATGGTCAATCACCACCTATTATCATTTCTATGACGTTCTTCACCACCATCACCATCACATAATCACACATTTACATTATTACCATTATCACCATATCATCATCATCATAGCTCATTCATAAAGCCCGTGTTTGGTCTTTGGAAGCTTGCCCATCGCGACCTCCAATTCATCACCCTTCTTCAGGCTAACCGACTCGCTCGAACTTTCAGATCAGCTAATTTGGTATAACAACCTGCCAAACTCAGGTACCACCTAATCTATTTTTCTTTCAATCACCTTATCCATCTCTAAATTCAACTCACGTCGCGTTTTCGCGTACTGTCGGTTTATCATTATCCTTTATACCACCTTAAACCTTAACTCTCTTATAATAAATATTATATAAAATTATATTTTAATTATTATTATTTTTTTATCCATGTTTACTTTATGTTTAAGAAACATAATATTTATTATTTTATTTCATGAAACAGTGTAAACTTATATTTTATGAACAATACACTTCTAGTTCTTATGTATCTTTTTTCCTTCACTTTATTTTCCCAAATTATGACAGTCCACTATATTATCACACTATTTATAACCTTTGAACTAGCACTTTTTCAAGAAGTTAATTATATTTGAACTTCGTTAAGGGAAGTAAGGATCTGCAAAGGCGCAGTCTCCTTCTCTTAAAACAAGTATCTTCTTCTTGTTTAGGGTCTATAGGGATTATAATAATTAAAAAAACAAACTATTTTTTAATTATAATATTTTTTACAAATTTAGCTATATTTCGCCCAAACCTGGGCATCTTCAGGCCTAAAAATAATAATAACATATATATAACATTTATTGAGCTGATCAAAGCGAAGCTCTTATACTACACATTGCATTTGTTTGGACGCATACTCCTCCTGAACGGCTGAAACGATCCGCACAAAATTTGGCACGGTCAATGTGACCAATCACAGGGAGGTATAAATCTGAAATGGTCCAGATTGGTATTCAGGAGTACGGGGTACGGGGTGCAAAACTTTCCTCGTGAACGACTGAACCGATCCACACAAAATTTGGCATGGTCAATGTGTCCAACCAGAGGATGATATAAATCTGAAATGGTCCTAATTGGTACACAGAGGTACGGGGTATATGCTATGCCCTTCATGATGCATGTCGTTGGAAAGCTCTTTAAGAAAAATTAGAAATACAGTAGAGCGTCGATTATCCGAACGTCAGTTATACGAACGTTCAATTATCCGAACTAGTTTCATGGGGAAAAAAAAATCAAAAGCTACCGCTAAATTAATTCCTAGAAAGAGCAGTGTTAGCTGTATAAAGGGATACCAGATTTCAATGAATTCATTTTGACGGGGCAGACATTAACATTTGTTTACTATGAACTAACTTTTGTTGGTCTATGTAATTTGTGGAATTATTTGCAGCATTTTTCCATTTAATACCTTTCTGTTCTGTTGGTTGGTTATGTTAATGCTCTCAGTTTCAAATCATTCATTGTGAGGTATACATTGAATTAGTTATTGGTCAGATATTTTAAGTAAAACTTACAACATGTCGACAAAAAGGAAACGGGTAGTGCTTTCATTAAAAGATAAAATGGAAATTATTACGCGGCTGAAGAAAGGTGAAAGCCAAGGCATTGGCTATCAAGTTCAGTGTTGGTAAATCAACGATTATGGGAATAAAAAATAATTCTGATTTAATCACTTGGTCAAGATTAAGTGCACTTAATCTTGACAGTGAGGAGGGCAGTTTAAATCGTAAAACTATAAAAAAAAAAAAAAAAAAAAAAAAAAATCCAAATTGTTAGAAGATGCTGCATTCACTTGGTTTTTTGAAAAAACGGGCCTCTGGTCAGCCCATATCCATATCTGGACCCTTATTGTGTGATAAAGCAGTGGAATTAAACATGAAACTTGGTGGTGATTCTTTATTCATCCTCAGTTCTGAGTGGCTGAAAAATTTCAAATTACGTCATGGGATTCGACTAATCGAGATTCATAGTGAAAAATTAAGTAAAAAAATTAAGCAGACGAGTATTACAACCTTCTTTATGCCAAATTAATCTTAGGTGATACAACTTATATATTTTTTTTTCACCATGTACTAGATAAATCAAACAAATATGTTTTTTGCATAAACGAGATTGATTATTTTTGCATCTTCCCTTTTAAATTTCTAGTGAATTTCGATTATCCGAATTTTTGATTATCCGAACCACCCCATTACTATTTTTGATCCGATTTCAGCTTTATAGTTGATTGCTTAAGATTAAAATGCACGCTCAGCTCAATATTGCAAGCAGACAACTGCATTGCACACCTAGTTTTAACAAATTTATACTTATTGCTATTTTCCAATTAGTTAAAAACCGTTTAAAAATTAACAACAAAAACCAATGTCAAACATCTATAAATCACCTGACAAACTATGAAAAATATAGGTGTAGAAGTGGGCCGTGAAGGGTAATAAAAAGATGTGGTTTAATTTTTCGAAATGGCTATATTTCGCCCCACTCCGGGGCATAGACGTGCCTGAAACATCATTTTAACTTCATATAAATACAGTTCTGACTAGGGGAAAAAATAAATAAACTATACACTATACACAAGAAAACCAAAAAAATAACACATAATGTCTAATCAAATCATATTTCCCGCTTCAAACCTAATATACATTTTTCCGTTTAAATTAAATTATAATAAAACGTAAAATAATACACTCATAATAGATGACGGATAAAATAGTAATAGCTCATGGTATTTAAAAAAATAAAAATAAATAAATTTTAGATTTTCCAGTGTTAGATGTTTACTTCTTATTCATATTAGTAGGTTAAACCCAGGTTACCCTCAAGCTTCTATGTGATATTTTTTGTTTTTAATAATTTTTAATTGTTTTAATTGTTAATTGTTACTGTTTTAAATATGTTATGTTTCTTTAAACCAGTTAGTTTAGAGTTTAGTAGGAGAGTGACGTCTAAAGACGAATCTAATTATTTAGATGAATTTGACTAATAATTTTTTTTTAAACATGTAACCAAACCTTCGTTTACCGGTAGGTTCTGTTAACATTAATTATTTTATTTGTTCAAAATTGGTTTTCTTGTGTATAGTGTATAGTTTATTTATTTTTTCCCCTAGTCAGAACTGTATTTATATGAAGTTAAAATTATGTTTCAGGCTCGTCTATGCCCCGGAGTGGGGCGAAATATAGCCATTTCGAAAAATTAAACCACATCTTTTTATTACCCTTCACGGCCCACTTCTACACCTATAGTTAATATAAAAGGGACAACAAAGGAAAAAAAAACTATATAAAAACTATAATTTATTTCCTTTATAAACATTAATTAAAAAAAAAAAAAAACAATTGATAAACATTTTAAATTAAAAATTAAATTATTAAAAAAGTTAACCTTATCTGAAATTTCACAATAAAACAGTTGAGTTTTACAATAAAAGGGATCAATTGAAGAATACACAAGTAATTATCTTTTAAACTGTGCAATGCCCCATGCGACAGCCGCGCTATAGTGCATTGTCACACAACGGACGATCCACTTTAAATAGAAAACAATATGGGATCACGGCGCTGTGCCGTCACTGCCACGGCACTGGGCCGTCACTGATGTGAAATCAACCTCACGGTCGGTGGGATCACAGACCGGTCACGGCACTGTGCCGTCACTGTCACGTCACTGATGTGTGTAAATCGGCCTTAAATCTCAGGCCTAGACCACCCAGGTAAATGCCGCTTTTTTTCACAGCTAAAGAATGCAACATTTTTACGCTTGAATTTCTGGAAACTGAACAATCCAAATTTGAGCTGAAGAAGGAATAGATCTCGCCAAGATTTATACCATATACGTGGTTGCTCAGTAGACTGTCGATTAGACTGGTTCTAAGGGCTCCATTGGCTAGTCTTGTAAAGATGTTGTAGACCCGTATCAAGTTCCTTTAAATGAACTTCTTTTGGGGATTCGTGTGTAGCACAACCATATTCAATTTTACTTCTCGTAATGTATTAGTAGATTCGCAGGAGAGTTTTCCCGTCAGCTCCCTATTTTTGTGACCGGACTAGGTTGAGATCAATTGACATTTTGTTCTTCTTGGGTGTAAATGGGCTAGTTAATTGGGGCTCTTGTCCAAAATTTGGCGGAGATATCTTATTTGCCGTACTGTTGGGATCTGTCCATCCAGAGTCAATGGTAAAATTGGGGGGGGAGGGGTCTTTTTCATTCTATCATAGAGAATAGTATCTTTTGTAGGTGACAACATAAAGCCATTTCTCGATGCCCACTTACTTATTCTTTTTATACTAATTTATACCAATGGGATTATAGCAGACCAATTTTTCACCTGTAAAAAATGGTCTTGTTACCAACAAAAAGGTTCCACATACGAGGGAATGAACGAGGCTACTTCATTTACTGCCCCAATAAATATGTTAACGCTGATTTCTGCCTCTGTGGGACATCTTTCTCTTGGTTCTTCATGCTTGGTGATTTGTTTCCTAATTTTACTCGGAACCTTCGTTCAGGTAGGAAGTTTTCGATGAAAATTGGTAGGTTACATTGCATAAAAATGTTCCAGTTCAAAATTAGATTCAGGGTTCCTCCAGGTTTTTTTTAGACCTTTTCATAGTCGAAGAATACTCTAACAGTCTCCTTCCCTTGCACACAACCATTCTGGATGTAGCTTACCAGCCTAGCTAAGTGTTCCTGAGCAGACTTGTTCTTACTATTATTGTTCATTCAATATGTTACAGACTTAATAACTTTTAATTATAATATTATTTCTCTTATTAAATAGTCGTTTGTTTAATCATACTCGGATAGTAATTATAATCTACGTTATAATATACTCGGAACTATTATGTTATTTAGTACAACGAAATCAATAATATTGATTTTTTACTATATTCTGGAATTAATATCTGAAACCTAATAGGTCTAGAAAAATCTTAATTACTGAGCGATGATCATTGAACGCGATTATTAGCGTTCAATGATCATCGCTCAGTAACATTGCACATTCACGTAAAACACTTGTGTTCCTAAGATTGATTATATTCTATCTACGAGGTCATCTCGTGTATATTTTTAATACTCGTTAATATTTTCCCACTCATTTTTTGGTTTTTTGTTTTATCTTTATAGTAGCATGTAATTCTAGCACCTATATGCACGTTAAATAAAACTTGGATTTATTGTATTGAGGACATATGAAATAAAAATAACTAATGTTAATACAATGTTTTTATAGTTAACTTATTTGATCATGATTCTGAGATATTTTTAATGTAATACCTACATTTATAAGGGTAAAGTTTTTTTTTAGGGTTTCGAGGACATCCTAGAAACCCTTTTGCATTTGGTAGATTTTCCACCCGTCCGTAGCATCTTGGATCATATTTCCCGACATATAGTATCTAGAGATTTTAAATTTAGTATACAGCTTAAACTTTTTTGTCTAAAGACAGGAAAAATGTTGCAAACTTCACAACTCAATTTTTTGATCAGCTAGCAATTGCGAAGTGATTTTGCATTTTTTGTAATTTATGAGGGGCATTGTTTTAAAGGTATATTGAAATGTAGATCATAAATATATATCGTGGTTCTAAAATGGCTGCCATTTTATTCCCAAAATTACCAAAACCAAACCCCCCAAAAAATGTCCCACCCGCTACCCCATAAGGACAGGTCCTAGAAATATACATCTCTGTTGCCCAATGATATTTACGGGAGTTAATATTAAAAGTTAAATAATGGAAATTTTAGGTGGCCGTAACTAGGGTGACCAAAAATTATTATTTTTGTAATTTTTGAGTTTGGTATTATTTTAAAGGTATTGAAACGTGGATCACAAAAATTTATCGCGTTTCCAAAATGGTGGCCATTCTACCCCTAATAGAACCAAATAATTGCATACCTAATATGCTAAAGGATAATGTGCACACCTTGCTCCCTCAAAGTGCAACTTTTTATACCTCTTTTAGTAGAAGAAAAGTAGAAAATATGAATTTTTATCATATTCTTAGTATATTACCCTTTATTTCTTTTACTATATGCTTATTCTTAATCTGGTCTTTAGGGTATTAATAAATTCACTTCTTTTCGTTTTGGCTATATTTAGCCTACTTTGAGGCATCTTCAGGGCTTTTAACAATTTCTTCTAAAACATAACTTCATTTAATTTGAGTAAGTATTTAAGTCTAACTCAATTTAAAAACTTTTATTTTCTCGTAGAGAAAACAAGTATACATTATATTTTCTTTGAATTTTTATCATCGAAGAAAACTTTGTAGTAGCTTGCTGGCAAGTACTTGACGGGATTTTTTTTTTTTTTTTATGAAAAACAAATTACTTTTATTATTATTTGATAAACGAAAAACTTATTGTTCTTACTATTTTTAATAAAAATGGATTATTATTATTTATGTTATATTTTTTGGATTACATTTCCTTTGAAACACGTTAACTAGGAGGTTGTTATTTTATAAAATATATTTTATTTAATAACGGAATAAGAGGAATTCGAGAGGTATTATGAATAAAACATAAATGAAATATGAACAAGTATTAAACATTGATGAAGGACTTTCCCTCGTGGGATTTAGGAGAAACCCCAAAGACTCGGGTAGTAAAGTCCCATTTCATATTAATTTCAGCAAGGAAATTCCTCCTTGGACAGAGGATTTCCAACCAGGCTTAAATCTTCTCTCTCTCGATGTTTATACATTTAAAAAAATATATGTTGGGAATGGGAGTTTTAACTCTTTGGTGTTTATTTTGCGCTTCAAGAGGCTTTTTTACGTTATGAATTTAAATGAAGTATTTGATGCGCCTAATATACACATTGCACACTGGTAAATGGTAATTGTTTAAACAAGTGTACCTGTGAGAGAAGGATAAAAATATAGGTTACTTCAGAACTAGGTACTTAATATCGTAAAAGTGAGTTTATAAATTATTTTATAAGTTTATAAATATAAGATGTTTTGCTTCCAATAATGAAAGCTATAGTGCAAATTAATACTGATTCACAGCAATCGCAAACTGAATTGGCTACTAGAGAATAATTACCTTCTTCTAGGTTTTATTAGGGTAATCGTGGGTGGTGATCGTTTTCTGAGGTATACATTCCGAGCTAGTAGGAGCTCTTATGCTCAATGTTCAATTATATCGGTGGAAGGTTGTCTTAAGACAGGGTCTTCAAGAGTAATCCACAATTATTTTCTTATTACGCGTCCCCCAAAAGAGGCAAAAACCGGTAAAAATGGGGGGGAAAAAACGAACTTTTTTAATTACTAACCACATTTGAAGCAAATCACCATTCATAGTCACTGATTATGAATCCTATACTATTTTTAATCTAACTCATTTCCTAAACCTTTTTTAAAATTTAAAATTAGGGTAATTCTAATTAAGGACAGAATCTAATCAAATCATTATTTCTATGTATTTTCGCTAGGTGCAATACCCCAACCTCCTACTCAAGTACCAGTTTCTGTTCAAGTACCAGCTTTTATAAAATTACCTGGCATATAATATGCACCTAGTAGATCGACGGCCTCTAACCATCTACTTGACCAGCCAAGACCGGCGAGTCTCCAAACAAAACGTTATACCTTCGAAATGATTTACACTCAATTCAAGCCAAACTCCTTAATGAATTTCAAACATATTACCCCCCTTATATTTCTATTATATCATAGTCCACTACTTGTAGTTAGTAGATAAACTAGTACATTTTTATTCATTAAGTTATTTTAAGTAATGGATTTCATAATAATTATGGATGAAATATCTAGTTTATAGTGTTAATTATTTTTGTTGATTGTCATACATCTATAAAAACTGTAACCATTATCCGATTGCTCTTGAAATATGTTCTTTCTGTCTTAAAATTCAATGATATAAATCTTAAAACTGAATGTGTGCACACTATAAAATAAAATATCCCTAGTCTTTAAATAGAGGTAAACGAAGTCATTTTTTTTTTTTTTTTTTTTTTTTTTAAGAAAAAGCTGAAACAATCTCTAATTTACATAAATGGACTCGCTTAGTTGCTACATTAAAGTCAAAACATTGATTGGATGCAAATTATTCCAGCTGATTTCCCCACGGTGTTTAACCGATAGGAGAGAGAATTTCACAAGAGAATAATAACTTTTAGACCTTGCTATATATGTATTAAAAGTTAGTGTGGAATTGGAATGACTTGAAGTTACCTCGAGACAGTAAACTTGACTACTTAGTCTTCCAATAGATTCCTCCTAGAGTTTTACTCTACCTGCATAATCCTTAACAAGTTTATAAACTAATAATAACTTTTACTATGAATTTATAATTAAAAGTAAAAGCTTTATAATGCACAAAGTTCCTGCATCGATTAATTACAATATTCAAAGAATAAGTAGGGAAAATGTTCAATTCCTTCTTTAAAATTAATTTATATCTACCCGCATATCTCTCTCTGCCTTAAAATGAACTAAATAATGTACCAATAAACTAATGCGCCAATAGTGAGTAAATGTTCAAGAGAAACCTAGCAATTTATTATAACAATAGTCTGCCAATATGTGTGGCACATACCTTCTTCGCGTCATTTAGATCTTTTAACTCCCAGTTTGGTCACAATTATTTGAAATCAATATTAACTGTCAGTTGGAATTAAGTTGGGCACATCAAATATTAATGTAAATACAATGTTACTTCCGAACTTACCGAAGTTAACGGAAGCATTGTGGTTATTCTGAAGAATGACATTTTTGTCCCCGAATTCAAAAATTCCTAGAGAGAAATCTGTTTTAGACAGCAGGGAAGATTTCTGATCTTCTTGGAACCACCATACCTTAAAATTTATGGCAGAATAAATAGAGAATATAATGTTTTATAGTTGCGTACTTCCTGGTGTCCTATATTTATATTTGTCCGATTTTGATGACATTTGATTGGTAGGTCACAATTAGCCTTTTGTTAGTCACATATTTCGTCCATTCATTTCCCTTCCCCATGCACGCAAATTTGTTTTTATTATCACCTACCTAAATCTTTAAAAATATATTTTAGAATATAAACATAATACGGAATCGTATTCCTATATCAATTGCAGCTATGTGCTCACATAGCTTTTATATTTAAAAACATTTTCTGACTTCATAATTACGCAGCACGAGGATATATAGTTGAATACGGCACTGCAAACATTTTATTTTTTAAAAAAAAATATAAATATCTATAAACCATAGGGAAAAAAATAAATTACATAACAGCAAACTGTTGAAAACTCTTAGTGCAGCGTAATTGCCAAGTCAGAAAATGTTTTTAAATTCATTTGTATGAGTGATTTGGGAAAGAAAATATATGAGTTTGTGAGAGATATAGAGGGGGACAGACAACCATCATTTACTTGTACTAGATGGATTAGACCTAGTAGAACTTACTCGGACAGAACTGGCTAAATCTATGATCCCCCAACCTTGTATTCGAGACTTTATTTTTTTACTTAAGGGTTTTTAAGGGACTTACTTAAAGGTTTTATCATTCCCAGATAGGTGATATTATATGCAAAGAATCGTTGGAAGTAAGCAGCTGTAATATTCCGTAATAGTCAGTGGCGTAGCTTGACCATTGGGCCCCCCCCCCCCCCGCAAGAAATATTTGTGGGCCCCTCGCCAAAAAAAATCGATGAGCAAAAAAAAAAAACCTCTTGCGTTCAGGATTGGGGGCCCCCTCGGCGTTTGTACAATTCCAGTTATTTCTGGATTTGGGGGCCCCCCCTGCGTTGCGGGCCCATAGTTACGCCACTGCGTAATATACATTCTTGCGACTATCAAGGCCCAAATAAATAATGTAAATGTGTGTTTCTTTACCACCTATTCAATTAAAAAACCTATTACGTTTTAGCGTTTCTATTGATAGAGCTGTAATCTCTTAGGTTTAGGTTATAAGAGGACAATATCTTATGTCTTTTAATTTCCGCGTTTCAGATTTGTGGGTAGGTCAGAATGTTTGATCAGGCAATACTATAAAAGGACTAGTATACTTTTGAGTTTATTCTCTATGATAACTACCTACTGTCTTCAAAATAAAAAACATAATAATTTAATTAGGTACTTATTTATTTCAATAAAATATATCATATAATTCGTAGTTATGTTAAGTGTACCCTATAGAATTAGTTATAGATCGAGTAATTGCATCCTTGAAACGTAGGAAGAAAAAGAAGACTAACAATGTTTCATACAATGTGGCAACGTTTCGGCTACTCGAGCCATTTTCGGGCCTAAAAATATAATTATTATAATAATTAATATTGATATAGTACATTGTATGTCAATACAAAGTACTATATCAATATTTGATACCGTTAAGGAAATGATCTGGAAATTACCTCAATCCTAAACATTTTATTTCAGTTCTCAAGCTGAAGAGTTGTGTTTCAAAAAAATTGTAAAACCAGGGTAGCATTAAGTAAACTGGTAGTTACCACGTCAAATTCCAATAATCAATAATACCAATTACTCGTAATATGATTGTCATGTATGAGAACAATTCGGAAAGGTATTAATAAGGTAATGGTTTGTATCTGAGTGACAGCAAAAGCAATTCATAAATAGACATCTGGCATAAACATTAATATAACAATATAAAACTAAACTATTTTATATTGATGTTGAACCACCAATTCACCTAATGTAACTCTGGTTTTACACATTTTTTTTAAGTCCAACTCTTTAGCTAGAGAGCTGAAGTAAAATGATAGAATAGAGGTAATTACGAGAAAATTTTTCTAATGGTATCAACTATTGATGTAGTACTTTTTATGCCATTCCTGATAGAAATAATTATATTTTTAGGCTCAAAAATGACTCGAGTAGCCGAAACGTTGCCACATAGTTTGAAAAATTCTTAGTCTTCTTATTCTTCCTATCCTTCAAGGATCCAATTACTCGATCTATAACATATTATAATAATATAACAACTTACTAATTGAATAAATACGATTCAGGCCTGAACTAGTGAAAAAATAAAAAATAATTAAACGTATAATATTTAATTTTATTACATTTATAATTTTAATTATATTTTTCGTAGGAGGGGTTTGAGATGTCTAGAAATGATTGAAAGCTGATATTCAATTATTAATTAATATGAATACCTAATTAAATTCATATTTACGTGTCTAAGAGAGGCAGAATGTGATTTGTATACCTTTAAAAGAGCTGAAACTCGGGCGACATAAATAATAAATTGTTGATTATAAAGGAGGAAACTGTTACCAATTACTTTTACAGTCATGTCTACTTTGCTGGGCGATATAAATAAACCTTTGTGTAGAGGATGACAATGTCAGCAATACTTTTTGACAGACATATATAGGTGGCTGAGCGATCAAACATGTCAACGAATTTAATCAAGTTGATTAATAATTTCTAAAATAACACTCAAAAGGAAATTCCATATGAAAAGACAAAAACTTGTTTATTACATGCTACGACGTGACATCTCAAAAATGTCTTGAAACAAATCAACTTAAAATGAGGATAACAAAATCCACGAGTAACAAAGGAAGTATAAGGTTTGAGAAGCTTGAGGGGTTCCGAATTCAGAAATAAAGTAATGAAATTGTAAAATGAGGATCTTCGGGATGAAAGAGAAAGAATGGATGAGGGAAGCTTTGTAGTCCGTAAATAAAAACCTGGAGTATAAGGAAGAAATTCAACGCACCTGCTAAAGTATATGAAGTAAAACTCAACTCCCATAAGAGGCAAGATTCATTTAATCCAGACTTGAATCCTTATTCTTTTCCCTTACCTCGCGAATCTTTGGCTAAAGATAAAATTCAAGTTAAAACAACTTAGCAAAGATACTTGGGCTAACAACTTGGGAGCTGGTACTCACAGCTACATCACAACCAAACTGACTAATTGACTTTTACAACATTTCCTCTTAACTTAAACTCTTCCCCCTTCAACTAACACCAAACCCCTTATTTCATTACAAGGCTTCAAATCTGTTGATAAAGTCTGATGGGTTTTTTTGTAATTATGAATCAAATAATGTATTAAAAATGTATTTTAATACATTATTTGGAGGGCCGGTGTAGCCGAGGGGCTAGCGCACTCGACTCTGAAACCAAGGTCTAAACCCCGGCTGTGAGTTCGAATCCCAGCGGGGTTAAGACATTTTTCACACTATTGATCTCATCGATTAGATGAGTAAAGTGGCCGGATAACCCCCGTCCTGTAATAACCCTGGCAGTTGATAGGGACTAAAACCCAAAAGAAAATACATTATTTGTTTCATAATTATAGGATATAAAAAAAATTAATTACACGCAAATTTTAATACTATTTATACTTATAATTTTACGACACTATTTCTACATTCTATACTTACTTTAGAACAATTCATATTATTTAAATAAATTAACAACTTAAGAAAAAGTACTTACCCGCAGTAAGTGGAAATTTTAACATTTGCTTCAAACTACTAAATTGACAAGGGACCAGAATTATTCCACATTTTAGTTAGTGCGTTATTTGAAACCATCGGTCTATGGTCGAAATCACTTTTATTAAATTAATCTTTTTTGGGCTTCTTATTTTATGAAAATAAACTCATACATTTGATTTGGTTCTTTGAGCTTTAAACACTCTGTGTATTGCAAATCAGTAATAAATATATTGCTGATTGGATTTGGATCTTTTTTATACAAAGAATTTTTTATTTTCTGCGGTATAAATTAAAAATAAATGTCTCAGCTTTAGAGGTGATGATCTATTATATCAGAAATTTAGAAAATGTCATTTTTCAGAGTTGGTTATAACATCACGTGTTTCTTGAAATTTGGATGTTTGAAGAGCTCGAATACATAATGCATAGCTGATAACAATGAATGCTGCAAATTTTTATTACTTGTTAATCTTCATTTGGTAGATTATAGCGGCATGATCCATCATAACAATATTCCATTTGGTGGTTAAATCGGTCAAAAGCACGAGGTTTGGCTTCCATTGCTGAAATCAATCAGTTTATCTAGTCTTTTCGAGATAAAATACTGATACTCATCAACCATGAAGATGAATAACATAAATTGCCTCTCCACGTAAATTGAAGTTGGCTTATATACAAAGCAGCTTTCACCCTTCACGAGGCAATCAACAGTGCCGATTAGGAGTCTCACGAAGATCCTAGCAAAATTATAATCACCAGTCACTAATACTTTTTATTAATGCAACTAAATTTGTTCAACAATCGGCATTGAGCTGCTTTGAATAGTAAACCAATACTTCAATTTTATGTGGAGAGACAACTTATGTTTTTCCTTATGGCCTCAACAGACGCTCCTACATCTAAAGGTAGAAACAAAGTGGAGCCTAGATGGTCGCTTACACGAATACTTGCCTCAGGAGTCCATCATGGATCTGTACTAGGAAAAGTGGTTCTAGTACAGATCCTTGATGGACTCCTGAGGTGGCTTTGAAAGGTTCGGAAAGAGAATTCCCAAATTTAACGAGGCATCTTCTGTTTGACAGGTAACTATAGAACCATGAAGTTTGGAGAGGATTTTTAAAAGTATAACTGATTTTCCGAAGTAGAATATCATGATCAACAGTGTCGAAAGCTTTTCTAAGGTCAAAATAGATTAAATCCATTTGTTTCCCTTTTGTGACAAAGGGAACCAGATCTGTTATAAAGTTGACCAAATTCGTTGAGGTTGAACGACCACTACGGAAACCATGTTGATGTTCATCTAGCAATGGTTCGAGGAAAGGATAAATGTAAGCATGTACTAGTTTTTCAATTAATTTACAGAACGTACTATTAATTACGTAAATTGGGCGATAATTTGAGGCGATCGAACGATTCCCGCTTTTATGAATTGGGACTATTAGTGCAATATTCCAAGCATCCGGGAACGTAGCTGTGTGGATTGATTTATTAAATAAAAATGATATAACCGGAGCGAGTAACGAAGCTAAACCTTTTAACAAGAACGATGGTACTTTATCAGGACCACCATTTGCTGGACCACCAGTTTTCCTTTTAATTAAAAATTTAACAAATCTAGTTTCTGAGGTATTAATGAAAAAGATAAAATTTAAAATGTACACCAAAATTTAAAAGTTAAGAGGGAGGGGGGGGGGGGATAAAACCCTGTGTTATCACAGGGCCTGGTAATAAGGCACATGTTTTAAAAATCACGAAATATTTTACTAAGTATTAGTATGATTTCAGTTCCGTTAGATTATTCGTCCTATGGTGAATGTTTTTTAATACAAAAACATGCATTGAAACTAAGTTTAGTGTATTTTGTATTCATGTTTCAAACGGGTGTTTTTATGCTCTTAGATCCTATTGATATTTTGATGTCTTCGTCGAACCTTTGAATCTTATTACTAAAATTAATTAATCTTATTACTAAACGGAACAATTTAAATGTAACTATCCTTTACGGAAGAGAACCCGTTACTGAACCTGAACAAGCAGCAACCTGTGTGTGTGGCCCGCTACATGCTAGGTAACATGCGACCTTTCCTGCTACAAACCAGGCAGCACTGTGTAGGGACCCTAACACCTATGAAAATGTTTTCAATAGTGAAAGTGAGCTTTTACAATTAAGCTTTAGTGGGATCTCAAACATCAAATCTGGGGGCACGGCAGTCCCCCCGCCAAGTCGAGCACAGCCGTACTGGAACCAACTCACGGCAATTTGGACCCCCCCTCTATTATCTTATTGAAGATACTTAGGTATATAAATTTAATTGTAATTTAAAGTTCATGACAAACTGAACCAGAAATAAAAATTTCACACATCTACCCATAGTAGTTCATAAGATGTATGAGCCTAAAGTTTTGTTATGTTGCCACTGACTGACTGACTGACTCACTCACTCATCATAATTCTAAGGCACTTCTAATAATCCTAGAAACTTGAAATTTTGTATATAGTTAGAGTTTATTGTACAAATAAAGGAAAAATGAAAAAATCTGGTTCTTTGTCCCTTTCAAGGCTAAAGACAAACCGCAAATTCAACATATTGTAAAATATTTAAATATTGTAAACAGCGCCACAATAGCTACCTAGTAGAGAACTTTAATACTAAAAAGTGATCACTTAGGGTTTATTTGACAGTATTGATTGACAGTTATCTTAAAGGGTAAACATATTTACTCCAGATAATTTTATTTAGTTCAATTTAAACACCCACCGACGAACAAGTTACACGAAAGATTAACAAGAACGAAGAAAGAAAAAAGACCCAAGTACAATCAAACAAGAACAAAAAATTGTTTGGGGCAACGAAAAATTACTTACAAAAAGAAGTGAAATCCCAACAAAAACACAAGTGTAAAAAATAAGCCAAGTCTCGCGTAAAAAGTTGTGGGATCATAGGTTTAGCCAAGTCTCCCACTGTTAAGTTGTACTAGGTCTAATTTATCCAGTGGAAGTACATGATGTTTGTCTGTCCCTCTCTTTATTCTCTTTCCCAAATCACTCTGCTTAAAAACACTAAACTTAAAAACATTTTCAGACTTGGCAAATACACTTCCCAGAGAGGCTAAAATTAAATGCAGTGTCGTATACCGTATACAAACTTGTATCCTTGTGCTGCGACGCTCAAATGAAAAAATAATATTTATTATTTGATTTAAGATTGTGGTGTATATTTGCCAAGTCAGAGAATGTTTTAAATTTAAACGTGTAGAGTGATATGGGAAAGAGAGTAGAGAAAGGGACAGACAAACATCAGGTACTAGCACTGGATAAATTAGACCTAGTAAAACTCACTCGAACAGAGTGAGACTTGGCTAAACCTATATGATCTCACACTTGGCTTATTTTTTACACTTTGTTGTTTTTGTTGTGATTCAACTTACCGCTTAATTTTTTTTGGGGATTTTACCGCTTTATAAATATACAATACAAATTTATAATATATGCATGATGTTTCAGCTAAGCACAGACACAGAAAAAGGGGTGATACTTCATCGAATTTCCAGCAAAAAATGTTCTATTAACCCATAGTCTATCGACCTTAGTTTTCGAGATATCATTTTTTCTAACTCGGCAACTAAAAAAGATTATTATATGCAGTTTACGGCATTTTAAAGAGGAATAATTTTACATTAAAATTCACTATTTGTATGATCGATTCAGGGTTGTTTTCAATGTGACACATGCTACTAAAAATATATATTTCATTTCATTAAAAGTAATGATGTAACTTTGAGCTGCCATAACTTTTGAATTTGGATGGTTATGAAATAACTGTTTTTACATCAAAAGTTGGCGCATTTAATAAGCTTTCCAATGATTTGTATAATGGTTAGATTGCTTACAAAGTTTGGCTGCGAGAAGATCAAAAGTATGTCAAATATCTTAGACTCAGTGTCTGTTTGTAAACAATAAAAAGAGACTGTACGTTATCTTTTTTTTTACCTATTATAAAGAAAACAAATAAAATTTATGATATATTGCCTCTCTATCAAAAATACCTAATCTGTCCCGCTGTCACTTAGAAGCAATTTCTCAGTTATTAGAGATAGACTTATATTGTTTAGTTAATTTCTTTTTATAATCTTTTTATTAAAACCACCATGGAACAGTATACCCTGGATTAATACACAGATATTCGGATAATAATCTGTGAGACCCACAAAAACGCTAGGGAAGCAGCACGTGAATATGCCCGGCAATATCCTAATCGGCGTCACCCATCCCACCAAAACTTTCCATCCATTGAAAGAAGATGCCGTACAACGGGAAACCTTGCGCCAACCGGCCGGCCGTCGAGAAATACTTTTGCCAGCTGCAGTTGACAATGAAGAGGCTGTTCTAGAGTATTTTAACAGCAATTCAAGATCCAGTCTTAGGAGAGCTTCTAGAGCATTAGATATTTCAAAAGCCACAGTTCAGAGAGTTTTGAAAAACAATAATTTTTACCCGTACCACGATGCCCCAGTACAAGAACTGATGGAAGCAGACTTTCCTAGTAGACTGAACTTTTGTAATTGGTTCCTCCAAAGTAATATTGCACAAAAGGTTTTATGGACCGATGAGTCTACTTTTACCATCAGTCTTTGGCATCAGTTTTCTGTGAATATTTGGGCAGGAATAATCGGCACTCACATTATAGGTCCATATTTTTTCCATAAATGCCTGAACGGTAATACATTCCTTCGATTTCTACATGATTATTTTCTATACTTAATGGATGATTTACCTATCAATGTAAGAAGGGACATGTGGTTCCAAATGGACGGCTGCCAGGCACACTATTCCATAAATGTACGGGAATGGATGGATCAAAATTATCCGGGGAGGTGAATAGGGCGTGGTGGTCCTATTAACTGGCCTCCACGCTCACCCGATTTAACTCCAATAGATTTTTATCTCAGGGGAACTGTAAAAAATCTTGTCTATAATACAGTGGTGGACACTATAGAGGAATTAATCCAACGAATAATCGACGTATTTGACGCAATAGAACAAAGAATTGTGGAAATAAGAGACGTAACCAACAGAATGGAGCAACGCTGCAGAAGATGTCTTGATGACGACATCTTATGCAGCGTTGCTTGTGGAGACTATTTTGAAAATTTGAGATGAAATTAAATTAAATTATTTATTTATTGAATGACTTTTAAGATATTTTTGATCTTGTCGCAGCCAAACTTTAAGTAAACAATGCAACCATTGTATCATTAAAAAGCTTAGTAAATGCGCCAACTTTTGATGTAAAAAAGTTATTTCATAACCATCCAAATTCAAAAGTTATGGCAGCTCAAAGTTACATCAATACTTTTGATAAAATTAAATATTAATTTCTAGTAGCATGTATCACATTGAAAACAACCCCGATTTGATCAAAGAAGTAGTGCATTTTAATGTAAAATTATTCCTCTTTCGAATGCCGTAAACTGCATATTATTATCTTATTTAGTTACCGAGTTATTACGCAATCTATGAAAAACAAATTAAATAATCGAAAAAATCCATATTTCGAAAACTAAGGTCGATAGACGTAATTAGGACATTTTTTGCTGGAAATTCGATTAAGTATCAACCTCTTTTCTGTGTCTGTGCTTAGCTGAAACACCCCATACACACAACATATTTATTTATATATATATATATATATATATATATATATATATATATATATATATATATATATATATATATATTTATATATATATATATATATATATATATATATATATATATATATATATATATATATATATATATATTAATGTTGTGTGTATATTATATAAAATTAATTAACATTGAGATATAATACCCTCGGTATAATTTATAGATAATGATGACCAAGTGGAAAAAGTAGGGGTTCTTGTATTTCCAGTAATGGTCTCCAAAATACTGCGGTCATTCATTAAGAAGTTCTTTATGGAGTGGGAGTTAAACCAGTTAAGCCGGGATGCGAACTGCGCCCGCCGTATATCACTTGAAGGAGAGAGAAACCAACTTCTGCCCCAGGAACAAGTGATAAATATGGCAATGAGGTCGGGATTCCACGATAACACAAGTTATTAGGACTACCTTGTTAGGAAAGTGGGGTTGAAAACTGTTCAATTTTACAGGGAAAGGCAGTTATAGAAGATTTCTAGAAACCAAGCAAGCAGTATAATACATTGAACCTCGTGGGTGGCAAACAAAATCAAAACCTAAAGATTTATTCAGATTATTTTCACTGGAACAAAGACAGCGGCTTTAAAATAAAAAAATGAAAGAGAACAGCTTCTCTAATATATCGACTCTCCAAAACACAATACACCCTCAGTTTTCCCGGATAAATCAGTGTGAAAGACTCAAGATAAAAGAAATCGCCTAGGTATCACATTCGATTTTATTTGCTCTGAAGTACAAAAACCTCCATGCAAAATGTTTATACAAAACACTCACTTTAAGCTCAGATTTCAGTGTAGGTAAAAATATTTTGTAAGCCAAAAACTTTATCAGTATAAATATAAAATATTACAGCTAAAGCTTCGGGAAAAAATAAAAAGTGAATCATTTACTAGGAAAAATATTTGTTACAAAATAATAATTAATATTAAGGTGATAAAATAAAACGCTCTTCACATATAAACGATTAAATTATATATTTTATTAACATTAACTAAACTTTTTTTTTTTCACTTTTCTTCTTCTTTTTTTAAAAACAATTTTTTAACTTCAAATACTTTTAAAATCAAAGTATTTCGTGCTTAATTTATAAATAAAATTATAACAAATTTATTATTTTTTGTTAGAACCTTTCATAAGGAGAAAAAAACTTATTTACAATATGTATTTATATATATATATATATATATATATATATATATATATATATATATATATATATATATATAATATATATATATATATATATATATATATATATATATATATATATATATATATATATATATATATATATATATGAATGTATGAAACACAAATGGAAATATACAACCAAAGTTTAATCCTAAACATTATATCATACAAAAAAATCTATCTTTTATTTTAAAATTCTTTCTTAATTACATGACATATATTTTTTTAATTGTTTTTTTATTTTAAAATTGGCACATAAACTTACGATTAGAGCCAAATTTCGATTTATATAATTGTCGACACATTGTTTTTGCCTTTAGTTAAAAAAAGGGTATTTTTAGGACTGATTTATTTGAACATTTGATTTATAACAAATGTTCATTAAATATATACTTATATTTCTTCTTGAAACAGAATTTTTTTTTAAATGTCTCTGTAATTTACAATTAAGACGTATTATTTACAATTTATATAATACCATTATGTTTAAAAAGCAATAAAATAAATAATAATAATTTAAAATAAAATAACGTTATTTGTATACAAATGTTTTAGATTTATGTATAAAATGATAACTATCATCATGTTATTATAATAATATTATGTGTCCGCTATAAGTACTCTGAGAGCACCTATGGATTCTTAAGAGGTCGCGAAAACATGATAAATAAGTTTTAGGGCTCTTACAGCACATTTCATAATAAAAAGTATAATATATTCTAAAGATTTGTCTTCAGCAATATTTTCATTATATATACATAAATATATATAATTATGACTTTTGCGAGCAAAATGTATTATTTCTTTATTTGGCTTATACAGATAATAAAAAAATAAAAATTGGCATTGGTTAAGACAAAATGTATAAAATGTTATTATAATTGGTAACTTGAAATATTTGGCAGTATACAAACCTGAATTTTATTTGTCTTAGTCTCGCGCCCTCTTAAGGCTCAACAGGATAGAAACTTAAAGGACGAAGTTGAAACAAGAGGGTATTCTCACGGTATAAAATCAATAGAATTACTTCTTCCATGAAATAGAAATATCTTATAATTTAATGTAAATGTGCATAATTTAAAATGGCAACTTTAAACTTGAAATATTAATAGGGCTTTGATTAAATAGAACAAAAAAATGTTTGAATTTTGGCACATAAATATTGAGTTTCATGTATTCGCATTAGAAATAATTGGGATTTGTTATTTTTAAGCAGTTAGAAAACACAACCTCTAAAAAAGAATATTAATTTATGTTCCTTTACAAAAGTTTTCATGTTCTGAAGGAAAACAATTACGGTAAGCAGTCGTAACATTCGTCTTGACCCTTAGTCATAGTAAGTCCTAGTATTGGTACTAGACGGGTAGGACGAACCACTTATTAGGATTTATTTAGACCTTTTTTATTTTTGCCTCATATTTATTTTTGATTAACCCCATGATACATAGCTCCAGCCACTTCACACACCATACCATTGTACAATGTACCACCGAAGTACGGTCTAATCATTAGTGAGCATTGTAAGTGAGAGGATCAAGGCTTGCGGCACAACCGTGACTCTCTGCCGACCTCAACTCACAGGTACAAATCAGAGAATCACGGCCTGGGATCCTGTAAAGGATTCCCTGGTATCTTGTGTAGGTACCCTGGGATCCCTTGACCCCTGTTCCGCTCTCGATCCATAAAGTAAATCAGAGCACCATGGCGTGGGAGCGAACCCATGACCTCGTGCTGCCCTTTGATTCATGAGTCGGACGACTCATATATATATATATATATATATATATATATATATATATATATATATATATATATATATATATATATATATATAAATCAGAAAATATACATCGGACCCAATTAGAACTACCTATTTTTCCCTTCCTCTTCAAAAACTATTCATGTTTGAAATTTCAGCTATATGCCTCTATGTAATGGCTATATAGCCACTAATTTCAACGTTCTTAAATTATAAGTTTATTTTTAAACTACAGGAAATGAAAATTTACCATCATTAAAATGCCAAGTTAAGATTATGAGAATACTTTCCACATTTTCAACCTTCGTTCTCAATAAGATTAATGGAAATTAAATAAATTAAAGAGTTTACAAATTCAATTCCTGGCAAAGTATTATTAAGATGTGTTTATTCTGATTTTTTTTTTGTATTTTATATATTACACTTAAACATTAAATTATTTCCTGACAATTATTATTAAATTATTTATTACATTTATTTTGCCAATTAAATCAAATTTAAAAAAAAAAAAATACATAAATGTATTATTTATAGGGTAAACGAATAAAGTACTGATATTAATTTTAATGATTTTATTAATTTACTTCCCACAAAAAGTCTTACTTATTCAATTAAAAATTGAAAATTAATTAATCAATATGATTATCTAGTACGTTTTTGTTGAATTTAGCTGTTAAATATATGTTTTTGTAGAAGTAACCAGCCTTATACCAAGTAATGCTGATCTATTCACTTATTAAGTTCTCTTACTGTTTAAATTATTATTGAAGTCCAACCGTTAGGGCCGAAAAATCATTTCCTACCTAAGCCACGTTTTGATTAACTATTTGTAACATTCTGAAAGCTGCAAAGTTAAAATATACAGCTGATTTCCTTGAAGATTTAATTTGAAATAGAAATAGAATCATTGTTAACGTCTTAACACAATAAATGCTCTTCTTTGTTTAATCTCCCTTTCGTCTAATTACCATGATTTTAATTGACATATTAGTTTCACAAAATTCAATCAGAGTTAAAATAACCAATTAACAAATGATAATATCTTTCTTGTATCAAATATGAAAGCAATGAAGGTAAAACAAACATGCTTCAAATGTTAAATGAAGATGCCTAATCAAATAACAGATGTTAAACATTAGGCACTGCTGGAATTCACTCTACACAGTACATAGGTAAAGGCTCGAAAGAGGAATGGGAGTCACAACTTTCTTGTTTATACATCTTCTTAGGAAGTGGTTTTACAATATTGACGGGACTATATTTATTTTTAATGAATGGTTTGATTTGTATTAATTGAGTTAAACTTATTTCTCACTTCATCTTCTTAATCGGATAAATTAATTAATATGTAATTAACTAAATACCTTTTTAAGAACTTTAACATGAGATATGAATTGACTTCATTGGTGGTACCTTCAATTTTAACTATACTTTTTAAACCTAAAACTAAAAAGAAAATTATCACATTTTTTTTAAATACTCTAATGAAAAACTTTTTTCCTCACAAATATTTTTTACTAATTTAGCTATTGAAACATTTAGTTTTTGTATGTTGAAGTTAAATAAAGCTGATAGATTACCAGTACGTTTAGATGTTTACCCGAGGAGGCAGTGTTGTTAGACGGATATCTCCTGTATCTGAACCCGTTTCTTCATGGTAGAAGGAGTCTGAGGTGTACGAAGGATACCCGCTTGGTTCGGAGGCAGGTTTTTGGGAGGAGGTGGTGGATCAGGGATTGACGGAGAAGTCAGAGGAGGCTCTAAATATTCCGGCGGCCGAAATGACAGCTCCACAGAGCCCTTGTCTGGTATCTCCGAACAACCAGCTTCTTCGATCTGACAACAAAGAAATTTAGCTGTATTAAAATTTTAGCAATTGCCTAAGATATATAATTTTCAAATGATAGAGTTTTATGGATTATTATGGAGTATTATTCAACATGTAATACTCTTTACATAAATCCAAGTGAGACAAAATTTAAATTTAAAAGAAAATTCAATTAAATACAAGATTGTCAATACGATAAGGGAAATAAGTTGCATTTAAGCTCTAGCATTAAAGTAGAATAGTAATTAGATTAAAGAATTATCATTAAAACAATTTTCTTCCAAATTTATGTTACCCTCTATTCCAACAATAGTTGTCTTAAAAATACCCTGTTTTAGAACTTCAAAAAAGGATTTTTATACAATGCTATATATATATATATATATATATATATATATATATATATATATATATATATATATATATATATATATATATATATATATATATATATATATATGATAAAATAGAAAGTAGGAGACTTCAACTGTCGTTATACCTAGTTAAACAAAACTACTTAAACCAAGCTTTGTTAGTTGGTAGTTGTTAACAATAAGACAAAATATCTTAAACCAATTTTTAAAGTATATCTTGAAAACTTTATTCAGCGGCAAGTAAGTTTTTCATCAAACTCATGCTATACATACATATATATATATATATATATATATATAGCATCCTTATATTATATTACTTTCCTTTTTGTTTTTTGTCTCACAATCCTGTATTACGTACTATACAATTAAATAAATACATTTTTAGCATTATTGAGATGCACACTCTTTAAAGCGAGTCGACAATAGTTTATTTATTAATTTAACTGCGCAATTAGGTAACATTTATTGAATTAAGCTTTCGTAATAATCAAAGCTGGAATACCCAAGAATTTCGGATAAATCATTTAATTGACTTAAGCTCAATTAAGGTTTCAACTATAGTTATTAGGTTATAGTGCGAAAATAGAATGAATGATTTAACCTTACCTTTTCTAAAGAAGCTGATTTTGAGTCCATGTTACTACGACGTTTCTTTCTTGTCCTATCTCGATCTCTCTGATGATAGATTCCAGCGAATATTAAAACGTTGAGCAGTAGAAGGAAACAGCCGACTGCGATGGTCACTGTGAGAGCAGTGGTGTAGCTCTGGTAGTGTGAAGTGGCTAGTTTCCTCAGCAAGGAATTGCTGTTGGTGGCAGGGCGAGCTGCTGGTACTCCAGTACCGTTAGGTGGGCACTCGGTCGAACTAGGATCTAGCATAGCTCCATTGTTGTTCGTCGTCGACGCAGTTGTCGTGCTAGTCGAAGCTGTCGTCGGTGCAAGTGTAGTGGTCGTTGTCGCCATAGGAGGTCTCTGAAGTGATTGTGGCCTCACTGAACCTGAGCATAAATGTAAAAAAAAATATTATTAGTGTACTTTAGACCATACACTCTACTAACATATAAGTATGCACATCAAATTAAGTCAACTAACTCTGCATAAGAGAGTAGGATAATATGTCTTAAAAAGAGAACCCAATTAAGAATAAGATTAAAGGCAGGCGTAGAAATCTGTGTTTACGTAACAGCTTTGTCCCAACTATGAAAGCTAACAAAAGGCAGCTATCAACAAACTATAAATGACTAAAATTAAATGATTCTTTTTTTTTTTTTTTTAAAAAAAGAAGTCTAATTATAATTTGCAAAGGTATTCTGGTGGTTTATTTGCAGGTATACGTATTTTCAGACTTAAACAATTTAAATCCCTGAGTTTACTTTAGTAATTCCAACTGCAGAGTGTTTATTTTAAAACAAACCGGTTTCTAAAGCTTGACTCAAAGGCTTACTTAGGACTCATCAAATTGCTTGATCATCTTAAAGAGCTCATTCTCGCAAAATTACTTGGATCATGAAACGAGTAATCAAATTAGTTTCAATATTTAAAAATATATATGTAGAATAATTAAACAAATAAAATATATACGTAGAATAATAACACGATACGTAAAGTGAAGCACCAAGTGAGGTTTCTAAATAAGTAAATAAGAATTATAAATTTTATTTTTTACATTGTAATGCTCTAAGAAAAGTAAAGTTCTATAAGTAAGTTCTATAGTATTTTTACAACACTAGACTTAAGACAAAAAATTTGGACACTCAGGGTTAAAATAAGAACAGATGTTTAAGATACTTATAAGCAATGAAAGAAATATGTTAAAAGAAAGATGATTGTGGCAGAACTGTAATTTAAAAATAACCAATACATTACTAAAACTTTTAACTGCCCAATTTTCATTTAAACTTTAATATTGTTTCACTTAACATGATTATTCACGTAGAACTTCAGTGTATAATGATTAAAAATTATCTAAATACCAAAGATAAATCACACTAGCAATTATGTCTTTTTCTCTTTTAAAACTTTATTAGCCCAATAATCATTCGTAATTTAATTAAATATGCCAAAAAAAGAACGAAGGAAGAAAAAGAATACCCAAGGAATTATTAGTTAAGTAATAGGTTTAATATTCATATGAATTAAATAAATATACAATGCACTAAACAATTATTTAATTATCGATAGTATTGATTGTACTTTCTTTATTTTTGTGGTTTATATTATCAGTATAAAAATCTTATAGAGCAAAATGTTCATTTGTGAAAAGTAGAAAAGGTAAGAAAGATGATATGAAAAATATTTTTTATTGTCAGAAGCAAGCGCAGTGGCAAAAGACTTAAAGAGAGAGGTAATAATATCTTCAAGTCTCCCTGAGCGTAATATATTGGTTTTGTTCATTAAAACCTTTGGATTTATTTTATCTAAAGGCTAATGGTGTTTGCCATGTCTGGGAGTTGGGAGCAGTCTCCTGCTACTGTCAGAATCTCCGATAAAATGTCTTCCATCCAGTCACATAATATCCCTTTCACTCTAGAAATTGTTCTAAGGGCTTACATTTTTATCCTCTTTACTCACTAAGAGAAAAGAGTGAAGGCAGAGATGATAACATCAACGTTATATGAAACCCGGGTTGGGAAATTACTGCGTCAAAAAAAAAGAAGAACAAGATGAAGGTTCTTAAGTCAATATCTGTTGGGGGGGTTAATTTCGTTCGGTACTCCGACCCTTAAAGGGTAAACTTCGAGAGCGGTTTCGCTGCTGAACCGAGTGAAAATTGGCCTCAAGAAACGTGAGCGGCAAATGTAAATAGAGTTGGCTCACGATGCAAAAGGCCTTTTCCCCTATTCGTACACTTCTCTTTGCCCTTTATATCCTTGCTTAAAATGTATTGAGAAACGGCGAGCGGTGAAAAAAATAAAAAAGGCGGCGTTGGCTTATCACGTGAAAAATCAACATCCATTGTATTCGATATACGCGTTTAGACTTTAACTCAAGAGGCTTTTTTTTGCACCCCAATGATATACTATGTATTTCTTTCCTTTCTTTATCGGGATACAAAATGGACACAGTATCCCATTACATCTGTTATTGAGCTGAACTAAGACTGAATAAAACAGCATGCAGTTTGTTGAACAATACTAAGCACTATTTTAACCAAATCTTCGCATGCTTGCTATTGTTAAATTATTATTTTTTTTTTTTTGTTCGAATAAAAACGTGTATTGTAGCAAATAAATTCCCTTGGCCATACATATAGGTAGGTATATTAACACACCTGCTGCATATTTTGTAGTCTTTTTTTTGTTTTCTTTTTGTATTTTTAACACTCAGCATGCATATTATACTTTTTTTCATTATTCAATAATAATATTGATTATTTTTAAAACATTACTCGCATTTTAAGACCAGAAAAGTTTATTAACTGTTAATTTAATTTGGCTATTTAGGGGGTTATACGTTATCCAAATGGATAAAACATGTTTATACGTCGAAAGTTTGCAGTTCAACTTATTTTAAAATAATGTGCTCTTAAAAAATTTTCAGAACTTTTAAATCGAAAAATCAGTAATAAATTTAATTTTTCCGAGATTGTTAAACGGAGAATGCTCTCTAAAACTGGCGGAACTACTCCTTGAAGCGGGTAATTCAACAAGAATACATTCGAAATAGTATATATAGTTTATAGTTATAAAATAAAAGTTTAGCTTCCGCTTACTAAACTATTCACTTGCTTAACACTTTAAGCTTAAAGTTATACAATCAAGTAGACTATAAATAGTTTAAGCAATAAAACTAGTTGAAACTATAAAATCCTAAATCCTAGGAGGAAGCTAAAAGGAGAAAACTATCATTACAATAAAGACAAAACTAAGTTTGACTAATTTATTTTAGTTAACTTTATAAACGCGGCATTGTTTTAACTAATTCCGACTAAAGTCGAACTCACGGTATAACTGCTTTAGACAGCAGCCAAAAAGTTTAAACCAACTTTTATCGCATTGCTGTAATTCTAATGCAAATTTAAATTTCATTAACACAAACTACTATCATTAAAATAAATTTTCAAAATACTTTCGTCTAATAATTTATTTACAAGTGATATAAAAATATTTGTGAACTTGAAAAATACAAAATTGTTTTTCCTGTTATTATATTTTAGAGGTCAAAAAGTTTTTTCCGGAGATTATATATTTATATTTTAAGTGAGTTAATAATTAGTAATAGAATATAAATGTTCCAAGTTTATTCATTGAATAACGTGGCTTAAAAAAGATAGGATATCTTTAGCACTGTAATTCTATTATTTTATTTATAAGAAATAAAATACCTAATTTTGGTGATTTAAAATAAATATTTTACAAAGATAAAATAATAAAATGCGAAGTAAAGGAAAGATGTATGATAAAAAAAAATATGACAGGTGTTTGGCAAGGTAAAATAAAATTGTGTAAAGATCCGTACAAAATTTAAGATGCTTTTTTTGTCGGGCTTGAAAAACGTTTTGAGAAAAATCATAATTGATATGCTATACATCAAAGCAATGCATGCTTCGTGCCAAAACAAGGATATAACAAATACTGTAAAAACATATATTTTTGCTTTTTCTAAGCGACTATTGGTTTTTGAGAATGGAACCGAAAGTGGTGTTCTGTTTTTAAACCCATTGTGACTCACACCGTCACGGAACCATTTACGACATGGGTATTAAACTCCCTAATCTCAGAAGCAAGTTTAAAGCAACGAAGAGTTAACAATGTACTAGCCGATAAAAGGAATAGGTTTCTAAAACAGATTACTAGCGTTTCTAGGGCAATCAAGTTGTCGACAAAGGAAAGGATTAAGCGAGTAAACTGTACTGCTGGGGTCAGTGTACATTCCCTTTATGCCAGTGTTATTTATGTTTGACAATCCCTAATTTTTAGGGTCCGTAGGCAAAACCAAGGACCCCTATATTTTCCTGCGTGTGTCTTTCCGTCCGTCCGGTCGCCTGCTCTCACGGCTACACCTTTCGTCCGATCACTTTGAAATTTGGCATGTATGTGTCTTGTACCTACCCACATATTTTAAAAATATAGCGAATAAAAAAAAAAAAATTCAAAAAAATTAGGGTAAAAAACTTAAGGATTACAATTTTCTTTTTTTTTTGGACACCGTGGGGGTATTATATGAAAGGGTACGTCGAGCTTATTACAAAAATATAAAATTCTTTGGTTATAACTTTGATGGGGCGAGCGTAGGCAAGTTTGAAGTGGGTGTGAAACGTGTCCCCCGCTGTGTGCTGACTAGCACACACTTGACCTGTTTATTAAACATATACAATAAAAGAGAGAAACACTTAACTACTTTAATTTACTTTCAAAAATGGAATAACTAAAAGCATTCAAATGAATGTTGGATGTCAGAAGACGACGAGAGTGTTGAATTTTTTTTCGTGGGTGGCTCTTTTCCAAGAATCTAATTATAAAATTATAATTGCCTCAAGAAACCACACTTTCAAGGGCCTAATGAGTAATCTTTGGTCACGGAAAGTTTGACCAACTCGTCACCTCTGACTTGGCGGCGAGTTGGTCAAACTTCCCGTGACCTTAAATATTACTCATTAGCCCCTACTCTCGGTCTCTCTTTTATACCCAACTCACGAACTTATCAATAAATGCTGGTTTTAAGGGATATTTCTTGAGTTAAGGTTTTTCTTTTATCACGATTTTGAACATGAAGGCGCTAAGACATTAGGTGAACTAACATTATGTTGTCCGTACTATAACAACAATAAGTTAATACGACTTTGCATGTGTTAAAGGAGTTAGTTATTCCCTTTTATTGTTTATAATTAAATTATTACTTCAACTCTAGAGGGATAAACATAATGTATTTACGACTGATGAGATCTAATAGGTGGAACACTAAAGTAAAAACACAGTTTATTATTAACAGTAAGAGCACTATGCTTCGTATATAAGTTGTGTAAATTTAAAACAAGCCGATCACCTGTAATATTTGAATGAATCAACTAGAATTTTATTCATTTAGCTTACTCAAATCTTATTAGTACTCTTAGTACATCTATATGAATACTTTTGAATATAAATTAACCTTGTTGATTCTGTTACTACTACAATCTTTACACGTCCGCATGTTTGTCCTTACGTTTTTACATCAATTAGTATTGATATCATCATACATCAAAATCTATATTGATTATATGTGGGTTAAAGATTCAAAATCTATATTGATTATATGTAGGTTAAATATTCAAAATCTATATTGATTATATGTAGGTTAAAGATTCAAAATCTATATTGATTATATGTAGGTTAAAGATCTAAAATCTATATTGATTATATGTAGGCTAAAGGTCCACCACCTTCATTCTACTTATCAAGATGTGAAAATACAATTTTATTTCTTGAATAGCCCGATATATTTCTACAAAGTAATAGTATGAGAATTATAATAAATTCTAAAAATCTTCCTGAGAGAATAAGTTCTAGGAAGCGGTATTTCATTTCTGGGTTGGGCTTAATTACACTTGTTTAAGTACCCTGTTTTACCCTCATAAGGCCCAAATTTGAAGAAGGAAAATCACTGTATCTTAATTTATCTTCTTAGCTATAGGTAACATTTTGTTGACATAACATCTTTTACCTTACCTTTGGATTTAAATTTCAAAAAATACATCTTTTATGTGCGCTTTTAACCTAAGACCTAAGTATAATTATTTTACTCCAAAATTCTGACCAAGTTGCAGGGGTATGGGCTAGCTCTATGTCAATGAGTTAGGATTTTATAAAGAATATTTTCAAGTCTGCAATGGAATAGATAATTCTAATATGTTAATTATTTAAAAGTCCTTATAAATGATTAAATACAGTTAATGCCTACTTTTTAGGTTTGCCATTATGAGCTTGAATAAAGACCATAAATAAACATATTTCTACAAATCTTTATAAGATTTATTTGTATTAGAATAATAATAAATTACTTTTATCATCTAACCATCTTAAATAAAAATTGAATTAAACATCTATTGTTTTAATTAAAAGTATACGCAACAAGAATATAAAATTCCCAGCGGGTTAAATAATAATTAATCATTTTTACGTTTTACAAAATTGAACAAAAATATTATTATCATTAAATTTATTTATTTTTTATTTAGAGGTTGTTTTAAAATTCAGGTGTAGTAATAGAAGAAGGCTAACGTTGGAGTAAAAATTAAAAAAAAAGTTGAAAGCATTATCTTCTAAGCTGGAGAAAGGGAGAGAAAAAAATGGAAGAATCTAGCAAATCTACTTCATGAAACGGAATAATTAATGAGGCAAAATGCCTGAGGAAATTTTTAAGATTAGGAAAAAATATTTTACCAAAGGGAATAAAATCCCGTAGAAAATTAAATATCCTTTTTTTCTTCTACCTTAGGCGAGGCAAAGGCTAAAGGAAAGTAATCTGATTTGCATAATTGATTAAAGAAATCGGAGGAGGAAAGAATACTCTGCTTTCAACTTTAATAGTACCCTAATCAAATAATTTTAAAAAAGATCTCATCTCCCACCTTTAAAGCGGGAACAAAAACTAAAATCTTAATACAGATATGAGAATAGAACAGCAAAAAAAAATTAATGATATTACCTGTATTTTCTATTTTTTTAGAAAGGGTTTTGGTTAATTTTATCAAATATAGAGCTTATGAAATGAAGAGGTAAAAGTGATTTGCCGTCATCTGTCGACAAATTGCGTCAATTGTAGCTTACCCTCATAATTTTTTGACAAAATAGGTTTTGTGAATCCCGTTTCGAACCTATTTCAGAGATTATCTTCAAGGGAATTGTTTAATGTAAGTCACAAGTAACTGTTGCCAAGAATATTCTCTAGGGTGAATTGTTCTTTATGGAAGCCATCAGAAAAGGAACTTGTTAGATTCTGGCAGCAGAAACTTTTTTCTCTTTACTAATGAGTAATAGTGAAAAAGGTGGATAACATTGCAAAGACATAGGTGATCGTCAAGGAGCCGTAAATGAGGAAAATCAATTGGGATAATTGATGTCACACATTGTTTATAAATAAATTGATTGAATATAAGATTTTCTAATATGTTATAAATTACCATCATAATACTGTGAACCTTCCTCCTGGAAGTGGTGATGCCTCATAGAAAGCTCCTCCAAGCCAGGCTGATGTAGCTGCGGTATTAAATTCAACCATAGTGACATCTTGTGACCTCTGTAGTGGTTTCGAATTTCCTGCTTGTTCCCTGAGAACAGTGAATAACACAATTTTAGCATGTTACATGACAGTACCAGATGGGTTAAAGCTACATAATATGTAGCTGTCTGAGTCAATAAGCCACAGTATAGCTTGGTTAAACAGACTCTGCTTTTGCGGTTATTGCAGTTTCATAGAATAAGGCAGATTAGTTTGATTTTGTCGCTTGGAACTAGTGCAAAGGTTTCAGTAGGAACCTAAATTTGGCAAGCGAGACAAATGAGTCCATTATTTTGACTAATCGCGATTCTGAAGAACCCATTAACAAGTTATAACCTATTTTAGACATTTAAATAAATGAATATTTTATTTAAATATTTTAAGTTAAACCATTACATAAAAATTAAAGTAGTCTGCCACCAATAAGTGAGGCACATAGCTTCCTTACTTGCTGGGGTGGACTTTAAATATTTTTTGCTTTAACTTTTTAATGTCCGTTAAAATTGTTTTGTTTTTCTACATGAATAAAAGTTATAAATTCTACATGAATAAATAGTAATGTTTAATGTTAATTAACTCGCAAAAATGTTAAACGACAGATAGACAGTTATTAGAATTTTTGAATTCGCAGACACAATTCCGTTTTTCAGAATGCACTCTGCATCTCACAGCTATCACAATGCATGCGTTCAGTGGCGTAGTGGCGTACGCAGGAGGGGGGGGGGGGGGGGGGGCGCCCAAGTGCCAATTAAGTCGGCCCAATTGCTGGCTTGACCCGGATTTTTGTTGATGAAACTAAAACTATTAACCACTATACCGGCCTGATTGTCGGCTGGGCAGAGATTTTTGCCAATAGAATTAGATTCATGGAATTAAATAAGGATGCATAAACTAAATCGGCTAATTTGCCGACTAGGCCCGGATTTTTGCCGATGGAACTAAAAACATTAAACTTGATCGACCCGATTGCCGGCTGGGCCCGGATTTTTGCCGATGAAACTAAAACTATTAAACACTAGACTGGCCCAATTGTCGGCTATGCTAGTATTTGTGCTGATGGAATTAGATTCATTGAATTAAATTAGGATGCATAAACTAAATCGACCCGATTGCCGGCTGGACTCGGATATTTGCCGATGGAATTAAATGCATTCAATTGAATTTAGATTCCTAAACTAAATCAGTCCTATTGCCTTCCGGGCCCGGAATTTTTAGCCGATGGAATTAAATGCCCTGAATTGAATTAGGATACGTTAACTAGACCAGCCCGATTTCCTGCTGGGCCCGGATTTTTGGCTATAGAATTAAGTGCAATGAATTGAATTTGGATGAGTACAGTGTGTGGGCCCGGATTTTGTTGATGGAAATAAAAGCATCAAAATAAATTGGGATGCGTTCAATATTAGGCCCGATTGACGGCTCAGTCTGGGTGTTAAGCACATTAAATTAAATGAGGCCCGAGTCAACTCGGACTTTTGCCGATGGACTTATATAAATTGAATTAAGGTATGCATAATAGGCTTTGCGTAAATTGGAAAAAAGATAGGATAAGGGATTGTGAATATCATTAGCAAATTTTTGTTTTGGACCAGGGTTGTGTGTAGAACACTACGTGGGTCCTCTTGTCTATGTCACACCCCAGACATGCCGACTCGGCCCGGACTAGTGTTCGTCGACATTAAGTGGGAATACAGAGGTAATATACATAAATGGGTTAACCATATTGTGATAAAACTTTTTCATATTACCTTGTAATACTAAATTAAAATAAAAAAGCGTTCAGAAAACATTTGATGCTAAATGTCCTATAGCGAACGGTTCTTTTTTTTTAATAGATATTTAATTTTCTTAGAGAATTCATAGTGAGAAATTCTCTTTTAGATAGAGATTTGGAATTCGTATGTGCTCCAAATCCACGTTTTTGCTGTCTGGACCACGTTTTGCTACCAAGCTTACCAAAAGAAATGGAAGATATGTGATAGTTCAGAAGAACGAAAAAATGTTGTCTCCGATTTCAAAAATTCCAAGAAAGAAATCCGTTCAACAACAGGGTACATTTTGGGTCCCGTATCTGCCTGTCGCTCAATTTTTTGCAAACCAAGATATCTTAAAAGATATTCGTCCGATTTAAATGAAATTTTGATGGTAGGTCAGTATAGTCTGCCAATTAGTGCATATAGCTTCCACGCGTCCTATTTCGTATACTTTAATGATTTTATAATCTTCTATTTTCAAATTTATTTAATTTTCCCTCCGTTTTTAAAAGTGTCAAAATTTGTTTTATTTTTACATGATTTAATGCATCAATTTAGCAAAATTTAAACGGCGCAGACAGTTAAAATTATTCTGGGGCGAACTGTGAGCAACTTTCGATCAGCCAAATTTCATAAAAATCATATGAGTACTTTTGAAGATATAGGTGTAAATAATTGTATGTGAGTGCACATGTGGAAGAGAAACAAATTGGTGCAGAAGGTTGGAACTTAAATGGGACCAGCAATTAACAATGGGTAAATATGCTAATTATCTGCCATCCAAATTTCATTAAAATCGATCGAGTAGTTTTTAAGATATGTTCGCAAAAATTGAGAGACTGACAAACAGACACGGGCCCAAACAGTTTCTCTGATAACTGGAACGGATTTCTGTATAGGAATTATTGAAATCGGAGACATAATATTTGTTCTTTAGAACGATCACATAGTATCAAATTATGACAGATTTAAAAAACCGGGGAAAACTTGACAATAATAAGTTATAATATCATAAAATCATTAAAGAATACGAAACAAGCGAGGAAGCTATGTGCCACACCAATTGGCACACTATTTACATAGGTGACATTGGTTTTTATTGATTACTACAAGTAATTTTAAACCCAAGACATTGAGGTCTGAGTTTCGTTTAAGTTTAAAAGCCTCTATGTAATTTTTAGAAGTGTGACAATTTTTTAGGTGTTATCTCATAGGATCTTAATACTATTAACTGTGAGGTTAGAAATTGAAATTAGAGTGTTGAAAGGTGAAGAAATTACAATTGTAATAAATTATGGGATATGCTAAGCCCGCACATCGTAACTCAATGTTAGGTCCCCCCCCCCCCCCCCCCCCGATTTTTTTTACAGTGTACGCTACTGCATGCGTTACCTTCGGTAAGCTCGGAAGCATAATACAATGCCGATCGAAAAACAGATAAAGCTGTGACGGAGGCAATATATTAAGCTAATAAAAACAATATGTCATTTCTGAAGTTAAATGAAATAATACATAAATATTATATTTTAAAAAAAAAAAAAAAAAATAGTTAAATAAAGTTTAAAATATTTGCTCGAGACAACTCAGTTAATAATTTAGATGCATTTGCATGTATTTATCTCCTATCTTGTATCATTATGTGCTATTATTTCAGAACTTAGGTCTCGAGAAAGCGACGAACGTAAAAAATAGACTATAACATTTTTTAATGTTCTCACTAAAAATCGTTTGTTCTTTGTAGAAAAACAGACGATATTATTATTAATAACGTACAATCATATTTGTATTAATTAATATGTAAAATAATTATAAATTAATTATTATGTTAAAACGAACCTTTTCCAAGCTGCATGTATAGTTGGTTAATGGGATCGTAGCTGTCCCAAAATGGAAGATCATGTTCCGTTTCTAAGGTCGTCGATCCTGAACCGTTAGGATCCCTGCAACATACCAAAATTGAAATCACAAATTAGTATTATTACACAATTTCATATTATTATATTTCTTTAGAAAGTCTATGAAAAATCAAGACTTCATTAAAGCGTGTTTCGATTAACTATTTTAACTCAACTTTGTACTATTATCTTTTTCTTATTCCAAAATAAAAATCTGGAGATGACCAAAATAATAAATAAGAGTATTCGTAATTATGTTACATCAAAAATTAGCACCACGACATTTACGGAAGAGTGGTTACAATAGCCAATGTTTATAGTTAAATATATTGCTAAATTACGAACCGGTCAAATAATTTTAAATAACCAAGTATCGTAGACTGTATTAAATTTATATTCAGAATAACATTCGATCATCAATGCCACATCTTTACGTCGACTTCCTGATTAGTCACAGCACCGACAGACAGGCTTCAGCTGATTGATAATCCTGAATCATTATAGTCACCAGTCACCACATCTTCCATCATCAGCATGATCTTCCACTAAGGTATATACATCTTATTTAATTTATTGCGGAGCACTCAAAACAATTTCTTTTCACTTAATTATACTTCCAAGTACTACGCTACAAGTTTGTTTCCTGGCCATATTTTCTTGTAACACTCTTCACCATAGATTAGTCCCTCGTTATAGCACCATCATGGATGGGAAACCAAACTGTTATCAACAATTAATTGTGTAAGGCGACTTTTGTGTATATAGACTAGGAAACGATTTTATGAATTTCCATAGATAGTGTGAGCTCGTGTTTTTTTGTTTCATAATTTAAAAAAAATAAGTGAAAGTGATTCGAGCCACGTAATAAATTCGTATTATCTGATTCATAATCATATTATAGTTAAGTATTGTTCTTCACAAGGTAAAGTAACGTATAAAGGTAAAGTGTTAACTGTATTTGAGATTTTTTGTTATCCGTGTTCGTGTTCGTATAGCAACGAGAGATTATATATATTTTTTTTTATAAAAGAAACGTAGGTACGATTAAATTTATACTGGTTTGACATTCGTAGAGATTAGTTTAAAATAACAGGAATGTGGAAACGTGTATAGAACTAAGCTTTTATTTCATCGTTAGACTAAAACAGGCTTTACACGAGTATACTTTAGGATTAGACTATATTTATCAACACCTGCCTTACTAATCTCGTCTAGTAAAATCTACTAAAATAATTTTATCTCAGAGAGAGGAAAATGCAATTACATACATCTTAATCTGACATGATTTGTTAATTGAGGGCAAGAGTTTGGTAAAATGATGAACATTATGAATAAACAATTGTTATTTTTAGCAATTGATTTTCGAGAATTAATTGTAGTTTCACATATAAAATAAATTAAATTAACTGTATATACATTAAGATATTGATCAAGTACATGCTAGCAAGCTATACTAAAAGGGTTTTTATCGGTCATAAAAAAATTCATATTTCCTACATTATTATTTTTCTTTTTTCTTTTTACTGATATATGTATGAAATGCTGCTCTTGGGAGGAACAAGGTGTGCGCAATATCCTTTAGCATCTTAGGTATGCACTTATTTGGTTCTTTTGGAGGTGAAATGGCCGTCATTTTGGAAAAGCAATATATATTTGTAATCTACATTTCAATACCTCTAAAATTATATCCCACTCAAAAATTACAAAAAATAAAATGTTTGGGTCACCATACTTACGGCCCCCTAAAATTTCTAAAATTTGACTTTTTTATATTAGCTCCTCCGAGAAGTATATTTGTGTATTTTTTCCTCAATTAGGACCTTTCCTTATAGGGGGTGAAGGACATTTTTTGGGGATGTTTCGTTTTGGTAAAATCGACGGTAAAATGGCCACCATTTGGAAACTCGATATATATTTGTAATCTACATTTCAATACCTTTAAAATTATATCCCCCCCCCCCCCCAAAAAAAATGCTCGAAAAATTTCAAGTTTTGTGAACATTTTCCCTGTTTTTGGGCAAAAAAGTTTAATTTATATACCAAATTTCAAATCTCTATAGACCGGGAGATAAGATCCAAGATCCGACGGACGGACTACCAAAAGCATAAGGGTTTCTAGGATGACCTCGAAACCATAAAAATAGAATTAAAACAATTCAATTTGATCTCTTTAAATGAACGACAAACCTCAGGCTATGTCCTTGTAACAATGAAAATACGTATATATAAATACCAAGATATACAAACCATTAATTATTTAGGGTCATACTGATATGCTTGGTTCAAAGAGTTCACATAAAATATTAAATCGGTCGCGCAAAGGAAAAAACAATAAGCACTGATGACAGTATATCAATTAATCGAAGTTCTAAATTGAGTTATAAATATGTTAATAAACCTTCCGAAACCCGGTAGTAAAGATGCTTAACAAAACAATGTAGGTAGGAATTGCGGAACTATTTTTTTTTTTTTTTTTTTAGCCTACAAGGTTAGATTCTGTTTAGATTCGTTTTTTTTTTTCTTTTTGGGTTTTAGTCCCGATCAACTGCCAGGGTTATTACAGGACGGGGGTTATCCGGCCATCATCAGTGTGAAACATGTCTTACCCCGTTGGGATTCGAACTCACAGCCGGGGTTTAGACCTTGGTTTGAGAGTTGAGTCTGCTAACCCCTCGGCTACACCGGCCCCCTTTTGGTTCGTTGTTATTAATTCTATTGGATGCTTCTACGGGAAGAGTTTAATGAGTCGTCATGTCTAGTAAATGATCCCTACGATAGGTTTGAAACGTCAGCCAAATCTACCAAAAATAAAATAAAAGCACGTATTATATTTATAACAATATTGTAAATCTATCTTATTCTTTTCTTTTCTGATTTCTTAAGAATTTTAAACAACATCAGTGCAAACGATATTGAACCAAAAACTAATACTACATCCCTATGCTTAAGGGCAATATTATATTTTATTTTGAATACATTGCATGAGCTAGAAAAATAAAATTATTTCCATACAAATTAACTTCAGGCGTAAATAAAATTTGCATTTTTTATTTATTCAAAAAGTATATAAATATATTCCAACTTCTAAACTAACAAATTCGTCCAATTTAGTTTAAAACTTTTTCTTTTATTATTTTAATTCAAATAGGTAGTGCAAAAGCTATACATTTATTCATAATTAGACGATATTTATTCTATTCCAAATTCCCGCCAACGAAGTTAAGTCTAAAATTTTAAGGTGTCTGTATGAATCAAGTAAAGCGGTTACAATTGCAAAAAGGTTTAGTTTCGGGGGGTCTGTTGGTATACTGGGATAACAGCATTATAAACTCTGAGCCTTGTAGAAACACGCATAATTATAAAGCTCTCTCTATATATAAGAGGTTAAAGTTTTGTTCCGACTTTTACATACACAGAAAACAAACCGAGTCCAACGCGAGCTAAAGTCAACCCATTGTTACACAGCAGAAAACCAAATTAAACCCAGACTGAAATAGTTTTTGGGTGGTTTTGCGAACCCCAAAGCCCAGAACGTTTAACTATTGTGTGGCCTTAACAACCTGAACATATCCCCTTCTCATTCTAAAACATAAATTTACAAATATATTGTTACACTGAAGTCGACATATTTATCCTTAAACAAGGATAAAAAGTTTATAAACTAGAACTACACAGCATAAAGAGTTTCTTTTGTTTTATACAGTATGTTTCTTCTTAAAAAATTAACTGGGCTTTTGTAATTGAAGCTAATGAAGAGGCGATCTCACATTTTGAAACTTTCTAGTTGACTCTCGTATCTAAACTAATAATTGCACGACTTTTCTAATGATGTTAAGCACCAGTTACATTAATTGTAAGGTTCTTCCCTTAGTTTACTTTTTACGGATTTTACGTTGGTTTGGCTAATTCAAACTGAACTTTTATTCTGTTACTGAAACCTAGAGGTTTATTGATATAAGGATTTGTTTTTAAGAATGTACTAAAAAGGCAGAATTATTATGGATAGTAGAACCAAAGTACCTTTTTTTGAGTATGATATTCGATATAATGCTTCTGCTTTTGATGTAATTTACTTCTGTCAATACGGAAGGGAAATGTTATTTACCTAAGAACGAAATGGTTTGAAGCACTGTGTAATCGAACAAAGTACAATGTAACGGTATAAATAGTGAAATTTGCTTTGAATTTACTTAGAGGTTTTGCAGTGAATATTAAATCTTCGTACGGGAATGTTGTGTGGCGTCAATGCCCATGTAGTTCGGTGATTTGCCTGGTATATCGGCGTAATAGTGAGGTGGTTGGGTGTATGTGATAGAGGTGGAAATGGTCTGTCTCTAAAGTAGCGGTGTAGCTGTGATAGCGGAAAATTCTGTCCAAAGTTGCTTGACACATAACAGAAATCAGTGCCGAAAAATTTCAGGAGTCTTAAGATTCTCTAATCTTACACATGTGGCAGCTTACAGGTGTTCAGTATAGGTTGAAATGCGGGAGAAGAAAGGCTGTACTTTTGGACTGAGTTATTTTTCTCTAACCAACGTAAAATTTAATAAAAAATAAATTTAATAAAATGTAATTTATTTAATTTAATTAAATATAATTCTACACCAGGACAGATACTAGGCCAAGCAAATATTCTCTTCAAGTTTAAATGCTATCACAAACCCATTACAATTTCCATCTGCTTTCTCACTAAAAAGAGAATCCATAGAAATCGAATTTTGACGGTGGTTTTAACGAATTATAAGAGGACTATTTCTGTAAAGACAACGCACTTGTACGCCAACCCCAAGATGAATTAATTCCTTGTTATATAATTTTATTGTGGCCAGATTATTCAGATCTCGATAGCGATGATTAGTTAATACATTATTAGAATATAATTGTTTATACTTCAAGATTGCACTTGAAGTGTTTTAGGGATTATTCATCAACTATTTACAGAAACAAAGGCGGCCACTTAAAGCCATTTTCTCGAAATAGTGTATTTTGCAGAAAAATTAATTAATAAAACAGCTTCCAAAACAGCATCACGATCCAAAATTTGTTTATTATTTTTTAACTGTGCAAGTTAAATATAAAATAACGTCCATCAATTACGTAATAAAGAAAAAAGATCGGGTTATAAAAAAAGGACACGAACCTTTGTTCTGTTAATTCGGAAATTAATATTGCTCTTGATTTATAAAAGTAGTAACGAATTGGCTTCTTTTTTAGTCCTTTGATTTTTTGAACCATGGTTAAAGAATATTAAATATTTTATATTGGATGTTTTTACGAAGTTGCTTTAGCTACAGGTCAAACAGCCTTGAGAGAACATAATAAGAACGCGGAGACCCTTTTCTGCCCAATAAAGGATTAACTGGGTTTATGTTTATGGTAGACTGTAAAGGATGCCTTGATCCTTAAGTCGAGAAAGGTATTATTATTTCATACTTGAGGTAAAGTATTTTAAGCTTGCCCACAAGTACTTTTCGTCAAGACTTATCAAGGAATTTTAGCTCATTAAATGGATATTAAAAAAAGGATGATATCTAAAAGAAACCATGGAAATCCCTCCAAAACTAATATATTATTATACCGCGCGAATATTTTTAGTCTTAGCAGTGAGTTTGCGTAACCCTTTTTTTAAATGACATAGGAAAAGTACAACCAATAGATTTGATTGTAGAAAACAAGAATTATTTAATTAAATAAATATTTCAGGGTGACGCTAAAAGTCTCACCGCTGCTAAAAATTAATTAATTTAATTTACACTGTAATTTATAAATTATTGCTTCTACGGCAGGTAAAATTCAAATGAAAAATAAATAAATGCAGTAAAATTCAAATAATAATAAATAAATTGCCATTTAGTGTGGAACATAACTTCCTCGCGTTCAATTTCCGTTTTTTGCTACATTTTCTCCCCCGTTTTTTTAAAAAATAAAAACTACACAATTCTTTTGTTAAATAAGAGTCAATTAACTAAAATTTAAGTTGGCAGAATGTTCGAATTAATGTGGGACGATCTATGAGCTACATCCAAAATTCTTAAAAATCGGTAAGCTCGGAAGCAAACATCTTAAACCACACAGTCACGAGACCAAACATTTTCCCTCTTGTCTTGAACGAATTATTTTCTAGGAAGCTTTCAATTTGGAGGCATAAAAAATAATTCGTTCTTCAGAATGATCACAATATTTCCGCTGCCTTCGGAAGCAAAATTTAGCAGATTTTTTTCTTCTATGAACCAGATAATATGTAATACCATTAAAGTAAACTCAAATTGAATTATAATTAATACGATAATATAAGTAGATGCCAATTTTTCATTTCAATAATTTTATCGTGTTCTTAGATAAAATTCAGTAGGTATACAAAAACCGATATCGTTAACAACGACAGTTAAAGCGTCAGTCTGGTTTTAGTATCGTATACGTCTGACACCTAGTCTATAAAACCATTTACATATAATATAATAGGATATAACAGTTAAAAAGCTACAAAAGTCCAGTAAAATAAGATGTTGAAAGAAATTGTTAAAGAGGGTAATCGGTCTAAGTTGAATATGTTTATAAGTTAGGGCAATACCCTATTTTCGGATTACAGATTCCGAGATAATAAATTAAATAGAGTAATGGTTTTAGTCCCGGTTACACGTTATTTCTCGGGTAAAAAGAAAAAGAGAAGTACTAAGGGGGTTCAGAAGATTTAGAAAAAAGGTTCTGTAAGATTGGATTAAATTGAAATGACAAGATTCGTGATAAGAAGATTGGAAGGAATCCGTAGAAAAGGGTTAATTAAATTTTCAGGCGTGCAGTTAGCAGGGGTAAGAAGGAACATTTTAACTTAAGGTTCTAAGGATAATGCAATTACCTGGTGAGTGAAATCTGTAATGCCCCTGATTAGGTTCGATTAAATTAGGCGGTAAAAGAAAACTAAAACCAATTTAAAATATGTAAAAATAGATAGCTTAAGAAAATATTAATAACTAAACATTATTGGTGATATCTAGACTCAAATCAGAGGTGTCGTGATACTAAGCAATTTAGTCCAGTCAAATTAGCTCAAAATGGCGGCGAATCTTGCATTAAATCATGTAGTTCCAATTTTTTCAGGAATGTGTAGGGGGTGGTCCCCTGAATAACGCCTAATAAAGTCCCATCGATTTCAGGCGCCGCGGAAGGGGCGAGGGGGGGCAAAAGGTCACATTTTTCAGTTTTCGGAGTTTATCTTGAAAACGGTACGTCGCACAAAAAAAAATAATATATTCAAAATTAAAGTTGATAAAATTATCTTTCAAATCATATACATCTTGTTTCAACCTAAGTCTTACCGTTTTTGAGATAAGAGCCGTTGAATATTAAAAAATCGGTCCTAGACAACTCAGACAAACTTTCTCTTATACGAGTTCATAATTACATAGCCCAGTGTTTTCCATTTATTAGCTTTCGTATGTACATTTAATTATTATTGAACATTTCATCGAAATGTATCATTAAAATAACTTCTCCTGGGCGGAGAATCGAACCCGGGCTCCCTCCGTCCGCGTTTGAAGCTATTTTATCAGGAACTAGATATTTCCCGGGAAAACGGCTTATATAGGTAGATTCGTATTTAAATGGACTACATTTTAGAATTTTTTCATTAAAAATCGTCGGAACCGTTTTCGAGAAATAATTTTTTTTCATGTTTTTTCAGAGTTTTTGGGGGGTAGCGCCCCCAAATTTAGAGCTAAAATTCATTTCTCGATTTCGCATCGGGGTATGATTTTTCTGAACATGTATGCCAAATTTCGTCAAAATCGGCCCAGTAGTTTAGGCTCCAGGCGTCTGCACAGACGACAGACGACGGACAGACATTTTTTAAAAACCACTTTTTTGGACTCAGGGGACCTCAAAACGTGTAAATCCATTAAAATCGAATTTTCGCGCCATCACAATACTTTCTCTTTACATGAGAAAGTAAAAATGAATAAAAAGGGGCAGTGGTTCAGGTATCTCGTCAATCTTTCTCTTCTAACTCTTTCCCCTTCGATTTTAACGATAACTCGTGGGAAATAAAGTTGTAGAGCGAAAAATTTCCTTAAAAAATGAATGAAGTTATGCTAATATATCTTTACCCCGTAAATAGCTAGAGCGTTTTGAAGTTTAAGGGCACTTTTCAACATTTTACTAGTAAAATTCTGCTTGTGACTCAAGTTTTGTTTCCAACGTCTGTAACTCTATGTAAACAGTCTCTCAAGCATTTTGCGCCAAGTTATGATCGTATACAAGATTTTTATTACAATAATAGGTCGTTCAAAATGAGTGAAAAGTGCTTAATTTGTGATGAAACAGCTGAAGAAGGTGCAAGTCAAGAGAGTGATAAAGGGATGAAAACGTTATTAAGTGCTAATCTTACACGAAGAGATGAAAGACATGATTCGTTCCGAAGATTGAAAGGTGGTGTCGACCATGTGGAGTGCAGAAAACGGTACACCAGGCCATAGTAAAATGTTTCAAGCGGTATGCCAATGAAACAGCAAACATCGCAAAATTGTTTTATGACCCCAAATCTTCACCAGGAGACATTGCTGAAGCTGGGGAATGATTGTTCCTGCTCATGTTCCAGGCCCCGTTTAATAAGTATATTCACAATCAGTACAGGTACCTTTAATTTTTCTTAGACCGTACTGACCCCATTAAGTAAATTTAATAATTCATTTAACTAATTAATATTTACTAATACGTTATCGTTATATTATTAATAATACAATAATTAGTATTCAATAATTATTAAATACAACTAGCTACAATTCTAATCTATTTTATTCTATTTTGTTCACTGATACATATGCTTCGTGATTCGTGAAATCCACTGCAATAATGAAAGCCAACCTGCGTGCTTTGCCGCCCACAACAGATGCTGCAATGCAACATTCATACAGAGTGTTTCTGGAGGTGCAGCAATGGGGAACGAATCCATCCTACATGAAAGTTGGTGATGGACGAGAAAAGATGTGGACACCTTACTCCTATCAAGACAAAACCTCCTTTGGCACCAGACATTGTCCTCAACACACTCTTCTGCAGCTGTACCACTGGCTGCGGAACGATGTGTGGTTGTCGGAGGGCCAGGACCAACTGTTCCCTGGTGTGCAGCAACTGTCAAGGCTCGTGTACAAACAGTGTTCCGATCCAAGAAGACTTTGAGCAATTTGATTGAAGTATCATATTGACAGCTTTTAACAAATGAAAAAGCAGTTGATGAAATTAATTGTATACATATATTCAATGTTAGTATTGTTATTTGAATCTATTTTTGATACCCAATTTTTGATTTTATGAACAACTTTTATACATCCTAAATTGATTTATTACTTCCTCCTCTCTAATACAAGTGTCCTTCTATATATTACGAGATATAGATTTTGGTACATGTATACATAATTCATTATTAATACGGGTTATAATTACTATACTTATCCAATTAAACAGCATACAAAGTGATCAAGAGAGTTACAAACCTTGGAAACAAAACTTGAGTCACAAGAAGCATTTTACTAGTAAAATGTTGAAAAGCGCCCCTAAACTTCAAAACGCTCTAACTATTTACGGGGTGAAGATAAATTAGCATAACTACATTCATTTTTTAAGGACATTTTTCGCTCTACAACTTTATTTCCCCCGAGTTTTCGTTAAACTCAAAGGGAAAAGAGTTAGAAGAGAAAGATTGACGAGATTCCTGAACCACTGCCCCTTTTTTTTTCATTTTTTAATATTCAACGGCTCATATCTCAAAAACGGTAAGACTTAGGTTGAAACAAGATAATATGATTTGAAAGATAATTTTATCAGCTTTAATTTTGAATAGATTATTATTTTCTGTGCGACGTACCGTTTTCAAGATAAACGCCAAAAACTGAAAAATGTGACCTTTTGCCCCCCCTCCCCCGTCCCGCGGTGCCTGAAATCGATGGGACTTTATTAGGCATTGTTCAGGGGACCACCCCCTACACATTCCTGAAAAAATTGGAACTACATGATTTAATGCAAGATGAAAACCTAATTTGACTGGACTAATTAGTGTTGTCGTAATATTGAGAGCAATTAGTTATGAAATAAAAAAACTTATTCTTGCTTTAGCTAGAGATTCCACCGGAAAGTCTGACTTCTTTGAATGATATTCTTTTTAAACATATTCCAGTCTTATTTTGTCAAACATTATAAATTGACTTCTTGACAACTGAAAAAAGCAACCAAATCGATGACAAGAAATACTGCGTCCGTATAAAAGGAGTAATTACGTTCGATATTTAGCGTTAAAAAAATGTTTTACGATGCAGTTATACTCGTACAGAGTTCTAGGACAACAGCCTTCTCAACCATTAATGTTTTTCCAAAACAAAGTCTATAAAAAAGACGTTGAAGAGTAAAGAAGACTTTGCTTTAAAACACTTTTTAATTAGCTTCACATGTTTTACCGGGATAAATCTTGAAACTTAAACTTGACCCTCTTATCTAAACATCTGAAATTTGCAAAGATTGTTTTTTCAATGACAATACAAATTATCAGTTAATAGTTTTAGAAAATATGGTTTATCTACTCACGGCAGCAAAATTAAGCATTGTTGTACTGTTTTCAACCTGCAAAATGTAATTTTTCTTGATTCTATTTAGGAATGCAGCAGCTTTCCGCCTCGCCAAATCAAAAAGTCAAAATTTCACAAAAGCTGCCAGTGTATATATACTGTAGGTGACAAACTAGGGTTTTTGAGGGTCTGCAGCGTGAAATACGTACAAGCTACCTAAATAATCATTTTTAATATCTTTGAAGGACGTGTTCCTGTAGATCAAAATAATAAAAAAGGTCGAAATCGGTAAAGTAGAAGGAGAAAAATAGGTTTAAAAATGGTAGTCTTGATGATAATTCTTCTTCTTATTCTTATTCTTCCATTATTTTACCTTGTCGAACCTACAGCCTAAACTACTGAACTGATTTTAATGAATGAGGGTTTTTTGGATTCGTCTAGGGCTCTAGTGCCCCCCCCCCCCAAAAAAAACCCTCAACTCATTCCAACGCTGAAAGTGGAACTTCACTTGACTCTAATGTGTGGGAATAAACAGTTTAGAGAATCCTTCCTTAGGAACCGAACAAAAAGTCATGAAATCTGACCAAAAACCACATGTGTGGTAAAAAAAAAAAACACCCCGTCAAGTCTGTGGTCCAAAACAGTTGTGAAATCAACTTTCTGTCCCGCCAAGTGATGTTGGCACTTTCTCCTGACCCAACACTGTCAACTTATAGATACTTATCTGCTTCTTCTCCTTGGCGGTGTGCCTGCAGTACTACCCAAAGTTAACTGGTTGTATTCCACGCATCCTCTGCAAAGAAAGTAGTAGTTGCATGGGGCCATTCCTTGAAAGCTTAATTTGTAAACTACTTATTTCAATTTTATTTGCTTTTTGATAATGGGAAAGATTTACAGCAATGATCATTGTAGCACCGAGAAGAGCCTTCAACAACTCTCTTAAAAGGCTTTCCTTTCCAATATGCGCCTGCATATATTAGTACTAGTTGTCTAGAACTAAGACTATGAGGTGAACAACTATCTTTCCACACAAACCTGATGTGGCAAACGTGAAGGTCAAACAAGAAATTGTATTGGTGTTTGAAGAATATTAAAATTCCAGTTTCAGGAAATGGCAAGGCACACCGCCAAGGAGAAGAAGCTGATAAGTATCTAAGTTGACAGTGTTCGGTCAGGAGAAAATGCCAACATCACTTGGCGGGACAGAAAGTTGATTTCACAACTTTTTTGGACCACAGACTTGGCGGGGTGTTTTCTTTACCACATAAGTGGTTTTTGGTCAGATTGTAACGTGTCAAAAAAAACACGCAGCAAAATGATAAAGTGTCAGCAAAATATCAAACAGGCTACAAAATTTTAAGAAAAGGTTAGAACATCGCAGGTTATAAACACTCCCTCATACGCCAAATATTTCGTAGGTTAGAGAAAGCTCGATTGGACATCTGGTTCCTGTTCCTCCCCCTGTCACCTTGGAGCTGAGGATACCTAGATGCAATTCCTGCACGGCAATGACTTCGCTGTAGGGTAGAGCAACCTCTAGCGACCGCGGCCCGTGCGCCTTGTATCTTCGCTACTGTCTATCTCCAGTTCTATTATAGACTGATTTTTCTCTAAAAACTTCTATTGCAATTATATTATACGTCTCTCTATACGAAGTCATCAACGCAACTATTTTCGACGCATAAATAAATTATACACTTTTATTTTAAGTTTCACTTGCTTATGAGGGACAAATTTTGTATTCTATATCACTAGTTGGGTTCTATTAGTAGGGCACTATCAACAGTTTTTGCATTTGGTGATAACGATCCACAATCTATTTTTAGTGGCATACGCATATAATATGATCGATCATAGTTCTGTGTCTGTGTTAAAAGAAATATAGTCTCATAAAAGCATGTTTTTATTAATTTTTTTAAATATAATATTTTACTGGATGGAATAATTCCTCGAATACAAGCTATTTATTAAAAGCCTTTCTAGTTGTTCACAGCTCATTTAATATCTTAAAGCGACTGAAATTTCGTTTTCAACGACTTCAGACACGATAAACCCCTATTTTATCTCCTATACCACAATTATTACTTGTCATAGTAAAGGAAATAATTACTTTCGAATAATAGTCAATTATGTACAGGACATTGACTGAAAAAAGGTCAAAACCCCTCCCTAGTGATTGTAACAAGACGGCGAGGACGAACCACTTGTTCGAACCTAGCAATTAGGCCCTTATTGGTCCTATTTTAATATTCCCGTGATAGAGAATTCCATCCACTTCCCACATCATACCCTTGTACAATGTACCAACGAAGCGAGTATGGTGTGAATATGCAATCCGTGAGCCTTGTAGTATCGTGTGCTTGGAGTACCGTGAGGCGGGATCGAACCCATGATCTCTTGTTACCCTCGATTCATTGATGATCACGCTGGCTCCCTACCTCTGCTCCCAAATAATTAAAACAATTTATTTCATATAAAATAATTAATCCAGTTAAAGTTTGCGACTTTTTGAATGCTGTACAATACTATTTAAAATTTACTTTTCATTCGTACAATTCACAACAGAATCATAAATTAATGCTAAAATTTAACGAAAAAAGAATTCGGAGGAAAAGAGACGTGACATGAGTTTACAAAGGAAATAGTATTTTTTTATTTAAATTTGATTAAGTTATCTCTTAGTTTTTAATAAAACATGAATCTAAACACATAAATCAACATTATACAGAGAAACACATATGAAGAAACATAATTAAATTTTCGAGTAAAAACAATATATTTTGAAGATAAAACAAAATGATTTATTCGCTGTAAAAGTTCTTCTTTGTTTGGAGTAGAGCCAAGTGATTTCAAAGTTCATATTCCAATCCTTATCTATCTACACAGCTGAACCAACTTTTTTTTTAATAAGTAAAAAAAAAATGAAAACAAAGAATTAAAAAACATTTAGGAGTAAGTTCTAAGCTACAAATTTAACTGAAATAGAAATATTGGAAGTTCACATACATCCATAATCTGGTGCTTAGTAAAAACACATTTTTGTATTGTACTAGATATTTCCAAGGATTAAAGTCGCTTCTAAAGTCTTATTCGTGCTTGAATATCGGTTTTCAACACACAACACAAAATCGGTTTCCTTCATTTTGCACAGAAAGGACGCAAACTGGATTCACTAGAAAACTTTGAGATCCTAAGAAACCAGAGAAGGGTGAGGGATAATAACATTAATGAGAGAGGGGAGTCAAATTCGCTGATAAGGGCGCTCGCTACTATTCCCGTCCTAAGTCCGAGTTAGTCTTATGTCGATCTTCTACATGAAGTAGGCTCACCTTTCTTTTCTTTTCTTTATTCCCTGTTGCAACGTAACTCTATTTATTCTGTACTTCGGTAGGTTATCTTACTTTTTACTTTAATCCCCCCTCTTATTTCATTTATTTATTCTTTTCTCTACTTAGTTTTTCAATTTTATTTTATTAATCATTTTAGTTTTTTAACACTTATTTTATCTAATTAATTGGGCTTTTATTTTATTGTTAATGTTATTTATTTTATATTGATATCGTCTTTTTGCAAACTTCTTGTCAATCTAATTATATTTAGCTTTTATTATTTATTTTATTGCTAGTTTTATACGCTTTTAAGTTAATTTCTTGTTTAGTTATTACTGCTTTATCTAATTGTTTAGAATTTTTATTTTTTTGACTTACGATACATGCTTTAGTCACCTTTATACGTTATCAGTCCCCTTTATAGGTTTTTTTTATGGATTGAATTTTTAATTTATTTAAGTTTTGCTATTATTATATGGTTTATCACCTATACTGTTTGTTCTTAGGCACTGATGATGGCCTTATGAAGGCTGAAAGCTGCTTTGGCAAGTAAAAAGTTTAATTTACGTGGAGAGACAGTTTTATTTATTAAGATGACCTCCATAGACGCTCACATATCTAACAGATATTTACAAGTTTTTTGTGATATTATACTATTTATTCTTGTCTATAAGTATTATTCATTATCTCTCGTAGATCGACTAGTATGGAACAAACGAGAAAAAAGTACTAGCAAACAAAGATACAATCAAGATGAACTAGAGTAAGGCGAAACAGAAAAAAGAAGGTATTTCATTGTAACTGATATCATATTCAGTCAATATTGTTGACTATAAACCCTTTGACCACAACAAGACGCTCCATGTGCGTCATATATTGCCTCTTTAGAGAAACTGCATGGAACACACGGTGCGTCATAGATAAAAAAAAGCCTCTCGTAACATTTTGCACTTCCCATCTTCTTCTTTCTTCTGATATATATTAATTTCTAAAATAAATACCTTAGATGGCTGGTGTGAAAAGAAATCTTTAAAAAAATATATATTTTCATACATATATCAAATTATGAATAAATTAGTAAGGTCCAAGTTTTTACATGTTCAATTACACAATAAATTTTACAAACTTGTTATTTTTACTGGTCTTATATTGCTTTGCTTTGTAAGTTTCATCGCACACCTATTACCCCAATTTTGAACCACTTCCCGTCATTCAATCTTCCCCAAATTTCGCACATGGAAACAATTTAGGTGAAGAATACAGAAACAAAAAAAAAAATTGTTGAAAATAAGACCAGTTTTTTAAAATGGTATTTTTATATTAATTATTCTTTTACATATTGAATAATATAATAGGTCAAAATTGAATAATAATACTATGACGCACACGGTGCGTCATGCGCGTATCAGTGATAAATTGTCCTTTCTGTGGCTACATGACGCAAATTGTGCGACATAATGTTTTTGTTATGTTTATAAACAATAAACATTAGAAAAACGATTCTGATGCAATTTCATGCATATCTGAGTCCAGACTAACATAAATAGATGAAAAAAAAAAAATCCGTTCCCTGGAAGTACTTTTTTCTCTCTTCTATGCCGCAGTCAAAGGGTTAAAAAATTCATCCCATTCATGAGATTTCCACAAATATAGCTATAATTATCGAAGTACATCACACGAAATCTATGAAAATAGAGTAGAACAGTTAAAAATGAGATGCAGCATATGAAAAGGATAAGAAAAGTCAAGGAGATGGTGGAGATGAGATATCACGCGACATCAACCCCAAACATATCGCGATTTGGGCAGGTAAAAGAACAGGAAAATATGTTTTCTTAAAATGGAAAACAGAGAGACATGAAGACGTCTAAACGAGGGAAGAAATGTAGGCGTAGAGGTACGACATATGATGGAGAATCAATCGATACTATTATTTTTAAATTAATATTAATAATAACAATAATAAGCCTTTTTAATGATTTTCTTCAAACAAATAAATGAAAATAAGTATTATAATAAATAAAAAGGGAGAGAGACAGGATACATGAAAATGCAGCCTACCGCTGATTTAAGGCTTGGTTTGAAATTTAATGGCATTTTTTAATAGCCTGAAATGATTACAAGATCAAATTTCTAAATGGAAAAAGTCCGATTTTAAAACAGCCTTAGAAAATTAAAACAAACTCTTGTTGGGTCATCAATGTTCCAATTTCGCCTTAGAGCAAGGGTTTTCCAAATTTAGACCATTAGTGACCAACAACATATTGGTATTTAGATCTTTCTACTAATAGAAGATTAGCACACAAATGAACTGAACCATGGTGTTAATTAGCCGTAATTTATGGTTAGAATTTACATGATTAGATAATTAATTCGTCCGTTGAAGTAACGTTGTTGTAGAGTTAAATGCCTTGTTACTTGAGAAACAATATTATTTTCCAAATTAACTTTAACAGCTAAATAGTATACGATCAGTAATTAGCAAGGGCATATAATATTTTATTTTAAATGAACTAACGCAAAGTATAGGGATGTAAGACACCACAAAATGTTCTCACTTCTAAATTATATCCATTATACTTATAACATATTTATTCAGATAAAATTACTCAATATATATATATATATATATATATATATATATATATATATATATATATATATATATATATATATATATATATATATAAAATATCTATAGTTGCATATTTTTATCCCTTAATGTGACATGCAATAGTTTTTGTAAAGGTACATTATTACATACTATACAAAGGTACAATACAAAGAGTATCATTCCATAATATTAATAAATATATAATATTTGGGGGTGCAATTATTACATTACAAATATTTAATGGTTTATTGATTTATGTTACAATAGAAAACCTTGTCTGCAGTGCTTTAAACTTAATTAAGCCGTTAATCATGATGAAGTATGGATGCTGGATGGTCATGACGTAAAGCCGTTATTGGGCCATTCGACATAGGTCAATAAACAATAGCCCAATATATTCACGCGTGATTGATAATTTAACATCCCATAACCATTAAGCAGAGTTAGAACGCATGAAAGGCAATACGAACATAATAAATGTTCAACTTGTTGTTATTTCTAAGTACTATAGGCCTGTATCAAATTGAACTGCCGATGCCGGAACCTTGTACGTAGTAATGAGGTAAATGGGTCATAGCTTATTTCCATCAGGTCAAAAATCTAATAATTTAATAAGTAGGTATTAAGGTTATATAGTGATGTGGGCCGGGTATATACCCAGCGGGTAGGGTAAATAAAAATGGGTATTTACCTGGGTATTTACCCGACGCCAGGGTAAATACCCAAAATGAGGGTATTTATGACAAATATTGATTTAAAAAGTGTTTTAAGGAGTTCTGAGTATTTTCCATACTCTAATGGCTTTAATAAATGTCATTTAGAGAGTATAGGATGTGTTAAGCTCACTTAGTTCCTAAAAAATAGTCTTAAAAAATACCCAGCGTACGGGTATTTATTATTTCTAAGAATATTAATATCTGCTATACAGATTCAATGATTTCAAAAAGAATGCTTATTGCTTATGTTGAAGGTCTGTCCAATGAAACACAACCATTTTGAAGGAAAAGCACAGAATTATTTTGAAAATTAGGTTATGCATTCGTATATTATGCAGGCATGCAGGCCTAAATATAAATTCATGTTTGCCTAAAATATGTAAATAATATGAACACACATTATTATTAATTGACATATTTTTATACCCTTGTTACTCAATTCTTATACTGTATGTGTATAGGCTATTGCTATAAATATCTGACAATTAGAAATATCATGTGTAAAGAGTTAAGACCTGCGCCTGCCTAACGGCCGAATTCCTACACTACATGATTTAAACTCGTATGAAGGTTTCTATTTAGGTTTATTAATATTATAGTCCAGGAGATAACGTGCAAAAAAGTGTCTGACTAATATCAAGCTAGAATTTTGTGTATAAGGAAATGTTTTGGTGCCTTTTAAGAATATGTGGTCAGCTAAGTTCATGAGCGGGACGTAGTTTGGCAGTAGGCATTTGAAAAAAACAAACCATTGGAGAGCGGCCATGTCAGGCGGCCCTTTTTGGTGAACAATGCAATTTTCAAGATCCTGAGTACTAACTTGTTAGTAGACCAAAAATCAAGTTGATAATAGCCTATAACTTAATAGGTGTTAATAGGTCAATAGGTCTTTGATTTGGAGTAATATTTGACTAACTAACCTATTAAGTGACGAACTATCATCAACTTGATTTTTGGTCTACTAACTACATAATTTCATACTCCAGGATCATGAAAATCACATTGTCCATCATAAAGGGTGTGATATGGCCGGTCTCCACCAGATTGTCCCGCCAACGAACTTAGCCGACCACATATTTGTTTATTTATTTTTTTGTTTATAATGATGACAGACAATTAGACCAAAATATCACAGTCAATACAAAAATAATGAAGAGGTATACAAAAGGATTAAAAACTTCTTAAATGCCACCAAAACATTTACTTATACAGAAATTTCTAGCTTGATGTTAGTTGGACACTTTTTGGCACGCTATCTCCTCGACTATTATTCTTATTAAGTAATTAATATCCATTCAACAATATTATTGAGACATACTATTACTTAATAACTACTTGAACTCTTTCCTAATATATTAATTTATAATTAATAAGTTTGAAATTGAACTCATAGCAGTCATAACTTTAAAAATTATCATAAATACCTGGGTATTTACCCAAAATGGGTATTTACCCGGGTAAATACCCAGGGTATTTACCTGCAGTTTTAAATACCCGGGTATTTTACATCACTAAGGTTATATACTAATTAAGGTTATTATACTAATTCCACAACTTATTCCCATCGACTCCAACTCTGTTGGAAATCAATATTTGTAAGTTATTGTTCTATGTTATAATTGTAAACTTGATATAAATTCTTTTTTAAAAACTTAATCTCTTATAATGTAAAGTTAACTGTCGCAGTCGGTAGGTTCCTCCATCTGAGGATGGAGGAGTTAACAATGGAAATACTCCTGACTCAATCAGACACTACCTCAGCACTTTTACCATATTTAGGTAAGGTGTTACACCGCACGCGCTCAAACCAATCATATTAAATGATGTCACGCTAGACATAGAAGACGACCACCACTTTAACTTCTCCGTTGATCTCAAATCACTTAATTCTGATGCCATTAATCTCTCCCCAGTTTACCCCATGGAAGCATCACTTCAGCCTTACACTCTCGAACGTTGGACGTACTTAGTATTTACCATTATAATGTTAAGCGTTTTAGCAGCCTTCATTATAATATACTTCAGGACTTCAAGGATCACCCCACGTCCCAGAACCAGGACTTCCCAGGACACTCTGGACCGACAACCTCAATCAATCATCCTTCCAGGAGGAGCTTCAATCTGAGGATGGAGGAGTTAACAATGGAAATACTCCTGACTCAATCAGACACTACCTCAGCACTTTTACCATATTTAGGTAAGGTGTTACACTGCGCTCTCAGTCTTCCCATCGACTCCAACTCTGTTGTAAATCAATATTTGTAAGTTATTGTTCTATGTTATAATTGTAAACTTGAAATAAATTCTTTTTTAAAAACTTAATCTCTTATAATATAAAGTTAACTTGTATATATACTATATACATATATACATATACATACATACATAAAAAAAGTGTTAAATTTCAGGAATTGATTCAGAATGGTCTAAAACGGGATTTCCATGGAGAAAAGTTTCAAACATTTTGAAGCCATTGCAATAGCTTAATTTTCTTTGAAAATTCGCTAAAAGTATTAATAATATAATTTTTAACTTATGTTACAATTTTTAATAAATATATATATTATATATATATATATATATATATATATATATATATATATATATATATATATATATATATATATATATATATATATATATATTTATATATATATATATAAAACATGTTAGAAGAAGTAATGTAGTGTTCTTTAACAGAAAATAGTTTTTCGAGATAATATTCAGTGTATTATAGGATTTTATGCAACGCTTTAAATCTTGTGAATAGATAAAATTCGACACCTAATTTTATCTTAGTTTAGATGAGGAGAAGACGAAGATTAGCACTTTAAATCGTAGAGGGAGAGGGAGGGGGAGGTAGTAGTAAATGCGATGAGATCTAGTTCTACGTTCTACGCTCTAATGCATGTGTAAAAGGGTCTAACTAGACACATCCATTAAATCAAAGCCAACACCTAAGGACACTCAATCTGCTTCTCTAAATTTAAACTATCGCCGGTCTCTCACTATTTTAGTCAATATTGTAAATCCTGCTGATTAAATTTAAATGATAAATGTGAAATTTAAACAAAGAATAAATGCTTTTGGTTTCTATGTTTCAGAAAATCCACTTATTTTATTGTCATGCAGTGTCTATCCTTGAATCAGAGCCGCCTAGATTTAATTAAAAACTAAAAAAAATTGATTTCCATAAAAAAAACAGTCAATCTATTCTTACCTAACCCTACCAACACCACCTTAAAATGCCAAGGGGAGGAGTTTGGAGTACTACAGTTTATAAGATTAGAGTTGGCACAATCGAAGGCGGGAAAATTTTGAGAGGGAAACGATTTTATTGGTCCGCCATCTTGAATGCATCTTGAATGCAAAAAAATGCCCTACTCTACCCCTGTTCCACAAAAAAATGTAACATGGCTACACTGATTTTCCCTTTTTATAACCCCAAAACTACCTTCACGTTTGTTGTTTCCCGCCTTTGATTGTGCCAACTCTAATCTAATAGACTGTAGTTCATTTAAGTTAGAAGATTTCCTTAAAAGTTAAAGCAATAACTTTCGTTTGATGTGTTCAAACATCAAACGATAGTATACAATATAACTCCGGTTAGTAGGTAGAACCTACATTAACTCTGATTTGTCTCTTTCACTCGCTGAATATATGTAGTTAGAAGTTTCTGGAAGAGGCTCAAGTTTTGGAAGAGTTAAAGGAGTTAAGTAACTCGCATCAGATTGTTGTGGTTAGGAGAGCAAGTTGGGAGTTCTAAGTTCGACTCCACGGCTTTAAAGGGTCAGAGGGTCTTGACACGGCAAACAGACGCGATATAAAGTTTCCTCCGAGCAATAAGGCAACTCCTCTTTTCCACATAAGTCCCCGAAACCTTGAGAACTTACCAAGTAAAACTGGCAATGCACTAATGAAAACAGACAAGATATAAAATAAAGTTGTCGGATTAAAAACAAGCTTCTCGGTTTGAACAAATTAACGTCCAAGTCGAAAGAACCATTAGTAAAGTATTAGGCTTCTAATTTTGAGTCTCAACTGGGAAGCGATAAAACAATGAAAGAGGACAAACTTAACAACTCTCAACAACTAACAAAACAACTGCTACTAACTTAACGATTCAATAATAAATTTCAGCTCAGAGTTTTGAATGTCTGTGGAAAGAATTTTTACACATTTTCTTAACAGATCCATCTTAAAAAGCCGGGAAAAATAAAGAAAAACTTTATAAGTTCCCATTCAAAAATTGAATTTTTATAAATATATCAAATAGCTTAAAACCCGACAAAATTAGGCACATTTAATTTTTTGGCAATTGGGAGGGAGGGGGGAACATAGGGTTATAATTACGCATGAAAATTGCTAAACTTATATGAAAAGTGGCGAAACATGGTTCATTTTAAACACTAATTTTCCTTTTTTTTCTCTTAGCCCCGCAATAACCATGCAAATTGCCAAAAGTGGAATTAAATAATAATAAAAAATATAGCAAAACAACTTTTATTTTGTTGGACATGAAGAGGCTATTTTAATTTGGCAATCATTTTTAGGGTTTCGTTGGTAAAACCAAAAAAAAGAAACCCTTATAGTTTCGTTCCTGTGTCCGTCTGTCACTCTGTACGGTTCCAATAACTTTTGAACCAAAAGAGATAAAAAACGTGAAACTTTCCAATATAAAAAATCGTTTTGACGCGCACACAGGAAAAATATAGCAAACTCAATATTATCAGCTGTTCAAATTCAAAATGGCGGATAATTCACGTCGCGAAAAAAAAATATTTTTTCAAAATTTTGAGTGGGGTATCAAATGAAAGGTATTGAAGAGTAGAATAGAAATATATATACCACTTAGGGATAGTGCTTAATTTTCAGCGCCATTTTGTCAAAAAACATCGAAATTTTGCGTGTCCCCCCCCCCCCCTAAAATCGTATTTCCGCTATTACTAAAAATATAGAAAAATATGCAAAATGTGTGGTCTGCTGGGCCATAGAAAAAATAAGAGCGATTTGATCTGATTTACTGGAAATCCAAGATGGCGGATAATTCATGTCAGTAGCAAAAAAATTATTTTTTAAAATTTTGAGTGGGTATCAAATGAAAGGTATTGGAGAGTAGAATAGAAATATATATGCTACTTAAAGATAGTGTTTAATTTTCAGCGCCATTTTGTCAAAAAACATCGAAATTTTGCGTGTCCCCCCCCCCCCCTAAAATCTATTTCCGCTATTACTAAAAATATAGAAAAATATGCAAAATGTGTGGTCTGCTGGGCCATAGAAAAAATAAGATTAGCGATTTGATCTGATTTACTGGAAATCCAAGATGGCGGATAATTCATGACACTCGAAAAATTTTTTTTTTTTTAAATTTTGAGTGGGGTATCAAATGAAAGGTATTGAAGAGTAGAATAGAAATATATATACCACTTAGGGATAGTGCTTAATTTTCAGCGCCATTTTGTCAAAAAACATCGAAATTTTGCGTGTCCCCCCCCCCTAAAATCGTATTTCCGCTATTACTAAAAATATAGAAAAATATGCAAAATGTGTGGTCTGCTGGGCTATAGAAAAAATAAGATTAGCGATTTGATCTGATTTACTGGAAATCCAAAATGGCAGATAATTCATGTCACTCGAAAAAAAATATTTTTTTAAAATTTTGAGTGGGGTATCAAATGAAAGGTATTGAAGAGTAGATTACAAAAATGTATAACACTTGTGGTTAACGTTTAATTTTACGCGCCATTTTGTCAAAATAACTCCCCCCCCCCTCCCACCCCCCTCTAATTTTGTGTTCACAATACCAACGAAACCCTTTTTACGTGAGACTTCACGCCTTACCAATTTTTATATACACAAACAAACAATGGCCAAATGACGCAGTCATCTCCGGATGACCTGGAATTTCATATAGAGGTTATATTTGCATTAAAATTCCACTATAGCATATAAAATTTGATATAGAAAGAAATTTCATTTACTAGGTAATAAGATTTTCAAAATATTGTATTGGAATTGTCAAACCTGTACAACAATTGGTTATCCTAAATGAAGAAAAATATGTGAATTAGACATCGCTGAGCCATCAAAGATTTGTGTGAAGTCTTTGGTCGTTAACTATGTCTTTTATCACGATATACAAGTAGTATCATTAAAATCGGACGTGTAGCTTTTGTAGATATATTGATTAAACATATCTTAAATGTCGGAACCAGAAATGTTCCCTATTGTATGAAACGGATTTCTGTCTTGAAATTTTTGAAATTGGAGACAAAAATTATAAATAAAGAAATAAATAAATTTTAATAATAAAGTAATGCCTTAATTATAAGTTCAAATTTTATGAAGTTGTTAAAGAAGTTGTATTTTTGTTCCAAATCTTGAGCAAAAGACAATGAATCAAATCCTGCCTGGATTTATAAGATTAACAATCACACATTATCAAAAACGTTGTTTGTCTTGGGAAGTAAATTATTGAGCTGAGCGAAGCGAAGCTCTTATACTACACTTTGCATTATTCTGACGCATACTCCTCCTGAACGGGTGAACCGATCTGCACAAAATTTGGCACGGACATAGTGACTAACCACAGGAAGGTATAACTCTTAAATGGTCCAAATTGGTACACAGGGGTACGGGGTACAAAGGTTTCCTCCTGAACGGCTGAACCGATTCGCAGCGATTTGGCACGGTCAAAGGGACCAACCACAGGAAGGTATAAATTTGAAATGGTCCCAATTTGTACACAGGGGTACGGGGTACAAAAGTTTCCTTCTGAACGGCTGAACCGATTCGCACGAAATTCTGCACGGTCATAGTGACCAACCACAGGAAAGTATATATCTGAAATGGTCCAAATTGGTACACAGGGGTACGGGGTACAAAAGTTTCCTCTTGAACGGGTGAACCGATCTGCACAAAATTTGGCACGGTCATATTGACAACCACAGGAAGATATAAATCTCAAATGGTCCAAATTGGTACACAGGGGTACGGGGTACAAAAGATTCCTACTGAACGGCTGAACCGATTCGCAGCGATTTGGCACGGTCATAGTGACCAACCACAGGAAGGTATAAATTTGAAATGGTCCCAATTTGTACACAGTGGTACGGGGTACAAAAGTTTCCTTCTGAACGGCTGAAGCGATTCGCACGAAATTTGGCACGGTCATAGTGACCAACCACAGGAAAGTATAAAACTGAAATTGTCCAAATTAGTACACAGGGGTACGGAGTACTGGGTACAAAAGTTTCCTCCTGAACGGTAGAACCGAATCGCACGAAATTCGGCACGTTCATAGTGACCAACCACAGGAAAGTATATATCTGAAATGGTCCAAATTGGTACACAGGGGTACGGGGTACAATAGCTTCCTCCTGAACGGCTGAACCGATCCGCAGAAAATTCGGCACGGTCAATGTGACCAACCACAGGAATGTACAAATCTGAAATGGTTTAAATTGGTACACACGTGGGTACAGGGTACGGAGTGCAAAAGTTTCCTCCTAAACGGCTGAACCGATCCGCACAATATTCGGCACGGTCATTGTGACGAACCACAGGAAGGTATAAATCTGAAATGGTCCATATTGGTACACCGGGGTGCGGGATACTGGGTACAAAAGTTTCCCTCTGAACGGTTGAACCGATCCGCACAAAATTTAGCACGGTACATGTGACCAAGCACAGGAATGTATAAATCTTAAATGGTTCAAATTGGTACACCTGAACATAGAAAAATAGCAAAAAAATCTGTTTAGTTAAAAATTAAAAATATGTATTACTATTTTTGATCTGATTTCAGCTTTTTATAAATAAAAATGTTTATTGTTTAAGATTAAAATGCACGTTCAGCTCAATATTGCAAGCAGACAACTGCATTGCACACCTATTTATTATTTCCTATAAAAATAAATAAAAAATAACAGAACCCGAAAAATAATTTTCAGCTTTAAAATTTCGACTTTCACTTTATCGAAAAATTATGTAAAATTGCATAGATAACGAAATAGGCTGGGAATTACAAAGTAAAGTATTACCCAGGTAATAATAAAGGTAACATTAACAAAATGTTTTTCACAGCGGTCCATTTTACCTCAAATAGTCTAAAAGCATTAATGAGATATGCATATTTCAAAGCGTCGAAATTATCATCCCTATATAATCAATCGTTAATGGCACCACAGTCTCAGCTATTAGTCAAACTTTCTAGAAATATCCGAATGCGAATTTGTTATTCAGCATTAAATATTCAGGGCCCCTCTTCACATCGGTCTTGTGTCCCATTAATTCGTCGAATATGTGAATTGAAGTCACACATTTTGTTTCTAAATGACATGCCACAACTCAATCAGAGTAATTGGGTAATAACTCCTAAACCGACCAAAATTATTCAGTGTAAATCCACGATTTCCGAGCAATCAAGAATTAGGTAATCATATAATATCAAATAAAAAAATTCATGTGGGGTCGCGGGACACCCGGTAGGAACGAAGTTCCTTACATTTTTCCTTAAATATAAATTATAAAATCACAATGCTAAGTACGTATACATTGCTAACTACTTATACATGGCGGAGCTAGAAATAAGACAAAATTAAAAATAACGAACTGTTTGTACCTAGCAGAGTTAAGGCAAAATTAAAAGAAAATCATTATTTGTATAATTAAAGCAAGCGTCTTACTATAAATATATATTGAATATAAGAAAAAAGTTGATCATGATGAGTTTATAGTGAAAGAGTATGTTTGTTAAAGGAGTTTGGATTGAAATAGAACTGTTTTCTATCTACCCGGCCAATTAATTTAAAATATTATAAAATATATCTCTTCCCTACTCTACAGCTTCTGCTTGTATATCAGGGTGAAATTTTACATGATTATATTTTATTTATTTACAAAACAAAGAGACATTTTTGACATATATAACAAAAATAATCAAAACAAGTCAAGTAACAGGCTTAATAACACTTTTTCCCGTCTTTTGAAGCTTACGTTTACGCGAGCGTTGCGCGTGAACGCTTGGGCGGATAACGTTTTCCGACGAACTCAGCCTGGGCATTGGTAAAATGAACATGTGTAACAAATTTCATCTAACTCGGTGATCTTTTACTCAAGTTATCGTCATCTGTAGATTTCGTGACGGATTTTGCGTGACGGTGATTTTGGTCGTTTTTTTCGGATTCACTCCCGGGCTCCAGAACGTGTCATAAGGAACTTCGTTCCAATAAAATGCTCTTATTTGAAAAACATCAATCGTTTACACATTTAATTTCGCTCGTTCTATTTGACAAATAGCTCAGCGATGGACAAATACGAGTATGATCAACATGCACGCACGTTTGTATTACATTTTATTTCAAAGAATATTTTATTTTTATTCTATTTATTTTTAAATACATAATATGAACGACAATCTAGCATCAATCAAAACATTTAGTGTTAATGAAACTTCAGATTTCGATTTCAGTATGTTTCGATTATTCAAGAAACAATTATTGATATATGTACTCGTACTCGTGTTTCCACTGTTTTAAACATTTAACCAAATAAAATCCTAAAATAATCAAAGTATCAATGTTACGAATCAAAAATCACATTATGCGGGCGGAAAGATACGTATGAGATGGATAAAAACCTTCGAAATGGGTTCAAAAACACAAATTTTTAAAAGACTATTGAATATAAATAAAAACACTAAAGTTACATACAAATGTTGTAAGGACTATCACAGAGGAGCATCGCTCTTCTTTACATAAAACTTAATCTAACTAAATCCCTTAAGCCTTGTTCGCACTTGGCAAGTAATTTAGTCGAGTGGCGAGTAATTTAGTAACCGAGCTAGTAGCAACTCACCAAAATCGTTCGCAGTTGGCGAGTAATTTAGTCGAGTGGCGAGTAGATTAGTAAATAAACGTATCCGAACGGCAAGATTTTAAGTAAAGTACTTTAGTCACTTACTAAACTACTTGACTAAATACCCAATTCATTTTACTCTATTTTTTCGGGCGAGTAGATCCTCTACCCACCCCGCATACTATCCACTAAGGAAGTGCGAAGTTGTAAAATTAGTTTATTTCATAAGTTGATATCTGCAGTACAACAAATATGTCACGATGGAATGAAGAGACAACGTTGAAGTTTGTTACGAACTACTTGCAACACGAGTGCCTGTGGGACTTTAAATCCCCGCTTTATAAAAATAAACAAATCAAGCAAACTGCTTATGTTAATTAAATAATGAAGTACCTTTTTTTTTAATTATTAAATAGATCATATTCTTCTATAAAAAAAATATGTTATATTTCTTTTTATCTATAAAATTGTTTACTTATTGCAGCAATGAATAACGCTGATGATTATAATGAAGTACATTTTATTATTTATTGATAAATACATCTCATTTTACTATAAATTTTTTTTATCTTACCTTGATAAATTCCTTTAATGCTTCATAGATAGCTTCACAAACTTCTATGAGGAATTCTGAAATAGTGGATTTTCCAAGTCGAAATATATGTGTAAGCGTTCTTAAACTACATCCAGTTACAAGAAAGTAGAGAACTGCCTGCAATTTTGTTTTTGCACTTCTAAAATAGGTATCCTTTCATTGAATTTGTGACTGCACTTTCATTAACAGAAAATTAAAACAATTTTCAGTCATTCTCAAAGTTCCGAAGTATTCATTAGGGTCTTCTAATGCCAATTCTTTGAGAAGAGAAGTAGTACCTCCTAATTCATCCCATCTCTGAATCCATTTTCGTATCCATACTTTTTTTGCTTTTGACATATTAATTTCTTCTTCAACTTCTTCTAAAATAGACATTGCAATAAGCATTATTAGCTTATTTAATTTTTTGCGTTGCCTGTCCATGTTTCAAATACACTAGCTACTAATGTACTAGACAGCTTAGTAAAGTGCAAGAGCGAACGATTTTGGGCGTTACTACTAGCTCAGTTTCTAATCTACTCACCACTCGACTAAATTACTCGCCAACTGCGAACGATTTTTGGTGAGTTTACTAGCTCGGTTACTAAATTACTCGCAACTCGACTAAATTACACGCCATTCGACTAAATTACTCGCCACTCGACTAAATTACTCGCCACTCGACTAAATTACTTGCCAAGTGCGAACAAGGCTTTAGTCTAACTATTTAAACAAGGGGATATTTCCTAACTAACTAAATAATTCTGTGGTAAACCAGACCATGGATGCTTAGACCTAGGGATTATATAACAAAATATATATAAAATGGATAACATGAGGTTACTGTGTCACTATAAGCCTTGAAAATTGGCATTCACAATCAGTTAGTCGCCCCTTCATATAAGCAGCTTCTATAAATTCAAAAGAGCGATGTCCCTTCGTTCTTAAGGTCTTTAGACTTAAAAATCCGTTTGTCTTGATAATTAATTAGACTAAGGTTACTTCTATACACAGGAGAGTTTATACTCCTTTGTCTAAATAAGAATTAAGACAAAAGGATACTCACTCAAGCAACAGGCAGTAGCTAGAGAATAAACTTACTGCTCTACCTCGCGGTAGCATTCTAGGGTTACTAAAACACAACTATATTTAATATAATGCTCCATTATCTTACTAAAATATAACTGCAGGACGTTTGAAGATACCTGCTGGTTAACAAATTAGGCAATGTTACACGTAAAAAAGTTTATGGAAACATGCATTTGAGTATTTTATAAGTGTCTTGCCAACTAAATTTCTAGGAAAAAGAGAGAAAAAAAAAAAAAAAAAAAATACAAAATTCTTCGAATATACTCGTAGATTGGCGATAAGTGGGTACGTATACATATATATTTAAAAATAATTATTATTTAAGTACAACTCTAAAATACAATACAGAGGTAATAGGGACAAGCAACGTCACACTAAAAGCAGAGTCAGCATGCTGTGGAGTGTGGAGTTGCGGATAACACAACTCTCCGAGTCACGCTCTCAACTAGACAGAGCCCAGAAAGGATTATAGATATGACATAAATAAACAAAGAAATTAAACTATTTATAAATAAATGAGGATAACAGTGAATATACAATGAGATATTAAATGAATAAGTTATTTTTCTGCCAAATTTACAATATAAAAAAATTGTAATTATTTAAACATGATAAAAATGAGTGTAATCTAATGTTTGAGACAAGTAAAATTAACATCTATTTTCATTACGAATACAAATTTGTTATACTACTGTACAAAACAGTAAATAAAGTAAACAGAATGTTTAGGAAGGAAATTTTTTATTTCCTATAATAGGGCAGAAAGAAAATATTATTAAAGAGGCCTTACACGATTCGGTGCGATGTGTTATAGAACCAAGCTGATTAACCAGATCCATACACGGTGCAATTGTTAAACAATAAAGTTGAACAACCGAGTTGAACCACTTCATAATAAACCAAAAACATGGGCATTGTTCAATTTGGTTGTACAACAAATCGCACCGCGAATGGGCTCCCTTATAACAATGATCCCCCATTAAAAACGAATAAACCTTGTCAAAATCAAAAGTGGAGTTGTTATATTCTACAACAAAAGTAAAATTTTATTGTTAACATAAATTAAACATTGGTGACACAACAAGGTTTATCATTAATTTAATAATAATAATAATCGTATATTTTTCAACAAATAAATTAAATACAATGTGAAAATGTCATCAATACGATAGCCTTGGTCAGTGGACCGTCAGGCGGTCATTAATTTAAACTTTCCTAATCCAAAACATTTCACAAAATGCATGTGTTGACACCTACTACGGTTATATTTGACTTTTGGATAAAAGGAGTTTTGAAATCTTTTGAAAAAGCTTTTGAAGTATGAATCTAAAGAGAGGAATAAAAATGTGTGGTTCTAAAAGTAGGATATGTCGGGTGGTTGCGCTGTGAAAAAGTTCTTTGCTGAAGTGTCTTTGTGTATGTGTGGAAGGGTTTACTTGAGGTAAGGGATGAATGATATTGGAAACGATGCAGACCTGGGTTCTGTACGGTGGAAGACCAACCATATTGCCGGGCAAGGTTAAGAAAAGAAAGGGTATAAGGTCATGGCTCATCCTGTATTCTACACTGTACCCCTGGTTGGTATAAGGAAATCTGTTGAATTATCTAAGAGTCCTAGGGGGAAAGCATGTCACGATTTAGTGATACCAGATATGCGGTAGCAACAGAATAAATAAATGTGAAAGAAATGATAAAGTGCATTTTCTCCCCCTTCCTTTCTGAAAGCACGAGGTATCTCGCCTTTCTTAATACCATACTAGATAAGGTAATGAAATATCCACTTTCTTTCCTGTATTTTTTGTCATTTCGGTGACAAAGGAAGTGATTCGACTTTTTCCTCTCGTTCTCAAGGTATCGGGTCACTGAATCAGAATAGGGGACCTTCTCCAACAACTTTTATCTGAATAGAATTCAGAGAAAGCCATTCCCTAAAGTAGAACTTTAGCCGATAAGGGGGAAATTTATATATATATATATATATATATATATATATATATATATATATATATATATATATATATATATATATATATATATATATATATATATATATAAAAGAGAGTAAGAATACTATTGTGGCCACCAATATAAGAAGATATATAACAGAATAAGTAATTAAATTTCAAGTTGAAGGAATCCTTATCTTGTTCATGCAAGCAGTAAATTTTATTTGCAAGTTCAAGATGTTTACTAAGTGGACAATATCTCTATAATCTTAACTGAACATTCTATACAATCTTCCCTCTTTTATCTTGTTAGCTTTTAGTTGGTTGACTCAAAATAGTAACTGATTCAGGTTTCTTGTAAAACATTACAAAAGTCTTTTAACTAAATCATTTTTAATAATGGCATTCTTTTTTAGAAAAAAAGGAGGATCAAGATCTCATATTATTCATATAAATATGAATGCAAACATAAAAACTGAATGAAAAATTTAAAATCAAACTAAAAACACAAAAACGAAAAATTAGTTCGTAATTTATCAAAATAATAAATAAAAAAATTGGTCCGAGACAACTCAGACAAACTTTCTCATATACGAGTTTATAATTACTTAGCCCAGTTTTCTCCATTTATTAGTTTTCGTAAGCCTACATTTAATTATTATTGATCATTTCATCGAAATTTATCATAAAAATAACTTCTCCTCGACGAAAAATCGAACTCTTCGTCCGCTTATATTACATGTTACATTCGTATTTAAATGGACTACATTTTAGAATTTTTTAATCAAAATGGTCGAAACCGTTTTCGAGAAATAATTTTTTTTCATGTTTTTCCAGAGTTTTTGGGGGGTAGCGCCCCCAAATTTAGAGCTAAAATTCATTTTTCTGAACATGCATGCCAAATTTCGTCAAAATCGGCCCAGTAGTTTAGGCTCCAGGCGTCTGCACAGACGACAGACAGACATTTTTTAAACTCTTTTTTGGACTCAGGGGACCTCAAAACGTGTAAATCCATCAAAATATTAGAAATCGAATTTTCGGTCGAAGAAAAATATATTGGATAAATCGAGGGTCCGGGGTACCTCGGAACTTTTCCTCAAGCATATATATATATATATATATATATATATATATATATATATATATATATATATATATATATATATATATATATATATATATATATATAATAAACATGTATCTATGCTATATTATAACCTTATCAAAACAGCAAAAAGATGCCCCTTCCCTCTGATTGGTCTACAGTCTACAAGATTATCACCCCACCGCAATACCGCGGACTTTTTCGTTCTTCTATCTCCAGGCGTCGGTCGTAAGAGATACATCGCCACCGTTTCCCGCTATAGAAGCAGAGGATGGCCAACCTATCCCGGGTATGGTATCGTTTTCCGCAGTTAATTTATAATTCAGTCATTGGGTTTTCACGCGATCGCATTATTTTTTTGCGCAATTTTTACCAAATTAAATAAACACCGGTAAGAACAAATCTCCATCTGATCGTCGTCGTCGCGTCTCTTCTAGACCTATAATCTCCAGCGTCCGAAGCCTTCAAACAACAGGTTATAAAGTTTTATTAGCATCAAGGGCGACCTAAATGCTAAAGCCTATATTTTTATCCAAAGTATTTCCTTATTTTATAACATACAATTTTTAATTTTCTGAGTTAACCATATTTTCCCCACTTTTTAGTCCAGCGAGCTTGTTGGACGCCAAAGGTCTTACCTTTAGCATCACCTCCAATTCTCCAGCTGGTACACTGGAAGCGACGAATATAAACTGCTGCAAATTTAAAATGATTAAAGTTTATTAAATTTTAATTATTTTTTTTTTTTGTTTTATTGTTTTTATTAGGGTCCGTAGGCAAAACCAAGGACCCTAATATTTTCCTGCGTGTGTCTTTCCGTCCGTCCTCTCGCGTGGTCTCATAGCTACACCTTTCGTCCGATCACTTTGACATTTGGCATGTATGTGTCTTGTACCTGCCCACATATTTTAAAAATATAGCGACTTAAAACAAATATTTTTCAAAAAAATTAGGGTAAAAAAACTTAAGGGTTAACATTTTTTTTATTTTTTTTCGACACCGTGAGGGGTATCATATAAAAGGGTACGTCGAGCTGATTACAAAAATATATAATTCTTTGGTTACAACTTTGATAAGGCGAGCGTAGGCGAGTTTGAAGCGGGTTTGAAACGTGTCCCCCCCCCCCCTATCTCGCTTATGTGAAGTGCAAAAAACCTGAAAAAAATTCCTGAACATTCTTCGACCAAAAGTAAAGATACCACTTTTTGGAAATTTCGAAAAAAATATTATTTTATTTTTTATTGACAAAATACGTTTTTTTTATAATTATGGTCTTTTCGATGTATTTATATGGTTGTAGTCCGGTTCAGTGGCAAAAAAATACTTTATCAGAGTGTGTTTTGAGAATATCAGACCCTTAGAATGGTTCAAAGTAAGCTTTTAGCATTTTAAAAAAACACTGTTTATACACTTTACAGTTAAACACTATATAGTGAATGTGGCCTAAGGACCCTCGCTGTGTGCTGACTAGCACACACTACCTGTTTATTATATAATTCATACTTACTTTCCTATTCCTGGCCTCTTCTACCTTGCGGTTTAGAGGCTGAACAAAGTTTCCGCCCCCGTACTCTGTCTGCGGCCATTGTTTTTGCGCTTCTTGGTTCTACTCCCCTCTTCTGGAATGCGGGGATCAAGGTGTCGGTCCTTTTTGTTCGTGGTCTGCCTCCTGGTCGTCTTCCCTCAGTCCTTGCTTCTAACATCTCTTTTGGGACCCTATGCTCCTGCATTCTGACCCCGTGGCCAAACCACCTCAGTTTGTTTCTGTCAATTCTTTCGGCTAGTGGTTCGACCTGTAGATTTGTCCGGATAGTCTGATTCCTGACATAATCTCTTCGGGTCTTGCCAGCTGCCCGCCTCAGGTATCGCATCTCTGTCGCCTGCACTCTGCTGTTCCTGCTAGCTGTGAGTACCCAGGATTCACACCCATAGGTAAGTTTCGGCACGTAGGTGGAGTTATAGTCCGCCATCTTAGTTCTGGTTGAGATTTCTCTCTTTCCCAGAAAGGCTCTGCTTAAAGCGGAGTACAGCAGTAGTTGCTGCGATCCTTGTATTTAGATCCTTGTCTGGTTCACCATCCTCACTCAGCACTGCTCCAAGGTATTTGAATTCCTCTACTTGCTTTAGTACGACATCCCCAATCTTCATAGTGCTGTACATGCTCTCTGCTAATGACCATTGTCTCTGTTTTTGCTGTATTGATGTGTAGTCCTCTTTTCTTCAGTTCAGCATTCTAAATATTTATGTTGTGCTGCAGTCTCTCCTCTGAGTTTGCAATAAGGACCACATCATCGGCATTAGCCAAAACTGACAGTACTAGGTTCATACGCCAGTTCCCTACCTTGAGCGGACGTAAAGCTGGTTTACATTCTTTAATGATGTCTTCCAAAAGCACTGAAGCACAATAAAAAGGTAAGGGCTTATTATGTCCCCTTGTCTTACCCCAGATGTGGTGAGAAACTCTTCCGATGAAGAGTTTCCTGTTCTGACATAGTTTCTACAACATCTGTAGAAACTTGGTGAAAAAAAAAGAAGTGGTTCTTCGACTCCACGCTTTTTGAGAACCTTCCACAATTCTGGCTATTTCCAAAAATGCTAGATACGAAGTGTCAATGGAGATCTTGATATCTTGTAAGCCCGTATCCAAGAGAGGTGAGACATGTCTCAAATTGATGATCACATCAGGTAGATGAGTAAAGCGGCCGGATATCTAATAACCAAATGATGGCTTGATTGGTACGTAAAAGAAACAATGTGAATAAAACCTAATTTAACAAAGAATCTTACTTATCCTTCATTATACTAATCCAAAAAGAGATACTTTTGAATAATTTTGTATAAAGAAAATTTAAATTTGAGCTCAGTAAAACGTATTATTTCTAGCTGGCTTACAAATAAATATTAAAATGTAATATGTTTAGGGGAAAAACACACACTTTTTATTCAGTACAAAAAAGGTAAAAAAGAAGCTTAATTAATTAAAAGAGAGAGAACTAATTATCGTTAATCCGATGCTAATCAACTTTACCAACATCCCGATTCTCAAGGAGGTGGAAATGTTTGGACTATTCTACGCACACAGTTAAAGAAGCTTGTCCATTCGATGTTAAATGAAGTAATAAATCAATAGAAGCGTGATAATTGGTTCTTTATAGGTCTAATGAAAAAAGAAAAACTTCAATTGGTTGCTTAATAGACCAATGAGATAATAGAATCATTTCAAAGAGTTATTATTCGTTATAGTGGATTAACGAGTCAGAATAATTGTTCAACCGCTTAATGGGTTCTGAAAATAGAAGAGCAACAAAACAAATTGTTTTTTACATTAAGTTAATATATTCAGCCTTTGGAAATAGTGCGACGAGATGGAATTTGAGAAGGGTTCAGTGGTAGCACGCTTTAAAGTAGAAAGAGCAAATTCACACACCGCTTATGCAACAACGTTGTATTGTCGACTCAAATAGAATTTATATGTCTGCTTTGTTTAAGAATATCATTTTAGCGTATTTGCTAATTGAAACATGCTTTTTATGTAGTTGGCACCGTTAATTTGTTTAAATAATTCATTAAAACCAAACATACAAAGGCCCAATTTTTTCACTATTTTAATAATTTATGTTTTTGTAGTTCGAAGGCCCTAATATTAAATCAATTTATACATATTAAAATGTGTGACCAGCGGGTCACAAGACCAACAAGCAATGGGCTCATTAAGACCAACCAAATGTCATCCAAATTGGAGAAACAGCTTGGTTTTCCAAGCTTTTACTTCGTGACGCGGATTTCACCGGAAAACCAAGATGTTTATGACGAATCTACCCGCGAAAGCCTTTGCACCAAGTTAAAATTGGAGAAGTATAGTTTTTAAGGTATGGTAGTTCGCTTAACTGTTGATTAGACCGGCGTCTGACATGAGGCCAAAAATGAAAAGGATTTGAAAGGATCTGAAAAGAATTTCTGTCTAGGCTCTTTCCATTCGGAGACAAAAATAAAATTCTTTTTTTTTTTAGAATGATCACACTGTTTTCGTTACCTTTGGTAAGATCGGAAGCAAAATTGATCTTTTATAAACCATGTTATAAAAACTAATATAATTTATATCTATTAAAAACAAATATTATAATTTTAGAGCTAACTTTAGTTAAACCTAAACCATTACATCAAATAAAGCAATGTTTTTATTAAAAATCAATGCGAATTATTGTTTAATACGCAAATAAAATAACTAAATAAAGCTACAATTTCATTTAAAATCAGTAAATTAGTATATTTAAAAAGTCAATCTACCTTAACAATACTAATCAATTCTGACAAAAGTCTGAAACATAATAATTCGGAAATGCAAAAAAATAAATTATATCCCATCATTGATTCATTCTCTTAGTACAAATTATATAAACAGTCATACATACAAATAAATATAATATAATGTCATACATAAATAATCCTTGATATTCAGTGTTAGCTTAAATAAATTAAATAAGGATTACACTATTTTTTAGAGATTACTTTATTTTATATTATCCTTTTGTATTGTTGATTGATCAAAACCAGAACAGTTTTTTTCTAGTTACAGTAAATCCAGATTTAGTGTAATTGTTTATAATCTTACAGGAATCACGTATAAATAAAAAAAAACTAGGAAAAGGGACAAAATAAAATATATGCATTCGTGTATATAAAAAAAGACAAGATAATATTGAGTGCAAGAGCAATTTTTATCTCGTTCTACTTATATTTTAGGTAAACTACATATTTTAATCCTGCTGTCATTCTTATCACAAAATGTGATAAGGCTAATCCTTGACAGCGGTAGGTACCATGTTTTTTAATAGCTATCAGTGACTTCTTTTTGACATCCTTATCTGTTAGCTGTATCACTTTGCTTCTTTATAAAAAGACTTCGAAATGATGGGTACTGTCGGTTACACATGATAAGAGTCGTTAAGGGTTTTTTTTTTCCTCACCAAGAAAAGTTAGTAATGATCCAACCTTTGGAATAGTATCACATATATTTTTGACACCTGTTAGCATGGACATTAATGATATTACCGTGTCAAAGATTCTAATATTAAATATTCAAATGTTATAATATCCTTTAACCACCCCCTAACCACCTATAACTTGTACCCGCCATACATTTAAAACCAAACAAACACCGAAATGATAGATGCATTCAAATGTCTTGTAAATATTTGCCAATTAAAGGAATTAATTAAGTATTATATTAGGGTGCGTATACTCATACACTTAATCCCCCCCTCCCCCCCAGCCGGTTCGGCCCGGAATCAGCCAATATTACTAAAATAATTAAACACTACAACGGCCCAATATTCAGCTGGGCTCAAATTTTTGCCGATGGAATTAAATTCATTTAACACAATATACCGGCCCCGATTATCGGCTGGGCCTGGAGTTTTGCCGATGGAATTATATTTGGAAGCACAAACTAAGTCGGCCCAATTGCCGGCTTGGCCTAGATTTTTGCCGATGAAACTAAACACATGCCGATGGCATTGAATCGAATTTGGATTCCTAAACTAATTCAGTCCCGGCCCGGAATTTTTAACCATGGAATTAAATACAATGAATTGAATTAGGATTCGTAAATTGGACTGGCCCGGTTGACAGCTAGGCCCGGATTTTGGACTATAGAATTAAATGGATTAAAAATTGAATTTAAATAAAATTAAATTGAATTAGGATGCTTTAACTGAATCAGCCCAATTACCGGCTTGGCCCGGTTTTTCGCCGGTTGAATTCAATGCATTTAATTAATTGGGATGCGCTCAATATTAGGCCCGATTTCTGGCTATACCAGGTGCCTGCTGACGGAATTAAATGAGGCCCGAGTCAACTCAGACTTTAGACTTTTGCCGGTAGAATTAAATTTATTGAATTAAGATATGCTCACCAGATTGGCTTAAAAGTGAAAAAGATAGCATAAGGGAGTTGTGGATTTCATTAGCAAATATTTTTTTGGACCAGGATTGAGTGTAGAACAGTACGTGGGTCCTCTTGTCTATGGCATTCCCTGGACTCGGCCCGGACGTTCGTTGATATTAAGAGGGAAAACAGGCAATAAAAATAAATCGGTTAGCCATATTGAGACAAATTTTTTCATATTACATAGTCATACTAAATTTAAATGCAAAAAGCGTTCAGAAAACATTTGATGTTAAATGTTCCATTTAATTACCTATAGCGAATGGTCTTTTGTTTTGCAATAGGTATTTACTTCCTTTAGAGAATTCATAGTGAAAAATTCTCTATTAGATAGAAATTTGATACTCGTATGTGTTCCGAATCAACGTTTTTTTCCAACAAACACTAGACCGAGCTTGGACCGCTTTTGGACCCCACTTTTGCTTCCAAGCTTACCAAAAGAAACGGAAGATATGCGATAGTTCTGAAGAACGAACCATTTTTATGTCAACAATTTCAAACGACAGAAATCCGTTTCAGACATAAGGGTACATTTTGGGTCCCGTGTATGCCTATCAATCAATTTTTGCGAACCAACTTATCTTAAAAGCTATTCGTCCGATTATAATAAATATTTTATGGTAGGTCATAATTAGCTAGGTCATAATATTGCTGGCTATATAAGTTTCAATTTTCTACATCTATTTGTTTCTCTTCCACTTCTTTAATTCATGTAAAATAGTCTGCCATTAAGTGCACACAGCTTCCTTGCGTCCTATTTCGCTTACGTTAATGATTTTATGCTTTTACAACCTTTGATTGTCAATTTATTAAATTTTCCCTCCGTTTTTAGGGGTTCGTTATCCTAGAAACCCTTGCTTTTGGTAGTTCGTCCGTCCGTCCGTCGCATCTTGGAGTATATCTCCAGACCTACTGTAGCTAGAGATGTGAAATTTGGTATACAAGTTAAACTAATTGCCCAAAAACAGAAAAGCTATTTCGGACTTAAAAACCCAACATTTCTGCGATCAGCAATCAATTGCGATTTGATCGCAATATATTTTTTTTTTAAGTTGGGTATAATTTTAAAGGTATTAAAATTTGGATTATAAATATATATCGCGTTTCCAAAATGGCGGCCATTTTACCCCCGAAAAAATTAAAACAAACCGCTAAAAAAAATGTTTGCGATACCCTATTAGGTCAGGTCCTAAAAATAAAGTAAAAATACAAAAATATGCATCTCTGTGGTCCAATGATATTTCCGGGAGTTGATAGAAAAATGTCAAACTTTAGAAATTTTAGGAGGCCGTAACTACGGAGGCCCGAAATTTTTATTTTTCGATAATTTGAAGTTGGTATCATTTTAAAGGTATTGAAATTTGGTTTTCAGATATATATCGCGTTTTCAAAATGACGGCCATTTTACCCCTAAAATAACCAAATAAGTGCATACCTAACCTAAGATATTAAAGGATAATGTATTCACACCTTGCTTCTTAAAATAGCAACTTTTTATCCATACATATTTTAGTTAAAAAAAATAAAAATAATATTTTATTTATGAAGTTTTATGACCGAAGAAACTCTTTTATTTACTTGCTGGCAAGTACTTCACAAGATTTTTTAAATGTGTCAAAATTGGTTAGATTTTTTACATAAGCTAAAGTATCAATTTAGCAAAATTAAAAGAGCGCAGGCAGTTCAAATTAATCTGGGGCGATCTGTGAGCTACTTTCGACAAACTAGCCAAATTTCATAAAAATCTTATGAGTGCTTTTGAAGATATATATAGGTGTAAATAAATGTATGGTGTGCGCATGTGGAAGCGAAACAGTTGGGTGCAGAAGATTGAAATTTATATGGGACCAACAATGTGCTAATTATGACCTACATCCAAATTTCATTAAAATCGAACGAGTAGTTTTGAAGACATGTTCGCAAAAATTGATCGAGAGATATAGATCGACAGAAAGACACAGGACCAAAAACGTTGGAAAAATTAAACCAAAAACAACAGAAAAATGATGGTTCTTTAGAACAATTATATAGCTTTCGTTACTTTCTGTGAACTGGGAAGCAATATCAAATTTTGACAGATTTAAAAATCGGAAACAAATAAATTTGACATAAATAGGTTATAAAAGCATAAAATCATTAAAGTATATGAAATAGTACGTTAAGAAGCTATTTGCCACACTAATTGGCAGACTATTTACTTAGGTGACATTGTTTTGTATTGATTTCAAAAAGTAATTAAAAATCCAATACATTGCGATCTGATAGCTTGAGTTATTATATAAGTTACAGCACCTATGTACTTTTTATGTGGCAATTTGTTAGGTAAAAATATAAGGTTAGAAATTTAAATTAGAGCGTTGAAAGGGGGAAGGGGGGGGGGAAGAAATGAAAATTATAATAAATTATGGGGTATGCTAAACCCGCATATAGTCATTCAAGGTTAAGTCCCCCCCCCCCGAAATTATATTCTGGGTACGCTATTGTACACTAAGTTCATAATGATAAATGAAAATTGATACTTCATTTTATTATAGTACAGTATGATAGTGATGGTATTAGGCATGGCAAACGGAAAAACTAAACTATTATCCTGATACTATAGGCATGTACGAAAATAAAGGCAAAGGCCTAACGATAATTTAAAGATAAAAAATGTATATACAAAAATTATAATTCATTAAATACTACGTAACTACAGTATATCGGGATAGTACATTCACTTTTGCAAGAATTTGATCATTTTAATGGGGGGGGGGGGATATTAAAGCAGGGGCAACGGCACCAAAGTATTGGGGGAGGGATGGGCCCTCTTGCAACCAAATGTTATACGGTTTCTCGTGAATTTCTGTTTTTCGTGTATTTACGGTATACTTCGCTGTCTAGCGGTATAGTTTTGGATATAGTATTTACCATTTATTTTCTGTATGTTTATAACGTACACCATACCTTATCAGGTATCATTATTTGGCTGAATTAAGTGGATTTTTTTTCTTGCGGTGAGGTTGCATGACTATATATATCAGCTTAATGCATAAATTTGGTAAACATTTTATGAAAAAGATACAGATTATTCTAGGAATTTTCTGTTTCGCTTACGCGCTAGTTTTATCTTATTCCTGAACAAGTAATTCGCCCTAACCAAAGAATTGTTATTCGAGTCAAATAAAATAAATTCTTAGGTTCTTAGACTATCTAATTCAGAAACAGACTCGGCAGTCATTACGGGAATTAGGAAATTAAGAAGACTGGTTTTATTTTCTTTACGTGAATGCAAACTTATTCCAATACTATAAATACAATCAAAGTGTTGAACCACTGCAATCTTAAATTTTATCTAGCAACTGGTAAATTCCACGTGATCGATTCTCATTAGGATTACATAAAGGCAATAAGTACAAGACGCATACAATGGAACGTTTCTAAACACCATTGCCCATACCTACAACTAAGGATATTTATAGGACTATTGGGCACTAATAAAGATGGTCTAATTAAAATACACCAGCTTTTAACGGGACTCACCTATTTATTAAGCTTGTACAATAAATAATGTTAATGTTGTGGATATGTATGTTATTGTAACGAATAGCCTTAGCTAAGTCAGAAGTTAATGCTTTTGTTAATTTATTGATCCCGACTCAATTACGAGCGACCCCTTAACTTTAGGTAACTTCTAGCCACATTATTCTAAGCATTGAAGCGTGTACACCATTTCAACTGCTTTATTACACAGATTAGAATTGTCTAAACTGCATTCTAATTTGAATTAATTGAGGATGTTTAATGAACCATCAAAATAATAGAATAAAATCACTGGAATTGCAACATTCACTAGACTTGGTCCTAATAACCTCATTCAGAAAATCCACGCATTCTTTGGCACTCAAGAGTTAAAATACATAAAACATTCCACTTTTTCTTAACAATATCAGAAGATTAATTGATAGCATTTTATATCATACATAACAATTCCTATAAAATGAATCCAATAGTTTGGTAAAAATTCTAAAAAAGGAATCGGCCATGAAAATGTCAGAGGAACCCTTACAGAACTATGTCTTGTTGTATTAATTTTCTCCTATCTCATAGAGATATTTGTGCGATGATCCATTAAAATTATACAATGAAAAAATAGTTTTTATTTTTAGAGAAACCAACGAACTTAGTTAAAATTGGGGGTAGTCAGTATGTAGTAATTTTCGGCATGCTTTGACAGACAAAAGAGACATTATTAAAAAAAATTGTTATTTCTTCAATCAGACTGATTGCGGAGACCTACACTAAAATGTAGAAGTTAGTATTATTTCTAAAAATCGCGAGTATGAAACCAAAAGTTTAATTTTAATAAAAAGTCTGCTTTGTTCAATGCCTTGTATTTCCCCCTTTTTAAAAGTATAAGCATTATATCATACTTTTTTCCTCTTCACAAAAAATAAAATGTAAAAATTTAGGGCCAAAAGAGGACCATTTTTTTTATCAGAAGGAGCGTAACATAAATTGTTGTTAAAATACAGTTATTTCCTTTAAAAATTCCATTTCACGTGAAAACCCCCCTTCCTCCAACGCTGTTATTCGATTTTCAGCTCATCTATGATACTGGTTGGACCACCGTGAACCTACAGTGATATCATTTCTTTTCAGCTCATAATGACTTGGGGGAGATGTTCCCTTCTTCGCTTCCTCTTGTAAATATCTTATAAAAGGTTTTATACAGCAAGCGAAATGAAAACTGAAGAAAATTCCCTCTATTATGTTGTCAAGTCATGGAAATAAGCTCAACTCTGAAAGGAAAACTTTATAATTTTTCCTTTATAAATGTAAGGAGGGCGTAGGACGAAAATAGGTAACATTTTAAGCGTTCTAAAAGTAATTTTTTGTAAACTTTAAGAATAATTCTAAAAAACTACAAACCGTCAGTAAACTTTCGATTTATAATGACGTACTTTATTTTAATTATGACTGGTTTCGTCTACATAATTATTTATTATCCACAAAGTTACTAGAAATTAAGCAATCAAGCGAAAACAAGTTAATTTAGATGAAATAAAGAAGAACAATCTTCTCAAATTTGATGATATAGGCTTGGTCATCGAAAAATATTGTGTAGAACCAAAGTTATTCACAATTTTATAAAAAAAAAATTAACCTAAAAAAAATTGGTTGACCCACCATAACCCAAACCCACCATAACCCAAACCAACAGAATCGCTAATCAAAAAGATTGGGTACTTCTAGATCACCAAAAGACTCGAGGTTTTTTGCGTTTGGTCGGAAATGGGCTCAAACCGACTTAAAAAATCAGAAAAGTTTAAAATTAAATATTTATACCCCCCTTAAAAAAATTAAAGATGCAACTTAACGTCTTTTAGTTTAGAAGCCTATTGCGGCTAAACGGAAAGTCGATTTGAACAGCAGATTGCACCAGCGGTAGCTGATTTTAAAAGCTCTACAACTTTGGTCTTATGACTTTTTGTTGTACGTTCATTGGTTCTACCTTAAGCGAAATTTTTTCTAAATGTTTGACTTAGAGCTCTTATGGCGTCCACAATTCTTGACATTTCTGATTGGAGTGCTTAAACCTCACACTAATGCTCTATAAATCGAATATGTTATGTAATATTTTATTAATTTGTCCTAGAACTAAATGATTAAATATTTACTGGTGCAACTGCCATATTGAGAGAAGAGACTGGTAATTAAATTATTAAATTAATGCACCAATGGTTGATGATTGTTCAATGACTTCCTAGTCTAATTGGTTTTGATTACGTTTACTTTCTCATTCATTATATCATTTTTAACATTGCTATTTATCATTATATTACTTAGTTTTAATTGGTTACTTTTTTATAAATATAAATAGACTCCAAACTATTATATTCTTAGTAATGGAATTAATGATGTCTAATATAGTCCTGATTCTATTCCTATAAGGATTTGGAAACTATTTAGGCATTTCATTTAATTGCTAGTCCTACATGATAATAGGAAATATAGCCACTAATACCTAGCATGAGCCCTACTTCATTCCATCGTTAACGAGTTTCTACTTTAGTAACTCGTTAACAATGGAATGAAAGTGATATCTGTGACAGTTACTCCTTAGTGATTCAGATTTTATTTCGAAAATGTTAATGAAAATGTTTCATTATAATTACCAATAATGTAAATCTGGATAATCAATTCTTTGAAGAGCCTGGACCTGCAGGCCAGACAGCTCTCTTCGAGAGCTGTAGTGCCCCAGTATTGATGGATAATAATCAATTCAAGTCCCGAAGATGCCTAGGTATGGGCGAAATATAATCGAATTATGAATTCAAAATATTGTTTTTTTACACACATTTTTCATCCCTAAAGATCAAAAGAAAAGAAAATCTTATTTAATTAATATTAAATAACTTTAATAACATATGTATTCTCTTTAGTATAAGACTAGTATAGTCTATAGACCCGATAATTGGAAGTGGGTTCTTTGTTAATTATTTTGTATTTTTTACCTTTTCTTCCGACAAAACTACAGAGATAAATATATAATTGATAAATTACAGTAATATGTAATATATTCACGTTAACATCTAGATACAAACGACTTGATATTGTCAAAGTAATGTTACAGCTTTAAATATAACATAATTATTGACCCCATAACTTTGACAATAATATAATCAGATTAGCACCAAAATATCATTGTAATTATTAGCTCTATAATTGTCATAGTAATATCACGACAATAGCTACGAATGTATCACAAAAATATGACTATTATAACAATGGCGATCTCAAGAGATCCATTTAGATCTAGGTATAGTCATAAATAAAACGAAATTTCACTAATATAAGAAAAATATAAGAGAAAATATATAAGAGAAAAACTAGCATTTACAGTTAAGACAAATTTATGACCTTTATACATGACCCATGAGAATAATATCTAGTTATTAGCAATAATAACGTTCTTAGACTAAAATTACAGTATAAAATAAACAAATTAGTTTAAAAATGTCAAGTACTTTCACCACCATGACTATAAAACGTTCTAGTATTTCCCCTATTAAATATAAAACATCTCTGGGTCATTGAATATTCCATAGCATACGATTTTTGCAGGGCACCAAGCTGGTAGAAGGCTCAATTTTTATTTAATCAATATTAATTTGTTTTATTAGATAAAAGTATTTCTGAATTAAATTGCTTCATATTAGTAAATGTTTATTAAAATTTGTTGATGTATTATCGAGGGATTATGATATAGAAATCGTGTAGAAGTACAAGAAAGAGTATGGACGTGTGACAGTATGAAGTAGACAGGAAGGATCGCTAGGGAATATGGAGGACATTTAGTCATTTCACAGCCCGCTGAACTTTCTTGCTTCTAACCAACAAAGACTGGCCCCAAGAGAGCAAACCCAAGCCAACTTTATTTATGTGCAGGAAAGCTCAAATAATAAAGTCCTCATATTGTTGTCTCGAGCACCTTTAACAACCAACTTCTCCTTCACATGTTTGCATCATACTGCAAATAACTTAAAACCTTTTTTCCTTCTTGAGATTATATTATATTTTTTAAAAAACAATAACTGTTTCTATATATTCTTTTTCGAGTTTATTGTAAGGGTCTGTGTTCAAATATTGGAAATTTGTTTCATTTTTAAAAAAAGAAATACTGTTATGACAAATACCGCTCTGAAGTTTGTTTCTTTATAAATGTAACATTAAATTGGTCTAACTTCTTTTTATTTTTCCTTACCTTAAAGGAAAAGTAATGTTTCACCCAAAAAATCCGAAACCGAGATTTTAAAGGAATTATACGTTTTTGGGTGTTTTTAAGACGATTTGAGTGGTTTTTAGCTGAATATCTGTCTCTCACGCATAACTCCTACTATCATGCTCGATAGTTGAAACTTCTCAGAATCATCCCATACATTGTTGTGCTGCCCGGAAAATCATAAATTTGTGACGTCATTAACCCAATTTGCTGAGTCAGAAAGCGCATTTCAAAAATTATAAAAAAAAAATCCGATAGCTGAAATTTACACTAATTAAACCTCTTTTATGAGACAAACATTTCCACTGAATTTCGTTTATATCTGCCGCCATTTTAAAAATATCGACTTTTGAACTTTGAAACTTTAACTAACTATTTCACCGATTTAGCTAAAATTTGCACCAATGATTCCTGTCTATAAGATAAATAAGTCCTTTATATTTTATCTTAATATCTGCCGCCATTTTGAAAATATTGACTTCTGATTTTTTATAGGAAAGTATTTGTTTGCAATTTAAATACTCACCATAATGGACCTCATTATAAAGGACTTGACTTTTAACTTATAATTCATAAGTTATTAAAAATATATTGTCATTTATAGGTTTATGTGTCGTAAGGAAACGTTCCGAGGCGCACTGCGTCCAAATTTTTTCTTTTAATTTTGGAAAATTCCGTTAAAAAGTAACGAAGTATTGTTGATTTTCATATACATAGCTAGATCACAGACGTGTTAGAGATTCACTTGCATCCTGTTTGCCATCAATATTTCAATGTAATAACTGTACATTCCTGCACTTAATTCCATTTCAACAAAAATGCCACTTGTATTTGCTTCTTATCACCTCAACTGATGTCATTTAAAGGGCAAAATGATAACATGTTTTTAATGATATTTTGATCTTGTGTTGTTTCTATTGTTTGAACACTCATATATTATTTATTTATTTATTTTATTTGTTTCGTTAAAACATTCACTACCTTACACTTTCTCTGCATTGATAAGTGGATTTGTCATTAGTTTACTGGTGATGACCATTAAAAGTGGTCCAACTGATCAATTTTTCTCTTCTAGTTCTAGTCACGTTGAGTGAGTTCCAAAAAATCACGTTAGAAACAACACATTAAAATTTTGTTACTTTAATTTTAAAATTCAATACATAATGTCTCATTTGATGAGGAAGGTAACACAGCTGGAATGTAATTAGGCTATTGCTATGCATGTTACGTGGCACTGCATAGCAGAGTAAACCGAGGTGTTACAGACATCAGAGTGGTTGCTATTATTGATCGGTGCGAGGGCATCATGATGAAGCAGTAGAGATTCCCACCTCCAACCCCTTGGACAACGCTCCCTCTAATTAGGTTCTAAATCCAGCCCACTAAATATGCCGGAGTTTCCAGGTAAATCCTAAACTCCTCTAATCCTTGAAACCCAGACTACCGCAAAGAAGATAATTAGGTGCCAATACAGCTGACCTATACTAGCTATAAACTTAAACTAGTTTGCGAAATTCTCTCACTCTGGTATATAATTAGGCGGATTCCAACCTTAAATGGAATAGATAAAGATAGTCTATCTAGAAATTAGGATAATATTTGTATTATACTAACTTTAAACTATTAACTTAATTACTAACGAACTTTAATGATTTATATGTACAAATTTAGCAATGTAATTTATACAAACGTAAATATAGCTTTTGATAATAATTTAGAAGAACATAACGTTATTTCAATAAGGTGGTTCAGGAAATAAAGGACTTTTGAAAAATAAGTAATAAAAAGGAAGGAAAAAAGAAGATAATGATGCTAATGGGATATTTAGAAAAATCCACTGCTTCATTTTTACTGACGTTTTAATTTGTTTTAGATATATTTTTCATAAATATAAACCAAGCGCATTAATCTTCTTTTTTAATGAGCCAAATTAAAATCTTTAAGTCTATGTCGTACATAATTCAAATAAATATTGTGATAAGGTGTTTCACGGTTAAACCAAGAGAAAAAAGAAGTTTTAATTGCACCAACATAGTTATTATATCCTTCAGAAACAGGAAGGAGTTTGATAAGATTGCTTGCAAAGCACCCCACTGCTTCATGTCCAAAAAGTTTTCTAAAAGGAAAATGTATGTAATCAAGAAAGAGAAAGGAAAGTGAGAAAAACCAATGTTAAACTTTACGAGGGAGGCTGTAAGGAGGGAAGGATATTAGAGTGAAATAACTCAGCCATTAATCATTGTATACATAATCACACTGATGAAGTTGACTTTTCTCTAAAAAAAACGTGATGCGGACAAACTGGTAAAGTTCCGTTCAATAGAAAACTTCACTAACATGTTAAGTTAAAAACATTTCGGAAAAAAGTCTCCGCCGTTTACATTTGTTTAGAACTAAAAGAGTCGAAGTGCACTGGCCCGGGAAACTAAAAATGAAGAAAAGTAGTTTTGTAAACATACATTCAAAAGAAATCCTCGTTTCTTATTCTCGATTCCAATTTTGAAGGTTAAAAAAATATAAAAAGTTTTCTTGGCTTTGATTTCGGTACGTAGGAGTCTGGTAGTTCGGAAGAAGGGCCAAAAAATCTAGTTTGATGTTCACAGCTCTGTGAAGTCTTCATGACGCTACTTATTTCCTTCATGTACTTATAAAGGACCTAAATAATTTCTACTTGAAATCCACTTGCCCTGTTTGGAGTCTTCCATCACAAAAGTAAGGTACAAAACTTCATTTTGTGAAAGTAGAAGCAATTAAGTGCATTCTCAAGTGAAAAATGAGTACTAAATAAACACCTAGAGAAAAAAAACCCAAGGAGAATTGGTTTTCAAATTTAGAATTTTTACAATAAAAATACCCAAGATCAAGGATTAAAACTATAGAGTATACTAGCAAAGAAAACGCATTTTATTTTGGTATTGTTGTCTTTTTAACTTAAATTTTGAATCTCTTACTAGTGGCTATGAACAAGACCCTGCATAGATAAGAAAAATGTCAGATATGAAGTCACATATATATAATTAAAATATAAATTATTATTATTACTATTCATTTTTCATAAAAGTCGTTCAGAAAACAGAGTTTGTTATTCCGCAATACTGCCAAGGCACTGATTTTGTATAGTATCTTGCTCAATAAGGAAGATACAAAAATATAATAAAAATCTTTCCTCACTTCATCTTTGATCGATTTACAGAAATATAACGAGTGTGTCTACAAAATTGTTGGATACTTTAATATAAGTTTTTTCAAAGTTTGTGTATATAATTTTACTTTCTCATGTACTCATATACATATTTAGCACATTATAGGAATAGTAATTTATGTAACTAGGCAGCAAATTGGAATTTTACAGACGAGCGATGAAATTAGCCTACGAGCCGGAGGCGAGGACAGGCTACGAAAATTAACTGCCGAGGCAGGCAATTTACACAAGGCAGAAATGTTTCCTTTGCTGCCTTGTTGCATACAATATTTTAACTACTCACGCTATTTAATTTTTAAAAATAATAATATTTATTAATACATTAATAATATAACACTGCTTTGTAATAAAACAAGTATAAAACAAGATTAAAATAAAACTAAACACAAAGAAAAACAGATGTCATGGCACGCACTGGTAAACACTGTAGCTTCTCTGCCTATAGGCAAAGAAATATTTCCCGGACTGTTATAATTACTTTTCCTGCCTTTTTTTAATATTTTAATGAAAAATCAGCGAAATACTAGTTTCCAGCCTAAAAACAGTAAAGTAATGCTTCATTTTGCTGCCGTGATTAGATAACAAAATCTATGATTGCCCGAAAATTCGATATTGATAGATTTACACGTACATGGTTCCATGAGTTGAAAAAAGTGGTTTCTAAAACAATTCTGTCTGTCGTATTCTAAACTACTAGGCCAAATCGATGAAATTGAATTAAAAAATTCAATTTTGTAGTCCATTTAACTAAAAATTTAATCATTTGTCGGTTTTCCAGGAATAACCTAGTACCTGAGACATTGATGAAAATATAGTTCGTCAATTAGTGTGGCACGTAGCTTCCTCGCATTCCATTGCGAATTTTATTTATTTATGTTATGCTGTAACAACAACCCATTAATGTCTAATTAATTCAACTGTTTCCACCTTTTTTTTTTAAATCTATCAAAATTGTTTTTATTGTTTTCATGAATTTAAGGATCAATTTAGCAAAAGTTGAAGAGCGCACACGGTTGAAATTAATCCGGTGCTATCTGCGAGTTACTTCCGACTAATCATCCAAATTTTTATAAAAATCAAACGATTACCTTTGAAGATATAGGTATAATTAAATGCCCGTTTGTTCGCATGATGAAGATGAAATTAACAGGTCAAGTATGTGCTAGTCAGCACACAGCGAGGGTTTCAGAACGATCACATAGCTTCCGTTACCTTCAGTAAGCTCGAAAGCAACAATCTGATTTTGTAGGAAATAAAAAACAAAGTGATCACCTGTTGGATACTTTTTGAATGAGTATAAAAATAAATAAATAAATTAGATATTAGGTATTGAATTTAAATTCAGTCTTACTATGTACAAGAGAAGCGAAAAAAGGTAAGTTGTACCCATTCTTTTTCAAGACATCTTCTTTAAAACAGGTGTTTATATAGGTTGTTTTATATAAAAACAAATTATTATTTGGCGATAATTTAATCCAACATTATCATAAACAGATTTGTGTTTATGGTGCATTTTAAAAGAAACCTCATGTTTTCTTTACCAATACACCGTGATTTACCAATGAATAAAATGAACATACACTCGTATAATCGTAATTAAATATTTTTTTATGATGTTATATTTAAACTTTACAAGAGTATGAGATTAATAGTTTACTTATAATTTCTATTCAAAACATTTTAATCTTCGTGAGTAGGTCACACGGTTGAAAGCAGATAAATCGCCTAGCTGATATGGGAAATAGCCCTTAACTCCGTTACTTTTGGAAATTAACTTATTCTCATTTTTCTCTGAAATAATCCGGGTTAATCATCCGTGCTATCTTTGCGATACATTTCTTAAAACACTTTTTTACTAATAAAATTCGTCCGACAAACTCGAAGTTAAATACATTGTGACTCCGAATTTAAATCCAAAAAAATTTAATTAAATTAAATTATTATTAAACATATTTAAAAAGTGTTTAACAGGTGACTTTGTTTCGTTTATTGATTCTCAGCTATACATCAGATTTATTTTCACCAATATTATCGTGGAAAATAGGATTTTTAAGGGAAAATTACATGTTTCAAAACGACTTAGTATAATTAACTACTTATATTATTAACCATTGGACTTATTTGTATTTAAATGGACTATAAAGTATCTTATACATGCAAAGCAACTCTTTCTGCAAAATACATTTTTCCTAGGACAAGGCACTCAAGGAAGTAGTGACTAACCGAATGAGAAGTGTGTGGAGTATGAAGCCCAGTTAGCCGCTGCTCATGCGTACACCCCGCACTCGACATTTGAAGCGACCAAACGGCCTCGTGGTCTAAAATCAGACCGTGTGAACGAGGGCTTAGAGTTATAAAATATATAAAATATTAACAAAAAAGTTTTCTAAAAACACGCTTTTGAAATTTTTATAACAGTCTCGGTTATTGATTAAACAAAAATGTTTTTTAAAGCTTTGCAAACTCCTATTTTTTATACCTTGCTTTTTTTGCCATTTTTTGCGTGCATATATTTTATTACTTTCTCATATAAGTAGTACACATAAAGAGAAAGTGTTGTGATTTTTAGAAAATTCAAATTTAACGGATTTACACGTTTTGAGGAGTCTTAAGTATAAAAAAGTGGTTTGTAAAACATGTCGGTCTGTCGTCATTAGTCTGAGAAGGACCGAGAAGCCTAAACTACTGGACCGGTTTCGATAAAATTTTAGCAAAAAGATTAATGTTAATAAAGATAAGGAGGAATTGAGAAATGAATTAGCTCTAAATTGAGGGCGATATCCCCCAAATAACTCTGTAAGAGTGTCCAAAAAAAATATTTTTCGAAAACGGTTCGGATGAATTTGATTAAAATAAATCTAAAATGTAGTCCATTTAGATACGAATCTAACCATATCAGTCGTTTTCCCGGAAAAAAATCTAGTTTCTGTGATATAAGCTTTAAACCCGCAGTTATTTTTATGGTACAGTTTAATAAAATATTTAATCATAATTAAATGTAACTAAGAAAACTCGAAATACTCTGAACCAAGTAATTATGTACTCGTATATGAGAAAGTAGTCTGACTTTTCAGGACTAATTTATGTATTCATATCATATGGAAGCTCTTAAGGCGTAGCGATAAAGAATATTTAAGTTTTTATGATTTATATTCTCACAATTAAGATCATTATGAGATTAAATTAAATCTTGATTAAAATGATTATTTATCGTGCCTAATAAAAAAAAATGGAGGGATTATTGCTTACGTAATATATTATAGCCTCAAAAAGCGATTCTCAGGGTATTTTATTCTTAAAAATGGAATGAATGATATAGTACTCATTATTTTTTATGAAAGCTTTGGAAACAAAACTATATAGTCGCTTGGTCAACAGAATAATAGGAAACATAGCCACCGATTGCTAGCATGAGCCCCACGGTGCAGACTGGTTTAATATAAAAATTCGAACTGAATGTAAAAATTAATTTATGTTCACTATTATTCATATTTCCTTGTTAAATTATACAGAGCTATGAAAACTTTTTTTATTTTATTAAATAAATAATTCTCTCAGAGGCAAAATTTAATTTAAGTATTATTAATCTTGAATTTGAGCTGATATTTGATCCAGAGCTTAGTTTTTCGAAGACACTTGATACTTTAAACGATAAAGGATGTTCATTATTACTTGGAGGACAGGAAGGAAAAATAGTCGAGATTGAAGATATTAATCTTGGTGGGTTATAAATTAGTGTATTCGCTCCTCTATAGGGAGCTGATAACGCCTTGTGAACGCAAAATTCTCATCTTTAAAACTCGAGTAATCTATACCACCTAGAAATTACATTTTAGAAAATTAAATATAAATAAAATAATAATATCCAAATTTAGTAAAAACTCGACCTTTCAAAATAAGGATTTAATAGATATCCTATGATTACTACCTGATGAACTACTAGTCAACAAATAAAAATTATAATCTAAATATATACTTTTATTATTTATTTATTGTTTATTTTGGGTGCTCAACTGCGAGGTATACTTTTATTATTATTCGATATATCTTCAATATTTTGTTTAATCAAATTAATAAATAAACGATTGATTAAAGTAGTGTTGAATAAGCAAAATGTCTTGTAGTTACAAAAACTACAAGCTGTTTAAGTTTAGTCAAAACGTAGTGAAATAAAAAAAAATTGGTAAGGCGTGAAGTCTCACGTAAAAAGGGTTTCGTTGGTATTGTGAACACAAAATTAGAAGAGGGGAGGGGGGGGGGGGGAAAGAAAAGTTTTTTTGACAAAATGGCGCCGAAAATTAAACACTATCCATAAGTGGTATATATATTTGTAATCTACTCTTGAATACCTTTCATTTGATACCCCACTCAAAATTTAAAAAAAATATATTTTTTCGAGTAACGTGAATTATCCGCCATCTTGGATTTCCAGTAGATCAGATCAAATTGCTAATCTTATTTTTTCTATGGCCCAGCAGACCACACATTTTGCATATTTTTCTATATTTTTAGTAACAGCGGAAATACGATTTTAGGGGGGGGGACACGAAACATTTCGAGGTTTTTTGACAAAATGGCGCCGAAAATTAAACACAACCCCTAAGTGGTATATATATTTCTATTCTACTCTTCAATACCTTACATTTGATACCCCACTCAAAATTTTAAAAAAATATTTTTTTTCGAGTGACATGAATTATCCGCCATCTTGAATTTCCAGTAAATCAGATCAGATTGCTAATCTTATTTTTTCTATGGCCCAGCAGACCACACATTTTGCATATTTTTCTATATTTTTAGTAATAGCGGAAATACGATTTTAGGGGGGGGGACACGCAAAATTTCGATGTTTTTTGACAAAATGGCGCTGAAAATTAACCACTATCCCTAAGTGGTATATATATTTCTATTCTACTCTTCAATACCTTTCATTTGATACCCCACTCAAAATTTAAAAAAAATATTTTTTTTCGAGTGACATGAATTATCCGCCATCTTGAATTTCCAGTAGATCAGATCAGATTGCTAATCTTATTTTTTCTATGGCCCAGCAGACCACACATTTTGCATATTTTTCTATATTTTTAGTAATAGCGGAAATACGATTTTAGGGGGGGGGACACGCAAAATTTCGATGTTTTTTGACAAAATGGCGCTGAAAATTAACCACTATCCCTAAGTGGTATATATATTTCTATTCTACTCTTCAATACCTATCATTTGATACCCCACTCAAAATTTAAAAAAAATATTTTTTTTCGAGTGACATGAATTATCCGCCATCTTGAATTTCCAGTAGATCAGATCAGATTGCTAATCTTATTTTTTCTATGGCCCAGCAGACCACACATTTTGCATATTTTTCTATATTTTTAGTAATAGCGGAAATACGATTTTAGGGGGGGGGACACGCAAAATTTCGATGTTTTTTGACAAAATGGCGCTGAAAATTAACCACTATCCCTAAGTGGTATATATATTTCTATTCTACTCTTCAGCACCTTTCATTTGATACCCCACTCAAAATTTAAAAAAAATATATTTTTTTCGCGACGTGAATTATCCGCCATTTTGAATTTGAACAGCTGATAATATTGAGTTCGCTATATTTTTCCTGTGTGCGCGTCAAAACGATCTTTTATACTGGAAAGTTTCACGTTTTTATCTTTTTTGGTTCAAAAGTTATTGGAACCGTACAGAGTGACAGACGGACACAGGAACGAAACTATAAGGGTTTCTTTTTTTTGGTTTTACCAACGAAACCCTAAAAACGACAAATAGTTCTAAATGTGGCCATCTGTAAATCTGACCCTAACATTAGGCGTCATAAGGCGTTTAAAAAGTTATCACATTAAAGAACTCAAGAAAAAGAAAAGTCCGTGAAACAACTGCCATTTAGAAAATTACCCTCTTTTACGGTCTCCCTCCTATTTAAGACGGAGGAAAAGGATTTTAAATTGTCGGTAACATTTTATTTTCTTTCGAAAGTTTTATCCACGATATGAAAGGATAGGGTTAGTCCAGTTTAGCAGAGGGTCATTTAATCGAGGAGTTCTAGATTGCCGTTGAAGCGACAGCATCCTTTTTTCAAGGCTTATCAAGAAGTTTGTGGAAGCTATATGAAGGACCGGAAGCTGGAGAGGTCGGAGGTCGATAGTAGGTTATAAAAAGAAAATGGTTTAAGTGAATGTCTAAAGGAGTGGGTTTTGCCAACATTGGTCTGCGTCCAGAGCTTCCACTATCTTTTTGAATCATCAAAAATATCGCCTTCATTCTAAAGGGGAAAAACCTACTTCAGATTTTCTCTCCATTTCCCTTGCACAAATTCAAGATTTTTCAAAACCTCTATAAAAAGATTCACTGAAAATGGGACATAAAAAAGCTTATATTTTTCCAATTTATACCAAAGTACTATGACGTGAAAACTAGTAAAAACTAAACCTAAGCGAATGTTTACTAAGAGCCTTCTTTGAGTAAAGTCGAAATAAAAATCATCAACAACGAACACTTAAATCAAAATGGTTTAAATTTTATTGTCACCCTAGATACTAGATTGTTTTGACTATAAATTGATCAGAATTGGAAAATTTGTTTATAATATTTCATTTCATACATTCCGGAAAACAATATCCAGCCTTAACATTTTTCATACCTGTCACCACCATTTTAGGTGTAAAACTGACGAAAGTTATTAAGTCAATTTATACGTCAATAAGTAATCAAGTTATTAAGACAAGGGGGAGGGGGGAGCCTGGGTAGCTCAGAGGCTAGCGCGCTTGCCGTGTGATAACGCAAGTTAAGCAGCCTCGAGCAGGGACAGTAGATGGATGGGTGAACGCTTCTGACCACAGCTCTGGGTTCGATTCCCAGACCGGGCCCCTCGCTCAATGTCAACCCAGCATTGTTCAAATAAATGGGATCTCCTCGAAAGAGTAGCGCCACCAGGTTTCGGTCTGGAAACCATGATGATGACACTCCTGGTTGTAATACAACCAGGAGGGGAGTCATGGTTACCGACCACATCTTCACAGAAGTGTGAAGATTTCGGTCCCTAACCCGGGTTTGTTCGATGGGGCCACCTAATTGGCCTGAGTCTTCGGGTGTAAAAGCCCCCCCCCCCCCCCCCCCCCCGGAAAAAAAAAACTTGAACACAGTTTGCTGAGTCTGCAAAAATTAAAAGAAAATCGAAAATGGTCCTGATCAAGTTGAAATTTGGCACGAATGTACCTCTCTGTATGACAAAGAAGCCCACCAAATTTCATTTTGATATTGGCCACCATTTTGAAGTTATCAATTTTTGAATTTGAAACTTTGACGGTTAATAATACTGAAAGTATAAATAGATTTTGACATATAGCATATCGTTGGAACCGGCAAAAATTAAGGAACAAATATAAAAAAAACTCGATGAAATTCCATTAATTAGTTTAAAAGTTATAAGCGAATATAATTCTTTATTAGTGCGATAATTTTGATGACGTCAAAGTTTGTTGACATACCAGTCAAAATGCCACCAAAATTCAAATAATTGAATAAATGAAATAAAATAAATAATAATAATGTATAAAAATTATTTAAAGAGGCCACTTTAGTGGCCTCCGAAGTGAGGAAAAGTTCAAAGAACCCCGTACCCGATTTTTTTTACTCTCATTCGATGAAAGCTCTTAAGGCATACATTAAGAATATTTAGGATAAGATCATCGTAAGATTAAATTCAACCTTGAATAAAAATAGACTGCCAATTAGTGTGGCGCTTCCTCGCATCCTACAACGGACTTTATAGATTTTATGCTTTTACAAGCTATTATTGTCTAATTAATTTAATTGTTTCCCCCGTTGTTAAATGTGTCAAAATTGTTTTGATTTGCTTCCAAGCTTACCGAAGGTAACGGAAGCTATGTGATCGTTCTGAAGAACGAACATTTTTTAGGTCTCCGATTTCAAAAATTCCAAGACAGAAATCCGTTTCAGATTGTCCGTGGTTGTCACGGTCAGTTCCGTGATTGTCTGTCCGTCTGTCGCTCAATTTTTGCAAACCAACATATCTTAAAAACTACTAGTCCAATTTTAATTAAATTTGTGTGGTAGGACATAATTATCTAATTGTTGGTCCCGTATCAGTTTCAACCTTCTGCGCTTATTTGTTTCTCTTTCACATGCGCACAAACATACATTTATTTACACCTATAGCTTCAGAAGTACTTATATGATTTGTATGACACTTTTATAGTTTATCGAAAGTCAGCCTCTGTTAGCCCCAGATTAATTTGAATTGAATTTGAATTGATTTGCGCTCTTTTACTTTTGCTTAATTGATACTTTAATTTTACAAACAATTTTAAACATTTCAAAACAATTTTGACACATTCAAAAACGGGGGAAACAATTACAAAATTAGACAATAATGGCTTGTAAAACCATAAAATCAATAAAGTACGTGATAAGATGGGAGGAAGCTATGTGCCACACAAATTGGCAGTCTATTTTACATGAATTAAAGTATCAATTAAGCAAAAAATAAACAGCGCAGAAGGTTGAAATTAATCTGGTGCTGTCTGCGAGCTACTTCCGACAAGTCATTCAAATTTTTATAAAAATCAAACGAGTAATTTTGAAGATATATTTGTACCTATATCTTCAAAATTACTCGTTTGATTTTTATAAAAATTTGAATGACTTATCGGAAATAAAAAGTGTCATACCAAAAATCATATAAGTACTTCTGCAGCTATAGGTGTAAAGTAATGTATGTTTGTTCGCATGTTGAAGAGGAAAAATGGGCGCAGAAGGTTGAAACTTATATGGGATCAACAATGGGCTAATTATCGCCTACCATACAAATTTAATTAAAATCGGACAGGTAGTGTTTAAGATATATTGGTTCGCCAAAGTTGAGCGACAGACAGACACGTAACCGCTTGGCGTAATCGCTTGGCCTACCCTACGCATGATATTAGGAAACAGCCACTGAGTCCTAGCATAAATCCCGCATGGAACGCGGGGTAAAGTAGATTATAATATACCTACAATAAATGTGACTAAATTCCAGTGTGTACACAGAGTTTATGTACACACTTTCCACATTCTTAAGAGTGAATAGTTATAAAAGACTGGTAGTGGCATACTTAGAAAATACAATGCATGTAAATACAGTGTCTGATTGATACCGTACAGCAGATATTAGCTCAGTGTGAGATGAGTACCTACACTCTTTGACTCACCATACTGTAAAGCAGTTACAGTTAGAAAAACAAGCCATATTAAGTTTAGAAAGTACATAGTTAATGTAAATAATGGGTTATGTTCCACAAGCGGTCTGTTACATAAAAAAAGAAATTCGATGCCATCCAATGTTACTTACACTTATAATCCGTGTTTTGACATTATGAAAATAATTTTATTACTTATTCCTTATAAAAGGAGAATTTTACATTAATAAAAAAACAAACACCGTAATATACTATATTTCATGACTCCTATCCTTAACATAGCTTTGATAAAAATAAAATAAATTAAAATGTATACAGTTTTTTACCTCCTTTTCCTCCTGAGCTCTTTATTAAATTACAGTTGAAGGAAAGAGGTGCCCTTAGCTTTTCTTTGCAGCCTCAGGTCTTGAGAGGTGACTTTAAAAATAACAAGGGCTTCTTTTGTATCAAGTAATAGGAAATGTCACTGCCATGCCTCTCAAGGATACAAGGGTGCGGATTTTTGCAACGAACGCAACAGCCACCTGTATTATATCATGTAGTTTTAATAAAAAACATTTTACCTTAAGATAAAATTATTATAACTTGAGGTAAAATATATTCTATCACTTTAGGTGTAATAAAAGATCATGGTACTTGACGCAAAAAAGCACTGAATTTATTATGAAGGATTTATTAGAAACGAATGAAAGAGGAACAACACAATCTCCTTGTTACATAATTTATTTCACCTGTCTATTATTAATTTTCCATTTCATAAATTTTCCTGCAGTGTAATTACTTATAACTAGGTTACTACGTTTGAAAATAATTATGCATGTTAGCTATCAATTAACATAAACCACAGATACAAGGTATTACCAGTAGACCAACAACCTTAAATCTGAAGTTTACTTACAAAAATAAATTATGTCCACGCCTAAACCCCTTTTAAGAAGAAAGTACTAAAAATGATAATTGTAGATGTTTAAAAATGGTTGGTAATAAATATAACTCTTCATATAGTTCCAAAACCTTATCAAGAACTATAAGTCTTTACTCTATAAAAGAAGATCGATTTGTATTTTTTTTAAACATAATATGCAGAAAGAAGCAATGCTGATAAATATTTTAATCGCCGCATTTAAAGCCGTAATTGAAGTTTTAAAAATAATTTTAAAGAAGAAATAAACGATAAGAATTGATCAGGTAAAGAGCTGTAAAGTAAAATTTGTAAACAGAAAATTTCAAAGAGAGGTTTTAGTCTGATTCGAGGTAATTAAACAAATTTAAAATGACGACATGAGTAAAGGTGATTATAGTTAGACATAGATAAGAAAAAAATAGTTTAAATAGTAGCACCCATCGAGTCAGGAGAATAGGTACTATGACGATAGCTCGTAAATAGTAGACATAGACAAATAGTAGGGTAAAGTGTACAATAATTGGCATAGCGACAGTAATTGGCACTCATAGCTAGTTTTTCTCAATTATTAAGAAGATGGTTTTATTTAAAAGTAAGAAAAAGCGTTATTAGTGAAGGGGGTCTATTATGAATCGATTTGAATAATCTTGTCGATTGTAGAACTTCGATTATGGGAACAAATCCCTATTTCTGTCAGGCACTACCAAACACCTGACTGAAGATGACCATCTCTTATCAAAACGGTAAGGAAACTACTCACTACAATTATCGTTTAAATGGATTTAATATACAGTAATTGTGATGATATAATAATTTTATAAAAGCTTAAGCTTTATTGTTTAAGATTTTTTATTTTAAAAGTAAATTAATATGCGTTTGAACAAAGTTTAATAGGGGTGCCAATTATTAGAATCAAAAAACGCATTTTTCTATTATTGTCACCCCAGGGTGCCAATTACTATACCTTATATTTTTACCATCATTTCAATTTTTTAGCTTAAAACAATCAATTCTATGTCTAGTAAAATTATGAAATGAAAATATTTGTTTCTCTCGTGTCAGAAATAATAATTGGCATGGGGTAATTGTAGTAATTGGCTATGCCAATAATTGTGTTATCGTCATGACAATAATACAATAATTGACAGTGAATATTATTGACAAAATAGTAAGATAATACCCCTTTAAATTAAAATTAAATATAGTGGAAGCCCACCGATTCCATGGCCAAATAACGAATTATTCACTGACACTGATACTGATATTTTTCAGATTTTTTCACAAGTTTGAGTTAGGACGCAAGTTACTCCTGATAACCCCACCTTAGTAAATGTTACTCCTGGCCATCTTACTTCCTGATCGTCTTACTCCTAACCATCCTTAACCTAATCATCTTACTCTTGATAATCTTATCACATACAACACATCCATAAATTAAAAAATCTGAGCTCAGGAAGTCAACCGTATTTCCTTATATTTTACTCCTGAGGACCAAACATGAACACTTCATCAGTTGAGTCGCCATTACCAGCGATGATGAATTGGCCGGAGACACCAAAGAAAAAAGTTACGATAAATGTTGCTAATTTTCTATTTGTAAAGGCTTCTAGACTGTGGAAGTCTTTGGTGGAAAAGAAAGAGAATGAGAAAAAAAGAGAGAAGAGGAGAAAAATTCAAGAAAGCTGAACAGAGAAAAGAAAAATTACATTTTTAAATCTTCAATATCATGCAATGCACCAAAATTGAATGATGATATAAATATAAGTATATCTTTATGTTATCAGTGTGCTAAGAATAGTAAAGTAATATGTGATGTCTGCCAAAAGAAATTCCATTATTCTTGCATACAACATAAGGAAGATGAATATAGTGCAATGAACGCTAAAGAATTTATTAATAATAATATATTTTACCGATTTTGACTATTATTGAACAAAAATGTGACATTAAGTACCTAGTTTAGTTTATTATATACCTAATCAATATTTTTAAAGTATAGTATGCCTATCGCTTTTGACTGATATAGTAAATTAAGGAAATCGCAAATTTGTGATATTAATTTTAACCAATAACATGAGATGTTCTTATGTATTTAAGACTAAAGATTGTTATGATATGAGATATAGGCAGATGATAATTTGGCCAAATTCCCTTTTACTAGTCATGATAATGCGGCATAAAGGCTTATAATTTTAATTATAGTTTACTCAAATTATTATCTTGATACAAATATTTTTTAATAATTATTTACTTACCTTTCTACATAACGATATATTTGTTTTAAATATGTATATGTGAACGTAATATAAAATGAGCATAGTACATTAACTTTTCTGTAACCTCATGTTGTTTTAAAAAAAACAAAAAAACTTTGAGGTATTAACTATCTTTCATTAAACAGAACTTTTTAAGATCATTTTGTAGGAATAAGAGGATTATACTTTAATTTGTATTTTGTTAATTTTAGTTATTGAAATGTTATTGTTGTGTTTACCCACTTCAACAATGGTGTAATATACCATAATTTTAATCCAAAAAATGCCAGTGACAATTATTATGATAAATTATTTAACCACTTTTAGGTGTCAATAACTATAATAACTATTAGTGCCGATTATTGTAAAACTGGGTGCCAATAACTGTAAAATCTGTTTTATCAACTTTTTTATTTAATGTCTTCAAAATTTTTTGGATGATTTCGCTGTTGAAGGTTCTAAATTAAAGCCAGAAGCTTATACACACCCTATCTTAATTTTCTCATAAGTACTCGAAATAGAGAAAGTCTTCTAAAATATCAAATTTGTTCACGATATACATGTTAAGAGGCTTAAGGGTGCCAATTATTACCCACTTTACCCTACGTAAGTTGTATCGAACCGACCACTAAGTTTAATTTTATTATGTTTTCAACTATACCAGTGAGCCATATCCAGTGCTGCTGTGTGGAATAAAGTTCTTCTTACACTTCGCTTAACATTGCTGGTATTATATAATTGTTTTATTAGTCCATTCAATTGATAATACCATTTACTAATTAATGTACTAACATCAGTTAATTTTGTTTTTCTGAAATTAGAACGTAAAAGTCCATGGATGTGGACTCTTGCTGTAAGTTGTAACCAGTTGTTGGTCGGAGAGAAACGTGGAGTCTAATTGATTTTCAACTAATGTTCACAGCGCAGATAATTACATGGGGATTGGACCGGGACTTAACACGGATCTAATATCTATTTAACATCGGGACTAATGGCTCTGTAGTAGGAGGAGGGTGCTCCGCTTTCCCTTTAACTTTAGTTATGTTTTACTAATTAGCTTCTTCGATTTTCAATTAATTTCGATGTAACGTTTGTTGCACACTTTGTGTGTATAGCTTGTAATTTGATCCGATAGATGAGTTATTGCAGTTGTATCGGTGACTTGACCCTAATTCTAAATCACTTAAATGTTCAATTTATTAGTTATATTTAGGTCGATAAATAACTTATTAATACTCATAAATCTCTTCCAGCAATATTTTTTTAATTTTCTAGGTCCGAACTTTTTATCAATTCTGAACATTTTTAACAGTTTAACTTGTAGCGAATTTCAACCAACAAACGTAATTTTTCAGTCTACGATCTCTTGTTAGAGATCTTTTACTTCAACTGATTTTATTAAGCGAATTTTTTAATATTAATTCAACTGTGAGTGAGCAAAAAATCACCTTGACAAAGTATAGAGATAATTAGTATTAAAATGGCTAAAATAAAATGGTGTGCGACTAACAAAATTATTTCGATATGTTTTCCCTATTCTAGGTTGACAACGAGTGAACAAGTGAACGGGATTTACTAAATTTCATCTATAATCAAAATTTTAATCATTTTTGTTTGAAGGTCAGGTTGAGTATGAGAGATGCAGAGTATAAACAATTAATAATAATTTAACTTCAATTAAATTGTTGAGAACAAACTCATAAATCTATAAATACTATTCGATTTGAAGACTACTCTTAAATAATCAAGTAACTTAAATTTATGATTAATTATTCTGTAATTAATGAAACAGTAGCCTTTAAATCATATTTAGTCCGTAGGCTTCAGCGGGTTGGCTCGTAATCGAAAGATTGATCTCAACCCGCCTACAAGAACACTTAAGAGCAGTGAGAAACAACGATCACAGGTCAGCAATAGATCAGCATTCTGACGAAACCGGCCATCTCATCAAATACGAGGAAATAAATATTCGGTACTCGCATTTGTCAACAGGTATCACAGCAGGGTGGTAAGGGAAGCTATTGAGATGGACAACAGAGAGGATGGTTTCACCTTTCTCAGACATGGAAACCTCTGGTCAGCACCAAAGGCTAAGCAGATAGCAAGAGGCGGCGCTGCAGTTCCTTCATGACTTCATACATCACCCGATGAAGGCACCAACTGGCTGATTGCATTATCTCGACAAAGTATTATTCGAGTAAAGGAATCCCCGGGAAATCCAGGTACAATCTACGGTCTAGAAAACCAGTATAAATACGCCGTTCTTCTCTCCAGTCAGTATATCTTGTGTTTGCTTCCAGTCAACAACACGATGCACCACACCCAAGATGCTTCCAATTGAGGCAGCGAAACGTCGGACTTCAACCTCTTCGTGGTGCGGATTTTACCGGAAAACCAAGTTTATTATTTATATCATCTTCCTGTTTATTTATTACCATTCAGGATACTTAAGTATTTGGAGAGAGAATAGACAGCAACAATATTACTGGCAGTCGACCTGGCAGTCGACGATATATCCTTATGGATTGTTTAGTAAGGCCGGTTCCCTTTACGCCTCGACGAGCTATGAATTATAGTTACTTGATGGCAAAAGCAGAAAGAGCGCTTTTTGCAAAATATGGTTTTAAAAAAGAGAACCGGATTTGGTAATTTCCAATAACATCGGTGTAGTTATTACTTGAATATACTCTAAAATCGACTTATTTTTCCCCCTCTGCAAATAACAAAAATATGGGTGAAGACGAAAAGCAATATTTACTTGGCTTATGAAAGGGTTCGCGGGAAGAGTAGTGGTTAATAAGCGAGAATGTTGATTGGAATGATGAATGCAGGGAAAGATTAGAACCGGGGACTAATGCCAAGGCTTCCAAGGATTAATTCCTTCGGGTCTCCCTTTCTCTCCTCCTTCCTATATACAGGCCAAATAATTAAATTTTCATTGGCTTCATCTCTAGGAGAAGATTATTAATGGCCTGAATAAGGAATCTATGCGCAATCGTCCCACGGAGACTAACTTATAAACTCCATTAATATGCTAGTCAAGTAGAATAGTCTCTGCTAATCGGTTCTAATATTGTGTAGATACTTATAATCCAACAGAACATTATAAATGGTACTAAATCTTCTTAATGAAAAGGATAGTTGGATATAGTAAACCTGGAGAGTTGAATATAGCAAACCAGGAGTAAAACCAACATGGTTTTGCTACACAATTTACTATTTTGAAAATGAAAAAATCAAATTAGGAGTTATTTGTCATAATACAGAAACTTATAGTCCTAAGTTTATTTTACGTTACGTTTAACATTATGTCAAAATTATACGAAGGGATCTGTCACGTTACATATCCAAGATGCGACCATCCGTGTGAAGCATGTCTCACCTTTCAAACCAGATACAGATCCTTTAGATGTTAGGCAGCACTAGTTTAAGGCGCGTTCAAGAGATATAAACGCATGGCTACTTCTCGAAACAACCTATCGCTAGTACTACGCCGCATAACAATAAACATTGTTATATTGTTGTGAAATTATCATGTTTTGAATATTTATTTCTCTTTTTATATTTTCTCTCTTTATATTTTAAAAAACAATTTATCGCTGTTTTAAACGGTTTTGTCTCAAACATTAATCTCAATTTTCTTTTCACAGATTTACCATATAAATAACTTATTTTTCCATTTCCATATATCTAGATATACTTTTTCCTAAGGCGGTATTATTATAGATAACTATAATAACGGTATTATTATAGATAATGTTAACCTTAATATCATTAATGTTTATTTTTTATATCATCCTTTACATAAAATCGATATTCCAAACGTTAAAGTTTATCACATCTAAAGTACGCCTTCTATAAAAGTATTTTTCAATGTCTAAGATCAATTATATCATCAAGGATATACCCTATCTAGAATAATCAATAACATTAAACCTATTTAACTACACAACTAACCAATGCATCACATCAATGTTTAATTATTTTATAATTAGCTGAAGTGCCCGTTTCTCGAACAGGATGTTTTTTGTTAGCGCGATGCCTGTTTGGAAACAACCAAAACATTTTTAGGGCATTGCAAATAAAACTTTAATTGTTCAAGAAAGTTTTATACAACTAATCTAGGTATAAACAACACATTTCCAAAATTTAAAAAAAAAAGTAATTTAGTAATTTTAAGAGTAATAGAGTAATTTATACTCACAATTCACTTCGCTTATATAATATATAATAACGTTGTTAAAATTAAACACCTTCTTTAATTTGTATACATAAATTAATTTTGATGGATGATAGTTGTAAATAGAAAATATAATCAAAACTAGTTAGTTTTCATTTTCCTTTTTAATGTGAGATGTTTAGCCCTTTATACTTTTCGTAAGATCATTCTCCAATCACAGCTACCTATATGTTCTAAAAATGAAACATATTAACAATAGCATTAATCCACAATATTAATTCCTATTTTTCCTTGTATATTAACATTAACATTTTGGTGTTGAATATAAAAACTTGGACTTATCAAAAGTATTTCAACATAGTTTCATGATTAAAAAAAAATTAAATACAAAAATTGCATAGAATTCAGTGTGTGAAAAAGTTAAAAGATTTATTAAAAAATATCCTCCGCGAGAGTACATCACAATAAAAAGTTTTCAATATATCTATACAAATTAAAAAAAAAAAAAAAAAAATTACATGTACCTAATAGGCCAGTCATATAATACATTAAATTCGCAAACAAACGGCTAGTTCTGATTTTTTAATATGTTGTTAGGAGCACTACCAGTAGTCTATGTCCAATTTTGCAGCTTCGAAAGACCTGTGCTGGCTGCGTAGCACTCGAAAAGCCACGAAATGTTCGCACTTTTTGCGGTTTTCTCACTATATCTCCTAAAGTATGAGTTTTATCATGAAACATGTTATATACGTATTTAAAGTGGAATAACTTTGCTACAAGTTGAGGCCAGAATCATTTTTGTAGGTTTAATAGTTACCATGATACAGCTCTCCAAAAATTGGCAATCTTTTTCAAAAAAGTGAAATTTTAAAATTTGGCCCGAAATCGGGGAAAAATTATGTATATATTTTTTTTTCCGTTTCCGTATTCTTCACCTAAATTGTTTCCTAGAGCAAAATTTGGGGCAGATTGAAAGACGGGAAGTGGTTTGAAATTGGGGTAACGGAAACGTGCGATGAAGCTTACAAAGCAAAGTAATATAAGTCCAGTAAAAATAGCTATTAATTAGCGCATCCACTGTAACGACTCTGTAAGGGGTATTGTCGCAGGGTACGTTATCTATACCTTAAATCAGTTCGGACGGAACGTTACTGTGGTCTTCAATGGATATAATGAGGATGGGGCAGAGAAAACGCCGAAGGCGCTATGGTTCTGTACAGTGCCACGAAGTCAGGTTTGAAGAGACCATTATTATAAAAATGGTCCAGGTAAGTTGCTGGCCAAAGACAGTAACAAACGACGACTGATTGCTCTGATATGCTCCGCCTTCCAAAGCAAGGGGATTGAGACGAAGCAAGGAGTCGAGGATACTGCGACATTATCAAAGTGGCACTTTACAAGGGCAACTCTTTTCAATCAGTGATAATCATTGGCGAGGATGTGAATCTCCACGTCCTTCTCTGTGGTTTGTGATCGGCTGTTAAGAACATTTTTTTGGAAGAGTAGTAGAGGTGACTCTGACCCCTTACAATATTCGTCAACCTCATTCAATCGTGGAGATTTGGATGTATGAGATTGGTATGTATGCAGATTGGATTCAAATTGTTTCTCCACGCCTTCACTGGGTGCGACACCACCTCTGCCCTTTTCTGGTATGGGAAGAAAAAACTGTGGAGCGCCATCCAGAAATACTCTAAACTCATCACCACAGCTAAAGTGTTCCTCCAACCAAATTCAATACCAAGCCATCGCAGATGCAAAGTATCGCAGAGCTCTGTATGGAGGAGACTACACTGAGGATACCCTCCAGAGCCTTCGCTATAACATTATTGTGAAAACAGCCACCTCCACTAAGGTTGAACTCGCCCGTTTGCCTCCAACGGAAGATGGAGGAACATTCCACTCCTACCAAACTTACCACCAAGTTCAAAAGTGGTTGGGGGTGGAATAAGACGCAACTCAATGGGGATGAAAAAAGGGAGATCAGGGGCTCATTCCAACAACAATTATGACCCCCTCCCTTCTTAAATTTCTACCATGCAGCTGCAAGAAAGACTGTAGCGGAGGTGGCTGTACCTGCCTTAAAGCATGTCTCAAATGCTCGAAGGTTAATTGGTCGGTAATTCTTAATTTCTTTTTTGTCTCCTTTTTTAAATAATAATAGCATTTTAGAAGTAAGCCATGCCTTGGGGATGCTTCGATTTTTCAAACACTCACTATACAGGTACTGTAGTTCTCTAGCTATTGTGTGTCCTCCTGCCTTAAGATGTTAATTTATGACATTGTCTTCACCACCTGCTTTTCCGTCTTTAAGGGATTTGATTATGAATTCCACTTCCTCGACTTGTATTTTGATATCATCCTTAAGTATATCTGCTTTCTCATACCAACCTTGCTTCACATTAGTGGTCTTTGTTTCCTCACTTCTGTATAAAGTTTTATAGAAATCGCATATTTTTTTCAGTACATCGTTTACATCTCTTTTCACTTCTCCGTCTTTGTCCCTCATTGCTATTATGCTTTTCGTTCCTAGCTGTTGCGATCTTATGATTTTTTTTAAACTTGATCCCTCTTGTATAACTTTTTCAATTTCCTTTTCATTTTTCCACTGTTGTATTTTATTTCTAATTAGTTTAGATATTTCTGAAATTTCAATTCTGTCAACTCCAGTTCTCTTCATTCTCTTTCTCTTTTTCATAAGTTTTGATTTTTCTGCCGGTAGTTTGTTCTTCTTCTCCTCTCTCAGGTTGTAAATTTCCTTGGCCGTGTTTACTAGGGTCTCACTTATGGTTTTGTCAAGATTGGAGATGTCGCATCTTTTATCCTTGCTTTTAAGGTTTAACTTCATTTCTATTTTCTTTTCATACTCGTTTTCAATAAGCTGCCTTGAGCTAGGTCTTATCTTCTAAATAGTTTTATTCCATTTTTTCCTTTTTATGTTTAGTGTTGCATACACAGGGCGATGATCACTTCCTATACATATCATATCGGAGGCACCAGTACCAATGACAAGGTCTCTCTTGTTTGTTATTATGAAGTCTATCTGGTTCTTCGTTTTACCATCTGGACTTAACCATGTCCATCTTTGGTCCTTCTCTTTCCAAATGATGGTGTTCATAATATACATATTCTGAGCCTGTACCCATTCTACTAGCCTCTCTCCTCTTGCATTCCTTATCCCCAGTCCATACTGTCCGACACATTTTTCCTCTCCTCTCTCTCCTACTTTGGCGTTCATATCACCTATGACACATGTGTACTGGCAGTTATCTTCATCCAAGGCAAGTTGTACTTGAGTGCATCCATTGAAATGCATCCATTTCTATTTCATCGGCAGCTATTGTCGGTGCATATACTTGTATCATCTAAATTCTGCCGTATCTCTTCCTCTGCGGATTTATTATTAATTTTGACACTATTGTCGAGTAGGTCTTAAAACTTTTAATATGTCTTGCCGTGCTTGAGTTGACTATGAATCCTATGGCACCTTCACCTAGTTTGCCATTGTAGTAACATTTTTCACCAGAATCTAGTTCAATACTTTCTTCTCCTTTCCTTTTCACTTCAGACAGACCTATTACATCCCATGAATTGTTTCCTAGCTCTATTCTATTAGTTCCATAAGTTTTTCATTTTTCTGAAGGGATCTGCAGTTATAAGTAATTATTTTTATATTGTTTGTGTTGTTGTTGTCTATTCGTTGCTATTGTACTTGTTTATTTTCTGCCGATGCTTTTGGATTTATTTCTACCCTCTCTTTCTCTTCGTTTTTGTGAGTTTTGGTTAAGAATTGATTTATTTGGGTTTGGTTAGTTCTATAGTTTTCAAGGCATTTTTTCTTTGTATTTCTGTTTTCCCCAGTAAAGTTCTTATTAACTGATTTCACATCCTTCTCTTGTGGGCTTGTCAGGACTCTTTTCCTCCTGCTTACATCAACTGCTTCTTCCTGGGTCCACTCTTTTCCATTTACAATTAGCATGTTATTCTTAATTATAGCGTGATTTCCTTCTTCTCTTATTTGCTTCATTATAGGTACTATTTCTTTTCTGATTTCTCTCTCTTCCACAGTTAGATCTTCAAAAAGAATAATATTTGAGTTTTTTAGTTTATTTCTAGCACTTAGAACTTGCAGTTTTTTCTTGTGTGAAGTGAATCCTAGTTTGACTTTCTTTTCATTTTCTTTTCCTATGATTCTTATGTAATCTATATCCTGATCAGTTGTATTGGTGTTCATTATATCATTTAAAATTTTAAAAACTTCGACTTCCCTCCTTTCTCTGTTTAATACTACTTCGTTTTCGATTCCTTGAATTATAATATTTTATACTCTGTGTTTTCTTTCCAGCAATTCAAGTTTCGTCTTAAGTATATCAATCTCTTCTTTCATATCTTGGTTTTCTTTTGTTATCACTTCAAACTTATTTTCGATGATAACGAATTTTTCATTAATATTTTCATTTATACTTTGTTTTAAGGATTCATTTTCTTCCTTTACAATCGATCTCAACATTTGCTTTAAAGTTTCCATCTCCATAATTTTAGTCCATAGGTTACTTTTTTCCGGAGGGGGGGGGGGTGATATACTGCAATAACTAAACACAGATTTGTAAATCGTATTTCCCTTCTTTTTAGTTAATTTATTTTCTTGTTCTTCTTTTTTTTCTTTTTTTTTTTAAATCGTAATTTTTGGCTACACTGCTCTTATCACAAACAATCCAATGTCCAATGTTTATCTAAGGCCAAAGTTTAATTTCAAAAAGGTTCAAAGAACAAATGTAATAGTTTTAACTTACATTTCTTAGTTTCCTTTAGTTATTTCGTAACCGCCAACGCCACACCAGCAGCATTCTGTTCCTGATTTACTCGCGAATAAAACGGTCACAGTTTTGGAAACGAAATTTTATCTTAAACTATAGTTTTTTATACACTTTTGCAGAGCGATTTTTGTGCGTGTTTGTACGAGGATTTTCCCGCGCGAACTCTATCTGCGTATATATCAATAAATAAAATTTTTAAAGTAACTACAATTTAAATACATTAATAGATTTCTTGTGGAACATGGTTTTTCCTTTAAAACTATTTTTAACCGTCGTGAGAACTCAACAGGGCAAATTTGCAAAAAATTCAGTTCTTTCACTAGTTGGATTTTTAAGGATTGTGAAGAAACTATCACACCTGCAGACATTGTTCTGTGATGAAATTAAAGCTTATTACATTTGCTACAACATCTCACCTTATGGTTTTACCCGTTAAATGAGTACTTTTCCCCGATATCGGGGTCAAAATTTTAAAGCCAAATTTTAAAATTTCACTTTTTTGAAAAAGATTGCCAATTTTTGGAGAGCCGTATCATGGTAACTATTCTGGCCTCAACTTGTAGCAAAGTTATCCTACTTTAAATACGTATATAACATATTTCATGATAAAACTCATATTTTAGGAGATATAGTGAGAAAACCGCAAAAAGTGCGAAAATTTCGTGGTTTTTCGAGTGCTACGCAGCCAGCACAGGTCTTTCGAAGCTGCAAAATTGGATATAGACTACTGGTAGTGCTCCTAACAACATATTAAAAAAATCAGAACTAGCCGTTTGTTTGCGATTTTATCGATTTTTAGTGTAATATTTGACTGGCCTATAGTAAAAATAAATTAAACAATAATAAATAAAACATTCTTCCAACATGATCCTATATACTAACTTCAAAAGTCAATTAAAAGTTAATATATCAAATTATTCTGATTTTATGTATTCATATTAAAAACTTGTTGGAATGCTTTTGACAAATCCAAGTTTTTATATTTAATATCAAAATTATTAATATTAAGTTAATATAAAAGGAAAAAAGGTATTGATATTGCGAATTAATATTATTCTTAATAATATGTTTCATTTTTAGAATATATAGCTGTGATTGGAGAATGGCCTTACAAAAAATGTAAAGGGTCGAAACGTCTCACAATACAAAAGGAAAATGAAAACTAACCAGTTTTAATTATATTTTTTATTTACACATTAAAATTATTTATATATATCAACTAACGAATTTTAGTTCACGAAATGTAATATGAAAGTTAAAAAAAAACTGGGTGCTAAAAAATATAGAAATCACAAATAAATACATTTTTTCTTCTATGGCTTCACTAAATGCACTTCGTATCATGACTCGGAATAATAGATTTAGGATCACCTGTATCATGCAGTATATAATTTTCTATTTCTCAATTTTATCACGGCAGATAAAATTCTATTTATCCATTAAGGGAGTTTAGACTGAATTATTAAATTTCTGTTCGTGTTAAGTTTTCTCTTTATATAATTTGGTTTGCCAATTGCAGTGTAATTAAGTTGTACCCCTTTTTTGTCTTAAACTAGAGGAGATTATAACTAATCTTGGACTAAGTTGAAACCTGGAAAAAGTTAAGTCCTGGTCTAAATTAAACCTTAGTTAAACCCTGACCTATCAACTCCAGAGTTTACTAGTTCTGGACTAGGCTTAGTCCCGGTTTAACTTAAACCCTTATCCTATTTTATATTTTAAACATAGTTTATTCAAACCATTAGTCTCTTACTCTTTTAAACCTTTAAAACCCTTTATTTTTAGCCATGTTGCTCCAGACGACAAAATAAATTAAATAAAACAATATAAAATAAATTTTTAAAAATTTCCAAGGGGCTTAAAGAGTCTACCTTAAAAATATCAATAATACTCTGTTTTTAATCTCATCATTTTTTATTAAAAGAGATAGAACTTAAACAATAATACTATTGAATAAGTACAGAATAAAGAATCATCTGCCAATTAGAGAGGCACATAGCTTCCTTACGTCCTATCGCCTATACTTAATGTTATGATTTTATTATTTTCTAATTAATTTATTGCTCCCGAGCTTACTTAAGGTAACAGAAGCTATGTGATCGTTCCGAAGAACGAAAAATTTTTAGGTCTCCGATTTCAAAAATTCCAAGACAGAAATCCGTTACAGACATCAGGGATCATTTTTGGTTCCGTGTCGGTCTGTCGGTTTGTCGGTCGTTCTGTCGTTCAATTTTTGCGAACCAACGTACCTTAAAAACTACACGTCCAATTTTAATCAAATTTGGGTGGTATGTTTCCCATATAAGTTTCAACTTCCTACGCTCATTCTTTATAGTTTATCGAAAGTAGCCCGCAGATAGCCAGATTACTTTGAACCGTCTGCGCTCTTTAACTTTTGCATAATTAATACTTTAATTCAAGTAAAAAATCAAAACAATTTTGACTTATTAAAAAAACAGGGGAAGCAATTAACCAAATTAGACAATAATGGCTTGTAACAGCATAAGATCAAAAAGTATGAGTGATGTAATCAAAAGCATGTGAGGAAGCTATGTGCCACACCATTTGGCAGTCTATTTTTTCCCTCTTTTTGCTTCCGATTAGAAGCTATGTGATCGTTATGAAGAAAAAAAAATCAGTTATGTCTCCGATTTCAAAAATTCCAAGACAGAAATCTGTTTCAGGCCTAAGGGAAAATTTTTGGTTCCGTGTCTGTCTGTCACTTAATTTTTTATCCTTAAAACTATTCGTCCGATTTTAATGTAATTCGGATAATAGGTCATAATTAGCCTATTGTTGGCCCCATATAAGTTTCAACCTTCTACGCCCATTTCATTCTCTTCCACATGGGGCACAAACATACATTTATTTACACCTATATCTTCCAAAGGACTCACCTGATTACGAAAGTTGGATGATTAGTCAAAAGTAGCCTACGGATAGCTCCAGAATAATTTCAACCTTCCGCACTACTAAAATTTTGCTAAATTGATCCTTAATCCATGTAAAAAATTGAAACAATTTTGACAGATATTTAAAAAAGGGGAGAAATTAAATAAATTCGACAATAATAAAATATAAAAGCATAAAACCAATTAAGTATAAGAAATAGGGCACGAGTAAGCTATGTGTGTCACCCTAATTGGCAGAATATTATGCTATTATATAGTCTAGAAAAATTAATATTAACAATTTTTTTTTCTCAAGGGGTTTAAGGAGTTGTGAAGACCCTCTTGGAAAGAACAGAACCAGTACCAAAAGGTCATCTTCATCTTAAAACTTGCGTTGTCTACCAAATCTCTTGTAGTTGCTGCAAAAACTGCATCGGAAAAACCGGAAGAATGGTCTCTACCCTCCTACAAGAACACGTAAGAGCAGTGAACAACAGCGATCACAGATCAGTGACAGCTCAGAATAATGAAGAAACCGGGCATCTTATCAAATTTGAGGACATTTGGATATACTCGAATCTGTCAACAGGTATCACAGGAAGTGGTAATGGAAGCTATAGAAATCATGAAACAACCAGAGAACTTTAACTGAGAGAATGGATTCACCATGTCACGGACCTGGAAACCTCTTGTTGCAGAAAGCAAGAAGCGAACAAAGGAAGAACACAACAAAGGAACGCCGACGAAGGCAGCACCTGCCCGACTGCATCATCCCGACAAAGGATTTCCCCGACTGGCGGAACCCTCGGGAAATCCAGCACCAATCTACTTTCCAGAAAACCAGTACAAACACCTCGTCCTTTACTCCAGTCGTCAGTATATCTTGTCACTTAAAGTTAACATTATGATGCGCACACATGAAGATTCTTCCAGTAGTGGAAGCAAAACGTCGGACTTCAACCTTCTCGGGACGCAGATTCACCGGAAAACCAAGCTATTTACCGGGGAATAAATTGTTTAATTTTACTCAAGGCAGAAGACGTTTCTTTGTATATTAATGACTACAAATCACGCAGCGTTTCGTTTGCGTGACGGTTAACAGAAGGAGTAGGAAATGCCAGAGCAGAGGCAGTTCATCTTGACTAAAGAGTAGATGAGACCGGGAATCATCAGTCAGGCCTAACAGGGCTCTTCTGCAACAACGCCTCGATGTAATGCCACGTTAACTTTCTCAACCTTCGTTTGGTCCTGAAGAAACATGTTTGTCATATTAACAAAAGATATTTGATGTCAGTTAAAATTATTATAAGGCAGGCAGTGCAAGATCCATCAGAAGCTTGAAGCAAACTAACTTTATTATCTAGGGCTTTAAGATTTTTGTAATCATCAAAGAATATAATGTAATGCAAAAATTATCTAAATCAATTCATTAAATATAATATATAATTAATATATAAACCCAATGTCAATGGACAGACATAATCTAATATAAGTGCTAACACCATTATTAACAACAATAAAAAAAATAAAAAATTATAACATAAATAATATCAGCTAATGCATCATAAATAAATTTTAGTAGATCATCAGTTAATTGGTGACCAACTGATAGTAATTGAAATTGGCTTGATGAAAATATTACAAAAATAATACATGGTACATTAGTACATTAGTACATTATTACTCAAGCTTTGCGCATTAATACTGTTAATGATTAATAAATAAATTACTTTTAGGCAGGTGTAGATATTAAGCATATGGTTAAAAAAATACTCAATTGCTAGGCTCCTGCTGATGGTCAAATAGGATAGGATATGTAGCTTTTGATGGTCAAATAGGTTTGAAGTGAAATCTATTTTTCAGTGGGTACCGCATATTGATGGTATTAATATAACCATCCTATTAGCATTAACATTAATATAACCATCCTATTAGCATTACCATTAATAAAACCATTAATATAACCATCCTATTAGCATTAGCATTAATATAACCATCCTATTGTGTTTTTATATAAGTGATTTTAAACTATGTCTGCCAATCTTTAAAAATATGAAGTAAATATCAAACTAATTACGTGGCGTAACAGCCCGTGGAGGGCCTAGACGTGACAAAGGGCTTGTACAACCAAATATACATTATAATGGATGACACGGGGATAGTTTTGCCAGTTGCCATCAGCAGTATAAATCTTACAGTTGACATACGCGAACAATTAGACGCCAATTCACAAAAGAAACTACTACTTTATATGCTGGATGAACACCAAGCCGGATCACTTCATTAATAAAATAAATTTAAATAATGATAATAAAAAAAATTACTTACCCTTTTCTGACGAAGTTAGCCAAATAGTGTATTAGTTGTTTGGACACGAGTGCATCCTGGGAAGAGTAATTGTGAGGAAAGAAGGGCATTCCGCCTACTAGCGGCAAGCCCAACACGTAAGGCACATCTTCTCCACGCACGCTTCCCAGCCTCTGTAACATTCCAACAATAACCATCCTATTAGAGAGATTCGTGAGCACACACAATCACCCTCAAGTAAATAAGGAGAGTGGCAGAGAGATAGATAACTCACTCCTCTGGAAATGAAGAGTTCATATAGAAATGAGGACGTACATTTTAGAAACCTCATTTTCATTATAAGAATAGAGTGGTTATGTTACTTTATCCTGCTCAAATCACTCTCATGCTAAAAAACAATCGCAAAAAAATAATTTATTATGCCTAAAACTACTAAACGATTAAATTTTAAACCAGAGGTTTCAGACATTGCGAAGAGTCACATTATAGCTTTTACCTTTCTATATATATTATGTAGTATGTTATAGAGGGAAAATGTGATGACGGGAAAGTTGGGTTTAGATTTTAATAGATTTACGCTTTTGAGGTCCTCCAAATAAAAAAAGTGACTTTAAACAATGTCTGACTGTCTGTAGTCCAAATAAGAAGAAAACATCTAACAAATTATGGCAGAATGCACATGAAATAGAGAGCGAAAAATAGACTTTTATAAAAAAAATCGCTCCGAGACAACTTAGACAAACATTGTCATATATCAGTTTATAATTACTTAGCCCCGTGTTTTCCATTTATTGTTTTCGTATATACATTTAATTATTATTTAACATTTCATCAAAATTTATCATAAAAATAACTTCTCCTGGGCGGGGAATTGAACCCGGGCTCTCTCCGTCCGCGTTTTAAGCTATTTTCTCAGGAACTAGATTTTTCCCGGGAAAACGGCTTATATCATTAGATTCGTATTTAAATGGACTACATTTTAGAAAATTTTAATAAAAATCGTCGGAACCGTTTTCGAGAAATAATTTTTAGAACGACCGATTAATTTTAACCCTATTCGCGTTTAATGTTGCAAAAATTAAACAAAAGAATCGATTTTTAAATAGTTTATGCCAAATATCAGTTTCGTTTCCAAAGCAGTTTGCATTCGCACGGTTAACCTTACCGAGTTCAATTTTGTCTGCATAATTGCTTTTAGAGTGTTTCAACATCGGTCCACCCTGTAATGCAGTCAGTTGGAGCATTGTAATAAATTCCGCTGAATGCATTTGATCAAGGATGTTTGATTGCCCCTCGATTTAATGCACACACCAGCGAGGAAACGCTCTATAGAGGTATAGGTACAAAAGGGTTAATTTTATCAATTAACGCACATTATCGTTGCACTGTTACTAGTTGTGCCTAAAATAAGGTAATAGCATTTTTTCTCCTGTTGTATTTAGGTTTTAAATTCGACGATACTAGAGACTATGTTACCAAATTTATAACGTTCTCAATCAACGTTTATAACGTTCTCAATTCTACCAACTGCCGATCGTTACCATTTTTTTTTTACACAGAAAACAAAAAAGTTTGTAATAAGAATGGATTAATTGAATAACATGAAGAAGTTACTAGAGTTTTTGATATGCCATGATTTTTTAACAACCTTATTAAATTTGTTCCATTAACAATATTATTTGTTAGCATATATTTTAGGTGGACTATTGAAATCAGTGTTAAATGTTTCTCAGAGTTATTATAAGTTATTCCTCATATTTGTAAAGTCATTTTTGTATTCTTAATATTACTTTTATTTATGGTTCCATGAATTTCTCCTGTTAAGTTGTTAATAGTGCTGACATCTATAGATATAAAATTAAAGTTTTGTCTGTGTATGTCTGCCGCCACCATTCCGACTTTATAGGTGCAAAACTGGCTCAACGCTATCGATTAATTTTTCGCAGATGTGTGCAAACATGGCTTCATCGAACAATATTGAATAGAACCAAAGTTATTCATAATTTTATAATAAAAAAATAATTAAGAAATTAGGTTAAATAAATATATTATGTAACAAAATCCACTGATTCGGTAATCAAAATATTTGGGTATCTAGACCACTAGGGAACACTTTCGTTTAGTCGGAAATTGGCCTAAATGACTGGAAAAATACGAAAAGTTAAATGCTTTTTACCCCGACTGGCTTATATACATTTAATACTGCTGAGGTGTCTTATCAGGCTATGCCTGTGTGTGTCTGAATGTATTTTTATTAGTGTTGATCTCAGCATTCTATTTGAATAAAATTCGCTTTTTATGTTAGTGCTTTAATAACTCAATATCGTCGTATTTTATGATTGAATATAACATATAATTTACAAAATAGCAAGTGACCTGTTGATTGATATTGACAAAGGCAAAAAAATTTGGAAAAAAATACTATATGTATAAAAATACAAAATGTTACCTTTTAGTATTTCATTCACTATACTTGGAGTGCTATATTTTAAGTTTTCTTATATGTTTATGTCCTGTGACAAAATAATAATATAAATTAGAACGCATGATAAATAATTCTGAGATACAATTGTATGTAATCATTTTACATACCTATTGTTTACTTGTTTTTGTCAAGGCTCTCTCGGGGTTAACCTCTATGGTTTTATTCGAAAAAAAGAGAGGAAGGCAATGGTTGACCGTTGACCACACCCAAACAAAACAAAATACAAGGGTGAAAGACCCATAAGTAAAAGAAATTATGAAAATAAATAAACTATGACACTATTATTAATGCTCTTTTGTCTTGATCTTTTAATCTTCGAATGCTCCCTCTCTTGATCTACTTTTGGATTCTTCTTCATCTACTTTGAGTGGTTTCTTTATTAAAAATACTGAATCGTTCATTGGTACCCGTGTTAATTTAAAAATGGTTCAGGTAAATAGTCACCCTGGTGATTTATCGTTCAATTAACTTGTAACTTAAATGACGAACTATTATTTTTTTTTTTGCTATTGATGAATCGGCTTCAATATTATTTTTTACTTTCTCATATAAACAGAAAGTATTGTGATGGCGCGAAAATTCAATTTTGAAGGATTTAAACGTTTTGAGGACTCCTGAGTCCAAAAAAGTGGTTTTAGAAAAATGTCTGTCTGTGCAGACGCCTGGAGCCTGAACTACTTGGCCGATTTTGACAAAATTTGGCATACATTTTCAGAAAAATCATATCCCCAGGCGAATCGAGAAATGAATTTTAGCTCCAAATTTGGGGGCGCTACCCCCCAAAAACTCTGAAAAACAAATACGTGTGGTGTCGCGGGACACCCGGTAGGAACGAAGTTCCTTACATTAAATATAAATTATAAAATCCCACTGCTATAAGTACGTATACATTGCTAACTACTTATACATGGCGGAGTTAGAAAAGAGACAAAATTAAATGTAACGAACTGTTTGTACCTGGCAGAGTTAAGGCAAAATTAAAAGAAAATCATTATTTGTATAATTAAAGCAAGCGTCTTACTATGTGTATATATATATATATATATATATATATATATATATATATATATATATATATATATATATATATATATATATATATATATATATATATATATATATATATATATATATATATATATATATATATATATATATATATAGTATTCATATTCATTAATACTCATTCATTTATCATTTCTATTCAATATTAAATGTGTGCATACTCTTCAAATTAATATGGGATCAACACAAATGGACAGGAAGGTGGAGACCGTCTCAAATCGGATAATCATATTAATAATCGGTGGTTTTTAAGATATCGCGCTCGTAAGAATGCTGAACAACATATCGACAGGTACACATGGGACCAAAAAGGGTTCCGTGATGGAACATCAGAAACGGATTTTATGGCCCAGGATTTTTCATATTTATGACATAAAATAAGGCCATCCTTTAGAATGATTATATTGCGTACGTTGCCTTCGTTAAGCTCTGAAACACAATATTAATACTAATTGTCAGAGAGAGCTATTTCCACAGAGCTTAGCTTAAGATGGAGAAGTAAGACCCGGACTTATAGCTGTGTTATATTAGGGGAACAATCAAGCCAAAAAAAGTTATAAAGTAAATTGGATTTTTGTCAAATTTGGAATAAAAAGTGTTAGAAATAACATAACCATGCAGGTTGTATTAATGTTATATCTTTAACAACATAAAAAAGGCTGTAATGTTAACAACATAAAAGCAGCAGGATGTACGCATAAACAGGTTAGGTTTTACATACAAATTATGTTTGCTTCAATTAAAATACTTAATTATCGTTATTCATTGAACTTAATCAAAAACAAATTAATTAAGGTTATACCAAAACTATTAAAAAAATCAATTTGATTACGTCTTCAATCAATGAGGGATCGAACAAAAAAATACTTAAAGATTCCTCCTGAAAACGTAGTAATAAAGATAAACTGTGGTTAGAGGGAAAAAGGGCGGTTAGCGGGGGTTCTTTCAATGTGCTTCTGAAAGCTTTTGTACTTTTAGCGAGACATCCGCAGATAAATGCCGACTCCCAACCGTTCCGTTCTGCAGCCAGATTAATACGAATTTATTGCCTCCCCTAGAAAAAAGTCTGGGAATAAAAAATAAAAATAAAAAAATACCAAGAGAAAATGGGGCCAAAAAACCTTCCTCCAATGGGAATTAAAATAATCCATTTATTGTGCTTAGAAAAAGAAAGTAAAAAAAAAATAATAGCAAGACCATTTTTCAAGTTGAACTAATGATTGTTTGATTAATAGCCGGCTGATAAAGGCACCATAGGAACCTTTAAAATGTTTTTTTTTTTTATTTTAAAGATAAAGGAGCTATAGAGTAGTAAAAGATTCATCCTGTCTTTTTCCTCCTCTTGGCAGAACGCTTATCAACCGTATTAAATTGTACTAAGTGGAATTATATGAAATAACGCTACATAGAACTGACAACAAAATAATAATTAAGATATTTTAAAACTATTATAAATTAAACATTGCTATGTAGTTTCATTGATACTGCCACATGAATAAATCCATCGACAATATTAAACAACGAATTTAAAACCTAACCAGTCATGTTTGCCATTTGGTTAGTCAATTTGTTTATTACAGTGGATCTGAAAATAACAACAGTTAAAGGGATAATTCACACTAAGATTTCTATCGCTATCGCTACTTGTTGCAATTAGCAGTTACATGATACCGATCGCGTGTGATGTGATGTGCATAAGGATGTATCAAAATCGATTACTCGATTGAAGAAATTCCGTCGATTTCTTCCATTACCTCATGAAAAGAGGGTTGCGAAATTGCAAAGCCCGATCTTTCCACTGCCTAATAATAAATAATAAACTGCCTAATAATAAATAATACACTGCCTAATAATAAATAAAGGGCTGATAGATTAAATTATATTAATATAAAATGAGATTGGACAGCAGTTGAAATAGTAAATGGATTATAGACAAAAAAGAGGAATAACAGTTTTTCACAAGTATTAGATAATAAACAAAAAATAATAGTTAAAGCTGGTGCAAAATAACATTTATATAATAATAATAATATTAATAATAATTTAGTGTTGTGGAAGGAGTAAAAAAAGGGAAGGTGGGAACTTGGTGGAAGGTACCTGTGGTACAAATAGTATGTTGAATGTGTGGGCGAAATCACTGGTGCAATGTCCGGGAGATAGAAATCAACAGGATGACCAGATTGACAGAAGTCCTGACAGGAAGCCAACCAGCTGATTGCCCGGTAGGCAGATCAGACGAGTCGAAGTCTTCAAATCAAAGAAACTTGATGGTCTGGTAGACCGACTCAAGAGTGATATTTAAAATATTTTTCAGTCAAGAGTTGAGATTGAACGTTGAAGAAGGACTGACGTAAGGAAAGGAAATGGAGGAAGGAGTAGGGGGCAAAGGAAGATGGAGTCCAGGTGACAACATACTCGTAATTAAGTTAGAACAGTAGAAGTAATGATCTGCCTGGGACTCAGAAAAACATTAATTAGATTTACTCAAACATCTGCCATAACCAACTTTAAGAAAGTAATAAAAATCAATTAAAATTAGAAAAAAATAATTAAATAAGAATCTAAAAATTTACAGAAAATGTCTAACCAACATCTCTATAGAAATTTGTTAAAATTTTATTCAACATTTTTAGTCCGGTTTGCAGTTAATATATTATTGACAAAGAGTATTGCTCTGCATTGATTATACATTAAATAGTTAGCACATATCCATGTGTTGAGTGTATGCTCTATTAAATAGAAAATTTTTTCTTGATTATTATTGCCACTAATATCCATAACAATTATTATTATTGCTATAATTCCTTATAGAGATTTTCCGTCCCTACAGAATTAATATCAAGAGTATTTGAACTCCCTTTTGAACGCAAATCAACATAATACAGTTTAACACCTGTATAATTCCTCTCTAAAGCAGAGAATAATCCATTTAAAGCTCAGGCAAATTACTTTGCATTATTAACAAGGACTGTTCCAAACATGAACCGATTTTCAGTTTGTCTCTTATACTCCCAAGTACATCTTAAAACATAAGATGACTTGAATGGTTTAATAGCCCATTTTCAAACACCATTATAAGCACTATCAACCTTTCACAGCGCATTCCTTATGATCAATCACAAAAACAATGCCTTTGCTCAACAAGTTTTAAGGCTCTACTTTAGCGCTTTAATCACCTAATGCTACCTATTCACCTTATTAGCTACAAAAGTAGTTACATTTTTAATCACTTTATGGTGTTATGATAGTAATAATTGACTTATTGAATCACAAAAACTGATGATGACACTCGTGTGAAGAATTTTTATCAGATGAGCCAACCATTGAGTAAATAGTTATAAACTTATAGTAACTCCTCTCCACTAATAATAGTACATTTTATAAAGCTCTCATTTAATTACCCTTATTTATTAGAGCCGAAGAAAACAAAATGAAGAGAAAAATCAATATTCGATAAACCTTCCACTAAAAGTTTCATATTACCTTTCTTCTTTCTTTAGCAAGAATGAATGGGCGCTTATAATCACATTTAGACAATTCATAAAAAGCAGTGGAAAATACATTAACTTTTTCAGTCGGAAAGCCTAGAGGCCAACTTAAGCTAGAGTCTAATAATAAACTTTTAGCCGATGACACTCTCAGGTTCGTATTCGACATCGGTGACATTTCTTTTTGAAATAAGAATCTGAAGAGTTGATAAACATACTCTGCCAATTAGTGTGGCACATAGCTTCCTCGCGCTCTAGTAGCCTGATATAAAAGATCAGTTTAAAAATAAAAATACCTCGATAAAAATAATCAAAAAGTTGGAACGGCACGGCACTGTTCCAGTATATATTTAATAACGTTAGTTCTAACCAAAATTTTTTTGGAGAAACAAAGCCCCCAACATGCGACAAAAGGTAACGCACATATAATAAATTTAATAAACAAATAACACAGTAACCAAGTCGTAGAAACCGCGATATAAACAGTTTTTTTCAATGTACAAGCATTAACAATATATTTCAACAAATATTAATCTACTATTCAAGAACTTTTCAACGATATACATAATATTATAAAATATTAACTTTGACATTTATTGTACCCATGTACTTTGAGGTACCAAAATTATATTTTTAAAAAACAAACAAGACAAAAAGGCATTAATTTAACTAACAAATAAATATGAATAAAAAAACCTAATAAAATTATTTAAACCCTTTAACCGACAACAAAATTATAAATCGGTACAAAAGTGCGTGTACATAATTTTTAAAAAATGAACAAATAAAATAGCTCTTATGTTCATAAAGGCCTTTAAAATGATATACGACAAGAAATCGGCAATACTAAAAAAATGTGGTCACGTGACACGGCACACGGCAAAAAGTTTACTCTCATGTTCACAGCTAATAGGATACAGTAATGAAATAAAATATACTCAATTTAAAGAGAATTAGTGCGAGATTCAAGCGCCTCAATAAGAAATAAAATCGGTCAACTATTATAGACTATATGGCCATTCTAAGACAAAAAGGAAAAAATAACAAAATTATCACCATCTAAGGTACAACCGATGATGATGATAGGACAAAAAGTCATAGGACCGAAGTTGTAGATCTTTTAAAATCAGTTACCGCTAGTGCTATCCGTTTCCCAATACGACTTACCGTTTAGCCGCAATAAGTCCCCAATACAGCTTAAAAATCAATTCGGCCATTTTATTTTTTTTAAGGGTCGTTAACAACACCTTGATGTCCTTCATGTAATACTGCCAAAATATACTTTCTTAATGCACTGGGTACTATCAATTTATCCCCATAAAATAACATGCCATCGATAATTTTTAACTCATCTTTTATAGTGTAGTAAGGGTTTATCATATCAAAGTTGGCATTTCTAGGCCATTTGTCAAGAAGAACATTATTAAATACAATTTTCAAAATAGGATCGTCTAAAGTTTTTTGTCGAAATTCTTTCTCTTTTTTCAGGCTCATCGATATTATTTTCTTTAGTGGATGTACGATATAAGTTAATTCTGCATCATGTTTTCCAGGGGCATCGACTACGGCTCTGGAAAGTGTATCAGCTATGTACATTTCTTTCCCAGGCATATATTTCAGTTCATAATTATACTTCATTAATTTAAGTAACATACTCTGAAGCCGACTGGATACTTTGTTTATATCTTTTTTGACTATGCTTACCAGAGGTTTATGGTCAGTCCACACTGTGACTTCTCTTCCATACACATAGTAATGGAACCTTTCCAGTGCAAACAAAACCGCTCTCAATTCCTTTTCAATAGGTGCGTATCGTTTTTCGCAATCGGTCAGCACTCGTGATGCATAGGATATAGGTTTTCCGTTTGTTATAAGACAGGCTCCCATGCCGTCCTTACTAGAGTCGGTCTGTATTACTAAAGCACTTCTTCCATCGTAGTGTACCAAAACAGGGCTGGTAGTAATTAATTTCTTTAGTCTTAGTAGACAGTCTTCATGATTTTTACTCCACTCCCATTCCACATCATCTTTAGTTAGTTCTCTGAGCACAGCAGTTTCTTTTGACAGGTTAGGAATAAATTTACCAATATACTTTATTAATCCTAAGAATCTCAAAACCTCTTTCCTATTTCTAGGAGTTGGCATACCAACGATAGCGTTAATTCTGTCTTTATCTATTTCTAAACCATTCTCCGATACCAAAAAACCTAAAACTTTTATCTGATTTTGTTTGTAAATAAATTTATCCTTGTTAAAAGTTATTCCATTTTTCTTAGCCGTTTCAAGTAACTCGATCACTAACCTGTCATGCTCTTCCTCGTTATCGGAGGCAATAAAAATATCGTCTATATAAATATCATCAGTTATATGACCAAAAACTTCAGAATTCTTTTTCTGAAAAATTTCAGGACTTGCATTAACACCAAAAACTAATCTGTTATATTTGTATCTCCCATAAGGTGTGGTAAAAGTACAAAGCTTAGATGATTCCTCGTCTAAAACTACCTGATGGAATCCTTCATTCAGATCAATGACGCTATAGAATTTTTTACCGGTTAGATTAGATAGTATATCCTCAGGATTAGGAATAGGATGGTGCTGTCTCATCAACTGATTATTTAACTCCGCAGGATCTAAGCAAATCCTCAATTTTTTATTAGGCTTTTCTACAGCAATCATGTTATTTACCCATTCTGTAGGCTCTTCTACTTTTGAAATTATTTCTTTCTTCTCTAATTCATCTAACGAATGTTTAAGTTTAGGTAGAATAGCCTTTGGAACCCTTCGTGGTGGCTTAATTACAGGTACAGCCCCTTCTCTTAATTTTAGGTGTACAGGCTTACCAGGGAACTTACCTACACCATTAAAAACAATACTATACTTACTAATTAATTCCGATTTATCCATTATAATTTGTTTGCTATCAGAATTAGTTTTATGAATATCATGTTTAATTAAATTTACCTTCACTGAATCATTTTTATTAATTAAATTTAAACCCACACAAGTATTTAAGCCTAAAATAGGTTTAGTATTCATACGTGTAACAATAAATTTGATTTTATACATTTTATTACTAACAATACATTCTAAAATAATCTCACCTACAGCTGGAATCTTAAAAACTACATTATCAGTATCTTGGAATGGAATCAGTTGAACTGTAGTATTCTTCAAAATATTCCTAACTTTATTATTATAGAGATGATTCAGCAAATTTAGAGGTATTATATTGCATTCACTACCAGTATCTAATTTGAATTTACAGTTTATATTATTTATTTTAATTATCTGATTCCATTCTTTAGACTTAGTTACATTAACGGTATTTACCTGAATACTATCTAAAGCTAATGACGAAGCATCACCTGAGTCATTCACAACGCCGTCTTCATTATTTTCTACATCATGAATGTTCATTTTTTCTTTTCTTAAGTTGCATCCATAAGTAAAATGATTTCTACCTTTGCATAGGTTGCAAATTTTACCATATGCGGGACAATTTCCCCTTCTATGAGTTTGACCACATTTCTTACATAAATACATTGGTCTATCAGTGGTATTATTATTTAAGTAAGATATTTTATTATGTTTTTCATTTCTACTTGGTACACGTTTACTAATCTTATCTACTGCCACTTCAGATTCTTGAATTTTATTTATAACGTTAGTATATTCTTCAGACATCTCGGTCGATTTTATTATATCTATGACTTGACTGAGTCCTATATTCTTTTCTTTAAGCAGCTGCTTCTGAATGCTTTTATTATTCACCGCCAACACTAATCTGTCTCTTAATAATCGATCCATGTAAGACTTTGAGCAAGATTCACAAGTAAACAAACAAGCCGCCGCTTGGTTCCTCAATTCACTTACAAATTGTTCTATAGGTTGCCCTGGCTTTTGATATAAATTATTAAATCTAAATGCTTCAATAGTTATATTAGGCTTGGGAACACATTTATCTGTAAATTCAGTCAGTATTTTATCTAATGTTTGAACTTTTTTATCTAGCTGTAACGAATTAAATACATCCAATCCATCTTCCCCAATTAAAGTTAGAAATATTGCTACTTTTGTTTCTTCGTCTTTTTTATTATTTCCCGAAGCCAACATAAACAATTCAAACCTCTGTTTCCATTTAGGCCACTTATCTTGAACTGTATTATCAAAAACAAGGGGTCCTGGAGCACGTAATTCCATTTTAGATGTTTTACAAACAAATTACTTCTTTTAAACCAAAATTATTATTCTTTAAATTCTTCTCACCTTTGTTTTCTTCTGACACCATGTAATATATTAATAAACATTATTTTATATTATTAATTATAACTTAAATTACAATAAAAAGTCAATCTAGTTTAAGAGCACAAAAAGAATATGTTTATTCATGGTGACAACATTATAAATCAATTAAAGGCAACAGTGTAATAAGTCATATATAAATATCTAAATAAAGATTAACAAATCAATATATTACAAGAATGACCTACCACCCAAATTTCATTAAAATTGGACGTGCAGTTTTTAAGATATGTTGGTTCGCAAAAATCGAACGACAGACCAACTGACCGACAGACAGACACGGAACCAAAAATGTTCCCTGATGTCTGAACCGGATATCTGTCTTGGTATTTTTGAAATCGGAGATATACAATTTTTTCGTTCTTCAGAACAATCACATAGCTTCCGTTACCTTCGGTAAGCTCGGAAGCAAAATCCATTTGGTATTTTCTAAAAACTGTATTTTATCATTTTTTGTCATCAAACTTAATTCTTTAACATCATCAATAACAACAAATAGTTATCGACTCTGTGGTACGTAAGATTCGAGGCGATCTCGACAACATATTTTGGATTTACCTTATTAAACATTGTGAGAATTGGTCTCTTGATTATTATATTACTATAACTCCAGTGAAACGAAGTGAGAAAGGAGGTAATGGGATTTTTCGGGAATATAATGCTATGTACATAAATATGTACGCATGTATTTCTCCCAAATGGGTGTCAACATGTATTTTATATTTATTCTTTGAAAGAAAAAAAAATTGAAAACAACAGGAAAACTTAATTTGATCAAGAGGGTTGAGTTGAAATTAGCGGCGAGGAAAATAACTTTATTAAACACATTTCCAATTCAATTATTAATTCAACACATTTAGCGTTTAATTTTACCAGGGCCGACTGCGAATTTAATTTCTCTAGGGTATACAGGGAGGAAAAGCGTTTTCCAGTGCCGGATAAATTAAATATATGTTGTGCACCCTGAATTCCACAGCCCGGCCTCTAGATTTGAAACTCTTTCTTTAACTGGAGTTCATATTCATATTTTCTATGGAGAACAAAGAAAGGTGATGAAAACTTAATATCCATTTATTTATATTTGTTAAACCCTCCTAAATCCCTCTGTTTTCAAAACCTTTTCTAAAGTTAGTGCATTTTGAAAAATGTGATCAGTCTAGCAATATGTAAAGCACACGCGTAACAATAATATTTGGAGTAAAGCCGAGCCACACACTGAGACGCAGGCAACGCAGGGCAGGTCTGCAAAGTTCTTTTCAACCACTGAAATATACGAGACCGTGTGATGAGACGCAAGATCCACTAGAGTGTGGCCACGTGTGTCGTAGTACTACCTTGCTTTCCGTCTCAATTCGCACGGTATCATACTCGTACATATCTGCGATAGATAAAACTGTGCTGCTCTGCCCTTCGTCACCTGTATCTCAAGCCTCTCTAGAGTTAAACGTTAATCCCTTTGTTGATATACTCTTTTGTACAACGAATTAAACTTTGGTAAGTGTTTAAAGTGTGTGTTATTGATACTCGTAAAACGCTCGCGACCCAGCAGGGCTCATACGACTTTACGAATAGAGCCAAGCAACATGTTCAAATAACATTTTCTAGTTAGAGCACTGCATTTCCTATTTGAAGGAGCCATATGCCTCATTTATAACGTCGTAATATGATGACTTCTTATTGTACAGTGAAGAAAGTTTTAATACTGTATATAAGTAGCTATCAAATTGAACTTACTATGTAGAATCAAATTTAAATGGAGCAAAGTGGCTATTGAATCATATACTATTAAATTGCTTTGAGTTCCAATCTCTAAGTGATACAAATTTGAGCGAAATTCCCTATCCGTAATAGTTGTTCAGTTTGGTTCTAAAGCCAGAGAAGCATGAAAGTCATTGAAAGTCCTTGGTACGATAATTAATCTGTTAAACAGAATTAAACATTGACTGTCGGTTCAGTAATTCCAAACAATACCGTATTAGATAATAGAATTTTCCAGATGGATGGTCGTTGCATCGTTTATCTCATGAGCGACATGTTACATCCATTCGAAGAAGCTTCGTCTCTCTCTTCAGATCCTTCACTCCTACTCCGGTATTTTCTATTAAATCCTTCTCTCTTGTCTCTTTAGATATGAGAACTCTAGAACTTATACCCCTCCCAACCTAAGCTATTTGTTAAAGTGATCCTCCTTCCATTCTCATTTCTCAAAAGAAAAGAAATTGAGAAATACCTCAAGAAAAAGAATAAAAGGCAAGACAGTGTAATCTCAAATATATTTTAACGTCTGTTGGGCACACAAAGTAAATCTGAAGTGTTATTATTTTTAGTTATACTTTCATACAAGAAAAAAATTCTTAAAGAAATAAAAGAAAAACAAAACTCGTTTCTTTATCATATCAAGTTGAGTATAAAGTAAATTGAACATCTCGGTGTATTATTCAAAAAAATAAAAAGCTTTTCGAATGTAGAGTGACATTTATACTGCAATGTTGAAGAAAGTTTAGTTATGAACTTCTTCAACACCCTCTTTTGGATGTAAAAAATAACTTTTTTGCTTCAAAAGTTGTTGCATTTAATAAGCTTTCTAATGATAAAATGGTTGCATTGTTTGCTTAGAGTTTGGCTAGTAGAGAAGATAAAAAATATCTCAAAAGTCATTCAATAAAAAAATAATTTCATCTCAAATTTTCAAAATAGCCTCCACTGTGCTCCATGCTGTTGGTTACGTCTCTTATTTCCACAACTCTTTGTTTTATTGCGTCAAATACGTCGATTATTCGTTGGATTATTTCGTCTTTAGTGTCCACCACTGTATTATAGACAAGACTTTTTAAGTTCCCCAGAGATAAAAATCTATTTGAGTTAAATCGGATGAGCGTGGAGGCCAGTTAATAGTACCACCACGCCCTATTCACATCCCCGGATAATTTTGATCCATCCAATCCCGTAAATTTATGGAATAGTGTGCCGGGCAGCTGTCCATTTGGAACCACATGTCCCTTCTTACATTGATAGGTAAATCATCCATTAAGTATTGAAAATCATCATGTAGAAATCGAAGAAATGTATTACCATTCAGGCGTTCATGGAAAAAAGATGGACCTATAATGTGAGTGCCGATCATTCCTGCCCAAACATTCACAGAAAACTGATGCTGAAAGAAGTACGGCCGAGGAGTATGTGGATTTTGAATTGCCCACGTATCGTATGGGTGTTGTGGAAATTTACAGCCCCGGTTCGGGTGAAAGTAAGACTCATCGGTTCATAAAATCTTTAGTGCTATATTACTTTGGAGGAACCAATTACAAAAGTTCGGTCTACTAGGAAAGTCTTCTTCCATCAGTTCTTGTACTGGCGTGTCGTGGTACGGGTAAAATTTATTGTTTTTCAAAACTCTCTGAACTGTGGCTTTTAAAATATCTAATGTTCTAAAAGCTCTCCCAAGACTAGATCTTGAATTGTTGTTAAAATACTCTAGAACAGCCTCTTCAATGTCAACTGCAGCTGGCAAAAATATTTCACGACGGCCGGTTGGCCCAAGGTTTCCCGTTGCACAGCATCTTCTTTCAATAAATGGAAAGATTTGGTGGGATGGGTGAAGCTGATTTGGATATTGCCGGGCATATTCACGTGCTGCTTCCCAAGCGTTTTTTTGAGTCTCACCGAAATTTAGCAGCATATCTATGTATTAATCCAGGGCAATAAAAGAAATTAACAAAACAATATAAGTATATTAGTAATAACTGAGAGATTGCTTCTAAGTAACAGCGGGACAAACCAGGTATTTTTGATAGAGAGGCAATATGTCATACATTTGATTAGTTTTCTTTATAATAGGTAAAAAAAAACAATAACGTACAGTCTTTTTTTATTGTTAACAAACAGACACTGAGCCTAAGATATTTGACATATTGTTAATCTTCTCGTAACTAAACTGTAAGTAAACAGTAAATATCATTAGAAAGTTTATTAAATGAACCTACTTTTGATGTAAACAAAGTTATTCCATAACCATCCAAATTCAAAAGTTATGAAAGCTCAAAGTTAAATCATTACTTTTGATAAAATTAAATATTAATTTTTAGTAGAATGTATCACATTGAAAACAAACCCGATTTTATCGAACAAATAGTGCATTTTAATGTAAAATTATTCTTCTTTCGAAAGCCGTAAACTGCATATTATTATCTTTATTTAGTTGCCGAGTTATTACGCAATGCAAGAAAAAAAAATTAAATAACCGATATCTCAAAAACTAAGGTCGATAGACCATGGGTTAATACATTAATCCATTTTTTGTAGGAAATTTGATGAAGTATCACCCACTTTTCTGAGTCCGTTCTTAGCTGAAACACCCTGTACATAAGTATTTTCTTATGTGTGTTGAATTTTTATTTTTGTTGAGGAGAGTCTGTACAAGTTAATACCACCCCCTCCATCCAAAATCTAGCTATTTCCGCCAACAGACAGATCCTTTCATCAGTCAGTTTCCTACCACACAAATCCTTTTATCCGAAACCACTCCTGATAACTCTACCGGCAGTGCGAGTGGCCTCGCTTCATTATCTTTTTACCATTAATGAGTTCTGTCACTGGACAGCTGTCTTAAGTGAAGCCACTATTATAAATGATCATTATTGCTCATAACAATTAAATTGTTATGAAATTGTAATTTCATCCAAAAGACTTTAATAGTTCAGACTCTACGCGTTAAAAACGCACAGACTCAGGGGCTTGGATAGCAATTAAAATCGTATAGGAGAAATAGTAAACATTTTTTATATTATTTCTGTAAAAAAAAAAAAACCCTTTTAAACTATAATTATTTTTATATAATTTCATTTTTACTATATTAAACTGAAAAATGTATTCTTCATTCTCTTCAACGCATATGTTTTATTTATTTTTCATTCTAACAATAAAGTGATTTTTCCCCTTTCTCTTCTCTTTTAAAAACATCCAGTTGCTTTTTGTGCTTTAGACACAGGATAAAAGTTGAAGTTATGAGTTAAAATAGAAAGAAAAGAGATAGCAAAAAGAGTTAGCTAGTTTTTTTATTGTTATTGGGTGGCTGGTTATGTGTCGGGTCAAAGCCAGAGAAAACCTATGAAGAATATTTCCCCTGTAAGGTTTTTAGTAACGTTGGATTTACTTCTTTTTTTTCAAAAGCCAGGTAGACCTATATCGTTCGACTTACAAACCTCCCTTTCATCCTTTCCCTTTACTCTAGCTAGCTTCCCGGATATTTGTTTAGCTATCTTTTTGTGCCTGTCAGTTACAATTGAAAACTTTGCCAGACGTTTTTTCCCTTTTTTTTCAGTCAGTTTTCTCTACACTCAAAGTAGAATAAAAAAACTTTTCAGGCAGGCAGAGAATCTCATAGTTTTTTGTGCTTCTGAGTTAGACAAAAATTCTTTTTTCTTTTTGATAGTGGCTTTAGATAAAAGGGAACAGACAGGAGGAAAAAATCTAATATATATTCACAAACGAAGAGGAGATAAAGAAAAACTTTTGTAAACAGTTTAGATTGAAAATCACTGGCAAATGGTTCTAAGAAATTGTCTATAAAAAATATACATCGAGTTACTTTTAACGAAGTATCTTTCTGACATATTTAATTCGATAAATAAAGTAATTTGTCAATTTAAAGTTTCAAATGATGTTTCATCATTATTTACAAACTATCCTCATGTTTATCACTTTATAACAACAATGCTCAATATACGAGTAAGACAAGGTAAGATTATGTGCGTACATTCATCTGAATAAAAGCAAGAACGTCTCAGATCTCTGAGATGATGTCAGCCTAAACTAATCTAAACAACTTGAGGTTTCTGTAAGGTTTTACAAACAGTGTTTAAAAATAAGAAGAAAAACTTTAAGCAAAGCTAATGTAGTCTTATGTTTCTTCTCAGTTAACTTCTGCAGGTTTTTAAGTCTTAAGTCTTAAAGTTTTAATAGGTAAAACTGCAACGAAGGAGCCAGGGATCTTAGGATTATAACTTGGAACTCTAAAAAGGCTTCAGTTAGCTCTATTATCGCACTCTTTTAGCTTTTCTAAAGAAAACAAAGACGAAGAGTTTTCCATAACCCCAGCTTCACCTTACAAGACTTTCGTTATAAACTACGATAACAACAACTCGAAATACTAAAACATTGTAAGGCACCGCGCAACACAACCAATTTAAAGAAAAACTAACCAATTAACATCTTATTTAAAAAAAAATAATACTATACTTTTTTTTTATGCATACATAATTTTAACTCTTTTAAAACTTCAAAAAAAGATCATTAGTTTTATTATTATGAAAGTTAATGTAATTTAAAGTTGATGTAAAATATAATATTCAGACTTCTTATAATTAAAGAACAAAAACAGTTAAATAAATAATTTAATCTTTGTGGAATATAGCTATATTACTTGCATGTATCGGACGAAGATTTAAATACGTCGGATCCATTGTCCTGTATGCTATTACTGGATAAAAATTGAATTTCGAGAGCACGAGTTCGTAGGACGTTATAATAGACTATTTTTCAGGGTGTCCGAAGGTACCCGCATCCACTATAATCAGGCGGGTGCCTGATTAAGGTAAATAAGTTTTAGTTAATAAGAATTTTTCAACATGAGAATGAAAACTCAGTGATTTATTAGAAATACTGAAGCAAATGTCCGTAAGGCGTGATTTAGAAATCTTTATGCTGTGAGTATGCAAATGAGAAACACTAGGCTTTACAGTACTTTCACAAAACTATAAAGCACATTGAAACGAAACAATAGTGTTCTAAAAATGGACTTTCCCTAATGTATATCTATGTTTTCAAGAATATATTCCCCAGGTGCTATATAAACACAATGTTACATCAAGGTAATATAGCAATAATAGTACATTACGCGTCGAGTGCGGAAAGTAGCATTTTGCATGCGAGTGTGGAGTTTGCACCCGAGCGACAGCGAGGGTTGTAAAACCACACGAGCAATGCAAAATGCCGTTTTCGCACGAGTTGCGTACCGTACTTTATCTACGATTGTTAGATTTAAATTATAAATACAGAAAAAAATAAACTTGCTGTATGTAAGTTCGTATCTCTCTCTTGATAAAGATGTGATTAATTCTTGAGTTGTATTTTTTGCCTAATTAATTATTTCTGGAGGAGTATTATTCTCTACATTTTCGTCAAAGCCACTTGATTCATTCATTTTTTTTCACTAAAAACTCGATATAAACAGTTATTTTAATAAAAGAATAGCAAATTAGTTTTGTTAAATGTAAACAAACTCTCTAATCGTGCGTAAAGCTGAAGAATTCCTCTTCTTTACCGCACTAGTGTGGTAAAGAAGAGGAATTCTTTAGAACTATGAGACGCGCATGCGCAATGAATACAAGTACGTAAATAATCACTTTCTACGCATCTAAACAGAGATATAATGTTTATATTTCGTATCAATCGTAGATAAAAAATGTTTATCTACGATTGATAAGAAATAACTCCACACTCGCATGCAAAATGCTACTTTCCGCACTCGACGCGTAATGTACTATTACGTGCTTCCTCAGGAATTTCGGGGGCAGGGGCACGGTTTTAGCAACACACCTTAGGCCCTTAATAAAGGATATACAAATTGTAAAGAAAGTAAATATTTCAAAGTGCTTTTGATCTAATCGTAGCTATCATCCAGTCCATGGGATAAGGTGGGTGTCGACAATTCACAAACAAGAATATTTAATCGTAGTAGACTATTTTTCATGGTATCCGAAATAATGCATTCACTATAATTAGGCTCCCTGACGCTTAAGCTAAATAAGTTCACGTTCTTAATAAATACGTACGACTTTAGCGAAATATAAATGACTAAGATTTTAGTTTCTTAAATATAACTAGGAGGCCATATCATCTTAATGATACAGGGACGAAAGGAAGTCAAAACTTAAAAAAAAAAAAAATAAATAAAGAAAGAAACAACAAACAATATAAGACTGGTTGAAAAAAAAGGAAATAGAAAGTTAAGAGTTTGAGTCAGAAGTGATTAGATGATTGGAGAAAGACTAATCCTGAGCTCTGAAGGCTGTAATCCCAAGTTCGTGACAAGACTCAGTCCTCACTATAACATCTTTCAATAAGCACAGTATAAAGCTTGCTACTATTTCCAGACATGATAAGCCTTAGCCCTAAACTTTTATCATCAGATATCACAAAGTGTGTACAAACAGAGCTTAAGTGAAACCTGAACACATCATCCATGAAACTAGGACCATTATTTCTACCTTAACCTCCACAATAATAGTTTTATAAGTCCACGTAACTACCCTAAACATTTATAAAAGATTAATTACAACTTTTATTTACTAGGTTTTGTCTATGGAATGACTTCTTCTATTAAAATCCATTTAATTTAATTTAATTTGATATTTAATTGAAGTCAAGAACGTTTTGATCTTGCATCATATACCTAAACATTTTTTTTTTTATTTTACGAAAGCGGCTACTATAATATTCAAACAACAGATAATTATAAAATCGTATCCGAGAATTCGTATAAGTGTAACTAAATGCTTGTTCGTGCGCATGTTGAAGATAAACAAATGGGCACGCAGAAGTTTGAAACTAATTAGGTACCAACTGTGAGCTAATTATGGCCTACCATCAAATTTCATTAAAATCACATCAGTAGTTTTTAAGATATGTTGGTTCAAAAACATTGTGGACAGACACAAGACCAAATAGTCTGCCACTTAGTGTAGCACATAGCTTCATCACCTCTTATTTCGTATTTAATGACACGCCCTTAAAATTTTGCTAAATTGATACTCTAATTTAAAAAAATCAAAAATTTGTAAACAGATTTAAAAATAGAAGTCTTGTAAACTACATTTGATCCAGTACATAGAAAGTGAAACTTGTACACATTATGTATTTCTAATGGCAATACAATAATCAGTAATTACTTTTACAAAATCGTCTATAATAGCCGATAAATTATAGCGGTAAAATTTGAAAAACATTGCAAACATACATGTGAGGTTATTTCTGTTTACAATTACAGTTTTCACTTTCTTATATAAACAGAAAGTATTGTGAAGGCACGAAAATTCGATTTTGATGGATTTACATGTTTGGTTTTTAAAATATGTCTGTCTGTCATCTGTGCAGACACGGAGAGCCTCAACTACTGGACCGATTTTGACAAAATTTGGCATACATGTTCAGAGCAGTCATACCACGAGGCGAATTCGAGAAATGAATTTTAGCCCCAAATTTGGGGGTGCTACCCCCTTCTATTTTGTGCACGTTTTATAAAAGCCTGACTTAATTTTATTATTTTATAAAATAATATTTTGTATGTAATAAATAGGCTCTACAATGCTACTTGCAGGGTATTTATTCTTAAAAATTTAATAAATGATGTAATATAGTCCTGATTCTTTTCTATGAAGGCATTGGAAAAAAATTACTTGTTAAAGTAACGTGTTGCTTATGATAAATGATGAATAATTATTATATTTTATTGAATAAGCACTTTTGTATTTACATTTAAAAGTTTTCAAACAAGCTTTAAAAGTGTTAAGAGAGAGGTTATAAGATAGGTTATATCCTTAGAAAAAACGGAGGTTCTTACAAGCAAAGATATATTAAGGAGAGATATCTTAAAGCTAATTGAATTCAAGGAGACACTATGAATAAAATTTGCAAAGGGGGCCAAAGTACGGCTGAGGACGGGTAGTGAATGTCTGAAAGGGCTGCGAGTACTCCTACAGTGCCCTCTAGCAGGTAATCCATCAACTATGTAATAATTCAAACAAAATCCCTCTTCTGGATCTGACATCTCCTGCTCTTGGATTGATTGCCAGCCAGCTTTTCACTCGTATAAAAACCCCATCCCTTGCCGTTTACATCAACGTTTTCACTGCACCAGTCTAGGAAATTATCTGCTTTCACCTCTTGTGGAAATTAATAATAAAAGAAACGTTTAGAAAAATTGTAAAAAAAAATTTTTTAAAGAAAAAAATAATTGATTCTAACACTGTTTTTAAAGGAATTTAATGTAACTTTAGTTGTCTGTTTGCTTTGTAGCAGTCTGATGGTTTCATGGGTGTGGGTATTGGGAATGTTCTTTGTAAGGTTTACCATTCCTTGATATAGACCAAATTACATTTGTGTTCCTTCAAGTCTAGAACTGTTTATGATTTCATAAACTAACACACTTTGGCAACTATTTATGTGTTAAGACAGAATATTCAATATTTTACTAAATAATATTTGATTAATAACCAAGAAAAATATTTTATACGGAAGAAAGTAAAAAAAACGACATGGAATACGATTCTGACGATTTTGATTTTAAAAAATCCAAAATTTAGTCTATTTAAAAACTACTTAGTCCCTACTAATTTAGTCCCTGAAAAGATATCTGTAAACGCGAACGCTTACGGTGAGAGGCCGGTTTTGATTCTCCACCGGGGAGGAGTTATGTTAATGGCAAATTTCGATAAAATGTTTAATAATAATTAAACGTTACCACGATTAATCGAACTAATAAATGGAAAACACTAGACCAAGTAATTATGTACTCGTACATGAGAAATTTTAGTTCTAGTTGTTGAATTAGACAGAAATTTTTATGTTATTGGAATAACCTCTTGGTACTGTTTATAAAAAGGAAGACCTTTGCTTACATAGGTTAAAATTAACCATCCTGTTATCAATTAAAAATTCGGTCCGAGACAACTCAGACAAACTTTCTCATATACGAGTTTACAATTAGTTAGCACAGTGTTTTCCATTTATTAGTTTTCGTAAGTACATTTAATTATTAATGAACATTTCATTAATAAAACCCGGGCTCTCTCCGTCCGCGTTTTAAGCTATTTTCTCAGGAACTGAATTTTTCCCGGGAAAACGGCTTATATTATTAGATTCGTATTTAAATGGACTATACATTTTAGAATTTTTTAATCAAAATCGTCGGAACCGTTTTCGTGAAATCATTTTTTTTTTTTTTTTCAGAGTTTTTTGGGGGTGGCCCCCAAATTTGGAGCTAATAATTATTTCTCAAATTTCGCCTCGGGGTATGATTTTTCTGAAAATGTATGCCAAATTTCGTCAAAATCGGCCCATTAGTTTAGGCTCCAGGCGTCTACACAGACAGACGACAGACAAATATTGTTTTAGAAATAGCTTTTTTTGGACCTCAAAACGTGTAAATCCATCAAAACCGAATTTTCGCGCCATTGCAATACTTTCTCTTTATATGAGAAAGTAAAAAAGTTAAATTGATTTAATAACAAATTAAATCAAATAACCACCTCTAACCAAGAAAAATATTTTATACGGAAGAAAGTAAAAAAAACGACATGGAATACGATTCTGACGATTTTGATTTTAAAAAATCCAAAATTTAGTCTATTTAAAAACTACTTAGTCCCTACTAATTTAGTCCCTGAAAAGATATCTGTAAACGCGAACGCTTACGGTGAGAGGCCGGTTTTGATTCTCCACCGGGGAGGAGTTATGTTAATGGCAAATTTCGATAAAATGTTTAATAATAATTAAACGTTACCACGATTAATCGAACTAATAAATGGAAAACACTAGACCAAGTAATTATGTACTCGTACATGAGAAATTTTAGTTCTAGTTGTTGAATTAGACAGAAATTTTTATGTTATTGGAATAACCTCTTGGTACTGTTTATAAAAAGGAAGACCTTTGCTTACATAGGTTAAAATTAACCATCCTGTTATCAATTAAAAATTCGGTCCGAGACAACTCAGACAAACTTTCTCATATACGAGTTTACAATTAGTTAGCACAGTGTTTTCCATTTATTAGTTTTCGTAAGTACATTTAATTATTAATGAACATTTCATTAATAAAACCCGGGCTCTCTCCGTCCGCGTTTTAAGCTATTTTCTCAGGAACTGAATTTTTCCCGGGAAAACGGCTTATATTATTAGATTCGTATTTAAATGGACTATACATTTTAGAATTTTTTAATCAAAATCGTCGGAACCGTTTTCGTGAAATCATTTTTTTTTTTTTTTTCAGAGTTTTTTGGGGGTGGCCCCCAAATTTGGAGCTAATAATTATTTCTCAAATTTCGCCTCGGGGTATGATTTTTCTGAAAATGTATGCCAAATTTCGTCAAAATCGGCCCATTAGTTTAGGCTCCAGGCGTCTACACAGACAGACGACAGACAAATATTGTTTTAGAAATAGCTTTTTTTGGACCTCAAAACGTGTAAATCCATCAAAACCGAATTTTCGCGCCATTGCAATACTTTCTCTTTATATGAGAAAGTAAAAAAGTTAAATTGATTTAATAACAAATTAAATCAAATACAATTTTTTGCGAATTTATATAAAAACTTACAAACTTATTTGAATGGTAACACAATAATGAATGGCTAATATGTGAAAAAACATTTATTTAAAGGACTCAAGAGGCTATTTACCTCGACCTTTTCTAGTAAGAAACGTATATACATAATTATTTTATTTATGTATAATTCTCATACACCCATATATCTTAATTATTACATAAAGGTTTAAGTGTGATTTTTTATTTAAATGTTCACCCTCTTTATTTAAATGTTTATATATCTTTAAAACTATATTAGAAGACAGATGTGAATTAAATTTTTACTAAGTAGATACTTAGTTCGTCAGGTTATTATTTTAATTATAATCATTGGGGATAATTTACATCACAAAACCTCTTTGTGTCAATTTTCACGGCGTTCGAATCAATTGATTTATAAAGTAAATCATTTGAACTAGGGATAATAAAACATAAAAATGTGTTACTTAAAATCAATATAAGAAAATGTATTTATATACATGTATATATTACACGCTAAGGAAGATCCCCTTTAATGTTTAATATTCACTCTATACTGACTCCGTTCTTGTTGTTTTGTCTTTATTGTTTATCTCAGTACTCCAATTTTATAGAAACAAACACAATTATTATGTTTATGTCTACCATAAATGTTGATTTCATGAAATGTTAAGAGAGGCCAAAAAAAATGGTTCTTTATCTAAGAAGTTAGGCTTATGTAGTAAAAGAGGTCGTCGATCTCTTCTCCAAAATCAATAACTAATTTCATAAGAACTCAATATTATTTCATCTTCTTCTAAAGCATCAGAAATACTAGTGTCAATGGGAAAAGAAGCATGAGTAACATCACATATCGTTGCAAACCATCTAGCTAGAGACACCAAGGCCGCCGACCCTACAATTGCTTATTTTATTCCATTTTATCCTTCTCTGAGTTCCAACTCCCTCCCAAAAATATATATAACTTGACTTTTACTTCAATACTTTCATTCCCAAATATATTATTCTGTTCGATCCAACCGACCTCAAGTTAAATTAGGGTAAGTTTAAGGTAATTTGTCTGAAAATCGTGTGGAGGGGGAAACCCTTTCGTGGGATTTTTTTTTCCTCAAGGGTTGTGACAAATTTTTCTCCTAGTATAACCATTCCATTTACTGCATATTTTTACCTTTTCCCTCACATAGTTCTTTTTTTACATCTACTTTCAATTTGAATCTTTTTCTGAAATTATTTTAAGTTTCCCTTTCAGGAAAATTGAATAAAAAAAGAAACTAATGAAATGAAATAAAATTCAATGAATAAAATTACGGATAATATATTTATTTAAATAAAACTTTAGATATTTATTTCTATACCTACCAGTTATGTTTGCAGACGTGCAAGACGTATCAGTATACATGACTAATACTAGTATAGTATTTAAGTAGTAATAGCAGTATTTACAGAAAAATAAAAAATAAAGTAACAAAAATTCTACTTAATAATTTTTTTTCCGAGAATAAAATATAATGAGGTAAACAAAGTTTACCTGAGGTGAAAACTCACTGAAGAGTGGTATGTCGTCTTAGTGCAAGTGGATTTAATTATGCCTGATGTAAAAGTTAAATAAGAAACTGGATGTGAATAGATATCAGAAGAGGGTATTTATTTGGAATAAAAGTCCCTTTTAAATAGATTTTTTAATTACATCAAAGTTTTCGCCCAAGGAACCTGAGCTTCTTCAGTGATAATCTAAAAATAATAGATATAAATATAAAGATGGACAAGTAAATTAAGAAAAACAACAATATGAAACAGAAAATAACAAAAAGAGTGTGACAATAGGTTCTTACCAAGTGGTGAAGATCTAAGAATTTAGAAATTAAATTAAAATTAAAAAATGTTTAGATTGAGGTTTAAATATAAACATAATATGACAAAATCTAAAATACTTACACATAATGTCCGGACGGTTTGGATGGGAGAGGACAAGTGAGTGGAAATGAACGACATGAGACAACAAAGGCAAGAACGTATGGTGGGGATTTTTTAAGGGATCTACATGAAGAAAAAATAAGGTAATAGAGGTAATAAATTCTGAGTCCTGTTAATGTCCAAAACTTAAAAATATAAAAAACATGACAATAGGTTTGGCGTGTGGTACGGTGGGGTTATTAAAAAAAAAAAAAATAATTTGATGTAATAATAAAAAATTAAAGCTTTGATGTAATTAAAAAATCTATTTAAAAAGGACTTTTATTCCAAATAAATACCCTCTTCTGAGTTAGAAATTCGAAGTCCACTATACCTTTCAACAATGTGAATAGATATGTTCGTATTTTTATTAATCGACTAAAAGCAATGTACTCTGGAAATAATACTCGATACATTATGTAGATTATAAATGATTCTCTACCATGTAATGCAAGGTAGTAAATTGAATGGGCATTGTTCATGCCATTGAGCATGTTTGAAAGTAACACATGTTTTATTACTTCAATTTCTTACTTTAAAAGAGTATATGCTTTCAAGACAAGATTCCATCAACGTTTGAATTTTCGTTCAAATAAATAGAAATTTTATTATAAAAAGAAATAAAGAAGTAGAATATGGTAATTCATGTTATACAGGGTTTCCCAAATCTGGATGTCGAAATTCAAAGAGTGAATTTAGGCGTTCAAAACATTTTCTCTCCCCCCCCCCCCCCCCCCCCCTATAACGAATGCCTCAATAAATTTTCGTAATCGAGTTTTATCGATGTCTTCGATTTTATCAATTTCACATGTTTTGCACATTAAAATGCCTTAAATAAAGATAGAAAGGTGCGGTTGCATTAGTCAGTTATTACATGATACCGGAGTCAACTATGGTCAAAAGTGCCGTGACACCTCAAATGTTTATACGGCATGAAGATGTACTTTTTACTTTAAATCAAACTACAATTATCAATAACTACGGGAGACATACAGAGAAAAATAGACCCACGCACCGGGACTTGAACCACGGGTCTTCCTATTAATCCGTTATAGGTGCTCTTACCGTGGTTCAAGTCCCGGTGCGGGGATCTATTTTTCTCTGTATGTCTCCCGTAGTTGTTGATAATTATAATTTGATTTAAAGTAAAATTTAATCTTTCCGTAGTATGAATACTACCAAAAACTTAAAAATTTGAATGTACTTTTTAGTGTATGGGGTGATTCCCCCCCCCCCCTAATTGAGGATTTTGGGACCAGCTCAATAATTTTAAATGTAAACTCCTAGATATACACCTCATTTTAAAGGTCTTGATTAAACAATACGAACAGCGCAAACTTGAGTTAACTATCTCCCTATCTAAAACGGCGGCAAATCAGAAGTGGCCAAATTAAATAAGAAAATTAAAATCAAATTATAATTATTATTAACTACGGGAAACAGACAAAGAAAAATAGACTCACGGGATCCCCGCGCTGGAGTCTATTTTTAGATTTGGAGTCTATTTTTATATCCCCGCGCTGGAGTCTATTTTTCTTTGTCTGTTTCCCGTAGTTAATAATAATTATAATTTGATTTAAATTAAAATTTAATCGTTCCGTAGTATGAATACTACCAAAATCGTAAAATATGCATTTCTTATTGATTGTACGAGGTACAGGTACTAATTGGGTACTTTATAATGTTAAGCGTTATTTCTCGGTCTAGTTCTTTGTCATTAATGTTGACTTCTCAGACTTGTGGAAAAATTGAGGATTGATTAAAATTCGGGTCAAGGTATCATTAACGTCAGAGAAATTCATTCTCCTGCGTAGCTTAGTTGGTTAGTTAATACTGGAAATATAGAGGCCGGTGGTTCATATCCCCGCGCTGGAGTCTATTTTTCTCAGTCTGTTTCCCGTAGTTAATAATAATTATAATTTGATTTAAATTAAAATTTAATCGTTCCGTAGTATGAATACTGACCAAAATCGTAAAATAAGGAAATTAATTTAAGTGGATTTAGAGTAGGCTAGATAAAGAGACCTCTAGTTTGGGCGTTCTTTTTATTTCATCAAGAACTTTTAAATAAGGTGTCTCTCGGTAGAGATTTTCATTAATATTTTAGCAATCCCCAAAATCCTTAATTTCGGAGGCAGGAGAAGAGTTGCCCTATACAAAGTAATTAGGATGGTCCCAAATTTTTTTATTACCCTTATGTACTTCTTAGTGTATAAGGCAACATTATCCTACCCCCAAAATCGGAGATTTTGCGGGTAGCTAAAGAGTTTAAATAAAAACCCCTAAAGATTGGCACACCGTTCTGAAGGTCTAGAGTCAAAATAAAATAATTAAAACAGCGCCAAATAAAGGTATGTACTCTTTATCAATCCTATCCAAATTGGCGGCCGATTAACATAGAGGGTGTTTCAAAAATCAGTTTACCAAGTAAGTGTATTTGTTTGAAGCAAATAATAAATCAATTTTACTTATATTATAATTTTATTGAAACTGAATTAACACTACACATAGGTTTTAAACTTAGAAGAATTGTACAAAATGCTTTCCACTAATTTCAATGCCTTTTTCTCAGCGTTTTTTTACACATTTATTTTTATTGTTGTTTAAGGCTTCAAATTCTCTTGCGAAAAATTTCTCTTGCGTTTCATAAGTCAGTTTACCTCGGTAAACTGGTAAACTGACTTATGAAACACCCTGTATTTACTTTGGTAAATTTTGATTTTAGATAGAATTGAGATAGAGACCTCTAGTTTGCGCTTTTCTTATTATTTTATTAAGAACTTAAAAATGTGGTGTCACACGGGGTTTACAATAGAAACATCATTGAGCTGCCCCAAAATCCCAAATTTGAGGGAAGGGGCAAAGTTGCCCCTTACACTAAAAAATACATCTTTTTGCCTTATAAACATTTAATGATTTGGTTTTTTTTTCGCTAATACACAAAAGCGTTATTGAGGTGTCCTGACACTTTTGATTAACCGTGTATAACCATATAATATACACACACACACACACAAATATATATATATATATATATATAAATATATATATATATATATATATATACTATATATAGTATATATACTATATATATATATATATATATATATAAATTATATATACACACACACACACAACACACAATTTGTGAGAGACACCAAGAGATGTGCGGGAGACAAGCGGGACACAAACGAAACCGTTCCAACATTAGACATTACGTCATTAAGATGTTGGCTCGGCATTACGCCATGTCCTGGTCCTATGTGTCACGCTCGCGATGCACATCCCTTGGTGCCTCTCAAATTGTGTAGTCTATTGCAGTGTGCAAACACGGTATTATATTGTTGTTATATATATATATATATATATATATGCAATGTGATACCGTGATTTGCACACTGCAATAAGGAACACAATTTGGGTGTATATATATATTTATATAATATATAATATAATATATATATATATATATATATATATATATATATATATATATATACTAATATATATATATATATATATATATATATATATATATATATGATATATATATATATAGTGTGTGTGTGTGTGTGATTATAAAGTTGTTTAGAGGAAAATCGGTTAGTAAAACCGGAGATAGAGCGTAGCGTAGATTCTGAATAGGTGTGTATCTACATACCTACGCCTGCACGCCTACATGTCATTTTTAGGGATTAATTACCCTATATATAAGAACGAAGCAAGAATAAAATATCATAATGCTTAAAAGGTTTTAGGTTGTGTGTAATTTTGAATCTCCAGTATACTAAACTATAAATTCACTCGCTCTCTTAGCCCAAAGTTTTTATGGTAAGGCCTCTTTCTCTCTTTTCTATATAGAGTCTTGTTTTCAAATAACTCACTTTCTCTCCAGACTCATAACCACAGTTTACATGCGGTAAGGACAAACTCTCTCTCTCTCTCTCTCCTCTTTTCTACATAGAGAGTCTTGTTTTCAAATAACTCACTTTCTCTCCAGACCCATATAACCACAGTTTAAGCACACAAATTTTAATCACAATGTCTCATTTATATAGAGGGCGGTTTGGAGCCTTAACACCGTAGGGCAGTTTCAAGTATCCCCCGGTCTGTGTGTTCTAATTATTCTATCCTCACAGCAACAACTCCGAAAACTGTGTCCCCCTGCATCAAATCAACAAATCACCCATTTACTGTGGATCCCTCTCCGACTGTGCCAGATGCTAGAAGAGGGCGGTTAGCTGTTGGTCGAATGTTGTGAATGCTAAACTTTCCAGTCTTTTCCCCCACTCACCAATCCTACATCACACGGCCACACTTGAATTTTCAACCCTAACTGGATCAAATTATAAATCAAGAATAACCATTAATATAATAATTAAATTCTCACCAAAGTAATTAGGTTCACTCTAAATGAATTCCCTTTAGTAAATTTCACCAAAATCAGACTATGTATATTTAGGAGTGGCGTGCTTCATTAAAATTAACACTTTATAAAATGTTAACTAAGCATGATTTCCTAGACTTTAATGGTCTTCGTTAATAAATATACACTTTACGTACCTAATTTATATTCCTCACTAATACCAATAATTAAGGAGAATCAAAAGAAGTGAGAGGGTTTCAATCTTACTCCATTGAAAAATATCATTGTTTGCTTAATAATAAGAGCATAAAATCTAAGAAAATGTCCCGGACAGAATTTCTAATTTACCTTTAAACTTATAGATCGTTTAATCTAAGAATAATGCTGCACGTAAATCTTACAAAAAATGTTGATTTGACTATTTCTTAAGATTATTATACGAAGTTAAACAGTGTAAATGCGTTCAAAATAAACAGACTAAAAGTTAATCAATGAATCTACAATATCACAATACGAATTATCTTTGAATCATTACAAAAGATACTTCTTCAACAATGGTATTTTTGAAAGGTTTAACTTTTTTAAACGAATGCTTATATTTTACTTTAAACTTTTTGAAGCTAAGCTCTTCTTCTTTCCTTTTATTCTCTCTTAAGTAATAAATTAGCTATCTTTATATAATTAATAGATTTAATTGTTCTCAAGATAAAAGTTTTCTTTTCTTTCCAGCAAAGCTTAAATCGAATTTGGCAAAGAAATAAAAAAAATAATACAACGGAGCAGAATTATATAAATAATGAGAAAGTTGTATTTCTCTCTTTTTTTATTTCTTTTTTGAATAGGGCGGTTTTGGGCATGAAAGAAGATTTTTTAAGTTCTCAAAATCGATTTGTCCTGAGGGCGAATTTCCAGGGATTCATTGGCTCTCTTTTTTATTATAAAAAGCATTTTTTTATGTCTCCCTCCCGTAAAAAAGTAGTATTAAGTTTAAGTGTCAGAAGCAAACGGTCTATTAGAGATAAAAGAAGTAAAAGATAAGGAAGATCTCAGTCCATCGGTTATAAAAAGGAATACTAAGTGAAAAGCCCCAGAGCGGCGGAGTTTCCAAAAGAACTAGAGATGGCTCGGTAAACCTTCCATTTCTAGGCTGGCGGCAGTCCAACTAACCTCCTTCCCCATCCTACAGCGGTGATTAACTCGCTTCCCAGCAACAATGAGACAGACAATAAAGGCCAAGGATAGGGGTAAGAGGATACGGTCTGCTAAACGGTGCCTTTGCTTGCCTCATCGACAAACTTTGATAAGACTTAAGCCTAGGCAACTTAACACCGACCCTTTCATTATTTCAGTACCCTGTGGTGGGTTTAAGCAACATGAAACAACCTTGATGAAAGTTATAACAAGCTGAAGGGTCAACCTAGTGGAAAAACAACGTCATATAAGAGTTGCTTATCTAACATTCTCTGCTATGAAATGATATTGGTTTACAAATAATTTAAGCTTCTAGAATAGTTAGAAACATATACCTAAGCTGAGTTTTCGTTTGGCAATGGTTTAGTTAAGGAACATTGTAAACTTTTAACAATGAGTAAAAGTTGTATCTAGGTGAAATAGTGCCCTTATAATAATGATGTCTCCAATAAACATTAGGTTTTTCCTGATGTAGGAAAACGATGTAGGAGTTAATAATATATGTTTAAAAAATCGCTCGGTTAATGAAAACCGAGCCCTTATTTATATTGTATAATTATACATATTTATGGCGGTAGTCCTCATTCTCCGTCTTTGTGACCCATTATATTGGAAACTACTTTTGGGGGACAGCAACTTAATGGTTTGATTAGAATTAACAAGAAATTTAACATAAATTTCTTTAAAAAAAAAAAAAAAATAACATAAATACGAGTTTCAGGAAAAACTGAATTGGAAACTCTCCTTCTACACCGCCCAAATATTCACGAATACACAGTTCTTCGTGAATGTTGCCGACTAACCTGGAATATCGGTGAATGCGAACAAGCATTCGTTTGTGTTTGTGAATGTGCTTACCGCCGACCCCCAAAGAGCATCAAGTTTGCGAACGTTATGCGCGCTTGGTGTGTACACGCCCTAAATGTGTGTCCATGAGTGAAATATTTTAATGATGGCATAAGAAACAGATTTTTTTTTAAGTGTTACTTCTAATACTTCTAAAAATAAAAGATAAACCGAAGCAATACAAAACAAAATCAACAGCAAAGCCTTCTTTAGCCTAGATCATAGTGTCTTTATTGAAGCGAGCGTAGCGAGCTTCCTACATTCAACGAAATATGCTCCGTGTCTGTCTGTCTGTCTGTCTGTCTGTCTGTCTCTCTGTCTGTCTGTCTGTCAGTAACGTTCACGCGTGTGACGATAACTTGAGTAAAAGTTGACTGATTTAGTTGAAATTTGGTATACATGATCCTCTTACTAATACTCAGGCTAAGTTCGTTGGACAGCGTGATCCGTCCAAGAGTTCGCGCGCAACGCTCGCGTAAACGAGAGGTTCAAAAATTAAATTGGAATTTCAGGACGGGAAAAGATTCTATCATCATCTATTTGATGAGACGAACATTTTTTTGAAATAACATTTTTTAGTAAAACCAACAGCGACACCGCTATGAATTAATAAAGATCGCTAAAACTATTAAAGCGGGCCTAAACGTTTAAAATAGAGAAAACAACCTTTTTACCGATATCTTACGTTCTAACGTAACGATTTTAATAAAACTTAATAGACACCATCTGATGCACAATTGAAACAGGCATGCAAAATTTCAATTTGATACATGCAGTAGTTTGTTTGTAGCAAAGAGATACAAATTATAAATATTGAAATAGAGATGTGTGGTTACAGGAATAGTAAGAATGCGGGGTGGTTCCCTCACTACTAGCCACTGCACTACTACCAGACCCATTATCTATCAACTCATCCTGATTCACAATAATCTTTTTTTTCAATATTCAATACATATTTATTACTATACGCTCGCTTCAATGATAGAGCCACGCGATGCCTAGTTTAATACACCTGGAATTAGTGAAATAATTTGAAAACAATAACAGTTTCAAAAACCTTTAACTTTAATATTCTATGTGTTATATTTTATTGCAATAAAATAAAAAAATAAAGCAATTGTTAAACGGTGCATGAATCCCAGACAAATTTAGAAATAATGCAGTTTAAAGCAAATCGTCACATAATACTGAAGAGAGGAAAAACGGCTGGGAAGGAGATTTGTGGTGCTATTATCCTTTAAACACAGTACCTATTTCAATAATTGTATTCTTCTTCAAGAAAATTATTATATAAGAGATATTTGAAATGGTTATTCTACCCTGGATGTCAGTGAAATGATGTGAAGGGAAATTATATGAAATATTAAAGCAGAGTTTTGAGCCAAAAGTACTGTTACTAAAATGGTTTGGTATAATTTGTGGGCTATCAAAGAAGAAAATCTCAAGGATAATTCATTATAGTCTCTTTTAAGACAATAACTGTAGTAATAATGGGGACGCAATTTTATTGGAAAATTAAGAGAAAATTGTCACTTAGGAGATTATTCATGTACAATGTCTGAGAACTTTATTATAAAGCTACTTTCAACAGTAATTTCTGTTATAATTCATCTTTGGTTTGGAAAATTATCAGAAAACTATTAAGAATAGATTTAGATACGGATTTCCTTTTGTGGCCTTAAGCACTCGTAAAAAATAAATCTCGTTTTTCCTGCAATACTTTAATTCCTACTTTTGTTATTGTTGTTATCAAACTAAACTCATATTTTATTCAATACAAAAAACAATGATTATTATTAAAAGATTTATCACATAATTGAACAAACATTGTAACCATGTAGATGTTATATGCTACAATGTTTGTTTAAATGAGTTTTATTATGGTTTACATCTTTTACTAGTCACTGCCGTTTTTAATATTAAATAAAATAGATTTTAGCTCGAAAATCTAGCTTAAATATTTTAAAAATAAAACCTTTTATATTAGATCAACAATCAACACGCAGCATTGCATCATAAGAGGTATTTATAAAGACCGGTCAGTACTAGAGGTAAAACCTGTCTTATCTCTCAGAGATTCGAACCAGTTATAGCGGTGTTTGGATTTTGGTTTCAGGTAGAGTCAATCATCCATTCAAACTTATCAATCCTAAAGGAGGGAGAAAACAAAATAAATATAATCATTTAAGTACAAATACTTCTTCCTTGTTCCTGTGTTTAAATGTAATTATAATAATTTACTAAACATTTTTTAATACAAGCCACGCCTTTCAGTCAGTCATCCTCAAGACAAATCATGTTAAATGTCATGTTCAGATCCAAACAAACTAGATCACATCAAATGCACCGGCTTGTTAGTGAATCGTTATATCAGAATAAGCTTTTGACATATTGCAATTTGGTCATTCCAACTGTCTCGTACCAAGCTCGAATGACATTTGAGACCAATGGAAACCAATTACGATGTATTCCTCATTAAATTCACTCTGCGGTATTGTTCCTCGGGCCGAAATATTGGCCACCTACTGGCCCCTTTTCATAAAGCAATCATAAAGGTAACTCGAAACCAATAGGATTAGTTCCAGATGAAATTAACTGTACTGCTTTCAAAAGAACAGAAGGCAATAATTGTCGGTTTCCATTGTAGCGTGAACGTCTTCGTAACCCTCTAACGTAGTCAATTTTCCACTAATTGATTTTCGCATCAGGAATGAACTTATTGACATCTTTAGTTATCAAAAGGCCAAAGTGCATAAACCGCTCTAATTATTATACGAGTAATAAATAATAAATTGATATTGTATTTAATGTCGTTTGATGATATCGGGCGATTTAGCCGAAACTGTTTCACCGAATCGCTCTTGCAACAAGTAATGAGTTCAATAAATTTAAAACAAGTTTAGTGGAGTAACCACAAACTCTACCCCCCCCCCCCCCCCCACCCTCTCCCCAAGAGGGTTAGAGCTTAAAACTCTAGTTCAAGGCAACTTTATTGAATACTAATAAATCAAATAATTAAAGATATTTACGATTAAGAGGCTTAATACATTTTTCAACAAAATAACTCAACAATCAACAATTTGTTTTATAAAGTGTTGATTAAGCAAGGAAAAAGTAACTCTTGAATTTCATACAATGTTATGACATGTATGTTCTACTTAATTAATTCTTCAACCCATGTATAATTCAATAAATATCATGATAATAAATGAAAAAACCTAACCATAAGTTTAAGTAAATCAAAAGGAAGACTTTTATTAGTTAATAGAACAAGTCGTCTTTTTGAAATTAGGATGGATTATTAATTAGAATGTGCCGTTAAAAATGAGCATAAGGTGATTTAGTAGTAAATTTAATAGTAAAAATATGTAGCTGTAGGTATTAATTTAACTAACACCTACCATAAAAATAAAATTTAGTTCATTTTTGGTTTTGGGCAGAGTGATATTGTTTTCTCTGGAGAATGGGATCATACTCCATTTAAAATAAAAGGTATTGTACTCATATATTGTTAAAAAACGAAAACTTTGGCTCTTCCCTACGGTTCGGAAAATAATGCAATTTGTTAGAAAAATAATACATGCATTTTTTTCTAGAACTCTAAATAATGAAGTGATGATATGTATATTAATAAAAAATCAAAAAAAAATCAGATTACTCTTGTTCTCAAAAGATAGTTATTAAGCTTTAAGTTAAAGCTTATTTGCTAGAGAAATAAAGAATAGATCTATTTCTAAAAAGAAATAGAGTCGAATTAACCAATATGAATCGTAATGATAAAAATTAGGTACCTGTGGGAAATCTCGCTCCCCGGAGATGTGGTCGAAGTGAATAAAGTACGTCCTGCCTCCTTTAGACGCGTGAAGAAAGCCTAACTTGACAAGAGGCGCGGCCGTGTGACCGTCACTCAGCACCTCCAGCGTAGCGTCCCGTAGACTAAGCTGGTTTTGCTGAGCTCTCTCCCAATCCGTGTACTCGTTCTTCAGCGTCGAAAAAATCTCGTTTAAATGGAAGTAGTAGGAGTTTCTTACATAAGTGCGGAGGATACGGTCCCTTCGCGTTTCGTTGAAACCGAACTCGAGATCCTGAGCGGATAGATCGAGGTAGGATTCAAGAGAGGTCAGAGAAAAGAGAAGGTCTCTATCGGCGAAGTCCGCCAATTCCCAGCCGGGACCACGTGTCGCTGTCAACCCGGCGTCGGGTACTTCGCCCTGAGCTAGAGGCAACACAGCACCGTCAGCGAAAGGAGCAAACCCGGGAAGGAACCTAGGAGGATCCAGCTTAACTTCCATTAGAGACTCTAAGGACTTGGTCCTGAGGCATGGTGCCAAGTCTTCCTCAAGGAGGTCACCGTGACACTCGGTCTGCTCGGCAACCCTCCTCTTGACTACTAGCGGCTCTCTCTGAACAGCCCATGGGCTCAATCCCGAGCCGCTAAGTAGCACTACCCTCTGCACCAACTCTGTAACAAAAACACCCCAACATTAATATAATGATGTAACAAAATCACCAACAATCGGCTAATTATGACAGCATTGAAATTTCATCAAATCAAACAAGTAGTTATTAACATTAAAGGTTATTCTCAAAATGTCGAAGGACTGACCGACCGAACCATGGAAATACAAGAGAAAAAAATGAAATAAAAATATTTTAATTAACGAACACAATGCTGCCGTACCTTCGGTAAGTTCAGAAGCAAAGGGGGGGGGGGGGGGGGGGGATAAAAAAAAATTGTTTGTAAACGCATAAAATCATTAAATTGGCAATGACAAACGAGGAAGCTTTGTGCTACTCTTATTGACAGACTATTTTTATTTCTGCTTATCATTGCAGGTGAGTTAAAAAAATAAAAAAGATGTCATTAATCACAAAAATATAAAATTAACAAATCACGTATGTATTTCCAAATAACATCTTATTATGTAATGTAACATATTATACAATCTACATTAAACCATTTTTATGTTATTTCTGCACAGAAAAATACAAATAATGGTAATTTTAACTGAAAAACTATTTTCTTTTTAAAGTCCTTTTTAAGTAAAATGTGATCTAAAAAAGAACAAAACAATAAGATAAAATACAACTGAAGCAAATATTCAATTATAAAAATTCTGTTCTAGGAAAATAAATGCTACTTTACTGCAAGAAAAGAAATCCTTGTATTGCAGACTTAAGTCCCATTTATTGAATTTATATTTAAGAAAATGTTTTTTCTATAAATAAAAAGTAATTCCTTGCATAGGATTCGAATAAAACTAGTTCCTAGACCTAGTTTCATCATTCGTTATTTAATTTGAAGTAAAATTTATTATTCAGAGACTGGAAATCTTATCAATTCAACTTTCAATGAAGCCAAACAACCTTGCCCAATGTTATTGATTTCCGATCGTTATTTTGTCCGTTGGTATTATGCTATCAAGAATAATATTTAAATGTGTTTACCATGATGTAATGAAAAGAAATATAGCATTATTGTCTTTATAATACGTTTAATACATCAAATATGTAAGTTCATTCTTAATAATTTAATATATTACAAGTATGAGAGATTCAGTGTTCAGGTTAAACAGTCTGGTTCAAGGTCGAGGTCCCTTCGTCTCTATAACGCCCAGCTAAGAATAAAGGGTAGTGAAAAAATAATAAAAATCGCTTCAACAAGCTATATGACCAGCGTCGGCGATACTGCTTTCAACAAAGATATTAGGAAAATAAAACTATAGATTAACAGGATCACGATAAGCTCAGCTAATAAACTTAAATTAAACCTGAAAAGTCTAGGTGTTCTCTTGGTTGTTATTACTAGAATTCTATATATACTCAGTATATCAAAGGGTAAAGAAACTATCCACCAGTAGGGCAAAATTTCGAAATTTCCCTAAGGGCGGCACATTATCAAGGGATATCATAGACTGACTACATTTACTTTTATTAATTGGATTAATCTTATTACATATATTGTCGCTTTAAAACTTTGTATTTTGAATTTAAATTTTAATAAATTTAAATGAGAGGGCGGCATCGGCAGCCTCCTTAGTTTGCCCCCTGACCCACCTGTGCGTTACGTCTAATTTTATAATGTGAATTCTTATTAGAATTAATTTTGCAGCTAATTTAAAGCTACTCGAAGAAATCCAAATTCATTTGGAGTTATAATTTTATTGATTTTAATTAATAAGAAACGTCTAATTTCTATTTTAGATTAAAAATTCGCTTACAATTTGAGAATGCCTCTGATTACAGCTTAAGCTTACTAGGAAAATAATTAACACAAGTTACACCACATGCCGAAACAATGTAAAGTAGTATAGTAGTTCCGACCAAAAAACTATTTAATAATATTAACATTAATATTTTATTATTAAAATAAAAATTAAAATACTATTTGTTGCCGACAAAAAAAATAAATTGTCAAAATGATTATTTGGATAACACGTTGAGGAATAAAAAGCTGATTGAGGAAGCCGATGCTAGTGCTTTGCCCTTGCCTAGAGCCATGCATCACCGGTTGAAGCATGCAGCTCCACCGCCATTAACATGAAATGAAAAGCCCCTCTCTCATCTATCATCTCCTAGGAAAATGGAAAACAGCGATATTTCACCTTTGACTTTTTCAAAAAAAAACAATAAACTACTGCAGTGACCTTTCCTCCTTTAGTTTTTTTTATGCTTCTATTTTCGTCCCCGTCAAACAAAGAAGGAGAAGAAAATCCCGTGATTTTAGTTTAAGAGGAAGGTCTAAAAAATACCGCTGCCATCTGCATATATCTAAGTATAGTCGCTACTAATACATATAATAAATATAAATATGCCGAGGTGCGCAATCGCCAGATACAAAGGGTCTGTAGGCAATTTATTATAGTTCTGTGAAGTAATTGTATATAAAAAGAGAATTGACAGGCAAATGAAGACTAAATATGGCAAGCTTAGGAACAAACTTGTTGACAAGTCACTAGACAAAACCGACAACCAACTTTCACCCATGGACAGTTAACCTTACGAACATTAGATTTACAACTTACGAACTAAAATTTCCCGACAAATGACTTAAACACAACTTTAACAAGACTAAGATTGACAAATACATTGAACGACTAATCGTAGACACAGAACTGGCAATTAACAAACTACCTTTAGATATACAGACACACGCTAGACATACCTCATAAAGTACGGACAAACTTAGGCAAAACTAGCCGACAGAACACAGATCATAAGACATTAAAAGAGACTAGGAACAAGATAAATGACCTTACTATTACAAAAGCAGACAAAGGAAACGCAACAATAATTATAAGGACCACGGACAACGGACACAGTAGATTTCATTAACACGAACGGTTATAAACAACAACAGAAGAAAGACGTGACTAACAAATATCAGACTGACATACACAACGCTACAACTCGCTCACCTTTGATAATTCTTCCTAAAACTAAACAACAACTCCTTAGCTCTAACCCTTCCTTCTTTAAAATCTTTACCTAAAATTGATGAACCTGACATTCCTATCAGAGCAATAGTTAACTACACACAAGCAAATAAACTTTGCAGATCTTGACGACAAACACACTTCAAAAAAATAGCCCGAACTAACGACCTTAACGACTTGACTCTATAAACACACATTGCCGACTACCTGTTAAAGAGATTATAAACTTACTTGATGAAGACAAACTTTTAATTAACCACGACCGACAGACTATACAACTAATAGATTCACTACGCACCGCTTTAAAGCAGGACTACTTCAGTTTCGACAGACGGTTTGGGAATGGGTCATCAAACTTCCTTCATAATGGCTGAGGTATTCATGCAGTCACTAAAAGATCAGTATGAGCCAAAGCTAGCGGAGGTATTTGGAGTGGCTTTTTGGTAATCGAATCTGAAATCGACCAAACGGACGACATACTGACGTACATGAACCACATACACCCGAAGATTAAATTAAATTCTCTTTAGAAAAAAAAAACCGACGGATAACTCAACTTCACTGACTTAACCTTAACACTAGCCGACGATAAACTTATATACTTAAAAAATCTTTAGGAAACCTACAGCAACCGATCACACAATACATGCAACATCAAATCTGTGATACACCGACTCAACTCAACAACACATCTCTGACTCCCGGCGACTACCAAACGGATTTGACACAATAATTGAATTGATCAATACTGTTCAAATACAATTAATGTCCAAATAAGAAACTTGGGAATAATAACAATAAGTGAAAAGCAAACTCAATCTATAACAACAAAATACAAAACACCACGTTTATAACACACATAACTTCTGAATGAATAATGCACTCAATATAAAATATTTATTTATATTTTTACTAACAAATTACTAAAATTATTAAAGATATCTTCTATTGCATAAAAGAAAAGAAGTAACTAGGACAAATCAAGAAAAGTAGCTAGTCTAATCTAGAATGACTTCAATAATAAAAATAATATGGATGTTCAATGTATACATGACACTGCAGTATAGCCAGTGACTCTACTATTATTTTAATTAAAGATCTACTAATCATTGAACTTATAACAGAATTAACAAATATAAACATATTATTTTATAATTAAAACGTTTATTTATTAAATATTACTTATTAAACTATAATGCATGATGTTATAAGATAGAGACAATAGTATAAACTGTCATTGCCAACATTATAAAAGTAAAAATTTTGCTGCCTAGGCACCAAAATGTTTTCTCATTTTACCGCCTAGGCAGTAAAATCACATTCCTCTGCCCGAAATCAGTTCAATAATGCCTCATTTTGCTGCCGCAAGTAGATAAAACTAATTTTCAGCCCCTCGTTTATTTGATGATATCATATTGTACTGAAGCTTTCCAATATGTATCTTGTGTTTGGGTTATTATACATAACCGCTAACTTTCATGTTTTTGTGTTGGGTACTTTCGGAGGTCAGGTGACAGAACAACAAATAGACAACAGACCAACGCAGGAAATGATAAGCGTTCTCAGTTTTTCCGAACACCGAAAATAAATAAAAAATTTTTTTATTTATTTAGTGTCTTCAATTCTAAAAAAATTCTATATTTTAGATGCACAGCAAACATGATTTTGTATTTTTTCTAATAAGTGTCTATAATATTTTTCCTTACCCTTTTTAAATTTAGTCCTTCTTAACTCAAAACAGGACTTATCAGTTCTGTTATGAGTTATGAGTTATCTATCGATTGGCTACTTTTTTTGATGTTTTAAACAGTTTAAACATGTCTCACCTCTCTAGATCGCGAACGAGATTTGATAATGTGACATTACAACACATACATTAGTTTTATGCGATTGAGAGTAGGATGACATAATAAAAGTAAATATAGTAATGCAGTAAATGATATAATTTTTTTTCTTTATATTATAGTTAAATAACTGCATGCTGAACACAACAAAGCACAAAGCAGGTCATTGAAAATTTATAACTAAAATATAAAATGACAGACCATAAAGTTGACTTTAATTGTTTATTATATTACAAAGAACGATAAGATTAATGTACATGGGGCCCCAAAATGATAATAAAATAACGATAATTCTATCTGGATAAAACATTTTTGAAAAGTATTATATATTCCTTCCATTGTCACAGAGGCACTGGAAGTGAATAATATTAATAAAATAATTCAAAACGAAGGATAATTATATTAAGAAAATGGCAGGGTAAAGTGGAAGAGAAGTCAAGGTTTTATAATTAATGGATAAAGTGGAAAGCGAGGTTAGGTTGGGACTCAGGGACTCACGTCCGACCCTAGCTACCATTAAACCTTAGCCAGATATTAAATTGTCTGCTGCGACGAGAGGGAATGTATAGGCGTACACAATGTCAAGTCTAAAGTCAATAATACTGGGTACGCAATTACCTTTCTTAGTAGTATAATGGGAACCAATAATTGTGAATCAACTGCTGGAAATTAACAAATGTGCGGAGTTCATTCCCGCAATACAACAGAATACTACTGCTTTAGTTTCATTCATACTTAAAACTTGTCACAATGAACTATAACTTCAAGCTGAATTGCTCCTAGTTAGTAGATTTCAACAAAGAATAACGAGGAGATCGTCTATGAAAATGTAATTAACTTTACAATTTAGTTTTGATTAGATATTATGGTATTATAAAGTAATAACATGTAATGCTAAAGATTGTGCAAGAGTATTGTTTGCTATAGATATGCAAGGAATAGTAATTATTCCAATTATAAGAATAACTAAACCTGATCTCTTCCTTAAATTAGAGAATTTGTTTGTTATAGCAAATTAACGATTAGATTTTAATTACCTTTCACAACTTCTTTGCTATAAAGGTAAATTTCAGATTAATGCATCCAATGAACATGGGCTTTAAGATATGAAATATTTATAGATGTAAATTACAGATAAATATATCATAAAATTAACCTTAGCCCTTGAAATGCCCTAAATATGTCGCTAGAGATTCGAAATATAGATGAATTTTGAGTTAAACTCATCATTATAGAATGTTGCTTCAACAGAGAACCACAATTGCATAAAAATATGCTACAATGCTTGACAATATATATTAAAATTTTAAGATATGTGTGAAAAAGAATTAAATCAAAACCATAAATAAAAACTTCGATGAAGGTAATCTTAAAGGATTTGAAGGCTACCTCCCCTCATAAAATAACACGGTTTATTGTGACCTTGCCCTTCTCAAGATATTAAAGTATTCATAACCGGCACTGATGAGGACGGAATAAAGGTATGGAAAGTTACTTTGAGAAATAAAGGATTATTATTTTATGTGGAAATACAGTTAAAATCTTGATACAAAATAACGATTTGTTTTTTATTATACTTTTTTCCCCCTAAATTATTTACCTCTTTTTACTATAGTGGTGGTGAAAATTCGATTTTGAGATGGGGTAGATTTAAACGTTTAGGAGAGCCGTAATTAGAAAAAAATATGTGTGAGACTCTCACGCATTAAAAGTGAAACTTAAGTTCTAGAAACAGTCGATTTCATGCACAGCTCTCTTGAATGGAAAGAAATAGTAATGTGGAATTAATTTGAAAAATACAATATTTTCATAACATTTTCCTAATTTGGTGAATCAGAGGTCGATGGATCGAGACTAGTACAAGTGAAAGATTTTTTGAACTGCCGACTTAAGCCGGCAGTTGATTTACCCATAAAACATCTTTCACTTAGGTCAGTCTCGAATCACAAACTTCGATACATGCAATTTCGTTTCATCCAAACCAATTTACTCTACCGCGACTAAAAAAGTTTCACATCAAAAAGTGGATTTTAAAAAAGTCTATCAGTCTTCTGAAGTCTGTTCTGATTTAGATCAAATTTGGCAACAATCATACCCTGAATCAAGATCGCGAAATTGATTTTAGTTCTAAATGTAGGAATGCAACCCCCCAAAAACTCTGAAAAAATGTAAAAATAAATTATTTCTTGAAAACAATTCCAACGATTTTTATTTAAAATAATTAATATAAAAATACCATTTTATTGTTCTTGTTCTTGTTCTTTTTTTTATTTCTGTATTCATCACCTTAATGGTTTCCATGTGCAAAATTTGGAGAAGATTGAAAGACGGGAAGTGGCTCAAAATTGGGGTAACGGAAAAGTGCGATGAAACTTACAAAGCAAAGTAATATAAGACCAGTAAAAAATATAAAATGCAGGCCATGATTCAACCATAGGTCACTTTCCCAGGAAAAATCTAGTTTCTGAGAAATTGATGAAAAGAAATTTGATTTAGCTGAAAGTCAAAAACGATAAAACAATCGAAATATAAACAACCACCTGTTAAAACTGTTTAAATATGTTTAATCATAAAATGATCTAATTATATTATCTGGGACATAATTCAGTTTACTATGTAATAAGAAAGTTTTTTAACCAGTTTTTTCGAGCGATTTAAAAAAAAATAAATAAATAAAAGCAACGAAAACAAAGACCAAAATAAGTGCCTTTTATTACTTTAAAGACTTCTGTAACAATTTACTTTTAACAATAAAATAATATACATACTTATATACCCATAGATATAAAGGTGGACTTGAATTAATACAATTAAAAATACCTCTAGGGTTGTCTTAAGTTGAAGGCCTTTTGAATACATTTTATAATTCAGTGTAGGAAAAGGCCCAGCTGGTACTAATTATTCTGTTAGGAGCCGGGAGCTATAAATATAAGGCTCAGAGTCGAAGAAAACACCGGCATTTCTCCACTCTTTGTTCTAAATAATTCAAGCCGAATGCAATTAAGCGCAAATTAAAGAGGGTTAAGCCGACTTTACAAGTTCTTTTCTAAAAACTGAATCTTCTTCAGTCATTAGCTTCGAGCTTTAAGTCAGAATAAAACCTGAGAGCAAACTCACTATTGTACTAACTTAAAAAAAGTCATAAAAATATATTTTCCTTTAACCCAAGATGTTTTAATTTCTCCTTTCTCCCTAGATAAAAGTAATATGAATTGTTAAATAATAACATTTTTTTTATTTAATTCTTAAACAAAGAGAAATCTTTATCCGTTCTTTATCAACAGAGGTTTATAAAAAATAAAGAAGGGTATAAAAACAATTTTACAAGTTAGATTAATAATAAGAGAATAAAAATTAACATTTCCGTTTAAGTTTTTAAAATAAAAGAGGGATTTATGCTAGAATTTGCTTTAGTAGTGCTTTTAATTATTTAAAATTTCCCCTCTTAATTTTAAATTAAGTTTTTTATGTTATATAATGACCTAAAGCATAAGAGAACTTGCATAAATTTTAAGTGTACTTTATTAAAGAATAAGAATAAAAAAAAAAAATTATTACATTGAAAATAAAAGGTTTAAAAATTAATTAACAATGTCATTGTTCATAAAATTATTAACAGAGGATAGTTATACTAACTTGATTTTATATAATAGAATAATAGAAGTACCAGGTTTCAAATTCCAAAATCTCTTAGTAAATGGTAAGAATGATTCCAGATGACAATCTAAGAAATACTAATAAATCTTTATAAAAATTACAATACATGTTTCCTTTATTGCTATAATTTTGTCATGCATTAAGGTTCTTATAAACTGGAAAATTATAATAACCATCATTTAAGTTATGATTTAATTGATTGACAGATCAAATATCGAAAATGGGGGTGGTTAGAATGGGGCGTACCTTAAGGAAATCAGATGGAGCAATTGAAAAGAATACTTTGGAAGGGAACCTACAGGGTTCTAGAGGAGGGGCAGGCCGAAGAGGACTTGGCGACGAACAGTGGAAAAGAGGGCTGGACAAGTTGGAAAATTCAGGTGTGAACTCAGGGACCTGTTTATGGATCGAGATGAGTGGTGAGTTCTCTTGGATGCCCTATGCTCGTAAGGGAGCCAAAGGAAAGGAGTTAAAATCCAACTTTTAAATGCAGGTTCTTTATTTTTATCTTCTATGAACGTATCTAGATCATGAATGAATGGAAGCACTAAATGGTCGATCATAGTGTCTAATAAATCAATTCTTTCTTTTTTGCATTTTCGATAATTTGATCATCGTTACTTATTTAGTATCTAATCATTAGAATAACATAAATATGAATGAGCAGGTATATAGAGCTTCCAGCTAATTAAATATTATTTCTGGAAAATAGGTCTGCTTCGCCTAATTAATAAAGTTGATTGATTGTTAAGGTGTTATTTTAATCGGAGCACATAAAACTATTCTGCTTAAATTTTGAGTACGCTTGTTGTTTTAAATGATCATGGACTACATTACGGAATATAGTAGCAATGCATATTTATCGATAATATGAAAAAATATACTTAGTGTCCACTCGGCAACTATAGATTAATAGGGGTTGACCCAACATGTGAAACCCAATTTTCTAAAGCCCCCCGCACACGATCAATATTATTGTCAATAATATTATTGAAAATAATATTGTCAATATGCAATTCAATAACAAATTTTCATCAATACTGTTTTTTTATATCAATACCAACTTCGCACACGGTCAATAGTATTGACAATACCTTTTTATATTGACAATACTATTGACCGTGTGCGGGCCGCTTAAGACGAGTATTCTATTTAGACCTAATCTCTAGGGTGTTTCTTCTGAGTACCATGTAATAATCATGGCTAAAAGTAAGTACTACATTGAGTAAGTAGTTGAATAGAAATATATTAGGTTATTCTACCTGTTTAAATTTAATAAGAAAGATATTGAGAGTTTAAATTGAATGATAAAACTTAAAGAGATGGTAAAAGTATAATCTGAAAAGAATATGTTAGCTATCAAACAGACAAAGGTGGGTGGGTGGATTTATAAGAGCAACAGTTCCAGTTGAATTTCAAACGTGAGAGAGTGATAAGTAGTTCGTTGAAAGCAAGAAGGAGGTCCAATTAGAGATAACGGTATGGTTGTATCCAAACAGTCTCCTGCATTTACACAAGAACGAGCATCTCACAGAGCGACTAAGGTTTACATTGATATGTAAGGGATCAGGTTTCCACACTAGAGCCAACAGGTGTAAGAAGATCCACACATGAAGGGACTCATTTAGAGAGGGTTCTCTAACAACCCAAGGCTAGGATCATTCGAGCAAGAGGAAACTGTGCGGAAAGGTGATTTCACCGACTATTCAGTTACGAAAAGGAGACACATAGTTGCGTGAGTGAGTCGACTTACGATGGTCCCAGAAGATACTTTCAGTGTTCGATATTAAACAGTAATGACCTGTTAAGGGCTTCCTGTTACCAAGGTAAACCCAAATAAAACGAGGAGAGGTAACGATAATAGCGAACTACCTTAATCTATATAAGAAGAATTTAACCACGAGAGGGAAATCAGTAATTGTCTTCTCTTGTAATGGAACCTTTCATTACTCTTATAAACCATTGTTTATCCAATGAAAACCTTACGATGGTTTCAACGTTAGAGAATAATGGTAGAAAATTGGTGATAAGAATTTTACCGGGGACAAGGGAAACTTCATTAAGGAACAATGTAAAATAACACCTTTAACAACCTAATGAAACTTTACGGTTATGAAGTTATAACTTGTAATTTCACGCTTCTTTTTGATATTATACTTTGGAACGGATTAAATATCCCAGGTTTAATTAGCGCAAAGCTTTTCGATGTTGTAGAATCAACAGATATTTTAAGGGTCCTTTAAACTTTGATGGACCCAAAACTGGGTTTCCGTGCCTTAAACTAATTTTAAAGCTGTTTATTATGAGCGTTCTTGAAATCACTATATATCCACATCATAATTAAAATCATCTGGACGAAGTGAGTCATCGTCTTTTTGAAAAAATATGATTCTTGTTTTGCATTCTGATTCTAAAAAGCAAAACGCAAAAAAATAAAATACTTTTATCTCCAGTAGGGAGAAAAAGTTATGATTTTGGATTAGTTTAGAGGGACTAAAGTAAGTCTTTTCTTCCCTGAACTCAAAAGCTAGGGCGAAAAAGTAAAGTACGGCGAAAAAGTAAGGATTGCCAATTTAATTTAAAATTATTATTATTATTATTATTATTATTCCTCGGTACACCCTTAATATGCGAGTTAGGAATGTAACGCCTCACTAGTATTTATTTATTTAGGTGAGCGTGAGCATTATACTAGTAAGACTGTTTGCACTTGTGATGTTGCATCCAGAGATTAAATGTTACCAGATTAAAACGTGATTTTTCCCTTTTAACTGCTTTATTTTCAATGAAATAGTTCACGAATCTCTCCATTTATTTATTTAGTACTAATCATTAATTAGGCTTTTCATTAAGAATGCAGTAGAACAACAGAAGAATAGAAATGAAAATGGCGAGGAGTGGTTGAATTCATTTGACTTCAGTTCATTTAGTTATATTTAAGGAGTTTGGCTTGTTATTTCTTTATTTCACTTTCGTTTTTCGTTGCAACCAACTAGGCCATTAGGTTTACCTATTCGGTAATGGCTTTGAATCTTGATAAAGTGATAAAACTGTAAAATAGTACCAATATCTACTTTGCGTTTATTATCAGCCATTAACTACACGTACGGTATACATTCTTTTTCTTTATATTCCTCGCAAGTGAAACATTTTTTAGGTGGTTATTGAAAATGTAGGGAGACGGAATCTGGGTTAGTTTGAACGGCAAGTTATCAGTGTGGCGGGATGGTGAGGGTAGGGGTTACAGCGTTGTGATATCCCCGCTCCATTAGCTAGGATAATAATAACTCTTTTTCCCTCGATTAGAGTCGTCCCCCCTCCACTTTTTAGGAATATTCTCTAGGGGATAAGTTTTTTTTCGCCATCGATTATTCATTCTTTAAATGGTTTCCCATCCGATCCCGCCGGTCTCTATTGAGCCAAGGGGATTTGACCTCCGCAGGGGGTCTGTATGTGGTCATAAAAATAAAATTGATGGTAAGCATTGAGGAAAGAAAAAATTATGAATTCATAACTTACTATGTGAATCTCCCCTCCAGTGATAAAATTGTGTAGCTCAACAAATTCTGGTCTAAGCAACAGGAATCAGTAATTAAAAACACACGGGATTTATATATCAATAAAATTAAAGTTTCCTCAATGCGAACAAAAAACCAACAATTATTAAAGCCATAGAGGGGTTAAAAATGTTTCACACAAAGCGCCGCATCGGCATTTTAATTATTTTTTGAACCGACAGGTTTATATAACATTTGGTAGTAATTATTATAAACATAAATAAAAACGACCATACAATTTCTTCGAAGGGTCTTATGTATGTAAGACTGCGTTCCCAGGAAGTCTAAGATAAAGGATTTCTATATAGTCTTCTTGATGTTCAGTTCCCTATACCTCCATAACGCCAAAAGTTGATGACATATTTTTCCACAATACAAATCTTTTTCTTAAACTTTTTGCCTTAAATTTTGAATTTCATTGGTAGCCGATTGGAAAGAAAAAGAAACTTAAATCTGATATACAACTTACCATTAAAAAAAAATGTTGCGAACATGATTATAAATAAAAATCAAGAGTCGAAGAGAGATTTCAATAAGAAAACTGTACTAAGTGATTCTTAAATCCCCACTTATATTATTTTTCATGTTTAAATATTCAAAATTCATAACAATCCTAATTAAAAGTAAATTTAGAGTCTAAATATTAGCAAAAACAATATTACAATTGATTTATTGACGAATTTTTTGTCCTCCGACGTTAAAAGTTAAGATTATGTTTCGAAGAAAGTGAACTTCTACTTCCTTCTTTCACGAAATAAAAATCAATCTTAAAAGTTGTTTCTTCCAGGCTTTACTTCAAATAAAGAGTTTTCATGTTGTGTTTAAATTAATTCTTCAGCCTCTTTATATTTAGATTACGAGTACTTAAAATTTTGTACCAGTCCATTAATCACCAAGTTCCTTCCTCTGATTTCCTCTATGCAAATTTTACTTCAATCCCTTGCAGTTTCGTGGTTACAACACAAAATATTTTATCTGTTACAATTTCAAGTGCAAGTTTCTATATTGTACTAAATACAAGCTACATAACAGATGTTGCATTGCAAAGTTTAATTACAGGGACAACAACTTAAGTAAAGTTTGAATAAAGGGGCAAGAACAAATTTCCACTAAAAACTATATTGGATGACGAAAGCTATGTCTAAGAAATAGCATTATTTTTAACAATTCGAATTAATATTGTGTTTTTACAGGGCAATGTAGGAAATTTAATCAGAAATACTTTTCGGTGTTTATTAAAATTTAAACAAAACTCCATTTCACAGAAAGTCCTCTTTACTTTTAGTTTGTTTTTAGGGACCGCAGCCAAAACCAAGGACCCTTATATGCATTCCTGCTCTTGTCTTTCTCTCTGAACTCACCTGATCCACGAAAGAACTCAACACAAAAAGTTGTAACTTGGCACTTATGTTATGTGTATGTGAAATAACGCAATCAAAGGAAACTTACAGTAAAACCCAAAAAAATCATCCCTCAAAAACTAGGGGGTTGAAATTTGTACACAGAAATGCATCCAATTGGGTGTTAAAATGAAAGAGGAGGACGCCCTGAGGAGCCTATTATTATTATTATTATTATAGCCTGTGATCTTCATGCATATTCTTTCCGTCCTCTTGTAGTTCCATGCTTGATGTCTGACTTGCATGCAGGCCTTCCACTAGACGTGGAGATGTAGTAATCTTACTTCCCAGGTGACTAATCCTACTGGGAGGTGGTGGTTCCGACCATTTTTCTTTTCCTTTCTTTTCCCACTTTTTCTTATCCTGAGCGTCTCTTTGCCATGTTATGTTCATCTCTTTTACAATATCGTCTTGCCATTTTCTTGGTTGTCTTCCTCTCTTTCTTTTCATATCGTATGGAGTCCATTCTGTCAGTCTTCGTGACCATCTGCCATCGTTTCTCCGCATTACATGTCCTGCCCATTTCCATTTCAGCCCTTTCATGTAACTCAGAGCATCTTTGAGTCTGGTAATGTTCCTAATTTCTTCGCTTCTGACTTTTTCTATTTTCCTTATCCCCGTCATGCTTCTTTCTATCACTCTCTGCCATGATATGATTCTGTTCTCTCTCTTCTTTGTCCATGACCAAGTTTGACTACCATATGCAACTACAGGGAGTATTCCAGCCTCAAAAATGTATTTTCTCCATTTAATATAGTTTCTATCTTTCATGATAAATTTTAGGCTCCAATATTTTTTCCAACCAAGTGCCACTCATCTATCAACTTCCTTGTCTACATTATTTGCAAAGGAGATGTTCTGTCCAAGGTAAATTATATCTGGTACGGTTTCGATTTTTTTGCCATATATTTCAATTCCGTTGCAATTTCTGTTCGACAATATTTTAGTTTTCAACAAATTTATTTCGAGCCCTACTGTTTTACAAGCTTCGGAAAGGTCTCTTATCATTTTTTGAAGGTCATCCTCTCTTGTAGACATTAAAAGTACATCGTCGGCAAACTTAAGGTTGGTAAGGAATTTACCATCAACTTTAATGCCGAGTTTTTCCCACTCTAGTTTCGAGAAGACATGTTCTAGTACGATGGAAAAAATCAGTGGGGAAAGAGGATCGCCCTGTCTGGTACCGCGATCTATGGGGAAAGATTTTCCTGTTACATTGCTTTCCTCTATATACCCTTTGTTGTTTTTGTACAGCTGTTTAATTAGCTCGATATAGCTAGAATCTATCCCTGCGGCGAGGAGCCTATAGTATATATTATATATATTTATATATTTGGTTTCATTTTTGAACCAATTCATGTTTTGTTCAAAGTTTGTTCCACATCATTATAATAAATGGTTTAAACGTTAAAAGCTGAAATAAACTTTTAAATGGCCGCCATCTTGATACGACGGGGCCAATTATGCTGGTTAAAGAACTCGTCCTATTTGTTTAATTGCCTGCGGACCCTTTTTGTGTGCTGGAAGCAAATACTTGGCCAATTTAATAGGAAATTTAATTTAAAGATTTAATAAGGAAATATTTTAAATAATATTTAGATTTCACAGTAGTTTGAGCTGGAACATTTTAGAACTAGCTTATAGAACAGATTAGATTTTTTAAATAAATTAACTTTTTAAAAAAAGAAGAAAATAATCAGGATAGATAGAAGGATTGGTCTGCATTGCAGAGAGGATTTTAAGCTGCCAGTTGCCTCAATCACTGTTACGGATCCCCTCTCCGTCCCATTTGATTAAATGAAAGCTGCTTTGTCCTAAATCTAAACTCGTATTTCAACTAGAAAAGTCCAAATGGCTTGAATCAGAAGCAATAGCTTTAGAGGGCGAGAGAAGAGGTTAAAAATATTCAGTCTTCTTCGCGAGAAGCTATTTCTCACGGAAGATTTAAGTGCATCAAGCACTAAATAAAGGTAAAGGCAACTAGATTTTTCCTTCCTCTATAACAACTTCATTTTCTTCCCTTTTTCCACTATTATTTTTACAACTCTAACTTCTTAGCTATATGGTCTCGGGAATAAATGAATCGTCGCTAATTCAAATGGTACATCCGAAAGGCAGAGTAACTCTTAAAAAGTTCGCCGAGGGTATTTAGCTCAAAATCTTAGTTTTTTACATTTTTTTAAAAAACAAATTTGGCCCTAAATGGTATCATCCCTTTAAAAACGATTTGATAAATTGTTCAATAAAGGTTCTTTTAACACTTAGAAAAAGAGGAATTTCTGCCAATATAATTTTAACTTCATAGACAAATGAAATAAAATAAATGGAGTAGAAACCATTATAATATTAATACTAAGTTGGTTATTCCAACAGAGTTTTATTAAGCTTAACTATACCGAATAAAACTCAAACACAATAATAAATAAAATAATAAACTTATTGACTAAACGCGATAATAAACTCATTGACTAAACGCGATAACAAATAAAATAATAAACTCATTGACTAAACGCGATAACAAACCAAATAATAAACTTATTGACTAAACGCGATAACAAACAAAATAATAAACTCATTGACTAAACGCGATGACAAATAAAAACTTATTGACAACACCACGGCAAACAAAATAATATACTTGTTAGTTAATCATAATTAATTTATATTGCTTCCAAGCTTACCGAGGGTAACGGAAGCTATGTGATCGTTCTGAAGATGGACAAATTCAGACAAACTCATTTCAAGACAGAAATCCATTTCAAACATCAGGGAACATTTTTGGTTCCGTGTCTGTCTGTCGGTCAATTTTTGTGAACCAACATATCTTAAAAACTACACGTCCGATTTTATTGAAATTCAAATGGTAGGTTATAATCAGCTCATTGTTGGTCCCATTCTCTTCCATATGCGCACAAACTTACATTTGTATATAGCTATATCTTACTGTACTGACCTGATTTTTATGAAATTTGGATGGTTTGTTGAATGTAGCCCGCAGATAGCCCCAGATAATTTTAACCGGCTGCGCTTTATAAATTTTTCTAAATTGATACTTTAAAAACGGGTAAAAATCAAAACAATTTTAACAGATTTAAATAACGGGGGAAAATTAAATAAATTGGATAATAATAGGTTTTAAAAGCAGAAAATAATTAAATTTTAGGACGCGAGGAAGCTATGTGCCACACTAATTGGCAGAGTATTTTTTAAACTGGTCTGTAAAAAACATTCTTATTTAAGTTTACTTTTCTTCGAGTTATAACATAATTTAATAGTTTAAAATAAGTTCTTTGACTTATGCCATCCTTCTATCTATTCTGATATTTATTTCTTCTATTTTTTTAATTAATTTATTTAAAAATCTAAACTGTGCCCTATAGCCAGTTCTAAAATATTTTAACTACCTCAAACATGATAGGCTATTAAAATAGATTAAAGATATAAACATGTAGAGAGAGAACGTAAATAGACTATCTTAACATATTATGTACTTCTAACTTATTTACTATGTTAACATGCAGTGATATCATTCATTATTACCGCCAAATAGAATGAGCTAAATGTAACTTATGTTAATATTATATAATATATATTATAGATCATAAACTGTAAATGTAACTGTAAAATAGAATTCATCGTGTTGCGCTGCTGACTCTTCACTTTTAAAATTACAGGTTCATTGTGCTGTCAGAATATGCACCAAAGAGAAGGGGGCAACAAGAGATACAACAAGTCGAATTGATTGAGACAGGTTACGATTTGATCCACTTATATCACTCTCGTCCATGTCCTCATACTTTCCTTTTAACAAATAATAACCACTTGTGATTAATTAAGTTTTGTACCTGTATCAAAGTGTAGTGGTACGACACAATTCTAATGTTATACATGGATGACTCCATTCTGTATCTAAAAATTGATTTTTTTTTTTCACCGTTGTAACACGATTCCTTATAAAGTAAAACTGGTCGAGGTATAGATTCAAGGGCTACAACTATATAACCTGAGGCCACATAAATATAACCTGGGGCCCCCACAGTAGAAAGAGGAAAACGCTAAAACGGCACAAGAACTGTGCATTGCGGATCCAGCTGTCAGTCAAACATGAACAGGTATAAAGAATGATACATTCCTGTTAAAAAAAACCGCTTATAAACCAGTAGTCCAGGAGCCAGGTCGAAAAAACCAGGTCGAGCTGGAAAGTATTTTGAACTTAATGGAATTTTTACAGGTAACTCAGAGGTCCTCTGGGATGCCAATGCTGAGTTTTCGACCTCGTGGCCCTTGTGCTAACTTGGGGAGGGGGGAAAAACCCCAATTTTTCCGCCAATGTTTTGGTTTTTCGCCTCTAGCTCGAAAACTACGCGTCAAACAAAAAAACTTTACCAGTACAATATTAAAGAGCATCAAATTTCCTATAAAAATCACTGGTCATACGACTATTTTCACCCATTAGGTACTGTGATATAGCATTGCGAAAAATGCCATATTTTAAAAAAGGTGGATTTTAGCGGAAAAAGCGTGATTTTGGGCTTATAAAATAGGTTTATCATCATAAATTGAGTATTCAACATTTCTATGTATACCATAATAATATGTAACCCCCTCCCCCCTCACTGCCCTCTCCCCCCCCCAGAACCAAATTAGAAAAATAAGTTAAATAAAACCTCTTCTTCCCTGAAACATTCAACATGATGCTATCATCAATCTTACTTTAGGGTGGAGGGGAGGGGGAAAGGATCCGCTGATCAGTAGCGTACCGAAGGCAGGGGGGCTGAGGGCGGTCTACCTCAGGCCCCGTTCAAACGGAGGCCTTAATTTTATTTTTAAATTGAAAAACTAAAGCAATGTTGAGAAGCGATAATAATGTGCGTAACTTATTGATTACGTATGTAAGCAAGTTATCTATAATTATGCTACATAATAATAAAAATAATATGAAAATAATAAACAAAAAATGAACTTTAAATTAAATCTTCGTGAGTCTCTTCGATAAGCGACTCGTCAGCCCCATCTTCCTCCATGCCTTCTTCTGTTCTTATGTTCTTCTGCAGAAAATTAGTCAAAATAATGATACACTAAAATAATGTTCAATATAAAATAATAAATATACGGGGCATAACACTCTGCGAGAGGAAGAGACCAATACCAATAACTGAACTGTGCTTGGTAGTCCAGTAAATAATGCTCAAAAATGGCAAAACCTCGCAATTGGTTCGTCCTTCATCGATTTCCACAAAATTTTGGAATTAGGCTCCTCTTACCCTTCTACTTCAAAATCTATATTATGCCGATGGGCGCTGTTTATTTTTTAGGGGTGAAAACTACCCCCAATTATCAAAACGTATAAAGTAACATTTTAAAGCTTAGGGTGGGTGAAATTTCGTTTGGATTAGTTGAATAATGATTGTTTTATACTTTGGAACACAATTTAAAAATATTTCAACCCTTGAAAAACAACCCTTGTTAATCCTTAATGTACAAAAAAAAAATGTATCCTTAAATAAATGATTAATTTATCATATCGACTTAATTTAAGAATGTTGATGCCTAAAATATTACCAATTTCATTATTTTGCAATTTTTCAATCCTTAAAAACCACCCCTTACAACGATTTGCACCCAAAGTACTAAATGCACACAAATTATTTCATATTCTTTTTTCTGACATCAAATAAAGCTCCTATACCAATTTTCATTCATATCGGATCTAAAATAATAATATTTCTAATTTTTAGCTAAAACCATTTATTCCTGTTTTTCCATTTTATCCCCCTCTTAAATGAAAATATGACAAGTGATTATAACAACAATTACTGCTCTCGTAAAGAGCTATCCAACGACATTCATCATAAAGGATTTATACTATTTTGACTTTTGTACCCCGTACCCCGCCGTCTGGATATTCCCGAAAAGTTGGAGTTAAGCTGTTCTCATGTGTCCCATGTGATCCACGCAAAACCGTAGAAGGACGAAGATCAATTTGAATTAGGGTGGTAATTAGGGGGTTGTTTTCACTGATTTTTTCATAGAAAAATGTAGGGACTAACTTTATTTTCATCGTAACTCGCTTAATTTTGATGCTATCGACTTCTATTTTTTTTAAAATGAAAGCTCATTTTGTCTACTTTAAAAAAAGTCTATAAGTTTTCCTCGTAAATTGCACAGTTTTATCGCTATTTGACTCTGAATCTCTCAAATTTAGCATTTGACGAGCAAAAGCCAACAATTAACAAGCCGTAGGTCGGTCCGTATTGGTCGTACATGATTTATAAAATAAGGATTTTCTTTCTTTTTTTATAGGCTACAATTTTGTTCTTACTGTTTGTTTGATAAAATGCATATTTTTCGAGTTATTCGCGAAAAACCGATCAAAAAGGTCGAACAACTTTTATTTTCAATCACGAATAACTCGATAAATATTAATTTAAACAAAAAAATGTATAGATCATTTTTAACTTAGAATTAGCTTTTTCATCGATTCCTGTGGTTAAAATAAAATAAAACATTTCAACCCCCCGAGATGGGGTGGCAACCACCCCCAGGGTAATAGCAATGACAATGTTGATGATATAGATTTTGATGCTTGGACTATTCTCTACCTACTGTCAAATTTTCAAGTAAATCGATGTATGACGAAAGAATTGCGAGCCAAAGTGCTTCATTTCCTGGACTATTGATATTTTAATTTTATTAAAAGATAAAAAGTCAAAAATTTTGAGGGAAGGATAGAACTTCTTTACCTACGTAATCAATAAGTCACGCACATTATTCGTCATCAAATTTGTTTCTGAGGGGAGGGGGCGGGGAGAGGGCAGTGAAGAGGGAGGGGTTTACTGGGGGTTACATATTATTATGGTATACATAGAAATGTTGAATACTCAATTTATGATGATAAACCTATTTTATAAGCCCAAAAACACGCTTTTTCCGCTAAAATCCACCTTTTTTAAAATATGGCATTTTTTCACAATGCTGTATCACAGTACCTAATGGGTGAAAACAGTCGTATGACCAGTGATTTTTATAGGAAATTTGATGCTCTTTAATATTGTACTGATAAAGTTTTTTTGTTTGACGCGTAGTTTTCGAGCTAGAGGCGAAAAACCAAAACATTGGCGGAAAAATTGGGGTTTTTCCCCCCTCCCCAAGTTAGCACAAGGGCCACGAGGTCGAAAACTCAGCATTGGCATCCCAGAGGACCTCTGAGTTACCTGTAAAAATTCCATTAAGTTCAAAATACTTTCCAGGTAAATCTACCTGGCTCCTGGACTACAGGGGGTTTTAACGGGGATGTGTCATTAATTTAAAATTTAACTTTTGGCTGGAAAATGGACCCTTAATGCTTGAAATTTTTGTCCGTTTTGGCCTTTTCCCCTTTCTATAGGGTTGGCCGCAGTTTCTATAGTTGTGGGTCTATTACCAAGACCGGACCAGGGCCTTTGCGGGTTGTAACGCCACGGATAAATACCTATTATTAACACTTCATTTTTCAAAGAATAATTCAGTTTTGTTTCTTTTATATATTTTATAATACAGTTTTGTTTGTTCTTTTATTCTAACATTTTACAAAATAAAATCATATTACGTATTTGATTAAAGGAAGGACTTAAGTCATCAAGTCAATAATTTATTTATGAATTTGCTATAGGTTTCGAATAAAAATAAAGTAGAGATTTTCTATTAAGCTTTCTTCTATAATTAAAATTCCCAAAGATCATTAAAACCAAAACTGACGTCAAGAGTAGATTTTTGGGTTCAGAAGACACAGAAACCTCATGTTGACAAAATTAACACTTTTGCTTATTTTATTTTACTTTTATTAGACATAAGTTACTTTTCTCAAATAATTAATAATAATAATAATAATAATAATAAATAAATAAATAAATACATAAAACGTTAATAATTTCATAAAATACGTGTACATTCTTAAAAAAGTAGTTACAGCAGGAAAAACTTGTAATACACATAAATTATTATTTATATGTTAATTTTTATATTTATAAAGGAATAGAACACTTAATTTATTCTACACCCTTCTGTCTTTTTTATAACACTTGGTTACATTTCGTTGGAGACTATAAGGCATAAGAAAATACTATTTTAAATAACACAGGAAAGGGAAATATAAAAGTGGGCTTAGTCGAGCTGAATATTAGAAGAGCTTGTACAACAAGGTGGCTTTTGTAACGAAATGAAATGGAAGCCGAAGATATAAAACAAGAAGGGTAAAATGAAAAGAAAATGACAAAGTGGAACAATTTTACAAGTATACAGCTTTAATAAGAATAACTAGGGAAAGGTTATTGAGGGAATTTAATTGTCTACAATGATATATTGACAATCGAAGATTTTAATAAATAAAAAAAAAGTTTACAGTTATTCAGCATCATCACCCATTTATCTTTTATTGTACTATATTTTACTTTCCCATATACGTAGCACATATACAATATACATATATAATATATTAAGAGAAAGTATTATAATGGCTTTTATGATAGATTTACATGTTTTAAGCGTCTCTGAGTTCAAATATGTACCTACTTTATAAAATATAAATAAATAAATATAACATTTGAATTTTGATTGACTCGTGAATTGGCAACTCCCTAGTCAATGACCTCTGCAATGAAGAAAAATCTCAGTTCAGGATTCACGCATCCTAACCAATCTCATGTTAAAAGTGAAATATTGATTATGAAACCACTATGCAGAATATCTGCCTTCAAACTTATGAGATTAAAAGAAAAAGACAAGACATCGTTGAAGGAGTGAATATTTCTGTTATAAAAATATTGATGACAGTATCTTCAAAAAGAGAATTTGATATTAATGTAAAGGTAAATAACAATGAGTAGGAGAAAGTCAAATTTGATTTGTCACCGCACAGGATTCGTCTTCCGCTTCAAGTTGAGGAGATTAAGAGGCGTATCTATTCCACAGTTATTCAAAAAAGTTTTAAGTAGGCTGCCTTTCAATTCAAAGTCGTCCTTTTCAACGAAGTCGCTAAAAATGCCTTTCAAATGCTGAGATTTTGATATTTGAAATATAAAAATTTGAAAAAAAAATTGTTTATACATCAATAATTTGTATGGTATTGAGCCCTTAATATTTTAAAGACATTCAAACACTTAAACAACTTCATAAATATTTTACAGCATAAACTAATAAGCTACAATTTTTGAAGTAATTTTACGCAAGATTGGGCCAAAGAAGGTTCGGTATAATTTTATCATGCTAAACCACTAGTATTTATTTCCTTTTTAAAAAAGGATAAGAGATGCCTATTGTTTATGCATTTAACGAAATCTAATTGACCTATATTGACATTTGATTTGAGCATGAATCCAAAAAGTTTGCAAGTGGTTTTCAAAAAAACATTATTTTTTTCCGCTCGCGTAAATGCAATAAACATTTCTATCAGGCTTGAATGTAAACGACTCCTCATGCTCATAAAGAGAGTTAAAGAGGGGTGAACTAAGGCCCATTTTACAAAAGGTTGAAATTTTATTCAGCATGTTTGTCCAATTCTAAAAACTTTTTTGAAATGAGAGGATCTAAAATGCCTTTCCTGAAAATAACCGTTATAGGTTCTGAACAATATTACCCTCACGAGAGGTTATTTTATATGCAAATGGGTTAAAGGCGATTTTTTAGGAACATTAAAAAGAAACGACTCAATCAGTAAAGATTTCGCTAAACTAGAGACTTATTTCACTAAAACTTGAAGAACCTAACAAGAGTTCTTCTTTTAAAAACCCTTATATAAAACTTCATTTAAAATTCACTTGGTATTTAGGAATTAAGAGGTTAGGAGATAATATTACATTTTATGTTTAATATCTTAGTTAAATAATAAAAAATTAAATGATCATAGTAAAACCAAGCAAAATGCAGTTTTCGCACGAGTTGCGTACCGTATACTTTGTCTACGATTGTTAGATTTTAATAATAAATACAGAAAACAAATATTTAATAAACTTCCTGTATGTAAGTTCGTATTTATCTTTTGATAATGATGACATTAATTCATTAGTTGTATTTTGTGCCGAATTAATTATTTCGTGAGGCGTATTATTCTCCTCATTATCGTCATAATCACTTAAATCACTCATTGTTTTTCACTAAAAACTCGATATAAAGAGTTACTAAACAAACAGCAAATTAGTTATGTTAAATGTAAACAAACACGCTAATCATGCGTTAAGGCGAAGAATTCTTTTTTTCCACACTAGGACAAAATAAAGAGGAATTATGAGACGCGCATGCGCAATGAATACAAGTACTTAAAGAATCACTTTCTATGCATCTATATAGAGATACAATGTTTATATTTCGTATCAATCGTAGATAAATGTTATACTTATTTATCGATGATAAAAGATAGAAAAATGATTAATGAACTCCAAACATCTTAAGAAGGTTGATATTGTCAATTATTGGTAATAGTACATTACGCGTCGAGTGTGGAAAGTAGAATTTTGCATGCGAGTGTGGAATTTGCACCCGAGCAATAGCGAGGGTAGTAAAACCACACGAGCAATGCAAAATGCCGTTTTCCCACAAGTTGCGTACCGTACTTTATCTACGATTGTTAGATTTAAATAATAAATACAGAAAAAAATAAACTTGCTGTATGTAAGTTCGTATCTCTTCTCTTGATAAAGATGGCATTAATCTTGAGTTGTATTTTTTGCCGAATTAATTATATCTGGAGGAGTATTATTCTCTACATTTTCGTCAAAGCCACTTGATTCATTCATTGTTTTTCACTAAAAACTCGATATAAACAGTTACTTTAATAAAAGAATAGCAAATTAGTTTTGTTAAATGTAAACAAACTCACTAATCGTGCGTAAAGCTGAAGAATTCCTCTTCTTTACCGCGCCAGCGTGGTAAAGAAGAGGAATTCTTCAGAACCATGAGACGCGCATGCGCAATGAATACAAGTACATAAATAATCACTTTCTACGCATCTAAACAGAGATATAATGTTTATATTTCGTATCAATCGTAGATAAAAGCATTTATTGATATCCAATTAGAAAAAATGCCGCATATAAAAAGATTTGCAAACTAAGGGCATGAAACTAGAACCAATTTAATCAACCAATTAAATGATGATGGTGTCCATTATTGTTCAAGAAAAGAAAAAACCACCATTCAAATTTTAACAAACAAAATAGGAAGTATTAAAGGAATCGGTAAAAAATAGACGAATAAACTCATCAGGCAAATTCTACATTAAGTACTTTATCTGCAGAGGCGTAGGAATTCATTTCTTACAGGGGTGGCTCAGTATCTACGCAAGGGGGGATAAATACTCTTTATTATAACATAACAATTTTCAATAAGAATAAAAGTGCTTTAATATCAATTATGACTATTACCATACAAATAAATTTAAATTCCATAATACCTATTTTAATTCATTATTAAAAGTATTAACGAAGTATTCATAAGGAGATTATTTTCATCATTATATATATATATATATATATATATATATATATATATATATATATATATATATATATATATATATATGCCAAGTTGCATAGACGTCGACCTAGTAATGGAGTTTCTACGCGAGAGACAACCATTTTTAAAAATCAACTACTTTCGACTCACGAGACCTGGAATTGTGTAAATCCATCGAAGTGGAGTTTTTGCGCCCACACAACACTTTTTTTCTATATATTCCGCATATGAGAAATTAATTTATTATTTCGTATAAGGGAATATTGAGAAGAGATGTAAGTTTTTACCATTAAATTATGAAATGGAAATAAAGAAGGTAAGTTTTTTTAAAAAAAAAAAACACAAAACTTCATAACCATGTGAAAACTGTCTTGCATCACTATTTTGTTCTTGTTCAATTAATATATTTGAATTTAATACCATTACTTGCTGTAACTTGGTTATAACTTTTAATAAAATAATTTTAGGAAGTCAATTATGAAATAGAGACTCTGTTTATAATAGAGTAATTAAATGTTTTAAATTTTATTTTGTAGGAAGAAAGGGGACAGAAATCCTTTCCAGACACCAGGGACAATTTATGGTTCCGTGTCTGTCTCTCTGTCAGTCGCTAAATTTATGCGATTCAACATATCTTAAAAACTAGGTACTCATACGATTTTAATGAACTTTGGATGGTAATTCATAAGTAACCCATTGCTGGTCCCTAAGTTTCAACCTTCGGCACCAATATGTATCTTTTCCGCATGCGCACAATCATACATTTATAACCACCTATATCTTCAAAAGTACTCATATGATGTTTTTGAATTTGGATTGTTAGTTAAAAGTAGCACGCAGATAACCCCATATTAATTTCAACCGTCTCTTTCAATTTTGCTAAATTGATACTTACAATTCAGGTTCAAAATCAAAACAATTTTGTGATTTAAAAAACGTGGGGAAAATTAAATAAATTTGACAATAATAGGTAGTAATATAAAAAAAATCAATAAATTATACGAAATAGGAAGCAAGGAAACACCACGCTAATTGGCAAACTATTTTACATAAATTAAAGTATCTATCAATTTAGCAAAATGTAAAATGCGTAGACGGTTGAAATTAACATGGGGCTATCTGCTGGCTACTTTCCACAAACCATCAAAATCTCATAAAATCCAGATGAGTACTTTTAAAGATATAGGTGTAAATAACTGTACGCTCGTGACACTGAGCTAAAAATGTTCCCTCATGTCTTTCTTTTAAAACGGCTTTCTGTCCAGGAATTTTTAAAAACCGAGACAAAAGATTTTTTCGTTCTTCAGAAATCACACACCTTAAGGTAACCTCGAAAGTAAGATCTTATTGTTCCAAAATAACCCTTTTCAAATATAATAATTAATAAGGCTACTCCTTTAAGCATTGAACCGTATTTCACTTGATTTCGGCTCTTTAATTTAGCTGATAAACAGAATGGTTGCCAAATGCGGCCCAGAATAAATCACAGAATCACTAGTCTAAAATCATATGGTCCAAAAAAAACATTTAAATTGGAAGACAAACTATTTATACTATACAAATGCTCTATATTAACACAAAGAGGAGTATTTTTTATTTAAATAATCAATATTATATGTGTAAATAAATATTTAAATTGAAATTTGCATAGCTTTAAATAAAAGTAAATATTGTTGAGGACACTTTGGTAATGGGAGGGGGAGAGAATAATGCATGAATATTTTATATTTGTGGATTAAAATCATATGATATGAATAAAATGATTTATTATTTCGTATAGAAAACTTTTATCTCGTATCAATGAAAATAATTTATTTGTATAGAAAAAAATCTCAATTTATTTTGGTGAGTGAAAGGATAAACATTTTTAGGATAAATGTAACCAAAAGAAATCATTTTCAATTTTACTCTTTGGAAAAAATATATAAAGGAATTAATGGCCCGGCCACACAGGAAGCGGACTGTCCGCGGCGGACTCTGTGGGCTGTTATTTTGCATTATCCTGAGGCTACTGCTCAAGAGTTGAGTCTGCCTAGTCATGGTCAAGAACAGCTTGCGCATGTGGTTTTTGGAGGACATCAATCCCAGAAGCAGACCCATTTTTCTTATATAGTCACTCTACAGCATGCTACGAAAGAGCATGTGGTCGTGGTTGCTGTCAAATCCTTTTTAATGATTTAAAGACAACTGAACATATTTCAATAAATTGACAATAAGGTAAATTCAATAAAAACAAACAACTTTACTTCAACTTGTCCTCCTTTCTTGACACTCCCGGCCCAGAAAAGTAGGAGCACCACTTGCGACGTCCTCTTCCTGTTCAGGAATCTCAAGCGGGTAAAGACGTTGTATGGGGCGCAAGCATTCCCCAATTTTAGTCTTCAACTTCACTACCCGTACTTCACCATCGGCCCCTGGTAATAGAGCAATAACCTTGCCTAGAGGCCAATCAATCCTCTTCTTTCCTTCACTTCCGATGTAAAACATTTCACCAACTTTGACCGTTGGACTTGGAGTCTGCTTAGCCCGATGCATAAGTTGTCCCAAGTATTCTGCCCTAAATCTTTGGCGAAATTGTTCCAACACATTGTTACGGTGTCTAAGACGCCTACTTAAGTTGTTAGCCTCGAGAACTTCGAACTCTTTAGTCCCAGTACTTCTTACCCCCAGTAAAAATGAATTCGGTGTTATCGGCTCTTCATCATCAAGATTAGATGATATATATGTAAGTGGTCGGTTGTTAAGTACTGCTTCGCATTCACAGAGGACCGTCGACATTTCCTCTGTCGTTAGGGACGCCCTTCCTAGTGTGCGCCGCAAGAGATTTTTCACTAACCCAATCAACCTCTCCCACCAACCTCCCCACCACGAAGCGGTGGGAGGATTGAAAACCCACTGAATCCTCCTATCATTACTTTCTTTAGCTACTGTCCCCCAATCAACAGCTTTGAAGGCATTGTTAGCTCCGATAAAATTTGTCCCGTTATCACTATACATAGTTCTAGGTCTCCCTCGCCTTGCGATGAACCTTCGTAACGCTAATAAAAATACTTCAGTTGAAAGACCCGGTACAAGTTCTAAATGAACCGCCCTAAACATAGCACACGTGAATAACGCTATCCACGCCTTGTTACCCCCTTTCAAATATATTGGTCCCGCAAAATCTACCCCAGTTACCTCAAACACTAGAGTCCCTTGTACCCTATCTAGTGGTAGTGATGCTGGTACCCCCTTTAATGCTTTTGCCCCATATCTCCGACAAGGTATACAACCTCTTATAGCCTTTGCGATCGTTTTTCTCCCTCCTAAAATCCAATATTTTTCCCTAAGCACCTTCATAAGTATTTGTACTCCTTGATGACACCCTGACGTGTGCATGTGTCTAATTAATGAATCCACCACTGGGTGTTGTTTAGGAAGTACACAAGGATACCTAAAATCATAATCATCTTCCCTTAAAGATATTTTAGATTTTAACCGTATCAACTCCTTATCTAAGTAAGGATTCAACTCAGTAATACGTGAATCTTTTACTCCCTGCTTAAACGCTTCTAATTGAATCATTTTTATAATTGTTCTTTCTGCTTCTTTCAGTTCTGTAACTGAAAGTAAAGGACTTCTTTTACGCAACTCTTTGGCTAACCTACAATTATTTACAAACCTTTTTACCCACGCTACGTATATTACAATTCGATTAAAATCCGATGACTGTTTATAATACCAGTCATCCATATTTTTCGTGACTACTAAACTAACAATTTCTTCATTACTATCACTTCCCTGCTCCTCCATCTTTTCTTCCGTCTTTGTCCATGATTCCAACGGACTTTTGAGCCAATCCGGCCCTTCCCACCATTTTGATTTGCTGAACTGTTTACCTGAACACCCTCTAGAAGGCATGTCTGCTGGGTTTAATTTAGTGCTAATACTTCGCCATATCCCTCCATCTGTTAAAGTTCTTATTTCTTTTACTCTGTTGTACACAAAAACCCCCCATTGCTCATGTTTATTTATCCACGACAAAACCGTAGATGAATCCGTGTAATAATAAATCTTTATGTGGGGCAGATTTAAGGCTTTCTTAACTGTACAACTCAACCTAGCTCCAATTAGCGCTGCAAGCAATTCCAATCTGGGTATAGTCAACCCTTTTAAAGGAGCTAATCGCGCTTTTGCTCCTACCAGACTAACCGTTACCATACCTTCCGTTTCTATTCTAAAAAATATGCAAGTTGCATATGCCAATTGGCTTGCATCACAAAATACATGCATACTTACGTCACTTTCTTCTGTATAGCCTATCCATCTATTAACTTTTACCTCCTCTAGAAATTCTAAATCTGCTATCCATTCCAAAAATTCAATTTTAGCACTTTTACTAACTTCCGTTTCCCAATTTTTTTCCTCTTTCCATATTCTCTGTAACAACGCTTTTATTTTTAAAAACTACCGGAGACAGTACACCTATTGGGTCAAATATTTTGTGTGCAAAAGACAAAATAACCTTTTATTTAATGACAACTGTATCCAAACATGTTTTCTTAACCCAGTCTAAATTTACACTTAATTTATCTATTTCTTTGTGCCATCCAATTCCTAAAACCGATGTTTTGTCAGTATTTTCTCCTTCAAAATATTTCCCTGTAGAAGCTTCCCATTGCCTCAATACAAAACATCCTTCCGCCATCAATTTGACAGACTGCTCGTGAAATATTTTTAAATCTTTCCTAGATTTAACACTGGTGACTGTATTATCCACATAAAAACAATCTAAAAGTTTATTTACAACCCAATCTGAATAGTCTGCCCTTTTCTCTCCCAAATACTTTTTTACATGAAATTCAATTGTTGCCCCTAACAAAAATGGGCTACATTTTACACCAAAAACTACTCTACAGTGTCTATAAATTTTTATTTTTCCTTCCTCGTAATTTTCCCACCAAAGAAACCTAACGACATCTCTATCCTCTGGCCTAATACTAATCATTAAAAAATGCTTTTTTAATATCCGCTAAAACTCCTATTTCATGTTTCCTAAATCTCAGTAAAACTTCCGGAATCAACTCAATTAAATTTGGTCCATTATCTAAGCATTGGTTCAACGATGGTTGGTTTTTTTCCTTCGCTGAAGCATCAAAGACTGGCCTTATAGGTGTTGAACTCCCCAACTTAACCACAGCCCTGTGGGGAAGATAGTGTTCTCCTATCTTTGATACTTCATCAGGCGCTTCCTCTATTATTCCCAACTCCAGCCATTCTAAAAATACATTTTCATATGATTGAAACATATTTTCCTTTAACAACTTAGCTGTAGCCCCTCTTAGCCGTCTTTCAGCTAAAAACCTATTAGATGGTAATGGTGGACTATCAAGGCTCCAAGGAAAACTAATTTCATACCTACCATCCTGTTTTTGCACGATTGTCCTCAAAAATTGTTCTTTCGTAGCAATTTCCACTTCCTTTTTAGACTTCTGTTCTCCTGGATCCTTAATTCCTAATAAATCTAAATTCCATAAGTCTGTAATATTTGCTTCAGTACTCGAATGGAGTACAGCAGCTACGCCACTGTAACTAAATGTTCCCTTCTCAGCCTCTACTTTTCCCATAAGAGTCCAACCTAACAAAGTTTCCATCGCTATTAGTCCACATTCTAAGACTTTTCTATTTCCTGTCAATAACTTACCGGCCACATCGGCCCCTAACAATAAGCCGATCGGTGTCGGTTTCTGACCTAAATCCGTAAGTTTTATATTATATTTCTCTAACTCTAAGTTCCAAGGCCCCGGGATGACTGGAGTTATACTTTTACAGATAACTTTTTGCTCTAGTGTCTCAATATCACACTGAAAAGACTGATCTAAACTAGAAATATTTATTTTATACCCTGATAAACAAACTTTGTCTGTTTTGGTACCTCCAAATAACGCATGAACAATTTCTTCCTTCCTACATGACACATACCCTAACTCAGATATAATATCAGCCAATAAATAAGATCTCTGAGATCCTGTATCCAAAAGTGCCCTCACGATTTTACTTTTGTTCTTACCGTTAACTCTTACTAACATTGTCTGTAAAAACACTTCTGGTACACCTGAGACACTAGCACATGCAGTCGATGTCCCTGGAAAGTTTGCCTCACTCGCCTTTTCCTTCTTTTCCACTCCTCTATCAGTCTTATTTGCCGGTAAATCCGGACACATTAAAGGAATATGTCTCTTTCCACATACTAGACAACATAATACTGCCTGGCATTTATTTGCACTATGCGATCCACCTAAACATGAAAAACAACGTTTCTTATACCTTAATATTTTTTTCTTCTCGTCCAACGACATTTTTTGTGCTCCAAAACATTCAGCACTTTTGTGCCCCTTAGAACAAAAAATACATTTTATATTTGTGGAATTACTTTCATACTTTTTCTCTATTTTACTAGCACTTACTAAACTAGTAGCTGTTGGGAAAATTTCCGGCACTTTTCCCCCTTTATTAGAATAATTATTGTCACTAAGGCCAAACCCAGACATTGCCAACGTTATTTTATCTTCTGCTTCCACCTCAGAAAGCAGAAATTTCATAAGTTCATCAAGTCGCCCCTTAGGTGTAGTTTGACTTAATTTAGGCGCTCTTTGCCATGCCCTTAACATTTCTTCCGGCAAACATGACTCAATCATAGGATACAACATAGGCCCACACTTACTCGCGTCTCCCCACATCGTTTCTAAGGCTCTAAGGTGGGACCTTAATTTATCGTACAAAGACCCTAAGGACAATGTTTGCTGTCCTGTTGAATTTTGCAAAACTAACTTTAGCAAGTCTCTAATGTAGTATTCTATCAATAAATCCTCTCTCCCAAATCTATCCTTAAGACTAGAAATAGCGCTTTTATAATGTTCTCCCCCAGGTGGGAAACTTTCAACTACCTCCCTAGCTCTAGAGTTGGGGACAGTAGCTAACAATAAATACTGAAATTTATCATCATTACTCATATCAGAATCATCATCAATTTTTTTAAATTGGCCCCAAAATATTAGCCATTCCTTAACTTCCCCATTAAACCGGATGAATTCGATTTTGGGAAGTTTAAACCTCTTACTTTGCCCCCCAGGAAATCCCCCCGAACGAGCAGTTTCTAATCTCGACGGTCCCTCTGACTGTGGATTCTGAGCTGGTGGAATGAAGGTTTCTAAATCGGTTTTAACCTTTTGATAATTGAGCAGGTACTCCTCCGCAGAACTTAATTCTGTTTCCAAGTCATTTTCGGAAGTATCCTCCGTCAACATTCCCTCAAATATAGCTACATCTAATGCCTTAATCGCTAAGTACCTTTCATCCAATGCAGTTAACAAGGTCCTTATTGTTGTGACATCTGGAGGAACGATGGCCGCTAATTGCTCCATCTTCGTAATCGTTCTAGTTAGAACGGCCCGATTTGCCTTCCTTGATTTCTTCTGAAGTTCCATCTTTAACTTCTTAATATTCGCCGTCCAATATTGACACGAATTAATTCTTGAAAAATTTCTTCAAAATTTTTCTTTACAAAAATGTCACGGTCGCCACAATGTCAAATCCTTTTTAATGATTTAAAGACAACTGAACATATTTCAATAAATTGACAATAAGGTAAATTCAATAAAAACAAACAACTTTACTTCAACTTGTCCTCCTTTCTTGACAGTTGCTGTGTTGAGTCAGCCAACGATTTGTAATAGAGTAGCTCCACTACCTTCTGGTCCTTGGATGGAGGAAATATTATCTTTAGGAGTAGAATTAAGTGATGTTGGTGGACCTATTGATGAAATAGAACTATTACTCGGGGCGGACATATTTGGTTTGTTGCTGAGAGGTAAAATTCAAAAAATGGAATCAGGCTTGAAGGTTATTGAGACCATCTTAGGTTGGACAATTTTAGGGAATATTCAATCTGCTAGAGAGAATGTAGTCAATGAACTTATGACTTCTCTCCTATGTAATGCGTCGATAGCAGAGTTGTGGAAACTGGACGTCCTAGGAATAGAAGAACCCAGTTCTAAAGTTAGTCGAAGAGATCTAGAAGCTGAAGTGTTGCAACATTTTGCGGATACAGTGAAGTTAGATGAAGAGGGTCGCTATGAAGTGGCCCTGCCTTGGATTAAAGATCAGTGTCTCCTTCCCTCTAACTATGATGTGGCCAAGAAGAGATTAGAATCCACCACTAAGAAGTTGCAGCAAAACGGACACTTCCTTATATATGATCAGGTCTTTAGAGAGTGGATAGCAGAAGGATTGGTAGAAGAGGTCCCTGTGGAGGAGATTAAAATGCCAAGATTACACTATTTGCCACACCGAGCTGTAATTAAGGAGAACAGTTTAACAACTAAGGTCAGACCGGTGTTCGACGCCTCAGCGAAAACAAAGGGGTGGCCTGCTTTGAATGATTGTCTTGAAAAGGGACCAAATCTAGTGAGTCTTATACCTGATATTCTTTTATCCTTCCGGTCCAACAGAGTTGGAGTCTCTTCAGACATCCGGAAAGCGTTCCAACAGATAAGTGTATCAGAACCTGAACGTGATTTTCTGAGGTTCTTATGGTGGGAGGTAAAGGACGGCAAACCGGTGAGCCTCAAAACATTTAGACACCGGAGGGTTGTTTTTGGCGTAACATCTAGCCCTTTTCATTTGCAGGCAGTCATCCAGCATCACCTCAGAAAGTACCTCCTGTCAGAAGAAGAGAAATACCTAGCTGATGAAAAGACACGTCAGCTTAATGACGTGGCAGTTGTGTTGACCTCCTGTTTTTATGTGGACAACTGTTTGACCAGTGTTAAAATACCACTGAAGAGTTAAAAGAATTTTATAACCTTTCAAGAGAAATCCTAGAGGCTGGTGGGTTTGACCTTAGGTGTTGGGAGTTGACGGAGCCGAATGAGTTCTTAAAGAGTATAGACGATCACCAGTCGCAAGTCCTTGGTTTAAGGTGGGACAGAAAAGAAGACTGCTTAAGCGTTTGTGTTCCAAAAATAGAGAATCTAGCTACATCATCAACAAAACGAGCTATTTTATCCTTGGCACATCAGATATTCGATCCCATTGGTATGGTTTGTCCTGCAGTGTTGACATTGAAAATACTTTTGAGAGATGTGTTCAAATCAGATTTTGGATGGGATTCGGAAGTGAGTGAGGAAGTAAAGGCGAGCTTAGGCAAATGGAAGGAGGAGCTGGCTTATTTAGAAAAAAATAAGATTCCTCGTAGGATTACTTTTTGTCCCTTTGTAAATAGTGTACATGATGTAAATAGTTTTCATGAGATCCACACCTTTGTGGATGCTAGTATGAATGCCTACGCCGCTGTAACCTTTCTGAGAACAAACATTGGTGGAAAGGTATACGTTCGATTGCTCATGGCAAAGTCTCGTTTAGCACCCCTGAAGGGAATGACAATTCCCCGTTTAGAACTGATGGCAGCTGTTGTGAGAACCCGTTTAGCTAAGACAGTCGCGAAATCATTGAACCTTGAGCTAACGCAGGTGTTCTGGACTGATTCATCCACCGTTCTGGCATGGATTCAGCGAGCTGAGAATTGGAACGTGTTTGTAGCCAACAGAGTGAATGAGATTTGTCAGTTATCAAGGGCTGAAGAATGGCGCCATATTTCTGGAAATAAGAACCCTGCGAACCTTCCATCCAGAGGCTGCACTCCGAAGAAACTAGCGGAATCTCATTGGTGGGAGGGTCCTTGCTGGCTAAGAGAGGCACAAGAAGCATGGCCAGTGCCTTCAGTGTGCTATGATGAAGAAGCTGTTTTGGGTGAGCGAAGAAAATCCGTAGAACCTGCTAGGAACAGTGCCATGTTAACTACTAATTTGTTGTCATGTGAATGGTGTGGAGATGAAGTAGGAAGTAAATGTTGTAAATATAAGGGTAGACCGTGGTACTATAGACAATTTTCAAAATTTAACCAGATTGTTAGATTAGTTGCTTATGTAACCAGATTTGTAAATAATTGTAGAGTAGAAACTCTACAATTATTTACAAATCTACTAGAAAGTGCATCTAGAGTTAAAGGAGTGTTAAGCACATTTGAATTAGAACACGCTAAGGGGAAGGTTTGGGCTCTAGTTCAGTCCGAAACCTTAACTGTAAATGATCCAAAAATTAGGCACTTACGGCCCTTTGTTGACCCTGCAGGTTTAATTAGAATTAAGTCACAAATCGTAGAAAGATCAGATAATGTAGAGTTTCTTTGTCCTATATTACTCCCTAAGACTCATGAGGTTGTGAACATTTTTATTAGAGATGCTCATGCAGGGACTCAGATGTTGTTACAGGCTGTTAGAGAAAAATTTTGGGTAATTGGTGGTCGTAGAACAATTAGGTCTGTCCTTTCGAGATGTGTTGTTTGTAGGCGTTACAATGGATTCCCGTTAGACTGTCCCTCCCTCCGTTGCCCCCAAGTAGGGTTGATGATGCTTGTCCATTTGAGGTAACGGGGGTAGATTATGAGGGACCTATTATTTTGAAAGGGAACCAAAAGGCATGGATTGCTCTTTTTACTTGTGGGGTTGTCCGAGCTGAACACTTGGAACTAGTGACCTCATTATCTACTGAGGGATTTCTGTTAGCGTTTCGCAGATTTATTTGCAGGCGAGGGAGACCAAAGAGAGTTTATTCCGACCATGGAACTGATGAAGTTGATGCCAAAGGTTTGAACAAGTGCCTTAAGTATTTACATACGTTGCGCCAAGACAATGAGGACGCGTTTTAGAACTGCATATTTGGGAGCACTCGTACAACGACCTGGACGATGTAGAAGAAATTCTCGTGAATTACATGTGGGAGAAGTTGTTTCAATTGGTGTCGATTATAAGAAGCTAGACGTCCGAGTGAGAGGAGCTAATAACATGAACTATCGACAGCCCATTCAGAAACTGTATCCCCTAGTAGTACGTTTCAAATACGAGGAATTACCGGACGATGGCTTGAGGAAGTTGGATCCTCAAGGTGGGAGTGTTGTCCGGAACACGGTAAACTAGACCAGCAACGCACAAGGTGTCATGTTTTTGTTTATAAATGTTTTGATGTCAGTTCCTTTTTGTAACAATGAAGTGAATCCAAGTAAATATAATTTTGTGTCGAGTTTAACAGTTTTATTCATTTCACGTTTGTAATAAGATACCGGTAGTAATTAGAAGGACAGTAAGTGGGTAGCGAGCTGTTCCTAACAGATTAAATACAGTTATGAATAAGTTCTGTGTTGCAGTAAAAAAAAAAAAAAAAAGACTCGCTACGTACCAAGTATCAAAATAGTACTACCAACTTCCGATATGTCTTAAAAATATCATACCATTTCACAAATTAAATCCCAAACTAAAAATATACCTATCTACTTTGATTTAATAATAATAAAAAAACAAAACAATATAACAAGTATTTATTTATATACAATTATAAAAACGCTTTAACTATATTAATGCTATGACTGACTCCCTACTCCATACACTGATGTATCTATCTACATATTTATTAAAAACATTAGCGCTCTAGAGTTTTATTTTCTCTACTGAGGGTCCTCGCCATCCCTTATAACATTATTATAATTTATTTTTTATCTTGATATAATATTTCTATGTATGCAACACAGACACGGAATATATATTTATGTGTGTATGTAAATAATGTAATTAAAAATATAATGTAATATATTTAGTACTATAGTGAAAAAGAAATATGGTCAGTACTATGGTGAATAGTAATATGGTCAGTACTATGGTGAATTAAAAACAATTCATTCCTTCATTTGACAACGGGGTTTTCTCATATTTTCGAATGTATGAAGAACATTTTTAGTAGTTACATACTCTCCTACAATCTAAAATATCGATACAGAGATGACAAGAAGAAGAAAGAAAACAAAATATATAGTACAAGGGACGCATATCACACAGAAAAACGCACTCCTGAGAAATCCATGTTCCTTCAAGTCCGCCGCGAACTCAGTGAAAAATTACAACTTCAAATCTGTCCGCCGCGGACTGGATCTGTCCGCCGCGGACAGTCACCTTCTGTGTGACCAGTTTAATGCAATATTATAGACCACAGGGTCCGCCGCGGACAGTCACCTTCTGTTTGACTAGGATAATGCAAAATAACAGCCCACAGAGTCTGCCACGGACAGTCCGCTTCCTGTGTGGCCGGGCCTAAATAGTGTTGAGTGAATGTAGTAAAATAAAACTAATCTGAAAGGAAATGGAGGTTTAGATGTTAAAATAATAAATAATATACTTTCTTATGAGATCCAACAGGGACAAATAATCGTGTAGTCGTAGGAGTCGCATGAAGATATTTTAAACTGAAGATATTCCGCTCAGATAAAATTCCTAAAAGTAAAGACTATCTCTAGAAAAACAGAGAAAAGGCACTACAGCGCCCTGATTAAAACATGCTTACTGAAGGGAATTATTGAAATTCACTCACAGGGAAAGCAGGGGATTTGTATAAAAACCATAATAGGAGTATATTTTCACCATAGAAAAGAAAACGTGAAGGAGATAGTAAAACAAAGATATATATATATATTTTTTTTTTTTTTTTTTTTTACGAAAAAGACCATGTCAGTGAACAAAAAGGTTAAGGATACGAGGGTATGGACCAAATGGTACGACTATCGAACTGTCAGCTACTAAAATAACTATGAGGCTATGACTATAGAAATATCGGACCTCCACAGCAGGTATGACCAGAGGACCGAAGAAAAGCAGCAAGTGGTAATGAAAATTAAAAAACGTATGTAGCTATTTCTTAGTATTAAAACTTCCAAAAAGTAAAACATAAGTGTGAAAGATACCGATTAAGCTAGGAGCTCTGATTTACTTTCTCGGTAAGTGCTTTGCTGTTGTAATAGATTGTATGTCAAGAGATATTTAGGGTTTGCTTCGCTTCCACGAATCATTATTATACCCAGTGTATAGTTTCAACAACTTTAGATATGAAGGCCACTATGAGAAGCTTAATCCAAAACAATCTTTGTAATAAGTTTGTTCAAAATTAATTAATTTGACGCAGTCTAGTGAAATTCAAGATATTAAATATCAATTAAGATATCAAATTAATACCAAAGTTCGTTTTTCAGGCAATCATTACTCCGCTACCCAACTCAAATTTCTTCGTCTAATTATTAGACTAAGGGTTATTATCACCTCTACATACAAAAGAGTAATATTCCTTTGTCCTAAATTTCTTTGGACTGAACATCCCTTTGCCTTAATTGTTATTTAGACAAAGGAATTTCTTATAAGTGATAAAAAGAAATATAGGAAGTAAATCTTTGCCTTAGTTGGTTACCTAACTATGGGTGGGTAAATTACAGATTATTATTATTATCAATACTAAAAATCGTATTTTACCTTTAGCAACCGGAGATACAGCTATAAAGTTGGCAAGAGCAGCGCCAGTATGGTGACCCATTAGAGTTACTCTGTCCGGATCACCACCGAACGCAGGCAAGTTTTCCCTCAGCCAATGAAGACCGGCTACAAGGTCCATCAAGCCAAAGTTACCCTGCGCACTATTCTTCGATCCAGTCTTCAGAAATCCTAAACAGAAAAATAATAGTTATTTTATTTGTAGCATAAGAGATTTAAAATAAAGTCCAGAAATAGTTCAAATAACAATTCAGTGCTGTAATAACAATGTAATATGTGTGTGTGATATGGGAGCGTATGTGGAGGTCTTCTAAAAATAATAACATAAATCGTATCTCAACATAAATGGAGAGACAATTTATTTTACGTGGTATTAGAAGTTATGTTAACAAAGTGATACTATATTTCAATGGTTTAAAAAAGTATCAAATAATAAGTAATAAGTAATAACATTTTTCACAGTCGACCATATAACGTTATACAATATAAATTGTCGTTTTTTTTTAAATTAAAAAGAAAGCCTTTTTTCAGTAATAACCAGGCAGGGAAATACCACTTAAAACATGTGTCATGCCATATAATATATGTATGATTTATATTATAAGTCTAATAGTTAGCTTACTATGACCTATACATTGCTGTTGTGTTTTGCCAGCCAAGCAAGAATGGTGGTGTGAGAGCACGCTCGTCTCTGATAAGCCCTATATCTGATCTACTTGATCTGGTATAGGTCCAGAGTTGGGTGGGCATCGTCGGGCCCCTGATGAGTCGGACGCGACGAAACGATGTAGGACATAGCGTAATGCCGAGCCAACATCTTAATGACGCAATGTCTGATGTTGGAACAGTTCCTATGTGTCATGCTTGCGTGGCACATCCCTTGGTGTCTCTCACAAATTGTGTAGCCTATTGCAGTGTGCAAAACACGGTATTACAGTGCTTCTGAATATATATATATATATATATATATATATATATATATATATATATATATATATATATATATATATATTTCAAGTAATAACTTGTTTTTATTTGCACCCCAGTTGACAACGATTGATAACAATGTGCAGATTCAACAACAACTTAACAATTCTGTATGAAAGCATTCTTTTTTTTCTATGAAGGTTATAGGCTTTCAGAATAAAGAAATAAAAGCCATTCACACGAATTCAAAGGCCTTCTTTTATTTTCAAAGACTTGATGATTCTACGACTACCACTGGCGCTGATGATTTATTAATAAGTTAAAAAAAAATCTGGGTATAATATCTTTTAAGTAGTTTTTACGTAATGAGTATAATATATAAGTATAATATAAAAAACGGACTGATATCTGGGCTATTTTAGATTAAACGTTGTATTTATTTTATATTTATGCTGATAACGCATAAATGAGTTCAAAATAACGCCCTTCAACAGTCATATCTTTTTAAATAAAATACCAATGAATACTAGCCATATTATTTTATACATATCAAGTTAAACTAGGCGTCATATCTGCAAATGATACTGTTAGGATATAATCCCTGAGATACTCGATATCTCGGTAAGAATTACCTAATATTATACCGATGATGTGCGGTAAGTAGTTACGATTTAGGGTAAAATAAGCCTCTCTAATACCCATACCAATTATCAACCAATCCACAAGTTACTAATACATAGTTAGATTACAACACAATATCATATGAACTTTGGTTGGAGTGCTTAGTTAGACAAAGTTTACAATCTATCCTAATTAAATAAAGAGGCTTAAAATTATATGTACATTTGAGCTATAATTTGTTTTAAGTTAGAGATATCAGTCCACCTAGTAGATATCAACAACTTCTTAAGATAAATAATTAAGTTACAAGGTAATCTAACAATCTAGTATAGCCATAAGTAGTGTATATTCGAATTCTAGAGAAGAGAAACTTATTGTATAGATATAATATAATAATTAAAGGGGCTTCTCTTCCATACATAATTCCACCTGTTCATGGCATTCTGTTATACTTAAGGAGCGTTTACACAGTAGTTTGCAACTTAAAGTTTACAACTTTTGAAGAAAGTTTGAAATTTTTCAATATACGGTTTGTAAATTTGTTGCAAACTTAACAAGTTTCAAACAAAATTCTTGAGTTGCAAATCGAATTTCGTGTTTCCACTGTAGTCGGTAAAATACTGAAACTTCTTTTGATCTTTGTTTGAAACTCAAATGTGCACCAAAAGTTGCAAACTTTCTCCCTCCCTCCCTGCGCCTTCGCGGGCAGCGCGAAGGCATTTGAAGTATCAAATGTTCAATATTACTGCTTCCATTCTCAAAAAGTTTTTAAAACTGTCATCTGTCGTCAATTCTCCTGACAGTGGACCAATATCATCCCCGTTCAGATCTTCTAAAAGTGCACTGCCACTATATCTAGTTCTTGCTCGTAGCGACGGTCTTATCCAGTATCTTCTTGGTACTCTTAGCCAAAATATAACAAGCACTTGGAGCTGCAATGACGTCGTCCACTCTCCACATCTTGAATAACACTAGCCATCCAAATAAAAAGTTAGAAACACTTATTGACTTTTAAAAGCGCAAAAATAGCTTTTTTTAGAACTTTTTTGTTTCAAACCAAAAAGTCTGAAACTAAAATTTTGCATACAAACCTAATTGCTGTAAACTGTTTAGTTGCAAACTATTGTGTAAAGGCGCCTTATTAGCTAAACATATTTACAAAAAAGTTACGTTTTAAGACCACATAGTTAAAGATTTCAGAGTTTCATAGGTGGAATAATTTATTAAGCCTAATAGTCCAATAATTATGCATTATGTCATGTTAAATTTTAGCGGAATGTGACAATGTTCTCTTATTACGATAAGGATAAAGAGATTTTTTTCCTAATATCTTTGAAACAACTTAAGTTCACTTTGTAACTAGCTTAATCCTAGCTCCATCCGATTATGATGACTATTTCGGTCGAAAGTCGGTTTGTCCTTAATAAAAGAATTGCGGCAGTTTCTTACCTCAACTTACCCTGGTTTGGGTTGCATGTATTTTTGGCCTACCTTTAAATGCTTCTATCGTTTCTTACCTTTTAAGGTAAAAAGAAATTTAAAAAAACACAAAAATGAAGAGTTATCTGCTGCTACTGAGGTGCATTATACAAGTAAATGTACTTGTATAATGAACCCCAGTCTCTTTTGATGATGTGTTCATTTTTTTGCGTTTATGAATGATAAGGAGTATAAAATATTGTTCTTTGAAATAATCAACATTAATCAATTAACCCTTATCTATTAAATGACGATATCTTTATTAAGTAAAAAAATTAATATCAGTATAAATAGTGACAAAAAATTTAAAAAAGGGGCACTAAAAACTCATTAAGAAGACAAGCATTAAAACTATACTTTAATAAGTGAAGTAAAAAGTTATTTTTTTACTCAAAATGGCTGACATTTAATAGCTTTTTTTCCCTTTAAGGTTGGCAGGCAACCCTTTAGTAGCAAACTGCCAAGGGGTCAGCTGTCCATTATAGCGTTAAACCCAGCACCCATTAATAAACCATTTAATAAAAACCCATTAGCTCAGCAGAAGTAAAACGAATGTTAGGTTATTATCATGTAGACGTGTTCTTAGGACTAAAAATCTACCATGAGGGTGGTTTCAAGTGTAATTCTATGACATTAGCTGTAACATTCACTTTGGAATCAAGAGGGTAGGTTTCTAATGAATAGGTTGGACTAGTTACACGGTATCACTACACTAGTACTTGACTAATTGAATAACTATGTAATTGCACAGGAATTAAGGGATTGTAACCAGTTGTCTTATCTTTTACCTAGGGATTATTTCAGCCAAATATACAATAAGGCTGCCTGAGCTTTTCGTACAATTCAGATTTATGTAACTAATTCTCCGCAGTAGACGCGTATTTGAATGCCCTTTATAAAACATAAAACAATATAAATAATTTCAAGATAAAAAGAACTTTTTATAAACTACGTTTTTAAATTTTCTGTTGAATCATATGTAATGTTGATAATATAATTGTTCTTGTTATATAATATGTAATGTTAGTAAAAAAAATAGTTCTGAATTTATTTACTTTACATAAATGACAATCATCTTAAACCTATAAAAGGTAATCTTAAACCTATAAAAGCACAAATCTTTGTACAACGGATCTCCCCCAACAACAAATCTAAACCGTGCCATCGATAAATTGAATAATATAAATAATATAATCGATAAATAATATAATCGATATATTTCCTGTTTTGCTGTCATTCAATGTTCATCATTTATTTATAAAAATCTCAGAGATAAATATCACAAATTGGAAACCCGTCAAAATGAAGATTGTAAATATTGGATGTGGCAAAACAAATAAAATAACAAGCGGATTTTTTCCGAACTAACTTGCCACACTGCAAAATCAGCTGAAAACCAATTAATTCTGCTAAAAGATGGCTAAAAGTATTAAAATAATGCATTGTCATCGTGTTCTGAGCTATGCTAAAAGTTTCAAATGTCTAAGCTATTCGGGAAGTTAGTTAGAAATCGATTGCCAGATTTGTACCGGACAAACAAACAAACAAACAAACAAACAAGAAACCAAGTTAATAAAAACGTAGTAAAATAGCCTGTCAATAAGTGTGGCATACAGCTTCCTCGCATACTTTAATGATTGTTTACGATGCATTACTGCCTAATTTATTTAATTCTCCCCCTTTTTTTAAAATGTGCCAGAATTGTTTTGTTTTTTAAATTAATAAAATCAGCAATTTAGCAATATTAAATTGGGCGCAGATTTTTGCAATTAATATAGATCGATCTGTGGGCTACTTTAGACAAACCGACCACATGTTTATTTTTACAGGACTCATACATACATTTCTAGCTTGATGTTTGCCTCTTTGGCCTCTTAAATTAAAATATATAGTTCATATTAAACAAATAATCTAGCATAATATGAAAAATAAGCAATTTATTATAAAATATAAAATAATGATTTATTAATCACGAGCAAATTAAACAAAACCGCAAAGTCCTCTTAAATCAGGTTATGTTTTTAAAAGCTGCATTTTTCCAAGGGATGTAATTTTATTGAATTTCCTTCCTATGTAGCAGCGATAAATAACTTTTAAAAACCCTGTCTCTGCATTTTTATTATGTAAATAACACGGGTGATATTTCAGGGTGTATTATCTTTTTATCTAGAACCCCACTTCGAACAAGGTAAGTAGCTAATTTAAATGCATGTTTATGTAAGAACATCATTTAACATTTCCAGTTGTACAATTTTTTATTGCTGAGTAATGGAATTAATTTTGTAATACATTTGATTTTTGAAGATTGTTCACCCACAGCGAGATAAATTACTTTTATCTACGATTGATACGAAATATAAACATTACATCTTTGTTTAGATGCGTAGAAAGTGATTATGTTTAGATGCGTGATAAGTGGTTATTTATATACGTACTTGTATACATTGCGCATGCGCGTCTCATAGTTCTGAATAATTCCTCTTCTTTACCACACTAGCGCGGTAAAGAAGAGGAATTCTTCAGCTTTACGCAAGATTACTGAGTTTGTTAACATTTAACAAAACAAATTTGCAGTTCTTTTATTAAAATAACTGTTTATATCGAGTTTTTAGTGAAAAACAATAAGTGAATCAAGTGACTTTGACGAAAATGTGGAGAATAATACTCCTACAGAAATAATTAATTCGGCAAAAAATACAACTCAAGAATAAATGCCATCTTTATCAAGAGAGAGATACGAACTTACATACACAGCTAGTTTATTTTTTTCTGTATTTATTATTTAAATCTAACAATCGTAGATAAAGTACGGTACGCAACTCGTGCGAAAACGGCATTTTGCATTGCTCGTGTGGTTTTACTACCCTCGCTATCGCTCGGATGCAAACTCCACACTCGCATGCAAAATGCTACTTTCCGCACTCGACGCGTAATGTACTATTGTGTTATCTGATCTTATTATGATTATTTTTAATTAAATAAAAGTAATTGAGGGTAGATACTTCAAATTTTTAATAAATAGATTTAAAACAAGGAGTAACACGAGGATCGGTCTTAAAGTTTACGTTACCTCTTCCTTTAATTGTCAGTGCATATTAAAACACTACTTAGATTTGCCACAGTTTAGATCAACATGCAAAGATTTAAGGAGTTTCTTTTCTTACATGGTGGTTTTGACGGGGAGTTTGTGGTAATAATAAGATAATACCATGGTTTTTTTTACTAAGTAATTAAAAATACACTGCCAATTAGTGTGGCACATAGCTTCCTCGCATCCTATCATGTACTTTATTGTTATATTGTTTATTGTGTAAAAACAATTAACATTTTTTAGCGATCTTTAACACTTTATAGGGGTGTCGCTGAAGGTTTTACTAAAAAATTGTATTTGTAAAAAATGTTCGTCTCATTGAATAGATAAGGTTTGATTTTTTTCCCGACCGAAAATTCCAATTTTAAATTTGATGTTCACGTTTACGCGACCGTTGCGCGTGAACGCTTGAACAGATAACGCTGTCCAACGAAATCGACCTGAGCATTGTTAAAATAAACATGTCTACCAAATTTCATCAAAATCGGGCAACATTTACTCAAGTTATCGTCGCACGTTTCACGATTCGCGGACACACAGACGGACAGACAGACAGACAGACCGACAGATACGGAACCAAAAATGTTCCCTGATGTCTGAAACGGATTTCTGTCTTGGAATTTTTAAAATCGGAGGCATAAAACTTTTTTGTTCTCAAAAGTGAACACAATGCTTCCGTTACCTTCGGTAAGCTCGGAAGCAAAACTACCATTCAATTTAACTACTAATTAAAATAAACACTAATTAAATTTAACTACTAATTAAAATAAACACCTTTCAGTTTAATGTTTAACCACAAGAATATATACAATTATGCAATGCCGGTTTCGTCTTTAGAATAGTATAATAACTAAGTAACGACATTATCAGCTGTCCTTGGCTGATTATTTTTCACAGTGCAAAATAATCATGTGTGCTTATTTATTTACTCAGTGATAAAACCATGGATTATTAAGACAAGTTAGTTGGATTGTTGTTATTGAAAAAAATCTTTATATTGAATATAACTCGAAGTTCTAGTTTATTGTATGTATACATAGAATAAAACTCAAAGGACTAGTTTATTGTATGTATACATTGAATACAACTCAAAAGAGCTAGTTCTATTGTGAGTATATCCTATATACTATATACAATAAACTCACTTCTTAGAATATGTCAGCTACATGATATCCCAATATCTCAATAACATAGTTGATTCCATACCTTTAAAATTATACCCTAACAAAAAACCTATTAACAAAAAACCGAATAATAAAGAGAAATATGAATTATAGAGTAGTTTTTTTTTCAGTTGTTACTTGTTACTCAAGCCACTTTTAAATCTATTTTGCATATAAAGTATAAATAATAAAATAATAGTACTATTTAATGGTAATTTGTTTTATAAAAAATAATACTAAAAAATAATAATGATTATTATTCTTTAAAAAAATAAAGAAATCATGTGATTGCAAACATTTATAATTAAAAGGTTTTTAAACATGTAGGGAGAAGATAAAGGGCTGAAAATCGACTATAAGAGCGTTCACACCTTTTTTATATTATTTAGTGAACACCGTTTTGTTTGTTTTTAAGTAAATAAAAGTATATACATGACACATTACTTAAAAATTGAAACCTTTTTTACAAAAGAAGCTTTGTGTTTTTAAATAAAAAAATCTAAATGAGTATGATGAAAATTGCCGAAATAAAAGCATTGGTTAGTATCCCATTTATTTTATTTGTTATTGTTTTACGTGTACAAAAAAATACTCATTTGGGAATTTGTTTTAAAACTTGTATTTTCAATTTACTTAAACAAAAAAGAAGTACTTATTTGTAAGCACGTAAATGTATCAAAAGGGTCAGTATTTTTAAAGCACATTTATTTACCCACTCCTAGAAGTCTTTTCTGTAAATATACTAAATACATACGATCGGACCGTGTTATATACTTTATAAATTGGTCGGTCTGAGAAACCTCTAAAAGGCCTTTTCATAATATATTACATACAGAATCAGAATATTGTAAAATAGGTATGATAATACTGTTCTGCAAAAAAAAAACTTCAGAATAAAAATGTCCTTTTCTAAAATATTTTTGTGTGCTGAATCCGAATCTGAAGTGAACATTTCCACTGTTCGCACAGTTTTCTCGGACAATGTGCCTAAAGCACGGTGTAACAATTGTAAAAAAAAAAATTATTGGGCGTTTTAAAATCTTCAAACCATGAAGAACACGAATCTAAAGTAAAAAAAAAATCTGCTGAACTTACTTTTTTAAGAAAATTTAAAAATAAGAAATTACGATTTTTTCTCATATTGAGTCTTTGTATTTCTATTGCTTTTTCAGCTATATAAGAAATGTTTTGTGACTTTTTTCTGACATTATTTATCAGAATTTCAATATATGTGGCGGGTAAGGGGGGTAAAAGCAACATGGGGGGAGGGGGAATAAAAAATTGAGCTGAACCACAACTTTTATTTACTTTTTTCAATCAAATATGAAATGCTGAAATACAATATTCTCCCCCCCCCCTCCCAATGTTTCTTGTACCCCCTCGGTCACATATATTCTAATTCTGTAGAATAATGTCAGAAAAAGTCACAAAACATTTCTTAAACAGCTGAAAAAGCAATAGAAATACAAAGACTCAATATGAGAAAAAATCGTAATTTCTTATTTTTCAATTTTATTAAAAAAGTAAGGTCAGCAGATTTTATTTACTTTACATTCGTGTTTTTCATGGTTTGAAGATATTAAAACGCCCAATAATTTTTTGGGGGGCGAAAAATTGGGTCGAAAACCCCCAAAACAAATTTTTCCGAACTTTAGGCGCATTTTCCGGGAAAACCGTACATATAGGAGACATTTTGACTTCAGATTCGGATTCAGCACCCTCGAAAACGCAAAGTTCGATAAATTTTGCAGAACAGTGTAATCGGAGGAATATTTTAAATTGAGAAGTTTAAGAGTTGCCATATATTATATATTTTTTTATATATATAACTCGGGTAAGGTATATGAATGGAGTAATTTACTTCATACATACAGGTAATTCAAGTTACTAAGCTTCAGGTAGAAGAAACTTCATTTAATCAGCTATTCAATAAACGCACGGTTAGGCCCACATTCTACTTAATTTAAACGAGCAAATAAAAGGAAGCTTTTGTAACACCAATTCTCATTACGAAAACACCACATTTCATCTCTGAATGAGGCCAACTCTAACAAAATTTCTATACTTTGATCTACTCGTTTTATGTAAGGCTATAACATATAAATTTATATTCACGATCCTCGAGCTAAAATTAATTTAAATCTTGTAATTCTTATAGCACAAATACCCTTAAATAAATGTTTTCAATTTTAAATTAAATTATCTGAAAATTGCTATTTTAAGTTTCAATTAAAATGAAATCCAATAATTACTGGATTTGTATTAATCACATTCTCAATCAAGCTTGCTTAAATTGAGTGTGAAACCGGACATTTAAAATTGAAAATACCACAATTTTAAGGTTCACCGCTGATTCAATTGCTTTAATACCGCGACCAAGGGTTGACCCTTTAACTACGTATTAGGATTCTCTGTAGATCACTGAACTTATACAACTAACTTTGTTCTCGCAAAGCTATTCAGAAATATCGTATTTTGTTTTCTCATTATTATTTGCCTAAACTTAACATTCTTCATTAATAAATTATTATAATTTATTAATTAATATTCAGTTTATACCTATAATTGTCTATTATATCATTATCTCTGATATCTATAGGGAAAATAATTTAAAAACCACTATTTTCTCAGATTAATATTTAATTATGACTATATTCCACCATAAACATTTGGGCGAAATATCGTCGTAATAAAATGTTCACTAAAAAGGTAATAATGTTTTAGGGTTTCGTTGGTAAAACCAAAAAAAGAAACCCTTATAGTTTCGTTCTTGTGTCTGTCTGTCACATTGTACGGTTCCAATAACTTCTGAATAAAAAAGATGTAAATATGAAACTTTGCAGTATTAAAGATCGTTTTGACGCGCACACAGGAAAAATATAGCGAACTCAATGTTATCAGCCGTTAAAATCCAAAATGGCGGATAATTCATGTCACGCGAAAAAAAATATTTTTATAAAATTTTGAGTGGAGTATCAAATGAAAGGTATTGAAGATTAGATTACAAAAATATATACCACTTAGGGAAAGTATTTAATTTTCGGCGCCATTTTGTCAAAAAACATCGAACTTTTTCGTGAAACATTTTGAAATAATTCACGCTTATACCCTATGGTAGACCGATGAATATTTCCGGAAAAAAAAATGTATTTACCTTTTCGTTATTACCGATAAAAAACCTTGTGACCCCCCGGGGCATTAAACTAGGAACACGTAACACGTGAAAATTGTTTAATTTTCTGCAAAGAAGTACTACAAGAAGAATAAAAGTACTACAGAAGTATAAAAAATATGCCAAGCGGTCTTCTGGACCATAGGAAAAATTAGAATAGCAATTTTAAATGATTAAGTGGGAATCCAATATGGCGGATAATTCCCACCACAAAAAAGAATATTTTTTTTTAAATTTTGTATAGGGTAACAAATTAAAGGTATTAAAGAGTAGATTACAAAGATGTATATCACGTGTTAATTGTTTAATTTTCTACGCCTTTTACCAAAAAGCATCAAACATTTGCGTCTCCCCCCCCCCCTCCCATCCTTAATATAACTAGTTTTATGTTAAGGATACCAACGAAACCCTTTTTACGTGAGACTTCACGAACAACTATTTTTTCTTTATTATTATCTCCATTCGCGTTAGAAAGAGAACTTAACACTTAATGGTGATGTTAAATCACGAGAGGTATTTTCTAAGGGTAACAAAGTATTTTTTGTAAAAAGTATCAGTATTATCCTTCGTGAATTTACAGACTTGTTTGAATCCTATAAGTAAAAGGACATAAATCGCTGAAACGAAATGCTCATGTGAAAAGGTATTTCTAGGAAAACAGAATAACCACAAGTGTTTTTTCTTGCCGCTTATCAAATCACTAAGGCCCAATTCACACACGAGTGGCGTATGGCACTAGCGTGACAATGGCGTGGCGCTGGTTTGTGCCACCTCTATGTTAACTTATGGCCCAATGTACACTGGAATGGCGTGGAAGAGGGTGGCATACGACACCTCCATCACGCCACGCCACTCTGACGCCACTCGTGGTTTATCGAAGTGGTGCGCCACTTACAAACCATTTATTTCTAGTCTGTTCTTTCTTTGTTTTTTTAAGATAAATAATGAAATAAGATAAAGATGCTAGAATTTTTTAATAGCATTCTTGAGATATCCGGCAATAATTTTGAAAACGATCTGGGTACTCGTTTAGCTCTTGCATTTACGTTGAACGCTCCATCAGTTTTCCAATTCTCTAACCACAAAGGATGCCTCCAAAACTTCCTTCTCAAAATCTGCATGTTGGAAAAATTAGTAATATCCTGCAAATCATGCTCGTCGTCATCTGAGGAAGAAGACATTATCCTGGATAACATGTAACAGTGAACTAAACCACTTGAACGCCATATGTGTGGATAAAACACACCACAACCGATCCTCCCCAGTCCCACGCCAGTGCCACGCCATCGCCACGCCAGTGCCATACACCACCACTCGTGTGTGAATTGGGCCTAAGACTATCTAATACGGATGGATAAATCATCTAATCGTCGTGATTATAGGTTTAAAGCATACATCTAACATCCTTCTGTTATTTAAACCATATTTATGTCAGCGAAACGGCAAGTGATTTTATGCGAGAAAATGTTATAACCTATTTAATAGTTATCCTTTAATAGGAGTATATATAACTAATTTATACCTGTTATATGTAATTAATATTATGTTAAACAATATTTCTACTTGAGTTAATTAAAATGTTTTAAATATTTTTGATTCTGAAATTTTATTGGATATAAAAGAGGTTACAGGTCACTCGCAAATATATAGGGTGTTAGGCAGCCTCACATACACTCGAATACCATTTCCGAAATGTCTGCGGTACGCCGCACCCAGTTTTATCCACACTGAAATTATCCCACAGGTTATTGCATTTTACACCTGTACAAGAGAGCTGACTTTAATCTGCACTCATAAGCGAGTATGTCAGATAAAAATTGTATAGCTTTGTATGGAATTTGAAAAAAAATATCACACATTGAAATTTCATTTTACGAATAATATTCATTTAAAAAAAGAATGTATTTCGGAGTTAAAATATGTAAAACATAATATTTTATTAATAAAACTTACACTTATATTTGTAGCCGGATCAATTTTGGAAATGCGCTTTAGAAACTTACTGTTTAAGAAAGCAAAGAGTAATTGTTAATTAACAATTTCTTTCGAGCTTACCGAAGCATTGTAATCATTCTGAAGAAAGACATTTTTTCAAGTCTAAGAAAAAATCCGTTTTAGACATCGGGCAACAAATTTGGTCTCGTGTCTGTCTATCGGATTGAAGTTCAACATTTTTTCGAAACATCATACCTATCTAAAAAGCTACTTGTCCGATATAGTTGGTCCTAAAATTAATTTTTATTTTTTTAAGGTAATTTTAAATTTCTTCCCCTATTATTTTCTCTATCGCACGCGCATTACATTTTTGTATCCCCTATATCTTTGAAATTATTCATCCTATTTTCAAGAAGTGTGGATGGTTTGTCGAAAGTAGTACCATAGATCGAACCACATTAATTTCATCCGTCTGCCTAAATTTATTATTACTTAAATGACCCTTTTATTCGTGTAAAATCCAAATTTATAAGATTTAAAGGGGGGGGGGGATAAATAAATTAGACAAGAAAGGGTAATAAATTCAAAACATCATGAATGCACTAGGTCGTGTGGAAGCTATGTGCCACATTAATTGGCAGACAGATATTGACTTATGTAAATAAAACTTAGTAGACAGAATTGTTTCAATAAAGTTCATGTAGTTTTTTGTCAATTTCCGATCAATTTTGCTGCTTCAATGGAATGTTTTAATTTAAATTGATATAATTTTTAAAATATAGTTATGGACCCTAATCAAAGGTAATGCCACGACACGCAATACAAACACGAAGATACATCTTATCTAACATTAAAACCTAACGCACTAACTTTAACACAAAATTCCAGTTACTCAACTAGAAATTGATAAACAACACAAGATTAACAATATATAGATAACAAAGACAGGAATATTTGGATTTTTCTTTTTCTTAGCTAACCAAGAGCAAGCAATGCCGCACGTTTCAAAAGTAGACCATCTTGACATAGTGTTGGCTTTTCCTCTAGTTTAGAACCAAATCCTCCTTAAATCCTTGCCATTATAAAATGTAGACACTATAAACACATTTATCTATGTAATGGTCAGTAAAGCGGAACCTTAATCTTCCTGGGAATCGAACACCAGATGTATTAGTTTTGGATTAGGGTCAAGTATCTTGACAATATATCAATATATTGTAAAGGGTATTGACAATTCTCATAACACTTCCATTGATGCCAATCCTATTAAGGGAGCTGCAAAAATGGATTTATTTATACAAAAAAAATGGTAGCGAAACCGTATCTTAACTAAAAAAAATGCCCATCATCAAGTGTCAAAGAAAATAGAAGTTAAAGGAAATAAGAGGCAGCGAATTAATAGTAAGAGGTAATCGTTGTAACTGAATAAATAGTTTAAATTAATTATGCATTGACTCAAAGAATATCTTTTAAAAGTGCAAAAGTTAAGAAAGTCGAGAAATACAATTTTGTTTATCTTCAATAATAGTGAAGATGTAGTAAAGAAGAGGTTAAAGAGATAAATTATCAGATTAAAGTTTGATGTGATATCTTAAAATTTTATAACGAGTTGAGAGAAAACTTTTAAACAAACTTTTTAACGAGAGATGAATAATTACTCTTTTACTCTCGACTATTGAAGAAAGAAAAATATTATCCCTTCTCACACCATCTTTAACACAAGGAAGAAAAAGATTAAAAATGTATCTTGATGACTTCCTCGGAGCTTAACTGTCTGGAGGGCTATCTGTTGGGAATACCGCCGTGTTTTACAACCTAGAGGATGTAAACTTAGCCATAACTCAGAATCTTCCTTCTTTTCTTTTAAAGATTTCTTCCTTTATCAACGTCTCTGTTTCTCTCAACAATTTTTCCACGAGAATGAATTTGGCTGCATTCCAATACTCAAGTAATAACAAATAATAATCATCAATCCGTAGCGCATCAGCCTACGTGAGGCTAGGGCCGACTAAACCATGCTTTACTGCTAATATAAGGTGGGTGACAAGGGTCAGAGTCTAGACTCCTATCAAACTTAATGCCCCCGCAGACGACGAACGTTTTGTAGTTAGTAATGTCATACGTACGTTGACCGACTTTAATTGGTCCCACCGACTTAACTCATACATGCTTCCTACATATCCCCTACTACAGCGCAGTCCAAAGATTATGTGCCAGTTTTTCTCACGACGCGACGTAACAAATGGAAATTGAAGAGTTGAAGGATATTCTCAGGGTTCGGTCTTTATTTCCTTAAGAAGAGAGACCGGAAAAGATGTTATTCACGCAAGTGGTTGTTTCATCCAATCATCAAAGAATAATTATGTCGATGAACACGTTTGATTAACTAGTTTTGTTACTACATCGTTTCATTTTCTATAGCGATACTGAAAGAGAAAGAGTGTTTATCCAGAAGAACGAGCGTCAGTAACAATAAGGTAAGAAATAAAAAAAAAATTTATAGAATATTTATGTACTCAATATCAATAACGTTTTCTTCTACATCGTGAAAAACCCGGACTTTAGAATATACCTGAACGGAGATGACGAGAGCCGGGCTCAGACTGAATCCCCCATAATATTTCATTGTTGTGTCCCATTCCTCCAACGACAATCGTGTCGGACAGAAAATAGAACCTGACCGACTCAACCGGTATATACAAAAACTCTATGACTCTGTGTCTGACGTGTGAGGATTCCACTTCGTTCTATTCTTTCTTTACGACCTCATGTAGTTGGTTGTCTGTGAAGGCCTTTATTGTATGGTTGTTCGACGGACTCAACTTCAACCAAGTAGCTTTACCTCACGATTATAGGTTAACACCGAACATGGTCCTTCCCCTATCTGCCTTTTAGAATTTACTTCCTTAATAAATTGTAAATTCTAAACGCGTAAGGCGGTATGAAACGTATGCATCTATACAACAACGTAATATGAACTTAGTTTACATAATGTATTATATTAAATTTATTAATTCAAACTTTATTTGATAAAAAATTTAAAAACAATACCCAAGCAAACCACACGCTTGAAAATAAATTTAATATCAATCATTTTCTAATCAGAATTCCCACGTTCAAGTTGAATTAACTTTAAAATTAAATACATTATTCAAATTTATTTTTGCTAAATTTAAACTCTGAAAAAACCAAAGTTGCTCTTGAATTGCGGAGTTTTCAAGGGAGGTCACACCTTGCCACTTCTACCTGAATATATTTGGAACACAACAGAAGAAATAATCCAGGATTTAGTAAAAGCAAGAGAGCCTGTTTGAAAATTGCTCGAGGTAAATCCTGGCTTTTCAAGCCTTGTTTGCAATGCAAAGCTCGCTCCGGAAAGGAAACCTCTTGACAATCCAAGCCCTTGCACTTTCTTATTATCATAATTCTTCTTTTTATATCAAAACCCCTTGTTTATTTGCTCTGGAGATGATAATTTTTACTTCCCTTCTTCTCTTCATTCTTTTTCTTAGTACTTCCTCTTACTATTTTGTAACCACAATTGAAAATAAGCTAAACTTGGAAGAAGAAAAAGAAAAAAGTAACTTGAAAATATACATACATTTGAAACTCCTATTTTTATGAATGGTTCTAAAGAATAAACTTTATTTTTTCGCTTCGGATGGTAGCAAAAATTGAATAAAGTATTTAAAAAAAATGTGTTCAAGAAAATAAGCTACTTTCATATAAGAGAAGAAAACTTGAGTTATTTCTTACTTCTAATAAAGTTATACTATTTCTCTTTTTAAATTATTCTTATTCTCACTTCCGATTTTTTTTCCATATGGTTAACACAAGTCGGATTAAAGATTTGTTAATATTTGTTCAGTATGAATAGATAAAATCTTAAGTATCTACGTTTATTAAAAAAAAGGAAAGAAGTATAATTTTCGTGAATTCTCCGTGATAACGTTGCCGATCCATTTTGATAGTTTTACTTAAATGTCCATATAACTTGATTTCACTCCTATATAAATAAACTTAAAGGAAAAATGTTATCAACGCTCTTTATTGTTTTTAAAGTATGGATGCTAAATAATATTAGCTAATTCTCTATTTACTAAAGAGTTTTAAAAATAAATGTATTAACTCTAACAATGTGTCTAATACTCTGTAGCCACATGCAATTACACGAGGCTATAGAGAATTAGCCTATGTACAACATGAAGGTCATATTACAATATAGATTAGGTACCACAGAGCAAATTACCCACACATGTGTTGTTATACTCATGTGTGTTCTCTTCATGTCGTCTTTAATAATAATGAATTTAATTTTTTTGCTTTCTCATCAAAAGAAAAAAAAATATAAATAAATTTCTAAATACGATATCATAATTAACCTGCTTTGAGTCTCAACAATGTCATATGATAAGAACAAATGGAATGATATAAAATGTATGGCTATTGTTTACCATTTTGGGATCATCTGACTAAAATTTCAACCTAATCATTGAAACAGTTGCAAACAAGATAAGAATATTCATTTTGTATCAGCAAGAGAATCACAATTTGGACTGTAACGGAACTTAGAGCCACTGTTTTTTTGTTTTTTTGTGGCAGGGGGTGGAATGCATTTTTTAAACCCTCATACACATCCGCGTAATTCAGAGTGTCGGACCCGCACACAAGCCAGGCAGCCCTACCGACTAAACCACCCCCTTCCTCCAATGGTGAATCAGCCGATAAATCGGCTATTGACGCCGGAATTAGGTGCGTCTGTCCTCCTCTATTGCGTCACTAAGAGGCACCTAGTGACATGTAGAGGAGAGGAGATCACCCCCCTGTCCCTGAAGTCCTCCTGGTATCTCAGCACCTGTCTGAGGGAGGAGGGTTGCAGTCCATCGATGCCGGTGCCGACTTAAGCTTTCGACCGGCCGAGACCGCCGACCACCCCGCGACCGGCTCGCCCGCCTCCATCAAGTTCACCTTCGTTTCCGGCACCCACCCCCCGGGGAGGGAAGCCCCTAGAAACCCCCAAAAGCCAACGAGGCAGACCACGGCCACGACCGTCTATCAGCATATGGACTGCCGGGGAGTGCGACATTGAGAACAAGCACCTGTCTAACGTGCATAGGGTGGATCTCACCAGAGACATGTCTTCTGTCCTCCCCTCCCTGTGCCCAGAAATTGGCTACAAGGGAAACCACCTACCCTGAGAGCAAGTAATAAGTAGAGGGCAGATGGTGATGAGGACAGTCCTTAACTAACTGATCCTAAGGTCGCTAACTGATCCTGGTCCTGGTCGCTAACTAACCTAAGGTGCTTACACTAATCCTAATATCTCAGGTAAACCTGATGACCTGGTATCACAAAGCATTCTGGTCTCGCCTCCTTCGTGATTAAATCACTGAAGGAACCCACTCCTCTTGCCGTACGAAAAATATAGCCGGGGAGAGTGGTAGCGAGACCAGTCCTAATCTAAATATTTAAACCTAAGATTAAAATTAACTTAACCTAATATCACAAATAAATAAATACTACCTATAAATACTAACCTAAGATTATAAATAAATAAATACTAACCTAATATCACAGATAGGTACTAGTAACTAGTTCCGTTCCTAAGCTAAAGCTAATTCTAATATCACAAGTCTCCGCCTTCCCTCCACTCTGGTTGCAGTGGAAGAGAAACCCGCCTGCCTGCCGCGAGGAACATATAAACGGGGCAGGCGGTGACGGAGACCAGAACTAAATCTATGGTTAAAAATTTTCAATAATACTAATTACTGATACCTATGTTGAAATAAATAAATAAAATTGAGGAATCTGCCTCCCTACTACCAAAAATTGCCCTTGGGAACCCACCATCACTACCGGACGAAATATATAGCCGGCGATGCTGGTAGCAGATCCTATCCTAACCTAGAAATCGGTAATTTATTCAAGTAAATTGATAAAAGTAGATGGAAGATAATTTTTATTCTTATCTCCACACCGGCACTGCCGCGATTTGATTAAAAACGACTGAATTCAAAGGCGCCGGCCCGCCTTTTACGAATTGTTAATATGCCTTCATACTTTTTATTTCATTAGGCCGAGAGGGCTGAGAGTTGATGGCAACCTCCTGTACTTGCCTAAATCCCTGTCACACGTATAAATCTTTTCGACTTTCGTCGGCCCTATGACGTGCGGTGAAGGGAGGCCCAACAGCTGGAGACAGACTGTGCACACCTCCAATACATTTCTAACCCCTTGATAAACCGGGTAACGTTTTTTAGTAACGCTTTTCGAGTTATGTAGCACAGCCTAAACATGAAAATGTCAAAAAACATTAAAAGACAAACAAACCTATCTACCTGGACTCTGGTGAGGGATCAGATAAGTTCGTAGAGTCCTGCTCTTCTCAAAAATGTCAGGACTGTCTGAACACTCGACTCCTCAGCTATGCAGTGGCCAGGTTCGCTGGGACCTGGCACTCCGTCCTCAGATCTATCTGCCCGTAAGTCACATTCTTCAATTATATGAATCACCGTCAGCGCTGCGATCCCTCAATGCCGGCTACGAGGGGCACGCTCATTTTCAAGAGGTGCCCATGTGTCAGCTGCGTGTGGCCGATCCTCAAGCGCGTGAGGACGACATTTTCCCTTCTTGAAAGGGTGATATCCGTTTGCTTCGTCCTCACTTTAGTTTTAACTCTTCTTAGTTGGGCGGGGACTTGCTCCCAGGCCGATCGCCAGCTACGCCAGACGGCGTTGACTGCTACCGTCTTGGCAACGTCTAGCCAGACGGGAGCAAGGTCCACCACCTAAGCAGAGGCCACACGCTTGGCGGCCGCGAGAGCGGAGAGCGAGTCGGAGGTGTTTACTAAATTCTCGTCGACTTTCTCCGCGCACAGCTCAAGGGTCTTGTCGATGGTACGGAGCTCGGCGGTGTATATACCTGCAACCGGAGACAACGACCAAAACATTGTCTCCGTTCTTGAGTGCAGGGCGCGCCCCGAACCCTCTCTTGATTTGGAGCCATCGATGTGGAAGACCCTGCGACCCCTGGTATCGGGCTAGAATCTCGAAGAGTCCTTGCTCATACTCTACCTGAGAGAGTGGTGTCTCTCGGCAGTCTGGCGAGCCGAAGATGGAACGCGAGGTCTATTGGCTTAAAGGATTCAACGCCGTTGCTTTTAATTAATAGGGTTATAAGTTATGCCCTTTAGTTTGCCTAGCGGATAATTGAAAGAATGAGTAGTATGAAACCGAACTAAAAGGAGAACATATAACTTCTGATTAGAATATTAGAAGGTTTTATCAATAGTTTATGTTAGCCACAGCTATTCTTTATTGCTTGCAATATTAAGCATTAAGAATTGGCACCAATAGCCAGAATTGACACCATACCACGAGCAAATACGGAAAATACAATTATTTTATATCCATTTAATATTAATAACAAACAAAAAAAAGGTTTTGACAAGAAAAAATAAAATAATATATAAGAGAGAAAATAAAACAGAAAAAAGTCCAGCCATGCACCATGCCTAATGAGCGAATTTCAAAGAAATCTGCGTATTATTGGCTTATGATAATATAGAAAAATTTTGAATTAGAATTTAATTGGGTGAAAAAAAAAATTGGAAAAATATTGGTACACGGGGATACGGGGTACAAAAGTCAAAATAGTATTTACCCTTCATAATGCATGTTGTTGGAAAGCTCTTTAAGAGTACAGTAATTGTTGGTATGCACACTTTTGTCATATTTTCATATAAGAGAGGGGTAAAATGGAAAAAACACGGTTTTATGCTATCTTTGACCCTAAATTGTTAAAATGTAGTTAAAATAAAATTATAATTGTATGATGTACAAAAATGCTGGCCAACGAACTCATCCTTTCTTTTGATATTATTGACATTTTAAAATTTGTTTGGAATTTTTAAGTGCATCCTAGCGCTAGCGTGAGATATCATTTGGAGTGATACATACATATAAACATACATATATACAAACATATATACATACATATATACATACATACATAAAAAAGTGTTAAATTTCAGGAATCTATTAGGAATGGTCTAAAACGGATATCCATGGAGAAAATATTCAAAAATTTTGAAGCCATTGCAATAGCTTAATTATCTTCGAAAATTCGCTAAAAGGAATAATTTCCTTCACAAAAAAAAATGATGAGTGTTCGTCAATTCATATGGATAGAAATATTACATAACTAGCTTTCACCCCACGCTCCGCGCGGGGCTCATGCTAGATATTAGTGACAATGTTGTCTATTGTCATGTAGGCCTAACAATTAAATGAAATGCCTAATTAGCAATTTAATTGCTTATTAGGTTAGCAATTAAATGAAAAATCTAAATAGTTTTGTTTCCAAAGCCTTCTAGGAATGAAATCAGGACTATATTACACATTATTAATTCCATTAAATTTTTAAGAATATAATACTCTTCAAATCGTAGTTTGAAGTCTATCTATATATTTAAAAAATAGCCAATTAACAGCAAACTAATAGTAATAACTAACAATGCTGAAAAAAGGCTTAATAAATAAGAAAATAAACATAGACAAAACCAATTAAACTGGGAAGTCATTGAACAATCATCAACCATGATTGTGCACTAATTTAATTACCAGTCTCTTTTCTCAATACGGCAGTTGCACCAGTATATAATTAATAACTCTAGTTCTAGTAGAAATTAATCAAATAATAAATACTCGATTTAAAAAGCATTAGTGTGAGGTTTAAGCACCCCAATCAAAAATTAAATCGGTCAATAATTGGGGACGCCATAAGCGCTCAAATTCGTAGTAAATAAGGAAGTTTTACCTGAAGTCCGAAAAGTTTAAGCTCGGTTCTTTACCAAGTTATGGACCCGTAAAACAATTGACTTTTTTAAAAAACCTCGTATACGACAAGGATTCAAAACTCGTTACCCCCATGTATTATAAGTCTTTAACTAGTTGTGGGATAAGTTTAAGTCAAAAGTTTCAGTAAAATTAATTAAAATCAAAATAAATATAAAGAAAATATATACTTTATAATGATTTAATTCTACTTATACTACTTTCACGGTAAATACTTATTTTTAATTTGAAATTTAAAGTCTTTAACTTATTAAAAGTTTTTAATGATTTATTATGTTTGTATAAAAATCCACACTAATTTTAAAATAATTATTTTTTTGTATTTAAATTATATTAAAAAGATAAATGTTGTATATAATTGATTAAATATATAATTACAGGTTTGAAGATGTTCCAAAATTAGGGACGAAATATTACCTTATAAAGAAGTTTTTTATTTTTTACCCCTTTGGACACAAAAGAGATTGTTTTTAAAGTATGGATGCTAAATAATATTAGCTAATTCTCTATTTACTAAAGAGTTTTAAAAATAAATGTATTAACTCTAACAATGTGTCTAATACTCTGTAGCCACATGCAATTACACGAGGCTATAGAGAATTAGCCTATGTACAACATGAAGGTCATATTACAATATAGATTAGGTACCACAGAGCAAATTACCCACACATGTGTTGTTATACTCATGTGTGTTCTCTTCATGTCGTCTTTAATAATAATGAATTTAATTTTTTTGCTTTCTCATCAAAAGAAAAAAAAATATAAATAAATTTCTAAATACGATATCATAATTAACCTGCTTTGAGTCTCAACAATGTCATATGATAAGAACAAATGGAATGATATAAAATGTATGGCTATTGTTTACCATTTTGGGATCATCTGACTAAAATTTCAACCTAATCATTGAAACAGTTGCAAACAAGATAAGAATATTCATTTTGTATCAGCAAGAGAATCACAATTTGGACTGTAACGGAACTTAGAGCCACTGTTTTTTTGTTTTTTTGTGGCAGGGGGTGGAATGCATTTTTTAAACCCTCATACACATCCGCGTAATTCAGAGTGTCGGACCCGCACACAAGCCAGGCAGCCCTACCGACTAAACCACCCCCTTCCTCCAATGGTGAATCAGCCGATAAATCGGCTATTGACGCCGGAATTAGGTGCGTCTGTCCTCCTCTATTGCGTCACTAAGAGGCACCTAGTGACATGTAGAGGAGAGGAGATCACCCCCCTGTCCCTGAAGTCCTCCTGGTATCTCAGCACCTGTCTGAGGGAGGAGGGTTGCAGTCCATCGATGCCGGTGCCGACTTAAGCTTTCGACCGGCCGAGACCGCCGACCACCCCGCGACCGGCTCGCCCGCCTCCATCAAGTTCACCTTCGTTTCCGGCACCCACCCCCCGGGGAGGGAAGCCCCTAGAAACCCCCAAAAGCCAACGAGGCAGACCACGGCCACGACCGTCTATCAGCATATGGACTGCCGGGGAGTGCGACATTGAGAACAAGCACCTGTCTAACGTGCATAGGGTGGATCTCACCAGAGACATGTCTTCTGTCCTCCCCTCCCTGTGCCCAGAAATTGGCTACAAGGGAAACCACCTACCCTGAGAGCAAGTAATAAGTAGAGGGCAGATGGTGATGAGGACAGTCCTTAACTAACTGATCCTAAGGTCGCTAACTGATCCTGGTCCTGGTCGCTAACTAACCTAAGGTGCTTACACTAATCCTAATATCTCAGGTAAACCTGATGACCTGGTATCACAAAGCATTCTGGTCTCGCCTCCTTCGTGATTAAATCACTGAAGGAACCCACTCCTCTTGCCGTACGAAAAATATAGCCGGGGAGAGTGGTAGCGAGACCAGTCCTAATCTAAATATTTAAACCTAAGATTAAAATTAACTTAACCTAATATCACAAATAAATAAATACTACCTATAAATACTAACCTAAGATTATAAATAAATAAATACTAACCTAATATCACAGATAGGTACTAGTAACTAGTTCCGTTCCTAAGCTAAAGCTAATTCTAATATCACAAGTCTCCGCCTTCCCTCCACTCTGGTTGCAGTGGAAGAGAAACCCGCCTGCCTGCCGCGAGGAACATATAAACGGGGCAGGCGGTGACGGAGACCAGAACTAAATCTATGGTTAAAAATTTTCAATAATACTAATTACTGATACCTATGTTGAAATAAATAAATAAAATTGAGGAATCTGCCTCCCTACTACCAAAAATTGCCCTTGGGAACCCACCATCACTACCGGACGAAATATATAGCCGGCGATGCTGGTAGCAGATCCTATCCTAACCTAGAAATCGGTAATTTATTCAAGTAAATTGATAAAAGTAGATGGAAGATAATTTTTATTCTTATCTCCACACCGGCACTGCCGCGATTTGATTAAAAACGACTGAATTCAAAGGCGCCGGCCCGCCTTTTACGAATTGTTAATATGCCTTCATACTTTTTATTTCATTAGGCCGAGAGGGCTGAGAGTTGATGGCAACCTCCTGTACTTGCCTAAATCCCTGTCACACGTATAAATCTTTTCGACTTTCGTCGGCCCTATGACGTGCGGTGAAGGGAGGCCCAACAGCTGGAGACAGACTGTGCACACCTCCAATACATTTCTAACCCCTTGATAAACCGGGTAACGTTTTTTAGTAACGCTTTTCGAGTTATGTAGCACAGCCTAAACATGAAAATGTCAAAAAACATTAAAAGACAAACAAACCTATCTACCTGGACTCTGGTGAGGGATCAGATAAGTTCGTAGAGTCCTGCTCTTCTCAAAAATGTCAGGACTGTCTGAACACTCGACTCCTCAGCTATGCAGTGGCCAGGTTCGCTGGGACCTGGCACTCCGTCCTCAGATCTATCTGCCCGTAAGTCACATTCTTCAATTATATGAATCACCGTCAGCGCTGCGATCCCTCAATGCCGGCTACGAGGGGCACGCTCATTTTCAAGAGGTGCCCATGTGTCAGCTGCGTGTGGCCGATCCTCAAGCGCGTGAGGACGACATTTTCCCTTCTTGAAAGGGTGATATCCGTTTGCTTCGTCCTCACTTTAGTTTTAACTCTTCTTAGTTGGGCGGGGACTTGCTCCCAGGCCGATCGCCAGCTACGCCAGACGGCGTTGACTGCTACCGTCTTGGCAACGTCTAGCCAGACGGGAGCAAGGTCCACCACCTAAGCAGAGGCCACACGCTTGGCGGCCGCGAGAGCGGAGAGCGAGTCGGAGGTGTTTACTAAATTCTCGTCGACTTTCTCCGCGCACAGCTCAAGGGTCTTGTCGATGGTACGGAGCTCGGCGGTGTATATACCTGCAACCGGAGACAACGACCAAAACATTGTCTCCGTTCTTGAGTGCAGGGCGCGCCCCGAACCCTCTCTTGATTTGGAGCCATCGATGTGGAAGACCCTGCGACCCCTGGTATCGGGCTAGAATCTCGAAGAGTCCTTGCTCATACTCTACCTGAGAGAGTGGTGTCTCTCGGCAGTCTGGCGAGCCGAAGATGGAACGCGAGGTCCGGCCTTTCCCATGGGGGAAGCTCCGGGGTGACCCACTAGATCACCTCATTTTCTGGGATTCCGGACCTCTGTCTCAGCTTGCGAGCTCTTTCTTACCGGCAGTGGCCGAGTCCTTGTGTTGAGCCGTTCATACTCGGGATTCGACGCGTTCTCTCATCTGCTTTGGACCTCTCTGCTTCTGCGAAGGACAGGGTCATCTGCTCCCGGCGATAAGGCATCGGCAACACTCCGGCCTAGCCGACTAACACTAAGAGCTTGCTTGTTGGAAAAGCGCCGAGAGCGAGCCTGAGTCCGTGCTGAATGACCCTGTTCAGAGGCAGGAGCCAGGACTTCCGCGTTGAGCCGTAAACTCCACTGCCGTAGTCCTTTTTGGACCGGACCAGAGTGCACATTATCCTTATTAGTGTGGTCCGGTCCGCGCCTCATCTTAAGTGAGCAAGGACCTTGATAATGTTTCTGTCTTTCTTGCAACGCTGAATCAGATCCGAGAAATGATTCTTCCACCTCAGCTGGTAGTCGAAGATCAGTCCAAGGAAGCGGGCTGAGTCCTTGTACTCCAGCCGAGCCCCCTGAAGGAGCAGCTCGGGTGCAACGTGTTCCTTTCTCAGGCGGCAGAAGTGCACGCATATCGTCTTGTTAGGGGAGAAGTGAAAGCCGATGTCGTCGACCTTTCCCGCCACCACGTCAATTGCCGCCTGCATCTTCTCCCCCACTTCTTCCCGGTCGATACCCGCCAAAAAGAGCCCGAGGTCATCGACGTGCTAGGATACTTTGATCTCGGGCGGGATGCTTGATACTATGTCATTGGCGGAGACCGAGAAGAGTGTGGCGCTCAAGACGAACCCCTGTGGCGTTCCATTTTCTTGTACTTCAGGGTCAGAGAGCGTCGTTCTTACTCTGACCATGAAAACTATGTCCTTCAGGAATCCATTAATAAAGGCGAACATCCTTCCCCGAATATCCCAAGCGTGTAGGCGTCTTCTGATGTTAAAACGCCAGGCGGGGTCAAAGGCCATCTCCAGATAGAAGAAGACGCCGATCACGTGCTCCTCAGAAATACGTCCTGAAATAATTCTTTTCGAGGAGAGTATTTTCACTATATTATGAAGACAGAATTAATTTTACAAATCGGCATCAAACATTTTTTGCTACTATCTAAACCCCATCCGCGCTTGATGATATTTCGAAAAAACAACTAGATACTCATCCACTAAACACGTCAAACACAACAAAACGGAGCAGATGACAGTTAACGTTTCAAGAAATAAATTAATTTTTAGGGTTAGTAGGCAAAACCAAGGAGGACCTTAAATATTTCCTGCGTTTGTTTGTCTGTCTGGAGGTCGTTAACAAACGTGAATCTTCGAAAGTACCTAACACAAAAATTTGAAACTTTGCAGTTATGATATGAGTAATCCAAACACAGGAAATATAGGGATGCCCCAAAAAACAACCCTCAAAAGCAAGAAGATAAAGTTTGTATTGACATTTTTTGAACGGAAATATGTCATGTGGAGTGTTAAATTGGACAGGAGTACAAATATATAATATTTTGTTTTGTTTTTGTACCTATTCACCTTTGCAGCATGTATCCTTAAAAAAGAGTTTTTCGAGCACCTGCCCCCCCCCCCCCTATTTTTGTAGCAAATCAACAAAATAAACGTATTAGCGTAGTTATTCTTTGACAAAAACAAAAACCGGGTTTAAATAATTATTCATACAGTCAAGGAGATAAGCTTGAGTTTATAGGAAATGGGACTAGCATCACGTAAGAATTTTGTGAATAAGTTAATCTTAGGGTGCCCTTTAAGAATATGTGGTCGGCTAAGTTCTTTTGCGGAACATAGCTAGGCCATAGGCTGTTAAAAAAACAGACCAGTTGAGAGCGGCCATGTCCCATTCATTTTGGCGGAAAATATGATAATCATGATCCTGAGTACAATATCAGTAAGAAGACCAAAAATCAAGTTGATGGTAGTTAGTCACTTGATAGGTTATATAATCAAATATTTCTTTAAATCAAAGTGGTCGCATTGCAAGTGACAACTAACTAATTTGTCTAATTTGCAAGAGAGTACTAACGGATTTAGTACTCAGGATCATTAATCACATTGTCAGCACAAATAATGGGACAAGGCCACTCCCCATCAGTCTGTGGGACATAGCCCATCGGTCTGCGGGTCATAGCTTGGCCTGTGGCTAAAATATGTCCCGCTGATGAACTTAGCCGACCACATATTCTGGTACCAAAAGAAAACATTCACAAAATGCTAGCTTGATATTAGTAAGACACTTATTTGCATGGACTAATACATTTTATATTTTGTAAGAAAAAATGTTCCCTCCCTCCCCCAAAATATCCAAAATTTATACCTTAGGAATAGTTTAGGCTAGAGGCTTCGATTAGTTTTTATTTTGTTAAGCGTTAAAAATGATATTAAAGCCACTTGTTTCACCTCTTTATAATAAATGGTTAAAAAAGTAATGCTAAAACAGGCTTTTAAATGGACGTCATCTTGAAACTGCTGGGTCATTATGCTGGTTAACGAACCCTTCCGATTTGTTAAATAGCCTACGGACGCTTCATGTGTACCAAAAGCTCATACTTGTCAACCTTTATTTATATAACAAAATTAAATCTGTGCTCTTAAATCACAAAAAAAATCAGTACTATACGTCAAATAAAAATAAATATAAAATATAAAAGCATGTAGTATAACTATATTTATTAAATTGAATAACAGCTTTATTAGACCCGAATTTACCAAGCAAGTGGGAATATTGAAAAGTTGGCAAACAATGAAAAGATTAACTGCGGGATTTATCATATGATGTGCGTTAAAGCTTTCAGTACGAAAACTGACTGAATAGGCTTACTGTATTCCAAACACAACGAATAGATCCCTCGAAGAAAGATAAACACGGATTTCGTCGCTTCGGAAAGATCATAAAGTCCTTTTGTAACGTTGGCTTAAAGGATTCAACGCCGTTGCTTTTAATTAATAGGGTTATAAGTTATGCCCTTTAGTTTGCCTAGCGGATAATTGAAAGAATGAGTAGTATGAAACCGAACTAAAAGGAGAACATATAACTTCTGATTAGAATATTAGAAGGTTTTATCAATAGTTTATGTTAGCCACAGCTATTCTTTATTGCTTGCAATATTAAGCATTAAGAATTGGCACCAATAGCCAGAATTGACACCATACCACGAGCAAATACGGAAAATACAATTATTTTATATCCATTTAATATTAATAACAAACAAAAAAAAGGTTTTGACAAGAAAAAATAAAATAATATATAAGAGAGAAAATAAAACAGAAAAAAGTCCAGCCATGCACCATGCCTAATGAGCGAATTTCAAAGAAATCTGCGTATTATTGGCTTATGATAATATAGAAAAATTTTGAATTAGAATTTAATTGGGTGAAAAAAAAAATTGGAAAAATATTGGTACACGGGGATACGGGGTACAAAAGTCAAAATAGTATTTACCCTTCATAATGCATGTTGTTGGAAAGCTCTTTAAGAGTACAGTAATTGTTGGTATGCACACTTTTGTCATATTTTCATATAAGAGAGGGGTAAAATGGAAAAAACACGGTTTTATGCTATCTTTGACCCTAAATTGTTAAAATGTAGTTAAAATAAAATTATAATTGTATGATGTACAAAAATGCTGGCCAACGAACTCATCCTTTCTTTTGATATTATTGACATTTTAAAATTTGTTTGGAATTTTTAAGTGCATCCTAGCGCTAGCGTGAGATATCATTTGGAGTGATACATACATATAAACATACATATATACAAACATATATACATACATATATACATACATACATAAAAAAGTGTTAAATTTCAGGAATCTATTAGGAATGGTCTAAAACGGATATCCATGGAGAAAATATTCAAAAATTTTGAAGCCATTGCAATAGCTTAATTATCTTCGAAAATTCGCTAAAAGGAATAATTTCCTTCACAAAAAAAAATGATGAGTGTTCGTCAATTCATATGGATAGAAATATTACATAACTAGCTTTCACCCCACGCTCCGCGCGGGGCTCATGCTAGATATTAGTGACAATGTTGTCTATTGTCATGTAGGCCTAACAATTAAATGAAATGCCTAATTAGCAATTTAATTGCTTATTAGGTTAGCAATTAAATGAAAAATCTAAATAGTTTTGTTTCCAAAGCCTTCTAGGAATGAAATCAGGACTATATTACACATTATTAATTCCATTAAATTTTTAAGAATATAATACTCTTCAAATCGTAGTTTGAAGTCTATCTATATATTTAAAAAATAGCCAATTAACAGCAAACTAATAGTAATAACTAACAATGCTGAAAAAAGGCTTAATAAATAAGAAAATAAACATAGACAAAACCAATTAAACTGGGAAGTCATTGAACAATCATCAACCATGATTGTGCACTAATTTAATTACCAGTCTCTTTTCTCAATACGGCAGTTGCACCAGTATATAATTAATAACTCTAGTTCTAGTAGAAATTAATCAAATAATAAATACTCGATTTAAAAAGCATTAGTGTGAGGTTTAAGCACCCCAATCAAAAATTAAATCGGTCAATAATTGGGGACGCCATAAGCGCTCAAATTCGTAGTAAATAAGGAAGTTTTACCTGAAGTCCGAAAAGTTTAAGCTCGGTTCTTTACCAAGTTATGGACCCGTAAAACAATTGACTTTTTTAAAAAACCTCGTATACGACAAGGATTCAAAACTCGTTACCCCCATGTATTATAAGTCTTTAACTAGTTGTGGGATAAGTTTAAGTCAAAAGTTTCAGTAAAATTAATTAAAATCAAAATAAATATAAAGAAAATATATACTTTATAATGATTTAATTCTACTTATACTACTTTCACGGTAAATACTTATTTTTAATTTGAAATTTAAAGTCTTTAACTTATTAAAAGTTTTTAATGATTTATTATGTTTGTATAAAAATCCACACTAATTTTAAAATAATTATTTTTTTGTATTTAAATTATATTAAAAAGATAAATGTTGTATATAATTGATTAAATATATAATTACAGGTTTGAAGATGTTCCAAAATTAGGGACGAAATATTACCTTATAAAGAAGTTTTTTATTTTTTACCCCTTTGGACACAAAAGAGATTATAAATATTCAAAAATAAGGGGACAACATATATTTATATATTATATATATATATATATATATATATATATATATATATATATATATATATATATATATATATATATATATATATAAAATGGATAAAGAAAATATTAAAAAAAAAAAAAAAAAAAAAAAAACAACGTTTTTTGCTTCTCCTGTAAAATTTGGTTTTTGGGGTTACGAGGTTTTCAAGGTACACAGTCGATATAGTGTTTTTTGTAGACCCTGAGACGTAGAACAACCTACTTCATTTTTTCACATATATCGCCAGTCACCCTGTATGTGTGTGTGTGTGTGTGTGTAATTGAAGCGAGCGTAAGCAAGCTTCTTACATTCAACGAAATATGCATCTTGTCTGTCTGTCTGTCTGTCTGTCTGTCTGTCAGTAACATTCACGCGTGTGACGATAACTTGAGTAAAAGTTGACCGATTTAGTTGAAATTTGGTATACATGATCCTCTTACTAATACTCAGGCTAAGTTCGTTGGACAGCGTGATCCGTCCAAGAGTTCGCGCGCAACGCTCGCGTAAACGAGAGGTTCCAAAATTAAATTGGTATTTCAGGACGGGAAAAGATTCTATCATCATATATATTCGATGAGACGAATATTTTTTTCAAATAACATTTTTTAGTAAAACCAACAGCGACACCGCTATGAATTAATAAAGATCGCTAAAACTATTAAAGCGGACTTAAACGTTTAAAATAGAGAAAACAAGCTTTTTACCGATATCTTACGTTCTAACGTAACGATTTTAATAAAACTTCCTAGACACCATCTAATGCACAATTGAAACAGGCATGCAAAATTTCAATTTGATACATGCAGTAGTTGTTTTGTAGCAAAGAGATACATTTTATAATAATTGATATCGGAGATGTGTGGTTAGAGGAATAGTAAGAATGCGGGGTGGTTCCCTTACTACAAGCCACTGCACTACTACTATACACATTATCTATCAACTCATCATGATTCATGATAATCTATTTTTTTAAATATTCAATACATATTTTATTAACCACGCGATGCCTAGTTAGTAATTAAGTTAAAATGAGAGTTCTCGTTGATAGATCATTAAATTGCAAACAAGCACATCCAGTCTAGACTCGCCCTTGAATTCAAGCTTGATTTAATCTAATTTAGGAAACTAAATGGACATTCAATCTATTTGGATGAATAATTAAGCATGGTTTCCTCTCTCTCTATTCTAATAATAACTTTACCTCAAGAAAATTCTATAACATCATCATAGCGTTATAATCTATATATATATATATATATATATATATATATATATATATATATATATATATATATATATATATATATATATATATATATATATATATATATATATATATATAGATATATAGATATACACACACACACACTCATACGTACACCTATATCGAATTAATTTTTGGAAAAAAAGGGATTTAACTTGAAAAATATCAGAGTATTTTGTGTTAAAAGTAAAAACAAATCTACATAAAAATGCAATAATAAAATAAATTCATTTAAATCTTGTTTACAGGTAATCTTGTAGAAGTCAATTTAATTTTTGGATTTTACCACAATACCTATACAATCGGAACATATTATTGACGAGTTTAAATTATTGGAATTGATACGGGATATTATTGAGAAACCTGTACTAATATAACGTTTAAATCAACTCACATGAAAGTTTTAGTTTAAAGAGAAATTACACGTTGAAAATTAATTTCATTTTAAATAAATATACATTGTTAGATAAAAATGAAACTATAACATTTTTTTACAGTTCACACGTTAGATAATAGCAAATAAAAGCGTTAATAACCTATTTATTAAGAGGTGGTAAACGTTTCGAGACCCGATAAAAATCTGTTTTGAAAAATTACTCTAGAAAATCATGTGTGGGGAAAAACTGTCCGTTTTCTGGAAGAAAATGGTGAGTTGATGCGATCGCATTAAAATTGAAAAGTCAATAGCTTTTCCGGATCGTGTGAAGAAACCTTAAGAAAATAGTCTGCCAATTAGTGTGGCACACATCTTCCTCACATTCTATCTAGGGCAAATGGTCATATGAGATTTAGATCTGTTTTATGTTCCTGTTTTAATTAAATAAGGGTTATTAAGCAATATTAAATGAGAACAGTATATTGAAATTGGCTAATTCGGATTTACGTGCACCAGAAATTTTTCGTACTTTTTCCTACTTGATTTGAGAGAAATTATATATGAATGATTTGTTCATAGGAGAGTTTATATCCCTTTGTCTAAAAATAGGTAGGAGTACACAAAATTAAGGTTTTTATTATAATATACGAGATTTTACCCCTAACCTCAAAGTGGGGGCACGTACAATCCGAACTTACCATTGAAATTAATGTGGGACCATCTTTAAGCTACTTCCAACAAACCATCCAAATTTACTCAAAATTGGATGGGTATAGGTACTTTTAAAGATATAGGTGTTGATAAGGTTGTGCATATACGGAATGAAGCAATTGGGGCAGAAGGTTGAAATTAATGAGACCAACAATGGGCTAATTATGACCTACCAGTTACATTTCATTAGAATCGGACGAATAGTTTTTTAAGATATAGAGGTTCGCAAAAATGTTGACGGGCAGTCCGTAAGATAGACAAGAGACCAAAAATGTTCCCTGATATCTCTAAAACGGATTTCTGTCCAGGGATTTTTGAAATCGTAAACTTAAATAAATTTCGTTCATCAGAGCAAGTACAATGCTTCCGTTAGCTTCGGTAAACTCCGTTAGATTTGGGAAGAAAACTAGAATTTTAAAGGGACAATTATATATTAATTTATTTATAATATTGTACATTTTACCTGTTACTATTCAATGTTCTCTATAGTAAGAGTTAGTTACCTAACAGAATTATAATTCATTCTTTAGAATAATCACAATGCAGCCGTTACCTTCGATAAGCTGGGAAGCTAAAATTACTTCTAAAAAGGTTACAAACTGAAAACTCTAGCTATATTTATAAAACGAATTAAATTTTATTATTTTATCCGGTTAAAAATAACAACAGAATTCATTTTTGTCAATAAGTGGATTAAAAGAGTGAAGAGGGGGTGGTGGAAATGGGACGACGTACAAGAGGTACTTAGGAAGGCGTCTTGTCATTCTAGTTCCCTCTGGCTTAAGACAAGGCCACCCCCAGTCATAGCAGGCACCCTCTAGTACCCACTTACACTGCAGCCCTGCCTCTATAGTCTTAAATCTATAGACTTCCAATGCTTGCTACAACCCACTTCAACATGGCTCCTACCAACATCGACTTGGACAAACTTTGCACTCAGACAACTACTTATACACCGGGTTTTTAAAAGAACATCTTACATTTTTTTTTTTCATTCTTATTTTGGAGAGGGGAAGCTAAAAGAAGGCAAAGAAGATCACATGTACAAGAACCGAACAACTTTTAAGCTAAGGTTTGCAGTATTTCTAAACATTCTGAAACTTTTAAAGAAATCTTTTTTTCTTATAAAATTCAAATATATTAAATGTTTTTGTAGCAATGATTTTATAAGTCGATATATCTAAATATGAAGTCTGTTTTGAAAATGATTTATTTGTTAGACACAACAACGAAAACTATTAGATCAATAACAAAAAAACATAGTTTACACAATAACTTAGATTGTAGACTAAACTCTCTCTCTCTCTCTATATATATATATATATATATATATATATATATATATATATATATATATATATATATATATATATATATATATATATATATATATATATATATATATATATATATATATATATATATATATATATATATATATATATATATATATATTTATTTATATATATATATATATATATATATATATATATATATATATATATATTTATATTTTTATATATATATATATATATATATATATATATATATATATATATATATATTTATATATATATATATATATATATATATATATATATATATATATATATATATATATATATATATATATATATATATATATATATATATATGTGTGTGTGTGTGTGTGTGTGTCTCCAGATCAAGCAAATATCGACGGTAGGGATATCCTCATTTGATACTAAGAGTTACTTTGTGATATGAATTCACTATAACAGAAAAGTAGTTTCATAATAAATAGTTAATTCGTAGAAGGGGATCAATGTATCTAAGAGGCCTGGCGAACTTCTAGAACCAAAGTTAAAACGTTAACATAACAGGAATCTGGTTCGCTTCCTGAAGAGGTAAGACATGGTTCACAAAATGTAACCCCAGAAAATATACATAAAATAATAAAATACTATTTACTTTTACGAAATACCCGTGGGGAAAATAATTAATGAGTGTTTTTTTAATACTTACTGCTCATAAACACATTAAGAAAGTAATATTTAAAAAAAAAAAAAAAAAAAAATGATTTTACGTTCTTCCCCCGCCCCCCAGTCGAGAATTTTTAGGGTCTGGGTTTCAGCCCCACAGAACAAAATCCTGGGTGCGCCACTGATGATAAGTATAACGAAATTAGCGGATTCATCTGACTAGTAATGAAAAACATTATTGCCAATCGGAATTACAATAAGAAATAGTAAACTACTCTTATCTATAGTAACTACATTTATGTTGATCTAAAATAGTAAAATAATGTTTATCCTCATAACTCTATTAAGGCGAAACTGGATTTCGAAGACTGCACTACATGACTTTCTGTATAGGGTCGTCAAGGAAGATTCAACAGGGATACGATACCCCTTCCCTATCACCTTCTAGTTTAAGGAGGTGGCCCAACACACTAACGGGGCGGTATGAAAGCAATCTACAGACGATCTACTCGTCGAGCGCGATATGAGTTGCCCGGGTTACCTGCAGAGAAGCGCAATCTGAGAAATATGTTCTAATACCGCCTATTGATATGGAGCGTTTATTGTGGAATTCGAGAAAAAAACACCGTGCTTTATTTGATTTTACTCACATGACCTATTACCGAAAAGACGATCCAAACAAAGTGTGGCTTCAGAAGTCAGATTGTCAAGTTTATAAATAGTATAATAATTTACAAAACTTATGTTGGTGTTTTGATGATGGAGAGCAGGGGTAATAATACTACTTATAGAATACTAGGTATTCTGTAAGTACCTTTGGAAGGTACAAGTTGACTGAATAAAATCGCCCGTCTGAGGGATGCCCTGTTCCTTAGATCGCCGATATCGCCTTTATTGCCGATGTCGCCTAGCGAATTTTATTGCTTTCGTATCGGCCTATGTGCGAACGTACTAAGAGGTATTTATAACAGTAATGTAGAAGGAGAAAATATTGTAAGTAGGCGACTCTGTCATTAACTGACGTTTCAGGGATGTGCTTAAGCCCATCAACATTTTCTGAAGGAAAGATCTAGCGGTTCGCCGTCACAGGCAGACTAACTACACTGATGATGATTACCTTTATTTAAGAGACGCCAATAAAGTATTGCAAAACGGTTGGTTGACGCCTTTCTGTATACCTTTGTTCGAGAATGTACGCCAATGCTGACTCGAAGAAACAATTGGTAACAACCGAGCAAACACTGAAGCAAAGTTATTTGGTGGTAGTGAGAGACCAGAAAGGCAAACAAAACACCTAACCAAGAAGAGTGATTGCTGCTACTTTCCCCGAAAGAAATGGGTAAGGATAGTAGACTCTTACGGAAATCGGTTTTCTTATGACAACCAGAATTCGATCACAAAGCGGGATCACGAGCTCTTAAGCCGCGTCCACACCATGCCAACCGACAACGTCGTACAAGTGTGGACGTATCGCCCGGCTTTGTCGAACATTGTCGGGTCGTGCCGTACGCTACCCGAATCAAGTCGGTACGGGTCAAAGGAAGTCGAATCGACAACAGTAGTGGGGATGTGTCGACTCATGTCGCTCGACTTTTGAGTAAGTACAAAATATTCATTCTGTTCAGTTGTGTTTTGCGGAGTGCATTTATTGGTTCTGCTGAGTGCATTTGGTGGTTAAGAGCAGCAGTCTGTGGTATTTAGTTTGATTAATTTTATCATTATGAATTGGAATGACGAAAAAATTATATTTTATTGTTGGACTCAACTCATTCACAATATAAAAATAGATACAAAAATCATAATGGGCTAATGGAAATTACTGTTTCTTTTGGCATTTAGAAAGTTGAGGTTGAAAAGAAAATAAAAATGGCTCACTGGAATGGCTTGTCTGAATGACGTGTCTTTTTTAATTATTATCAGCGCAATATACTTAATCAATTGCCAAAATCGGAATTATTCATTCGAAAAAAGTTTCGAAAGCCCATGCCACACCTGTACTCCAGGCTTCCAAGAACTGCTACGATAATTGCAGCAACCGCCACTGCTAGGTATAGAATTCACTATTTGTCGCTCGAAAAGTCCACACATACTAAGGTAATGTGGACGAGTCAAAAAGTCGACCGTGTCGATCAACATTGTCGTCGACCGTGTCGATCAACATTGTCGTCGACCTTGTCGATCGACATAGTGTGGACAAGGCTTTATAGGGACGTACGACATATGAAATATAAACACTATAGATTTCACTACAGGATATTTTCTTCTAGGATATATATCTGCCTTATGAACATCTTCAAAAAATATCTTGTAGAGCTGCGTTGAAGTGACGCTATAGATTTTTTTTTTTCGATAAACATTTTTTCCCAGATAATTTTTTATGATTGACATTTTCTTCGACAAACATTTTTTCCCGATGCTATTGAATTTTTCATATGACCACCTCGAATTCGGGTTCTACCTAATTCGGACTTTTTACTGTTGCTATGACTTTTGAATGTGTTTATAAAATATTATTGTCAAAACAAAAGTCAGTAGACAATATTACTTCATAAGTAATATTACGTCTTTAAATTCATAAGTATTGCAATATTATAATTTTATCAGTCTTTATTTTCTGAATACCATGATTTTGTGATCTTTTGCTTGGCACCATGTAAGTTCAACGTAATGTATTACTATAACTGAATAGTATTATCGAGAGGTGTAAATAGATACAAGTTGAAAGTAGTTTTATTAGTTAGTTAGAAAATAAATAATTGAAATAATGAGTTGATAAGTTATCTCATGTTTCAGTTTTATTGAGTTTACTCATGGCTGAGGTTGGTTCTGTTTGCATAAGATGTTGTAAGTTTACACTCACTCCCAAATAACTTATGTTAAATTGAGATGACTAGTTATTAAACATTTAGCTAACAGTTTCCTGCTAAACTTTCCACCAAACTTCAAACTTCAGTTTCCAAACAAACATACAAAGAAAAACTTGTATTTAGGTTGTGAATATTAAATGTAGAATCGATAATATTTTGGACCAACTTTTAAAACCATGTTATATTTATGTAGTAAAGTTTATTGGAAATTATTCTTCAAAATTAAAAAGGTTACAGAGTTACAAAAGGAGAGTTACAGAGTTACAAAAGGAAAACAGAGTTTTCCTTTAAAATTAATATTTTATCTACCGTCAGAGAACGTATACCTACACTCCACTCAGTGATAACCCAGCATTTTCTGTGTATAACGGATTATTTATTATTATTTAATTACTAAAGCGATTACATTTATGAGGCTATGAACGAAATTGTGTAAAGTAATAAATTTATAAAATTTAAATCCCACATTTATAAATTATTAATTTTGTTGGTAATCGTAATGTTAGTTTAATGTGACATTAAACATTTTTACTGTCAAGGAAATAAGGATTTTCAAAATAATGTATAGCAATCGGTAATTTTTTTAATTTAATTTATAAAAAGAGTCATTTGAACAAACCGAATTACTCTTATACAACTGAACTTACAACTGTATTGTGAGTACATTAAGCCTCGGAATTAAAGTCAATTAATTATTAATGGATACTTACAGCTGGTTGATTTTTTTTTAAACCCCACCTGGTTTCAGCCTAGTGATATTCAAATAATTTAATTTGTCAGTTATATGCCAAGTTCTGGTAGGTTCAAATGCCTTTTCACTTTAAATAAAATCAACTCATTTGATAAGCTATATTTGGTCAGGATTATTTTTAAATGAATTGTTAATATATACCACCTTGTAATTTGGTACTTCTTTATTTCATTTTTTTTTTTTTTCTTTAGTTTAAACGTGATTTATTTAAAGGATAAAGTGAATCCCAAACACAGTGTTTCGACTAGGGATTAAATCTAAGTTTTAAAACCTTTTTCTACTGTAAAACACATTTAAGGAGACTAACTAACTGATATAAGGCCTCGAGTAGGATAGGAGCGGTGAGTGATGATCGACAGAGCGCATCAAACCGGCAGAGCGGTGAGCGGCGATGGCTACGATAATAGCGCAAATAACAGGCTGGGCGGTATTTTCCATCAGTTTTCTGCTATGTTTATTTGATTTTCCAATCAACTGAAAGACTCAGAGCGGTGAGCGAAAATTAATGTCTAGCATGAGCGGTGAGCGGTAAGCGGCAAGCGTCAACATTATTCGCTCAGACACTCAAGCTATCGTAGCCGGCCGTCCTCTACTTTCATTGCACTTAATGCAAACATAAACTTAAGCGGCAATGCTCTGCCGCCCTGATGCCACTCCGCTCACCGCTCGTATCGTACCCGAGGCCCTAGAAACAAGTTGCCAAGGTCTAAAATAAATATGTCGCTGATTTATTTAACAATACTCTATTTACAATGATTATTAACTTTTGACACTCAGATTGGCCAACCAATATGAGGAAAAAAATAAAGCCACTAGGCCTATGGCAGGGGGGAGGGCCAGTGACATTTTTATTTGCCTAGTTCGCCTGGCCTTCTCGAATTCAAAATCCAGTGTTTTCATTGGCGCCCACATTTTTTCGATAATCCCGCGCTGACAAAAGTTACTACTACTACTAATTGCAATAAGTTGATTATAAAATCAATTTAAAAAAAAACAAACAAAAAAACTTTTATTTATATTTTTCTCAGCAAATCCTTTCATTTTATACCCATATCATAGGCGAGCTTAAAAAATAACTAGTCTGCCATCTTGTGCTGACCACCATATTGGATTTAGAATGACGTGACTTAGCTAACCATGCATTGTCATCCAAACTAAACGTGTATGCAAATTTCAATTCAATCGGTTGAGGATAACTCCTTTAAAATTTAGTTGCAAGATTTGACCTGAACATACATACATATACATACAAACATAGCAAGTTAAATAAAAGCTTGCAAAAAGAGTAAATTTAAAAATTATTTTCCTATCTAATAAAAAGTAAAATGTTTTGGATACTCTATTTATCAGCACCAACTATCTTGGTCAAGCAATAGAATTTAAAACTATGATAAGCTAAATTCACGCCTGACTGCGCGTGGCAAAATTCATGCCTGTGCGGACAAAAAGAGAAGCAATATGATACTCAATTAAGGTCAAATATGTAACTAAATAATAACTTCAACTTCCCAACTAAAACTTTATTATTAAACTTATTTAAACAAACGAGTTCGACTGTGAGATCGAACTCCTAATTAATTGTTTGTAACTACTATTGGAAAACTATTATTGAATCACAACTTTTAACTTATATGCCAACTGCCTTCATTTTCCCCTATTCAATACCGTTTGTATAAACCCATTTCAATTCATTTATTAAATTAAAGGAAAACAAGTTCTACTACTATCTGCACCATACTATTTATCACAAAATATAAATATACTAGGCATCGCGTGGCTCTATCATTGAAGCGAGCGTATAGTAATAAATATGTATTGAATATTGAAAAAATAGATTATTGTGAATCATGATGAGTTGATAGATAATGGGTCTGGTAGTAGTGCAGCGGCTAGTAGTAAGGGAACCACCCCGCATTCTTACTATTCCTCTAACCACACATCTCTATTTCAATATTTATAATTTGTATCTCTTTGCTACAAACAAACTACTGCATGTATCAAATTGAAATTTTGCATGCCTGTTTCAATTGTGCATCAGATGGTGTCTATGAAGTTTTATTAAAATCGTTACGTTAGAACGTATGATATCGGTAAAAAGGTTGTTTTCTCTATTTTAAACGTTTAGGCCCGCTTTAATAGTTTTAGCGATCTTTATTAATTCATAGCGGTGTCGCTGTTGGTTTTACTAAAAAATGTTATTTGAAAAAAATGTTCGTCTCATCGAATAGATGATGATAGAATCTTTTCCCGTCCTGAAATTCCAATTTAATTTTTGAACCTCTCGTTTACGCGAGCGTTGCGCGCGAACTCTTGGACGGATCACGCTGTCCAACGAACTTAGCCTGAGTATTAGTAAGAGGATCATGTATACCAAATTTCAACTAAATCGGTCAACTTTTACTCAAGTTATCGTCACACGCGTGAACGTTACTGACAGACAGACAGACAGACAGACAGACAGATACGGAGCATATTTCGTTGAATGTAGGAAGCTCGCTACGCTCGCTTCAATTATTATGTAAACTTAAATATACTAGGCATCGCGTGGCTCTATCATTGAAGCGAGCGTATTGCAATGAAATACTGAATATTTAAATTTATTAATCATGATGAATGTCATAGTTGAAGATAAGTGGAAGAGGGTAGTCTAGGGAAGAGAGGGGGTACTCGGTACAAAGTTTTACTTCCTAAACAAACCTATACACTATACGACTATAACAATCTTCACCACCCGCGGTAGCTTTTAAACAATTATTATAAATGTATCTCGTCACTACGCAAAGAATTTTGCTTGTATCAAGTTGAAATTTTGCATACCTGTTTCAATTGTGCATTAGATGGTGTATATGAAGTTTTATTAAAATCGTTACGTTAGAATGTAAGATATCGGTAAAAAGGTTGATTTCTCTATTATAAACGTTTAGGTCCGCTTTAATAGTTTTAGCGATCTTTATTAAGTCATAGCGGTGTCGCTGTTGGTTTTAGTAAAAAATGTTATTTGAAAAAAATGTTCGTCTCATCGAATAGATGATGATAGAATCTTTTCCCGTGCTGAAATTCCCATTTAATTTTTGTACCTCTCGTTTACGCGAGCGTTGCGCGCGAACTCTTGGACGGATCACGCTGTCCAACGAACTTAGCCTGAGTATTAGTAAGAGGAACATGTATACCAAATTTCAACTAACTCGGTCAACTTTTACTCAAGTTATCGTCACACGCGTGAACGTTACTGACAGACAGACAGACAGACAGACAGACAGACAGACAGACAGACAGACAGACAGACAGACACGGAGCATATTTCGTTGAATGTAGGAAGCTCGCTACGCTCGCTTCAATAATCTTTGTAAAAAACAAAAAAATAAAATAAAATACTTATCGATCTACTATAAATCGTTGAAGAAATTCTAGTTGTTTAGGTATTCCACTTACCTGAAACAAAAAAAGGAAACAGATATACTCAAACGAACCTGGGTAAATGCCTTATAATTTTAGGATTTTTTTTAAAAAAAAGCAATCTTCTATACAGTTTCTTTGTTTAATAACACTCAAACAATACTCAATACTTTACCATTAAATCAGGATGCAGCTCCTACGGTAATTAAAGCTAGAGCACAATATGTAGTATGTACTATGTACTAATAAATAAATTGCTTGATTTGATTTTTTTACTTATAATTCTCATTATAGGAATTGAAAAAAAAATCTTTGAACACAGAGCTAAGTCCCAATCAACACTAAAATTGTTTGCTAACGTTCTCGTTAACAACCCCCTTTTTTGTTATATCAATTAAAATTCTTCAAAGATATGAATGAGAGCTTGTGAAGTTTTAATGACATTATGACTCTAAAAACATTTGAAAAGAAAGATTGTATTCCTTTTCACCGTCGTTTTAGAACATAGAGTTGACCTGCTTCGTTTAAAATTAAATATACACAAGGAGAGGTTTTAAAGAGGCGCTGGCTGTGTTTCATGTTTCATGAACCAACCCAGTTTCATTAATGGAGAGCAGGATGGTTGAAGAGAAGTTAGATGCTCGTGTGAGGGATATCATATTTCTTGCATGCTATCCTGCCCTCGCTGTATGACGAGTACTGCATTATTCATTCAACAAGGAGCATACCAATGAAGGATAAACCCGGAACCCGAAAAGGGGATTTTTGACACGATGTTCAACACTGACATTTTTAAACAGCATTCCAAATGATATTTCCCTTTATGCTGAGAATGAATAAAAATGTTATAAATCTGTTAAAAACTCAGTTTAAAAATCGTTGGCAATAAAGACACATATACAGTTATAAGGAAATAAAAATAATAAAATTAATCTTTCATATATTGTACAATTTCTCCGTTAACCATTATTAACATAACATCAAGGTTCAATCACAAGATGTGAAGTTGGTAATGATTCTAATCACGAGCAATTACCTCTATAATGGCATGGCTACGTTTAGATTGATCTAATCAGTGAATGAATCTCGTCTAATAATTTATTACCCCAACATCTTTGCCATGACAAATTATCTTTCCTTTTAGACAGTTATCTCGCTCATGACTAATATCTTGTCTTGTTCTGACAAACCTCCCTGGTCTATTTTAATGTACAAACGAGAAAAGTAGTCACTTTGTAGAATACGTGCTATCAAAACTAATAAGCCAACTAGTGTGGGTTTAAAAATCACTTTATTAAATTACATTTGAACCTTAAGGCTTTTCAGGCAAAAATAATTAGAAAAAAGTCGGATATTATTTATCGAAAAGCGTAACATGGACAACACTAGCATCATTTTCTTTAGGTGGATTAGATGTAGTAGGTCCAAGTATAGTAGTATTAGCCAGGTAGGACGAACCACTTGTTCGAAGCTAGCAATTAGCCTTATTTTGGCTCTATTACTAGCCCCGTGTTAGAGAAATCCTGCCACTTCATAAATCCCATTTCTGTACAATGTAGCAGCGAAGTAGAGTGTGATCTTTAGTCAGCCATGTAAATCAAAGGAGGCAGGAGGTACGGGATCGAGAACCCACGCCCATGGTAAATGGTGGCAGAGCAGACAGCAGAAGTGTAAGTGTTTATTGCTGTACGGCCAGGCTGAGCTCCCATTTTTATGTAATAAGACTAGCCTATTAGATATAGCAAGTTTGAATTAATCGTGAGTTTTAATTTCTCGATTTTATACACATCTACTGACATTATGTAGAAATAAGCACGGTTGTAATAGTACTTAGATTAAAGATCTATTAATACAGATAAATAAACTTTAAAATTGTTAAATGCTAAAATGGAAGTGTCTAATTCTAAATCAACTTATACCAACAGCTAACTTGAATAAAAAAATACGTGTGGTGTCGTGGGACGCCCGGTAGGAACGAAGTTCCTTACGCTTTATATTAAATATAAATTATATAATTACAGTGCTAAGTATATGATACTGCTAACTACTTATACATGGCGGAGTTAGAATAAGAGACAAAATTAAAACTAACTATTTGTACTAGCGGAGTTAAGGCAAAATTAAAAGAAAAACTTTTTATTATCTTTGAAAAGAGCGTCTTACAATAAATGATGTATTGTAAATTGAGAAAAATCGGCGAATCTCCAATTAAAATATTATACTATAAAATATAAATCACCAACACTAAACACATTCTGCTTGTATCAGGTTGAAATTTTACATGCCTGTGCCTGTTTCAATTGTACTTTAGACGATGTGTATGAAGTTTTATTGAAATCGTTACGTTAGAACGTAAGATATGGGTAAAAACGTTGTTTTCTTTATTTAAAACGTTTAGGTCAGCTTTAATAAATTTAGCGTTCGTTTTACTAAAAAAAAATATTTAAAAAAGTTGTATGTCTCATTAAATAGATGATGTTAGAATTTTTCCCCGTCCAAAAAATCTGAATTTTAAATTTGAAGCTTATGTTTACGCGAGCGTTGCGCGTGAACGCTTGGGCGGATAACGTTGTCCAACGAGCTCAGCCTGGGCATTGGTAAAATGAGCATGTGTACCAAATTTCAACTAACTCGGTGATCTTTTACTCAAGTTATTGTCATCGGTAGATTTCGTAACGGATTTTGCGTGACAGTGATTTTGTGACGGTTATTTTGTGACGGTGATTTTGGTCTTTTTTTTGGATTCACTCCCGGGCTCCAGAACGTGCCATAAGGAACTTCGTTCCAAAAACATACAAAAACATTATTAAAAATATTAGTACTTAAAAAACTTAGATATTAACCTAGTTAAAGTGATTAACATGATTAACCTAGTCAAACGTGAAAACTTATAAATCCATCCAAATCGAAGTTTCACTCAATCGCATTACTTTCTCCCTACACATGTATACTACGTATTCGAAAAAGTAAAAATTGCTTTACCTTTACTCATCTCCTAACTTAACTATCTGGTACATTGTCAATAATACACATTAAGATAAATCTAAAAAAATTTCTTAAATTACTCATTAAATTCTTAACACTTTAACTGATTGACACTTTAAAGTTTCCTGAGTACATTAGTCAAAATCTCGAGACATAAACTAAAATCACCGGGAAAGAATATTTCACATAAAGAAAGTAACTAAATTAATTATATTAATTACGAAACTAAAATTGGAGAATAAATTCACTACATCCAGCGACCCAGCACTTTCAGTTCTAAAAAAAGATTTAAACCTCCGTATATATTACATAAAGTAGAAGAAACAAGTAGTTTCTGGGAGCGTAGAATGTATAATGTCTAAACTTTCAGGCAGAAATGTAACATGAAACTTGCACTTGCTTCAATTAGTCGATATACACATCCAGAATATGTTTCTATGTCAAGAACTAACCAACTTACATTATAAATTCAAAATAATACACATGTACTTCAAGTAACTTTTAGAGAACATATCTAGGATAGTATTTCTTCATCTAAATAATATGTAATATTGCTCTAAAATATCCATTATTCATAAAAAAATCTTTGTTAAAAATATGTCTAAAGTTAATTTTAGAGTTTGGATAAAATGTGTATTAAAAAAAAACTTTTGCAAAAGCAAAGTCTATCTCACCTTAAAAATTAATAAAAAAAAAAAGTTTTATTGTTAATAATAATTTTACTAACGTCAAAGGAAAAATTCTGTCCGATGCAACTCATACTAAAATTTCTCATAATTATTATACTCGTACAAGTAAATAATTATTCAGACCAGTATTTTTCATTTAGTAATAGTTTCGAGTTTTCATGGTTACATATAATTATTATAAAACATTATATTAAAATTTACCACAAAAATATCTCCTCCCCGAGAGGAAACGAATTTGAACTCTCAACATACACGTTTATAGATATTTTCTTAGGAAATTGATTTCTCCTGGGAAAAAGACCAATAGTTGGATTCACGATTAAATGGATTACATCTGAGATTTTTTAAAATCTAAATCGACGAAACCATTTCCAAAAAATATTTTCTTCAGTCCAGGACATAAAAAAAGTGTCTGATATCAAGCTAGAATTTTGTGTATAAGTAAATCTTTTAGTGGCTTTTAAGAATATGTGGTCGGCTAAGTTTATCAGCGAGACACAGATTGGCAATAGGCATTTAAAAAAAAAAAAAAAACCGGTGGAGAGCGTTCAAGTCCCCCCCCCCCCCCCCTTTATGGTGGACAATGTGATTTTCATGATCCTGAGTACGAAATTAGTTAGTAGACCAAAAGTAATATTTGAATAACAAAACTATTAAGTGCCTCCAGTACCTTGTTTCTTCCGTGATCCTTCCACCCCACACAGCCCCAGTCTACCCTCACCTTGTACTGTTAGTGTGTCATAAATATTTGTAAAATAGTTAGCTTAGTACACAATTCACTCTTACTAAGTTAACACGCATACTGAAGATGATATACGAAATATCGAAACGCATTTGTGAGTTAAAATTGTGATAACAATAATGTTGTGTAACTTTCTACCAACCTCTCTACTCATAATTATGAATTGGTACCACAAAATCTCAGTCAGAACAACTAATAATTTAATAATAATTATTAGTCAGTTTTATTAGCTGATGTGGTTTTTTTACAATAAACATAAATTTTGCGTTCTCAGATTTATCGATTTCTACGAGAAAGTTCATAAATTCTCGGTCGAATAAATTTTTAAAACTTATAATCTACTTGAATTAATTATTCGAATTCCGAATATTCTGCATATTCTAACGTTTAGACTATGGACACTTTTATCGCAGCTTAATTTGACCTAGTAAGCACGTAGCAGAGGATTATACAACAATGTGTTGGCTAGAATGCAAAGCCTTCAAAGAAGAGGAAAAACAAAACTCAAACAAGATCCTCTAATTCTCGAAAAGGTCCTGAAAAACAGCTTAACTGATCCTAAAGCTGAACTAAATAAAGGAAATGTAAAATTAAACTTTGCTCTATAATAGAAATAATGCAGAAAATTTACTATTTTGGAATTAAAAAAAAAAAATAAACCAAAATAAAATTATATCTTTAAATAGAAAATTCAAGATTTTTTTATTCGTGATGAATGAATGAAAATTTATTCATCACGAATATTCATGACTCAAACTTACAGCGATATCTACTGATTAAGTGATTACCCTAAAATTAAATGAATGTAATCTTCTAATTAATTATTCCGGTGGATTTTCTTTATATATATATATATATATTCAAATACAATATATGGGAGACCAAACTATACGATAAAAAAAATATGTTACATTTCTTTATGTTTCTCTAGTGAAACAAAAAGAATATAATGAAAATGAAAGATATCTCTTAAATAGAAAAGCTAAAGCTTCCAGATTACATTCAGAAAAGGTTGTGAAAAGAGTTGAAAATGAGGTTTTTTCACCCTCTCCGTGTAAAGGTAATTAAGGGTTTCTGTATAGAGTTTTTCCGAGTGTTGTCCCCTATTTTGAATACTTCGCTCTCAGTTGCTACCTTTGTTATGACAGGGTTCTTTTTGGAACATTTTAATTTCTATTGTTAGATTTGCTTGTCGGACGGGAGCCGGTGGAATTAGGCCTTAAGCTGAAAGCATTAACCTGTGCGGTTAGGCGGAACCTCTTAACCCATATCTAACCTTATTTTTACCATTTTAACACCAAAATCCTTACAAATAAAACAATTTATCAACCTAACAATAGGATACGGTTTGCTCACTGATCTCTTTAGAAAATAAAATTCAATAAATTATATTAAACATGTATAAATTTATAACTAATCATATTAAATTTGTATTTCACCAAAACTTTAACAATTATCAGCAAACTAGAAAAAATCATTAGATATCAAAACAGATTCGGCAAAATCAGGATGCGTTCAATAAAATGAAATTATAGTAATGTTACAATTATTTCAATACCGCGGTTTCGGGTCAATTTAATTCTTTGTATAGGAAGTCAACTGTATATCTCTTAACAAAAAATAATGTTACATACACACAATTTGTGAGAGACACCAAGGGATGTGCCACGCAAGCGTGACACATAGGAACTGTTCCAACATCAGACATTCCGTGATTAAGATGTTGGCTCGGCATTACGCCATGTCTTGCATCGTTTCGTCGGGTCTGACTCATCAGGGGCCCGACGATGCCCACCCAACTCTGGACCTATACCGGATCAAGAAGAATAGATATAGGGCTTATCAGTGACGAGCGTGCTCTCATACCGCCATACTTGCTAGGCTGGCAAAACACAACAGCAATGTAATACCGTGTTTGCACACTGCAATTGGCTACACTTAATGTCTGATGTTGGAACAGTTGCTATGTGTCACGCTCACGTGGCACATCCCTTGGTGTCCTACACAAATTGTGTAGCCAATTGCAGTGTGCAAACACGATATTACAGTGCTGTAATGTAACATATACTTAGAAATCTTCTATTAGTGGTCTATCATATTAACTAATACATTTTTAGATTGTATGTAACCTGTTTTAGGGTTTTTACTTCTTGGAGGCTTTTTGATTTTTCAAACGTATATGTATATCTTAAATTATGTAAAATACTACTATTTAATTATGTTATATTTGTTTTGTTTTTTTTGTTATTTTGTTGTAATATGTTATATAATATGTTTGAATCAATAACTTACTAATTACTATCTACAATTCCTATTTCATTCTATTTTAAAATCATTTAATTGATTATACATTATATTAATAATAGAAAAATGCACAAAACAAATTCACAAAGAAGATTCAATACTGATCATAATTAAGCTGGTATGTACATCTAATTTGAACTCAAAAAGAGGGCGTCTATGTGTCAAGTTATAAAATAATTACATCAATAAATAATATAAAAAATATATCACAGTCAAAAAAATTAACTTTAACATATGTAACAAAATTAAAATTTAATGAAAACATTATACTTAGAATTAAATAATTAGTAATTTAATATTTCAATAATTTATTTCTTATAGGTAAGAGTAAATTCATGTAAAAAATATGCAAATCAATGACATATTCGCATTGACATTGACATATATATGTGAAATTACATATACGAATGTATATGTGTACTATTAATTCCATTATTGCGAAATATATTAAAAATAAAATTATTGTGAACAAAATGGCGAAATTTGTCATAAAAAAAACTATTTTTAAAACTTCATAATATATTTAATGACGATAAATTGTTAGTGAATTTTCCTCTAGAATTGTTATTTTCAGTCCTAGCTCTATTTTTTTTATAAGAAATGTATCTCAGCGGAGAATATTAAATAAATGTCTTAAAAAATGTAGATAAAGGTCATTGTTTATTGTAGAAGTGGTCTGTTTATGAAGAAATAGAGATTTTTTTTAAGGGAGACATTCGTGTTGAAGAGGAAAGAAAATAACTAATTTACTAGGTATTGTTCTCAAGTCTACGGGCAAGAAGCCTTCGGCCTTCATGCCCCTTTTAAAATTGTTGAGGGTGAAAAACGGACAAAACTTTCACCACAGAAAACAATTCTTCGTCTCTTCTTAAACATTCGAATACACTTAAACAGGCCCTTCACACAATATATATATACATATACATATATATATATATATATATATATATATATATATATATATATATATATATATATATATATATTGTGTGATAGAGAGAGGGAGCTTGCTGTAATTAAAAATTGTCCTCTGGTGGTTTTCATTAAAAAAACTTGGTATTTTTATATTTTTTTTTAACCTTTCACTTATTCTTCTTTTGTACCCGCACTAAGTTGATTTTTTTTGTTCTACCCTTGCTGACGAATAATTAAAATTCTTATTTCTCAAAAGTTTGAATATAAATATATGTATATATATATATATATATATATATATATATATATATATATATATATATATATATATATATATTTATATACATATATATATATATATATATATATATATATATATATATATATATGTATGTATATATATATATATATATATATATATATATATATATATATATATATATATATATATATATATATATATATATATATATATATAAAGCTGTAAGATCTAATAGATGGAATATGTCGGAGCTTCATAAAAAAAGCAGACGGAGGGCGTCTCGAAACTTTACCTTACCAAAACTAAACCTATGAATGACAACATATTTTGTTATTATGTGAATTATAATTTTGTTTGTCCGTTAAAAATTTAGCATTAATAATAGTAAGGTTATTGTGAGGTATTTAAAAATTTAAATTAACACTTTCCTACAAAAGAATCTTAAGTTGATATTTTCAAAATGACGGCAGACAATAAGATAAAATCTGGCGGCCTTATTTATCTTTTAGAAAGGTATCATTTGTGGGAATTAATTAAATGTGCCAATTCAGAAATTATTTAGTGACAGACATTCAGCTAAAAACCACTCAAATTGTCTTAAAAACTAATAAAACAATTCAGTGGCCTTGCTCCCTCGCAGTGCCTCGTAAAAAAACCGAGACAACGCCTATGATGCTAAATCCAGCAAAAAGGAATAATATCCTATTCAAAAACCTAACCGTAAAAAAAGTTCCAGACTCCTTCCCAAAAAATTCAGCCTTTCAAAGTAGAGATATCTAAATTTTGGCCAAGTCTGCTCTTTCTTTAGTACACAACCTCTCTTAACTCCTATTTTCATGGACAACACTGCTATTTCATTTTTATTGCTTAACACTTGGGTACTCACATAGGAGTTAAGTAGTCGATAGGAAGGAGAGAACTCAAAAACAAAGAAAAAACTTCCAGCTCCCTCTCAAAAAAAAAAAGTCTATCAAAGTAGTGATACATACAATGCGGCCAAGTCTGTTTTATGTCTATTCAGAAACTGGCAAAGAGTAAGCAATAAAACTAAAATAATAGTGTTGTTCATAAAAGTAGAATTGAAGTGAGGTTGACTAAAGAAAGAGCAGACTTGGCCATACTGTAGATATCGCTACTTTGAAAGGCTTTAAAAACAAATTCTGACTTAACAATTAAAACGCGACGGAGAGAGCCCGTGTTCGATTCCCCGCCCAGGTAAGTTATTTTCATGATAAATTTTGATGAAATGTTCAATAATAATTAAATGTACATACGAAAACTAATAAATAGAAAACACTGGGCTAAGAAATTATTAACTCGTATATGAGGAGGTTCTTCTGAGTTGTCTCGGACCGATTTTTTGTATATTTGTTCCTCATTTTGTACCGGGTTCAACGATATGCTATAGGTCAAAAACGTATTTATACTTTCGGAATTATTAACCGTCAAATTTAAAAATTCAATAATCAATTCAAAATGGCGGCCAATATCAATATTATATTTGGTGGATTTGTTTGTCATACGGGTACGTATATTCGTCCCAAATTTCAACTTGATCGGACCATTTTTCGATTTTTACTTGTTTTTTTTTTATTTAAATGTTTACTGACTCAGCAAACTGAGTTCAAGATGGCGGAAAATGTGATTTTTCGGGCGGCACAACTAGAAGCAAGGACTGATTTTTCTGCTAAGTTTCAACTCTCTAGGTTAAATACCCTGGGCGCTATGATGATAACACATTCGGCTCAGACCTTTTTTATCCCATTAAAAAGGAAGAGTCCGTTAACCCTAGAAAGCTAACCTGGAGTCAAAATGACTCCCATTTTTTTTAACTACGAATGCACGGTGTCTGTAAAACACAGAACTCCCACATCTCAGCTATGCAATCTCCCACCCTTGAATGACCCTTCTACACTTCTATCAGTTCCACATTCAGATTCTAAAGAGGACATATCGTTTGTTTTTCTGCAGTCACGGAGTCATTTTGACTCCTGTTTAGTCTTACACGTAAATGTTTTGTAGGTCATTTTGACGCAGAATAGTTTTTTTTAGAATAGTATGTCGTGGTATTGTTTATTTGGTCATTTTAAATCTTATAAATTAGATATTATATAACTTTTAATTCAATAATTATTTCAAATTAAAGGTAATATAATTGTAATTTATTCATTTATAAGTATAAATTGTTATTTTTTTTTTTTTGTCTTTATATGTCTAAATTATATAAAGTTAATAGAATATGAATATAGTCAAATAATGGAGAAAAAATACAATGATCCAAACGACATTTATAGCTTGATGAAGGAAATGACCGATTCAGATACCAATTATGAAAAAGAGCGTATTCGACAATAATGGTGACGGTTGTGATTTGGACCCTGATTTGAAAATATAAAATGCCTTTTTTGATCCCATAATCCCATCAGCGATGATGAGGAAAATGAAAAATTAATTGAAACAATTTACGCAATAGAAAAACCAAAGGAAAGGAAAGAAAAAGGCTACATAAAAAAAAAGTAAATAAAACCACTCCGGTAGATAACAATACCGGATATGTGATAGTAGTCCAGATTGAAAAACCGGAATTAAAAGGAAAAAATGGTTTTTTATGGCAAACAAAGCACCCAAGTGTCCCATCAACTAGCACTAAAACGTGTTAAAAAAATATTGTACATACTAGGCCTTTATATTTTAATAAAACTGGGTATAATAGATTAGGGAGTCAATATGACTCAAGGTTAGTCATAAGAGGTTAAAAAATGTGGTTAGCGTTCTAGGGTAAAGCAGCATCATCGGCCAAGCCATTTCCAAGATAGCAGCCAGTAAAAATTTTGTTTTAGGTATAATATTTAATCCTTTTATGTAAAGACATAAAAAGACCTTTAAATGCAGTTTATCGTCCAAAAACAATAAAACTACTCCGAAGTCTCTAGCTCTACCCTTTCCTAAGAAATTAAATACATAGACAATATTTAGACAAGAAAAGTTGCAAAATATTTGTTTAGGGTACTTTCGCAGGCTGTTACAGGTGCGTTAACGACAGACAGACAGACAAACGAGAAGAAATAATAACGTTCCTTATGGTTTTGCCTACGGGGTCCTAATGAAACCATTATTTATATATTTTATTCGTGTTGAGTATTTTTAGAAGGAGTAAACAAATAAAATTGTAAAATTCATCGTAAAAGGGAGGAAGTGAAAGACCAGTGAACTTAGATCCCGTTTGAAATTCCGGCTAATTAACAAAAGACTCGAGTCCGTGCGAAGGATGGAAACGGAAAGGAAAACAGAATTCAAGTCGTGTTCCAAAGCTTTACCCTCGACCCCGTTCCTTTATTCACTCTACTGACAAATTATTTACACAAATGCGTTGGACCGTTTTACTTGCCTTTGCGAGACTGCGCATACAATTTTCTTCAAAACGAGTCCACGGAATCGAAAACGTACAACACGACTTCGTCCATAAATCAACCCCTCTCCCCCCCCCCCCCCCCCCACCCCCCTCATTTCCTTACCTTATTAACATTTTATTTACTATGTGAAAAGCTTAAGTAATTTTTCCAGACTCTCCTCAAGCTCAACTAGCAAACAAAATCTTAAAATATTTAAATGTTAAAAACAAGCACTGAATAAAAATTATGTGAAATAAAAATGTTTCATTTATAAACTAGAATCTGTTTACAATAACAGCAATTTTTTTTACGTATAATGTTTTTGCTATTAAATCAATTTATTTTTAGATTATTTAAAGAATGTTACTGAAAAGAAAAATACTTGCTAAAAATAAAATAAATAAATAAATGCAGCGTATTGACTCGATTAACGTTTATAATACTAAATTTTTAATAGATAGGTATTATTTAATAAAAAATACAAAGAAAATGTATTATAACCCCTTTTTTCAATAACAGAAGAGAAAGTAATATATAAAATAAATAAGAAACATTTTATATTGTATTGCTTTTCTTTTAATACAAAACATCTCCTTGATACAATACGATATTTTTTATATAAGATTTACAAACACAAGTGATATTTACTTTAACATAACCATCACATTCTAGCTTTCTTTGTATAAGCATACTTATATATTTGCAGGTTGTTTTACTTTGTCTTTAAATCATAAAAATTTGATATTATAGACTCAGTTCGAACTTTTTGTATATCTGATATGTTTTTCCAAACTGTTTACTTCTCCTAAAATATCAAAGAGAAATATCAAAAGAATATTTTATACTTTATTTGATTTTTTTTTTTGTTATTGTGAAACGTTCTTTATATACGAGTAAAAAGTTGTATTCGTTTATTTTAATAAAACACTGGGGGGAGAGGGTTGAAATTTTATGTACACAGTGTTGTTTTGAAAGTCAAGTGTTTACAGTTTCAAGCTCGGAATAAAGTTGTAGATTTGTATAATAGACTACCAATTTGTATGGTACATAGCTTCCTCGCATCCTATCACGTACCATATACATTCTATGATTTTCCAAGCCATTATTGCCTAATTGATTTAATTGTTTCCCCCGTTTTTATTACTGGTCTTATATTACTTTGCTTTGTAAGTTTCATCGCACACCTATTACCCCAATTTAGAACCACTTCTCGTCTTTCAATCATCTCCAAATTTTGCACATGGAAACAATTAAGGTGAAGAATGCAGAAACCAAAAAAAAAAAGTTCTAATGAGACCAGTTTTCAAAAATGGTATTTATTTTATATTAATTTTTTTTAATGTCAAAACTGTTTTGATATTAGCGAATTTTCGAAGAAAATTAAGCTGTTGCAATGGTTTTAAAGTTTTTGTAATGCAAATTTTTGAAAATGTTCCCCATGGAAATCCGTTATAGACCATTCTGAATCGATTCCAAAATTTAACACTTTTTTTTATGTATGTATGTATATATATGTGTCACTCCAGACGATATCTCACCTTAGGATGCACTTAAAAATTTTAAACAAATTTTAAAATGTCAATAATGTCAAAAGAAAGGATGGGTTCGTTGGCTAGAATTTTTGGAGATCATTTAGGGGTCTAAGTTTAACAATTTAGGGTCAAAGATAGCATAAAACCGTGTTTTTTCCATTTTGCCACTCTCTTATATGAAAATATGACAAAAGTATACAAAATACTATACTCTAAGGCCCAATTCACACACGATCCATTCCGCATACACTAAGGCACTGGCGTGGCGATGGCGTGGCTCTGGCGTGGGAATGGCGAGGATTGGTCATGGTGGACCCCCTCTGCCACGCCATACCAATGTACATTAGGCCATAAGTTAACATAGAGGTGGCAGAAACCAGAGTCACTCCACTACCACGCCAGTGCCCATACGCCACTCGTGTGTGAATTGGGCCTTAAAGAGCTTTCCAACGACATGCTTCGTGCAGGGAAATTACTATTTTGATTTTTGTACCCCGTACCCCTGCGTACCAAAATTTCTTTTCACCCATCCAAAATCCAAAATTATCTTATGTTATCATACGCCAATAATACGCAGATTTCTTTGAACTTTCACTCATTAAGTCATGGTGCATGACTGGATTTTTTTTTTACATGAATTAAAGTATCAATTTATCAAATGTTAAAGAGCGCAGACGGTTGAAATTAATCTGGTGCTATTTTCAGGCAACTTTCGACGAACCATCAAAATTTAAAAAATCAAGATGAGTACTTTTGAAGATATAGGTGCAAATAAATGTATGTTTGTGCGCATGTTGAAGAGAAACAAATGGAATGGCAAAAGGTTAAAACCTATATAGGCCAATTATTACCTGCCATACAAATTTTATTAAAATCGCATGTGTATAGTTTTTAAGATATGTTGGATCGCAAAAATTGAGCGACAGACCGACAAACAGACACGGAACCAAAATTCTTCCCTGATGTCTGAAAATTATTTCTGCCTTGGAATGATATCGGAGACAGAAAATATTTTCTTTAGAATTAATAAGGTAATGGAAGCTATATTTCCACATAGCTGATATTACCATCGGTAAGCTCGGAAGAAAAAATATTAGCTAACGAACAACCATGATATTATTATACAGAAGTGTAAATACTTCAAATCTATTATCTAACATTTGTATAAGCATAAACAAAATGCAATAAATATAGAGGTATTCATTTTTATTTTAAAAATGAATTCTAGACTTAAAATTCAAGTTTGAAATTATACCTCAAACCAAATTTGCAAAAAACGTTCTTGATCATTATGGTAAGAATATCCATATTACTAATGATTTTTTTCAATTAGGATAGCTATATTCTCTATAGTAATGGTTCACTAATAATAATTTATTCTTATTTGTATGGTTATATCAATTTGTTTATTATTGTTATTTATTTACATATTTGTATTTTTATTTTATAATTTATAATATTTGTGATTTATATTATTTATTTATTAAAATAAATAATTAAAAGAAAATAATCTTTAATAAAGAAGGAGATACATTTTAATATTGAGAGGAGTTGAGGCTATTTTTGTCAGAAGAAAATATTATTATTTTAAAGAAAGTATAATATAAATATACATATATTTAAAAAAAAAAAAATATTTGCTATTTGTTATTCAGACATTTTTCTTATAAGACAAGGTACAAGGTTCAAAAACACTGCCTCTTTTATTGTATATGTTGGAGGATTTAACATACGCAGTATGTGTTTAGGCCTATTCCTCTCCATTAAATATAGCTGAAGAAGAGGTTTAATAGTAAATCTGAATATTATATGGATAAGTACGGCGAATCTTTCTTATCTTAAACCATTATATTGTAGGAGAGGTATAAAGGCCAAAGAAGGCACAGACCAATAAAGAATGATATATCGCGAGAGTAAAGTAAAAATAATGGCATAGACTTCCACACATCTTCAGTAGACAAAAAGCCACAATCTAGTCTGCTGCATGGCATATTACACGATAAATATATAATATAATATATCCTAGAAAAGGGGAAATCTTTAACAGATTAAAAAAAGTAGAAGAGAGGATAGGTGAACTTAATTGTTAGTTCATGCGGAAAGTTTGAGAACGATAAGAAAATAGTAAGGGAAATAATATAGGATAAGGTAGTACAGCGTTAACGACATAGAAGTATGAAGGTAATAATGCTATTAAGGAAGGATACAAATCATGTCAAACAAAACCTGTTTAATGTTTCAAAAAAAAGTATTGCCTTTTAGCTGCTCGCCTTAAACCAACGCAGTGTAAAATAATAATAGTAGTATATATAATAAGTGTGGACTAAGTGAGTGAGATCTAGTCGTGACTGAGTCTCGCCTTCGCCTCTCTGCCATCCGAAACCACAGTACATAATAATATGTTGTTCAACATTCTAGCCATGTGTCGACTAAATGTGTGAGATCTAGTTATGACTAAATCTCGCCTCTGCCATTTAAAACCAGATTAGATCGTTGTTGGTTGTTGGTTAGGAAGTTTGCAGAATAGTAATTAAACAGATTCCCTGATTACTTTAAATTGTTTTTTTATTTTCATCGAAGAAAAAATTTACCATATTCAGAGTCAATATACGTAATACCTATACACTGTATAATAACTTTTTTTAATACTGTCAAGTTTCAAACTGTTACAAAAAAATATATATTTCTGAATAAATTATATTTAAATACAATACGTTATTCGTACTGAGAATCTGTGGAACTTTCATTTTAAAGAACACATTTTTAAATAAAGTTGTCATTGTAAGGAACAAATATCAATCACATTAGCTATACAGGGATGACGCGGGTATGAATTAAAAAAGGAGAGACCACGTACAAGAGTAATTTTAAATAAACAAATTAGCCAGTTTACCTACTTGGAGAGGCAATTTATATTATTTATTAATTTAAATCAAATTATAATTATTATTTACTACGGGAAACAGACAGTGAAAAATACACTCCCGCGCCGGGATTTGAACCCGGGTCTCTCGTATTTCCAGTACAGATGCTCTGGCCAACTAAGCTACGCAGGAGAATGATTTTTAACTGCCGTAATCGATAACTACTCCCGAATCCAAGCTTTCAATATTCATATACATTTAGACAGTCAATATTTATGACATTAGAACTAAACCAAGAATTAACGCTTATATAATTATAAAGTACTCAATTAGTACCTGTACCTTGTACAATCAATTCGAAATTCAATTTTAAGTTTTTGGTAGTTTTCATACTACGGAAAGTTTAAATTTTAATTTAAATCAAATTATAATTATTATTTACTACGGGAAACAGACAGTGAAAAATACACTCCCGCACCGGGATTTGAACCGGGTTCACCGGTTCAAATCCCGATTTCAGATAACCGATAACCTCCATGGACGCTCCCATATCTACAAAGAATGGGTAAGTTCATAATTACCATTACATATGATTAAAATTACTAACTTAAATATTCTGAGAACATAACACAGGGACTTCTAATAATATAACAAGCCGTATAGGCAAACCCTAAAAGAAGATTAAATGAATAGAAAATTCATAATTTAATATGAATCTCTTTTATTTGGATGAATCAAAAGAGAATTCAAAGTGTTAAGGTGAAAATAGTTTAAAATGAGATAGAAAAGAAAAAGATGGGTGAGGTAGAAAAGTCATGAAATCACTAAAGCATTGAGTTCTAGGAAGCATTGGGTCGGTGAATCTTCGAACCTCCCCTGCTGGTGATTTTCATTTGTTGGTCAAGAAGAAGAAACCCGAGTGGAAAGCCAATGAGCAAATAATTAACTGGAAAACTCCAAATCGACACTAGGAAGGAGGTTTTTTCCTGAGAATCCCCTGTTGGTTTCAGACCATCCCCCGTGTTTTTCCAATTTTCTACACCACTACTACCTTTTATACTCAAGAGACAAAAAAACAAACCTATATTAGATTTAGGTTAAGAGGAGTTATTTCCGTACTTTCCAAAAACATTTTAAGAGAAAATGCTGAATAGCCAGCAATACTTTCTGTTTATATAACTATCTTTTACATAGATATTGAAAGAGGACATTGTATAATACTCTAATATTACCGTTTCCGATGTTTAATAATACATAGAAGCGCTGTCTTTAAAGGACAATATTTATTATATCCAATAATCTATTTTCCCAAGAGTTTTCAACTGTTGTTAATACCAACTAAGTATTAATAAAAACGTTATTTTTTTACACGTACTTCGTATTATTAACTAATGAAAGATCAGAATAGAAATGTGAGTCGAAGATTTCAACGTCATCTTAAACTTTTTTACAACTTCACGAGAGAATATTCTCTATTAGGAGTAGAAAAAATGTAATATTCAAATCTATTAATCTTGATCATTGAATGGTGAAGCGAAAGAAATGTTTGTCAGTTGAAAGAATGTCACGTCTTTTGACAGACGTGATAATGTATTTCCGTACAATATCCTCTTTTGCAATTTTGATTACAAGTAACATTGAATAATTAAGTACTAGATTTAAAAAATATTCCATCAGAACTAAAACCAGTTAATCTATACAGCTCAATGCTCTGACGGAATAGAAATGTCGCAGTGCAAAGTCAAACTGCAAGTCTTTCAGTGTTGTAAATATGAATGTAAAGTCATAGAGTTGCACTGACATCTGACTGATAACCCCAATTTGGAATAGGGTGGAGGGCGCAAGTCGAGTATACTTCGGCGTGGTAGATAACAGCTTATTGTTACCTACTCACTCCCAGAGACAGCTTGACTTCTCCAAAACTAATCTGCCTTTATCGCATTCTAGATGATTCAACCGGCTCTGAATTCATATCTTATTACTACAACTTCGACATCTCTATTCCCTCTTATCAGCTAAAACGAAGCAAGGGGCGAAGGGCTATTTATTCTTCACAACAATATCATTTAAGTTGAAGCTTCCTCGCGCATTAATTTAAACGACAAAGACAGAGAAACGCGAAAAATAATCAGTTAACATTTGAAGATTGTTAATTAGGTATGCTTTATTTTGTGACCACATGCGCTAGAGCAGTTTTTCCCAACCTTTTTGTACCCGCGGACCACAAGCCCCCCCCCCCCCCCCCCCCACTCTCAGCCCACCCCTATGCGCCTCAAATATTATCTAATTTATTAATAGCTTCTGATGTTTTATCATATTGTTGAATGTAAAACATTAGCAATAATTAAACTTGTAATCTATTCATAAAATGTTTTCCATGGGTCAGTTCTACAATAACAGATTACTAATATATGATTAATAATTAGCGCAATAATTAATATTAGAATCAAACGGATCAGGTGAATAGTAATATTAGTAAACTTTTTGCATGGATCTAGCCCCAGAAGTCACAAATACCTAGGAAGCGGTTAAAATAAACTATATTTTACGTGTATACAAATTTTATTGAGTAAAAATTATATTTTGGTAATACATAATAATATAATAATAATAATAATAATATCCATTTATTACATATTTACACAGACATATACAAAAAGAAACACCAAGATATTACATTGGTAAACAAAAGAATATAGTATTACTTGTAGACGAAAAAAAATATAAAATTACAGAAAAGATATATCAAGTTATTATTAATTTATTTTTTTGTTATTATTTTTGTTATTAAGTGTAAATATGTAACTCGGCTTTGGTAATACATACATAGATATAAATGCACTTGAGTTGTGTTATCTTGATCCTACATGCCATTGCACAACTTGTCAATATTTTGCTTAAAAGTAGTCAATGCCAATTGCTCATTGGAGCATCCATATAGGTTAATCTGTAAAGAAGCTTCACATAAATATATAGAATAGAAGGGCAGAATCAATTCCATTGGTTATACACTCAATTGAGGTTATTCATGAAGTAGTGGCACCCAAAATTCGGATACTTTTTTTATACTGAGATTTTCCTAGCTTAAGATGAGTATCAGCTGCAATGTCGATCAGTTGTTCTTGTTCTTAAGGGTTAATCAAATTAGATAGAAAAGAAGGCCCTGTGGAGTTAAGAAACTTCATCCCCGATACTCTGTGACGCCTTATTGTATTTATTCCTCAGACTAGCTCTGTCTTATTTTATTCGAAATTTAATTCTATTAGCTGTAGATATTTCACTCGATACATTTAATTAATTTGATTCTTGGTTGTTTTCTCACTCTTTCCGCGGACCATCTGGAACAATCCCGCAGACCACAGGTTGAGAATCACTGCGCTAGAGCACCGTTTCCTAACCATTTAGATGCTGCGACCCTATAAATTTCTACTTAAATTTTTGTATTATATAAAATTCTCCTTAACAGTTATGTATTATATAACAAAGCACCTTCCTGAACTTATATTAGTGGGCTTTAAGTAAGATTTATAACTCCTCGTTGCAATGCCCCTTATTTTGTCGCTTTATTTTATTTATTTTTATTATCAACCTGTCAAGTATTAATTTTTATCTTTTCCTACAAACATTCCTTTATTCTTATGAATTTATCTGTATCATTTTATTATTTTTACTTACATAAATCAAATTTAAATATTCTAATTCCATTGAAATTATTTATATTTTATGTTCCTTTGAAAGTATTTTTATTTTTGTCTATAATTTCAAAGTTTTTTCACGACCCTAAAAGATTTTGCGACCAACCCTATGGAAAACTCTGCGCTGGAGAACTATTGATAAATCAGAGTGCAAAACTTATAATCTAAGCTAAAAGCAGTATTTTAAGAAGTTTTAATTCTTAAAATACTCTTCCATTAATTATAATGATTCCGAAGGTAACGGAAGCTATGTGATCGTTCTGAAGAACGAAAATATTTGATGTCTCCGATTTCAAAAATTCCAAGACAGAAACCCGTTTTAGACATCAAGGAACTTTTTTGGTTCCGTGTCTGTCTGCGTCGGTCTGTCGCTCAATGTTTGCGAAATAAACATTATCTTAAACTAAAAGTCCTATTTAAATTAAATTTGTATGGCAGGTCATAATTAGCTTATTGTTGGTCCCATATAAGTTTCAGCCTTTTGCGCTAATTTACTTCTCTTCCACACGCGCACAAACATACATCTATTTTCACCTATATCTTCAAAAGTACTTATCTGATTTGTATGAAACTTTTATAGTTTATCGAAAGTAACCCGTAGATTGCCCCAGATTAATTCGAACCGTCTGCTCTTTTTAACTTTTGCTAAATTGATACTTTAAGTCATGTAAAACATCAAAACAATTTTGACAGATTAAAAAACCGGGGGAAACAATTAAACAAAATAGACATTAATGACTTGCAAAAGTATAAAATCAATAAAATACGTGATAGGATGCGAAGAAGCTATGTGCCACACCAATTGGCAGTCTATTTTTTTATGTTGAAGAAACCAATCAAACAATTATTTCGAGTCAACGCAATATCTTTACTGTAGTAATGACTTCTTCTATGGCAGCCTAAGTATTAAATTTAAGAAATGATTCAATCATGATTATTTGTTCTTATTAAGGTTTGGTTGCAAGTCTTAGAGCTTCGCACAATCTACCATGCGGAAATAGAAAGCGCTCTGCTCCAGGGGTTTGACCGATTATATAGGGAGGAAAGCAAAAGGCTTTTATACGAAACATGGAGGCGAGGTGTGAGAGCAAAAGGTTTAAAAGAAAAAGGAGAACGACACGAATGAAAAGCACCTCATCTATCCCTGCAGAGAGGAAAAAACCCTGAACGTTCACGGATGAAAGGCTTGAAAAGTCTTTTGATTATCTCTATGACAACAAGAAAAAATGAACTTGAGAGGTAAATACACATATTTATAACAAATAGTAATACGCTTACACAAAAATATAAAAATGATAAAGAAACTTCTTTGATATTTACAAAAGAAAATTTTTTTGATTTAATTCTTTGAAGCTTGAAAAAGACTGATTATATTTTATCTCGACGCGATAAAATGCAAAGAACAAAATTGAAATTTATTGTAAAAACCTATAGCAGTAAACATTATACAGATTTGTTTTAAAACGCTTTTTGATTCATTAGTTCACTCATATTTCATCAAAATCTCGAGAGAAACAACAAACTTTAATTATAGATCGAGTAATTGGATCATGGAGTAAAGGGGCCCACACACTTAAGGGGCCCACACACTTACAGTTTAACTGCAGGCCGTTATCGTATACGATTATCGTAAGGCCAAAATCTCAGACCACCACACATTACCCGTCCACCGCCTGCAGGCAATCGTAAAGAACTACAGATCTGTGCCTGTATGCACCATACACTGTGCGATGAATGCCTGCATGCCGATATCTGTCGATTTTTAACTGCAGTTCGACGAAGGGAAATAAACAAAATAAAGACGAATCACTCTACACGCCTGTAGGCCGACTGATAGTGTAGGGCGGCATTGATCTTGAGGCACAGGCCGGACAGTCCACGAACTGTCATCTCTCCTTCCATCCGATCCTTGCCTCTATCCTCCACACACCTACAGTCCTCCTCCGACTGCAGTCCGTCATCTTAAGGAAAACTGACGAGTGTGTGACCAAGCTCCGTGGACGGACAGATCGTTATCTTCAGTTAAACTGTTAGTGTGTGGGCCGCTTAACACAATGCTTCATACTATGTGGTAACGTTTCGGCTACTCGAGCCATTTTCGCGCCTCTATCCTACATACTGTAGTATAGACTAGTGATGCGGTGCATAAAGAACTCGCGTAGATTGTGGTCTTATATCACCCAATACTATGTTCTCAATCAGGATAATTTTTCGGTGAAAACCTAACATATTCTTATTCAACCTGAAAAGAGCTTTAAAATTATTTTACGTAACACAGCATTATATGAATAAGCTTACTTTTTAAAACCCTCATCTCGGTCACATTTCTAGCAAAACTTTTGTAAAATTAGTTACATATTCATTTGCTACTCATTAAAAACCATTGAAAACAATGGCGTGGCATGCTGATTACAACTTCCTCTTTAATTGTCTTTATTATTGGCCCCATTCTTAACATTTAAAATTGTCAAACGCAGCCGAGATACTGTGAGCCGAATTTAATTTCAAAAAAATTCGCAACTTCTCGGTAGCTAAAACTACTTTCCTTTCATCCGTACATAATCCTTATTTCATAAAGTTATAAGGGTCACCACATTCACCTGTTTTTACCTGCATAATAACATTTATATATTTATTGTTCAACGACACGTTAATTCTTACAATGTGATTACTACCTACTGCGGTATAGTTGTTATAGTTTAGTTTTATATTGTAATATTAAAGTTGACCGATTTTATTTCCCATATGTCCATATTTTAATGTTATTATCAGTTCTATTCAGTTCACTTATTCTACTCCTGGAATATGACATGGTGAACCACCAGTTCTCTGAATGTAACCCGGCTTTTCACACCAAAAAAAAGTTTGAAGCATAACTCTTCAGCTTGAGAACTGAAGTAAAATGTTTAGGTAGAGGCTCGAAAATGACTCGATTAGCCTAAACGTGGCCAGATAGTACGAAGCATTATTAGTCTTCTTTATCTTTCTACCCTTCAAGGATCCAATTACTCGATCTATAAATAATTCAACAGGTTACTTAGCTTCACACGAACAACCTTTAAGTTTTGGCATACTTCAATAATGTCAATAGTAAAATTGTAGTTTTGTAAGGCTTAATTTTTGGATCAATAATGGTACTTCAGGGTGTTAATGTTAGTTGTGAAAGCTTTGCATGTGAACACAGTTAGATAAAAGATTTGTTTCCACTGCTACTTTTATGAAGTAAAGTTCATTTCTAGTTTCTATAATTCGCTCCCATATTTAACATATATCACAAAGTTCAACAATTTTTCAAACGATTAGAGAGATTAAGATATTAATAAAGACATTTCTATCTCTAGTGTTTTGACGGAATAGATTTTCGAATGTGAAAATTGAACGCAAGTATAAAATATCTAACGTTAAATTTACTCATCAAGGTCCGAATCCTTTTTCTCGGTACAAAGATAAGCTAAACGATGTGGAGTTTAGATAGGACGGGATAATACTAGGTAACTGAGAAACGTCTTGCTTCTCTTAGCAATCCAATAGATATCCCCCAGAGCCGCGGAGACAAGCAAAGACTGAGTGATAACACCGAAGAAGACACCCTTTAACAATTCTTTCCTAATAGAATTCTTTTATCAGGGAACTTCCAAGACCGGAATCCAGTGATTGTCCAGAAAGGATTGATGCCGTAGCTTAGTTATAAAGCAAAGGAAACAATGACGTACAAGGTAAGAAAAAGGAACAACATATATTTTAGGATAAAGATAACTGACAGATAGAAATAAAATGAAATACACAATTTTTTCTCTATTTTATTCCCCTTATTTTTTTGTTATTTTTGTTTGAAACAACTCTGGAACACGAAAAGAAAAATGCCCACAGGCTTTCGATGAACAGTAAAAGGAAAACATTAATATGATTCTGTGAAAAACTCTCTTAACAAGATTCTCAAAACAAAAGATTTTTAGAAAAATGGGTATTATGAAATAAATAGAGTTCAGTTTATTTAGACATATCTATAAAAAAAATACAATTACAATTACAAAATACAATTAAAAATACAACTCACGCAAACAATAAGTAAGGAAGATAAAGATTTCTTCTGGATTGTCATATATATCCACAAATTAAACAACGTTAGAAAGCTTAATTGCTTTAATTCTTTTCAATTAACCTATATTACAAATATTTCTTATTAACTCGACCTAATCCTTTTTGCTTTCTTATATTCATAGTATACATAAAAAGAAAGCACTGTATTGGTACAAAAATTCGATGTTGAGATTTGGATTGATTTGAGATGGAATTGCAAGGTCCCCTGAGTCCAAAAAAGGTTTTATCAATTGATATCTGCCTGTGGTCTGTTAAGCTTAGAGCCAAAACAACAATATGTTATCTAGTTTCCGAGATATAAAATAAAAAATAAAAAGTAACCCCGCTAGAAATCGAAACTATGTTAAACATACACAACCACCCTCAATGACAATAACTAGCGTGGGTACATTATTTTTAAGACAAATTATTAATAAATCAGCAAAAAAAAAAAAAAAAAAAAAAAAAAAAGTTTGAATATAAATTCAGTATCACCTATTAGAGAAATTATTTTTTCCGATTATTCTGTTTAACAATACAATTTATGTAAGATGAAAGAAAGGAAGAAAATGTATGGACCTCATTCCAAAACTTTGAGCTAAGTTAAAAGACTGAGGTAGTATAGTGTTAAAAAGGCCCACCTACTGAAAGATACATTTCCGCGGAGATTTCGGTATAGAAAAGAAAACAAAAAACAACTGACTTGAAAGAACAACGTGTTCAAAGTTTTTTTGTCGAAGAGCTCTATGAGAGGATAAAAGTAGTATAAAGAAAAAAAAGAAGAAATACGACTTCAGTTCTAAAATAGGTCAAACGTTTACAAAGTACATTTTGAAACTTGAGTTAATAATAGTTGTAAAATGGACACGTGCAATTTGAAAAAAAAAAAACTGACTGATAATTTATTTATTAATTATTAGGTGGAAGAAATTACATAAGCTGGAGAATACATTATACATTACTGTTACACTAGCTTAATTCTAATTATTGATTACTCACCGCAAAAGCAGAGCGTGAATGCTGCTCAGTTATCTCAAGACTGGTTATATTTAGGTATATTGACAATGTATAAATACAATTTAGATAAATTTATCATATTAATTAATTTACAAAATTCAAATTAACATTAAATTAATAACTCTAACTATTAGAATAACAAGTCGAATTTTTTAAAAATAATTATTAATTAATTAATTTTATTATTACTATTATTTATTTGTGTTATTTACTTACTTTATTTAATTTGATTTGATTTATTAATCTTATTATTATTAATTATTTATGTAGTTTTATAGACTAGTAATGGATCCTTATAAGGGTTCGTGAAAATAATTACTTCAGATCATTTCAGTCGGCAACGTTTCGGCCTGGCCGGCCATTTTCAAGCCTAAAAATGTACGTATATTTACTCATTATAACTACAATAAAGAATATAATCACATACTACTGAAGGATATGTTACATTACGTCAAATTACCTTATAATTGCGCACTTGAGGTAAGTGAGGTCATAAGTCTGATACAGATAAAAATGATAAAGGAAGGATGATGATGAAGGAGGCTTGAAAATGGCCGGCCAGGCCGAAACGTTGCCGACTGAAATTATTTGAAGTAATTATTTTCACGAACCCAGTTAACGGTCCATTACTAGTCTATAAGATTACTACAGGGTACACCAACAACCAATTTTCATATATGTAGTTTTATTTATTGAAGATGAGAGCCAATATGCAACTTCTCTTTTATATTTTTTAATAACTATCAAGGTTTATTGTTCGTTTGGGTAGAAGGTTAAAGATTTTAAGGGCTACTGTGCTAGCGTGGTTCTGTTGTAGGTTAGTGCGGTAGGTCGGATTTGTTATTTGTTTGTCTGTTTAATTGTAAAGTAAAAACCATAAACAAACATTTCCATACCAATAGCTCAACCCAATAAATTGGAAACAATTTCAAAGCAGACATTCCCCAGAAAGGCTTACGCTCCAAAGAGTAAATAGAACCAAGAGCACTTCTCAAATAATAATTTTTATTCTTTTCGAGAAATTTGTTGTACTTCAAAATTGACTTCTTAAACTTATTTCCTTCTAAAAATAGAACGGGAGAAAGGTGCTATATTATAAATGAGTTTTGAGGCATTATATAGCCGAATTGTTTATTGATTGAAGATTATCCTGTGGGCTCCTTATACCCAAGAGAATATCCGTCCCAAGGCTGGGGCCGCCTCCACGCCGTTCTAAAGTGAATACGTGACTTAAATCCAAACTTAATTTTGAATTCGGATTTTGGAGTTAGTCAGTACTGGGTCTTCTTTGCAGCATCTACCGGAAAACCTGTAAAATCCTTTTTACTGTCGAAATAAATGTTTACTGTGAAGGTCTCACGTGCCTACTTTTATTTGTGGTGCCGGAAGAAAAAGGAACGGAGAGATTCAAAAAATTAGATTACATGGAGAACAGTCTATTCGTACTTCGGTAATACTACCTTGTTTATTGTTCACCAAAGGGGGGAAATGAAATTTTCATATTTTTAGATGACAAAAGACAGAGATAAACTCACAGTCAGGAACCCTAAACTTTCTATCTCTGTAAACGAGTTTAAAGGTTGTACTATTCTTTGTTATAATAATTATCCTTGTCTTCAATGTCTAATAATTAGGTTTATAATTTGTAAATTTTTAATGAATATTATTAAAAATAGTCTGCCAATTAGTGTGACATATAGCTTCCTCGCGTCCTAATACGTATACTTTAATAATTCAACCTTTCTCAAGCTTATTTCATTACCTCCAAAGTGTTGAAATAAAAAAGGTCTCTCCACGTAAAAAATATTTAATAAATTCAGAGCAGCTTTTAGCCACAATAGGGCCATTATCAGTTCCGAAAATTGAAAAGTGTTAATTAAATCACCAGTACAAGACAAGGTGTCTTGTACTGGTTGCTGGTGGGATGGTATGACTGGGGTGGTCACGACTCACTGCACTCTCATCTTCCTATGTTTTAATTAAGACTTTTCAATTTTCGGCACTGATGACGGCCCTATAGTGGCTAAAAGCTGCTCTGAATTTATTAAATATTTTTTACGAGGGGAGACTTTTTTATTTCAACACTTAATGATGACCTCCACTAACGCTTCATAAATCTTAACTCATTACCCCCTGTTTTTAAAATCTGTAAAAAATATTTTGTTTATTTTTCCGCCATCCAAACTTTATAAAAATCAGATGAGTACTAATCAATGTATTGCTTCCGAGATTACGGAATGTACCGGAAGTTATGTGATGGTTCAAAAGAACGAAATTTTTTAAATCTCTGATTCCAAAAATACCAAGGCAGAAATCCGTATCAGACATCAGAATACATTTTTCTGTCGGTGCAATTTTTGCGAACCAACACAATATCTTAAAAATAACTCGTCCCGTTTTAATGAAATTAGAGTGGTAGGTCATAATTTGCCCATTATTGGTCCCATATAAGTTCCAACCTTCTGCGAACGTTGCCTTCTCCAAATTTGGAGCTAAAATTAATTTCTCGATTGCGCCTCGGGGTATGATTGTTCTAATTATGTATGCCACATTTCATCGAAATCGGCCCAGTAGCTTAGGCTCCACGTGTCTGCACAGAATACAGACGACAGGATTAAAAAAAAACACTTTTTCAAACTCAAGTGGCCTCAAAACGTTTGAAACCATGAAATCCTCAATTGATTCTTTTTCAACATTAAAATACTTTCTCTTTAAATTCTACTTATATTAGAAAGTAAAAATGAGTGGCCAATAATTGTTATACGTACAATAAAGTGGTCACTATGATATGAACTTTAACAATACAGCATGTTAATCTGTTTGAACCCGCTATTTTTTATATATATATATATATATATATATATATTCCGGGTGGCTTTTACACTTGACTTCTCTTCTGGTTGTGTTACAACCAAGAGTCTCATCATCATGGTTTCCAGGCCGAAACCTGGCGGCACCACTCTTTAGAGGAGCTTCCCATTTGTTAAACAATGCTGGGTGAACATTGAGCGGGGGGCCCGGTCCGGGAATCGAACTCAGAGCTGTGGTCAGAAGCGGTCACCCATCCATCTTCTGACCTTGCTCGAGGCTGCTTAACTTAGGCTAGAGCGCTTGCCTTGAGATAAGGCAAGCGCTCTAGCCTCCGAGCCACCCATGCCCCCCTTAGAACTAACCCGCTGAATTTTAGTCTTCCTCGATCAAGGAAAATATACAGAAAACCATTATGCTAAATTAAGAAATTCCAGTGCTTAAAATATGTAAATTTGATATTTTAATAACTACATTTCATGTTTTAAACTGTGCATAAAATATGTAAATTTGATATTTTAATAACTACATTTCATGTTTTAAACTGTACATAAAATATGTAAATTTCATATTGTAATAAGTATTTCATGTTTTAAACTTAGAAGTACGATAGCTAGTTGAGCTATAATGCCACACTTTTTTAATAAAACTTCTATATTATCACAAAATACTACGATTTTGGTTAGGTGTTCGATTATACTCAATGATTTATACCGATTTGAACTGAACGTTAAGGATTCAATTCGATTAAATGTAGCTTAAACAACATTGCACTTCATTTAGATTAATTTACTTTCTGTTTTAATATTTAAACACTAACTTTATTTTACAACTTTTTATAGAAATGATAAGTTATCGGGGCAATTAAAACTTTTATAGTAAGTATTCTTTGACGCTGATTCTATTTAAAAAAGTTCTTACTTTATGTGAATATATTTTTAATTTAAGGCAGTTTTAGATTAAATACAAGGGATAATTTTACGAGAACCTGGTTGATTGCTCAGATGTAAATTTATCATCAGAGAGACTTGGTGTAAATGTTTCTAAAACGATTTAATAACACTCGATTTGTTCCCAAGAGCTCCAGCCGGTTCATTAGAGCCTCCTTGAGTTTATTAAACTGTTTAGTCTCCGACTCCTAGTTTTACAAGAGTCTGGGGAGACACTTCATTCTCTTTACCAGGGATTCATTAAACCAACGAGTCTTAATGAAAATCTAATATAATCACCATAATAATTTCTTACTCTCTTAAAGTTAAACCCGATTTAGATCGAGTTAATCTTAATGGCTGGGCCTACTTTAGAATTTAGTCACTTGAAACTACATCCTCTCTCGCTTTAATGCTTTTAAAAAAGACTAATCTATTTTTGGAAACAAATGAAAGCTTAGATAATACAACCAATTAAGTGCCAATTGATTTACTTAATTTAAGAATTCTTCAACTGGTTACTTACTTTATTACAGCGAGAAAATGCTAAAGAATTACAGATATTCTGTTATACATGGCTTATTCACTAGGCGAGTTGTCTAATAGGTATATGTTAAAAAAGTATATTTATTGATCCCCTTCTACCACATGCTTCAAGACATCATTAATTTATATAGAAATATAAAACCGTTTAAAAAAAAAAATTATTAGATGTCTCTGCAATTATAATTTAAAATTCTCTTTATAATTATTTTTTATGTTGACCAATTATTTCACAATAAACAAACCATACTAATTAAATTAATTCAAATGTTAATATTTATTCGAACAACTATATTCCTGATGCATCAGTAGAAATAAAAAGTTTAGTAATTAATCAGGTTTATCTTGAAGCATTTAATTAGAGGATGGGGACAAATGTTTAAAGTAATTAGAACACTCAAAGTTAAATAAATGAATTAATGTTTATTTTACTAGAGGTAAATGAGTAAACCAACTCTAGAATAAAGAGTTAGCCTCTATTTGCATAAAATAATTCTCTAATTAACCCTAATTACACACTTAATGGTTCATTCTTATGATTACAAATAAGGGTGTTAGGTAATTAAATAAAAATTAATAATTAAAAGTAATTAAATAAAAATTAATAATTAAAAGTAATTAAATTAAAAATAATAATATTATATTAAAAATAATTAAATTATTAAAAGAAATACGAAGGTACGAATTTCATCTTTATCAACAAAATCGCTCCGACATTATTTAGCATTAAAGTTTTAAAGTTCAAAAGTCGATATTTTCAAAATGACGGCAGATGTCAAAACGAAATTCAATGGAAAATAATTATATATCTTATAATGAGGTATAGGTGCACAATTCTGCGCTATCTGTTAATTGATCGATTATTTACGAATTTTTTCTGACTAAGAAAATGGGTTTATGACGTGCATTTATGATTTTCCAGGTGGCACAACTTCATGTAAACACTGAAGTTTGAACTAAAAATATCAACTCTACTTAAAAACTGTAGGAGTTATGCGTGACAGAAAGACAGACACCAAGCTAAAACCCACCCAAAAAGGACAATTCTGTTGAAATCTCGGTATCGGATTTGGGTAAAAACAAATTTTTCCTGTATACCTTCGGAGAAGGTGAGGAAAAGTAAAAAGTTAAAGAATCGGCCTTTAAATTTCAACAATGGTCACTCTGGAAAATATTTGATTATCGTATGAATATTTGCATAATATTTCGAATAGGTCCTTGCATCCTAGCAGATCCTTGGAACGTGATGTTATGTAAAACTTTTTTTTACTTTTACTTTTTTAGTATGCCATAGCACACCATTAATTACCAAATTTCCACCGTTACTGAGTGAGAAGCATGGCTCACCATTCGATCCATCACTATCACAGATATCTTAGAGTAGAGCGTGGAATTAGGTTGGGAGTACTTCCCTTTCTGGCTTGGCTGGTCCCCTACAAGCCTAATGTGCATTAATAAGCAGCTGACATGAAGTAAAATATCAAATATCAACACTTAAGATTCCAACTTTTTGAAATTTTCAGTTAAACGGCTCAAGCTACAAATGTGCTAAATTTAGTCTCAAGCTATTCTGAAAATTACTTATAATTTTGTTGATATGTGAGTGAAGTCAGTCAGTCAGTAACAAAAATACAAAGTTTGAAACTCTTCCCTTTTGAAAGACTGAATATTAAGGGCTCAATTTTTACTTTATCATATAAAGAGAAAGTACTGTGATAGCACGAAAATTCGATTTTGATGGATTTACACGTTTTGGTGATCCCCAGAATCCAAAAAAAATGTTTTTAAAAAATGTCTCTTTGTCTCTCAGACGCATGGAGCCGAAACTATTAGGCAGGAAATGAATTATAGCTCCAAATTTGGGGGCGCTATATACCAAAAAGTCTGAAAAAACAAAATCTTGATTTAGATTAAAAAATTCTCAAATGTAGTCCGTTTAAATACGAAGCTAATAGTCATGGTGCCCATAGGCAAAAAAGTCAATCATACATTTTCTTTCCAAACCTCTTTGTATAGCTTGTTTAGGCCAAGTGTAACACCGTTTTCCTCTGTGATTTTATTTGGTTTTGGGGCGTTTTTCATTATTTGAACCCTATAACTTTGACGCGTCAAACTGGCAAATCGGAAAAAGTTCTGTTCAGACAATATTAAAATGTTGAATAATAAGGTTCAAATAATGTATCTTGAGAAAATAAGCTGGATATTAATAATTAATTAATAGTAATTAATATAATTCCGATTTTCCAGTCTGGCGCGTCAAAGTAATAGGGTTCAAATAATGAAAAACGCCCCAAAACCAAATAAAATCACAGAGGAAAACGGTGTCAGACTTGGCCTAAACAAGCCATACAAAGAGGTTTGGAAAGAGTATGTATAATTGACTTTTTTGCCTATGGGCACCCTGACTATCTATAATATAAGTGGCAATGTCCTGATAGACTGACTGACTGACATAGAATCAACGCACAGCAAAATCTGCTTAACCGAGAGACTTGAAATTTTGAGGATATACTCGGTTCATATCATAGGCATCCACTAAGAAAGGATTTTGCGAAATTTTTATTTTTGTACCCAGGGGTACGGGGTACAAATGTCAAAGTAATGAATACTTTTAATGATGTATATCGTTGAAAAGCTCTTTAAAAGTACATTTATTTATTATTTACTAATTAAAAGTACATTATTTTTACTAGTAAAAATTTCTTTGTAAAAAATGTATTAGTAAAAAATTTTACTAGTAAAATAATTTAAATATTTCTTGATGGTAGTTTATAAATCCATTAAATTGAAAATAAAACACCCCGTTGCGAAGCACGGGTATTCAGCTAGTAAATTAAAAGTACATTTATTTTGATTTTGGTACACAGGGGTACGGGGTACAAATGTCAAAGTAATGAAAACCCTTCACGATGCATACCGTTGAAAAGCTCTAAGAGTGCTGTACAATTATTGTTATGTACATTTAGGGGGGTAAAATGGAAAAATATATCTAAATCTATGTATAAAAAACTAATAATTGTGTCAGTACATTTATCCGATTGGGCTAAAATTTTGTATTTATTCATTTATTTATTCATGTATTTATTCATTTATTTATTCATTTATTTATTCATTCATTTATTTATTTTATTATTTTTTTTTTTTTATTATTATTATTTTAAAAATACCTTTATTGAATAAAACATATTAATACATAAATAATATTTTAGTACATCAATTTATCTATTTTATTGATTTTACATTTTAGCTCTACATAATGTTATCTCTCCACTAGAGAACATGGAGGCCCGAGCTGTGGAGAGAGAATATGGGGTATTTCCACTGAATGAGTAGTCCTGACAACGAATTTAAGTTTAGAAAATTGTATATCTGTCTGTCTGTGCGTCAATCACGTCCAAATGGCTGAATAGATTTTGGAGGTTCTTGGGTACAATGTTAAGCTTAATTCTGCGGGTGATAAAGGATATAAAACGATTTGGTAGCTTTATATGGAGCTGAGAACGGGGCTTCTAAATAGATTTCAAAATTCTTATTTCATTTTTCATAAAAAAATGTATTTAACCAAAATTGCAGAAGAAACTACTGACCATATTTTATGTTTTGAGGAAATTTCTGTAGGAAGAACTGTTAAAGAAATTACTTTTCAATCACTGTCAAAAAATATTTAGATTTATTTTTAGATATTAAGGCAATAATTAATAAATCACGCCTTACCGTGCCTAAACCTTTACTAACTTAATCATGACCACTTCTTTAAAATTCTAAAATAAAATCTACGAGTGTATACGTAGTACAATAATTTCTAAATTACATTGATAACTGCCAATAGAGATTTTCTAAAATTTTATCCCTAAAGGGAACATAAGGACAGAGTAAGAAAAGAAGGGGAATTGAGCCCAGACCGATCTCCTAAAGTTAGGAAGTGAATTCTTGAGAAAGAGCTCTTATTTTGGATGTAAGCATGTATATTAAATAAAAGATAATTCCAATTTCAACCAAGGGATGTAAAATGATACGGAGGGGGGGGGGGGTACAGAAGGAAATACCACTGCTTTTCCTTTTTAAAAATTTAGCCGGAATAATTACTAATTTGGGATATTAGCAAATTATCTTATCAAAGGGGAGGGAGAGAATCTAGATATTCTCGCTTTGTAAAATAATTTAAATATTTCTTGATGGTAGTTTATAAATCCATTAAATTGAAAATAAAACACCCCGTTGCGAAGCACGGGTATTCAGCTAGTAACTATATAAGGCGTTTTCCTGGAAAAAAATAAGTTTCCGAGATATTGATGAAAATAAGTCTGATTTTGTTGAAAATCGGAAACAACCATCTGTTGAACGCTTTGGAAATAATATATTAACCAGGCATCGCGTGGTTCTATCATTGAAGCGAGCTTAATGCAATAAATATTTAATATTAAGCAAATTAATAATAAATAATTAGTTTATAGTTGAAAAGTATGATTTGAGTAGATGCTAGTGCCGGGTGGCACTCACACTTTACTTGGTTCTATGGGAGGGTTCCTAAAGGTGGGTTCGCAGCTAGTGGATCGACACGCGTATCCGTCTGGATATAGATAACAATGTATTCATGAAGCCGTGGTACTGTCAGCACGCTGATTTTACCGCCGAGGTACTGTCAGCGCGCTGATTTTGCCCATACTACTCTCCGCTAAGCCAGGTTTTAAGTCATTATATATAATTTTTCTCCCCCCCCCCCCCCCCCCCCCTTTTACTTTTCTTCTTTGATAGCAGAGTTTTCTGGGATCTTGGACCGAGATTATAAAATGAAGTTAGTCTGAGTTGACTCGGATCGATTTCTTGAAGTGTCCTAAGCTACTTAAGCTTGATCTATGTTTCAAATGCCCATTTTAAGAGGAAGCAAGAGATATATGGGTGAAACAAACGGTTGACTTAGTTCAAGTAAAGATACACTGCATGCTTACTGGAACTTGACCTTGAGCACTTCCATGCGCTCAGATTAGCTAAGAATTTTAATCATTGTTGACTAAACAAGATATAATAATTATTATTCAATGACAAGTTTAAGTATTTATGAGTAATTAATGTTTTAAATTAAGGAATACGAATAATTATGAAACTGTAAACAAATTCACAATTTTAATATTATTTTTAAATAATTGATACTTAAAATCACAGGATATGAAACTACAACTACAAGCCCGAACATTAATAGCTTAAAAACGTATAAAATAAACTTGATGTTAAACCCAAATCGTAACTCTTAAATAATAAATTGAATAAAATTATTTACTTCATCAGAGATAATTCATTTATTTTTAAATAATTTAATAAAGGTAGTTAAGTGTTATATAAAAGCCATTATGATGGTGGAGAATTTTATTTTGCAAAACCCTTTATTAATTAATATAATTTTTATAGTTATGATAAAAATAAACACACATCTACATAATAATCCTGCCACGTGTATCAAGGGCCAAAATGCTAATAAAGAATGTTTATATAAACCAATCAGATATTCATTAAATCCTTTATATTAACTTCGATTTCGTTGGTTGTTTCTGTCGTCTAGCGTTTGTCGTCAAACTCCTTGAAGGGCTAATTAACCAACCCTCTTCCAGTCATCCGATTCGAGCTGAAACTTGGAACAAAGAATCTGTTCCAATAGGAAAACATTGCATAAAATTAATTAATTCCTTCATTTATTTTTAATTAAATTTTTTTATTGATTAATTAATTGAAATTAATTAACAAATCAACTTGCCGATGACTCACTCAACCAAACTGCATAAATATAAAAACTTTGTTCATATGGGCTATTATTATTTCTTAATTACCTTTCTGGCCCTTTTTTTAAAAATGTATCTATCCAAAATGACAATACTGCCGGATTTGAATGTAGGGCTATTTTAAACTATTTCTTTGGATTGCTTTTGAATAAACTTTTTTATTCATGAGAAAATTGTTTCCACTGATTTAAGGACAAACAAGGTTTAAAAAGCAGAGCGAGATATGACCCAAGCAGAGAATGGTGTCACAATCTATTAGCAATTTAACCTTGGTTCTCTTTAAACAGTTTTTCCTTCTCTTTTCTTTTCTCTTCTAATCTTGATCGATTAGCCAGTTTCCTATTAGGATTCAGTTCTTCCGTTCTTTTTCTTCTTTTACTAATAGATTTTTCAGTTCTTCCATTCTTTTTCTTCTTCTACTTGGTTCTTTTTATTTGTTAAGTCATAAGAGAGTGTTAGAGAAAGAAATAAATTCAGCAAGTCGTAGACTGTTAAAGTTTCGAAGGGTCGTCACGATTGTCCAACTATAGAATTCTTTCTCCCCTTTCTTAGTAAAATCTATTGCAAGGATTCTGTTTAGAGTCACAACCAGGAACCCTTAGGGAATTCGTATTCTTGATATTCTCCTTGCAATCTATTGGAACATCCCTCTTCTAGAAGCTTCCATCTAAATATTTCCTTCTTGTATATAATTAAATATAATGTGCGACTCTATTCACTTCTAAATTATTCATTCTCGATTGCTGGGAATTTCAGAGGTTTAAACTTAAACTGCACACGAACAAAAACACCGGGTATATAACACCTTATTTGAAATTTAAATTTATTATCTCGTACCATCCTCAGGCATTTTCTTACTTACAAATTGCTTTCGGATAGTTTATTTGCGACACAAATTACCATACGGAGAAAATGAAAGATTATTTAATATACATAATATTTAAACTGTGGCTAGTAAAGTTTTCGGTAAAAAGAGACAATTAAATTACCTAAGGACTTTTTTAGTAAAAATATTACTATTTAGAAAGCAGTTATTTCTCTCTAATGTAAAACAATCTTATCAATTAGCTTATCAAACATTTTTACGAATTTTAATATGCATAATTTGGGTATAATTGCAAGGATTCGCATGGGTTTAGCAATTTTCTGGCCAGTGAGATGTTTAACAAGATAAAATATGTTCTATTTATATCATCATGTAAGAACTCTAAGTTTCAAGTTTTAACAGTGTACAATTTTATTGGATCTAGAATTTTGAAGTGTGCTGTCTCTAATTCGCCAGAGGCGCATTAGAGACAGATATGAAACATGGAGCAAGTGTGTTCAATATTAAAACTAGGTATAGGAGAAAGGAGTTGCAATTAGGTTTGTTCCAATCTCCCGTTTGTACCATCCTTCTTCATCGACCCGCGGATCGTTTAGAATTATGGGCATTTGCTAATATTGTACTGTAATAAAAATCATCATCAGGTTAGAACTGGTTGTCGACTCTAATTCGCACCGTATTAAAAACATTATAGAAACAGATTTAAACAGATTACCTGTTGGCAAGTGTGACGAATGAAATTTCGGCGCATGTCGTACGAACCGGTAAGATTGATGTTGACGAACCGGTTTAAAGATCGTTCGGACCGTAAGAAAAACGGTTCGAAAACGATTCATGTGTCGGTGTGAACAGCTAGGAGGACGGTACAAAATACTGTCACAAGTTGGGTTGGAACGGCTTTTCCAATGTGTATGCCCGTGGCGATCCTGCGGAAGGTTCACTGCTTGATTGGAACAAACATTATTATCAAAATAATTTGGCGTAGTCTGTAAGATTGTGTTATAAGCTTGCTTTAACTATTTCGCACAAGTTATTGTTTTAGTACTTCAAGCTACACAACAATACAATACAATACAATATATCTTTATTTCCACTTCGTTCTTTAAGCACATTAATATACAAAAAATAAATGACAAATTTTACATAAATATTCCTGGTTTTTTATGATTTGAAGTGAGAGCCCTCAATAGCAATAGATGCTAGAGCGAGGGCTCTGCCTTTAGTTTTTTTTTTTTTTTTTTTTTTTTTTTTTTTTTTTTTAGTATATTTAAGATCGAAAAACCGCAAGTTAAAAAGACAGATACATATGAATACAGATAGTAAAAAATTAACAATTACTATATAAATATACAAGATTTAAACAATTGTTTATATAAGTAATGTATGGCATAATTAAATTATTTTGTTGGTTATTATATGCAAAGTGCAAGATGTGAGGTATGTGTACACTATAGTTTGTATGTTGGTTTTATTTTATTTATTTTTTTTTTTTATTTTGATATTCGTTATTGAGTTCATTTGTCTTTTTTATAAGTGTGCGGGTTTAAAGGTTAAATTAAACAGCTGTATACTGATAAAGAAGTCAGAGTAACAGAGGTATATAGTATTGATGTATCAACTATGATATGATTATTTATTATTGATTTATTGATTCGATTATAATTTAAATGTTTATGTATTCCAACATAATATGATATATATGTATATTAAGATATTTTGGTTTTGAAATATGCATTTAATTTATTTTTATATATTGCATATGATTGAAATTGTTTCATTTCTATGGGCAGTCTAATAGTACAAATAGTATTAATAACAACAAAACCCTGAATTAATTACAGGTCGGAGTCATAGGGGATGGTATATCTACGTGGTTAGCGTAGGAACTCGAAATTCACCTGAAACCAAGTTCTAAACACCGACGTATAGCATCAGGTTCGAAATATAAAGTTGTTTTTTTCACTAAAGTTTACATCGTGAGAGTGTGTAAAGAGTGACTACTGACTCTAATAAACTAAGTTATTTTGACCAGGGCGTAAAACAAACGATAGAAAATAAGAATAAAACTCAAGATACCTATGTTTAAAAAACTTATAATAAACTTTATAATCATACATATTATAGTGCATGATGCACCTTATTAAAATGTTGCTGAAAATAATTTAAAGAATAATCAAATATCAGTTATTCGTACAGAATTTGCAAATAACAACAATAAATGCATTGGCAGGATTAAATTAAAAGAGGATTTAGTTTGTTATTCCAAAATCCTAATAAACGTCTGGCAAGCGATTAGGATTAACTCGATCTCCATCGGGTTTAACTTTAACAGGGTGAGGGATTATTATGGTGATTATATTAAATTTTCATGAAGACTTGGTTTAATGAATCTCTGGTAGAGAGGAGGAAGTGTCTCCCCGGACTCTTGTAAAACTAAGAGCCTAAGACTCAATAATTTAATAAACTCAAGAAGGCTCTAATGAACCGGCTGCAGCTCTTGGAGATAAATCGAGTGATATTAAATCGTTGTAGTGACATTTCCACCACGTTAGGATGATTAATTAAATTTAATTTGAATTATAAAGGAATTAACCGGGTACTAATGCCACAATTCCTTGAGTTAAACACAAAACACGCCTATTATTTCAATAAATTATCTTGAAAAATATACTGATTAGGAGGAGGGTTTTATGTGTTCTCTTGAGTTGTGGAATATCTATTTCATTTACTTACAGAATATGCATCTCAAGGAGAACAATACTTTGGCTTGCCTAAAGTTCCAGGCCATAGGATTGCTAATTATATGCTTACTATTACTATTACTTAATAATTTGTAATAATGTTCACCAAACATGTCTTATCGGTAAGAAAACCCTGTGGGTTCACTAAATAATTAGTTAGTTTATCAGTCGTGGATAACTTCTTTATTGTTTCCGTTTCCTTTTTTTTTGCTGTTTCTTTCACGTCCCGATCAACACATTAGCTTATTACAGGACGGAGAATCCGGCCACTTTACTTATCTACTCGATGTGATCAACAGTGTGAAACATGTCTCAACTCTCTGGGATTTGAACTCACCAGATATACGTCGGTGTTTTGACCTTGGTTTCAGTCGGATATGCCAGTCCCCTCTTATTAAATTGTATTCTTCTTTTTATCTATTGATTATTAATTGAAATTAAATTCAATGTATTATTACAGAGTTTAGGGAATCGTATTTAATTATATATAATTTAATTTTGATATTCTGGTAAGTTCTCCGGCAGACGGCTTAGCCATGGTAGATAGTTTATGTTAAACATAACGTATTTGTTTGGGTGTTGTCAAAACAGCAGGCATTAGAAGATTACATGGGATATGCTAGGTGTAGTGGTATATAAAAAGCTGTGATGTTCATTAGACGAAATTTGCAACAAACACACAAATTTTACAATTTCATTTAGGTTCCATCTGGAGGTGGTCCAAGTTAGATGACTAGTTAGCTGGAATATACAAACTTGAACTACTCCTAGGGTCAGTGTCTTACCTCAATCTGACATCTAAAGCACATTGTCAGTCAAAACAATGCTATAGTTCAAATCTAAAGTTTTGGAATTTGGCCAGAAGAGGGTTGCTTCTTAACATTAGTTAGATATTTGCAACAGCTATTCAAGAAATATCATTTATTTTAGCTATTTAGATTTTGACAATACAAACATTAGGATTCACTACAGTTTTGGAGTCTTATCTTTCTTAGCTTACAAATGGAAACGTTAAAGTAAATAATATTTTGAGAATATTAGTTCAAGTTCAGCACTTTATATAAATTATACTTGTCTGACTCTAATGGAAAACAATAAACTAAGCTAAAGCTACAAATAGAGTATATAGATTCCCTATCGACTCTCTACTAAGATACTTTATAGATATTTAATACAATATTTAAAAAAAAAAAATAATAATAATAATAAAGGAAGCATTATCGGATTTTCTTTGTTATAATAGTAAATAATATTATCTATGAGTTTATTTTACACGAGGCTTAAAAAACAATTGAAGTTATTTTGACACTGCATATCCTTATCCACATTTAGAACTCTAAATAAATTTTACAAAAGAACTAGTATCATTATTTTTCAAGTTCCTCTAATGATAAAATGTATTCATAAAACCGTAAACGTTGTGACAAGCACACTAGTTTTAGATTATGCCCAACTCATTTGGTAACTAGGAGGTTTTATGATCACAAAAAAAATTAAATTAATTAGAATAAAACAATACATGTGGTCTCGCGGGACACCCGGTAAGAACGAAGTTCCTTACACTTTTCATTAAATATAAAATCACACTGCTAAGTACGTATACGTCGTTGCTAACTACTCGTTCCAATAAATATTTTTGACTCTATTAGAAAATTATTATTAGTAAAATTATTACATAAAACTTATTACTAAAATTCCTTGACACGCTTATGAGCAATATTATTTTATTACATCAATTTATACCCACATATGTAATGGTGAATAATTTAATCACTATCTTACTGGTTAATAATTTAATACAGTCAACACGTCAATTTCTGACGATTCCCTTGGTGCACTTTCCATGTTAAATAATATACGAATCTACTCACAATCATAGAAACAATAATTGAAAACAAAAAAAAACCGTTGTTTTGTGTGTAAATAGCGAGTGCGACAGGAAGAGGGAGTAAGAGAGAGAGAGTAGAGTGTGAGAGAGAGATGGAAAGAGAGAAGAGTTGGGATTGCGCACGCAAAGCGAAATCTAGCAGTGGGGGAATCCCTCTACATTCTTTATTACACTTACTAACTACAAACACCACACTTCGGACATCAACTTTTAAAAATTATAAAATATATCACGTCACTGTAAAAAAAAAAAAACTGCTGTTTGTATCAGGTTGACATTTTGTGTTACAAATTTTTATGCCCCTGCAAAATAATCTGAAAAAAAAAAAATACCAACAAGAGACCTCATAACACTATCCAAAAAGAATCTTTTAAATAACTGCAAGAAGAACCAGAAAAAGCAAGAAATTTTAAATCAATTGTCAAAAAAGTTCCACTTAAACCATAGTTTTGGAAAACAAAACTACAACGTACGTATAAAATCAAAATTAATAGATTAAGAAGTTACCATGCACGATGCAAATACAACTATATGATAGGACTAAGTGATTCACCAATATGTTATACCTCTCCTGAAAAAGAGAAAATGTAACTCACATCCCATTGGAATGTCCGAAATATAAATCAGAAAGAAATAAATTATACCAAGAACTTAAAATACAAGAAAGTCAAGATAAAAAAAAAAAATCAAGACCATCCTTTTCTCAAATTTGAAAAGTATTAAACTCACTCTAAAATTCGTACAAGAAATAAATGACTCCCCTTAGCTTAAAATTGCAAAATCTGGAGTCCACCCACCAAACGAAATAAAAATTACTGAGGGAAAACATAGGAAGAAATAAGGAACGACTCGGTTCCGCCCAACGTAATTGAGGTTTTCTGTGGTTTCCCTCAATTTACAGGCAAATGCCAGGTTGGTCCCCATTAAGTCAGTCCAACACTGCCTATGATACCCAGTTAAACACCTGCAAACTATCCTAACAAAAGTCCAATAAAAAATTCCCATTTAAAAAAATAATAAAAATAAAATAAAATAAAAATAATTAAAAAAAATTAATCAAAAGATAATAAAATATTTACTCCGAAATTATCCCATATACCCTTCCACAAATGTATTTCAAAAGCTCCAATCCTTCACAAAATATCAAAAAATTATGAAAGGCACAAACTATCCTCTCTCAAAATAACCGCCATTTTGAAGTTATCAATTTTTGAATTTTGAACCTTTGACGGTTAATAATACAGAAAGTATAATAATAAATAAGTTTTTGACATATAGGATATCGTTGGCACCAGAAAACATTAAGGAACAAATACAAAAAAACGATGAAATTAATTAGTTTAAAAGTTATAAGCGAATATAATTATTTATTAGAGCGATAATTTTGATGACGTCGAAGTTTGTTTACATCTGTCAAAATACCGCTAAACATCAAATAATTAAATAAAATATAGGCCACGTACTGACCACGTTCAATGCTGCTTCCTGTTTTAAGATAAGAGATCTCTAGGCCAGCTTCTCTTCAAAAATCTTGATTGGTTGCTAAGGATAAATTGAATGCTAAGGTTCATGGAGTTTTAAAGAGGATTAGGATGGTGGGATATGGGTTCATGGAATTTTCAACAACGGGACACGGTTAATTTCGGACAAAGTGCACATTTAAAACTTAATGAAGAGTTAGGTTAGAAACATAGCAAGGAGCATTGGTTATTTCTCAAGTCAGTATGCCAGTATGCCAAGAATATTCAAAAGGGACTCGAGAGCTGAACAAAAATGTTTGGAACGAAGTTCCTTATGGCACGTTCTGGAGCCCGGGAGTGGATCCAAAAAAACGAACAAAATCACCGTCACAAAATAACCGTCACGAAATCTACCGATGACGATAACTTGAGTAAAAGATCACCGAGTTAGTTGAAATTTGGTACACATGTTCATTTTACCAATGCCCAGGCTGAGTTCGTTGGAAATCCACCCAAGCGTTCACGCGCAACGCTCGCGTAAACGTAAGCTTCAAAAAGACGGGAAAAATGTTATTATGAAAAGCCTGTTACTTGACTTGTTTATTTTTTTTATATGTCAAAATGTCACTTGGTTTTGTAAATATCGAAAATATATATCTCTGCTGACGCTTAATTCAATATATTAGGTATATTATTATAATACTGCGCATTTAATCCAAGAACAAATTCTAACTTCATCTATTTAATGAGACAAACAACTTTTTTAATTCTTTTTTTTAGTAAAACTAACACCGACACTGTTATAAAGTGATAAAGATCGCTAAATTTATTAAAGTGGACCCAAACGTTTAAAATAAAGAAAACAACGTTTTTACCGAAATCTTCCGTTCTAACGTATAACGATCTTAATAAAACTTCTACACATTGTCTAAAGTACAATTGAAACAGGCATGTAAAATTTCAACCGGATTCAAGCAGAAGCTTTAGAGTAGGGAAGAGATATATTTTAAATTAATAGGCCGGGTAGGTAGAAAACATTCCTATTTCAATCCAACATCCTTTAACAAACAATATACTCTTTAACTATAAACTCTTCATGATCAACTATTTTCTTAAATGCAATATATATTTATAGTAAGACGCTTGCTTTAATGATACAAATAATGTTTTTTTTTAATTTTTCTTACAAATGTTTTTTTTTTTTTACAAATGTTTTTTTTTTAATTAAAGGTACAAACAGTTCGGTACTTTTAATTTTGTCTCTTTTCTAACTCCGCCATGTATAAGTAGTTAGCAATGTATACGTACTTAGCAGTGTGCTTTTATAATTTATATTTAATGAAAAATGTAAGGAACTTCGTTCCTACCGGGTGTCCCGCGACACCACACGTATTTTTTATTCTCAGGGGAGGATGCGATAGAATGACATAGTCAATGCGATGGCTGTGTTAAGGCCCCCATACACGGTCAAAATGTTTGCGCATACATGATGTTTGCGCAAACATTTTGACCATGTATGGGGCTGTTTGATGTTTGTCGTGTTATGGCCTAAATTTGCCCGACATCAGGTTTCCGCTAAATGATTGATCGTGTATGGGGGCCTTTAGATAGTGGAATGATGTGAACGGAAACCAAATTGGTGATCTGGAAGGACATTTGTGAGGATAGGAATCAGTCTGCGAAGAAGGAGTTTGTCTAGGATTTTATCCATTACTGGGAGGAGGCTAATAGGTCTATAAGAGGAATGAAGGTGTAGGGTCATTACTATGGTAGAAAATTTCCACTCTGTTGGAAAAAGTATGGTTCTTAGGATGGAATTAAAATCATGGGTGAGGAAAAGGATACCCTTTTTAGGAAGGAGTTTCAGGATTTGAGGTAAGATGTGTTCGTAGCCAGGAGATATCATAGAAAAAAGGTATTCATATTTAAAGAACAGTCAACAGTTAGTCTAAGGCCGCACTGGAGGAGGGTGGCTGAGAGGGTAGCGGAAGCGAGGTGGAGGGTATAGGCTGAAGGGTAGACGGCTCGCGGCCGCACTACGCTTCCGTTTTAATCTACCCTGACAGTTTGCCAGACCTTTAAATAGTTAAGCCGACTATTTAAACGAGTACACAGTATTTCTAGAGGACTTGCTTTGCCTCATTCCATACTTAGCAAACGTCTTTTTGGCGAAACTCCTTATTATCTCCGATACAAAAATAATTATCGTGAAGTCGTAGGTTCATAATTATATCTTAGATAAAGATGTAGATAAGGGTCTACGTAATACACATATAGTCTACATAAGTGGATAAGGGTCTATATATATAGATAATACATAAGGGTCTACAAAAAAAGAGACCTTACCCCGAAACGTTTTTCAATTACAATTGAATTAGTTAACACAGTCACTATGAGTTTTTCTTCCATGTTATTATCTATATATATAAAATTAAAGTTTTGTCTGTAAATTGGTCAGAAGTCAGAATTAAAATATTTTTGGATACTTTTTATTTCATGCATTCCGAATACCGAATCCAGCCTTAACTTTATTCGTGTATTAAGTATTAATGAGTCTATGTATGTGAATGTGAGTCTGTCGCCACCAGTTCGACTTTATAGGCACCACTTCGTCGGAAAAATCCGAAAAGTTAAAACAAATTATTTTTACCCCCTTTGCTGCCTTGAGGCTTATTGCGGCTAAACGGTAAGTCGCATCGAAAAGCTGACTGCACCAGCTGTAACCTGATTATAAATGATCTACAACGTTTTGACTTTTTGTCGAAACTCCAGCGGTTCTACCTTAAATAGACCTAAATTTCAAACATATTTTTTTAATATGTTGACACAATTGTTGACCGATTTAATTTCTAATTGGGGTGCTTAAGGGGATGCTCGCGAGGGGGGCAGTTTTTGACCTGAGCTCCCCCACCCCAAACAGTCAGTAATGCATAAACTATGGAAGGGGTTACGTCGCTGCGGTTCTACACATATTTATAAAACATCGCGATCCTAGACCAAGTGAAGGGTGTACGACTAGAATGGAGGGGGAAGGGAAGGATGTTACTTGTCACTCTAGTGGAAACCCCAGACACTATTTATACAATCTACTTTATAAAAAAAAGCCCGCTCTTTTCAAATTAACTTCCTCACAGATTTACAATCCACAATAATAGAAGAGAAGAGTTTATTTATCGATAATATAGCATAGCATAGCAATAGGGAAATACAAACGTTTCTCCTTGGTCAGTGACCGTCAGTAATGTATATACAGTATAATCCCGATATATCGTATCGTCAAAGGGTCGAAGGAAAAATATTTATGATATATCGAGATGTTCACTAAATCGCGGGATTATGAATATATGAAGGATACTGTCAAGGGACTGGCAATTATATTCGATACATCGGAATATATGATATAACGGGATACGATATATCTATATACAAATTCTAACGTACTTCCAGATGGGCTAGAAACTTTAAATTTGGCACACACTGGTTGTAGCATGTAACCGCATAGTGGATGAGAACACAATAGTATAAGAAGTAAAATGCCCTGCTTCTTGCCAAAACATGACCATAAGCCAAAGAAATTACATGCTTACAATAAATAAAAACAGAACTAATGCTATCAATTATTTTTTTTTTTTAATAAATTATAAAATATACAAGGTGTTTCGTGCAAGCAAATATGCATACACAGAAAAAGGCTGATTCTAAAATCAAGTTTGTGAAAAAAAAATTCTTTATTTATCCTTATTCGACTTTATTTCTCGAGGTGTAATTTTAGATTTTTTTAAAGTACTTAAAATTCATTTTAATTATCAACCCACAATCCTTGATCTTTAGAGAAGCTAATACCTTGTAATATTGGGGGGGGGGGGGGGGGGAACTGGGCCAATTCGTAAGGTTTGAAACGATATAACAATTGTCATCATTGGTATTTTTTTTCCAAAATCCATGATATTTTAAAACTCGACATTTTTTTTTCGAAAAAGAAATTATGAAATTTTATTTTTAGCCTATATTTTTATATTTATTATTACATATATTTATTTTAAATATTGAAAACCGCGTCCTTATATTGCTATTTTAGTTTTTGTAATAGTATATTTTGTAATATACCCAAAGTATTTAAAAAGTATTTCAAAACTATACTTTTGAGAAATAGGTCAAATTTTAAAACTTTTATGTTCTCATTACTTACTTGGAGTGACGGATCTAAGCTTTACGGTGGCCGGGGGCAAGGATGTTATTTAAAAGTAAAATAACCAAATTAGGCAACTCAGACGATCATTCTCATGAACGAGTATAAAATAAACAACTTACATCGGTAGATTCGTATTTAAATGGACATTATAATTTTTTTTATCAAAATCGTTGGAACTAAAACGTCAAATATTATTTTTTTATATAGGATTTTCATTTTTTTTTTTTTTTTTTTTTGTGACTTCTATAGCGGCCCGCACACGTTCAAAAATCAGTATTGGTGAAAATATGTTATTAAATTGCATATTGACAATAGTATTTTTAATAATATTATTGACAATACTATTGATCGAGTTCAGCTTATGAAGCTGTTTGTCAAATTTCATTAAAATCGGTCCAGTAGTTTAGGCTTCACACTTTTTAAAAACCACATATTTGGACTCAGGGGACCTCAAAACTTGTAAATCAATTGTAGCAGGCATGATTTTGTAGCTCAGTCAATAAAGGCAAAAAACAGGCTGTACCCGCAACCAATTAGGGGAAATCTGGATTTTTTCCTAATGATAGACCATGATAAGAGGTACATTCTCTCAAAAGTCCCCACTTCTCCACTTGTGCTCCCCCCCCCCCCCTACATACATTTATTTCGACCTTTATCTTCAAAAGTACTTAACTGATTAATATGAAATTTGGATGGTTTGTCGCAAGTATCCCGCAGATGGCCCTAACTTAATTTCAACCGACTGCGCTCTTTAAATTTGCTAAATTGATACATTAATTCATAATAGACAGACAAAAAATTGATCAACAGACAGACAGAAAGGGAACCAATTTAGAAAATGTAAAGAGCGCAGACAGTTAAAATTAAGTTGGGGCTATCTGCAGGCTCTTATCATGGTCTATCATCAGGAAAAAATCCAGATTTCCCCTAATTAGTTGCAGGTAAAAACCTTTATTAACTGGGCTATTTGGTATTCTTCCCCAAATTGATTATTCTGGTTTGAATCTTCGTTATTGAGATTCATGTTGTGTTCTTCTATTTTACTAGGAGTCACCGATGAAGGAATCCTTCATTTTATATAGATCACACAGTTTTGTGATTAATCAGAATACCACATTTTATTATTTAACAGAAATTAACATTTAATTATTTTTTTTATAAATTTATGTAATATCAAGTCATTTGTCATACCTGCTACACCATCAAAATCGAATTTTCGCTCCATCACAATATTTACTTTCTTTATGTTCGATTCTTTCTTTTTATATAAGAAAGTAAAATAAAATAAAGTACTGTTGCAACGCCGAGTGATATTCTCACAAATTAAAATTCCCTATTATTTAACATTATTTTTAACATTAGTTGATACATTTTTAGAAAATAATAAACCTTTTCTATTATTTTAGTCCATTTTTGCTATCATCGTAATATTTTAAAACCCATGATGCCTTACTAGTTTTAAGCAGTACAGTAATCTTTAGCTGTATATGTATTGTAAATATTGATAGTGCGGGTTCTACCTAACGGGTCGGTTACTTAGGATTATAAAAAGTAGAAGGATGAAAGAATGGGATTACTTACCTATGGGTGGTGATTGACATTAGTGCTTTGGAATGGGTTAAACCCATTATTTTAAAGAACTGTAATCTTTCATGGAAAATTTTAAATACTTATAAATATTGGCAGAAAAATAATCTCATCAAGAGTTTATCCCATTCCAAGCTAAGGTCAATCACCACCCTTAGGTAAGTAATCTAATTCCTTCGTCCTTCCGCTTTTTATAATCCTAAGTTACTGGAACGGTGATCTATAACTCAAAAACCACGTTTACCTGCACCACCCTTGTCCATGTCCACCCAATATTTTTTTTATACTATTGAATTTCTTTGAATAATATATACCTATTAGATAAGTTTTGTAAACGCCATTAGTTTAATTTTTTTGAGTTATTTTTTTGAGTTAGATAAGGAAATCTATGACTACGCACTATCTACCAACACATAAGTTCTGAAAATAATGATGCTTCTCTTTTTCTTGGGTATTAAATTTGGTACAATTTATGTTATGTTTATAATAATTGTAATAATTGGTATGTGTTCTGTTTTAATTTTACAATAGATACCAGTATGTTATTAAAAATACTATTACTATTATCTAATACAATTATATTTTAATTAAATAAATTGTTGTAACTCTATTTTTGCTCCTAATATTGTATTATGCTGATAGAGATGGACTCTAAAATAAATTATTATTACCGCGGCAATTAGATTTATTGTAGCAAGTCAAAGACATTTCCAAGAAACTAAAAACTCTTTAGAAACTTGCAGTATTTTCTTTCATTAGAGAGGTAAACGATTAATAATTCTAAATGTTAGAATTACTGAATTACGAGTCAAGATGTTTAGAAACAGAAACAATGCGTGCGGCGGTCATACGTTTATATTGTAGAGCAGCGGACCCCAACCACTGGGTCGCGGGCATTAGGTACCGGCCGCACAGAATCTTTAAAATTTTTCTTTTTTTTATTGAATATCAGTCTAAATGTTGAATGTCCCTGTTCAATTTCTAAGGCGAAGAAACCTTTTACTATTTGATATAGAAATTATCAGTTGAATCAAGTTTTTTATAATAATTATTTTTTATTAAAAAAGGATTTTTGTTCGAAAATAAATATTTTTGTTTACAGAAATGTTGATTATTCATTTATGAACAACATAGTCTAGGAGATAGCATGTAAAAAAGTGTCTGACTAACATCAAGCTAGAATTTTGTATACAAGTCAATCTTTTAGCGCCTTTTAAGAATATGTGGTCGGCTAGATTCGACTGCGGGACATAGCTTGGCAAAAGGCATTTGAAAAAAACAAAATGGTGGAGTGCGGCCATGTCTCGCCAATTATGGTGGACAGTAGTATGATTTTCATGATCCTGAGTACAGAACTAGTTAGTAGACCAAAAGTCAAGTCGATATTATTTTCACGCTTGACAGGTTAGTTATTTAAATATTACTAAAATTCAACGTGGTCACCTGTCAAGGGATAAACTAACATCAACTTGATTTTCGGTCTACCTACTAACTAATTCTGTACTCAGGATCATGAAAATCACATTGTCCACCATAATTGGTGAGGCATGGCCGCTCTCCACCGGTTTGTTTTTTTCAAACGCCTATTGCCAAGCTATGTCTCGCAGACGAACTTAGCCGACCACATATTCTTAAAAGGCGCTAAAAGACTGACTTGTATACAAAATTATAGCTTGATGTTAGTCAGACACTTTTTTGCACGCTATCTCCTGGACTAACAGGTTGTTTATTGTCTGTAGATGTTTGCATTTGACATATACTGCCGATGATTTATAATTATATTACGTTATTAACGATTATCGAGTAATGAAGGCCGGTCCTAAAACATTTTGTCTTAGTCTTAGATAAAGCTGGTCCGGGGCGCAAAAAAGACCCGGGGACCGCTGGTATAGAGGAAAGAGAAAGGTTATTCATATTATTATCTAGTGTCAAGTGTAGAGTGTAGAGTAGCATATTACACGACTAGTGGAGAAGTGGAAGGGTGGGGATAGCAGTCCGGACACCTGCAGCTCGTGAGTCACGGAGGAGGTTACATCTGTGTATGTATATTCTTGTTAATATGAGTAAATGACGTCACGCCAAAATTTTAAAACTTGGCCCAAATTTCCGGCCAAACTACTAATCCGAATCGCTTCAAATTTGGTATATGTGATATTTAGACCCTTTTACATATGCCTCTAGATTTAGATTTTTTTCCACCAAGTATAAAAGTAGGGTTTAAAACGTGAAATCGAAAAAAGTAAATCTAGAGGCATATCTAGAATGTTAAGAAGATTAAGTGTGCAAAATTTCAAGTCTCTAAGACAAATGGGTGAGGCGCAATGTGAGGCCAAAGATTTCTCCCCTGAAAGCAGGGCCTTAAACCTCACACTAATGCTCTTTAAATCAATGATTTATTATTTTAATAATTTGTCCCTGAACTAGAGTTATTAAATATTTACTAGTGCAACTGACATATGAGTAGAGACTGGTGATTATTTTCTCATTTATTTATTTTTTATTTATTTTTTTTTATTTTTAGCATTGTCATTTATTACTAATATTACACACTTAGTTTCGATTGGCAATTTTTTTATATAAGTAAATAGACCCCAAACTATGACTTGGAGAGTATTATATTCTTAAAAATGGAATGAATTATGTGAAATATAGTCCTGATTCTATTCCTAAAAGGCTTTGGAAACAAAACTATTTAGGCATTTCATTTAATTGCTAGGCCTTCTTGATAATGGGAAACATAGCCATTAATACCTAGCATGAGCCCAGTAATAATGAATATTATATAATATTAATAATAAATTAGACGAGAAGGGCGATAAAAAAATTCAATAAAACCAGGAGGGTAGATTGAAATTAACTGACGGGTTTGTTCTACATGGACGGTAGTGAGCAGGTTGGGACGGTAGGTTGGAGGGTAGAGGGGGTCGGTGCGGCCGGCTGCATTAAAACTAATGGTTTAGATATGAGTGGACGGTTCCTCTACCCTCTCATCCACCAGTTACCCTCTCAGCTACCCTCCTCCAGTGCGGCCTTAGCCTTAAAGCAGTGATGTTTGGATTCTACTGAAATTCATGATGTTGTTTAGAATAAAACTTAAGTTTAACTTGGCATTTAAAGCTGTTAAAAAATGTTAAAATGTGAAAAATGTTAAATTATTTTAAGAGGAATCTAACTTAAAATTTAGGTGGGTATAACTCTTTGCTCATCTAATGGCTAATGGATCAAACATTATTTTATATCTTCAAGAAGATAAGCAATATAATCGTTAAGGTAACTATGTATATTTACGTCATAGATCATTTTCTTAAAGTGGTAATTATTAATTTTACCTGAAAGCTGCTTGAATTTTAGTTTAATTCAAGCAGCTTTCTTTATATTATTTTAAACCAGCATGATCAAGTTATATATGAGCTTGTAAAGTAATATTTGAATATCAGTAACAGTTTCGGGAATTTTCGGTAGCGTTTTATAGCTGAGCTGTTGAAAAGGATAATCTTCATCGATATTCCTATTTCGAAGCTTCAGCGGGATTCCTATCTCAAAAGATGATAAATGAAGTATCGCAGGACGTTTAAATAGTAATCGTGTGAAGGGAGGATTTATAGTGTTCCATTACCTGGGAAATAGGGGGAGGGGGTATGCGAATGAAAATCTCGTTCCACTGTACTACCCTCCTAGAGGGAGACTAATATTTATTCAGAGTTGATAATCCTCGGAATGAGAGGGCAGGAGCCAAGGGGATATAACGGTAATCGGTTAGGAAAGCATGAAATAGGCGACGGAACTCTCCTTTCCCCCCTTCTTCTGTCATAATTCTCCCAGGATGAATGTTTAAGGAGTTCTGGTCGAGACTCAGCTTCCAAGGCCTGCATTATGTATGGACAGCGCAAGCTTGTGCACAACTGTGGGATACGCCACTTGCTTCTTTATTATACCCAAGGAAAGAGGGGCAGGCCAAAGATGCAAACGCTATGAACATCAAGAGGGCTTTTCCTCTAACAAAGCCTATTTACAATGAAATATTTACAATATTTCCAGGCTTCTTTTCTTTTTACATATCGCCTTTTAAATAAGAATAATGGTGTAAAAAATAGACCATTCTTTATTCTTTACAAACCACTAAAGTTAGAAGAAGACAAACTGGGCTTTTCATAACACACAGTAATTATTTGAAGAACAGGAAAAATAGCTCAATTTGGAATAACATGAATAACTTGTATATAAAGAACAGACTCGCGTAGCGTTCTTATTTCCATTATATTATTTTATTTTATTACACAACTTATTTTTCACAATGGATAATAAAAATAGTCTCTCTCACGTTAACTGGCTAATTTGTTGTATAATTTATTTATTTTATTATTTTTTTTTTTTTTTTTTTTTTCGTGTAACTTATTATAATTTGTATTACCTTGTCATTGGTTTTGGATTTATTTGGTTATTTGTCTTTTATTATTTTGGTTGACTTATGATATTTGCCTCATTTTATTTCTTGACAGTTTTATGTAGGTAATTCTGTGTTTCGCTCTAATTATTGTGTAGATTTCAGTACTTAGTCTAACTTTTGTTTGTTCTTAGGCACTGATGATGGCTTTATGAAGGCTGAAAGCTGCTATGTATTCATAATAAACAAATTAGCCAGTTAACGTGGAGAGACTATTTTTATTATCCATTAAGATGACCTCCATAGACGCTCCCATACCTGCAATATTTTTCACAAGGTTTGTAAACAGCCTCATTAATTTCATTCAAGCTACGGGTTTAATTATGTCTAAATGTTTAGTTTAAAACTTCTTTAGTAAGGTCTATTCATTAATATTAAAAGATAGATGTTCTTTAAAGAAGAATGTTACATTAGATGTGTGTGTCATTTAATATATCTCAAACTAGATGAATCGAGTACCAAAACGTCAGACTACATTTAAGAAAAGTTCTGTCTCGTAAATATCGTAAAGATTTGAGAATAGTATACAGTAAGAAATAAAAATACACATTGAATACTTAAATTAATACACATGACACGTACAAATCATCGATCTTCTTGATTCAAAACAAACATCAGTATGAAAATAAGAAAACTAACGTGGCATAGAACACACCCCTCCGCGCCATCTACCGGGACCTTAATCACGCGTGTACAGATGACACTGGGCAATTCTGCTCTCTGAGAAAAACTACAGCATTCCAATAAGAATAAGAGCGTGAACCGTTGCACAACGACAACTAACAAATTATTCTCTAGAATATATGTTTTTGTCTAGAATAAGAAATACACAAACACCCCAATTAAATTTAGAGTTCACTATTAAAGAAGATAGAGAAAGACTTATAGTTAGAGTTAGTATCGCCTATTATTGCGATTAGAAGCACAAAAACAAGAAATCGAGTTGCCATAAATAGAATCTGTAGAGGGTGAACAAGTATAGTTGCAAAAATGAGTAATAAATCGTCCTTCAATACTACAAACTTAACAACAAATGCCATGGAACCTTGATTCCACTTAAGGATTTACAAAAAAAGTAATAAAAAAAAAATAAAAATCATAGTTAAAATACTCCACCAACGATACAGAATTGAGATTTATTTATTGACTATTAGTAAGTTCAACCAAATCTCGGTTCAAATAATTACAAATATTAATATAAATCAAAGCCAAAAAATATAGCTTTCTTTTCACCATAATAAAACTATAAAATGAAATCAGTAGTAAAATCATTTCTCCGGTAATTATAAAAATCCCGTCAAATATTTGCCAGCAAGCTACCTACTTAAAGGGTTTCTTCGGTCATAAATATTAATAAATCGAAAATTATTTTTTTAAATGGCCACCATTTTGGAAACGAGATATATATTTTTAATCCCATTTTAAATACCTAAATTATTATATTATAATAATTTATTTATTATTATAATTATACCTTAAAATGATATCCAACTAAAAATCTTCAAAAAATAACAATTTTCGGTCTCCATAGTTACGGCCTCCTAAAATTTCTAAAATTTGACTTTTTTATATTAACTCCCAGAAATATCAATGGACCTCAGAGCTTTATATTTATGTATTTTTGCCTGATTTTAGGACCTGTCCTAATGGGTTAACGGGGGGGGGGGGGTACGTTTTATTTTAATTATTTCGGGGGTAAAATGGCCGCCACTTTGGAAACGCGATATATTTGTGATCCAAATTTCAATACCTTTAAAATGATACCCAACTTAAAAATCTTCAAAAAAAAAAAAGATAAAAATTTTGATTCACCAAAAATAGAGATTTTTGGGTCCCCTTAATTATATGGGGGGTAAAATGGCCGCTCTTTTGGAAACACGATATATATTTGTGATTTAAATTTCAATGCCTTTATAATGATACCCTATTCAAAAATTACAAAAATATAAATATTGCGATCAGTTCGCAATTGCTCGCTGATCGAAGAAGTTCGCAATATATTTCCTGTTTTTGGGCAAAGATGTTTAACTTGAACTTAAACATCAAATTTCAAATCTCTAGCAACAGTAGATTGGGAGATATACTCCAAGATGCAACGGACGGACTACCAAAAGTATAAGGGTTTCTAGGATGACCTCGAAACCCTAAAAATGTCAACTACTCACTAAGGTTAGGTGTACACTGGGGGCAAAGCAGTCAGCAGACTGTTTTGCCCGCAGATTAAGCCGCCTAGATTAAGCAAAAGGTTAGTCGACAAATGTTGAAATCAGATAATAAGAGTTTTAACTTTAGCTTAAGATAAGCTAAAGGTAGATCCCTTCCCCGACCCTAAAATTGAAGATACCTAGCGTTTCATTTGCTTATTTTAGTAAATTATGCTCTACATATAATTGGTTTTGCCCTAATATCGCACAAAGGAAAACGCTAGCGAGGTAAATAACCTAGCAATTTCACCTGCATGCACATTTCTGCATTATTAAACACAGAATAAAATGAAGGTTGAAAGAGAATTGCTGTAGTTTTACCTGCAGCTTTCTTTAACCTCCACCTTATTTTGCATTAAACTTTAAGTGAACAGGAAGCTTTCTCTAGTTTTTACTTAAATAAGTGTTTCATTAACTTTTATTATTCAAGTGAATCAAGAAGCCTTTAAAGTAAAAAAGTTTAGCAGTTAAAACCTAAAGACTCATATAAAAGATAAAACTTATTTATCTCTGATTCAAATACGCACCTTACCTAGGGAAACATATTATAGCTTTATCATTCTGAAGAACGAAATTGTTCAGGTTTACGAATTCAAAATATCCTCAATTTCGCTGCGTTTCAGACATCAGGGAAAATGTTTATCAGTCAATATGCTTATATTAATCCTCATATTTTAAAAACTACTTATAAAATTTTAATGAAATTTGGATGGTTCATTTCTCTACTTAGGCATCCTTAAAACCTACTGTTATTAGACCAGGAGATTGTGTGTATAATTTTGAGTATAAGTTAATCTTTTGGTGCCTTTTGTATATGTGATCGGCTAAGTTTTTTCTGCGGGATATAGCTTGGCAATAGGCATATGAAAAAATAAACCGGCGAGGAGCAGCCCTGCCCATTATAGTGGACATTGTGATTTTCATGATCTTCAGTAAAAATAATTAGTGAATAGACCAAAAATCAAGTTTCTCACATGAGAGGTGACCATTTTATTTTCAATATCTAACCTATCAAGTGACGAATTAACGTCAAATATATTTTTGGTGCCTAAAATACCTAATTTTCTACCTAATTTTGTACTTATTAGTATCGTGAAAATCACATTGTCCGCCAAAATGGATGGGACACTGCAGTTCTCCACCAGTATGTTCGTAATAGCTTATTGCCAAGCTATGCCCCACGTACAAACACCACCTATTCTTAAAGGGCACCAAAAGATAAAATAATACACAATATTCAAGTTTGTCAAATATATATATATTACAATATACATCACAATGTATATATTACCCATTTATTTATTTATTTATCTCCGGAACAAAATGATTGATTTATAATTTTTATTCTTAAACAAAATATCATAATATGTATTTATGTTTTGTTGTCAGTGTCAAATTAAAAATTAGATCCTTAGAATAATACAATATATAGAAGGAGGATCACTGATAACATTGAAGCCAACTTTGGTTGTGTCCCTTAATCCGCGTTCTAAAAATTCATTTTTGAAATTTGTGACGTCATAACTCTAAAATTATTAGCCTTCGGGTTTTTAATTTAATTTTTAGTAAATTTTAATTATTGATAGTTAGTTTCGTTTATTGTAATATTTTTATTGTGTTTTATCTTATTTTTAGCTTGAAATATGCTGAAAATAATATTTATTATATCATGCCGTGCGAGGTGAAAAAAATGACGTCAGAGTGAAACGTAAACAATAACCAATGGCAGGGTTTGTCTTTGTAGAATAATATTAGTCTTTGTTGACAGCTTGTCAGATTGTGTTATAATATAATGTTTTATAGTTGCTTACTTTCTGGTATCTTATAGTCTTCTTGATTGTTTGTGAGCGGGCTTTGAATAGTTACAAAAGTATGTCTAACCTTCTCCAGTATAATGAAAAAAATGAGTGTTGTTATGTTGGCAGCCTGGTCTTAAGGACACAACCTCTCGGCAAAAGTTGGCTTCAGTCTCTTATCAGTAATTGCTTAGGATTCCGATTCTATGCTCCTTCTATATATAGTATTATTCTAAGATTAGATCCGTACTGTTCAATGATTCTTTAAATCAGTATTAGCTTTTATAATGTAATAGTATAGATCTCAGTGCCATGTCAACATACCTATAAATATAGGCCAGTCAAATAGTACACTAGAAATCGCTAAAATCACAAATTAACGACTAGTTCTGACTTTTAATATGTTGATAAGAGCACTACCCGCATTGTATATAGTGTATCCAATTTTGCAACTTCGAAAGGCCTGTGCTAACTTCGTGGCAATCGAAAAACTGCGAAATTGTCGCACTCACTAAGAGAGCCCTAGAAGCCAGATGTGAAGTGAGAAGACCTAGAGGAAGGAAAATAGCCACGTGGATGGACAACATCACATCCCCCTGGTCCAGAGAGGAATGTCCCTCTAACGTGCTCGATCCCTGTCATTGGACAGTGGTGGAAGTTTTTTTGGTTTTCCTCAACACCGCAAAGTAGAAGAGGATTCGACTAAGTAAGTAGGCAAGAGGAAACTATCAGGCCTACAGACGTCGTTTTGTACTTAAATTGAAGCTAACTACATCTCTCCCTATGACATTACCCGTAAAATGAGTACTTTCCCCGATTTGGGAGTCAAATTTTACCAAATCTTAAAATTTCACTTTTTTGGAAAAAAAATTGCCAATTTTTGAAAGGCTGTGCTTGGTAACTATCGGACATAAAGAGATGGTTCTGGCCTCAACTTGTAGCAAATTTAATCTACTTAAAAAACGTAAATATCATGTTTCATGTAAAAACTCATAGTTTAGGAGATATTGTGAAAAACCCACATCCAACAAGTGCAAAAATTTCGTGATTTTTCGAGTGCTACAAAGTTAGCACAGGTCTCTCGAGGCTGCATACTTGAATATACACTACTGGTAGTGCTCCTAACCCTAACAACATATTAAAAAATCAGAACTAGCCGTTAGTTTGCGACTTTAATATTTACCATATGACTGGCCTAATATTAGGAGGTAAATATTTAAATGCGCAATAAAATTTCCACAAATATTTAAAAAAAAAAAAACTTAAAGTAGTTAAATATTTAAAACGTTTTTACATCAATAAAACACCATCAAGCTAATTATAGACATTAGGGTTTTCATGATAATAACATTCAAGATATGAATAATTTTTTAAGATTTAGTTTAGTTAATAATTGGCCTAGCTTTAAAAAGGGAAACCACTTAAACAAGAAAATTCATGCAATTTCAAAAAATCGTATACACAATGCTTCATTTCATATTCATATTCAATTTCAAATTGTAAAAAGAAAAATTCAATTATAAAAGAAAAATAAAGCCGAGTTGAAATACGGTTTTATTCTACTCATATATATAAAAATGGAGAAAACACTTGAAAACCTGCAATCTTAAAATTATGCTGTACATATATATATGTAGGAGAGTATATAAAAAGTCTGTTGTTTTGTGCGTTTAACACACACGCAAGATAATATGTACATATATGCGAGAGTGAGTAGAAAATAATGTAAAAATAAACAGTTAGAGTAAAAAGATAATCTTTTGTGTCTTAAAACTGTAATAGGATACGTATACACAGTACAATTTTCCAACTCTGGATTTTATATCTTTAAAAGAAAGAAATGGAAATATAATAAAAATAATGAACTTGGTACATTTCTCTTTTTTTAAAAATGCAATAATATTAACATAGATAATTTAAAGAAATAAAAAAATGTTTCCTAAAGAATTTTAAATTTTATTTTTTTTTATTTATTTACTGTAGACAATGATATTCCAGGAGATAGCGTGTAAAAAAAGTGTCTGACTAATATCTAGCTAGAATTTTGTGTATAAATTAATCTTTTGGTGCCTCTTGAATATGTGATCGGCTAAGTTTGTCTACGGGACTTAGCTTGGCAATAGGCATATGAAAAAAAGAAACCGGCGAGGAGCAGCCATGTCCTGCCCATTTTGGTAGACAATGTGATTTTCATGATTCTCAAAACAAAATTAGTTTTATAAACCAAAATCAAGTTGATGTGAGTTGTTCACTCGATAGGTGACTCCTTTGATTTGGAGTAATATTTGCATAACAAACCCTCCATGTGACAAACTAACATCAACTTCATTTTTAGTCTACTAACTAATTCTGTACTTAGGATCATGAAAATCATATTGTCCACTAAAATGAGTGGGACATGGCCGCTCCCCACCAATTTCTTTTTTTTTAATGCTAGCAATAGGCATAAAATTCCCAAAGCTATAGGATTTATTTTGGATGAAAAATGTAAGAGAGTGCTAGGAGTCAACAATTTTTTAAGCGATTCCGTAGAAAAACGTAGTGTCTCTTTAGGTCAAATTCTCCTGTTTTCAAAAGCACATATGTTGGAAAATTGGAAGCATAGAGGGGGATATTATTGCCTTACTATTCTTAACGTACGCTATATAGGCCCTCTCAAGAACTCAGTTCTCTCCATTAATATTGATAAACAAAGATTACAAGTTGTTTAGGAGAAAGTTAAATAATGAAAGGAAGCCTACAACCCAAAAGTTTAGCATGTCATGCTAAATTGACGGAAAGACAAAAGAGTTTGTCTTAGTCATTAGCTTTACGAACTTAATTTTTACGTGTTCTGTATATAATCTGTAAATCCGTTACATATAATATCCTAAATTTTGTCCTACTTTCATGCTTTCTCTATTCTATAAGGACATTTTCACGAACAATCTATTCAGCCTACCAGATTTAGCGTTAAAAGAGTAATACTGAATAAATATGCTTCTAATTATTCTACAAGTGGTAAGTAATAAGTCAGTGAATGTGAGCATTTCTCATTAATATAATATGTATTTACTGTGACGTGGTATATTTAGAAGTTAATTGCTGTTAAAGAAACTTTTATAATAAGAATTAAAATTCTTGATTTTCTGGACACCTGAGTCCGGGGTCTAGTTGGCGAGTCAACCAGAAGTTCAGTCTGGTCTAAGAGAGCGACAGCTTCTATATGTCCTATGCTCTACTCTAACACAGCCTTCATGCCATAAGGTTATGCCTTAGTAAGGCGCGGCATGTTATTTTATGTAACCGGTTGATGTTCAACATCTGGTTGAGTGTAACAGTAAATTAATGATATTCGTAAATTCCGCACAAGTATTATTATTATGGAAATGAGATTTAACTACTTCCAGCAATTTAAACAAAAATAAAAAATAAAAAAAAAAAATATATATATATATATATATATATATATAAAAGTAAAAACTAACCTAGGATTCCAAGACGGAAGTTTATAGTGATTACTATAAGATGACCATAGGAAGCTAAAACGCTACCGTCGTATGGGTTGCCTGAGTTCCATTCGTAGGATTCGCCGTGTACATAGAGCACGCTAGGCAGCCCACCGTGATGATCACCACCACCAGCTGTAACAAAAAAAAAATCACATGATGCTACATTATAACTTTCAAAAAAAAAAACTAAACTAATATTATAAGCTCTTTATATCTGTTTATAGTGACAGTGCCCACTATAAGGGTTGCCACTACATGTAAATTTACCAAAATTTTATTTTTGGCATTGCATTGTTTTCATTGCATATTGTATACAAACATACCAATAAGAATGAAAGGATAGCCAAACCATATTACCTTTGTAATAAAAATTAGCCCTAATATGTGGAAGCAATGCAAAGACCTAGTTATAGTCAGAAATTCGGAGACTTTTATAATTAATGCCCTTGGTTATCTCAAGGTATGTAGATGGCATTACCCCTTAAACACCACCCTACCATTACCCAAAATTTCAGTAACATATCATCATTGACTTCATCAGCACATAAAGATCTCTCCATCTTTCAAGTAAACACCTTCAGCTCGAAATCGCAAACCATTCACAACCAACATGCACTACTACCTTGGCTACTTCCTTCTTCGAAGACCCCCCAAATCCCAACAAAATCCTAACCGTGAAAAAGGGCCAAGTTCCAGACCCACTCCCAAAAAGAAAACAGCCTATGAAAGTAGTAATATCTACAAAGTGGCTAACTGCTCATTCTTTAGTCCATAACTTCACTTCACTCCTACCATTAGTGATCTTTAATTTTTAATGCTTAACACTTGACCAGTTTCTGAGTGAGGCATAAAACAGATTTGGCCTCAATATAGATCACCACTTTGATACCTGACTTTTTTGGGAGGGGGTCTGGAACTTGGTGTTAGGTTAGTAAGAGTATTATTATTATGATGTTATTATTGTGATGTTTTATTATACTGTGTGTCCCAAGAGAGGAAAAATTTTCTTATTATAGGGTTTTCGAAAAAAAAAAAAATTATATATAAAAACTCCTGCTTGTTCTTAAACCTATAAAAATGATAAAATTTTCTCGATTTTGTGTACATGGTGTTCTGTTTTTAGAAAACTTTAAAATATGACCTAGAGTAAACTACCCTTATTTTTGATGGTATCGAAAAATATTATTAACAAGAGTGGTTCAGAATTGCAAAAAACTTATAAATATTACGTTGGATATGGGAGCGTGTATGGAGGTCATCTTATAGAATTAAAACAAACTGTCTCTCCACGTGAAATAAATACTTTAATCGCAAAGCAGCTTTCAGCCTTCAAAAGGCCATCATCAAAATATTTCGAACTAAGCAAAACATACATAATAATTAAAACTTACAAACATAAACAGTAGGCTAACAAAACCAAGTAACTAACAAGGTCAAGCAAAAAATTAATCGGTAAAAATACAAACAAAATAAGTTAACAAGTTAAAAAAGTTAAAGTTGAGTAAAACATGATCACACTCAACAAATTTAAAAACAAAAAACAATCAAAAATGCAAAGGCTATACATTATAATAAGAATAACAAAAAATAAATAAATAAAAATAAATAAATAAAATAAAGCAAGTTAACCAAGCTAGCCTACCTAAAGCGGAAGAAAAAGGATTATATTAATAAAAACATTTAGTGAGAGGTGAGTCAATTCATGTCAGAGATCGACGCGAGACTGATTCGAACTGGAAAAGAAGCTACTGCCCTTATCAGTGAAGAAGACTCCCTTCTCTCATTAATGTTGTTATCACCGGCTCTACGTATACTCCGTAGGATCTCCAAGTTTTCCAAAGAATCCAGCTTACGTCCTTTTCTCGCGAAGTGGAGGAAGCCGATCTTGTGCTGAGCGCGTACATGATTATACTCGGTAATGTGCTGGTTGAACGTGCTACTAGACCGCTGTAGGTGCTCCTTCGCACGCACCTTGAAGTTGCGGCCCGTTTGTCCGACGTATTCCACATCGCAGCCGCCACACGTTATGATGTATACACCACTCCTATTTTCACTAGGAACCGGATCTTTCACGCTACTAAGTTGAGCTTTCAAGGAATTATTTGTGCTGAATCCTACTTTGTACTTATACTTAGATAATATTTTAGCCAGTCGGTCCGAAATAGAACCAAGATAAGGAATGGAGCACCATATCCCTTCTCTCGGTTGACGTTCCGTTGACGCGTCCATAGCTTGCAGTAATAACTTCCGATTCTTTTTGGAAATCATCCTGTCAATTAATACGTCGCTGAAGCCGTTGTTGTAGGCAATAGTTTTAATAGTACTAACCTCTTTCAAATAAGCAGCGGAGTCTAGTGGTAAGGTTAACAGACGATGGATCATGGAGTTAAATGCCGCTAACTTATGTGACCAAGGATGGTTAGAGTCTGCATGAATTACGGCGTCGGTTGCGGTGGGTTTACGGTAAACCTCATATCTTAAAAAGCTAGCGTCTCGTATAACTGTGAGGTCAAGGTAGTTCAATTGACAATTAGTCTCGATTTCAACCGTAAACTCGATACTGTGAAAGCACTGATTCAAATAGTTCAGGAAACTATGAAGTTGAACAATCGTACCGGTCCATATGCAAAAATCATCATCGACGTACCTTATCCATTTAAAAATATAATTACGGAACTGGTTATGCGAACTATTAACGAATTCCTTGTAAAAATAATGCATAAAAGCATTTGCTCCTAACGCAGACAGAGGTGCACCCATGGCCAGTCCCCTCGTAGCAGAATACATTTTATTGTTGTAGCAGAAGTAGTTTTGAGCCAGGCAAATATCCAGTAAGTGTGTAAACTCTTGAATTAAAATGTTACTATCACAACATTTATTAAGGAGCCGATTAAGTATGGCTAAGGTCCTGCCTTTCGGGACGCTAGTGTACAGGTCTTTAACATCAAAAGAGACCAAAATAGCGTGAGGAGGCAACTGCACAGAATCAAGCGACTTAACAAATTCAGCTATGTTCTTCACACTGTCCGCAGCTTGAAAATTAGTCAATGAATAAAATAATGCGTTCAGATGCTTTGCTAATTTTTCCGTCGGAGACGAGCAAAATGAAACAATAAGCCTCATAGGTATGTTGTCTTTATGCACTTTGGGTGTACCGTAAAATCGTGGAGCTAGGGGATTCATGGTAATAAGGCTCTGTTTATTAAATTTCTCAGAGAATAAGCTAGTGGTATTTTTGAGACCATCTCGCACTCTAACCATCCTTGGTCACATAAGTTAGCGGCATTTAACTCCATGATCCATCGTCTGTTAACCTTACCACTAGACTCCGCAGCTTATTTGAAAGAGGTTAGTACTATTAAAACTATTGCCTACAACAACGGCTTCAGCGACGTATTAATTGACAGGATGATTTCCAAAAAGAATCGGAAGTTATTACTGCAAGCTATGGACGCGTCAACGGAACGTCAACCGAGAGAAGGGATATGGTGCTCCATTCCTTATCTTGGTTCTATTTCGGACCGACTGGCTAAAATATTATCTAAGTATAAGTACAAAGTAGGATTCAGCACAAATAATTCCTTGAAAGCTCAACTTAGTAGCGTGAAAGATCCGGTTCCTAGTGAAAATAGGAGTGGTGTATACATCATAACGTGTGGCGGCTGCGATGTGGAATACGTCGGACAAACGGGCCGCAACTTCAAGGTGCGGGCGAAGGAGCACCTACAGCGGTCTAGTAGCACGTTCAATCAGCACATTACCGAGTATAATCATGTACGCGCTCAGCACAAGATCGGCTTCCTCCACTTCGCGAGAAAAGGACGTAAGCTGGATTCTTTGGAAAACTTGGAGATCCTACGGAGTATACGTAGAACCGGTGATAACAACATTAATGAGAGAAGGAAGTCTTCTTCACTGATAAGGGCAGTGGCTTCTTTTCCAGTTCGAATCAGTCTCGCGTCGATCTCTGACATGAATTGACTCACCTCTCACTAAATGTTTTTATTAATAATAATCATTTTTCTTCCGTTTTAGGTAGGCTAGCTTGGTTAACTTGCTTTATTTTATTTATTTATTTTTATTTATTTTTTGTTATTCTTATTATAATGTATAGCCTTTGCATTTTTGATTGTTTTTTGTTTTTAAATTTGTTGAGTGTGATCATGTTTTACTCAACTTTAACTTTTTTAACTTGTTAACTTATTTTGTTTGTACTTTTACCGATTAATTTTTTGCTTGACCTTGTTAGTTACTTGTTTTTGTTAGCCTACTATTTATGTTTGTAAATTTTAATTATTATGTATGTTTTGCTTAGTTCGAAATATTTTTGCTTGTTCTTAGGCACTGATGATGGCCTTTTGAAGGCTGAAAGCTGCTTTGCGATTAAAGTATTTATTTCACGTGGAGAGACAGTTTCAAAATAAATTGGGATGCGTTCAATATTAGGCCCAATTGGCGGCTCAGCCTGGGTGTTAAGCACATGAGGCCCGAGTCAACTTGGACTTTTGCCGATGGACTTAAATTAATTGAATTAAGATATGCATACTAGACTTGGCTTAAATTGGAAAAAGATAGGATAAGGGATTGTGAATTTCATTAGCAAATTTTCCATATCTAATTATTGGTTGTCCCCTTTACTTAATGTTGAAGTTTCTTCTCTTTTGTGTCAATAGGGGTTTTTTTTAATAAAAATGAAATAAAATAGACTACCTCATTTCAATTGGCTATATTTCGTTCCCTCATTGGAACATTATCAAACCTATTTAGAATGATTGAAGAAACTCTTCAATTGTCAATTATAAAAGTTAAAAATTATTACTAAAACAAGTAAAGCGTCAATAACAATGAAAAAAGAGGAGTGAGTCACTTCACTCACTGGGATTTGTTCCATGACTCTCCATGACTTCCATGAGTCATGGAACAAATCCCAGTGAGTGAAGTGACTCACTCCTCTTTTTTCATTGTTATTGACGCTTTACTTGTTTTAGTAATAATTTTTAACTTTTATAATTGACAATTGAAGAGTTTCTTCAATCATTCTAAATAGGTTTGATAATGTTCCAATGAGGGAACGAAATATAGCCAATTGAAATGAGGTAGTCTATTTTATTTCATTTTTATTAAAAAAAACCCCTATTGACACAAAAGAGAAGAAACTTCAACATTAGCAAATTTTGTTTTGGACCAGGGTTGTGTGTAGATACATGGGTCCTCTTGTCTATGTCATTCCCCAGGCTTGCCGACTCGGGCCGGACTAGTGTTCATCGACATAAAGTGGGAAAACAGAGGCAATATAAATTAATCGGTTAACCATACTGTGATTAAATTTTTTTATATTACATCGTAATACTAAATTTAAATCCAAAAACTCAAAAAGCGTTCAGAAAACATTTGATTAAATGTCCCATAGCGAACGGCTCTTTTGTTTTGCAATGGGTATTTAATTTTCTTAGAGAATTCATAGTGGGAAATTCTCTTTTAGATAGAGATTTTTGTGCTTCAGATCCACAATTTTTTTTTCTGTTTTGACCACGTTATTGCTTCCAAGCTTACCAAAGGAAACGGAAGATATATGATCGTTCTGAACGAAAAATGTTCGACACCGATTTCAAAAATTCCAAGGCAGAAATCTGTTGAGACAACAGGATACATTTTGGGTCTCGTATCTGCTGTTGCTCAATTTTTGCGAACCAAGATATCTTAAAAGCTATTCGTCCGATTTTAATGAAATTTTGATGGTAGGTCATAAAATTTGCTGATCCCATATAATTTAGAATCTTCTGCACCTATTTGTTTCTCTTCCACATGCGCAGAGACATACATTTATTTACACCTATATCTTCAAAAGTACTCATCTGATTTTTATGAAATTTGAAATGTTAGTTTAAAGTAGATAACCTCAGATTAATTTCAACCATCTGCTCTCTTAAAATGTTGCTACATTGATACTCTAATTCATGTAATATAGTCTGCCAATTAGTGGATAAAGCTTTCTCACGTCCTATTTCGTATAGTAGATTGATATTTTACAACCTTCAATTGCCAAATTTATTTATTTTTCCCTCTATTTTTAAATGTGTCAAAATTTGTTTGATTTGTACATGATTTAAAGTATCAATTTAGCACAAATTATACAGCGCAGACCGTTGAAATTAATTTGTGATCTGTGAGATACTTTCGATCAGCCAAATTTCATGATAATTAGATAAGTTCTTTTGAAGATATAGGTGTAAATAAATGTATGAGTGTGCTGTGCATACGTGGAAGAGAAACAAATGGGTCCACAAGGCTGATGGGACCAGTAATTAACAATGGGCTAAATATGCTAATTATCTGCCATCCAAGTTTTATTAAAATCGAACTAGTAGTTTTTAAGATATGTTCGCAAAAATTACGCGAGAGACAGACAGACATGGGACCAAACATTTTCTCTGATAACTGGAACGGATTTCTGTCTAGGAATTATTGAAATCGGAGACATAATATTTGTTCTTTAGAACGATAACATAGTATCAAATTTTGACAGATTTAAAAAACTGGAGAAAATTAAATAAATTTGACAATAATTGGTTATAAAATCATTTAAAGTATACGAAATAGCTAGTGTACCAATTGGCACACTATTTACTTAGGTGACATTGTTTTTTATTGATTACAACAAGTAATTTAAAACCCAATACATTGAGGGCTGATTTTTCTTAGCCTCTATGTAATTTTTAGAAGTGTGACAATTTTTTAGGTGTTATCTCATAGAATCTTAATACTATTAAATATGAGGCTAGAAATTGAAATTAGATTGTTGAAATGGGGAGAAATTACAATTATAATAAATTATGGGGTATGCTAAACACACATATAGTTACTCAAGGTTAGGTTTGCCCCCCCCCCCCCCCCCCCGAAAATGTTTCTGGGTTCGCTACTGAAACAAGCGTTATAAAAACCAATTGGAAAATAGCTTGGAAGAGTCAAAGCAAATAATTAAACAGGCCGCTGCTAATATTCTTCTTGAACAAGTTCAAAGGCTTATAAATAATTTATAAATAGAATCGAAATTTGCGCATAAGTAGGTGGCAATACATAAATGATCATTTCTTTAATTTTATTTTTTTTATACTTAAATAGATGTTAAGATTATAATTATTAATTACTTGTTGTGATGATTTTTTTTTTAATTTATTACATTAGCGTATTATTTTATTTATAAGTAATATATTTTGTTTTCATAAATGAATTAATGTTTAATGTTTATACGTTTTTTGCAATTCTGAACCACTTTTCTAAATAATATTTTTCGATACCATAAAAAATAAGGGTAGTTTACTCTTGGTTATATTTTAAAGTTATCAAATAAATTGGTAAGACGTAAATGCTCACGTAATAAGGGTTTCGTTGGTATGGTAGGGTTTCGTTCGTGGTGAACACAAAATTAGTAAGGGGGCAGAAGAGAAAAGTTTTGATTTTTTTGACAAAATGGCTCAAACTTAAACGTTAACAACAAGTGTCATACATTTTTGTAATCTACTATCAATTTGCTAATCTTATCTATGGCCCAGCAGACCACTCATTTTGCAAATTTTTCTATATTTTTAGTAACAGGGGAAATACGATCTTAGGGGGGAGAGGACACGCAAAATTTCGATAAAATGGCGCCGAAAATGAGGCACTTTCCCTAAGTGGTATATATATTTCTAATCTACTCTTCAATACCTTTCATTTGATACCCCACTCAAAATTTTTTAAAAATATGTTTTTTTCGCGACGTGAACTATCCGCCATTTTGAATTTGAACAGCTGATAATATTGAGTTCGCTATATTTTTCCTGTGTGCGCGTCAAAACGATCATTTATACTGGAAAGGTTCACGTTTTTATCTCTTTTGGTTCAAAATAGTGACAGATAAACACAGGAACGAAACTATAAGGGTTTCTTTTTTTTGGTTTTACCAACGAAATCCTAAAAACATAACACCATGTACACAAAATCAAGACATTTTTTAAGTAAGATTTATGAACAAGCAGATCTGTCTTGACTTTTCACCCCTTAGAGATTTACTTAATACAAATAATTCAATTTTTTTTAAATATATAAATATGTAAACCAGGTCATTGACCTTCTATTGATAAACACAATTAAAAGAAAATTAGAACGTAGCAAAATAATAATTGTTTTGTTTTACTTTTGAGAATTGACTTGAGGAAAAAGAAAAATAGAGAGATTATTGATTTAAATTAAAATTTTACACAGGAAAAAATTAAGAGAGGGAGAGAGAAAATAATTACTCGTAACGAAATATCTCCGTTAATTAAAATAATAAAATCAATTTTTTTTTCGCTCTGTTAAATTAATTAAAAGAAAGAACTAGAAAAAATTGAAATATGAATAAATTATAGATGGTTAATTAGGAAGAATATTAGAAAGGAAAGTGGTTAGATTTTTTGAGAGAACTAAAAAGGTTTGATACATTTTCTGAACGTTGTCTGATTGCCGTTTCACTTCTCTTGTTATTTCCACCCCCGAAAATAGCTTTCATGTCTGATTTCCCTTTGACAGGTTCATTTTGACAGGGATCATCCAACTCTACCTAGCACTGAATCACTAGCAAATTACTACAATTTACAGAAGCATCCAATTAATCTCGTCGAAAAAAACACTTTTTTCGAAAAGGAGCTTCACTTTTGATTAATTGGAAAAGGAAATTAAATTATAAATAAAATAAAAAATCCCTAAAAACAAATTTTACAACCTAGATTTTTTGCTTCTACGTATATTATACGTGAAAATATATTTTAAGTAAATCAAGAAAAATGTATCCGTTATTATTAAGGATATTTTTACTTTTCCTCACCTTCTGCGAAGGTATGTATAGGAAATGTATTTTTTTCAACCACTTGGCTGTCTGTGTCATGCATAACTCATAAGCTAAAGAGTTGGAACGTGGTACAAAAATCAGTCCCTACATGTAGCTGTGCCGCTTGAAAAAACATAAATATGTAACATCATTAACCCATTTTGCAGTCAGCAAAAATTAATTAAAAAATCGAGAAATTTTCTGATTACGCTGAAATTTGCATCAATTATACCTCTTTATAGGAGAACATTCCCTCTGAATTTCGTTTTGATATCTGCCACCATTTTAAAAATATCGACTTTTGAACTCTGAAACTATAATGCTAAATAAATTTGGAACTATAACGCCAATATCAACAAATGAATTATCCTTAGAAACTGTTAAATATGAAGAATAAAATGCAACACGCCCGATAAAAATAAATTGAATAGTACAAAAGCTAATAGCATTTATTAAGTATGTCCTGTCTTTAGGGATAAATAAATTACTCATTTTCAAATAGTTAAATCTTAATAACTTTAAAAAAAATAGACTGTCAATTAGTGTGGCACATAGCTTCCTCGCATTCTATTCACAGACTTTCTTGATTTTATGCTTTTAAAAACCATTATTATCCAAAAAAAAAAAAAAAAATTGATAATTTTTGCAAATTTTATCCCCTCAAAACTAAAAATAACACAAAATTGAATGTAAAAATATTTAATTTACTATTCAAGAGCTTTTCAACGATATACATCATATTATAAAAGAATAACTTTGACATTTGTACCCCTGTACTTTGAGGTACCAAAATTATATAAAAAACAAACAATACAAAAGAGTATTAATTAAATAAATAAATAAATATAAATAAGAAACCTAATAACAAAAAAATAATTAAACCCTTTAACCTACAACAAAATTAAAAATCGGTACAAAAGTACGTGCACAAATTAAAAAAAAAAATAAAATAAAATAAATAGCTTTTATGTATGCATATTAATAAGGCCTTTCAAATGATATACGACACAATATTAAAAACCAAAAAAAGTGGTCACGTGACACAGCACACAGGAAAAAGTTTACGCTCATGTTCTCAGCAAATAGGATAAACTAATGAAAACAAATATAATCAATTTAAAGAGCATTAGTTCAAGATTCAAGCACCTCAATCAGAAATAAAATCGGTCAACTATTATAGAAACTATGGCCATTCTAAGACAAAAAACAAAAAAATTCCAAAATGATCACCATCTAAGGCAGTGGTTCTTAACCGGGGGGCCGCGGCCCCCCAGGGGGTCTCGAAAGGTATTTAGGTACTATATATATTATAATTGGAGATTTTAAGGGGGCCGTGGTTACCAAAAGGTTAAGAACCACTGATCTAAGGTACAACCGATGATGATACGACAAAAAGTCATTGGACCAATGTTGTAAATCTTTTAAAATCAGTTGCCGCTGGTGCTATCCGTTTTTGTAATACGACTTACCGTTTAGCCGCAATATACCCAAATACAGCTTAAAAATCACGTCGGCCATTTTTATTTTTTAATGGGAGGAAGGAGGGGGAAAAGTGAACTTTGTATAATTATTTTGGTTCTTCATATGGACGTTGCGCGTCGAATAGCGCTAACCACAAGTCTCTAGCTCTTCTGGAAGTGGGTAAACATTCATATCAGTCCGTGAGTCAGTTAGCCATGCGGCTTTATAGTACATAGACATAGTAATTTAGCACGATTTAAAGTGCGCAGGCGGTTGAAATTAGGCAGGTGCTATCTGCAGGCTACTTTCGACAAACCATAAAAATTTCTTAAGATTACTTTTAAAGTTATACCTGTAAATAAATGTTTGTTTGTGAGCATGTGGAAGATATACAAATAAGCGCAGAAGGTTGAAATTTATATGGGACCAACAATGGGATAAGTATTACCTACTAACTAAATTTCATTAAAATCAGACAAGTAGTTTTTAAGATATGGTGGTTCGCAAACATTGAGCGACAGACCGACAGATAGACACGGAACCAAAAATGTTCCCTGATGTCTGAAACGGATTTCTGTCTTTGAATTTTTGAAATTGAAGATATAAAAAATTTTCGTTCTTCAGAACGATCACATAGCTTCCGTTACCTTCGGTAAGCTCGGAAGCAAAAACGGAGGAAACAATTAAACCAATTAGACAATAATGGCTCGAAAAAGCATAAAATCAATCAAGTAAGTGGGTAGGATGTGAGGAAGCTATGTGCCACACTAATTGGCAGTCTATTTTTTAAAGTTTAAATTTTGCATGACTAATATATGACGCTCTCCGAGAGAGATAAAAAAATGACATAATTTAGAGTTAAGCTAATTACTTTAAAGTATGTTTAGATTAATGAAATCAAGGAATAATTACAATATGTAATTACGTTCTACTAGATATATTAAATTGACATTAGTATTTGGTTGTTTTAGTAAATCAAGACTGAAGATGACCTTATTCAGGGTCGAAACGTTTCATCTAAGCAACATGTTTTAAATCGTAGTTTTCTCTTACACCTAAAACAATCCATCATTGCAATATTCATCAAATAGTTGAATGGTGATATTTCATCCCTTAATTTGGGATATCTTCAAACCTTGTTAGAAGGTTTTAATTGAGTAAAATCATTAAAAAGATGAATATCTTTTACGGTTGTCCGAGCGTAGAACTGGTAGATTAAAGTTAACGTTATTACATAGTATATAATACACACACACACACACACACAATAATTTTATATATATATATATATATATATATATATATATATATATATATATATATATATATATATATTAAAATTGATATCAAATACTGTTCACTGCTCTACTCTTTTTACTCGTTCATATTCTCTCTCTTTCTCTCTACTACGAACTCTTCATTGTATACACTATACTCTTTAACACCTCTTTATAATTGATTAGAAATTTTCGATTTTTATAACAATAATAAATGAAAAACCCATCTAAAAGCGCTCTAATACATTAAAATATTATGTGAAAAAATGTCTTTTTTTTATAAGGTAGATTTAAACTAAACACACGGCAAGATAAAACGAAGGGTATCACTCATAACACCCATAATCGATCAAATTGTTTACAATAAATAACTATTAATTATTAAGCTATTACCATTTTATTCGCATATAAGTAATCATTTGTTAGAATTTTTAATGCCTTAATTAGGCTGAGACGAAAATGCGTCTAAGGTTAATTTTAAAATATATTATGCAATCTTATATACATTAGGATGCACAACAGAGATCGAGAGGCCCAAAAATTATTTTGTCACTGCTTGAACATAATGAGGTTTGATATTACCTAAAGATGAAAAAGTAACATTTTTAAACAGGGGTTGTCAATTATGTTCATCTTAAATATTCTTGTTTTAGCTAAATGTAGTCATTAATGGAAAAACATCCCTTGCTATCTTTTAACTTAGTAGAAGAACAATTTAATTTTTGAAATTCTAAGGAATAAATCTATTCTGTTCTAGGAATATTAAGAATGTTAGGAGAGAGAAAACATTCCACAGGAAAATCCTTTCCTTTGTCCCTCAAACCCTCAGTCTAATTAAGTCCTTTTTTTCTCCTTCAGTCGTAAAGAGGAAAAAAGTGACATTTTTTACAATCAATCTCTTCGGCTTCAGTCGCCTTCAGGTAAAGATGATGGATGAAGGAATATTGAAAATAGGGTAGGAGGGGGCTATGTTCAGGGAAAGTTTGACAAACGACCGTCTCCCTCAACTCAGGCTTCGGACTCGAAGGGCACCAGAGGTGATAACTTGTCTCCTGGATCCCCGACCAAACCCTTGGGATGAGGAAAAACTTGGGCTCCTAATCAAACAGCTGGTCGACTTCTGTTTTCCCCACAAATATATTTATACATATATAAACGAAAAACATCTCAAACAGTATAGGGACCTAAAATAACATTACCATCCCAAGCCTCTAACGATACCCTCCTGAATTTTATCATGAAAGAATAAAAATATACCGTTTTATTCTAAAATGGCATTCCTTGGGGAAATTTGGGGCAAAAGAAGCAGGAAAAACAAATTCTCATAAAGCTTGCCAAACCTGAACAGATCAGACAAAAAACTCACTATAGAAGATATTCTAATCAGTTTAGGGAAAATAAAAATTAAGGCAAATAAATTTATGTATAGCAAGTGGATCCTAAAGGGTAGAAGGAAGAAGAAGACCAAAATTACTTCATGTCTACTGACGGCAATGTTTCTGCTTTACCAGCTATTTTCGAGTCAAATAGCACACAAGTTAAGGGAACTGATAGTTCACTACGTCAAAACCATAATAAAAACGGAGTGACCTTCATCACTGTAGTTGAGTAGGTAGGTATAACATATCCTAGTATCACAGGGCTTAAAATGACAATACTAACATTTAACATTAATAAACTAACAATATCACAGTGAGCAAAACTTTAAACCTATAACAATTAAAACAACTTACGTGATATAGTAAGAGCAAGTCTCATTATCACTGGAACAAGTTGATAATTATTTTCTTCCTTCTACCCTTTAGGATCCACTTACTATACATAATAGCACTCAGGGTGCAGCTAGCATCGCTACCAAATGAATTTAGTTATGCTGTCAATACTCTTGCCTTAGTATTTACTTTTGTAATAAGATATTTATTGAACTCTGGCATATGATTTCAGAAGGAAGATGCCTGAAATGCTTCACTTTAAAATGGGTATTTTATCACTGAATTTCAGCAATAATTCAATATAACTTATTCTAGAATGTTATAAACATGTTTAATTCTGTGCCCTTTAACTAAATATAGGATTTGTATTATAAAAATTTATTATACACCTTTATTACCTACTTTTAACTCACTTTAAAAATTATTAAAAATAAAATAATAATAATTAAAAATGTTGCACACAGATAAAACCATAACAAAATAATAATTAAATATATAAGGATCATTATATTTCTTAATTAAAATGATAAAAAAAATAAAACAAAAAATCTTTTTCTAAAGTTCAGCGTTCATTTTCATTTTAAGTTATCCCTAGTGACTGTGAGGAAATAAGAACAGAGGACTAAAAGATGAGATGATATAAGGACAAGAGAGTATAATGAAGACGGGTTTGCCTGGGGTTTCAAGAGATAATGTGTCACAATCAAGAGCTCGAGATTGTACAAGGGTCCAGCACTCTTTCTACCTTATCTTAACCACACAGACCAACAGTTAAAATAAACTTTCCTTTACTTGTCTCTTTTCTCAGATCCTGCCATTAAAATTGAATCATTTTTTTATTTCAAACCAGATTTCCTTGAGTAATTTAAAAATTTAATGAAATTTTTTCATGAATACTTTAGTTATTATTATTATAATTTCATTATAATACTACTCTTTGTTTGGCTTACAGTGCCTTTTGCTGTACTTCCATTTCTGCCTTTGTTGATTGCAGCTGCTTTTCCATTTCCAAAGCTTCCAATCTAGCTACTAATTTTCTTGCAGTGCTACTACTGTTAGACAAGCCAGATACTCCCAATCTTATTGATCTAGACTTTCCCTTTGATGACTCAGACCTCTGATGCAACCTGGTTTGTGATTCTGCATCTGGTAAAAGGCCTCTAAATTCCGCTTTTTCTTTTAATACTAACTCTTCAGCTTTAAGCCAATGCTCGAGATCGTTCCTCTTGTCAAATATATTGCTTACTATACCCTCGTCTGCATCTGGATGTAACGTAATAAAGATATTAGTCTTAGACAATAAGTCATCCTTCATAATCTTTATTTCACTTAAAGTAGCACTTTGTACTCCAAGTACTACTCCCCTATCCCGCAGTTGACCGTACTCCATCTGTTTCCTACTAATAGACTTTATTAATTCATTTATAATAAATAATAATAAATCTGCTTTTAAAGAAGCTGCCTTTATATATATAATAAACCTTAGGTTTATTGCCACCTTCTATACTTGTATTAATGGTAATTTTATAATAGATGGATGAAAAAGGTGTAGTTAAAAAATTGGTAAGGCGTGAAGTCTCACGTAAAAAGGGTTTCGTTGGTATTGTGAACACAAAATTGGAAGGGGGGGGGGGGGGGGGGGAGAGAAATGTTTTTTTTGACAAAATGGCGCGCAAATTAAACGTTAACCACAAGTATTATACATTTTTGTAATCTACTCTTCAATACCTTTCATTTGATACCCAACTCAAAATTTTAAAAAAATATTTTTTTTCGAGTGACGTGAATTATCCGCCATCTTGGATTTCCAGTAAATCAGATCAAATTGCTAATCTTATTTTTTCTATGGCCCAGCAGATCACACATTTTGCATATTTTTCTATATTTTTAGTAACAGCGGAAATACGATTTTAGGGGGGGGGGGGGACACGCAAAATTTCTATGTGTTTTTGACAAAATGGCGCCGAAAATTAAACACTATCCCTAAGTGGTATATATATTTCTATTCTACTCTTCAAGACCTTTCATTTGATACCCCACTCAAAATTTAAAATAAATATTTTTTTCGCGCGACGTGATTTGTCCGCCATTTTGAATTTGAAGAGCTAATAATTTTGAGTTCGCTATATTTTTACTGTGTGCGCGTCAAAACGATCTTTTATACTAGAAAGTTTCATGTTTTTATCTCTTTTGGTTTAAAAGTTATTGGAACCGTACAGAGTGACAGACAGACACAGGAACGAAACTATAAGGGTTTCATTTTTTTAGTTTTACCAACGAAACCCTAAAAACGATTATATGTTTGTAGGAGACGTTTCGACCCTAAGTAAGGTCATCATCAGTCAATTTATTGACTAAAAAATAATAAAAAGTAAACCATCATATCAATTACATATTATTTAAAAATTTGTTAAAATTGTATAAGCCAATCTATTACAATTGTCCTGTGTAATTAATTTTTTATTTAATGGTGATCATAATAATGACATCTTAGAACTATTTGAACTAGAACCTTCACATTTGGAAATTAGTCTCTTATTAAGGCATAAACATGGTCCATAAAAGGATATTTCAATTTAACTTTTAAATTCAAGAATGCGGCTATAATAGCTGCGTCTTCACGAGGTTGCGCCAATTATGCCTTAAGACGAACAGCAATTGACCATGGCCACAAGGTAACAGATAGAGCAGCTACGTTTATTCACCGCAACTTCTACATGGACGATGGGTGTGGGTCGGTAGACTCGGAAGAAGAAGCCATAGCAATGATTCGAGAGTTGCAAGATCTGTGCAGTAAAGGGGGTTTCAGATTCCATAAATTACTTTCTTCCAGTTCAGAAGTAGTAAAAAAGATAAAACCGGAGGATAGAGCGTCGGGTCTTAAAGATTTTGATGTGAACGAAACGATACCAACGGAAAGAGCACTGGGGGTATCTTGGTGCGTAGAGCGAGATGAGTTTCTGTTCTAAGTCGCGGTAGAACCCCGTCCCTTTACAAGGCGCGGTATACTATCAACGCTTTGTTCTGCCTACGATCCTCTCGGGTTTCTAGCACCATTCATTATGACTGGAAAGACAATTCTACAAAATCTTAGTAGGGAAGATAGAAATAATAAAGATGCAGGTTGGGACGATCCTATTCCAAAAAAAACTAAGTTCATGTGGGATAGATGGTTAAAAGAATTAGGTAAATTAGCTAATATTAATATAAGTATTCCAAGGTGCTATAAGCCGAAAGAGTGCAGTTCAATAGAAAGAATAGAGATGCACCATTTCGCAGATGCCTCTTTCAGCGGTTACGGGCACGTGACGTATCTTAGAATATTGTATAATAAAGTAAAAATTCATTGCGAATTTGTATTTGGCAAAGCTAGAGTAAGGCCATTAAAGGAAATAACCATACCCAGACTGGAGTTAACGGCAGCCGTAGCTGTAGCTAAGGCAAGTGAGGCGATTCGGCGCGAAATAGATTATACAGCTAAGCAATACTTTTGGACAGATAGCAAAGTCATGCTAGGGTATATTAGGCATGAATCAAAACGCTTTCATTTATTCGTAGCTATCAGGATTCAGTCATTAAGAGATTGCTCGGATACAAAGGATTGGTATTATGTACAATCTAAATCTAATCCGGCCGATTATGCGTCTAGAGGATTAAATGCGTCCGATTTACTTACGTCAAGATGGCTGAAGGATCCAGATTTCTTATGGGAGAATATTTTACCTATCGAGGACGTAAACTTTTCGGTGCACCCACAGGACCCAGAAGAAAAATGTGCTAAAATAAGGGATATAAAAGTAAGCAGCCACAATGACTTTCTAAAAAGATTACAATACTTCTCATCTTGGAAAAATTTACCTCGAGCAGTAGCAATAGCAATTAGGTATGTAAAAGTTTTAAAATATAAAATTTATAACAAGAAAAATCAGGAAAACAAAAAACATAATTTAAAAGAAAAATGCATTAAATTAAAAAATAAAAAAATTCTCCGTCAAAAAAAGCGAATTTATTAGAATGAAAACCCATTAGAAACTGAGGAAATCAAAGAAGCAGAAATTTTGGTTTTAAAAACTTATCAAAAATTTAGTATTAAGCAAGAGATAGCATTAGCCCAAAGAGAAGTTAAAAGAAATAAAGTATCACATTTAGCTAGATAAAACCCAGTATTAGACAATAACGGACTACTTAGGGTTGGAAGAAGGGTAAAACATTCACCATTCTGTGAAAATGAAGTACACCCCATAATCCTGCCTCAAAAGGGTCAAATTACAGAGCTTATCATAAGGCATTATCACGAAAAGGTATTTCACCAAGGTAGAGGCATTAGGAGAAATAAGAGTACAGCGATATTGGATAGTAAGAGGCAGTTCGGTAGTAGCTCGATACATTCAGAATTGTGTTATGTGCAGACGTCTTCGAGGTGCTTTCGAATGTCAAAAAATGACCGATTTACCACCAGAAAGAGTAACACCATCACCACCATTTACATATACCGCGGCAGATGTGTTCGGTCCATTTTATGTAAAACAAGGTAGGGGACAGATCAAAAGATACGGTATAGTGTTTACTTGCTTGGTTAGTAGGGCAGTACATTTGGATATAATAGATACCCTAGACACGGATTCGTTTTTAAACGGACTTAAGAGATTCGTTTGTCGTAGAGGTCAAATTAAGCTGCTTAGAACAGATGCAGGGACGAATTTTGTAGGGGGGAAGGAGGAGCTGCGTAAAGCAGCACTAGGAATAGATCCATTAAAATTACAGCGCTTTTTGGCAAATCAGAATTGTAAATTTGAATTTAGGATAGGTATTCCAAAGGCAAGTCAATAATCAAGGTGCGGTAGAAAGACAGATTGGTTCTGTCAGACGAATCTTAGATTATCTACTAGGCACTCACAAAGGACAACTCAACGAGGACTGTCTGCGAACTCTTCTCATCGAATGCGAAGCAGTTATAAATAGCCGACCTATAACAGCTTTGGTTAGTGATGAAGGGATGTCACCTCTTACACCAAGTCATTTGCTTCAGCTTAAGGGTCCCGTGCCTTCAATTATTGGTTCATTCTCGGAGGATACGTATGCTAGAAGAAGGTGGAGGCAAGTACAAAGTCTATATATACAAAAGAAGTAGGATAAGGAAATACCCGTGAGACGGGGGTGTCAGGTGCACAGACGGCGAAAAAACAAAGGGAAGAGTGCGCGAAAAAGAAGATGATGTAATGAAGGGAAGGTTGCGTAGAGGGATGATGCGATAGACGAAAGGGTTGAATAGAGACAAGGCGATGTAATAGAGTGAAGGGTGGGCGACGGACAGAGATGATGTAAAGAACCATAAGAGAGATGATTTTAGGAGGGGAAGAATATGTGAAGAATAATAAGAGAAAAAGTTGAGAAATTGATGAAGAAAAAAGAGATGGGTGTTCGAAAAGTTCAGTCTAGTCTAGGTCTTTTACTTAGCGTATGCGTTAAAGTTGTGTCGTCTCGTTTACGTTTGTTGGTTGGTGGTTTAAGTGCGGAAAATGTTACGTCAGAGATAGTGAGTAATTGTTCGTTAATTAAGGTCTTGTTGGTCGTCCTATGTTTGTAAATTTCAAGTTTTTCAAGTATGTCGAGTCTTGGTCCTTTCTGTTCTTTGTGCAATAATGTCATTGATTGGTCAATTGTCGTCGGTTCGTGTCCGTGTTTGCGTAGGTGGTTAGCGAAGTTAGAGTCTGTTCTATTGTATATGTAAGATCGTATGTGTTCTTTATACCTAGTTTGTAAGTTGCGTCCTGTCCTTCCTATGTATACTTGGTCGCAGTCGTTGCAAGTTAGTTTATAAATTCCACTATTGTCATAAATGTTATTGTTAGTCTGTCGTTTTATTAGTCTGTTCCCTATGTTGTTTGTTGTTTTGAAAGCTGTCTTAACACGTTCAGGACGGCCAGAAAAACCTGAAAATTTCCTACGGGCTGAATTTTTATAAAATTCATAATTGATGTAAAAACATCATATAAACACATACAAAATATTTAAATTTTTTTTTTAATTATTTAGGTAATTAATAATTAAATTATTCAAAACGCATATACGCGGCGTGCAGGCCGAGGGGAAGTTTGAAAAAAAATATTGCTGGTTTAGCCTACCTAGGATGGCATAGCTTTACTACATATATGTTATAAAAGGATCTAAATATTAAAATAACAACTCTAAGTCGTATTTTAACATTACAACGTATATTTAGAATATTAAAAAGTATAAACATAATAATTCACGCTGATAGCGTACGTCATAATAATACTAATAATTAATAAAAACTTAGGAAGCATAAAAAATATATAACATATAAAAACATAACAAATTACGCTAGCCGAAACCGGTCCAGTGATCTCCAGATCAAGCAACTATTGACGGTAGGGATATCCTCATTTGATAACGTACAAACTTGCGGTAACTACTCAAAATTCGATATATATATATCTATATATATATATATATATATATATATATATATATATATATATATATATATATATATATATATATATATATATATATATAAATAAATATTTAATAAAATTTCACCTACAACGAACATAGTGTATTTTAAAATTTACATTACATATATTTTAAGTAGAAAAAAAAAACAGAACGAATAAAGGGAGGACTTCAACCTTGTTTAGTGAGTAATTAATGAGGAGCAGCAAATTAATTGAGATAATCATGTGAAAAAAGAAACTTGGTATTTCGTGGAATTGGTTATGAAAAAAAATACTTTAAAGAAAAAAATTAAAATAAAAACGAAACAAAATAATAAAAATAACGAAAATTGAGAGATATATAAATAAACCAATTTAACGGTCTATTTATTAAAAGTATAAATCTAAAAAGTAAACATTATCTCTTAATGAGAATATGTTGTACTTCATTACTATAATACCATAATATATATTATGGCTTAATATATTCATTTATTATATATTTTACTTTATTAATATAATTTAATTCTATTATATTATTTTTAAATTTTTATTTTTAACTTTAATTATTTTTTTGTTTCTAGCCAACGGATTGTACGTTTTAATACTGCAGTTAATTAATATATTTACTATATTTTAATATGATCATATTTAGTTACTAATATTATTATTGTTCATTATTAATTTAATGATAAATGGATTTTTTATTTTTTATGAAATCGTTTTTATAAAACGATTTCCTTAACAAAAATAAAAATATTGATTAGACCTTTTTGATTAGCTCTGAAATACAGGATATCATTTTTGAACGCTGAGCATTAGAAATAACAACAAATTTAATTATCTTATAATTTAATAACTAATTATAACATATTACTAATTATTGTCTATAATACGACTAAGATGTCGTCTTTTGAAACAACAACCCTTATCTTTCAGAGCATCAAGCAGAGAAAACTATTAATCATACCTTATTATTTATATAATTTTTCAATATTATGGTATAATGTTATTAAATAAAAGACAAGTTAATATACCATGAGAGAAAAGAAAAATAAGTTTTAATGCTTCTTCTTTATTCTCATCAAGGTCAAACGTCGTGTTCGGACCACTACGAAGATATCAAACTACATGGAAACGAAATTGTCAAGGTTTTTTAGGTTTTTTTTCTGAGAAGGAAATCCCCTGTGAGAAATAAGCGTTTTGATTGGGGGCCGCGGGCAATGGTTTGTCATATATAAATGACTTCTGGTAGTATACAGGCTTGAGTTTCTGGTGGACCGATGTTAAGGATGATGGGTTTCCGATCTTACCCAACCGGAGCCGAGTCGAGCCGACGTTGACTAATGGTCCGTCTACGGTTCTGGTCTCATCAAAGACCAAAGCCCCTAACAGATCGGCCCTAGCCGCCTACAGTTCATCATCCCCCTCTTCTAACCATTATTGTTATCTGGTTAACCGTCTAATGGTCATCAATAATGACAATAACCGGCAGGGCATATCCGTAAAACACTTTCTTACCCCTTCACTCATGCTTTCCAACGCCCGGCAAATACATCCATGAATGTCAAGTCTAGGACATAAAGCTGTGACAAGGTTATCGACAAGACTCGCTTGGTCGAAACTACTAACAATACTATCTCTGACTAGAACGCAAGGATTTCACGATGGGGATACAGGTTTAACTTTCGGGGTTAAAATCTCAAACAAAAGGAATCACTCTCAGAGCTGTTCATCGCGGAAAACATACTTCATAAAACAAAGTCATTTGTGAACCCTCAACGATAGTGGAAAATTTAAACAATTAGTATTAATTAACGTTCATTCCTGATCTAGCAACAAATAATTGATTTATAAATATATTTCCATATTAGCACTAACGTTTGTACGTATTTAACATTATAAACAAAATTATAACAAAACCCTGTTCCAAAGTAAGTGAAAATCAGTATTTTATTTGTAATCGTTTTCTATTTAATTCTTTTAAAATGACACATAAATTAAGAAATAGAAAAAAAAATCGATCAAGATAATTTACTCCGCTGTAGTTTTATTTATTACAAAAAAAAAAGAATTAAACATTAGGTACATACAAAAGCAATAGGAAAACTTACATTATTTTATGTTGAATATTTTAATTTGATTTCAAAGCTGCGGTCACATTTAATAGAGAAAAAAATGTTGTAGAATGAATTATGCTATTTAACAACACCGGTTGAGGCTGTAAAACTGAAAAAAATGAATCAGCTGACAATATGTTCGCCAAGTTGTTGGGAAGTCTGCTACATCTCTATTATAAAACTAGGGCAGACATAGCGTTTGGGGTACATCTATGTAGTAATCCTGTGTAGCAAATCCTCTTAAGCAGGATTATTTTACTTTAAAAATAATTTTAAAATATTTAAAAAATGGTTGTAAAAAGGGCATAAAATATTACAAAAAATCATGTACAACAAAATTTATAGGCTGCAGTGATGCTGACTATGCCGAGGACACTGAAAGTCGAAGGAGTGCGAGTGGTGAAATAATAACATTGTTGTAATGGCCCTATAGCTTGAGGAACTAGAAAGCAACCGTTACTTTGTCAACCACTGAGGCTATTTCTGCTGAAGATTGTGCTGAAGATTATTATAAAACTTTAATAGAAGAGATGTTTAGTGAAATATTCAAAACTAAGCTATAATATGCTAATAATCAAAGCTCAAATAAACTAGAGACGTTCAAAATATATAGATATGAGATACTATTTTATTCATAAAAGGTTCAAGAAGGTCTGTTGAAAATAGAATACAGTAAATAAGAAGATCAAATTCCCTAATCATTAAATCGGGTCTATTCTGTTAATCCCCCCCCTCCTACCGGGCGCTTTTTCGAATATAGGGGGTAGTATATCTCTCAATAATGCCAAATTTCGTTCTGAATAACGAAAATATTTTATGTCTCCAACTCAAATTTGTTTTAAAAAAGAAATCCGTTCCAGACATCAAGGAAAATTTTTTGATTCCTTATCAGTGTATCGGTTTGTCGCTCAATTTTTGCGAACCAACATATATCTTAACAACTACTCCACCTATTTTAATAAAATTTGTATGGTTGGTTATTATTAGTCCATTGTTGGTCCCATTAAGTTTCAACCTTCTGTTCCAATTTGTTTCTCTTCCACATGCCCACAAACAAACATTAATTTACACCCATATATTCAAAAGTACTCCACTGATTTTTATAAAATTTTGGATGGTTTATCGAAAATAGCCCAAGGATAGCCCACGCATTAATTTCAACCATATGCGCTCTTTAAATTTTGCTTAATTGATACTTTTATTCATTTATAAAATCAAAACAATTTTGACAGATTTAAAATAAAAGGTGGGAAAAAATCAAATAAATCAGAAAATTATGGGTTATAAAAAGAATACGCGATAGGACGCGTGAAAGCTATGTGTCACACTAATTGGCAGACTATCTTGAAATAATTCATGCTAATACCTTATGATAGGACCGAGGAAATTTCCGGTAAAATTTACCATTTCGTTATTACTGTTAAGAAAAATTGTGACCCCTCCCCCCTCCGGGTGATCGAACCAGAGACTACTTACTCAACTCGTTTTTTTTATCCTTTAATCTAACTTAGTGTATACATAACTTCAGCAAAATACAATAACTTCTATTTATGTTTAATATTAGATATGAGTGATTCACACCGTACAATTGTGGCTATAAACGTTTTCTCTTTTGTCTATAATGTGTTTCTTAACTTTATTTTCGGCCCATTAGCAAGAGAGAAAAGTGTCTATTGTGAAAGAGAATTACTTGAGAGTTTTCGTGACTCTAGTTCTATCCAGTTTATCCACTACTTGTCTACTTGCTCCTTCTCTCCTTTGCTACCGTTTTCACTGGGTATCCATGCGACTTCATAGCAATTTCAAACAAACATACTCGGTCGATTCAGTATTGGCCTCTAAGTTAAGCAGCACTGTTCCTCAGCGCCTGTTCGTGTTAGCCAAACAATTTTAAGTTAGCTTTGCGAATGTACTGTAAATGATAATTGTTATTACTGTGTCTGAACAGACTAAAATTTAATTACTTTGTTCAATTCCTGTTAAATTTAAATTACACACAGGATTTATTTAATTATACCATCGTGTATTGTCTTTTTAGAGCTGTCAAAAATAATTCTTTTTTTGAGTGTGTTTTTTACTGATTATTTGTAGCTTTTGCGAGATAATTAAAAACAACTAATGAAGAAGGACGAGAGGATAATTGAAATTTTATCTACTGAGAGGAAAAAAGCGGAGAGTTTAGCCAAAGGTAGTACGGAAATCAATTTAATACATTCGATTTTAAACAATGCTATTAAAAAGTTGGAACTTTTTCTCTGCTTACCATTCTTACTGACGGACGAAGCGGCTCCCCTGACACAATTATTAGGTAAGTCTAAAGTAGAGAAGTACAGAGTGCTAATGGAATATGATAGAGTGAAACAGAAGGGAGTGAAAAGAGATGGGTCCGACGAAGATTTGATATTTTATACATATAACGATAGTAATCTTGAAGTTCTCTTCAACAGCTACAATGCTGATCCAGATTTGGAAACGAGCGATGAAGATAGAGAGTTTTATAGTCTACTCAACAAACTATTCTGTAAGCCCAAAGTTGTTCAAGTCTGCGAACTTCTCACCGATCAGGTATTTTCAGAGGGCAAGTTCGTCCTCGAAGTTATGAACCATCTAATGGAAACCATGATAAAAAAGATGAAAGAAAGCCCGTTAGAAGAGCGTCAAAGAGAAAAAGAACTTTCAGATATGGTTCAATATAGCGGTTGGGCGAAAGACGAACTCGCTGTGCTTAGTAGGAAGTTCACCCTAACGATGAACAAACAAGCGCAGAAAATCGGTGATAAATGTAAAGAAGCAAATCAAATTCAAGAAAGAACTGACGCAGTAATAACACACAGCCAAGAAATGGCAGATTTTCTAGGAAGAACAGCCGAAAACAAGATGATCTGGGAAAGAAAGAAAAGCGAATACGTTCAAGAAAGCCTCAGCACAGAAGCAAAGAAACTAGATACTGAATTTGATTTTATTTTCAGTCAGAATTTAAGCAAAGAAAAAAATTTAAGAGTAAAAAGATACAAAACCGAAGCTCAGCTTTTAACTATATTAAAAAAATACGACGTAGATATAAAAGAAAGAGACAAAGCTTACAAAGAATTACTTACCCTATTCAACGAAGAACAAAAACAACTGATGGAAATTAAAGATCAGTTTGAAACTCAAGCTATTGATTATCACGCTCTGATGGATGAGAAAGAAGAGTACGAAAGGACCATATGGGAAGAGAAACTGTATGAAATTCAGAAACGTATGGCTGCAAGAAGAATACAAAGATACTACAGAGACTACGTCGCCTTATGTCAAGCTGCCGGCTTTGTTAGATTTAAAAAGAGAGGAAAGGGTAAAAAAAAGAAAGCTACTGCTTAATGTAACATATAAACTAAAAGCACACAGAATAAGCGTTTATTTTTTTCTTATTATATTCAAGTTAAGCCTTTTTAACTTGAATTTACTCTTAGCATACATAACTTGTGATTCAGGCCGTCCCCAAAAAACCTTTTTAGGTCGTCTAAAGAAACTGGCATTAGCACCTCGCACTCTTTATATGCGTATAAAGGCCCCTTGTACATTCTATATATAGAATCTACACCACTACATGCAGGAGCTCTTTAATGAAAGAAGTAAATAAACTCGAATAGACCTTTGTTTATTTATTTCTATTTTAACTTCGATATTCACATTTTCGAGACAAATGTGATTCACTTCTTAGACTTAATAGTCGACTGAATAAATAAGTAAGTAATAAATATTAAAATGCAACAGTTCACTTAGCCAAAAGCTTTAGACTTTAGATTAGAGAATGCTGCATGAATTACTCGCAAAAACATACCTATTCCAAATCAATGAATTATTATGTATCCTTATCCTCTCTGGTAAGGAATCAAACCCGACCCCTTGCTCTTTGCAATTAAATTTATTTTATCCATCAATCATTTATTTATTCAACAATATCTCAGAAACTAGATTTTCCCGGGAAAACGGCTTATAAAGTTAAGCTAGCTATACACGGTCAATTCGATGAATCAGTCTGGTTTGAACACATTCATTTGACGTGTATGGGGAAGAAATAGCATGCCATCAGGCCAAAAAAATTAACTAACGATTTGATCAAATTCATAAAATGGTGTGCCACATCGATTTGACTGTGTGTGGGGTTCGTCCAGTTCAGTTCTTCAAACTAGCCATTCTTCACATGCCTCAGCCCCCGCGTTATTCATTATCAAAAGTAACTAATTATCAACACCCTGTTGATGACTTTGTTTTCAATAAATAAAATTGTGACTTTTTTTTAATAAATAAAATAAAATTTTCAATAATTAAATGGACTTGCTTATACTTATCCGGCGATACAACCCATGGAGGGCCCTGGCCGCCTTAAATCTCATCACCATTTCTCTCTATCCTGATGCACACGTCTCCTCCAAGAGCCAACGCCCAGCCTCCTCAGGTCATCTTGGACATCCTCAAGCCATCTCAATCTAAGGGCCCTCCCTACTTTTTCGTATCCTGGTTTTCCGTCCATTATTTTGAAATCAGAGGATCGTTGATGGTTTAATTACAATGACATTAACTATCCCCGGTTGACCGTATATGTCACAGATTTCTTTGTTTGTCCTGATCCTCCACGTTCCTTTTTCCAGGATCGCTCCATATATGGCTTGCATCTCCGTTCAAAATCGGCACAGTAGTTTAGGACAAACATTTTTTTAAAAAATCACAATTTAGGCCTTAAAATGTGTAAATTCATCAATGCGTGTCTTAAAGCGTAAATCCGTAAATCAAGCTCAGACCCTCTTGTTTGCAAACAAGTTGCCATCTTCCTAGACAAAGAGATGAAAAAGATGAACTGGAGTTAGGAATTGAAGTAGTATTGCAGTTTTTATACAATTTAACCATTATATGCTAAGAGAATCTATAATTATCAGAATATTTATTATAAAATGAATATATGTAATAATGATATTTTAATTGACTGATGTTTCCGGAATTTTTTCCTTCTGTATCGCACATTTTCAGGTATTTGTAAACATAACTTGCCCGCACAACTGTTTAAAATACTATGGAACCTAAAAAACAACGAACTCAAAACCTCTACACTCTACATCAAAATCTAACTTCATTCAATTTCCAATACCTAACTATATAATAGTACTAGCTGAAGTACCCAACGCAGCCTGGGTGTATACATAACATAGGTGAATAATGAAAAAAAAATGCCTATTGGTGTGGCACATAGTTTTTTCGTATCCTATTTTGTATACTTTAATGATTTTATGTTATTGCAACCTATTATTGTCAAATTTATTTAATTTTTCCCCCGTTTTTTAAATCTGTCAAAATTGTTTTGACATTTACATGAATAAAAGTATCAAATTAGCAAAAATCAAAGAGCCCAGAATCTGGGGCTAACCAAATTTCATCAAGTCAGATGAGAACTTTTGAAAGAATAGGTGTAAATAAATGTATGTTTGCGTCCATGGGGAAGATAAACAAATGGGCGCAGAAGGTTGAAACTTATAAGGGTAAAAAATCCAAATTTCAACAAAATCGGACAAGTAGTTTTTAAGATATGATGTTTCGTAAAAATTAGAGACATATAGACACGGAACCAAAATGTTCCCTTGTATCAGCAACGGATTTCTGTCTTGAAATAGGAGACAACCAATTTTCGTTCTTCAGAACGATCACATAGCTTCCATCACCTTTGGTAAGCTGGGTAGCAAATGTAAGTGTTAATAAAAAGTATCAGAACATTGGGAAATAAATATTTTTGTGAGAAATAGTCATATCAGTAATTTCGTAATTATATATATTATATATTATTATTATAATAACTAATTATCCGGTATGTGTCGCACCATAGTCTCAGTTGTTTGGACCGCTTATCTTCTCTTTTCCATAACTTTGTATCTACTTTAGGAATGGACTTTCGTGTTAACAATCTTTTGGATGCTTCAAGAGATTTTTAAGCAGTACTTAACCGGTCCCTTTTACCTTTTCTTCTTTTTCTTCCCTATATTTTTGTTGATTCTTCCGAAACGAAAAAAATCTTGTTTACGATCTAAAGAGTTGCTTTTTATAAAATTTAAACTTTCCAATATCAATCGTTCGGGCAGGGTTGAATCACCCTCTTTTTATAATTCAATATACAATATAGAATTATAACTCCGGATAAAAATGCCCAGGCAAGGGGTATATTTGATGAGAATCGTGTACATAGGTGTATAGATTAGATAGCCCCTTCAGTTTCCGAAATTTAGTAATGCACAAGTTAAAAAGGCTTAAAAATACCTATTTTACATAATTAATAGGTATACTACTTATATGAAATAGTAAAACCTTATTTTCTTATCATTAATAATAAAGACCATTAAAGTAAAAAAAAAAAAAAAAACTTGTCAATCAAAACCATTTATAAAAATGTATTTCTCTCTAACTTATTATTAATAAATAAATACAAACTTTTACCCACTTTACTAGAATCATAATGTTTCTTTACTTCCTTTGTACCAATGAACAATAAATATAGTATTAGTGCCTAAGCTTCCACGGTTGATGTCATCATGGATTCAAGGTTTGCCGTTCGTGACTGCGTTATGTTGGATGAATTTTCCGTACTTATTGGATTTTAAAAATCCAGCACTTATATGAACTTAATATATATCTTTAAATGAATATTCACGTATTTGTAGTGGCATAGAACATAAATCACATCAACTAATTAATTAGTGAATATATATTAGACATTGTTAGTGAAGTCCGCTAGTAGACTATTAAGTGAATAATGATTTACGTTTTAATTCTTAATGGGTGGCCTGGTTAAATTTAAACAGTAAAGAGCTTTGCCGTCCATACTACAGCTATAAATCTAGACCAACTACCAAATAAACCATGTCTAGACCCCAGCAGCTTTTTAATTGCAACAATGAATAATACACTCGAGTAATAATGTTTTAGTTCTCAAACAATGCCACTATTACACTGGGACAAATCTCTTCACATAATCAATATTCGAGTCAAAAATAAACTTTTTTATCTAATCCAGCGTCTAAAACAAATAATTTAACAACATAATAATAATAAAAATATTAATGAACTCAAGGAAATTGAACTGACTGAGCAAAAATCTGATAGAAAATAAACTCCAATTAGTTTCTAAATGATTCTATAAATTTTCCAACTTCTTTTTATAAATAATTCAATGTAATTAATTTTTATGTTTTTTTACGGAATCTGTTAGCCCCCAGATTAGATTATGTTTAAAGTATTACCTCTTTACTTAAAATTCTACTTTAATTGAATTGATTTGCTATTGTCACTTTCGACTCACCTCTACTCTCCACCCCGGAGACTTTCTGTACTTTTATTCATACTCTGTTTAACCGAGGTACCTCCAGTCCTCCATGCCAATTCAGTGGTCCGCTTAGAACCTATGCTGAAGCACTTAAGCTTTCGGTCCTTAGTTTACCGTTGTAGAGGTACAATGACCATAGCCGACTTCGTGTCATTGTTACCACCTCGCCATATATTCTGTCTCGCCACCCCTAGCCAAGGTAACTTCCAGCCTAGATGTTAGACTCATTACGTTGACGAAGTTACCACGCTGCAGCGACCTAACCTCACACCAGTAAAGGACCACAATTTTCGACCTTCACTTAAACTACCTTGCATCACTTTATCACCATCATCCACCCGATTACCAAACAGTGCTAAGCATTAATTATACTTTACACCTATTGCATTAATTATTAATTTTACCAACCTAATACACACCAATTGCCAGCCGGCTTCTATTTATTTACTCAATAATTATCTTACTAGCATTACTAATGATATAAAGCTCAAGAACCAGCATCCCACCAGAGTAAAGAATCCAGTTATACACACTTTATACTTTAGTGGACCCTAATCAATTTATCAAATAAATTTACATTTAAAAAAAAATCTACAAAGTATAAAGTTTTGTTATAAGTTCTTGTTTTATTTTGCTGATTCTCGTAAACCTCCATTTTTATGTCCGGAATTATATATATGATAGACATAAGGGGAACCACGGCTGTGTGCCGATTTGCTAGGGTGTTAATGTAAATTATAATTATGTAAGGTAATTGTTAAAAAAAAAAAAAAAAAAAAATGGTTATTATTATTAATTTTATTATTATTATATATGATTAGAATATTTCCGACTTGGAAATTTTAAGAAATCTTATTTTTAAGAAGCCTTTTTGCTTGGATAACATGCTAAGCGATTAAATGAATTTTCTAAAAGTTTTGTTTCGAACGTCTTTATAAAAACGAATCAGGACTAAAATACATCATTCATCCGTTATAAATGTGTATAAATGGACAATACCACGCATTCGTCAAACACAGTATCTCTAGAGCAACCCAGCCTAAAAAGAGCAGAAATTATCCTCCATATACTAAACAAGAAATATTTTAATCCAACATCTTGATTCAAGAAAGGCAGTGTTACAGAATTCAACATGACGATACACATAGATATATCCAGAAAATTTGGAAGATAGTTTCCTTTAATGACAAACAATAGTTAATGAGTTTTCTAATCAATCATTTTGATTCAAGATGGCGGCCATTAACGTATTTGATCCCATTCCCCTCACTAACATTAATTTTCAACCCCTAAAATGGCTGGATCCCTATATCTGATATTTACGATATCCTGGACAATAAATTCCATAAATAGTTTTCCAATCACCCTAACCCTTTTGTATACTTGTAATCATTGTTATTAGGATTAAAATTTAGTAATTCTCAATACTTGAAGAAGCAGCCACAGGGGTAAGCTTGCTATGAGAATGAATAATTCACATTCGAATTCACCATTATTTCTAGGGAAATGTAACAAATTCATTGTATGCCCAATCTGGTATAAGCATAATATACTGTACAACTAATTTAGCTTCTTCTTAATACATACAGTTATGAAAATTGCTTAGTACATTTGAATCTCTTCTTAAATATTCATGTTCATGCAACACATCAGTAATATTACCTTATAATATTGCAGATAAATTATGTAAGCTGACTAGGAGATAGATTACCATCATCTCAAATTCACTAAAAATAACCAACTTAATATACAAAGCAAAATCTCAGGGAATTTCAGGAACAATATACGCTCTAGAAAAGCGGTAAAACACCCAGTTCTTCCCACACCTCTGAAGATGCTTCCAGTAGTGGAAACAAACCAAAGGACTTCAAATCTTTCGTGACACGGATTTAACCAAAAAAACAAAAAAACATTAGGACGAGATAAACCACGGAAGCAAATGCAACGAATTTATATGCAAATCAAATAATATATGTATGCAACTCTTTTTTTTATCTTTAAACTAATAAGTTTAATCAAACCGTTCTAAACTGTCATCTTTGATCCTTTTTTGTATCAATTAATTAAGTTTAATTAAGTAAAAGAAAGCATCACCTCGAAGGACCTAAACTAATATTTTGGAAATAAAAGAACGAATTTTAGGGATAAACATGTGAATCAACAGAGCTTTCACTGAGAGATTCTGAGAATTATCTGTGATCTTAAAAAAATAAAACAACTTTTCTAGAAATATGGTTGGAAATAATAGTCCGACTTTCAGGGTAAACATGTGAATCATCAGTTATCTTCACATCATTTTTTTTTAAGAAAATATTTTTCAAGTCTAGAAATAAAAAAAAAATAAATAAAACACAAAATAGAAAATAGAAAAGAATACGACAAATATAAGAAAGTATAATTTAATAAACATAGAAGAAAGGGGACTTTTTCTTTTACAGCATTGCTTTAGTTCTAACAAAAACTGGACACAAAAATAATATTTCGAAACTTCATAAAGTTAGGAAAGAAAAGAAAAAAATATTGTAAGACATTTTTATAAAACTTTTGTTACAGAAAAAATAGTTATATTTTTATTCTTTACACAAAAGCGAAACAAAGAATAATAAAAGAAAAAAGGGAAGCAATATTCAGCATAAAAGACTAGTTGAATTATGATAGTAGTTTTATTATTCGTTAAAAGAAGAATAAAAATAATTAATGACAAATTTAAATTTTGTTTTGTTCCGATAATTGCTTTAAAAATGTAATTAATTTGGGAGACAAGAATAACATTTACTCTCATGAATTTCACGAGAAAATTCAATCATGACTAATATCATGAGATAAAAAGTTCATAAAAAGTATTTTTAGTAAATCATTTTTGAAACATATCATTTACATAAATATATTAGAAAAAAAAATATGTATAACTTTGTATCGCACATACTTTCCTCGCGCCCTAATTATGTGTTGCTGTTACGACCCTTTATTGTATAATTTATTTAATATTTGACCCTTTTTATAGAAAAAAAAACTGTCCAAATTGTATGTTTTTATGTAAGAAAGCATTAATTTCGCAATATTTATTGAGCGAATACTCTTGAAAACAGTGGACTACTTTCGACAAACCATCAAAAAAATTTTAAAGTTCGCAAGTTTATCGCCAATAAAGTTAAACGTGCACACCACTTAATATTATACAGGCCGGCTTTGGTTTTCTAAAAATTATGATCAATGTACCTACAGACAAATCTTTAGTTGCATACACCTACATAAATAAACCATTCACAGGCAAAAGGGCACGAGGAAGCTGTGTTGTACACTCGTCGGAAGACAATTATATTTAAGATTTTTAATTTTATTTGATCTAAATAATTTGACTCAATCAATATCCAGTTAAAATCTGATTTCTAAAACTTTAAATTAATTATGGAAACTAATAAACTGTAAATTAATAGAATAACACCTTTATAATTGTATTTTCTTTGGATAGCGTTTTTCGCGTAAAAACAATTAATGGGAATTAAAAAAGTAAACCCGAATCAGAAAAAGGTTAAAGAAACTTTAGGGAAAGAAAATTTGTCGGAAAATAAAAGTTTACCCAACATCTAATTAACCTGCCATTTTTAAAACATTTCTTTTTTTCACACTAAAATAAACATAACCAGCTAATCTGCTGAAAAGAAATTAGTAGAAATGTTATTAAAAATTAACTAAGTTCAAGCTCCATTATTATCATGTAACACGTCTATAAAAACATTTTATGCGAATCATTAAATAAATTACACAGTGTAAAAATACATATAGATCTCAAACTGCACTAAAGATTGGATTAATCTGTATTTATGTTATAACTACATATTTTATTTGTAAAGATAAGTATATTTAATGATCTTACAGACATAAAAAGTTTTATTCTTGTTTCTTCAATAATACAAAACATTATTTGCCCCTAAAATCATTTACATAAGAATAACTTAAGTGGCAATATCTCATAATTATTTTTATATAATTCGTAATTACATTTACTTGAATTTATATCTTATTCTAAAATTTACAGTAGCTTTATCACTTGTACTTAAAAAGTAAACAGAATAATAAAACCAAAATCTTTTAGATTCAAAACAGCTGAAATAAAAGAGGGCTATGATGTATACCTCGACCGGTTTCGGCTATTCCTCCTTTGATTTATCTCATTTTCTACAGATAAACTGATGCTTATTGCATAACATTAAAAGTGCAAGTTAAGCTGGCTCCACACTCTCGGCGAGACCTATCGCCGAGTATATACGAGTACAAGAGGTACCCTCCACATTCTCGGTTGAATGAAGACGAGACACCACCCACCGAGATCCCTTTGACTCAGGTCTGAAATACCGACTCCGAGGGGAGATGTGGCGAGGCCAGGCGAGAGCACCCGAGGCAAGGCGAGCTCATCCTCCACACACTCGTGTTCACCGACCCTCGTGTATCGTGTAGTCTCGCCGAGAGTGTGGAGCCGGCTTCTAATGCTGTAGAGTGTAGAGGGCTGCAATAGAACAGCCGAAACCGGTCAATTGCTATAAATACAACCATTGTGTGTGAGAATACGTTGTTTGGTGATTGAACCACACCTCTACAACGATGAGTCCTTGTCACACATAAGAGAAAAATACAGTCAGGCATTTAAAAAAAAGAAGTGAAATTGGGTTCTTTATGTGATTTCTCTTTTCATTGGGAGAGGGGGGGGGGGGGGGTTGGACATTTTAAGATTTATTTTTTATCAAACCCCTATGTCATCTTATTAAGGGAGACCATTTAACGTTTTGGTATGACAGACGGATGAACAGAATTGAGAGATCACAAGGGCATTTGTTGGAACCTTTCTACGACTTTTAAGACATAAACCTAGATCTCTCTACGACATAAAGAACAGATAAAGAACAAAAAATAATAAATATAAAATTTGAACAAAGGGTACTGAGTGGAAATTGCATTGAAAGTATAAGAAGATTCAAAGAAGCTATACAGATCAAGTAGCAAAGGCCATGGACGATAGATCAAAGAAAGGATGACTAACTCCTTGTCTGTAAGATAAGAAGAAAAGGTCTATTTGACCTCTTAGGGTTATGGAAATATGATATCGTGGAACAAGTAGGAGTGCCACTGAACAGGTTTAGATAAAGGGAATTGAAAATTCTTTATGGAAGGCCCAGAAAAGGACACACCATTATGACAATTTTTCATTTTATGCTGGCTCTCATACGACTTTGTATTATTATATAATCATTATGGTACTACAATCATTTAAAATAAAAATAAAAAAAACATTCTCATAAAAAAACAAGTAAGGCGCGCTTCACGCGTAATAAGTAAAATAAGTACCTGAGGAGATAATTGCCTTAATAAAATTATTAAGTTAAAATTTTAATAGTTGCATATTCTTTTTCTACACTTCAAGACCTTTAAATTGTCCATGGGGACTAAAAACTTTTTTAGTTGTTCACCATCTTGGAATATTAAGTGTGAAATATCCAAAAAGTGTACAGTTGTCACAAATGCCGAGATGCACCTGTGTTTATATTTCTAGCTATAGTAGTTTATGAATTGAAACATGCCAACGGACAGAGGCAAACGGACAGAAAGACAGACAGAGCCATTATATAAGGTTTCTTTTCGTACTTCGTACAGAAACCTAATAACCTGCGCATATTAACCTGCATATCACGGCAGCATACATAAACGTTATTGTCCGATGAAGCTAAAATTGAATAAATTCATACTTGGCAAACGTAATTCATCTGTCGGTGGCTTTCATTCCATTCGTGTCAATGTTATAGTGGAAACTTTCTAGGATCCAACTATATGTTTAACTGTGTGGCAATTTTACAACAAACAGTATAGTCCACAGGCCACCATAAGAAGTGAGTCGCTGATTGATAAAGTTTTCTTACCTTATGGAATCGCTTATTTATGCCTTGTCCACTGTTGAATTGGGTATATGGCAACTGGGCGCTGGGCCATTTCTTTTTTGTTGACATACCAAACTTGCCCTTCTGCGGGAACATTGAAAAGAGATAGATAAAGTTTTGATTTTCACAGGATCGTTTAGTTAAATTATTTAAAAAACAGTGGTAAAGGTGGCCACCGATAAGAGTGGGCCGTTTGGGGTGTCCACCGCCCAAACATATCGCTTTGCGGGGACGTTGAAAAGAAAACGGCCCACTCTTATCGGTGGCCACCTTTACCACTGTTTTTTAAATAATTTAATTAAACGATCCTGTGAAAATCAAAACTTTATTTATCTCTTTTCAATGTTCCCGCAGAAGGGCAAGTTTGGCATGTCAACAAAAAAGAAATGGCCCAGCGCCCAGTTGCCATATACCCAATTCATCGGTGGACAAGGCATAAATAAGCGATTCCATAAGGTAAGAAAACTTTATCAATCAGCGACTCACTTCTTATGGTGGCCTGTGGACTAGTATACAATATTTACTTCTCTTTTTACATAGTGCAGCAATTCGGTAAGATCCCGGGTACCAAGAGGGTTTTGGAGATTACATGGACAATAAACGTAGTTGATTATATTACATTTTTTTTAAACATACAAGTAATTATAATATACTTACAAAAATAGACCAAATTTTGTTAACATATAATAATTATTTATTTCTCAAATTAAAATATTTAACTTAACAGAAAAAAATAAAAAGGAATAAGATTGATAACCGTTAAGTTTAAATAAAGTATAATTATTATTATTAACTTTTATTATCTATTTATCTATTTATTTATCTTATCAAATTATTTCTTTAATTTTGCTTCCGAGCTTACCGAAGGTAACGGAAGAATTGTGTTCACTTTTGAGAACGAAAAACTTTTATGTCTTCGATTTTAAAAATTCCAAGACAGAAATTCGTTTCAGACATCAGGGAACATTTTTGGTCTCGTGTCTGTCGGTCTGTGGTATGAATTTTAGTTTAGAGGATTCAAATCAACTAATATAACAATGTTTACTGATTTGTGGGTTTCTTGATAAATCGTAGATATTGATTTACTAATTTTTTGTTTTAAACAAATAGCCCTTTATAAGATAAAATTATGTAAGAAAAAACAATATTTGAATAAGAAAGTCGGTGTTGGCTCTTAAAACAATAAGTGTAAAAAACTTTAGATCTTCCATTAAAGTTTAAACCTTTTAGCTTTACCACGGCTAATAAGCTTTTTGCGGTTCAAACCAAATTTAATAAACAGTTTAAAACTCCTGGAGAAAAATATAACTTAAAATGCTTTCTAAAACTCAACAAAAGTTATATTTGTTTTTTGTTTCTTCAAAAATAAAAAATAAAATAATAGAGAGTGCTACACAAAAGAGGGGAAAATATTCCCTCCCTACGTCTATGTTTCCTATGTGCCCAGCAGTAAAAATATTACTCGACACATAAAAATAAAATGTTAATTTAAAAAAATGATACAAAAGCTTAATTCTCTATTGATAGTAAACATTTGACATTCAAAATTTAAAGATTTTTTTTTTTTTATAAATAAAATTATATTTCTATTAAACTTCGCAAGCTACTTTAAACTATAAACCTTAAAAGCAGCTTTTACCTTTAATAATACTATTATGGATTAGTGTCTCTTCAAATTACGTATACACGCCCCCACGCTCTATCCGGCGCTCATGCAAGGCAATTAGTGGCTGTGTATCCTATTACCACGTAGGCCGATGAAGAAAGAACATCATTCATTCCTTTATTAAGAAAAAATACCCAGCGACTAGCAGTTTGAAAGCTATTTATTACATGCAAATATATACACTTATGCTTTTTAATACATTTATTCCTCCATTTCATTATTAGGCACGATAAATAATCAATAAAAAAATAGACTGCAAATTAGTGGCACATAGCTTCACATATATAAAAAGTATCAATGTAGCAACATTTAAAGAGCGCAGACGGTTAAAATTAATCCGAGGCTATCCGCTGGCTACTTTCAACAAACTAATTTCATAACAATCAGATGAGTACAGTCAGGTGGGGTATGAAGATGTAAGTGTAAATAAATGTGTGTTTGTGCGCATGTGGAAGAGAAACAAATGGGCGCAGAAAGTTCAAACTTATATGGGACTAACAATGAGCTAATTATGCCCTACCATTCAAATTTCAAAAACCATCAAAAACTTATTTAAATAAGACGAGTAGTTTTTAATATATGGTGGTAATCTTTGAGAGTAAAGATAAACGAACAAAGAAACGGGGTTTCATTTTCATTTGCGGCTGCAGGAACTACTTAAATAAAGCGGTAAAAGCTTTTCTAACATACTGTCCGTCAAAGGACGGTAGAGAGGAGCAAGTCGTCTGAATCTACTATTCATACTTCTGTGATAGTGCTAACAGGGGAACCGAACTGGACCCTAAAAATCCCAAAATCATTAAATAATATACTACTCACTGGATTTCACGAACTTTTAAAGAAAATAACATACATTCTACCTGGATGTGTTCATTTGTATACTATTAAGATTGATATATATTTATGGTGATGTAGAATTTCCAAGTTTTCTGTTCTTGAGATGATGGCAATTATACAAATTAGTTTAATAACATTATTAGATATATTAGTCAAAACATCATCCGCTCTAAACTTCTGTTAGTATACCACATGTTCCGACTGACCCAATTCACCCTAAATTCATCCCTACCACGCTTCTTTTAATCTGCATCTAAATATTTATCAAGGAGTTGTTTTAACTTTCTCACTTAATCCCTACCACGCTTCTATTCATCTGCTTCTAAATATCAAGCAAGTGTCCCAACTTTTACCACCTCATCCTTACCACCTTTCATTGCTTCTAAGTATTAAGGTATTTCTATTTACTTCTTTCGCTGATTTAATACTATTCAACTGTACCACACAACCACAAAATGCCCTTACTGTGCACTATGGTGTTTTAAAATAAGCCAGTTCCTTCCTACGCTATCACCACCAAAAAAAAAAACTTAATAAGTTAAGAGAAAAGCATATTTCTTTGGTTTTTATTACTGGCGCTCTATACAACCGGATGTACTCGGATGATCGCCTTTTTACCGCCCTCGGTTTGATATTTTTTACTTCTCACTATATGTTTTAAGACAATTTATAACTTCCCTAGAACTACGAATTCAGATAAATGTTGTTAATAATGTTGGTGATTAGACTCGGATGAGGGCAGAGGTTGTGCCACTAAAATAATTTTAAATTATTTATCTTCAGTTTGATGAAAAGTGTATAGATATCCGGTTAAAGTTATTTATAATATTTGTATATCTCTCATCTTACCATAAGAAGGTAAAAAATGTAAAATTATTTCCACATACATATTTCACAAAGTCTCCAACTTAATGTTACTCTCTACCATGCATCTATCTAAACAGAGATATAATGTTTATATTTCGCATCAATCGTAGATACAAATAATCATAATTAGAGACATTTATACCTCACCACCCACCCAAAAATATTAAAATTAATTTCTAAATTTTAGATCTACTAAAACAAAGTTTTAGCGACATTACTCATTTTAGTGCTGAATGAGAATAGAAGCATATTTAAGCACATAGTAAAAAGAAGTTATGGACAGTGTGCGAGCTACGTGTAAATAATGTGTGGAGTCGAAACATGGAGTCTAAAGATAGACATTGTAAGGAAACTTCCAAGCATAATAGCTTAAATAGATTATGAAAAGGAACATACTAAAAGTAAAAGATAAAATGAAGAAAAATTGCTTTAGACAGTGCACAAGGTAATTTAAAGCAAAGCATTGGCAAGTATGGGAATAATAAATATTAGGTTCCAAAAACTCAAGAGTTGAAAAAAGCTCGTTAAATTTAGTACCTTCAAGAAAACAAAACTAAACAAATAACAAAATTTTCTCAATGTTCTTCTTTTGGTTAAATTTAACTTACAGTCGAATTTTGCTTTATATTAATAAAGCTGCAACGGAAAATAAATAGTAATACTCTTCATAGGTTTCTTGACTTCATTTTTTAAAAGTTTGAAAATACTTTTATAAACTTATTAAAACGAAAACTTCTTTATAAAAGCTATCTCAAGAGGTTACGATTGAAGAAAAAAAGTTGAGATGGACCGAAGACGAATACCCTAAAAATAATGCTAATGAAATATGATACAAACCATTAAATGGAGAATAAATATCAAAATTAATTTGTTAAAATATTATAATTTTTATTATTTTTTTTTATAAATACTCTACTATGAAGTTGCCAACTAAAGGTTTAACGGTATGAATAATGTTTTCTGATTACTACATGGAATTTAACTTAACCCCCCCCCCCCCCCCCCGGGAAAACGGCTTATGTTGTTAGATTCCCATTTAAATGGACAACATTTTAGAATTTTTTAATCGAAATCGTCGGAAACGTTGTCGTTGGGGGTAGCACCCCAAATTTGGAGCATAAATTCATTTCTTGATTTCGCCTCGGAGTAAGATTTTTCTGAACATGTATGCCATATTTCGTCAAAATCGACCCAATAGTTTAGGCTCCACGCGTATGCACAAACGACAGACGACAGACAGACATTTTTAAACACCACTTTATTAGACTCTGGGGACCTCAAGACGTGTAAAAAACCTTCAAAATCTCAAAATCGAATTTTCACACCATCGCAATACTTTCTCTTTATATGAGAAAGTATACACCATACATTTCTTATTACAGTTCACAGTTTCTATTTAATCATAAAAAATATGAACTGTTGTTTAAAGAACAAGGAAATGAGACACTTCTTCTACTCCAAAAATATTTTATTATTGTTTTCACACTTTTTAACTAAATCTTAAAAAATCTTTTCAAAAGGGTATGTGAGGACAGCTCAAAAACGTTGAATGTTATTATATATATCCAAGGATTATATAGAGTGGTGGGTTAATGTTGAATTATACAGTTGCTTTGGAGAGATAGTTAATTATGTGGATCTAGAGCGTGTAGGGCCCAAGTGAATAATGAATATACAGCCACCTCCCTTACTAGAACATTTCAATGCATAATAGAACACAGCACTCGCGGTAATTCCCACACAAGTGCGTGAACCTCAGACCCCTAGCGCCAGGTATGTATGAAATAATTTAAGCAGATGAGAATCCTAAAGCAGGAAATCGTGCTAACTGTGGCCAAAGTAGACTCGGTAAAGTGTCTTGGTATTTTATACTAAATCGGATAAAACCAAATTCTATTGTCAACAATTATAGCCAAACAGGATCTATATGAATCTATATTTATGATCAAGATCATTGAAAACATGTATGTACTTAAGGTAACTTGCATTAAAATGGCGCAATTAGCGATTGTTGACACGTATTAATTTTATGAAGAACTTTAAAAACGAATATTGTCAAGAATAATATGTAATAACAAAAATAAGTAGAAGCGCGGTGTTATTAACAAATTTCAAAGATAATATTAAATTATAACTTATATATTTACATTAATCAATCCTTTAAGTTTCCAATTTGGGAAAACGAGTATTCATTACACTCCAATAACATCACGTTTGCATCTGTTGTAATCTAAAAAAAAAAAAAAAAAAAAATAGACTGCCAATTAGTGTGGCACATAGCATCCTCGCATCCTATCATGTACTTTATTGTTATATTGTATATTATGTAAAAACTATTAATCATTTTTAGCGATCTTTAACACTTCATAGCGGTGTCGCTGTTGGTTTTACTAAAATAATGTATTTTTTTAAAAAAATGTTTGTCTCATTGAAGATGAAGTTTGATTTGTTTCCCGACCTAAAATTCCAATTTAAAATTTGAAGTTCACGTTTACGCGAGGGTTGCGCGTGAACGCTTGGACGGATAACGTTGTCCAACGAACTCGTCCTGTGCATTGGTAAAATGAACATGTCTACCAAATTTCATCAAAATCGGTTGATATTTACTCAAGTTATCGTCGCACGTTTCAGGATTCGCGGACACACAGACAGACAGACACGGAAACAAAAATGTTCCCTGATGTTTGAAACGGATTTCTGTCTTGGAATTTTTAAAATCGGAGACATAAAACTTTTTCGTTCTCAAAAGTGAATACAATGCTTCCGTTACCTTTGGTAAGTTCGGAAGCAAAATAGGTTTTATTGCTTACATTATACATGAATAACGTTTAACAGTATAAATTATTTATTATAAATAGAAAAAAAGTGTGAAAAACAATTTCTAAAAACCATGAAAAGAAAAAAGGGCATCTTAAGTAAAGGGAAGACCCTTGTAAGCATTATATTAAATACAAATGAAAAACCCTTCCTCTACATACAGTGCTCCAAAAAAAGGGTCCGCTTTAGACCTTTCTGCCACAACTCTGGAACCTCGTCGGATGGCTCTTGGACTGAAAATCCTCTGTACGCTATAAGAGCTTTAGATCTATTTAAATATACATGTCGTTCCGGCCTCACTACCCTAAATGTACCGAGAGGAGAGATTCCACAAGCAAATAAACACCAGACTTTCTCGGCATGCCACGGTCCTCTGAAAAACCTTCGGAATCTTCTATACACTAGCAGAAACTCTTAAATGATTTATTTCACTCTCTTGTCCCTTTTCGCTACTTAACAAAATATAAAAAAAAACTCCCTTACAGTGAAAAACCTAACACTAAACTGTCTTACTGTTCTCTAAAAAACAAATGCTCTCTTCTCACGTTGATAAAAAAATCAAGAGTTAAAAATAAAGCAAAACTATTTTTTTCAGATACGATTTATTCCTCTTTACCTATAAAATATACTCATGAATTAAATTACACTCCGCTACACTTAAGAAGAATGTAGAAAAATATTTAAACTTATTTTGCCTTTCGTCCATTTTGTGTTCCTACTTTCTACTAGGAATACAAAAAGAAACGTTTCTACGTAAAGGTACTAACAAAGCAGAATTATGCAGCATCTTTAACGATCACAATGCATAGCATAACTCAGTTTTTAAGAAATTAATCCTGTTATTGTTGGTTTTTGGACGGGTTTCAGTGTAAAACATTTTAAAGCTCTTTATTCGTATTGAATGTTGAAATTTAAAGTAAATTATATTTAACGATAAGTAAAAGATATCGAATGCTAGGTTAAAGATATTACATGTCCAATAAAGAATTAAGAAAAAGTTGAAAAGTATACACATAATATGACAAGAAAAGTTGAAACATTTTTTACTGTTTGACTAAAACTATTTTTGACCAGACTAATTAATTTCATATTTTAACAATATGCGTGCAATAATGTATAGGTGTGCAGTTTGAGTAATTTGGGTGAATATTTAAGGGAAGAGGGTTAGATAGTTATAAGTGGTTAGCCCTCTGACCCTTGTTGACTGTTAGCAGTGTGTGTGGAGGGGCTAGGGTCATTATCAGGAGGCCTTATCTTTAGGGAGCTTCACCTGTTCAACAGGTCTTAGGCACTACCCTAACTTAACTTCTTGCCCTGGGGACACCAGACTCCTTTCAACAACTTCTACGCCTTTTTTGATAGAATCTACTCAACAATTTCCATGTCCTTAAAACTTTTAACAAATAAATAATTGTTGAAAATAGACTTTTCAATATTATAATAATATACATATAGATATTGACATTTTTTTCAGATACTTCAGCAGTTTAATGAAAAAATAAAGTTGATATAATTGGCATGGCTTCTTCCGTCATAATCGAATTTTCAAAAACTGTATTGTATCATGGCGAATCTTTCGCTAGATGCATATAAAGTAAAAAAAAAAAAAACACCGAACATAAAACGGGTGGTCAAATATATTTTGCCATAAAATCTCACAAATTTCTGGAAATTTAATTAAAGTTGGCGGTATCGAAAAATCCCTTCTCCATAGATGTCTGCCTCATAAGAGGAAGTAGATGCTAATTTAGGCTAACCTAGATCCTGATGTTTCAAAGCGTCTAACGAAAGGGAGAGAGAGAGTGGTATCTAGCCCGTGCCCGTATCATATAATTACCAATTTATTTTAATATGCACTTAAATTCGTTAGATAAAATAAAATGTAGGAAAAAAGGTAATATACCTATCAGAAACTATTTTTTTCAATTTTTTATAGTGATATAAAATGGAATTGTAAAACAAATGTCTATGCAATTTAAAACTATCTATTGAAATAGGTTATATCCGATCAGAGACAAATGTAGCGAAATCCCCAGAGTACAAGCACTACGGAATTCGGAATGAATAATTCCAACAGCAGGGGTTTTATAGATGCACCGGGGCAGCACAGTGTAACCGGATTTATACCATGTTACATCTCTTGTATTCTACCAGACTACCAGACTCAGACTTTGCACAAAATAATAAAAATGCTAAATAAATCCTATTTATCCTTTCTTCCTACGCAGTTTGGAGCTAAAAAAGAAAGACGATATCGCCCTCTAAAAGAATTACTTTAAAAATAAAGATAATTTTATTCAGGGATATTTAAAGATTGTTCTAATACACAGAGGTATTACATTTTTTTGCAATCTCAAAAAAAGTCTAGTCACAAATCTATTAATCTTTTCTTTTAATGCATTTAATTAAAAGGAAGTTTTCATTCTAAAAGAATTTATTTTGATAACAAAAGCCAAATACAGCTAACTAACTCATTCATATGCTGTTAAAGCTCACCGCTGAAGCTAGAATCACTAGATTTGGCGTGGGATTTACCTGTTATTGTCCTCGCTATGAAATGCCATAATAACAGTCAGCTTGAATAGCAATAGCTATTATTTATGTGCCACATTCTACTGCCACTAATGCATAAAACTCGCTAAATCAGTAAAACATGCTAACTTTAAACTAGCCAAAACATGCTAACTTTAAACTAGGCAAAACATTCCCTCTGAATAAGTAGACGGTTGGAAAAAACAAATGTTTGACTGAAGACGATGAGAAGAGATGACTTATTGATGAAATAAGAATTTTAAAATGAGTGGAAATTCATCCCAAAAATTTAGAATAAATTCTATTTTTAAAGACAAAATGAGAAATAGAGATATATGGGGCGTAACCCCAGATCGTGTTAGATATCCTGTTACAAGGTGCATGTTTAAGCTTCCTGTTACTTTTTTAAGCTACTATTATTAAGCTGCTTATTACTTCTTTTACAATGATGTCAATGACTGTTTGTAATTACAAAGTAGGCTCTTAAATACTTTATTAGAACTTTGTTACAAACACAAAAAAGTTACTGCTCCAAAGAAGAACAATCCTCATATACTACTTAGTACTGAACCCTCTTTGTTTCGTAAAATAATGAAATTTTAAAGGGTCATTTGCTAAGCATATCATGGTAATAAAGTAGTAGCATCTAAAAACCTTTAACCCTTTTACAATTAAATTCTTAATTCTTTGGAGATCGTAACATTTAATTATAACTTTTACTAGTCGTAACTTAGTACCTTAACATGTTTAATATGAGGTCATACATTGCACAAGCTAAACTCTTGTTTAACTAAAGAGAACATTTAGAACAATGTGTGCGATGGTTGATATTTTAACTAAAAAGTTTTTTTCGTTCCTTTTTTTAAAAATGAACTCTTTAATTGAAGTTCTAGGTTAAAATTTGTTTTTTTTTATCATTAGTTTTAAACTATTTAAACTAATTACAAATAAATTGTTAAATACTTTTTTTTCTTCTTTTTCTTTTTCAAAAGTTAATAAATGTAAGGGTGAGTTATCAGTTTACTCATAAGAATATTAAATTAGAGAGATCTAATTGCATTTAGAATAAAAGAGAAATAATGACAATTTGGTTTATAAAATTTAGGTAGACTTAATTATACGTATGTTTGTATTATACTTTTTCCATTCTTCTCTATAATTGTGAACTATTGCGAAGAAAGAGATTTTTTTTAGGAAGCTAGTTCCAATATGACAATTGTAAAGTTTAACTTTTACTCACAAAAAAGTAAAAATAATAATGAAACATCTTATTTTTTTAAAAAAATCAATATCGTTTTTTTAAAAAAATATTTAGGTCTGAAATTGACTAATTATCATCACCAAATTTTATTTAAATAGGTTTATCTGATAAGGATCAGGAGATGATTGATTCCCGTCTCCGGCAAGGGGACTCACGATAGGTATTACCTGGCATCGCAACATAAAAATCGGGTAGGATGTGTTAGCGTATGTCAGTAGCAAGGATTATACAGCTGATGGAGCGACACACTAACCCTATGTCATTTATTACTTATATAGTTTTATAAGCCCTTGGAAAAAATTTCACATCTAAAGATCGTCAGGTATCCACTTGAGCTTTACAGATCGAGACAAGGCATATACGATTCTTTACAAATAAGTAAAGCTGCTGTGAGAATCACATTCTAACTCTAACCTAGGCGTCGATTCTTCATTAATAGGTCTGGTTAGAAGAATATATACAAATAGTAAGGCATGTATTAATAGGTACCTACTTGGCTCACTAATAATCACTCTACTTCGGCGGTAAGTGTATTGTATGAAATTCCTGGAACCTCTAACAAAGGGCTAGTAAAAAGAGCCAAAACAAGGCCTAATTGCTAGGTTAGAACAAGTAGGTAAGGTTTTACTAAAATATCGTTTTTCAGAATAGATCCTTCCTACGATTTTATCTTGAATTGCAAAATAAATCGAGTCTAAGATTCCCGGGACCAAATCCGACAACCCAAGACCAGAAAAAATACAATTGGTTTTAGAATCCTAGCATTATAAATAATAGTATCGATATTTCAAGAAAGATAACTGTACTGTATCTACATTACAAATAATTAAAATAATTCAAGCCTGACAAAAAGTTGATTTAGGAGCCTCACCTGAAACATACAAAACAAAAACAAATATATTAGTAAGTCAACATTTGAAGATCACATTATGCATTTTTTTTTTTTTTTTCTTCCTGTTTCTAAACCAAACAAACAACATTTTGGGGGTCCCGGCCCCATACTCTTTCACTTCGCCAGCGAAAGGAGATTCCTAAAACAAATGCCGCGGCATTCTTAAATTTAGTTTGACTTGTAAGCATTTTATTACTTTTACAAATTATTTTAGTATTAAAAATAAATATAAAATATAAATAAAGTGCGGGGAGCCGGGGACTCTTATATTTATATATATATATATATATATATATATATATATATATATATATATATATATATATATATATATATATCCCAACAATTTAAACTACGGGAGACAGAAACAGAGAAAAATTTGCACTGGCTCCGGGATTTGAACCACGGACCTTCATATTTCCAGTAAATATATATATATATATATATATATATATATATATATATATATATATATATATATATATATATATATATATAACTAAACAAGTGAGGAGAATATATTATAATCTTATAGCACTGTGTATATTATTCAATAATAAGTAATATCATTAAACCAGTAACATTAAAAATGCGATTTAAATGTTCACTACTGATACATTTTAAATTTCATCAGAATACGAGGTAAGAATGTGACCAAAACATATATTAGACTAGATTTTCAAATATATCTTCTCATTTCTCAGATAAATGCTTACTTTATTATTACCCTAAAGTTTTTACGTATTTTATTTTAAAAATAAAATTCAGACACAATGTCATTACTCTTTTAAATTGTTTAAACCATTGCATAGATAAATTGTAATAGAAAAACGAGGGCTGGTGTAATTTATCATACATAACTTTAGTAAGAGGAAGATAGAATAGAATGTAATAATAACAAATAAAATGCGCAGAGATGCATTATTATTTAACACTTATAAAAAAAAGAAATAAAATAAAGATAGAGAATGCAGCTAAATTGAGCTAGATGTCATTAGTCTAAATATTTCTTATTTTTATTTTCTAAAATGGAAACATAAAGACAAATCGTACCAACATAAAATACATTTCAAAAATAAAATACTTGTGGCTGAGAAAAATTAATTGTAAATTTTATTATTTACCCAGCGGAGCGAAATCTCTGTTTTAACTCGACACTTAACCGTTTGGAATTTCGTCTGTCAGTCTGAAAATTTATTTCTTACGCAGTCACGACCAAACAGGAAGAAATTTTCTTGAAATTTGGCATGGATATTTTTGAAATCATTAAAATCTATGAATATAATTTATTTTTTATCTTGAAATTTGGGATGGATGTTCCTTTAAGTAATTAAATCGATAATTACCTATATATTAGTTAAGTTACGCAATTAGTTACACTATCTGCCTTTATATTTTAATATTAAAAATGATTAAACAAGAGTGGATCTGCAAAGCTGAGCGGTATTATATTCACCTCAAATTCATTTATAATCGGTTGATAAGTTTAAGATGCCAAGGAAAACACAGTCCGATATTAACTGTTTAAATATATATTTTATAAAATATATATATAGTTTTAAAATATATTTTTGGGCTTTGGGGACCTTAAAACGTGGTAAATCTGGGGAAAAAATGAGAAAAATTGTTGTAGGAAATTTTTGGTTAGAAAAACTAATTCCATTAAGTGTTCTTAATCTGTGATATATTAAAGCCATAGAAAATTTTCAGATGAAAATCAAGATGGGGCTGAAATAGTAAAAGCTTTTAGGTATACTTTTATAAAAAAAAAATTAAAACAAGCTTTTATTCGCATTCTTCTCAGCAAACCCTTTCATTTGATACCCACATCATGGTCGTGCTAAAAAATACTCTGCCAATTAGTGTGGCACATAGCTTCCTCACTCTAGTACGCAAAGAAAAGATAATAATATAGAAGAAAATAAAAATACCTTGATAAATTAGTCTATAATTTGAACATTTTCCGTAGAAACAAAGCCTCCAACATGCGCCAAATGTTGGCGCACATATAATAAATTTAATAAACAAATAACACAGCAACCAAATCGTAGAAACCGCTATATAAACAGTTTTTATTTTTTCAATTTTACCTCCCTCAAAACTATAAATAACACAAAATAGGACGTAACAAAAATGAATCTACTATTCAAGAGCTTTTCAACGATATACATCATATTATAAAAGATTAACTTTGACATTTCTACCCCTATACTTTGAATTAACAAAATTATATTTAAAAAAAAAAAAAAAAAATACTAAAGCGCATTAATTTAACTAAGAAATAAATATAAATAAAAAAACGAATAACAAAAAAATATTATTTTTACCCTTATTAATATTATAAATTGGTACAAAAGTACGTGTAAAAAATGTGTAGAAAATAAACAAATAAAATAGCTTTAATGTACATATCAAGGTCTTTCAAATGATATACGACACAATATTAAAACCAAAAAAAGTGGTCACGTGACACGGCACACGGGAAAAAGTTTACTCTCATGTTCTCAGCAAATAAGATAAACTTATGAAATAAAATATATTCAATTTAATGAGCATTAGTGTGAGATTCAAGCGCCTCAATCAGAAATAAAATAAGTCAACAATTTTAGAAACTATGGCAATTCAAAGACAAAAATGGAAAAAAATACCAAAATTATCACCATCTAATAAACAACCGATGATGATACGACAAAAAGTCATTGGACCAAACTTCTAGATCTTTTAAAATCAGTTACCGTTGGTGCTATCCGTTTTCTAATACGACTTACCGTTCAGCCGCAATCATCCCCCAAAACAGCTTAAAAATCAAGTTGGCAATTTTTATTTTTTTAAGGGGGGAAGGAGGGGGAAAATGAAATTTTTATAATTTTTTTGGTTCACAATATGGACGTTGCGCGTCGAGTGGCGCAAACAGCAAGTCTCTAGCTCTTCTGGAAGTGGGTAAACATTAATGTCGGCCAGTGAGTCAGGCTGCCATGCTGCTTTATAATATATAGACATATTAATTTAGCACGATTTAAAGTGCGCAGACGGTTGATATGTATATACAAATTTCATAAAATTCAGATGGTTACTTTCAAAGATATAGCTGTAAATAAATGTATGTTTGTGAGCATGTGGAAGATAAGCAAATAAGCGCAGAAGGTTGAAACTTATATGGGACCAACAATGGGCTAATTATGACGTAATAACTAAATTTAATTAAAATCGGACAATTAGATTTTAAGATATGGCGGTACGCCAAAATTGAGCGACAGACCGACTGACAGACAGAGAGACCGGCAGACAGACACGGAACCAAAAATGATCCCTTGATGTCTGAAACGGATTTCTGTCTTGGATTTTTTTAAATCGGAGACCTAAAATTATTTCGCTCTTCAGAACGATCACATAGCTTCCGTTACCTTCGGTAAGCTCGGAAACAATTAGTCCGCTATCTTGGGCTGTCCGCCATATTGGATTTAGAATGACGTCTCTTAGCTAACTAGGCATTGTCATCCAAACAAAACGTGTATGCAAAATTTCAATTCAATCGGTTGAGGATAACTCCTTTAAAATTTAGTTGCAATATTTGACCTGAACATACATACATATACATACAAACATAGCAAGTTAAATAAAAGCTTGCAAAAAGAGTAAATTTAAAAATTATTTTCCTATCTAATAAAAAGTAAAATGTTTTGGATACTCTATTTATCAGCACCAACTATCTTGGTCAAGCAATAGAATTTAAAACTATGATAAGCTAAATTCACGCCTGACTGCGCGTGGCAAAATTCATGCCTGTACGGACAAAAAGAGAAGCAATATGATACTCAATTAAGGTCAAATATGTAACTAAATAATAACTTCAACTTCCCAACTAAAACTTTATTATTAAACTTATTTAAACAAACGAGTTCGACTGTGAGATCGAACTCCTAATTAATTGTTTGTAACTACTATTGGAAAACTATTATTGAATCACAACTTTTAACTTATATGCCAACTGCCTTCATTTTCCCCTATTCAATACCGTTTGTATAAACCCATTTCAATTCATTTATTAAATTAAAGGAAAACAAGTTCTACTACTATCTGCACCATACTATTTATCACAAAATATAAATATATTATTATGTAAACTTAAATATATAATCTTTGTAAAAAACAAAAAAATAAAATAAAATACTTATCGATCTACTATAAATCGTTGAAGAAATTCTAGTTGTAGAATGACGTCTCTTAGCTAACTAGGCATTGTCATCCAAACAAAACGTGTATGCAAAATTTCAATTCAATCGGTTGAGAATAACTGCTTTAAAATTCAGTTGCAAGATTTGGCCGGAACAAACATACATACATACAAACATTGCAGGTTAAATAAAAAGCGAGTTGTCCATGGTGCGAATGAAATTTACCGAAATAGAAAACGTACTTCAAAAATTAGAACAAATCTTAAGAGGAGGACTTTCCTTATTGTTGGCTATATTTGTTTTAATAAGTGGACAGTGTTTTGAATGGAGTGCATACTTGTTCAGGAAAGCCAATAATGGCTCAAGTGGAACTGTAGTTCAAGCACGTTATAGGTATTCCAGAGCAGCAACTTTAAAACAACTGAATTGTTTCGGCTTACATGCTTCAATAATGGAAGCAGTGGCTGTACAGTACAGACAATTAGGAGATGAAAGCTTAGGATGGAGTCAAATAACACCACTTAAAGCAAACATAATAACAATTGTTCAGAGAGAGATTCACTAGAAGTTGTAACTCCGGAATTCAGAATTACAGACATCTGTATATAGAGAATATTCTCTAAATGCAAGCAAGCAGTTGGTTGGAAGGCTCTCTTGTCCCCAGGGTTGCCGAGTATACTGAAGAGGCTCTTGTATCCATTGAGTAGAGAGATGTATGCAAGGGACAGCGAATCGCTTGAGGACGCACAACTTAACATGGGAGAATTCTACAACATCCCTCCTAGTATATCCTCGCTTCCTCTAGTATATCGACTAACAAGGTTTGAAGTCAACACATAATATATTGAGATAACTTTAACAAAACCTTTAAGCAAATCAGCCAGAGAGAGTGTACAACAGATTTGACTGGCAAGTGTTTATTTGTATGCATTGTTATAGTATTAGGTTTATTTCAAATCTAGGGTGGATAATTGAAAATCGGACTCAATTGAATTAAATAACAAATAATACCTAGATAATTTAGGTTATTATTAGAACCCCACTGTTGAATGTTTAAAATACTATTAGTCAATGATACACAAGGCCAACTGTTCTTTTTCTCTCTTATTTTCAACAAAATGGGTTTACAATACATGGTTAGTTAGTTTGTTCAGTTCCTACAAAATAGCAGAATATTTCATTTAAAAAATAATCCTGCCGCGGGGTTCCGCAAGCCGAGCGAATTTCCATTGGAAATTTGTAGTTCAATGTCGTTTAGTTTAAACTTCCTTTATAACTAATACCATTGTGTGAGTTATTTTAAGTTAAGAAAATACTACACAACATTGAACTACAAATTTCCAATGGAAATTTGTATTTGGGCTCGGCTTGCGGAACCCCGCGGCAGGATTATTTTAAATCTTTGCATCAGGAGGGGTTAATGACGTCATAAAGATCCTCTCAACGAGCTTGATTTTTCGGTCCTAGTTTCATTTTGATACGTCAATTCGTTCTTGAGTTATCGTGCTCACAAGAAATCCGCTAGAAATACATATACCTATATATATATATATATATATATATATATATATATATATATATATATATATATATATATATATATATATATATATATATATATATATATATATATATACACATACACATATATATATATATATATATATATATATATATATATATATATATATATATATATATATATATATATATATATATATATATATATATATATATATATATATAAAGTTTTTTAAAAACCTATTTTTTCGTGATCAGGGACCCAAAATACGTATTTTGACCACAGTCCCGGCTCCAACTCCCGCCATGCCAGTGGCTTCATTAGCGAATTTTTTCCATTGGAAATTCGCTAAAAATGAGTAAAAAGGATGAAGTTATTAATTCCTTTAATTTACAATCCCTTCTTTCAAATATAAATTAAATGATAAGGAAAACTTACAACGAAAAACATAGAGACTTTACGAGACATAGAGTTTTTACGGAACTTTTTTAATAATTAACCTAATAAATAAGAAATTAAAAAAAGACAGACAAAAACATTCGCCACTAAGAGTACTTACGTTTCTGGCACTGTGCTCTAACCACTCAGCTAGGACGGAACAATAGTAATTAATTTCAACTTTCTTAAATAATTACAAAAGCAAAAAAAGAAAATGAAATAAAAAGAAATAAATAAATAAATATGATTAAGAATTAATCTCGTCTAATTGATTTTGCTTTCAAACTATTAATCATGGGTCATTGAAAAGAAATGTTTATTAATATTATACTGCAGAAGCGAAATAGTCATCCAATTAGTGTAGCACATAGATTCATCGCGTCCAATTTTTCGACGAATGGTCACATGAGCATAAAATAATGTGATTTTACTAGGAATAATGTGAGATGGTTTGGGCCAGTTTCCTGTTCGGTTGTTTGGAGGCGGTTTACATTTATTTTTATTCAATATTAACCGTTTTCATACTGTTATAATTATTGTGGGTCATCAGTGATCAACTATCCAAATATCTATAAAGTCGGATGCGCACTTTTAAAGATATAGCTTTTAATGAAAAAAGTTTGTGCGAATGCGTAATGGAAAACAACGGTGGTCTAATTAATAATTATGACTAACAATCTAAATTTTAGTACCCTCACATTTTAAAAATATAGCAACTTAAACAAAATATTAAAAAAAAAAAAAAATGGTAAAAAAAAACTTTAAGGTTAAAACATAATTGTTTTTTCTGAAGACTGTGTGAGACATCTTATGAAAGGGTACGTCGAGCTGATTACAAAAATATATAATTTTTTGGTTATAACTTTGATAAGGCGAACGTGGACGAGTTTGAAGTTTATGTGAATAGTTATACTATATATAGTTATATTATATAACCCTATATATAGTTATATTATATAAGTTATATAATATATAATATTATATACGTTATAATTATATATATATAATAAAGTTATAAATACCCCCCCCCCCCCTTATATCTCGATTAAGTAAAGTGCAAAAATTCCTGAACATTCTTTGTCCAAAAAAGTAAAGATACCACAGTTTTTGGAAATGTTGAAAAAAATTGACAAAATACGGTTTTTATATAATTATGCTCTTTTGGATGTATTTATAAGTTTATAGTCCGGTTCACTGGCAAAAAAGACTATCAGAAGTTTGTTCATGTGTTTTGAGAATATCAGACCCATAGGATTGTTCAAAGTAGGCTTTTTTTTAGCATTTTAAAAAGCTGCATTTATAGGTACTACTTAAACAATACTCTGTTGCCTACGGACCCTCGCTGTGTGCTGACTATAGCACACACTTGACCTGTTTATCTCTGATGTTTTCTGTTTAGAGATTTTTTAATATGGAGACATAGAAATCCGTACTTCAGAATTATCACAATGTTTCCAATACTTTCAGTAAGCTGGGAAGCAAAAAGTTATGATAGGGAGAAGTAAATAAAGATACATGTTTTAGGTTTCCTGTACAAGGCACTATAATACATAGTATCTTTATCTGAGTAAATAACAAAAATATAAAATAAAAATAACTAAAGAAAATTTATTTTTAGAGAAACTTAAGTAGACAAACGTAGAAAAAAAAAACTAAGTTAATTATTTATATTCAGTTATTCATTCAATCATTTTAATATGGCATAAAAAAGTGGGGAAGAAGAATTGAAAACTTTTTAATCTAATACAGCATAAAAGTGAGCATTATATATAAATATATACCATAGAAAAAGTATGTAGATCAATCTTTATTGAATATTTTAAAAGAAGAAGAAAGCTGTAAGTAATATTCTTTTGTAAGTCTTAGAGCTTAAATAAAAAGTTTAGAAAAGGCGATAAAAAAAATTGGAAAGAAAAAAGGTAGGAGACAGGACAGTTTGCAATATTAAAATATCATGGCAGGTTCTCTAGCTTTTTCCAGCCTGTTTAAACATTTAATTTTCATATTTTATTCAACTAAGCCGAGAAAAACCTTGGAGGAACAGTCCCTGACGTCATTAATGGTTAATATGCAGAAAACAAATCTTCTTTGTTTATTGAAACACAAAAACTGAGAAAATATAAACTTCATTCATTTTAATACCTTCATTTAATTTTATATTAATTTTTAAAGATCTGTAACAAATTGTAATACAGCTAGATAATATAAATTATGATTGCTTCCGAGCTTACCGAAGGTAAATAAAGTATTGTGATCGTTTAGAAAAACATTCGTTATATCTCCGAATTCAATATTGTTGGAATAGAAATTCGTTGCAGGCGTTAAACAACATTTTTTATCTCGCGTTTGATCTTGGTCAGTCTGTCTGTCGGACATCATTTTTGTGAAACACCATAACTACTCATTCAATGTTGATGAAATTTGGAGGGTATGTCATAATTAGTCCAGGGCTGGACCCATACATATTAAATTTAAACGTTCTGCGCAAATATTGCTAAGAATAAGTGTGACACAACAAGTTTGTTTAATTAACACCCATATATTTATCTTTGGATGTAACACCATATCTATCAAGGAGGATGCTAGAAAGCTATGAGCCACATAAATCGGCAGACTATTATTTATTACTGATTGTTTTAAGAATCATAATAAGACTTTATAATTGTGATAGCTAGAACTTAACAAAATTAAGTTCTTATAACTGTTTCCTTAACGTTGTAGAAACATCCGATAATATAATAATAACTAATTGTAACAAAACTAGATAATATTTATAATTTACTGTAAAATATACAGGGCCAGTTCTAGGACTTTTTAAGGGGGACAAGCTTGAATCTGCCGCCCCCACCCCACGCTATGTCCCCCCAAACTATTATTGCGAACCATGTAACTCCTAAATTTGCAGTTGGGGGCGCGGCCCCCCCCCCTCCTAGATCCGGCCCTGCAAATATATATACAATATTTAGAGGTAATTGTAAATTAGCTACATCACGTGTATAACTTATTGTAACCACAGCTCACACTGCAATACAACTATATCATATATTATATTTTTCAGTAAAATACAGCTGGTACTACTTAATAATAATTGTATTTTTAGGTGTAATATAAAAATGGATATTATACATAAATATATGTTATAGTATAAATTTATATAACAGATATTATTAATGCTCAGTATAAATCACTATAATACTAAGTACAATGCAGCAATAACAATCGTACTCCTAGACCATATGAATAATTAAGTATGCTATAGCAAGGCAATGTCAATACTAATTGAAGGCATTAGAACTTGAAAGAGAAATAGAACCAACGTTGTTACATTAGCAATTATGTTGGATTGATTTTGTATTTAATGATAAAACCGTTTCTATACAAATGAGCGCATCGGACAACTTATAAAGTTGTTTCATGGGTTTTTCATTAAAAATGATAATAAAGTAAAGCTAGAAATTAATTATGATACCATTCACAGAAGCTTTCAAGTTTCAATCAAATGGTTTTTTTTCGTGTTGAGTACTGTTATAACAAAACGTTATCACGCAATTTAGATAAAAAGTGAAGGTCAGTAGAGTAAAAAACTAAATTTTAGAAGAGCGCTCACTAAACTGTTCTAAAACAGTTTTAACAAAATATTGTATATTCGTAAAAGCGAATTCTTGATAATTGATTCTAGCGATAAACTGACGCTTCTCTGTGATTTGTTTTTACTAACTCAAAAGTTAAATAAAATAAATAAACAGGAAACATACTAAAGAGAGGTTAGTTAGTTTAAAATAAAATGTATACTGGGTAGAAATAGGAAGAGGGTGTAAAAGAGTTGTAGGCGAGATGGACAAGGTAGGAGTAGGTAGAGATAGCCAGACAGTTTCCGATCCTATCCGCCTACCACCCTTCTCTGACTTCACCTAGGATGAACATAAACACTGATTTTCAACCTTACCCGGTTCAAACCTATAAACTGATTTGGTATACCTCCCACCCACTCCTTTCAAGCCGAAACCTGAACTGTTTATATACGACCTGAAAATTTAGTTAAAAAAACTCGCTTCGTGGAAGTCATGTAAGCTTTCCAGGGGTAAAAAAAAAAAAAAAAAAAAAAAAATGGACACAGGTGGGCAATGTAGCAAAACATCCCCTAAACTGATAAATTGGAATCAAACCCAAAAAAAGTAAATAATTTATATGTAACTGCTTGAATTTAAGGCTCAGAGAGTCAACACTATAAATATTAGTAAAGTAATTTCATATTTTTAATATTATAAATATTTCCCATTTCTTCTAATTCATGTTAGCTTAAAAAAAAAAACTTTAATATTAATTTAAATGAAATCGTCATGGAGATATAGCAACCCTCAGCTCGCCCAAATAACCATGATTGAGGCAAGTTAATTCTAAGGAATTAAAGAAATATACTCCTCGTGTGAAATGATTTTACTTGGAGAGAGTGAGAGTGCTTCTTTAATTCCTTCATGATGAACTCCACTAGTACTACCAAGTAGTCAATTCTGTAGCTGGACAAAGAGGTATGTTAAATAAAATAATTTGGGGCTCTTGTAATAGAATGTAATAAGGACTGAGGGACTTGACAATTACTAAGTACTATCTAAGTATTATTAGTGTCTCCTAACATTACATAATAATAGATCTAAATAACATAGCTGGGGGGGGGGGGGGCTATTGGTTAATCAATGTTCACTGTGGTTTACTCCAGAGTGCCATTATCCTGTTAAATGGTAATCTCCTTAAAAGCTTTCGGCATTAAACCTATAAATAACTGGATTTAGAGTTGAAACTACTTGACTAAGTTTGGAGTGATTTCACACTACACTAAGTGTAACTGATGGTTAGTCACTGGGTAAAGAGCACTAGCTTTTGTTTTACTTTCCTCGCCAGCTCATATTAGATCATCCATGCTGTAATAGCTACTTTAAAATTAAAAATTAATTACTTTCACATCTAGATCAGATTAATTCAATTAATTAATTCAATCAGTAGGCTAACAAAATCCACTAATATACTACTAAACCACAACAAACAAAATTAATAACAATTCTGCTTAATTTGATAGCTCTCGTTTTAATAATTCAAAAAGAAAATATGACAAACGAAATTAAATTAAATTTAGTCTAAAAGCATCCATTTGTTATGATTAAACTTCAAAATTAACTATTATGTTAACTCGAAAATATCGAGCCAGAATATTTCGATCCTTGGCATAAAACGCTCTTAAAAAAAAACGCTAAAAAAGGTTCCGATATTTCTAGACTGGCTAGAGGCTGTATAAACATCGAGTTCGAGGAACATAAACTCAGCTACCATCGCCGGTCTCTTCAATAGGCTTTTAAATTACATTGTATAAACTGTATATATTAAACCAAGCAATGCAAATTAATTCCAATAGATGAAAACAAAAACAACTATCGCTGAATAAGTAAATAAAACCAAAACATAGATTTAAAAACATCGCTGCTAATATCGCTAATCGCAGTCTTTATGTTAAGTAAAAATATAAAATGTCTATATGTAAAGTATAAATATGTCGATACTTGCTTGATCTGGAGATCACTGGACCGGTTTCGGCTAAACGCCATCATCAGCAAAGTCGAAGTCTCTCGTACAACTCATGTACATCAATGCTCTCATGTACAACTTCATTATCTCATGTAGACTCGATGATTGCTACGAGAGACTTCGACTCTGCTGATGATGGCGTTTAGCCGAAACCGGTCCAGTGATCTCCAGATCAAGCAAGTATCGACGGTAGGGATATCCTCATTTGATAACTTACGAACTTGCGGTAACAATTTTCACTTTGACTATAAATATGTTGTTTACCGGTACTCTTATAGAAAAGGGCCCCCCTTTTGTTTTTTATGCAGAAGAGTTTATATCCCTTAGTCTAACTCCCTATTAAGGCAAAGGGATATTCAGTCCAATATGCTTTGGAACAAAGGAATATCACACTTTTGCTTAAAAAAAAGAGTGCATTCGGTTGTCAGAAGGTATATTAGATTAAAAAAAAGTGGGGGGCCCTTTTCTATAAAAGTGCCTTGTTTACCTATAAAATAATGACTTCCTTTTGTTTCGAAGGTCAAGTGTACAAAAATTGTATCAAGCTTGGAAGAAAACTGTAGAATTGTATAAAAAACAATCAAACTCTTATCTCTTAAGGCCGCTTTAGACGATCAACTTTAGTTGTCAACCATGTTGTCAATATGCCTTGCTGAAGTCAATGTTTATCGTCAGTGGATAGGTTGGTGGTTGACATTTTATGTTGGTCCACAGGTTGGAGTAACATAAAATGTGGGACGAGCCTCTTCTTCACAAAATGCATGATAATAACGAGGTATAACAATTCTTCGCTCATTTTAAACTCAAAAACCTCCCCCAACAAACTTGAACAAACTGTATTCGGTAGACATCTTTGTAAAAAGTAATGTCAGTGTTGAATGTTGTCAACTTGGTTGTCAACCAATTTGATCGTCTAAAAGCCGTTTAATACTTAAATACAAAGATATCGTTCAAAAAATGGCATTAATATCATCACATTCAAGAAATGGCATGACTCTCTATCAACTATAAAACTGTTACATAATCAAAAGATGATTTAAAAGAACTAAAAATAAGTTATAAGATTGATAAATAATTATAACAGTTCCAAAGTCACCAAAATATGATTTGTGAATAATAAAATAGACAAAAGCTAAAATGTAAACAAATATAGCTAAAGAATGGAAACACCTATCAACCTCTTATAAACAATGAAAGCACGAAAGTTTAGCATACATTCCTTTATGTTATAATAATAAACGAGTAATCTTATATTATACTATGAATAATTAAATTTAAATATAAACAAAATGGCAGTAATACCTTGTTAAAAGTTATAATACGGAAGAACTAACACATCACTAAAAGATTTTCACTTTTAAAAAAATTCAACACAAAAAGCAAAAAATGTTTATATAAGTGAATAGAATAATGGATACTGAATAGTAAACGAAGATTATTATTGTGCCTTCAATTTTCTCGATAATAAAAGAAAAACAAAGGCCCCGAACGAAGTATCCGATACGAAACACTACAAGACCGAAAACTAACTGATCATAACCTAAACTCTCAACTGATGCGTCATATGAGTACCAACCCAACAACACGAAATACTCTAATATTTTTACAGATAAAAAAGAAAATAGTTTTATACTCTACTATAATCTATTTAAACTAGAAATTTAACTTAGAAACTTAGAATATAAGTTTATCTCAATACTATTTAAAATAATAATGTGAAAATATTAGTAATGAAACTATTATTGTCAACAAACAAACTGGAAAAACCTAAATATTTAATGATAAGAGATAATAATTATATTTTTATAAACTAATTCTTCTAATTAATAAATGTAACCTGTAAAAAACATATAAAGCTCTAAGATCATTAACGTGTATTTATTCACTTCTGAGTAATACACGGCTCTAAAGCACACAAAAAACTTATAATTCATTATTAATCATTATCATAAGGTTCTACTATTCTTCTATTATACTACTACTACTCCTCTACTATCTTCTACTATTCTTCTTCTTACTTTCTTCTTCTCTTCTTCTTCTTCTTTCTTTCTTCTACTTTCTTCTTCTACTATTCTTCTACTATTCTATTTTACTGCACTACACTATACTGTACTATACAATTCTATCAGTATCATAAAATCTACAAATCCAATAAAATTATTTATCGTATTAATTAATATCAAAACCATATCAGACGACTATGACAGTGAGGAACTATTAAGGACTTGATGTATTAACAGATTTACTCAATAATTCTCCACTGGAGATCAAAGAAATAACGGTCTACATTTTTCCAAGTCTTAGAATAAAATTAGAGTGCGCGCACGCTGATTCCTATTAAGATTCCATAATAGGGCTTGAGAATTGAAGTGTTGTTAAAGCGGAGTAGCCATACTTGTTCAAACATTTTTAAGGTTTCGTAGCACATCCTAGAAACCCTTATACCGAGGGTAAATTAAATGTGTCTCTCCGTCCTTTGTACTTTGGTTCATACCCTACAAAAGGTACTAAGCTCAATTTATTTTAAATTTTTGGAACGTTACAGCGTCTGGAGCCCGGGAGTGAATCCGAAAAAAACGACCTTAAACCAATAATCACGAAATTTACCGATGACGATAACATGAGTAAATTATGACCAATTTAGTTGAAATTTGGTACACATGTTCATTTTACCAATGCCCACGACCAGTTCGTTGGACAACATTATCCACCCAAGCGTACGCGCATAGTAGCAGTAGTTAGCCTCGTATACTTAGCTGTGTGATTTTATAATTTTATATTTAATAAAAAGCGCAAGGAACTTCGTTCCTAACGGGTGTCCCACGTCACCACATGTATTTTTTTTTTTTTTTTTTTTTTTTTTTTTTAAATTTCGAGAGGGGTATCAAATAAAAGCTCCTGAAGAGTAAATTACAAGCATATATAACATTTTATGAATATTGGGCTTTTTAACGCTAATATTGCGCTTATAGCGCCAAAAAATCACCCTAAAAAAATATCACCCTCCCAACCACCCTATATAACAGCTACTCTTAAAATTTTGAAATAATTCATGCCTTATGATAGGGCGATGAAAATTTCCCGAAAAAGATTCACACTTTTATAAATTGCAAATTTTGTGTGCAGAATGCGCATAGATCAAAAATGTTAATTAAAAAAATGTGAGTAGGTTATCCAATGAAAGCTATACTGATGAGTAGATTACAAATACATATGTGTATATAATATAAAACATTTTTAAAAATTGAATCTTATAGCATTTTTAAGTTGAAATATACCCAAAAAACGTTTACTCAAGGAAACTTTGTGATTATTCTAAACATTTTTAATGTCTCCGATTTAAAAGATTCCAAAAAAGAAATCCGTTTCAGAAATCCGGGAACATTTTTGGTCAGTTCTGTCAGTCGTTTATTTACACCTATATCTTCAAAAGCCCTCAACTCAAAGAAAATTGGCTAGTTTTTCGAAAGTAGCCCCAGATTAATTTCAATCGCCTGTGCATGTGCATATTAAATATTGTTACATTGATACTTTTTCTTGTAAAAAAAAAAAAAAAAAAAATTAAATTAAAAAAAATTAAAGTCACAGGTAAAGGGGGATTTATTGATAAAAAAAAAGGGGGCAAAAAAAAAAAAAAATTAGACAATTAGGGGTTGTAAAAGCATAACATCAATAAAGTACGTGGTAGGATAGCAAGGAATCTATGTGCCGCACTAATTGTGACAGACTATTTTTTATTAATATTCAGACGTGTTTTGGAACTCTGTCCTTTTCATTAAAAAAGAAGTAGAAGAGGGAGCTCAGTAAGACGCCGTCTAACGGCTATATGTCTTTTAATTTTATCATTTATTATTCTGATGGTACTTAGCCCCGCTGAATATAAAAAAGTCGGTGCTTTTCACGAAGCGTTTCCTAATGAATTATAAAGTTAAGTTATCACCTTAGTAGAAACATGAATATTCAAGAAGTAGGTCCAAGCCTGCCACACCCTCCAACCGTATTATACTTTTATGCCAACAGCTTTGGCTCGCAACTCATTTCTGACTAGCAACATATTTTTTTAATCGCTGTTTATAAAAATTTCCTTATTTTCTCTGATTTCCCAACGAAACGTGTAATGTTTCTGATTTGAATAAGTTTTGAAAGGACAATTATGAGACAAAATTATAATACTTTGAATGAAGTTTCTCATAAATTAACAAATACATATATATACTGATAATTATGTAATACTCATTATGGAATAAAAACCGAATCAGATTAGAGTGATAATTGTTATAAAACAAGTACAAGAAAAGGGGGGATTAACATTAGGTTATACGGTAATATGAATAATAAGGATTATGATAATTTGAGATTTAAACTAGGTGTGCAATGCAGTTGTCTGCTTGCAATATTGAGCTGAGCGAGCATTTTAATCTAAAACAATAAACATTTTTATTTATAAATAGCTGAAATCGGATCAAAAATAATAATATTTTTTAAATAATAATTTATAATTAAAAATATTTTTTTCCCTGTTTTTCTATTTTACCCCCCTCTTAAATGAAAATATGACAAAAGTGAACATAACAACAATAACTGTACCCTTAAAGAGCTCTCCAACGACATGCATCATGAAGGGCATATACTATTTTAACTTTTGTACCCCGTACCCCTGGGTACCAATTTGGACCATTTCAGATTTATACCATCCAGTGGTTGGTCACTATGGGCGTGCCAAATTTTATGTGGATCGGTTCAGCCGTTCAGGAGGAGTATGTGTCCAACCAAATGCAAAGTGTAGTATAAGGCGGCTTTCACACTCGAGCGAGGCCGATTCCGCTTGAGAAACAAATACATGTATCAGCATGGGGCTATTCACATTAAACGCCAAGCGAGACCGAGCCGACCCCGAAAACGCTTTGTAAAGGGTTGTACGCGGACTAGCAGATAATTGGCCTATCGGCGTCGGTCTCGCGCGCAGTGTGAATACCAAAACGCTCTGCTCAGCCTCGCAATGTGTGAAAGCCGCATTAGAGCTTCGCTCAGCTCAATTAGTAGTATTTTTATGTTTACCAGTATATTACTGTTAAACATAACAATATTAATAATAGTTACATAGAACTAAATCAAACAGCCAATTATTAAAGAAAGATAACAAAATTACTTTAAACTCTTTTTCATGCTACATAGTTTCCGAATCGTGTGGCACATAGCTTTCTCACATCCTAATTGGACAAATGGTCAGATGTCACGTTTATTTTTATGCCATATCTAATTTGCACAAACAGTTAAAATTAATATGGGACCATTGATGGACATTCTTAAGGCCGGGTCACACCTGTCCTCACCGTATGACGACCGTGTGTTGGTGTACAACACACGATGTTGTACACCGTGCGAATATACCTAAGGAAATGCAAGGCCCAGTCCACATTTGTCCGCACCGATACCTAGATTAGTTTAGTTTATTTTTTTTCTTTTTAACGGGCACGGTGCGATGTCGTCCTTCATTTAAATGACATCTCCTCTATTACTTCTACATCTTCAACTTTTTAATTACCTATTAATTTCATTTAAATTTTTAACACTAGATATTTATTTTGTTAAACTTTTTTTTTCTTCTCTTTGTTAAAATGGAAACACTGATTGAATTAATTCGAAATTGTTGATTTCTTTACCAATTAACATGTTCTCCCTCTAACGCAAGTGCTACTATCACTAATTCAATATTTTGCTGCGTGAGCATAAAAAATATACCGACTAAGTTATGATAGAAAGCACGGCCATCATACATTGTCGTACGGGCGCGAGCACGGTGTGGATATGTATGCCCGGCCACTACACAGCTAAAAAAAAGTAAGTACATATAATGAAGATAACGTATGCCGTTAAATATATACATAATATTATTTTTTAAACACATTATTAATTTAACATGTTAAGTTTGTTTTATAGGTACTACCTGAATGATTTCTTAAAATTGTTGAGTTTTTTTTAACGAGTTTTTCCTTTTATTTTGATTTAGGCAGTGTAATAATATATGTAATGAGAAATGAGTTTTCTTTGCCTTCTGAAACATTAGATTATTCAACTTTCTTAAACCTCTGTCTTTTAATTTCTTAGAATTTAGTATAAAAGTTGAGAGAACATGAAGGGAAAGACGTTTGTTTGTTTTAACATAACGAGAAACCGGAAGAGATAAAGTTAAATAATTGTTTTTTAAATCAATTCGACTGCTAGCTAGCGTGGTGTGGGGCGACGAATCAGTTCCACGAATCTCTGTTCACACACATACATCTCTGTATCCTTTTATTCCTCATTCTGTTAACTCTTTTGTTTTTCTTTCCTTTTAAATACATATACACTGGCAAAAATCTAATAACAAACGTCGACTTCGGACTTCGTAATATATATTGATATTATTGATTATTTTTACCTTTTATTGGTAATATAAAGTTACATAAAGGTTCATATTTATTTTAATTTCAAGTATGTAATTGATTTTGCTGTCTCCCAGTGTTAATAATAATTATAATTTGATTTAAATTAAAATTTAAACTTTCTGTAGTATGAATACTACCAATAACTTAAAAATTGAATTTGTAATTTATTTTGTTAATTAAATAAGCAAAAACAATTATACGTAGTAGAGAGAAAGTTTATTATGGCGCAAAAAATAGATTTTTGATATTTTTTTTGGAATTACATATTTTAAGGATCCAAATGAAGTGGTTTTTGAAAAATGTCTGTTTGTCGTATGTTGTGTTTTTTTCAGACGCGTGGAGCCTAAACCACTGGGCCAATTTCGATGAATTTTGGCATCATTCCCAGAGGCGAAATCAATTGTAGAAGAATATATTATAGCTCTAAATTTAGGGGCACGGACTCCTAAAAACTCGAAAAAACGATTCAGACAATTTTGATTTAATAATTAGTCCTAAAGTTTTAGTACATTTAAATACAAATCTAACCGTATAAAGTAGTTTTCCCAGAAAAAATCTAGACCCTGAGAAATTAGAACAAACTATAACTAAGGTATAAACGAAAAGGGTGCGAGAGGGATCGATTTTCCACCAGAAAGAAGTTATATTTTGATAGGCAATTTTGCCTATCAAACCCCGAAATCGTGGTTATCTTCAATAACCACGGAATCTCGAATCAACTAATAAATGGAGAACACTGGACCAAGTAATTATGCACTCATATAAGAGAAAGTTTAGTAAGATTTTTATTTTTACCCCGTATTACAAAATTAACTATAGTAGAGAGGTAGGTAAATCTGACTTTACGAATAAGTTGAGGAAATAATTTATATTTGCAAGTTAAACTTATTTTGTATAATAGAAGTCAAAATAATACTTAATACGAGTATTAATAAGTATGTTCTAGATTGAATAATTATTATTGTAACTTTATTCCTGGCAAGTAGAAAAACCTTACAAGAGTGAAGAATAATAGTTCATTACGCGTCGAGTGCGGAAAGTAGCATTTTGCATGCGAGTGTGGAGTTTGCACCCGAGCGACAGCGAGGGTAGTAAAACAACACGAGCAATGCAAAATGCCGTTTTCCCACGAGTTGCGTACCGTACTTTATCTACGATTGTTAGATTTAAATAATAAATACAGAAAAAAATAAACTAGCTGTATGTAAGTTCGTATCTCTTTTCTTGATAAAGATGACATTAATCTTGATTTGTATTTTTTGCCGAATTAATTATTTCTGAAGGAGTATTATTCTCTACATTTTCGTCAAAGCCACTTGATTCATTCATTGTTTTTCACTAAAAACTCGATATAAATAGTTACTGTAATAAAAGAATAGCAAATTAGTTTTGTTAAATGTAAACAAACTTGCTAATCGTGCGTAAAGCTGAAGAATTCCTCTTCTTTACCGCGCTAGTGTGGTAAAGAAGAGGAATTGTTCAGAACTATGTGACGCGCATGCGCAATGAATACAAGTACATACGTAAATAACCACTTTCTACGCATCTAAACAGAGATATAATGTTTATATTTCGTATCAATCGTAGATAAACGTATTTACAAGTGTTGTGACTAAACAAGATTCATAATGTATTCTTTATTTCCTAGGAAAAAAAAAATAAAATTGAAAAAAAAAAGTTTTTTCTTTAACTTAACAAGTAAATGAGCAGATGAGTGTTACAAAGTAGTGATGAAAATTAAAGTGAGGGGAACTTTGTTTCAAACCTGTACATGGTCGCAATCTTGAATCAAAATGGCTGATCGGAAAACCCTTTCACAAAAGTTGTTCATGACATAAAATGAAGTTAGCTACTTGGTTCCTGAGATATAGTCAGGTCAAATCCTGCATATAAATGGCCACCATAAAATCAGGAACGCATAAAATGGTAAAAATATATAGCCTAATGACTTATGACTCTTTGGAAGCAAAAATAAAGCTACTGTTCAAATTCTAAGGTAATTAGTTTAGTGGTTCTTGAGATTTTTGCTCATACATACAAATAAACATTTCCTTTTTATAAAATTGTAAGATAAGATAAACAAGAGTAAAAAAATAAATAAATAAACATTTATTTTAATTTACCAGCTAAGGGTTTGATACTTAGTACTAATATTATAATTGCATGCTTTAAGAAGCACGTAGTAAATTACAATTACATAACTTGATATATAATCGTTAAGAGCTAATTTTTAAGGTAAAATAGAAACACACGTATAAATAAATTTTTTTTAAGGGAAACCTTTTTATTAGAAAGGAACAGAATTAGACTCCTAATAACTTTCCATCTTCTGATCAATATTTAACTTCCAAAAACCATTGCTCTCAGAATTTTTTCTCATTTTTCCAATTTTAGGAATTATTTACCTATTTAATGTTTAAGTTGCTGAGAAAGGGGCTGATCAATAATTAATTCAACGGTAGAAAAAGAGCTGCTTTTTTCTACAAGCAATGCATTTTTTATCATTGTTATGAACAAATTCAAAATTAATAATTCATTATTTAAACATTTTTTTTTTAGGAACAAAAACGAGAGATAACACTCTTAAGAATTTTAATTACACTATTGTTAATTTAAGTGAACCCCCCAGGAAATTAATTTGGTTCCTAAGCTTTTAAATCGCGAAAAAAAATTAGTAAATTTTCAATAAAAAATTAAAAATACAAACAATAAGCAGGTAGGTAGCAAAGGTTTTATAGTAGATAAAAATAAAATTAATAAATTAATTTCAATGGACAGTGCATGGCCATTAAAACCTTGAAACCGACTCTGTCAAACAACTATAGGTGTGGTATAGAATAGAATACGGGGCAAGTCTGAAGACTAACGAGAATATGATATAGATGTGGTTTGGTCCCCTATACTAATAGCCCTTACCATAATATAGATCACCACAATATACTCGTAAAAGGCCATGACGATGATTTATCATAGAAATCACGCACTGGCAAGGGATATTTAAACACGAAATAATTTACTTTGGTGGTCACCAGTCAAATAAATTAACTCACATTATAGTATAGGTTTATTATTACATAATCCACAATATATTTATAAAACCAATTTTATATTAGGAACTTCTACAATTCGCCGACAGCTAGTGTACAGTGCTGCACCAATTAGTAAAATTAGTATCTAAGAAAGTAAACAAATAGAATAAAATAACAAATATACAAGGTTTGTTCAAACCAAGCGAACCACGGTAAGGTAGTTACGGGCATGCGCAATATATATATAAATGTCGTTCCAGTTTAGCTGTGTTTCGTACTGTCCTCCAAACTGTTTCAAACTACGTATGGTTGGTTTGCCAAGTACCGCTTTGTACGAGATGCCCAGTAATGTCAATTGTCACACATATACGTTGCTAGATATGTGAGCGTCTGTGGAGGTCATCTTAAAGGAATAACACAAACAGTCTCTCCACGTAAATTAAAAATTATTAATTGCCAAAGCAGCTTTCCGCCTACAAAAGACCATCATCATTGCTACGTCGATTTCCGACATGAAGTAGACTCACCACTCCCTCAATCTTTTTATTATTGTAACTTTTTTTCTTCCACAATAGGCACTGATGATGCCTTTAGAATGCTGAAAGCTGCTTTGGCAATTAATTTAATTGCAATTTAATTAAATTTTTCGTTGATTTGTTAAAAAAATAGAGAGGGAAAATGAAAAACGCGATTTTTAAGACCCTTAGCGCAAAGGTAAATTGGTACAAGAAAGAAACCAAATATATATTTTTGTACTCAGAGCGTCATCGTCTTTCATTTAACACCCCACATTTCCTTCATAAAAAAACATCAACGCTCTTAAACTTCAACAACTCATTTTTTGAGAGATAATTTTTGGTTAAAATTATTGCGTTTGGTACTTTCGGATACCAGGTGCGTTACAGACAGGATGTATAAGGGTGCGTACTGAGGAAAGTATATAAGAGTGATTGTTTTTGCTACGGACAATAAAAGATATCAAAACCAGATAAAAATAAATTGGGGGTCGGTTACGACTTATTTACGCAATACACTAATAATTGCAGCACAAAAATAGATTTTAATTTACTGGATTGTTTTTGTCAGTGACATACCACGTATTAAGCATTATTTGTAATATAATATAATTGTGGTATTACTAATCAAACTCGAGTATGTGTGTGGTATTGTAACTCGAGAATGCTGTAAAATAAAATGTAAAAAATCGGGTACGGGGTACCTCGGAACTTTTCCTCACTTCAAAGGCCACTAAAGTGAAGCCACTAAAGTTCAGAGGCCGCTAAAGTGGCCTCTCCTGCTGCTTCGCAGCAGGAGGAAGCAGCATTGGACGTGGTCAGTATTTGCATGGGTGACCGTTCTGAACTAACTGATTTATTATCATTCTTCAAAAATATAGGTATTTTTAATACCTATATTTTATTTAATTATTTGAAGTTTGGCGGTATTTTAACAGATGTAAACAAACTTTGACGTCATCAAAATTATCGCACTAATAAATAATTATATTCGCTTATAACTTTTAAACTAATTAATGGAATTTCATCGTTTTTTTTTTTATATTTGTTCCTTAATTTTTTCCGGTTCCAACGATATGCTATATGTCTTCAAAATGGCGGCCAAAATCAAAATGAAATTTAGTGGGCTTGTTTGTCATACAGAGAGGTACATTCGAGCTAAATTTCAACTCGATCAGGACCATTCTATTTATTACGATTTTTTTTAATTTTTGCTGACTCAGCAAACTGGAATCAAGATGGCGGAAAAAGTTGATTTTCCGGGCGGCACAACTACAGGTTAGGACTGATTTTTCTGCCAAGTTTCAACTCTCTAGGTTAAATACCTTGGGCGCTACGATGATAACACACATACATTCGTCATGCTAAAAACCACTCAGGAGATCTTTAAAACACCTAAAACGGATAATTCCGTTGAAATCTTGAAAAAAAAATGTTTGGTGAAAACAATACTTTTCCTACTATTAGTAGTGAGGAAAAGTAAAAATGCACCAAGTAAAGTATTAAAAAAGGTAAATTATCATAGTATTAATGTACTGTAAATAATGTGTACTCTAATCTTTATAAAACTAAACCATTTTTCTTCGTTTCACATAATTTGCAATTTATATCCAAAGAACAATTATACTTGGATGCACAAATGTAATGATCACCCCCCTAAAAAAGTGTTGCACCTGTTCAGTGTAGCAAAGATTGTAATTAGTGAAGGAAATAAATCGCATAAGAAAGCTAATTGCCACAGTAACAACAATTACAGTGATTGCATAAGTTCTCCCAAGTATTAAAATTTCCGCAATTACCAGTTTTCAGATAAAAGAGAAAAAAAACTACAATTAATGCCGGAAATACATTTGCTACCGGCTTTTCCAGGACTTGTTATACTTGAAACCTTTCAAACAGGTTTATTTATGCCTTGCGGAGAATTTAATCTACTACACTTACAATGAACAAATTATAATATTTTAAATGACACTAGACCTTAAGTACACTTATAATTTAATGTTTCAATTACGCTTCAATAATCGTGAAAACTTTTCTTTGTCAATGATTTGTTAAAATGTTTGATTAAAGTAATTCTTAATAATTATAAGCTAATTCGTAGAAAAAGATCTACAAGGGTGAAGCTTATGAAATTGTCTTATGCTTATGCTTTAGTCAGATCCAGCTTATAATTACTTATTTAAATAGTTATAAGTTATAATATACGATATTAGTTAAGACATTATTTTAAGTGCATGTGTGAAATATATTATAAATAAAACGAAAAGCACTAAAACCATAATATCAAGAGAAGGTATTAGCTGAATTACACACAATGGGAATTAAAGAAGGATATGCAATGAACAATCACAAACAAAAGTGACATATCTGTGATATTAAAATATCTGTCCTTGGCAATCTTCTTGATGCGTAAAAACCACGTGTTCAATAAATATGCGGTCTTTAAAAAATGTCATTGATACAACTAAATAAAGAGCTTTAAATTTTTCTTCCGGACCTCAATAATTGAGCATATCACACAATTCTTTAGCAAGATTAAATTGTGGTTTTATTAATTGAGATTTATTAATTGTAATAACTGTTCTAGTTCTAACAAACATTTGCTGGGCTGCCTCAAGGAGCTTGGACTTGATTACTTCAATTGTTCCTGATAGGTACCACATATTCAAGGTGAGGATGGACGAACTAAGGACTAATATAATTTGTTCTTCAGCTTTGTTTTTTCTTAGACTAAGCATTTCTAATGAGAATACGCCGACAATGACCTGGTCGTAGGAACTAAAATAAATGGGTGAATGACGTTTTAAATTAAGAAAAAGTTTACAATTATAATGAATTTTCACTTTTGATGTATTATAAATAAGCTATCTTTAGTTTGTGATAAAAAAGTACAATTGATTGCGCGTGTAAATGGCCAAGTATATACTTTCAGCATACACAAATTTTCGTATGCAATTATCAAATAGGAAGCGGGTTCGTTAACAAGCATAATCGGTCAAGCCTTATTAAGATGGTGGCTGTTTAAAAGTTTCTTATATCAATAACTTTTGAACCATTAATTATTTGAATAAAATTAAACGCCTTTATATGAATTTTAATTGTCCAAACACAATGAAACTACTCCAAAGTGTCTAGCCTAATACGTTCACAAGATACTATTTTTTAAGATTTTAGGGGGAGGGGACATTGATTTTTTAATAACTGACTTTTTTGGGTATTTGGCCGAAATGTAAAAATAAGGGGGGAGAGAAACACAATTTTCAAGGACAAAAAAAAAATATATATATATATAAAACAGATAATACAAATTTTATACATATTTTCATCTTATAAAAAAGTTGAATTAATGGCTAGTTAGTAAAATCTGAAAGAGAAGTATTAAAGCGAAGAACAAAGGCCCAACACTCAACAACGTCAACAAGGACTCAAACACGTTCACTAATTTTGGTCTTCAATTTCTTCATCCGATATTCCAAGAGAAGAGAGGTTTTTAATGTGCCTATTTTCAACTTTTACATTTTCTTTTATAGGTTAAAAGAAATATAGTAGTCAGTCAAAGGAAACAGTTCAATCTTAAATCCTATTAGCTTGAATAAAACCACACCCTAGTAAGAAGAAAACACCCATTATTTAAGGTCTTACTAGGTTAATATCCTATTCTTATTTTCTGCTTGATTCTAACTGAAATAATACACCTATAGACAAAAAACTAAAACAAACAACAACAGGTATTTATTTTTCAGCAGATGCAAAAATGTATGCTTAAAAACATTTAGGCAGTAATGTGTAAAAATTATCATTACCAAATGGGAATTCGGATGATATAAGGTAAAATTAACATAATTGTTTCCACATAACCACATTTAAAAATAAATTGGTTGTGCGTGAAATCTCATGTAAAAAGGGTAATTGTTGGTATTGAAATAAAATTTTTAGAATGATAGAAACATTCACTTCAAATAAAAGGGTTGTGCGTGAAGTCCCATGTAAAAAGGGTTTCGTTTGTAATGTAAACATGAGATTAATTAGCATAAAGGGGGGGGGGGGGGGGGGGTGCACGCAAAATTATGTGTTTGACACAATGGCATAAAAAATAAACCATTTTCCACAAGTGTTTTATAACCTTAGAATTAGAAATATATTTTTCTAATCAACTCTTCAATACCTTTCATTTGATACCCCACTCTAAAGTTAAAAAAATATATTTTTCGCACATATTGGATATTTTTAACAGCAGAAATATAGTTTCACGGAGGGACACCCAAAAGTTTGATGTTTTTTAACAAAAAGGCATGAAAAAATAACCACTTTCCACAAGTATTAAATATTTTTGCAATCTCCCATACCTACCTTTCATCTACTCTTCAATACCTTTCATTTGAAACCCCACACATAATTTAAAAAAAAAATATTCTTTTCGCATAACATGAATTATTCGCAATTTTGGATTTGAAAAGCTGATAATTTTGAGATTGCTATATTTTTCCTGTATGCGCGTCAAAACGCGTCTTTAAAATCACACCGAAACATATTTTATAATATAGTACCAGGAAGTTAGGATCTAAAAGGAGGTAGCTCAATTTTCAATTTTTAATACTGTATTTCACCAATAGGAGCGCTGAAATAAATATTTTCTAAATTTTATATAAAAATATGGGGTCGTTAAGGGTTAGATAAAAAGTGGACACTGTTAATTCCTGTCGCTAAATTGGCTATTATTCGCCTCTCCTCAAGGCATAGACGTGCCAGTCGAGTGAACAAGTATTTTTCTAGTTTTAAATTCGAAAAAGAAACTGTATCTCCCAATTTTATTGGGTTCGTCGTGTAACTTTTTCTCCCGAAACACTATATCGACAGCATAAAAAAAAAAACAATTAACGGTTTAAAACAACAGAAAAAGTTAACAAACGACACGGATAACAGGTGGTAACTCGGTTGCCATTAGTTTTTAATTTATTGATATGACGCACTAGACATCTTAAGCTTCAGATTTTTGTTTCAATAAGAAAACCATACAAAAATGAGAAAAAGCATCTAACACTGTCAAGTAATACACTCATTGGACCTGCCGATATCCAAGTGTAATAAATAATTCAGTGCCTTGATCGTAGTGTGGTGAAGTTACTCTAAGATTGGAAATTTGTGATTCATTCGTGAATCACAGATTTCTCTGGAGTATTTTAGGTTTAGCTGTTAAAGTCTTTTTCTATTTAAATGCCCTAATCTTAAATGCGGTAATCTTTCTTTGCTAACGACACTGCCTCGGTTCTTTCATTAAAACAAATTATGTAATATAAATTTTCTTTCAGCTGGCACTGACTTTATTTTTTTACGTATGACATTAAATTTTGTTTATCACTTCAAATCTCAACAATATCCAATTACACAAAACTTTTAGGTGGTCACAATAACAGGATTTTAGTGTGTATAGTAACTTTCAAGTAAGTTACTTTTGAATAATACTAATTGATGGACCATGTAAAAATAAAGCAGTAGACCTCAAAACAACGTTATTAAATAATAAATAATCAAAAAATGACTACTCCTTAAACAGTGTTAAATAATAATGAAATAATCGTATAGGGCTGAGATCATGACGTTCGGAAAAAGGGATAACGAGCTTGCTAACCCTTGATAAGTTCATTAGGAATTAAAGAAAAGGAAAATCAAACCAATACTACTGGTAAAGAATAAAACTCCAGCTAGTAACAGCCGGGCTTATAATTATTTATTTCATTAATACAAGTTTATTTATTCAACAATATAGAATGTTAAGAGCAGTATGAGGGATAAGTGGCTCCAGAAATATCGTTAGTCGGTGGTATTTAGATTATATTATAATATAATAATAAATGCTATATTTATCAACTGGAAGTACGTACATAAATATAGGTATGACATTAAACATCCCTGGCCGTTAAGCCATCGGCTAGAGTTGGCTATGAAGGCCTAAAATTATTATTAGAGACCATTAATTTATCTATTTAAATAGTTATTATCATGCAATTTTGTAATTTAAAAGTAAATAATTTATAACAATATAATTATAACAGCTATACAAATACGACTTACACTCATACACATTTCGCACCTCACTGCCAATAAACATACATTCACACCAGGGCAGTTATTAAATATTCTGTTATTACTTTACTTACTAATAAACTTTACTTACTTTACTTTATTTTATTATTTTTTATTTATTCATTTTAATTAAAATATAGTTTGTTATTAATTATGTAGCATATATACATATTATATCTCTTATAGTTCCATGCACGCTCTCTATAATTAGCCAATGCTGTCCAATCCTTAACGTCAAAGAATTCACTAACTTGTACCTCAGTAAGCTGGTATTGTCCAAAACACTGGACTCGGAATTCTCCTAGTTTACACTTTCCTATAAAGTGAAAGACATCTTCCTGCTGCTGAGAATTACATAGGGTACATAGTCCAGTCCCATTATCTTCTCCTAACCATGGTTGGTGATTAAAGCATACTCCGGCACGTAGCTTCATGATCCAACTCACTGATTCAAGGTACGTATTTTTTCCTAGGTTTAAATTAAGCCTAGGATGGCTGGGGTTGTGTTTTAGGTTTAATTAGGTTTTGTAATGTAAATGAACTGTAGCATTATTTGCTTGTTGCAATAATTTTTCTCTTTACTCTCTTTCTCGATAGTTTTTAGGACTTGCACCACCTTCTATTTCATTCTACTGCATTAGATGTATCTCAAAATCTAATTGAACTATTTTTTCCTAACTTACTCCATTCTTTGAACCAAAACACTTTTTTTTCACTGCATCAAGGCAAGTAATTTAGGCAGCCTCGAGCAGGGGCGTACCTAGGGGGGGGGGATATGGGGGATCAATCCCCCCCCGAAATTTAAAAAAAAATATCCTGTTGTAAATAATAAAACTATTTTTATACCTTACATTATAGAAATGCATCCTGTCTGTCTTTCAGTAACTATCATATTATCATCTAATCATGATCAACTATTTTCTTAATATTCAGTATAGTCTACTGAATGAAAGCCACGCGCGCGATGCTTTGTTTATTGACAAACAACATTCTCCTACACTAGACGTTAGCGGCCGAATATTTGAAAATGAAAAAAACTCTTTGGCGTGATACCGCGTATTTAAAGAATTCCCAGCAGTTAAAAATATAGACCAGTCGAATAGTACACTATAAATCTATAAAATCACAAACTAACGGCTAGTTCTGATTTTTTAATATGTTGTCAGGAGAGTAGTGTATATCCAATTTTGCAGCTTCCAAAGGCCTGTGCTAACTTTGTGGCACTCGAAATTTTCGCACTTGTTGCGGTTTTTGTCTTACATCTCTTAAACTATGAGTTTCTTTTCATGTAAATAATTCATTTATGTTTTTAAGGTAGAGTAAATTTCCTACAAGTTGAGGCCAGAACCAACTATGTACGACTAATAGTTACCAAGATACAGCCCCCCAAAAATTGGCAATTTTTTCCAAAAATAAAAAACTTGATACAACTTCAACTTGATACAAGCAGAAGTTTTTGTGTAGTAAAGTGATAGTTTATAATAATAGTTTAAAAGCTACTGCTGGTGGTTAAGATTGTTATAGGCGTGTAGTTATATAGGTTTATCTAGGAAGTAAAAAATAAATAAATAAATACTTCCACTTATCTAAAACTATGACATTAATCATGATAAGTAAATTCCTTAATATTCATTATTCATTGCAATACGCTCGCTTCAATGATAGAGCCAAGCGATGCCTATTTTGAACACAGAACGTCTGTGATGATAGTTTCATCACAATGCTCAAAAATCCAAAAAATGGGAAAACTGCATTTACAAATCGTTATATAAAGATTTTCGTTGTAAAATCTTCCCTATAATGAGGTCCGACTCTATTTCACTCTTAAACTCCAGGGTGTAGACACACACTTACAAATGTTGTATTCAAACTTTTTAAATGCTCAGAAAAGCGTTAAATTAACGTATTAAGAAGTCTAAATTTCCAAAATTTTCCAAGGGATGGCCCCCGGACCCCCCCCCCTTGCGTGTTGGTACTGTATAAATATTCATGTATATCCCCCCCCGAAAAAATATCCTGGGTACGCCCCTGGCCTCGAGTATTCCATTCCAGTACGTGAGTAATGCAGATGCAACGTAATTTAAATGTGTCAGAGATCATACAGTTCAACTTGTTTTCGAGATACCTATATTACATACTACATGTACTATTCAGAATATGAGTATTTAACGGATACAGAGTATATACATAAAACAAAATTTAATTTTTTTTAATGTGTCAAAATACTTTGTCAATATACATATCTTGATTCACGTGTTTGGATAAGGATTGTTATTTTTTAATGATTTCTTTTCTTAATTTGATATAGTCAGGGTGCCCATAGGCAAAAAAGTCAATTATACATACTCTTTCCAAACCTTTTTTGTATGGCTTGTTTAGGCCAAGTCTGACACCTTTTTCCTCTGTGACTTTTTTTGGTTTTGGGGCGTTTTTTATTATTTGGGCCCTATAACTTTGACGCCTCAGACTGGAAAATCGAAAAACGTTCTGTGTGAGACAATATTAAAATGTTGAGTTATAGGGTTCAAATAATGTATCTTGAGAAAATCAGCTGGTTATTAATCATTAATTAATATTAATTATTATTAATTAATATTAATTAATGATTAATAACCAGCTGATTTTCTCAAGATACATTATTTGAACCCTATAACTCAACATTTTAATATTGTCTCACACAGAACGTTTTTCGATTTTCCAGTCTGAGGCGTCAAAGTTATAGGGCCCATATAATAAAAAACGCCCCAAAACCAAAAAAAGTCACAGAGGAAAAAGGTGTCAGACTTGGCCTAAACAAGCCATACAAAAAAGGTTTGGAAAGAGTATGTATAATTGACTTTTTTGCCTATAGGATTATAGGCTGACTAATAGGATTAATAACACCACCAAGTAACATTAAAGAAAATTGAGTAACTAAGCGAGAATATCTAGATGCCACAGAGTTTCCCCAATTATCTTTCCCTTATTTCTACACCCCCTCATCAAGGCTACAATACTTTGCAAATGGTATCCCAAATTATTAATTGATTCTAACTAATGGAGAAACATTTATAAAAGTAAACTTTCTTTACTATTTTTGGAAGACCTCAATATAATTTTAGAAGTAATCATACCAAGGCCATAATTATAATTTACCGTTTCAAATAAGTGGTGATAAATATAGTGAAGAGAACTTGGTATCAAATACGTATATGGTCACCATCTAGAATCAAAATGGTCGATTGAAAAATCCATTCACCAAAGTTGTTTTTACCGTAAAAGGAAGCTAACTTCCAAATTTCAAGCTAGTGCTATTGGCTCAGGAGATATCGTTAGGTCGAATTCTACATATAAATCATCATAGTGGATCGTAAAAGTCTTTTCAGCGAGCCCGAGGGGGATAGGGGGAACAACATCCATGCAAATTTTGAGATGTTTAGCTATTGCCGTGTATCTGGAGATATGTTGATGGATGTGTGAGTGAGTGAGCAGTATATAGCAAATTCACATAAACACACACACACATTTAGAAATAACCTTCGTCATTTGTGTATATTTATTATATATTTAATAAATATACACAGATGACGGAGGTTATTTCTAAATATTAAACATATTACTCTTAAAAGGAAAGTTTAGAAAAGTTAAGGTTGATTACTATTCAGAAGGGACCACTGTTTCCTTAGGAAGAATTTAGGGTTTACAGGGTTAAAACATCCATGCTTCCATAGAATCACACCTCTTAAACAAACAGTTAACCAGCAGCAAAGTATCAGATAGGATTAGTCGTTTTAACCTTTTATTAATCCTTACCTAAAGCCAGCAAGTTGCCACAACATACCTTCTTACTCTAAAAGACAACATTTACACTGCAATTCCACGTATAAAACATATATAAACACCTCCACACGGTTTCACTTCAAAATTATATACAAAGAAAATTCACTAACAAAACTCTAAATAAATAAAAGTGGGTGTAAAAGCTAAGTGAAAGAACACACGTAGTTGAAAATGACAATAATTTATAAAGCAAATAAAAAGTAAAGGAAGTTGAAAATAGACTGGAGAGTTGAAAAGGTCGTGGAATGTGAAGGAGTTCAGGTGGGAGAGGGCTGCTAGCTGCTATCAACTTGGAAGGAGGTGGAATCCAAGTATGGCTTTCAGATTGTATGTCCTACAACTACCTCTCCTTCGGCTTAAAATATTTCTTCTCTATTCTTAGCCAAACAAGGAAAGAGAGAAAATTCTTTAGTTATCATAAAGGAACAAAATTATAGATCATAAAACTGTTAATATATTATGAACTATAAAATTGGATTTGAATGGCACATCTGTGTTACAATAAGAAATAATGCGATCCCACTATAAACCTGTTTTGATTCCGAGTGGGGTCACATTATACTTTTATCAATATAAAATGGGCCAACACGATTGAATTTAAAACTACGATGGGGGCTGATTTTTTTTCCGGGGGGCTTTTACACCCGAAGACTCAGGCCACTTATTTTATTTTACACATTTTAAGAGACTTCTGCAGCAAAAGCCACTAGAGAAGCACTCTAAAAGATACAAGATAAGTATAAAATGGAAAGTAATAACAGAATTAAAAACAAATTTTATAAGTAATAATGAAAATGAAATGAAAATAATAATAAAAGAAGAGTGAAGTCATTACTGATGAGTGGGAGAGAAATAAGGAAGGATAGATTTCAGACTAGATAGGTTTGTTCGATGGGCCCACTTAGGTGGGCCCATCGAACAAACCGAACGAACCGGGTTAGGGACCGAAATCTTCACACTTTTGTGAAGATGTGGTCGGCAACTATGACTCCCCTCCTGGTTTACAACCAGGAGTGTCATCATCATGGTTTCCAGGCCGAAGAGTGGCGCCACTCTTTCGAGGAGCTTCCCATTTATTTAAACAATGCTGGGTTCACATTGAGCGGGGGCCCGGTCCGGGAATCGAACCCAGAGCTGTGGTCAGAAGCGTTCACCCATCCATCTACTGACCCTGCTCGAGGCTGCTTAACTTGCGTTATCAAACTGCAAGCGCGCTAGCCTCTGAGCCACCCAGGCCCCAGGGAATATGAGGGCTACTTTTAACAAGCTAAATTTATTTAAAACAGGTTGTGTACTTTTAAAAATAAAGGTGTTAATTGTGCGCATGTAGGAGAGAGTAAATAGTGCGAAGAGGGTTGAAACTAATATGGGACTTACAATGGGCTAACTATGACCAATAATTTAAATTTCATTAAACATATAAGCCTTTTTAGGGTTTCGAGGTCATCCTAGAAACCCTTATGCTTTTGGTAGTTTGTCCGACCGTCCGTCGCATCTTGGATTATATCTCCCGACCTACTGAAGTTAGAGATTGGAAAATTGGTATACAAGTTTAACATCTTTGCCCAAAAACAGAAAAAAAAACATTTCGAACTTAACCACTCAACATTTTTGAGATCTGCGATCAATTGCGAATTGATCGCAATATTTTGTAATTTTTAAGTTGGGTATCATTTTAAAGATATTAAAATTTGGTTCACAAATGTATATCGCGTTTCCAAAATGGCGTCTACTTTACCCCTAAAAGAACCAAAGAAGTGAATACCTAAGATACTAAAGGATAATGAGTGTACATCTTGCTTCTCAAAATTGCAATTTTTTATACATATTTTAGTTTTTTAAAAAAATGTTCTAATTATGAAGTTTTATGACCGAAGAAACCCTTTTAGTAAGTTGCTGGCAAGTACTTGACGGGATTTTTATTTAGAAATGGAGATTCGCAAAAATATGGACAGACAGTTAGACACGAAACCAAAAATGTTAAGAACGTATTCCTGTGTAGGAATTTTAAATTAAGAAACAAAAAAATCGTTTATTAAAATGACCATTACAATTAATGCTTTCGTTGCCTTGGGTAGGATAGGGAGCAAAATCAATATAAATAAACATCAATAATTGAATAATCATTAAAAAAAAAAAAAAATAAAATACAATATTATATATATATATATATATATATATATATATATATATATAAATAAACTTACCTCATACGGTAATAAATTGAAAATAGAGACTCACCTGAAACATACCAAAAACAAAAAACAAACATAAATTACACATTACAACACAAAGTTAAATAATAATTAACCAGATCTCTGTAAAAATATATTGAAAATTATTGAAATCGAAATCAAACTTAATGCTTAACGAAACAAAACTGTTTTTTTTTTTTTTGTTTTTTTTTGTTTTTTTTTAAATCAGTTTTATCTTACTCAAATGAAATCAGTAAAGCGATATAAAGAGTATAACCTGATTTAATTTATTGTTCTCCCTGATATTAGAACTATCTGAATGATATATTATGACATAATGTCATTCTCTTCAAGCTTCATATTTATTGCAACCCTAATAGGATATAATAAATCTTTTTAGATGAATATATCTATTTATGCATTCTTCTTTTTTGTAATAAATCTGGTAACATATAATAGGGACTGAAAAGATAGTTTGGTGAAATTTTGATTCCAGAGGAATAACTTTTATCTATTTTATTTATTTTTAATTTTACAATAGTGGGAATACTAACGATTCGTGTCAAATAATGTCCTACTTCAGTGTCCGACGTAATGAAGATTTATCTATCCCTAAATTTCTAAAATAAATATTATTTCTTTAATAATCGGCTCTTATTACGATTTATAAAAACAAACCTGGTTTTATAAATAAATGAGCACTATTTTAAGCAGAAAGAACTTTTTCAAATCATTTAAGATAACTTCCAAACAGGTACCTAATTATGAAAACCTTTTACGAAATTCAATTTTAAGTTTTTGGTAGTTTTCATACTACGGAAAGTTTAAATTTTAATTTAAATCAAATTATAATTATTATTTACTACGGGAAACAGACAGTGAAAAATACACTCCCGGCCGCCGGGAGTGTATTTTTCATACAGGCGATAATCGCCTGTTTCTGTACGATTAAGTGTAAAATTTTAATAGATGGATATTATTTTTCTACACTTCAAGATCTTTAAATTGATGTATAACACGTCATGGTGGCTAAAAACTTATTTTTTAGTCGCCCGCCATATTGGCCACACTCTTGAAAATATTAAGTGTGAAAACTCCAAAAAGTGTACAGTTGTCGAGATGCACCTGTGCGCCGAATTTTATGTTCCTAGCTAAAGTAGTTTATGAATTGAAACAAGCCAACGAACAGACACTAACGGACAGAAGCACCAACGGACACACACCAACAGACAAAAAGACAGACATGGCCGTTATATAAGGTTTCTTTTCGTACTTTGTACAGAAACCTAAAAAAAAGGCTGAATTCAATTTGATTCTCTAGGTATATCTTTAGAATATCTATTTTCTTATTAATTAGGAGTTGCCAAAGAGCTTATGGATTGGAAATGGAGATGAATACGGGGTTAGTGTGCTACTCCATCAGCTAAATAAACCTAACAATAATTGACATACGCAACCAGTAACCACTTCACAGAAGTAGCTATCCACTTACATGGATGTGTGAATACCAAGCAATGAGGGGGGGGGGGGGGGGAGGGGTCTGGAATTGAACCCAGATCTGAGGTCACCCCATCCAAGTTGTGACAACGCTTGATTCTGCTAATCTTAATGATACAGGAGAGGCAAGAGGTAGAGGCGCTATAGAGGTTTCCATTTTCTTACTGTATATTTTTTATTCAATAATCTTTCTTTATCTATTTTGGGTATATCCAACCTTTCCAAAGGTGTAGGTTCTAGTACTAGATGGGTAGAACGAACCACTTGTTCGAACTTATTCGTAATTAGGCCTTATTGAAGCCCTTTTTAATAGCCCCGTGGTAGAGAATTCCAGCCATTCACCAATACCTCTGTACAATGTACCAAGCCGTAAATCGTAGGGCCAAGGCGTTGGATCGAACCCACGACATCGTACTGCTTTCGATTCATTGATGGCCGAGCAGACGTAGCGTTTAAAGCCACACGGGCACGTTGGGTCCCTTTATAAAGGTGTAAGGAATTAATTATTAAGGCCTGAAAATGCCTCAAAGGGTGGCGAAATATAGCACCGAGAAATGAGGAAGTAAAACTTTATTATTAGCACCTTCAAGACCTTTGATTGGAAGCTGATTACAATTCAGAAAGGGCAAATTCTACTAATAATATAGAACTCATTAATATAAAAGCATATCTTGATTCAATAAGCAGAGAGATAACTTATTTGCCACTGTATAGAAAGATAAGATAAGTATAGTGGCTGATGATATAATGTCATTATATCATCATCGGGAGTTAGCATCCATCGGGATTCATACGATACTTATACATTAGCCGCATATACCATCAAAATAAAGGTATTATTGTTATTATATTTAAACTTTACCTTGTTAAAGAATAAAATATTAATTTTCTTCCTCTTATCTTAATTTGGTTTCCAACTTTATAGGTTAATATTAATACATTTTTCAGGCTGATGAAAAGTCTAAAGAGTTTGAAGAATCAGTAATGAATAATTTATCTGCTATAAAGGAATATAAGGGGAAGATAAAAGGAATCAAGTGTTTTTAACAAGAATTAAGTATTCATAATCCCTTTCCATTAGGTAACTCTTTTAATATTGTTACTTACCGTAATAAAATCATCTATTATCAAATTTTTATAAAGTAATTTTACTTATTTTTGTTTTTATTTGTTTGAACCTACTAAGTATTGTTTCTTTATTTTTAAAACGACAACATTTCTAAGAATAACATATTCTATTGCCTACACGAAAAATTGAAATTAGTTTATTTTAAAAGCAGCTTTCAGCTTTCTTTATTTCCAAGGAGAGACAATTTACGTTTTTCTTTTAAGCACTCAGGGAACATTGTTGAGCGTCTTTGTTTGTGGAGTTGCCCCGATTCAATTTCCCGCGTCTTTTCAGGGGCTGCCCAGCAAAAATGAGTCACGTCCACACTACAAGTGGCAGTTCGGTTCGAAATGTCTAAGACTTAATTAGCCCTTGCAGGTCTCTTGGTTTCGCTTTTAATTCTGGTTAAAAAAAATCAAAATAAGCAAAAAAGCAAAAGATGGTGGGTACGAAATCGATTCCTTTACCTTAATAGTTATTAGAGATTTCTTATAAGTGGTAAACAAATTTAGGGTGGGTAAACAATTAAATGCTTGCCACTTGGCACCTAGTACCTGTTGGTACCAAATTTACTGCTTTTCATTACTCAAATTATTCTTTAGTAAATAACAAATTTTAAAAAAATCTTGTTTTGAAAGCAGCGAATTTTTTAATGAAAATGTTATGAGTTAGTTAAAGAAAATCTAGGTTGAACCAACTAACTTATTCAGCACATTTGAGGTAATGCAAAATTTAACTAAATCAATAAAATTATATGCATACTTATATATATTATACATATTCCCACACAAGTTTATGCATATGTCTACTACATCCTTAGTAGAAAATCAATGAAATAATATGCATATTTATACACATCCCTACACATAAATTGTAATACCGTATTTACACATTCGCGCTCGTGACTCGCCTCGTGGTTCGCCAGAACTCGTAGTCCACTTTTTCCACTCGTCCCCACAACGCGAATAGCCGTTTACACATTCGCGCTCGCAACTCGCCTCGTAGTTCGCCGGCACTCGCTAGTAATTCAACTACTAACGCAATCAAAGGCAATTAGTACACACAAATTAAGTTAAAAGAAAATGAAAATAGAAGTTTATATATGTCTTCTATTAGTTATATATAAACTTTATATAAAGTTTTATATATGTTTTATATACTTTTACATTAGTTATATATAAACAAAAAGTTTAATATACGTTTTATTTATAAACTATGTATAAAGTTGTATACTCGTTTTATATTAGTTGTATACAAACTATATAAAGTTGTATATGTGGTTTATATTAGTTATATATAAACTTTATATATAGTTGTATACGTTTTATATTAGTTATATATAAACTTTATATAAAGTTTTATATTAGTCATATAAACTTTATATAGTTTTGTATACGTTTTATATATTAGTTATATTATATAAACTTTATATAAATAAAGTTTTGTATTAGTTATATATAAACTTTATATAAAGTTTTATATTAGTTATATATAAAATTTATATAAAGTTGTATATACGTTTCATATTAGTTGTATATAAACTTTATATTAAGTTTATACATAATTTTGATATAACATTATTTATTTCTGAACAGTGTGTTTTTATTTATGTGTACTAAATATCACTTCATTATATTTTATTACCACAATATATCGGTTAATACAAACAATTAATTACAGAAGTATTAACCTATATTTTATTTTTGTACTTTCATAATTATACTTATATAATTAAAAAATTAAGCTTTGGTGGGGAAAATATGAATGAAAACATAAATTCTGGAGAATTCTTTTTTTTTTTACTAACTCTTTAATCGTTATATTAAAAAATAAAAGCTGGACGATATTCGAACCCATGAATCGGTGACATTTTTCTTGTTTTTATATTATAGTAGATGTTTTGGGTCCCAAATAGCTGGTTAACCATGGTATATTTCCAAAAATTCAAATACTTGTCCATTCCATTCTCCAATTAAAAAGAAAAAAGTTAAAAAAAGAAAAAAACACGTGATAAAGAGAAGGACTGGTTGTGAAATGAAGAGCGAGTGTGTAAACACTGAGTTCGCCTCGCCTTCCGACTCGTTGAACCCTTGACTTCCAGGAACTCCCTTTGACTCGCGCTACGGAAACCGCTCCTGACACGAGCGCCACGAGTCGCGAGGCGATTGACGAGGCGAATGACGAGTGAGTCGTTTACACAATCGCCTCGCGGCTCGCCTCGCGCCTCGCCTCGTCACTCGTGCGAATGTGTAGATGCGGCTTAAAAATTCAAGTGGCAGACCCTCATCAACTTAAATAGCTAGTAAACATGACTACATCACAATGCTACTTCACCATACCTCTATGAGATAGCCAACATCAACATTATGAGAACTAAACTAACATAATGGCATATCGAAATCAAGGCTGGACACGGTGTTCTTAAGAAGAAGCCTCGAGGAGGGGAACAACGAAAAAGTGAGAGCTGACCTTGATAAGGGCCCCTTCTTCCAACTCTACATATTCTACCATACAAATATCTCTGTAAATAATATATCAATTCAAGAGTCGCCAAACAACTCTTGAATAGGCAAATAAACACTCTTTATTTTACAACTTATATTATGTGGTTTAATGTAATAGGTCAAACGTACCTATGCAAATCTTTTCAAAGGAAGTATGTGAAATGTTTAGCTTAGTTTTGTATTAGTTAATAAAAACATACTTAATTATTTATATTAAACATTATTATACATTTTACTTCTCCGTGGATCTTAAAATTATTTGATACAAATCTTCCCTTTAAAATTCAATCCCCTAGTAAATTGTTTTTCCAATATCTACCTACTATGCCAGTAATGTCATTATGTAATATAAAAATAATACCGTGCCATATTATTATTGATAATAAAAATGGTCCTTTTAAAGGTAATGTGAAATATCAGCCGCATTTTAAGAAACTTCATTTTAGATAAATTGAGTAGAACGAATATAAATGGTGTGGAAAATAATAATAAAAAAATAAAATTGAATTCTCATTCCAGTATAAGATTTTTTTTAGCCATTGCAGCACATGTGTCTATTTTGCAAAAGCTAAGAAAGATGAAGAAAGGTAACAAGAGAGGAAATGAGGGAGAGAAAAATCTTGGTACCCCTAACTAGTAGAGGATGATAAAATGAAAAATAGATATAAAAAATATATATTATAAAAGCAGAGTAAGTATTATTTTGTAGCTAGATCAATAGTTTCTCTAAGAATTTCGAACAAAAAAAAACTCTGTAACTGTAAAAGATAAATAATAGTAAACGATAATTATCGCGAGGGGAATAATGGCACTTAATTCCCGAGGTACATACAATATTTTATCTCCAGTAGGGAGAAAATACACATTTTCATCCATGGCAAAGTTTTTAGTTATTATTTTAATAAATAACAATAATTGTTAGCACTTTTAATAGCAGATGTAAGAGATTCAATATTAAAAACAAATAATAATTTAATTAAACTCTAATAGAAGGTTATTTAGATGCAGGTTATAAACAATGACAAACAAGGTCGAAAAAGCAGTGTCACCAACCTGATTTCAACAACTTCATTACATTAGCCATTCATTTCTACTATATATAAAATAAATAAGTTGGCAATCCTTCTTTTTCTCCCTACTTGTGAGTTTAGGGAAGAAAAGACTTACTTTAGTCCCTCTAAACAAATCCAAAATCATTACTTTTTCTCCCTACTGGAGATAAACAAATAAATAAATCACAATACTGCAAAGATTTTTTTAAAAATAATTTTATTGAAATTTTTTTTTAAAACAAGCTATTCGTATTCTTCTCAGCAAACCCTTTCATTTGAATACCCATATCATGGGCGAGCTTAAAAGATAATTAGTCCGCCATCTTGGGCTGTCCACCATATTTGATTTAGAATGACGTCACTTAGCTAACCGTGCATTGTCATCCAAACTATACGTGTAAACAAAATTTCAATTCAATCGGTTGAGAATAACTGCTTTAAAATTCAGTTGCAAGATTTGACCCGAACATACAAACATTGCAAGTTAAATATAAAAACTTTAAAAAAAGATTATTATAGAAGAAATGGAAGAGATTATAAAGGGGGGGGGGGGGGGAAGTAGATAAACGAGGGAAATTCTAATCTAAACCAGATGGCTCTCAGGGGTAAAATCCTTATTATTATTATTATTTTACTAGTATCTAAATATTTGCATCAAGATGTCACATATTGCGATAAAAGTATATCCCAAATGCATCTTTAACAATAGAACTTAGAATAAAATTAAATCTTAAAAAAAGAAAGCTTTCCTAAAAACGCGGATTTTATTTTCGTACAGGGAAAAATAAATGTGATGACGCGAAAGTTTTTTTTCGAGGTCTATATGGAACTACGCGCTTTATTAAGGTCCCTTGAGTCCAAAAGAGTGGTTTGTAATAAATTTCTGTTTTTCGTCGGTTGTCTATGCAGACGCTTGAATTCTATCCAAATTGCTGGGCCGATTACGATGAAATTTGGTACTCATGAAAAATCATACACCAATACGAAATTGAGAATCTAATTTTAGCTCTACATTTGGGGGCGCTGTCCAAAAATTGTGAAACAAACAAAATGCCAACAAATGACCTTGATTACACACTTTTGTAAAATGATGTCAAATACAAATTTAAACAAATAAGTTGTTTTCCTGGGAAAATCTTCGAGATAGTGATGGAAATAAATCTGATTTTACTGAAAATTTAAAACCTGTTGAATACTTTTTAAATATTTTTAATTATAAATTAAATAGTATGGGATTTAAATTTAGAATAACTTTGTAAACGAGAAAGTTTTGTTAAATTATGATGAACCGATATTTTACTTGATGATGTTGAAAACATTGGCAGTTAAAATTGAAAAGATGAAGATATGCAACCTGGAATAACTTTATTAATTTTATTTTACATTCGCATGAGATGTTTAATCAAACATATAAAAAATAATCTGTTGATTGGGAGAATTTTCTCCCTTCTTTTGTCTGGGCAACTTAGGCATAGAGAGAATAGAACGATATTTAATATTGTCTTGACGTGACACACCATGATATTTATGGCCCATTTCTACCACATATTATATAACCAGGGTCTTGCTTCATCCTTCCTACCTTACTATACTATACTCGCAGTATTTCCCTTCTCTCTCAACATCCTTTTATACATACAATCATATTCCAACCTGCAGAGTATAATATATTCAAACACAAGAGCCATATGATATATATAAAAAAAGCCTGTTCGATAAGTTCGTTTGTTTAACATGGGTAAGGGATCAGAAGAAAAATGTATGTAATAAAATATACTTGAATATGAAAAAACATAAACTTTTCTACTGATAACCTTAATAACTAAACATACAATATACACACATGAAAAAACACTCCAATCTATGGTTACAGTTTAACTATATGGCAGTCATGTTGAAATATTCATGTAAAATGTAGAGCAATATGTTACCCCTTTCTTCTAAGCCTTTGATCTCTAACTTGGATTTATTCTTGAAATTCCTTAAATTCAACCACTAATTCCTTTAAAATATCCTCTGCGTTATTTGATAGAAGGAATCATTACTTAAAGGACCCTAAATATTTTTGATTAGCCTGATATCCATGAGCAAATTAGTTGGCGTGCCTAGAACAGTTTTCTCGATAATTTGGAGAAACCCCATTTTCTTTGGTTAATGATTCGTGTACACAATTTATAAAGAAATTTGTTTTACATTTGCAAAGCTAAAAATAATTTCGGAAAATCTTAATAAACCAATTCCAACAAGTAACAATTAATTAAACAAATTGATCCATGCTGTTTTAAATTCTTAGAGCAATTAGGTCTAAAAAGAGTAAAAATACTTAATTCTTTGGCGATTTCAGCTTGAGAATAAACGACATATGATCCGAAGTGGGCATTTTAATTTAATTTAGACCAAATAACTTAAAAATGATTATAATTAAAAATCATGTATTAGCAACTACAAAAAATCACAGGGATGTACTTGCATCGAAATACTTCTTAGGGTTTCGTAGATTATTAAGCATATACGTTATAATATATTATGAAATAATATTTATTTATTTCCCAATCCTGCTCTATATGAATATATATATATATATATATATATATATATATATATATATATATATTTTCGAAAAGTTTGCATAGCCCTATAATATATAAAATATAAAAATATGGAATTTGCATGAATTATTTCAAAATTTTAGGACAAGCTGTTATTAGGTGGGTGAGGGAGGATTTTTTTGGGCGTATTTTAACTCATAAAACAAATAAGGAATGCAACATTTAAAAAAGTAGATATATATATTTGTAACCTACTCTTCAGGAGCTTTCATTTAAAACACCACTTAACATTTTTAAGTTGGCCATGGCACCGCATTATTGATATCAACAAATTTTAACCAATGAAAAAAAATTTAGCAAATTTAGCAATAAAATAAATACATATATTTTTCAAAATATTCACTATCAACTTGTAAATACCTAATCAAGTGGTATGTAAATAATAAGGTAAGGGTTTGCTTTTTATCTACGGAACATGTTCAAAGAAAAAGATGGTGACAGATGTAACCAAGCCCTAGGAGATCTCCAGAGTAAGGATACAAGAGGTAAATTTCTAAAGAGGAAAACAAAGGTTTTGGCGTAGTTACGAGCACCTTTCTGCGGCTGTTTTAAACCTAAGACTTTCTGGTTAAGACATCACGTTTTCAGCTCGAACGAGGCTTTGGTTTGGAGGAAACTCGATGCTTTTGAAGCTCAAAGCATCCTTGCTTCAGAGCTAGGGTATAGAGGCATCCAGAGAAAAGAGGCTTTACTGTCGACGCTTTACGACCTGAATATAAACTTTGCTTTTTCTTCTAGACGAGCTCATACCTTAGCGTATTCAACGAAACCAATCAACAGTTTTACCACTTCGTACTTTCTCCAGTAATCATATTTTCCACAGTGTTGCATAGTGGCAGACGTACTCATAGGTCCCCGAGTTTTGCTTCCGAGCTTACCCAAGATAACGCAAGCTATGTAATCGATCTGAAGAACAAAAATATTATACGTATCCGATATCAAAAATTCCAAGACAAAATCAATTTGAGACATCAGGTAACAATTTTGGTTTCATGTCTGTCAGTCGCTCAATTTGTTCGGACCAACGTATCTTACAAATTACTCGTCCAACTTTAATAAACATTGGTATGGTAGGTAATAATTAACCTATTCAATAAATATAATTATTATTGGTCCCATATACAGACAGGGTCCTCTCTCTAGGTAAAAACTACACCTGCTAAGGGCCCTCACCATGTTTTTTTTTTTTTCTTTTACTTAATTAACACTTAAATTCATGTAAAAAATCAAAACAATTTTGACATTAAAAAAATACTCTGCCAATTAGTGTGGCACATAGCTTCCTCGCGTCCAATTTCGTAAAATTTAATGATTTTATACTTTTAAAACTTATTATTATTCAATTTATTTTATTTTTCTCCTGTTATTTAAATCTGTCAAAATTTATTTGATTTATAACAAATGTATTAAAGTATCAATTTAGCAAAATTTAAAAAGCGCAGACGGTTGAAAGTACTCTGGGGCTATCAGTGGGCTTATTTCGACAAACCATCAAAATTTCATAGCAAACATTGTAGACCATTTTAGCATAAGACAAAAAGGGAATTCAAATTTACATCTTTCGACTTCTACAATCAGGCAAATAAGATTTTGGACTATGGAGTTTTCTATAGTTCGTCTTAGGTTTAAAAAGAAATACTTCGAGAAAAGAATTAAAAAGCAACTGTGTACAAATTACAAATTTAAACACATAAAAATGTATACGGTGATATTTAAGCTCAATGTTTCCGAATTTATTTGCTTAAAACTAAACATTTATTTTTGAAATTTAATTGATGATACAGTTTTTTGAAATACAACACGATGAGAGACAAGTAAGTTACATAGCTCTATGGCTCCGAAATTGAAAAAAAAGCCATTTTAAAATCTTTAGACGTCTGAAACTTTTCACACGTTGCTCTCTAGTTATAATGAATATGCAACTTCAAATTACTTAAATATATAAGTTAGAGCTTTGCATAAATTCTACCTTAGGTTCTGTCATTGATGAATACAGAACAAACTTAAGAAACCGAGATAACAAAGTTTTCGTATCAACAAAATAAAGTTAAAACAGCAAAAACATTTCAATTTACCAAAATCAAATATTATACTTAAAAAAACAGACAGTACTCAAACAAAACATACTCATATTACACAATAAGGTTAAATTTGAATCCAACAATATCATCATCTTATTAAATTATTTACTTTTAAACACATTTAAAAACGGTTCAGTAAGTCATTGTTTACACGACGTTTGAGATTTTCAGCAAAATCATATTATTTATTTTCATAAAAATCTCGGAAACTAGATTTATCCAGGAAATACAACTTATTTTGTTCACTTCGTCTGTAAATAGACTACAAAATAGAATTGTTTACAAAAAATCATCAGAACAATTTTCAAGAAATATTTTATTTTAACGTTTTTTCAGAGATTTCGGAGAGTAGCACATCCCCAATTTATAGCTCTAATACATTTTATCTACGATTGATACGAAATATAAAAAAATTGACTGCCGATTGGTGTGGCACATAGCTTCCTTGCATCCTATCCAAGTACTTTATTGATTTTATGCTTTTACAAGCCATTATTATTTAATTGGTTTAATTGTTCCCCCCGTTTTTTTAATCAGTCAAAATTGTTTGATTTATTACACGAATTAACGTATCAATTTAGCAAAAGTTAAAGAGCACAGATGGTTCAAATTAATCTGGGGCTATCTGCGGGTTACATTCGATAAATAAAAAGTTTCAATCTAATCAGATAAGTAATTTTGAAGCTATAGGTGTAAATAAATGTTTGTTTATGTGCATGTGGATGAGAAAAAAATAGGCGCAGAAGGTTGAAACTTATATGGGACCAACAATGGGCAAATTATGACCTACCACCTAAAATTCATTGAAATTGGACGAGTAGTTGTTTAAGATGTGTTGGTTCGCAAAAATTGAACGACAGACCGACCGACCCTCAAAACGGGTAAATCTATCATAATATTATTAACATAGAATTTGCGCGCCATCACGATACATTCTCCTCATATATACTACGTATACGAGAACAACACATCTTCATTGACACAATATAAGCATACGATGAAGAAGGGAGCCGTGATACTGTCTAATAAGCTCTAGATCTAAGAAATGAAAACTAAGCAATTTATGCTCTATAAAAATTTATCAAAATGGGTCAATAATTTTATAATTTAATTACACGTAATGATACTATTTATCTTTCAAACTAGTATGAAAACATACTATTCACCTATGGATTACGCTACAGAATTTATTCCACAAAAATATATAAAATTATAAAAATTAATGCGTAGCGTAACAGCCAGTGAAGGACCAGGCCCTACTAGACGGCTATTTAAACCATTGAAATAATAACACGGGATGTTCGCGACTCCTCCCATCAGCCGAATTCCGACACCACTACAATCAAGTAGCTACCCACATTAGCATCTCAATGAAGAGAGAGGGGGGGGGGGGGGCACGGGCTAACAAGGGCCATGAATTATTTTAACTCAATGAATTCCATGAATTATAAAACCTTATTCTGTTAATTATGTATATTAATATCGAAAATAAACAAATTGCATCACTGTGGTATAAACCCCGATTCAAAGATTAGCAGTATACCCTAGTTCTATTTTCATTTTAAATTTAACCTAATTGTCCTCCGTTAAATTTAAAATTAAAATCTGACAATAAACCCCGTTAAATTTAAATTTCAATTTACTTAGTATAAGCTTTACATAAATAAAATTATCTGAAAAATATAAAAACAAGAAAATTAAATTATTTGTATTTATTTTCTTTGAGTCCTGTTTCTGTCATGGAAGTTTCTTTCTTTATTTCTCTCTTTAATATTGCTCGGAAAGAAGGGTGTTTGAGCCAAGTGAATTGAGACAGAGCTGGAAATAAGATTGTCTCGGGACAAAGACCTCTTAGACCTAACCAAGCCCTTTGAATCGAAATAAGGCAGCATCTTCCCCTGGGTGTTCGGGAGGGCAAGGTAATAAAGAAGATTAGTGGTTTGCCGTTCTTGCACTCCCTATCAGCTCCCAGAGTTAAGCACCTTGTTTACGTCCGTTATCACTGAGTAAGGGAAAGAAATGACCCCACCCCCTATCTCCTGTTAAACCTTTCCTGTATCTCCTCAACTGCTGAATTAGCTTCTGACTCAATGGCGTGCGACAATTTGCTTTAGCAATTTCATGACCGCGCCAAGCACTTTATTTTTTGTTAACATTTTGCAGCAAGTGGTAAAGTAAAATTACTTTCAATTATTTATATTATTTAAAAAAGTTAAATTAACTATTTACCTTTACCTTGTTTTTGTTTGCCTTTTTCATGCACAGAATAGAGTGAGTACAAAAAGAAATCGGTAAATTACTCCATTTCATAGCAAAATATTGAAGCATGGACCATATTAGGCATATTGACGTATAAATGCTTTTGGGCATTGAATCCACTTATAAACATTTATTAATTAATAATAGTTATTAATTAGTCAATTTATAAAGAATCTCAATTATTAAACTACTTATTAAAGACGGGTTTATACGATCCAAAAGTATACTTGGTCCAAGTAACTTTGATCAAATCCACTTGGTTTACATTACAGCATGGTTTACACGGTCCAAGTAGTGGAACTTTGATACATTATAAAATAGAGGTTAAGATAGATTTAGTAAAATATTATTCCCTTTAGAACTTTCCAGTTACATTGCACTTAATAATGTTTAAAACAGTGGTGATATATAACCTTCTTGAAAAAAAAACCTCACATCTATGTCATTTTTGACAGCTCGTTCTCGCAATTTGTCAGGTGGGCGCCATTTTTGTTATCATCAAAGTCTACTTTCATCAAAAAAAAGTTGGGGCACGTCCAACTCAACTTGGATGGCCAAGATGACTTTGTAACCCTGTTACCTTTTTTGGGGGCGCTCACCCAAACCATTGTAAGTTAAACACATTATTTAAACTTTTAAACTGTAAAAGGTAGAAAAGTAAAAGTAGAAAGGCAAAGCTATACCCTTTGCATTAGGAGCATAATTTCTAAAATTATAAACCAACTGGAGTTCTTTCACCATTCGTTATTTGACTATCATAATGGTTCCTTTGTATATATTTTACTGTAGAAAGATCATATTAAGTATAATCCTTCCCATAATGAAATATATGCAACATCGGTTAGACAAAAAACTGATAATTATGGTTTTGAAGATCCTTCTCGAAACCCTTATGCCGAGGTTTGATGTGTCTGTCCATTCGTCGCCATTTGGTTCATATCTCCCAAACCATCGAAGCAAAAAAGTTAAAATTTGAACTCTGACTTACACATAGGAAAAATATAGGGAAGATAAAAATTTAATAAGCACATGCACAATTCGCAAAAATGTGGTAAACAAATATTTTTTTTTTTTTTCTTTACGTTTTGAGTGGGGTATTAAATGAAAGCTGCTGAAGAGTTGGTTACATATGTATAATACTCGTATATATATATATATATATATGCTTGTCTAAATTTTGCATTATTATTGGTTTTATGAGTTAAAATATACCCCCAAAAAAATTCCCCCCTCCCAATCACCCTATAATGAAATGTTTTTTTTATAATATAATAACTAAAAATAAGCCTAATAATCTACGAAACCCTAAAAAGTACCAGTTTCATTTACAGCCATACTTATGTTATTATTTCATAACCTTTCTCTTTCAAGTGGGTAATTTGGAGCTAATTAAATACTAGCCGACAATTATAAAAGGGTCCTAAATCTGACTTACGTTGTTAGTAAAGGGTTTTTTTTCAATTCAGGATACAAGTTGTGACAAAGGTTGGTACTAATTTATTATTCCCACCTGTTTTAAATGTCTAAAGTAATATTTAAAGATTTGGAGCCTTTTAAAAGTATATAATTATATATAATTAAAAATATATAATTATTAATTATCTAAATTGCATTATAATAATGATTTATCCCTATCAATTATTATTATTATCGCGTTAAAACGCTTCTTTATTTATTAAATATAGTTGTCATCTCATCTGGTTAAATTTAGTTCCCAAAGCCAATCTAAATATTACATAGTTGAAAAAGTTTAAATAAAGTTAAATATAGGGTCCGTAGACAATTTAAAATATCATATTAGATCATCAACCAGCAAAACAGCCTAACCGACTCAAGATGGCGATGCCTTTCTAGAGTTGTTTTAGCTATGACTTTTAAACCGGAGTGAAAAAACACGTTTTTTTAACAAGAATAACTGATTTGTGCTTCCGAGCTTACCGAAGGTAACGGAAGTTATTCGATCGTTAAAATTTCCAAAATAGTAATCCTTCCATACATCGTCCGGTCCCATGTATGTAGTTCAAGTTTTGCGAACAAACATATCTTAAAATATTATACTTATCCGATTAAAATTTGTATTTCCGATTTGGAAATTTGAACCATTTGTTTCTCTATCACGTGCGCTGAAACAAAGATATATTTACACCTATATCTTCAAAAGTACTCATCTGATTATTTTTAAGAAATTAGATATGGTTTTTACACTAAAAAAACCCCGATTAATTTCAACCACATGCTCAAATTAAATAATGCTTAATTAATACTTATATTCATGTAAAAAATCAACACAATTTTGGCAGATTTACAAAAACAAGGAGGGAAAAAAATAAATAACTAAAACATTATTATGGGTTGAAAAGCAAAACATCACTAAAGTATACGAGATAGAACGCGAGGATGTTATGAGCCACACTAATTGGCAGACTATTGTTATACTTTTTTTTAGGGGGGACATGAAAAACGCAGTTTATAATGACGCATAGCGCAAAGATGAATTAGTACAAGAACGAAACCAAATATATATTTTTACTCAGAGCCTCTCCCCCTTTTTTTACACCACACATGACTTATTTCTGTTTTCTGCCAAAAAAATTGTTAAACCCTTATATTTTTAAGGGATGATTTTTTGGGCTTCTTTGTTTTGCTTGTTTGTTCTTTTGTTTTGTTTTGTTGGACATAAAAAAAAAAACTGAAACGTTTCATTATTTTGTTGTAGGCATTTTAGGAGATAAGGTGCATTAAGGACTGAAAAACAGACGAAGGAAATCTATGGGCCCAAAAAATCGTGATATCCCTAATTAATTCCTTTGCTATGCAGAAAGGGGAGGTTCGACCTAAACATCCCGTCATCGAATATTATTACAATATATAAAACGGTAGACTTAAATCTTTTGTCAGAGGAAAATCTTGAAAGTAATGACTAGCTAAGCCTACGCATCAAGTAATTTTACCAAGAATTTTAAATATGCTTTTTAATATTAAATCATTATGAAGTCTTTTAAAACATAGCATTAAAAATACACTGCCAATTAGAGTGGCACATAGCTTCCTCGCGTCCTATCGCGTATACTTGAATAATTTTAGGCTGTTAAAATCCATTATTGTCTAATTTATTTAATCCCCCCCCCCCCCCCCCCCCCCAAATAAAGCCTGGTTGCCTGGTCTCGAGATCCATAGGCTCGCTGTGCTATTGAAGAGGTAGGTCAAATAGAGATGTTGAGGAACCTAGCCACCTCCTATACCCCTCGTCTATCTCGATCCCGCGTTCTCTCCATAATAACAACTATTAATAGTTTTAGCGAACTTTAACACTTCATAGCGGTGTCGCTAAAGGCTTTATAAAAAATTGTACTTGAAAACAATGTTTGTCTCATTGAATAGATGAAGTTAGAATTTATTCCCGGCCTAAAATTCCAATTTTATATTTGAAGTTCACGTTTACGCGAGCGTTGCGCGCGAACGATTGGGCGGATAACGTTGTCGAACGAACTTGTCCTGGGAATTGGTAAAATGAACATGTCTACTAAATTTCATCAAAATCAGTCTACTTTGACTCAAGTTATCGTCACACGCTTCAGGGGACGCGGAGACACAAACCGACAGACAGACAGGAGACCAAAAATGTTCCCTGATGTCTGAAACGGATATCTGTCTTGGAATTTTTAAAATCGGGGACATAAAATGTTTTCATCCTCAAAGTGAACACAATGCTTCCGTTGCCTTCGGTAAACTCGGAAGCAAAAGGCGATACTTGAAATATATAATTTTCTTATAATAAATGGGGCTTTTACTAAGCAGTTACGCAAATACGAGAACGAGAAACCACGATGAGCATTGTTGGTAATATTTGCTCGGCTAAAGCATTCCCTAAAATCTGGGCTTATATGGCTGTAATTATCCTGAGAGTCAGTAAGGGCAATAAATTACTAGCTTGACCTGTTTTGCACACTAGCTCTAGTCGTAGTTTAAGGAGACAAATAAATAAAGGGGGAGGGGGGGGGGGGGAGGGGGTCAGCTAATTAAATGCCAGGCTAAGTTATGCCGAGGCTGTAAATTAGTCTAACCAGTCATTTTACATAGCAAGGCCTCAGAGGAGACGTTACGTGAGTCGTGAGTCAGAGCCGAAGTTATTTGTTACAACCTGTAGATCTAAACTTCAAGCCATCCTTCTACATCCACGTATTTGACATAAGCCTAACTCAAAACATCAAATAAAAAAAATGGCTTTTAAGCGTCCACAAAATACACGAATAATGTTTGAAAAAATTTGCAAACTGGATTCACGATTGGTCTATAGATAAAGCTTCAATAACTAGGCACTAACATTTTTGTGAAGCGATCTAAGTTATAATTTTAAACTAATTTAGCACAATGAATAAATTGTATTGTTTACGGAAAAAAGTTAGATCGTGTTGGAGACAGTTAATTTTTATATGGAAGGTTCATTCAATTTATATCTAGTATATTATAATACATATTAAAACATCAAGTTATTAATTAATGTACATTAACTTTCATACATGCCTATTAATAATTAAACACATTGAAGATATTAGGCAAATTGCAAAAATACAGTATTTCTTTAGCTAATTTTTGCAAAAGCAATTTGTATAATTTAATTTAGTCCAGAAATATGGTATTTGCATAGATAAAATTAATGAGTGCGCTAAATATAACTGAATTCAAATTTTATTCGTTAAATCATTAAAATTTAATTTAATATTATCATTAAAACCATGCTTGAGACGAAACCTCAATTATATATATATATATATATATATATATATATATATATATATATATATATATATATATATATATATATATATATATATATATATATATATATATAAAATCCCTCGAGTCTAAAATGTATTTTTATAGATTGCTAAGATTTCTAAGAAAGCCAAAGAAAAGAGAAGTGAAAGTTATGTTCTAACTGGATATTTACAGAGGTAATAGAGAAGAAGGAAACCCCTCATCTCTTGTCCAAGGTGGCTTGGACAAGAAGTATGAAAGTAGAAGGTCACGTAGTTTGAAAGCCTTCATCAGCACTTTACTTCTTGCAGAGGCGGCAGTGATCAGATTAGCCAACAGGAAACCAGGTTAACTGAATTATGTATAACAACTTCGTTCCAAGTACAACTAAAGATGGACAGGAGCAAACAAAACAACTTCTTCTATCTTTTCAATTAACAAATTTCTCTTCCTTAGTTCCTTAGACCTTCTTCAGAAACATTGAAAGTACTTAAAGGGCATTACGAAGTTAAACAAAACCCCTGTTCAACAAAACTTATTTTCTTTTTCTTTTTTTGTTTGCTGCAACATAATCTATTAGCAAATCGACGTAATCACATTTAGCATCAGTTCAGTAACCAGAACAATAAATATAATCAGTTCAATCTTAGAAGTCGGTATTACTGGATATTGTTTTCGTCATCTCCTTTAACCGATTTCAATACAAGGTAATCCTTAACTGCTCTGTGTTAAAACCAACTTAATCTTGACACGAACCTTGGCTTAATCAATATCAAAACGATCTAAGTTAGGCCAAGCCAAGCTGTACCGTTCCATGGTTTGATAGGCACCCAAAACGGGCTTGATGTGCTCTTAAAGCAGAATAAGGTAGACTGCAATGTGCACTTACCAGGAATCAAACCTGAAATGTTTAAATCCACATTTAAATGGACACTGTCTTGATCCCTACATCTAATCAAGCTGTTAGTCTAAGAAGAAAGGTCTAAATTTTAGGATTTATAAATTACCTGTTAAGATGGTTTTATATTTAAAATCCCCCTGTAATTGGAATTACAGGACGAGAAATAATGTCAACTATTTAGAAATTTAAAAAAAGTAAATAAATAAAAACCAACAGTGACGCACCGCTATAAAAAGATAAAGATCTTTAATAATATTAAAGAGGACCTAAACATAGAAAATATAGAAAAAAAAACTTTTTCCGATCTTACGTTTTAACGTAACGACTTTAATAAAACTTCATATATATCGTCTAAAGTACAATTGTAGCAGGCATGTAAAATTTCAACTTGATGCAACAGAAGGTTTTGTGTGGTGAAGTGATACATTTTAAAATAGATTAGTTGAAAAGGAGATGTCCGAAGCGTGTATTTAGTGAAATAGTATGAATGCAGGGTGGCTCCCCCTCTACTAGACTCTGTATTACAATTATACTCTTTAAATATCAACTCATCATAATATGTAATCAATTTTCTAAATATTCAATACGTATGTATTACTATAAGCTCGCTTCAATAACAGAGTTACACGATGCCTTGTTATATATATATAATCAATTAAAATAAAGTTGACAGTATTTAGTTATTGTTGATATTTGGCGTTGATGTTGATTATTTGATTTTATGTAAACATTTTACAGAGGCAACTTATTGTTCTAAGAGGCGCATGAACTGTTTAGTTTAAAGGATTTCAAAGGAAACTTTCATTGTGGTGGATAAATGAAACACAAACAACTTCTTACAACAACCTAACCAAATAAGTAAACAATAAATTTTATAAAACAATTCCTAAAATCTCATACTTCAGACTAAAGAGCGTTGACATCACAAAAAATCTTTAAAAAAGGTTATAAATATTTAATATTATATACATATATATATATATATATATATATATATATATATATATATATATATATATATATATATATATATATATATATATATATATATAAATCTATCGAGGGTTACTAGAGTATGTTTAAAAAGTAAGTTAATAGCCTTGTTTAGGAAAACTTTTAATTTTACAACAGAAAACTCAAATAAGGCGTTAGCTAAAAGGAGGAGAAAGAAAGAGAATTTCACCTTAGAGCTATAAGTTTGCAATGTATTTGGGTGAGAGAAGCCTGTGTAGGTACCTAGCTATTCTGGCAGAGTGACCAGTGCTGACACGACACTCCTTGCCTTGCACTACATTCAATTTAGACCCATTGCTCCGACTAGGCAACATCAGATTCGGGCAAACCATATTCCCTAGTAATAAATCACAGACCGAGTCCATTGTATAACGCTATCACGTGTAATGCACTCCCTGATTAGATTTACGGTCTCTTCCTTTACACATGATAATTACCATATCCATTCATTTTAATATCTATACATCGTTCTGTAGGTTATTATCCGAAACTTGAAGTTATATGAATGATAAATTTCACGATGTATAAATAAATGACAGTGCGACAGTCATACATCTTATTTCATTTATACCGTTCCAAATAAAAGTCTCCTGTATACAGTGTCAACAATAATCGAAAAATATATATTCAAGGTGGAATGAATAATTCTTCTTTTTACTTTTATTATTTATTATTTCATCTATTTGGATGGATATATTTCTTCGTATTTTTTTAAAAAGGTCCATCGAGAAATGGGACTAAAGCAAAATTTAAATCTAAAGCGTCTATCTACGTCTATCTACGTCTATCTACGTCGGACGCGCATGTGTTTGCAAACAGGGATGCGCGGCCGGTGTGGACGGCACCGCGCGCACGAACGAATGCTTGTTTGTGTTTGCGGGTGCTCCGGGTAGAGTCGGTACATCAAAGGATGTTTGCTGTTAGTGCACGTTTGGTGTGGACGCTTTTTGAGCAAATTCCTTGAGCATTCGCAAACAGCCTATGGTTTGACTTCGAAACCCGGGAAATGTATATTTTTTTCATTCGTATTATTTATGACTATAGCATCAAATAACTATATATTATTATTAATAATATAAATACTAATTAATAAATAGTGATTGAAACTAGATGAGTTTATGTAAATCCAATATTAAAAATAACGGGATTAAATAGATTAATATATATATGATATAAAAGTCCAAAAATGAGTCATACTATTTTTTAAAATAATTATATTGCTTCCAAGCTTATTACTTAAGGCACAGGCTTATGGGCTGATATTTATCATTTCTTCCACCAAAAGAACAGATTTCTATTTTCTATGTTTTGGCGTTGTATTTTTGAGAAATAATAATCTAAAATCAGGGATGATCGAGGAGAATTTTTTTTTTGACATCCAGACTCTTCGTCTTCTTTTACTATTGCCATTTTTTACTAACTCAACAATGATAATAAATAAGCCGGCACTTATAACGCGTTTTAATAGAACCATATGAATGAAAAGTTAATGCAAGTGCAATATAGTTTTATTTAGTACTTGATGACGTAGTGTATAAGAAAATAATGAAAAATAACTGGGAACAAGGACAAACGTTAGCAAAACACCTGTTTGTCTAGAATGCGCGTCCGGTGGGACGCCGTTTTTGCAAACGTTTGCAAACCCTGTTTGCGAATGCGCGTTTGGTGTGTTCGAGGCTTAAAGAGGCTAGTCGTCAATAAATAGTATGCCAATTATTGTATACGAACTTCTTCTTTAATAATAAACCGAATTTTATAAAAGTAGTAACAAACTGTAATGCCTACTGTAACTATATAAACAATGGAATATCTGAAAATAAAACCGAATAAAAAAAAGAATAAAGTAAAATATTTAAACTAGGCAGCGGGTTGTAAAACATTGCAACCAGTTCTTAATTTCCACTCATAGTTAATTTAATTTCATTCTTGGCTTAAAATAAGTAACCATATAAGTGTAAGTATCTACAACTTATTCATGTATTCAAATGACTCTTTTATAAGAAATAAATTGGCCGCATATGTGGTTTCCGCACACACACAGGGTCCGTAGGAAATTTAACAAACAAGACGAGGTCTTTAAACAGTATAATCAGCCCGGCCGTATGAAGATAGCGGCCATGTAAAAGTATGACTCTGCTATATAACTTTTGAACCATTTATTATAATGGCGAGAAACAAACGCCTTTATATGCAATTTCATTGTCCTCAATGAAACAACTTCGAAGTGTCTAGCCAAAATTTGTAGTTATAAGATAATAAATTTTTAAGATTTGTATTAAGGGAAACGATTTTTTCTCAAAAAATATGCTATGTATAATAAATTCCATAAACCCATATTTAAAAAATGAAGCTATTTAATTCGGTACTTCTTTTATTTTATACACCATACCGGTTTCAGCATGTCAGCCATCGTCAGTGGATAAGTACAAACTCATCATGGCAGACATGCTGAAACCGGTATGGTGTATAGTGTAAAATATTTGTGATGTAGACAATAAAAGAAGTATACCTAATTGAATAGTGTTTTATTTTTTAAATATGAGTAGCTGTCAAAAAATCTAGACTGAAACTACGAATTACGTTCCACGAACCCGTTTTTTGACAAAGAATTAAACTATGATGTTTTTAGATTCTTTTAGTGATTTTTTCGAGACATCACATAACTGCAAAGTTTCAAATTTAGGAGATCAGGTGCTTTACAGAAGGACAGACAGACTCTAAAAACCTCTTAAACCAGTGCATGCCTAAATGTAAAAAAGATAAATTATATACGTGAATTGTTTGAAAACAAATGGATACATTATCTACACGCAAGTAAAAGTATAGACTGGTTTCTGCTGATCTAACTAATATCATTGATGTTATCACACCATAATAGATGCAAATTTGCATAATTGGCTAATTTCTATTTCTAAATAGCGGAAAATAGTTTTGATAAACTAATAATGTATTGTAATGAATCAATATAATTGAGACTAATTTAATATGCTAATTTCAAACCCTCTATGTCCTTCGTTCTATGCTGAGGGTCGGGTCAAATAATTCAGTAACTTCTCAATTTAAATTTACATAATTTATATAAAATTAATTACATTACTTATTACTCAGGAGAAAGAATACCCTAAAAACAAGATAGTAAAATGTATGTTATTCAGACAATAGAGACAACCATGGTAAACTAATAAATGTGTCAACAGACCATAAAAGAGCCCGAAGCAGTGTAGCCAAGTACACATTCGCAACTACCTAGAGACCAAGCAACACTGACATCTATTGATGGTTCTAATCCCAGTGAGGTGAGATTTGTACCTACACATTGAGCAGATGTGTAAAGTCGCCGACCAGTAACTAGGTTATTACGTTTACAGTTGGATTTAACAAATTGTCTTCCGACATAAAATAGATAAATCATTATACTGAGCCCCTTAACAAGAAGCCATCAGAGAGTGTGATCAGTCTGCGCCATTAAAGAGAGAGTCAAGAAAGAAGAAAAAAATAAACTAGGTTGTTTAAAGGCAAGGAACTAACTAGCTTGGTGGCCTCTTGCGTGAAGGGTAGCAACCAGAACGTAGCTGAGTGAGTCGGTTTATATTGCTGACCTGGTGGCACCACCATGAATGGCCCTGTGTGAAGGGGACCATTAAATTGTTCAGGAGCTCAAAGAACCGGTAAAATAACTCAATAAAAAGAGAATTTATCCAAATATTATTATAGGCACAATTTAAAGATCTGCCGTTAAACTGTTTATATACTGACTGGTTAAAGGTAGTTATATTCAAGTAAATTACTAACGTAGACAATACGTACAAACACCCATATGGATGGCCTTACTGATTATTTCAGCAGTCATATTTCAGTACTGTGGTTGTTCAAAATTGAAATTTAGATATAAAATCTGGTTACACCCAGAGCTGACTAGCATTTTACTTATACTTCGATCTTCATTGTATGAGTCAGTTTTTGTAGTATTAATTGTAAAAAGAAATAGTCTTTATAAAAAGTAATCTTGAACTTGAGAAACTTAATTAGCTATAAAGTTTTAATATCTATGAAATGAAAGAAAAAAAAGCCGTGGAGAACTGTGAAGTATTAAAAACCAAAGCACGAAGAAATATGGCAGCTAAGAAATTATTTATTTATTAACAGAGAGTAATACGATATTGAGAAAAAGTGACGAAATTTGTTAAAATGACTTAGAACAAACAAAGAGAATTTCTATTTTCAAAAATGAGAAAAGTTTTACGTGTTCTTGAAGGTTTTTAGTGTTCTGAATTAGTATTGTCTTTATTAAACATGCACTAAAAATAAGATTTTTTTTAACAACCACACTACTACAGTAACACTGGTCCCCAATATGTTCCAGAATCACAAATTATAAAAACTGTTTATACGGCTGACGCTCCTATCTTTAAGAATCATGAAATTTCCGTGATCGCTCGTAGTACTGTGGTTGTTCAGAATTCAGAAATTGATTAATTAATCGGCTAATATAAACGTTATTGTAAAACAAATGAATGATGATAGTCACACAAATGAGCTTCAGATAGTCGGGACGTTGTTCAGATATATGTTACAAGATTTGTCTCTGAAAACTCTGTAACTTAATAAAAAAGTGTGCAATAATAACCAAAAATAAAAATAGGGGAATAAGAACCCTGACAGAGAAACAAGATTAAAGAAACAAAAAACTGTGTAAAACAAAATATATATAAACTACTTTATCAGAGCCCCAATGAAATAAGATAAAAGTGTGAAGAGGGTGACAACAGGATATAAGGACGCAAAGAATGTCACATAATATAAAATATACAGACGCGGAAAAAATTCCAGGAACAGAAATTTGATATATAGCCATACGTGTATCGAGGAAAGTAATACCGTTATTAAGTTCAGATGAAAACCTTGAATAAAGCATAAGTTTTTGAAGCCCTAAAGGAAAATACCCAGAAGACGTCTATCTATGTAATGAGAAATGAAAAAGGCGGTTTTCGGTAGGAAGGAAATAAGACGAAAAACGAAGGAATCAAGCAACGGGAGGAAATAGGCAAGCGAACCAGCGAAGAGGCTTCAACGGCAAAATAAATGAATAAAGAGACAACCATCTTTAACTGAAATAATGAGAAAAAGAAAATTGGAATCGGGTAATAAATAAAGAAATACTTTTTCTCAACGACAAGCCAAACAACCCAATTCATAAGAAAATAAAAAGGAACAAAGAATAAAAACAAAGCTGAAATTCCTTGACAAATATCAGGAAATTTAAAGAGGAAACCATTTTCTCAACATTTAGATATTGTTAAAAATAAATCCTACAAGTAGTGAAACAGAAAATTAAAACATCATAAAGTTTTGAACATTTAAGTTAAATAACTTAATCTTTTAAAAACAAACTAATTTTAAATGACTACATTTGTTTTGGAACACCGCTTTCGTTTATGAATATTATATGATGGCATGTGCAATGTAATGTGCTTAGAGGGATTAACTTACTAAAGAGCATTTGTTAAAGAAGTTTTGAAATGAAGAAAATTAGTATATTTATTGGAAAAAAATATAATTTTTATTTGTGTGAGTTAGAATTATAGGTTAAAGTCGACATGTGTGAACATATGTTCTTTATAATATTTATTCATCGAGAGCATGACTTGAAAAAATAAATAAATGGATAAATATGTTCAACAGCAAAACCCCTACCTTTATTATTGTCTGGAGAAGTCTGAGTTAATATTGAACTTTTTAAATATTAATATTACGTCAAAAGCAGGACTACATTAATGTTTTATCATCATATTTATTTGTTTTGTGCAACACGTATGCGACAACACTGGTTTAAAAAATGGATTATTCCAAATTTGTGACATGATTTTTTTTTTTTTTTTAATTTATTAATTAATAATAATTTTGCTATTGGTAATGAAACTAGTAGAATAAAAAATTATTCAAAATATAAAATTATAGCAGTTTTACAAAATGTATTTTTTTCTGCCCTAAATTGTGCGTCAATTTCAAAGTTGGCCCTCATGGCAACACTAGGACATTAGCCTTACATTTTTTTCCCCAAGAGTACAATGTTTTGATATTTTGTTTGCTACCCTTTATAGGTCAGTGTCTAATATATTAGGAACCCTTGAGTTACCCTGAATGGGCAAGTCATATTATATTGATATGTATAGCTACTATATATATATATATACATACATATATATATATATATATATATATATATATATATATATATATATATATATATATATATATATATATATATACAAGCATTCGCCCGGGTTCATGCTTGCAATCAGGGGCTGTATATTATTACTATTTTATACCTATTACTATCATATTGGTTAATTCAGTAGGCCATTTCATTAAATATAATACTTTATACTTAATTATTTGTTTAGCTTGATGTAGAAGAAATGAAAATTGCTTAACATTAAATTAATATAAATAACTTGAAATTGGGCCCTCCCACAATAACGCAGGACTTCTTCCACAATTATTAATTATAAAATGAGGATAAAATGTAATTCCGCCATTTCCTCGCCATCCGGAGGAAACATAGGCCACACCTAAAACTAAAACGTAATCCTTAAAACAAACACTGTATTACACAAAATACTATTAACTATGTAGTAATGGATCGTAAACAATATTATCTACGATTGTTAGATTTAAATAATAAATACAGAAAAAATAAACTTGCTGTATGTAAGTTCGTATCTCTCTCTTGATAAAGATGGCATTAATTCATTAGTTGTATTTTTTGCCGAATTAATTATTTCTGGAGGAGTATTATTCTCCACATTTTCGTAAAAGTCACTTGATTCACTCATTGTTTTTCACTAAAAACTCGATATAAACAGTTACTTTAATAAAAGAACAGCAAATTAGTTTTGTTAAATGTAAACTAACTCTCTAATCGTGCGTAAAGCTGAAGAATTCCTCTTCTTTACCGCACTAGTGTGGTAAAGAAGAGGAATTATTCAGAACTATGAGGACGCGCATGCGCAATGAATACAAGCACGTAAATAATCACTTTCTACGCATCTAAACAAAGATATAATGTTTATATTTCGTATCAATCGTAGATAAACAATATTACGTGTATAAGCAATTCCATCTGTAACCCTCTCAGATGGTACCAAAACTTGTATTTACTATGATGTAAATTGGCCTGGGCTAAAGCATGTTTCTGAGATCCACACCAACAAAAGATGTTTGGCCCTGGGATTTATTTCTAATGAACTCTGATAATTTATAATGTATAACCAAGATGGTTTTCTAACGTGAATGAAATATTTAGATACTTATTTCAGATGTGCTTTAAAATATTAGAGATATTGCTCGCTATTAAAAAGTACTTCAGGAGGATACACAAAATCATTAAGGTCATTTAAATCTGTTACATATGCAACTCCATTAAGATATATTTATTACGTACGTCACTTCGTATACAATTTCTTACTCTTTCTAAAGATTGAGGAACCATCTTTAATTTTTAATCAGTGGCTGTATTACTACTATTTTATACCTATTACTATCATATTGTTTAATTGAGTAGGCCATTTCATCAAATATAATACTTTATAATTTGAGATTCCCTTTATAAGTTATTATTGGAATTAATATTGTTTCCTCCGAAGATGGTTTTTTCTAACTTGAATAAAAATATTTAGATATCATAACTATGATTAATTTAGTTCCATTAACTAATGAATTGATTAATTAAATTTAAATTTCTCATTTATATACCTTTAGAACGAACATTATAATCAATATTTGTTTATATTTCTATATACTTGTTTTGAACTATACAATATAACTATATAATAATAATAAATATATCGTATATATGTATTATAAGCTTATAAAAATAATTATTTGTTAAAAAGTCAATATGAAGTTATTTATGAAATTTTAAATTTGTTTGTTCTTTATAAATACTAATTTTTCTGAGCAAAATCGATAAATTAATAGAATAATAAATACCCGATTTAATAGCATTAGTGTGAGGTTCAAGCACCCGAATCGAAAATTAAATCGAACAAAAATTGCGCTCACGCCATGAGAGCCCCAAGTCAAAAATTTAACAAACATTGATCAAATTTACTTTATTTCAGGTAGGATCGATGGTCGTAACCATGAGGTTCATGCTAGTAATCGCTGGCTATGTCAGTGTTAATATATTAGAGTAAATTGTAGGCCCTGTCATGAAATAAATTTTATTATATTTGATTAGTTTTATTACAGAATAATAAAAATAAAGATAGAACTTTTATCAATTTATTTTATTATTTATTAGTACTCGAGATTAATTGAAACATAAGTAGTTAAAATCAAGGAGAAATAATAATTGTATATATAAATTTAGCTACATCATATAATAAAGAAAACAATGTCGTCGAAATAATTTGCCACACAACTAAACTATAAATTGCCCTAAATAAACTTAAACATTCATTTAAATATAGCAAAACATTCATTTAAATAAACTAAAACATTAACTTAATATAGAATTTAACAAACTATTAATCAGTTCATTCTAATAAAAATAATATGACAATAAAACAATTTAAAAAAAGTAAAACATTTATTTAAATAAAGTAAAAAAATCATTTAAATAAACATAAAAATTCATTTAAATAAAGTAAAGCATTCATTTAAATAAAGTAAAACATTCATTTAAATAAACTGAAACATTAACTTAATATAGAATTTAACAAACTATAAATCAGTTCATTCTAATAATAATAATATGATACTAAAACAATTTAAAAAAGTAAAACATTTATTTAATTAAAGTAAAATATTCATTTAAATGAAGTAAAATATTAATTAAAATAAAGTAAAAAATTCATTTAAATAAACTAAAATAGTCATTTAAATAAACTAAAACATTTTCTTAATGTAGAATTTAACAATCTATTAAAAACGATTCTAGTAACAATAATATGGCAATAAAAACAATTAAATAAATAAGAATAAAATTATACCTTATTAAATGTCGGTAGTAAAACAAAAGATGTGGGGAGAAGAGGTGCCCGTCACGGCTGGACACGTAAGACTAATGTCAGTGAGACTGACGGAGAAAGAGAGGGAGAGGGGGCATTTGTTTACAAAGTGTGGTTACGCGGAAACTAATGTATTTATTATCTTTTACCTATCAAACAATTAACTTTATTATTCAATATTTGTTTATATTTATTTATTCTTGTTTTTAACTTTAACATAATAAAGCTTATAAAAATTATTATTTATTAAAAACGTAAACATGACGTTATTTACGGAATTTTAAATCCGTTTTTTCTTTAGAAATACTCATTTTCCCCGGCAAAACATGCAAATAATTTTAAAAATAAATACTCGTTTTAAAGAGCATTAGTGTGGGGTTTAAATACCCCAATCGAAAATGAAATCGCTCACACTATGAGAGCTCAAAGTACAAAATTTAACGAATAATTATAAAATTTTCTTGATTTAAGGTAGAACCGTTGGTCGTACGACAAAAAGTCAAGAGACCAAAGTTGTAGATCTTATAAAATCAGTTACCGCTGGTGCTATCCGCTTTTTGATAGGACTTACCGTTTAGCCGCTATAGCCCTTCGAAGAAAACCTTCAATTTGCGTCCCCCGTTTTTATTTTTTTAAGGGGGGTAAAAATATTTTTTTTCGACTTTTCAGATTTTCTAGTCGGTTTGGGCCGATTCTGGACCAAACGCAAAAAACCGCGAGTCTCTAGGTGGTCTGGAAGTGCCTAAACATTTTGATAACCCGATCAGCTGATTAGCCACTTTATATATACAATATATAATATAAATAATAATAATATATATATATATATATATATATATATATATATATATATATATATATATATAGTTCTAGAAGTGACACATATAAAAATATATGTTTTCAAACAAAAACACTATCTATATGTCTTTATATCGACGCAATAATGCTTTTTAAATCCATCATTACAAAATCAGACTATAAAACAGCTGATACAGACTATACCAAGGGTTTTCTGGGTGTCCCCTGAAGTGGACACTGACCGTTAACGAAAAAAATTAAATTTTTGACTTGACCTATAAAGGGTTAATGTGCATTTTTTATTGATAATTTTCTAAATTAATTTCAATTCATTGGAATTATTTTGATGAATAAGTATAATTAATAAAAAAATAGTATTGCGGGCAATTTTTTCATGGTTAATGGAGGTGTGTATCCATAATTCATAGGTCTCAAAACAACTAGTGAAGATGTATAACAACCATAGTATCGAAGTACAAACATATCTAATTAGATGTGGAACAGAAGCATGAGGAGCAGATAACCCCCAAAAAAATCATTGGGTCCTTCAACTATGATAATATAATAAGTATATATATATATATATATATATATATATATATATATATATATATATATATATATATATATATATATATATATATATAACTGTAAAGTGGACCTAGAAGACTCCATGTCAGACCACCGGCACTTCCAGTTCTCCCTTGTGGAGACTCAGCTCCTCAAGTAGAGTTCTACAGAAATCCCAGCTCAACAGACTGGGACCAACTCAGAAGTACACTTAGAAATAATCTAGACATTATTGGGAAATGTCCAGAGATCTGGGAGGAAACCGAGGTTTATACTTACAGATCATACATTGAATATAGCTGCCCACTGAAGACACGATCAAGTATGTCTTAGTTCCGTGGTGGTCAAAGTATATAGAGACCCTGACCCTACGCAGAAGGGTTAAAATAACTCTTAAACAAGGCCAAGAGGGCTAACTCGGAAAGGCTATGGGCAGTATATAAGGAAGCCTGTAGAACCTTTAAGACTGAGTTAAAAATGGCCAAGCGAAATTCATGGCGAAACTACTGCAATGAGATTGGGGAGGTGACGCCGGCAGCCAAGTTCCACCGTATCCTCTCTAAGTCGCCAGCAGTAGGAAATGGACCTCTCCTCACCGAGGAGAACAACTTTACCTCCTCTGAAGAAGAGGCCCTTAAACATCTGATGAAATCTCACTTAGCGGATGGTCAATTCACAGATGGCAGTAATTTATGGCATGAAACTCACACTATACCTAGTGGGGACGACAGGGCAATAGCGGATGTCATTATTACTGATAGCAAATGGGCTGTCAACAGCTTGGCAGCAAGTCTCCAGGGCTCGTTGAAATAAGGCACCAAATGCTACAAGAAAGCATCGACTTGCTCCATGGGGACCTGGTAAAGGTCCTAAGGAATTGTATAGTCTGCAGTCTACAGAACGATACCTAGCAGCTGGAGAGAAGTGAGAGTGGTTTTTATTCCTAAACAAGGGAAGCCTGATCTCACTCTAGCCAAGTCCTATCGACCTGTAAGTCTCACCTCCTTCTTACTGAAGACTTTAGAAAGACTAGTAGACCGATACATCAGAGATTCTATAACCAGCATACTTAGTTTTCGACAGTATGCTTATCAGGTGGGTAAATCCTGTGAGGCAGCCCTTCACCACCAGTGAGGAAAATTGAAGGAGCCCTAAGTAACCAATAGTTAGCGTTGGGTCTATTTCTAGACATTGAGGGAGCTTTTAACTGCGTTCCTGTCGACAAAGTATACCTTGCCGTTTTAAACCATGGAGGCCATAAGACGGTGGCGGATTGGATCCAGTCGATGTTGGCTATGAGAATAGCTGAGGCACAGAGAAACAACTGCAGAGTCAAGGCAGTGGTTAAAAGAGGGTGCCCCCAAGGGGGAGTTTTATCACCTCTATTGTGGTGCCTAGTTGCAGACGATTTGCTAAAATGTCTGACTCAAGAAGGATTCTACACTTAGGCTTTTGCCGATGTTGTAGCGGTACTAATAAGTGGAAACATTTTTGGGACCGTCGTTGAACTCGTACAAAGAGCTCTGCGCATCATAGAGAAGTGGTGTGAGAGGAACAGCCTGGGGGGTTAACCCAGGAAAGACTGTGGTGATTCCTTTCACAAAGAAAAGAAAACTGGACGGCCCAGGTACCCTGTACCTGGGAGGAAGGAGTCTTGAGCTGTCAGATACGGTTAAGTATGAGTGACTCTTGACAAAAAACTTAACTGGGCTAGTCAAGAAAATAGAAAAAAATAGACTGCCAATCAGTGTGGCACATAGCTTCCTCGCATCCAATCATGTACTTTATTGTTATATATTAACATTAAAATGATTGTTATATTACGTTATTGTTATATTGTTTATTGATTAAAAACTATTAATAGTTTTAGCGACCTTTAACAATTCATAGCGGTGTCGCTGTTGGTTTTACTAAAAAATTGTATTTGAAAAAAATGTTTGTCTTAATGAATAGATGAAGATAGATTTTTTCCCGACCAAAAATTCCAATTTTTAATTTTAAGTTCACGTTTACGCAAGAGTTGCTCGTGAACGCTTTGACGGATAACGTTGTCTAACAAACTCGTCCTGGGCATTGGTAAAATGAACATTTCTACCAAATGTCATCAAAATCGGTCGACATTTACTCAAGTTATCGTCGCACGTTTCATAATTCGCGGACACACAGACCGACAGACAGACAGACAGACACGAGACCAAAAATGTTCCCTGATATCTGAAACGGATTTCTGTCTTGGAATTTTTAAAATCGGAGGCATAAAAGTTTTTCGTTCTCAAAAGTGAACACAATGCTTCTGTTACCTTCGGTAAGCTTGGAAGCAATAGAAAGCAAAATTAATAAAACTTTAGCTGCTTACTGGGTGTGCAGAAGACCTATAGGCCCATCTTGGGGTCTAAAGCCAAAAGTAATACACTTGATGTACACAAGTGATGTACACGGCTATAGTCAGACCTATAGCCTGTCGGGGGCTGACATCTACAGCAAACACCCCAGATATGAGATAAGCGTCAGTCTGGGAAAACATGCAACAGTGTTTCAATTATAAATGTATGCTATCTTGGCCTGTACTCAAATTAATATGTGTAAGGAAAAAGCACAAAAAAAGACAGATTTTTATCTGTACCGACAGTCAGGCAGCAATAAAATCACCGACTTCACCCTAATGTACATCCAAGCTGGTTTCTGAATGTAAGTAAACTTTGGAAGCTCTTTCTGGACAAATGAGGTCCTAAAGTCCGACAAGTTTAAGCTCTGTTCTCTACCAAGATATGGAACCTCAAAAAAAATTTTTTTATTGAAAATGAAATTTGTATAAATTTCTGTCACGTAATTTGGGGGCAAGAAATCACATCAGTAGTATAGGTCCAGAGTTGGGTGGGCATCGTCGGGCCCCTGATGAGTCGGACGCGACGAAACGATGCAGGACATGGCGTAATGCCGAGCCAACGTTATGTCGTGACGTTATGTCTGATGTTGGAGCAGTTCTTATGTGACACGCTTGCGTGGCACATCCCTTGGTGTCTCTCGCAAATTGTATATATATATATATATATATATATTACCGAAAAAATATAACTACGTACTAATCAAGTTGCCAACTAACCAACCGACTGATCATGAGGCTAATGTAGCGAGACCTAAACGAATTAATTTTAAAAGTGTTTTATTATTACTTAATAAACAATTGAATCATGTGAGGGTAAAAGAAAAAACAATCACCTTTCATTTCGAAATTTGTGGTATTTATTAGAATTATGCACTGTCGTCTTGTAAAATTATATATTACGAAATAACTGGTTTAAATTTATTCATAAACTAATTAAACTTGTAAATTTTCTTCACCTAATAGTTAAAACATTGGGTAAAAGAACTCTTAAAAAGATTTTAAGATCGTATAATATTATATTTAAAAGTGAGCTAATTCATTTAACTTCCAGGTAGAAGACCTTCCTCTTTCTCTCTGGCCATACAAAGAGAGTTTTAATAATAATTCAGTTTTATCTTTCATTAGCATCAACCTCGTAAAGTTTACCTCCCCGGTAGATTATGTATTATAATAAAGCCCAGGCCGACCTCTATACGTTGTGGGAGCCTAGGCTAGGGGGCCCACTATTTTGAAATTTAATGAAAGGCACATATTTATTAAAATAGGTAAGCTGTCTAAAGGGGTAAGGAAGGGGTTAAACCGGTCTAGAGACAAATAGGTCAGGAGTTCGGGGCAGCATACAATAATAGGGACTGGTGAGATGGGGAGCCCCACCACGGAATTTCCTAGCGGCCATTCCAATAAACGCTGGCGGCGCCTCTAAAATTTACAAGTGGGGGATTCTGAACAATGGAAAGAAATTAGGGGTGGTCTGCTAACCCCCTACCAACCCTCCTGCCTCCGAGCTTATGGCCGTGACAGGGCTGGCCATTAAAAGAGGCAAATTATTCTTAGCTTTAACCTCTTTAAAGAGCCACCGCCATAGTCCTGAACTGGAAGAGGCCTAAACCTTGCTCCAGTCAGCATTTGATTAAATATACATCCTATTGAAGAAACAGAAAACTTTATAAATGTATAAAAGCTACCTCGTTAATAGAACATTGATTGGCTGTTTTGTGGTAATTAACTCTATCGAATTTCAGTGCAATACTATGGTCAATTTTTTTTAAATGACTCAATTTAAAATATTCTACCAATTAGTGTGAATCAGTTTCCACGCGTCTTACCACGTACAATCATAATATTTTGCTTTTATGGTCTATTATTGTAGATTTTTTTATATTTTTCTTCTCATTTGCTTTCGAACTTACCGAAGGTAACTGAAGCTTTAGGAATCATTATAATGGACTAAATGTATTTTATCAATCCAAATTCAAAAGTTCCTGGACAGAAATCCATTTTTAGACATCAGAGAACCTTTTTACTACGTTTTTATTAGCTTGCTTTCTTGTTTGTTTGTTTGTTTGTCCAGTACAAATCTGCAATCGATTTTCTAACTAACTTCCCGAATAGCTAGACATTTGAAACTTTTAGCATAGCTCAGAACACGATGACAATGCATTACTTTAATACTTTTAGCCATCTTTCAGCAGAATTTAATTGGTTTTCAGCAAATTTTGCTGTAAGGAAAGTTTGTTCCGAAAAAATCCACAAGTTATTATATTTGTTTTGCCATATCCCATATTTACGCAATCTTCATTTTGACAGGTTTCAAATTTATGATAGATAAACATGGAATGACAGCAAAACAGGAAATATCGATTATATTATTTATCGATTATATTATTTATATTATTTCAAATATATCGATGGCACGCTTTAGATTTGGTGTTGGGGAGATCCGTTGTACAAAGATTTGTCCTTTTATAGGTTTAAGATCAGCTCTCTAGATGGTTGTCATTTATGTGAAGTAAATAAATTCGGAACTATTTTTTCACTAACATTATATATTATATAACAATAACAATTATATTATCAACATTACACACGATTCAACAGAAAATTTAAAAACTTAGTATATAAAAAGTTCTTTTTATCTTGAAATTATTAGTTATTCTATCTGTCAGTTGGTATGTCGTTCAAAATTTTTGCAAACTGCCATATTATCTTCAAAATGCTAATATTTTCAATGATCGGTCACATTTAGCCATTGTTGGTCCTTTATTAGTTTTATCCCTTGTGCAATATTTCAATTTCTGCTCAAATTTAACATTGCTTAAAAATAAGTGTGACCCCACTGAGAATAAAAACAAATCCAAATCTCATGTGACCATTCGTCCATAGTAATAGAACAAGATGTGCCACACAAATTGGCTGACTATTTTTTAATATTGTTTATATTTGTTTCTCGCAGTTTTCAAAATAAAATTAAATAAAAATTCCATTTTGTTAAAGTTGCAGGAAAAATAGTTTAATATATAAGACTTAATGAGACAGAATTATAAAAGTAAATTAAACTTAATTAAGTAGTTAAATTTACTTGATTTATATTATAACTTAAAAAAACTAAAGCTATAAATCATAACTTCATCTGAGAGATTATACTGATCAATTCATCAAATTTAAATTTCTATATCTAATAAAAAATAATATATACTCTTGGACTAATATATATATATATATATATATATATATATATATATATATATATATATATATATATATATATATATATATATAATACAATTTGTGAGAGACACCAAGGGATGTGCCAGGCAAGCGTGACACATAGGAACTGTTCCAACATCAGACATTACGTCATTAAGATGTTGGCTCGGCAATACGCCATGTCCTGCATCGTTTCGTCGCGTCCAACTCATCAGGGGCCCGACGATGCCCACCTTCTCACAAATTGTGTAGCCTATTGCAGTGTGCCAACACGGTATTACTTTGCTTATATTTTTTTTCCGTGTTTTTGCACACTGCAATAAGGTACACAATTTGTGTTAGTGAGAGACACCAAGGGATGTGCCACGCAAGCGTGACAGATAGAAACTGTTCCAACATAAGACATTACGTCACAAAGATGTTGGCTCTCACAAATTTATATATATACAAAAATTGTGTGTATATATAAAGTGATTCAGTATTTTTATAATGAAAATGAAACCAACACTTCAATTATCGCAGACTTGGTCTCATCAAATTGCAAATTAACAGTTTCTACAATAAAGATAAAAGTAAAAACATTTTAAAACTGAGCTTGAGATTTGAAAAAAAGCTCTCTCTTATTAAAGAAAATAAAACTTTATCAATACAAGTCAAGATATTAAAATTAACCATTCCTCCATCTTCTTACCGTCTCAAGAGAGATTTTTTTCACCCTCTTGGTTAGGAAATATAAAACTTAGTGATAAATTTATTAGGAATACTTGTCAAAAAAAGAGAAAAAAACACGAGTTATGAGGAAACTGGCATTAAAAATCATTTTACACTTTCTTCCATTTCCTTTCGTCAATAATAATGTTTTGAGAAAATTTTCATTTATTTTTTTCAGCTCGTGAATAATATTGGAATGGCACAAAATCAAATGAGTTTATAAATTTCATGATACTGTCATCTTAACTACATATTATTGATTTGATATACACTCGTAGTTTAATGATAAAATAATGTTCTCTTTTTACACAGCATCGATAATGTTCCTGTCTTATGAATACATTAGTAAATATTGTCTTTGATATTTTTAATACTATTTAGAATCAGCATCCAAGATATAGATCATATTTTCATATATTAGATCTCTCTCACTCTAAGAATGGCACAACTAAATATGCATCCTATTAAAATAAATTTGGCGACACACTGACATTTTTTAATGTTTTACCAATTTCTAAATCAAAATCGAATTTTTGAAAATTTGCCGTTTAGAAAATCAGACACACGATATAATACAAAAGGGACCATTAATTAAATTTGGACGAGGACGAAGAGAAAAGGAGTAAACTTCTTACATGAGTGACACAGTTTTAAATTTTATTTCATCGATCAAAGGATGTTTTTCCACAGAATTTGAAGCCTCCTTGATATCTGAGTTTCAGTTACAACGAAACCTCTGCTGGTAAATTTGAGCAATTATGTAAAATCTAAGTGATTACCATTTGCGGCTTGGCAAAGGGTGGTTTATTAGATTCTGTGTCCGAGATTTACCGCCGGCCCCTCTCGAGCCTTGAATTCACCCTAGCTAGAAGCAATAATCGAGCCCCTAGGTCACCGGATACCCGTCCTAAGGGAACCTGGTATCCAGTATACCAGAATGTCAGGAGAAAGCCGGAATTACACCAACTGAATATCCGATGCAATCAGATATATACACTTCTAACTAAGATTTCCGAAAACCCCTGACTCAAGAGAGAAAAAACATCATGATTCTGCTCACAAACCAAGCTTTTATCACTTATATCCTTATTAGAAATACGCTACTCTCACGCCTTATTTTTTCTTTATTCAATTCAAAACACCTTGAGGTATATTTCTAATAAACCTGCTATCACTGATTTATTTTTCCCCCTAAATAAACGAAAAATATTTATTAAATTTTTAGTAATATTAGATACTAAAACACATATTATAAATAGATTAAAACCTAAGGTATACACTAACATCCAAGCGAAGTACGTCATCTGAAACATACAGATGTTTGTAGTATTTTATGTATTACTAATAATTTTTTACCAATACTAGATTTTGGAGGGTAATTTTCGTACGGCAAAATAATGATAAAATCTCGGTTCAAATGTTTTAACGCTTTACAACCGTTACTAAAAGTATCATCACTACATCATTAAGCATCGTGAAACCAGGTAGGAACCAATCATTCATTCAGCTAAATATACATAGGCAATTAAAGATATAAATTAAATCAAGACCAACACAACACAACAGTTCACTTTAAAGTCAACATTTTAAAATTAACCGAAAAATTGCATAAGGAAAAAGAAAGTTGTGTACTGCAAGAACAAAAGAGTTCGAACACTAATCCATGAACCCAAATTTAACATTAGAGTCTAAAGTCTAAAACATAGTGGTATTTAGGACTACGAAATGTTTCTATTTATGCTTATAAAGAATCTAAATATAGTTTTAAATATTCTCCACATGGAAAGCTATTAGCCATAAAATATATTATACTATGGCTTGAAAGTTATCCCAAGTAAAATAACCGGGACTAAATCCAAATGTTATTGTGCAGAAGCAAATAGAGCTAAGCCTGCAAATAGCTTTTTAGTTATTGTACAATAACTGTCGCCTTAACTTGTCCTTTTGCCAATAACTGCTGAGAGCTTAATGGCTCGGACCCAGAGGCTATAGGAGGTCCATCGTAGCAACATTAGAACCAACTGAAAAAACAATTCAGCCACTCTTTCCTCTCTGATTTCTACACCCGTTGTCTTTCTAATAACTTAGACAATAGAAACTAATAACAATACTAATAAATAAACAAAATTAAATAAATAAAACTACTGGAAAGCACCATTCAACAAAATTTATACAATAATGTGTATTATTTTAAAAGTATGAAACCAAGCATTTCCTTAAGATCTTAGGATAACTTCTAGCTTAAATAATATATTGTGTGAAAACTAAACACACACACACACACATTATATATATATATATATATATATATATATATATATATATATATATATATATATATATATATATATATATATATATATATATATATATATATATATATATATATATATGTACATATTATATAAAATGTGGTTTTCCCGCATCAATATATTTTTAATGTAAAATATGAACGTCTTCCTATCAAGAGAAGGGATCTCATATTTACTATATACCTACTACATATTATCAAGTGACAAACATGTATTTAAATAAATGTACATGTGACATTATGTTTAAGGCCCGGCCACACAGGAAGCGGACTGTCAGCGGCGGACAGGGCGGTCACACAGAAAGCGGACTGGTGTAATCAAGCAGTATTTTTCAATGCGATTTTTTCAACTCGTGTTGTTTTATGTTATATATCAGCATATCAGCTATGAATTGGGTTCTTTTATTTGTTTTTACTTTCTCACATAAAGAGGAAGTATTGTGATGGCGCGAAAATTCGATTTTGACATTTTGATGGATTTACGTGTTTTTTGAGTCCAAAAAAGTGGTTTTTAAAAAATGTCTTTCTGTCGTCTGTCTGGGCAGACGCCTGGAGCCTCTGCAAGACCGATTTCGACGAAATTTGGCATAGATGTTCTGAAAAATCATTACCCGAGGCGAAATCGAGAAATGAATTTTACCTCTAAATTTGGGGGCGCTACCCCCCAAAAACTCTGAAAAAACGTGAAAAAAAATTATTTCTCGAAAACGGTTTCAACGATCTTGATTAAAAAATTCTAAAATGTAGTCCATTTAAATACGATTCTAATCTCTTCCCGGGAAAAATCTAGTTCCTTAGAAAATAGCTTAGAAAGCGGACGGAGAGAGCCTGGGTTCGATTCCCCGCCCAGGAGAAGTTATTTTTATGATACATTTTGATGAAATGTTCAATAACAATTAAATGTATAAACGGAAACTAGTAAATGGATAACACTGGGCTACGTAATTATGAAGCAAACTAAAAATATACCTATCTACTTCGATTTAATAATAATCAAAATACTCTGCCAATTAATGTGGCACATAGCTTCCTCGCAAAGAAAAGACCAAATTAAGAAAAATACCTCGATTAAAATAATCAAAAAGTTGGAACGGCGCGGCACTGTTCCAGTAAATATTTAATAAAGTTGAAGAAATTTAAACATTTGTTAGAGAAACAAAGCCTCCAACAAGCACCAAAAGTTAGCGCACATATAATTAATTTAATAAACAAATATAAAACTGCAACCAAATCGTAGAAACCTAAAAAGTTTTTTTTTTTTTGTTTTACCCCCCTTAAAACTAAAAATAACACAAAATAGAATATAACAAAAATTAATCTACTATGCAAGAGCTTTTCAATGATATACATCATTTTATAAAATATTAACTTTAACATTTGTACCCCTGTACTCTGAGGTACCAAAATTATATTTTTAAAAAACAAACAATACAAAAGGGTATTAATTTAACTAATAAATACATATAAATAAAAAACCAATAATCAAAAAAGTTTTTAAACCCTTTAACCTACAACCAAATTATAAATAGGTACTAAAGTACATGTACAAAATTTTTAAAAAATCAACAAATAAAATAGCTTTAATGTACATATCAAGGCCTTTAAAATGATATACGACACAATATTAAAAACCAAAAAAAAGTGGCCACGTGACACGGCACACGGGGAAAAGTTTACTCTCATGTTCTCACCAAGTAGGATGAACTTATGAAATAATATACTCAATTTAAAGAGCATTAGTGTGAGATTCAATCGCCGCAATCAGAAATAAAAACGGGCAACTATTATAGAAACTATGGCCATTCAAAGACAAAAATGGAAAAAAATAAAACCAAAAAATACTAAAACTATCACCATCTAAGGTACAACCGATGATGATACGACCAAAACTCATAGGACTAAAGCTGTAGATCTTTTAAAATTAGTTACGACTTGTGCTATCCATTTTCTAATACGACTTACCGTTTAGCCGCAATAAGCCCCCAAACCAGCTTAAAAATCAAGTCACCCATTTTTATTTTTTTAAGGGGGGAAGAAGGGAGAAAAGTGAACTTTGTATATTTATTTTTGTTCACAATATGGACGTTGCGCGTCGAATGGCGCGAACCACAAGTCTCTAGCTTTTCTGGAAGTGGGTAAACATTAATGTTAGTCAGTGAGTCAGTTAGCCATGCGGCTTTATAGTATAAGACATATTAATTTAGCACGTTTTAAAGTGCGCAGAAGGTTGAAATTAGGCAGGTGTTATCTGCAGGCTACTTTCGACAAACCATAAAAATTTCATAAAAATCAGATGATTACTTTTAAAAATATGGCTGTAAATAAATGTATGTTTGTGAGCATGTGGATGACAAACAAATATGAGCAGAAGGTTGAAACTTATATGGGACCAACAATGGGCTACTTATAACCTACCACCCAAATTTTATTAAAATTGGACGTGTAGTTTTTAAGATATGGTGGTTCGCAAAAATTGAACGACAGACCGACAGACCGACAGACAGTCCGACAGACAGACCGACAGACAGACCGACAGACAGACACGGAACCAAAAATGATCCCTGATGTCTGAAACGGATTTCTGTCTTGGAATTTTTGAAATCGGAGACCTAAAATTTTTTCGTTCTTAAGAACGATCACATAGCTTCCGTTACCTTCGGTAAGCTCGGAAGCAAAAAATTATTTACGAAGAAGTACGAAAAGAAACCTTATATATAACGGCTCTGTCTGTCTGTCCGTTGGCATGTTTTAATTCATAAACTACTATAGCTAGGAACATGAAATTCGGCACACAGGTGCATCTTGGCAATTGTGACAACTGAACACTTTTTGAAATTTTCCCACTTAATATTTTTAAGATGGTGGCCAATGTGGCGGGCGACTAAAAAAAAGTTTTTAGTCACCATGACGTGTTATACATCAATTTAAAGGTCTTGATGTGCAGAAAAAGAATATGCATCTATTAAAATTTTACACTTAATCATACAGAAACCAGTGATTATCGCGTCACGTACTTACGTGAAGCGCAACTTGTTTTATTTTTCTGACACTTTCTTATTTTGCTGCGAGTTTTTTTGACATGTTGCAAAAAAATCAAGAAAATGGACATTTTGCAGATTGAAAACAGTACAACAATGCTTAATTTTGCTGCCGTGAGTAGATAAAAACGATTTTTATAACGGGAGAAGTTAAGAACCTCCACCAGGAACCAGGATAGGATCTTTGTGCTGGAACAAGAGGGTCACTTCAAATATCTGGGCAAAGTAATCAGTTCAGGTAGAAAGATTAGAATTTTAATAAACGCAAGAACAGCAGTAGCTGGAACACACACATGCTTAGGTTAATATACCTATTTTAACCTAAACTTTAGAAAGAGCACCGAAGCATACAGGTATCAGAAATGGGATATCTCCGCAAAGTGGAAGGAAGAACCAAAAGGGATAGAATTAGAAATCAAACATTCCGGTATAATTTACGAATCAATTTTATTCAAGATCAATATTCAGACAGAAGTTGCGGAGGTTTAGACATCAGTGGACAAGAGTGGACAAGGACAGGTAACCATAGCAAAGCTACGAAGTTAGACCGGAAGGAAGAAGCGGTCGAGGAAGAATAACCTTTTATGAGTCACGCGAAAATTGAAGTTATATGTACCACTCACAGGTAGCGCTAGTGAGCTATGTAGTCCCCACTTGTCCCCCTCTTATTTACTATCTTGTTATACCCCTTCCCCTTCCCTCATTTTGTATTGTTCAGTCTATATTTGTGAGTGTAAATTGACGGCTCCGGGTCTACCTCATAATACTTAACACCTTACATACCTTTATATTTTTTGGCAAAGGGCTTAATTTTATAATAAGAAAAAAAAATAAAACTAAGTAAACTAGGCATAGCGTGGCTCTATCATTGAAGCGAGCGTATAGTAATAAATATGTATTGAATATTGAATAAACAGGTCAAGTGTGTGCTAGTCAGCACACAGCGAGGGTCCGTAGGCAACCCTGATGCGTATAGTTTAAGTAGTACCCTATTGATGGTGCTTTTTAAAATGCTAAAAAGCTGACTTTGAACTATCCTAAAGGTCTGATATTCTCAAAACACATAAACAAACTTCTGATAAAGTATTTTTTTGCCACTGAACCGGACTACAACCATATAAATACATAGAAAAGACCATAGTTATAAAAACACGTATTTTGTCAATAAAAAATAAAATAATATTTTTTCCGAAATTTCCAAAAAGTGGTATCTTTACTTTTGGTCAAAGAATGTTCATGAATTTTTTCAGATTTTTTGCACTTCACATAAGCGAGATAGAAGGGGGGAAACACACGTTTCACACCCACTTCAAACTTGCCTACGCTCGCCCTATCAACGTTATAACCAAAGAATTATATATATTTGTAATCAGCTCGACGTACCCTTTCATATGATACCCCTCACGGTGTCGAAAAAAAATAAAACAATTTTAACCCTTAAGTTTCTTTACCCTAATATTTTTTTCAAGTCGCTATATTATTAAAATATGTGGGTAGGTACAAGACACATACATGCCAAATTTCAAAGTGATCGGACGAAAGGTGTAGCCGTGAGAGCACGCGAGAGGACGGACGGACAGACACACGCAGGAAAATATAAGGGTCCTTGGTTTTGCCTATACGGACCCTAAAAAATAGAAAATCATGAATCATGATGAGTTGATAGATAATGGGTATAGTAGTAGTACAGCGGCTAGTAGTAAGGGAACCACCCCGCATTCTTACTATTCCTCTAACCACACATCTCCTTTTCAATTATTATAAAATGTATCTCTTTGCTACAAACAAACTACTGCATGTATCAAATTGAAATGTTGCATGCCTGTTTCAATTAAGCATTAGATGGTGTATATGAAGTTTTATTAAAATCGTTTCGTTAGGCCGTAAGATATCGGTAAAAAGGTAGTTTTCTCTATTATAAACGTTTAGGTCCGCTTTAATAGTTTTAGCGATATTTATTCATTCATAGCGGTGACGCTGTTGGTTTTACTATAAAATGTTATTTGTAGAAAATGTTCGTCTCATAGAATAGATGATGATACAATCTTTTCCCGTCCTGAAAATCCAATTTAATTTTTGAACCTCTCGTTTACGCGAGCGTTGCGCGCGAACTCTAGGACGGATCACGCTGTCCAACGAACTTAGCCTGAGTATTAGTAAGAAGATCATGTATACAAAATTTAAACTAAATCGGTCAACTTTTACTTAAGTTATCGTCACACGCGTAAACGTTACTGACAGACAGACAGACAAGATGCATAGTTTGTTGAATGTAAGAAGCTCGCTTACTCTCGCTTCAATTAATCTAGATATCTATGTTATTATGTCTATTTGAAAACCAACAACACAAAACAAAAATTTACTTTAATTGGAATAAATGGGGTTGCCTTAGCTTAGCAATAATATATAATCAGCTCTCGGGACACTACTCGATTACATAAATGATATACTTATATTTTATACTTATTATTTATACAATTCATTACGTCAGTACTAATATATAAACAACCAGAGTTTAATAATAATTGCGTTTTAATGAATTTTCCTTTTTTTATAATAATTTAATATTTAATTGTGTACAAGTTTATTGTATACACTAACAACCTTGGACGAATATATTGCAGAAACTTAATGTCCCTTGGAACCACGCAAGAAGGTTGCAAAGCTAGGAAGGCTCATTGCAAGTTCTTTATAATTAATTCATTTCCATATTTATAGATATCGGTAGAAGAGAGCATAACTAATCAAGTAGGTACCTACTATTATTTCAATAAATATGTGCATTAATTAAGTATATAAATTCTTGATAAGGAGCAAAAAATAAGTTATAGTCTACTTCACTTTTAACTGCAAATTTATAAAAATATTGCTTTTACATAATACAACTTACTAATAAACGTACACATATAGAGCTATACCTTAATAATTTTACTGATGTTCCAATATTTAAGCTTATGTACAACATGAAGTAACCACAAACTCTACCCATTGTTATCATTCACATAAATTTTAAGTTTATTTCCATGAGGACGTTTAACTCATTGAAGAAAGCAGTTATGTTTTCGTTAAAGTACGGGCTTAACACAAGTCGTGTAATCTAGACTTGCATGCAAGTCTTGAAGTTGAATTTGTGGTAAAGGATAGGCTACTATTCTAGTAAAGTGTTAGCATTAAATAAGTTTCTTATTAGGTTGGTTTCAGTCTAGACAGCGTGTACTTGTTCTATCTTGACTGAAACTCCGGCAGTTTAGGTTTAGTATATAAACCAGGGCTTCCTCAGGGTAACTATCTTGGCCTTCTTACCTTCGCTATTTCTTTAGAACCTGTCACTTTTCAAACCTTCTCTTAAAATTTTATCATCATCATAAATTAAAAACGTATATTCTAGTTTTAATTTGCGACTTCTAACTAATATCCCTGGCCTGGCGACTAAAAGGATATTTTTTATTATTAGAAAACCCTTACACACTATTCATGAAACTTTATATAGTAGCTTAAAATAGTTTTGACTTTTAAGGCTATTTTTAGATAATGCACATTTTTTACGTCAAAGCTTTATTTGAAGGCTAGACTTTAAAAGCAATTTCCTTTATGCTTTGCAGAGCCCATTTTTAGGTCCCTCCCTTGTAAAACTCATCCATTCTCCTTTTTTCATGACCAAACCATTATAAAATTCTTAGACACTCACTTGAAAAAAATAAAAGAAATTTAGGTTGCTTAAAAAGCATGGGTTTTTAATAATAATAAAATAAAAAAATCTCAAGGACATTTATTTTTTGACATCAAAAGGAATAATAAGAAAAGGGAATTTCCACGATTAAAGCCAAGAAATTTCAAGTTATAAATTCAATCTTAATAAAGATTTCACCTTAAGATATTCGTTTAAATTTATGGCCGTTTGAATCTTAAAAGACGTAGGTAGATTATCAAGTATGTATAATTAAAGATATGTACTAATAAAATAAATGTATCAAATCTTTTCATTTAAATTATTTATCCTTTTCGGCGTTTTCTATTCTACATTAATATATAAAGAAGTAACATCGTACACGTAAAATATATCATATTCATACTACATTATTATATTATTTCTTTCAAATATTAATTTTTGTGTGGTTTAGAATATTGTCCCGCTTTGATAGGACTTCTAATTAAAAAGGTAATAAAGCAAATTCATCGTAGTAGGAACTTCACAGAAGAAAAACTTATTCATTAATCAATTTGAAGGCAATGAATGGATCAGTTTGCAATAAAGATAATCAGGGAATTATACTTTCTTAAATTTACTGCCACAAAACCTTGTTAAGTTATTATTTCTAAGTTTTGGGAAACCCTGCTGTTTCATCTTAACAATACATTTCAACCCTTAAATGTCGCGATACTATGTTTGCTATGAATGCTAGAGAGCATTCTAGCTATGAGATGTTCAAATATCTTAAGTTAAATTTTAATTAGGTAGACAGAGAAAGTCACACGTCCAGGCTATAGCGTCAAACAGGCATACGTTTCCCTCTACTTGTTTAAACATAAAAATAATTAAAGCTACTTAGTTCCTATATTTGGATTAGGCATTTATTTAAACCAAAGAGCAACAATCTTAGTTCGTTTATTACAATTATTTATATATTTAAATTATGATCCATTCAGGTGTTAAAATCACATGAAAATTAAATGAATAAATATGCAACAGAAGAAATAGTTAAGCAGAATTCTATTTAAAGAGATGAAGATAACGTGTTATTCTATTTTATATTTTTAAAGTTAAGCTTATCTTTAAATTGGAGGCATACTCTCTTTACTTTTTTTAAAAAAGATGCTATTTACATATCCATTATATATTTACATATCTTAAAAACCGGTTTAAAGAGCCACGAGGTTATCAAAGATCTATCAGTACTAAGCCTTAACAAGGTTTAGAAAAAACAGCGTATAAGCAATGGTATTTTTAAAGCAAAAGAAAAGTCTTGTTTCCAGATGGTAAAAGCGTACTATGGAAATTAGATAAAGCTGTTTGAAAAATAAAATCACAAAGAGCACCTTGTTTAGATTCTGTTTAGATAATTAGCTTATTTTTTTCTAATGTGAATATTTTAGTGCTACCAGAGATGGAAGATCAGAAAGTGTTGAACAAAGAACATAGAACCAAGATTATTCGGATGCTATTTAAACGATATTACCATGACTGTGAATTTGCTCGCCTGAATTATATTAAATATTATAAATTTTAGTTTATAATGCTATACAGTTAAATGTTGTGAATATTATTTTCACAACTATGTTTTATTCTATCACCAAGAATAACGTCTATTTTACTTTTATATATTATAAATATGTATGTGGGGAAATAAAAAGTAAGGAAGAGAAATCAATTTTTAAAAATTTTACAGCACCGTAGGATAACAGAGCTACAATTACTTCTCCACGTACAAATTTAATTCTAATGGTATCCAAACGTAAATGTTTACAAGGCAGTTAAATCTTGAGCCAAAGAAGAACATATTTATTTGGTTGGACACGGACAAAATCCAATTAGAAAAAAAGAGTGCTCGAAAAGATTATTCTGACGCCGGCAGTCTACTGATGAACTTCAGATTTTCGAAAATATTTATGGTCTCCAATTTCAAAAATTCCAAGATAAAAAGAACTTTTTATTTACTGCGTTTTTAAATTTTCTGTTGAATCGTATGTAGTGTTGATAATATAATTTTTTTATTGTTATATATAATGTTAATGAAAAAAATAGACTGCCAATTGGTGTGGCACATAGCTTCCTCGCATCCTTTTCACGTACTTTATTGATTTTATGCTTTTACAAGCCGTTGTTGTCTAATTGGGTTAATTGAAGAAGAAGAAAAAGAGATATATTTGACAAAAGTTTACATATAGATGTAATACTGCAATGTATCTTATTCCCCTATTACCACAGCCGTGAGGAGAAGAGATTCGACTTACATAATAAGAATAACAAATTATTTTCTTTTCTTAATTTACAATTAATTAAATCAATTAATTAATTAATTATTTAAATAAAATTTATTTGTTTCTTAGTTTAATTCCCTGCTCAATAAATAAATACAATACAATAGGAAAAAAATAAAATAAAATAAATGAGTAAATAATCATAGGACTACTAGGAAGTGAACTATGTATGTATATAATGACAAAAAAAAATAAATAAATAAAAAATAAAAATAAATTCAAAACTCTGATTTAAAAATTAAAATAACTAATTAGTTCAGTTCTGTACCTTAAAGAGTCTTTAACATAATGAATTAATTCCTTCCAATTTGGTGTATTTAAAATGGAAATAAGACCAATCTTTGGGTAATTTTCAACCTGACTAGAATATTACTATCTCATCCTGTTCTTTCTATAAATTCTCCCTATTCTGACCTTGGCGGTTATTGTCAATCCAGTTTGGGATCAATTTGTGTAAAATTACTCAGGTAATTTATATCCTTTAATTTACAATAAAGATAATTTAGCCTTATCCAACTATCACATGCAGTGATTCACCTGTGTTAATAGTTGGATTAGGTTAACTTAAGGTAAGGAGAAAGTAAAGTTCAACAGCAATACAAAAAGATAATATATTTGTTTTTCGAGCGCTATATTTCCAGTTGCATATTTATGACGAAAAGGAAGTAGATGACGCATAAGAAATGCTAATATTTACCTATAACGAAAAAGAAGTAGTTAACAATAAACAATTCAATATTAAGCAGTTACATTTCCTTAATATAACGGGAGAAATAGAGTTAAAATATAATTTACTGCAATAACCAGGTAAGCATCGAATAGGAATATTATTATCATTGAAATTCCATAAAGAACATTAGAGATGAAGCGATAGAGACTACATACAAAGGCGATATTTCTACAAGGGATTCAGCAGCATATTGACTACAGGTGGCACCGGATCTACCACATTACACATGGAAATCACATCGGCCGTAACAATCTAAGGTAAAACTAGAACGTGTTTTCCTCCATCCAAACCACTTCGTTTCAATACGTATCTTTGTTTTGAACATATCACAACTGTTACAATAAATTACAGGACATTACTAGTTGGATAATATATTATTTATCTTTAAATGTTGGATTTTTCAATACATTTATCAATTGAAAAAAAGGTACATTTATGATATTCGCACCATAAAGATGATTTCTCTCTTTATATACAAAAAAAAAAAAATAAAAAAAAAAAAAAATAAAAATATATATATATATATATATATATATATATATATATATATATATATATATATATATATAGGTATATATTAAATCGGTACTGATTTTATGGACGTACTTTATGTAAACTTACATCGTCTATAAATTTAAAAAATAATATTAATCAGTGATTGATTATTTTTAATGACCTCAGCATACTTTTTTACTCAACGACTAGCCCCGCGGCTCATAAATAGACTCATAGTAGGTAAATGAATGGAACCCTTTCCAATGATGCGGCTCTTATGAGGCGGCTTAGAATAGTACGACTCGAATGCCTACTCGAGCAGTCTAGCCGTCAGTCGTCACGGCTGGAAGTGTTTGACTTCTTCTTGATAATGCAAAATTAATCGAGTTGGTGAGAGAGCACCCAAATCTCTTTAACCCTCAACACGATGTCTTTTCTATTTTGATCAATGTATTTGACATTTCTATGACACATAGAGAGAAAAAATGTTTTGCCCTATTTTTGAAAGTAGGTATATTAATAATAATTATTACGTATAATAAATCATCCTTCAATAAATGTCTCTTTATAAGGATGTTTTGACCATCCATAATGTTTATACAAATGCAGTATCTATGTACATTTAAAAAAAAAAGTGTTTTAAATTATTTTTTAAAAAACCTCGCTAATCTGGACGACCCTCTGCCTCAATTCGTCCGGATTAACGGGGCCCTACTAAAGTTTATTCTAATCTAATAAATTAACTCTAACTAATGGATGACAAAGAGAAAGTCTGTTACGCCATTAGCCGTATAAACCTTACAATTGACATAAGCAACCAGTTAGTGGCCGCTACACAGAAGCAGCTATCCATTTATATGGTGATGCTGGGTATACCCGGATCCTGTAGTACCCATCAAAGTTGTGAACACGCCCGATGCTGTTTAACTTTATTAGTAGGAGAGCCAACTACTGTCCTAAAGAGCTACCCAGGCCTCATAAATTCAATACTTTATAATTTATAAATTTGAAAGGTTGTTTCCCTTAGTAAAAAAATCAAACAGTATATTCGACATGGTTCGTTTCGGTCTGTAGTTTTTGAGGCCTCACCTACTTTTCAAAGTCTCTCCTCAAAAAGACCTTAGTTCTATAGATTTACACACATGTTAATGAAAAATAAATAAATAAATAAGTCACACAATGTTTTCGTATTCTTTCTTCAAAATTAAATAAATCTATTTTTCAGAAACAAAGTTTCGATTTAACGTACAATTGATGAGGGTGGGTAGGTACTCATATATGCCAAAAAACACCATGAAGAGAAACGTTATCCCCCAAACCCACAGGCAATAATGATATAATCTCAAAAATAACAAATATACGAGTTCAGATTTAGAAACATTCACTTTTAGAAACAGATAGTAGTAAAAAAGTATAGAGTTCGATTTCAGTGGGTTAGAGGATAACACCCTCGCAACAAACTGCATCAGAGATTACAGATTTATAAGCCTAAACCTTTATTAAGGGAAAAATGGAAAATAAAGTTCCCTATACACATGGTAACATGGTTCGCCCAGTTTGGCAAACCAACTTCTAACCTAATGGAATACCAAGTTCGTCTGGAACATAGCAAGTTACCTCCACACAAAGGCGAACTTGGTTCCTACGAACCGAGATTGGCGAACTAGGTTTCCTTGTGTATAGGCCGCTTAAGAGCGTAGCTTCAGAAGATGTGCCGCCAAACAACCATTTGTCCTTGCAATGAAGAGTTACTAATAATGGCCGAAGGCTGGCTTTGGAAATTAAAATTAATTTTATGAACAGGCTTCCGTTTTTATTATCCCAAGAAAGAAATACCTGTTGACAAACATGCAATTAAAAACCTAATACAAATCACAACTAAAAACACTAGAAATAAAAATGGTTAGATTAAAATAGAAAGCGAAACAAAAAAATGGATATCTTATGATTACTAGGAAAACTACATCTTAAGAAATTTAACAGAGAAAAGGATAAATTTAAAAATATAAGTGTTTAATAATAAGAAAACATTATCAAAGAGAAAAAAGAAAGGTAAAATAAGTAAGTGACAAGAAGATTGAGAAGTGGGAAGGTTATAAAGTCTTAAAGAATAAGAAGTGTAATTAGTTAAAAATAGTAACTCGCTTCGTGTTTTCTTAACCTCACCTTCTAACCGGCTCACGTATTTTATTTATAAACTAGGCATTAAGACTGTTCATTATTCAAATTTATTCTGAGTTAGATAAAATTTTCCACACTTGACTTTCAAAACAAGAGAAAGGTCACAGTTTACATGAGATTTTGAAACCCCCTACCCTCGGAAAACACCAGGTACTTTGGAAATAACTAAGAATCAGACATATGATATGTTCTAGATTTAAAGTAAAATTTTCCTTCTTTTTATTATCGTTATATATGAGGGGATACATATAAATGATTCAGTTAAAGTAAACCAACAAAAGTTAAAGTTAAGTAAACATTAGAAAGAATCAAATACCTTTGTGGCGAAGATGTATTTGCAACGCACTCCGTTACGTTGTTTCAATCTATAGTAGGTGTTCTTCGTAAGTCTTAATATTTCTTTATATTCAATCATTCTTGTACAAATTTTACCGAATTAACTTAAATATCATCAATATTAAATTAAATCACATTCGAGTTATTACTAAAGAAACTATTTTGAAATGAACAAGATGTAAAATATAACCTTTATACAACCATCGAAATTGTAGAAACAACGATTGAATTACAACTCAAAACACATTTAAATAGCTTTAATTGAGTATTTCGAATACTTCTTTTCAATTAAGAATTGAATTAATAAAAAGATTAAACGGAAATACATTTATAATAAGACGCGTAATAAAAACAATAGGTATTGCCGTCGAACTACGAATATTAATTGTAAAATAGCCTTGTGTTTATTTTCCCGAGTATCATAAAGACTACCAACACAACAAAGATAAAATAATCTAAAATTAATAATGATACATCATTATTAATAAAAAGAATTATAAATAGTAAATAATTAAGTATTAATAATATTTTATATTTAAATATTTCTCGTTTAAAAGATAAAAAAACTAATGTTATGTTATTTCTTTATTTTTAATCTTTTGTTTATATTATAGGGATAACCTCTTCGTACTGTTATAACAAGAAAAGGACCATTGTTGACATAAGTTTATATAAATAAAATATATGAAATAAAGATTTTATGATTTAATAATAAGCTGAATAAAATAATAAAGTTATCCGTTTCTTAAATAATTTAGTTTTAGTCTACTTAAATACTAATGATAGGTAGGAGGGTTTCTTTTTGGAATGAAAGTCCTTCAAGTGTTTATATAATATTTATTTCATTTAGAGCTTTCGTCCAGGGAACCTGAGCTTTATCAATGATCTACAAATTGGAATGTTACATGAATTAGAAAGGAAACAAAACTTTTTTTTTAAATTTCAAAGGAAAAAAACATTATACATTTTGGACAGTAAGTCCTTCCCAGAATTAAATTAATGTTCGCTCAAACATACCAAAATTTTAGTTATTTATTTAAATTGAAAAATAATAAATGAATTAAATGTCAGATATTAACATTAACACTTTAAGTAATAAAATAAAAAAATACAACTGCATTGATTGAAACATAATGTCCTTGTGGGTATGAAGTGAATTAGTGAGGTGTGGAAAAACAGATAGGATAAATGGGTAAGGTAAGTGGAGGGGATTTCCTTTTTTGGAGGTTAAGTAACTTTGGGAAGGATCAGGTAACAGTGGATAAATTCAAAAGGATTTTGGAAAAACCATAAAAGGTTAAAAAATATATTATTATGTTAAATATTAATGAATTTATTCTTATCTTTTGTGTCTTCAGGGGTTTTTTTTTAAATTAAAATTAATAAAAAAAGACAGCTAACAATTTGCTTTTTTTAATATATTAATATTTATTTGGTTATATTTCATCTCCTACTTGAGACATTTTCAAAAATGTCTCAAGTAGGAGATGAAATATAACCAAATAAATATTAATATATTAAAAAAAGCAAATTGTTAGCTGTCTTTTTTTATTAATTTTAATTTTAAAAAAAACCCCTGAAGACACAAAAGATAAGAATATATATATTAAAGGGGACAATCAATAAAAGAAAATTAATGAATTTATTTCTTGTTATTTATAGATATTAGATAGAATATTAGAGTATACATTACCTAAATTATTATAGTCCTGTTTCATGTTTATGGTGTTCTTATTTGATTTTATGCATAACTTTTCAAGAGTATGGCGTTTTTCTGTGTTTAGAGATCTTTAATGTGTTAGTGAAATCTGTATTTAAAATGCTGAGAGGTTTCTCCTATATATGTGGCAGGACATTGTTTACAACTAATTTGGTAAATAATGTTATATATGGGAGAAATTTGCTAGGTGGCGTGTTTTATATAAGGTAGGGTATAATATTTAGCTAGGACGGGAGGAGTTATATTTTGTTAATTTTTATTGTTATTGTTGTTATTATTGTTATTGCTAGGCGTGGAGATAATTCTGTTATTGGTATAAATATTTTGGGAAGAGTTATTCCTATTGTTATTTATGGATTTTTGGAGTATTTTTTTAATATCGTGTTAAGGTAACAATTTTAATTAAGTTTATCTTTTATAATTGTTATTTTTTCGTTGTGAAATTGTTTGTCAGAGAGGGTAAGGGTTTGATAAATAAAATTGTCAGTACCGTTTATTTTGTAGGAATATGGTTGGTGTGGGTGTAAGTAGAAATGAAGAAGTTACCTGCATATGTAGATTTGGTGTAGTGATGATACATTAGCTTGATGTTATTGGTTTTTATTACCATAATGTTAAGGAAAGGGAGAGAATTGTTTTCTTCAAATTCTATGGTAAACTTGAGGTAGGGGTGGTACTTATTAAAGGTGTAATGCAGGGAAGGTATGTGGTCTTTAATAATAATGAAAAACTCTCATCTACGTAAATTTTTACAAATTTAATTTCGGGATTAAATTGGGGAATGACCTCATGGAACACTTTATCCAGGACATTATCGGCAAAAATAAGAAAATAGAAGATTCCCCCATTGGAAGACCTTCTTTTTTTAAGTAAAGGACATCGTTGTGGGTGAAATATGTCAAATCAAGACAGAAGTCTACGATATTATAAAAAAGGGTTTACATATTTGGGTGTGGGCGAAAATTTTAGGCCAAACAGACTTGGCTCACCAAGTCCCTACCTAAAGAATTCAGTCTTAAAGGGCCGATCTGGTCTCCCTAAGTCGGGGCCACGCCATCTCGGCCTGAAAACCCGGTCGTGTAATTCGAGTTCCTGGACACGTTTTGGGTGAAACCAGACAGGGCGGTCGGATATTCCATCCCACATGGAGTAGAAAAGTGAGGGAACTATAGGCCCCCCAATACATTACCCTGCGATCTGACAGTTACTTTTCTCTCTCCTTAAGATAAAGTGGCTAGATGGAAATGGTTCGGCCCGTGTAAATGCAACGCTCTGTCAAGTGGAGGGGAGACCGGAGCAAGGGAAACTTGGAACGGGACCAGGACCAGACTTCCCGGCCGTCTAATCGCCCCTTTAGCTAGGTCAAAGGGAATGGACGTAAAAAGAGATTGAACATCAAGTGAAAGAGGGAATCATTTAAATCAAGAGCAAGGATATCTTTTTTCAGGAGATCAATAAGTTGGTAAGCATTTAAAATATTAAAATTGTAGTTTATAGGTTTGAAAGAAATTTGGATAGTTTGTATGCGGGAGAGTTATTACAGGATACTATGGGTCTAAGGCTACTGATAATGACACACTTCGCCACCCGGGTAGCGCCACCTGGTTGATGCCACTTGCTTCCGCCACCTGTCTTGCGCCACCCGAGTTTTTACTTTTTTCGGCCAGTAGAGAAATGGACCTGGAGGAGATAGCTGTACTTGCTTATCATTATGTTCGTTAAAGAAGGAAAAAAAAAGGCGTTTTTGGATTCATCTAATAATTTCAGACAAAAAGAATACTAGTTTGTTTTCATACAGTGTACCCCTGTATCAAAGAGGACAGTAACATGTTTTAAATTTTTGCCGAATGTCGCGTGGAACTTTCTATGCAGTTAGCTTAGGGCTTAGAATATTGAAGAACAGTGTGGACCTGAAAAAACACTTATATGAGGGGATGCAGTTGGCCCCTGATTTGATTTCCCCTAGATTTGATTGAAGGAGTGACGGCTGAGTGGCAGAGACTTGGGTGGCACCGTGTGACGGGCTCAATTAAGAACAATGGGCTGACCGGCTAGCGCCACCTAGTGTGGCAGGTTCCATTCTATTCTCATTGACGACCGGGTAGCGCTACCCGGGTGGCGAAGTGTGTCACTACCCTTAAGAGTTACCGAGTTTTTCTGGATTTTTGGAATAGGCAGAATTATATTCTGGGAGGAACTTCTGTGTAATTTGTCTGTTTTTTTTTTTTTTAGATGGGAAATTTATTTTAACTTACTTTTTCCCTATTTTTTATAAACCCTCCTACAATTATATTCTACAAGTCCATATTAAATCTCTTCAATTAAAATACTAATTTTAATTTTCATGATCTTTAATCATACGTTCATCGTTAATCCAATGTAGCCAAATTATACTGAGCAGCTAGTTATTTATGTTTTCTTGATCAATAACGATGCGTAGGTTTCCTGACCTAAATGTCCGATTTAATATGCATATTTTAGTTTTGCTAAATTTATTTCTAACTAAAAATCTAGTAAAATAGGCAATAAGGTAAACACAAATAAAAATAGACTGCCAATTAGCGTGGCACATAGCTTCCTCGCATCCTATCATATACTATAACAATTATTGTTATATTACTTTATTGTAATATTGTTTATTTTGTAAAAACTATTAATAGTTTTAGCGATCTTTAACAGTTCATAGCGGTGTCGCTGTTGGGTATTTGAAAAAAAATGTTTGTCTCATTGAATAGATGAAGTTACATTTTTCCCCCGACCTAAAATTCTAATTCTAAATTTAAAGTTCACGTTTACGCGGGCGTTGCCCGTGAACGCTTGGACGGATAACGTTGTCCAACGAACTCGTCCTGGGCATTGGTAAAATGGACATGTCTACCAAATTTCATCAAAATCGGTCGACATTTACTCAAGTTATCGTCGTACGTTTCATAATTCGCGGACACACAGACCGACAGACAGACAGACAGATAGACAGAAACGAGACCAAAAATGTTCCCTGATGTCTGAAACGGATTTCTGTCTTGGAATTTTTGAAATCGGAGGCATAAAAGTTTTTCGTTCTCAAAATTGAACACAATGCTTCCGTTACCTTCGGTAATCTCGGAAGAAATATTCTTACATTATTTATCATTTCTAAGGTAGGTTTATGATCAGAATTAATTATTCAGTGCGTGGGAAAATCGGGAGAGGAGTCAATAAGAGCTCGAGATTTTGACATCCAGAAGAATAAGCCCAATAAGCAAACAAAACTTATAACCGCAAAGGGGCTTTGTTTTTAGGGTTTCGAGATAGCCCTAGAAACCCTTTGGCTTTTGGTAGTTCGTCGGTCCGTCCGTCGCATCTTGGAGTATATCTCCCAACCTCGTTCCGGTCCTTAAAATAAGGAAAAAATACATAAATATACATATCTGCGGGCCAATGATATTTCCGGAAGTTTATAAAAAAAAGTCAAATTTTAGGTGGCGGTAACTATGGTGATAAAATTTTTATTTTTATGTAATTTTCAAGTGGGGTATCATTTTAAAAGTATTGAAATGTGGATCACAAATATATATTTTTCCAAAGTGGTGGACATTACCCCAAAAAGAACTAAATAAGTGCATACTTAAGATGCTAAAGAATAATACATGCTCACCTTGCTTCTCCAAAGTGCAACTTTTATACGTATTTTAATTTAAAAAAAATAACAACAATAAAAAATAATGTAGCTACAATATATGAATTTTATGACCGAAGAAACCCTATTAGTAGTTTGCTGGCAAGTATTTAACGGGATTATCCTTTTATATAGGTTGCCCAACCTGAGTTTTCAAAATTAACAATAATTCATTAATCCTAATAAAACGAACATTTAAACTCAATTAAATATTATTAGTGAGAACTATAATTTCAGGAGAATTACTTATAAAATGTAATCTATCATTTCTATTTATATATCCTACCACAGTATAATTAGATAAATCAAAAATACGCCCTTTATCTTACTTATACATACACTAAACTTCAAGCCTTGTGGTTTCCAAAATGAAACAACAAAAAGCTTAAAATTAAAAATTACATTTCAGTTCTCAAAGTATACCGTAAAAACGTTGGATTTCCCTTGTTGTTTTATTAAATTATTAATTAAAATGGGAACTGAGAGCTGGAAACAGATGCTCTTTGCGAACCAATTATCCAAGCTCAGACCCTCTTGTTTATTATTAATAACGAAACTCGTAAATTAATGAATCTATTGTAGCCTTCTTCGTAGTTACAGAGATTAAAAAGAAGAACTGAAATTAGGAATTCAACTAGTATTATAGTTTTTAATTCAATTAAACCATAATATGCTAACAGAATGTATAATAATCAGAATATATATTGTAACATGAATATTTATGTTACAATGATTTTTCAATTAACTGATACGTTTCAGAATGTTTTATACTGCACTATCCCACATTTACAGGTATTTATAAAACTAATTAGTCCGCACTGTTGTTGTCAGCATTTGATTCGTGTGTTCAGACATGAGATAACACAGTAATAAAAAAAATTAACTAAAATCCTCTGGAACAAAAACTAACTTTAATTCCCTACACTTAACTATATAATATCATTATCGACGAGTAAAAAAGGACAGATAAAAATGGTCCTTTCTAGGGTTGAGGACTATTTTTATATGTCCATTCTTACTCATAAATAATAATATTCCTGCTACCCCTGTTGATAAAAATGGTCCTCACCCCGAGGAATCTTGGAACAACAGATCCTTGCGGTTACGCCGCAAGGTCTAATACCAACGAAGAAGAAATGATTTTCATCTGCCCCAACATATAAACAACAATTATTAATGACATTAATTCTACAATACCGTGGGTACCAAGGATTTAGAACACATAACTAGAAGAGAGATTCAGCTGAATATATTTTTATATGGCTTTCATCTATGGTAATATTAATTAATCTGTAAGCATGAATTGCTATTAATTATAACGTTCTTAACTTATTTTGCTTCCGATCTTACCGAAGGCGACGGAAGTATCGTGATCGTTCTGAAGAACGGAATTATTTTGCATCCAATATCAAAAAACTCTTGGACAGAAATAAGAGATGATTTTTAGTCTCATGTCTGTCTGTCGGTCTGTCGACCACTATATCTAAGAAACTACTGAAATTTGGATAGTAGATCATAATTAGCCCATTTTTGGTCCCACGTTAATTTCAGCGACATGCGCATATTGGTTTTTCTTCTTAATGCGTACAAAAAATTTTACTGTTAACACCCATATCATTAAAATTTCGTAAATAAATGTTGACAGATTGTGAAAAGTTGCCCACAGATGGTCCCATATTAATTTTAACCGACTACAAACGATTAATATTAAATTGGTGTCCGCTAAGAATTGAATCGTCCAAGAAGCAGACTTTCAATTTTCATTTGACTATCCTATAATGGGCTGCGAGGAAGCTATATGCCACACTACTTGGCAGAGGATTTATTCATTTTTTACTTTCTCATATAAAGAGAAAGTATTGTGATGGCGTGAAAATTCGATTTTGAGATTTTGATGGATTTACACGTTTTGAGGTCCCCTGAGTCCAAAAAAGTGGTTTTTAAAAAATGTCTGTCTGTCTGTCGTCTGTCGTCTGTGCAGACGCCTGGAGCCTAAACTACTGGGCCGATTTTGACGAAATTTGGCATACATGTTCAGAAAAATCATACCCCGGGGCGAAATCGAGAAATGAATTTTAGCTCTAAATTTGGGGGTGCTATCCCCCAAAAACTCTGAAAAAACGTGAAAAAAAATTATTTCTCGAAAACGGTTCCGACGATTTTGATTAAAAAATTCTAAAATGTAGTCCATTGAAATACGAATCCAACGATATAAGCCGTTTTCCTAGGAAAAATCTAGTTCCTGAGAAATTAGCTTAAAACGCGGACGGAGAGAGCCCGGGTTCGATTCCCCGCCCAGGAGAAGTTATTTTTATGATATATTTTGATGAAATGTTCAATAATATTTAAATGTACATTTTAAAACTAATAAATGGAAATTCTCGGCAAAGTAATTATAAACTCGTATCTGAGAAAGTTTGTCTGAGTTGTCTCGGACCGATTTTTTTATTTTTCATAACCTATTTATGTTGTAGAAACTTTTTAACAAATAAGAAAGCCCACTATAGTAAACATAAATAATATTAAGATATCTAATATTTTTAAGCTCCCAAGTTGAATATGAAGAGAAAATATGGAAAAAAAGTCCTATGTTTTACATCATGATAACCGAATAAACGTCAGACATATTTTTTATCCGTTGTCCACCAAACCGCCCTAAATGAAATAAAGTAATTAATATTCATAGGTTGATTGATTGAATTCATAATCCAACCTTTAGTCTCACACATGACCAGGAGACATGGCGCCTTTATACAAATGTTTATTAATAACCACCATCGTCTAATCCTGTTAGCCCTAAATGAATAATAATAAATCTAATAACATTCAGTTTAGTGTTTAAATGGTCCAAAGGATAAGTTTATATTTTAAACTTTAAAAATAAAAAGAATGTGAGGAGAGATGGTTATGGTTACGCGTTAAAGAGGAACTAACTGTTTAATGAGGCGTACATATTTTACTACGTTTTTTTGTTATTAGCTTGCTTTCTTGTTTCTTTGTTTCTTTGTCCGTTACAAATTTAGCAATCGATTTCTAACTAACTTCCCGAATAACTAGATTTTTGCAACTTTAAGCATAGCTCAGAACACGATGGCAATGCATTATTTTAATACTTTCAGCCATCTTTCAGAGGAATTTAATTGGTTTTCAGCAAATTTTGCTGTACGGAAAGTTAGTTCGGAAAAAATCCGCAAGTTATTTTATTTGTTTTTCCATGTCCCATATTTGCGCAATCTTCTTCTTGATAAACATTGAATGACAGCAAAACAGGAAATATCGATTATAATATTTATATTATTTCAAATATATTGATAGCACACTTTAGATTTGGTGATTTTATAGGTTGTATGGTCCTTTTATAGGTTTAAGATCAGCACTCAATAAATGGTTGTCATTTATGTGAAGAAAATAAATTTGGAACTATTTTTTTTTCACTAACATTATATACTATATAGCAATAACAATTCTATTATCAACATTACATACGATTCAACAGAAAATTTAAAAACGTAGTATATAAAAAGTTATTTTTATCTTGAAATTATTTAACCTGTATTTATTAATACATCAAAACAAAGGGATCCGCTTCTTAAAAATCATTTTTTTTAAAAATGTATAAGTTATCGTTTATTTGTATCATTTAGTTTTCTTTAGTGCTTTTAAAAATGTTTCCTTATGAAAAAAGCTTGATTTATCCAACTGTTAGAGGTTTGGATTTGTACGGGGAGGGGGTAGATTCGACACAATGTAAACTTAATTTGTTCTTAAGAGGACTAGTTGAGAATTCAAGGCAAGCAGAGCTGTAGGAGGCAGCAGTTTAAAGCTTGACGCGTGGCCAAACTTTAAAATAGTTCATAACCTAACAGAACCACCCCAGGCAGTACCTTTTCATTAGCACCTTCACTTTAATATACCTACAGCAAACTTAATTCAGAGATAATAATAACTATCAAAGAATAATATTGATATAAGAAATTCTAATAAAATTAAATAAAAAAATAACGCTAATCTATTTGCTACATAATATTAAAACGAATGGGCAATGTTTTATATACTGGTTGGGGTGTCCTATTTATATACTGTCTTCTATATAAAGAATTAATTCCAAAAACACATCATAAAAGATAACGTTACGGTTTAACAACAATTAAGGGTGAACACCTAATAAATATACAAAAGCAATATAGATTATTTAGTCCCCAAACATTAAAAAAAAAATCGTGAAATGAGATAAAAAAAACTTAAACCAGAATTGCAGGTTTGAAGAGAAAGAAAATATATTTACCTCCCCTAACATCAAAGTTGAATGTAATTTATTTTTCATTATTTGTTGAGGGCAAAATAAAGCAGACATTAGATTAATGCTACAGACGAACAGCGATGAAAGTAAAATAAGAATAAATATGAAAAATAAAAAGAAGAGTAAATATAAAAAACGAGGTTGTAGTAAGATCCAAACAAAAAAATTTAAAAATATAAATGTTTTTGTTGAAAAAGTTTTAAAGACAAACATATAAAGAATATGCCGAATTTAATGTATAACAGAAACGTTATGAATTACGTAATTTCTTTTTTATGTTGAATTATTTGGGTCTTTATCTAAATATTGTGACAAATTATATTTTCATTATTGGCGAGTGCAAAAAATTCTGCACAAAGGGAGGGGGGATGCTTTGTAGGCCAATTACATCCATTACAGACAATTTAGGTCTCTAATATGGTTGAAGAAATCGGACCCAACAGCTGAAATTCTCCCTGAAAAAATATAGCAATAATTTTTAACATTATTATATTTCATATTATAGTCCTCTGGCTCATTCTTGTCGCCGTTTTCTGAGATCTTTTCAATTACCTAAATCCTTACGTGTCGACTTAATAAATAAATAATTAAATTACAAACTATTAGTTTTAACGAAAATTACAAAGATGGAAACAGATTAAGAAAATAATATAAAATGTTAAGATGACATTTCCCTCATTTATTTAACTTAGCTTACATTCCAACAAACATTTGGTCCTACAATAGACCCGCTTCACAGCGTCTTGCGGTATTTTCTTTTCTCAGGGTTAAAATAATTTTTTGTTGTCAAAGTGAGATTTATAGAGTATTTCTTTTAATTTATTTGCGAATTATTTTATAATTATCTTTTAACATCCTTAACCACTTTTAATTTTCCTCTCCTTCTCCGAATGTATATTATATATAAAGGAAAAGCAATGTTTTCACCAAATAAATCCGAAACCGAGATTTAAACGGAATTATCCGTTTTAGGAGTTTATAAGATCATTTAAGTAGTTTTTAGCTGGATGTCTGTCAGTCTTTGTCACGCATAACTCACACAGTTTTTAAGCTAGAGAAGTGAGAACATCTTTAGATTTAAATGGTTACACCCCTTATAAAAAAAAACAGAGGGGAGTAACAATGTAAAGAAGGTGTACGGAATGTTCTTCTTTAGACTGTTACTCCCCTTATAAAAACAGAAGTGTGATATTCCTCTGTCCAAAAGTATATTGGACTAAACATCTCTTTGTCTTAATTGATATAAATTCATGTGTAGGGGAGTAACAATCTAAAGAAGTACCGAGAAGTGAAACTTAGCACAAAAATCAGTCTTTACGAGTAGTTGTGCCACCCGGAAAATTATAAATTTATAATGTTATTAACTCATTTAGCTAAGTCAGCAAATATTTTCTAATTGTGCTGAAATTTGCAAATAATTATACCTCTTTATAAGACATTTTGACTAAATTTTTTTTTTTTTTGACATATGCGGCCATCTAGAAAATATCGACTTTTTAACTTTAAAACTTGAAAAAAATGTTTGTCTCATTGAATAGATGAAGTCAGATTTTTTCCCGACCTAAAATTCAAATTTTAAATTTGAAGTTCACGTTAACGCTTGGGCAGATAACGTTTTCCAACTAACTCGTCCTGGGCATTTATAAAATGAGCATGTATACCAAATTTCATCAAAATCGGTCTACTTTTACTCAAGTTATGGTCACACGTTTCAGGGTGACGCGGACACACAGACCGACAGACAGACAGACACGAGACCAAATATGTTCCCTGATGTCTCAAACGGATTTCTGTCTTGGAATTTTTAAATTCGGAGACATAAAATGTTTTCGTTCCCAAAAGTGAACACGATGCTTCCGTTACCTCCGGTAAGCTAACTATTAATAACTATTAAAAATAAAGAAACTTTGAAGAAATCAAGTTAAGGAATTTGCTGCAGCTCCCTTGAAGTTATTCTGATTTAGGTGATAAAAAATAGTACATTACGCGTCGAGTGTGGGGAAAGTAGCATTTTGCATGCGAGTGTGGAGTTTGCACCCGAGCGACAGCGAGGGTAGTAAAACAACACGAGCAATGCAAAATGCCGTTTTCCCACGAGTTGCGTACCGTACTTTATCTACGATTGTTAGATTTAAATAATAAATACGGTTTCTAGGGTACAGAAGGAAAATACCACTGCTTTTCCTTTTTTAAATTTAGTCGGAATGAATTAGTAATTTGGGATATTAGCAAATTATCTTATCAAAGGGGAGGGGGTATAGAAATAAGAGGGAGGGATAGAATCTAGATATTCTCGCTTTGTAAAATAATTTAAATGTTACTTGATGGTAGTTTATAAATCCATTAAATTGAAAATAAAACACCCCGTAGCGAAGCACGGGTATTCAGCTAGTAATATTATAAAGTATAAAAGTATAATTTTATGTCTTGTCTTATCTATTATAATAATATACTTATTGTATTAATTTTATTTGTAAGCTTTCATTCGATTCTTTATTGTATCAGTATTTTTTACATGTTAATAGTTTTAACGCTTATTGTTTGTTAATAGACACTACTGATGATGGCCTTATAAAGACCAAAAGCTGCTTTGATAAATAAACACAGTTTATTTGATACACACGTACTAATTAGGTTATGTTATTTCATATTTGCATTATTAAAAAAAAGTGTATATCTAATAAAAATGTCCAAAACCATAATCTTAAACGGAATTTGCTGAAACAACGATTTTACGATTCAAGTGTAAAGCCCCACGAAATAAAAACGTATGACAAAAGAAGATTCGTAATGTAATATTTTAGCATTATACTAAAAGAGAAATTCAGTATCAAAGAAGAGATATATTATACCAGAATAAAAGAAGTAATAAAAACATGGGAAAGCAAGCCACAAAATTGAACTTTGGTTCCATTGAGTTGAAACTCAATGAGAATAGAAAACATGGGGGAAATGCACAAAGAATTCTCATTTCAATACAGGAGGTTAATAGCCGGTAAAAAGAATATTAAATAATTCATGAGAGAAAGTCAGCGGCAGTTTGAATGTTTGAGACCATTATAAATACTCCATTTCAAACCCTAGTTCTCTTAACTCTGTAGATTTAGAACTGCAACTCTTTTTATTTTATTCCTTCGCTGAATTATTAATATTTAACATTAAAGACATCTTTGCTGTAGTATATTATACAGTATTTTAAAATATAATACCGATGTTTTCGTAAAGAGAAAGAAATTATTATTCATGATCGAATTTTTATATATTTTTAAACTAAAATAATATATTTTTGCTTCCGAGCTTACCGAAGGTAACAGAAGCCATCTGATCGTTCTGAAGAACGAAAAAATTTTAGGTCTCCGATTTCAAAAATTCCATGACAGAAATCCGTTTCAGACATCAGGGAACATATTTGGTTCCTTGTCTGTCTGTCGTTCAATTTTCTCGAACCAACATATCTTAAAAACTACTCGTCCGATTTTATTGAAAATTGGATGATAGGTCACAATTAGCCCATTGTTGGTCCTACATAAAATTCAACCTTCAGCGCCCATTTGTTTCTCTTCCACATGTGCACTAACAGACATTTATTTACACCTATAGCTTCAAAAGTACTCCACTGATTATTATGCAATTTTTATGGTTTGTCGAAAGCAGCCTCGAGAGAGCCCCAGATTAATTTCAACCGTCTACTCTTTATATTTTGCTAAATTGATACTTTAATTCATGTGAAAGATAAAAACAATTTTGACAGGTTTACATAACGGGTGGGAAATTGAATAAATTAGACAATAGCACCTAGGTTGTAAAAGCATAAAATAATTAATTTAAACAAAATATGACGCGAGGAAGCTATGTGCCACTCTAATTGGCAGACTATTTTAACATGGTTAACTTAATCAATTAAATAGTTGTAAAATGAAAAGACCATTATTATCGGAACCAAGCACGAGGAGAAGTGATTATATCATTTTCACTTCCTCATGTAGGCAATACATATAGAAAAAGTAAATATCTACTGCAGTCACAAATGGGGCCAGACTTTGTTCTCTATTTTGTGTTAAGACACGTCCTGGAAAATGAGGCAGCAAACGTTTTAGCAAGACATGGATGTTTTTTACTCCAAGCAAACATACCCAAACCCAACATTAATTTATGCAAAATCATAAGCCTGACATTAAACGAAGAAATTGACACCACAGAATAAGAATGTGCCACTGAATAAGATGGAAAAAGGATACCCACAAACTGGCCTCGAAGCACAGAAGGTAACCAAATAAATTAGGTGTCACATGACAAACATATACTAGGTTAACCACGCCATATTTGCGCTAAACTTTTAGTCCACAGGCCACCATAAGAAGTGAGTCGCTGATTGATAAAGTTTTCTTACCTTATGGAATCTTATTATTTATGCCTTGTCCACCGATGAATTGGGTATATGGCAACTGGGCGCTGAGCCATTTCTTTTTTGTTGACATGCCAAACTTGCCATTCTGCGGGAACATTGAAAAGAGATAGATAAAGTTTTGATTTTCATAGGATCGTTTAATTAAATTGTTTAAAAAACAGTGGCACACGTGGCCACCGATAAGAGTGGGCCGTTTGGGGTGGCCACCGCCCCAAACATATCGCTCTGCGGGGACGTTGAAAAGAAAACGGCCCACTCGTATCGGTGGCCACCTTTACCACTATTTTTGAAATAATTTAATTAAACGATCCTGTGAAAATCAAAACTTTATCTATCTCTTTTCAATGTTCCCGCAGAAGGGCAAGTTTGGTATGTCAACAAAAAATAAATGGCCCAGCACCTAGTTGCCATATACCCAATTCATCGGTGGACAAGGCATAAATAAGCGATTCCATAAGGTAAGAAAACTTTATCAATCAGCGACTCACTTCTTATGGTGGCCTGTGGACTATTTGTTGGACGTCGGATGGCTAAACAGCCCAAAATGGCACATGTAGTGAAACATTTTTCTGATTAAAAATCGATTTTGATAGATTTACAGAAAAAAAAATAATGTAATAACTGTTTGACGCATGGAAGAAGCAAAAACTAAATATCAAGAGTATCATACTACATGGAAATAAGTATACTTAAATATCACATTTTACTATTACCTTCAATATAATATATCAAAAAAACAAAAAAAAAAAAAAAAACATTACTCTTAAAACAAAAATTACTGAATATAAATATATATATATATATATATATATATATATATATATATATATATATATATATATATATATATATATATATATATATATATATAAAGCTATATAATATATTTATATATATATATATATAAAACTACACCCAGGATTAAATGGATACAAAATCACGATGGAAAAATAAAATAAGATTAACTTTGAATAAATTGAAAAGATTTTGCACAACTAGGATTGATATTGAAGGGACAGAAAGTCAAAGAGTGGCAGAGTGTTAAAGCAGGAATCGGAAGTGAAGAATTTATCAAGATCTGAAAAACTTGGAACAAAACTAGGTTGATGTAACAACATAGAGTGATTTATTTATTTCTGGTTCAAATAAATCAATCACACTCAATACAAATTTAGACTCATTCTTCTTCTAGTTTATCAAAAAATAACAAAAGCTTTTCCTTATCAATTCAAATATCTATATCTAGACTTTCTTTAAATTAAAACCTAAAAAAAACTTTATGGTTAAACAATAAATTACGCTATCAGGGGAAAAATTCGTTGGTTCAAAGGAGTTGCGACAATAGTAAATTCAATAACTATACATGATTTACGACAATGAAAATAATCCACTATATGCAATACTTAATAATAGAGAGCACAAACGTTTGGAAGCAAGATATACTTCTAATACAGACTTCTTATATAGACAGTATACCCAAAAGCTAAATGGGAAAGAGGTCCCTAAAATATGTATAATACTAAATTGGTACATTCAAATGCATCCGAGGTGACTTTGCAAATATTAATGATGACAATAAATAATTAAGAACAAATTTGACATCACATTGTTACTCAATTCGGTTCTATAACGTTGTAAAATTCCAAGACAATCCAGTTCATATACGTTATGTACACTAATCAAGGGACAAATACTAGATGGGTCTCAATTCTGATTCCTTCATTTTAATTTGAGCATTAAATATTTCAAATTAAATACATTAAGGAGGTTTCTATTAAATATAAATTTAGTAAGATGAGAAAATCAAAAACTATAAATAGAAAGTAAATGTTCGTTTTTGACTCAAATATAACTGCTAAATTCAAGAAAAGAACCCATATTGAGAGAATTATTACTTACTCGAATGTCTTTCTTTATTGTTTAAATACACCGATAGTGAGAACAAAGTGAAAAACTTAACTTGAAATAACGACCTGAAAAACAAATTCGTCTACAAAATACAATCATTTTCTATAATATAAAATAATGCACAACTAAAGAAAATACAATCAGTTATTAAATTATTGTGTCAGCTGATAAAACCATGTAGTCTTATAAAGGAGAAAAGTAAGGTCAATTAACGGTCGAATAAACCATGTTTTATCCAAAAATGTTATGCAGAAAGAGGGTTCAAACCCTCTTTCTAAAAAGATGATGAAGGACGTGCACAAAATGTAACTTTTTTGGGCTACAGGAATAACACAAGAGACAAGCAGTTTTGAAAAAGTCTGTAATGTTAATATCATATGCAAACTGACAAGCTTCAACTTATTTTTTTGTTTAAGCTTTTTAGAAGAATAAAAAACTAAACAAAACCCACGGAGATAATATGACAACTCTGGCAGTTGATGAGAACACAAAAGTGAGCGTAGCTGCATACCAAGGTAACAATATATTAGATCCCATCATAAACGCTATTTTTGTTTTTACGCTTTCGTAACCTCAAAGATCAATGTTTAAAAGAAACAATTTTGATAATGGATCACGTTTTACAGCTTAGGAAAAAAGGGTTTAACCTTTAACTCTAGTCAGAGCCAAAAAAGGATTAAACATGTTAAATGCAGACTTAAGGTTATTGTGTTATGCTATTTTTCCATCTTCATTTTACACGACAGATGTCCACCGGGTTTTTTTTATAACAATCTCGAAGGACTAAAAGTAGTTCATTTAAAAATATTCAAATACACATAGTATACGAGTATATGTATGTAAAAATCATATTATGTATAAAAACGTAAAAACAACATATTTTTAGGGGATCGTAGGCAAAACAGAAGACACTAATAATAGTCTACGTTGTCTGTCTCTCTGAAAGTCGTAAATGCACCTATATTTTCATAAGTATCAAACAGAAAAATTTGAAACTTCGCAATTATATTATGTATCCCAAACACAGGAAAAATATATGGTACCCCCAAATAACATCACTCAATAACAAGGGGTTGACTCATTTTTAAGGGAAATCATGAAGGCTGTTAAATAAATGGAAGAAATTAATATTTTACGATTTTGGTAGTATTCATACTACGGAAAGATTAAATTTTAATTTAAATCAAATTATACTTATTATTAATTACGGGAAACAGACAGAGAAAAATAGACACCCTGCGCTGGAGTTTTAGGTTAAAATAAAAATTCTTGAGATTTATCGAACAGAATAGTTATTCTGCTTTTAAGTCTTGTAATTCTACTTACCATAATGAAAAAATAAAATAAATAATAAATAACTCTAGATGTTTATTTAAGATAATTTGAAAAAGAGAAAAATATCTCAATAAATTCAACAAAATTTAACTTAGTAACATTTTACTTAAAAATAACACTGGGAAAAAAATGAAATTTATAAAATTTTCAGACGGAAAATGTAATTTTTGCATCTAATTTCACACTTCAGAAATGAAGCAAGGAAAAGGTAAGCTCAAAGATTTAAATAAAAAGTTTAAGATAAATTCCAAGGCATCAAATGTTTAACTTTACCAAGAAATAAGAATATGAACTAGAAATGAAGTTTTAGATAAAACGAATTTATAGACATGACGTGGAAAAGTTAAATTGAAGATAAATCAAGAAATGAAATGAATAATTTATCAAGTCAACAAGAGAAATAGGCTAAGCTGTTAGGCATAGTTTGGAGTAGACAGAAGTAAGTATCCTTTGTAAATATTTAAGCGATTTGGCCGAGCGATTTAATCCTAGAGTTTGAAGGGATTTGCCAGGATCCCCACTCTTCAGAGTTGGAAAGCTCCAAGCAAAATCAAACTGTGACCTGACAAAAGTCCAACAATCTGCTCCCATAGTAAAGTGACGCCTAATTAAAGTTCCTTCAAATAACAGCCCACCAAGCTGCTATATAATTACGCAATAGGTCTAATATTAGACTCTCCTAATCTTATTGTTTACAGCTCGAGAGAATCGAACAAAAGAGAAAGTAAAGCCTCTAGAGATAATGCAAAAGTTTATAGCACAGAAATGAAAACAGGCCAAACAGTCGAAATCCCAGTTTGTCGTTGCTTTAACTCCACCACCACGTTACGCGAACATCGGACTTAACATTTAAAGCCACTGTCTTTATGAAAGCTGCTTTAAAACCTACGTTTAAGACGTTAATGTTACGGTTAGCAAATGCCAGTAATCCTCAATATGTCTATAACATATTGAACAAATCATCATCATTTGGATATTAATAACAATATTGATAATATTTTTAAACATACTCCGGAACAAGTAGGTAATTAATAAAATTCATCTATGTTTAATTTAGTTTTTAAGACTTTTTTCGTCAGACCAATACTGTAGATTCGATAATTGATCACTACCTAAATACCTAATTCTCGGTCTAGTTCTAATGTCAGAAATATTGACTTGCTATATAAACTTGTAGAAATATTGAAAGCTTGGATTCGGGAATAGTTATCGGTTACGGCAGAGAAAAATCATTCTCCTGCGTAGCTTAGTTGGAAAGAGCGCTACACTGGAAATGTAGAGGCCCGTGGTTCAAGTCCCGGCGCTGGAGTCTATTTTTCTCTGCCTGTCTCCCAGTGTTAGTAATAATTATAATTTGATTTAAATTAAATAAATGATTAAAATATTAGGAAACATATAAAAACCATTTTTTGTTTTGTATGATTTTTATTTTTACAAAGTATAACTTTTGTATTATTTTTATTAATAAAAAGAAGGAGAGAAAGTTCTATTTGCATGATGAAAAACATATCATTTATTAAAAGCATTAAATTACAATTGCCAGATTTAAATCTAGACGACTTTTGTGCTACAGCAAAATCCATTACTGTATCTAAAAAGGCATCATAAATAACATTTAATGTACTGCGATCTCTCCTATGACATTATCAAATGCCTTTCTATCTACCCCGTTTCTATATACAATTTCAAGTCATAAATAAACTCAAGTGAAGAAAATACGGGACAAAATGCACATTACACACGACCACAACAGAGAAAATACATATTACATATGTAAGCCATTCATATATGTACAGCTGAGTACAATAATAAATAAAAAGGAGTTATGGAGAAGTACGTACGGACAGAGAAGAGGCCATCATTAATCAAGATGGCGGATGGTTGGGAAAAGTAAAGGAATGAGAAGGGATGAGGGACGAGAATCTCTCTAATTATTATTTTGAAGTTGCTCATCTAAATATGCATTACCAAGGCCTTTCCCTTAGCCGATGAAGGAGTAAAAAAATCTACTAACCGGACTAAAAAAAATACTCTGGAAGGAAGTATTCTTTTTTATTCTAGTTCTAAAAAAAAACTAGTGAGAGTTTGAGATGCTGAAATACAAAAAAAAAAAAAATAATAATAATAAAACATTGTTTGTTGATAAATAGTATATATTATGTTACTACACTGTGAAGTGAGTTTTTTTCTTTACCTTGGCAATATAATTGCCAAGGTAAAAAAAAAAACACTTCACAGTCGTGTAGCATATGCTATTTTTTCCGAGGTAGCAGGCATTGAAAAAACATTAAATATTAATCAATATAATTATAACAAATATTAGTACATACTTAAGATTTTGAGAAAAAGAAACCTTAAAGAGGTTACACTATAAAAAAAAAGATAAATAAAACGCATTGACATCTAGTGGGTTTTAATCGTACTAAGAAGCATTTCTTCCATGATTGCAGCGCTAAAAATGGCAGTTTTGATAACTACCCGCAGTCCGAAAAAAAACTTTTTACCCCCTAGGAGGTAAAAAATTTTTTTCAATACAGCTTAGGAGTAATGAAAAGATTTTTTAAGTCCACGTGAGAAAATGGATTTTAGCTATGTTTTTTATGCTCTAAAGTTACTATTTCACAGCCTACCACGGAAAAAACATATTACACAAACAAAGTGGCTCTCAAAGGCATACATAATATAAATAACTACATTTGCACAGAACTAGATAAGAAAGAAAAACAATCGAAAATAAAGCATATTTACTATAACATAAGAAAATATTTTATTAGTATACTTAGAAAGAACCAAAGAATAAAAAATAGAATAACGGGAAAATTGCCAAAAAACAAAACAAACAAAAAAAAAAAAAACATGAAAAATGCAAATAATGAAGATAAAAAAAACTATTTTTATAACGAATACCTAGTTAAATTTATAGTACATTACGCGTCGAGTGCGGAAAGTAGCATTTTGCATGAGAGTGTGGAGTTTGCACCCGAGCGATAGCGAGGGTGGTAAAACCACACGAGCAATGCAAAATTTGTTTTCGCACGAGTTGCGTACCGTACTTTACCTACGATTGTTAGATTTAAATAATAAATACAGAAACAAATAAACTTGCTGTATGTAAGTTCGTATCTCACTATTGATAAAGATGGCATTAATTCATTAGTTGTATTTTTTGCCTAATTCTACATTTTCGTCAAAGCCACTTGATTCATTCATTGTTTTTCACTAAAAACTCAATATAAACAGTTACTTTAATAAAAGAATAGCAAATTAGTTTTGTTAAATGTAAACAAACTCGCTAATCGTGCGTAAAGCTGAAGAATTCCTCTTCTTTACCACGCTAGCGCGGTAAAGAAGAGGAATTCTTCAGAACCATGAGACGCGCATGCGCAATGAATAGAAGTACGTAAATAATCTCTTTCTACGCATCTAAACAGAGATATAATGTTTATATTTCGTATCAATCGTAGATAAACATATTTACAGCTATTAAAGCTGTAAATAAAAATAGAAATTAAAGCCTATTGGTAGGTTCTGAGAAATTTTCCAGAATGTCCTCTTTGTCACTTACAAACCAGAGAAGATCTCCACCATTTCCTCACCGAGTGCTCTGCTCTATCCCAGATTCGACAAACATACCTCGCGAAAAATCAATTAACTTTGGTGGAGATCCTACAACTGTTAAATGAGAAAGACTGGAAAACTCTCTGTGATTATTTTGTAGCTGCTTCCATATACAGAAAAAGCGATTTAATACCTGGTTAAATTAGATACAATTTTAATATATCATAATTTTTATTATTTGTTTTATTATGCATGTATAGTAATTTAGTGTGTAGTTAGTTATTGTATGTGTGGGCTACATACCCCAAGTTAATGTTTACAAACAAGAACATAGTAGGTAATAAGATAAGCTTTTGTAATTCCAGATGCAGTCTGTAACGCTTATGGAATCTTATCATTTGCGTATTACTCTTATCTTTATATTGTTTTGTATATTTTTTTTTTATGTTTCTAATTATTTAAAGTTTTCATATTAATATTGTTATAACATATTATTTGGTTGTTATGACTCTATTTATTTATGCAAGCTCTTCTTACTTTGTCGTATTATGTCAATATGTAACAATTTTGAGCTGGGATCTCGCCTGACGGTCCAGAGACCAATGCTATATCTTTAGTTATTAGTTTCTATTTCTTATGTACCAAATCGCTAAATAAATAAATGATTATAATTATTATTTGAAAATGATGCGCATTAATTGTATAGTACAGTCAATACTAATAATAATACAAATAAATCAAAAGGAAACTAAATTCAAATATGAAATATGTATATATATATATATATATATATATATATATATATATATATATATATATATATATATATATATATATATATATATATATATATATATATATATATATGTATATATATATGTATGTATATAACTTGAATAAATATAAATTAAAAGAAGACCGGAGGCAGTATATAAAGAAACATTTGGTGGAAAATGTGGAGGCCTATAAAAATGTTAAGTGAAGTTATTATCTTACTTACGTACGGCGCGGCACAGGAATGGAAACTTTATTCTCGAATGTATTCCTTTAAGCTAAAAACCATATTTGAGGAAAACCATAAAAGTGCCCCAAACATTAGTCTCCATTCCATGGTTTACGGCATTGTAAATTGTAATAATACAATGAGCTTACATTAAAAATACAAGTCTCAATTCAGAATAATAAAGATTATGAGAATTATTTTCCAAGTCAAGGCTCACGAGTTCATATGCATATAACAAAAAGTAGTGTCATTATTCTTTTTCTTTGGAAATATTTGCTATTGTTGGTTAAGTCGGCAAAAGGGTAACAGATAGGGCATTCTTTTATTCATTTTTCATTTGATAACAACCCAATTTATATCTATTTAGAAGGAGTGTGGGTGTATATATATATATATATATATATATATATATATATATATATATATATATATATATATATATATATATATATATATATATATATATATATATATATATACACATATATATATATATATATATATATATATATATTAGTCCAAGAGATAGAGTGCAAGAAAGTGTCTGACTAACATCAAGCTAAAATGTTGAGTATAAGTAAATCTTTTGGTGTCTTTTAAGAATATGTGGTCGGCTAAGTTCGTCTGCGGGACATAGCTTGGCAATAGGCGTTTGAAAAAAAAAAACCGGTGGAGAGCGGCCATGTCTCACCAATTATGGTGGACAATGTGATTTTCATGATCCAGAGTACAGAATTAGTTAGTAGACCAAAAATCAAGTCGATTTTATTTTCACACTTGATAGGTTAGTTATTAAAATATTACTAAAAATCAACGTGGTCATTTGTCAACGGACAAACTTTTTTAAAATTTTAATTTAAATTTTTAAGGTGCAACATTTAGTTATGGAGTAAATAGAATATCTATCGTGAATTCTATAGTCTTCTTTGAATCTTAACTTTTTTGAGAATAATTTTTACAGCATTTTTTTGTTATAGAGGAATATTCTTCAATGCTTAATTGAGTACCTAATATAAGTTTCTTCTTTGTCTGTGAAAAATAATTTGAAGTATGAGCTTTTACTCGAAATGATTTCATATCGTAGTTATTATATGCTGGGATTAGTCAATCTTTACAGAACTCAATCATATTTATTTTTTATTCCATCTATCTTTTTTTATATCCCATTATGTATAGTATAGTATATTGCATTTAAGAGAATAAACATCGTAATTTCTCACTGACTAGTTCGACCAATGTTTAACGTAACTCCCAAAAACAATGTTTTAAATTGGAGCCTTTAACACGAATCTCCCAGCTGCCTAAATTAAGCGGTCAAAACATTGTGGTCTAAACCACAGAGATGCTACATAATAATCTGTCTAACTTTCTTCCTATTTAATTAAAAAACATTGCTACTACCAAATAAAATTTAAAAAAAAAAAAAAAAAAAAATACAGTTCAGAAATTGCTCTAATATCCAAAGCTTTATTTATATAATTCTGATACAGGAAAAAATAAAATAAAATGAACCTGAAAAACAGTGACCTAATTACGAACAGTTGCGTGAATAACGTTTATAAGGTGGTGTAATATACAAAAAGGAAGTATTACAGAGAAAATTGAAGATAAATGATATAATATTACAAGACGATTTTCTCAACCACACCTCACATCTACACCTGTATTATATACAACCCTTGAATATAACATTTGGAATAAATGGTTTCATACAATTTTATTCCTTTTTTGTTCCATAAGATGTTTTATGCATGAAACGCTATGAGAAATGTCGAATATACATATTTATAGAATAAACATAAGGAAATACTAGGTATTAAATATCCCCTTGCAAATATATAACTGTAACAAATAATTCAGAGTAATGTAATATTTTATTATAATATGTACGTTTATTTGATTTACAGACATGTTTTATATTATTTTCTTCTTGGTAAAATAGTCAACCCTAGTTATAAATTAAAGGGAATGTTCGGGAGTTTAGTTCATTGTAAATTCTAGTGAAACATTGGTTGGTAGCTATAAGTAAGCTTAAAGTTTGGTTCGAGCAGAATCAAACACATTCTAGATAATTAGCACATACTCAATATTAAACATGTAAATAATATGTAGAGCCTTTCGCTTTAGACCGAGTTAATAACAGAATGTATTGTATATATCACTTGTTGAAAGAAATAAAACACTGTAATTATAAAATATATTTGTTTTTATATTTATATTTTTTAAAACATATTTTATTTCTTTCAACAAGTAATATAAACGATTCATTATGTTTGATTACCACAAAATCTCAGTCAATACAACCAACTTGTTAATAACAGAGTTCATGCAAATATTACTGTCACTGGTTTTATTTGTTTGATTTACTAAATCCCTGTGTCGCCAGCTCAGCTGTACCAGAGATGAAACATAGAACTTCCCTCTTACAAGAGCATTGCTAACATTAGAGTGGAAGAGAACCTCCTCCTTACAGTTTAGAATACAGAGTAGCGCCCCCGAGGGACAAAAGAAAGGAGCAACTAATTCCCGTGTGTTCCTGTAAAAAAACATTCCGATCTAGACGCGTCGCGAACCTTCGCCCAAGTAGAACATTAGACAAGGGCCAGAGACCACGCGTCCAACAGAAATGTGATTCGAGGAGATTTGGTGACGTCAGTAAAAAACCGGTTGTGTTATTACCCTATACTTACAACTATTTGAAGGAGAAGAGAGTGCAGCAGCAGCGGCACGACGATACATATTTAAGACAGATTAAATAAGACCACATAATTGAATTTGGTTAAATTTATGTGAATGCATGAGAGGAGAGGGTTCTTAAATGCTGTGGAATATTTATTTTACCCTGAGCAAGGAGAAATGTATTTTAGTAAACTTCCACTTTTAAACTTCTCTACCCTGGTAGCTGCACAGCCTAATACAGCATATTATCACTTCTAATACATATAATGGGCGTAATAAACATATACCAACATCACGTATGAATGTAATATTCTACTTAAAGCACAAGTTTAATCTTCTCGACAACAAACGTTTAAGGAGAAGAAAGTCAAGTTAATTTTAGAATCTAACAAAATTCTATAGGCAATTAAGTAAGAATTAATAAAGGCATTAAGAAATAATATGCATATTTAATTGGACAAAATAAATTGGATAAAAAAATAGACTGCCAATTGGTGTGGCATGTAGCTTCCTCTCATCCTATCACGTACTTTATTGATTTTATCCTTTTACAAGCCATTATTGTCTAATTGGTTTGTTTCCCCGTTTTTTTAATCTGTCAAAATTATTTTGATTTTGCTTCCAAGCTTACCGAAGGTAACGGAAGCTATGTGATCGTTCCGAAGAACGAAAAATTTTTAGGTCTCCGATTTAAATAATTTAAGACAGAAATCGGTTTGACATCAGGGAACAATTTGGTTCCGTGTCAGTCTGTCGTTTAATTTTTGGCGAACCAACATATCTTCAATTCTACACGTCCGATTGAATGAAATTTGGATGGTAGGTCATAATTAGCCCATTGTTGGTCCCATATAAGTTTCAACCTTCTGCGCTCATTTGTTTCTCTCCCACATGAGCACAAACATACATTTATTTACACCTATACCTTCAAAAGTACTTATCTGATTTGTATGAAACTTTTATAGTTAATTGAAAGTAGCCCTAGGTAAATTTGAACCGATTGCGCTCTTTAACTTTTGCTAAATTGATACTTTAATTTATGTAAAAAATCCAAACAATTTTGACAAGTTAAAAAAAGGGGGGAAACAATTAGAAAAATTAGACAATAATGGCTCGTAAAACTATAAATATGAAATAAGTAAAATAAATTAAATAACTTTTTAGGAAAAATAAAGATAAACTTATGGTTCATCTGTCTTTAATTTAACATGGTTTTAGAACAAATTTATAAATGCCAGAAGTAAGTTTCATTTACGATCATGCTAATAGTAGTGCGTAAAAATAATAACCTAATATGCCGGAAAGGTTAATTTTTCAATTTATGCTTTTTCAGAATTTTAACTTATTTATTTCGTCTCTATTAAATTTCCACCAAATATCTTCCATTTTCTTTTTATTTTAATATACTATTGACCTGCTAACGGCGATGCCCGATCAAAACCGACAAGCCTCACTACTACAGTAGGTTACTAATTATAGCCGCTACATTTCGTTAGAGGTTAGTTTTTACAATATATTTAAACTGTTTGATTTAACTATAATTGTTATTATAATTTATTATATTTAATATTTTTCAGGAGATTTTTTGCTTCCAAGCTTACTGAAGGTAACGGAAGCTATGTGACCGTTCCGAAGAACGAAACATTTTTAGGTCTCCGATTTCAACAATTCCAAGACAGAAATCCGTTTCAGACATCAGAGATAATTATTGGTTCCGTGTCTGTCTGTCGTTCAATTTTTGCGAACCAACATATAAAAACTACACGTCCAATTTTAATGAAATTTGGGTGGTAGGTCATGAGCACCCCGTTGTTGGAGTTCATTTGTTTCTCTTCCATTTGCGCACAAACATACATTAAATCACACCTATAGCTTCAAAGGTACTTATCTAATTTGTATGAAACGCGCAGATAGCCCCAGATTAATTTGAACCGTCTGCGCTCTTTAACTTTTGTTAAATTGATACTTTAATTCATGTAAAATAGACTGCCAATTCGTATGACACATAGCTTCCTCGCTTCCAATCACGTACTTTATGTATAATATAAGTGGCAATGTCCTGATTGACTGACTAACTGACATAGAATCAACGCACAGCAAAATCTGCTTAACCGAGAAACTTGAAATTTTAAGGATATACTCGGTTCATATCATAGGCATCCACTAAGAGAGGATTTGGCGAAATTTTTATTTTTGTACCCAGGGGTACGAGGTACAAATGTCAAAGTAATGAATACTTTTAATGATGCATATCGTTGAAAAGCTCTTTAAAAGTACAGTAATTGTTGTTATGTACAGTTTTGTCATATTTTCATTTAGGAGGGTGTAAAATGGAAAAATGTGTATAACTACATCTTATATAAATGAAGAGTGTCTATGAGTATCTTTTATCTTATATAAATGAAGAGTGTCTTTGAGTGTACTGCTTACATGAGATTATAAAGTTAAAATGTTGGTACACATGAGTACGGGGTACAAATGTCAAAGTAATGAAAACCCTTCACGATGCATACCGTTGAAAAGCTCTTTAAGAGTGCTGTACAATTATTGTTATGTACATTTAGGGGGGTAAAATAGAAAAATATATCTATATCTATGTATAAAAAACTAATAATTGTTGTGTCTGTACATTTATCCAATTGGGCTAAAATTTTGTATTTATTCATTTTTTTTTAATTATTATCATTAATTTTTTTCTTTTAAATACCTTTATTGAATAAAACATATTATACATAAATAATATTTTAGTACATCAATTTATCTATTTTATTGATTTTACATTTTAGCTCTACATAAGGTTATCTCACCACTAGAGAACATGGATGCCCGAGCTGTGAAGAGAGAATATGGGGTATTTCCACTGAATGAGTAGTCCTGACAACGAATTTAAGTTTAGAAAATTGTATATCTGTCTGTCTGTGCGTCAATCACGTCCAAATGGGCTGAATAGATTTTGGAGGTTCTTGGGTACAATGTTAAGCTTAATTCTGCGGGTGATAAAGGATATAAAACGTATGGTAGCTTTATATGGAGCTGAGAACGGGGCTTCTAAATAGATTTCAAAATTCTTATTTAATTTTTCATAAAAAAATGTATTTAACCAAAATTGCAGAAGAAACTACTGACCATATTTCATGTTTTGTGGAAATTTCTGTAGGAAGAAATGTTAAAGAAATTACTTTTCAATCACTGTCAAAAAATATTTAGATTTATTTTTAGATATTAAGGCAATAATTAATTAATAAATCACGCCTTACCATGCCTAAACCTTTACTAACTTAATCATGACCACTTCTTTAAAATTCTAAAATAAATGTAAACAAACTTGCTAATCGTGCGTAAAGCTGAAGAATTCCTCTTCTTTACCGCACTAGTGTGGTAAAGAAGAGGAATTCTTCAGAACTATGGGACGCGCATGCGCAATGAATACAAGTACGCAAAGAATCACTTTCTACGCATCTAAACAAAGATATAATGTTTATATTTCGTATCAATCGTAGATAAAAGAATTTATTAAACAAATAGAAAAATGCAATAAAAAAAGGACAACATAATAGAAAATATTCTGCCAATTAGTGACACATCGCTTCCTCGCGTATTATCAAACGAATAGAGATAGATATAGATTATATTTGCCATTTGAGAATTATTGATAGAATAGTTGTTTGAGCTTATTTCGATTCCCAGTGAGGTCATACTTATTTGTGTTCAATATTAAATGAGAACAGGTTAAAATTAATATTGGATTATGTAAATTTGACAACGAAAAATACATCAGGGATCATTTTTGATTCTGTGACGATCTGTCCAACACCTTAAAAACTACTCTTCTGATTTCATTAAAATTTGGTTGGTATAGGTCTTAATTAGTCAATTCATGGTTAGTATATGTTTCAACCTTCGCCACTAGTTTATTTCCCACTTGCCACATATTTTTTATTAACACCTGTATCTTTAAAAGTAATCAAAATATCATTAATCAGTAAAGTTCGCAATATGAGGCGAGGAAGCAATGTGGCACACTAATTAGCAGACTATTTAATTATATTATATTAACGTAATCTATAATAACGGTTCATATTTACAGCACGTGTCTCAGAACATAAATTCGACTGTACTATACCAGTGAATACAGGACAAAAGACGTAATCTCTTCTTTGTGTAAAGGTGGTAATATCCCCATTTCAGTAGGAAGGAATATCCCCTTATTAAAGGAAGGAATAATACAAAAATTTAGATATATAGAGGAAAAATTATTTTCTCGTTTAAAATGTCACTATTATTGAATAACTTCTGAACAGTAAATTACACTTAGAGAATGCATACGGTGGGTAAAGACAGTATTAAAATTGAAATATTGCTTTTGAACATTAAAAGTGAAGCGATGCTTTGCATAGAAGCATAGTTTAATGTTTAATTCATGTTGAAGAACATTTTGACGAGTACAACATTGTACAAGAACTTGATTAACGTAAAAACAAAACTATATTATTCTGAGTGCTTTCTGTACAGAGACAAAAACTCGACTTATTTAGGAAATAATCTCAACTTTGTATTTTATTTTGTAGTAGAGGTAGCAGAAAAAGAATTTTAGAGTTTAGAATTAAATTTTTCGGATTGGAAACTAGAAAAATAAATATAAAAAAAAACTTTTCATTTCTTTAAGACACAAGCGTTTCCCTTTCTTTTATTTTAGTTTTATATCCTCTTACTGTAAAACCGAATCTAAACTTGAACTTTCAGCTACAAAAGCGAATATAAGGTAGAAGAAATAAAAAGTGCATAAAGTTTAAAATCTACATTGGTTTGGAGTTAAGGAAGGTAAACCAAGACGTAAACAAAATCTTCTCTTATTCTATAAATTTTACAGTTTGAATCAGATAACTGGAAAAAAAAAATGAACAATCGGTCAGCGGTTTATAACAAAGCTCTAGAAGATTATAAAGGTACCTTTATTTTTCAATGAATTAGCTCTGATTTAGGAATTTACAGCATTAGAGAGAAAAGAATATATATATATATATATATATATATATATATATATATATATATATATATATATATATATATATATAAGTAGAGATAAAAAGGGGCACCTGGCTCAATCGCTAATGTCCACCTAAAACAAGGTCAATGACCGGCCCCTCTCGTTCGTATACTACCCCATGTTGCCTCTGCTTTTCCAAGGTCACCCCCCCCCCCCACGAATTCTGTCTCAGAGTCGAATTCTGCCTCAGAGTCGAATACTGCCTCCAAATTGAGTCGGATTTGAAATGAAATGAAATCAAGGTTTTTTTCTCTTTTTTTTTTTGATAGAGCCCCACACTCGCTCTATCATGTGATGACCAACCATTTATTTGTCACCTCCATTGTTTCCCACCCAATAAGTGAAATTAAACTCTACAAATGTAGTTGGGTTTGCGGGACGCTATGCCGCGCCAGGGACCCTACATTCGTTAAGTTATTATATTGTAAAAGCAAGTTGAATATGTGTCTACAAATGTTGTTCGGCTTACGGGACGCTATGCCACGCCAGGGACCTATTACATTCGTAGAAACATTTTTTTATTTTTTTTTTTTTTACAAATATCAATTTCCATCCATACAAGTTATGCTTGCTTAAATTAAACACCATATTTTAAAAACTTTTTATAGCAGTACTAAGACAAGTGAAGCAATACAAATTGATAGGAAAAATAATTTTGACTAAAAATATTAAATGTGTTTATTTATTAATTAATATAAAATAGTGCATTCATTGTAACCATGTGCTTTTGTTGAAATTCCATCGCTCATGATAATTCTCTTGTCATCGAACGGAGAAAGAGAAACTTTATTTACTAGGTATGATTGCAAATCATGGTCCTTGGATCTGATTACATTCATTTTGGTAAAAATAGGTTCTTCATACAAACATCTGTTTTTTGTTTTTAACTTATTCATTTCAATTAAAAACTGTTCCCGGTCAATGTTTTGTAGTTGAGTTTTAACAATTTTTAATTCAAAAACCTGTTCCCGGTTACATATACCACACGCACACACACACATACATATGGAGCCAACCCAAATTTGGAACCAGATATCATTAAATAGGATATTTTAATTTGAATTTGAAAATTGACCCGCGCAAAATTAAAGAATAATTATTATAAATTATTCAATAATAAATAAATAAATTTAAGTTTATTGTTATAAATTTTTCAGGTTCGCATATTTATATTTAACCAGAGTGATCACGCTGTGGTTTTATTCTTAACTTAGATTCCAACACCTAAAAAATTACTCACACATGATTTACAAACAAATTCCCAGACTATTTAATATTACCTGTATTATAAAACAAGTATGCCTGTATATATGTGTTTGTACATGTGGTGTAAATTTATTTCTGACTTGACATATGTTTAAAACAAAAGATGCTTAATGTAATAGTCATTCCCGTAATAATTCTAACAAAGTAGTCCACAATTATAAAATGTAACATAAAGTAGTACATATTTTAATCAGTTTAATCAACTACATAGTAAATTATCCTAAATATTAATTTTACCGAGGGTTTTGAGTATTCAATTTTTAGATGTCTCCTTTGAGATTACTTAAAAATATATTTTTAACAGTTTTATATACACGCTCCGGTTTACTTAGTCGTAACTCATTATAAACTTTTCCTTATAATTATATTTTATTGTGTTTACAATAAAATCTCGTACTACTTTAAACAATAAAATACAAAACAGATTGAGAAATATTACTACACCCAACTAATCAATATATAAAACCCTATCTAGATAGATATTATACAAAAGATTTGTTCTTTTATGTATTGTTTTTTAGGTGGCATTCTTATTAAAAATATCCACATGGTAAGTTATTAGTAATATACACATGTAATATATATAGAACACTAGTTTTATACATCTATATTATTTGTTTTCTTGTCTGTTGGACAACAGGTTTTAAAATACATGTATATCTATTAAACCAAAAACAATATTCTTAAATTTACCCGCCTAATTCAATACCACTTAACTCCAACGCCTCTTAACCCAATATTTCTTAACTCTAATACCTCCTAACCCAATATTCCTAATTGTGTCTGTAATTAAATGTATGTGTCTGTGCGTGGGTGTATATATTAGTTAAACAACACATACAACCCTAATACAAATTAGTTAAAGAATCCTGCATATAAAAAAATCAAACATATCTATTTAACATAGAATAGTTGGATGATTTATTTGATTAAATTATTATTATTTTAAAATCAATTGAATCCCATTATACTTTACATACTAAATAAGTCAGCTGATCTGTTGGCTGAAAATGGCCAACAAATATAAACAAGAGATACAAAATTAAATATTACAAAAATAAAATGTAGAACTATTTTATAATTATTCAATATATCCCATTGGTAAACTAGTTTTTGTTGTATTATTCGTCTGAAATATGTAGATGGTAGATCTTATAGTATATATTTATAATTTGTTTAACCATACCTCCATAATACTAGTAAAATGCACAATTATACACAGAATTTTTAGAGTCCAGTGATTGTAATGTTTCCATGCAATTTATATCTGGTATTCAATGTTTATATAATAGAGTTTACTTCTTCTTGACACAGACTTAGATATTAATGCCATGTGATGGCTCCCTCCAAAAACTAAACTCGTAACTCACTTGATAAAAAAATGTTTGTAATCCAAATATACAATCTTTTGATTCATAAGGTTGCAAACAGTGTACAAAATAGATATATTTTTAAAGTAAATTTGAGGTAATAGAAAAATTTTAACATGTGTTAGGGTCATTGACCTTGGTTATAAATTCTTAAACCCGTTGTTTTGTAGTAATAATTTATACATTAATATTACAATTTAGTTCTTAAACAGCTACACTACTCCATATGTCATTTTATTGTGTTTAAATGCAAGCAAAATATATTAACCTCCATTGCAGCGCTTATTAGAAAAACTTACTAAATGAAGGACTAGTTCTCCAAATTTTGGACGAAGAAATTTAGATTCCGATACAATACACCTGTATCGAACCCATACACATGTATACTGTACGAACATGTTTTTTTCTATAGTTATATTTTATAGATGAATGAATCAGTGTCTGTATACATGAGGGTTAAACGCTCAGGGCCATAATATGGAAGCATGACATCATAATGGCAGTTGTACATCAATTGCTTAGAAACCTCCCAATGGCGATTTACACCCCCCAGCCACCCCTAATATATGGATTAGTGGCCTGCACGTTTACGCCCCCAATGTAGATATCAGTCCTGTTATTGGATGTTTTTTGACAATGGCGATTTAATTACGCCCCCTATTTTGCAAATGTTGTCTTCGTCAGCCCACCTCCAATGGCGATATCAGTTATATTATTGGTTGAGACGATTTTTTATTTTACTTGGCAATGGCCAATAAAATCATCCATCCCTAACATAAGAAAATATATATAAGAAATATGGGGTTGATCAACCCCTTGCAAGTCCGCTTTATTAAATGATAAAATAAACAAGTTGTATATAAATAATTAGTTTATTTCCTATACTGCTAATGCCTTAGTAATGTTTTTGTAAATGTTACTCAAAAGATTAAATTTATATCAGAATATTGACATTAAAAAAAAAAAAAAAGGATAATTTACATGTCTAGACGGCAGGTATATAATTATAGCAGCTGAAGCTTGAAAGCGGTTGACCTTGGCCGAGCTGTAGAACGGGCTATCCTCCAAATAAACCGCGGAATCTAATTACTTTTAATGCATGTAACTTAATATTTCTTAAAACGCTCACCTTTGTACACTTTAACATTATTATACGGTATACAAGGATATCTCCATGTGGTTGTACTTAAAATTCTAAACTAAAAATTAATGAATTACCATTATATAAAAAGTCTTATCGCAGGGTTTCAATTCTCAGACAAAATACACTTATTTTTAAAAGCTTAAAAAACGATAATTTAAGTATAGTTCAATAATAAAACACTTATTAATATAATAGTTATATTATAAAACTATAATTTTAGAAAAATAAATAAATAAATAAACAACGAGAGAGCGACCAATATAATATTAGGGGTAAAATAAATACAACCAAACAAAAGATAATTATTTGCAGGGTTGTCAATAGTTTATAATATGTATGTTGTTTGATTATGTATATATTACAAAGACTGAAACAGCACATGAGAGAACAATAAATGATATAATTTCCGCACTTTTCGAGTTCTAGTAGCACGCTTCTATATTTATATAGCAACACTGTAGTAATAATTGCATTATTTCAACTCAGACTACACTGTCAATGATTTTAAATTAAATTTTGATGGCAAAGAAAATGCCTAACCAGGGTCTAGGAGGAGCCTGGAGATAGAACTCCTTCTAGTCGAAGTCTCCCGCTTTGTTAACACAGTAGTGCTGCAATGGGAGGCAGGACAATCCGTACACCTCCTATCCCAACACTAAAGCCTCTTGAGCCAACTAGGCTGGGAGAGTCCTTTCACTGAGTATTGACACCCAGTAAGCGAAACTCCCGCTTGCAGGCGTATTTATTCTGTTTCCCCCAGAGAGGAGCATGCGCATTGTAATATCAAGGTCAAAAGACAGAGGAAATTGTCGTATAGTTATGTAATCAAGATCATAATTGAAACATCACCCACACAAATTGCAATACATGATCACTCATTCAGAATTAGTATGTCTGTGGTTTACTCACTTTGCAGACAAACCCTACAAAATTCAGCGTGTTCAAAGAATAAAAAAGAAACTTGATTTGAATTTCTATGATTATCAGAATAGAATCTACGGTTATTATATTAGAAAAGTGTACACATATATGCAAATTTTCATTAAGAGGAGAATTTTTTACTATTCAAAGCTTAGTCAGTCAGTATCGTCCATATGTTAGGATTCCTAAGGACATAAAAAGGCCAATATCTTGGAAACGGATAGAGATATCGAAAAAATAACAAAATTTCGATAAGCCACATTACTTTTTAAAGCTCAATCATTTAAGACCCCACACGAATTTATGGGGGGGGGGGGGGAAGGGGGATGTCAGGGGGTAATAAAAACTTGAGGCTTATACACACTTGAAAGAAAAATATGGCTCTATTTTCAATATTAATATCTCATAATCCAATGATTTACTTTAAAATTGATCAAAATTCGTATTTTAACCAATATTTCCCAAGGGCATAAAAGGGCATGTATCTCGGAAACGGATAGAGATATCGAAAAAATAACAAAATTTCGATAAGCACTTCGTGCCAATCGAGCCCACATTACTTTTTAAAGCTCAATCATTTAAGACCCCACACAAATTTATGGGGGGGGGGGGGGAAGGGGGATGTCAGGGGGGTAATAAAAACTTGAGGCTTATACACACTTGAAAGAAAAATATGGCTCTATTTTCAATATTAATATCCCATAATCCAATGATTTACTTTAAAATTGATCAAAATTCGTATTTTAACCAATATTTCCCTTCTAAGGGCATAAAAGGGCATGTATCTCGGAAACGGATAGAGATATCGAAAAAATAACAAAATTTCGATAAGCACTTCGTGCCAATCGAGCCCACATTACTTTTTAAAGCTCAATCATTTAAGACCCCACACAAATTTATGGGGGGGGGGGGAGATGGATGTCAGGGGGGTAATAAAAACTTGAGGCTTATGCACACTTGAAAGAATAATATGACTCTATTTTCAATATTAATATCCCATAATCCAATGATTTACTTTAAAATTGATCAAAATTCGTATTTTAACCAATATTATTTCCCTTCTAAGGGCATAAAAGGGCATGTATCTCGGAAACGGATAGAGATATCGAAAAAATAACAAAATTTCGATAAGCACTACGTGCCAATCGAGCCCACATTATTTTTTAAAGCTCAATCATTTAAGACCCCACACAAATTTATGGGGGGGGGGGTTGTCAGAGGGGTGATAAAATACTCGGAACGGACAGAGATATCGAAAAAATAACAAAATTTTGTGGGGTCGAGCCCCAATTATGTTTGGAAGCTGAATTATTTACACCCACTCGATTTTTTTATGGGGGGGGGGGATTTACCAAATTTCGAAGATATCATGCTATTTTACCCATGGCTTGCGCTATTTAAGTCCGATTTCTCTTTAAGTCTCATTTCAAGACCCATTATCCTTAAAAAATTAACATTTTACGAGTTATACTCTTGGAACGAGGGGGTGGGGGGGGGGAGAAACCAAATATTGACTTTTGACCCTACGAACTGCACATTTAAGATAAATTGGGCAGTTTCACGAGCTATTTTACCCCATTTCCTACCGATTTCGTCTATTACACAGAATTTCCCCATTCTAGTCTACAATTTTTTTTAACAAATTCCCAATTATAAGGCTATAAATCCCAATGAATCGCACATATCTACGCGATTTATGTCCGATTTCTCTCATTTCAACACCCATTTTCCTAGTGATGACCCCTTTAGGGCGTCTTTCAGTCTTATTTTTTGCCATTTGGCCCCACAACCGGGCCCGGGACCCCCACGCCCCACCGCTAGCGCCCTGCGCCCCCCCCGTTGTCGCCTTGCGATTCCGCTTACACAAAGTTACAATTTATAGTTTGCGCAAGGCGACAACGGGGGGCGCAGGGCGCTAGCGGTGGGGCGTGGGGCCCGGGCCCGGTTGTGGGGCCAAAATGGCAAAAATAAGACTGAAAGACGCCCTAAAGGGGTCATCACTAGGGAAAATGGGTGTTGAAATGAGAGAAATCGGACATAAATCGCGTAGATATGTGCGATTCATTGGGATTTATAGCCTTATAATTGGGAATTTGTTAAAAAAAATTGTAGACTAGAATGGGGAAATTCTGTGTAATAGACGAAATCGGTAGGAAATGGGTAAAATAGCTCGTGAAACTGCCCAATTTATCTTAAATGTGCAGTTCGTAGGGTCAAAAGTCAATATTTGGTTTCTCCCCCCCCCCCCCCCTCGTTCCAAGAGTATAACTCGTAAAATGTTAATTTTTTAAGGATAATGGGTCTTGAAATGAGACTTAAAGAGAAATCGGACTTAAATAGCGCAAGCCATGGGCAAAATAGCATGATATCTTCGAAATTTGGTAAATCCCCCCCCCCCATAAAAAAATCGAGTGGGTGGTAAATAATTCAGCTTCCAAACATAATTGGGGCTCGACCCCACAAAATTTTGTTATTTTTTCGATATCTCTGTCCGTTCCGAGTATTTTATCACCCCTCTGACAACCCCCCCCCCCCATAAATTTGTGTGGGGTCTTAAATGATTGAGCTTTAAAAAATAATGTGGGCTCGATTGGCACGTAGTGCTTATCGAAATTTTGTTATTTTTTCGATATCTCTATCCGTTTCCGAGATACATGCCCTTTTATGCCCTTAGAAGGGAAATAATATTGGTTAAAATACGAATTTTGATCAATTTTAAAGTAAATCATTGGATTATGGGATATTAATATTGAAAATAGAGTCATATTATTCTTTCAAGTGTGCATAAGCCTCAAGTTTTTATTACCCCCCTGACATCCATCTCCCCCCCCCCCCCATAAATTTGTGTGGGGTCTTAAATGATTGAGCTTTAAAAAGTAATGTGGGCTCGATTGGCACGAAGTGCTTATCGAAATTTTGTTATTTTTTCGATATCTCTATCCGTTTCCGAGATACATGCCCTTTTATGCCCTTAGAAGGGAAATATTGGTTAAAATACGAATTTTGATCAATTTTAAAGTAAATCATTGGATTATGGGATATTAATATTGAAAATAGAGCCATATTTTTCTTTCAAGTGTGTATAAGCCTCAAGTTTTTATTACCCCCTGACATCCCCCTTCCCCCCCCCCCCCCATAAATTCGTGTGGGGTCTTAAATGATTGAGCTTTAAAAAGTAATGTGGCTTATCGAAATTTTGTTATTTTTTCGATATCTCTATCCGTTTCCAAGATATTGGCCTTTTTATGTCCTTAGGAATCCTAACATATGGACGATACTGACTGACTAAGCTTTGAATAGTAAAAAATTCTCCTCTTAATGAAAATTTGCATATATGTGTACACTTTTCTAATATAATAACCGTAGATTCTATTCTGATAATCATAGAAATTCAAATCAAGTTTCTTTTTTATTCTTTGAACACGCTGAATTTTGTAGGGTTTGTCTGCAAAGTGAGTAAACCACAGACATACTAATTCTGAATGAGTGATCATGTATTGCAATTTGTGTGGGTGATGTTTCAATTATGATCTTGATTACATAACTATACGACAATTTCCTCTGTCTTTTGACCTTGATATTACAATGCGCATGCTCCTCTCTGGGGGAAACAGAATAAATACGCCTGCAAGCGGGAGTTTCGCTTACTGGGTGTCAATACTCAGTGAAAGGACTCTCCCAGCCTAGTTGGCTCAAGAGGCTTTAGTGTTGGGATAGGAGGTGTACGGATTGTCCTGCCTCCCATTGCAGCACTACTGTGTTAACAAAGCGGGAGACTTCGACTAGAAGGAGTTCTATCTCCAGGCTCCTCCTAGACCCTGGTTAGGCATTTTCTTTGCCATCAAAATTTAATTTAAAATCATTGACAGTGTAGTCTGAGTTGAAATAATGCAATTATTACTACAGTGTTGCTATATAAATATAGAAGCGTGCTACTAGAACTCGAAAAGTGCGGAAATTATATCATTTATTGTTCTCTCATGTGCTGTTTCAGTCTTTGTAATATATACATAATCAAACAACATACATATTATAAACTATTGACAACCCTGCAAATAATTATCTTTTGTTTGGTTGTATTTATTTTACCCCTAATATTATATTGGTCGCTCTCTCGTTGTTTATTTATTTATTTATTTTTCTAAAATTATAGTTTTATAATATAACTATTATATTAATAAGTGTTTTATTATTGAACTATACTTAAATTATCGTTTTTTAAGCTTTTAAAAATAAGTGTATTTTGTCTGAGAATTGAAACCCTGCGATAAGACTTTTTATATAATGGTAATTCATTAATTTTTAGTTTAGAATTTTAAGTACAACCACATGGAGATATCCTTGTATACCGTATAATAATGTTAAAGTGTACAAAGGTGAGCGTTTTAAGAAATATTAAGTTACATGCATTAAAAGTAATTAGATTCCGCGGTTTATTTGGAGGATAGCCCGTTCTACAGCTCGGCCAAGGTCAACCGCTTTCAAGCTTCAGCTGCTATAATTATATACCTGCCGTCTAGACATGTAAATTATCCTTTTTTTTTTTTTTTAATGTCAATATTCTGATATAAATTTAATCTTTTGAGTAACATTTACAAAAACATTACTAAGGCATTAGCAGTATAGGAAATAAACTAATTATTTATATACAACTTGTTTATTTTATCATTTAATAAAGCGGACTTGCAAGGGGTTGATCAACCCCATATTTCTTATATATATTTTCTTATGTTAGGGATGGATGATTTTATTGGCCATTGCCAAGTAAAATAAAAAATCGTCTCAACCAATAATATAACTGATATCGCCATTGGAGGTGGGCTGACGAAGACAACATTTGCAAAATAGGGGGCGTAATTAAATCGCCATTGTCAAAAAACATCCAATAACAGGACTGATATCTACATTGGGGGCGTAAACGTGCAGGCCACTAATCCATATATTAGGGGTGGCTGGGGGGTGTAAATCGCCATTGGGAGGTTTCTAAGCAATTGATGTACAACTGCCATTATGATGTCATGCTTCCATATTATGGCCCTGAGCGTTTAACCCTCATGTATACAGACACTGATTCATTCATCTATAAAATATAACTATAGAAAAAAACATGTTCGTACAGTATACATGTGTATGGGTTCGATACAGGTGTATTGTATCGGAATCTAAATTTCTTCGTCCAAAATTTGGAGAACTAGTCCTTCATTTAGTAAGTTTTTCTAATAAGCGCTGCAATGGAGGTTAATATATTTTGCTTGCATTTAAACACAATAAAATGACATATGGAGTAGTGTAGCTGTTTAAGAACTAAATTGTAATATTAATGTATAAATTATTACTACAAAACAACGGGTTTAAGAATTTATAACCAAGGTCAATGACCCTAACACATGTTAAAATTTTTCTATTACCTCAAATTTACTTTAAAAATATATCTATTTTGTACACTGTTTGCAACCTTATGAATCAAAAGATTGTATATTTGGATTACAAACATTTTTTTATCAAGTGAGTTACGAGTTTAGTTTTTGGAGGGAGCCATCACATGGCATTAATATCTAAGTCTGTGTCAAGAAGAAGTAAACTCTATTATATAAACATTGAATACCAGATATAAATTGCATGGAAACATTACAATCACTGGACTCTAAAAATTCTGTGTATAATTGTGCATTTTACTAGTATTATGGAGGTATGGTTAAACAAATTATAAATATATACTATAAGATCTACCATCTACATATTTCAGACGAATAATACAACAAAAACTAGTTTACCAATGGGATATATTGAATAATTATAAAATAGTTCTACATTTTATTTTTGTAATATTTAATTTTGTATCTCTTGTTTATATTTGTTGGCCATTTTCAGCCAACAGATCAGCTGACTTATTTAGTATGTAAAGTATAATGGGATTCAATTGATTTTAAAATAATAATAATTTAATCAAATAAATCATCCAACTATTCTATGTTAAATAGATATGTTTGATTTTTTTATATGCAGGATTCTTTAACTAATTTGTATTAGGGTTGTATGTGTTGTTTAACTAATATATACACCCACGCACAGACACATACATTTAATTACAGACACAATTAGGAATATTGGGTTAGGAGGTATTAGAGTTAAGAAATATTGGGTTAAGAGGCGTTGGAGTTAAGTGGTATTGAATTAGGCGGGTAAATTTAAGAATATTGTTTTTGGTTTAATAGATATACATGTATTTTAAAACCTGTTGTCCAACAGACAAGAAAACAAATAATATAGATGTATAAAACTAGTGTTCTATATATATTACATGTGTATATTACTAATAACTTACCATGTGGATATTTTTAATAAGAATGCCACCTAAAAAACAATACATAAAAGAACAAATCTTTTGTATAATATCTATCTAGATAGGGTTTTATATATTGATTAGTTGGGTGTAGTAATATTTCTCAATCTGTTTTGTATTTTATTGTTTAAAGTAGTACGAGATTTTATTGTAAACACAATAAAATATAATTATAAGGAAAAGTTTATAATGAGTTACGACTAAGTAAACCGGAGCGTGTATATAAAACTGTTAAAAATATATTTTTAAGTAATCTCAAAGGAGACATCTAAAAATTGAATACTCAAAACCCTCGGTAAAATTAATATTTAGGATAATTTACTATGTAGTTGATTAAACTGATTAAAATATGTACTACTTTATGTTACATTTTATAATTGTGGACTACTTTGTTAGAATTATTACGGGAATGACTATTACATTAAGCATCTTTTGTTTTAAACATATGTCAAGTCAGAAATAAATTTACACCACATGTACAAACACATATATACAGGCATACTTGTTTTATAATACAGGTAATATTAAATAGTCTGGGAATTTGTTTGTAAATCATGTGTGAGTAATTTTTTAGGTGTTGGAATCTAAGTTAAGAATAAAACCACAGCGTGATCACTCTGGTTAAATATAAATATGCGAACCTGAAAAATTTATAACAATAAACTTAAATTTATTTATTTATTATTGAATAATTTATAATAATTATTCTTTAATTTTGCGCGGGTCAATTTTCAAATTCAAATTAAAATATCCTATTTAATGATATCTGGTTCCAAATTTGGGTTGGCTCCATATGTATGTGTGTGTGTGCGTGTGGTATATGTAACCGGGAACAGGTTTTTGAATTAAAAATTGTTAAAACTCAACTACAAAACATTGACCGGGAACAGTTTTTAATTGAAATGAATAAGTTAAAAACAAAAAACAGATGTTTGTATGAAGAACCTATTTTTACCAAAATGAATGTAATCAGATCCAAGGACCATGATTTGCAATCATACCTAGTAAATAAAGTTTCTCTTTCTCCGTTCGATGACAAGAGAATTATCATGAGCGATGGAATTTCAACAAAAGCACATGGTTACAATGAATGCACTATTTTATATTAATTAATAAATAAACACATTTAATATTTTTAGTCAAAATTATTTTTCCTATCAATTTGTATTGCTTCACTTGTCTTAGTACTGCTATAAAAAGTTTTTAAAATATGGTGTTTAATTTAAGCAAGCATAACTTGTATGGATGGAAATTGATATTTGTAAAAAAAAAAAAAAAAAAAAAATGTTTCTACGAATGTAATAGGTCCCTGGCGTGGCATAGCGTCCCGTAAGCCGAACAACATTTGTAGACACATATTCAACTTGCTTTTACAATATAATAACTTAACGAATGTAGGGTCCCTGGCGCGGCATAGCGTCCCGCAAACCCAACTACATTTGTAGAGTTTAATTTCACTTATTGGGTGGGAAACAATGGAGGTGACAAATAAATGGTTGGTCATCACATGATAGAGCGAGTGTGGGGCTCTATCAAAAAAAAAAAGAGAAAAAAACCTTGATTTCATTTCATTTCAAATCCGACTCAATTTGGAGGCAGTATTCGACTCTGAGGCAGAATTCGACTCTGAGACAGAATTCGTGGGGGGGGGGGGGTGACCTTGGAAAAGCAGAGGCAACATGGGGTAGTATACGAACGAGAGGGGCCGGTCATTGACCTTGTTTTAGGTGGACATTAGCGATTGAGCCAGGTGCCCCTTTTTATCTCTACTTATATATATATATATATATATATATATGTGTGTGTGTGTGTGTGTGTGTGTCATTTGCGAATTCGTTTTTTGCCTATGCACCTGTGCAGTAATATGAACAAAACAGAATTTTTTATACATATTTGTACATATTAGTGCGCTAAGCTAATGTTTTCACTTTTATTTGTCACAATAAAAAGCAGTTTATATTGCAAATCAAACAATAGTTTGTAACAGTATAAAGCCACCGGCGTAATCTAATTCACCTTAAAACAAACCTTCAAGTTAATACAAAATCAAATCTTTTATCACAATTATTGGCCGCATTAAATCCTCAAGCTTAGATAGTGAAATACCTCACTTGAATATATAAAGCACTTGAGATTGCATGAAATGGAGAGAATAGACAAAAAGCGTCAAAAAGGGTCTTAGGCTTTTGACATTAAGCATTACCACTTAACTGCTAGCTGTCAGTGACAAGGATAGATCAAATTACCTTTTAACATATTATGTGAGAAAGTACTTCTACTGAATAATTTGTAACAACTATGAAGTAAACAGTTGAATTAATTCTATACATAGCTACTAATGCAGTCATGAATAAATATAATAGATATAAGATAAATTTGCAGCATGGTAAGATAAAAAACTACGTTTGGTGTCGTGGGACACCCGGTAGGAACGAAGTTCCTTACGCTTTTCATTAAATATTAATTATAAAATCGCTGTAATAACTACGTATACATGGTGGAGTTAGAAAAGAGACAAAATTAAAAGTAAATAATTATTTGCACTAGCGGAGTTAAGGCAAAATTAAATGAAAATCTTTTTATTATCTTTGAAGCGAGCGTCTTTCAATAAATTGAGAAAAAAGTTAATGATAAATTTATAGTTAAAGCAGATGGTTGTAGAACGAAAAGAACTGTCCTCCCAGGCCCCGTCGGCATATTACTCCAATTTGATATTAAAATAAAAAATATAAATCATTAACTCACAATAACTTCTGCTTGTATCAGGTTGAAATGTTACATGATGTTTTAATTGTACTGTAGGTGATGTATACAATGTTTCATTTAAATCTTTACGTTTGAACGTAAGATATCGGTAAAAACGTTGTTTTCTTTATTTTAATCGGTTTGGTCCGTTTTAATAAATTTAGCGATCTTTATCACTTCATAGTAGTGTCGGTGTTCGTTTTACTAAAAAAAAATATTTTAAAAAGTTGTTTGTCTCATTAAATAGATGAAGTTAGAATTTTTTCCCGTCCAAAAATTCCAATTTTAAATTTGAAGCTTACGTTTACGCGAGCGTAAACGTTGGAACGCTTGGGCGGATAACGTTGTCCAACGATCTTGTCCTGGACATTGGTAAAATGAACATGTGTACCAAATTTCAACCAAGTCGGTAAACTTTTACTCTAGTTATCGCCATCGGTAGATTTCGTGACGGATTTTGCATGACGGTTATTTTGTGACGGTGATTTTGGTCGTTTTTTTCGGATTCACTCCCGGGCTCCAGAACGTGCCATAAGGAACTTCGTTCCAAAAGTTCTTTTTATAATATTTAAACGATTTGGGTTCTTTAGAAAATTAATTTGCCAATACTTATAGCAGATAATGTACATTTATTACGTCGAGATATTAATATTAAAGTAAAGCAAACTTTTAAATTTATTTAAGTAAGAGAATTAACTTTAGTTAACCTGGACTTAAGAAGTTTATTACTCATTTATAATATATAATTCCAAATTTGTAGTCAAATTCTCGTTCAAGTTAAGATCCAAATATTTTTTATCACTCGATTCATAAAGTTTTGAATAGAAAATAAATCATTATTAAAGGGAGAGATAAACAATAATAAATTAATTTTGTCTATAATTTAAGACGTTAATGAAATTTATATTTCTGGTTGCTAAAACGTTATTGTTTGTGTTGGAATCCCTTTTGATTATTCTTATTTTACCAACTAAGATGACCTTCATACCTTGAAAAGCATTCTAATTATACTACCCCGCCATACTTACTTTACAGAATTTGAAAATAGTTTGGATGGAAGAGAGAAGAGTTTACAACGTAAGAGACTTTTTTATAAAAGAAAAAAGGGTTCTTATAACTCACAACCATAAAGCAAATTGCTTTTAAAGTCCAATGTCTTATAAGGGTTTTAACGTAAAAAAGTACATTATCTGAAATAGCTTTTAAAGATCCTTAAAACTATTTTAAGCTCCTCGTGTATTTTACATCGAGTTTCATGAATAGTGTATAAGGCTTGTCAACTAAAAACATAAATAAATATTACTTTTATTCAAAAGATATAGTTTCAAATTTAAATAAAAAGTAGAAGTTGTTAATTTGAGATGCTAAAATATTAATTAAGAGGTGGCTGGGAAAGTGGTGAGAAGATAGTGAAGTTAAGGAGGCCACGAGAATCACCCTGAGGAAGCCTTGGTTTATTTACCGCACTACAAGAGTATTCAGTCAAGATAGAGCGAACCCACGCTTTCTACACTGTAACCAACCAAATAAGAAACATAGTTAATGCTAACACTCTACAGTAGCCTTTATTCTACCACGGATGCAACTCAGACTTGCATCACTAGATTAAACGTTGTGTTAGCCATTGCTTTAACGAAAATTAAACTGCCAGATTCAATGAGTTAGATATCCTCGTGGAAATAAACCGACGATTTACAAGACTGATAGTACCAGGATGCTTGCGGTAACTACATGTTATGCAAAGTATCGTGTAAATATGATAAATAACATTAATGAGCAAAGCTATTAAATAATAATAAAATAACCAATAATAATTATAACTAAAAAACAAAAGAAAACAATTATCGACTTAAATTTGAGAGCCGAATATCCAAATCAGATACAAAAAATCCTTTTATTACTACTCTGAAAGAATTCAAAGATCCCATTACAGCCAAAAGGGGCTAAATCGGTTGCCAAACGCCCCCTCAGGGAGATAACGCACCTGGGGAAGTTTTCCGCCTTAGATTCATAGCTGCTCCTTTCTACAATATGGTGGCGACAGAACCGACAGATAACTTAACTTTAGGCCAAACCTTTAAAATGAGGACCATCCTCAATCCTCGAACCACCCCACGCTTCAAGGTGCTCATCTACATGCATAAAATTAAAGTTTTGTCAGTACATTGGTCAGAATTGAACATTTTTTGGATACTTTTTATTTTATACATCCCAAAAACCGAATCCGGCCTTAACTTTTTTCATGTATGTATGTGTGTCTGTCGCCCTAGTCAGACTTTATAGGAGCAAAACTGGCTAAATGAAATCGATCATTTTTTTTCCGAGGTGAGCGCAAACATGTTGCGCAATTTGAAGGCTTGGTTTCATCGTAAAATATTGAGTAAAACCAAAGTTATTGACAATTTTATAAAAAAAATAATATATAAAACATAACCTAAAAAAATTAGGGTGACCCACCGTAACCAAATCCCACAGACTCGCTAATCAAAATGTTTGGGTACTTCTAAACCACCTAGAAACTCACGGTTTTTTGCGTTTGGTCGGAAATTGGCCAAACTGACTGGAAAAATCCGAAAAGATAAAAAAAAAAAAAATTCTTAAAATTTATTGGTCTTTAGGGATGAAGTTATATCCCTAATGACCAATACATTTTTAGGAAATTTAAATAAATAAGGAATCAAATAGTGCTAAATTTGATTTTTTTTTTTTTTTAATTTTTGACTTATAGCTCTTATGGCGTCCGGTAGGCCGATTTAATTTCTGATTGGGGTGCTTAAACCTCACATAAATTCTCTTTAAATCGAGTATGTATTATTTTATCATTTTTTTTTTCTTATAGAACTAGAGATATTAAATATTTACAGGTGCAATTGCCATATTGAGAAAAGAGAATGGTAATTAAATTAATGCACCAGCTGATGAGTGTTCAATCACTTCCCAGTCTAATTGGTTTTGACTACGTTTATTTTCTCATTTATTTTATCCTTTTTTAGAATTATTATATATTATTATATTACTTAGTTTCTAGTGGATATTTTTTAAATATATAGAGACTCCTATATAAAATAGACTTAGAGAGTATTATATTTTTAGTAATGGAATGAATGATGTATAATATAGTCTTGATTTTATTCCTAGATGGCATTGGAAACAAAACCATTTAGGCATTTCATTCAATTGCTAGGCCTACTTGACAATAGGAAACATAGCCACTAATTCCTAGTTTCAAATAAGTAAGTTATTCTGTAGCACCCGTTTTAACTATTTATCATCATTAAAAATCATTTAGAAAGAGAAAGAACTAGAGTTGAAGCAAAATATCTTAACTCGTTGAGTCAAGAATAAGCTCAATTTAAAGTTTGCTTAATTTAATACATCAATTGAGTGAGATACGCCAGTTATGCGACCTCGTGCAATATTAGTATTATGAATAGCCAACACACACACAACTAGATACTTCTTCTGCCACTACGTACTAACTTCCGTTCTAATACTTCCCTGTCAACTCGACCACCTTTAATTCTACGCCTCACCTTCACAATAACAATCAACCCGATTCATAAAATACTCTATTAACAAAAAAAACACCTGAACAAAAAATAATGCAGCAAAATATGTTAAAAATAATAATTATTTTGTATTTCGAATAATAAGAATAATTTAAATAAATAAACCTCATACTTTTAATAACGCATGATAGGTTGAAAATAATCACTTTAATGTATCTATAAGAATATTATTGATCTAAAATATAAATAAATAATGAAACAATGCTTTACATTTCAGTGATATATCTAGTATTTTGGCGGTGAAGTTAAAACAAATACATATATTACTTTATCATATAATTCCGTCTCAATAATTCTGATGAAGTTAAATTCATATCTTTAACATCACTCTAACATGTAGCTAATACTATGTTGAATTTATAATACTCAATCACAAATTATTGTATTGAAAAGTTTATTTAAACTCTTTTAAGAGTTAAAAGAACAAGTTTTACCACATTATCAATAACATTTTAGTTTTACATTGAGTTCATATGTGACGCATTACACATGCAAAGATTACACGTATTTTAACATGTGTCTTGTACCTGTTGCTGTAAGGTTATAAAATAAAGGGAGTCAAAATGAACAATAATTTGACAATAAATTCTAAACATTTCGAACATAAAAAGTTTTAATCTTTACTTTCATCGGAAGCAAATACGCTTTTTACCCCCTCTAAATAATAGAACTGTAAAAGTCTAAAAGACCAAATAAAAAAAAGCATTGTGTACAATCTTATCACGGCGGAAAGAACAAGTGATCGATCGGTGTTAGAAAGTAAGATTCTAGACTAGATTTTTAACTGAGCTTCTGACTGCCTGGTTGCCTTTAGTGAGTTTTATAGGAGGGGTTAAAGGGTCGATTCAGCTAAGCAGAGCATAAATATCTCAGCTCGAGTCAGCAGCACAAAGAACCTGCCCAATCCTATAGAGTAAGGGCCAAACAAGGAAAAAGCATTCTCTTGTCATGCCAGCCTCTCTTACATTATAAAAACCACTTCTTTTTATATTTTATAGCTTTTGGCTCCATTTGGACCGAAAAGACTGGGAACGTTTTCAGGGTTATTTTAAAAAAAGGAAAAAACAGAATATTCTCGTAGATCTTGTGATTCAATTTTAATGCAGAACCAAAAATAAGGTCAATACTATTTAGAAACTTCTCTCTCTTCTGCAATTTTACGATTTTTTGGAAGTTTAGACATTTTTTAACGGCATTAACTACCCATTTCCAATAAAATGCACTGACTATAAGACTTAACTCGCTTACAACAAACATATACGACTAACAACCATGGACAGGAAGAGACGACATTAGAAGTAGTACTCATGTTTGGTCTATCCGATACAACTCGTACTGAACGTTCTCATAAACGAGTACATAAGTACTCTTGGTCAAGTGTTTTCTATTTATTAGTTGATTTGAGTTATCGAGTTAAGTTTAACTGTTATAGAACATTTTATCAAAATTTAACAAAACAAAACCCTCCCTGTGGCGATCCCCCGGGAATCGACCCCGAACTACTTCCAGAGAAATAAAAGCTATAGTGTACATGGGTAAAGTCGTTCATTTTGATGAACGTATCAACTAAATATGTTATACAGTCCATTGTAATGGACTGTAAATAACAGTACCTGTCCGTATATTTTATCCAAATAATTGTTAAAGATAGTTTTACACTTTTGGGTGTTATTTTTGTTACTTTATCAAAGTCCTTAACATGTTTTCATTCAATATTAATAACTATCATACGATCTTAGAGATAGTAAAAAAAGTAATACTAACACTATCGTAACAAATCGTATGATTATATAACATATGTGCAACATAAAGATCTAAAATTTATATCCTAGCGCCTTGTGGAGATAAAATTCCTTTCACTCCAATCCAAGCTTACTTACAGTCCAAATCCTCTCATACAGGACTGATCCTGTCATAAAGGACTTACTCTTTCTAAACCAAAAAAATATATACTCCTATAAATAAATACTTATGTACTAAACCTAAAAATTAACGCCTTCAAAAAAAGTCTTTATGTCTCTTCACCAAGAAACATTTTCCGGATATAAACCACAAGTGACAATATTAGAATTTTTTCGCAACAAAATTTTAAGTGTCTCAAAATTCGAGATTTATTAGATGATTTAATAAAAGAATGTCAAATGATTTGATAAAGGAATGCCTTATTTAATATTTACTTTCATCCTTTTGTAAGAAAATTAAATAGAAAATCCCTTAGTAAACGAAGTATTAAAAGCATCGACTTAACTTTCAAACGGTGTAAGGGAAAACTATTTTACTTTCTGTATTCTTCATAGACCATAAACAAGAAGTATTTTACTTTCTTTAGACTTTACTACTCTGCTTTACTTGTTGTGCCTAAGTAGATTTATAATCCTATAATAGGATTATAAATCTATAAGTTGGATAATAATTTCCAATTATCGTTCCAAACATTTTACGAAGTTACTTAAATAGATATTTTAATTATGGCAGCTCTATTTTCATATTTCTTTGTTCGATATTAGCATGAAGCTCACATTATATGGAGGAGAGTATCCTTCCTTATAATAATGTATGTATAATTATAAATTTGAATCGTTTTAGTACAAAAAACCTTAGTTTGCCGTTCCATTTAGGTTCTTAATTACACATTACAACGAAAGGACAAGTAATCCACTTCAACTTCTCGTTGTAAGGTTGAACTGCTTCACTGAGAATCGAACTCTATAAGTCGATGTTATGACAGTGGTTTTAGGGAATTCTGGTTTCGTATTCCTTAAATTATATTTCACCCGAAGCAAGTATATTGTACTCAAGCATTGCATGTAACCAACTCGTAATTTTGTGATAAAGTGACTGATGCAAGAAGATTTTTAACTCATTGAATTAAATGAATTGAATTGAATTAAATTAACTCATTTAATTGATTGAAGTATTCAATTAAAAAATAACCATTTTTTCCAACTTTTGTATCAAAAAAGTTTTTTCTACATTAGCTTGCTTCAATTATACTTAGAAATGCTACCCGGCAGTTAATTCATTTGGACGTATATTAGGGTTTATATAAAATTTAGAGGCAGAACCAGGCCAAGATGAATGGATTTATTCTCTCACAAGACAATTTATTGCTGCATAAATTTGTTAAGAAAAGTTTTAAGAAAAGAGAAAAATAATAAGTAGTTTCGTTTCAAGGAAACCGGTAGCTGCAATGTTCCATCCTGATGTCATTTCTTCTCTAACTTTTTCCGACTTTATAAAATCTTAAATTCTCTAACGGAATATTTTACGAAGTAAATATATTAATAAGCTTCAAGGTTAATCTTTGTAGAGTAGAATATCTTGAATGTAAATAACTATGTTAATATCTGTAACTATTGTAATTCTGTGAACAGTTTTTTATTTCTTTAACTATTTAAATATATTTTTTTATATTTTCTCATATACGCAGTATATATCAAAAGAAAGTATTTTGATTGCGCGAAAATTCGATTTTGATTGATTTACATGTTTTGTGGCCCCTTAAGTTCAAAATGGTGTTTTTAAAAACAATTCGCTCCGTCGTCTGAAGCCAAAACTAGAAGGCCGATTTTGATGAAATCTGGCACAAAAGTTCAGACAAATAATACTCCGAAGAGAAATCGAGAAATGAATTTTAGCTTCAAATTTGAGAGCGCTGCCTTCCAAAAGCTCTAAAAAACGTGAAAAAATTATTTCTCAAAAACTGTTTTGATTAAAAAATTCAAAAAATGTAGTACATTTAAATAAGAATCTAACCAGATGAATCGATTACCAGCAAAAAATCTAGTTCCTGAGAAAGCAGATTTGAACAGGCAGGGTTCGATTCTCCGCCTAGGAGAAGTAATTTTTATGGTAATTGTCACTTTTTTAAAAATAATTCATAAAAATCGAACTTAATGACTTAGGAATATTCATTCCGAATTTCAAAAAAAAGAAAAAAAAGTTAAATTAAATTTTTCTTTTTTTTTTAAAAAAAATAACATATTTATAGATTTTAAAGATTTCGAGGAACATTCATACCATATTCCAAGGAAAACAAAAATAAAGATTTTTTTTTTAATTAAAAAAAATAATCCACATCACAAGTAAAATTGAACAACGCGTTTAGTCTTAACTGCGTAACAAACCTTTTCTGACGAAATGCCAAACGGTCTAGTCTGGAGAAGAAAAGTTGAAACATAGATTTCGTTTGGTTTTGACACAATTCAAATACTTGACTTAAATCATACACATACATCTTTTAAAAAAAATGGTTAGTTTATAAATTAATGTCGTGGAAGTTTCATTGTGGCTAATGTTGATTCGTGCTAAACATTTATCATGTATAATAAAATGTTTTCTTAATGAAAAGTAAAATCATATCTCGAAGCGAAATTTTGTTAAATTCATTATTTTATAAAATCGTGGCTTCTTATAATTTCAACATAGAATAATATTTTTATTAATGGTAATGGATTAAATAAGTGCCTCTATTAACCATTAACCTTTTTCTTTTTTTTTATATCGGGTGTTGACAATCCTTCTCTTAAGCATAATCAACATTTAATTCAAGTATGGAATTTTTAACTATTTACTTAGGGATTTTAAAACAGCAAGTAAGACTTTTTCTTTCTTCTAGTTAGTTCTGTATGAACAGGGCTAGTAAGAATGGCTTTAAGTTTTTGAGCACTCAGAACTCGCTCTCTTATTCTACCTCAACCTTGTTTCCCTACTCAACCCTCTCTTTTGCTTACGACATTTGTTTTCCTCTGCTGCAACGTCTATTTGTTTCAAGTAATTCATCTTTATGTATTAACTAGATCTACCTAATCAAGGATGGTGTATTACCTATATTAAAGTAATAGCTTTAACAGTTAATGAACAAGTAAAAAAAAATAAAACTTGAAAAGACAATGAGCGGTAGTAAATCGTCTTTCTCTCCTTTTCTTAAGAAGATATATAGAGATGTAGTTAAACATCCGGGACGTGGTCGGAAGAGCAGACAGTGTTAGGGCAAACGCTGGCCTCAATTCCGCAATGCTTGCAGGTCTTTCGGCCTTTTCTACACTGCAATGCACTAAGGAATTGGAGCAGCGTTCCCTCTTCATTTTTCTTCTTAGTTCCTCCTTAAACAGAAGCTCCCTTTCTTCGAGTAGATTTTCTTTTACCTCCCGCAGAAAGCGTGAAGGAAATCTTAGTTGTCGAGGAGAGAGAAAGAAAACGGAGAGTAAAAACGAAATATTAGTAACCTCACTTTCAACAAACCGGAGCAACTCAGTTTCTACATCCCTCCTTCGCTACCCGGTCCCTCTACCATTATTTCCTATAAGACTTGCGGCCTGGCATTTATCACAACGATCCGCCCCGGGGTCCGTGCTACCAGGGAAACGGAAAATTATAGCAAAAGATCTTCCGAAAACCTTCTCCCATTCCCCCCCTGGAAAACCGTGATTTACAATAATGATTGTTGTAAAATCTCAAAAAGGAAGATAAGAAAATCAGTTTGGATCTATTTATAACTGTTTCTTTTCATCCCTGTAGTACACACTGTTTTTTATAACCAAAACATTCTCTTTCCCCCTTCTTGTATTTTATTCAAAGCAATATTTTTTGAGCTATTTTACAAAATAAAGAAAAATTCTTACTTGCTGAGACCACTAAATCATAAAATAATAACCAGTATTTTCATTGATAAACAAGTTGCGGCCACTGTTACACCTAATTCCCAGATTTTAACTTTCATGACCCTTAAGTAATATACCCTCTCTATTCGCAGAAGTAATTAGCTCTATTAATTTGTTTCATTTTCAATAATAACAAATATAATAAATAAATAAAAAGTTAATCATACTTTTTTCTGATCTGAGAATCTTAAAATGTATAATTAAATTAAACGCTTAAGCGTTCGTCAATAATTATAAGCATTCAGTAACACACATTGTATTTAAGTACACCCAATAACAAAATCAATTTTTCCCCACCACAATACTTTCTTTTTGTATAAACTACGAATATAAGAAAAAAAAAATTGATTCTTACAACACATTCATTATATACAGTTTAAAAATAAATAAAAAATATAAAGACAGATAAAATTTATCACAATAAATTTAAGTTTATCCAAACTGTGTTGTTAAAAACGTAAAAGCCGTAGCGAGTTTAATGCTCATTAAATTTTAAAATTCTCAAGAAGAGGGATTACAAGGGGAACAAGTATAATTAAACCTTAAATAAAATGAGGTACTGCTCTCTAACTTTTTTACTAGGCAAGAAAAGAATAATGAAAATACTAAGGTAAAAATATTTGTAGGGGAATAATACTAAAAATAATTGTAGGATAATAATAAATAATTGTAAAATAATAATAAAAATTGTAGGTGTATTATAATAAAACATATTTTCCTAAAAAAAAAATTAAAACAATAATAATAATTAAGGTAACAGGGAAAACCCCCACACTTGACTACCACATAATAGTCTAGATTTTATCTTGTAATTATTTTTTGTATCTAATGAATGAATATTTTAACTGGTATTTACAAACGAAAATGTATTATCCATGAATCCATATCTAAACGGCTGCACTTAACTATGAATCCTACATTCATTTACATGTACGTACATAATAGATTGCGTCGTGATCTGTCCAAATGCAAACAATATCAATAGAAAGCCAATCAGGAAAAGACAGTTTAATTTTCGGTAGTTTCCCGAACAGATCAAGTTTCTATTGTGGCTGGTGATTATACTGCTATAAAGTATCTTTGTGTCTGTCTGTCGGTCTTTCGTTCTACATTTATGGGAACAACCACACATAAATTACCCCGTGTGATTATTATATGGAATTTGGATGGTTGGTCTCAATAAGCCCGTTGTTGGTCTTATATGTATTAATTTCCACTTTCTGTACCCATTATTCCTTTTTCTTCCACACTCTCACATACTTCTTTGGGGGTCGTTGGTAAAAACAAAAATGGAAACCTTCATAGTTTCGTTCCTGTGTCTGTCTGTCACTCTCTACGGTTCCAATAGCTTTTGAATCAAAAGAGATAAAAACATGTAACATTGCAGTAATGAAGATAATTTTAAAGCGCACACGGGAAAAATATAGCGAACTCAAAATGATCAGCCATTCAAATAAAAAATGGCCGATAATTCATGGCATGCGATTTTTATCATCGGGGTATCAAATGAAAGTTATTAAAGAGTAGATTACAAATATTCATAGCACTTGTGGAAATTGTTTCAAACTTTTGTTTCATCAAAATTTTCCTCTTAGTTTCAATTGTTAGTTATTCAGCACTTAATTATACACTTTAAGTTTTTGTTTATATAGTTTTGATGTAAATATATATTTTTGAGATATACTCCAGAACATCAGCTTTTTCCGGTACTTCTGATATTATATTATAATATCACTCGGTCCTTATATAATTGTTTAAAACTGGCATACATCAAAACCATTGTAGTTTATTATTTTCATAATACTAACGAAACCCTTTTTTTGTGAGACTTCAAGCACAACAATTTATTTTCTTAAATCCTCCTGTATCTTTAAAAGTACTAATTCGGTTTTTTCAAAAATATTTGATAGTCTTTCAAAATTATCCCTAAACCTTCTTATATCAATTCCAGACGTCTGCGAAACTTTATTATTACCGAATTAATCCATTTATTAATGTAAAAAAATTGAAGAAATGTAAGCGATTGAAAAAAGGGGGGTTTGGAATTTGTCGTAAAAGCAAAATATCATTAACGTGCCAGTTATGACGTGAGAAAGATTGTGCCACACTAATTGACAGGCTATTATTATTTGTAAGGGAAAATTTCATAGTGTTATAACGCTATTAGCGAGGTTACTAAATTTTCTATGTTGCTTACAATCGGAAATCACTAAAACAGATCAAGGAAATGTCGACAGTAGTTTTTTAAGTTGGTAACTTAACAACTCAATAAAAAAGGCTTACCTATTTTTGTACGGTAAATTCAGTTGCATTAAACGAATTAGAAATAATAAATTAATAGTTAAATAATAATAACAAATTGACAATTTCTCCTTGCAAATTTCAATTTATTAGTAGTTAGATCTGTAAGAAACCTTTTAATTTATTTAAGATCTAGCAACTAAAGAAACAGATTAATTTAGAATGAGGTTATGAAGAATTAATGCTTGAATAATAAGAGAAACTCGTATTTTCTTATAAGAAATAAATATAATTAAATTTGACGTGAACGTACAACCAATTTCGTAACAAAAAAAAAAATCCATAACTAAAACCATTCCAAATAGTCATAAAAGTCATCAACGTGATTCCCTAAAGAGCTAAATTAATTTAAATAAGAAAAATTCAAGGATTTGTCGATGGAATATTAGTTAAGTGAAAATCTAGTCGGATGACCCTCTTAAATAGTTATTTTTATAACTATATAGATCATACTTTTTTACTTTAGCACCCCCCCCCCCCCCCCCTATATCCCTTTGTGTTAATAATTATTTAGACAAAGGAACATATACAGAGTAGCAGATATTCCTTAGACTAAATTACTATTAAAACGAAGGGATTATATCAAAGAGTTATCTGATATTAGTCCTCTGGTTCGTTCAATAAACCATACTAATCGACTTTTTCTTTCTAATAGTACAATATCTATTTCTAAACTTTGCAATCTTAAAACCATCCTATCTTTCATGTGGCCTACATTTTAAGAGCTGAACTCTCTTGTTAGTTAATTGTTCCTAATATCCCATACTTTAATTTTATTTCTTTTTCCTATTTTTACCTGACATATCTTATCCTTTATCCTTTACTTCTTTACTCTTCCTGAACGCTTTATCCTTACTTTTCTACTCTTCCTGAACACTTAATATCCTTACTTTTTTACTCTTCGTGAGCGCTTAACCCGTGGCATTTTTTGCTGTTTAAGGCTCGAAAAAAAAAAAAAAAAAGTTTTTAAAAAAAAAACTGCCCCAGAAGTCTCAATGTCTTAAGGAGACAAACACACAAACCTTTAAGACTTTTGTAGGGCAGAACATTGTTTAGAACCAAGGGGGTGCTAAAGTAAAAAAGTGCCGATAATTTAAAATAATTACAATATCTCTAACCTGCTAAGTTGAAAGAATTATCGAAGAGGCTCACCTAAAACATTAAAAAATCGCATTAGAAAATTTATAATAAGAAAACAAAAGTTTCAAGATCAAGTAAGTACATAAATATTTAATTTTACAAATTTGTATTTTACTTTATAATAATTATAATGGTTAATTTTTTCTGAGGTATTACGGGAATTATGACTGATGGAAATTTATTAGCTACTAATAAATACAAAATGTAGTACTAAATAGACATCCATCTGGTAGTCGCCCTTTGTAGACTATTGGTCACGGATTATCGAAGTTTTGGGAATCGAACAAATTATTTTTAATTCTGATTTACAGTTATAGACTGTACATGTCTGTGTTTCTGTCAGTCAGTAAATTTTTATAGCTCGATAACCATGCCCTTTCGGTACTGAATACGTCTATGGACGTAATTAATTAGTGCCTTCCTCAGCCTACACACGTCTATGGACGGAAACAACAAAAATTGCCTTCCTCAGCCTACTCACGTCCATGAGGATTATTTCATGTATGTTTACCATTGGAACCCTTACTATACATCGTACGTGACTCTTGACGCTATCAATTAAAGCTAGAATGAAATTATTAATATGCTCAACTAGGTGTCGTTGGGTTTTTTTATATTTCTAGTGATAAAATAAACTGAAAGGGGTTGCTAGCAGGGTACCCACCCTGACTCAGACTCAAATCACTTACCGCCTGCGAAATCTTAATTTAGGCAGTGAGGTCGCGAATGTCAGAACCTATTGTACCTCCTTCTCTTCATCCTTGGAGGGGTTTCCTTTTATAAAGCCATAAATAAAGCTTTTTATTTTCTTTCTTTTTTTTACCGAAATATTTTTAACTTTTACAAACTTAAGATTTACACATATTTAACGTATTTTTAGAAAAAGGTTTCATATAGAAAATAATTTTACTTCTCACTCGTACTCTTCCTGTATATATTTTCTTTTAGACTTCAGTCTGTATCTGGCACTTACCTTGTACACACCCTTAAAACCTTTTGCAATATATTTTTGATAGTAATATTTTCTCGGCTTGTATTTTGTACTCTGTTTTTCTATTTGGTACTGATCGTATGTAATTGATTTGAATAATTGTGAATCGGCTTGAATCTTAAAACTCTGACTATAATTTTTGGTACTTATCGTATGAGATAAATTTACATAGTGACTTGGCTTAACATTTGGACTTTCTAGTTATAAAAACTAGTAATACGACTTTCTAGTAATTAGATTTTCTAGTTATAAAATATTTTTATTAGCTGCATTTTATATAAATCGAGATCTAAGACGTGTTTGGAGCCATAAGGAGCTTTTGCTTTTGCGTCGTGGACACAAATTATAACACAAATATGGAAGCAGTAGATAGGACGGATATGCTTTTAAGTTCAGTAGAGTGTTTGAGAAAACCCATTGATTGTACAAGAAATTGTTCTTTCACTTATTAGACTTGTCCACACTAAATGCTCACACTCCCTACTAATTGGTGACAAAAAAAGCCACCTCTCCCCGTCTTTCATTGGACGCTGATCGATGAGATTGTGACAAAATACCACACATCAAATAAACAAAAAAGGCGGGGGGAAGCCGATGTGATGAAGATATTTTCCCAATGAGGCTTATTAGAAGGCATTTTTTAAAACCACTTCCGCCGACAAAAAGTAAAAAGAAAAATATTAAACAATGCGTAGAGTGTATAAAGCCTAAAATTCACCATGAGACAAGGTATTATTGTCCACACTGCAATACTCCATTGTGATTGGATCCCTACTTTGAAAAGTTTCACACAAAAGCAGTATACTAATTAATTAATGTAAAAAAGAGTAGCTTAATAAGTACAAAAAAAAAAAATAACTTTGACGTTGCCGAAAATGTTAATGAATATTTTGTACCTTACGTAGTGTAAACCAGATCAAGTTAAAAATAAATAAGGAACAGGTAGAATAACTGTGTTATTGTTAATTTTTATGCCTTCTGACTTTTGCTTTCCTAGATGATAGTGAGTTATGTCAAAATAATAGAAACAATCCTCGTGTTTGTGCATTAACTTTTGTAAAAAGGTATTAGATCATGTCCGAATTATCATAAGCTTTAAAACTAAATGCTGATTTTAGAAACCCAAATTTATTTTTAATAGTATTAATATAATTTTTAAAAAAGTAAAAAACAAAATTAAACAATTTAAATAAATGAGACCACACGAGAAAAATGTGGAATGTCACATTTACGCTTAACTCGGCAAAAAGCATTTTAAAATTTGGAACATCATGTAACGGTTTATATAAAAAATATATAAAATATTTTCGTTGTGTGGCAACCAGTGTTTCTCGCAACCTGGGTTGACAGAACCAGAATTTCTTAGTATATTTTATAAGACATCACTTCTGTTTATAATTATATAATCTTCCTGTAAAAGAAGTTTCCTCTCTCCAATTTAATCAGGATAGACAAAGATGACACAATGTCACAGTTATAAACAAACGCTGTTCCTGATTGCTGACTAAGTAGGATCAGGAAACAACCCAATAATAAGTAACTAAAATTAACTGACACAAAATTGATATAAACTTATAAACTAATAAACTGGCCACAGCGCCAGCGGCCACAAATAATAGTATTTTAGTTATAGAAACTTTAAACAATTGACATTATTTTAAGATCATTGATTTATACTTATTTAGCTGAAAAATGTGACAAGTATTTCTCATTTTAGACAAAAATGTGACCACATTTTTTCCTGTGGAGTCTTCAAATAGGAGGAAGTTAAATTAAAAGTCAGCACTTAAATTCCTTATAATAATGTGATTTTTTTCAATACGTTGTCTTAAACTCAGCAAATATAATGTAAACTAGATCCACAAATTTTGGGCAGGCCAAATGGGGCACAGAACTGTCCTTCGTCTCAATTAACGCGGTATTGTATATTTCTGCGATTAAAAAAAAATACCCTCTCCTGCGTCCCAATGTGTGACCGGATTAAATGTTGATTCAAAAATCACTCAATATATATATATATATATATATATATATATATATATATATATATATATATATATATATATATATATATATACATATATAGTATAAGTGATAAATTATATAAATACAATAAAAATAACTAAATATGCATTAGTCATATAAGAGATAGTGAATCGCACACAAAATAATTTGGCAATTTGGCTGTATAAAAATAAAGTCACCTACATTTAATAAAATAAAAGTGACAAGTACCATTTATTCACGGATTATTTTACAAAGATGTGTATTTTTACTTTTTCTAATTCCATTAAAATATATAAAAGTAAATGGTTTTAATGGACTGATAAAATTGGATATCTTTAAAGGAATGGAGAAAAAAAAATCCAATAATCAGATTGGACAGGAAAAAATGCCTGTTAATCCAATTTATCCCTACCGGTTCCACTCCGAAATGAAGATGGCCTAAGGATTCCCTTTTTTGATATTATTTTTCCTCCTTATATTTTAATATTCTTCTTTTATGTGGCCATTTTCTACTACCACAAGGTAAGAATATTTGAACATTTATATAAGAAAAGATAAATATATATATTTTATAGAATAAAGAACGTTACAAAAAGAAGCAGGAATATTAATTTAATTAAAATTATTATAAAAACCAACAAAACACAACCGTTACTGCGAGAGAATATTAAGAGATAAATTCAGGCGATCCCTCAGGAAACCTTGGAAAGTGTGACCACAAACTTCGCCAACCATTGGAGGTCGTCATATTTAAGTGATGTTATTTGCTTCATAATGATTATTTTAACGTGTTTGGTATGTATTGTAAATTTCCACAATTCCTCTTTTAAATTAACATAGTCTGCCAATTAGTGTAGCACATAGCTTTCTCGCGTCTATTTACTGTAATGATTTTATGCTTTTACAACCTATTATTGTCAAATTCCAATCAATTTAATTTTCCCCCGTTCTTCAAATCCGTCAAAATTATTTTCATTTTTTACATGAAAAGTATCATTTTAGCAAAATTTAAAGAGCGTATATGGTTAAAATTAATTCATATTATTTCAACATTCTGAGCTCTTATTTCGCAGGACCCCAGAGCTATCTGCGGGCTATATTCGACAAACCAATCAAAAACATATAGGTGTAAATAAATGTATGATTGTGCGCATGTGAAAGAGAATTGAATGTGTGCAGAAGGTTAAGACTTATACGGGACTAACAATGTGCTATACAACGCAGCTTCCAAACTTCATTAAAATCGGACAAATAGTGTTTAAGACAAGTATGTTCGCAAACATTAACAGACATACAGAAACGGAATCACAAATGTTTCCAAATTTCTTGAACAGATTTCTGTCTTGGAATTTTTGAAGTCGGAGATAATAAATGTTCGTTCTTCAGAGTAATCACAGAGTTACGAAGATAAGAGAAGGTAAGCGTTAAAGAAAGCTTTTGCTGCCGCAAAAGCTACAAAACAATTTATTCATTCGAATTAAAAAAGGTAATTAATTTTATACTAATTCCTTGCTAGTATGTCTTAATTAATTTACATTAATTAAATTATGCATTCAAGTTGAACGTACAAATCGTTTTCGAAATTTCACTAAACTTTGGAGAAAACTATCACAAGAGTAAAAAAAGATTACACTCAAATTCTTAGTATAATTATAAAGGTAATCGGTTGGTAGAATAATTAATCATAACATTAAGATTTGTATCATGATTTTTGCTTTCGAGCTTACCGAAGGTAACGGAAGCCATGTGATCGTTTTAAAAAACGAAAATGCTATGTCTCCGATTTCAAACATTCAATGACAGACAAGAGAGAAATCCATATCAGACAGGGAACATTTTTAGCCATTTTTCTGTCTGTCGGACGTTCAATTTCACGCCAACACAATACTTCTCATACATAGGTACAACGAACACGAGAAAGTAAAAACCATTGATAAAATATACAAAAGTGGAGAAATTCTAAAAAAAAAAAAAAAAAAATTTGTATTGGTTCAAAAAATTCGGTTGCATGTAATGAGTAAGATAACCTTTTGTTGAAAAGGTCAGAATGTGTTAATTGGTGTTAAGGGTATTCACTGAATCATTAAAACATCTTTTAATAGTTAATAGAGTTTAATGTGAGGAAAGGAGCCAGTGGGGATATTAACTCTCGTATTTAACACATTTTCCCACGGATAGTGGTAATATAAACTTAGCTGTTTAAATATTCAATAAATGTCTATTTAGTAGTTCTAATTAGTCGGGTGGACTCTAAATCTGATTAGCAGTGAATGATGGGGAAGCCAAAGTAAAGTACAATGACAGGACTGAGTGAATGTTTAACTTTCTATGTTTACCGCCACCTTGCTACGTTGTTAGTTTAATCTCCCCCTCTCAGTAACACTTAACTAGTTGCCAGATTCAACAAGTTGTTTTCCAGATTTAAGATTAGCTTAAAGCAAGCATAATAACCTAAGTTCAACGATGATTTACTTTGTTAGATCGCAATCAAACAAAATCAATCGATGTTTTAAGTCAATTGTGATACTTTGATTTAGAATAGTCCAAGAAAATTATCTTAAAAATAGCATTGTCTAGGTAGGCAAATAGTAGATAAGGTTCTATTGCCAGTCTGACCTACTTGCTTATTGAATAATCAGCATTTCATGATCGAGCTCATTAAAAATATTCCAGCATTTTTATTCGTAGATAATATAAAGAATATGTTCAATTCTTACAGCGTATTTTGTCACTACATATAACTCCCTATGTACGTATATGCCATACGCATATAACCGAAAGGAACGTAACTCGAAAATAAATTGTGAATTGTTATGAAAGCTGTATCCTACAAGCAATGAGACAACCTCAGGTGTCATTATGTAATCTTTTATATATAGGTTATATAATATAAAGTTGAACCGAGCAGTATAAGGTAGTTTTACTATCAAATGGTTAGTGACGACTGAATGATTTGAAGTTATTTTATAATTTTCCTATAGCGGTTATGGTCAATTTTAAACCAATTCATTTTTGCTTTTTCCACACGATATCTTCTTTAGTATCAAGGGTTCCAGCATTCTTCTAAGTCTCGAAGAACAAAAAGCTGTAACATTAAATGGCATCTACTTATGCCATTAAAGGAAATTAAGGAATTATATACTTCTTAAAGGAAGTTGTATGGTTTTACAGACTCCATCGGAAAACCATCGAGTGTGAATGTACTAAATAAATTTTATTTGAGATAGAGAATCTATCGTTTCTCTGATCAAACTGAAGAATTACGACGAGAGATATTACGACCAATCATCGTTAATTTATCAGAGTTAAATTTATCGTTTAACTCGTTGATTGTAACAGTTGTCTGGTGGGCTGGAAACTTTAGTGGCTTTCTCTGGGTGAAAGCAAAATGGATTGACAGGAATAGATGGAACTGGTCACTGAAGGCTTCTTCGACTTGATACCATTATTGTAACAAGCAGTTCTTCTGTCGGAGGACTCCTAGTAGCTCCACCTCGGCCGGCTTTCCCAGTGGAACAAGGAGGTTAAATCTACTGGAGCAAAGTTAACTCCGGTAACCTAGGACTCTAAGGAAATCGATTATTTGGTTGCCAGTGTTTTACTTGGCCGTCGTAAGGCCAGGCCCTGAGGCAAGTTCATGAATAAGGCAACAAGACGGGTCCTGAGCCTCCTGAATAAGAATCCAACCCTCGCAGATATTCCCTAGCAACAACTATCCTTCGACTATTTCTATATTCACTCAGTGCTTCAGCTCTCACAACCTGAAATCGTTTTGTTATACAACTGTCTTTGCTTCTTCTTTTCCTCGAGAAAAAAAGCTTATCGTATAAAACATCGAAGGCAACGACTTCCCTTCAAATAAATGGAAGAAACTGTTCTTTGTGTTCTTTTTTTATGTACTTTTTATTTTTAGTCCTTTCACTAGCTCGATAAACAAAACAAGTCAAGTTCCTATAATAGAGAGAAAAAAGTGCAAGGAAACAAATAAGAGGCAGTTTTTTTTCTCGCGATTGTAAAATTCTTTGACATATAATATATGATAAAGAATATACAGGAAAATAAAAGTACAAAGAGTCGTAAATAGACTCAAATCAATAAATATAAAACAAAGAAGGAATATGGTCCAAATAACATCGGACAACCTCAATCATAAAAAAAAATTTGAAATGAAAAACTAGATTTAATGGCACCCACGGTCATTTTTTTTTTTTTTTTGGGCATTTTTTAATTTTTTTTTTAATCAGTTAATTAATAAGAATCAAAGCACCTTATTGTGGTTTGAAAATAACTTAAGTATTTTTATTATTTTATCAAGTTATATTCAAATTAAGTTCCATAACACTTGCGGGTATCTTAGGAGGTGGCTATAATGCCCTTCCCGTTGACTGAGCGAAACAGGCTTGAAGGAGGTGAGCCTCCTGTTTGTGTGAGACATCCAAGACGAGGTGGATGATTTCCACTTGACTCGTGCGCATCAAGTATAAACGTCTACACTAGATAAAACGGAAGAACCGACACTTTGATGCGCATTCACAAACCAACTGGAGACTGACTCATGTTTCGGGGTGTGTACTATGTTTACACTATGCGAGACTTGTTCCGAGAAACAGTTTCATGAGGCAGTCTCGCGAAGTGTAAACGTAGCCTAACGGTGACTGGACGGCCGACAGTAAATAAGTGCAGTAAATTATTTTATTTTTTTGTGTCCTCAGGCATGATTAAAACCAAATCCGTAAAGAAAGGCATATAGATATATCTCCGTAAAATCGTGGTTTTTAGCCCACCAAAAGTTATCCGCCCTGATTTAGAGGTCGCAAATTTGGATTTGACATCTCCTAATCATGCCTGAGGACACAAAATAATAAAATAATTTACTGCACCAAACGCACGGTGGACCCCCTTTTTGAACCTCTCGTGACTGGACTAGTAATTATTACGACGTCAGTGATCATATACTATGTTAATCTAAGATATTATTTAAAACTGTCAAAATGAGAATGAAAACTTTATATCCAAATATATTCTTAAATATTATTATTATATTCTTAATTATACATCCTAAAATTAATATATGTTTAATTATGTATCATGTAGAAGCTAACTCTACATCTATTTAAAATAACATCGGAATAGTAACTGCAGATGATAGAACAAAAGAAATAAGCAATTAATGATATTAGTTGAAAGGAGTGGCGTTATTTTGAGAAGGAATGTAAAGTTGATGTAAGACTTTATCGAAGAGGTGTGTGTTTGATTGAGCGATTTGTGAATGGAATAAGCTGTAAGGAGTTTGTTCAAGTTCACGTGCCTGACTTTCTGTCCTCTCTAACAGTCATGTGGTTTCCCCCCGAGTGTTAAAGCGGTGTGTTCGTCCTCAGAATCCTCAGAGCTAGGTCTTTAACTGTTCCAGGATTTTACTCCGTGTTGTGGTTTACTCCGCTTCTCTTATACAAAGTGTTATCTCGGAGATTTTCAAGCTTGTAAGGGGAGTTTCTATACGGGTTTGCCGTGACAGTCAGCGCGGCGGTCTCGACGCTTTAGCTCGTCTGGGGCCTGGGGTCTTCTTCCCTTTTCTATCCCGCTTGATTTCTCGAGTTCTTAAAGGGAGAACTTTCTCGAACCTACTTGAACCGAATCTACCCATCCGAAACCCTCTGGCTCGGTTCCAGCCGCTATCATCGCTCGACCTCACCCTCTCCTGCCACAGGATAAATATATTACCTCCACATAATTATATCTGCTTAACCTTGCCTGGTCCGCTTCACTGCCTCTTGAAGCAGTATCACCACGTTGTCTCTAATGAAAAGTAATCATTAGTTTTTGCCACTATTTTATAAAATATCTTAATTCTTTATCTTAATTATTAAGGAGGGACATTAGAAAGTTGGCTTCAGTTAGTTTTTTAATGATGTCATCCTTTTAGGTTTAAAAAGTATAATATTTTTTAATACTTTGACCCACTTGCTATGTCATAGCTCTCTATCCAGACTAAACCTTGGTCACACTGTCCATTGACTCTCACAATATTAAATTCTTTAAATAAAACAAATATACATATATGTTTGTTTTTATATTACATTTGTTTATGATATTTATATGCATATACATGTAGAGGATTTACGATGGCGGATCTTTCCTTCTAGGTGATTGTTAAAAATAGTTTTTAATCGGCCATCTTGAAACGAGATGATGTCTATTTATGGGAAAAAAATGTAAGTAAAACTTTTCCAAACGGCCAAGATAACGTATACTTATTTAAACCATACTCCCTCACTAACATTATTATTACCCTCTTCAAAATGATAACATAAAATGTATATAGTATGATAATTTCTTAATTATTTTTTATGTCTGCCAACAGAAATTTTCATGCCTTAGGGTTAAAGACTTAAGCCATTGGGGAGAAATACGGGCTAAGTTAAAAAAGATGAGGAATTGAGCCTAGACACACCTTCTGAGGTTTGGAAGTCAATGCTTGGGAAAAAACTTCTCTTAAGGATGTAAGCATATATTAATTAAAGATTATTCACAAAGACACACCCTCTGCTATAGTTCTGTAAAGCTATTGAATTGAAAAATGTATTAAAAGTACACATTCCATAGCGAAGCACAGGAATTTAGAGAGTAATGTTATATACATACATTAATTTACCTCCTGGTAAATCGGGCGAAGCCTAAAAGAACTTCAGTAGGTAAGTATTAACGTAAAAATTAAGAGTATAAATATTAAGTGCAATAATATCTGCTTATACTATTAGGTTAATTAGTTTAAATTAGTCCATTTTTATTTGAGTTACAATAATTTTATAGCATATTAATTAATACTTATATACCATATTATTAAAACATACAATCATGAGAAACAGTTCTTCTCGAAATAAACTTGTGGCTTTTTTATACTTTATTGATCCAATTCTTATATATATATAGTATATATGTATATATATATAAATATAAATATATATATATATATATATATATATATATATATATATATATATATATATATATATATATATATATATATATATATATATATATATATGCAGAAGATGTATCGAATTTTATTATAGAACATTTTGTGCCAGGTGCAGACCCCAAATTATTTTCGAATATTTTTTTAGTCCTTTCTCTATTCTCCTCCAAAACGTTCCACTAAGAAAAGATAAAGAATTTAAAGGGGAATAAAAAATGAAATAAAATAAGAAATGGTTAAATATTGAACTAACTTTGTGTCTACTTCAGTTTCTGTTTTCCTTTTATTTAATTTTTTACAATTTTCTTTCCGTGGAAAAATATGTAGAATGATTTTTTTTTTTTTAATAACAATCATTTTGAACTGTGCTTTTTCTCATTCAGGTCCTTAGGGTATTATTAACTTTAAGTCAATCCGTTATTTTGGCTATACATTTCACCTCCTTTGAAGCATTTTCAGGTCTAAGAAAGATTTTTAAATTTTTATTTCTCATATCCACATTAATTAACTTAAATCTATATATATCATGTAGATTTATAACTTTTAAACAAAACAAAACATTAATTAATAAATATGAATAAAATATATAACAGTTCAGTAACCTTAATTAATTCCTCCAAAACATAACTATTTTTTTTTGTTCTTAGTTTTTTTTCCTTCCCGGTTGACCTGTGCGTCTATCTATAATTACATCAAATTTGTATCATAATTATAATTTAATTGACCGAGCGAAGCGAGGTCTATGTTTTAACTTTTTTTTCCCCGGTCTTGCCAGGACCGTTTTGCATTTCGTTTGAAAATGTTTGTTAAGCGCTTACGACCAAACGCTTTGTTCGATTTTCTTCAAATTTGGCATGGATGTTCTTTGAAGTCATAAAAAATAACGTATGAATTTTATATTTAATGAATTTCATTTTTACATTTTTTATAAAAAAAAAAATTAATATAAAAATGTCATTTTTCAAAACTGGTCTTATTTTCAACTTTTTTTTTTTTTGTATTCTTCACCTTAGTTGTATCTATGTGCAAAATTTGGGGAAGATTGAACGACGGTAAGTGGTTCAAAATTGGGGTAGTAGATGTGCAATGAAACTTAAAAAGCAAATAAATATTTCGCCATTTTTTTTTGGTTTCTGTATTCTTCACCTTAGTTGAACGAGCGCAGTGACTTCTTAATTTCAGAGAATTTTGGCACATATATGCATCTCAGCATTTGTGAGAAGTGTATAGTTTTTGGAAATTCCGCACTAAATATTTTCAAGATGGCGCCCGATATGGCGGACGACTAAAAAAAAAGTGTTAGTTAATATAATGTATTATACATCGTTTTAAAGGTCTTTAAGAGAAGAAAAATAATATGTAATTAATAAAATTTCACAGTTCATATTTTTAAGATGGCAGACAATATGGTGGACGACTAAAAAAAAAGTTTTAGCCAGCATAATGTGTCATACATCGTTTTAAAGGTCTTTAAGAGAAGAAAAAGAATAAGTAACTAATAAAATTTCAAACTTCATATTTTCAAGATGGCGGCCAATATGGCGGACGACTAAAAAAAAGTTTTAGCCAGCATAATGTGTCATACATCGTTTTAAAGGTCTCTAAGAGAAGAAAAATAATAATTAACTAATAAAATTTCAAAGTTCATATTTTCAAGATGGCGGCCAATATGGCGGACGACTAAACAAAAAGTTTTTAGTCAGTATGACATGTTATACATCAATTTAAAGCTCTTGAAGTCTAGGAAAGGAATATCTAACTATTTAAATTTCAAACATAATATTTTCAAAATGGCCGCTAATATAACGAAAACTAAAAAAAGTTTAAGTCTCCATGACATGTTATAAATCGTTTAAAGGTATTTTAAAGGCTGAAGATTATGTACAAATCCTGTATAAAAAGGCGAGCACTGCGAGCATGTATTAATTTTATTAAATAATTATTATTCATAAATACTTTATAAGCAGACGAGCGTAGCAAACCTGCATTCATTTTATTATATAATTATTATGTACAAATACTTTTACAAAAGCGAGCGTAGTGAGCCTGCAATCATTTTATTTAATAAAATATTTACTAGAAATACTGTATAAACAGGCGAGCGTAGCGAGCCTGCAAATATTATTAAAAAAATTATGGAGAAATACTTTTATAACAGGCGAGCGTAGCGAGCCTTTATACTTAATATACAATTAATATACTTTAATATACAAATTCTATAAAAACAGGCGAGCGCAGCGAGCCCGCAATAATTTTATTAAATAAAAATTCTGTAGAAACGCTGTATAAACAGGCGAGTGTAGCAAGCCTGCATTAATATTTTTAATAAAATATTGGGTACAAATGCTGTAATATCAGGTGAGCCTAGCGAGCCTGCATTAATATTATTAAATAAAGATAATGCAGAAACTCTGTATAAACAGGCGAGCGTAGCGAGCCTACAATTTGTATTAAGTAAAGATTATGTAGAAATGCTGTATAAACAGGCAAGCGCAGCGAGCCTGCATTAATATTATTAAATAAATATTATGTACAAATAATTTTACAACATGCGAGCGTAGCGAGCCTGCAATCATTTTATTAAATAAAATATTAACTACAAATGTTGTATAAACAGGCGAGCGTAGCGAGCCTGCATTAATATTATTAAATAAATATTATGTACAAATACTTTTACAACAGGCGAGCGTAGTGAGCCCGCAATCATTTTATTAAATAAAAATTCTGTAGAAACGTTGTATAAACAGGCGAGTGTAGCGAACCTGCACTAATATTTTTAATAAAATATTGATTACAAATGCTGTAATATCAGGTGAGCCTAGCGAGCCTGCATTAATACTATTAAATAAAGATAATGCAGAAACTCTGTATAAACAGGCGAGCGTAGCGAGCCTGCATTAACATTATTTAATAAAGATAATGTAAAAATGCTGTATAAACCGGCGAGCGCAGCGAGCCCGCAATAATTTTATTAAATAAAGATTATGTAGAAACTCTGTATAAACAGGCGAGCGTAGCGAGCCTGCAATAATATTATGTACAAATGCTGTAATCAATCAAATCATTTAAATAATGAAAGATTATGTAGGTAAAAACAGGTGAACGTGGTGAGCCCTTTTAACTTTATTAAATAACGATTATGTACGGGTGAAAGGAAAACAGTTTTAGCTACCGATAAGTTGCGATTTAATACGAAATTAAATTCTGCTCACAGCATTTCGGCTTTGTTTGACAATTTTAAATTTTAAGAATGGGGCCAATAATAAAGACAATTAAAGAGGAAGTTGTAATCAGCAAGCCACGCCATACATTGTTTTCAATGGTTTTATGAGTAGCAAAAGAATATGTAACTATTTTTACAAAAGTTTTGCAACAAATGTGACCGAGAAGGTGTTAAAAAGTAAGCTTATTCTTATATGCTGTGTTACGTAAAAAAATTGTAAAGCTCTTTTCAGGTTGAATAATAATATTTTAGGTTTTCACCGAAAAATTATCGGTTGAGAACATAGTATGGGTGATATAAGACCACAATCTACGCGAGTTCTTCATGCATCACTAGTGTAAATATTGGTCTCAGTGGAAAAACTAAACCGTTCGTATTATCTTACCTTGGATCCCATTCAACTTTATTGATTACTTCCCCTAATCTTAAATCACAAAAAAACTAAAAGAAAAGAAATTATAAAAATATTAAGTAAAGCTTCCATAAAGCTCCCCGTTAAACCAAATTTGGTTTCTTAGTACTCAGAAAATTAACACTTGTATGGCACATAGAAACAAGCTAAAGACATTTTTTTGTCCGGACTTCGTTCTTTTGTCTATATATATTATATATGTATATGTATATATACATACACAATTTGTGTTAGTGAGAGACACCAAGGGATGTGCCACGTAAACGGCCCCTGATGAGTCGGACGCGACGAAACGATGCAGGACATGGCGTAATGCCGAGCCAACATCTTTGTGACGTATAGTCTAATGTTGGAACAGTTCCTATGTGTCACGTTTACGTGGCACATCCCTTGGTGTCTCTCACTAACACAAATTGTGTACCTTATTGCAGTGTGCAAAAGCACGGTATTTCATTGCTGATTTGTTTTGCCAGCCAAGCAAGAATGGCGGTGAGAGCACGCTCGTCTCTGATAAATTCCTATATCTGATCTTCTTGATTTGGTATAGGTCTAGAGTTGGGTGGGCATCGTCGGGCCCCTGATGAGTCGGACGCGACGAAACGATGCAGGACATGGCGTAATGCCGAGCCAACATCTTTGTGACGTATAGTCTAATGTTGGAACAGTTCCTATGTGTCACGTTTACGTGGCACATCCCTTGGTGTCTCTCACTAACACCAATTGTGTATATGTATATATATATATATATATATATATATATATATATATATATATATATATATATATATATATATATATATATATATATATATATATATATATATATATATATATATATATATATATATATGTGTATATATGTATATATATATATATATTTATATATATATATATATATATATATATATATATATATATATATATATATATATATATATATATATATATATATATATATACATATACATATATAATATATATAGACAAAAGAACGAAGTCCGTACAAAAAAATGTCTGTAGCTTGTTTCTATGTGCCATACAAGTGTTAATTTTCTGAGTACTAAGAAACCAAATTTTGTTTAACGGGGCCTATATGGAAGCTTTACTTAATATTTTTATAATTTCTTTTCTTTTAGTTTTTATGTGATTTAAGATTAGGGGAAGTAATCAATAAAGTTGAATGGGATCCAAGGTAAGATAATACGAACGGTTTAGTTTTTCCACTGAGACCAATATTTACATTATTAAGATGGAATAGCGCTCCCTTTCATGGTTATCCCACCTTCATTCTCCCCTTCTCTACCTTCTTTAGGGCAACTGATGTGTTTACTTTCGTTATCGGGTTCTATAATTTTTTTCCCCCAGCAATTTTCAAAACTGTTCCAAGCACTTTTTCATGCATAGGTTGCACATTTAACATGCAATAATCCAAATTGCCCTTATTCGTGGGACCTTAATCTACTTTTGTTTACTTTGTAAAGCTAGTGTTGCTAAAATGAAAATACATCAAGACATCTATTCTTTTAAACAAAGTCCAGTCATGCACCATGACTTAATGAGTGAATTTTCTAAGAAATCTGCGTATTATTAGCTTATGACAATATAGGAAAATTTTGGTTTAGAATTTGCATGGGTGAAAAAAAAATGGGAAGCTATTTAAGAGTACAGTTTTATATTTTCATATAAAAGGGGGAAAAATGGAAAAAACACGTTTTTATGCTATTTTTGACCCTAAATGAACTCCAAAAATTCTGGCCAACGAACTCCTTTCTTTTGATATTATTGACATTTTAAAATTTGTTTGAAATTTTTAAGTGCATCCTAAGGGGAGATATCGTCTGGAGTGACACATATATACATACATACAAAAAAAAAGTGTTAAATTTTAGGAATCGATTCAGAATAGTCTAAAACGGATTTCCATGGAAAAAATTTTCAAAAATTCGCATTAAAAAATTTTTGAAGCCATTGCAATAGCGTAATTTTCTTTGAAAATTCGCTAAAAGTAAGAGAAAAAATAAATTTTATTATATATATATATATATATATATATATATATATATATATATATATATATATATATATATATATATATATATATATATATATATATATATAATATTATATATATATATATATATATATATATATATATATATATATATATATATATATATAATATATATATATGTATGTATAAGTACAAAGCCTTTTTAAAAGAATAGAATTTAAGTTTAGAAAAACCTTGTAAACCTAAGTCTGCTGGACTAGAATCCAAATTAAAGGAAATATTTTTCCTTAGAAATACATGAACAATACATGAACCGTAGGAAAAATATGAATAAAGGCTTGCTTCTTTTGTCGCAGATAACCTAAGAAATTTGAAGGAAGGTGGGTTAATATTCCGTAAATACCCAAAAAATATTATATAGAAACAAAAAAGGCCTTCCGTGTTTTTATCTTAGAGTAAGGAACTTAGTATCTAAAAATTATTATTTCCTCCGGAATAATGTGGGTTCCGTACCTAAACCCGAAGACCTTTTTTTATTTACACTAAAAATAGGAGATTCCCGCTATTTCTACTTATATATATTAACCATGGATATATATTCGCCTGACGGTCCACTTACCAAAGCTATCGTATTGATAACTTGTTAGTGTATTTAATATTTATTTATCGAATGTCAAATCATAGGCCAATCAAATAGTACACAAAAAATCGATAAAATCGCAAACAAACGGCTAGTTCTAATTTTTTAATATGTTGCCTGCCTAAAAGCATGTCTCAAATGCTCGGCACTTTGCAAATTTTGTTCCGGCGTCTCTTGCCAAAACATCACCGTAATTCAGATGGCCGAAGGAGGAGAAGACGATGACGACGACGGCGATCCAGTACCTATTTCTGAAGTAAAATCGGACTATTTCCAACAACCCCCGAAGCGGCCAACATGAAATATTCCAACCCAACAATATCTCATGTATAACATGTGCGAATATATCAATAAATAAAAATGATAATTTAAATCAAATTATAATTATTATTAACTACGGGAAACAGACAGTGAAAAATACACTCCAGCGCTGGAGTGTATTTTTCACTGTCTGTTTCCCGTAGTTAATAATAATTATAATTTGATTTAAATTAAAATTTAAACTTTCGTAGTATGAAAACTACCAAAAACTTAAAAGTTGAATTTTAAATAAAAATGTTAAATTAATTACATTGTAAATACATTAATATATTTCTTGTGGCACACGGCTTTTCCTTTGAAACTATTTTTAAACCGTCAGCGTCGTGAGAACTCAACAGGGCAAATTTGCGAAAAATTCCGTTCTTTCATTTGTTGGATTTTTAAGAGTTGTGAGGAAACTATCACACCTACAGACATTTTACTGTGATGGAATTAAAGCTTATTACATTTGCTACAACATCTCACCTTATGGGTTACCCGTTAAACGAGTATTTTCCTCGATTTCGGGGTTTAAACTTGACCAAATCTTAAAATTTCACTTTTTTTGGAAAAAAAATTGCCAATTTTTGGAGAGCTGTATCTTGGTAACTATTGGACCTACAGAAATGATTCTGGCCTCAACTTGTACCAAATTTATCTTACTTTAAATACGTATATAACATGTTTCATGATGAAACTCATACTTTAGGAGACATAGTGAGGAAACCGCAAAAAGTGCGAAAATTACGTGGTTTTTCGAGTGCTACGCAGCTAGCACAGGTCTTTCGAAGCTGCAAAATTGGATATAGACATAATAAAAAATCAGAAAGTTTGCAATTTTAATGTACTATATGACTGGCCTATCATACCTTATTTATTTTTAAATTCATTTTCTCCACTCAGTCTTAGTCTATTTTTTTTACACAAGTGTTCGAGTACAAGTGTTGTTGGGATTAAATATTACAAATTTGATTGAATTTACTTTAATTATAAGAGTTTGATGCATAGATTAAGAATATTTAGGGTTTTAATATTTTTAAATGCACAATTAAGACCATTGTATGATTAAATGCAATCATGATTATAAATGTTATTTATCACAACTAATAATTAAATAGATGAATTTTCGCACTGTGATTCGCATGGTATAAAGGAATGAATATAGAATAATATAGTCTGACTATCTTCTATGAAGGCTTTGGAAGCATAACTATCTCGTTAAAAAATTAATTCTTTGGCCTGATGATAATAGGAAATATAGCCACTGATTCTAAGCATTAGCCCCACGCTGAGTCCGGAGTGAAGCCTAGTAAACATATAACTTAATCATTATTAATAAATTTATTTACAAGGTTGCTAGAAAGCGTTTAGACCATCGTTTTTTGGACCGCTAGTATTAGATGGTACACTAATGTTTTAATACTTATACACTATGGTATCCACCATCTAATTGTATAAAGGAACGTGTTTTTATTGGGTCTACTAAGGTGGATACAAACCTTAGTACTCATAAAATTAGTAAATATAAAATTAGTAGTAAAAAAATAGTAGTAAGTCTTGGTCCGGGCTGGTCCCGGTCCTATCTCACTTAGGTCTCGGTCCAACCCATTCCCACAATCCGGTCAAACACGTCTTCATTATTATCGCTTGTGTCAGCAAAATCATATAGAAAAGTGTCAGCAAAGTCATATAGAACCCTTTGTTCACGGACGTATTCAATTCATTTTCGTCATCCATTATAATAAAAAATAGACTGCCGATTGGTGTGGCACATACCTTCCTCGCATCCTATCCACGTACTTTATTGATTTTATGCTTTTACAAGCCATTATTGTCCAATTTGTTGAATTGTTTTCCCCGTTTCTTTAATCTGTCAAAATTGCTTTGATTTTTTATATGAATTAAAGTCTCAATTTAGCAAAAGTTAAAGAGCGCAGACGGTTCAAATTAATCTGGGCCTACCTGCGGGTTACTTTTGATAACTATAAAAGTTTCATACAAATCAGATAAGTACTTTTGAAGCTATAGGTGTAAATAAATGTATGTTTGTGCGCATGTGGAAGAGAAACTAATAGGGGCAGAAGTTTGAAACTTATATGGGACCAATAATGAGCTAATTATGACCTACCACCCAAATTTCATTTAAATTAGACGTGTAATTTTTAAGACTTGTAGGTTCGCAAAAATTGAACGACAGACCGACACAGACAGAAACGGAACCAAAAATGTTCCTTGATGTCTGAAACCGATTTCTGTCTAGGAATTTTTGAAATCGGAGACCTAAAATTGTGTAAGTAATCGCTCGGATAGCAACCCGGACAGGAGAGGAGCTGACCGAGAAAAAAAGTGTTTTGGCAATAACAATAAAGGGCTCTGATAAGAGGTGAACCGAGGGTTGAATAAAGGTGGATTGACTGTAGACTCTTCACACTATCGATCCGGTTATGGTACGCTCAGGTCAGGCACCGATCTGGATCGCCCGGATGGGAACTAGGACCGGACCGAGACCTGAGCATGACAGGACCGGGATCGGAGATATAAATGCTCCCATTTAAAAATATAGCAAGAGATCCTGATCAGACCAGACTGTATCGAGACCAGACCGGATCGAGACCATCGGTGTGAATCCACCGTAAGTTTCAGAGGCGGGCGTGGTTTTTTCTAAAAGGATGTAAGGCTAAGAATATTATCACGGTGAGTTAATCGTAGATAGAAACTAAGAAGATTTGGCAAGATTGCAAAATCAGTGTAGATAGCTTAGTAGACAACTTAAAATAAAAATATATAAATTCAAAAAAGAAATAGATTTTAGAGAAAAATAACCGTTCCATAGTGTTTGGAACTTAGGGCATTTTAAAACCAACTAAGCACTCAAATTATGAAGTGCTTATATTTGGAATTCTAAGGGCTTTCAAGCTTTAAATTAATTTTGTAGAAGGACAATTTGTAGGCTGTAAATGAAAGAAAACTTATAAGACAATAACACCAAAGATTTACAATTTCTAATTGATCTGAGGGTAACAAAGAGAAAACTAAGAATAAATCTTATGGTTTTGTTTTATCTCTTAGATATGTTATCGCTGTCTGAATACCAATGGTATGAAATAGTCGTTCCATTCAGAACCGGTCGTTTCCCCCTCTAGTGAAGCCAAGGGTAAAATTAACAACATTTTAGTTCCGGGAGGAGTCTTTGTGGAATACTCTTGGGTCATTCTCTCTGCAAACAGGGAACAAGGTAGTGGAGTGGGCAGGGGACAGAGTGTATACTCCTAATCGTGTTAGGGTAGTAGAGGTGTCGTACATTGGGCAGTACACCGTCTAGCACACCTTGAAACCCAAAACCACCCTAGAAATTCCTACACACCCTCATACTCCCCGGGTTACAGTCCGCATACCCTTTTCCCATTTTAACCAGAATATCCACCCTCCCGTAGCTTTCGCCCCTTTACAACACACGGGATTCTCGAAAACCCAGTTACAGACCGCTGGTGGACAAAAACCACACCTATCCTCTTTTCAAACTCACCACACCGAAGACTTAACTAAATAATAAACTAATACTATTAACCAACCCCTGATGGAATATACGATATTACATACAACACCTGCTATATCTTAACCCGTATTTTATCACTAACAAAAAATAAAAACAACTAACTTTTGGTAGCAAATATTTTATACCCATTTTACTTCTGTTTCCTAGAAAAAAAAAAAAAACATTTTAAAACCATCACGAAAGAAACATTAAAATTCTGATAAAGAGAACTGCCTGTTTAAAAGCCTCATCCAACAGTAGGATAATAAAACAAGTGTTATAGCAGTTCTAATTTCTAGTGGAACAATAACAAGAGTTTCATGAGATTATACTTTATAAAGTTTAATTATAAAATACTTCAAATATACATACGAAGCGATAATTTTTAACAGTTGCTCCCAAATTTAAATATTTATTAACTTTTTTATACGAGTTTTTAGTTATTTCAAAGCAATATAACTTAATATTTTATCATTTAAAAAATAATATTAGGCTTTTAAAGTAATTTGTAATTTTGTATGTTTAGTAAACTAACGATTCAAACATTTATTTGTTAAATTAAAAATCTATTATTAAAGTTACTTGCCAATACACCATGATGGACATAATTGAGTGTCTTTAATTGTTATTAACCAAATATGTTGCCGAAGTTAATTAAGTAAAGTGAAAAGCTTTTAAATGTGACAGTAAGCAACGAGACATGTATCTATGATTCCGCTAAACTTATAGAAAACGCAGAACCACATATAAATGAATGTTTATTTGGTGCCGAGATAAGTATATTAGAATCCAATAACTATCCATTTTATCCCGTTCAGCCTTCAAAAAAAGTGAAATATTCAGTCTACACCTCTTTTCTATTTCTATTTATAAAGCCTCCCCTGCACAATAAACTCGGATTTCGCTCTTCTATAATCGAAATAATCCAATACGTACAGCCACCCAAAGTTACATTAGCAAAATATGTACAAACAAAACTAATTTCACTCGCCAAAATAAAAACACAAAATTATTAACGGAAGTAAAAGGATCAAAACCAAATTAAATCGTAATACAAAGGTAATATTTACACAGTATTGTTGTTTTTATCATCACAACACAGCGTTGAAAAGGATAAAATCGAACAAATTGGTTAAATCATTGCTTGACGATAATTAAACATAAATCATAAAATAGCTAGAAGTATAACCAGATAAATTTACACCTGTAATTTAAAATTGTATCATATTTAAGTTTAAATGGTCCTCCAGTTGGGATTAACAAAATGAATATTTGTTTCCTTTGGACATCATATTTGTTAGAGGTGAAACTAATTAAACTTAGTTGTTTTGCTAATTAAAAGTAATAAATCCCATGTACAATTACTCGCGACGCACAATGTTTTAGGGGCTTACAGAATAATATCCAAATAATCTCTGTTATTGGCTAGGAGTAACATTTTAAGCCTTACCCTCATTCTAATTATTATTGGTTTAAAATCAAATAAGCCTTAACTCTGCTTATATAATTTTGAATACTTGATACAAATAACTAAATAGGTACCTTCATCGAAATTCAGGAATATTTTATAAAATAATCCGTATATTTAAATATAGGAAGCGGGACCTCCTTATCGTCAGCATATATATATATATATATATATATATATATATATATATATATATATATATATATATATATATATATATATATATATATATATATATATATATATATATATATATATATATATATATATATATATATATATATATATATATTCTTGAGGACAGTGCATTAAACGAAAGGTATGAAAGGGAGGGGGAGGTAATGAAAGGGATTTTCAACTATATTGGAATTTTGATTTCATTCGCCTACTTAGAGCCAACCCAGTACTTTAATATTGGTTTTAAGATTCTGGAAGTTTAAATCACTAGCGATTTAATTAAGAGTGCATCTAGGAGACAAATCTAGCTGACATTAGTTTTAACTGCATTCAATAAGTGAAACAGATTTCTCCTGTCACTCATTTAGAACTAGTCATTCGTAAGACCAGGCATAATTTCTTCTTATTCTTTTCTGCTTACGTATATCGGCTAACACCTAAACTGCCCCTTGACAAGGAAACTGCAGTGAATCAGTAATAGCCAATAGCCAATAAAACTTCTAAACTTTTAACAATCTAAACTTTTTGAGTCGCTAAAATGGACAAATTGAAAAAAATATCTTATTATTTTACTTATAATTAATAATTTACTCCATTCACAAAAATAAATTGCTTAGTTTAAAAAATAAATTATTAAATTAATTAAAAATGATTAATGAAATTAATTGGTATACATTATTTTATGTTTTCGTTATAAACGGGTAAATAGTAAGTACGAGAATATCTTTCCACTATTACTTTCCTCTCTAAATGTAAAATAAATATGAAACAAAAGCTACTGTTTCCATTATGTAATGCTTATTTGACATCATATTAAAATATTTATTCGTCACAAACGTCAAGATATTAAAATTCAAAGTCTCATTTTTTCTTATTTATAAAATACGATTGTGTAATTGACTCGCTTTGATTTATAAAAATTCCACACTTATAAAATATATTATCTTTTAGACAAAACATTTTCGAATAAGACATGACAGATGAAATGTGGTTGAGAAATATTTTAATTAAAGTAAATTGATTTTTTTTTGTATCAAGGGAAAAGAGGCTGTTAAATAAGAAGTTGATTGAGAGAAGATTTTGTATTTGAAGTTGTGTGTAATTTTCTTTTGGAAGCTTATAGAAGGAGGAAGCGGAACCTCCTTATCGTCTCTTCCAAGGGGAACGAGTGCCCACTTCATCCATTGATTGATTCCTGCCCTAATTCTTTTCAATTAATTCCCATGGCTTCATTCTCCCGGCTCATCCTCTTTCTTCGACTAATAGCTTATAGAGATACTTAAAGAATCTATTATCGATGTCGCCCTTTAATGCCAAGGATTGTAAGTAAGGTTTCTCGTATCATCTAATCGCTAATTGGATCAAAGAAACAAAGAGAAGAAAAGTCATGAAGATCAATTTCAAGGGATAAAGCTGCACAGATAAATAAATTGTAACAGAGGTTGCGGTTCTTATAATCAAATCTCTACGGACTTAAAAAATAGAAATTAAATATTGAAAATCCCATTAAAAATGGACTATCTAGAATTAGATGAAATTACGTTAAAATAGAATACATTAAATTCAGAAGCAAGTTCAAATTACAATCTAAGCGATTGGTTTTATTTCTCGAAACGATACCCATGAATTAAAACTTAAGTAAGTTAACTATGAGTAAGATTTATGCCTCTTTCTCAACTTTTCACTGACTCTTTCTCTTTTGACATTTCTATTCGTCGACAACTGAACTGCAGATGATAACTAGAGGTTGTTGTGAGAGTCGGATTTCAAGAATTAAGTTACTTTTGGTGGATAAAATATTTAGAAGAGCCATAACACGAACAGAGATATTTATTTCTATCAATGAATATGAGGGCTCTATCTCAAAGTCTAACCTCAAGTCTCTCAAAATCTATACATTAAGTTTGTCTAAGGAATCTGAGATTACTTTTATTTTAGTTTTTACATACAAGGGCCTTCAGAACATCGTAATTTATATGAGGAATATGAAAGTAGTTTAGGTTCATTAAAACAATCTATGGACTAACATTGGTTATCACAAATAAGATGATAAAATTGAAATCGGCTCAAATCATGCATGTTTAACCGATCAGCACTAATCAGCAATCCAATAGCAGTACATAATAAGTCACAAATAACATAGAAATTGCTAAAGCAAATATATTTAATGATATTCGAAACAAGAGTTAGTGTTGATATAAAGTCGTGGTGTTGTGTGAAAGCAAAGGAATTCTCTACTTGAAGACCCCAAGGACACTAACAGAACTCTACATTAGCCTGCACCCTTATAGGGTGTATTTTCACTAGCAACAGGGCATTGTATGTTTTCTCCAGTGCATCCAACTGTATTTTGCTTTCCCATCCATGGGTACATTTCCCTTTTTACGCCCCACAGCTTAGAGATAAGAGTATGAATATTGGAGCCTACAGTAGGAAGGCTTACACTGTGAAAATCCCGCAGCCACTTCGCATGTAGTTTTGCGCCGTCTCCCACTCCGTGTCCCTTTCGCCCTTATTCGAAAGCCCTTAGCAGTACTTTATCTCAAAGTATATTATGAATATTCTCTCTCTTTCAGCTCTAATTATAATTGCCATAACCTATTTCACGCTCCGTTGAGTAAACACCTAAATACAAAGAAACCCTCTTTTCTATATTTTACAAAAAGTATTTACTTTTAACATTTCTTTATATAAAAAATGAGTGCAACTTTTTCATTTATTAAATAAAAAAGAGTGACTACAATTGATTTATATATCTACAAGAATGTTTTCATATTAATTAAATCTGATAAAATATACGTTTATAAAATGCTCTAAAGAAAAATCAAATTTAAAAAAAATCTATAATGTATTATAGATTTTTTTTTTATTTTAACAAATAAATAAATATTAAAATACTAATTATATTATATTAAACATGGTTAATTTGTTTGCTCCTAAGGTAGACTCATAGTCGAAACTCTACCTAAAGAAGGTCTAAGCATAGGATTAGAAAATCGGTCCGAGAAAACTCAGACAAACTTTCTCAAATACGAGTTTATAAGTACTTAACCCAGTGTTTTCCATTTATTAGATTTTGTGTGTACATTTTATTATTATTGAACATTTCATCAAAATTTAACATAAAAATAACTTCTCCTGGCCAGGGAATAGACCCCGGACTCTCTCCATCCGCGTTTTAAGCTATTTTCTCAGAAACTAGATTTTTCCCGGGAAAACGGCTGATATCGTTAGATTCGTATTTAAATTGACTACATTTTAGTTTTTTTTTACATTTCGTTTTCGAGAAATAATTTTATTTCACGATTTTCCAGAATTATTGGGGGGTAGCGCCCCCAAATTTGGAGCTGAAATTAATTTGTCGATTTCACCTCGGGTTATAATTTTTCTGAACGCGTATGCCAAATTTCGTCAAAAACGGCCTAGCTCCTACGGCCTAGGCTCCACAGGCCTGCACAGAGACATTTTTTAAAAACCCGTCAAAATCGAATTTTCGCGCCATCACAATACTTTCTCATTATACTGTGAAAGTCAAAAGTAAAATAAATAATAATCATCATTTTGAATAAAATATAATAAAGAAAATAAGATTTTCTATATTATACGAGTATTATATACTGTATTAAATAAAACTTCAGGAGCAAAATTAACGAGTTAATTGTAGAAAAACAACAATTCCTTTTATGTTTTGTACGATATATATATATATATATATATATATATATATATATATATATATATATATATATATATATATATATATATATATATATATATATATATATTTGACATACATATTTGACATGTAAATAAAAATCAATAAATTAAAAATAGACTGCCAATTAGTGTGGCACATAGCTTCCTCGCATCCTATCATGTACTTTATTATTATATTAACAAAATAGACTGCCAACTGGTGTGGCACATAACTTCCTCGCATCCTATCATGTACTTTATTGTTATATTAACATTATCGTTATATTAATTTATTGTTATATTGTTTATTATTAATGGTTTTTTGTGATCTTTAACACTTCATAGCTGTGTCGCTGTTGGTTTTACTAAAAAATTGTACTTGAAAAAAATGTTTGTCTCATTGAATAAATGAAGTTTGGTTTTTTCCCCGACCTAAAATTCCAATTTTAAATTTGAAGCTCACGTTTAAGCGAGCGTTACGCGTGAACGCTTGAACGGATAACGTTGTCCAACGAACTCGTCCTGGGCATTGGTAAAATGGACATGTATACCAAATAAATTTCATCAAATCGGACAACATTTACTCAAGTTATCGTCGCACGTTTCAGGATTCGCGGACACACAGACCGACAGACAGACAGACAGACACGGAACCAAAAATTTTCCCTGATGTCTGAAACGGATTTCTGTCTTGGAATTTTTAAAATCGGAGGCATAAAACTTTTTTGTTCTCAAAAGTGAACACAATACTTCCGTTACCTTCGGTAAGCTCGGAAGTAAAATTAAAACTAACGTAAAAATATAAAATAATAAATCCGGATGCTATATTTGCTTTAGAGTCAGTGGCGGATCTAGATCTTGCGGGGCCCTGGGCGAGACAAAATGGCGGGGCCCCTTGGATAGAGCGGGGATTGCTGATAAAAAAAAACAATAAAGTAACTTAATAATAAACCACTTATAACTTGATCCTATTTTACGGCTAATTCCTTTCACTTAGGGCCAGCCAGTCAAACGTTTTTGCTCTCAAAATAATTCAAAACTTTTAAAATAATTACAATTCTGCTCATGATTTTAATCTAACATATATTATTTGAACATAAACCCCTCAAATTATATAGTTTTCATCTAATCATAATTTTCTTTGCAAACGTAATCGAAATGAAACATTTTTATTGTAATAATTAAGCTCTGTTATACTTAACTATTTATTCTTCTTCATGATATTTTGGTTTTATGGTTAAATTATTATTGTAAATAAAAAGTTAAGCTGTGTTATTTGTGATCAGTCCTATAATTTAAGATCTACACTCGAGCACTTTAAATTTACTCCCAGAATTCATATTCTCAGCTTATAACTTTCCATTTTAGTTTAATTTTAAAAGACACATTTTAAGGGGGGTCCGGGGGTCCTCCCCGGAAAATTTTGTAAACATGACCTCTCAAAACAGCGTTTTTATGCATCTCTGAGGTGAAGTTTCTCTTTGACATCAATTGGTAAAACTGCACTTATTGGCCCAATTATTTCGTACTGTGCGATATACTTAGTTTCTTTTACTATTCCTTTTTACAGGATTTGTCTTTTTTACATATCTCTGTACATTGTCAAACGATTAAGGTTATGTAGTATCTCGATAAATTCAGTGTTTCATTTATTTGTTTTAAAAAAAATACACGAAATGTCACGTTTTATAGGGTAATGATAAAAGGTTATTGCTAGGTCAGGTCAAAAAATACTAAACTCAACCTAAACTTACCATAACCTTCCATACTTTTCCCTAAAATTAAAAAAAAATTGAATATATCGAGATGCTACAACTAAAATCGTTTTTGTAATGTAAAAAGGAACAGTTTGAAAAAAAACTAATTAAATTGGACTTTCAGATATAGATGGGGCACATAGATGAAGATTTGCCCCACGCAATATATAACAAATTCGTCATCATTTTGAAAAGGGGAAGGGTGAGAAAACACTAGGACGTTAACTCACTTAATTTTATATGGAGCGGGGCCCCGCGGGCCATCTTAAACATAAAAAAAATTAATCTATATTTTATAACTTATTTATTTGACTTTTTTATAGTGAGGGGCCCCGCGAAAAGGTAGTTAGGTGTTAGGCTCTACCATGTAAACTAAATTCGACTGAATTTTATAATTATAATATTTCATGTTTTGTACATGGCACGGGGCCCCGCCGACAATGTTCACTAAGAACTATAAATTTGCCTGTAAAGTATAAGTATTTTATTTTAATGTTCTATGGCGCGGGGCCCTCCAAGGCGCGGGGCCCTGGGCGGTCGCCCCCCCCCCCCCCCCCCCCCGCCCCCCCCTGGATCCGCCCCTGTTTAGAGTAATTAGTTTAATTTAATTTACTTAGTTTTAATAATAATCAAGGTACAAGGTAGTGTAAATATAATCCTCCTTATAAGGTTTATACAATATAAAATGAAATAGCATAAATTGAACACACTTGTCGAAATCACTTGTATTTTGTGACTATTTCAAAAGTAAAGGGAATAAAATAAACATACGATTTTTAGGCTTAAATTAAATCGATAAAAATTAATTAAATCAATTAATTTTATCAATTATTAATTAATTAAATCTAGCTTGGGTTGATGGAAGAATCTAAACTGGATGTACACTTTGGTAATTTAATTAATCTACCACGAGACACTAAGTCAAGACAACTACTCAATTAATTGTACTTACAAAAATGTCTTCCTTTTAGCTTTATTTGAATCCATAAAATTATTTCAACTTCTTTTTCTAAGACTTCAGTCGATCCTTCTTTAACTTCTTATCATTTATTTTATTATCCTGGTTATATGTTTCAATCTTTTAACATCATTCCGAAATTCTCTTTTTAACTATCCAATCAATATTTTTTCTAAATTATGAAAAAATATAAAAAAATTAAAGCATTATCGATTCAGCTGGATAGTTCATTCAAAACAAGATTTAGGTAATATTATTACCTCTAAAATATGTTGCAGATCGCAGAAATTTTGTGTGTTTAAGTTTACAATAGTTTTTCAGTTTTTTGGCAAAAAAGTTTAACTTGTATACCAAATTTCAAGTCAACAGCTTCAGTAGGTCGGGAGATGTACTCCAAGATGCGAAGGACGGAAGGACGGACGGACGAACTACCAAAAGCATAAGGGTTTCTAGGATGAGCTCGAAGCCCTAAAAAGTAAGAAAGGATAATGCTATCATTATCCTTTAATACTGTTAAATGACAAGCACACAAAAAAGGTACTGTGACGTCAAACTGCCCCGACAAAACTACTCACGAAGACAACTGTGACTCGATCAGTTATCGTGCTGCACTGCTCTACGTGAACTGCACAACGCAGCTTTATGTACCACAGATCAATGTAAAATCTGTGGTCACCCCTTCATGTTAGTATCTATATTAAATTATTTATATTTTATACATAAATTGTTAGATTATATGGCGGATATTAATTAATATAAGAATCAAATTGCAACACTATAATTTAAGAATGTTAAATCTCTAAATCAATTTGAGATAAGGGGAAAATGGAGAAGGGGAAGGAAAAAGGGTGATTATGCCCAAGTTTAGCAATGAGAAGAATTGAGACAAAATATCATATAAATCTGGAATACAGCCAAAAAAAACTCATTTTTTCCATTTTATGGAAAACATTAATTCGTGAATATTTAATAGGAGTATATATATATATATATATATATATATATATATATATATATATATATATATATATATATATATATATATATATATATATATATATATATATATAAAATCAAATGAGGATATCCCTACCGTCGATACTTGCTTGATCTGGAGATCACTGGACCGGTTTCGGCTAAACGCCATCATTAGCAGAGTCGAAGTCTCTCGTAGCACTCAACACACTCATCAAGTCTACATGCGAGAATGAAGTTGAAAAGGTGGAGGTAGATGAAGATATATGTACAAAAGAAGTAGGATATGTACAAAACCCGTGAGACAGGGGTGTCAGGTGCACAGACGGCGAAAAAACGAAGGGAAGAGTGCGCGAAGAAGAAGATGATGCAATGAAGGGAAGGTTGCGTAGAGTGATGAGCAATAGACGAAAGGGTTGAATTGAGACAACAAGGCGATGTAAAAGGGGTAAGTACCGATTAAGCGCGAGAGAGAAAAAAGGATTAAATTGCGAGAGTCGACTGAGCGCAAGAATTATAATATGTAAATAAACAGGTAAATACAGTTAGCTAGAATATTGTTTATTATTATTATAATTATTAACTGGATTATAATCATTCTTTCTGTTTTCTATATTTTCTCCTTATTTCTATCTATCTATTAGACCTATCTAATCATGGATGGAATATAATAATCATTATATTCCATTGCTGTGGGCACTACTACCTTCTAAATATTTATTAGAGTTTATTCGAGAAAATTTCAATTGTGTCGAAATTCAGGAATTAACCTACAACCCACCATTAAATTAACCTGAAACCACTATTATAGGAAGTCGGTTTCATCTGGCACAATCTTGGTATCGCCGCATTCAGCAAGCTGGCGTATCTAAAGAGTACAACGTGTATAAGAAGAACAAAGAAAACCAAGATCTCAATATAGGCAAATGGTTAAACACTAACCTAAAGTAACTAATAAAAAAGTAAGTCTTAAGTACTTGCGCTCAGTTGACACTCGACAGTTTGTAAGGTCTGCGCTCAGTCAACACTGACCGTAGTAACTAATAAAAAAGTAAGTCTTAAGTACTTGCGCTCAGTTGACACTTAACCGTTTGTAAGGTCTGCGCTCAATCGACTCTCAGTTTGTTACTTTCACGCTCAATCGGTTCACTCCCTGTAAAAGAGTGAAGGGTGGGCGACGGACAAAGATGATGTAATGAACCATAAGAGTTGGCATAGAGAAAAAGAAAAAGATGATTTTAGGAAGGGAAGAATATAAGAGAAAAAGTTGAGAAATTGATGAAGAAAAAAGAGATGGATCTGTAAGAGATAGTTTGTGTTGTGTTGGATGATTTGACGTTGCGTGTATTGTGTGGTCGGTTGCTGTAGGTTTCCTATAGATTTTGTAAGTGAGTTTGTGGTCTGTTCGTGACAAGGTTAAGTCCATGAAGTTAAGTTGTCCGTCTGTTTCTGTTTCTAAGGTGAATTTAATGTTAGGGTGTATTCCGTTCATGTACGTTAGTAAGTCGTTAGTTTGTTCTATTTCATACTCGATTACCAAAAAGCAGTGGTCGACATAACGTTTGTAATAGACCACGCCAAATACCTCCGCTATAGCTTTGGTACATACAGATCTTCTAAGGATTGCATGAAAACCTCAGCCATTATGGAAGATGTTGGATGGCCCATGCCCAAACCGTCTGTCGGTAAGTAATTCTTGGCATTGAAACTGAAGTAGTTCTGTTTTAAAGCAGTACGTAGTAAATTTATTAGCTGATGCACAGTCTGTCGGTCGTGGTTGAGCAATAATTTGTGTTCAAGTAAGTTTATAGTCTCGTTAACAGGTATAGATGTGTAAAAAATAGTTACGTCGAGTGATATTAGTCGGCTTTGTGAATTTAGAGTAAGGTTAGATGTTAAATTCGTTAATTCGTGGCTGTTTTTTAATGTGTATTTATCGTCAAGTTCTGCAAAGTCTTTTATGGTTGTTGCTAAGTGTTGTGAGAGTTTGTATGCGGGTGCCTGTCTGTAGTTGACTATTGGTCTAATAGGTGTGTCAGGTTGTTTTTTCGCCGTCTGGGCACCTGACACCCCCGTCTCACGGGTTTTTCCATATCCTACTTCTTTTGTACATAAATATTCATCTACCTGTACCTTTTCAACTTCATTCTCTCATTTAGACTTGATGAGTGCTACGAGAGACTTCGACTCTGCTGATGATGGCGTTTAGCCGAAACCGGTCCAGTGATCTCCAGATCAATCAAGTATCGACGGTAGGGATATCCTCATTTGATAACATACGAACTTGCGGTAACAACTCACAATTCGATAGATGTATATATATATATATATAAAAAAGGTGTAGCCCAAAAGGCTATTCAGAACAGGCTACATGTGAAAATAAGTCGAAAATACTCAGTAATATTTTTTTCGATTTCGGCTTAGTTTAGCCGTAATAGAATGATGTTACAAAAACCCTTCAAGATATTGTTAGGAAACTTGACAAATGTCTTACTAACTCCGATTCTAAAATTTCCAAAAAATATTAGTTTTCAAATTTATTAAATTTAAAAATGGCAGCCATTTAAAATTTTAAAAGTCAAATACCATGAAACCAGTAGGTATGAAGAAATTTTGTATCAGACAAAAGTTGTAGAACTTATTAATGCAAATCTTACGATACCTTAATTATTGAAATCGGTTCATAAATAAAGAAATGACGATTACTTTAATGTCAAGGAGTGTTCAACCGACAAGGTATTTTTAACATTCACAACACCCACCATTGAGCAGATGAGAACCCGCACATAATTTTAATTGTACAATCCAGGCATCAACATAATTTTTCATTTAATGTTTGGACAGGTATTTTGGGGGGGTAGTCTTATTGGTCCAGTGTTTTTACCACCAAGATTGAATGAAGTTAGTTATTTGCACTTCCTTCAACATGACCTAATCAATATCATGGAAGATGTTTCCCTAAATACCAGACAAAGTGGTGGTTTATATGCACGATGGTGTACCACCTCACTTCAGCAATAGTGTAAGAGAAAACTTAGATGTACAATGCAGAAATAAGTGGATTGGTTGTGGCGGCACAATAGCGTGGGCTGCGAGATCACCAGATTTAAACCAAATATTTTTTTTCGTTTGGGGTCATTTGAAATCCACGGTTTATTCAACGCCTGTAGGTGACATTGAACATCTGAAAGAGTGAATTGGAGATGGATCCCGAAAGATAAAAAAGATGACTGGAGTGTTAGAGAGGGTGAGGCAGTCTATGAGCCGAGGATTAGAGCAGTGAGTTGCTGCCAAAGCCACATTGAACACTTATCTAATGTAAAAAAGTGCTTATTTCCTATTCAATTTTTTTGTACCTATTATTTATTAAACACCACTAACAATTGAAGTAATCGTCATTTCTTTATTTATGAACCAATTTCAATAATTAAGGTATCGTTAGATTTGCATTTAAAAGTTTTGCTACTTTTGTCTCATGCAAAAATTTCTTCATACCTACTGGTTTTTATGGAATTTGACTTAAAATTTTAAATGACCGCAATTTTGAAATTTGATAAATTTGAAAACTAATATTTTTGGAAATTTTAGATATCGGAGTTAGTAAGACATCTGTCAAGTTTCCTAACAATATCTTGAAGGGTTTTTGAAACATCATTTTTTTCAAAAGAAATACAAAATGGCGGATTACGGCAGAACAAAGCCGAAATCGAAAAAAGTTACTGAGCATTTTCGACTTATTTTCACATGTAGATCCCTGTTCTGAACAGCGCGCTAAGCTTTTTTGGGACAGCCTGTATATATATATATTTATGTCGGTTAACTTGACTTGTGTTGACAAAGAGTCAACATGTAATTTGCCAGTCAACATGTAAAATTGTAAATTTCCTGCCTCGGCTTCGCCTCTGCAGTAAATTTGATTAGCCTATCCTCGGCTTTGGCTCGGAACTAAAACTTAAAAACTTGAAATTTTGCTGCCTAATAACATAAATAACTATTATAGCGTAGTGTATAGTGGGGGTTAAGTGCATTATTTAAAGTTTATTTATTAAACAATAATATACAACAACATTATTGGTTAATGAAAGTTTACAAAACCAATAACTAAAGGATAAAGACAGTAATATAAACTGTTATTGCCAACATAATAACAGTATAAATTTTGCTGCCTAGGCAGTGACGTTTTTCCTGATTTTACTTTCTAGGAAGTAAAATTACATTTCCCTGCCCAAAATTAGATCGTTAATGCCTAATTTTCCCTCCGCAAGTAGATAAATATGTTTATCGCCTATTGCCCATAGTCTGTACAAATGAGGTGTCCAACTCAATTTCATAGGAGACCGTATTAATAAGTTAATGTAATCTCGCGGTTAAATTATTCATTTAAGTTGTTACACTTATATAAGTAGTATGTATTTGAGTTAGCGTGAGTCTCCTTGAGGAAGCGTTCAGTGTTATAGCTGGACATATTATATTAATCCCAATTCTCGTGTTTTCTATGTCACTGTACATTGTACATATAAGGAAGAGACGTTATCTTTTTAAAAAGGAAATTTAAAAGCTGATTTATCAATTTATACGACGATGCTGGGTAAACACCGAGCGTGTCACTAGTAGGTCTAGCTGGATAAAATGGAATGTTTAAAGTAAAAGGCATAATTATGTAAAGTGTAATTCTATGTCTTTACCTGGTCTAGGGACGTAGATGTTAAGGTAGAGGCAGTCCTCGCTCTGGTTGACAAGGAGAGGAAGAAGTCTATCTAAGTAAGCAAGACGACCTCGCGGTAATTCCATTAGGGCATCTGTCCTGTTGGCATAGGAAGGCGCCTTCTGGGGGCAAACGGGGGAATAGGAGACTGCTAGACGTGTGGTCCGCCAAGCTGACGGGGTAACGGGCGGCATGTAGCGGAGCGAGCCGAGAGGCGGCGTGGCGTAAGGTACGCCCAAGAAGGCCTCGACGGGTGGGTGCTGAAGGAGTAGGCCTCTCAGGGGGCCGTACTTGGTCCGTACGACTCTTGTCGAGTACTTGGCGGTGGGTGGGTGGGGGGCCGCCGCTAGGGCCAGCACCGCCGCCCAGCCCAGCAGCGCCCCGGGACCCATGCCCCCATCACCCCCACCCCGCCAACATCACCTCTCCACAACCTGTCAACACATGAAATGACGTCATTAGTCAAACAAAACAAGCATAGAGCTATTGGTTACAACTAAATATAATTTATAGTCAATACTGAACACATGGTCAAACTAAGTTGAGGACCATGCTGATGATGTAGAGGATCCAGCCACACTAAAAGAAAAAGTATAGATCTTTTTTTCCAAGTACTTCATATTGTTTGTTCCAATTGCATTTGTTCTACATTACTATGCATTCTCTTTTCTCATTGACGAACATTTAAAAGACTATGTCTGTCGTGGCAAAACGAGTAAAATTATACCTGAGATTGATTTTTTTATAACCGGTTTGCTTGTTAGAAACAAATTATGATTTATAAAATTAAACGAGAAAGGTACTCATCGCCCTTTATAAATCTCATCAGCAAGTACTGATTAAATATGAGGAAGGTGTTCTTGTATACGGAATGAACATACAAGAAATTTGCCTACAGGCTCTGAGCAAATATAATTCCACCTGAAGTTGTATACTGTTGCATTTTACTTGGAACCAAATCTGAAATAAGGGAATAGTGATTTTTAAAGTAATAATCCGAGCACACAGAATTCACTACAGAATTAATCTGTCCATTTGTAGGAACGCAGCTCGCTAGTTCTGGATAAAAGCCCTCGTTTATATACTGCTTGCTGGTCCTTGAAAAGCAATAGACAGAGTTCGGTTGGTTCTAGCTCTCAGAGTTAAAATGAATCATCAAGTTTCAAGAGTTTTTTATTTTCACAGAAATGCAACACTAAACCCTGCTAACTCCTAGCTTTTAGTCGGGACTAGTTGAGGGGAAAAACAACTCCCAGTCAACAACTATGGAAATGGCCCGACTAATGGAAAACAGGTGAATAAAACATCTCAAACATTTCTTTCCTTCTCCTCTCCCTTTAATTAAGTTAATTGGGTAGAAAAATTTGATGTTCATTTTTTGCTCAATAAAGGGATAAGTTGTATAGGGATAATAACGATTGAAAAATATTTAATTAAGATAGCAAATAACGATTATGGAATGATGCAAGTAATGAAGTACTATTTAAAGTAATCACAAAATCTATATATTAAGCCTGTTTTACATGTAATGTTTTGTAGTCAGAATGGCCAATCAATACGTCAGTTGTGGACGGCCTGTTTGACGTTTTGAATAAACAAAATAAAGTTTTACAGGGAAGTCGAAATATAGCTATTTATTAAAAAGGAGAAGGAGAAGACATTTTTTTTTCTTTTAAACCCTAAAACTAATAAATGAATATATAGAGCATTATAGTTTTCAATACAATAAACAAAAGAGTTGTTAACCAAAAAGATCAACTCATTTCGAACTGTTCACCGCAAAGACAGTGGGAAATAAAAACGTTCTGGAGCTGAAACGGAAGAAATATATCAACCTTTTCTGTGGTACTTTGATAACTTCTTCAATTTAAGGGCACAAGAACTTTTACATCTCCAAACAGATTTCTGAACATCTGAGCGAAAGATTAAATAGAGTAGCCGCATGATTTTGGTCACACCCTGAATTATCATGTAAGACTGACAACAAAACGTTGCATGCAAACCAGGCTTCAGTTTATGAGCATAAAATATACGCTTTAAAACTGAAATAAACTTGCAATTAATTTGCATTGACACAAGTGTAACTTTTTAAACAATCTATTCTTAGTCACAAAAATGTCCTTGTCTAGAAAGCATTTATTTCAATAATATAACTACGCAGCTTAAAATTAAAATTCTTCAAGAAAATAAATGCGATTAAATACTACATGAAGTTCAAATCTAGACTGTGGATTTGGGAAAAGTTACTATCGGTATAGATATTTAAAAGTATGTAAGTGGCATTATATATACAATATATATATATATATATATATATATATATATATATATATATATATATATATATATATATATATATATATATATATATTATTATATATATATTAATATTAGACGATTCTTCGAAAATCGTCTAAGGCAACGTTTCCCAAACTTTTTCGACCGCGGCCCGGTACGAGATATTAAAATTTTTTGCGACCCACCTTGAAAAAAATGTATGTATTTACAAAAAAAAGAAAAAAAAAGGTGAACACAATGCTTCCGTAAGCTCGGAAGCAATATTAATAATAATCAAGTTATTTTGTTTGTTTATTCATACTCAAAAATTATAAAAGAAAATATAAGTAATTAAAAAATGAACAATTATTATATTCATTTAAAACTTTATTAAACGAAGTAAGCTTTATTCCACATATTTTGCCCTTAGTGCGAAGGATGATGTTGTTTGTCATCACATAACAATTTCAAATTAGGAGGTAATGATGTTAATTTTATTCTCAAATTAGGTTCGACATCCAATCTGTTTCGATACTTATTTCTTAAGGACACCAAAGCAGACAACGCAGCTTTACACGTATAAGTAGTGACAAAAAGCATTCAAAATTGTATCGCTTTTTCGCTTACGCTTGGATACTCCTTTTGACAGCGCAACCAAAAATTAATTAGTGGTACAGTTTTAAACACTTCTTTTCAGATCGGTGTCGCATGAAATTACAATTAAACTATCAACTTTTTGTTTACTAAGATTTAAAATTTCTTCCTTTTAAATTATAGTTTAATGCTACTGCAATCTTTAGTCAAGACATAACGTACACGCAAACATCAGATGGGGTGTGTCACACCTTACCTAGCAGTTGCTGGATTTTATAGTATCGAACAGGCCAGGCAAATTAAGAATCTCCCTTTTTTAAAAAAGACGTTTAAATAAAAATAATCGGTATAAAAATATTTATTGATAATAATTTCATTTTATTTTTTATATAACACCGAATTTTTTTTTTAATGATTTTACAATATTTTTTTCGCGACCCGGAAAATTTTTCTACGACCCGGTGCCGGGTCGCGACCCACACTTTGGGAATCGCTGGTCTAAGGTATGGTTATTCTTCAAATTTTACCCCTTTGATGTACCGCATGTTTAGTATACTCCATGTACTTTAGTTGGTCATTATCAGTCACACACTGTAATTTTTGGCAGAACAAATTATCAATTTCGCTCTTAGAATGTTATTTACAATGCGAAACCGATTGTAAGATTACTTTCCGAGTTAGATTTAGTGAACAATTTTGCCGAGCAACCCATTCAGTCACAGTGAATTATTATTGAAGTATGTAATTAGCCACCGTAATTCAGAATTACCATACCTAACTGTTGCTTCAAGGTATAATTTAAGCTATGTACGTCATTGCATAGATAAATTGCATAACTAAAACCGACAATACATTATATCAACTATATTTTGCCTGGGATTAAAGGTGACACCTTCGGGAGCCATCCTTCTGTATTATTCTAATGGTTTTAGTATAACTAATTATATTAATCTTATTTTTAGGTAGGTCAATTAGGGTAAAAGTAGTAAGAGTTAACAACTCATAAATAGATAGAAACTGGCTATATTTCGGCCCCCTCCGTTATGTATTTCCATTATTTATTTTGACAATACCAACTTTGTTTGAGTATATGTGACTAATTCCACCCATGATAAGGCATGATTATGTCCCGGAGGGGGACGAAATGTAGCCAGTTTCTATCTACTATGAGTTGTTAACTCTTACTACTTTTACCCTAATTGACCTACCTAAAAATAAGATTTAAATAAATAGGGACATCTAATTTCTACTTACTAATTATATTAATGGGTTCCGTCTATTGCTAGCTATTGTTGCTCTTTCTAGGCTGGCTCCTAGTTATCCTCGGCGTTGCTATAACGACAAGCATATTTTTAGAGTTACACTTTAAAAAATATATTTTCTTCGCAGCCGGAACTAACTAAATACCTAGTAAAAAAAATTGAATTTTATTTTATACATCTTACATTGTAAAATTGTAAAATATACAATGTACTACGTATACGTGTTATAATCCTTTAGAATATGCAAAATTAACGGCTCTTCGGCCTTCTTTGAGTCACCAAAGACAGTATCAACCGAGTTTTTTTTTTTTTTTTTTTTTTTTTTTAAATGTAAAATGGGTTTTATTTTGTATGGTATTATGTATTTTTAAAATCGTAATAAATGGTACAGTACAACGCTATCGACACACACATACATATAAAAACTTCAATTTTCATAAATTCTAAAATTGAAATAAATAATTTTCATGGTTGAAAAATTGAAGTCACGTAGATAAAGCAAGAAGAAACTAAAGCTATTAAGTCTAAAAATCCAATTCAGAGGACTTTGAACTTTTTATAAAACGTAGGAAAAGGAAAAATGAACAAAGTTGTTTTATGTCAGAAGTTTTATTCCTATAGTTTAGGATGTTTTATTCTTTGTCTTTCCAAGCATCTCCCTAGAGTAAAGACATGTTCGAGAACCATTAGTTTCTTAACTTTTCCCCCCTCTAATTCTCTAGAAAATAAATTAGAAAAATAAATAATTGATGATATTAAAAAGAAACTTGAAAAAAAGAACAGGGAATAAGAAAATGTACAAAAACAAATACATTTTAATAATACAAATAAAATTATTCTTTCTTCTAAGCATAAATTCTTATTATATTTTATCATATTTTATATTCATTCTCTTTGGAACATTTGTTTTTCTCTTTAAGTAAGTATACATCGTACGTCTTATAAAAATGGGTTTATTATTATTTCGTTGGATTTATTAATAAAATTTGTAGCTACGATATTGTTATTTTTATTAATATATTATATCCACACACTTAACAGTCGACAGACCACACAAGAATTAATTAAAACTACCAACTTTTCTAGACTCAAAGGACCAATATTAAATCATTGAAATCCATCTAAATAAAAAAGCAACATTATAAAAAAGCTGGTTTTTGCGCCATTATAATACTTCCTCCGTACATAAATTCGTACTTAAGGAAAGTAGAAACTAATATTGTGTAACATAATTTTTTAAACAGAATCATCGAAGTAGAAGTCTTGCTATTTCTAACCACTATTTTGGAATCAGGGGTCTCTAAAATGTGTTAATCTAACAAAATCTAATACTCTAACTAAAGTATATTTCATCACAATTCTTTCTCTCTATATATGTATATACGTATTGTATGTGAAAAGGTAATAAAATTGTAATTAAATAAATAAATAAAAGAAGAGTGCTATCATATAAAATAAATAAATAAAATTAAAATACAAATAAAGAAAACTAATAAAAACTAAAAATGCAAAAATAAAAGAGCGCGGTTTCCTTCATCACAAGTATTTACGATTAATTTAAAGTGTTTTCAAATTTTAATTAAGCGTCCGTATAATGGTTAGAGCATTTAGCGAAAAAAATTAGCAACGATTTCATTTCTATTCCTCCGACTATTACAATTAATTATCTTCTTTTTATTTAGGCGCCCTCTTTGTTGCCTTTGCAGAGAGACTCAGGGCGGCTTAATTAATTTTAAAGAACTTTATGCACGGAAATAAGAGACGGGAATTTCCAGCTTGATTTATCACCTTTTACTTCTCGTCCTTTTTAAGGGGGAAAAGTTACTTTAATTTGTGGCGTTAATAGCTTTAGTTTAGTTTTCTCGTTCAAGTAGAAAAAAAATAAAGAATTAAAATTAATAAATTTATATGCTAAGTAGTTAAGCCTTGCGAAAAACTAAGGTGATGTTTAAAAGGTAAAAAAAAAAACTTCTAATAAATTTATATTCAGACTCGGTAAACTCAAGATACTATTTTAATGTTAAATCTACAATATATCTATGGTTTTTACCTAAATTTTCACCTTGATTGTACAGAAGTAAAGAAATTAATCAATTTTAATACAATAAATATAATAATGCCAAGCACGAATTTTGTGAATGACTCGAATCACTCAAACAGGGTAAACAAATTTTTTTGGAACGAAGTTCCTTATGGCACGTTCTGGCCCGGAGTGAATCCGAAAAAAACTACCAAAATCACCGTCACAAAATAACCGTCACGCAAAATCCGTCACGAAATCTACAGATGGCGATAACTTAAGTAAAAGCTCACCGAGTTAGTAGAAATTTGGTATACAAGTTCATTTTACCAATGGCCAGGCTGAGTTCGTCGGAAAACGTTATCCGCTTAAGCGTTCACACGCAACGCTCGCGTAAACGTAAGCTTTAAAAGACGGGGAAAAGTGTTATTAAGGAAGCCTGTTACTTGACTTGTTTTGATTATTTTTGTTATATATGTCAAAATAGTTATAAATGTCACTTTGTTTTGTAAATAAATAAAATATAATCATGTAAAATTTCACCCTGATACAAGCAGAAGCTGTAGAGTAGGGAAGTATATGTTTTATAATATTTTAAATTAATTGGCCAGGTAGGTAGAAAACAGTCCTATTTCAATCCAAACTCTTTTAACAAACATACTCTTTCACTATAAACTCATCATGATCAACTTTTTTCTTATATTTATATTTCGACGCTTGCTTTAATTATGCAAATAATGATTTTCTTTTAATTTTGCCTTAACTCTGCCAGGTAAAAACAGTTCGTTACTTTTAATTTTGTCTCTTTTCTAATTCCGCCATGTATAAGTAGTTAGCAATGTATACGTACTTAGCAGTGTGATTTTAAAATTTATATTTAATGAAAAATGTAAGGAACTTCGTTCCTACCGGGTGTCCCGCGACACCACACGTATTTTTGTTTTTTTTGTTTTTCCAGATTTCATTATTCTCAATAACGTTAAATAAGTTATGAATATTGACTTATGTACTATCAAATACTTTATATAACGTGATGGATCCTTCAGGGTATAGAAAAAAAAAAGTGTTTACTACATTACGCGTTCGGCAACGTATCGACCTTCCCGGTCATTTTTAAGCCTAAACAGTAGAATTTACTGTATTAAAATCGTGTCATATTACATAAATTGACTACAGTTACCTTAGCAATTTTACACTTGCGATCGTGTTGTCATTAAATAATTAAAAATCTAATAGGAACTTTACGGTTCCGTCTTCTAAAACGTAGCATCTACAAAAGAACCTAATAATACATACTAATGGTATGTGTAGACGACGGAACCGTAAAGTTCCTATTAGATTTTGGTTATGTGTGCTTATTATTATTGATTTTACTTTACCATTAGTATATATATATATTATTAGAATATTTTGTAGATGCTACGTTTTTGGATGTGTAGACGACGGAACCGTAAAGTTCCTACTAAATTTGTGATTATTTAATGACAACACGAAGTGTAAAATTGCTGAAGTAATTATTTTTATTTTTGTCCTTTAAGTGTAATTGTAGTCAATGTATGTAATATGACACGATTTTAATACAATAAATTCTGCTGTTTAAGCATGAAAATGGCCGGGAAGGCCGAAACGTTGCCGAACACGTAATGTAGTCACAATTCTCTTCTTTCTATACCCTGAAGGCTCCATCACATTATGTTAAATAACATATTTTTTAATAATATATATATTTTCCAGTCGATCCCTTACATTACGTTTTTATATGATTTTCTAGTTATTAATCTTTAGAAATGAAAATAATAATAATAATAATAATAATAATAATAATAATATTTTCTTTTAATTCATAGTTAAGACTATATTTCGACCAAACCTGGGCATCTTCAGGCCAAAAATAACAAACAATATTAAAACAACTTGTTATTCGATCTTAAAATATTTTTTATAAAAAAGAAAATATTTTGAGATCAAATAACAAATTGTAATGTGTTGTTTATGTTATTTTAGGCCATAAGATGCCCAGGTATAGGTGAATTATAGTCTTACATATGGATTAAAAGAAAATATTTGTTTTTAAAAAAATTATTTTCATCCCTAAGGACTAACAGCAAGAAAATCAAATATATATTTTATACAAGCAAAGAAAACGTGGAAAACCGGGTGTCCGAGTGTTGCAAGACGGTCAGCATATAAAAAGTTTTTTGGGCTTATATTGCTAGTGCCTTTTCAGACACCTATGTCATGGTTTCTGACATTTCGGTATCCTTATCAGCTGTGATATTTCTTTACATCCCCATCCCCTTCCATTGACCATTATAAACCTACATCAGGACAGTGCTGTCCTTATGTCATTACATTCATTATACGTAACCTAGAAAAAAAAAATTATATATATATATATATATATATATATATATATATATATATATATATATATATATATATATATATATATATATATGTATATATATATATATATATATATATATATATATATATATATATATATATATATATATATATATATATATATATATACATACATATATAAATAAATATATATATACATATACATATATATATATATATATATATATATATATATATATATATATATATATATATATATATATATATATATATACATATATATATATATATATATACATATATATATATATATATATATATATATATATATATATATATATATATATATATATATATTAAGGAACACTGCAGCGTGAAATACGTATAAGCTACCTAAATAATTTAGGTTTTTTAATAAAAAAAAATGTCGAAATCGGTCTAGTAGAAGTAGAGAAAAATAGGTTTGAAAATGGTAGTTTTGATGATTCTTATTCTTCCTTAATTTTACGTTGACGCACCTACAGCCTAAACTACTCAACCGAGTTTAATGAATGAGGGCTTTTTGGATTCGTCTAGGGCTCTAGTGCATCCCCCCCCCCCCCTTCAACCCCTCAACTCATTCCTACGCTGAATGTATACCGTACAAAAAGTCATGAAATCAGACCAAGAACCACTTGTGTGGTCAAAAAAAAACACCCCGCCAAGTCTGTGGTCCAAAAAAGTTGTGAAATCAACTCATGTGGCAAACGTGAAGGTGAAACAAGAAATTGTATTGGTGTTTGAAGAATATTAAAATTCCAATTTCAGGAAATGGCAAGGCACACCGCCAAGGAGAAGAAGCTGATAAGTATCTAAGTTGACAGTGTTGAGTCAGGAGAAAGTGCAAACATCTGGTGGGACAGAAAGTTGATTTCACAACTTTTTTGGACGACAGACTTGGCGGGGTGTTTTTTTTACCACATAAGTTTTTTTTGACAGATAATTTATATATTCTTAACAAAAAAAAAAACAAAAAAACAAGTTAACAAGTTGTATACTTTATTTTTCAAACTGTAAAATGCTTTATTTCTTTTTGATACCTCGTTCTTCTCAAGTTATAAAAACATTATGCTAATATCTCAAGAAAATTTAAATTTATTCGCTTTTTATGTTCTTGTACAATAATTTTATATTCGATTAATATTTAGATAGGGTAAAAATTCAATTTAGCGAAAAAAAATCGCAGTATAATTTAAAGTGAAATCAAGCATAATATTATGAAAGGAAAGTGCGTAATAATAACCCATTTTACATTTAGGAAGTCAAACATTTGACTTTACATTGTATGTTGTAATAATGTTTTAAGTATAAAAAAAAGGTTAACAAAAAAGAATTGGAGTTTGAGGAAAGTTAGGAAGATATATATATATATATTTATATATATATATATATATATATATATATATATATATATATATATATTATATATAATATATTATATATAATATAATATATATATATATATATATATATATATATATATATATATATATATATATATATATATATATATATATATATATATACACCACATCATCATTATCATCATCAAAGGAATGTGATAAATTAATCGAGAGATATATAAAAATGGCTTTTGTTCGTAATAAATTATCTTTTCTCTTTTGCAAAAGAGGGGAAAATAATGATCTCCAAAGGTGAAAAAGTAGAAGGTGGAAAGCAAATAAAGAAATTAAGAGGGAAAACTGGTTTGAAAAATTATCAACGTGTGTTATTTTCAAAATGGGAATGTAAAATAAGATTTAAAAAGAAAGATGTGTGTAAAAAAGTAAGGTATACAAGTATACATACTAGGTTAAAATTATACTCGATTCTTATTTTAGTTTCAAGAATTGTTCAAGTTGACGAATCGACAAAATAAAAAGATATAAAGGGAAGAAATGGAAGAAACATTGGGTTTTGGATGTCTGTGTGATAATCTGAGAGTCTTAAGAGAAGAATAGTCAAATAAAAAGAAACTAAGCATGATACTAACAAGAAAGAGAACAATCTGTCTTGGGAGAGATATATTTACTTGTTGGAATAAAAAAGATTCAAGGCCGAATTTCGAGTAGGTTTAGTAAAAGAAAATGACAGATTGACGGCTGTTAGCCTGGTAAGTACGTGCGGTAAACGCACCCTTCCTAAACCTTGTTTTTCTTTCTTAACCAACATTTTTTTTTCTTCTGTATCTATTTGAAGAAATGAAGAATAAACTTTAGTTGTTTGCCGTAAGGATTCTCCACAAGCTTAAGGAGTAACTGATATACTTTGCAACTTAGCTTTATGTTGATTTAATTCCATTTTTTGTATTGATTTAGTGGAATAAGTTCCTTTCTCCTCATCTTTCTTATAACATGTTTATGAAGATATTTCTATTTTCTCGAAACTAGTATATACTGTAGATATATATCAAGAAATAATATTAAAAAACAGTTAAACATACTTAAATTTTGCCAAACGATTTTATTAATACTAGCATCATTTCCAGCTGTTGAGTTAATCGATTACTTCTACATAAATGTTTGAAGCCTTAAATGGCGGATGTAATTATTTTATTTTATTTACCACAATAATTTTGTTTGGTTTATTTTATGTAAAATCCCTAGTAATACTGGTACCACGATAAACATGTTTACACATAAAAAAAAAGAAAAGGAAATCGACGAATCACTTAAAGGACTAGACAAGAGCTAAAACATGCATCATGTTATGATTCTAAATATAACAATAATACCATTTATTGAATATTTTACAATATTATCTCTACAAATAAATCTTAAATTTTACATAATAATAAATCATTCAATTCAGTCTCAGCTGTGGTAGCCTATTAGATCTATTTTGGCAATAATATATTTCAATAGCACTTTCTTAAAAATAGACTATCTATTAATTATTTACTATGATTGAATAAATATTCTTATTAATATAATATAATGATATTGATAAAAATAATTAATTTTTAGACACACTTTGTAGATCACATTTGTTAACACTCATAAATATGTGCAATGTGCATACACAATTTATGTATATGTATGTTTGTAAATGCATTGTCTAAATATAGTTTTGTAAACTACAATCTTATCATCCATATAATTTGAAAAAATAAAAATAACTCTGATAATGATTTCATCGAACAAGGTCTTATTAACCTTTTAACCGCCATTGTTCCATTTATGGAACATGCACTTCAACATTTTTTTAAAATAATTTACTGATTATATTTTGGGGAACTTGACTATTTTAACTGTTTTTATGATCCTTGTTTAACTAGTGGTATTTTTGTTTTTCATATTTGAGGGTTTTAAATATTTTTTACAATTTTTTAAAAATTAGCAATTTTAAGGATTTTGACCTTCCCACACATATTATTTTTTATCTAAATATTACGAATATATATTGGGTCCCTAATTTTTTTGTATACTTAGAGATTATAATAGAACAGTAAAAAAATCATTTTGATAAACAAATATAAACAAGGAACTTCTGAGGTCGAAGTGAAAAAGCATGTTCCATAAATGGAACAATGGCGGGTAAGGTAGACACACAGTGTAGCATGGAACATGTGTAGTATACTGTTCCTTGCCTTCTCTACCTTTATCTGTTTTATAATAAATTATATACTACTATATTGATTTGCTGATTTTTATACGTATTAAATAGAATACTTTATACTATTTGTATTTTAAGTATCTTTCTTAATAATCTGGCAGGTAAAATTAGGGAATTAGTTGAAATCTATACTCTTATAGATTATTTTTGTTTTTTTTACTATAAACTTATTTCACTTTGAATGTATTACAGCAGTACTGTGATCTTTATCTGTGTACTAAATATTGATAGGGCATGCTTCTTAACGGGTTGGTAACATAGGATTATGAAAAGCGGAAGGATGAAGGAATGGGATTACTTACCTGTGGATGGGGATTGACCTAAACTTGGAATGGGATAAACCCTTTATTTTTAAAGAACTTTAAATCTTTCATGGAAAATTGCAAAAACTTATAAATATTTACAGGAAAATAATCTCCTAATAGAAGCCGCTTTCCTTTCAACAATCTGTCCCGCTCAATTTACAAATTCCCCATGAGCTTCTAACCGCCTCCCTCCACCTTTTAATCTGGGTGCATAACGGTTCTCTTATTATAGCTTTAAGTGTATGCAAAAAGGAATACTATTCATATAAGATCTTGAAAACCTATAGTGTTCAGGGATATAAAAAAGAATTTTCACCTTATGGATAATTCCAAACTAAAACAAGGAGACAAATTAGAAAAAAATTCAACCATTTTATGACGAGTTGAAAAAACAATTTATGAAATTCGGCATTTTTCATGATCGAGTGTCAATCGACGAATCAATGGTCCCTTACTATGGTCACCATTCATGTAAAATGTTAATTCGCGGTAAACCCATAAGATTCGGGTTCAAGATCTGGATGCTTTGTTCATCAAATGGCTACCCGTATAATATGGAAATATACGCCGGTAAGAAAACAGACGCTGCTCCTCAGACTCCACTTGGTACAAGAGTAGTAAACGATCTTCTTGCCGTTATAGAAGAACCTCGCCAAGTAGAAGTTTTCTTTGACAATTTTTTACATCGTATGATTTATTGCAAGATCTCCGTACGAAAAATTTCAAGGCAACAGGAATAGTAAGAGAAGGGAGAATATCAACATGCCCTCTCATATCTCAAAAAGAAATAAAAAGGAGAGACCGAGGGAAATTCGATTATTTGAGTGACGGTTCAGTTTATGTTTGTCGATGGAACGACAATGCTGTGGTGACTATAGCGTCAAATTACGCTTCCCATTTACCAATGAGAACTGCTAAAAGATATTCAAGAGGGAAAAATAAAAGAATTGATGTAGACCAACCTAGCCTTGTTGGAGATTACAATAAAGGAATGGGAGGAGTTGATGTATTAGATCGGATGCTAGGTTCTTATCGCCCGCAACTAAGATCTAAGAAATGGTGGTGGAACTTGTTTGCAAACGGTTTGAATATGGCTGTTGTTGCAGCTCGGCTTCTGCACAAAGGTATATAAAAATACTTCAATGGTAGTTGATTATTTCTCATTTAGAAGAGAAATAGCTATGGCGTTGCTACGAGTGGCCCCCGGAAGGATGGTCCCAAATCAGGACTTTTTTTTCAACAAAAGTAATGCTTATATGAAATTGTATGAGTTTATCAAAAAAAATTCTGTTGGGGGGGGGGGGGGGAATGGTATAGGGAGATATTTATTTTTATAGTATGTAGTTTTATTAGCATGTTGATAATTAAAATTTTTTGTTTATATGTATATATATTTTTTTTGGGGGGGGGGGGGTGGCTTTATTATGAAAAGAGAGGGGGTGGGGATCTAACTAATAATATATTAAATAATAATATTAAATTAAACAAAATATTTAATTAATTATTGTATTTATGTGGTCTCTTTAAAAATAGTTTTTTTTTAAATTATGTGTAATTCTTGTAACCCAAGTCCCGCCATTGTTCCATAAATGGAACATAAAAGAAAATGGTGAAAAATTAAATTTTTTGAATTTTTTTTTTTTGAAATTTCATAAGTAAAAAATAAGAAAGCCGAATTGCAAAAAAAATCAACAAAAAAATCATTATTTTTTAGGGCGGCGTTTAAAGGGTTAAAATATAAGATATTAAATCTTCGAGAAGATATCGTCTAAAAATAGGAATAATATAAGAATTTCGGTATGAATTGTATTTATAGTAAAAAATATTCTAGCTAGAAAACATTATTTAGAGAAAATAGTATATAAAATATATAATATAAAATAAAAATAAGGAAGAGGATTTAAGAAAAAGGGCTGAAATAAGAGCAATTAAAGTACAAATGCAACAAACTAATTATTAAGTTAAGTCAGACATATTAATGAAATACTGTAGTAGAAGATAACTTTGTAAAACTATAATGACTTCGATTACTCTTAGCGGTATGTATTGGAATAGATTATAGTATAAGCTGATAGAATCCAAAAGTAGGGTTAGTAAGAAGAGAGTTTCAAGCACAGGTTTGTTTGATAGCTAGTTCAATAGAGAGGATGTAGGAGGTAGAGAAAAGAAGCCGGTGCTGAGGCAGACAAATGGAGTCAATAGTGTTAGGTACTTAGTGCAAAGCTTTAAGGGACAAAGTGAACAAGGAAGGTGAAGGAGGCGGTGAATATTGCACGAGCTTCAGAGCAAGGTTAAACAAATTAAGTGGGTAGATAGGAGGCAACCTTAGGATTTGATGGGAGCACCTTATAGCCTCGCTTAGATGAAAAGAAACTCCCAACTACATTCTCTCCGAGCATTAAGCCGAGCCGACGCACCGCTCTGTGCCGCAACCATTCACCCGGCTCCCACCTTCTCAACTCAATTACATCCACCCTCTTTTTTTACCCTTCTTTTTTCATGGGTTATTACTCACAAGAAGGAGCGAGTGAGCAGAAAAAAAGGACGTCTCAATTGATTTTAACCTCAGAATTTCATCCGAGTAAGATTACAAAAAAGGATGTTTTACAAAATTAACAAAGTCAATTTTGTTCATAAACCGATAAATGCCAACAAATAAGTTACATTTTTCACTTGCATTCCCATATGAAAAAATAATATAATATTTAAGCTGTGTCATCCGCTCCTAAACAAACCCATAATCTGGTTTGAACACTCTTCTTTTCATCGTTTTCTTAAATTTATTTAAAACTGAGAAATAATTAATTGTTATTTCTTATACTTAGTTCACATTGTAATTTTTTTAAGTTGGTGGCGCTTTCTAAACTCAGTTTAATCCAAGGATCTTATATAAAGGGGATAGAGGGTTGAGGCAAAAAAATGACCCCATGAAGATATGTAAAATATTAGCTCCAATGGGACAAATTACCTTCCTCTTGGTTATAGGTTTCCAAGAATTTGTTTATAAGTGTCAGGTTATAACCTGTTAAAAAAGGTAATTTGTCCCAGTTCAAAGGTCGTGGAGCATGCGCAGTATGATTTTTTCTCCAATTTCTCTTACCTTCATGGGGTCACTTTTTTGCCTTAAACCCCTTCTTAACATTACATCCGCTTTATATAAGATCCTTGGTTTAATCTGATTAGAGTGTAAACACCTTTCAAATAATCTTAAGGTTAAATTAAAAACGGTATTCTCGAAATCCGTTCAATTCAGCTCCTAAATGAAAAGACAAATATAATACTAAAAAGGTTGTTTCCCTTTTGTTAGTTTAAAAATAAACCCGTCTTTAGAGTGTAACGGCAATGGGGATCGCTGGGAAATGATCCCTGAATAACGGAAGACCTAACACGATATCATAATGCGTGTTTGATCTCTATGAAAGATGTGATTTTTGTTTATTGTTTTAAATTATAAATATTATACAACAAAATATAAAAATTTTCGAAAGTATTACTTTATCGTAACAACTTTGTTTCCTATTATTTTACGGGAAATGTATCTTGGGGTATGATTTTTCTGATTATATATTTCGCAATGTAAATTTCATCGAAATATATTCAGCAGTTAACCTTACAGCACCCCACTCTTCTGCACAAACCATAGACAGACATTTTGTTTTATCCCAGTGCACCTTAAACCTTTAAATCAATGAGTTTTATACGCGTTACACTTATATTATCTTGAATTAGTTACTATGTTGTGAAAGTAGTTCTCTTGTTGGCTCATTGATTTGTCGTTTAATCAAAATCTGGATTCTTGGTGAACAAACAATGAGCTTGCTGATTAGATTAAGCGTGTTTTCTAAACAATATTTTGATTCAAAAAGCATGCAACGAGGACTAGTATTGTTGTTATTTCATTAGGCAATAGAAAGCCCAAGCGACAAATCTGGCACCTAAATCTCGTCAACACACAAACAAATGAATCCTCTCTTTTCTATGGGACGAGACTACAAAACCTTGTGTCATTTTACAAATGATTTTCCTCTGGGGGCCGAAATCCCATTATTGACTCCAAAATGGAACGAAGCGTTGTTATTGGGTAAATTGTAGAACCGTATGAATGAAAATTATCTGGGGATTACAATTCGATACAATTCCCTATTAAACTTCTAATTCAAATAGCTTATTTAGTCAAACAAAATAAATTGTTATAAAATGATTATGGAAATCTAACACTTTCCGTTGAGACTAATAAGATTGGTATTATGTATGTCTGAAGTGTCAAGTTACAAGTAATTAATAAACGTTTAGTAAATACATAATTATATTCTGCTTTTCTCTCAGAGCTTCAAAACTAAAACATAAATTCCAATCGGTTATTAAATAATCTTTAAACATTAATAAAAGTTAGGGGTTAATAAAATCGACAAATTCGTTAAAAACCCTAGTAAGCTCTGCTGTGATAAACAAGTATATCTATTTCCAAACTGTCATTATAAAAAGATAATCTACATAGGAATTAGACTTCACCAAACATATATAATTCTATAACACTACAACTAATCATTCGATAAACCCATTAACTTTAAACTTCATAATAATGATGAAAATGTTTATTACCATTTTCCATTTATAAACACCCTTTCAAAGAGACACAATTGAAATTGCAAAAAAAAGATAAAACAAATTTAGAAACTTTTTTAAAATATAGCAGTAGAACGTAGAATATTTTCCAAGTATTTATCAAACAATATGCAGAGAATAGGATCAGGTTAAGCTGGAAAAACAAAAACCCCCTTATCGGGAAACTAATATAGCGTTATCGCAAAGTATTAGCCGACGAGAAATAGATAGGTTTAAGCAGGAGCTAACACTTAGGCCCGGTTATAGAGTCAGGAAAGTTGTTGACTGGGCCACTCGCAAAACTAGAGGGGAGTTTGCAAACTGATATCATAAATCTGGCTGAAGCTTTACACGTAATCCGCTAAAATGTAATACGACTAGAAGCGTAGAGGTAGCAGCACCGTCGGTACGAGACGCCAAGTCCGCCGGTATAACGCTATCTCTGTCACTCTGCACACTATACCTCTCAACCCTTCTCCACTCCCCATGGTCATTTATCAATTCCCAATCTGTACCTGGGGACCTGAGCCGGTGCTATCGAATTCCGTTAATTTATTGCGATCTGCTTGAATCCTTGTATATTTCTATTTTATTCGTTCTTGTATCTATAAAGTTCCTACTTTAGGCATTGATCTATAAAAATAACACCAAGGTATGTTAGATGAAATTGTTTCACATAGCAATAGGTTTACATGAGTGGTTCCCCAAACAAATCAAAATTTTTAAAGATTTATGGAAGAACATGCATATTTAAGGTTTTGCCTTGTATCTATCTCTCTAATCAGTGTACCTTGATCCTAAACTCGATATACTGTTTTATCCCAAACTAAATAGACGTAAAAGAAACCAAATGATTGTTGAAAACTCAAATCAATTTCAAACCGTTTCCAGGCCCCAAAGAAAAAGAATCAAATCTAACAATCAGTGACGGATCAAGGGGGGCAGCCTGCCCCGGGCGCAGGGTAGGAGGGGGCGCCGAGCTTTTTTATTATTTTTTTTTGTACTAGAAACAAATTCTGCAAAAAAGTGGAAGTGCTAAACTTTGCGCTACAACGCCCTGGAGAGCCCCAGATAGGAAGCCAAGCCTTGCGAAATATTAAAAGTGTTCCCCATTTCATTTCCACAACAACTATTGAACGATTTGACAGAGGGCGCCATAAGAACAACAGATATTATCGAGGAAGCCCAGAATCAAACAAGATTGGAAACCAATGTAAATTATTCCAGTAATTACTATAATATTTACATATTCGCTAATTTGCAAAGTGTGTAGTGTGTAGCAGTTATTGTTATAGTCTTACGTAGGGCGCCTTTGGAGCAAGAGGAATCAGAAAGGGCGCCAAGAAACATAATATTTGGAAAATAATGCAAATTGAATGGGTTAATTAAACACCTATTAAAGTTGACTAAATGAATTTGACGAATGGCGCCCTTGGAGCATAGGAAATCAACAAGGGCGCAGACGAGAAACAAAAAATGTTTGGAAACCAATGTATATTAATCCATTAATAAATATTATATTTATGTGGGAATCAAATTAAAAGTGATCAAGACATATCAATTATAATATTTGTTATAATAGAAAATGTATTATTTCTATTCACTCCTTAATGCCTAAAAATTGTGCACTGGAATTTTAATTTTGTATCTGACAAAAAATTAGTACTAAATCAGGCTTTAAGTGACTATGCAGTTGATGTATGTTGTTTAAATGAAATTAAACTAAATGTTTTGAAACCTCTAAGATTTAACAACTATGTATATTGTGTATAGAGCAGACAGAAACAACCGTGGCGGTGGCGTGGCAATGCTAGTAAATAAACAGTTAAAACAACAACAAATACCGTTACCATAAGTGATCTCTGTGGAATCTATCAGTATTAAAATATCCACTTACAATAGTCATATAAATGTCATCAGAACCGGAAACAATAATGCTTATAGAAACGCGACCTTATCAAATTACTATCAATAGCAAAACGGACAATAATAACAGGAGAGCTAAATTCGAGGCACACTAGCTGGCAATGTATAACATCAAATAAAGCAGATGATATATATTATATGAAACTGCTCTCCGACAAAATTATTATATACTCGCACCCGAAAAACCAACTTATTTTCCACCGAGACCTACAAAACCTAGTACATTAGACTTAATTGTATCTAAACTGAACCTCCGAACCTGAAAGCCTGTCAATTTTAGCATCAGACCACAACCCTATCCTATTTAATTATAATGTTACTCCTACTAGAAGTATACAACCTGAAAGGCTATATAGAAACATACATTGGAATACATTCAAACTTTACTTAAATGAAAATATCACTGTGAAGCCAAATCTTACTACAAATAAAGATGTTGATACGACAGTCCAAAACTTTTTAGAGTTAATTAATGAAGCAGCTACATATTCTAGTTCACCCGTAAAACCCAAAATAAGCGACAAACTCTCTCAAGTTCTGATTATAATAATAAAAATTAAAAATTGGTTTAATCGCCAATGCAATAAATTCAGAACACCCTTTTTAATACGTAATACAAATGTTTTTACAAAACAATATTAAAAAAATTCTAAGTTATAACTCAAACAACCGGTGACAAACATTTTTAGTCAAACTTAAACCGGCAAACACCATTCTGGAAAGTTCAAATACTTTACACATAAACCACAAGCTGAATCTCCTTTCCTGGTAAAAAATCAATATATTTACACACATCTTGAAAAAGAAAATATATTAGCCCAGAACTTCGCTAGTGTACACTCTCAAAACAATAATTTGGCTTCCAATCATCACAGTCTGTCAGACTCTCGCTTTGTCGATAATTATTTTAAAATTATACCAGCTACCAATTCCGGTATTCGTCTAACCTCACCAACTGAGATCAAACAAATAATTAAAACAAGAAGCAAAAGAAGCAAGTCCCCTGGACCAGATGGTATAACAAATTTAATGTTGAAACAACTCCCTAAGAAAGTGATAGTTCACCTGACATATTTATACAATAAAATGTTAATAACTGAATATTTTCCTACATGCTGGAAAACAGCAAAAATAATAGTTTTTCCTAAACCTGGAAAAGATCCTCAAAACCCTAAAAATTATATCAATAAGTTTGCTAAATGGTTTAAATAAAATTTTCGAAAAAGTAATACAAGGTAGTATCTCCAAAATCACAAGCATAAAAAGTATACTTCCGAATGAACGATTTGGCTTCAGAAGTGGACATTCAACCCAAGGCCAGGTGTCTAGGCTAGTCCAACATGTAAAATTTTACCCTGATACAAGCAGAAGCTGTAGAGTAGGAAAGAGATATATTTTATAATATTATAAATTAATTGGCCGTGTAGGTATAAAACAGTCCTATTTCAATCCAAACTCCTTTAACAAACATACTCTTTCACTATAAACTCATCATGATCAACTTTTTTCTTATATTTAATATATATTTATAGTAAGACGCTTGCTTTAATTATACAAATAATGATTTTCTTTAAATATTTCCTTAACTCTTGCTAGGTACAAGCAGATCGTTACTTTTAATTTAACTCTTGCTAGGTACAAGCAGATCGTTACTTTTAATTTTGTTTCTTTTCTAACTCCGTCATGTATAAGTAGTTAGCAATATATACGTACTTAGCAGTGTGATTTTATAATTTATATTTAATAAAAAATATAAGGAACTTCGCTCCTACCGGGTGTCCCGCGACACCACACGTATTTTTTAATTATTTGAAGTTTGGCGGTATTTTGACAGATGTAAGCAAACTTTGACGTCATCAAAATTATCGCACTAATAAACAATTATATTCGCTTATAACTTTTAAACTAATTAATGGAATTTCATCGGTTTTTTTTTTTATATTTGTTCCTCAATTTTTTGCGGTTCCAACGATGTCCTATACGTCAAAAACCTATTTATACTTTCGGTATTATTAACCGTTAAAGTTTCAAAATTAAAAAATTGATAACTTAAAAATCGCGGTCAATATCAAATGAAATTTGGTTGGCTGGTTTGTCATACAGAGAGGTATATAGGTGGTGCCAAATTTCAACTCCCCATTTTCGATTTATTACGATTTTTTTTAAATTTTACTGACTCAGCAAACTAGGTTCAAGATGGCGAAAAAAGTTGATTTTCTGCCGATGGTTATTATGGGACCGCATTAGGGCTACGTTCGACATACCATCCAAATGAATATTATTTTATATTTATTATTTATTATTTCATATTTATTAATTTTAATATCATACAAATTAATATTACTAATTTAAAATCCTTTTAAAGATATAGGGGTAAATAAATGTATGGTTGTGCGCATGCGGAAGAGAAACTATTGTCGCAGCTGGTTAAAACTTATATATGGGACCAACAATGGGCTAATTATAACTACCATCCAAATTTCATTAAATCGGATCAGTAGTCAATAATATATGTTGATTAGCAAAAATTGAGGACAGACCGAAACGGGACCAAAAAAATACGTATGTCTCAAACGGGTTTCTGTCTTGAAATTATTGAGCGATCACATAGATTTATGTATTTACCTTCGGTAAGCATGGAAACAAAAAAGGGGAAATCAATCAAATAAATTGAACAATATTGGGTTAATAGCATAATATCCATAGGTGGTAGGATGCGAGGAAGCTATATGCCACACTATTTTTCAATGTATCTGTTATTTTAAAGAATAACATCTATATTTGCTATTAGATCCGAGATATTTCATTTAACCCTCTAAGATACTGATTCAATTAAATGACTTGTTTCTTAACTCGAAACTCTTCCAATCTCCAAACTCAATTAAGATGTTCTTTCTTCACCATAAACTATAGCACTTCAATTTTACTCATCTTCCTTTTGAGTAGGCCATCTGCTTCGGACACGCCAGCCCCTTTCGCGGCAGCACTAGAGAGAGAGAGAGTTAATTTCTTACAAGCAATTTGCTCGACAATTAATGGCAACATCAATCTTCAAGCAGTAATTTAAAGAACTGGGTTGGGAAGGAAAACTGCTCGGCTTTATGGCCCCCAAACAAATTACAAGGCTACGAACAATCCTCAGTTTCCACTCTTACAAGCTCTTCTCAAAAATACAACGATTTGTAATAATTATTAATATCGATTTAATGACAGTGATAATGTGAATTTAATTGCTTTAATCGAGAGAGTCGGACCATTTATAATTTTAGAATGCAAGCAAATTATTTCTACTACCAAGGTCAAGTTTCATCAAATACATAATATTAAAAAATCGGGTACGGGGTACCTCGGAACTTTTCCTCACTTCAGAAGCCACTAAAGTGGCCTCTCCTGCTGCTTCGCAGCAGGAGGAAGCAGCATTGGACGTGGTCAGTACTTGGATGGGTGACCGTTCTGAACTAACTGTTTTATTATCATTCTTCAAAAAAAGCCTTAATTTTAATACCGATATTTATTTGGCGGTATTTTGACAGATGTAAACAAACTTTGACGTCATCAAAATTATCGCACTAATAAATAATTATATTCGCTTATAACTTTTAAACTAATAAATGGAATTTCATCGGTTTTTTTGTTTAATTTTTTCCGGTTCCAACGATATGCCATATGTCAAAAACCTATTTAAACTTTCGGTACTATTAACCGTCAAAGTTTAAAAATTCAAATATTGATAACTTCGAAATGGCGGCCAAAATCAATATGAAATTGGAGGGCATGTTTGTCATACAGAGAGGTACATTCGTGCCAAATTTCAACTCGATCAGGACCATTTTCGATTTATTACGATTTTTTAAATTTTTTGCTGACTTAGCAAACTGGGTTCAAGATGGCGGAAAACTAATTGATAACTAATTAGTTGATTTTCCGGGCGGCATCACTACAGGTAAGGACTGATATTTCTGCCAAGTTTCAACTCTCTAGGTTAAATACCTTGGGCGCTACATACATACATACAGACGTCATGCTGAAAACCACTCAGGAGGTCTTAAAAACACCCAAAACGGATAATTCCGTTGAAATCTCGAAAAAAAAAAATTAGTGATAATAATACTTTTCCTACTATATGTAGTTGGGGAAAAGTAAAAATCATACCAGCGCCATCGAGTAAAACAACCGTATTAAGCAAATCAATTGTAAATAAGAATTAGCAGGTAAGTTAATACATCACTAAGTATAGAGCGCAAGAATGATTTCCTAATGAATGGGTAGAACCGAACAATTACAGAAACAAGAATTCAAATATTCAAACATTAAAAATAACATAAAAAGTAAATAAAAAAAAATACGTGTGGTGTCGCGGGACACCCGGTAGGAACGAAGTTCCTTACGCTTTTCATTAATATAAATATAAATGATAAACTTACACTGCTAAGTACGTATACAAGTAAAATAAAAAGTAAATTATGATGAGTTTATAGTAAAAGCAGATGGTTGTAGAGACGAAACAGGACAGTCCCCTCAGACTCCGCCGGCGTATAACTCCAATTAAAATATAAAATATAAATCACCAACACTCAAAAACTTCTGCTTGTATCAGGTTGAAATTTTACATGCCTGTTTCTATAGTACTTTAGACGAAGTGTAAGAAGTTTAATTAAAATCGTTTCCTTAGAATGTAAGATATCGGTAAAAACGTGTTTTCTTTATTTTAAACGTTTAGGTCCACTTTAATAAATTTAGCTATCTTTATAACTTCATAGCAGTGTGGTGTTCTTTTACTAAAAACCATTATTTAAAAAAGTTGTTTGCCTCATTAAATAAATAAAGTTAGAAATTTTTCCCGCCTAAAATTCCAATTTTAAGTTTGAAGCTTACGTTTACGCGAGCGTTTCGCGTGGACGCTTGGGCGGATAACGTTGTCCAACGAACTAATCATGGGCATTGGTAAAATGAACATGTGTACCAAATTTTAACTTACTCGGTAATTTTTTACTTAAGTTATCGTCATCGGTAGATTTCTTGACGCTTGGTTTTGTAACGGTGATTTTTTTCGGATTCACTCCCGGGCTCCAGAACTAAGGAACTTCCTTCCAAAATCATAAGATGCAGCAGTCAGAACTTGATCTTCAAACAAATATATATGATTTTCTACCTCTTCAATAAAGCATTAGATTCAAAAAACCAACGCAAAAAGCTATAAATTGTTTTGTTTTTGACTTAATATCGAAGCCAACTAACAGAAGTACCTAGCCTATTCCTTTTAGGGCAAACATTTCATTCAACATAATTTTATGCTGAGGAAATTGAAAGAGCATTCCCTAAGGCCAAAGATAAGCCAAACGTTTTTAGGCTATTTACTTTCCAGTTCAATAATGTCGTTCGTGTTGGAGAGTAAAGAACTTTCTCAAATGACTGTTAAAAAGAGAGTTAGTCTTTACTTTGAATATTTTCGATTCTCTCCCTTTGTCAACTGAAAATACATTTCAATCCTTCTTTTCTTCATTCAATTATTGGTTAAAAGGAAATAGAAAAACGAAATCCTAATAGAAAACTAATAAGAGATTGGCTCACGGACTTTCTTGGAAAAAAAAGACAATTTTGTCAGAGATGTCAATAATTCAGAAAATACTTGCCCTTTTCACTATTGACTTCAAATAGATTCAGAAATCAATTGAATCCGGCAACAAATAGATCCAAAATACTAAATACACGTTTTCTTTGAAAAGGAAAACCAATCTCTCAAATGTCGAAGCGTCAAATCCTTCACTTCAACATTTTTCAATCAGTCAGACTTACTTATTGACATGGCATTAGAATTCTAAAATGTGTATTCAGCTTATAAAGTTTAATAATAAAACTGAGCTAAAAGATTAAGCGCAATGGATAATATGGTTTTATCTAAAAATATAAGCACAAATTCGAAGAGTGGACAAAGTTTTAATCGTATCCTTGAATCTAATTTAAGAGATTTAAATGCTGTAAGGAAATTATGTGCTTATTAAAATAAAAACACTTTGGTCACAAACTAGGGCACGTACAAAAATAAGTACTCTAGAAGCTCTACAGCTTAAACCAATTTATCATCAGGTAAATTAATGTAACGTATACGTGTATGTAAATATGATCTAACTTTGGAAGTATTTGTATAATACATCGGCTTAAGCATTAATTGTGCAAACAAATTAGCCGATTGTATAAACCAGAATACAAGGACAATACTCTGTTAGGAGCATAATATGTTTTACCACTGGTACTAACAAGGAAACCACTAGCAATAAACATACTTGCTGAATTAGTAAGTGATGAAATAGTATTATGATAATACTAACAATACTAGTAAAACAAAGTCACATATTACCTTCGTTCTAAACTCGTTTCAAATTATAACAAAATACCCATATAAGTCGTGTCAGATTGCTCTTAAATAACTTATTAAAGAATCCCTCTTTAAAAGCACAATCAAAATTAATAATTTAAACATCATAAAAAGTTTAAATTTGCGGTTAAAGTAAATTTTTTGAAGCGCAAAAAGTTTCGATTTTATGGATGTAATGTGGGAGTAAAAAAGTCCGCTTTAGTGACATCAAAGGAGCCAATTAGAAGCTTGATCTTCTACCTTGCCTTGCTTATTTCTTTCTTTTTTTTATTTTTTATCTTTTTTGTTTTAACACTTTGTAAAAAGTTTAAATCTGCTAGTGGTTAGAAATAGAGTGCGTGGGCTAAAAATGTACTCTTCCAAAGAAAATCCCAGGTACAAAAACTGTTTACTTCATAATACACGTGCAATTTTCTCCTAATAATTAAAATTTCTTAAACCACCACAGGCTTATGTAACATCAGATTAGACCTGCTAATAAACTAGCGGAATTGGTAGCAGTATATTATAACCGGCACCGTCTCTTAATACTGTCATGCCATCACATAGCAAATCTGGTAGTTTTCTTTCATAAATTATATGGGGTTGGCTCATCATGGAATTAGAGAACGGATTTTACTTTTTAACAATTCTCTTGAGAGTATGCAAATAACTCGTAAAGACAATGAGTTAGGGACCTTAAGGTAATACTAAAAATAATGTCAATGTATGGCTGTTTGATACAAAACGAAAGCCTCTCAACATATTAAATTTTTATTAAAAATTCAGCTTTTAGCCTATCGGCCATATCAAAACAGGGCCAAGAAAAACTCATCGAGGTGTCCCATAAGAAAAGAAGACACATTCTATTCACTATGACAAATTTCTGCAAATTCTTGATCGAAAAGTCTAACTTATACAACTCGTCTTTAAAGAGAGAGGAAAATAATATGTATGCACATGGATAAAAGAATCGGGTTGAAAAACAGGCAACTTTTGTTTTTTCGGAGCACATCAAGGTAAAGAATTTACCCTTGGGAATTTCCACTGGTAAGTCCCGAGAGTATGGACAAGAAGAAATAATTCATAGCTTAAGCAGCATTGGTAAAGAAGTGTGAGGGTGAAAGCTACTATTCAAAAGCAAATATTACGTGGAAAAGCAAAGGCTTTCTACAACAGTGACGACATTCTAAGCTTTTCTCTCGACCAAGAAAAGCCAATTCAAGCATAAAACAAAGAAAACGTATCCAAAGAATCCAAAACTTGAATTTTTCATTCTCAAAAACTAAAACACAAAATACAAATAACTATATAATAACCTAATTTGAGAGTAACCCTCTCCAAGGGTATGATTTGAAATTAAATTTTGAAAGATAATATTTAATCTGAAATGAGTTGAATACAAGCAAATTTCCACATACTGTAACAAATTAATTTTTAATGATGGGATATCCATCGGGGTATAATTTATTTTTAAAAATTGGGGTAGATTTTTTTTTTTAAGTTAATTTAATTATTATTATTATTTTTTTTTTTATTCGCAAATAATTAAATACATAGTATAATAGTAATAATAATAATCTTAACGCAATAATAATCATAATTAAAATTACATTTATTATTACCGTATAATTTTATTGACAATAGCTGCCCTTAATTTGATTTCCGGAAAGACTTGCATGATTTTATTTTCTGACAGTCTTCAATTAGTTCTTTTCTTTGTGTTCTTTTTTTTGGTTGTTCTTTTTTTTGTAGCAACCCTGGCGGTTCTAGGGAGGTTAGGAGGTTCTCGTGTGGAGGAAAAGGTGTGCATTGATGGTGATTATGTGATGAGAATAAGTTGAGTTAGTCGTAGTGGTTATTGGCAACTTTAGATCAGGATTTAAGGAAATAGAACACACAAAGCGTGGATTTCTAGGTTCTTCATTTGGAGGCGCTAAAGACTATTTCTAGGGCCAAACGCCTATACCGACGACTCCGTTTCAAGTCGACTCGCAAGTACCAAAACCGATTGCGACCACCTATTCTCTTTCCATCTCTCTCAAATCACAAGTAAGATCGACCAATTATAGTTGCTCCTATTCATCCCCCTTGCAGAGTGGGACGGCTTCGACCTTTTGTGTATTCACTTTTTTTCAGGAGATTACTTATATTATTATTCTTTATACTGGGAAAAGCAAAGAGTGCGGTTAACTGGCACAATATAGTGTTGATTTCATTTGTTCAATTTAGGGTTTTTTATAATAATTTTATATCATCTTACCTTATTATTTCTTTTCCCCTAGATTCCTCATTCTCCAGATTCCCTTCTAGTCCATTTTTTTCCTTACCGGCTTATCCTTTTAAGTTACTCCAGTCAGTGCTTAAACTTCCTAGTTCCTTTATTCCTCCTTGTCCTTTATTTGATTACTCCTTTCCTCATAATGAGGTGGCGTCCTTTTTTTTTTATTTTATTTAACAACAGTCAGACCAGCTGCAAAATTGAAATTTCTGAGTAGAGCCCATTGAGTTTGAGGCTACAATACCACTCATTTTTAAGTTGAACGAATCTACAAAAAACTTAAATATTTTACAGATTAAAATAGTCAGAACGATCTTTTTGCGATTCGGCAATCAATTAGTTTTTTTTTATTAAATAAAGAAACCATAATATGTAGTTACTATAACGTGAGAGAGCTACTGGACGTCATATAAGATCAGATAAAACCAGCTTCAGAAGAAAATAGGTAAGGCAAAAAAAAGAGGAGGAAAGAAAGGGAGAAGTAGGTAGGAGGGTGTTAAAAGAGCACGCGGTACCAAATTATTTAACCTCAAATCAAAAGAAATAGTTATTTATGCACCTAGGGAATAATGTAAGATATTATTTCCCGCGTGATTGAATTGATTCCTGAGGCAAAGCCGAAGGAATAAAGGCATCTAAATCCCGAGGCGAAGCCGAGGGTATTAGGCATCTTCATTCTCGAGGCAAAGCCGAGGGATTAATGCCAATTAGCTCCCGAGGCGTAGCCGAGGGAGATAATTATAACAAGGGAATTAATGCATTATTCTCGAGGTACATACAACATTTTACCTCCAGAAAAAGCGCTATATATAAGATTTATTCAACAAATAAAACATTTGTATTTTTTTATTAAACGAATATAATACAGAAATTAAATAATATAAATTATTTAAATGATTTAAAACAATTAATAGTCTAAAAGTTAAAACAATAAAGTTCAACAAAAGCTAAGCAAAAGTAAACAAAACATCGTAGAATGACTCGCAATACAGCTGGGAGTTTAAAAGCAGTGTTGCCAACCTGATTTCAACCAATTCACTACATTTGCTTTTCATTCTCTATTATTTATAAAATAATTAGGTTGGCGAACGTGGATTATAATCCCGTTTTTACATTATTTCCCTGTTTTCACATTATTTCCCCGTTTTTAAGAACAGGGATGAAAAGACCAACATTATTACCTATAAACTAGCCCTGAAAAGTTACATTTCGTCCGTACTAGAGATAAAGACTATTTACTTTTCTTTCATTCCTTTTTTTTGCTAATACTATTACGTCTCATGATAAAGATTTTGATGAGAATGCAATGTCACTCGGCTACGATAATTACATCAGAAAATTGTGTATACTTATAGAAAATGTTTAATTTTCGGAATGCTAAAAAATATCTTAAAGTAATATTAGTAAGTTATTTGATAATTTGTGGAATTTCTGGAAAAGTACCTAAAACTATTTTTTAAATTAATTAATAACTTTATCAAGTTATCGAAAATAATGTTTTGCTTAAGTATTATTTCGAGCTGACGTGAAGTAAAAAACTTTGTTACGTTCGGTAACTAAGTTCTAGAAGATAGCTTAGTTTACATTTCAGTAAGTGGCAACAGTCTATTTCAGACTGGAGTTATGTTTATAGAAAGGACTTTTTTGCATTAGGTTAAAGTAAAGTTATCTGAGTCTAATATTGAAGGTAATTGAAACTTTATATTTCTTAAATGTACGAGTATAATACTAGAAGTTTCATACTCATATTAAAGTTTACATTTGTACACTGCACACAAATATTTCATGTAGTATTAAAAAACTGAAAGTAGATAATAATATACTCGTACATAGTTTGTTCAATAAGACTATCTCGATCTCGGATCTGACTGACTTGTATTTAGGGATATGTTTTCCTATCAATGGAAATGGATAGAGGGTGATCTCTATAGGGAGGAGGATTGGTGGTGTGGGATGTCATGAAGCCTATAATTCTAAAAGCAATTTTTCATGAGTGTAGCTATTTTTATTTGTTTTATTTTTAAGTGTTATCATAGGATATATTAGACGCAGTTAGAAATTAAAATTTAAGTGTGTTGAAAGGAGGGAGAAATTACATTTATTCGCCATAAGATTTACATTTTGATTACTAACTGAGGATAATTAGAATGCCATATGTTGCGGCGCGGCGCTTTGTTCAGTTTAAGATAGAGTTTCTTCAAAAAAAAAATGTTTGTTATATTATTTCGCAAGTCTGCTTAATTATTTAATTATAAAAAAAAATGGTAAAATGTAAAACGTTTAGATAATCCTGCTTAGTATAAGAATTTTAGCGGTAGAGGTATAAATTATGGGGTATGCTAAAACCGCAAATAGTCACTCAAGGTCACCCTTGGCGTGGAGATTCGGTCCAATTCCAGAGAAGTACTGTATACTGATGGCCACATCGAGTAGAAGAATTAAGTGGCCGGATCCCCCGTCCGGTAATGGCCTAATGACGTGCTGATCACGAGTAAAAGAAACAGCGAAAAAAAGCTTAAAAAGATAATATTTTAGGCAGGTGCGTCAATTGAATGTTATTTCAAATGTAATAAAAAATGAATGCGTGATAAACTAGTAATTGTTATTTGATATTATACAACAATAGCCCAGACAATGGACTTATTCTTAATCAGAATTGAACTAGATAACTTATATCTTAATTTGATAACTAGCCGGACAGTCCAGTAAACATAGTCAGATGTTCTTTTAGTAAGACCACAGTTATCATTATTACTGCTATGATTTCTCGTCAGATTTAACTTGCTGCTTCACTTTAAAATAAAGGTAAATTACTTATTATTATATTATTATAAAAATATATTTATAATTATTATGATATAATAATCCGGAAACTATAAATATTAAATAGATAATAATTACATAACTATGACTGCTCTAGTGACGTAATCGTCATTTAACACAGAAAAAACAAAATATTAATATATTATAAAAGGTTCTACGTAAAAACAAAAAACTTTTTTCTTTCAACCTTACCGAAGATAACGGAAGCATTACTATCATTCTAAAGAACGACTTTTTTTCTACACCGATTTCGAAAACTTCTGGACAGAGATCCGTTTTAGACATTAGTGAATATTTTACATTGGTCCTGTGCCTGTCTGTCCATCTGTCATCAGTCTATCAACATTTTTGCGAACCACCTTACTTTAAAAACTTATCGTCCGAATTTAATGCAACTTAGATAGTAGGTCATAATTATCTTATTATTGTTCCGCACGCCCACAAACTTTTTTCACTTCTCATATACAGAGAAAGCATTGTGATTGGGCGAAAATTGGATACTGAGATGTTGGTGGATTTACACGTTTTGAGTTCCCCTGAGTCCAAAAAAGTGGTTTTTAAAAACTGTCTGTCTGTCGTTTGTGCACGAGGCGAAATCAAGAAATAAATTTTAGCTCCAAATTTGGGGGCGCTATCTCTGAAAAAAATCTCACAAACGGTTTTTTTTTTTTTTTTACCACCGAGGATAAGTTATTTTTATGGTACAAATAAAAACAATGCAACATTACTCTACGAACTCATTGATCTAACGATCGATTTGCAATTTAAAGCAGTGTATCTTTTTTTTAACCTCATCAGTTTTTATACTAAATGACCTCTGCCATATAATTTTATATTATCACTCTAGAGTAAGAGGAACGGTTTCTTGGGGGATTTTTTTGGGGGACCTGCTCCTCGTCCTCTTTTCCATACCTAATAACAAATGTTTGTACTTCGAAACTTTAGTTGTAATACATCTTCACCAGCTATTTTGAAAATAATCTATGAATTATGGATACACACCTCAGTTAACCATGAAAAGATAGCCCATTGCCATTTTCTATTTATTTTACTTATTCATCAAAATTATTACAAAAATTAGATACTAATTGAGAAATATTATCAATAAAACATTTACATCAGGCAAACAAAACCTCAAATCTGTGTTTATAGATATGATTGAATAAAATTACGACTTGGAAAAAAACTGTAAGGCTAAAGTCCTAGTGTTGCTAAATGACGATTTTCAAATTGACACTCAATTTCCATATGGATTATTCCATATTTGGAATAATCCATTTTTTAAACCTGTCTTGTCGAGTTTCGTGAAACAAATAAATATAATGATAAAAAAAATGTAATCATACTTTTAACATTTAAGAAGTTCAATGTTCACCTGGACCCCTCAAGACAATAATAAAGGGAGGGGGTTTTGCTGTTGTCATATCTCAAAATCTTTAGGATATTAAGCTATTTATATAGCAATATATATTAAAAGTACTTATCCGATTTTAAAGATTTTTTGTAGTTTGTTGAAAGTTGCCCACGAAATTATATACTGAATAAAAATAAGTGTGACCCCACTGAAATCGAAGCCGATCCAAATCTTATGAGACCATTCGTCCAATTATAGGACGCACGGAGGCTATGTGCGAGGAGGTCATACAAATTGGTATTTAATTAGTTAAAATATATTACTATACATTTTTATATACATATATAATAAACTATCCGTTTTAAACTTTTAGACTATAATTAATTATTTTAATTTGTTTTGTTTTAGATTATATTAAAAATTATAAAAGCTAATCAGAAAAAGTAGAAAATGAGGTTTGTGTGGTTTCTAATTTTATTGGTGCTTTTTATTTGCGCTAACAAAGCAGACTTAGAGGATTCCTGCGCAGCCCGTAAAAAGTTGGTGAGTATATTTGCGCTCTCTTAGCGATAGATGTAGCAAAAATAATTAATATGATTATTACTATTTCACTGCAGTAAATTAGAAATTAAAACCGACTACAATCCTAATAAATCAAAAGCCATATAATTAAAAAATAGTCTGCCAATTAGTGTGGCACATAAATTCCTCACAAACAGTGGCGCTTACTTAAATGATTTTACTTATTTAAAGCCTATTATTGTCAATTTTATTAAATTTTCCCTTTTAAACTTTTTAAATCTGTCAAAATTGTTTTAATTTTTTACCTGATTTACCGTAATTAATGCATGCAGATGGTTGAAATTAATCTGGGTGTATCTGCGGCTACTTTCAAACCACCCATCCAAATTTCATAACAATCAGATGAGTAATATCAAAGATATAGGTGTAAATAAATGTATTTTTTTGCGCAAATGGAAAAGAAACAAAATAGCGCAAAAGGTTAAAACTTATATGGGACCAACAGACTAGTTATGACCTACCATCAAAATTTCATAAAAATCTGTCAAGAAAGTTATGTTCGCAAAATTTGAGCGACAGACCGACAGACCCGACACGGAAAAAAAATGTTCCCTGATATCTGAAACAGATTTCTGTCTTGGAAATATTAAAATCAGAGACATAAAAAGCTTTCGTTTTCAGACTGATCACAAAACGCCCGTTACCTTCGGTAACATCATTGAAGTTGTATATTTTGTAGAGTTAAAGTTGTGTATGGTAAAATACAGTTGTTCGATGGGACAAGCATATACGAAATGTATTTTTATTTTTATAAAAAATAATTTTTGCTTCCAAGCTTACTGAAGGTAACGAAATTAATGTTAACGTTCTGAAGAAAGAACATTATTTTATCTCCGATTTCAAAAAATCCTGATAGAAATCCGTTTTAGACATCAGGGCACATTTTTGGGTTCCAAGTCTGTCTGTCAATCAAGTTTTGCGAACCATCATATTATAAAAACTACACGTATGATTTTAAAGAAAATCGGATGGTAGGTCATAATTAGCCCACTGTTGGTCCCATATAAGTTTTAACCTTGGAAATTTGGATGGTTTATCGAAAATAGCCCACAGATAACTCAGGATTAATTAATAATAAATTTTGACATTATTATAAACGGGGGGGGGGGGGGTATAAATTTGACAAAAATGTGTTGTATAAGCATAAAATCATTAAAGTATACGATATAGGACCCGAGGAAGCTATGTGCCACACTAACTGGGAGACTACTTTTAACTAAGATTATTATTTTGGTAAATCGTAATGATTTTTTTATGCACTAAAGATGTCTACAAGTAGTTGAGAACCAGCATTGACGAATAATGAAAAATGAAATAGTTATCTTCAGTGAAGAGACCATTTTCTTTATTCTTAAAAAAGTAAGATAAAAAACTTAAAAGTATAAGTCCACAGCTCTTTTACATAGGAATATGAAAATTCGGTTTAGAAGAAAATTTTAAATGTTTTCTGCACCGAACATTTTGCTTCCGAGCTTACTGAAGGTATAGCAAGGATATAAGAATAAGATCAAACTCGATAATTAGATTACAGCAATTAAGCAGGAAGTTAAATATCTTTTAGATGAAATAAATATATTTGAATTATTCCAAAAATTATTTTATAAAAAATTAGTAAGTCTCAGACACCAACTATGTAAAAATTAAAATTTACAAAACAGACCTTAGATTAATTGATAAGATACCCTCTTTCCTCAAACAAATAAGTAGTATTCTTGGATTCTTGTTATTATAGTGTTTGAAGATACCTAACTAATATAATAAAAATGATTTAATATTCAAATATTTTTACAGTGCTCCAGAGATAACGATTGCTGCAGTAAAATGTGTTCTGCCTATCTTTTTTTAAAAGCTTGTAAGTAAACAAAGAAGTAACATAAAGCGCACCATTTTTTTTACAAATTAAGTAATATTTAAGGAAAAATGTAAATATCAGGCACAGTATCAATAAGTATAATATTGTAACGGTAAATTAATTTAAGTTATTATAGGTATTATGTTTTCATTTTAACGATGTTTAAATAAATAAAGATAATTGTATTAACAATAAATATGAATATTATATTATAAAATCGGTACTTCTTTAGATTGTTACTCCCCTTATAAATAAAACAAAGGGGAGTAACAATCTCAAGAAGGGACACGGAATGTTCTTCTTTAGACTGTTACTCCCCTTGTATAAAAACAAAAGAGTGATATTCCTTTGTCCCAAAGTACATTGGACTAAACATCCCTTTGTCTTAATAGTTATTTAGTCAGTCATATACATTCTAAAAATCATAGGGGAGTAACAATCTAAAGGAGTACCATAAAATTAATTAACTTTAAATATTTGTTAAATAAACTTTATTGAGTTTAACTTAAAGCCTAATATATATGAATATTATATAAAATACAGAAACACAATGTACTCAAAGATAGAGTACCCTAAAGAAATGTTTTTCTTTTTTATTTGGGGTTCCAAAAAAAAACAATATATATAAATATATATTTATAGAAACCCTAGCTTGTTAAAAAATGATACTATTTTCTTGATGTTGTGAACTTTCTTGAGTTTTAGATCATCAGTATCTTAAAACCATTAAAACACAACCAAGATTAAACTGCTCTTATTTATAATGGTACCAAAAAATATTATATATAAAAGTGGTTAAACTGCAAATGACTGGTAAATATTAAATTTAAATTAACTTAAGGTTTAAATAAATATTAAGGTTTGTTCTCTGAAAATAAACAATAAGATAATAACAGCCAGTAGTTACAACTGAAGGTTAATAATAAAATAATCACAGGGAAGTACTTTTAAGGTAGGTTAAAGCATACGTTATTATCACATTCTGAAAAAAAAAAAATGTTACCAATCCCCGGCCTATATGAAAGTAAAAAAAAAAATAAACAAAGAGTAGATAATGGTCCCTTGAAACAAACAAGGAGTAGAGTAGGGTCCCTGATTCGATCCCCCGGGACGTCACAATGTTTTTTATCGGTAATAACGAATAGGTAAATACATTTGTTTTTTTTTTAAATTTTCATCGCCCCACCACAAGGTAATAGCATGAATGTTTATATAATTTTAGGACTAACCGTTATAGGGTGGTTGGGGGATATTTGGGGGTTACTAAAAAGGAAATATTGGCGTTAAAAAGCAGAATATGTACTCATAAAATGTTATATATGCTTGTAATCAATACTTTAGGAGCTTTTATTGGATACCCCTCTGCAAAATTAAAAAAATGAACATTTTGGAGCTTAGCACATTTTTTTTTGCATTTTACTCGCTAGGCCTGTGCCGGCGGTTCGTCGCACGGGGCCCCGCGCTGCAATAGGAAAGTGTGTAAAAGGAGCCTCCTCAAGACTCCCCGGTTCAGGGCCCCGCAATATTAGTTCGCACAAAGCCCCGCAATGGCTAGCGCCGCTTCTGTTTACACGCGCATATTAAATGTTAACTTCTCTATAGTTTTCCTATGTATGGGTTTTAAGTTACGCCAATATTTGAAATTTCAACTCTCCAGCGTGAACGGTTCAGTGGATATGAACCAAAGTACGACGGGAATCTTCAAGAGTGGTCTAGTGAGTTTCCCCTCACCATATAAACTGAGCCGCCCGTCGCTAGTTGATCAGTATTTTAGTTGAATGCGAGGCACTAGTTAGCGTTAGCATTCACTGTTGATGTATACCAATTGTTCGAATTTATTCCCGTAATAGTTTATTAGTATACCTTCTAATTTACACAGAAGATATCTGGATATCTGATTGAACGACTGGATTGGAACAAAAGATTTGAACAAGTTTTTTTCAAACCCAAGAAAAATTATGATTAGTATAAGACATGTAACTAGAATCCCAACAAAATCACTAGTGTAAAAAAATAAGCCAATAGTCCAGTCATTAGGTGCCAAAAAGGGGTGTTTTAAAACAAATTCTGGCGTAGTTATGATTTTTTGCTCCTTTATGATTTTTGGGGTGCTGATTACGAATCTGAGGTTTGCCACCAAAAATTTTTGTTGGAATTTGAGTTATAGCCAAAAAACATGAAAAAAAAACTTTTTTCTCTCAGTTTTTTCCATATAACTCAAAAACTATCAACTTAGGGTAAAAAATCATTCTTTACTAAAACAATCTGCATAAAATGTTCTATAATAAAGATTATTACTATTTTTTCGCCACACGTATCGTTTAGGCGCAAACGCGTTGAAGTAAGCGTATTATTTTGATACTCAAGCTCAATACATCACCAAGCGTGTTAAACGGCAGCGGGGTTCCATGCGGAGGGATCTGTAATCCCGCAACTACCTCCCTTCTCTTATGTACAAATAATATGTATTTGTCATTCAATTTTTAAGTTTTTGGTAGTTTTCATAATACGGAAAGTTAAATTTTAATTTAAATCAAATTATAATTATTATTAACTACGGGAAACAGACAGTGAAAAATACATCCCGGCACAGGAGTGTATTTTTCACTGTCTGTTTCCCGTAGTTAATAATAATTATAATTTGATTTATATTTGTCATTTAAACCATGATATGAGAATTTTTTTTTGTTTTTTGAGTGGTGAGTAGTTATTAAAGCAAGATGAAGAAGTGTAAAGAAGTCTAAATAGGATGGTGGCTGGGGCTGGTGACAGTAGTATATTCCTGGCTCTAGCTTTAGCCTTCTCACTAGTCATTGTTAACATTACCGTTTCATTGAGACATTGTCTTATTTATAGTATACCATTCTAACAAAGTTCATCATTTTAACTTTTTGCCTTCTTTTCAAATTTATATATATTTTATTTTTTTATTTCTTCTTGTTAGGCCAGAGAGGCGATTTAGAAGGCCAGAGTTATCTCCATTCCTAATTTTTAAGTGACCATATAATGTGCATTTAATGCAAAGCGATCGTCTTAAGTACAATTAAAACAATCATGTAAAATTTCAACCTGATACATGCAGAAGTTCTTGTGTATTTGTTATTTATATTATAATATTTTAATTGGAGTAATTCGCCGGCGGAGTCTGAGGGGACAGTCCATTTTCGTCTCTTCAACCATCTGCTTTAACTATAAACTTTCATAATCAACATTTTTCTCAATATACAATAAATTTAATGTAAGACACTCGTTTCAAAGATGATAAAAAGTTTTTCTTTTAATTTTGCCTTAACTCCGCTAGTACAAACAGTTAGTTACTTTCTACTTTCTACTTTCTGTTTACTTTTCTGTTTACTTTCTAACTCCACCAGTAGTAGTAGTAAGGGCGGGGAGGCCTAGCCAGGCAAACAGACCATCTTTGGGTCCTTTTTGCCAACCCCAGACGAACCCACACCCCTCAAACCACCTCCACCTCATCCTCAAACCTTTTAGTTTGGATCATAAAGGAGAGGATATCTTGCCACTTAAGAGTTTTAAGTTCCTCCTCCCTAATTCCTCCGTTCCCTAAGATATGAAAGCGTAATCTCCCATATCCTTCACACACTCCCAGAAAATGGTAAGCTGTTTCCTCCTCCTCCTCGCCACACACTGGACATGTGGGGTCCTCTTCTACTTTTAGTAGTGCCAGATGTCTTCGGAGCCTACAGTGTCCAGTTAGCACTCCAACCAGATTTCTCAGGTTGGTCCTGCTCAGTCCTAGCAGCCATCTGGTTTTCCTTTTATTTATCCTTGGCAGTAACATTTTGGACTGCCTGCATCCCTCTGTGCTCAACCATTCCTTATCTGCTTCCTCCCATACCCACCTCTTAATGGCTGCTTTGACTTGACCTTTCGACCAGTCAACCGCGGGTTCCGGTCCACAGAAAGGAATGGAGGCTCCTATTTTTGCCACCTCATCTGCTTTCTCATTCCCTGGGATCCCTTGGTGTCCCGGGACCCAGAGCAGTGTTACCTCTTTACTCTCTGCCAGCAGCTCTAGTGTCTCCCGACACTCCCTCACCAGTGCAGAGGTTGCACTAGGGGCATCGAGAGCATGTAGTGCCGCTTGGCTATCCGAGCATATAGCTATAGATTTAGCTGTTGCCTCCACCACCTCAGGCTGTCTTGCCACCTCTAGGATAGCGTAGATCTCCGCCTGAAAAACGGTGGTGAGTGTGCCTAACGGGAAACTCTCTTTGGTGCCGGACTTTTCCAAGAACAGTCCCGCACCCGACATTCCGGCTTCATTCTTCGAGCCATCCGTGTATGCCACCAGAGTCTCCTTATCGAATATTATCTCTCCCCTTGTTCCCATCTGGCTCTTGATGGTATTTCTACCTTATATTTCCTCTTAAGTTTTAACTGATGATCCCTCCCTGACACTCTGATCGCGGTAAAAGGAATCTTTGACTCAGCCGCTCTTTCGATTTCCAAGTGTCCGGTTAGGATTCCTTTCCCTAGCCATTGCCCGTTGTCTCTGAGCCTGACAAGTGATGCAATGGCCACTCCTTCAATCCATATCTTTAGTGGAGGGATACCTACTAGAGCCTCTAAGGCGGCTGTAGGTGTCGTCCTCATCACACCTGTTATGCCTCTACAAGCTAACCTCTGGACTTTGTCAAGCCTCTTAGCCGAGCTGGCTGCCCTTATCCTCGGCCACCAGACCAGAGCCCCATATTGGATCCTCGGTCTGATAACCTCTGTATACAGCCATTTGAGGATTTTGGGGGATAATCCCCATCTATTCCCCACTGCTCGCCTCAGTTGCCAGAACATCATTGTAGCCTTACTTATTACCTTCTCTATATGTGTCCTCCAACTTTTCTGTTTACTTTCTAACTCCACCAAGTATATGTAGATAGTATCGTATACTTAGCAGTGTGATTTTATAATTTATATTTAATGAAAAGCGTAAGGAACTTCGTTCCTACCAGGTGTCCCGCGACACCACACGTATTTTTTTCTTAAATTTTTGGTTTCTGTGCGCATCTACCATTGGGATCACAAGTCCTTTTAAGTGGATGCATCCTACTTGGCAGATGCAAATCCAGGTGCTGGGAAAATAAATAAATTAAGAATAAAAAAAAAAAATCTAGATTTCTAATATTCTCATAAAGAAAAACGTAAAATTAAAACAACAACTTTAAATTAAAAGGGAAATGATTAATAACAGGATTTTGTTGTAATGACCTCGCCGGTCATTTTCAAGCTTAAAATACAATATTCTTTATTTTTATATATTACGTTACATACACTGCGTCCAGTTCTTATGGATCACATAATCATATTATATACATTTTCTAAAAAAACACCTTGCCATAAATAATTAAAAATCAAAATCGATTTCCAAATTGCGGTAGATATTGAGATAAAATATGGAGGACTTGTTTATCTTATAAAAAGGTATCATTGGTGCGAATATCAGGTCAATCGACAAAATAGTTCAGAAATTATTTTGCGTTAAAGTTTCAGAGTTCAAATGTATTTTTTTTTTCAAAATGTAGGCGCAGATATCAAAATGAAATTATGTGGAAATGTTTGTCTTACAAAGAGGTATAATTAGTGCAAATTTCAGCGCAATCGGAAATCTTTTCGATTTTTGCTTACTCAGCAACCTGGGTTAATATGACGTCATGTAAGGACTGATTTTTTTCAAGTTTCAACTCCCTAGCTTGAAAACTGTGGAAGTTATGCATGACACGGATAAAAATCCAGCTAAAAACCTCTTAATGGTCTTACAAACATCCAAAACAGATAACTCCGTTGAAATCTCGGGTTCGAAGTTTTTCGATGAAAACAATACTTTCTTCTTCAAGGTAAGGAAAAGTAAAAATTCAATTTTCTCTTTGATACACTATCTTCGGATACACTGTATACTTATCCCTTATCCTAGCTAGGATCCCTATGCTTCAATACGGAATGAATTATGCTTAATGATTAAACTGCTGCTAAAAAGAGATTGTGGAGCTTTTATTTGGTGAATCAAAAAGAAAAACAAAATTTCATGGTCAAGGTCTTGGATCAGTCAGTTGTAATATATATATATATATATATATATATATATATATATATATATATATATATATATATATATATATATATATATATATATGTGTGTGTGTGTAAATATAAGTTAAATAGAACATAAAATATAATTAAATACATAGTTTATATATTTTTTAATCTCTTAAAAACTATAAGGGAAAAACTAATATCCTTTGTAGAATTTAGGTCTCGGACAAGTTATCGTAATAAGCAGAAGTAAGATTCAAGCGTAAAAATTCCTTAAGATTAGTTTTATTCCATGGGTAAAAAAAACTTTTTAAATCTGCGAGGTTTTCAATAATTTCTGATAAAAAGAGTAGCAAAAAGAAGTTATAGCGAGTAAGTTTTTTTCTAACCGATTATACCCAATGTTATTATCGGAGAGTTAAAAAAAGTTTTATTCCTTATCTAGGGGTTTCCTCGCTTTTCGAACCGGTCCGTTTATTTATTCAATTTTAATTATTATTCTAGGAAAAAAATGAAACTTCAGTGGGTTTTTAAACTCCTGACTTTTTTTGCAAAACAGAAAATATCCTCCATCTCACCAAGTCGAGGCAAGAATTAACTTACAAATTAATACCACTCTTCTCTTTTTTCCTCTCTTCTCCGCAAATCTCTTTTACACTCCTTGTTCCAAGTAATTAAAGAACAATCGTAAATAAAAGACTCCACTCCTCTCTCACTTTCTCGGTAAAAAGTGGACAAAAGCCGATTAAGAAGGAAGCAATAAAAGAAACATTTGAAGGAAAATGCTTAAAAGGTAGAAAAAAGGTATATAAAGAAGCAAGGAGTGTTGAATTTATAATTAGTTTTAAAAGAGAAGAGCAAAGTATAAATTAATGAATAGGTTATACTTTTGAAGTTGTTTTTAACATAAAAATAAAATAAAAAATAAGTTGGGTTTTTTACAACTTGACAAACTAAATTAATTTCTTATTGCTTACAAATTGAACAGCGAGACAAATTTGTTCTAAATAAATTAGATCTATTTAAAATATAACATTTGAACTTAAGGAGTTTATTCCGTTTGACAGCTCAAAGGAGATTAGACAGTATTGGATACTTGTATTAATTTAGAGCCAATTTCACAAAGAGAAGCGTACTAAATTAATGATCCTTGGGAGCGCACTTAACCATCTTGCACTTGGTTCAAGACCAATATATGGAATTGCCCTTGAACAATTGTGAGATACTTCAAAGACGTCCATACTGTTGGCTTTATGAGATTCAAGTCTGGTTGGTTGTGCTAGCAAGGTAAATTATTGACCCAACGAAGCGAGGTCTCAATTTCAACTCGACAATCGACCGTTGTCAGTCAGATGTGTCAGTAAATTTGTTTACGCAGACCCGATCAAACGCGTCGTTCAATTTTCTTTAAATCTGGCATGGATTTTCCTTATAATTCTTTAAAATCATGTATATGCATATTTTATCTATATACACATCACAAGCCTTTGCGGTAATGCGGACCTCCTCATTACAAATCTACAAGAAAGAGAGTTCCCCTTTATATAGGTAAGTACACAGTAACTTAATCTTAAGTTTAAAGGGACAAGGCGATATTAGTAGTTGTTCTCAGAAACCTATGTTGCAAATCATCTATAACATTTTTAAAAAGGAAGAGTATTTCTGAAAGGGTATAAATAGAGAGATAGAATCCTCGGTATGTGATATAAAACGTACCGCAGCGAAGCAAGGGGATATGTTATATGGCTAGTTTTTTTTATTTTTATTTTTAATATCTTATTTCTAAAATCTCTCTCTCTCTCTCTCTCTCTCTCTCTCTCACACACACTCTTTATATATACAGGGTGATCCAAAAGTTCGGAAACGGCTAAATATTTCCGATTATAATTGAGATATTAAGTTCCGGTTTACGGGCGACTTTAACATTTATGAAAAACTACTTTCTTCGTGGGTAATCATTGTTTCCCCCCTATTGGTTGCCGCCATAATGGATTCAACTTTGAAATTTTAAATTGGAACACCCATAATGTGATACATTTTTGGAAAGGTCTTAAAAAAAAAAAACATTTGCCGTTAACCCGAGCTTTCTATCTACTCCAGTTCCAAAATGGAGGACACTCAAAGTTTAAAAATCTACTCTTTTTTTCTTATTTTCAATAGTTTAGTTAGATATAAAAAATCAGTCCGAGAAAACCCAGACTACCTTTCTCATAATATAATCTCGGTCCCAGATCCTGGAGAACATAGTTAGTTATCATGTCATAGTTTCCAAGATATTGATGAAAATAAATCTGAATTTGTTGAAAATCGAAAAAAAAGTAATCAACCACCTGTTGAACACATTTTAAATACTATTAATTAACTAAGCACCACGTAGGTTTATCATGAAGCGAGCTTAATGCAATAAATATTTAATATTATATTCATGTTTCCTGGGATCTGGGACCGAGATTATATGGGAAAGTTAGACTGAGTTGTCTCGGACCGATTTTTTATATCTAACTAAACTGTTGAAAATAAGAAATAAATCACAGGGAACTACTTGCGTCCAAGTACTTTTTAGGGTTTTGTAAGGTGATTAAGCATACCCGTTATGTAATAATGACTTTTTTCCTTCAATCTCAAGGGTCATGGGTTCGATCACCCGGGGGGTCACAATGTTTTTTATCGGTAATAACGACAAGATAAATTACATTTTTTAGGAGATTTTTATCGCCCCACCATAAGGAATAACCATGAATTATTTCGAAATTTTAGGACCAGTCATTATATATAGTCATCATATATTTTTATTGTGGGTCGTTGAAGGGTAAGGATTAATTCAGACGCAGAGCATCATGCTTCAGAAATATGGCTATATTTATACTGTTATATATAGTGATTGGGGGGGGAGGGGATTTTTTTTATTATTTATTTAACCAATAAGGAATGCACAATTTAAAAAAGCATATATATATTGGTGACCTAACAATTCAGCAGGTTTTATTTGATACTTACTCGAAAATTAAAAAAAAATATAACTTTTTGAGTTTATTACATTTTTGCGAATTGCGCATGAGCTTATTTAATTTGTAACTTCTGTATATTGTTTCCGTGGTTGGGTCAGAAGTTGGACCAGTGATTCAAATTTCAACACTTTAGCTTAAACGGTTCGGGCCCTATGAACCAAAGCGCGACGGATAGACGGACACATAACCCTCGGCATAAGGGTTTTGAGAAGTATCTACAAAACCCTAAAAAGATTAAATTTTTAAACTTTAAGTGTCCGCCATTTTGGATCGGGAAAAGGAAGAATGCTCGGTTATCTCAATTATAACCGGAGATATTAAGCCGTTTCCGAACTGTCGAATCACCATGTATACAGGGTGTATCAATTTCAGATGGACATAGAAAAAGGGGTGTATCTACAGGTCATTTGGAGCAAAAAAGAGCATATAAGCTATAGTCCAATTCTTTACGGTGTAGGAGCTATAAGCGAAAATTGGCTGTGTTAAAAACAATCGACCTTTACCTTAAAAAACTGAAATAACTCAAAAAATATTAATCTTGGAACAATGAATGAACAATCGTTGGAAAGAGCAGGAAATCTATATATATAAAATTAAAGTTTTTTCTGTACATTGGTCAGAATTGAAAATGTTTAGGATACTTGACCGAAGACCGAATCCGGCCTTAACTTTTTTAGTGTATGTGTGTCGGTCGCCCCAATCAAACGTTATAGGCGCAAAACTGGCTTAGCGAAATCGATTAATTTTTTTCAGAGGTGAGCGCAAACATGTTGCGAAATTTGTAGGCTTGGTTTCATCGAAAAATATTGAGTAGAACCTAAGTAATTAACAATTTTATAACAAAAAATGTATAAAAATAATAACAAAAACTTAGGTTGACAGGGAAAGAGATTATGATTTACCGTTTCCGTTGACCCACCATAACCAAACCCGACAGACTCACTAATCAAAATGTTTGGGTACTTCTAGACTAGACCACCTAGAGACACGCGGTTTTTTGGCCCAACCCCTCTAAAAAAATCCGAAAAGCGCCAGCGGTAACTGATCTTAAAAGATCTAAAACTTTGGTCCTATGACTTTTTGTCGTACCTCCATCGGTTCTGCCATAAATTGAGCTATTTTTTTTTTTTTTTTTACGTGTGACAGGGAGTTAAGAAAGTACATGAGGTTGCCATCAACTCTCAGCCCTCTCGGCCAACTTAGTATGAAGGCATAATAACAATTCGTAGAAGGCGGGCCGGCGCCTTTGAATTTTTTTAAAGAAATTGGACTTGTGCTTATGGCGTCCGCAATTGTCGACCAATTTAATTTCTAATTGGGGGTTAAACCTCACACTAATGCTCTTTAAATCGAGTATTTATTATTTTATTAATTTGTGCTAGAACCAGAGTTATTAATTATTTACTATTGTTTTATTATTCGTATTGAGAGAAAGGCTGGTAATTAAATAAGTGCACAATCATGGTTGATCAATCACTTCCCAGTCTAATTTGTTTTGTCTACGTTCTTATTTATTATACCTTTTTTTAGCATTGTTAGTTATTACTATATTACTTAATTTCTATTGGCTATTTTTTAAGTAATAGATAGACTCCAAACTAAGATTTGGAGAATTTTATATTCTTAGTAATGGAATTAATGATGTAAAATATAGTCCTCATTTTATTCCTAGAAGACTTGGGAAACAAAAATATTTAGGAATTTAATTTAATTGCTAGGCCTACACGATTATAGGAAACATAGCCACAAACACCTAGCACAAGCCCCGCGCGGAGCGCGGCGTGAAAGCTAGTATATATATATGTACAGTACACATAAAACATCGATCAGGTAAGCGTAAGCAAACTAATTTTGTTTAATGTTAAATATTAATTCTTAATAGATTATAATTACCAATGCTACCCCTAGCTAAACACTCCTTAGAAATGATAATACTTAAATTATATTTTAGAACTAAAGATTTTTTTTTCTGGCTTGGCAACTCGAATAACTTTTTAAAAATCTTCTTATACAATTTTATAATATCAACGAAAAAAATGTATGCATATAAGGTATCACGGAAAAAGAAAGCTACGGACAAAAGAATTTAAAATATTAAAAAAAAAATAGACCGTTCTTCTTTTGACCCTTTTGCTCTTTGTAATGCTATTACGAAACAAGGCCACTCTCCAATCCAGATAACATATACGGCAGCATTTATTACAATACGTCCTAACAAAAGGGATTTAAACGAACTCAATCGGTTATATATCGACGATTCTGGAATTCGATCTCATTTCTAGGGGATTGATGACTCACGTCAGAGAGATTGAACTTACAAATCTATCTTTGTTTATTATATCACATAACCGGGACAGTCTCAGGTCACAGCTGAGTCTGATTGCTTATCACACACACACACATATATATATATATATATATATATATATATATATATATATATATATATATATATATATATATATATATACAATTTGTGTTATTTGTGCCACGCAAGCGTGACACAGGAACTGTTCCAACATTAGACTATATGTCACAAAGCTGTTGGCTCGGCATTACGCCATGTCCTGCCTCGTTTCGTCGCGTCCGACTCATCAGGGGCCCGACGATGCCCGCGCCCAACCCTTGCGTGGCACATCCCTTGGTGTCTCTCACTAACACAAATTGTGTACCTTATTGCAGTGTGCAAAAACACGGTATTACATTGCTGATTTGTTTTGCCAGACAAGCAAGAATGGCGGTGTGAGAGCACGCTCGTCTCTGGTAAAGCCCTATATCTGATCTTCTTGATTTGGTATAGGTCCAGAGTTGGGTGGGCATCGTCGGGCCCCTGATGAGTCGGACGCGACGAAACGATGCAGGACATGGCGTAATGACGAGCCAACAGCTTTGTGACATATAGTCTAATGTTGGAACAGTTCCTATGTGTCACGCTTGCGTGGCACATCCCTTGGTGTCTCTCCCAAATTGTGTAGCCTATTGCAGTGTGCAAAAACACGATATTACATTGCTGATATATATCTATTTATCTATATATATAAAAGTCAACGTATGTGTGTGTTTGTTCTTTATACAAATCTACAGTTTTAGCCCGATTTTGATGAAAATTTGCACACTTGACCTTCAAAGCAAGGAAAAAATCAAGGACTACATGAATTTTCGAAATTTAAATTATGGTACACAGGGGTACGGGGTACAAGTAATGAATACGGGGTCAAAGTAATGAATACCCTTCGTGATGCATATCGTTGAAAAGCTCTTTAAGAGTACAGTAATTGTTGTTATGTGTAGTTTTGTCATATTTTCATTTAGGAGGGGGGTAAAATGGAAAATATAACTATATCTATGTATAAAAAGAAGAGTATCTATATGAGAGAATGTCTTTTATACAAATCTACAGTTTTATCCCAATTTGATGCATTTTTACATTCCCAACAAGGTGAAGGTCACTGCCTACATGATTTTCCGAAATTAAAATTTTGGTACACAGAGGTACGGGGTACAAATGTCAAATTAATGGATACCCTTCATGATGCATATCGTTGGAAAGCTCTTTAAGAGTACATTAATTGTTGATAAGTACGTTTTTGTCATATTTTTATTTAGGAGGGGGGTAAAATGGAAATGTACATCTATATCTATAAAAGTCAACGTATGTGTGAATGTGTTTATGTTCTTTATACAAATCAACAGTTTTAATTCGATCTCGATGAAAATTTGCTCATTTGACCTTCAAAGCAAGGGGAAGATCTCTGTCTACATGAATGTTCGAAATTAAATTTTTGGTACACAGGGGTACGGGGTACAAATGTCAAAGTTGAAAACCCTTCATGATGCATACTGTTGAAAAGGTCTTTAAGAGTACAGTAATTGTTTTTACGTGCATTTAGGGGGGTAAATGGAAAAATATATATAAAAGTCAACGTATGGTATGTTCTTTATACAAATCCATAGTTGTAGTCCGATCTCGATCAAAAAATGTATACTTGACCTTCAAAGGAAGAAAAAATCAGTGTCTACATGAATTTTCGAAATTTAAATTTTGGTACACAAGGAACAGGGTACAATAATGAATACGGGGTCAAAGGACTGGATACCCAGTATGATGGATATCGTTAAAAAGCTCTTTAAGATTACATTAATTGTTGTTATGTACAGTTTTGTCATATGTATTTTCATTTAGGTGGGGGTAAAATGGAGAAATATAGCTATATCTTATAAAAAAAGAAGAATCTGTATGAGGGTATGTATTTTATACAAATCTACAGTTTTATCCCAATTTGATGATTATTTACTCACTTTCCCTTCAAAGCAAGGGGGAGGTCACTGTCTACATGAATTTTCGAAATTTAAATTTTGGTACAAAGGGGTACGGTGTAAAAATGTCAAAGTAATGGATTCCCTTCATAATGCATCAAGAAGGCACTTTAAGAGAAAAGTAATTGTTGTTATGTACAATTTTATTTAGGAGGGGTTAAAATTGAAATTTATAGCTATATATATAAAAATCAACGTATGTGGGTGTATGTTCTTTATACAAATCTACAGTTTTAGTTCGATGTCGATAAAAATTGCCCATTTGAACTTCAAAGCAAGGGGAAAATGACAGCCTACATGAATTTTGGAAATTTAAATTTGGTACACAGGGGTATGGTACAAGTAATGAGTACGGGGTCAATGTAATGAATACCATTGATGATGCAAAAGCTCTTAAAAGAGTAGAGTAATAGTTTTTATCTATTGTTTTGTCATATTTTAAAAATTTTGCTTATCAAAGAGGAGGGGGTATAGAAATAGGTGGGAGAGATAGAATCTAGATATACTTGCATAGTAAAATAATTTATATGTTTCATTATGGTTGTTTATAAACTTATCTAATTATAATAACACTCCGTAGCGAAGCACGGGTACTCAGCTAGTTTATATATATAATTAAGGTCAAATTAATCTATTGTTTATATAGAATCGGATTTCAATTGATTTCGACATTCGTTTTTCCAAAAAAAACAATGTTAGATCGATAGTGTGACACTTTGTAACTTTCAAATAAATTTTATGAAACAATTTTTAACTTCTACCATACAATGCTGAAATTATGATAAAATACTTGTACATATAGTAAAAGTAAAATAACAGTAGATTTCATGACAGTTTATATCAGATCTAAAGAGCCTCTGCAGTATTTATCAATAGTTTTATTTACATGGATAACTAATAAAAAAGAGGCTTGGCAGTTAACATCAAAAAGTGAATAAAAAAGTTGACACTAAAATGTACTGCAGTAAAGAAAATCAGAAAAAAATCTCTTAACAAGAATAATATAAATGCCATCAAAATTATTAATTCCTTGATATGCGGTTATTATAAATTGGGAAAGTAAGTGGCAATAAAAATTGGCACATTATGGGGACATTAAAAGGTCAAATTAAGTTATGCACTATTAAATTTTGTATTAAGTATTAAATATAGGGGTTAATCTTAATATATGTATCAGATGTCAATACTTTAGGTTATACTAGGCGTAGTGTCATCTCCTAAATTATTGGCATCTGGGTGTAGAACAAACTATATGTATACATATTGTCTCTCCCTCTCTCTCTCTCTCTCTCTCTCTCTCTCTCTCTCTCTGTATATTTATAGAGAGAGAGAACGGAAGAGAAAGTTTTAATTTATTAAATATTATTAAATATGTATTATATTTATTAAAATAACAATAAAACTTCATTAGGCAAAGGTTTGAGCAAAAAAGGGACACATAAGGTTTTATCAATGCGCATATTCTAAATGCTTCAAGGGTTCATTTAAACTAAATTCCTAACTTTTTTGTTCCTTCATCACCAAAAGACACAAAGGGACAAAAAAAAGTTTTAAGTAGAGATGTTATTAAAATGAATAGAAGGGGTCATGTTGAGGGAGAAAAAATTGGAATACAAAAAAAAACAAAAGGTTTTTTTATGTCAAGAAAGTTTTTTACTCTAATGAGAAAAATGTTAGCTTTCTATTAACTCCTTTCTCGTATTTCCATTACGTTTTTAATTTAAAAAGATGAAAAAAGGAGAAAAAATCCCTATCTTCAATTATATATAATCAAAATTGGAAGAAAACTGCGTTTCCACTACTTTATACCTAAATTAAATAAAATGGCTTCATTGGTTTTCTGTCGATAGCAAACTACTGCATTCTAGTCATTTATATGATAAATTTAATAAATTTATAATTTAAAAAAACATAGTATTAATATATATATATATAATTATTTATATTAATTTTTCATACTTTAATTTCTTTGCAAAAGGTTTAATTAATAAAAAAGAGAGATTTTGGAAAATGAATTACCTACCAATTACATAGTATGAGTATGATGAACATAAAAATGGAACTTTTTACATGAGGGTTAAGTGGATATCACACTTAAGCGAAAAAAACATGACCCAAATATAAAGATAGTCCATATGAACACCAATATAGACATTTTTAAATAAAGATATATTCAATCTTCTTGTATTTTTTGAACCCTTTTTTTTCCAAATTTGATGTGTGAATAAAAAACACTAAAGTAATAATATGTTTTTTGGGTCTGCAGGGTTTTTTTAGGTTTTAAAAAATTAACACCTTTTAACTTTTTTCTCCTCCAGCGCTATTTTTCGCCCTCACCTTGGGCTTCTTCAAGCTTATTTTTAATTTCTCAATCTATCTATATGAGTCAATCTATAAAAAGTTTTAAGCGCGTAACAAACATTTTCAAACGAAATGCAAATCGGTCCAGTACCTGGGCAAGACCGGGGAAGAAGAAGTTAAAACATAGACCTCGCTTCGCTCGGTCAATTAAAATAATTATTTTAAGCAATATAAATACTGCATAATTATGCAGAATTTTTGAATTTCAAGATCGGGAAAGAAAAAGTTAAAACATAGACCTCGCTTCGCTCGGTCAATTAAAATAATTATTTTAAGCAATATAATACTGCAGAATTTTTGAATTTCAAGTTAATTTGATTTAAGAGGAGATAACACACTCACAAAAAAATTGACTAGTTTTACAGAGGCAGAATTATGTTGGTTGGAATGAATTTCTAAAAAGGCGTTTATAGGGAGGTGTAGTTTGAGCCCGGAAACATTGGTACTCTGCCCTCAACAGGACTGTATGGACCATGGGTAGTAATGGATTATTTTTGCAACAAAATGTTTGCTAGAAAGTTTTAGACCTTTTAACTGTATTAACCAGGGAATGTGTTTCAGGCTACAAGGAAAATATTCCGTTTACGAGCATGGTAAAATAAAGCCCGTTTCAAGCATACCTTGCTGTTAAGTTTATATTTTCTTTTAACTCGACAAGATACTTTTATAAAATTTTAAGATTGCTCTCGTGGTTTTCTATATGAAAACAGCAAAACTTTCCCTAAACATACGTACTCTACTCAGGTTAAACTTATAGAGACATAATGTTCTTCATTAGCAATATTTCCAAACGTATTAAGTATAATAATACATTGCAATTGTAAGGATTAGAAAGCGTCGAAACTAAACTAAACTTAATAGATTAACTAAGTAAATAATTGATATGTATTACCTAAGGATAGGAGGAGACTCTCACCACAGCACAGGGCTTACCCCTCTAGTGCTGGGATGCATTTACAAAATGATGTATAATATTTGTATTACCATAGAATAAAATATCTTAAAAAAAAAAAAAAAAAAAATCACAGGGAAGTACTTGCATCCTATTTAGGGTGTCGTAGATTGTTAGGCATATACGCTATTATATATGCAGAAATAACATTTTAGTATTTCCCTATCCCACCCGATTTAAAAGTAAAAAATCAGTCCGAGACAACTCAGACAAACTTTCTCATATACGAGATCATATTTACTTAGCCCAGTGTTTTCCAATTATTAGTTTTGCTATGTTCATTTAATTATTATTCAACATTTTAACAAAATGTATCATAAAAATAACTTCTCCTGTTTTCTCAGGAACTAGATTTTCCCGGGAAAACGGCTTATATCGTTAGATTCGTATTTAAATGGACTACATTTAAGAATTTTATAATCAAAATGCGCGAAACCGTTTTCGAAAAATAATTTTTTTTTTCACGTTTTTTCAGTTTTTAGGGGTATCGCCCCCAAATTTGGAGCTAAAATTCATTTCTCGATTTCGCCTCGGGGTATGATTTTTCTGGACATTTATGCCAAATTTACAAATAACATAGGTACAAGCCAAAGGGTACAAGAAACATTGGGGGGGAGGGAGGATAATAAAAAAATTGGGCAAAACCACAACTTATATTTACTGTTTTCAATCTAAAAAGTCACAAAACATTTCTTATATAGCTGAAAAAGCAATAGAAATACGAAGACTCAATTTTTTTATTTTTAAATTTTCTTTAAAAAAGTAAGGTCAGCAAATATCTTTGACTTTAGATTCGGGTTCTTCATGGTTTGAAGACATTAAAACGCCCAATAATTTTTTTAAGGCGAAAAATTGGGTCGAAACCCCCAATAACACAATTTTTCCGAACTTTTGGCGCATTTTCCGGGAAAACTGTATATATAGGAGAAATTTTAAATTCGGATTCAGCAACCTCGAAAACATGAACTTCAGATAAAATTTTCTTGGGGCCCGAAAGTTCGTTAAATTTTGCAGAACAGTGTAATCAAATATAAAACTTTATAGGGTGACATTTTGGGGCTAAAAACGCAACATTTGCGGTAAAAAGCACAATAGTCATAAAAAGTCATGTATATTTGTAATCTACTCTTCAGTAGCTTTGATTTTTTGATAACCATCTCGAAAATAAAAACAAGTTTTGAGGTCCCCTGAATCCAAAAAAGTGGAACTACTGGGCTGATTTTGACGAATATTGGCATGCATGTTCAGAAAAATCATACTCCGAGGCAAAATCGAGAAATGAGATTTAGCTCCAAATTTGGGGTCGCAACCCCTAAAAACTCTGAAAAAAACGTGAAAAAAATTTCTCGTAAACGGTTCCGACGATTTTTATTAAACATTTTTAAAATGTAGTCAATTTAAATACGATTCAAACAATATAAGCCGTTCTCCAGGGAAAAATCTAGTTCCTGAGAAAATAGCATAAAACACGGACGGAGAGAGCCCTGGTTCGATTCCCCGCCCAGGAGAAGTTATTTTTATGATAAATTTTAATGAAATGTTCAATAATAATTAAATATACATACGAAAACTAATAAATGGAAAACACTGGGCTACGTAATTATGAACTCGTATATGAGAAAGTTTGTCTGAGTTGTCTCGGACCGATTTTTTCCATTACGCATAAGCATATTAAATGTATAACATCTCGGTCAAAATGTTACGTCAGTATTTTAAATTTCACATTTCCAGCGTGAACGATTTGGGGATATGAACCTAAGTACGATGGACAGACTGACACGTCACCCTCGACACATAAGGGTTTCGAGTATGATTTACAAAACCCTAATAAATAACCGTCATCCTAATAATAGATTATAGCCGCAACGTGCATTTAAGGTATTAATAGGTCATCATAAAGCGGTAGTTGCTTGTAGTATCAAAGTATGAAGATCCAGCTACGAAGATTATGGGGTAATAATCTTCACTGCACAAATAATTCACTCATCAACAAAATTAACGTATACCCTTTTCAAGTTATTTAATATGTTTGCTTTCTTAAAGCTATTACTTGATATTTTAAACGAAGTTTGTTGTAAGGTTCAAAGCACATATTATACTCAAACTATACGATGTAAATATTGACATCAATGAGTTTTTAAACATTCCTAATGCGGTTAAATCAAACCCTCCACCATAATATACCTTTTTACTTTCTAATATATTATATTATATGGATATATAGGTTTTTAGGTCCCTGAATCCAAAAAAGTGTTTTTTAAAAAATCTTTGTCTGTCATTTTTAGTCCGTTGTCTGTAAATTGTGTATACGCACCGAGCCTAAACTATTATTTAAGTTGGTGTTTCTATGACATGATTGCTATGCTGTGAATTATTTATAAACAATTAAATTTCAGCAGCCCTTAATGCCGAACCCACCCACGTATACCGTTGCTTTAATAGTTAATTAAGACTAATAGTCCAGGAGATAGCTTGCAAAAAAGTGTCTGACTAACATCAAGTTAGAATTTTGTGTACATGTCAATATTTTATCGCCTTTTAAGAATATTTGGTCGGCTAAATTCGTCTGCGGGACATAGCTTGGCAATAGGCGTTTAAAAAAAAACCGGTGGAGAGCAGTCATGTCTCACCAATTATGGTGGACAATGTGATTTTCATGATCCTGAGTACAGAATTAGTTAGTACACCGAAAATCAAGTCGACGATAGTTTGTCCCTTGACAGGTGACCACGTTGATTTTTAGTAATATTTTAATAACCAGTGGCGGATCTAGATCTTGCGGGGCCCTGGGCGAGACAAAATGGCGGGTCCCCCTAGGATAGAGCTTGCTGATTGAAATTGCTGATAAAAAAACAATTAAGTAACTTAATAATAAACCACTTATAACTTGATCCTATTTTACTGCTAATTCCCTTCACTTAGGGCCGGGCAGTCAAACATTTTTGCTCTCAAAATAATTCAAAACTTTTAAAATAATTACAATTCTGCTCATGATTTTAATCAAACATATTATTTGAACATAAACCCCTCAAATTATATAGTTTTCAACTAATCATCATTTCCATTGCAAATGTAACCGAAAAGAAACATTTTTACTGTAATAATTAAGCTCTGTTACATCTTCATAATATTTTGGGTTTTATGGTTAAATTATTATTGTAAATAAAAAGTTAAGCTGCTGTTGTTTGTGATCAGTCCTGTAATTTGAAATCTACACTCGAGCACTTTAAATTTAATCCCAGAATTTATATGCTCAGCTTATAACTTTCCATTTTAGTGCCGAGTTTTTAGTTTAATTTTCAAAGAAACATTTTAAGGGGGGTTCGGGTGTCCTCCCCCGGAGAATTTTGTAAATATGACCTCTCAAAACAGCGTTTTTATGCATCTCTGAGGTGAAGTTTCTCTTTGACATCAATTGGTAAAACTGTGATAGATATTTTACTGAACTATGAATCAATCAATATGTTAACAAGGATTATTAGATGCTTTTAATCACACAAGAACAAATTATTAATGTATTAAATATTATAAATATAAACTTGTCATCTGTGTTGTCACGTGTCAGTTCCAACAAACTGCACTAATTGGCCCAATTATTTCGTACTGTCCGATATACTTAGTTTCTTTTACTATTCCTTTTTACAGGATTTGTCTTTTTTACATATCTCTGTACATTGTCAAACGATTAAGGTTATGTATTATCTCGATAAATTCAGTGTTATATTTATTTATTTTAAAAAAATACACGAAATGTCACGTTTTATAGGGTAATGATAGAAGGTTATTGTTATGTCAGGTCAAAAAGTACTAACCTCAACCTAAACTTACCATAACCTTCCATACTTTTCACTAAAATTAAAAAAAACTACTATATCGAGATGCTACAACCGAAATCGTTTTTGTAATGTAAAAAGGAACAGTTTGAAAAAAACCGAATTAAATTGGACGTTAGATATAGGTGGGGCACATAATAAAGATTTATCCCACAGAATAAATAACAAAATCGTCATCATTTTGAAAAGGGGAAGGGTGAGAAAACACTAGGACGTTAACTCACTTAATTTTATATGGAGCGGGGCCCCGCGGGCTATCTTAAACATAAAAAAAAAAAATCTATATTTTATAACTTATTTATTTGACTTTTTTATACTACTTATTTGACTATTTTAGTGAGGGGCCCCGCGAAAAGGTAGTTAGGTATTAGGCTCTACCATGTAAACTAAATTCGACTGAATTTTATAATTCTAATATTTCATGTTTTGAACATGGCACGGGGCTCCGCCGACAATCTTCACTATGAACTATAAATTTGCCTGTAAAGTATAAGTATTTTATTTTAATTTTCTATGGCACGGGGCCCTCCAAGGCGCGGGGCCCTGGGCGGTCGCCCCCCCCCCCCCCCCTGGATCCGCCCCTGTTAATAACTAACCTATCAAGTGTGAATATAACATCGACTTGATTTTTGGTCTACTAACTAACTCTGTACTCAGGATTATGAAAATCACATTGTCCACCAAAATTGGTGAGGCATGGCCGCTCTCCACCGGTTTGTTTTTTTAAACGCCTATTGCCAAGCTATGTCCCGCAGACGAATTTAGCCGACTACATATTCTTAAAAGGCGATAACAATTTGACTTGTATACAAAATTCTAGCTTGATGTTAGTCAGACACTTTTTTGCAAGCTATCTCCTGGACTATAAGAGATATTTCCTCTTTTACGAACAGTAGTGAAATGTTCCTCGGTCCCAAAGTTCTTTGGACTTCATATATTAGTATAAATGGTAAACAAATAGGGTGGGTGGCCTAGTAATTGTTTGACACATGGCACCTAATGTACTTGGTTACCCACCCATGGGGAAACTAGACTGTAAGAGATATTAAGTATTGAGGATTTTTTTCAGTATCCGATTCTGATCCCTAAGTTAACATTAGCCACGCTAAGTTTTCACATGTCACTGGTTTGGTTAGGCATATTTTACCAAGAGAGTTAGAATGAAATAAGTACTGCTTAAAAAAAAGAAAAGGTTGACTAGAAGCCGAAAAACAGCCTGAAAAAAGTATAACAATATTTTTTATCTTGAATAAAAGATGTAAATAAAGATAAAAAAGGAACAATTTAGAGGAGGTAGTTTGTCCCAGGAGAGAAATATTTCTTGAATTTCTTATTAACTTGACTTTCTTTTAATTAAACCTCTTTACCTTGAGAAAATATGAATAAAACAATGAAAAGATGATTTTACAAGGACAAATTAGTCTATTAATTATTTACACTTCAAATAGAAGTTGTCTTAATTATCATTAAGCATGCAGTTTTCAATTAAGGGGAAAATGTCTAACGCGAAAAAGAACCCAGAATAACAAACGGGTGTTAAATAAATTAACATTGAAAATTATTTATTCATAAGCGCTGTAGACTACATTGTTTGTAATCGGACGTTGGCATTCGTCAAAATAGACAAAAGCGTTTTATGGATGAATAGTCGGTGACAATAATATAAAGAACTAGGTTAAGCGAAATTTCATGGTAACCATGATAAGATTAGCGAAAAAGCATTGTTGTGGACAGGGACAGGGTCGATAAAAGTTTAAGTCATAAGAATGATAAAAAATATAATGTTAAAAGCATGTAATTTTAATTTAAACGCAAATAAATTATATAGTTTAAACAAGAACAAAACCTTAACAAATTTTTACGTTCACTCAACTACTTCAAGTTTAGAACATATTCAGTGCTCATAAGGCTGTGATATTTAGTTGAATAGTCTTGGAATCCAACCTGGAACACAAGTTTGACTCATTCAAAGGATCTTGAAAAAAAATAACTTGTTCCAGACTACAATCTGTTGAATAGCTTCGGCATACATCAGTGTTTAGGTGTGTTAGAATTAATCTAAATTAAAATAAAGATAAAAATTAAGTCTGGCACATCGGACATCATAGGTTATAGACTATTTAATCGCATCGATAGATGTGTATAATTGGTAAAATGTGCGGCCTTTAAAACAATAATAATGACAACTTAAGGTAAAAAAATATTCTGTCGGAGGCAACTAACTATATTTTAGTCGAGTCTTGGATTATAGATTTGCAACTCTCGGAAACTAGATTTTTTCTGAGAAAGAGAATTTATAGATTCATATAAGTGCTCGAATTTACTAACTATACAGTAATAGAAATGCCAAGAGGAAACATTTTCTTACTTAATAAAAAAAAAAAAAAAAAAAAACTTAAACTTTTCCTTGTTCTTTATAATCCCAACACGCTATAACTGCGTTTGGTATAAACTTATTGTTATTAAATAAAATGCAAAGTGAACTATTTGTTGCTATTCACGTATTCTTTATTTTCAGAAAACAAACTAAAATTTGAAATTTTTATAAAATTAATTAAAATTTAACATTTACAATTTTTTTGCAATTACGCACCATTATTCTAAATAATATGTTTGTTCAACATAAAAAATACTCTGCTTATTAGTGTGGCACATAGCTCCCTCGCGTTCTATTTTGTATACTTTAATGATTTTATACTAGTAAAACCTATAATTGTCAAATTTATTTAATTTTCCCCCGTTATTTTAAAACAGTCAAAATTGTTTTGATTTTTTACATTTATTAAAATGTCAATTTAGCAAATTTTAAGGAGCGCAGATGGTTGAAATATCTGGGGCTATCTACAGTCTACAGGCTACGTTCGACAAACCGTCCAAATTTCATAAAAATCAGATAAGTGTTGTAAATAAATGTATGTTTGAGCGCATGTGGAAGAGGAACAAATAGACGCAGAAGGTCGAAACTTATATGGGACCAACCATGGGCTAGTTATGACCTACCACCCAAATATCAATAAAATCAGAAGATTAGTTTTTAAGATATGTTTGTTTGCCAAATTCGAACGACATACCGACAAGCCGTCAAACAGATACAGAACTAATAATGTTCCCTAGAGTCTAAAACGGATTTCTGTCTTAGACCGAAAAAATTTTTGTTCTTCGGAACGATCACATATCTTCCGTTACCTTCGGTAAGCTCGAAAGAAATAAGGGTAGTTAACTGATGGTATTTTTTTTTTTTTTTTAAAGTTTTCAAGAAACTAAACATCCTGTACAGTATACAACAAGTAAAATAATAATATTATTTTCAGAGGTTTAGGAACAAGCAAGAATTTTTACAAAGAATTACTTTTTTGAAATCCCTCCCAAAAAATAAATTGTTTCATCTTTGATACTCCATCTTAACACACTATAGAAACTAATAAATATACTATATAATTGAAAACTATATATAGTATATATTTTCTTAGGGTCTGGTTAGGGTTATAAATAAACTCCTCCTTTTCTTAAAAAACAGCTATATTTCGCCCAAACTAAGGGCTTTCTCAGGCTGGTAATATTTCTTAGGACATAATCTTAAGCAGTTTAAAAACTTTGTCATGAAAAAACAATTGTAAAAACATATGCTACTAAAATGAATCCTCCCATAGAGAGTCTCTCCCTGGGAGTTATACATCCCAGGGAGAGACTCTCAATCTTGGAACACACTATAGAAACTAATAAATATATTATATTCAATAAATTATATTGAATGTGTAATTTTTTTATTATTTTTGAAAAAATTAGTTTATTGAAACCCTAAAATTAAAGATATTTTTTTCTTATTAAGGTAAAGGTATGACCGAAATAAATAAATGAATACCAAACTTAATTGAAAACGGACCACAGTAGATTAAGCTCCACAAGATTTCAAATATACTATATTTTTATTAAAAAAATTGCTTGCATACGAGTCTGAAAGACAGTGAGACATTTTCATGTAACGCTTTTTGGTATCGTTTTTTGGTAACGCTTTTCAAGTTTATGTGCCTAAGTAAAAACATTAAAATGTCCAGTTTATTAGGAAGTTATATTTGAGCTTCTACACCCATATTTTTATAATAAATTATAAAAAAAAATTATAGTATAACAAAAAAAAAAAAAAAAAAAATGTATGAAAGTTTATTAGGAATAAAATTCTAAGGGTTATGGCGTTTTTCTGGGGCAAATCGGAGCAGTAGAACAGAAGATGTAGTTGAGGGGTGGGGGCAGGGGCGCCACTGGGAGGGAGAAGAAGTCGGGGCGTAGTTACCGCGCAAGGTGAAGATTTAGCCCCTAAGATGGCGAGCCCGCGGGGGGAAGGCTGAAGGCTTTTTACAAAATGAGAAATATAAACATTGCATAATTATTATTATGTATTATTATTATTAAAAATCCTTTTCTATTAATGGTCTTAATAATTATTATTATCATAACATGATCCACCGGTGGTCAAATTAACCATTTCTTATCAATTAATTTTAATTTAAAAAATTACTTCTTTTAACAAAATCTGATATTATGTATTTTATCGAATTTATTTTGGTTACCTACTTTTTTTTTTTTAATACAGATAGACTTATTATCAACAAAATTTATTATGTTATTATATTTCGGTAATTGATAAAAGTAGATGGAGGATAATTTTTACTCTTATCTCCACACCGGCACTGCCGCGGCTTGATTACAAACGAGTGAATTCAAAGGCTGCGGCCCACCTTCTACGAATTTTTAATATGCCTACATACTTTTTTTTCCTTTTATTGATAAAAATTCTGAAGAATACCTAATTGCACACGCACACCTCCTATATTTTCTCCCTATTACACGTATAAATATTTTCGACTTTCTTCGGCCTACGAAGCGCGGTAGAGGAAGGCCTTAGAGCTGGAGACAGACTGTGCACACCTCCTACATCCTTCTAACTCCTTGTTACACTGGGTAACGTTTTTGGCTTCGACTTTTAGTAACACTTTTCCAGTTATGTAGCGCAGCCAAGACATGAAAATGTCAAAAAGTTAATTTTCTCATAAGCGTATTGTATAATTAAGGAAAGTTTTGAGAGACAGTGAACATTAGATTTTGATGGATTTACACGTTACTAATAACACTAATACTAATTTAACCATTTCCCGGGGAAAAAAATAGTTTAAAGAAAATAATGAAAATAATTAAAACGTAGAAGATTTTTACAAGAAAATGAATAAAATCGTCACTCATAATAGATTTCTTTTACAGGAATTCATTTGGATCTATTAGCATTTAAACAGTGTCCCACCGTAATTAGTGCTCAGCTAGTACCTCCCAATTTAAGGCCGAGGCCTAAAACAATTTTCGACCTTTCAAAGAAAACTCTAAAAAAAAACAAAAATAATTCTTTTCAGATTACCGAAGGTTTAATTATATGAGGTTCTAATTAAAAATGAGAGGAGAAAAGAAACCCATAACTTAAAACTCCGACATTAACTAATGTTTTTCCTCTGAGCCTAAATTTAATAAACTATAAAGTGTCGACAAAACAAAAGATATATTCTTTCTAAATGTTTATTTTAAGAGTAAAAAAAAGTTAGAAGTTTTTAGGGTTTCGTATTATCCTCGAAACCCTTATGACTAAGGAGAACGTGTCAGTCTATCCGTCGCAGATTAATTCGTATCTCCCGAACCATTCAAGCTAGATGGTTAAAATTTAAAAAGCTGTCGTAACTTTTTTACCCACATAGGAAAGTAGAGAGAAGTTAAAAAAAATTTAATGAACGCGTGCACAATTCGCACAAATGTGGTAAACTTGATTTTATTTAATTTTCGAGTAGGGTATCAAATGAAAGCCACTGAAGAGTAGATTACACGATCACATATCTTCCGTTACCTTCGGTAAGCTCGAAAGAAATAAGGGTAGTTAACTGATGGTATTTTTTTTTTTTTTTTAAAGTTTTCAAGAAACTAAACATCCTGTACAGTATACAACAAGTAAAATAATAATATTATTTTCAGAGGTTTAGGAACAAGCAAGAATTTTTACAAAGAATTACTTTTTTGAAATCCCTCCCAAAAAATAAATTGTTTCATCTTTGATACTCCATCTTAACACACTATAGAAACTAATAAATATACTATATAATTGAAAACTATATATAGTATATATTTTCTTAGGGTCTGGTTAGGGTTATAAATAAACTCCTCCTTTTCTTAAAAAACAGCTATATTTCGCCCAAACTAAGGGCTTCCTCAGGCTGGTAATATTTCTTAGGACATAATCTTAAGCAGTTTAAAAACTTTGTCATGAAAAAACAATTGTAAAAACATATGCTACTAAAATGAATCCTCCCATAGAGAGTCTCTCCCTGGGAGTTATACATCCCAGGGAGAGACTCTCAATCTTGGAACACACTATAGAAACTAATAAATATATTATATTCAATAAATTATATTGAATGTGTAATTTTTTTATTATTTTTGAAAAAATTAGTTTATTGAAACCCTAAAATTAAAGATATTTTTTTCTTATTAAGGTAAAGGTATGACCGAAATAAATAAATGAATACCAAACTTAATTGAAAACGGACCACAGTAGATTAAGCTCCACAAGATTTCAAATATACTATATTTTTATTAAAAAAATTGCTTGCATACGAGTCTGAAAGACAGTGAGACATTTTCATGTAACGCTTTTTGGTATCGTTTTTTGGTAACGCTTTTCAAGTTTATGTGCCTAAGTAAAAACATTAAAATGTCCAGTTTATTAGGAAGTTATATTTGAGCTTCTACACCCATATTTTTATAATAAATTATAAAAAAAAATTATAGTATAACAAAAAAAAAAAAAAAAAAAATGTATGAAAGTTTATTAGGAATAAAATTCTAAGGGTTATGGCGTTTTTCTGGGGCAAATCGGAGCAGTAGAACAGAAGATGTAGTTGAGGGGTGGGGGCAGGGGCGCCACTGGGAGGGAGAAGAAGTCGGGGCGTAGTTACCGCGCAAGGTGAAGATTTAGCCCCTAAGATGGCGAGCCCGCGGGGGGAAGGCTGAAGGCTTTTTACAAAATGAGAAATATAAACATTGCATAATTATTATTATGTATTATTATTATTAAAAATCCTTTTCTATTAATGGTCTTAATAATTATTATTATCATAACATGATCCACCGGTGGTCAAATTAACCATTTCTTATCAATTAATTTTAATTTAAAAAATTACTTCTTTTAACAAAATCTGATATTATGTATTTTATCGAATTTATTTTGGTTACCTACTTTTTTTTTTTTAATACAGATAGACTTATTATCAACAAAATTTATTATGTTATTATATTTCGGTAATTGATAAAAGTAGATGGAGGATAATTTTTACTCTTATCTCCACACCGGCACTGCCGCGGCTTGATTACAAACGAGTGAATTCAAAGGCTGCGGCCCACCTTCTACGAATTTTTAATATGCCTACATACTTTTTTTTCCTTTTATTGATAAAAATTCTGAAGAATACCTAATTGCACACGCACACCTCCTATATTTTCTCCCTATTACACGTATAAATATTTTCGACTTTCTTCGGCCTACGAAGCGCGGTAGAGGAAGGCCTTAGAGCTGGAGACAGACTGTGCACACCTCCTACATCCTTCTAACTCCTTGTTACACTGGGTAACGTTTTTGGCTTCGACTTTTAGTAACACTTTTCCAGTTATGTAGCGCAGCCAAGACATGAAAATGTCAAAAAGTTAATTTTCTCATAAGCGTATTGTATAATTAAGGAAAGTTTTGAGAGACAGTGAACATTAGATTTTGATGGATTTACACGTTACTAATAACACTAATACTAATTTAACCATTTCCCGGGGAAAAAAATAGTTTAAAGAAAATAATGAAAATAATTAAAACGTAGAAGATTTTTACAAGAAAATGAATAAAATCGTCACTCATAATAGATTTCTTTTACAGGAATTCATTTGGATCTATTAGCATTTAAACAGTGTCCCACCGTAATTAGTGCTCAGCTAGTACCTCCCAATTTAAGGCCGAGGCCTAAAACAATTTTCGACCTTTCAAAGAAAACTCTAAAAAAAAACAAAAATAATTCTTTTCAGATTACCGAAGGTTTAATTATATGAGGTTCTAATTAAAAATGAGAGGAGAAAAGAAACCCATAACTTAAAACTCCGACATTAACTAATGTTTTTCCTCTGAGCCTAAATTTAATAAACTATAAAGTGTCGACAAAACAAAAGATATATTCTTTCTAAATGTTTATTTTAAGAGTAAAAAAAAGTTAGAAGTTTTTAGGGTTTCGTATTATCCTCGAAACCCTTATGACTAAGGAGAACGTGTCAGTCTATCCGTCGCAGATTAATTCGTATCTCCCGAACCATTCAAGCTAGATGGTTAAAATTTAAAAAGCTGTCGTAACTTTTTTACCCACATAGGAAAGTAGAGAGAAGTTAAAAAAAATTTAATGAACGCGTGCACAATTCGCACAAATGTGGTAAACTTGATTTTATTTAATTTTCGAGTAGGGTATCAAATGAAAGCCACTGAAGAGTAGATTACAAATACATGTAACATTTTGTGAGTATTGCACTTTTTACCGCCAATATTGCGTTTATAGTACCAAAAAAAAAAAAAAAAACTCACACGTGATAGGCCGATGAAAATTTCCTGAAAAAAAAATCAAACTATTTATAAATTGTGAGTTTTGAGTGCGCACATGCGCAGGCACCTACAACTTTATTATTATTTTTTTTTAATTTTGAGGGGTATCAAATGAAAGCTAGTAAATAATAGATTACAAATAAACAATACCATTTTTAAAATGTAGCATTATTTATTGGTTTTATAAGTAAACAAAAAGTCTCTCCCAAAATCCAATAACATCTAAACCTAAAATTTTGAAATAATTCATGCTAATACCATATAGCATGCCGATGGAAATTTCCTGAAAAAAATCCCCATTTTTTTATAAGTTAAAAATTTTGTGTGCGCGGGAATAATGCAAATTAGATATACTAATGATAATAATTATAATTTGAAGGCAAATGATTTAAAGGAATATCAGTCATACCTCAAAAAAATACATAGTTAAAATTATCGCTGAACAATCAATTACAAACAAGCAAACAGTAACACAAGGCGAGGTAAATCAATTTCCAGCCAAGAGAAACTCGTTTAATAAACGTGATTAAGGTAATACATTGCTCAAACAAATGACATATATTTAATCGCCCTCTAAATCTCGAACCCTTGCTCTGTTCACGTATCTAGATCGCCTCCATTAAACTTGAAACTAATTCCATTAGTAAATTTTATCTAAATGAAACTAAAGTGACTGTTTTCAATTAGTTAATAAAATTAAATGGATTCACCAGAATTAATTCTTAGCCTTTAACGATCTAATATTTATAATTCTTCATATTTAACTCATATTTACTTAATGCCGTGTAGTGTACTGCCTTGTAGGAATACTCAAATTAAGCTTAAGTGAAACAATGTACAAGCTTAATTTGGAGTCACTGATAATTACTATGATAAGAACGATAATTTATATACATATAATTTTTTAATATCTGTCGATACATAATGCCCACAGTTTTAAGCTAATAAGTTGAAACTTATACAACATTTTCGTTTTGACTTTGGAACTTTGAAACTTTAAGGCTAAATAATTTCGAAACTATCTCGCCAATATCAACAAATGAAGTATCAATAAAAACTGTTTAACATAAAGAAAAAAACTGATCAAAACAAATTGAGTAGTTAAAATTTATAATGGTTTATATTTCTAAATGGATAAATTATATTGATATAGGAAATAGTTTGTTTACATTTTGAAATATTTAATATTATTTAGGAACGCAGCAGCGTTCCGCCCCGCCAAGTCAAAAAGTCAAAATTTCACAAAAGCTGCCAGTGTATATATACTGTAGATGGAAAACTAGGGTTATTGAGGGTCTGCAGCGTGAAATACGTAAAAGCTACCTAAATAATTTTTAATATCTTTGAGGGCCGTGTCCTTTAGATCAAAATAAAAAAAAAAAGGTCGAAATCAGTCAAGTAGAAGTAGAGAAAAATAGGTTTGAAAATGGTAGTTTTGATACTTCTTCTTATTCTTCCTTCATTTTACGTTGAAGCACCTACAGTCTAAACTACTAAACAGATTTTAATTAATGAGGGCTTTTTGAATTCGTTTAGGGCCCTAGTGCATTCCTAGATAAAAAAATTTAGATAACTCATTCCTACGCTGAACGCGGAGTGAGAAACCAAGCAAGCGAACAGTCACTTTAACGTTGACGCACCTACTACAGCCTACAGCCTAAACTAAAAAAAAAATCACCCCGCCAAGACTGTGGTCGAAAAATGTTGTGATATCAACAATCTGTCCCACCAAGTGATGTTGGCACTTTCTCCGGACCCAACACTGTCAACTTAGATACTTATCAGCTTCTTCTCCTTAGCGGTGTGCCTGCAGTACAACACAAAGTTAACTGGTTGCATTCCATGAATCCTCTGCCAAGAAAGTATAGTAGTTGCATGGGGTCATTCCTTGAAAACTTAATTTGTATATTACTTATTTCTATTTTATTTGCTTTTTGATAATGGGAAATATTTACAGCAATGATCATTGTGGCATCGAGAAGAGTCTCCATCAACACTGTTAAAAGGCTTTCTTCTCCAATATGCGCCTGCATATATTAGTACTAGTTGTCTAGAACTAAGACTATGAGGTGAACAACTATCTTTCCACACAAACCTCATGTGGCAAACGTGAAGGTGAAACAAGAAATTGTATTGGTGTTTGAAGAATATTAAAATTCCAGTTTCAGGAAATGGCAAGGCACACCAAAAAAAGTGAGTAATTGAATAACTTATAAAACTGTTCAAAAAGAAATTCAAAAAAGACAAATTTACTAAGATAACCATTTGATCAAATTTTGGTAGAAACAAACATTTCACCCTTCTTCAGCTTTAAATATATACGAAGTATGGAATGCAGTTACATAAATTTCCATGATATGTTCACAACGACACCATAGCTACTTGTAACAAATGTAATAAGACAGATATAATTTAATATAATTTAAAAACATTATTTTCTCTTTCCCCATCAGATTTAAAGTTGTTTTTTTTATAACATGTGAGAAATATTCTTGAGTTTTAAGTTTTCAACCTTTAAAGGAAACTTGTATCAAATATAAAGGAAGTTGAGAAGCCAGTGAATATTCAAATACACGCTATCCTATCCACTATAGTAAGTTAAAGCCACTGTTTAACTTTTGCTTCTTCCTTTCTTTTCCCTCTCTTTGCACAAATTCCAACCAAAAAAAGTACTATTTCCTTCTTTACGTCTAAAAGAAACTTATTTTTATAGACTAGAAACAAAGTTTTATACAGAAAAAAACTTTGTAAAAAAGTTAAGAAAAAAAAAAATCTTATAAAATAAAGAAAAGGGGTAAGAAACTGTAAAAGTACTTTAAAAGGTTCAAAGTTTAGTTCATAATACTGTTAAAAAATAATAAAAAAAAGTTTTAAAAACGTCGAAGATGCAGATAAAAACAATCTTAAAGAATTTTTATATTTCATTACAACTTTTCACTTTACTCCTCCATTAAATTTCCATTTATTAATTTCGATCCTAACAAAATAATTTAAGAATAATTCATTTTTTGTTTGTTCATAATGAATTATGTAAAATAAAATAGAAAGAGTTAGGTAAGGGGTTGCATTCTAGATTACTAATATATAGCTTCTCTCATTTATCGCTTATTAAACTCAGCTAACAATATCTCAAACTTTTCTTTCCCTTCAAAAGAAGTGGGAAAATATCATTATGTTTTCTTAAAAATAAAGTGTTCTATCTTTTATCTCTTGTTTATACAAAAAAGAGTAAATAAAAATATATTTATAAAATATATATCACGAAAAAACTTTATTTTTTATCTCAAAGTTCTTGGAAAATACCTGCCCCATAAAAAAACTACATTAAATTAATTAAAATACCGATTACTAATAACCAATGAAATATTATATTATATTTTATGTATTGTTTATATCTTTTTTAAGGGAGTACAGCTTGGTCATATACAACTAGTTCTTATGTTTATATTCTATTAATTCACATAATAACTGTACATTGGCAACAAGTCAATTTATTGGTAAAAGACAATTATAGGGAAAAAAGCCTCTCTATTCCTAGAGAACAGCAACTAGAAATATTAGAAATAAAAAATCCTGTCAAATACTTGCTAGCAAGCAACTAAAAGGGTTTTTCGGTCATAAAAATTCATATTAGGTTTCTTACAAAAAATTCCACTTTGGAGGAGCAAGGTGCGCAAATTTTCCTTTTGAATTTTCAGTAGGCACTTTTTTTGAGTAAAATAGCCGCAAAACTCGATATATATTTGTGATCTACTTTTGAATACCTTCAAAATGATGATACCCTACTCAAAAATTACAAAAAATAAATTTTGGTTCACAATGGTTATGTGCACCCCAATTTTCTAAAATAAGACTTTTTTTAATGAACTACCTAAAATATCATTGAACTACAGAGATGTTTATTTATGTTTTCTTTTCACATTTTTAGGACCAGTCCTTATGGGTCAGTAGAGGGGAGACATATTTTGTTTTGTGTTTTTTTTTTGGTAATTTTGGGAGTTTAGTGGCAGCCAATATGAAAACGCGTTATGTATTTATATCTACTTTTAAATACCTTTAAAAAAAAATGTTAAACAGTGTGTCAAAAAGAAATTAGCTATACATTCTTAATTCTACCAACGCTATTTCCCAGGACCTCTTATCCTTCTCATAAAATAAGTTTAAGAGATAATAGATGTATAAAAATAGTAATTGTGGTTAGCTATTGTGATTATTTGAAAGGTTATCTCATCACTCATCAATTATGCCCTCATTTTTATTCCCTGTATAATCACTATTATTTAGTGGTAATAAACTTCCGCAGACTTCCGATAGTGAAATCTACTCGACAAGTATACGCTACGGACAGTCCCCGCGGACTCTGTGGTGTAACATAGCATCATCCTGGTCAACCAGAAGACTGTACATTGGCAACAAGTCAATTTAAGCCACAACAAGTCAATTTCACGCCTTGGTGGACATCTGTCTCAGGCGGGCAGTCCGCTTTCTGTTTTACTGGGCCTTTAATCAAAGCAATTAAATAAACATTTTAAACCTATCGACAATTTAAAAAGACAACGAATACATTAGTTTTAAAATTTGGTCAATAAATAATCTGCTAACTAGTTTGGCACGTAGCTTACTCGCGACATATTTCGTTCTTTAATGATTTTATGTCTTTCCAATCAATTTTTGACAAATTTTGTAACCCCCCCCCCCCGTTTTTTAAATCTGTTATTGTATTAATTTTTTATATGCATTAAAGTATCAACTAGCAAACTTAAATTGTTCGTTCTTCAGAACAATTTACCGTTCCGTTTCCTTCGGTAAGCTCGGAAGCAATAACAAAACAAAATAACAAGGTAATGAAAGAAAATCTCCAATAATGTACAAGTAAAATATATATGTATATAAACTACCATTTACATCTTATAAGAGAGAGAGATTTAAAATAAATCCAAAGAAATAAATAATATATTCCAGAACTGCAAATAATTTATATTTAAAGAAATGTCTAAGTTTAGCACATGGATTTGATTTGAAGTAATGAGGTTGGGGTTGTATAAGAGTATTAGGAAGATACTCAGACATAGTGAACTGTAATTTCTACTCAGTCAGGTTGGTTACAGACTAGAACTAAATTGTAAATCTAGGTTTAACTAAACCCTCAAAGGATCCCTCTCGAGTAATAGAAACCTCATTCCTACTAATATTATTTCGATTAAGGGATATCATTAGTAAGCATGAGATAACTAACATAATGAGTAAGGGTTTTCTCTAACTCCAATCCAATTTATATTGAGCCAACAACTAACAAAACTATCTTAAAATATCAGACGTATAATTTAAATGATAATTAATCAAAATTCAATGAGAGGAATAAAATCACTTATTTATATTGATCGCTCTTAAGAAAGATTTTATATAATGTTTAAAGTATAAACATTATGTAAAATCATTCTGGTTTACATTAAAAGAAAAAATCTGTCCGATGGAATTCATACTACTAAACTTTCTCACAAACAATGGTTTCGGGTTTATTTCTCAGGTAAATATGGTTAGATTCGTATTTAAATGGACTTTTTTAGGGGACCTCAAGACGTGTAATCCCATCAATATCATAATACTTCCTCTGAGGTACTGAATTTAAACATGTTATAGTTTTAAAGTGGTTGTTTATGTGGACCTTTTTCTCTCTATACATGTATAAGAGAAAGGTTACCAAGGTAACGGATAATATGTGATCGTTCTGAAGAACGAAGATAGAATTTTTGAAATAGGAGCCACAAAAAAGTTCGATCTTCAGAACCATCACATAGCTCGGAGCAAAAAACTAAACCAAATAATATATATTCGTAATCAGGGTATCCTCCCTTTCACTTAACACTCCACATTACGCATTTTCGCTTCAAAAAAGTCAACCTCTTTATTTTTGCTTTTTAGGGAAGATTTTTTTCATAGTTCCCTATATTTTTCCTGAGTTTGTATTGCACAAAATATAAATACAAAGTTTCAAATTTTTGTGTGGGTACTTTCAAAGATCAGGTGCGTTAGTGACAGACAGACAAAAGCAGGAAAATAAGGGTCCTTCGTTTTATCTACGGACCCTAAAAAGAAAGAGATGTAACAAGAAAGTGATAAAAGAAAAAGGGGCCTGTTCTTCTAGACATCTTAGGTCAATAAATTCAGGTAATTGCCGTGTTAAACTATAATTATGATCCAAGACTGTCACAGACTCATGTACCTATTATTCAAAGAGATGTTTATTAATTTAGTCAGTGATAATTTAATTTGTACACAATATAGTAAATACGTAGATAGCAATACGTCGGACAAAGCAAAATATTCATCATCTTAAGAAAGACAGAGATGAAGCACAAGTGCAAAGATGGGAGAGGGATATTGATTTTTCTCTCCAAGATGGATGTAGACAGGAGGTTGGTCCCGACACTGTAATCTAACTGGTCCATCTAATTAGCATTGATTGCTAAGCAAAAGAAGAGCAAAAGCTTGAGCAAGAGTTAAAACTTGTAATTATATTGCTATGAGTTCCGTGTAAAACTTACCACCCTCACAATTTAATGGACAATAACCCTGTTCCCGAAGTCTCCCCTTACTACCTTCGCATCTTATAATTTTATACTTTAATAAAGGATTCAGGTTTTCTGCGATACGACACTTTAAAGCAACGGTGATACAAAGTAATGTGCAGATCCTCTCTACCTTTACTTCGATTAAAACATCTTGAAAATGAGTTTTTAACACGGGGCCTGTCTTAACAACAGAACTTCTACAATTTAGTAATTACCTCGGAATAATATAGCTAAATAGTAATTTGAACCAATTTGAAAACTTTGCTCAGAGATATGGAATAAATCAGAACAAAGGATAATGCCTCTTGTTAAACACGGATTTAAGAAAGATACTTTAAAATGTTTTTACATAACTTTAATACACATCTAATTTAATTTGTACTAGTAGACAAAAGTAACTTACTTAAAGGTACATCGATCCAATAGCTAGACAAGCAGGAATTTCAGCTTACCTGCAACAAATAAATCAAAAGAATAAAAATTAAATACAATGTAAAATATAATACTGTACAGAGTGACTACACAATACTTAATAAACTAGTATACATATATACTACTAGCTGGGTTCCCGTGAATCGCTGTGGAGTATATTATTTAATTTAATAGGATTATAAATTATTAACAAGAAACATTAAAATTATTTTACTAAGCCAGAATATCTGTAAACCTACTACAGTTTCCTTAGGTAAAATTTGTATTCTTTTCCCAACTAAAGTTATGTTACCATATCGTTACTATTGTGCTTAATTTATGTTTTGTTATTGTTATTAATGTATCTTGCTACAAGAACTTCCGTGTTTAAGATTAGAGGTGTAATATTAGTTATTGCGTGACGACGGAATTTAAGAATTCCTAAGACCATGTTAATTTGTTTGACTACACTTAACTTAAGTTTGTTACTATAAGGCTTGATAATGGCCGGTCAGGCCGAAACGTTGCCGATGAGAATGAATTGAAGTAATTTAGTTCACTTTGACTTAAAGGATCCACTACCAGATACAGAATTATTAAAGGGTACACCTACAGCCAACATTCATAAAAGAAATAAAATTAATACTAGATATAGTTTATTCTACTTATTATTCTCTCTCAATTTTCTTTTTGACGTCGCTCTTTATGTTTGAATACATTAAGTTGCATAAAAAAGGTTTTAGTAAAGCAGGGGCTGTGGCGTTTTTCTTTGATCGAGTCAAATAAATGTAATTGAATAAACTCTAACATCATTTTATCATCTTTTGATTATATTCCCTCATTTAAAATTTACGACATGATTAAAAAAATATTATAGAGTAGATATAACATTCAAAGAACTACTTTTAAATTCAAAGAAATAAAATAAAATTTTCAATTGAAATAGGGCTAAAAACTTTTTTTAAGAGAACGAAAACACTGATTTATTTACTAGTCTAATCCTTTGAGGAAATTTTAAAATATAATCTCTATATATCCTTCATAAAAATAAAAATGAGTGAACTAGAAAAAAGTATTTCAAATGGAAAAATTGTCAAACTTATTTTTTTTATTTAATTCACAAATAAATGTTATTTTAGTTCAACTGTATTCCTCCCCCCTCTCATTCAATTATCAATAGTTAAACATGGTTCTATAATGGGCACAAATGAATTATCCCTCCGGCTAATCTATGGAAAGTAGCAGATAACCTTTTTTTACTACTAATAAAAGTGGTAACGTGTCACCTTTCATTTTTAGTTAGTTTATAGGACTGAAAACCCTTCTTACATACAGGAATAGCCTCAATGATTATTAATCCAAGGGCTGTTTTTACGTCAAGCATCCTGAAACACCTTTCTTTTAGATGTCTTTATAAAAGCTCATTTACAAGATCAGCTATTTAGGTCATATTGTGAGTGCATACGATATTGCAATGATCCGGAAAAGACCCAAGCTGTTGTTAATTGGCCAATGCCAACATCCACCAAGGAGCTGCGATCATTCTTGGGATTTGCTGCCTACAATAAAAGATTTATTCGAGGATTTGCTGGGATAGCAGCACCATTATACAAAGCTGCAGAGAAACGGGAAAAATTTAGTTTGGTGAAGAACTCCAAGTATGTTTCAAGGCGTTGAAAATGGCACTGACAAATACACGTGTTTTTGGTACTGTCGGAAAGTTCTGGTAAGTTCATGTTAGATTGTGACGCTAGCAATTTAGGTGTAGGGATGAATCATATTGTGTTAAAAATAAATTATTCAATATGTTAACATTTGTACATATTAATTGCACAGTACTTGAACTAATACAAAGAGCTCTCCTGATATTACGTTCAGACTGATTCATAAATAAGTGTTGCTACAATAGTACATTACGCGTCTAGTGTGGAAAGTAGCATTTTGCATGCAAATATGGAGTTTGCACCTGAGCGACCGCGAGGGTAGTAAAACCACACGAGCAAAGCAAAATTCAGTTTTCCCACGAGTTGCATACCGTACTTTTTTTACGATTGTTGGATTTTAATAATAAATACAGAAAGAACAGTTACTTTAATTAAACAAACAGCAAATTAGTTTTGTTGAATGTAAACAAACACGCTAATCGTGCGATAAGGTGAACCATTATTAAGTTGCATGCGCAATTAATAAAGAAAGAAAGAATCAACAAGAATCAGTGCGCAAAGAATCACTTTCTACTCATCTGAACAGAGATAAAATGTTTATATTTCGTATCAATCGTAGATAATACTTATTTACGTCTTATTACTTCTTTATTTCATTAATGTTCTAAAATCAACTTGATACTTGTTGCTCCATTGATAAGGACTCGTTAAAAGTTGACCAAATTGTTTACGTAAACCTACAACACGAGCTTCTATACAGGTAGATAAGATTATTAAATTTACGGCATTTTTATAAAAACCATTTGGCCGTCTATCTTATAGACGTAAGGTCTCTACCAGTTTTGTTTTGCAAAATATCGGGTAAATATAAATATTTCGCAAACTGTTTTGTATATGCGTTCAAATGCATAGGATGGTAATATTGTCAGAACCGTTTAAGATAACGTATGATTACCTGATCTCTCACAATATCTTTTCGGTATTTCTACACGATAGAATTTTATTTTATCAGAAAAATTGATGGGGTCAAATAAAAATGTATCTTTTTAAATGAATAAAAAAAGATTTAAGGCTGTAAGGTAAATCTTTGGAGCCGAAATGTTTTGGCAATGTTGCTCCTAGCCCTCTAGAGAAACCTTGGCTACATAACATAAACCTTCACTAAGCTAATTTCTACCTTCATGTATTATTTATTCTCGGATTTATCACAGCATGTTCGTTTATTGTTTATAAAGATTATATCGTTTAAATAACCATTTTACTTATAGTTTATTATAGCGGTTATATGTTGTTAATGTTATATTGCTTCAAGAAGTAATAGGTTCAGTTATACTAAAGAAACACTAGTATTAAGACAAAGCTTGTACTCGTTCAAATTACATGAAGCCCCCCCCCCCCTTACGTGTAGCCCTTATTCCTTATAACGATTGAATATTGTAAGTTAAATTAATGTTATTATATAAATTTATATATAGTTATGTAAAATTCAGACATAAATAAATGAAAAAGGAACGACTTAAAAATAAAAATAATACTATTAAATTAATGTAAGACCGGTAATGAAAAATCTGAATTAATTGTAATTATTGTTATTTTTTTTTAGATACAAGTAAAATTGATGAAGATGACTCTTGATGATGAGTCGAAACGCTTCAACATGAAATAAGTGTAATAAATAATAATAACGTGTAACATAAATAGGCTAATTCGTATTGTGCGGGCCATTGAAATTTCTTCGAGTTGGACCTCTACCTGGTTTATATACAGGAGGGTTGTTTTTCTTCAGGATATGAGTGGGAGCGGCTATTGAAAATTCAGGGGGTTCACAAAATTAAGGTTTATAATTTAATATGTGGGATTGTATCACCTAACCTCAAAGTGGTGGCACGTACAATCCGAATTAACCCATAAATAATATATTACACCTTACAATCCATAATTATTTCTTATTTAAAAAGTGTTTCTTTTTAAATAAAAATCTCTGCTTGTTGTCTTATAACTGTTGAACTGATTTTAATGAAATTTGCCATACACGTTTGGAAAGATCATACCCTGAGGCTAGATCAAGAAATTAATTTTAGCTTTAAATTTGGGGGGCATAAAAAAAAAAAAAAATTCTTGAAAACAGTTCCGACGATCTTGATTAAAAAATCCTAAAGTAGTCCATTTAAATACAAAACTATCATTACGACGTTTTCCCGCGGAGAAATCTAGTTTCCAAGTTATTGATAAAAATTAAAATGATTTCGATGGGCAAGAGGTCGAGTTTTAATCCTCGCCGAGGAAGAACTATTTGAACAGTAAATTTTGATAAAATGTTTAATACAAAAAACTGAAACAACGAAATGTAAAATATTACCTACTCAATACTTTTAATAATAATACCATTTGATATCCTTTATTATACTCATAAACAACCTGTTTAGAGTTGTTTAACACTTTACAAATGTATTTATTTATATAAACTTATTAAATTAGATTTTATGGGGTTTAAATTCAGTACTGTAGAACCTTTCCCGTTTCACAGTATTTCTCGCTTAACCGTCAGGCCACAATTTCTTCGACTACACTCGTTCCCACACTGGCACCAACTATATAGGCTTGATAATGGTAGTTTAACTTGTAATTCGGTCTCTCATCCTATACACAGTCCAACTTCAACTACAACCTACAACACAACTAACAAGTTGAACTGTGTATAGGGGGGGGGGGGGGGGGGGGGTTTACAGAAGAGAGCAACTTGTGGCATCTGAAATTTGACGACAAAGTTTTCTGAAACTAATTCTACCAAACATATGCTTGTAGAAACAGGTTATACGACATTCGTTTGTATTTTTATATTATTGCACAATTAATGAAGTTATGTATACCATTCTTTAAATTTTTTCTTATTACCAGAGATAGATTTAACAGGATGTAGGGTTATTAAAGTCTTGAAAGGCTTTGTCTCTTCTATCCTTAACAAAGATTTAGTAACATTTCTTTGTTCACATAAAAGTTAAAAAACATTAATAACATAAAACAATTTATTACCAAATTTATTTGTACCATTAAATAACCGGATAAATGAAAAAAAAGGAAGAAAAAGAAATATATTTCCTGTCTTTAAAGACGCTAGAATACCAATGAACACACGCCACTGGGCATAAAAAAATATATGTAAAAGGAAATTGGCCATTTCCTTCCTATTTGGATTTATTAAAAGGTTTCATGCGAACCACATCCGGAGACCAGAGTCGGAATAGAAAGAGCTGGTAAGGGAGAGGAATAAAGCGCTTGTTCTAGGCTTTATAAAGAAAAAAAACAAAAAAAAACGGTAAAATTTATTTAAGTTTTCTCGTAAAGGGTTTTTTCTTCAGTAAAATAAGAAGAGAGGTAGAAATACGGCCTTGTACGTTTTTTCTCACCATTGCCACGACTTGAATTTCAACTCTGAAGGAAAAAGTGTGATGAAAAATGCATGGGATATTGCATACGATTCAGATGAATTGCCGATAAGGCCGTGTCAACATACCCCCTAAAGGTATGGGGGTTTTTCTCCATGTTCTTAAAGCCTAGAGGTTGAAATGAAAAATAAGAAGAAATTTTGGGCCGAGAAGCAATAAGTTTGCAGCTAGTAAGCAAACACCAATTATTCGGGTTTGTGAAGAAATATTTCCAACATGGGCGAAATATTCTATCAAAGCTGTTAGTCCTCAGCTTTGCTGCTTTATATTACCAACGCAAAGCATAGGTTAAAGTTTAAAGCATATCTCTTCCTCGAAACCTTACTACTATGTAATTGATTTCAACCATCCAAGGATATTTTATACACTTCTATATATGACATGGATAATTTTTTTCTTGCCCACCTCCGAAAAAACTACAACTATTATTTACCCAAGACGTATAATATACAACACCCAGATGTCAATATGGTACTATACCTAAATAGCAGCTAAAACATGTTTTTTTAACCTAGCTTTATAATTTATTTTTAAAAAACATTTTATTACTCGAAAAATACTTTAAAGTTCATCTTTCTTTTTTTATATAGAAACAAATATTTCGCTGTAAAGCAGTTTACAAATGATAAAATTTGGAAATTTTTTGAGCAGTTATATCTTAAAAACTAAAAAAGTAGATAATTTAAACGTTTACAAAAGTTGGCGCATTTTAAATTTAAAATTGTGTTTTTTAATTTAAAATATTCTTATTTTTCGTCGATGAAAAAATGTGTGAATAAAAAAAAAGTAATAACAGGATAAAGCGCATCTGGTATAAAATTTTAATAGGTATTTTGGTCCGCAGTTTTCTTCCCTTAAATTTTGTTTTGGACACTACCAATGGTTTTATTTGTTATTTGCTCAGACCTCTACTGCTCCCTCTTCTTTATCCCCCTCTCTATTCTAGATAATGTAACAAACCACACTCTTTTACAAAATTTCAGTCACTGACTTAAAGTTATGACTCTAAGGCAGCTTTTACACCAAAGAAGCACTCTGCGTCCTGGTCACAAGTGGCTTGTGTGTCCTGCATCCTAATGACACGAGCTTGCACACCTACATGCCACGTGCCACTTGCATCATCATATCTCTGATGTAAGAATTCCTCAGTTCGTTTAGCGGATTTTGGTTTTGAATGATGAATAATCAATCATCCGACTCTTTAGACGACGAAACTATCATTATGGCTTGTGCAGTCAGAAGAAGACGAAGACAACCGAACGATTCATTCATGGCAACATCCATATTGAAACAATGCTGGAGAACATAGCCCTGCTGTAGAGGCTCAAAAACTACTGAAACACCCAGAGAAGTTTCAATCCTATTATAAAATGGAGATTTTCACTTTTAACCAGTTGTTGGATCTCATGAAAGCGTCGCTGAGTCGTCAGAAATATTGCGAAGAAATATCGTGAAAGAAATATTGCTTATATTTCTGAGGTAATTTACTTTATTTTCACATGCACAGCAAAGTAAGTACATAATATATTAGGTATAGTCCTCGGTCCCGGTCTTAAATTTTGAAATAAAAAATACTCCTCTGAAACTTCGTTAGTGGATTTATTTTGGCGTAACCTAGAACTTTTACATCTTGGAAAATTCTGAGAATTAAGTCGTTTTTGATGTGGCATGCGTTAAACAAGTCAACGATTTATAGGAAATTTACGAATCAACCTTTCTTTTTTATATGAATTACAAGATTTTATAATTCAAATAACGAGAAATATATTGACCAACAAACATATTGGGGCATTTAGCGAGACCTACACCCTCAGTATGTCAAATTCATTATGTTATGTAATTTATAAATATCTGGCTGACTTTTGCTCATTTGCTAGATAACAAATATTTAAATCTTATAATTATACTGGCCTGCAAAAATCAAGGATCTTTTAACCTGAACTACACCCTAAACATGTCAATTCCACGAAACTGATAACAAGAGGCGTGCAAATAAAAAAACATGAGCAAACACGCTGATAAAACACCAGCCGGCTAATTCTCGAGTCGCACGTGCCACTTGCTATTTATTTTAGGATGCATGTCGCACTTGCATCATCGGTTGCAGGCTCTTCAATTACATAGTCCGGTGTTTAAGTTGCTTGCATACTGCTACTAGGACGCATGCAACCTGCAACTTACTACTTCGGTGTGAAAGCGGTGTGTAACAATGCCTTTTGTCAAAGGCTTAATTTTTTCCATATTTATTGTAGTGCTAAGATGATACTTGAAGAAGGGTGGGAAAGGTGCGTAGGCTAATAAAGAGTGCTGGAGTCGTCACTACCTGGCAGGAGAAAAAGAGGACATCCCAAAGCGACTTGGATAAGTCATAAAACCTTCTTGACGGAGGTAGGAAACGTCGAGGATGGAATTTGAGAATAATTGATAGTGGTGAATGCCAATAATCGTAAAATTAACTTAATTAATGATTGTATATATACATTTGAAAAATATAATTTTCATTTTATTTTTTACTTTAAGAGCTCTCCAAGGTTTTCCTAATTACTTAATTGATCCAGCCATCAGATGCTACTCTCTTTTGTATTAATGAATGAAAAAAAAAAAAAGATTCCAATCTTTCAGATATTTTCTTTCCACTCCCCGCCCAAGCTTTGATGATGTCTGTGGAAAGGGAATCGGAGCTGGATTAATTAAAGGATGAGGAAGGAGCGAGGTTGTGTAGAGAAGAGATTTTCCTAATCTTAATTTCTCATCAGTTAATTATTGAGGATTTTTCCTTATATAACCCAGAATAAAACTTAGATTTTCAACGCCGTGTTTATTTAAAATTACTATCTCCTTTTCCCTTTTATACCCTTAATGGAAACCAAACTTTATTCCATAAGAACCTTTTGGTATATATATTTATAAAATGTGGTATTATATATATGTTTTTTTTTTTCAAATAAAAATACATTTTTTATTAGTATTAAAATTAAATTTTATATTTACCTTTAAGAACTTGATATGAGTATTGACATTGTAATAAACTGTAAATAAAAACGAACTGTAATATATTACAAAACGGATCTAATAATATCATTTTCACTTACAGTAAAAAACTAAAAACATGTATTATAACTGATCTGATGGAAAAAAGGCGAGTGAGTTAGAATTCTAAAACCTAATTTAAAATACAAAGACCTAAATAGACCACTCAGACAAACTTTCTCATATACGAGTTCATAATTACTTAGCCCAGTGTTTTCCATTTATTAGTTTTCGCGTTTTCGTAGATACATTTAATTATTATTGAACATTTTATCAAAATTTGTCATAAAAATAACTTCCCCTCGGCGGGGAACTGAACCCGTCCTCTCTCTGTCCACGTTTAAACTAGATTTTTCCCGGGAAAACGGTTTATATCGTTAAATCGTATTTAAATGTACTACATTTTAAAATGTTTTAATCAAAATCTTCGGAACCGTTTTCAAGAAATAATTGTTTTTGGGGGGTAGCGCCCCCAAATTTGGAGCTAAAATTCATTTTTCGATTTCTCCTAGGGGTATGGTTTTTCTGAAAATGTATAACAAATTTCGTCAAAAATATCCCTGTAGTTTAGGTTCTACGAGTATACAGACGACAGATGAACTTTTTTAAAAGCTACTTTTTTAGACTCACGGGACCTCAAACATTTTAGTACATTTTTTAATCAAAAAATTACATCGAGTACATGTGTAAAGTGGCCAGATTCCCCGTTCTATAATAACCTAATAATGTGTTAATTGGGACGAAAAAAAGGCCCACACTAATTTTACGTTGTTTTTTTTTTTTTTTACTTTTACCGCCAACATTTCTCGCAATCGGCTAATAGAAACGATTTTGTAAAACGAATGACTGATTATTGAATTGTCACCGATAATACTCAATCTGTTCAACTTTTTAGGTAATTGGGAAGTTGGTTGAATATAGATTACAAGATTTTTCCTGACAAACAATGTGAGCTTATAAAAAGAAAGGTGATGACGTAGAAGAGGAAATATCATAGGAACTTTTATCATTAAGACGAAAAAATCCATGTAAGATATGAGAACGATGTACTACATATGTATACATCTAGAAATATGCAATCCAGCTGTTCTCTTTACTCTTATTAAAACATGATTTCGCTAAATTAAACAGCGACATCAACGTTTTTAATTCTCTACACTTTTTGTTCAATAAGCGTATTAGTAATTCAGAATGCTCAAACCCAAATTTGTAAACATTCGGTAGTGACAGCTTGTAAACGTTTTGACTTATTTGTATTTATTCTGTGAGTTGTTGTTATTTTTTCTCAAATATAAAGATAGTATTCCGTCTCTTTAATTTTATACATTTGAGATACAATAAAATTTAATCTCGTTTCTACAAAACTATAGCCAGATGCAGTTTATAGGTTTCCTTTTCTATTTACCTTTAATACTTAACAAACAGTCAATTTCAACTTTACTTATTCAAGTTATGTTAGGAAGAAACTATTTTATCTTCTCCTTAGAGAATAGAATGACGGAGGATATTAGTTTTATCCTCCCTATCCCCCACAAAAAAACTCTAACTACCAAAGTCATTCAAGATAAAAAGTAGTTTTTCATCACCATATACAGGGTGGGGCCTGGGAAACGGACATTTTCTTATGGGGATGTCCGACGTGGTTGTGGGGATTAGGTAGTGGTGTCATTCAACGGAGCAGTTGCCCTTGAAGACTCAGTCGGCACAATGCCAGAGTGGACACTACACCATCGTGTATTCGCATATGATACGTATGTTCACATCGTTGATGAAGAAAAAATCTCTACATTTTCAGGCTTTATTACATATCGTTCTTGCTGGTCCTGGCGGTTTTTTCTTCATCAACGAACCTCCTGTGCGTAGAAAATTTACCCTACGTAAAATTGTGTTTCGCGAGGGCATAGCACCGCGAGGAATGTTGAATAAGCGACGAAATGCTTGTAAAGTCGCGGAAACAGATTCACCACTACGAACAAAAGTATCATATGTGAATACACGATGTTGTAGCATCCACTCTGGCATTGTGTACTCTGCGTTTATGACACCACTACCTCATCCCCACTACCACGGCGGGCGTCTCACCAGCGCATACGAAAATGTCCGTTTCCCACGCCCCACCCTGTACAAACAAAACGTTTCCTTTGTAATTACTTGATAAAGTTTTTTTCTTATGTACGAAGTAGAAAATAAATAACAGTAATAAGTGTTTTTTTAAACACTTTTGTTTGAATTCCTCTTTTTTTTCTTTGAAATTATTACAAAAAGCAGAATGAATGAATGTGTCTAGAATTTAAAATGTTTAAAAAGTACAATTTCCGCATTCACAAAAATGAAAAAAAAGTTAGCATAATACAATAAGTGAGTGTAATGCATTTTTATATCAAAGTAAATTTTAGGTTTGACCTAGTTTTAAAGAATTTTAGCAAGTTTTTAAACCAGGAAACATTGACTATATACTGAGGTGGGGAGTTAATTACAGCTTCAAGCTCAGCAGCCTAATTAAAATTTTCCCGTAAACTTTCTGGCTTTAGTTGCAAGATCTATGAAATCACCTTCCGAAACTCAAAGTTAAACGCTCCTTCAGCATTATTTTTTAATCAATTTGCTATCCATCATAAATTAAAAATGTTTAAATGAAAACCTTGAACCAAGGTTTTATTTAAAAAAAATAAATAATAATTTTGATTCAGTTACGGAAGCTTTATGATCATTCTGAAGAAAGAGATGTTTTTATGACTCCAATTAAAAAAATCCTGGGTAGAAATCAAGGGCAAGGAAGGTCTAATCCAGTATAAAATTTTCTCTATCGACATCCCTTAACCTCTTAATACCACAATAGTATCCTTTACAAATTATAAATGTATTTTATATTCTAAAATATCATCTAACCAAATTCAGGAATAGCTCTTATTTCTGGAAACTTGGCTTAAGAAGTGGAGAATCGAAATTAATAAAAACAAAAGTGTCCATGAGACGTATAGTTTGGGATATGTCATAAGTTAAGCTAGTTGAGGCCTGGGATAGGTCATAAGTTAATTTGTTGAGGCAGTGGCCACGTGATTGATTGAGTGATACTTAACTTCTAAATGTATGTAATAATTCAAGCTAGAATCTGTGATAATTGTAAATTGTGATTGTTGTGGGCAGTTCCACACTCATAAATAAACATACATTAATATTGCTTAAAACATAAAATTATGTAGTTACAATTTTCTAATAAAAAATAAAAAAGAAATCAGGGAACATTTTTGGTCTCATGCCTGCAAACATTTATATGAACCAACTTAAAAGCTACTAGTTCGATTTTAATGCAATTTAGATGGTATGTTCCTATAATAATTTTAAACTTTTGCACCCATTGGTTTCTTTTTCAATGCACACCATTTTTTTTTTATCAACGTATATATCTTTAAAAATACTCATCCACCTTTTAAGAAATTAGGATAGTTTGTCGAAAGAAGATTTTTATTTATTTGTTTTTAAATAAAAAAATTTAGTGACTTTTGTACTATACACACTAGGTATAACGGCTAACCTAGACCCTCGAATATTATAGTTAAAACAAGAATACTTTTGATGAGATAATCAAAAGAAATACACACAAATGCAAATAAACTTATTAAGTAAAATAAAACAAACTAATAGCTGATTGATTCCTATATCAAAGAATTAAAAATTAAATAAATAATGAATAAGAATATAAGGCAGAATATTGATAGTATACAATATATAGTAGAGAATTAAATAGAATTTATAGAACTACCTTTTAGTTACCCGATTTTATGTAAATATTCCAATGCATTTTTAAAAAAAATATTATTGTCAGTTTTCTTATTGGGAATTAATCAAAGTGTTGGACCTTCTAAAGTTCTTTCTTGACAAATAACCAGCTACAGAAAGACTTTAAGGGCGTGAAGAGCGAGTTCATATTGGACAAGGATAAGTCGTTAGTTTGATTTATCCAACATAAAACACCATTAGGAATGTTATTGAATGGTTATATCAAGCTGAATTTATGGAAGCAATAAAAAATGTAGAGATATTGAAGAGGAAGAAATATTAAAGCGTGTTTGTTCACCATTCGATAGAATATTAGACTTAAGAGTTTTAGAACTTTCATAACTTTTTTTGGCAAAAACTTTTAGACTTATTCTTATTTTCTCTCATTTCCTAAAGTCTAAGCGTTAAGCTTCCAACCCAAAATATAAAACGAATACTTCCACACAAGAAAGAAATATATCGCAGCAATAAAACTCTATATACAATAAATATTAGCTCGTAAAATGATATAATAGGCATTAATTTATTACTATATTTGGCTAATGTGAATGAAAAATAAACTGTTTTTGCGTGAAGAATTGTTTTGTTGATATTGTGAAAATTAATCAGTAGTGGAACAGACGATAAAAAAAAAATTATAATAAAATAACATGAAAACCTGATAAAAATAATTTTTTATCACGGTCAAAAAATTCCACAAGTGTAATATATCTCTCTATTCTACTCTTTAATACTTTTCATTTAGTACACCACTCACAATTTTAAGGAAATATATTTTTTCGCGTGTCATGCATTCTCCGCCATTTTGGATTCCCAGTTAATCAGATAAAATTGCTGTTCTTATTTATTCTATGGCCCAGTAGGCAGCAAAATTTGCATATATTTGTATATTTCTAGTAACAGCAGAAATATAATATTCGCTATTTTACTAAATAGCGTGGAAAATTGAACGATTGCCACAAGCTTTATATATTTTTGTAATTTACTCTTTAGTACCTTTCATTTGATACCACCTCAAAATTTTAAAAAATTACGTGACATGCTATATTTTTCCAATTTGCGCGGCAAAAAGATCTTTAATTTTGCAAAGTTGCATGTTTTTATCTCTTTTGATTCAAAAGTTATATTATTGGAACCGTAAAGAGTGACAGAGATATTTAAATTTTTATTTGATTGTCCTTTAGCTAAAGATAAACAGAGAAATAATAGTAAAGAATTTCTGGAAGAGAAGCAATATAATAAAGTTATTTAAGGTATCTATTCCACTGATCCCAAGGTTAAAATACTAAAATACCAACCTTCCATTTTCAATCAAGTTGGAGAGCCACTAGATTACCCGATTACCTCAACTATGTACAAGGTTTATCAAATTGTTAATAAAAAACGAACCGCAATAATACAGACATAATAAACGGATCTACCAGGATTATCGTCGTTACTTTTAACATTAGACTGTAAAAATAGTATAATACAACCTTAAGGATAAGTTTATAACCAAACAATGCTTACCTCTAGTGCTGTAATATTAAGAAATTACACTTTAATAATAGCAAATGAAGCGTCAACTTTAAACTGATAGAAGAAAGAAACTGAGTAGGGATTCTAAAACCGAATACAAAAATACTCATTTCCACTGATGGCGTAGTTAAGAGGAAACATCCAGGAAACTACTGTCATTAGGACGACATAATATCTCACATGCACAGAGCCCTGTACTATCTCTAGGGAAACTCTACCACATTGTTCTCTTTATTCGCTCAACATTAAACGAAATTTAGCACAATCGAACAACTTCCTTTTTATTTATCCACTTTATTCAACAGATTACCAGTGGCGTCTGCATTTCTATTTGTTTGTTATTATATTTTTTGCTTCCTGGCTTACCGAAGGGTATCCATTGGAATTTTCTCTAAATAGCTGGGTTGTTTTCAATTTTTCTATAATGGGTGTGATGATAGATGACCGATTTATAGTATCACTATATGACCACTATCTGACATGGAACAATCAGTTGCAATGAAATGTTATAAATTATGACTGTTATGAGTATAACTCCATAGCTTGTAAGGTAAATTCGCTTTTTTTATAAAAAAAAAATGTATACTTTTGTCTATTTCCTCCTCTCGTTTTTACAAGTACAATGTTATTTGATGTAATACCTAAATAAACTATTTTTTCAGGCTCGAAAATGACCGGACAGGTCGAAACGTCGCCACAATAACTTATTGAAATTTATTATTTTTACCATGAAGTGGATCCATTTATAAGTATAAATACCGAAGGTAGTTAATGCTATGAAATCGACCTGAAGAACCATAATTTATTATGTCCCCGATTAAAAAAAATCCTGGACAGAAATCCCTTTCAAACATCAAGGCAAATTTTTGGTCTCGTCTCTATCTATCGGTTATTCGATCAATTTTTGCCAACAACAATATCTTAACAACTACTTACCCGATTTTAATTAAATTTAGATGGTAGAGAACTACTGATTACAATTAGCTCATTGATAGTCCTACATAAGTTTTAACCTTATGCGCCCATTAATTTATCTTGCACCCAAACATTTATTTACATTTATATCTTCAAAAGTACTCATATATTTTTTCTGAAATTTGGATGTTTTGTCAAATGTAGCCCAGAGATAGTCCCATAATAATTTCAACCATCTGCGCTCTTTATTTTGTTAAATTTATACTTTTATAAAAAAATAAAAAAAGCAATAATATATTGTGTTGCAAAAGCTTTACAGCGATAAAGTAAAAGTAGCTATGTTCCTCACTAATTGGCCAACTATTTTAATAATAATTAATGATTTGATAATATTTTTATTTTCTTATTTTGGATCAAAATACCTTTTGGCATACAAGTCCCCACAAATTTGCATTCAAATCGTAAAATAAACTATGGGTGCAACTGAGAGTGCCGTACGCAAAATAATGAAGAAGTTTGAAACCACTGGTTCAGTGAATGAGGTGAAACCTGCGGGAAGTCCACGGACCAGTCGATCCCTTTTCACCCAAGAGGCTGTTTTCGATAACACTCTCATCAGACCCGGAAAGTCAGTCCGCCGACGAGCTCATGAAATCGGGTTGTAGGTGGTTAGACTTGGTGCTTCATTGTGGCCCATAAGTGTCCGGAGTTTGCGCACCGTTAGTGTGGGACTATCTCCGTGTGCGTAATACGTTTTGACTACCAAACAACGTTGATCGACAGTTAGGTGCGCCATGGTTACGCAACACAACTAAACTAAACAATTCTTTCTGAAACTCAATTCTGAATGATAACTGATGATAAACATGATAAGTTTCAATGCTACCAACTTAACAGAAAAAATGGCTATACTTATTACTTTTTTAAAAACATATGAATCAACCAACCTCCATAGGAAACTGATTTTATTGAGAAAAAAAATTGATACAAATAAAAACTGAAATAAGATAAAAAAAAAACACATAAAAACACGCAGCGTACACATAAAACCACGGAGCGTAATGAAGAAAAAGAAATTCAAACGCTCCTGACGTGGTTTAATATATAGGCACTTCTTTAGAGTGTCACTTTCCTTATAAAAACATAAGTGTGATATTCCTTTGTCTCAAAGTACATTGGACTAAACCTACATTTGTCTTAAAAGTTATTTAGACGAAGGAATGTATAAATATCCATTTATATTCTAAAAAAAAAAAAAAAAAAATATATATATATATATATATATATATATATATATATATATATATATATATATATATATATATATATATATATATATATATATATATATATATATATATATATATATATATATATATATATATATGTGTGTATTATATATATATAGGGGAGTAAAAATCTAAAGAAGTGCCGTTTAATATGTATTAGAGCGTAAGTAGGTTCTAGGCTGATAAATATAATAAATAGAAAATCTATTTGCTTAATCTTAACTTTAATAATAAAATATGAAATGTAAATTCATGAGTATCAGTCATACCGTGAATCCCTTCCTGGTTGGGGTTTCTTTATCCAGAAAGGTGCAGGAATCGTTTAGATATAAATTTCGTGATGTAAGTTTGAATTAACGAAACTTTGCCTTCTCCGATGTTGGTGTTAATTACAACCCGAAATACGTTTGCAGTCACTTAGCTTTTGTAAGAACCCCCAAATTATCCAGGGGAAGAAGTTGTTCATCTTATATACTGCGGAAGCATAAGCAGTAGTTTCATTCGCCTCTATCCCTCGATTTGTAAACCGTTACATAACCCCTCCTGATCGTTGTTTAAGAGACAGGAGTCACTCCAATGGTCACTAAAAGAGGTAGTGACTTCTCATTCTTTCTTAAGTGTAGGCAGCATGAATGATTTATATTGATACGTACTAAAGCTTATAATACACACACACATAAACAAATTAAAACAATCACTTCAGCAAATTATAGTAACTTCATGAATACGGTGGATCTCATAATCAGTTATACTAAATAAACCAAGACACAAATCTACATAAATGGAAAGAAAATGGATTCAAAACTAATACAACACTATGGTATTTTATGTAAATTAAAAATTAAATATAATTTATTTACTTCGATAATAACTATAAAGAATAAAAAATTATAAAGAAATAGGTAAAAAATAATCTATTATTCTGACAAAATTAATTATTTTTGCATTCCATGATAATTATTGCTGCAATTAGGATACGATCAACTACTTTGTTTTTTTTTTTTTGTTTTTTTATTATTAAATACCTTTATTGATAATATATAATATACAATAAAACATAAAATAATATTACAAATTATAATGTGACTTTCCAGAAACCTGAACAAGGTTATCTCTTCACCAATAGAACTAGAGTTCTATTGTGTTGTGTTGTGAAGAGAGAGTTTACTAAAAATTTACTTTGGCTAGTATTACATAAGTTTTTTTTTTTTTTTTTTTTCTTATTTTTTTAAAAATTAATTATTTTTTTCTATTAAATTATTAAATATTGAATTATACAAATGAATATTGAGTAAAAGAATAAGTGAATTAAATATAACTATTAAAATTTAATCGCAGTAGCTGCTCCCCACGAAAGAAGGCCGTATTGTATAATGGAGTCAACAACTCCATAATACAACACTCTTAGCTGTTGCACACTTAATAGTGGTTTTAGTTTTGAAAATACATAGATTAATGTTCTTAGCTTTTTGTTTAGATTTTTTATATGTTCTTTCCAGTTTATGTGATTGTCTATGAGTATTCCCAAATATTTGACTGAGGTGACCATTTCAATTGTAGAACACTGACAATTTGTAATTTCACAGTTGTTATGGTGTATTCTTATTGGTGGCAGTATTGGTATAGTAGGTCTATTAAGAGTAAAAGCCATGGCACATGTTTTTTTGCTATTCATGGTCAATTCATGTTTATCAAGCCACATTTTCAGTTTATTTAAATCCCTTTCAATAAGGCTAGATGTAAGTTTGAAATTATTAGATGAACAGAGAAGCACTAAATCATCTGCAAAGCCGATAAGAGATGAGTATGTAAGATAGGAGTCACCAGTGCTTCGATATTTAGTTTTATAATTGCTACAGTTATACCATCATGACCGGGAGAGGAACCACCTTTTAATTTATGTACAGCATATGACGTCTTTCTCGCTTAAATTATCTATAGAATTCCATCTTTCTTCAAAATTTATGTTATTTGTTTCAGTTAGTCCTTTGATTCTTATGTTATATATCTTATTTGCCATTTCCTCGCCTACTGAAGTGAAATAGTTGCACATGATATCTGCGCTTCTTATAGAGTTCACTATAGCATTAATTATTGTGCCGTCTGTCTGTTTAATTTCCTTTATTATATTTTTTTCAGTTTTTTTACGAGAGGTGATTTTATTAATTTCAGCCCATACCTTGGACATATCGTTATTACATTTTCTTATTTTTGTACTAAAAAATTCATTTTTAGTTCTTTTAATCAAAGAATGGAGTTTTTGGCAATATTTTTTAAAATAAGATTGAAGTTTTTCATTATTTGGCTGTTTGACTGTCTGGCACCTTAATTTTTCTTTTTTGCGTATAGAAACAATAATACCATGGGAAATCCATGGTTGTATTTTCCTGAATTTACTTGAATATTAACGATGCTTTAAAGGTTCAGTAGCGGTCACAATTAAATCTTGTAACTTGTTAATGAAATTTGCTAAATGAAGTTTACGTTAGTTTTTCTTCTATTATCGTTTCGAGGTCATCATAGAAACCCTTATGATTTTAGTAGGTCGCCCGTTGCATCTTAGTTTATATTTTTAGACCTATTAGTAGCTAGAGATTTAAAATTTTGCATGCATAGAACTTTTTTTGCCCAACAACAGAAAAAATTAGGGGAACCTCATGATTCAAACTTTTTGCTATCAGCGAGCTTTGACGAACTGGTCGCAAAATTATTTTGAAATTTTTGAGTAGAGCATTATTAGATTAGAAATTATGTCATTATTTAAGAAATTAGATCAAAAATATATAAATGCGTTATTTTACCCTCAAAATAACAAAAAACATACCCCAAAAAAGGTCCCCCTCCGCTACCCTATAGCGACCAAAATGCCCAGGAGCAAATTTTAAAAAAAACGAATTTTAGAAAAATTGGGTGCTCGAACTATGACCAAACATGTTTATTTTTGTTAATTTTGAGTGGGGTATCATTTTAAAGGTCTTGAAGAGTAAATTACAACGTGTTTTACAAACGCGTTGCAAAATGCCCCCCCCCCCCCCCAAAAAAAAAAAATAGAACCAAATATGTGCCTACCTAAAATGCTAAAGGATAGTATGCCCACATTGCTCCTCCAAAGGCATCTTTTTAAACTTTTTTAGTAAGAAAAAAATGTAGGATATATGCATTTTGATGACCCAAGAAACCCTTTTAGTCTCTTGACAGCAAGCACTTGACGGGATTTTTTTTTCTTTTCCTAGAACATAGGATATATATAAATCTACTTATATGAAAGCATCTTGTCTTTTAACGTATTTATTTATAAGGCCGAAAACTACTTTTTTGTATCTCTCATTCGGAGTTATGTATCAGGAAATTTAAACATTTTTTTATCATTATTGGACATACGGTAACGGTCACTTCCAGGGGAAGCAGTTGTTCACGTTCACCTTATCTATACTACGGGAGCATTCACACGGGATCTTCGCCTCTATTCCTTGTTCTGTATACTGTATAAAGGAAAGTAAACTATGAAGTAACTTACTATAAAAAAAAATCTCTAAATAATAATAAGAATAATAAACCATAAAAAGATAATAAGAGAATTAAAATAATAAATAAAATTAATTAAAAAATTGACTCTAACAATATAAAATAAATCAAAAATTGTCTTAACAATACCAAAACCTTTTTTTAAAAAACCATAAAAATTTAGATATCAGGACTTAATGTGATAGTTTGTTATTAACTTAAATTAATATTGTTTTTTAATTAATACAAAGAAGTGTCTCGTTAGTATTCAATGACTTTTTAGTGAAATTATTTTGAGGTTTTAACGATTCATTAGTTAATTAAACGAAACGGGAGTTCTAGTGCTTTGAAAATCGTTCAATCGCCATCAGACCCTTGCAATGGACTAATCGATTAAAGATTTAGAAGATGAGGGGTGGATGAACAATAATCGACTGGCATTAATCGAATTGTTAGGCCGTTCCGGCCTGGGTAATTAACGGATTCCGGTGAGAGAAGGAGAGGATAAAATGAGCGTAAAAGAGTGAGAATGTAGTGAATCTGAGAGACAGGAGAGAGATAAAGTTACAGAAGGTTCCATTATGAGTGGAGTTGAGGTACTGGTAGAAGCCGGTGCCCAAACTCCACCACTATTATGAGACTAGCTGGGGTTAACGGTTAACCCCCTGTCCCATCAAGGGGTTCTCCTCTTCTATATCAACGCAAATAATGATCTTCTCTACCCTTTATCATAGTGACGTCATTGTCCATTTGGTCGCTTAATTTTAAACCTCCGCGGTCCCTCCCCCCATCCATATTGAATTTCAACCAGACGTTTTTACTAGCTACAAAAAACTTTGCTAATTACTTTTTTTTGTTCTTTCTTTTTATACGTATATTTAAGATGGGATGGTGCTTGGTGAATTAAAAGGGACATTAATTGAAAGAGTGAAACTAAAATGGATATACCAGGTAAAAGAGCGACGTTCCCATCAAGCTCGAATAGAATCGTCATATCCCTAATCACAACCAATCTATTAAAGCACTCCTTAAGTGGTACGATTTGTCCAACCGGGAAATTAATATCAATCTCAAATCCAAAAGTGGAAACTATTTCGGATATAGATAAATAGAGCTGGAAAATCTAATGTGATCCAATTTGAAAAAAAGAAGTTTCCAATAAAAAAAAACAATGCCGGTTTCACAAACAGCATTATAATATGCAAAATATTAGCTCTATTACAGCCCAATTTCGTAAAAAGAGAGTAATTCAAACTGCCTTTAAGTTACAGATTGTATTGTTCCCAAAGTAATCAACAAGTATCTTTTATGTCATAAATAATTAAGCACATTATTATCAACAATAATAATAATAAACACATTATCATACATTGTCAAGGTAACTATTAGTAGTTTAAGGGACATGCGGAAAATTCGAGAAGGCAAGTACCTACTCATAACCAGCAAATTTACCTACAAACAAAAAAAGTAAACTTATCATTCTTAATAAAAATTATGTTCCATAAGCTAGGTTTCCCACAGCCTGTGACTTGGCGAGCTTGTCATGCCTGAAGGCTTGTCGTCTGTCGAGTCCTTAACGGGAAAGGTCGAGCCACCCACGAGCCATATCGAGCCTAGTATGTTCCTTCGACTCGAGGTATGAAACACTTCGAGTCAACCTCGCCAAGTCACAGGCCATGGGAACATCAACCACAAATGTTAAAATTCAAATTTATGTTTTCAAATATTCATTCAAATTTACATTTGGATACATTACATACAAAAATAGACTGCCAATTGGTGTGGCACATAGCTTTCTCGCATCCTATCCACATGCTTTTTTGGTTTTATGCTTTTACAAGCCATTATTGCCTAATTTGTTTAATTGTTTACCCCGTTTTTTAATCTGTCAAAATTGTTTTAATTTTTACATGAATTCAAGTATTAATTTAGCAGATGTTAAAGACCGCAGACGGTACAGATTAATCTGGGGCTATGCGGGTTACTTTCAATAAACTATAAGTTTCATACAAATCAGATAAGTGCTTTTGACGCTATAGGTGTAAATAAATGTATGTTTGTGCGCATGTGAAAGGGAAACAAATTTGTGCAGAAGGTTGAAACTTATTTGGGACCAACAACGGGCTAAATATGACCTACCATCCACATATCATTAAAATTGGACGTGTAGTTTTTAAGATATGTTGGTTCGCAAAATCGCACGGCAGACAGACAGACACGGAAACAAAAATGTTCCCTGAATTCTGAAACGGATTTGTCTTGGAATTTTTGAAATCGGAGACCTACAAATTTTCGTTCTCAGGAACTATCACATAGCTTCCGTTACCTTCGGTAAGCTCGGAAGCAATAAATATGTTTCATTTTAAGTCAGCACAGAAGAAAGGAAAAAAGGTTCGGGTGAATTAAATACGGCTAAACTTTCTATTTAATTTATTATTTTCTGAAATTAAATCGACGTCTAAATACGCATTTCTTCTAAAGGAAACTTCTAAAGTTTAAAGTTTTAGAACTTCATTAATATTGTTTTATTCTATTTTAATGTACATCATGACACTTATTTTTCTTTAATAATACCCCATTATGGAAAGGAAACAAATTGGATAAAATACTTTATTCCTTTATTTATTCATTACATACTAAGTTCGATGAAATGTTGGATTATCTAAGAAGAGCAAAAGTGAAATTTAAGATTAAGAGTTGATAAGCTGATTTGATAGGTTGTTATCTGACACAAGGGATTACAGGCTATTACGAGATCACTTTCCAATCCCTAATCCATGTTACTTAATTCCCTCCAACTAAAACTCAGATTAAACTGCTTCAACTAGCTAACTACTTTCATATAACCGCTAATCCTTACAAGAATTAAAATTTTCATGGTTTAAGTTGGACATTTATTTTCCTACTTTAAGTTTATAAAGATAATTTAATAATGATGGTGTTAGACCTTATCGTATATTAATAGAAGCACAATTCTGCACAATGCTGAAATGGAACGCAAAAGAATAGTACTGATAGACAGATTGAACTGATAAGCTTTTATTGAAACCCCCTCCCCCCTTATTTTTAAAAAATATGATATTGTAATTTTTTGAAATATTACTTGCATCAGTTTTGTGATACACTGTGAGTTCATTTTATATAGATACGAAAGGCTTTCAATATTCTCCTTTTATTAGGGTTTTGTAGATTCTTCTCAAAACCCTTATGCCGAGGGTGATGTGTCCGTCTGTCCGTCGCTCTTTGGTTCATAGGGCCCGAACCGTTTAAGCTATAGAGCTGAAATTTTAAATACTGGTGTAACTTTTTGACCCAACCACAGGAAAAATATACAGAAGTTCAAAATTAAATGTGCGCATGCGCAATTCGCAAAAATGTTGTAAACTCAAAAATCTATATTTTTTTTAATTTTCGAGTGGGGTATCAAATGAAAGCTGCTGAAGAGTAGGACGCAAATATATATATGCTTTTGTAAATTTTGCATTCCTTATTGGGTAAAAAAATCAAAATATACCCAAAAAAAATTTTCCCCCCCCCCCAACCACTATACTTCGGCTGGTCCTAAAATTTTGAAATAATTCATGCTAATGCCTTATTGTGGGGCGATGAAAATTCCGGGAGTTCATCACAAATTTTAAAAAATTGCCAATTTTTGGCGCGAAAATTTGAAGTGCGCCAAAAATTTTATTTTTTTAAAATTTTGAGTTGGGTATCAAATGAAAGCTGCTGAAGAGTAGGACGCAAAGATATATATACAATTTTAAATTTTGTATCCCTTATTGGGTAAAAAAATCAAAATATACCCAAAAAAAATTTCCCCCCCCCCAACCACTATACTTCGGCTGGTACTAAAATTTCGAAATAATTCATGCTAATGCCTTATTGTGGGGCGATGAAAATTCCGGGAGTTCATCACAAATTTTAAAAAATTGCCAATTTTTGGCGCGAAAATTTGAAGTGCGCCAAAAATTTTATTTTTTTAAAATTTTGAGTTGGGTATCATATGAAAGCTGGTGGAGAGTAGGATTCAAATATATATTTGCTTTTTTAAATTTTTCATTCTTTATTAATTTTATAAGTCAAAATATACCCCAAAAATTTCCCCCCTCCCCAACCACTATATAACGGGTGGTCCTAAAATTTCGAAATAATTCATGGTTATACCTTATGGTGAAGCGATGGAAATGGTCTGAAAAAATGAATTTTTCTAGTCGTTATTACCGATGAAAAACATTGTGACCCCCCGGGGGATCGAACCCGGACCCTTGAGATCGAAGAATAAAATCATAATTACATAACGGGCATGCTTAATCTTCTACAAAACCCTAAAAAGTACTTGGACGCAAGTACTTCCCTGTGATTTTTAGTGTTACTTTCATATCCCAACATTTTAGTATTTTTAAGAGAAAAATTATGACCGTCGAGTTAAATGCGTGAATAGCTAATGCTGTTTTTCATTTTTATTTTTGATATCAGTAATATGATAATATTTGCTATTGTTATTTTTTTTTTGAGAAGTTTATCCAATATCATTTTTATCGAAATTTAAGCAATCAGTATTACATATTAAATATGATCTGTTTGCATTGTTGATTTTATCTTTTACAGATGTAAACAAACTTTGACGTCATCAAAATTATCGCACTAATAAATAATTATATTTACTTATAACTTGTAAACTAATTAATGGAAAAATTAGTTGATTTTTGGTCTAAAGGAAAATTAAAACCCTCTCATTTGCGATATTTCGACCCCTCCTTGGGTCATTCTCAAGCTAGAAACCAATTTATTAAATATATTAATTACATATAGGCATCAACAAATTATTGAATTTAACACATTAATTAATATATTGTATAAATATATTAATTAATATATTGTATAAATATATTAATTAATATATTGTATAAATATATTAATTAATATATTGTAAAATTATATTAATTAATATATTTATAATATATTGTGTAATAAATATATTTAATAAATTGGTTTCTAGCTTGAAAATGACCCAAGGAGGGGTCGAAATATCGCAAATAAGAGCGTTTTAATTTTCCTTTAGACCAAAAATCAACTAATTTTAAAAAATACAAGGAAACAACTATTCTACTTCATAATTAATGGAATTTCATGGGTTTTTTTTTATATTTGTTCCTTACTTTTTCCGGTTCCAACGATATGCTATACGTCAAAAACCTATTTATACTTTCGGTATTATTAACCGTCAAAGTTTAAAAAATCAAAAATTGATAACTTCAAAATGGCGGCCAATATCAAAATGAAATTTGGTGGGCTTGTTTGTCATACAGAGAGGTACATTCGTGCCAAATTTCAACTCGATCAGGACCATAATCGAATTATTACGATTTTTTTTTAAATTTTTGCTGACTCAGCAAACTGGGTTCAAGATGACGAAAAAAGTTGATTCTCCGGGCGGCACCACTACAGATAAGGACTGATTTTTCAAGTTTTAACTCTCTAGGTTAAATACCTTGGGCGCTAGGATGATGACACACACATACATACATACGTCAAGCTGAAAACCACTCAGGAGGTCTTAAAAACACCCAAAAAGGATAATTCCGTTGAAATCTCAAAAAAAATGTTTGGTGAAAACAGTAATTTTCCTACTATAGGCAGTGAGGAAAAGTAAAAAATTTAGACTTTTTTTATAAAATTTTTTTTTTTTTTCTTGAAATTTGGAATAGATGTTATTTTAAGACATTAAAATCTATTTATATGGTTTATTTGCTTAAATAATTTAGAATTAGCATAAAAATAATCTTCGAATCGAACCCGGCCTCATATCCTCGAGGGAGAGTTAAGAGGCTGGCATCCTCCGGGCTTATTTAATTACATTATTTTGATATAATGTTAACTTTTTCATGGGGTTTTCTTTAAAAATAATCAATTCTGAACTAATTTGCTTGCATTTATTTTTGTTTTATTTATTTACTCATATTATAAGCAAACTCTTCACGAGTTGTTTAAGAATTTGTTTTTTTTATTGGTTATTTATCGTGCCTAATAATCTTGCATAATAAAATAGAGGATTTTTTGCATTTAATAAATAGCCTCTTAAATGAGACTCGCAGCGCATTATATTCTTAATAATAGAATGAATTATAAATAATATAGTCCTGACTCTTTTCTATGGAGGGCTTTCGAAACGAAACTAAAGGCGTTTGTATTTAATTACTTGCCCTACATGATAATGGGAGACCTAGCCACTTATTCCCAGCATGAGCCTCACACGGCGTGGCGAAGGCTAGCCCTTTATATTTTTACATTCTGGTTGTGTTCTAAAAACACTTTTTTGAAAATTCTTATAACCATCACGGTTGTTGAGTTTTTACAAGCAACATTGTTAATCAGTTTGTGAGTGTTGGGTGTCCCGAAAATATGATTTATGAGTTTGTATTGGTACAGTGTCTATGAGCCAAGTTTTAGCTTGATTGGATGACTGGAAGAGAGTTAATTAGCACTCTAAAGATTTTTACGACAGCTACAAACAAAATCGAAATTAATATAAAGGATTTAGAAAGTTACTTTTAATAGATATAAGTGTTAATTTATTCCTAGGGTATGACCTTCGTAAAGAAAATATATAATTTAAGTATTACATAACTGCAATCATAAACATTTTTTCAAGTTCAAAAGTCTATTTGAAATAATATGTAATGGCTAAGAGGGTGCATAGTTTGAAACGATAGTTAAAATCATTCGACTAGCTATCAAGATGCATAAATAGTTGATTAGGATGTAAGGAGTTGAAGGGTTTGACGTCAAGGTTCAGTTAGTATAAAGTGGTGAGAGTAGGACCCCAGGGGAGCAGTGTACAAGGTGGGGTGGTATGTTTGCTGTTTCAGCCCTTGCAAGTCTGTAGCAAACGCTCCTAGTGGGCACCATCATGTAAAGCAGTATGTCAAGATCCCTTGGGGGCCCTTTCTTTATCATAGGTATTACCACATTGTTATAACCATTTACTCCATCTTTTTACCTTAAATCAACACTGAATAAATATATAATCTTCATTCAACATTTGTTAAGCACGGAGTGTTATCAAGTACCGTGTGCATTTTCAAATCTTGAGGGTAAGTGAAATTTATAGGCACGGCTTAGCCCCTTTTTAATTTTCATGGTGTTTCTCAAATAAATTCACAAATACAACAAATAACGTTTAATAAGTTTGACGTAAATATAAATGATAAAAAAATAATATCAACGTCAATTAAGAGATGATAAAGATGATCTAAGATAATAATACAAATATTTTGTTATCGTTGTAATAATTTATTCATATTTTTATAAGAATAAAGTTATAAAATACTGAGGGTCAAGTTTTGAAATGTGAGGGTCTGTAGTAGTATTAGTACAACTACTGTTAAGGGTCTGTAAATGATAAGAATATAGATATACTTAAGATCTTATGACTTATGAGTAAAAAATAGGAGGACACGGAAAAAGGCCTGTGGACTACAATGTATGATCAACAAATTTAAAAAATATAAATTACTTAAAATAACTGAAAAGCGCAGACAAGAAGCATTCACTGAAAACTGACAGGAAAAAGTTATATTTCTTTAAAATACAAATAATTTCAGCTGAATTTCATTTTTATATCTGCCGTAATTTTGAAAATATCGACTTTAACTTTGAAACATAAACGCTAAATAATTTCGGAACTATTTCGCCGATTGAGATTAAATTCCCATCAATTATACCTCTCTATAAAATAAATAATTTCCCAATATTTTAACTAAATATATCCACCATTTTGGTATTATATTGTAAGTAAAAGCCCCGCGATCGATTTTTTTTTAAGTCTAATATAAAAGCTCTATGGGCGTAAATTAAGAATATATTTAGGGTGGTTTTTTTTTTTGTTTTTTTTTTTGTTTTTTTTTTTATCGAGCCTAATAATGAAATGGAGGATTTTTAGAATATAATAAATTGCCACCTAACTGCGATTCACATGGTATTTTGAAACCAAAAAGTTACTTATGGCACGTTACAGCACCAGTGGTCCGGGAGGGAACCAGAAAAAACCAACGGCCACGAAATCGCATAAACGTAAGCTTCAAGCATAAAATTAGAATTTTAGGACGAGAAAATATTCTAACTTCATCTATTCGATAAGACAAACAACTTTTATAATTTCAAGTTTTTAGTAAAACCAACAGCGACACGGCTATGAAGTGTTAAAGATCGCTAAAAGTATTAAAGCGGACCTATACGTTTAGAATAGATAGAACAACGTATTTATCGACATCTTACGTTGCAACGAAACGATTTTAACTTGATACAGGCGGAAGTTTTTGTGTAGTGAAGTGATAAATTTTATAATTATAAAAAAACGAGGCGTCCGCAGCGTGTCGTTGGGTGGAATAGTAAGAATGCAGAGTGGTCCCCTACTACTAGACTCTCTATTACAATCATACTCTTTAACTATCAACTTATCATGACTGCCTATTTTCTCAATAATAAATAAATATTTATTTTTATATCATTATAGTGTAATTATTATAAATAAATCAGAAAATTAAAAGCAAATCTGTTCTTTTATATTTACCAAAGTAATTAGCGTAGAATATCTTTTATTTGTTTATCCCTTTTCTAACTCCATCATGAATAAGTAGTTGGTAACATCGTATACTTAGTAATGTGATTTTATGGTTTTTATTTAATGAAGCGAAGGAACTTCGTTCCTACTGGGTGTCCCGCGACACCACACTTATATGTTATTCAATAATGGAATGAATAATGTATAATAAATATATAATGGTGGACTATGTGATTTTCATAATCCGGAGTAATGGTTGATGGCAGTTTGTCACTTGATAGGTAAGTTAGTCAAATATTACTCCAAATCAAAGAGGTGACCTATTAAGTGACTAACTACCATCGACTTAATTTTTTGTCTACTAAGTTAGTACTTAGGATCATTAATATCACATTGTCCACCATAAAAGGCGGGACATTCCACCGGTATTTTTTTTTAACTGCCTTATGCCAAGTCCCGCAAATGAACTTAGCCGACCACATATTCTTAAAAGGCACCAAAAGATTTACTTTGACATTTTATTCGACTTATTTACCTCAGAGAACGAAATAGCATTTTAGAAATTGTTTTCAGTATCACCTACCATGTAACTTTAAAATAACAACAAGGATGTAAACTCAATAAAAAAAACCATAGGATTTGGTTCAAGGGGTTTTTCAAAGAAGTTTAAACAGAAGAAAAAGACTTAAGAGACTTCTCGACGCTTTAATCCGAAGATCCTTAAGGTGCGGAAGCTTTGACACTGCAAAGATTTTCTTTAACTCTTTTTTATCTTAGTGTCACTTGAAATGAAAACTCAAGAAAAACTTTTATCTAAAGTAGCACAGGGAAACAGACCCCGTGGAAATTTAACTTAAAGAGAAAAGTTAACAGGAAAAAAACAAACTAATTTCTAAAACATGACCACAAAAGTGGCCAATGATACTTTAAAAGCAAAAAGTTGCCTTTTTAGAGTTTGTAAAGGTTTGCGAAAATAGATGTTTTATTTAGACTTTGTCCATCGCCTAAATTCTAACTAACTAAACGTTTTTGACTTTTCCCCTCATCAGCTATACCACTTGTGGTATAGCCGACCTGTTGAGACATATTTATGCAAAAGTCTCATTTCCACAGATTATGAAAAAATTACAAATATTGAAACTGACCAGAATCAGAAAAGAACGTTTGCCATAAAATATTAAATACATATGTATAAATAAAATTTGCATAAAGAATATTACTCTGAGTAAGGATAAGTCGTAACACTAAATTGTTTGTATATACATGTGCAATGCGACCGCTGTACACCAAGTGCGCTGGGATAGGGTGGGTTACGGGGGAAGTGCGGCAGCCCCTTTTTGAAGGGTACGGTCGAAGTGCACCGGGTAAATCCCATCTCTCGACCCAGGTAGTCCACCCCCTCAGATCCTCTAAAGTTATTACATATTTCTCTTCTAGAGGAACGTAGAATAGAGACGAGTGGATAGGTGTAGAACCGGAGGCCAGAGGCCCTTATGAGGCCGTTGCAGCGTCGCTTTTTTGATAGAAGGACTTTTAAGTAGTCATTGTATGTTGAAGGTCACTAATAATTATTAATTTAAAATTATTGAAGAAAGTGCTATAAGTGTATGTTTACTGTAATATTATAAAAAAAGGAAACAACTAAGGCAAATATTCTGATATACCTGTTGTTGTCATTTCCTCCATTTTCCTATATCTTTGTGCTACTGTTATTTAAAAAAGTAAGTTATTTTTTTACTCTTTTACGGTTAAAGGGGACACCAAAGTGAAATAGGAGACACATGAGGCAAAACTTTTGTTGAGTACCCCACCCCCCACGTAAATATTAAGAGAAAGGGATATTTAGCCCAACGTACTTTGTGACAAAGGAATATCACACTTCTCTATTTAAAAAAATCCCTTATACTCGTATTTTACATATATAATATCCTTTGATCTAATAAACTATTAAGACAAGACAATTCCTTTGTCTGATATTCATACCTACCACCTACCCAGGTCATGTCAATGGAATAAAGGGGGAACCAAAGTAAAATAGTGCCGGTATTGTTTAGATAAAATTGATTTCCCTTTCTCTATATATGACAGCATATCTTACATACACACCACCTCATCATTTTAATATAGTTTGTAAATTGATGAGCCGGGCTATTTCTTTAAATCCCGCATTTCTCTAGTAAAGGTACGTTTTTCTTGAAGCGGGTACAGCGATAGACGCAGAGCGATAGCCTCTGGTACAAAATTATAAAAGTGTTTTCCTCCACGCGTCTCCAGCCACTATTGCAATACTGATGTAACTAGAGGTAGATGTGAAATGGTCGGTACATTTGAAATTAAATAATGAGTTTCAAGAAAAACTTTGATTATCTAGAGCTTAGTTACAGACCTTCTTCCTCCACTTACGTGGAGCGGGGAAACCGGCGGGAAATTAAGAGTGGAAACCAATGAAATCGAAAGCTCTTTAGCGCGAGTCCTTTCCCGTATGAATATAATAATATTTCCCACTACGAGTATCCGGCGGGAAAAATATTTACAACCATAATATTACGTAATGTTCTAAACGGCGTAAAACAATTACCGCTACCTATGGCTTTCTTCGATTCAAAATTCTGCTGGATTAGTATTTGTATCAAATAAACTCCTAATATCGAATATAGGTAAATGATTTTTTTTAAAAATACTATAAGCAATATCCTATGTTTTATGACGTACAATATATATGTAATTTAATAATTTATACAAAGAAATATTTATAATATATTAAATTATGTTATATTACTTAAATTTATACTAGGCATCGCGTGGCTCTATCAATAAAGCGAGCGTATTGTAATAAAATACTGAATATTTATATTAAGGAATTATTAATTATGATGAATGTCATAGTTGAAGATAAGTGGAATAGGGTAGAGTGAGGTAGAGAGGGGGTACTTGGTACATTCCCAGACAAACCTGCACTCCTAGAATCTCAACCACCCGCAGTAGCTTTTAAACAATTATTATAAATGTATCACTTCACTACGCAAAAACTTCTGCTTATATCAAGTTGAAATTTTACATGCCTATTTCAATTGTACTTAAGACGATGTATATAAATTTTTATTAAAATCTTTACGTTAGAACGTAAGATATCAGTAATAATTACAAGATAAAAAGAACTTTGTATATACTACGTTTTTAAATTTTCTGTTGAATCATATGTAGTGTTGATAATATAATTTTTATTATTATATATAATGTTAGTGAAAAAAAAAAAATACTTCATATAATTGACAACCAACTCTGGTTGTAGCTAAACCTATAAAAGGACAAATCTTTGTACAACGGATCTAGCCAACACCGAATATAAACCGTGCCATTGATATGCCCCCGTGTAAGGGACAGTAAGAAAAGAAAAATAAAAATGTGTACAAGTAAAGAAGTACAGATGCAGAAAAATTAAACCGATACCTAGGACACAAGTGTAAACAAACCTGGTTGTCACATGTCAATTAATTTATTTCTTGGTTTACATTTCCTTTTTAGCTATCATTCAATGTTAATCTCTTAATAAAAAATCACAAATTTGAAACCCGTCAAAATGAAGATTGTAAATATGGGTCATGGCAAAACCAATAAAATAACCTGCCGATTTCTTCCAAACTACCTTTCCATACAGCAAAATTTGCTGAAAACGAATAAATTCTGCTGAAATATGGCTAAAAGTATTAAAATATTGCATTGTCATCGTGATCTGAGCTATTCTAAAAGTTTCAAATGTCTAGCTACTCGGGAAGTTAGTTAAAAATCGATTGCAAGATTTGTACTGGACAAACAAACAAACAAGAAAGCAAGTTAATAAAAACGTAGTAAAAAAGTTGTTTTCTCTACATTAAACGCTTAGGCCCGTTTTTAAATTTTATCAATATTGGTCAACTTTTACTCAAGTTATCGTCGTACGTTTAAGACACACAGAAATGGAGCATATTTCGTTGAATGTAGGAAGCTCGCTACACTTGCTTCTACTAATTTATTTAAGTATGTAATTTAACTTTGAATTTGTTTGTTTCTTTTAATTTATTCCTCAGTTGGACCGCCACAGGCGGGGCTTTCAGTGCGTTTCGCCGGCACTGCACATTACACATGTAGAATTCTCGAAGGATCGCTAGCGACTGGGATTATGACTGCTCCTGGAGCAGCGTCGGCAATCGCTCAGCGATCGACGCAAGTGTTTGTAGCGGCGGAAACATGCAAACTCAGACGATGAATCCTCCGTCAGCGTCTACCGTGGAGTCACGTCCAGAAAAACGTACCTATAACTCCGTGAATGTTCGCGTATTTTCTAAACTAAACTTTAAAAAGACTATTAACATCCAGTTAACATTTGGCTAACATTTTATTTAGCAATAAAAAACTTTATTTTATAAACATAATATTAACAGAATTACAGTTTGATTGCTACTTGAAACAACTAACATTTCTAAACGCTATACAATGCACAGATATTGTAATAGAATTTCAGGATTGCTTTGAAATAAGATCTAAACTGCGAGTATATACAATATACAATGTATCCATAAGTGCGTACTAACAGTAATGAATATTTTTTTGTTTTTAAAATCTTATGATAATTGTTGACACGATATAAAATAGACTGCCAATTGGTGTGGCACATAGCTCTCTCGCATCCTGTCACGTACTTTATTGGTGATATTATGCTTATGCTTTCACAAGCCATTATTGTATAATTTGTATAGTTGTTTCCCCGGTTTTTTAATCTGTCAAAATTGTTTTGATTTTTTACATGAATTAAAGTATTAATTATGCAAACGTTAAAGAGCGAGGACAGTTCAAATTAATCTGGGGCTATCTGCGGGTTACTTTCGATAAACTATAAAAGTTTCATATAAATTAGATAAGAACTTTTGAAGTTATGGGTGTAAATAAAGTATGTTAGTGCGCATGTGGAAGAGGATCAAATGAGCGCAGAAGATTGAAACTTATATGGGACCATCAACGAGCTAATTATGACCTACCATAAAAAATTAATTAAAATCGGACCTGCAGTGACCTACCACCCAAATTTCATTAAAATTAAAAGAGTAGTTTTTAAGATATGTTGGTTCGCAAAAATTGAGCGACAGACTGACAAACAGACACGAAACTAAAAATGTTCCCTGTCGTCAGAAACGGATTTCTGTTTTGGAATTTTTGAAATCGGAGACATAAAATGTTTCGTTCTTCAGAACCATGAAATTTATGAATTTATGGCGCTATTAGCTTAAATAATATTATATATATACAGGGGGACCCACGATAAAATGGCATAAAGAAACTGGCGGATTCTATGGGTCAAATGCAACAAAAAAATGTCGAGTTAACATATGCACAATGCCCATTCTCAATAGTTCTCGAGATATCGATTTATTTTTTTTTTAAGTGTTTTACGAAAAATTTCAAAAAATATCATATATCTCAAATTCTAAATGAGATAGAGAAATTGGGCTAAGGAACAATTTTAAGTTGCATAAAAAACCTTTCGGAATCACTCAAGTGGAGTTTTGATATGGTTTTGCGAATATCTCAGAAAGTTCCGGTATTGTGCCTGTTCCGGGTCCATGTTTATTGAGACTTTTTTGTTCAACGTCAAATTTCCAATAAGAACCCCAAAGTGTTGTGGTTTCGTTTGGGGAAACCTATTTTGCATTTGTATAAGAATTGGTTGTGATCCTGACCAAAAAATTTCACGTCTAGGTACATTCAATCTACCATAATTCAAAAACTAGATCAACGGACTAGTTTTTAAATTATACTTAAATTACAAGAATTTTGAAAGCTTATTAAAAGCAAACGTTTTTCCTGAAATCGCCACACTTCTAACATCCCTCAATTAAGAGTAGAAAGCTAAGGAATTTCGAGGTCGAGTTTTAAAAAATCCAAATTTTCAAATGTAACAGGACTTAAACGATGCTTAGCAGCGATAATTTGGAAATAAATTAGTGATTCCGAAAGTTTTTTTTGCTCTTTAAAATTGTTCCTTAGCCCAATTTCACTATCTCATTGAGATGTTGAGATATTACGCATTTTTTTGAAAATTTTCGTGAAACACTTTATAAAAAGAAAGAAATCGATATCTCGAGAACAATTGCGAAATGTGCATATGCTTACTCGACATTTTTTGTAGCATTTGACTCATAGAATCCACCAGTTTCATTATGACATTTGATCGCGGGTCACCCTGCATATATATATATATATATGCGCGTGTGTATGAGCGTGCGTGCCTGAGAATACATTTATGGTGTAGGAGTAAAACGAAAAATATGAACATATGTATGTATTTTCATTCAACTTTAACAGGCAATTTACTCTCTTCTCTTTTAACTTTCATGTCTCATTCTCATTACTTATCAATAAACCTTTTATAATTTCCAAGAAATTTAAATATTGAATTTCACCAGCTTTTGATTGGGAGAAAAAATGAGGAAACGTAAAACGAATTATTATATACAATTACCACTACTCGTGGTTTTCTTCGATTTAAATTTCTGCTGTGTTAGTATTGGTATCAAATAAACTCGATGTTAAAGGGTTCGATGAGGCTTGGGGGCCGGACATTATGAAGTCACTATGAGACTTAAAATGCTCTCATCAGAAGTTATATAATACCTAATACCTCCATTGACAGGGTAGCACTTACTTCAGTGACAGGGTAGCACGCCTATAGGGTTAAATATCAAATCCATTTTCACCTAGGCACCTAATGGTGCACCTCAAGGAAGTTGGAATCCTCATGTTTACTGCATAATAATGTAAGAACCTATTCTTAAGTAAGAGTACTCTACCCATTCGGATGCTTTAGCTTTTTCAGATGATTTCTTATTGACGATTACCGCTAAAATAGATAGAACTTGATATTAATGCAAAAATCGCTCTTAAACTCGAGGAACTTGGTATTCCAACAAGATCAATTTTAATATGAATAAGTCCGAGGTATCACACGTGACTAAAAATATGCAGCCTGGTGAAATTTCAGGGAAGCTTGGTAATTAAACACTAGAGTCAATAAATTCTTTAAATTATCTTAGGGTTTACTTTAACAGGATGTTTTCTTTGGGTCATCATATAGATTATGTAGCAAACAAAAGCCGTCGGGTGGTGTCTAGAGCTGCCTAAGTTTACTAGGGTATCGGACACGACGCTCTTAGTATAATTTAAAAAGGTGCTTTTGTGCCTATCATGCTCTATCTTGTTTCATTCAGGCACGATGCAGTGAAGTTTAGAAGAATAGAGTAAAGCTAGAATAGTGCAAAGGTTAATAGCCATTCGTAAGATAAAGGGCTACAGAACAATGTCTTACATGCTTCTTGTGTTAAATCTGGTATCACCCCATATGTATTTTAGCTGGAGAGTTAATAACAATAGACTTGTTAAAATCGGGGGCTTTCTGAATGCAATAGATTGATCTCTTCTCGATAATTCAGTTAAATACCGTTTCTGGAAGCATTATACTTATTTTAAGCAAATAAATAAACGTCAGTCAACCCAAACATGCTATGGATATTTATAGATGGTAGCAAGGAAGAAGAGCATGTAGGATTTGCCTTTGTTGATTATCGAAATGAAGGCGTGTTGGCAGAGCAAAGTTTTCGTTTAGCTGGAGGTTGCTCAAATAATCAAGCAGAATAGCTTGCCACTCAAATCTTTGGAGTGGATTGAGAGATTTACTCCACCTGGTCACTATGTATGTATCAAGATAGACAGTAAAATTACCTTAGAATCACAATAATTATACACATCATTTACCGTTAATAGAAAACATCAGGACCAAGATAATATCTCTAGATAATTCGATTCGTCTCTTTTCAATAGAATAAGGCTTACGTTGGGATTGAAGGTGATAAGCGAGCTGATTCAATAGCGAAGGCGGCTTCTCATCTCCAAGAAGATCCCCACTATGATGGGCTACCTTTATCAGCAGTGAAAAGTTGGGTTCACAGACGTAGCATTACGATATGAAAGGAAGTCTGGAGAGTCTCTGAAATTGGTTGTCTAACTAGAGAGTTTCTTCCGTCAGTTGGGAAACGTTTGAACCTCGGCATGAATCATATAGTCATCATCTGACAATTGACTCAAATTCTCACTGGTCACGGGAAATTCTACTCTTATTTGCACAGATTCAACCTCCAAGATTCTCCTGCTTGCATTTGTGACAATATTACACTTCAGACTATAGATCACATATTATGGGACTGTGCTACTTTAGATCCAGCTAGATATCGACTTCTTCAGTTCGTCACAACTCAAGAGTTCACCTAGCCTCTTCCAAAAGTCATATTTTTGAAAGTTAAATATTGGAACAACTTTACAACAAATCTTTTTAACTCTTATTTCAGACCAATTAATTCATAGAGTTCCCTCTAAGCTAATAAAGTTTTTGTTTCACATTTGTAATGAAATGATGAAAAAAAATTATTTTCCAAAACTTGTAACACAATTTAAGATGTGACAAAGAGGAATTACCTCTTAAACTAACTCTCGACTTTCTCTTTTCCACTGTATGCTGGTATAATTCTGTAGTCTCATGGACTTGTCGTCAAACTTTCACTACCAATCTTCATCTAGTTTCACATTACATTTTACTAATAAGAACTACTCACTAATAAAAAAAAACTCAAAAGCTAGTACCACTTAATGTACAAATATTAGTATAAAATAATTTTATAGCATTTTCCATAAATATCCAAGGAGATAACAAGTATGCACAATCCATAAGATTAACTTAATTATCCTTAAGATTATCGAAAGAAAAAAGAAATTAAATAGGTACAGAAGTTATTAAAAAGATGTAGAAGCTTAGATTACCCAATTCGATTCCATTAAAACATCGGATCTTCAATAACGGAGAAGAAGGGGGAGGGAAGTTTTAGGTCCAAAAGTTTCATCAGAAATCATTGAAGAAAAGGGACCGAAATAATTTGGAGAAAACCTAATCATGACGAAACGCGTTAGGGGCAAGTGTCTTTTGAGGGTCGTCGGAAAAAGCAGGGGTTTTGGGTTAAATGGAATAGGGTTATCCCCTGAAGGGTCCGAGAGTGGTCGGATATTGAGGAGAAAGAGGTTAACCATAGTAGAAGCCTCGGGGAAGAGACCGGAGGCAAAGGCTAAGGGGTAAAGAGGAAGTGACAGCCTTTACAAGGCAAGCTGAAGCTAGTGCTCTCATAGGCTCTAGGGACCGACTTAGCACCGAATTATCTGAACTCGAGATTAGCAACCACAACTCAAGGGCAAAGAAACCGAGAAAATTACACCCGCAAACCTAAAGACCACTCTCTACGTGTCCAATAGTTAAAACAAACTACCGAACAAGCTGAGCAACAAAGTAACATTCCACACTGATAATTAAACTATTATCTAAAACCATTAACAAGGCATTACATAGTTAAAGTTCAATTATTATACCGAATAGTAGAAACCTTGATTACAACTCACTTATATAAAGTAAAATAATAGTAAATAGTGTGGCACATAGCTTCCTCGCATCCTATAACGTACTTTATTTATTTTATGCTTTTAAAACTCATTATTGTCTATAATTTATGTACCTACTTGTTTCCCCCTGCTGCATAGGAGCTTACCGAAGGCAATGAAAGCATAAATAAAGTACGTTATAGGCATTATCCTCGCATCCTATAACGTACTTTATGCTTCCATTACCGGATACGTTTACGCCAAGCATAGGCATCTTGATGAATATTAGTGATTAAAATCTTAATCATATACCGAACAAAATCATGAAAACCGCATGCTTTTAATTGATTCCGTCAATTCTTTATGATTTCTTTTTTGTTAAATCGAGGAATTCTTATACAAACACCCTGACTGTGGGTAATCTGTTAAACAGAATTCTTGCCCTTACCTTAAGATATTTTGAGTGTATTCTTCTATTCGATAATACAATAGTTTAAATAAAAAAAGGTTTTAATAAACAAATCAGATCATAAAACCCTATAAAGCATCAAAAACATATTATTTTGAAAACGGAAAAGTAAGGCTTGAACTGGTAAACTTTGAGCACCTTTGGTTTAAAAGCCTACTATTTTTCTCAAAGGGCAATAATTTAAAACCTTTTACACTAATTAATGTTGTTCAATAGAACCCAGATGAATTTATAACTGGGTAGACTATTAGGGAAAAAGTTTAAGAGCACGCAACTTCAAAATCGGAAAGTAGCAAGGGAAGAAGTGAGAGCCTACTGGAAATAATACGGGTAGGAATAAAAGGGCGAAGGTTGAGAGGAGCTCAAGATACGAGGTCTTAGGGCTCGTTAGCGGTTCCAAGGGCTCCGGGTTGGGTTGGGCGGCCGCTCCAGGTTCATTATTAGGCCCGGGGGCGTTCTAGACTCGGAGCCGCGAGTCGAGTTCCTACACTCCGCTCTAGAGCCTTCCACTTCGCACCAAACACAACCCGGACTAATTAATCTTCAAGACCGCAAAACAGCCGTACTCAATCCCACCCATTCTTCATCCAGCTGTTATTGCAGTCGTACCTTAGATTGAATCCAGTGCAACCAAGTATAAGTGATACAGTCTGTAAACTGCAAAAATTAAGTAACCACCTCAATTTTCTAGTCCGATACTTCATCATAGCCACTGAAAAATAGCATTGGATTATCATTTTATAAAGTTATTCCTGGAACAAAAACACGACTGAATCATACGAATGGAGAAAAATCAAATACAGATACATAAGGCGTCAGTGGAAAGAAGGTTACCACGAGGAAAATTATGGATCCTGGATGGACACTTGCGATCCTTTTGTACACCTTCTACAGTGTAAAGCAGGGTTTCCCAAACTTTGTGCCGCGAGTCCGGCCAGGTGTGCCGCGGAATCCAGGATAAGATCATAATAAAATCCAAAATAGTCAGAACACGATAATGCCTGCCTGTAAAGTACAATAGTTTTATTTTTTCTAAACGAACTATATTATTTAATGACACTATGTTTTTATCAGGTAAAATTACACTTCACATCATAAAGCATGCCCTCCCCTGTCTCCAACCCTGGTCTGGCACCTATTTTTAGTAATTTAAGTTAAAAAATAAGAATAACTAAACACAAAAGTAAAATAAAAAGTACATACTTAAACTAAAAATATTATTTATTCATGTTTGGCCTAATGTAGGTACAGAAGAATAATTGAAATAAACAGCGTCTAACTTAAATATTAAGTGCCTAGTATCTAGTATTTACTAAGCATTTAATATGTATTTCCATAAAAATAATGGTAACTGTTTATGATGGTAAAAGCCAAATTGCGTAAAAAAGTGATTTCCAGGCACGCAATTTTCCGGCAAATGAGGGACCCAGTAGACCTATCGAAATGGAGCCCCGGATGGCTCTCGGCGGCCCTGCATAAAGTGTAGGTGTGCCGCGGGCTAAAAAGGTTTGGGAAACACTGGTGTAAAGGGTTGATACTATCATGAGAACAGGGTAGGCTTAAGTAAGTATGTAGGTAAATTAAAATATGACCTATATATATATATATATATATATATATATATATATATATATATATATATATATATATATATATATATATATATATATATATATATATATATATATATTGAGAGAGAGAAAGAGAATGAGAGACTTGTTATTAGAAAAAACCCAAGAAAAGATTTTTTTTTTATGAAAACATGTAAAAAAGGTATTTGAAGGGGTGGTAGTGAAGGCTCAAAAAGGATACGAGAGAAAGGGCTTAGCGGTGGGAAGTCAGTGAGGCATGGAGAGCTAGAGGCATAGAGCATGGTGTGGGTGGGGATCTGGCCGCTGCCTTGGTTCTTGGCTTTGAGACTGGATACAGAAATACCAGGTCTTCAAATATACAACCAACAACTGCAGCGCTACTCTCAAGAGGACACTTGATTCTTCTTTATAAAGGAGGTGAAAAATAAAGAATAGCAAGAAGAGAAAAAAAAATCTACTTACAGTGTAAAAAAAACTGTTTCCTACTTCTTTACTTAACACAACTTTTAACACGATTTTTTTTTTGCAACGCCATTATTAAAGGTTAACCTTTAGAACAAGACGACACTATTTCGTTTTTCCTCTAGAAAGGGTTTAAAATATTATAACCAGGTCTGTGTTCCAGAACAACAATTGGTAACAAATAATGGATTGATAAATATTTTAATAAATTAAAAATGAATTAAGATGAGTCCAGAGAAATCAGAGATTGATTATATATTATTTAATATATGATTTAAATTATTTTATTAAATTTTGACCACAATTTACCCCATATAAAATAATCTGTACGCTTGGTAGGACATCTAAAGGATAACACTTTACCGCTGGTGAAATAGGTTTCAGTTCACGTTTTCTACCTTTAGTACGTCGTATTTAAGTCTATAAGCTAGCGTGAGTCGTTCTTAAGTTTTCATAAAGGCGAGTTTTTACCTCTTGCATATCCAAATAAGCAGATGTTAGAATTTTTACTCTGGCTCATTATCAGACTCACGGTTACAGTATACCGAGAATTTAATTAAAATACGCTGTTTACTTTAAAACTCTCATAACATCAGAGCTTTAATAAAATTCCACTTTTACATATTATATTTAATATTAATATAATGCGAATTGCTTAAAAATTTATCTTGAAAGCAAAGGTACAATTTGAAGGAATTATTTCAACGATAATCACAGGCTCAATAGAAGTTAAACAATACTAAAAGTGTCATTAAGACGCCAGATCTTAAATCTTCATCGTACTGTAGTTTTCTAATTGTTCAATTTAGTTCAAAATTTTGTTTCTTGTCTCATTTGATTATGCAGCCATTTAGTTATTTTAGTTTATTATTATTTCTTTTCATGTATTGTTGGTCTTGATAAGCAAAACATTAAAATATAATAGGAAGGGAGATCTGGGCGCTTAGCACAACTATTCCTCTAGTGAGAAACTATTTGTCTACGATAATCCTCGGTGTATTATTACTTAGTTGAATACAATTTATATTATACAAGTTCCAAATGATGTAACCGAAAAGAAATCCCTAAGCGTTCATATACTGAGATGGCTTAACTAGTAAAAAAAAAAGAAGTAATATAAGTAAAAATAAGATAATAATAAGTTGATTATAAAAATAACATTTTTAAAAATCAAGCTAATGTAAATGTGAACAATATTTAAAACAATGGAAATAATGTTACACAAAGTATGGTAGTAAACAAGGGAATTAGAAGATTAGACAGTTGTAACTTTGAAGTTGAAATTAAACAAATTAATCTTAGAAGACAAGATTAAGCTAAGTTAAAAGATGAAAGAGGACAACGATGAAAAAAAAAAAAAATGTAAGGGCGATAAGAAGATGCCAAAAGAGGGAGATAAGAATGGTAAACATGCTTAGCTGTGTTGATGCAACGCAAACTTTCCTCTTCAAGAGAGTTAGCTTTTAATTAAGTATGCAGAAGTCCCTCTCGAGAGGCAAATCGCTTCTACCGAATACGCAAAGACTTTGGGAAAGAAAATAATAAACGCTTAGAGCGCCTGCATTTAAAATATTTTTCTTTGGAATCACGATTCTAGTCAGTAACGTGGGAATGCAGAGGCAGACAAAGAAGTACTGCCACTCGAAGTCATCGATTTATCGGATTTATTTCAGGATAAAAGGGGTTTCCTAGGAGTAAGGGGATTGATGCCACTTCTAAGCAGGTGCTGTGTGCATCATACAAGTCTTTTATTACTATATTCCTCTTACAGTGGGCTGTATAAAAGAATAAACTGTATGGTATAAAAAAAACATATTATTAACTAAAGGATTTGAAGATCTTCAAGTTAAATAATATTTTTTTCTAATGAAAACAGCTTCAACGTAAGATATTGCTTGCTTAAAAACTTGATTACTTATAGAAATAAGTCTAATTAATAAAAGTTACATAGTTGTTTACGAAAATTGCACCTTCAGTATAACATCTCATACAGCTGTCAGCGTTACATTTACTTTTATTTTAGACTAGTGTTAAAAATGTTCTTCCCTTAATCATAGAATACATGTTATTCAATAGTGTTATACTTAGAAATGCTCTAATTGACACCATCAAGCTCTAATACGGCATTTGTAAATGTATAGGTCTCTAACGAGCTCCTTAATTGCCAGCCTCGTTCAAATGAGGCACTAACTAGACAGGTTTCAAGAGTAGATAGTTAGAGAATAGTTTAAAACATAGAAAAGAAAGGTGGCTAGCCTCAAGAGAATCACAAACTCTTCTACACAGTTCCTAAGTAAAATTGTAACAATGACCTTGCCACTAAAATGTTCCTTAATCCATTTCTCAAGCAGCACAATAACATTGCTTGGGGCCGTTTCATTATTTAACCAAGTTTATTTATCAACTTAAACAATTCATTATTTTCATTTAGGTTAATGTTACTTATGAGCTCATAGTAAGTAAATGGAATAAAGGTTATTAATTGCTAACCTTCACCACTCGTTTACGCGGGACTAATTCTATGAATCAGTGGCTAGGTTTCCTATTATCATGTAGGCCAAGCGGCAAAATTATACGCCTTAAAAGTTTCGTTTCCAAAGACATTATAGAAAAGAATCAGGACTAAATGTTATACGTTATACATTCCATTATTAAGAAAAGAAAAAAACGTACAGATTCAGGAGCTTCTCACCCTGGTCGTAAATGAAGGTTTCAATAAGCAACGAGCTATCTCTCAGTTTTTTGCGTCCTTTACGCTTCCTGCGATTTGTGTCAAAAATGGTGACACGTTTGTCATTGATTCACCGTTTTTTCTTTAAACCACTAAGAAGTTGTATTTGGACTTAAAGGTGGAATTATTAGTGTCTAGCAGAGGCGAACATGTTTGCTGACACTTGTTTTTGGATACTCCAGAAATTTAATTTTGACAGGTATTATGATTATTATTTAATTTTGACCCATTAGGGTTTGAACTTACTTAAAGTGATTCATTTTCCTTTAGATGTTGAAAGTTATCATCTTCGTCCCATCCCCCAGGATCTGGAGGTCGGGCCCGCAATCTCTCCATACTCTTTAGCACTCTTAAATAAGAATAATTAAGGTAAAAATACTTTTAAAAAAACACTCCACTCGCGATTCCGGTAAGGTATAATACATCAATGTGTTTTTATAATTTATGTGTTTCATAATTTAAATGTGTTTAGATTTTATAAGGTCAGTATTATATTTTGGGATAAATGAGAGGAAATATTTAACAAATGCTGGCCATGGTTCTAAAAGTCGTTTGCCTGCTTGCCTCAAGGATAACCATCTTGACAACACATGCTTAATTTATGACTGGGCAAATTTAGGACTTTTTGGACTTGACGGCCAAACATTAAAAAAATCGAATTTGAAAAATCGAAAAAATCAAAAAATAAATTTGATGCATCATCTCCGAGTACTTCCATGCCCCGTTTAAATGCATTGTGTAAAAAATTAATGTTACGGGTTCCAATGTCAACTATAGTTTTTCTTTTTAACACAATCATATAATTGTTCACAAGTCTTTAACAGCTTTGTTTACATTTGGTCCATTACTAAGAATAAGCAATTTTGCTCGTGGCAATTTAGCCATATTTAATGTCTCACAAAACTTGGCAAATAAATTTTCAGCAGTTGCTGAGCCATTAAAAAATGTTTGCCAATGTCGTGTTACGATCCTTTCAGTTGATTCTGACCAATACCTAACAGTTGCTTGCAACTCTTTATAGGCTGCAGCGTTGGTAGTTTCGTCGCAACAAAGTTTAAAATAACAATTATCCATTCCACTTAACATCAAGGTCGTAAAAAAAATATATATATAAATTAAATTAAAGAAGAGTGGTGCTGTTAGGTAGTAGCTGCTCATGAAAGCTATGAAAACAGTACACAAGCAATGTGCCACATTCATACCCAAACTGCACCGAAACTGGCCCTCAGTTTCCCAGGGCTTCCGCAAGGTGCAAAAAACTGACTTTATTGACCAATTTCATGAAATACTGACCTAATACAGACTTTCCTCAAAATACAGACTATTACTGACTAGTTTGCAACCCTGCTAACATTATTTAAGCGGACCTAAACGTTTAAAATAAAGAAAACAACGTTTTTACCGTTATCTTACGTTCTACCGTAACGATTTTAATGAAACTTCATACACATCGTCTAAATGAAACAGACATGTAAAATTTCAACCTGATACAAGCAAAAGTTTTTGAGTAGTGAAGTGATATATTTTATAATATTTTAAATTGAGTACCAGGCAGGTAGGAAACAGGACTGTACTATTGACCAATAGTAACCATATTTTTTAACTATTATCTCATCGTGACTAATTTTTTTCTTAATATTTAATACATATTTATTGCAAGACTTCAATGATACATTTTTTCTTTTTTTAATTTTGCCTTAACCTCGCTAATTACGCTTTTTTCTAACTCCGCCATGTATAAGTAGTTAGCAGTGTGATTTATCAATTTAATGTAATGAAAGGCGAAGAACTTCGTTCCTAAAGGGTGTCCCGCGACACCACATTTATTTTTTGGTTGTTATATAAAGTAAAAAGAGATTTCATATCTAGAATTCTACACTTTTAAAGTATACTTTGTTTCAAACGAAAAGTATTTCATGCGAATAAAAGAAAAATACAATTCTTTTTTAGGTATAAGGTAAAATACAAATATAGTTGAAAGAGGGACAATGTTTTAATCCCTTTGTGTATATATATATATAACGTTTATTCTTAATGTTTCTTTTACCCTCTGGCTCAATTAAAAAAAAAAAAATCAATAAATCTTAGTAACGATGGAATGGCTAATGTTCTGGAAGAGGTCAATAATGGTGAGAAATAAACTCAAAAGGCGTTTACTTCATCTTAGACGCATTCTGGCTATATTTCGCCTCAACCCGAGGCATGGACGTTCCTAAATAGTATATTATGTTACTAGGCTGTGAAGTGAGTTTTTTCTTTACCACGGCAATTACATTTACTGTCGAGCGAAGCGAGACAGTAAATATTGCCAAGGTAAAGAATAAACACTTCACAGTCGTGTAGCATATGCTATTTTTTTCCGTGGTAGCAGAAAATGAAAAAACATTAAATATTAATCAATAATCAATATAAATAACATACTTAAGATTTAAAAAAAAGAAACCTTAAAAAGAGGTTACACTATAACAAAAGATAAATAAAACGCATTGACATCTAGCGGATTTTAAGCGTACTAACAAGCATATCTACAAAGATATACATGTTCCGCCTAAGCTTAATCTTGGTTTTTGGTAAATTTTATGTCTTACTTCTCAAAAATATGAAGTGTGGATTCTTGGATTTGTAATTATGAAAAAAAGTTGATAGCGCCCCAAGCTTTTATTTTTAGTGACATACCCATATAGTGTGATCGCTCGTAGTACTGTGGCTGTTTAAAAGTAATTATTATCTCATTTTTAGTACATTATTTATAAAGGCGTGTTATTATTTTTTTTTTAAATATATAATTTTTATAAAATATGGTTTTAAAAAAATAAATCAAGTGGCCTCAACAGGCACAACAGCAGGATTCATTAGCAAAAATCTTGTCTCTGTTACTCATGTATTTATATGAGTAGAACAAGTGAAATTCCCACTAAAAGCTCCATACAAAGGTCCCTGCAAAGTAATATAATTTTTAATTTAAACTTTTGAAGTTGAGGAAAAGTCATTTCTATAGTCCTATATAAAAGCCTGGATATTTTGAAGAAGAAAATGGGGACAAACAGACCGACCATGTCTGTGAACAAAACTAAACATCACGCGTTAATTCTATACGATCGAAGCGTGAGGCGCGTTAATATAAGTTTGTTTATTTTTAAGTTGTAATTTTTGACAATGTGTATTTGTGTATTCTGAATAATAAACATCAGTTTCATTTAGTGTTCTCGTAATAAAGTCTAGTTATTTTAAGTTGTAATATACGAGTATGCCACCGTCAACCGTAAATATAATCTGGAGTGTAAACGATGTAATTTATCGTATAATTTACTGCTGTATATATAAATACATCAAAAGAATCCCAATATTAGATTAAAAAGATTAAATCCGATAATGTGCTTTGATACAACCAGTTTCTAGAACAGAGACAGATCCAACTCAAAGAATAATACATTATATTTTATATTACTCTCCTAGTGATGATTTCCGAGCTAGAGAAACACTAAAAGCAATAGTTTATCAAAAGGCAATAGTTTATCAAAAAGCAATAGCAATGAAATTCCTGATGATCAATATCTCAAAATAGAGAGGGGAAAATCCTCGGAATTTCCTAAAGGGATAACGTAGTGGAAATACCAGTCGAAGAAAATACGATGTTGTGAAGTAGATAGATGGATGTTTCTACTTTCTACCTTCTAACCCAAGCAAGAACTTCAATCTGACCCAGAATCTGGAAGATATGAGGGAAAGTTTCGGCCTAATCTCATACCGAGTGCGGCATAGTTGGCAAACATCTAGTTACCTACACGTACACACTTATATTACTCTTCAAAACAACTTTTCTCCCAAACATTTTCTATAACACAGCAAGAACAACTTTTAACATTATATAAAAATATATTTCATGTAAAATCTCTTTTCAGGGACAAGCTGACGCCCTGATGTGGAAATTAATATTAAGGTTATCAAACTGAGGATTTTCTCAGCGACATGCCAATATTAAAATGACATTGTAGAACGATCGAACATTCGTAGCAGAGGTACAAAATTAATATATGTGGTTTTGAGTCAGGAGAAAAGGGCTGTCAGACACACAGTCCACACGCCACATTCCAGCCCCGAGGCATATGTACGACCCACTAACCAATTTTGGGAAGGGTGAATGAAAGTACTATACAGCTGAGAAGAAAAAAGTATAATATTAGTTCGACATTTCTATGTAGGACCCCGCGAAATACTGAGGATTTTTCCTCACTAGTATCTACCTAAGAACTGCAACTATGTTTTCGGTATATAATCTTTCAGCAACTATATTCAAGAATTTATCTGACATATTGCTAAACCCTCTACATCTTAAAAGTATTTTTATTAGAGGACTCTAAGTCCCTATTTTTTAAGTGAATAATGATTTATAAAGTGATAAAAATTGGTTTACCTAATTAGGTATTGTTGTTTTTAAAAATGAATATTATTTTTGCACTTTGAGTAAAATTTATCTGAAAAAATAAATAACCCTTGCTGCAAACCAAGTATGTTGATGAAATAATAATTCAATGCCAAGCAAGTTCTAAAGAATTCTCCACAGAGAAAATTATTGTAGTTTAGGTCCTGACTTTATCCGAATTACTACCCGCTTATTATTATTATTATGATTTATTTATTTTTTCAACAATATACTGACTATTAATTTCTAACAAGACAACAAGATTTAGTATTATAATATCACACAATTTTCAATACCAAGTTTTTTAAGTAGTAAATTAATATAACTTTCAGTACACTTATTTGGGATACTCTGTATCCGACTTTTCAATTAGAAAGATAGGATTTAATTTATCTATAATAGAAGAGAGAAAGTTATAGTGAAAGATAAAAGTTGTTAGGCTTAGTTGAAGTTGTTTGGAATCCTCTCTAGCAGTAAAACATTCTGTTTAGACTCCGCTAAGTAAATTACACCAAGTTTATAATCCTAATCCAGAAATACAAGTCTGACGAGTTCTCAAAGCCCTAAACAACTTAACACTTATTTAGATTCGACTTGACTCGATCCTTTCAATCTATATCAACTACTTTAATCGGCAACATTAGTCTAGTGTTGTAAAAGCGACCAGTCACTCGTTAGTCGTAGATAAGAGAACCACTAATAGAGGACGACCAGCACCATAAAATAACTTCATTTGCAAATTAAAGGCTTTTATTATTTCTCGTTCGTTGTGTTTCTTCTTTTAGTTTAACTCAGTTCTACAGTTTCCATTCACACATTTTACTTCTAATTAAAACTTTTAGGAGTGGCAATATTTTTAATATCCACGATTTTTGTTACGCAGCCTTAAAGAGAAATCCTAGATTAATGATAATGAAATGAAAGCCACTAAATCAGATCGTCTTTATTATATATGAATAAATAAATAAAAAAGGGAAAATAATAACTTAATAAAACTCTGTTTTATTTATCTATATTTTTATACAAAGAATAAAATAAATAAATAAAAGAAATGTTATTTAACTTTTTTGTATTAAATATGATCCATATAAAGGATCAAAGATACAAATATCCTTGCGATGAGATATTGTTATTCTTGTGGCTTGGCTTTCTTTTTCAACCCGATATATATATTTTGTTTCTATTCATACATGGTTTATACGGTTTGGTTGTATATCTGAGAATATTGAAATACCTTGTGCTATGTGTAGGGATATGTTTGTGCCCGAGCTCTGTGCAACTGTATCCCAGATCTTTATGTATTTTCTTCCATTTTTAAACTTACTTTACATGCAATACACATAGGTATACGGTTTTTGTATGTGTAAGTAGTAGTATGTTCTATATTTTTGTTAAGAAATAGTAAGAGAATAGAGGTAGGATTCAGTGCTGTTTAATATAAGAGATGTAAAGTTAGATACATTTCCATGACTCTTGTAGTTATTTTGAGTCAAAACAAAAGAGATTATGATTTTTGTTTTTAAATGTATAAAAGTATAACTACCAACATTAAAAAATTTTGTTATACAAAATTTTAAAACTTCAAAATAAACTGTTACTCTATGTTAATAGCTATAAATAATTTATAATATTTAGTCATTATTTAGATGAAGTAACCTATTAAAGGCTGATGAAAGGCATAAAAAATAGGTTTGATCAAAGGGACAGTCGAATCGTTGAGCCAGGACCCGTGACTATTAAGTTTATAAAATAAGCAGAAATCTGTATAGTATAAATCAAATATATTTACCCTAAATCCGAATTAATAGATAAACCTTATTGTTTTTATAAAAGCTAAAAGTGTCACTTCTAAAGTATAATATTTTCCAAGGTCATTACCCATTTTTATTTTTAAAGGTCAAACCTGAATAGGTATGAACTGAACACTAAACTCTGCCTGCGGATTCTTCTAACTTTATATTGAAACCTATAAAGATGTCATAAGAAGTTGACAGCATATCATATAGATCTTCATAACCCTACCCATCGGATCCTAGAATAAGCAAACACATATAGTGGCAGTGTTAAAAAATCAACAGACTTAGATTATTGATCATTGGGATCATTATTGATTATATTAACATGGTTATTGATCATTGGGACTAAAATATCTATTGGGACAGGAGAAATCCCTCCGTCATAGCTCTAGGTTAGATCAGTGGTTCCATTCCTGACGGCGATCTCTTTCCACTTCCTCTCTTCCACTTTATACCTCTTCGTTCAGAAGTGGATCTGATACCACTTCATCCGAGCAACAAGAGCACCCCTTAAGATGCTTCTGCATACGAGGCGAAACGTCAGGACTTACAAACCATAACGCCATCATCACCGAAAGACCAAGATCTTCGTTTTCGCACCAACCACGTCAGCGCACACATAGATAATTTCTCTGCGTTAAAACTTTAAAGAAGATAACAAAACGGAAATAATTCATAGTAATAATCCGGCTTGAAACCTAACTTATAGCAAGCGGAAAAATTGAAAAAAAAAAAAAAAAAAAAAAAAAAAAAAAAAAACACACAGAATAAGAGAAATACCTGGTAAGAACAAAATAGTGTAGTGAACAAATTATAACTCATCACAATTAGAATATTAGTCTTCTGGAACGAAGATTAGATTGTTAAATCTATGACAAGCTTGCATGTAAATTTATTTTAAGGTTAGGCCTAAGAAAACTGAACAAGAACGATGCTTTTTGCGGGTTTGCTTTTTGCAACCTCTATCTAATTCATTGTAACAAAATGAGTGTTCGGGAGGTGGAAGTAGAATTTATAGAAAGGTAGCTATACTGTGGTCAGATATATTGGCCTTTTCTTCAGTTGCGGGTTCTCTCCCCTTCCTAGGAGCGGTTTCTTCATTAAACGCTTTGTCTAAAGAGCCCAGTTTAGCTAAAGTCCTTCCTACACTTGCGCGGCATTTACCTTAACAACAAATACACTCTGTCCAAAAGAAAAGTGTTAAACTATTTAATTAAACATCCAACTTTCTTTAGTTAACTACCCGACACAATCCAATTTGTCTTCTACCATAAAAACAAAGTATCCATTTTGAAACAAAGCAAGTGGAAATTTGGTTCTAGTTAAATGAAAATGTAAACTATTTTCTTATTTTTACTTAGAAAATGTTCAATTTTCTGTGAATTTTTACTCAAGTTTTTACTGAGCGAAACACCATGATTAAATTTTAATACGTATTTCTAACAAATGCATTAATGTAGATAAATTTTAAATTCACTTTCAATTAAAATTTCGGACAATAATACTGTATTCAAACTTTGTAGTCACACCTAAGAGAGAAGATAGTCAAATACTATGAAGGAGCTACGTCTTACTCATAGCGTAACACATAAATCTTACTACATATACGCGATGAAGAATTCCAAATATGAGGTAGATATAATAACGTCTTGATTTAATTTAGAATAAACTTCACTTTCAATTTTCAAACTTTGAATCACATAACAAATGGAGCTAATTCAACCCTTTGGTAAAATTACAATCAAAGAAGACTTTGTATTCTAGAAAATCAGTAGGGCACCATTATTATCGTTAAACCAGTCCAGGCAGGAGTTATCAACAATCTATGCTTTCTGTAAAGCACTTCGGCATGCGGGTGCGACAGGAATGTTAGAAGCCCGCTTGCTCCCACAACTGATTAGAGTGAATATCAGTAAAATGATTTAATTAATATGTCAAAATAAGTATGCACAGTGATCATTAGTAAAAGCATAATAATAAGTGAAATCTTTGGACTCCCTCTCTCCTTCTACGCTAAAGATTTATTGATATTATTATATTATACACATTTACAATTTAATAAAATATTATTATTTGGTAATATTGCTTTGATAATATTTATTTCGTTATATGTACCATCTAAAACAAAAAGGTCAATAACACTCACCCACACATTTACATACTTACGAAGTTATTTGCGAACACTTCGTAGGTCTATTCAAGTAATGTATGCTGTTGATGAAGTGCCAAATTATGGGATTTCGAATATTTGCATCTTTAAACAGTAATTTTCAAAAAGTCAATAATGTTTTACAGAGCTGAATTTCTCCTCTCTCGTTAATGATTCATAGTTGGACAAATTGCATTGGAATTATATCCTAACTTCATAATCTGTCTAAAACCTAAAAACTAATCGTTGAAAATCTATACACTATTTCAATGGTCTACAAAATATAATTTTTTAATCAAAATCAAAGAGTATTTGGGGCTTCCCCAATGTTTTAGCTAAAATTCATTTCTCGATTTCGTCTTGGGGTATGATTTTTCTGAAAATGAATGGCGCATTTCTTCTAAACAAAAAAGTTTAGTGGTTAAGACTCCACGCGACTGTACAAATGACACACTATGAAAATAACACAAACGTATCTTGTTTAATTCGCATTTGTCTAAAACTTTATATATTTTTAAATGTAAAATAAATTTAAGAAATATGTAGTTAGATCATTTAAATTTGGCTTTGAATCATAAGAACATACAAGAGAAATGCTTTAGCTTTGTTATTGCTTTCAGAATTGCCACGATATTTTCTGATATATATTTGTGTAGTTGGCTCTAGAACGACAACTCCATGTCTTGAAAACTTAACGCTATAAAGTTTGTCCTTATAAATTGTTTGGATTAGAGAAGTAAGGACTAAGACAGATGTGCATGTTCTCGAGTTAAAGCATCAAACTTTGTCCTTGCGCGGCTCGCTTTTCCTTCTCCTTCTCTTTACAGTCGAGCGATGGCTTGAAGGGATCAAGATAATTCAACGCTTACCAGAAATTCAACAGATTATTCCAACCTTAAAGCAGCAACAACAGTTTATTTGACAATTACAAGATCTTGAAAGGACATCCCCATTCAGATTAATCCTAAAGGTTTCCTCTAATTATTTCCGGAGAATTTGAGTAAATATGTTTTGAAAACATGAAATTCATAAGTTTTGACTTGTTATTCAGCAATAAGAAACTATTGATCCTTACTTTGAATCAAATGTTTCTCAGCTTCTGTTATGATAACGATCAGTGCCATAACACTGTAGTTGAACACATTGAACTGAATTTAATTAAGAAATTTATAGGTCGCCAAGCATGCCACTAAATTACACAAGTCTTTTATTTTTAAAGGGTTAAAGTAAATTTAATTTAGAGGTTAAAATCCATCCAATACAAATATGTAAAAGCTGGCAAAAGAAAAACATAGGTTTCTTCTCTGGTTAATCATGTATCGTATAGCATTGGAATAAAAAAGAAGCGTTTATTGTTTGGAAACCAGTTTCTAGCCTTAAGGTACAGGTTTACCTATGAGGTATATTACCTGCACAAGTGCAGTGCTTGCACACAGTAGGGCAAACATTTCAGTTCTCAGTTGATACTGGCTTTCACACAAGACTGAAAAAATCAGTCCGAGACAACTCAATATAAGCTGAGTTTAGACCATTCTGACGTGACGTGGTAATGCGTGGGCCCACATCATAATGCGTGTGATATAAAAAAGTAATACAGGGTTGTGTGAGTATTGAGTATATGTTCACGTTGGTCTGACGTGACGTGGGAAAGCGTGGTATGATGCTATCTGACGCCACACGCCTTATGACGCGTGGGAAGGATATTCAAAGTTCCAGATATTTCTTCAGACGTGGGAAGGCGTCAGAAGAGTCAGGTGCTTTATTACTACTGTTTTAACATGCCCGTTTTAGTGATTTTTTTTAAAGATGGATTTTTTGGATGGTGATTTCTTTATAAGGCATGTTAATTGAATACGATCGGGCGAATCCGGTGCTGTACGACCCTACAAACCGGGAATATCGAAATCAACATTCACGAAGGAGGCTTGGGATAAAATAGGGGACGCACTTTGTAAAAACAAATATATAAAAAACTATATCCATAGTATATAGTTCTATATAATTACTTTTCTATTCCAACAACAACAAGGAATATTTAAGATTAGCTACATTTTTTTTTAGATTAAACGAAACGGCTTATATCGTAATATTTGTATTTATATGGACTACACTTTAGAATTAAATGTTTAAATCTATCAAAATCTCAAAATCGAATTTTCACGCCAACACAATACTACCTCTTTATATATAAGAAAGTAAAAAAAAATGAAATGAGGTTGATTCTCTTTTTATCTTTATCGGGCGCCACCTCCTTGGACCTCTGAGGTTTTACCTGTCTGTGGATTTGTTTGTGTTTTATACAAAAACAAAATCGGTCTAAGACAACTCAAACTTTCTCATATGAAGTACGTAATTATCTGGTCCAGTGTTTTCAAATTAATAGCTGCTTGAAATTTTGTAAGTAACTTCTCCCCGCCGGGGAATCGAACCCATCCTCTTGCCGTCTGGGTTAAAAGCTATTTTCTCTGGAAATAGATTTCTCCTGAGGAAAAACCCTAAATATTATGATTAGATTCGTATTTAAACGAACTTCATCTCAGAAACTATCAACATTGAATTTTCGCAACATCACAAGAGCAAGATTTTAAAATTGCCCTTATAGGGCTTTTTAGGGCCATATCAAGGGCACGCAGTTGTTACCATGTAATAAGTTATTTATTATTAAGTTTCATTTATTAATTTTTCTTTTTTTGTTAAACTGGAAATCGTCCGGAACTTTTTGACATTCTGTATATACTAAGAATAAGTAAAAGTTCTTTATAAAGAATAAGTATTGTAATAGTATAATAGTGTTATAAGGTCCCTTGTAATATAAAATCACTCCAATCTTTTGTTTTCAAACGTTTGAATAAATTTTAATAATAACAATATTATTAATGTTTCATTAATTGGTAAGACTTTTTATGGATTTAATTTTTAATTAACTATCACTTTATTATATAAGAAAGTTTTTTGTCGGAATTTTTCGGTCCTATACTTAATGAAACCTTTAATATTAAAATTTTGTTTTGTAAAATTGGTCTAATTAAATGTAAATTTATGATTAAGAAAGGTGTCTAAAAAAATTAAATACAAGAACTAAGTATTAAACTTAGATTAATTAGTTTTTATTAAACGCGAAAGTGGTGTGGTGGTAGAACCAACTCTTCTATCCTAGTAGCGTTTTACACTTAAAGAAACCAATTAGAGAATAATAAATAAAACTTATAACTTGATATAATTAATAGAGGTTGCGTTTTACTTCAAATTAAAGAGTACGGTTGGGCGTTGGAGCTTTTCATATTTCCACTCGTGGTCATATTTAGTTTGGAGAATACCTATTAGTAGAGAGATTGCTCCCTTATTGTAAGGGTAGAGGAAAGGGTAGAAAAGATTATTTCTCAGGGAGCAGGTGTCGCTAAGTATTTGGACCTGAGGACTAGGAAGGGAAGCAGTTCGTGGCCGACTAACGACCTTATTCCCTGAAGTCAAAGAAGAACACTTGGAGCAAACTCTTAAGGGATTTTCATGTCACAATGAGCTAGCCTTGTACCCAACACAAAGAGCAGTTTGTCCTTAGGTCTTAGCAATTAAATGCCTAAAAAACACAAGTGGGCACTCGGCGACATTTCTAACAGAGCCTTAGGACTTTCTTCCAAACAATCCCCTCGCCTAATAATCTACCTTTAAAGAGGTCCTTCCCCTTCTAAAAATAACTGCTAAAATATTCAAGAGAAAGGCGCAAGGTGTTCGGAATGACAATGAAGGTACAGCGACCAGTAAACTCTAGCCAGCTATCACAAAATAATGCCTCCGAAGAATGATAACGACCGTAGAAAGATACTACTATTGGTTTCGCATTTTTAAATTCCTTTGAATAAAACTTTTTCCAGTTAGGATCCTGCCGTAACTCGTAACATGATAAGATCGGAAGTTTAGGATAATTGCATCGTTTCCAATCCCATAACCACAGACCCTCTTATCTAAATCTAGTTAAAGGGAACAAAAAAAAAGTAAAGAAAAAACAAATGAAAGCTCGACAATCACAAACAAAAATTGCTCATATACATAGGAACATAGAATTAAAATCCCGCATTATATACTTTATCTAATTTCTAACAAGTATCAAATATTTCCAATAAAAAAAGGCGACCCCAACTAAGAATTAAGTGGTAAGTAAATTAAATTTAAATGCACTACAGCTAGACTTTAAATCGACAAAAAGATAGGTAACTATAAATATTTTTAATTTTAATTTTTATGCAGGAACAAAAGTTTAGCCCTCGAAGTTTCATTAATATAGATCAATATAATATAAATAATTTGGTGACAATTCGTTTCGTAATTATAAAATTATAATATATATATTATAACGCGAAAATTATGATTTCGTTTTTTTATTTTATTATTTGTTTTAGCTAAGAGTAAATTAGCTTTTTATCTGTTATTTGTTCGATCGGAGCTGGAGCGAAAGCGGAGGTAAATCGTATCGCCCGTATAAACAAAAAGGTTAACTCTGTGAGGTCCGAGTCTTGGCCCAAGCAACATCTCCGATCTATTAAAGTTCGACCCTGCGTCGGAAATCTCGTAACCGAACCAGTGGCGTATCCAAGGGGGGGGGGGGGGCACAGGGGGCCCGTGCCCCCTCCCCAGACCCAATAGTTAAAAAAAAGAAATACCACCGTATTTTTTTTTTTTAATACATATATTTTACATTCACCTCATGTTCAATTTCACCTTCGAAATGCATAAAAGCGCTGTTTTAAGAGGACATATTTTCAAAATTTTCCGGGAGAGGACCCCCCACCATAGATCCCCCCAATAATTAAATGCAGACGACGCCCATGACTTACAGTAAGATATTGTACTGCAGTAAGCACCAGCATACTAACATTTTCTAACGAATACGTTTTAAAACAGTTGTTGTTACTTGATTTTTTTGTTTATTAGTTGTACATTTTTTTTGGGAGGAGGGGGGGAGGCGCAGCTGCTTTGTTGAATAAGTAGTTCCTTTTTCTTGATACCACTACAAATACCCCCCCCCCCCCCCCCCCCCCCACCTACCTCCTCCACGCTCCGTGAGCTCGTACCCCAGTTCTTACCACCGAACCTCCGTTTTGATCTTATGTAGGTGAAATGTACGAGTGAATTCGGATTACTGTTCGGTTCGAGAAGAGACATTTGCCAGTCCTTCCACGTTTGGTAGGCCCGTGGGACAAATTTGGTGAACTTGAGCGGCTACCGAATTACTGGGGATACTTACGGCAGTAGGTTGACCGGATAGGTGGATTGGTGATAATATAGTTCGTCAGAGAGCAGATGTAGATTGGACGACGACCGAACCTTCAGAATTTGGGACCTGAACTACCCGGCTACCGCTGGACTTCAGATAAGTTTCAACCCCCCTTCACTTATTATTATCTCCAATATAATTATTACCTATATTATATCTAATTATTTACTATTTCTATTATATGACTATAATTATTAGTTTAGGTTCCTGGCCAGGTTAAGAAAATCTTATTTCATTTATGTTTATGAAGTCAACACAACCCATTAATTTTGTCACTGTGTGAAGTAAAATTATTATTCGCTCTTCTTCTTAATTGCCGACTTTTGTGTTTTTACATATATTGTTTTGGTTTATTACCCCGATACGACCCTAAACCACTGAGATCTAGCCTAACTTAAAAATCTAGGTTATACATTGGCACCCAACGTGGGGCTTAATTAATTAAATTGAATTTTAGATTTATTCTAATTATGGTATTAATTTCTTTTTGTGTTGGAAGGAATTTCTCTTATAATTACCCCCGGTATTATTGTAATTGATTTAGGATAGTTGTTGAAGTAAAGAAAAAAGTTTTTCTTTTTACTAAACATTAAGATTTTATTATTTTTCTTTTTTTTTCTTCCATTGAAATGTAAATTAATTTTACTTATTACGAGTATAATGATACGACAATGTGTTCGTCAATAAATAATAAGGTTGATCAACATATATTAGAGTTAATTGTAAGATCTAGATCTAGGTTTAAAAACAATACAAATAACAGATTTGATATTGCTTTATTTTTGTGGGATAAATTTAAAAAAAAAAAAATTTAAGATAAAAGAATAAAATAAATTATCAGCTGATTGTAATAAAAGGAAAATCGACTAAAGCCTTGGATGTAAAATATAGAAATAGTTTGATGCGGTGATTCGTTACAAGAATGAAATATTCAATACATCCAATGAGACCAATCTGGACTTGGCCAGGTCATGAGCAAGAGTAAATATTTTAAGATGAAAGAAAAAAATAATCTCGTAGAGGATAATTAGATTATTGACTTGAGCTAGCTGTAATAGATGTCCTGTGGTAGGATAGCTAAATTAACAAGCACATACAGTCAAGACCCTACCTTGAACCCAAGCTTTTTAATTCAATTAAGGAGCCTAAACAGTTTTACAAAATTGCGTGATAAAACGAAGATAGCTGAAACTGGATTTCCTAAAACTATCTATTATCGTTATTTGTTTCTAATTTTTGCAATTCTATAACTTTCTTTAACAAAACAAACAAAAAAAAAAAAAAAAAATTGTCACAAACATCGAGCTAGAATTTTGTAAATAAGTTAACCTTTTGGTTACTCTTGATAGGTAACCACTTTGATTTAGAGTAATATTTGAATAACTAACATATCAAGTGACAAACTTGATTTTTGGCCTACTAACTAATTCTGTGCTGGGGATCATGAAAATCTTATTGTCCACCAAAATTGGAGGGTCATGGCCACTGGCCACTCTCCACCGGTTTATTATTACATTTTTTCAAATGCCTATTGCCAAAATATGTCCTGCAGACGAACTTAGCCGACCGCATATTCTTGAAAGGCACCAAAAGTTTAATTTATATATAAAATTCTATACCTTGATGTTAGTCAGACACTTTTTTACACGCTATCTCCTGGACTATAATACTTTTTACAGTTAAAAGCTAAGGAGTTAAATTAAGTTAAATGTTGCGTGGAATAGGAAGCAACTAGTGGAACTGTATTGAGCCTCCTGTGTCGGAAAATTACGAAAAACAACAAAAACTTAAAACTTTTCCTTCTGAATGTTTTCTATATGATAAAACTAGTTTAATTTTAACTAAATCAACTGAAAGAGACGTTCAGAGCGAAATCCAGGCAATGTCTATTCCCGGTGGGTTTAAAATACTTTTGGGATGTGAACGTGACTGGAAATGAGAAAACTTGGTCGTACAAAGTAAAGAGGCTGAGATGGGGAGCTTTGATGTCGTTTGGCTCTCCTTTGTGAAGTTTCCGCGTTTTAGGGGCCAAGTCAGGGGACCCTGAAATTCACCAGGGATAATGCTGGCAAAACTGCTCCGACCTCCAGGGCCCCGTTCCGAAATACTCTCTGATTGCCAGGGTTAAAATCGTTTCTACTAGAAGCAAGCAGAAAAGGCACGAAGGTACTTATGCAAAAAGGTTAGACTTTTTCAAACCCTTTGCCTTGAATATTTTTTGATAAAATGGAGCATCACAGACTCACTTCTTATCTGCAAATTGAAGTTAATTGAAGGAAAAATGAAAATAATTTTCTATAATAAGAACACATTATAATTCGGACTATAATGGTTTAAATAAGTTTATTTAAGATAAGGATATAATTTTTAATTATTAATCCGGATTTATTTTATTAAAAAATACTGATCTAAAGTTAAATTTTCAATACAAGTTGGATTTTATCTCTTCCTACATTTTTTCATTAAAATTAATAATTTAATTTGTCGTGCGTTAAATCGAATTTCTCAATACTCATTTTAAACTGAAAAAGTCTCTCATTACAGTTACATCAGATAATGAAATCATAAAATGAATAAAGTTAATAAGAATTTTATTCTTACAGTAGAATTGTATTAATTTTAAAAACTTTGGTCTTCAGGTATCAGTGACAGGTATAACTAGCTTCGACCGCCCTCTCCGAGAAAGCGCCGTGATCAATTAGCAATATTGAAGTATAGTTTTCATAATCAATAGTATTAAATTTAATCATTATCATGTAATAATATAGTGTATATTAGCAACCTAATATATATGTGTGATTTGTAACTCTATCCCCGTTTATAAATGATTAGATTCTCCAATAATTAATTAATATAATCATTGGTTACGCTCAGTGATAATTAATTTCTTCGAACACTCTTCCCTCTATTACATCATCTTCTATCTTCGCGCACTCTTCCCTTTATTACGTTATCTTTTATCTTTGCACACTTATATGTCTATGGTTTTTATGTTTTCGTTGGTAAAACCAAAAGTGAAACCTGGTCTGTCTGTCTGTCTGTCACTCTGTACGGTACCAATACCTTTTGAATCAAAAGAGATAAAAACATGAAACTTTCCAGTATTAAAGATCGTTTTGACGCGCACACGGGAAAAATATAGCGAACTCAAAAGAAGCTATGTGCCACACTAATTGGCAATCTCCCAATTAGTGTGGCACATATCTTTTTCACAATTATTTTAGCTTGTTTCCTAATTAATAACATAAAAGTGAGTAAAGAAATCGTTCAAAAGTATTATTCAACTTCCAATAAAGAAATGTAATAATATTTATTTTCATAATTTGATTAATATCTTACCAATAATACTGTTTCTGCCACACAGTTAATCGCATTACCACATGGGCCTTATGATAAGGATTTATATAAAGTTCGAAAAATTACCGGAAAAAAGATATAAGAGTTTGGTTACACTTATTAATATTTTTTACCCTTACGTTAGTGTCAAAGGGAGCTTGGGCTGCAGACCTGGTGAGAGGTTCCTTTGACAGGGCAAATTATTTCCACTCAGAATGTGTTAATTGGTCCTCCAAAAAAATCTACTTTTAGTAACCCTTTGAGGTTTACTAAACCGAGTATATGAATATTTAATATTCTATCCTATCCCACCGCTCACCATGTAGATGATGAAAACAAAGCTACTAGATAAAAGAATGGACATATTTCTTTTTTTCTTTCATCTTTTTTTAGGGAATGTATATATAAAAAAATATAAAAACAAAAATTGAAAGTGTTTTATGTAACATAATTTTATTGTAGTTTTTCGTTTCGAGGAAATTACTCCCCCCCCCCCCCCCCCCACTTATATATTAAAAGAAAAATATCCCAAGATAAAAACATTCCTGGAGCATTTCAAAAACAATAATCTTTCTGAGACAAAACAGATTCATAGAGCCGCTAATATTAAACAGCATCGGTAAGGGGTTAATTTTAAGTTTTAACCCCAAAGCTTCTCAATCCTTCTGAAGGTCATGGCTGAAGCCAGAACATTGACGGGTCAGTCTTGTGCCAGTGTCTGGTTTTGCATGACTCACCCCGCCCTATGAGCTCTTTCATTTGATTTATCTTTTCACCTCTTTCGGTAGAATTTTTTCTCTTAGTTAATATATTGTTTGTTTCTCAGTTTTAATTTTTTATAATGTTTTATTTCATTTGTTATTTATTCTTAGCTTAGGTTTTGTTAGACTGCTTTATTTTTATCTGTATCTTCTTACTTTTATTATTTTATTGTTATTTCTATAGTGGGTTTTAGTTGCCTTTGACTGTTGCTTCGTATTTATTTGTCTCGGTTTCTTTTTTTACAATTTAATTAGTGTTCGATTACTGTATGTTTAGGCACTGAAGATGGCCTTATAAAGGCCGTAAGCTGCATTGATTTTTAAATAAATATTTTACGTGGAGAGACTTTTACCTTCTATTTTTAGGGTCCGTAGGCAAAACTAAGGACCCTTATATTTTCCTGCGTGTGTCTGTCCGTCCGTCCTCTCGCGTGCTCTCACGGCTACACCTTTCGTCCGATCACTTTGAAATTTGGCATGTATGTGTCTTGTACCTACCCACATATTTTAAAAATATAGCGACTTAAAAAAAATATTTTCAAAAAAATTAGGGTAAAAAAACTTAAGGGTTAAAATTTTTTTTATTTTATTTCGACACCGTGAGGGGTATCATATGAAAGAGTACGTCGAGCTGATTACAAAAATATATAATTCTTTGGATATAACTTTGATAGGGCGAGCGAAGGCAAGTTTGAAGTAGGTGTGAAACGTGTCCCCCCCCCCACCCCTCTATCTCGCTTATGTGAAGTGCAAAAAATCTGAAAAAAAACCTGAACATTCTTCGACCAAAAGTCAAGATACCACTTTTTGGAAATTTCGAAAAAAAATATTATTTTATTTTTTATTGACAAAATACTAGTCCACAGGCCAAGTGAGTCGCTGATCAACATAATTATTTTAAAAAGTCAAAATTTTCAGTCAAGTCCAATTTTAGATTCCAAAATAGCACTTTAAATTAGATTCATCCATATAGGTCAAAATATACCATAGATCAAACAATATTTTTTTGTTATTTTCCAAGATACGACCAATTTACCCTAAAAATCGCTCGCTGCTCCTAAAATAATGACGATAGAGCTGATATAGAGGTACCTACCGTTGAAAAGAGGAGGAAATTTCAGTTAGAAAAAGTCTATTTTAAATGCCTTAAAGGGGCAAAATATAAGCCTAAATTTCATTTTATTTAAAAAAATGACTGAAATTTATTTTTGTTTCAGCCTGTAATTATGCCAAAACAGCATGTGCTACAGTTTGCCAAATTTCAGTAAAATTTCTTCATTTATTCCCCTTCAGTTTGAGTACCCTCATACCATCAGTTAATGTCATTTTTTTGAGCTATTATTGAGTTTTTGTAAAAAAAAAAAAGACCGTCAAATGGCGTACAGACCACCTTACGCGTTACTGCGAGGAGACTATCTTAATTTGTATAATTAGCGTAATTAGTAAGGGTAATGAGATTTTGATGAATGAGACGATATTTTCCATATTTTATTAAAGAGGACTGCAGACCTTACGTCAAGTTCATAGGTCAATCCTAATTTACCTATGGACTATGTAAAAGGAAAACTTAACTCTTGACCGGAATGAATTTGTCATTATAAATATAAACTCACACACACGTTTATATTATATAGCAGTTTAAGCCCTTTGGCAGGTCTGCTTTCCTGGGGCAGTACTAGTGTAAGAACCAATATCCAAATTAATTTCGAATTAGACTAAAAACAATATATACTTTTTTAGTGGATATTGATAACATCTTTGTTAACTTTAAGGCAATTCTAAGCAAAAATGAGCCTAAAAAAACAGGTTTACTTTGGCATGTGGAATTAGACTAAAAAAAATATATACTTTTTTAGTGGATATTGATAACATCTTTGTTAACTTTAAGGCAATTCTAAGCAAAAATGAGCCTAAAAAAACAGGTTTACTTTGGCAAGCACAAATTTAAACTTGATTAGATTCATCTTTAAAATGATTAAAAGATTGTGTTTTTCTTATATACATCACTATCTCTGAACTCCAAGATATCAGACATAAAACTCAGTATGGTGCCAGAAAATATAGTGATGATGGCTCGTTTAACCAACAAGTGATATATAATAAAGGGTAGTCAAAATCGACCCGCGTCAGCAAAGCACAATACATTGAGTGATAATATAAGTATGTCCGAAAACATGTCTATCTAAAGCTACACAGGACACGAGGAATGGAAGGGTTGAAGATACTGAACCGTCTCATTATCCTCTCAGATAAGCTTAACTTCATCAGCTTTAACCCTAGACCATATAAAATTACTTGCGAGCTACAGAAGGGCTAATTACATAAGCGTATAAGCCACTCTTACCAGATATGAGATTGACGACTCTTCATATAACATTATATCATAACTAAAATACAGTAGCTCGCTCACATTCTCAGTTGAGTCGTGAGCTTTGATAGGTTAAGTTAGTTGATACTAACACACTGAAAGATTCTCTTTATGGTTTAAACACTATAGTTGCTGTTTATATGGCTTATCGTAAAAAAATAAATAATAAAAAAAAATAGAAATAACTATTTTATTTTCGTTAAATGTATTCTTTATTCTAGCCAAATATTAGTGGGATTCTATAACTGTCATATGTAGGATAGATCTCCTGTAACTCATTCCTCATCTGTGACTGTTTTATTTTCTTTTATTCCTTCCTTATAGAACCAGTTGCAGACCATGGGGTAGAAAATAATGATGCCACGTTTTTGTCCTTTCTCATAACGGAAAACAAATTCTCTTAGCTAAAATTTATGATTGTATGAAAAAAGAAAGTTTCTTATGTTGAAATTATACTGTTTTATAAGTTGTGCCACAGTTGCGTGTCAGAAAATATTTTTCTTTTTCTACGGTATTTGAATTGATTTTTGTGAGTAAGGAATAGAGGACTAAAAGCTGGCTAATAGGGCAAGCCGTTGTTTGTCATTGTGCAGAGACAGTAGGGCTGGGTAACGGGCCACTGGGTATCTGGATCCAGTCCAAATATACCTCTTATCTACCCATACGAATCTCGAGTAGACATTAACTAATCACCATCTCAAACTCTTTCTCCATTCCTACTCTAACTCTAATCCAAATAATAAAAAAAATATATATATTTCACTGGTAAAATTTAATAAAACTGCACCAGTAGCATGTAAAAAAAATAGTTGTAATAATCCGCTTTTAATTGGAAACAATAAAAACTAGGCCGAAGTAAAACCCATGGTATATATATATATATATATATATATATATATATATATATATATATATATATATATATATATATATATATATATATATATATATATTACACACACAACATAGTATTCGTTAGTTGTTTATTATATGACTAGTAGTGGATCCTTTTAGGGTTCAAGAGAATAAATTACTTCAATTCATTTTTTTGCGGAAACGATTCGGCCTGACCGGCCATTTTCAAGCCTAAAAGTGTACGTATAGTTGATCAGTTGAACTAAAATAAAGCACATTAACATACATCAAGAAGGATAAGTTAAGATACGTTAATATACCTTATAATTACACAATTGAGGTAAGTGAAGTCAAATTAGGAACTCTTTAAGGTCCTAATACAATGTCAGAATTTGACTCTTAAGAGTTCTTCATACAATGTCTTACCGATTATTAGAGGGTGCTCCTACAGCCAATATTGATACAGTTGTTTATTATGTTGTTCAGGCGATAGTTACTCACGATGGCCAAAAAGTTTGCGGAATAACCATTATTTAGACAATTTTAGCTGAATGAGCCAACGTTTAGCAATCAAAATTAACCGTCACACATGCGAGCTTTACTAACTGTCACAGTACTACATATGTGTTAATAATATTTTGCATCCGAGTTTACCGAAGGTAACGAAAGCTATGTGATCGTTCTGAAGAACAAGCCTCTGATATCAAATATATGCCAAGACAAAAATCCGTTTCAGAGAACATTTTTGGTTCCGTGTCTGTCTAACATTAAATTGTTGGAAATCAACACATCTTAAAAAAACTACACCTCCGATTTTAATAAAATTTGGATGGTACGATATAATCAGCCCATTTTTGGCCTTAAATAAATTAAAATATTATGCGCCTAATCGTTTCTCTTCCACATGCACACAGACATACATTTAATTACACCTAAATCTTTAAAACTACTCATCTGGATTTTAAGATATTTGGATGGTTCGTCCCTGATAGCCCCAAATTAATTTCAACCACCTGCGCACTTTAAATATTGCTAAATTATTCATGATTTAAAAAATGGGAGAACATTAAATAAATTTGAGAATAATGGGTTGTAAAAGCATAATAGTACATTACGCGTCTAGTGCGGAAAGTAGCATATTGCATGCGAGCGTGGAGTTTGCACCCGAGCGGTAGCAAGGGTAGTAAACCACACGAGCAAAGAAAATTGCAGTTTTCGCACGAGTTGTGTGCCGTACTTTATATACGATTGTTGGATTTAATAATAAATACAACATTTTTTTTTTAATAAACTTCCTGTATGTAAGTTCGTATTTCTCTTTTGATAAAGATGACATTAATTCATTAGTTGTATTTTGTGCCGAATTAATTATTTCGGGAGGAGTATTATTCTCCTCACTTTCGTCATAATCACTTAAATCACTCATTGTGTTTCACTAAAAACTCGATATAAACAGTTACTTTAATTAAACAAACAGCAAATTAGTTTTGATAAATGTAAACAAACACGCTAATCGTGCGTTAAGGTGAAGAATTATGAACGCGTATGCGCAATGAATACAACTACGAAAAGAATCACTTTCTACGTATCTAAACAGAAATAAAATGTTTATATTTCGTATCAATCGTAGATAAAATCATTAAAGTATAGGACGTGAGAAAGTTTGTGCCACACTAATTGGCAGACTATTTCGTATTTCTTCTCTTATTCTAAAAAATTTAAGACTAACAATGCCTTGTTATTTTTAATCATGACACTGATAAAATATTGATTACACTAAAGACGTTTAAAGTGACAAGTGAAGGATGGGTGGGCCCACTTAACTTGACACTGCCTACTCTATTAAGCATATCTCGAGCCTGATTCTATTAAATCGAACAGTGACGTCACTATACCCTCTACAGGCTCTAGACTCACAAGATGAAAATTTCCGAATTATCTTTTATAAGCAATAAAAAGTGTAGGGGCGTTGAGGGATGTTGGTTATTGGTTTTTACTTAATAACTTCTCTCGACTTCCCAGAAAATTAAATACCTCAAAGTTTACTTTATGTTGCTTTAAAAGGAGCTTTAACGTTTATTGGTTTCATGGATAAAGATCCTCCTATTTTTAGCAACGATTTTGCTTTCTATTCAATTTAATTTTTACAAAAACTCTCTTTCTTTGCAAAGTTATGATAAGAAGAAGTCTAAACTGTTAATAGAAATAAAATAATTTAAACCAAGCCTTTATATCAGCAAAATGGCATGCATTTTAAATCCTAATTTAAGAGGATATTGTTATTAATTAATTTCATCCATTAAAACAAAATTAGTAAGAAAACCTAAGAAGTGTACTGTCTCTGTCTCACACACAAACATATATACAGGGTGACCGGAAGTTAACCAGCCAAACTTCATGGTTAGGTATTATGGTAAAATTGGAACAAAAAATGTCGAGTAAGCATATGCCCATTTCTCAATAGTTCTCGAGATATCGATTTATTTCTTTTTTTTAAGTGTTTCACGAAAAGTTTCAAAAAAAGCCTAATATCTCAAAAACTAAATGAGATAGAGAAATTAGGCTAAGGAACAACTTTAAAGAGCATAAAAAAACCTTTCAGAGTCACTCATTTATTTTCAAATTATATGCTGCTAAGCATCTTTTAAGTCCGGGTATATTTGAAAATTTGATTTTTTAAAAAATCGACCGCGAAATTGCTGAGCTTTCTACTCTTAACTGAGGGATGCTAGAAGTGTGGCAATTTCAGGAAAAACTTCTGCATTTCATAAGCTTTCAAATGGTATAATTAAAGTTTAAGATCAATGGACTAGTTTTTGAATTATGTTGGATTGAATGTTACCAGACGAGAATTCTTTTGGTTAGAATCACAAACAATTCTTGTACAAATGCAATAAAGGTTTCCCCGAACGAAACCACAACACTTCGGTTTTTTTATAGGAAATTTGACGCTGAAAAAAAAGTTCCTATAAACATGGTTCCTGAAAAGCTTCGTTTTCGAGATATTCGCAAAAAAACACCAATTTTGGATGTTTTTAATTCAAATTCTCAAATAATACACTTCTTATCATAAAACACCTTGCAACAAAAAATGTCCTACAAATGTGGGTCCACATTTTACTTGTGTTCAAGTTATTAGCATTATTCTTTTATTCTTTAATTTTTTCCATTAATTTCAATTTACGCTTAATAATTAAAAAGTAAAGGCGATAGAAAGTCACAGTGCGTTAGTGAAAAGTTCATTCAGAAATTTAATGTTAATTTAATGAAAAGTTCATTAAATTTCGGAATGAACTAACGCACTGAGACTTTCTATCGCCTTTACTTTTTAATTATTAAGCGTAAATTGAAATTAATGGATAAAATGAAAGAATAACAAAAAAAAAAATAAAATGCTAATAACTCGAATACAAGTAAAATGTTGACCCACATTTGTAGGACATCTTTTGTTGCAAGGTGTTTTATGATAAGAAGTGTATTATTTGAGAATTTTAATGAAAAACATCCAAAAATGGCGGTTTTTGCGAATATCTCGAAAACGAAGCCAAAGCCGAAGGAATCAAGGTAACTTAATCCCGAGGCGAAGCCGAGGGTATTAGGTATCTTAATTCCCGAGGCGAAGCCGAGGGATTAATGCCAATTAGCTCCCTCGGCTACGCCTCGGGAGCTAATTATAACAAGAGAATTAATGCATTATTCTCGAGGTACATACAAAATTTTATCTCCAGAAAAAGCGCTATATAAGATTTATTTAACAAAGAAAACATTTTTATTTCTTTATTAAACAAATTTAATAAAGAAATTAATTAATATAAATTATTTAAATGATTTAAAACAATTAGTAATCACTTTAAAAGTAATAAAAAAAAATAAAGTTCAATGAAAGCTAAGCAAAAGTAAACAAAACATCGTAGAATGACTCGAAATACAGCTGGAAATTAAAAACAGTGTTGCCAACCTGATTTCAACCAATTCACTACATTTGCTATTCATTCTCTACTATTTACAAAATAATTAGGTTGGCGAACGTGGATTATAATCCCGTTTTTACATTATTTCCCTGTTTTCACATTATATCCCCGTTTTTAAGAACAGGGATGAAAAGACCAACATTATTACTTATAAACTAGCCCTGAAAAGGGCAAACAAACTTAAGGGTTAATTTTTTTTATTTTTTTTTCGACACCGTGAGGGGTATCATATGAAAGGGTACGTCAAGCTGATTAAAGAAATATATAATTCTTTTTTTATAACTTTGATAAGGCGAGAGTAGGAATGTTTGAAGTGGGTGTGAAACGTGTCCCCCCCCCCCCCCTCTATCTCGCTTATGTGAAGAGCGAAAAATCTGAAAAAAATTCCTGAACATTCTTCGACCAAAAGTAAAGATACCACTTTTTGGAAATTTCGAAAAAAATATTATTTAATTTTTTATTGACGAAATACTTTTTTTATAATTATGGTCTTTTCGATGTATTTGTGTGGTTGTAGTCCAGATCAGTGGCAAAAAAATACTTTATCAAAGGTTTGTTTATGTGTTTTGAAAATATCAGACCCATAGGATAGTTCAAAGTAAGCTTTTTAGCATTTTAAAAAACACCATCAATAGGGTACTACTTAAACTATACAGTGTGGCCTACTGACCCTCGCTGTGTGCTGACTAGCACACACTTAACCAGTCTATTTTCATTAGGCTCTTTTTTAATAATGGTTTAATTCGATAAGTTTTACAACTCAAATGACCTCAATGAAAATCACTATTCATTAAAGAAATATTCAGAAATTCTCCTGCGTAGCTTAGATGGAAGAGCGCTATACTGGAAATATAGAGGCCCGTGGTTCAAATCCCGGCGCTGGAGTGTATTTTTCACTGTCTGTTTCCCGTAGTTAATAATAATTATAATTTGATTTAAATTAAAATTTAACTTTCCGTAGTATGAAAACTACCAAAAACTTAAAAATTGAATTTCGAATTGATTGTACAAGGTACAGGTACTAATTGAGTACTTTATAATTATAAGCGTTAATTCTTGGTTTAGTTCTAATGTCATAAATATTGACTGTCTAAATGTATATGAATATTGAAAGCTTGGATTCGGGACTAGTTATCGATTACGGTAGTGAAAAATCATTCTCCTGCGTAGCTTAGATGGAAGAGCGCTATACTGGAAATATAGAGGCCCGTGGTTCAAATCCCGGCGCTGGAGTGTATTTTTCACTGTCTGTTTCCCGTAGTTAATAATAATTATAATTTGATTTAAATTAAAATTTAACTTTCCGTAGTATGAAAACTACCAAAAACTTAAAAATTGAATTAAAGAAATAGGTTAAAAACTAATTGTAAAAAAGTTATACACTTTTAGGTAAATTGAGATACCAATAACCGACGTCACGTTACAAATGCGTTTCATTCAGTAAACCACTCAATTGTTTTATTAGAAAAAAGGGTAAGCAGAGTGCAAAGTGATTCGAGGAAGAGAGTTAAATTTATTTAGCTAACAGTGGTACTTCTTTAGATTGTTACTCCCCCATGTTTTTTAAAAATGTAAAAGACTTAAACGAAATAACTATTTAGACAAAGGGATGTTTAGTCCAATGTACTTTGGGACAAAGGAATATCAAGCTTCTGTTTTATAAGGGGAGTAACAGTCTAAAGAAGAACATTCCGTACAACTTCTTTAGATTGTTACTGCCCTCTGTTTTTTTATAAGGGGAGTAACAATCTAAAGAAATGCCCTAACAATTTATGCTATTTTACGAATTTATTTTTAATTCCGAAATCTCCCAAGTTGTTATTTAGGAAGAAGTTCGTTATTATACTTTTAAAAGGGAATGGAGAACATGGCGACCACGACAAACCTGATACTGTTTTTGAGTGTTAGGGTTATCGTACCTTAGCGAAGCTATCAAGGAGTCCCCTAGTCTAAATTCCTCTAGGATTAAGGGGCACTTTAGTACAGGTTCAGCTAATCAACAAGAAAAGATTTTTAAATTCAAAGGGTAATCAATTTTAATTAACGATATAAAAATATGATTTGCTGTTTAACCAAATTGCCAAACAATTTAAAAGTAAAAAAAGTGTAAGTAAGCGAAGTAATCTTAAAAAGTAAATGATGACTATGTGATATGAAAAAAATAATACGTTTTAAGATTTTTTTTTCAGTCTTACAGGTTAGTAGATATTTGAATATATTTGATGTTAATCAATATTGGGGAATTTATTTTCCTTAGTTGGAAGAGCGTTATTTATATTTATAAGTACAAGCACCTTATTCTACCTGTTTTTACTGCTCCTATAAGTTTTTACTGTTCACATTTATAGGCATGTTTGAGATGAGTTGGGTTAATTTATTTACCAGTATTTATTTTATTAGTCAGTCAGAAGAATATTATGCATTACTTAACGAATAAATTATTTCATTTTCAGTGTTTTAACTTAAAATTTAACAGGATTGGAATAGTCAAAAACCACTGATATATCCCTTAAAAAGTTTGATAATATAAATATTAAAGGGAAAACGTGGCAAAACTCAATCACCTACTAGGCTGGGTTATGATTACCATATGTTAAACATGCAATATATATGTAAGGGATGCTATACCAATTATGTTTCAAGCAATTTAATTGCAACAGCTACATACGAATCAATTATAATTATTATAAACAAAACTAGAATACTAAAGGGGTAGATTAAACACACAATACATAACATTGCAGGACGTAGCCTTCATCAAGGAGTAGTTAGTACATAAACGTAAAAATAATTCAGCTACAAAATTTATTATCGGTATGTCAAACTGGGACAAATCTTTGCCTTATATATACATACATTTTTTAGGGTCAGTAGGCAAAACTGAGGCTTATGTTTTCCTGCGTGAATCTGTCTGTCGCCTGCTCTCACGGCTACACCTTTCGTCCGATCACTTTGAAATTTGGCATATATGTGTATAGTACCCTTTAGATTTTTAGTACCCCTTAGATTTTCTCTTTGGATAACAACGTATAAGGTTCATTTATCATTTAAAATGGACAACTGTAGTCGTAAACTAATAGTACTAAGAAACGAGTAATAAATAAAAAGATATTAGTCTAGTTCAACATTACACTCTTTACTTAGTTTAAAATAGTGAGGGGAAACAAAAAAAGTTTTATAATTTAGTATTGAGTATAATGTTTTTGGAGACAATATTTTAAGCCACAAATAAGTTAAGCTGTGAAGCATCATAATTATAAGAATGACGTTTTATTTAATATCAATTAAATGAAAATGATTATTTATTTAATTTTTAATATGCAAAGCTAATGCATTTTCCTCTAATATAAAAAATACGTAAACTTTAATCACGCTCTGAAACATTATCAAATATTCTCTGCACCAGATTTTAAATGAATTTATAAAAAGGGATCAAGATTTGTTTTAATATCTGTTCTTGTATACACATAAATATCCGAACGACCACCTCTGCCTTGCATAATATTACTAACTTATGTAATAAATATTAATAATATATTTTAATAAATAAATGTTTTGAAAATGCGGTTTCTCACGGAATTTCATGGAACAATACAATATGCTATTGGCAAATGTTCAACACTGAGATATCTCCCTCTGCTCTCATAAATTATATGGCTATAAAATGATGATATATTTTCAAGAAGGGTATCAGGACGCTATTTCGTTTGTCGTTATACAAATTACACTTGTCTTGCAAAATACATAGGTTCCTATAAAAACAACGGATTAGAAAAATGAAATAAATAATCATATTAGAAATTTCTTTTTTTTTTAATTTAAAATAAACATTATACATATAACTAAAAGTACTATACTTGTTAAAATTATCAAAAATACACAAAAAAAAGTTGGGAAGACTTTTGGACCACCCTGTATATGTATATATATATGTGTATGTATGTATATATATATATATATATATATATATATATATATATATATATATATATATATATATATATATATATACACACACATATACAGGGTGGTCCAAAAGTTAGAGGGTCCATTTTAGAGGGTAGCGCCCCCAAATTTGGAGCTAAAATTAATTTATAGATTTCGCCTCGGGGTATGACATTTTACTGAACTGATTTATACTGTGCGCCAAATTTATTAAAAATCGGCTAAGCAGTTTAGGTTCTACGCATATGCACAGCATTTAGATGATGGAAAAAAATGTTTTAAAAACATTTATTATGGACTCAGAGGACCTCAAAATATCAAAATCGAATTTTTGATACGCTTTATCAAACTTACTTTGTTAATACTCTTTATATATACTACGTATCATAATAAGAGAAAGTAAAATGAAGGGAGAAACACAGATTACTGAGTGCATTTTTACTCGTCGAATCTCCGACACCTCATCTCAAATATATACATGGGAATAATGTATTCGTTAAGATCATGTATACAACAATCTAAACAGAGGTAAACAGCTCAAGATATGAATATAGTTAGAGATAAGTAAGTAAGATACTAAATTTTAAATAGAGCTGCAGGGCAAAGTTAATAATAATTTTGCTAAATAGAAAAGAAAATCCAAGAGATGGTATTGAATAACCCTCTATTTGATGTTTCAAAACAATATCACCAGAGATATGTTTCTCATACCGTAAAAAGAAAGAGATAAGAGCTTAAAACCTGAGGGCACTATCAGAACAGAACGATACTAAAGAGCAAGAACATTTTCTTGTGTAAAGATGTTCGGGAGAAATTGTAGTGTCATTTTCAGTGTTACGTGTAAAGAGTGTGTTCAGAGTAAAGCATTGAGAGTAGCTCTGAGTGAAAAGCGTCCCCCTATCTACTCACGTATTTCCACATCATGACACACTTTAAACTGGCACGGTTTTTGTTTCCTGACGACATTCAAAAAACCGATCTCTGAATGCGATTTCCTTCTGAGCCCTTCTTCCTCTCCTGTGCACTAGAAGAAAAGATGGAAGTTACAAGTGAACGAAGTACATGGTGGTATATCTTGAAGAATCTTATCTCTTCGACTCTTAGCACTCTACTTACATAAAGATGGGACTTCCATCCCACCCTCAGACCTTCTTAACTCCGTATAGAGAAAGGGAAAATGTGTTTTTTCGAATGGAAATATAAGGCTAGGAGACAAAACAAGTTTCATATCTAAATAAAAGGACTCAGAAATAAACGAAAAATACCATTATAAAAACAGTTTGCGCCTTTTTAGACAAAGAAAATCAGAAATACTTTTTATCTGTACTAAAACGGACGAAATAATAACAGACCGAAAAAAGAAATATAGAGATAAATAATAAAATTTAAACAGCACAGCATTAAACAAGTTATTGTTCATCATATAACCACAAAGTGTAAAACAAATATAATCGCAGGGTTAACTGAACAGAAAAGCTAAAAACAAATATTACAATCGTGATTGCTCTAAATAATAAATAAATATAAAAAAAAAAAACAGTGGCTAAAATTCAATTCAGGGTCTATCAAAAATAAAATATGTACGTACAATTTTAGGAAAGAAGGTAACATTGCAAAAAAAAAAAAAAATAAAAAAATAAATAAAACTGCAAAGGGGGAAAAATAAACAGATATATTTTGAGGGAGATCTCAACTAGTGTTCAAGGGTGGTCAGATATTCACTTCCATAAAAGAAAAAAATCGGTCCGAGACAACTCAGACAAACTTTCTTATATACAGGTTCATAATTACTTAGCCCAGTGTTTTCCATTAATAGTTTTCGTATGTACATTTAATTATTAGTGAGCTTTCCATTTATAGTTTTCGTAAGAACATTTAATCAAAATTTATCATAAAAATAACTTCTCCCGGGCGGGGATTCGTACCCGGGCTCTATCGATCCGCGTTTTAACTACCGAACTAACCGCGAACTAGATTTTTTCCGGGAAAACGGCTTATATCGTTAGATTCGTATTTAAATGGACTACATTTTAGAATTTTTTAATTAAAATCGTCGAAACCGTTTTCGAGAAATAATTATTTTTCACCTTTTTTCGAAGTTTTTAGGGGGTAGCGCCCCCAAATTTTGAGCTAAAGTCCATTTCTCGATTTCACCTCGGGGTATGATTTTTCTGAACATGTATGCAAAATTTCGTCGAAATCGGCCAAGTAGTTTAGGCTCCAGGCATCTGCACAGACGACAGACAGATATTTTTTAAAAACCACATTTTTTGAATCAGGGGATCTGACCCAAAACGTGTAAATCCATCAAAATATTAAAATCGAATTTTCGCGACATCACAATACTTTCTCTTTATATGAGAAAGTAAAAAAAGGATTAACTCTAAATAAAATCATTTTTGAGAATAAAACCTAAATGCATCAACAGGTTAAAATTAACTGCAACATTCAATGTACAGAGCCTAACAATGGACGTTTTCGTTCATGAAAGAAGTTTGTTAACAATTAACAAGACTTAGAGCAACGAATCCCATTATGATTCGTTCCTTAAAGATTAAACAAATGAATAAGAAACTTATTTTTCTAGGGGAATGATAAACCACGAAAGTGGGTAATTATAATTACAATTTAAGAACTGGATTGTAATCACGAATCTCTAATTAAAATTAGGACAAATTACCCTTGCATTACTAGTGTACTTGTATGCAAACCCTTTTAAAGATGAAAATTTACCATTTTTTTCTACTAACTTGTTTGACAAGAAATATTTAAAATAGTTTTTAACTATATTCAATTCAAAATTTAAATAGAAGAAGAAAAGAAAATGTCCAGTCTTGTTTTACGAGGTTGTTCAGAAAATTACGGGAATTTTTAAATTTTGCGAGTTTGAAGAGTCCGATTGTCATTTTTTTATTTTATTATGTTGTTATACATGCCCCTGAAGTATGATAAAAGTTTCAGCTGTATTCATTGTTTACTTTTCTGTGACAGCCACTAAGGTTAGATGTATTTTTATGAGCTCGGCGATTTTCGTTTGTTAAAAAAAATGGATCAAAGAATTTGTATTAACTTTGCGTAAAAAATGAAATAAAGTGTAACAAAGTATGTTAAATGTTACCAAAGGCCTATGGTGAGTCTGCTATGAGTAAAACAAGAGTTTACGAGTGGTATAAGCGTTTCCAAGATGGCTGTTGAAGATGTCAAACGCCCCAATACCTCAACAACCGATGAAAACGTGGAAAAAGTGAAAGAAATGGTTATGAACGATCGCCGAATCATAGACAGAGAAGTCGTTGATAATGTTTACATATCGATTGGGTCATATCTTGAAATTGTTTCGAATGTTTTGGGTATGAAACGTGTGACAGCATATTTTGTTCCAATTTTTTTAATATTAAAAAAAACAGCGGCGATTGGAAGTTGTTGGTAATTCAACGACCATACAGAATTACGTGTTACGAAACATGGGTTTACAGATATGACATAGGCACTAAGGCTAAATCAAAATTTAATACAAATTCTTTGGTCCAACAAACGAAAATCGCCAAGCTTATAAAAACCCGTCTAACCTTAGCGGCTGCCACAGACAATGAATATATCATACTCTAAGGGCATGTATACCAACACAATAAAAAAAAAAAAAAAATTGACAATCGGACTCTCCAATCCCGCGAAATTTAAAAATGCCAGTTATTTTCTGAACCAACTACGTATATGATACTTAAAAACAATATTATATAAATATCTAAATTGTTAAATATCTTCATTATTATATTGAACAAATTGTTTAAAGAATCCGTTTTAAATAATTAATTCTGTGATATCGTAACAGGTTCTTTTTGTTTTTATAATGTATATCACTATCACTATAGTGACCTAATACTTTACTGTATGAATAAATTAAAAAACAAATAAATGAAAACAATAAAACACTTACAGCATTACAGAAATTTTACTTTTTCTGAGCTTGCATTAAACATCAGACATACCTGAAACAATAAAAATCAGTGATTAATATAAAATCAAGAAATTTTAAGGTTATCTATTATATATATACATATATATATATATATATATATATATATATATATATATATATATATAATATATAATATATAATATATATATATATATATATATATATATATATATATATATATATATATATATATATATATATATATATATATATATATATATATATATATATATATATAATATAACAGTTTCCATTACAGAAGTTATGGAAACTGTTTTTATCACTCAAGTAGGCCTCTGAAAAGAATAATCTGAGTTTGCCCCGACTTCCGAGTGGAACTTTAGCCGCGGTATTTGAAAGACCTCGAAATTTTCGGACTTTTTCGGGGATTTCCTCAATACCTCTGTTCCTAAGCATCGAAGAGTAAAAAAAAAGTTATTATCAATATTGCAGAGGTCAAAATATGTATTTATAATTTCTTTCTACGTTCTTTTCCCCTTTTAAAACGTTTAGATACGATCAAATAGATTTGGTTGTCGTTAACACTTCATAACAGTGTCGTTGTTCGGCTTCAATAAAATAATGTATTAGAAACATCTTTTTTGTTTCAAAGCATGGATAAATAAAGAATCCCTTCCTGTCCTAAAACTCCAATTTGAAATTTTAAGCCAAGGTGCGCGAGCTTAGTTGCGCGATAACGCTTCCCAACGAACTTATAGCCTTCACTGAACTTAGCCCCCACCTCTCCCACCGGCTTAGCGGCTTTATTACTTGCCTTACATAAGTTGACCAACCTGCGTGTCACAGAGCCTTTTTCTATTATTATTAATGTATCTCCCTTTTTATCTATTGCCATATTGATCATATCCTCCTATCTCTCTTTGTATCTATTTTAATATTGATAATATTACCCTTTACCCTTAAAATGAAGTAATACAATAAAATAAACACACAAGAACAAATATGTTTATTTTTTAACATCTCCCCAACAGGCTAAAGCGTGAGTATTTTAATCATATAGTTGTTTTTCCGTAGAGAGACACATAGGAGGGGGGTAAGCAATAGAAAGTTCACCCCTCATTTAATCTCTAAAACCCGGAAAGATGTACAATAAATTACCCAAAACCAAACCCTCTGACACAACTCCCTCCTAGCCATGCTCCCAGCAAACACTGATTTAGTTATAAAAAACAGGCCGGAAAATCTATTTGTATACTTAGGATCACACTTGTTTAATAGAACTTCACTGCGTGGGGGAGAGAGAACGATATTTCGCAACCTCTCTCTTATGTCGATTATAAAGAAAAGTTTTCCAAATTAAAAGTGATGTACTATAATTTTTAAACTAGTTAAAAATACCTTTTTTGAGATTAGTTTTTGTGAAACAATACTACTTTAAATAAATTCGCAAATTTAATTAAATATCATGATAGACACGACATATATACATATAGATATTTAATTAGTTTCATTTTCATTTTTTTTTTTTACTTTCACAAATAAGTAGTATAATAGAGATAAAGTGCTATGATAATATTGATGGATTTACAATTTAGACAATTTAGGTTGGTTTTTAAAACTGTCAATGATAAATGAAATTTAGTAAATGGATTCAGAAAAAAACACTATTTATAAAAAAAAACTAGCTGACCCGGCAAACGTTGTTTTGCCGTATAAAATATTTCTATTGAATATTTTGGTAGTTAAATAAAAAATAACTAACTTATTGTAAGTGTGTGGGGACAAGATCTATGGCTGAAAGAGGAATGGAGCGCTGTGGACAATGACGACCTATCAAAGAAATAATACACCAAGCATTTATTTTTTAATTCATTGTACTTTATTAACTTAAGTAATATATTATATTTAAAATTATGACCCTTAAAAGTTAGGTATATATACATTAAAAAATGTTATCTATATTTGTTATCACTAATTATGACAAATAAAAAATATTAATATCAATCTCTAAATGCAATGGATTGTACGATATTAAATTTAATATTTTAATAATCACTGTTCTGCAAAATTTAAAATTTAAAAAGCAAAGAGTTTAGTGTTGTTTTGTGAGCGGAAAAGGCTATTGAAGAATACTATATGACAGAATAAAGGACCTAAAAAGCCTAAGGGGCTAGCATGTTGGAATTTGGGACCAGGGATTCTGTCAACCCTCGTCTTCCTTCCCTTAAGGGCTACTAACTTCAACATGGGGCAAACTTGGAACCACTGAAATATCTCAATTTCCTCGACCGAACTCGATGCAAGATATGCATAAGTAATACAACACACTAATTATAACTCACATTAATCATTGTAAGTTTACAGTGAGAATGAGAGCTGAAATAAAAGGAAATCAAAAGAACCGTCCCTTACATTGTACCTTCATCCGGTTCCACATATTGTATCTTAGAATTGGTAAGAATATATGTTTTCAAAGATTGAAAAAATAATTACTATGGTAACTACTTATATGGTACTATGGTAGGTTGTTTTAACCATAATTCGGCCTCAAGAAGACATTCATTACTGTTATATTATACAATCTAAGGTCAGGGTATAATTAAACAAGAGCCTACTTCTAAGAATATTTCAACAAAGGTGATCTCTCCCTCGAACTAAGGTATACGACTTATAAACCCTTCAACAGACTACCCCGCAAAATAAAAAGAGGCCTAACTTTATCTAAATCAATGGATCCAAATCCTCTCCACAAAAAATGAAAGAGCCCGGGGCTCCCAATATCTTTCAACTTTAATAAAAGGACACGGCGACCATTAAGAGAATGTTGATTTGAATCTATGAGGTCTTTTTCTACGTAATGTACTAACCATTTCCAAGTCTAAATTTTTACTCATAACGTGATTTATAGCGTGACTACTTATTGAATCTGACATTGTTGTTGAACAGGCGTAAGGGAAATATCATTCATAGAGTTGCAAAATATATATTACTAGCTGGGTACCCGTGCTTCGCTACGGAGTGTTATTATAATTAGATAAGTTTATAAACAACCATAATGAAACATATAAATTATTTTACCATGCAAGAATATCTAGATTCTATCTCTCCCACCTTTTTCTATACCCCCTCCTCTTTGATAAGCTAATTTTAAAATATCCTAAATTCCCCCCCCCCCCCTAAAGTAAAATATGACAAAACAATACATAAAAACTATTACTCTACTCTTAAAGAGCTTTTGCATCATCAATGGTATTCATTACATTGACCCCGTATTCATTACTTGTACCATACCTCTGTGAACCAAGCTATATTTTCCATTTTACCCCCTCCTAAATGAAAATATATATGACAAAACTGTACATAACAACATTAATGTAATCTTAAAGAGCTTTTCAACGATATCCATCATAAAGGGTATTCAGTCCTTTGACCCTGTATTCATTATTGTACCCTTTTTCCTGTGTAACAAAATTTAAATTTCGAAAATTCATGTAGAGACTGATTTGTTCTTCCTTTGAAGGTCAAGTGTCCATTTTTTTTATCGATATCGGACTAAAACTATGGATTTGTATAAAGAACATACACAAATACGTTGACTTTTAGATATATTTTTCCATTTACCCCCCTAAATGCACGTAAAAACAATTACTGTACTCTTAAAGAGCTTTTCAACAGTATGTATCATGAAGGGTTTTCAATTTTGACATTTGTACCCCGTACCCCTGTGTACCAAAAATTTAATTTCGAACATTCATGTAGACAGAGATCTTCCCCTTGCTTTGAAGGTAAAGTGAGCAAATTTTCATTGAGATCGAATTAAAACTGTTGATTTGTATAAAGAACATGAACAGATTCACACATACGTTGACTTTTATAGATTTAGATATACATTTCCATTTTACCCCCCTCCTAAATGATATGACAAAAACGTGCTTAACAACAATTAATGTACTCTTAAAGAGCTTTCCAACGATATGCATCATGAAGGGTACCCATTACTTTGACATTTGTACCCCGTACCTCTGTGTACCAAAATTTTAATTTCGGAAAATCATGTAGGCAGTGACCTTCACCTTGTTTGGAAGAAAAAGAGTGTAAAAATGCATCAAATTGGGATAAAACTGTAGATTTGTATAAATGACATTCTCTCATATAGATACTCTTCTTTTTATACTATATAGATATAGTTATATTTTCCATTTTACCCCCCTCCTAAATGAAAATATGACAAAAGTGTACATAACAACAATTACTGTACTCTTAAAGATCTTTTCAACGATATCCATCACGAAGGGTATTCATTACTTTGACCCCGTATTCATTGCTTGTACCCCGTACCCCTGTGTACCCAAATTGAAATTTCGAAAATTCATGTAGACCTTGATTTTTTCCATGCTTTGAAGGTCAAGTGTGCAAATTTTCATCAAAATCGGGCTAAAACTGTAGATTTGTATAAAGAACAAACACACACACACACACACATACGTTGACTTTTATATATATAGATAGATTTATACATAGTACATATATATAAATCGTATTAAAGATACTAAGATATATCAATTTAATTTTAAATTAGAGTTCATTACAAACTGAACCAGAAATAAAAATGTCATACATCTACCCATATTAGTTACATAAGATATATGACCCTAGTTTTTCCACTTAGACATTGATCTGTTGACTGAATCATCAAAATTCTAAGGCACTTCTAGCAGTCCTATAAACTTGAAATTTTGTTTATACGTAGAGTTTACTGTACAAAAAAAGGGGGGAAAAATCTGGTTCTTTGCCACTCTCAAGGCGCATAAAAAAACAGCATATTCAAAATATTTTAAAACAATAACAAATTATAACTAGCGCTACTTACTAGACAACGTCAAAACTAAGGGTGCGTTCGGAGTTACTAACCAGAAAGTAGCCGGTGTGTCCGGAAAGACCAACCTAAATAACCTACCGCGTTCTTAAACCTGCGGTTGAATTAGCGGTTTACTGAAGCTGCTGCGACCGAATCCAGAATACGGTTAGTAAGGAATAAGGTTAGTTAACCATAATATTACCTTATACGGCGGAATTTTATCGTAATTTTAAAAGTGTTTTATCTCATGTTTCGTCGTTTTTTAATATTCTTTAAAATTCTTCTTTAATTCTTAGTTTGTGAAACATACCTCTATCAGCACTCATTTACATTGTTATTCACATTTTTATGGTTTCGTAGATCCTTCTCGAAACCCACATGCCGAGGGTGAATGAATTGAAATACTAGCGTAACGTTTTGACCCTGTAATTTTGTGTTTAATGTTTTTCCGCCAACATTTTATTACATTTTTTTATTTCCATACAAAGCAGGATGGGGAAATAAAAAAAAGTTATATCATAATATAATAAAGTACATGCTTAATAATCTACGAATCCCTAAATAGTACTAGGGTACAAATACTTCCCTGTGATTTTTTATTTTAAAATTGAGAAGAATTTGGAGGGTCATTTTTTGGCTTATAATCAGAATATTTCAAAACTGAAAGATGAAAAGTGTGATATTCCTATGCCCCAAAGTACGTTTAGACAGGATGTTTCTCCTAAAAGTTATTTAATTTTTTACCAATCCTATAATTCAACAATTTATGGATACCGATATATAGGTGGGTAACAAACTAAAAGAGAATCCCTGACAAAACTGAAGGAGAGGGTACGGTCGAGAATCACTTGGCGGCTTAATTTTGCTTGATTTATACACTTTACAGGTTATATTATCCTTTCGTCAAACAGATGATTTATACGTTTTATGCAATTGAGAGATTATATCTATGATTTGTACAGAAGAGTTGATTTTATCAATGTTAACAGTGCGGTGCAAGGTTTCAGGAGGATGATGCGGCTGAAAATCACATTAATATGTGTAATCTGAATCTGAGTTTTTAGTAGAAGGTAAAAGAAAAGGGATGTACACATTTAACCTAAGGGGGTGCCGCTACAATAGTTTATGCACTTGAGAAATCGTAATTGTTTCACTTCTATCTCACCTCACACCAAACAACAACCAATTTATAACCCCTCTTTTTATCCATCATTTTCGGTTGACCGCTGTCTTCAACTGGTCCCGTTCGGAAACATGATTTTTTTAAGCCGCCATGACACTAACCGTATTTGTCTGTCTCTCATTCAATTGTTGCGAACCAACCAATCTTAAAAAAAAACAGGTCATGATTAGCCCATTGTTACTATATTTTTTTTATTCTACGCCTATTAGTTTCTCTTCCATATGTGCACAAACATCTTTAAATCAAGTCATCTGTTTTTACATGTCAAACGTAGCCAAAAAATCAAATACGTTCCATATTAATTTCAACCGTCTGCGCTCATTACATTTTTGCTTAATTCATACTTTTATTCGGGTAAAAAATTAAAACAATTTTTCCTTATTTATAATAAAAAATGGGAAATTTTTTTTAAAAAAAAGACAATGATCGTTAAAATAAAAATAAAATAAAAGCATAACATCATCGAAATACTTAATAGATATTGAGGAAGCTTTGTGTCACACTAATTTCTAGACCATTTTATAAATCTGTCAAAAGTGTTTCCACAGTTTACATGAATTAAAGTATCAATTTAGCAAAATTTAAAGAGTGCAGACGGTTGAAATAATCGGAGGAGGTTACTTTCAACAAACCATCAAAATTTGTTAAAAATCAGAAGTTCTTTTGAAGATATAGGTGTAAGTAAATGTATGTTTGTACGCATGTGAAAGAGAAACAAATGGACGCAAAAGGGTGGCTTAACTTATATGGGATCAGCAATGGGCTAATTATGACCTACCATCCAAATTTAAGTAAAATCGGAGGAATCGCTTTTGATATGTTAGTTCGCAAAAATTGAGCGAAAGACAGATAGTCAGAAATCGGCCCAATTATGTTCCCTGATACCTGAAACGGACTCATGTCTTGGAATGTTTGAATTCGTGAACAAAAAGTTTTTGTTCTTCAGAACAATCACAGCTTCCCTTACGAAACCGGAAACAAAAAAATTGCAAAAATGTACGGTAAAATCCAAATGATAAAATCAATAATTGTTTCTGAGAGTCATTGAGGTAGAAATTCGAAGAAAGAAAAACTATTAAATCAACTCATCACGATACGGAACAAGCCGACAAACGATGAGAGATTTTGCAACTGGTGTAGAAACAGAAGATAACCAGTTTTTTTTAAATACCTTTTTTGCAATGTTTTTTTGAAAAATAAAACTGGTCCCGGGATGGACGCAATATCTGGTCCCGATGAGAGGAAAAAATAGAGAATAGGAAATGGAGAAAGGGTGTCCAATAAGGGAAATGGAGTACAATGAAATTTTCCCTATATCAATAGAAGGGAGGTTTCGGACAACGATACAAAACACTCGATGAATCTGTTTTTATCACACAAAAGGGGCCTCCTGAGGAAAACGTGATTCCTATTAAATGAATAAAATGGAAATATCAAAATCCCAGGGATAAATACCGCCTTTTTATAATATTCGTACAACATACGAGCATCTGTAGCTCAGTCAAATCAGATAGGAAAAAAAATCCAAGTGCATAGTGCTACAAGATTCAGTGAAAAATATATTTTTCTTTTTATTGAAGGTCATTAGAATTTCATTTAACAATAAATAGACATCAAATCGATCAAGTGTAAAGACAAGTAAACCATTTATCGGTGTCACAGCGGCATTTTTAAGTAATAGATACCTTATAGAAAAATAAGGTATAACCTATTGCAGGGTTATTAGACCATTTATAGGTGGCAGATATTAATGTGTTATACTTTTTTATTAACTTAATCCTGGCCTCTTCTAGCTTGCGATGTAGAGGTGTTACAATAGGATTTGTTGGCTGTTCTATCTTTAGAAATTGCCACAGATCTGAACCATGTTGTGTGTTAAGCACAGGCACTGAGATCCTCGCGCCCGAGTTCCCTGGCATGGCTTCGGGCTTCTATCACTTGTTTCGGATACCTCTCTTCTTCCATCCTTTAAGTGTGGCCAAACCAACTCAGTTGGCATGCCTTATCTTGACCGAGAGAGGCTCGATGTTCATAGAGACTCGGATCGTGGTGTAGCTAACTTCTAACTTTCTTGAGATATGTACCTCATCTCAGCCACCTGAATGTGATTCTCTATTCTTGATGTCAATGCCCGTGATTCATATCTATATGTTGGGGTATGAATTGGGGGTATTCCTTAAAATAAAAAAGAAGGGAAAGCAGTAGGGGGGTACACGGAGGGGGGGGGGGGGGTGTTTGTTGGGAGAAGGCAAATAAATATAGGTATGATCCATTGAATGATCGAGTGATTAATTTTAACAAGGTAAATACCCTTATGCCCATCAAAGCTTCAAGGAAAGAGAAGTGCACTATATTTTAAATTAATAATATTCTCATAAAAAACATAATAATAAAATAAATATATTGTTCACAGACTTTGAAGAGTAAGAATAATAATAAATTAATTAAAATATTAAAGGATTTTTTTTTAAACAAGCTTTTATTCGTAATCTTCTCAGCAAACCCTTTCATTTGATACCCATATCATGGGCGTGCTTAAAAAATAACAAATCCGTCTTCTTGGGCTGTCCGCCATATTGGATTTAGAATGACGTCACTTAGCTAACTATACATTGCCATCCAAACTAAACGTGTATACTTCAATACGCAATACTTCAATTTAATGGGTTGAGGATAACTGCTTTAAAATTCGAATGCAAGATTTGAACCGAGCATGTATACAAAAATACATACAAACATTGAAAGTTAAATAAAAGCTTGTAAAAAGAAATGGAATGTAGGTGTAGGTTTAAACTCTTAAAATAATGCCCTTTTTGTGTTATAAAAATTAAATCAAACTCTTCAACCTACGAAAACAAAACAAATAAAAATTTAAAAAAAAACTCTTGTTGTGTAGATTTTCATTTGCATTAAGAAGAAAGCATTTTTTTTCTATATTTTTGACGCGGTTTACAGTTTACACATCACTACAAATACACATTGTTGTTGAAATGATAAATCAAAAACCTTTTAAAAACTTTTGTACTTTTAATAGAGTTTCAAAAGAAATGTTTTTTTTGTTAAGTAACAAAATGAACTGGTTTTTAATTTAACTTTGTTCAAAGTACTTTTAACATAAATTTATATGTTGAGGTTATGGTTCCTACGCTTTCTAAACTCATGTTGGAGTGAGAAGCAGTCTTACCTCTTCTTTAGTATTGAAATCTCAAAAGAGGACAACCAGATTATATCAATTATTTCTGTTATTACGAGTGTCTATCAAGGAATATAATTTTTTTCTATTATAGGTATTCATCTAAGTCAGTGGAGCGTGATTCTTTTCTTGTAATTCCTTTCAAAAATAAATTTTATATTTAATAATAAAGGAAACTCATTTTCAGACAAAAGCAAATAGAAAGAAAAAATCAAGTAAGTTTTTTGTATTCAAGTACTATACGTATTATTCCATATCTATATGGAGCAAGCAGAGCCGAGGGAATTCAAAAAGGTTTAAAATTTATATCAAAGGCTAGTTCATAATATTCTATCCTTGATGGTTTTCTTTTTATTATACATTATTTAATGCTATTCTATTATATATTCTTCTTTCCCATTCTCATTTCTTTATGAAAATGTTTTCTTTTGTATGAGATATAAAATTCGAAAACAACGATATTGTATTTCAAGTAGTTTAAAGTATATAGATAAAGACACACCTTGTATATAATAGAGCTGAGAGTTAAGTCTTTGAACCAGAATCCAACGACAAAGAACAAATATATATATATATATATATATATATCATGAAAACAATTGTTTTCTTTTACAAAGCACCAGAAACAGATTTTGAACATTTTTATAACAATGCTCTAAGGTAATAACGACCATAAAGGTCCCAATGTTCAAAATGGTCAAATATTATTATTTTTCCTTTCTCCTTTATTTCCCCCTATTACAATTGACTTCGTTATGAAAAGAAAGCAATCAATCGTTACTACCAAACCAAGTATGTAACTATGTAACACATATCTACTATTTTTATTAGATAAGAGTTGCTCTTAGCCACAATTTAAAAATCTTAATAACAAATCACCCTTAGAATTAAACAAATTATAGATCTAGAATGTAGACAGAAAAGAAAAAAAGTATTTATCTCCAGTAGAGGAAAAAAGTTATGATTTTGAATTAGTTTAGAGGGACTAAAACAGGTCTTTTCATCCCTGAACTCAAAAAGTAGGGAGAAAAAGTAAAAGTAGGGCAAAAAAGTAAAGTAGGGCAAAAAAGTAAAGATTGCAACTTAATTATTTTATAAATAGTAGAAAATGTATGACTAATGTAATGAAGTTGTCGAAGTCAGGTTGGCGGCACTACGCTTTTTTGACCATGTTTATCTTTGTTTACAACATTATAACTTGCATCTAAATAACCTTCTATTTGAGTATAATTCCAATTCTTATTTGTTTTGAATATTGAATCTCTTATATCTGCTATTAAAAGTTCTAATAATTATTGTTATTTATTAAAATAATAAATAAAACTGTGCTATGGACGAAAATGTGAATTTTCTTCCTACTGGAGATAAAATATTGTATGTACCTCGTGAGTAAAGTGCCATTATTCCCCTCGCGATAATTATCTCCCTCGGCTGCGCCTCGGGAGCTAATTAGAGTCTAATTCCCTCGGCTTCGCCTCGGGATTTAGGGACCATGGTTCCTTCGGCTTCGCCTCAAGAACCAACTTTTTTCGCTCAGGGAATAATGGCTCACTTTACTCCCTAGGTGCATAAATAACTATTTTTACTGGTCTTATATTACTTTCCTTTGTAAGTTTCATCGCACGTTTCCGTTACCCCGATTTTGAACCACTTCCCGTATTTCAATCTTCCCCAAATTTTGCACATGGAAACAATTGAGGTGAAGAATACAGAAACAAAAAGTTGAAAATAAGACCAGTTTTAAAAATGGTATTTGTATATTAAGTATTTTACAATTAAAAAAGTAACACTTTTTAAACCGGTTTGATTCTTTTATTCCTTCAGTTCTACTTTCTTCTACAGTTGTACTGAAGGAGTATCGAAAAAGTTTGCAATTCTGATGAATGTACAGACAAAAAATACATTAATTGACAAGTTCCAGTAAGCATAAGCATAAAGAGTATCTTTACTTGAACCAATTCACCAGTTTTTACTGGTTAATTTAATACCATCATATTTCTGCTTCCAACGGGCTATTGAAATTTGAAACATAGATATGACTTAAATAGCTTAAGACAATCTAAAAAATTGAGCTCTTAATATTCAGCCTTTTCAACAGGAGAGAGTTTCAAAGTTTGCATTTTTGTAACTGACTCCCTCACTCATTCATCATAAAAATATTAGTGACTTCCAGAATAGCTATAAACTTGAAATTTGGCACACTTGTAGCAATAGCCGTGTAACTGACAGAAATAATTCAAAAGGTTAAAATTTTTCATTCCCGGCGCTGTAACGTGCCATAAAGAACTTCGTTCTAAAACAATATCGAAAAGTTATAAGTATAAAGAGGAAGGTGGTAGTACTTTTTCTCAAGGTATGATACTAAGTGTGAGAATAAAAGGAAAGCACTGATAACAAGATAATAAATGTAGGAGATGAGAATTTTCCCAAGAAGAGATGGTAAAGTACAATCAGGGTCGTAGATAAATATTTGAAAGAGTCTGAAGGAAGCAGCCAATCTTACAGTCTTTGATGACCTCTAAGAAATTGAAGTAAAAATTCTACTCAGCCTACTGAAAAACTAACTCATAAAAATACAGGAGAATAACAAAACACGGTGTTCCAACTCAAGAGAATAAAATAACATTAAATCATGTCGCCGTCATGTTTACAAATTTAGAGCTAGATCGAGATATAAAAATGAGTAAGCGTTATGGAGTCTAGGGATCGAAATTGAAACCTCTCAACGATATTTTAGAGTTTTGTTGTTTTTACTATACTTTGAAATTATTATGGAGGGAGTCTGTTCTTGACAGAATTTCTAAAATGTTGAAGGCAGAAAGCGAAATATTTTTAGTAAAAAAAAAACTCAAAGCTAAAACAAGAGGATAAAAGTGTAAAAAAATTTCAATGTTTTTCAAGCGAATTTATTGACATTTTATCTCTTTCCAAGAGGTGATTTATTCTTCTGTTTTATTAATATAGCTCCTATAACATAGTTTTTCGCTATTTTACTTCTTTCGAAGCCTTAAGCAAGGTTAAGAGTTTAAAATAGTTTTGTTCTTTTACGTTTAATTGAAAGGGTTAAGGGTTAGGCGGGGAGGGGGGGGGGGGGGGGGGGGGGGCAAAGTTGGTAAATTAGTAGTTTTACCCGTTTTTCTTAAATATTTCGAAAACTATGCGTTTTAGAGCAAAAAGAGCTGTATACAAAAATAATCTACATTAAATTTTGAACAAAAATAGTCTAGTGCATAATCTTCCCAAAGTAAATGGTTCCAAAGTTACGGAGAGTGTAAAAATAGACATTTTTCGTATTTTTTAGATTTTTGGCAAAAAAATGAAATGATCCCTAATTTTTTTTTTCCAGGTTTGAAAAAAATTGTAAAAGCAAATTGCGATTTAGTGGCCGGTGGTATGTTAGTGATAAGCCCTTGAAGGAACGACAACCTCACCACCATCTCAAGGGGCGCTACTTTTTAAGGGAAAAGAGGCTTCCACAGGCCGGCCATGTAAACCTGTGGTACGGAGAAACCCACTCTAAACTTTCTCTGGACTATGAATATCTTTCCAACATAAATGACTTTCAAATATAATAATATTTTCTATGTGATAATTATGATATCTAATTGTATAATTTTTAATCTTAATATTTTTAAAACTGCAGCTTTTGAAGGATTCATCAGTATTTAATCCCCAAAGAATTTTCGTTCCCAAAAGAATCGTACTTTAGTTTAAGCAGTTCTTTAAGAACTGGTTGGAATTGGAATGACAACAGAGTTTTTATTTTTAAGGGAAGGAAGTAGTTGAGGTTGAGAGTAGAGATTGAAGGTGGAATAATATTAATGTAGTATAGTAGTAGTGCGAGTGTGTGGGACAGGGGACCTTACCATGTAAATGTGCAAGTCATTTTTATGCCCAGTCAGTATGTATATGTTTGAGTGTTCTATACTACTATGCTGTACATGTGTGAGTTTATTGCGCGCGCAAATATCCACTCACACTTATTTAAACTATTACTATTATAATATTCATATTTTACGATTTTGGTAGTATTCATACTACGGAAAGATTAAATTTTAATTTAAATCAAATTATAATTATTATTAACTACGGGAAACAGACAGAGAAACATAGACTCCAACGCCGGGATTTGAACCACTTGCCTCTATATTGTAATATTGTAATTAAACACATACACAAACACAACTCAGGCTAGCCCTAGCCTACTAGTCCCTTCCTCTTCTAATCCTAATATTAAAGAACTCCCCCAAAACAGTTCCTTTCCGATTGTCTTGTCACACAGTTCTCTATTGTTAACAGCTCTCGTGAAACGGTTCTAAGTTCTTACACTTACAATTTCCCTGTTCCATATCTATTTTTTCTGATTTAAATTTATTATTTCTATAATTAGTTATATAATATATACATATATATATATATATATATATATATATATATATATATATATATATATATATATATATATATATATATATATATATATATAATTATTTATATAATATATATATATATTTTTTTAAATTTATTTATTTAACTATATTATACATAGTAATAATTTTATTTATTGTTTGATTTATTTTTTATATAATACTTCAGAGTTCCATATCTATTTTTTCTGATTTAAATTTATTATTTCTATATCTTGAAATTAAGAAATGTATATTTTATTTATATATACTTTCCATTAGCTGTATTCGGAGATCCGTTAAATGCGTTTGTGAGTGTTATTTCTAGTGAAGTTGTGCTGCTATTTGTATTAGTGTTCGTCTTTAAAATACTGTCGAACTAAGTGGTTATCACTTTAAATTAATTTTTTTTGCCAAAAATCTAAAAAATACGAAAAATGTCTTCTCCGTATCACAGGTTTACATGGCCTGTGGAAGCCTCTTTTCCCTTAAAAAGTAGCGCCCCTTGAGATGGTGGTGAGGTTGTCGTTCCTTAAAGGGCTTATCACTAACATACCACCGGCCACTAAATCGCAATTTGCTTTTACAATTTTTTTCAAACCTGTAAAAAAAAATTAGTTCCCTTAGGGGTAATTTCATTTTTTTGCCAAAAATCTAAAAAATACGAAAAATGTCTATTTTTACACTCTCCGTAACTTTGGAACCATTTACTTTGGGAAGATTATGCACTAGACCATTTTTGTTCAAAATTTAATGTAGATTATTTTTGTATATAGCTCTTTTTGCTCTAAAACGCATAGTTTTCGAAATATTTAAGAAAAACGGGTAAAACTACTAATTTACCAACTTTGCCCCCCCCCCCCTCCCCACCAAACCTGACGCTCAAAATGGTGTAACTTTTTACCAAACAATATGTAGACTGCATAGAACAACTTGAAGTTGGAGGGAAACTTTTACTTTGGATGTTAGGGTTTTGGTCTAATTGCACCGTACTACTAGTTTTTCTCAAGCTTCACGGCAACGAAGATACATTAACTGGTGCCAGGGTGTATATTACAAACAAAAACATTAAACTAACATACAATAAAAAATGTTCGTCACTTTTATAAAAATGTACGAACGATCACTATTATGAATGTTCCAACATTATATCTTTAAACAATTCCCCCCCGTGTTATATTTACACAAAAATTGTCCTTAAGCGTCACCTCAACAACTGAAACCATATTAAGAAAAGTGTGATCATTGTTAAAAACATTTAATAGACTTTAATAATAAGTTACAATTCATACAAATTATTTTACTTATTGATGATCGCGCATTTAATTATTAGTAAAATAAGGGCAAGAGAGAATAATCGTAATTTAAATTATTTTTGCTGAGAAGGAAACAGCCATTTGTCTTGTAATTATTTAATAACTATTTTAAGTAAATATATATATATATATATTTTTTGGTGGGGGGGGGGGGGGAGGGGTAAAAATTAACATTTCATTCGAATTTTTCCAGTAAGTTTCACAGCTTTAGCTACAAGTGTGCCAAATTTCAAGTTTCTAGCTATTCTGGAAGTCACTTATAACTTTTATGATAAATGAGTACTCCCTAACTCAGTTAAAAAAATGCAAACTTCGAAAAACTGTTGAAAAGGCTGAATATATTAAGGGCTCAATTATTTACATTTCCCTAAGCTACTTGAGCTTAATCTATGTTTTAAATTTCAAAAGCCCGTCGCAAGAGGAAGCAGAAATAAGAGGGTGAGAAAAACCGGATGCATTTGTTCAAGTAAAAATACACTGCATGCTTACTGAAGCTTGGCCTTGCGCACTGCCGTACACTCATGTATATATACATCAGGGGCAAATATATGGGGGGGGGGGCAAGGCCCCCCTCCCCCCGAAGATCGGGTCTTGATCTAGAATTATGTTTTCATTCAAGTGTAAAAGGATATTCGAAAAAAGATTTTTATTATTATTACGAGTAAAATACTAAATATAACAATTAATTCACTTTTAATAGTTAGCCATATGAAATATGTTTGCATAACAATATAAATATGTATGTAATAAATAATCATAAAAATATCATTAATTATTTAGGTAAATAGATCATTAATTATTTATTTGTTTTTTGAAGGGTGTTGGTGTTGGACTGCTTGGTCATATACAGCCACATTAATTATCTATATATATAAAACTAAGAGTGACAGTGACTGATCATCAAAAATTCTCCTACTTCCCATTGACCTAGAGATTTGAAATTTGGTACATAGGTAGAGTGTACCATAAATAGAAAAGTTCAGGTGTTTTGATTTCGATATATAGCCGCCATTTTGAATTATAGCCGCCATCTTGGATTTTTTCATCAGTAATTCTCCTACTTCCCATTGACCTAGAGATTTGAAATTTGGTACATAGGTAGAGTGAACCAATACTAGAAAAGTACGGGTGTTTTGATTTCGATATATAGCCGCCATATTGAATTATAGCCACCATATTGGATTTTTAAAACACGTGTATATTTTTATGTGTCGTATATCGTTTTAAAGGCCTTGATTAATACTTTAATGTTGTGGTATTTATTTATTTTTAAAATTTTTTGTACGGGTACATTTGTACCGATTTGTACTTTTGGTTCAGGTTAAGAAGGTGAAATAATTTTTTTAAATTTCATTTTTACATTTATTAGAATTCATTAGCCTAAATAATGATCTTATACATGGTTTGATTTTTAAATATATTTTTGGTACCTATGGGTACACGGGTACAAATATGCTTTTAAACACAAAACCTACTTTCATGTATATCGTTGAAAAACTCTTGAATAGGCCTTTTAATGTAGTTATGTAGTGTTTTGTGATATTTTTACTTTTTAGGGGGGTAAAATTGAAAAAAGTCCTTATATAGCTGTTTTTTGACAATGGTTCCTTAGGTTTTGGTTGAAATTTAAAACATTGTTATTATTTTTTACTCTCCTTTTCGAGACGTTTACGAATATACCTCATTTATTTTGTTATCTTCATTTTGACTTTTTCGGGTAAAAAAATCACAGGGGTGTGGCTTGACGATTTTTTGGTAAAAAATAAAGTTTGTACTATCTTCATGAAATTTGTCACGCTTATAAAAATGAAAAATACAAGACGAAAGTGCTCTTGGACTTTTTTTTCATAGACTCTTAGTTTCCGAGAAAAAGCCACTCAAAGTTCATATTTGGCAATTTTTGGGGTTTTCGATTGGCCATTTTTTGGGCTTTAAAAGTGCTAAATGGTAAACTGACGGCATATTCGTAATCTACTCGACGGGGGCTTTAAAAAAACGTATAGTTTGTATGGGGTTGTCGACAACTTTTTTTGCCCAAATTTTCCGGCTCAAAATCTGGGCCCAAAAATAGGGAAATTAATAAAAAATTAAAAATATGAGAAATATTGATTCAATTTGATTTAAAATTTGTATGCATGCCTTATTTAATATTAGGAACTCGGAAAAAAATTAATACTTGAACATATTTGTACACATGTGTACTTTTGGTACATACGGTACCTAATGTGTTATTTTAACTTGAGATTTTATGTTGTGAAACAATGTGTTATTAGTAATGATTTTATTTAGTAAGCTTTATACCATTCAGTGAATTTAATTTGTTTTAATATAATGTTGGTACCTATATGAGGTACATGGGTACAATGATCGAAATGCTCGAAATATATCATATTATATATAATTTTACAGTGCTTGAAAAGTACTTTCATTGTTGTTATGTACACTTTTTCAAAATTTTACATTTTAAGGGGTGTAAAGCATAAAAAACCGTTAATTTATCTGTTTTTCCGAATTGGTTTTTTAGATTATAATTTAAATGGAAAACTAATTAATAATTTTTTACTGCTCTTATCGAGACCTTTACAACAATACCAATTTTGATAATATTCGATGAATGAATAAACCACTGCTGCTGCTCAGCAGAGTAAGGATTTTTTATTCGATAGACTGCTGCGCATTTGATTTGTTTTGATTTTTTTTTAGTTCCGTGAATTGTTGGTTGAGTTAGTTTAATTGTAGCCGTTACTCTTGGCGACAAGCTTTCTACATCAGTTTTCTGGTGTTTTTTTGACATAATATGACCAACCAATGAGAGAAGACTTTGAGAATGGCTTGGGTTTGTCTTTGTGGGGGGGTGCATTGTTTTGTTTATTTTTGACACATTTTGACAGTTTTTGATACGGCGCGGCAATAAAAGAATAAAGTGTATAGAAAAATAAAAATATAAATTAATCAAATATAGATATATGTATAAAATTACAAGATAACAAACTAAGACATACAAAACTTTTACCAACAACAGTTTTATGAGTTAAGATTTCATTTCTGATGCAATAATATTATTAAATAAAAAAAAATTACACTGTTAAACAAAATACATTATCCACATAGTTAGTGCCAAGTAAATATGCAGGAAATATAAAAACTTATGGTTAAATTCATTTATAATGAAAAATATATTTTATATAAAAAAAAGCAGGTCATATATTTAATTGAGATAAAATGTTTAAAAATAAGCAATAAAAAATAATATAAACTAATTGCACTAAAATACAAAATTATATAATAAAAAAGATATATTACTTATATTGTTTTAATTATTTTTTACACCTAGCGCCAACTTCTAGACGAATAAGGCACGCGAAGCGTGCCAATTCGGCTAGTTTATAATATAGCTTTAAGTTGTTATGATTAAAGAGGACTATGTAATAAAAACAATGAAAGTTACAAATTATTGTTTCACATAATGTATAATAATTTAACTCATAATTTTGTTGAACGTTAATACAAGATTCAAGTAAAGGCGTTAAGGTTAGAGTAGATGTGCTTGTAAGGAGTCAAGTTGAGAAGAGAGTGGTTGAGGGGAACACAATCATTCCAGAACAAGTTAGAAGATATTCGACTCTCTTCGGCTAGCCAATCCAAATATTGCTTCGCTAACATCTAGTCTGGCAACAGCGTGAAGATATGGCAACGTTAAAAAGCGAGAAGCGCTCTGCACATGTACGGATATGTTAACACCTGAGTTCTGACAATCAACATTTATAACAGTCTCAGTCTGCTTTATTTATACTATACTAATTCATAAGTTACTAAACTGCATGGTATGTTACCCTATGGGGCTAAGGATTGGCTACTGTAATTCTTATTCAGTTTTAAAGAGCAGCCTTGGGTTTGGTCCTGATTCAGCTCATAGCTCAACTGGTAAAATAAAACAAATAATAAAATAATGTTGTTTATTGTGAATTATATGTTGGAATTTATAATAATAATTTTAGATATTATTTTGTAGTGTTTCAAGACAACATTGTTAAAAATCACAACTGTTGTAACCATTCAATTTTTAGGCACTGTTTTAAAGAGACTTTTAGCTTTAAATTCGAGCTTGTATTAGTTTTAATTTTGGGCTAAACCTTATAAAAAAAAGAAAGGTTTTTGAGAAGAAAGAATGCTAAAATTTTCATCAAAACTATATGCTTCAAACATTTTCAGGGGGTTACCCCCCGGACCCCCCGTTCCCCTGAGGGGTATTCCATACCCCCAGGCCCCCGGTAGTGTCACCCACCCCTTCGCAAACCTAAATCAAGGCCCCCTCCGAAATTTAAACCAATATACGCCACTGATGACTGCCAATATAACCAATTAAAGTCTCTTTAATAATATTAATGATGGACAAAACAAACTTGTATCATAAGAAAACAAGTGCTACTTCAAATTATCATTAAAAAGAAACCAGATGAACTACCATAAGAGATCGACCTCGAATATTTAAAATTAAAAAGTTATTAGGTTAAAATTAATGAATGCATAAAAATTACAACAAAAAATCTCAATTGCTTTTAAAAAACATATACATATCTATCTTGGCTAACCAAACCATACGTTAACATTGCCTGAAAAAAAAAAAAAAGGTGGACAACACTATTCCTCATTCTCCAATTCTTAATAATAAATTTAACTATTCTATTATGATATTCCCTTTTAATATTTAAGCATCCTTGCAAACAGACTAATAAATCTACAAACCACATAAATTTAATTTTAATGCTCTATTATGAGGTCACAAAAAGAAAAGAGAGAAAATGATTTTAAGAATAGGCACCGAAAATTTCAACAGAAAGGTTTCCAAATTTTTGATAGAAGGTGGTAAATGTCCCTTTGCCTCCTTCCACAGTCCTTTGGGCGCCCTTGCCGATGATAAAAAACAACTCAGAAACACTGCCAAGAACCGAGTTCATTAAGAACAGCAAGAAGTTTTCGATTTGTGACTTTTCCGTTAGAAATTCCGTAAAAGAGAAATGAGAGGGGAGTGTTCAGGAAAGTGGCTAACATCGATTTTACATTTGTGTCGGTACCATAGAACAGGTCATATTGTTTGCACGTTCAGTCGCTTCTCTTACCACCACAATTCCACTACACCTTGCCCTAATTGAAAAGAATAGAAACCCTCATCCTATCATACATACCCCCCCCCCACACACACACACATATATATATATATATAAATATATATATATATATATATATATATATATATATATATATATATATATATATATATATATATATATATATATATATATATATATATATATATATATATATATAACAACCTATTTCAGTAACTAAAAAATACATATAAATGCGCACATAAGAAAATTTGAAACGAGTAGTGAGTTCTTCCTTTCAAAGACTTGGGATTTTTAAAGTGTGTATGTTTATGTATTTGGCTAACTGGCTTAAAAATTGACTGATTTGAACTTTTTAAAAGTTCAGCACACAAGGTGCATCTCAGCATTTGTGACAATTGTATAGTTTTTGGAAATTTCAAGCTTAATATTGTTAATGGCGTCCAATATGACCGACGACTAAACAAAAAGTTTTTAGTCAGCATGACAGGTTCTACATTGTTTAGAAGGTCTTCTAGAGTAGGAAAATAGTCGGACAATTAGTGTGCACATAGCTTCCTCACGTCCTATTTCGTATACTTTAATGGTTTTAAGCTATAACAACAAATTATAGTCAAACTCTATGTAAATAAAAAAATACAATTTTTATAAAAATTGGATGGTTTTCAATGTGTGGGTCAAGAAATTGCCCCAGTTTTTCAAATTTCAACTTTTTAGCGCTAACGGTTCGGGAGATATGAACCAAAGAGCGACGGACGGACAGACATGTCACCCTCGGCATAAGGGTTTCAAGAAGGATCTACGAAACAATAAAAAGATAAGACAGACACAGAGGTCGCATGGCAACTGAGGCTTCCTTTAGGTTGTTAGTGGAGTGGAGAGTCCCTTCCCATCCGTATCGGCCTTGAACACCCGATTCTGTGAACCTTTGGCATGCATTTTTGGGACAGCCCACGTACAAGAGCAAAATGCAATTTCTTTTTTCTACGCAAATTCTGTATGCACCGCATTACTAGTAACAAAAAATTGCAACTTTTGCTTGTCTTTTAATTATTATTCTAATCATTATCTCACATTTCTCGACACCTCTGAGAAGAAGTCCCGCAGTACTCAATGAACCACTCAACTACTTCTTCGTTTTTGAACCCGAGATTTCGAGCACAAATAGAGGGTCGAGTAACTAGATTAAAAAAAAATACGTGTGGTGTCGCGGGAACCCGGTAGGAACGAAGTTCCTTACATTTTTCATTAAATATAAATGATACAATCACACTGACAAGTACGTATACGTTCCTAACTACTTATACATGGTGGAGTTAAGAGACAAAATTAAAAGTAACTAACTGTTTGCACCAAGCGGAGTTAAGGCAAAATTAAAAGAAACAAGAAGCATTATTTGTATCATTAAATAGCAAGCGTCTTACAATAAATATGTATTGAATATTGAGAAAAAAGTTAATCATGATGAGTTTATAGTTAAAGAGTATGTTTGTAGAATATAGCCTGAAGGAAAAGAACTGTTTTCTACCTACCCGGCCTACTAATTTAAAATATTAAAAAATAAATCTCTTCCCAACTCAAAAATGTCTGCTTGTATCAGGTTGAAATTTTACATGCCTGTTTAAATTGTACTTTAGAGGATATTTAAGAAGTTTTATTAAAATCGTTACGTTAGAAAGTAAGATGACGGTAAAAACGTTATCTTTATTTTAAACGTTTAGGCCCGCTTTAATAAATTTAGCGATCTTTATCACTTAACAGCAGTTTCGGTGTTCATTTTAATAAAAAAATATATATTGTTGTTTGTCTCATTAAATAGATGAAGTTAGAATTTTTTCCCGTCCTAAAATTCCAATCTTAAATTTGAAGCTTACGTTTACGCGAGCGTTGCGCGTGAACGCTTGGGCGGATAACGTTGTCCAACATACTCAGCCTGGTAAAAGGAACATGTGTACCAAATTTCAACTCATTCGGTCATCTTTTACTCAAGTTACCGTCATCGGTAGATAGAAATCCAAGCGTCACAAAATTGGTTTCGTGACGGTGATTTTGTGACGTTGATTCACTCCAGGGCTTCAGAACGTGCCATAAGGAACTTCGTTCCAAAATAAATCTGTCCGATATAACTCACTTAACTTTCTTATATATACGAGTAAATAATTACTTGGTGAACCGTTGCTTGCAATTGCTTTGAGTTTACGAGGTCACATCTAATTATTATGAACGTTATTGAACATTGCATCAAAATTTACAAGACAAAAATAACAATTCCTCCCCAGCGAATTGAATCCGATTTCTCAGCCTGTGCAGTTATAGATCTTATCTCAGGATCTATTCCAGGGTTCAGTGGTGTTTATCTCAGGATCTATTCCAGGGTTCAGTGGTGTTTATCTCAGGATCTATTCCAGGGTTCAGTGGTGTAGTGGAGCTGTTATAACATATTATGTTTATTAGTTATGCGCCCCAAAATTCTTAGCTATAATTTAAAATGTATTTCCTGATATCCTCAGGCTATGATTTTTATGACAAATATTATATATACGAGTATATAGGTATATATTTTATATATATATTTTATATATATATATATATATATATATATATATATATATATATATATATATATATATATATATATATATATGTGTGTGTGTGTGTGTGTGTGTGTGAGTGTATGTGTAATAGTGTTTTATTATAAAACTTATTCAAATTAAGGGCGGCTCACTACAAAAAAATTATAAAAAATATAATTATCTTTTAAAGATAGTCAAGAATTTAAATACAGATTAAAAATAATGTATCCTAAATATTAAGCTAGTCAGGGACAGTGCAACCAAGAATAAAAAAAAGTGATACAAAAAATGAAATATACTGTCTCCTCCTTAGAAAATATTCTACTGGTTAAATATTTAGCTCGTATTCCATAGCTGTTATCCTCCCCTAAATAAATCCTTAAAAACAGAGACAAATGGTAAATTAATCCTGAAATAAAATTAACTTGGGGTACAAGGTTTTTCTTCATAGTTGAAAACAAATAAAAAAACAACATTTTAGCTATTTATTATATTCATACTAACTTGTATATTCATTGTTTTCTAACATGGGGGTACAATGTATATACATAAATACAAAAATATCGTACTCTATTTATTAATTGGAACAGAACCATCAGTACTTTTACTACTAACATCAAATCTCTTTTAGCGCACTAATTGCGCTATTAAGTAATATTTTATAGACAAATGTTTTTTCATTGTATGAAACGTATTTCTCTGATAAATTGTAGTATTAAAGTAATAAATTACATTCTTTTTAGATACTGGAATTTATTATATTGATAAGATATAAAAAAAATGTATTAACTCTGATGGGATATCCACTGTGTAACAATAGAAAAATGGAAACTAACCACAATTAAGAGAGCTTTACACTAGAAAACAACACAAAAAGAACCGCACACTAAATTCCAACAACTAACTACAACTACACTATAATGTGGGGCCACAAGACTACCGACTGGCAAAAAATATCCTGATATGATTCAAGGAAGGTCCTAAAAAAAGGTGGATAGAGGATAAAGAGAAAGAGGGCAAAAAATATATTGATATGATTCAAGGAAGGTCCTAAAAAAAGGTGGATAGAGAATAAAGAGAAAGACGGCAAAAAATATATTGATATGATTCAAGGAAGGTCCTAAAAAAGGTAGATAGAGGATAAAGAGAAATACGGACAAAAATATATTGATATGATTTAAGGAAGGTCCTAAAAAAAAGTGGATAGAGGATAAAGAGAAAGAACTGAGACAGAAGATATTGTGTAACAATGGAAAAATGGAAGCTAACCACAATTAAGAGAGCTTTACACTAGAGAACAACACAAAAAGAACCGCACACTAAATTCCAAAAACTAACTAAACTATAATGTGGGGCCACAAGACTACCGACTGGCAAAAAATATACTGATATGATTCAAGGAAGGTCTTAAAAAAAGGTAGATAGAGGATAAAGAGAAAGAGGGCAAAAAATATATTGATATGATTCAAGGAAGGTCCTAAAAAAAAGGTGGATAGAGGATAAAGAGAAAGAACTGAGATGATGGGTGAGAAATTAGCGTCAAATAGCTTCGGATCTGGGCGAAAAAAAAAAAATTGTAGAGTAGTTTATTGGAAATATATTTTTGCTAATTTGATGATAACAAGTAAAAGCTGAAAGTCAATACCAATCATTATTCGCTGTTTAGGAAAAAAAAGTTTACCCATTACATAATATTTTAGGCACGCCTTTTTAGATAGAATTGCACATGTTTTATGATCCCTCTAGTTCAAAAAATTAGTTTTTAAAAAGTCTGCATTTCTGCATTTCATCATTAAAAAAAACTGTAATTCCTCGAAAACGGTACCAACGATTAAGATTAACAAATTTAAATACAAATCTAACATATAAGTAGTTTTTCCTGAAAAAATCTAGTTTAAGAGATATTTATGAAAATAAATCTGATTTAGCAGGAAATCGAAAACTAAATATTAACACTTCATACTTATTTAACATTGGTAGTAATTAATTAATTAAATTAGATATGATTGGATTTAAATTCAGTATCATTTTGTATTGAGAAAGTTGTTCGAGATTGTCATGAGATATTTCACTTTTAAAATGTATTTAATTTTTTTCCAGAACACACTAATACAAGATTAACTTAAAAGTGTGCTAGCGAAGTCTTTTTACACTAAAGACACCGTGACCCAGAGTTAAGAAACTACTATAATATTGATAAACAAAATAACAGGAACAAAGGAAGAGCCTAAGCCAAATAGGCTACCTGTCTCAATTCTTCAGCCCCACAGCACATTCTTAAACGGCAATGTTTCGATTAAGTTCAGCTCAGTACGTTAGGATAAAAAAGCAATTTTTATTTACTAATTGCTGCAGACGAAGAAAATATTAATAATGTTCAACCAAAATTTAGTGTGTAAATGAGTACCTTCTTGATTATTTATAATGTCAAAACAGTATCTCATTAGATAAATTGAGTTATTTCAGTAGAATTAAATCAAGATATAAAATCTAGATTATTATTATAAAGAAGGTTTCCACGGCCTGAGTCTAATAAGTCTAGATCTTCCGGATAAATTAGGGATTAGTGAATCCAGAAGTTTCGAATCTATTTCATAGATCCAGAAGGAAATGATTATTATATCCAGTAAATACCATCTCTACTGTAGGACAGCTTACCCAGGGTCAAATTACCTACTATCAAAAGCAAAATAGATGGGACTTTTGCAACATTAAACGTCTACTTTATATTAATTAATTAGTTAAATCCAAGATTGTGTCAGAAAGTTTTGATAACTTTTCCTTCCAAGATGCCGCTGTACAATTACGTGGATTTGATATTTGCGAGTTTGTAAGGCTAAACATAAAAAGTTATATTTCAATTAGAGGGTAGAAAGAGGGAAAAGGCCACAAATTTAAATCTTTATTTATTTCATTCGAATAATATAAAAGTAAAAAGATAAAAATTAATAACAAAAAAGAATATACTTCAAAACTTTAATTTAAAATTTAATTATTCTATTTCTGCCGGTTAGAAAAAGACAAATTTTTCTAGAGAAAGCCATTATAGTATAGTCTAATCTTTTTTTTAGCTTTGCAATGTATATCTGTTTTATTGGATATTTGTATATTTTTAACTTTTTATTGTGAGTCTTCCTGATTGCTTTATCTCTAGGCGTCACTCTCCTCAAAGCAATCAATAGTATGAGCTGTAATAGCCATAATAAGTAATAACGTACAGTAATTATTATAAAGGATAATGAAATAGTGAGTTATTTAAGGTTTATGTTTTATGTAATGAGTCTAATAAACCATTATGGAGGTAATATTCAACTACAATAAGTTGTTAAGAAGTTATTACCTGAGTAGAAATAAAGTTACCCTATTTACATTTTAAGCAAGATTAATCGGAATGGATAAATAATACGTTGCTGACACAAAAACTAAAAGCAAAACCATGACCTTAACTGTAAGTATGAGGGTATTATAGAACTGATTTATAAAGAGGGAGAGAAGCAAAGATTATACAAGATAAATAATTACAAGATAAAAAGAACTTTCTATATACTACGTTTTTAAATTTTCTGTCATAAATCATAAATTTTAAACCCGTCAAAATGAAGATCGTTAAATATGGGATACGTCAAAACAAATAAAATAACTTTTTCCGAACTAACTTTCCATACAGCAAAATTTGCTGAGAAGGAATTAAATTCTGCCGAAAGACGGCTAAAAGTATTAAAATAATGCATTGCCATCGTGTACTGAGCTATTCTAAAAGTTTCAAATATCTAGCTACTCGGGAAGTTAGTTAAAAATCGATTGCAAGATTTGTACTGGACAAACAAACAAACAAACAAACAAGAAAGCAAGCTAATAAAAACGTAGTAAAATAAATAAAAGTTTATATAATATTACCGTATAACCAATTCTTCGGAGCAAAAATGTATAGTATGTAAACCACAGAATTTCTTTTATGAAGGATTTATTATCGTAGCCCATCGAGGATTTATTATCTTCCCTTATTTCATCTAACCACAAGTCTGCCCCATCTTATATTCTTCCTATTACTTCCTTACCGATATCATCTATTTTCGGTCGTTGTCTTACTGATTTATTTTTTCCTCCACAATTTTAATTAGATGGATGTTCATGATGAGAGTCATTAGTAACTGAACCTGACCTTTGTCAAACCTATCGTATTTCAAGGATGTTGTTTATTTTGAGTGTTATAATTTTATAATTTATACTTTTTGTTGATAAATAAAAATTAGATCCGTTTTGTTTAATGATTCTTATGTCTTAGCTTAGCTTTAATGTTACAAAAGTATAGATTTCAGTGTGTAGACAATACAATGAGAACCTGAACCTGACCTATTAAACCAATCACAAAGATTATTCTAAAGTGAATTGATCATGATGAGAACCTTCTGTAACTGAACCTGACATTTCGAACCCATCCCAAACACTATTCTAAAGGGATTTGCTCATAACGGCTGTCATTATCTAATGACTAATGACTTTCATCATGAGCATGAGCAACTAAGATTATGATTCTATAGCGCTGACTTCCTTGTCAAGAGTCTAAAAAGACCTAATAATCAATTATTTGGAAAACTGTGAGAAGAAGCAGATGATTATTGGAATAGGAAACAATTCAATTAAGATGTAGAATCAGAGTTAAATGAGATGGCAGGTAATGAGGCTAACAAGGTGAAACCCTTGAATTGCCCTACTAATCCTTTAATGCTAACCCTTGTCCTCACAAACCACAATACCTTTTCCTTTGTCTACTAATACTATTATTAACTATAATGAATATTTACAATAATACCGCTAGATTTTATTTTATTTTTAAGATCATAAAGCAATTCAGTAATTATCTATAAAAAAAATTAAAAAAAAAAAAAAAAAAAAATCGGTCCGCGACAACTTTGACTAGCTATCTCATATAATCTCGGTCCCAGATCCCGGAAAACATTAATATATTGTTTTCTATACAGACGGATCAGCTAGTTGTGTCTGAGAACCCACCTTTAGCTGGGTTCTTATAGAACTTTCCAAGTGAAGTGAGTCTCACCCGGCACTACCGTCCACTCCAATCATTCTTCATGATTAACTAATAATTTGCTTAATATTAAATATGTATTGCATTAAGCTCGCTCCATTGATAAAGCCAATAGCTGGCCACACACGAGCGGATTTTTTTGACGCACCAGATCTGCATACCTGGTCCGTGGACCCCGACCGCGGATCTCAGGTCTGTCGTTCCCCCACTAACGTGCAAACCCCGTCCGTCGGATCTAGTCCGTCAACTCGGTTTGCCGACACGGTCCGCTCGTGTGTGGGGCAAATCCGGGGATATTTCATTGTTGGTCCGCGGACCCAGGTCTGTCCAACATGCTCGACAGACTTGGGCAACGGACGACGGATCTCAGTACTGGCGACTTTTTATTATTTAATTAAAAAACCCTTCTTATCAATTTATTGAGGAATATTTTCTATTTTCCAAGCTTTTATTTAACTTGCAATGTTTGAATGTATGTATGTATGTAGGTATGTATGAATGTATGTATGTATGTAAGTATGTCCGGGTCAATCTTACAACTGAATTTTAAAGCAATTATCCTCAACCAATTGAATCGAAATTTTGCATACAGGTTTAGTTTGGATGGAAATGCATGGTTAGCTAAGTGACGTCAATCTAAATCCAATATGGCGGACAGCCCAAGATGGCAGACTAGTTATTTTTTAAGAACACCCATGATATGGGTATCAAATGTAAGGGTTTTCTGAGAAGAATACGGAAAATAAAATGCCTTCACTCCAAATCCAATATAGCGGATGGCCCAAGATAAAAGCTTGTTTTTTTTTTTTTAAATCTATTTATTGTTAATTTTTTTTTTTTTTGCCTTTGTAGGATTGTTGTTTTTTTAATAAATAAAAAACCCTTCTATTCTTTAATAACAGCTATATTTTACATATCACGTCAGGGCTTCTCTTCAAGCTACAACATTTATAACATTTTAAAAGAAAAGAAGGTTTTTAATTTATCATAAAAAAAACTCTATGTAGGCAAAAATTTGTAAAAAAGAAAAATTATGTGTTTGTCGGTGTAATGCTCATTGAGCTTTCACAAACAAGAATGTTGGCGGTACCAATCAATTAATTGTTCTATGTGAACATTAGTCCACTCCTTTTCCTTTGTCATATTAAAATAAATAAATGCCGGAGTGAGAAATATATAGAAGAAAATTGAAACCGGAGTGAGAAAATGAAACTGTTTAAAGAATTGAACCCTCTTTGTCCGCGTTTAAAGTTATTTTCTCAGGAACTAGATTTTTCCCGTGAAAACGGCTTATATCGTTAGATTCGTACTTAAATGGACTACATTTTAAATTTTTTTAATCAAAATCGTCGAAACCGTTTTCGAGAAATAATTTTTTTCGCGTTTTTTCAGGGTTTTGGAGGGTAGGACACCCAAAATTGCAGTTAAAATTAATTTCTCCATTTCACCTTGGGGTATGATTTTTCTGAACATGTATGCCAAATTTCGACAGAATCGCCCCAGTAGTTTAGGCTCCACGCGCGTTAACAGACGACAGATGGACAGACATTTTTCAAAAACCACATTTTTGAGCTCAGGGGACCTCAAAACGTATAAATCCATCAAAATCAAATTTTTGCGCCATCGAAATACTTCCTCTTTATATGAGAAAGTAAAAAACGGATGTTATTGAATAAATAAAGAATTTAATTTAAGCGAGAAATAAAATAAATGGAATGAAACGACATTTGAATGAGCAAAATAGAAATGATAAGGAGCAAAATTCGCAGACTTGGTCTGTCCGTGTGTGTTGACATCGGCAGACGGGGTCCGCCTCTCATGTCCGCCGACAAGGTCCTGTCGTTTGTTTCTCCACTAACGCACATACCGGGTCTGAGGATTTCCCCAAGTTTGTTGGAAAAGTCCGTGGTCCGTTGTAAAATTCCGCTCGTGTGTGGCCAGCTAATGAGTTCAACAGGTGGTTGTTTACTTTTTGTTTTCGATTTTCAACAAAATTAGATTTATTTGCATCAATATCTCGGAAACTAGATTTACCTGATGTCTTGATTGGTTTTGACACTTCTTCTCTTATGTGGTCCAATCTTATCTACGTTGAATTCTTTCAGGTCCTTTTGTATTATCTTGGAGCAGTTGTCACCTGCTTCCATCGATTTGCACTCTCCCACGGCCTTCTCCAAGGTGGTATCACTTTCGCGCAATAATTGCTGTTGAATAGCTTTTGTTCTCTCTGCCAGGATAATTCGATCTTGAATCATTCATCTCCATAACTTTCTTTACACGTCTTGCATTTAAATTCACAAATTGCTGCTAGGTTTTTGTAATTCAGTAATAAACTACTCTATAGATTGATCTTCTTTTTGAAATATACAATACTTTTAAATATGAAAGTTTCTACGGTCACGTTGGTAGGTTGGCAATGGCAATATTTATCTAACAATTGCAAAAATTTTAAACAATGCTTTAATTTGCCGAAGTCTAGTCTATGTCAAAGCTGTTTACACTTCCACACCATTATCTCCCATTAGGTTGAGTAATATAATACTTATTTCTAACTGTTCGTCTTTTGACTTCATCTTTGCCGAAGCTATCATTAACAGTTTACATTTTTATTTTCATCTTGGCCTTATATCATGAATCCGGTGATCGAATACAAAATTTTCCGGAATCTTAAGACATTCCATTATTTTATTTTATTTTTATTTATTTATGTTAAACGTTCTGTCATTTACCTTCTTCCTACCGTCCTATTAGTCTTCTCCCTATACTAGGAAAAATTCTCGAAAAGCTTCTCCTTCGCCGCATAAACCCTTTAATAGAATCCCTTAAAATTATTCCAAATCACCAGCTTGGCTTCCGCTCCCTTCATTCTACAGTCCAACAGTGTCACAGAGTTGTGGATGTAATTTCCTCTGCTCTTGAGCAGAAAAAGTATTGTTCGGCTGTCTTCTTAGATGAAGCCCAGGCTTTTGATAGAGTATGGCATGTCGGCTTACTTTGGAAGCTCAAGAGTATTCTTCCTTTCACCTATTACCTCATCCTAAAATCCTTCCTGGAAACCCGTTCCTTCCAAGTCTCCTACAACTCCTCGACTTCTTCCATCTTTCCTATAAAAGCAGGGGTGCCCCAAGGTAGCATTTTAGGTCCTATCCTCTATTCCATTTATACTTCCGACGTTCCCCAGCACCCTACAACTGTTCTTGCTTCCTTTGCCGACGATAAGTGTATCTTATCCTCACATAAGTCGCCACATACAGCCTCCGACCATGTTCAACAGCACCTTACACTCCTGGAATCTTGGTTCAAAAAATGGCGGATCAAAGTAAATGAAACGAAAAGCTCTCATGTGACCTTCGCTCTAAGGCACGGTATGTGTGAACCAGTAACCCTTAATCAAATCCCTATTCATCATTCCAGTTCTGTCCGCTACCTGGGGCTACACTTAGATCGTCGTTTAACATGGGCAAATCACATCAAACATAAACGCCAAACATGTAATACACGCTATAAACTTTTACACAGACTCTTACACAACACATCTAAACTCAACATGCAAAACAAAATACTCATCTACAACACCATAATAAAACCTACATGGACATATGGCATAGAACTCTGGGGTTGCACCAAACCTTCCAATTCCTATCGTATCCAATCACTCCAATCCAAGATCCTACAAAAAATAGCTGACGCTCCCTTCTATGTTTCAAATATCGTCCTTCATAACGACCTCAAAGTACCCTTTGTCCGTGAACTAGCCATTTCCCGATACAAATCCTTCCACGACTCCCTTTCTGACCATTCCAATCCACTAGTCCACAGTCTGTCTTCCCGGTCCATTCCTGACAATCCTCCTAGACGCCTGAAAAGGCAGTGGCCACGTGACCTCTTAGACAACTAAATATATTTATTTTAATATCATGAATTAATTTGATTAATTGTGCTTTATATTACACATAAAATATTTTTCGTCTCAATTTAGTAAGTGCTATCACTGGATAGTTGCTTGCATCATGTCGTCTCAAGTCAAATATTCATAGAGATCTGTACTGCTTATAACAATGAAGTATTGTAGTTGCAGTAATTAAATAAAAAAAAAAAAAAAAAAAAAAAAAAAAAAAAAAAAAAAAAAAAAAAAAAAAAAAAAAAAAAAAAAGTTCTGTACATACAACACTTGGATCCTACATGGTAAACCTGGATCCCTCTCTTCTGACACCATTTTTTTTTTTTTTTTGCACGATAGCTCTCGAACGAATTGACGTATCAAAATGAAACTTGGACCAAAAAATCAAGCTCGTTGAGATGAGGATCCCTATTGAAAATGGGATTATTATGAAGCCACTAACCTCTCCTGATGAGTCAGCAAAGATTTAAAAAAAATACAAAAAATCAAGTGAGGTATCGCTTCTTATGTTTTTTGGGGTCCTGAATCCAAAAAATGAGTTACCATAGCGATTTGAATAATATTTTAGTAATAATAATAATGGTAATAATAATAATTTCTTGTAAGCACGATAACTCTCGAACGAATTGACGTATCAAAATGAAACTTGGACCCAAAAATCTAGCTCGTTGAGATGAGGATCCCTATTGAAAATGGGATATTTATGACTTCACTAACCCCTCCTGACGAGTCAGCAAAAATTAAAAATAATTCTACGGCGGGGTCAGCAAGCCGAGCGAATTTCCATTGGAAATTTGTAGTTCAATGTTGTGCAGTTTAAACTTCCTTCAAACTACTACGATTATGTTTAACTAAGCAATATTCTAAAAACCCTAATCTAACTAAAATATTCCTTTTACATTTTCTTAACTTAATATAACCCACACAATTGTAGTAGTTATGAAGAAAGTTCAAACTGCACAACATTGAACTACAAATTTCCAATGGAAATTCGCTCGGCTTGCGGAACCCCGCGGTAGGATTTTTTCTATTTTACCCCCTCTTAAATGAAAATATGACAAAAGTGAACATAACAACAATAACTGTAGGTACTCGTAAAGAGCTTTCCAACGACAAGAATCATGAAGGGCATATACTATTTTCACTTTTGTACCCCGTACCCCTGTGTACGAATTTGGACCATTTCAGATTTATACCTTCCTGTGGTAGGTCACTATGACCATGCCGAATTTCGTGCAAATCGGTTCAGCCGTTCAGGAGGAAACTTTTGTACCCCGTACACCTGTGTACCAATTTGGACCATTTCAGATTTACACCTTCCTGTGGTTAGTCACTATGACCATGCCGAAATTCGTGCGAATCGGTTCAGCCTTTCAGGTGGAAACTTTTGTACCCCGTACCCCTGAGTAGCAATTTGGACCATTTCAGATTTATACTCTCCTGTGGTTGGTCACTATGACCGTGCCGAATTTCGTGCTTGTCGGTTCAGCCGTTCAGTAGGAAACTTTTGTACCCCGTACCCCTGTGTACCAATTTGGCCCATTTCAGATTTATACCTTCCTGTGGCTAGTCACTATCACCGTGCCAAATTTTTTGCTGATAGGTTCAGCCGTTCAGGAGAAGGAGGAGTATGCGTCAAAATGAAAAATGCAAAGTGTAGAATAAGAGCTTCGCTTCGCTCAGCTCAATAGTAGGTGCTTAATATACAAAAATATGATATTATATTATTTATTGCATACATTTTTTAAAGTCTTCCATTAACAAAGGAAAATAAGAAACTACCAAAGATCCCCCCCCCCTACTCATAGTAAAAAACAAAACTATTCGTCAAAAAAAATTCAAGACAATCGTTTGAGATTTTATTCTAACTTAAGACTCTATAAAAGCCATAAGGAAGGGGAATAGAAAAAAAAAAAAAAAAAAAATACAAGAGTTGTGTATTCTGTAAGCGCTAAGTTATTCCAACCACAAACTGCAAGTCTCTTTATAAAGTTGGCTTAGTCAAGCAGTTCACGTAGGTTGAGTGAAACCGGTAAGAGTTTGAACGCAGTCAACATCTCTGTTTGCTTGACATGCTTGGAAAGGTATCTGAGTACATTTGGCCGTTACGTGTAGAAAGCTCAAGCATAGAGATAGATACAAGACTACGTGTGTTTACTCCTAGATCCCTTCGCTGTAAAACCCCACCCTATGTTCTAAATGTGCTAGCTTTAGACAACTTGCAATAAGGCAGCGATACAAAAAGCCATAACCCAAAATTACACGAAATGAAGATAAAGAGTTTTTTGTATTTGACATTTAAAGTGTTAAAAATGCAGTAGATGATCGTAAAATAATACTACTAAAAGTTACATTAGATACAAACGGGAGTTACTAGTCTACCTTCTCATATTTTACAAGCAACATGAACATATATTTAATAGCTTTTCCAGCCATTTATCATTTTCATAAATAAGAAAAATGAAAATACTAAATTATTTTTAACAAAAGTAAAACAGGCTAATAACAGCAGTACAAAGAGGACAATTGAAAACAGAAGCAATTTTAAATAAGTAATGTTTGCGTCGAGCATCAATATAATATGGTTGCTACCCATACAGTAAACACATTTAGATACGGCTGGCTAAAAAAAATTTATGTCACTAATAAATATAATCATCCTTTCATTATTTTCTGGAATTACATATATTTTTATAATCCACAATGACTAATTAGATCTTAATTAATTTAAAACTTAATTTATCGCAATGAATGTCACCCAAAGCCCAAAGGTAATATAATAATACATATGTATTTTTATCCGTTAGTTATATTTTTCCCTTATATTAAATATTATTTTTAGGGTTTCGTTGGTAAAACCAAAAAAAGAAACCCTTGCATTCGTTCCGGTGTCTGTCTGTAACTCAGTACGGCTCCAATAACTTTTGAATCAAAAGAAAAACATGAAACTTTTCAGTATTAAAGATCATTTTTGACGCGCACACAGAAAACATACAGCGAACTCAAAATTATCAGCTGTTCAAATTCAAAATGGTGGATAGTTCATTTCACGTGATTTCTTTTTTTTAAGAAGGTATTGAATGAAAGGTATATTGAAGAGTAGATTACAAAAATATATAACACTTGTGGAAAGTGTTTATTTTTCCTTGCCATTCTGTCAAAAAAGTCAAAATCATGCGTCCCCCCCCCCCCCCTTATACGAGTACTTACTAATTTCATGTTCACAATACCAACGAAACACTTTTTACTTGAGACTTCACGCACATCTAATTTATTTAATGTGGTTTGATATTTTGACAAAACCAACTATAAGTGTGTAAAATTATGAATTTAAAAAATAACTTTTCTAGACTAGTTAAGACGAATTCTTAGATCATTCCATAATTTATTTAATTTATGTTTAAAAGAAACAATTTAAGCTATAAATATCTGCCAGCAATTTATAAAAAAATTATACTAGTTTTCTTAATGATGTTTTAGGCATGATTATGTCTCGGAGTGGGACGAAATATAACCATTTCAAAATGATGAAATTAATAATTTGGTTTAATGCTTTCATTACCCAAAAACGACCCACATTAAAAATATTTATAATACTATTATTTTTACCTTGGATGAAAAATATAGAACTTTAAAAAGAGTTCTCAACATTTTTGGAAAGCCCTTAAAAAAAGAAATCATTTGCCGCAAACCCGAGCTTTCTATCTACTCCCATTTCAAAATGACGGACACTCAAATTTTTAAAGAGATATTTTTCTAACTAAACTATTGTTTAGTTAGATATAAAAAATCTGTCTGAGACAACTCAGACTAACTTTCTCATATAATTTTGGCCCTAGATCCCAGAAAACAAGAATATAATATTAAATGTTTTTTGCATTAAGCTCGCTTTAGTGATAAACCTACGTGATGTTTATTTAATTTATATTGTTTAAAATGTGTTCAAATGTGTTTACTTTTTGTTCATGGTTTTCACCAATATCTCGGAAACTATGGCTTCATAACTGACTATGTTCTCGGGGATTTTGGACCAAGATTATAATATAAGAAAGTTAGTCTGAGTTGCCTCGGACCGATTTTTTATATCTAACTAAACTATTGAATTAAGAAAAAAAAAAATTAAACTTTGAGAGATTTTGGAACAGGAGTAGATAGAAAGCTTGGGTTTGCAGCAATTTTTTTTTTTTTTAATTTCGTTTATTGCAACATTATAATATACAATACAAGCAATACAGTTGATTAATGATTGGAGAGTATTTGTAACATGAAATAAGAGATGTAAGATTCTGTCCAGTGACAGCACTCCATTACTGGTGTGTAAAATATCAGATAAGCTGATGACATAGATAAGTAGATAATAATAATTAATTAATGATATAAATATAGATATGAGTCAAATTTTGCTACACTATTAACAAGTCTCTTGGCCACTGCCGCTTAAGGCGTCGTGGAGGATTGCCCGGGACCCGGGATGTGGTGGGAAGATAGATTTTGGACTAAAGGATTAGGATGAGTGGAGAAGGAACTATGGAAGGTTTTGTATCGGGAAACTGCGAAATCGCGAACAAAAGGAACTTGGAAATCAGTGTAGAGTATATGGTTAGTCACATAAAAGGGAGTATTAGCAATTTTTCTAAGGATCTTAGACTGAAGGGATTGTATGCGGTAGGAATTGGAACGCTTGGTGCAGCCCCAGAGTTCTATGCCGTATGCCCACGAGGGTTTTATTATGGTGTTGTAAATGAGTAATTTGTTGTGTAGTGTGATTTTGGAGTGTGTGTTGAGTAAGCGTTTAAGAAGGTTATAGCGTCTGCGGCAAATGTTTTCGTTTTTTTAAGACCTTCCCAAAAATGTATCACTTTATGGTGGTTTTAATTAAAAATTTCGAAGTTGAATTCAATATGGAGGCACCTAATATGGCGGAAAAAATTATTACCCACCAAAAAATGGGGGGTTTTAAAATATGGTGGTTTTAATTAAAAATTTCGAAGTTGAATTCAATATGGAGGCACCTAATATGGCGGAAAAATTATTACCCACCAAAAAAGTTACAAATTCCTTTGTATTCCTTTGTAAAGGGGGGGGGGGGGGGTATAGAATATTTTAACTCATTAAATCAATAAAAAAAAAGAAACATTTAATGTAGGATATATATATATATGTATATATATATATATATATATATATATATATATATATATATATATATATATATATATATATTTGTACCCTACTCACCAGCAGCTTTCATTTGATATAGGTACCCAACTCAAAAATTAAAAAAAAATATCGAGTTTACCCCATTGCTGCGAATTGCGCATATTATAAATTTTCATCTTCTCTCTATATTTTTCCTATGTGTGGATCAAAAAGTTACGCCAGTATTTAAAATTTTTACTTTTTAGCTTAAACGGTTCAGGGGATATGAATAAAGAGTGACGGACGGACAGACGCATCACCCTAGGCATAATTTCGAGAAGGATCACTAAACACATTAAAATAATCAATAAAATTTAATCCAGTCATAATCCAAAAATATTTAGTATAAAAAGAGCAAGAAGTAAGTAAAAAAGAAATAGAAAAAAGTAAATAATAATAAAAAATTCCTTTTGCTAAAAGAAAAAAAAGTTTTTCCGGAATATAAAAATACGTTTTTCTTTCTAATATTTGCTAACAATTCTTTGTTGTCTCCCGAGCCCTAGTTGTACGAATTTCTTCTAGAAAACACGGGCCAGGTCAATAAAATCCACCTTTTTCTTCAAGAATATAAAGGCGAACGAAAAATGAAAGAGAAAGAACGAAATGAGGAGAATATAAAGGCGGAATCGGAGAGAATGAAAGAGAAAGAACTGTATTGTTTGTCTTTCTACAGGTTTTGACAATCGAATGGATGAAGTGGATCAAGAAAAGAAATCACAACAGACTGTGAATTTGAAACTGGCAGGGAATCTACTGCAGCTCGACCAATATGATTTAGAACTCTCGAGGAATAATAACAGATCTCAGACCAACACAAAATACTACTAACAGTCAATACAAGAATAACTTTTACACGCTATCAACTTATCAATTGAATCCTCGTGGATATCCTAATGCGGTTATACGAAAAAGGAAATAAATAAAATCCAACAAAAGAATAGGGAATTTCTATTGTAACATAAATCTCTGGTTATTTTCCAGAAACATCAAAAATTAGAATTACTGTACTATTATAATTCTAATAGTACAGAAATAATTTCACTTATTATTGAAAGAAATAAAACATCTGTTCCGGCAGATGAAACTCGTCCTCTTTGTTTCTAGGTATAGACGGCTATTCATTTAAATATGCTTGATTTAAAAACACATTGTATAATCTTCTAGTTAAATTTTATTGCCTAGTTTTGTTCAACTCATCAGATATTTTAGATAAGATAGATAGATAAAAGTTACCCACATTGAATTATTTCAATGTGGGTAACTTTTATCTATCTATCTTCCGCTTTTCTTTCGTAATAATGTTAATGATTTAACTTTCCAGGTGTCTATTAATTATCTATTTAATAAGTAGAAATACGCAGTGTGTACAATTCTAGTTGCTGTTCTCGAAATCATCAGCACACTAGATACTCTAGCAGTAATTGCGCAAATAATTCAAATTATATATTGTGAGTAAAGAGTATGATGGTTATTATGAAGAACTAAGGACTCTAAATAAAAAGGATAAATTTAGAAGAAATATATTTAGATATTATTGATATTACTTAACACATAACACTATTCAATGAACGTAAGAAACTAAATTTAACATTTATCATTCCATAGTATGAGAGTGTTTATTATAAAATAAGGGATAGAAGAGAGATTAAAATTAAAATCTATGCTCGTCCCGTGGGAGGATAAGCTTGGATTGTAGAAATTTATCAAGTTGTCAGAGCTATAGTGAGGGGTAGAGTTTCGAGACTGGACGAACCGTAGCTTTACTAACATCCGTGACGTTAGGGAAATTGGATTCAACTACAAATCCAAGCAAAACCAAACTATACAACAAAAAAACAACGACAACTGAAAGTAACAAATATAGTTGCCCTAACCCAAGTTCAATGTATATAAAATTACTTTCTAATAAAATTTTACATCCTCCAACGAAGGTATAAAAAAATTGAAAATTTCATTTTTAGGGGACAAAATAATCAGTTGAAGACAAGGAAGTAAGGACACAGAATCTGTTCTTTGATTGATTAATATAATCTAACCTTCCCTGATTATTACTAATTTCCAACCTAAATTCATATCTTTTAAAATGTTTTTCATTTAGCTACAGGAAAATCATTTTAGGCCGAACATATAAAAGATTATCGTAATCTTTTGAAACGGTCCTGAAAACTTCAGTTATTTTCTCATCAAGAAGTGTAGCGATGGAGCACGAGGGACCTAGGGAGCTCTTAGATTTGAATAACTGAATAGATTTTCAGTTTCTACAATAGCTCCTATCCTCGGAAAGCATTCTCTTCTTTCACCGTGTTTTCTCCCTTGAAAGCAATTAGTATAATAAAAGTATAAAAGAAACTGGTTTGGGTTAGATACGAACCCTCCTGTTAAACCTTGCTATTATATCCGCTGCCCGCTCCCCCCTGTCAAATATATAATTACTTCCAGCACTGACTCCGTACTTTTTTTTATTGCTCTCATTTATTAATTCATGTATTTTCTTTCTTCTGTTTAACACTATTATCTTTATTTTCAGTTGTTTTCCATTTCAATGGTTCTGAACCCACTCGGGGGTCGGAATAACAATATTAAAATGGAAATTCTAGCAAGAAATAAAATCAAGGGTCAGGTGGTTTTTTCACTCTTATCCCAATTTCCCATTTTCGCTTATCCTCGTAACCTTCTGATAATAGTTGATCAAACAAAAACTTAATTTTAAGATTAATGTTAGTTTAAAAAAATGTTAGCCAATTTATTTCAGTTATTTTATAATAAGAAATTACAAGCATATTTAAATTTATTTTTATATTTTCATTGATAATTAAATAACTATTATTTAGCCAACATTTGTTTATTTTTTTTAGAATTTTAAGTACATTAAAGAGCATTTAGTAGATTAATGTAGCATTAACTTACAAGCTAACGATGTTTTCAAAATTCCACATTTTTAAAGCAAATTAATACCTGAAACAAAGACAAATACATTATTAATAATATACGACAAAATTCTCTACGAGGTTTCATTACAATACATAATTATTTGCTGCAGCAGAATACTATTTAATATTAGAGGGTAGGAAAGATAAATTTAAATTTTAGATAAATTAAGTTATTGCTTTTCTCAAAGTGTCAAAGTAAGTTTTTACAATCTTAAGTGTTTTTTTTTTTTTTTTTAATTTAATTGAAAAACAGAATTCGCGTTGCAAGAGCCATTGAAAAACTTACACTGGCCAATGGGCTTTATATAAATAAAACTATACATGTAATGTATGACACGGGGTTGGGCTATCGATCCATTAGCTGTATAAACCGTGTAATTGGATTCGTAACCGGATAGACGCCACTTCACGTAAGCAGCTACCCATTATATAGTCGACGATGCTGGGAGGACACCATGCAAGGGATTAATGTCGGGGTCGGGAATCGGGCACGGAACTCATGCATTAGAAGCGAGTATGCTGGCAATGAGCTACCTAAGCTTTCTTTAAATTCTTTCTTTTATACTTATCCGAAAGTATAAGGAAGAGTATTTTTACACTCAAAATATCCGAACCCGAGATTTCAACGGAATTCATCTGAGTCACTCATAATTTCACAGTTGTTAAAATTAGTCCTTAAAAGTAGTTGAACCACCTGGAAAATCATAAATTTGTGTCATTATTAACCATTTTTAAATATCGGCTTTTAAACATTGAAAATTTAACGCTGAATGATTTTGGAACTATTTCACCAATATAAACAAATGAAATATCGATACAAATTGTGTAACATAAAGAACAAAATGCAGGAAGCCCGATCAAAATAAATTGAATAGTTCAAAAGAGCACCATAGGCCTTGGGGGGGGGGATGGGTACCCCTGCGTCTGATATTAATGAAATTTAGATGGTAAGTCATAATTAGCCCATTATTGGTTCCATCTAAGTTTCTCTTCCACATGCACACAAACAGACGTTTATTTACACTTATATCTTCAAAGATACTTATCGGATCTTAATGAAATTTGGATGGTTTGACGAAAGTTACCCGCAGAGAGCCCCAGATTAATTTCAATTTCAATGTTCTTCGCATTTCAAATTTTACTAAATTCATACTTCATAATTCCTGTAAAAAATTAAATGGTAAATCTGCACTTGAGCACCCACTTATTTATAATTGTCCGATTGACTTCGGGTTTTTTTTAAACTGTTCCTTTTTACATTTTAACAACTATTTACCATGTACCGTGTCGATAAAATCAATAGTTTATTTTTAAAAAAATATATAAAATATCCACTCACGTACATACGGGAAATGTTGGGAAAATGGGGGTTTTTAAGGGTGGGGGATTCACTCAGGATAGCTAAAAACCTTGGAATTGGATGCCAATTATAAAAAAAGACAGTATTCTTCGTAAATAAATGTTTTATAATGAAAAAAATACATCGTTAAAACACTCAAAAAATCTTCGTCGGCCATTATATACATGAACGTAGTAAATGTTATTAGTAGATAAGATAACAGTGACTATCGATATAATAGGAGAATATATATCGATATCGAAACGTGTGTTCAAAGAGTCATCACGTTTGTAGCGGTACATTTAAGACTCGTCAAAGAATTCTCCTTCTGTTTCTCTTTATGCTCTGTCACAGTCCTTATGCTCAAATCTTCAGCACTTTCTTATACAAAAGTGTGATGTTCCTTCGTCCTAAAGCACATATAAATAGATATCCCTTAGTCCTAATGAATTGTTAGATTAAGGGTAATAAACTTTCCTATTTAAATTCCTTTGTCTTAATGCCTATTAAGACAAAGGGATATTCAGTCTAATGTACATTGGGACAAAGGAACATCACACTTTTGTATACAAAAGTGTGATGTTCCTTTGTCCCAAAACACATAGAACTGGATATCCCTTAGTCTAAAAGATTGTTTGATGATTAAGGGCAATAAACTCTCCTCTTTATATTCCTTTGTCTTAATGACTATTAAGACAAAGGGATATTCAGCCTAATGTACATTGGGACTAAGGAACATCACACTTTTGTATTCAAAAGTGTGATGTTCCTTAGTCCCAAAACACATAGAACTGGATATCCCTTAGTCTAAAAGATTGTTTGATGATTAAGGGCAATAAACTCTCCTCTTTATATTCCTTTGTCTTAATGACTATTAAGACAAAGGGATATTCAGCCTAATGTACATTGGGACTAAGGAACATCACACTTTTGTATTCAAAAGTGTGATGTTCCTTAGTCCCAAAACACATAGAACTGGATATCCCTTAGTCTAAAAGATTGTTTGATGATTAAGGGCAATAAACTCTCCTCTTTATATTCCTTTGTCTTAATGACTATTAAGACAAAGGGATATTTAGTCTACTGTACATTGGGACTAAGGAACATCACACTTTTGTATATAAAAGTGTGCTCTTTATTGATATGTAAATATCGATCTACAAGTAATAATCGATTAATCATATCAATTGTACAATGTGTGGGAATAGCGTATGTATGCGAGTGTTCTTGTCTGCTGGATTTAAAAAAACGCCAATTATTCTTCTTTTTAATGAAGAATCCGAAGAATTGTTTTGTTTACATGATGAGTTATAACATCGCGCCATCACATTTATACAATATGCATTGAATTATTTATATTATTCTATAATTTTATGTTGCTATTATTTTGTTTTACGTGTTTATACCACCAGTTTTTATGTTTTAAGCTATCTTGAGTGAATCCCCCACCCTTAAAAACCCCTATTTTCCCAACATTTCCCGTATGTACGTGAGTGGATATTTTATATATTTTTTTAAAAATAAACTATTGATTTTATCGAAACGGTACATCGTAAATAGTTGTTAAAATGTAAAAAGGAACAGTTTAAAAAAAACCCGAAGTCAATCGGACAATTATAAATAAGTGGGTGCTCAAGTGCAAATTTACCAAAATATTTAATTCATAGCAGCTTTCAGCCACTATAGGGCCATCATCAGTGCCTAAACAAACAGTATTCAAAATTCCAAAAAGGAAAACCGAGACAATGAAACGAAATAGCAGTTAAGACTCAAAGAAAAATTTTGAAATAAATATGTAACACCAAATCTCTCAATTAGATGGAAAACTTTAAAACAATATATGTTACACCAAATGACAGTAACTAGAAAAAATAAAATTAAAAAATAATAAATAGACGAATAAATAAACAAAAAACAACCGGAATGAATCAATAAAATAAGACTATTAACCGAAGATACAAAAAGAAACATAAAAAATGTCAAATAAAAGAAAACCTATCAAAAATTAAAAATTTTAATTAAAACATTAGAAGATGAAAGTGCAGTGACTCGTGAGCCATACCTACCTAACGACCGGTACAAGATGATACGAGTCTCGGCTTCAACCATGACCTTTAGAAGGGATGATGCCTCTCCCCTCTCGTTCACGTCAAACACGTCTCCCACTCTATTCTGGGAGCGTAATATTTCCAGCTTCTCGAGTGCATCTTACTACTAGAAAGTTGCAGGTGCTCCAAGCTTTTATTTTATAGGAACGTCCTGTTCGTCCAACATACTCGGTATCACACTCTCCGCAGACCATAATATAAACCCCACTTTAGTTCTCAGGCACGACGGGGTCTTTCACAGTACTTAGAAGGCTAGTTGAGCCTTCAACGTCTTATTTTTACTGAAACCCACATTTATATTGTATTTAGCTAGAATTCTCGCCAAACGTTCAGAAATGCCACTAAAATAGGGGATAGAGCTCCATATACCGCCTTTAGGTTCATGTTCAACACCCATGGCACGCATCATCCTATCTATCAGCTCGTCCGTGTACCCGTTATTGTTTGCTATAACCTTAATAGTCCGAATTTCCTTGTCATAAGCATCGTGGTCCAAAGGCGCAGTCAATAAACGATGAATTAACGAGTTGAGTTCAACCAGCACCTTCATGAACACGGTCGCTTCAATGCGGATCGTAAAATTGGTTTCATCCATTTTGCCCAGAAGGGGCGTAAACTGGGTGCCCTCGAGAAGCTGGAAATATATATTACGCTCCCAGAATAGAGAGGAAGACGTGTTTGACGTGAACGAGAGGGGAGAGGCATCATCCCTTCTAAAGGTCATGGTTGAAGCCGAGACTCATGTCAGTCTTGTACCGGTACCGGTCGCTAGGCTGGAATGACTCACGAGTCACTGCACTTTGACCTTCTTATGTTTTAATTAACATTTTTTTAATTTTTAGTAGGTTTTCTTTTATTTGAAATTTTTATGTTTCTTTTTGTATCTTCGGTTAATAGTCTTATTTTATTGATTCATTCCGGTTGTTTTTTGTTTATTTATTCGTCTATTTATTATTTTTTAATTTTATTTTTTCTAGTTACTGTCATTTGGTGTAACATATATTGTTTTATAGCTTTCCATCTAATTGAGAGATTTGGTGTTACATATTTATTTCAAAATTTTTCTTTGAGTCTTAACTGCTATTTCGTTTCATTGTCTCGGTTTTCCTTATTGGAATTTTGAATACTGTTTGTTTAGGCACTGATGATGGGCCCTATAGTGGCTGAAAGCTGCTCTGAATGAAATATTTTTGACGTGGAGTGACCTTTTTATTTTAACACATAATGATGACCTCCACTAACGCTTCATATCTTAACTAATTCTTTATGTTTACAAATATTATAGGAGACTCAGTCAGGTGTACTGTACAAGGCACACCGTTTCCTTTGAAATTATAATTATCTATTAAAACACTTTATTAAAAAATTTAATTGGTTGCCTTAATTTGGACCTTAAAGCCAAACTAATAACACTATTTAGCCGATTGAGCTGAAATTCGCACCAATAATAACTTTATAAAAGATAAATAATTCCTCCATATTTTAAATTGATTATGCTGATTATATCAGCCACCATTTGGGAATAATTTGGTAAGAAAAAGTTCTTAGATGCCCCACGTCCAGTTTTTTTTCTTTCTTTAAACATTAAAAATTCCTTTCTTTTTAAATGCTTTCTTCTTTAAATTGCTAATAAAAAATAATGTATATGCGCTTGTGTTCACTTTCTAAAAAATCCCATATCCCCTCGCACACTATTAATAATTTGTATCCTATATATATATATATATATATATATATATATATATATATATATATATATATATATATATATATATATATATATATATATATATATATTGCTTCCGAGCTTACCAAAGGTAACGGAAGCATTGTGTTCACTTTTGGGAACGAAAAACTTTTATGCCTCCGATTTCAAAAATTCCAAGACAGAAATCCGTTTCAGACATCAGGGAACATTTTTGGTCTCGTGTCTGTCTGTCTGTCTGTCGGTCTGTGTGTCCGCGAATTATGAAACGTGCGACGATAACTTCAGTAAATGTGAACAGATTTTGATGAAATTTGGTAGATATGTTCATTTTACCAATGCCCAAGACGAGTTCGTTGGACAACATTATCCGTCCAAGCGTTCACGAGCAACGCTCGCGTAAACGTGAACTTTAAATTTAAAGTTGGAATTTTAGGTCGGAGGAAAAATCTAACTTCATCTATTCAATGAGACAAACATTTTTTTCAAATACAATTTTTTAGTAAAACCAACAGCGACACCGCTATGAAGTGTTAAAGATCGCTAAAACTATTAATAGTTTTTACAAACGATCTGACAATAAAGTAATACAGCAATAATTGTTATAGTACATGATAGGATGCGAGGAAGCTATGTGCCACACAAATTGGCAGTCTATTTTTTTTTAATTTATATTTTTTATTCTTTTGTAAATTTCTTGTATTTAAAAAAAAGTTTATAGTAATGAGTAAAAAGCGTTAGTTGTTTGCATGTTTTAATATGTCCTATGGTTAATTGCTTAATGTTGTATTTTGTTAAGCTTATTTGCATGAGGTATGCAAATTTTCCAATTCTTTATTTAAATTGTACAATTTATCTCGGTGTTTTTCAAATTTTAGATGGATGTTTTGTCACTATGGTAGATAAAATATCATAATTGTTTCTTATCCGTTAAAAGTTTACATTTAATTTTCAATGTTATTTACTCTGATAAACGTTGGGAATAATAGCAATGGGGATTTTATAATTAACATATAAATTAATAGAATCATATATTGGGGTTTAAAAATATATTACAATTTAAAAAAACTATTTCACTACAAACAATTGGTACGTTAAATAACAATATAATTGCTTAAAAATTACTAACTTCTACACTTAACTCATACTAATATAATAATCTAAATATTATCAAGGATTAATTAATACTAAAATGTAAGAATACATGCGGAGCTAAGAAGCATAAAAGTAGGGCCTTCTTGAAAACTCATTATTATACGAGATTTAAAGTTTATGTTTTAACAATGAAAATAGCTTGTAATCTATTGGTGAGTAGATAAGAATACACCGAGTCCACCAACTATCTTTCAACAAATGCTTCAAAATGAGCTTAAATCGCCACAGCCACTATTTTAAGGGTTTTAACTTAATTCAAAATGTTTTAAGATCTAAGCATTCCTCCAGGTCCACTTAGCATCCATGGGTAATAGCATTTTGAGACTTTTCATAACTTCTCTCCATTGGATCTTACAAACATTAAGCTATAAACCTAATCATATTACTTGTACCTTATTCATTGTGGAGGCAATGCCAGAAAAAATGCCCTCCTTTACACGGCAAACTATTAAGTACATTTCAGAGATGTTAACAGTTTAATAAGACGTTAATTAAAAGAAGCTAGCATTTTATCTACAAAGAAATCTTTCACTGCTCTTTTTCTTGCTCTGCTTCTTTTTGAAGCACTGTATTTATTCAATAAATAGAAAACAAACCAACAAACGTTTGATATCATTTAAACTTAACAGCATGTATCTACATTATGAAAGACCTGATTAAAAACATAAATCTATAATTAAAAATCTAAAGGTTGGTAAATATATAATACATTCTTATAATTCGTTTAAGGATATGGATGCCAATGATTTCTAATATAAAACGTACGTTGCTTTATTTTATCTTAGCAATCGCAGATATATAAACTTATTTCTCTATGTTATTGATCCTTTATACTTGATACAGTACACCCAAGAAGGACCCTGGCCCAACCAATTACCTAAGCCATTACCGAAGGGAGAAGCATAACCGGGTTTACGCTGCGCTTACTTCGGGTCTGAAATTCCCCGGTCTCCAGTAAATATAATCCCACTGAACTCTCTCGGCTACAAGAACTCCTCAAATCCTACCCTTCCTTCTAAATACCAGAGCTATAAGTCGTTTTGTTAATTTCCGTACAATTTCATTTTCCAGTCCAAATGTTAAATCAATTGACCGTCGATTTTAATTTCGTATTTCTCCCTTTCCATTCCAGGCAAGTCCCTTTCAAAATAAACTATTTATAAATCTAAGTACAATAAGTAAGATATACTTAAAATTTTATTTATTACATGCTTATATTTATATTTTTGGTCATTAAATGAAGAATTAAATAATACTATTATAATAGAAAATTAGTTCAAGTTTACTAAGTCAAAAAAATAAAAATAAAATAAAAAAAACGAATGTAATATTTGTATGATAATGTAAATAAATGTATATGTAATATTATTGTATAATATACTTTATGAATAATATCTTATGTATACAAGAAACAAATAAAGCCTTTACTATTATTATTATATTAACTAAGTTTAATTATGTATAGGGGTAATCTTTATATTACACATAAATCTTCCCTCTATGAACACTTTTGTTAATACTCGGTTCACCTGATAGTATAAAAAAATAGTATTATCAAATATACCTAAATAAATATAATAAATATAAATAAAATATATAGTAGTAGTGTAAAATAAGGTGATTGAAAAAGACAAAAACCTTTATTCTTAAAACTTGGTTTATGACTTGGCCTTGGAACTAGAATTGAATATCTGAAGGTGAAAATTTTAGGAGTAAATAATGATTTTTAGACAAGGGAGGGGTGATTAATAAAATTAGTCGGCTGCGGTGACACTTGATTACGCTAAATCGAATGAGATAACTTTCAGGTCGATTGAATCATTCCTTACACAACAAGTATGATTAAAACAATTCTGTGTCTTCCCCAATATAACCGATCATATCTCGATGTAGAATTACTCAATCACGTGAAAAATGTCTCATCCGATTACGCTCGATAAAATACATAAAGGACACCTCACTATAACTTTTCATTTAAAGTTTTATAAATAAGGCTCTCTCTAAAAAACATTGTCCACCCTCAAATATTCAATTCCACTGCCAAGCCATAAACAATATTTCACGAATGGACGATTTTTTTTATTTTTCAGAGAGAGTTTTACGTCTATTTAACCTGCACCATGAAGAGAATAAATTTAGGGAAAAGGAGACTATACTATAAGGTTAGATATGAAAAGGAGACCGCAAAAAGTACCGGCATATACCTACATTAAATTTATATCTTTCGGAGTAGACATTCTGAGATTGTGTACATCCCGACATTGAAAAACCACAGGAGGAATCATTCTCAAAGAAGTTTCTTTTATGATGCGAGTTTTTAGCATTGAATTGCTAATAATCCTCTGAGAACCTCACTAGTGAATGATCCCTTTAGCATATTTATACTTTTTTCCCAATTATGCACCTACCGTTCAAATAATTTAACAGAGGTAAGCCATCTCTAAAATTTGTATAAAAAAAAAAAAAAAAATACTCAATCAAATGTAAATGTTTGTACATTATAATTAGAAACAATGTAAAACAATTTCTGATCAAATAAGCTAAATGAGAAATTAATCTCCGGTATATTGAAACAATATTATCTATATACGCTCCTTGCACTGACAACACATAGTGTCTCCCCAGAGATAAATTCATTTTAAATATGAGTATTTCAAGTATACCTCAGACTAGTTATATATCACTACGCATCGTTATCTCGTTATTTGATAATTTCAATGAGACAGAACTAGGTATTGTAAATCGTAAAATAATATTTTCTAAAACTGTTTCATATAGACAACTAGATTGAGCATACTATCACGAAATATAGTCTTAAAACATCTAATCGATTTAAACACGAGTAAAGAGTTTTTTAAATTTAAGTAAAATTACTATATTCATAATTTTGAATTAAAATGTACAACTTGTTATTAATAAATGTTATTTAATCAAAAAAAGAAACCCTTGCAACAGGGTATACCCTTGTCAGGTTTTTTTTACGTATTACATAGAGAGAAAACGTATTGTGATGGGCGGTGAGAGGCCGAGTTCGATTCCCCGCCGGGGAGGAGTTATTTTTACAGTAATTTTTAATAAAAATATACAATAATAATTAAATGTAACCACAAAAACTCGAAACAACAAATATATGGAAAACACTGTAAATAAGGAAAGTAATTATGAACTCGTATATTAGAATGTTTATCGGGCGAGTTGTACCTGACAGATGTTTTTAGCATAAATAGCTCAAAGATTTTAATTATTATAACGATTATAATGACGAACTCTCATGGAGGGATTAAAAATCTTAATCCTTTTACACTGAATTTACAAATGTGATTAAAAAATTACCTTAAAAAGAATGTGTAAAGGGTCACTCATTAAATAAATTAAAGTTAACTGGTTTTGACAGTATTTAATTACACCTAAAATATCCATCAAGAACAAATCATTTATACATATTAAAGAAAGTAGAAAGTGTTAAATTTTAAAAACGATATTCGAATAAAAGATATTGTAATATAAAAGAAGCAAATGGCTGTTTAAGAAACCTATTAAATCGGCTTAAAAATATTATTTTTCGAAGTAGCCAAGGCCAAAAATCTATAAAAAAAAACACCTTTTTTGATAAATGACTACCATTTACCCGTATCTGTTATCAATAAAGTGGTAAATAGAGCCGTTTAACGGACAGGGGTTATTTTAAGAGATATGGTCTTTATATATAAACTGTTGATAGATTAAGAAGGCTTTTTTATATACTTTTAAAGAAAATCATTAAGGTATTATAAAATGTTTATTTCATGGGAAAATTACAAGGGAGAAAATACTGTTGGGTGAATTATTGATGGCATAATCCAGCAATTTGTACCTATGGGATCAGGAAGCTTGCTTCTATAAATCCTTGGAATTGATGAGTGCAGATTGGGATCCCACCAGTATTATGGTTCAACCTTATATACCTTAAGCATCTTTTATAAAACAACTACACCTAACTCCTTACAAAGAAACAATAATTTAATAATAATAACAACAAATTAAATTTAAAATAAAATCCTCTGAACCCCGAAAGCTTTTAATAATTGTTTCATATGCATAGGAAAACCTCCTTTAGAAAAAAATAAAAATAAATAAACACAGTATGCGCCATGTGCCAATAGAAATACCCTCAATCTACTTTTATACCGTCTTAAATACGCGTAGGTATATAAAAATTATTGCGATGGCGCGAAAATTCAAGTTCGATATTGATTCCAAAAAAGCGGTTTTTAAAAAATGTCCATCTGTCGTCGGTAGTAGTTTTCGAATATTTTTCTGAGAAAATATAGATATACTTGCAAAGGATGAGAGGTTGGGTTCAATTCCTCACCGGTAAGGCATTATTTTTATGATACATTTAAAACACATGTTTCATAATAATTAAATGTAACCCGAAATAACTAACAAATGGAAAACTTTGGAACAAATAATCATATACTGGTACATGAGACAGTTTAGTACAAGTTGCACCAGCCAGATTATTTTTTAATAATACCAGCCCATAAAAACCAAGTTTTTATTATAAATCCTTTATATTTTTGTATTTTGGTTGTGAGGGGAAGTATTGGTAATAATACATTTCAATTTCAATAATTATTTAAAAATTAATTAATTAGTAAAATTAATTAATTAATTAATTTGTTAGAATGTTTTTGTATTGGTAGAGAGTCGATATGCCAAGTTTCTGCCCGCTTGGATGACGATGGATGTTCGATGGAAGAGGTGGTTAACTCGCCCTCTAAAGATTTTGTATACCCACAAATTAATTTATTAAATTTTATTTTTATTACTTTTTTAAATTTCATTATACCATTCATTTTCAACAATAAATTAATTAAATTTAAAAATTAATAAATAAATAAATTAATTAATTAATTTGTTAAAATATTTTTGTATTGCTAGAGAGTCTATGTACCAAGTTTCATCTCGATTGGATGACTGGAAGAAGGTTAACTCGCCCTCCAAAGATTTTATATACCTACCAATTAATTAATTAATTAATTAAATTTTTATTACTTAATTTTTTAATATTTAATTAATCCATTCATTTTTAAAAAGATAATTAATTAAATTGAAAAATTAATTAATTAATTAAATAAATAAATTAATTAGTTAAATAGTTTTTGTCTTGGTAGGGAGTCTATGTGCTAAGTTTCAGCTCGATTGGATAACTGGAAGTGGGTTAACTAGCCTTCCAAAGATTTTGACGTCAGGCACCCAAGCACAAAAGGGAAGTTAATATAAAGGATTTAAAAAGGGAAAGAGGGGAATTAAAGAAAATACAAATTAAAAAAATTAATATTAATTACTTTGAAAAGATGAGATGAAATATTAAGAGAAAGAGAGATAAGGACTGATTGATTGTATGCCTCCTTATTACACTGTTAAAAAAAAATAGTTCATTAAAATGTTAGAAACTACTTATCCACCACAACTACCTGGAAACAACCACCCGGCGACCTACCAAACTACTACAGCATGTGACAAAAGGAGTTACACATTTTCCAACCAGACTTGGTTAATTTAACAATTTCGATTCCTAGAAGTGGGGCCACTCTTATTTTTCAGCAAATATTAAATTTGTGCAGGCGATTGAAATTAATATGGGATCATCTGTGGCTACTTTCAATGAACCATCTAAATTTCTTCAAAATTGGTGGAGTACTTTTAAAGATATTATAAGGTCTTAATAAAAACAAGTTTGAGCGCTCGCAGAAGAGAAAGGAATGGGTGCAGAAAGTTTAAAGGATTATATGGGACCAACAATGGGCTAATTAAAATATTATATTAATATCATTATTATTACACCATATTAGGTAGGTGTTTTAAAAGCTATATGGTATTTTGCAAAAATGATAAACAAAAGACCAGAAACATGACCAAAAATGTTCCCTGATGTATGAAACGGATTTCTGCCACGGAATTGTTTAATTCGGGGACATAAAAAAATACTTTCTTCAGAATGGAATGATCACAATGCTTTTGTTACCACCAGTAATCTCGGAAGCAACATATAACTTCTTATTATAAAAAAAGAAAGGTCTCTTAAAATAAATAATAAAAGGAAAAAAATAACAATTTGAAAGACAAGGAATAAAAGAGTGATGTAAAGGGATTGTTTTTTACATTTCTTAAACGACATTATAAAAATAGGGGACCGAAAATTTAAATTGAAAAACTGATACTTAACTAATAACTTTACTTTAATTCCCAGCCTGTTTCAATTAGCCATAAAAAACCCTATGGGTCGTAAAAACCATGAGAAAAAAATCAACACTTTTATAGCTCTATAAAATTTTTCAATTATTTATTTTTTGTAAACTATTAAAAAGTATTATGTTAATAAAAGAAATTATTCTTGTTTTAATTTAAAATATTTTAAGTCTACACGTATCAGGTTTTACTGTTACTAAAAAAAGTTATTAGTAAAAATTAACAGACAAATATTGCGAATATAATACAAATATTGCGATTTTGATAAAAAATGTTAGTGGGATTCGAGGTGAGTCATAAACCAATTAAGAGTCTAATTTTTTTTCCTTTGCGAGAAGCCGAATTACCTGCTGTAACTCCAACCCAATCTACTTGGACCAGCTAACATCTAGAAGAGAAAGTGATGTGATTGAAAAATAGTCTTCCAATTTATGTGTCGCGTAGCTTTTTCGGGTACTATTTTTGGACGAATCAACCCATGAAATTTGGATATGTTTCACGTTTATTTGACGTAATATCAGTGGCGGCGCCAGGCACGGGCAAACCGGGCGACCGCCCGGGGCCCCACACTTCTGGGGGCCCCGCGGCAGGTCCCCATTCCTATTTTTTCAGAAATTTTGTACTTTCGAATGACAAAAATTAAAATCTGTGGCAAAGTATTGTACTCATGCAAAGCATTATTTGTTAATTAGTTTATTATTACAATTAAAGTTTAGCATTATTGTTAATTAGTTTATTAATACACTCTATAAAACTATATGAACACCTGCTTTCTTATCTACTTTAGATATGTATGTGGCCAGATAAGATTAAATCAAAGCCTTTTACATGTTTTTTTATTTATTTTTTATTTTATTTTTAACTATTCCTCGCACTCGTAAACAGCTCTGTTTCGTCTTTCACATAAATTAATTTTCGTGCATTTGTTAACACTATAACTTATTTCAATGTTTTGTTTATTTCGTGTAACACAGAAAATGAGAATTTTTTTATTATTTTCAACTAGCGTTCCCGCTTGTTAAAATCGTGGCACTTCTTTAGATTGTTACTCCCCTTATAAAAAACTAGAGGGGAGTATAACAATCTAAAGAAGGTGTATGGAATATTCTTTTTCCGTGGTAGGCTGTGAAATAGTCACTTTATTGCCTAAGAAACATAGCTAAAATCCATTTTTTCATTACGTGGACTTAAAAAATCTTTTTATTACTCCGAACTGTAAAGAAAAAAAATTTTACGTCCTAGGACAGAAAAAAATGTTTTCTTTACAGCTGGTAGTTATCAAAACTTCCGTTTTTAGCGCTGCAATCTTTGTAGAAATGCTTCTTAGTACGAATAAAATCCGCTAGATGTCAATGCGTTTTATTTATCTTTTCTTATAGTGTAACCTCTTCTTAAGGAGGGGTCGAAATATTGCAAAAGTGAACTTTTTATTTCCTTAATGGACCCAACCACTGCAGAAGAAAGAACTCTTCTTAAGGTTTATTTTTTTTAAATCTTAAGTATGTACTAATATTTGTTATTATTAAATTGATTATTGATTAATATTTAATGATTTTTCATTGTCTGCTACCACGGAAAAAAATAGCATATGCTACACGTCTGTGAAGTGTTTTTGGCAATATTTACTGTCTTGCTTCGCTCGATAGTAAATGTAATTGCTGCGGTAAAGACAAAACTCACTTCACAGCCTAGTAACATAATATACTATTCTTAGACTACTAGTCCCCTCATAAAAATAGAAGAGTGATGTTCCTTTGTCCTAAAGTACATTGGACTAAACATCCCTTTGTCTAACAGTTATTTAGTCAAAGTCATTTTTATAATAAAAAAAGGGTATTTTTTCCATGAGCAAGAGCAAGTGTTTTAATCTGATTTATTTTTTAATGTTAACGTGACATGATAAAGAAAGTATTTTCCTAAAACAAGAACCATAATAACAACGTAGGCTTGGTATCAGCAGAAATAACGTAAAAAGTGATTTTTAAGCATGTATAGTTTTAAAAAAATTTCCGGGGGAGCACCCCCCGTTAAAGGGGCCCCGCCATATCTTACCACCCAGGGCCGCTAGGCCTAGAACCGTAATATCAATATCAAATTTTCCCACTTATGACTACATTCGACAAACTATTGGTGATTTATAAAGATTTTTTAAAAAAGTTTGTGCGCATGCGGAAGAAGAAAGCAAGGTGCATAGAAAGTTGAAATTTACATGGGGCCAACAACTAATTATTACCAACCATCAAACAGTTATTAATTATCATATGGACTAATTATACATGATGTGTATAAATGATTGCGGCAGACAGGCACGAGATCAATATAATAATTATCGCAATGCTTCCGTAACCTTTGGTAAGCAGGGAAATAAATGTTTCTTGATGTCTGAAACTAATTGTCTAGGAATTTTTTAATTTGGAGGCATAAAAAAATATACTACCAATTGGTGTGGCACATAGCTTCCTGGCAGCCAATAATTCAATAATCTTCAAAATGATTACAATAAATGCATTTATTATTTTGATTATATTAAACTTTTGCTAGATAATTGTTTAATACAATTAATTGTATCGGCTGGCCTTGTCACATATTTTTCATTTTTATACCATAGTTGGCCATCAGAGAGCAAAAGCTGCTATGAGAGAGTGTTTCTTATAATCCTTCATAATGACCTCCACTTATGCTTATAATCCTGACGGGAGAGTAGTAATAATATTTAAAATGGAATTATAAAACTTGATATTTGTAGTTACTTTTAAACAATAAAATATCAAGGAACAACAATTATTAATCTAGACAGCGTTATTAAATATTATTATTATAATTAGAAGTATGCTATTATATTATATAATACTACCATCTAAATAACCCGCAATCACTCATTAGAATTAAAATACAATGACTACATATACATGCAAATAATATTTCAATTTAAAGCGCAATTGTAGATGCGCAGAAGATAATTAAAATTCTAAATGGTTAATAAATATGGGTTATGGTTAATTGTTTGAATGTTTGTGTATGTTAGTATGTTAATACTAAACTATTGCAAAGGCTGGAAACAGTTCATCTACATCTACATTAATTATCTGGTGATGTGATCCAACATATATCAGGAAATGTTTCATGCTTAGTCTGTAATTGGTTCGACACAAGAGTCCCAAGCACTTCGCCTCCTTGGTAGTTGTTAGAGGCTTCCATCAAACTGTACAAACGACTCAACTTCCTACCCGGTAATAAATATGCAGATACTCCAATATGTAAATTTTCTCGGTGGTAGGAAGGCTTCAATGATGAAAGTGTAAGAGGCGGTAGTTTATTTACGACACGAGATGTCACTAACTTGTACAAACTGCTAACAATTCTCCAGAACTTATATCAGACATATGTTCGAGCGCATGCTTCAATCCACGTTGAACGATTACTTTTAAGTTAATATAATCTCTATTTCCACATAAGATTCACCAAAGAGTGTTCTATTTCTAAGTAGGCCGTCATTTATTGAATTGCCACTGTACAAGCAAATTAAGATTGAACTCCATGCATCCAATTCAATATTTCATAATACATTTATGCTTTACAGCAATTTGTAACACACAACAATTGTAGCAAGTGTTGATGATAGAGCTTTAATTGAATGGAGATTATTTTAAACATATAAATTGAACGAAATCCTGAGGGGGGAAAAACAAAAAGCAGTTGATTTTTCTTAAATTCTAGTCGAAAAGAAAACGCCAGCAGTTGATAAGTATTACACCTACTCTCCCTAAGTCAGATCCACGTCCCTTCGGCCCAAAACCCGGTTGTCTAAACGGCTACCCTGTCCAACTTCGGCGGGGGGGGGGGGGGGGACAAGACAGGTAGTTCGGATGGAATTCTGTTGTGAATGCAGCAAGTTAATATGTATTTATACGACATTGTCATTGTCAATAATATTGTCATTATTATGAATAAAATTCATTCGTGTGTTAGAGGTCCAAGTAATTACTATTAATTATAATTTTTAGCAATTACATTAAGATTCAGGCCAACAGGGGTTATGGGCCCAGGGCAGAAGGACTGAACTATCAGTCAAGATTACGAAAGAAAAATTCAAGTTAAAAAAAATTACAAAGGTAAAACAATATTAGATTGTCATTCAAATTTGACAAATATTTTTTTAAGAAATTAAAAAAAAAAAATAATAAAAAAAAATAAATGAATGAATACAGAAATATTCCGATACTCAGTGGTACAAATTTTGTTACCTGGAAGTATAGAATCCTAGCAATACTGACAGGTAAAGGGATAGAAACCGTGTTAAGAAGAGGATCCGCCTGCAGCAACAAATCCAGATCAATACAAGGCATGGTATAAGAAAGATGCTGATGCTAGAGGAATTATAACGTGTGCTATGGATGAGGCTAATGTAGCTCGTATTCTTACTTGTAAAACTGCAAAGGATATTATAACAACTCTTAGCAGAAGGTACGAAGGAGATACTTTACGCCGAAGAGTGGAAGTAAAAAATGATATAGCAAGACTTGTTATAAAATTTGACGAATCATGGGAAGAATACTTAGATAGAGCTGAAATGATGTTACAACAAGCAAGAGTTCTAGGAGCTGTAATCGAAGATGAGGAATTTCTTAATATCAGTAATAAGAGGACTAGCGTCAAAATACGAACAAATAGCTGCACGATATGACAATTATCAAAACACAAGTATTGAAGATATAAGGAGAAGTTTCAGGCTTAAAAAAGAAAGAGAAGCATTAACGAGTAATGATTCAAACACTTTTAAGGTAACTCCTTATACTACTAAGGACAATCTTAACATTAAAACAGATAAAATATCATGCTACATATGCGGTAAAAGGCATTTAGCAAGAGATTGTTGGTTTAATAAAGATAGAAATAAAGATAAATATAAGAATAAATCATACATAAGACCAAATAAACAACATGCCAGAGTGTCAAGGGATTCAAAAGAGTCAGATTCAGACAAAAGTGAATCTGCTTGGACAGTTAAGTGGGCTTCTAAGAGCCGCATCAGCGAAACAGCTTCAGAATGGATTGTCGATAGCGGGGCTACTTGTCACATGACAAATGATAGGAACTTATTAAATCGTTTTAGACCTGATAACAGAAAAATTAGATTAGCTGAAGATAGAACCATAAGATCAAACGGAATAGGTAGTATAATTATACATCAACAAGGTGGTAAAGGGTTGACCATAAAAAATGATTTATTTGTGCCATCATTAAAAGGAAATTTGGCACTTTTATAGAAAAGGGCCCCCTATATTTAATCTAATATACTTTCTTACAACTTAATACACACTTTTTTTAATATAAATGTGTGATATTCCTTTGTCCCAATGCCTATTGGACTGATTATCCCTTTGTCTTAATAGGTAGTTAGACTAAGGGATATAAACTCTTTTGTATAAAAAAACAAAAAGGGGGGCCCTTTTCTATAAAAGTACCGGAAATTTACTATCGGTGAACAAATAAACAGAAGATGGAAACAAGGTCATTTTAAACTCAAGATCAGGTTGTCTATCAGATAACGAAGGTAATACATTATTGACTGCAAACCATAAAAATGGATTCTATGTTGTAAAAGGAATATCGGAACTAGCAAATAATGTAACAGATACGAAAGTACACTGGCATTATAGATATGGACATTTAAATGAAGAATACCTAAATAGATTAATAAAAAAAGAAATGGTTAAAAAGTTAGATCCAAAAATAGTCAAAGGAACAATAAAGGATTGCATACCTAGTATTCAAGCAAAATATTCCAGGAAGACGTTTCGTGAGGTAATACGAGAACAATCAAAGAAACCACTAGAACTATTACACATGGATATAATAGGACCTGTAGAAAGAGAATCATTAGGCGGATCAAGGTATATACTAACTATTGTAGATGATTTTAGTAGAAAGATGTTTACTTATTTTTTAAGACATAAATCTGAAACATATGATAAAATTTTTGATTTTATAAATTGGGCTGAGAATAAGATAGAAAGCAAAGTAAAGAAGATAAGATCTAATAATGGAACTGAATTTTTAAACAAGAAAATGGAAAAAATTGCAAAAGAAAAAGGAATTGAGCAACAATTTACTACGGCTTATTCACCACAGTCAAATGGAGTCGATGAACGCGCAAACAGAACAATAATAGAAAGTTCAAGAGCGCTACTCTTACACTCTGATTTACCAACAGAATTCTGGGCTGAAGCTGTAGGGACAGCTACTTACCTTAAGAACAAAACACCGTCAAGTAAGAGACAAGATAAAACTCCAGATGAAATATTTTTAGGTGCAAAACCAAGTGTGTCGCATCTTAAGGTGTTTGGATGTAATGTTACTTTTGGACTCCATCACGAGATAGGACAAAATTTGAATCGAAAACGAAGCCAGGTATCTTCGTAGGATATTCCAGAAAGAGAAAAGCATGTAGAATATATGACGTAACGAAAAAGAAAATAATTGAGTCTAGAGACGTCAAATTTTTAGAGAACAATAAAGGGGCTAATCTACTATTCGATGACAAAGAAAATAAGAAGGACAAATGAGTAATTCTATATTTTGAAGAAGAAATTGAATCAAATGAAGATAATATAGAAAGTAATAAAAATAATAATGATAAGAACGAAGAAGTAATTATAGAAAGCAATGATGGTAATGAAGAACAACCAGAAGAACAAGAAATCCAAGATGAAGTTATAGGTAATAGGCCACGAAGAGTCTCGAGAAAGGAGATAAACTACAAAGAAACAAAAACATACAAGAAAAGAAATAATCAAATAGAGCAAGTAAGAAAGGCGGGAAAATTACTGAATTTCCAGATAGGTCTAAAGATTCTTTGAGAATACGGGAATGGAAAGCAGCAATGAAAATAAAAGAAATGATTTCGTTAGAGCAGCATAATATCGAAGTCTGCTCATATGGTTAGGCAAGTCGGTATTTATATCAGGAAAGCAAAAATCGAAATGTTTAGTATTTTCATATTAATTCAAAGCAACAACCGTTTAGGAACTGTATAGAACCTTTTAAATTCCAAAGTATTAGGGAATCCGAAAATAAGTAAATACATATTAAAGGGGGGATGTTGTGAATGCAGCAAGTTAATATGTATTTATACGACATTGTCATTGTCAATAATATTGTCATTATTATGAATAAAATTCATTTGTGTGTTAGAGGTCCAAGTGATTACTATTAATTATAATATTTAGTAATTATATTAATATCCAGGCCAACAAAATCCCATCCGGCTTAGGGTAGAAAGGTGGGCGACGCGCCATGCAAGCACCATTCGAACCGGTGTACACCTCTTTGTAAAACCCGATTTCCCAGTCTTCGTTAGTTTTTGAGCAAAAAGGAAAAGCACGCGAAAGGGGCTAATGACTTGACAAAACGCTCTCCCCAATGCAACGCCTTGTCGAGCATTGAAGAGACCTGGAGCAAGGGAAACCGGGGCAGGAACCGGTGCCAAAGAACAGGTCGTCTAATCGGCCCAACAAATTAGCCGATACAAATGTGATTAAATTCTTAATATACTCTCACTTACAATACATCCCCCTTATAACTCATCACGTGGACGGCATTACATTTCTCATTCGTGGACGGGCATTCCAAGCCAGACTAATCAGTCTTTAATCATGTTAGTGCTGAAGATTCATTATCTCAGAACATAAACTTAAGGATTTTAGTTCCAAGGATGCATTTTAATATTTTGGCCACAATGACCTCTATTTTTTTTTGGTCTTAAAGCAGTGAGTGCGATCGGTGAAGCCAAGTAGTTAGCTTGCTCACTTAAAGCAAAGTTCATTAACCGATATATGAATGGTGATAAATCGAAGCCCAGTGAGGTAAGACGCAAGTTTTCCACTTAAGATTTTATCAAGTTTTGCAGGCATAAGGATGAATTAGAAGAATCTAAAGTATATCTTTATCAAGAGGATTTTCTTATATTTCTGTGAGAAAGATTTTTTTTTTATAGAATAACATCAAAGAATTTTTTATACTTACGTCTTTATCCTTCTTTATATTTTATTTTCTGTTCTTTTTTTTCTTCTTTTTTCGTTCTCTTTTCAGGTCCTAGTGCGTCAATATCGAGTACAAAAGGAGGAATGATTTGTAACGATTCTGTAGAAGCATAAGGAGGAGGGGAAAGAGAACATCGCTTTGAAATTATTAGGATCTGGAGGGCTAAGTCCCGAGCGAGTTTACGGTCCCCGGCAGTTCTGCAGCAAAGTCCGGCCGGCACTTTTTCAAGGCATTGTTGTCCGATAATGGTCGGAGGTCTCTTCCAAGTGTTCAGAAGAGAAAGAATTCCTTCAGAAAATAACGAGATACTTTCTTCTTTTCTTGAGTTCGCGACAGACTTTTTTTTCTAGTGAAGAAAGGAGTGGGATAAGAGGTAAAAGAAGATATCGGAAGAGAAAGGGAACAGATAATGCCTGGGGTGTCATTAGGCAGGGGTTTAAAGAGAAGAAAGGAAAGCGCTTTGGTTCACGTAGCCAGCCTTTATAACTCGAAGCAGTGTGGCAGACGACGTCCTCTCGTCCTCTGGGGAAATATTCTGTGGTGCCAACTGTCACCAGAAGCACTTTTAGCAGCCGCCCCAACAATTCCCGGCAATAAATGATACCGTTTCAACAATTTCTCAAATGTTTCAAGCTGAAACATCGCCTTTTTTAATTTTATTTTTCCCTCCTTCTTTTATCAAAAGCGAACGATTGAAATAACAAGAGAAATATTATTAAAATATTGTACAACGAATTGAATGAAAAATAAATCTTCAAGTATAAAAATCTCCAGAGAAAGATGAGAAAAAGAAGAAACTAACTCTTGGTCTCTATTTAAAATGAGGGGGGGGGGATTAATTTAGGTTTGCTTATTATTTCAGACTTAGACCAAAATGAAATTCTACAGACAATTACAATGGGAACCTTTTACGAAATGTCCAAAAAACATAAGAATGGCTGAGCAACAACAATTGATATAATATGGACAGCTGATCAAAAATGAACCTGGGAGAAGAAATTAGTGAATTAAATTCCAACTCATCCACAATCCTCCTCACTTGTATTATCCTTCCTCATCATAGCCAACAGTTCGACACTTCTTTAACACTATCAAGTTCCTTCGTCCAAGCAAGATTTTTAAAATTTTATTTTAAACAAAATATATATGTGATTTTCATTGTTAAAAAGCTTATTACAAAAAAATATAGTCAAAGTCGACATACAAACATCGAAATCCGTTATTTATTTAGGAACGCAGCAGCGTTCCGCCCCGCCAAGTCAAAAAGACAAAATTTCACAAAAACTGCCAGTGTATATATACTGTAGGTGACAAACTAAGGTTTTTGTGGGTCTGCAGCGTGAAATACGTACAAGCTACCTAAATAATTTTTTAACATCTTTGAAGGCCGTGTCCTGTAGATCAAAATAATAAAAAAAGTCGAAATCGGTCAAGTAGAAGTAGAGAAAAATATGTTTGAAAATGGTAGTTTGATGACTTCTTATTCTTATTCTTTCTTCTTCATTTTACGTTGACGCACCTACAGCCTAAACTACTGAACCGATTTGAATGAATTAGGGCTTTTTGTATTCTTCTAGGGCTCTAGTGCATCCCCCCTCCTCAACTCACCCCCCCCCCCCCTTACAACCCCTCAACTCATTCCTACGCTGAATGTGGAGAGAGAAACCAAGCTAACGATTAGCGAACAGTCTAAAATGGGTAGAAACCAAGTAAGCGTCATACGAAGTGGTGAGCCAGACAACTATACGGAGGTACACCAGTGTGTTGTGTAGTAGTTTCGTGCTTGTCACATGACGTTTGAATTATGTACTTCTATTTACGAGTTCATCTTTTAAACCTTTTGAACTTAGTATTATAGGTTTAGTTCAACCTTACTCTCTTGAGTTCAAGAGGGAGTTATTTGTTTATTAATACATATTTCTGTTTTCTATGATTACATTTTATTTTATTATTATTATTTTATAATTATAATTATTATTATTATTTTATTTTTTTAAATGTTTTCTATGCTTCTACTATCAGAATGTTAAGTTCTTTCAATGTCACAGGTCTCGTAGTTCTCTAATCTCCATAGACCTTGTCAAGCTCTTAACTTCACTTTTATTTGACTCAAATGTGTGGGAATAATCAGTTTAGAGAATCCTTCCTTAGGAACCGTACAAAAAATCTGACCAAAAACCACTTGTGTGGTAAAAAAAAAAAAAACACCCCGCCAAATCTCTGGTCCAAAAAAGTAGTTAAATCAACTTTCTGTCCAGCCAAGAGATGTTGGCACTTTCTCCTGACCCAACACAGTCAACTTAGATATTTATCAGCTTCTTCTCCTTGGTGGTGTGCCTGCAGTACTACCCAAAGTTAACTGGTTGTATTCCACGCATCCTCTGCAAAAAAAGTAGTAGTTGCATGGGGTCATTCCTTGAAAGCTTAATTTGTATATTACTTTTTTCTATTTTATTTGCTTTTTGATAATGGGAAAAGATTTACAGCAATGATTATTGAGGCATCGAGAAGAAGGCTCTTCTCGATGCCACTTTTAACAACACTGTTAAAAGGCTTTCCTCTCCAATATGCGCCTGCATATATTAGATCTAGTTGTCTAGAACTAAGACTATGAGGTGCAAAACTATCTTTCCACACAAACCTCCTGAAGGTGAAACAAGAAATTCTATTGGTGTTTGCAGAATATTAAAATTCCAGTTTCTGGAAATGGCAAGGCACACCGCCAAGGAGAAGAAGCTGATAAGTAATTAATTTGACAGTGTTGGGTCAGGAGAAAGTGCCAACATCACTTGGCGGGACACAAAGTTGATTTCACAACTTTTTTTGACCACAGACTCGGCGGGGTGTTTTTTTTACCACACAAGTGGTTTTTGGTCAGATATATATATAGACGAGAAGAAAGGATTTTTTCGTTTGTTTTATTTTGCTAAATTTCTCAATAATTTCTTTTTTTAACTACATTTAATTAATGCTTTACTATAGTATCACATTTAAACCATTCCCACCTCTCAGACTTGAATAATATTCAATAGGACTTATAATTTATTATTTCTTTAAGATAAATCCTACTCATTTCATTTAAAATACTCATAAATACTCATTATACCCCAGAGTATAAAATGTGGTTTGGTGATTGCTTCAACTAAATTTGACTGATAAAAATCCAATTACGTAAGTACTGAATAAGTATGTTAAGCACTTTCAAATGATTCAAAATAAAAATCAAACAACATGGTTGACATATTTGTTGGTAATCTTCTTGAAGGGTGTGCTGGTTTTGAATGTGATGAAGTATATTATGATGAACTTATCGATGAAAATAAATTTATTTAAGGAAGAGAAATCAATTCTTTTCGTTTCGTTACTTTTGTTTATGCTTATTTAGTGCTGCCATTTTAGATTTTCGGTTCCAAAAAATCGGAGCTTCATTTTTTTTTTTTTTTTTTTTTTTCATCGCTTCATTTTGATGTTCTGAAAAACATTAAAAATCGGCAACGAGATCGTGGTCGCGTTATTAGATATTCAAGGGCCATGGTCAATTTCGGTTTTTTTGCGAATACATATCTTGCTTCCTATGGCTCGGACACCAATCAAGGTGGTTATAGTAATTAAAGATAACAAAATTTCCCATAAAAAAAGTTTGATTCATCTTTACGTGCAATGGTAGGTTTACGGAATAAAGGGCGAAGAATATCTATAAATATTTAGTATCCCTCGCCGCACGACTTTTTACGCACATATTTTTACAAATATCTCGCTTCCTATAGCTCGGAGGAAAATTATGGCAACAATCAAAAAGAAAGAATATTAAATTTCCCATAAAAAAGGTCTGATTCATTTTTTACGTACAACGAACGGTTTAGCTAAAATTCAAAAGAGTATTGAATATCTATTAACAGGACCGCGATCTTGTTGCCGATTTTCAATATTTTTTCTAGAACGTCAAATTGAAGCTCCGATTTTTTTTTGGAACAGAAGCCATATTTATAACTAAAATAACTGGACTATATATTTATTAAATAAAATTGAGTTTCAAACCTTAATAGCTTTATACTTATTGGATAACCAAGCATATTTAATAATATGTCTAAAAATGGAATTGTTTATTCATTTTTCTAGCACATTTAAAAAATCTGCACTTCCTTTCGAGCGCCGCGGGCGCTCGGTCCCCGGTTCTAATTAAAAAAATTAAACTTCAATAAATTTGAAAACCTAGAAAAAATAATTGCTAAATAAAACAAATAATTGCTAAATAATAATAAACAAGAATAAGTAAGTAATTTCAATAATTTAGCTTTATTCCAAGGTTATAGATTAAAATCCGACCCCGAGTACAATATTAACTTGGTACATATAAAGGTGGACATACACAAAGAGGAAATTCTCAAGGAATAAGCCTCCAGGATTTCCTTGGGGAGTTTCTCCACCGAACCCTTCCTCACCTTTCTGAACGCAAACTTCAAAATCCTCAAGGTCGACTCTCATCAAACTCAATACACCCCGCATCTGACTGCGTAGTTCCGGCCTTAAGGCAGATTATTTTTGTTAGGGGTTTCGAGGGCTGCAGTCCACAGGTCCTCAAGGCCACCTTCACACACGTACAGGAATTCCTCCTGGTCTGGACTGTTCAGTCTAAACCTAAAGGATTTCCTCTTCGTGTATGACCACCTGAAGTGATAGTTAAACATAATTATGACTAAATTTTTTAAAATTTAGTTATGCCGAATTGCCTCGGAAGATAACACTAAAGCGAATAACTGCAAATCAAAATTGATTTGCTACGACGAAAAAGTATAGACAGTAAATTATGAAAAATAAAAATTAATTTTGAAAGGTAGCTGCTGACTAGAGACCGAGATTCGACGGTGAAGATTTATAGTTGAATTTTATTACCGAAGAAGCCATAAAGATTTCCGTGAGAACAGGGCCACGTTGTAAATGATGACAGGCGTGCGACAATTTCCAATATCTCTCACTCCGATATGGGTTTCCATTATGAAGTGGAGAAAAAAATTGAATCAAGGTATATCTCTCATATAATATGATATTTTAAAACATTTCAATATCAAATGCAATTAAGAGTGCGCGGATTTTTTAAAAATATATTCTGATAACGGAATGGGAACGAGGTGCTTTTAAATAATAAAAAGATTTGTATATTGGAAAATGGTTTATATATATATATATATATATATATATATATATATATATATATATATATATATATATATATATATATACATATACACAAAAAATATTTTAAAGAATTATAAGTTGTAAAGTATGCCTCATTTCAGTCGGCCGGGTAAAAAAAAAGGAAAATTGAAAAGGGGGATAGGAAAAAATAATCTTAGAATTGAAAAGGACCAATAAAAAGAACTGAGGAAATAGGACATAATAAATAATAATAGGAATAATAATAGGTAATAATAAGGTGGTAAGCGCCACTTCGTTTCTGGTGCAAAAGTTAAGGGGGGAGGATGAACGAAAAAAAAAAATCCATATCAATAAAATAAAAAAAAGTAATAAGCTTGTTGCCTAGAGTTTACTTCCAAAGTGATCCACCTGGCCGTAAATCCTTCACGAAAAGTAGTTGTTCTTCCACCTTTCACTCCATCCACAAAATCCTAGGGTAAAGAACATATTCACGCTCGGTGGTCATTTTAGTCCGGCAACAAAAAAAATATCCATTCAGGGTGCAGTTACTCTTGGTTCCACATGACAATGGAATCACGAGATAAAAAAACTTCGATATGTCGGTTAAAACTACTAGGCTGGTGGCAGTGTCCAGAACCGTCCCGTTGGCAACTGGGTCTCGACTGACTGGAAGGAAATGCAGATCGGGCTCGCCGCTCAGATGTAAACATAGTCGAGCTCCTTAGCTTCAATTGTTCATTGAACCCTTTAAGGTAAGCGATAGCCATACAATGTACGATGTACTGTGTGTGTACTAATAAACTTGTTACATTAAAAATAATAATAAAAACGTGAACTAGACTTGGACAGTTGTTTCATTACCCGACGTAAGATAGTAAAATAGCGATCTATCTAAAAAAAAATTAAAATAAACTTAAATTGTCACCAAGTCAGAAAAAACTTTCAGTCAATTCGGAGAATTAAATGTATAATTTCCTAGTCAAATTAATTTGATTCACAAGCTCTTCACGTTTCCTCTCAAGATGCATGCTTAGAATAGATTCTAGGTTATCCCTGTGATGCTTAGCTTTTAAAACTAAATAGATTTAATTTTTCATTCATGCAGTAAATTATTTATAAAAAATATAAAAGCAAGAACGAATAAAAGTTTTAGATTTGTTATGACGTAGAAGTGGCATTCTACTCTTTTCTTTCAGTGAAAATAATAGAAGAATATGAAACGTATTTTAAAAAGAATAATTTTTCAAAAAAGTGAATGGGAAAAAGAGTGAAAAGAAGGGCTATGTTCTCAAAGACTCACTCTAGTATTATGAAAGAGTAATCCCACAGTATAAGACAGTATCTTAATCCTTCGCCTCGGGCTAACCTCCACAAAATATACTCCTAACAATCCGGAATAAGAACATGGGAATTCATAATGTCTATGTTCTTTTTTTTATAACAGAGGCAACGTTTGTAAAAATGCAATATATATATATATATATATATATATATATATATATATATATATATATATATATATATATATATAAAAAATAAAAAAATAGAAATACATCTAAAATGTCTCTTTGTCAAGTTTTCTACGGAGGAGGAATGAATAGATATCCTATTTGTATATATATCAAGAGTCAAATAAGTGTCATCTTCTTTGTCATTTTCTTAAACAATAAAAGATCTAGAGCAAAATCAATATTGATGGATGATAGATTCTATTGTTCGTTTTATATTCTGTTTCTTTGTATAAAATATGTCACCAACGAGTTCGAGTGTGTGCTTGAATACTTAGAGAACACTGGCAACAATTTGGATTTAAAAATATTATTTAAACATAGTTCTAGAATGTTTTAAGCCACGAGTGGAGATAAATTAGGGGGGGGGGGGGTGTGAGCTGTATTAACTAGTAATACGTGGTTTACAAATTAGGTAAACAAGGGGAAAAGTAAATAAGAAAGGTAAAATAGTAGGCACTATTTATTTTATTACTTTACAATTATCATTATCACTATTTCTTGTTAGGATACAAATTATTAATACCTTAGTAACTAAAAATATTGTTATGTCAAAATAAAATCAGTCTGTTGTTCGCGTTTGCCTTACATATAAAAAGTGTATTTTTCATTGTCTTAAGTTAATATGTTGTATCGTACTGTCTACACTCTACTCTCCAACATTTATCTCCCTTATATGATCGAATTATAAATTATAATACATAAAACTAAATGACACTCTTTTAGTTTGGTATCCCCTACTTAATTGCAAATTTGAGAAGACCTGGGTGGGTAAATAAGTGGGAAATAGTATTGACTTGCCTAGTTGTACAGTGAGATGCATCTTCGGAATAGGATACCGGGGGCCCTGTACCGGAAACTGGACCACATTGGTGGTGAGCCGGGAAACTGGCAAGTCCCAATGTGAATCCCCAGATCTTCGGTTAGGGCCCTCGACGAGGTTAAGTGGCGCGTATTCTTGGGCCTGATCTCCATGGTGGTGCATCGGGTCCGAGGAGGACCAGGCCCACCCCATCTACCAGCAGCCAGGAGGACTGAGAGTCGAAGGAGAGTGGAGGAGGACGTAAGAAGGACAGATCACCGTAGCCGGAGGGAACTCCCGTCCATCAGGAGGGCTGAGAGCCACCGGAGACCTAAGGACGACTTCAGGTCGGAACGCCGGCCCCGGGTGGCACCCCAGGACACGCATAGTGGCGTCGGAGGACCTTAAGGTAACACCCATACCCCAACTAGGGACCCGAGACGCTACAACAATCATCATGAAAATAAGGGCAGTTTACTCTTGGTAATATTTTAAAGTTTTCAAAAAACGGAACACCTTGTACTTAAAATCAAGAAAATTTTATAATTTTTAGAGGTTTAAGAGCAAGCAGAAGTTTTTATAAAGAATGTATTTTCTTCGGAAACCTAAAAATAAGAAACTTTTTCCTCTCGGATTCTCTATCTTGGGACACACTGTATATATATATATATATATATATATATATATATATATATATATATATATATATATATATATATATATATATATATATATATATATATATAACAGATGGAATATATTGATTAGTATATCAATAAAATATTATTATAACGGACGCCGCTAATAACGAACAGGCAAAACAAAACAAAAAAATCCACTTATGAAACTATAGCCGAATATTTTTTAAAAATTGACTATTATTTATAATAACACTTATTAGCCGCAGTCAATAAAGGCCAAAAACAGGCTGTACCCGCAACTAATTAGGGGAAATCTGGATTTTTTTCCTAATGATAGACCATGATAAGAGGTACATTCTCTCAAAAGTCCCCACTTCTCCCCCTTGTGCTTCCCCCCCCCCCCCTCCCCTACCCCATATTAAAGTTCAAAATTTACTTATTTTTCACTTTTTACGCAAAACTGTTTATTTTTTGAAGAGAAGTGTTATTAACAAAAATATTTCTCACATAATTCTGCACAAAAAAGGTCCCATGCATGTTTGAAGTGAGACATACCGTTTTCGAGATATTGTTGATAAAAATGCCAATTTTTTATTTTTTCGAACCAAAATGTGTTAAAAACAACACTTCTGATTTTAATAAAATTTAGATGGTAGGTCATACTTAGCCTATTGTTGATGCCATATCAATTTCAACCTTCTGCGCCCATTATTTTATCTTGCACAATTGCACATGCGCACAAACATACATTTATTTAGACCTTTATCTTCAAAAGTACTCAACTGATTAATATGAAATTAAGTTGGGGCTATCTGCAGGCTACAAACTTGCGACAAACCATCCAAATTTCATATTAATCAGTTGAGTACTTTTGAAGATAAAGGTCTAAATAAATGTATGTTTGTGCGCATGTGCAAGATAAAATAATAGGACAGAAGGTTGAAATTTATATAGGATCAACGATAGGCTAAGTATGGCCTACCATCCAAATTTCATTAAAATCAGAAGTGTTTTTTTAACATATCTTGATTCGCAAAAATAAAAAATTGGATTTTTTATCAATAATACCTCGAAAACGGTATGTCTCACTTCAAACATGCATGGGACCTTTTTTGTGCAGAATTATGTGAGAAATATTTTTGTTAATAACACTTCTCTTCAAAAAATAAACAGTTTTGCGTAAAAAGTGAAAAATAAGTAAATTTTGAACTTTAATATGGGGTAGGGGGGGGGGGGGGGGGGGGAGCACAAGGGGGAGAAGTGGGGACTTTTGAGAGAATGTACCCCTTATCATGGTCTATCATCAGGAAAAAAATCCAGATTTCCCCTAATTAGTTGCAGGTAAAATCCTTTATTAACTGGGCTATATAGCACCTCCGTCAGATATTAACTGAATAAATATTAAGCAAACAAACGTATCAGAAAATAAGTTATTTTTAAAATCAATGAATGTATAAGCAATCAATATGAACCAGGACCTTCTTGTTTTACATATTAATGCAATAAATAGGTAGGTACACATAATTTTCTATTAATCCTATGTTTTATTTCATGTATAATAGCCACTTTTTTCTAGCTAACTACTGAACTTTCAATGATTTACACCCTTTTGAATTATTATTTGAAAGAATTATTTTGTATAAACCGGACTTTCATTTAAACTGACAACCATCAGCCCCTAATAGTCCATTGTAAAGAGATTCTATTATATACGCATCTTTGCCGGAGACTATAAGTACATACTTATATATCCAAAAGATAAAGTTTCTGTGAATATAATATAATATATATATATATATATATATATATATATATATATATATATATATATATATATATATATATATATATATATATACTAGCTGAATACCCGTGCTTCGCTACGGGGTGTTTTATTTTCAATTTAATGGATTTATAAACTACCATCAAGAAACATTAAATTATTTTATCAACTCGCGGCAGCAAAATTAAACATTACTTAACTGTTTTTAGGCTGGAAAGTACTATTTCCCTGATTTGTCATTAAAATATTAAAAACAGGCAGGAAAGTAGTTAAAACAGTCAGGAAAATACTTTCTCTGCCTAGGCAGGGAAATATTTCCCTGCCTAGGCAGAGAAAGTAACAGTGTTTACCACTGCGTGTCATAACCTCTTATTTTGGCAAGAACAGTTTATACTATTATCTCTATCTTATAACATTATATATTATAGTTAAATAAGTAATATTTAATAATAAATAAACGTTTTAATAATAAAATAATTTGTTTATATTTGTTAATTCTGTTAAATAAGCTCAATGATTAGTAGATCTTAAATTAAAAAAAATAGTAGTCACTGACTATACTGTAGCGTCGTGTAAACATTGAACATCCATATTATTTTTATTATTGAAGTCTTTCTAGATTAGACTAGCTACTTTTCTTGATGTATCCTAGTTACTTCTTTTCTTTTAAGCAATAGAAGATATCTTAAACACTTATTAATTTTTTAGTAAAAATATAAATAAATATTTTATATTGCGTGCATTATTCATTCAGAAGTTATGTGTGTTATAAACGTGTGTTTTTTATTTTGTTGTTATAGATTGAGTTTGTTTTTCACTATTGTTATTATTCCCAAGTTTCTTATTTGAACATTAATTTTAGTTAATACATATGTTATTATCTTTATTAATATGACACATAGTTATTAACTATGTTATATTAATAAAGATTACATTTTAGCAGCTTCATTATTCTTGCGCAAGTAGATAAAATATTGTATGCAACAAGGCAGCAAAGAAACATTTCTGTCTCGTTTATTCATTGCCTGCCTCGGCAGTCAAATAGGTAAATTACCTGCCTCGGCTTCGCCTCGGCAGTTAATTATCATGGCCTGTCCTCGCCTTCGGCTCGGAGGCTAATCTAATCACTCGTCAGTAAAATTCCATTTTGCTGCCTAGTTACATAAATAACTATTACAAAGCGAGAATATCTAGATTCTATCAATCCCCCATATTTCTTTACCCCCTCCGCTTTGATAAGATAATTTGCTAGTATCCCAAATTAGTAATTGATTCCGACGACTGAAGAAAAATTCTAAAAAAAAATTAAAAAGGAAAAGCAGTGGTATTTTCCTTCTGTTTTATTAACTATTGTCTTAATATATCTAAAATTAAATCCAAATATTTTTTGACAGCGATAGAATAGTAATTTCTTTAACATTTCTTCCTACAAAAGTTAAAATATTTTCAGTAGTTTCTTATGCTATTTTAGTTGAATACATTTTTTATAAAAATGAAATTAGAATTTTGAAATCTATTTAGAAGCCTCGTTCTCTGCCCCATATAAAGCTACCAAAACGTCTTATAGCCTATATCACCCGCAGAATTGAGCTTAACATTGTTTTGATCTGCACTGGAGTGTATTTTTCACTGTCTGTTTCCCGTAGTTAATAATAATTATAATTTGATTTAAATTAAAATTTAAACTTTCCGTATTATGAAAACTAACAAAAACTTAAAAATTGCATTTATTAAAAAATTGGATAGGCGTGAAGTCTCACGTAAAAAGGGTTTCGTTGGTATCGTGAACATAAAATTGGTGTAAGGGGGGGGGGGGGGGAATTTGTAAGTTTTTTGACAAAATGGCGCGGAAAATAAAATATTACCCACAAGTGTTATATATATTTGTAATCTACTCTTCAATACCTTTCATTTGATACCCCACTCAAAACTATTAAAAAAAAATTTGTTTCCCAGTGACAGGAATTTGACGCCATTTTTTATTCCCAATTAATCGGATCAAGTTGCTAATCCTATGTTTTCTTTGGCCCATCAGACCGCACATTTTGCATATGTTTCTATATTTTTAGTAAGAGCAGAAATATTGTTTTAGGGGGGAAATACGCAAAATTTTGATGTTTTTTGACAAAATGGCGCAGAAAATTGAACACTATCCACAAGTGTTATATATTTTTGTAATCTACTCTTCAATACCTTTCATTTGATACCCCACACAAAATTTTAAAAAAATATTTTTTTCCCTGTGACTAGAATTAGCCGCCTTCTTGGATTCCCAGTTAATCGGATCAAATTGCTATTCTTATTTTTTCATTGGCCCATCAGACCGCACATTTTACATATTTTTAGAATTAGCGTAAATACGATTTTAGGGGGAGGGGACACGAAGAATTTTGATGTTTTTTAACAAAATGGCGCCGAAAATTAAACACTTTCCCTAAGTGATATATATATGTGTAATCTACTCTTCAATACCTTTCATTTGATACCCGTCAAAAAATTAAAAAAAAAAAAATTTCTCGAGTGACATGAATTATCCGCCATCTTGGATTCCCAGTAAATCAGATCAAATTGCTAATCTCATTTTTTCTATGGCCCACTAGACCACACATTTTGCATATTTTTCTACATTTTTAGTAAGAGCGGAAATACGATTTTAAGGGGGGGGAGGGCAAAATTTCGATGTTTTTTGACAAAATGGCGCCGAAAATTAAACACTATCCACAAGTGGTATATATATTTGTATTCTACTCTTCAATACCTTTCATTTGATACCCCACTCAAAATTTTTAAAAAATATTTTTTTCGCGTGACGAGAATTATCCGCCATTTTGAATTTGAACAGCTGATAATTTTGAGTTCTCTATATTTTTCCTGTGTGCGCGTCAAAACGATCTTTAATACTGGAAAGTTTCATGTTTTTATCTCTTTTGATTCAAAAGTTATTGGAACCGTAGAAAGTGACAGACAGACAGACACAGGAACGAAACTATAAGGGTTTCTTTTTTTGGTTTTACCAACGAAACCCTAAAAAAGGTAACAATTAAAATCGATTTAAGGAAGCGAAAACTTACGTCACACACACCTAGGTTAACTTGCACCTTGTCATCTTAAGTTTACTTGTATAAATCTTTATTTCTAATGGGATCATGTCATACAACCAATGAATTTCTTACTATTTGGCTGGAAACTGGATAAAGTCAATTCCCCCCATCCTAAATGAAAATAACAAAAATGTACATAACAACTATTACTGCATATTATAAGGGCTTTCCAAACTTTTGTACGCCATACCCCTGTGTAACAAAATGTATATTAAGACTTACCCTATTATACTCGTATAAAAGATTTTTCCAATTTTACCCCCTCCTAAATGAAAATATAACAAAATTGTCCATAACAACAATTACTCAATTACTGTACTATTAAAGAGCTTTTCAACGATATGCATAATTAAAAGTATTCATGACTTTGACACTTGTACCCCGTACCCCTGTGTACTAACATTTTAACTTCATAATCTCATGTAGGCAGTGACCTTCCCCTTGTTTTGAAGGAAAGTGTGTAAATTCATCAAATTGGGATAAACTGTAGATTTGTATAAAAGACACTCATAGGCACTCTTCATTTATATAAGACTAGCTGAATACCCGTGCTTCGCTACGGGGTGTTTTATTTTCAATTTAATGGATTTATAAACTACCATCAAGAAACATTTAAATTATTTTACAAAGCGAGAATATCTAGATTCTATCCCTCCCCCTTATTTCTATACCCCCTCCCCTTTGATAAGATAATTAGCTAATATCCCAAATTAGTAATTCATTCCGACTAAATTTTTAAAAAGGAAAAGCAGTGGTATTTTCCTTCTGTAAAAAAATAAAATATTATTTATGTATTAATGTTTTATTCAATAAAGGTATTTAAAAAAAAAAATAAATAAATAAATGAATAAATACAAAATTTTAGCCCAATCGGATAAATGTACAGACACAACAATTATTAGTTTTTTATACATAGATATAGATATATTTTTCCATTTTACCCCCCTAAATGTACATAACAATAATTGTACAGCACTCTTAAAGAGCTTTTCAACGGTATGCATCGTGAAGGGTTTTCATTACTTTGACATTTGTCCCGTAATCAAAATTTTGAAATGCATAAAGTCAGTGACCTGTGACCTTTCCCTTTTACCCTTGCTTTGAAGGTCAAGTGTGCAAATTTTCATTGATATCGGAATAAAACGGTAGATTTGAATAATGAACACACACACACGCGCCCGTTCGCGTGCGCACACACACACTTACGTTGAAATTTCCTTTTTACCCCTCTACAAAATGAAAATAATGACAAAAACGTACATTACAATTACTTTTCTCTTAAAGAGCCATTCAACGATATGCATCATAAAGGGTACCTATCAATTACTTTGACATTTGTACCCCGTACTCCTATGTACCAACATTTTAACTTTATAATCTCATGTAAGCAGTACACTCATAGACACACTTCATTTGTATAAGATAAAAGACACTCAGACACTCTTCATTTATATAAGATATAGTTATACACATTTTTCCATTTTACCCCCTTCTAAATGAAAATATGACAAAACTGTACATAACAACAATTACTGTACTTTTAAAGAGCTTTTCAACGATATGCATCATTAAAAGTATTCATTACTTTGACATTTGTACCCCGTACTCCTGGGTACAAAAATAAAAATTTCGCAAAATCCTTTCTTAGTGGATGCCTATGATATGAACCGAGAAATATCCTCAAAATTTCAAGTCTCTCGGTTAAGCAGATTTTGCTGTGCGTTGATTCTATGTCAGTCAGTCAATCAGGACATTGCCACTTATATTATAGATAGATATGTAGTTATACACATTTTTCCATTTTACCCCCTTCTAAATGAAAATATGACAAAACTGTGCATAACAACAATTACTGTACTTTTAAAGAGCTTTTCAACGATATGCATCATTAAAAGTATTCATTACTTTGACATTTGTACCCCGTACCCCTGGGTACAAAAATAAAAATTTCGCAAAATCCTTTCTTAGTGGATGCCTATGATATGAACCGAGTATATCCTCAAAATTTCAAGTCTCTCGGTTAAGCAGATTTTGCTGTGCGTTGATTCTATGTCAGTCAGTCAATCAGGACATTGCCACTTATATTATAGATAGATATGTAGTTATACACATTTTTCCATTTTACCCCCTTCTAAATGAAAATATGACAAAACTGTGCATAACAACAATTACTGTACTTTTAAAGAGCTTTTCAACGATATGCATCATTAAAAGTATTCATTACTTTGACATTTGTACCCCGTACCCCTGGGTACAAAAATAAAAATTTCGCAAAATCCTTTCTTAGTGGATGCCTATGATATGAACCGAGTATATCCTCAAAATTTCAAGTCTCTCGGTTAAGCAGATTTTGCTGTGCGTTGATTCTATGTCAGTCAGTCAATCAGGACATTGCCACTTATATTATAGATAAAAGACACTCATAGACACTCTTCATTTATATAAGATGTAGTTATACATATTTTTCCATTTTACCCCCTTCTAAATGAAAATATGACAAAACTGTGCATAACAACAATTACTGTACTTTTAAAGAGCTTTTCAACGATATGCATCATTAAAAGTATTCATTACTTTGACATTTGTACCCCGTACCCCTGGGTACAAAAATAAAAATTTCGCAAAATCCTTTCTTAGTGGATGCCTATGATATGAACCGAGTATATCCTCAAAATTTCAAGTCTCTCGGTTAAGCAGATTTTGCTGTGCGTTGATTCTATGTCAGTCAGTCAATCAGGACATTGCCACTTATATTATAGATAAAAGACACTCATAGACACTCTTCATTTATATAAGATGTAGTTATACATATTTTTCCATTTTACCCCCTTCTAAATGAAAATATGACAAAACTGTGCATAACAACAATTACTGTACTTTTAAAGAGCTTTTCAACGATATGCATCATTAAAAGTATTCATTACTTTGACATTTGTACCCCTTACCCCTGGGTACAAAAATAGAAATTTCACAAAATCCTTTCTTAGTGGATGCCTATGATATGAACCGAGTAAATCCTTAAAATTTCAAGTCTCTCGGTTAAGCAGATTTTGCTGTGCGTTGATTCTATGTCAGTCAGTCAGTCAATCAGGACATTGCCACTTATATTATAGATATATATATATATATATATATATATATATATATATATATATATATATATATATATATATATATATATATATATATATATCTTGTATACATGTACATAATCTTCTATTCATATAGATTTTCTATCTTCTGACAAAGTGCAATTGAATTTCATGTATAGGAAATAATATAAGATACGGGTATGTGAATAGTAATTAATAATAAACATAGTTTAAGCGATATTAATTAATCAAGGCTTGTGTTGTAATAGAGAGGAAGGGGGGTTTACGCTTTGAACTTACACCAGGCTGGGAATATCTCATTCAGTGTTGTCCCTTTAAGCCTAGTTTTACTTTAAACTTGATACTTGTTCCCTCATACCTCATACCTATGTTACCTGGTATACCCGTTTCTCATACCTATACCTATAATAATTTGCTTGTTTCTTGTTTATATTGAGGCTTCATATAACAAGCCTTAATTCCTTCTACTCTTCTTAAATTTCAAACTAATAATTATTTGTACGATTATGTCGGATTAAATGAATGTGAATTAAATATTACTATTAATTAAATTATATATTATTTTAATTTTCCTCTGGCTGTTTTGATTTACGCATAAGTTCAGTATGTAGACTGTCTTTTCTACTTGTATAATAAAGTTAAAAAGAAAAAAAAAAAAAAAATTAATTAATTATATCAAATAAATGTCTTTAGTTGCTCATTTTTATTATACTTAATGAATCGGATTATGCCTTTCCAAAAAAGAGGACAATTCATAATGTACATGACATAATTTCATTCCCCCTACAGGTATCCACTATAAAGAAAAATTGAAAACATAAAATAAATTTACTTTGAGGGATTCAGTGACATAATATAAAGGGGAACAAACATATACATACATACATATATATATATAAACACTTATTTTGAATTAATTCTAATTAATTTAATTATAAGTAATTTTTATTAATTATACATAATTTAATTCCCTTTTAGCCAGTAATGACTTCATCCCCTTAACATATATTATAATTTTATATTTAATTGGACATGAAATTGAATCGATCCGTTTTTACGACAAGCAGAAAAATAAAAATAAACAAATGCAACACTAAATAATATACAACAATGGAGTCTGTATCTTTCATTTAATATAGTATAGATAATTTAATTCTGTGGTTAAACCGCAGCTGAATGCGTAGTACCACACAGTTGTATGACTGAAATTACTGAGTTGAAAACCTCATGTTATCGACAACTAAATATGTAGTTAAATACATAGAAATTAAGGTAAAATAGATGTTATGTCAATATAATGATTGTTTAATTTACAAAGCAGGTTAACCACATAGGTTTGATTTACAAGCAGGTTTACCACAGCAAAATTTAAACATCCGTATTTAAAGTTAATAATTTCTGAACTCATACTTGTGGATTTATTTGAAATGTGACACTTTAAAGAGGGAAATTAATCCGAAATTAATTTTCTTGACTGCTATGGTTGATGGATATAAATTATTTATAAGTTACAATTTTTCTTTCCAGGTCTAATGTCTGTTGAATGTTTCTTCGGACATTTAATATCAAAGTGCAGAATGACAACATGAAAAATCACAAGCCTTCAAGGAGGCAAGGGAAATGATAAATGTAATACGTCATATAGAGCGGGTTAGTGAAAATATCATAATAATACTTTAGAGTAGTAAACATTAGAGTAGGTAACCACACAGTTTTGAGTCAGATATTGTTAAACTATAGCTATCAGTCTATCTAAGGTGATTTCCTCATAACAAATTATTATGTCTTTGCTTTCTGAGTGCACCAGTCATTCTAATGGAATGAGACATCTTCAAGTTAATCCAATTAATCTTTAGTTAATTAGTTAAGCTTGGTATATACATAGGGACCTGGGTTGCTGCTCTCAGTTCGGCGGACCAAGTTCATGGGCGTTGCTCTCTACACAGTAAAAGGGAAATGCCAACAATGATCTTGATAAGTTGATGATGAAGAATACTTCAACCTGATGCAAGACCAATTTTGTCACGAATTTGGCTCATTAATCTTTTCACTCAGGCGAACTTGGTTTTTGCGAACCGAGATCGGCGATCCATGTTACCATGTGTACACCACGCTTTACAGAGTACACTCTAATAGTAAGACGAGAGTACGACACTTAATTCAAAATTGGAAGTTGACGATGATATAAACAGGCTGGCGAGTACGAATTGCATTTAATTTTCAATTTTTGGACCAGTTCTGGAAAATGATCTATACTGTATATCTTAAGTCAATTTTTCTTACGTGAAACAACAATTCATTCTGTTCGTGACATTAACACAAGCAAAAACATCTGTTATACTATAACTCAAACATAACATATTAATTCCAGTCCCAAAAATAGAAACTACTCTTTACATTACGTAGAATATATTCAAAGGTTTCTCTTCTACCCTAACATTCAGGACATGTGTTGGACTTCCCTAGCAGTAACAGGTCGGTATCGATCATTTAACATTTCACATTAAACCGCAATAGGGAATTCGACTCAGCCCGATTTCGGCGCTATTTCAAGCTAATTTTAAATTGACGCAAGTCGTACGTGTTTTAAGACTACTAAGCTATTCTAATATTCATATAAATTAAAAGACCCAAGTTTTTGGGGCAGGTGGTTCGGAATATCAGACTATTTCCCATCTTTATCGTTTCAAAAACGTTTAGGATATAAATATAAAAAGAATGTTATGAATTATTAAATCTTTTATGAACGATGAAGGTAATAAGATTTTTCTTTTGATAGGTAAATAACAAGTTTAAGAAGAATCTTGTTTGAAAATTCCATTATTAGAAAATATTTAACAGTGCTCCAAACAAGAGAAATATTCTAAGGAAGAAAATAATTCCTCCGAATAATGAAGCCTTTGTTTATAAAATAATGTCATCGAATAAAAAGAGAAAAGAAACTTTAATGAAACTCTTATTGACAGTTTTGGAGGGAAAGGCTTTATATCATAAAATAGTAATTTCAAACATTTCAAAAGACCGTAGAATTTCCAATCGGGTAAGAATTCGGAGAGTTTCGACAAGGATACAAAAAAGCGATTGAAACTTAATAAAATTGGCAAGATGAGGGCCGAAAATTGGGAATCGGCTCTTTATTATTGATATACGGTTAGAAGCGATACAAATAGGATTTTTTGTTAACTATATACTTGTGGAAAGCGTGTTTTCACGGCAGATTTATTAGAATGATCTGCACACCTGACAGAGCCATGAAAAAGTGGAAAATCGGGGGTAAATCAGACCCATTTCCTTTCATGAGATTACACAGAAGCTCAGCGTTATTTATTTATTTTATGATTTTTGTTTGAAGAGAGAAACAGAAAAATAAAGTAGGTTGTTTACTGAAAGGAATAGGAGCCAATCAGCTTTCCTTTGTTACTCAACGGCATCTTCAAACATTCTTACTTACAACGATTAAATCCACCTATTTTTTATTTTATTTTTTTCCAAATATAACAATAACAAATACAAATACTGCAAAAAATAATCTAAGAAACTCCTGGGGCAACTGCCCCAGGAAACTTTATTACGCTATTTTAAGATTGAGATATCATGTGTAAGACTAAATCTTTCACCGAAATCTGAAGGACAATGAGTTCTACAGTGTTCTTAGCGTATATTTAATATTCCTTTATCTTGATAGTTAATTAGAATAAAGGATTCTATCACATTTGTACCCACAAGAGTGATATTCCTCTGTCCCAAGGTACATTGTATTAAATATCAAATATCCCTTTGCCTTAATAGTATTTTAGACTAAGGATTATAATATACTACTCTGTAAATGTTCCTTTGTCTAAATAACTATTAAGGCAAAGGGATATAGGGGGGTGCTAAAGTAAAAAAGTATCGGAAAGCTGTCTACCTATTCTTGTAAAAGATGTTTAGTCAAATGTACATTGGGACAAAGGATTATCACACATTTGAATATGAAAGTGTGACATTCCTTTGTCGCAAAGCAAATTGGACTAATATCCCTTTGTCTTAATAAGTAGTTAGACTAGGTGTATGAACTTTCCTATACATTTCCTTTGTCAGTCTAAACAACTGTTAAGACAAGGGGATGTTTAGTCTAATGACCATTGGGACAAAGGAATATCACACTTTTGTGCATAAAAGTTATAATATTCTTTGGCAAGTTTAATACCTAAGAGAAATAATGCACGATCTTGAGTTGAATTCGGAACACGACTGAATTTTATTTACAACAGTAAACAATAAATAAAGAAAATGTCAAGTGACGTTACCAGTGGTTACTAGGTAAATAAATAATAAATAAAGTAAAATTAAAAGAAGCTTGGGAGGGCGCCACAATCCCATTTCCTATAATATAATATCTTATATGAGTAATAAGTCGAGTATATCTATATCCCTAATATTATAATCGATTGTTAACATTTTTAAATGGTTATTATGACCTGGAATTAAAAAAAACTAATTTATGTTTGTTTACATTATGAGTTTTAACATCTCACAATCGAAACGATACGAAATAATTTGGTTCATATTTCTTTTTTGTAAATTTATATTACTATTATTCTGTTTTTTATGTGTTAATTTAACCATTTTGTAGGTTTTAGCAATCCTGAGTGGATCCCCCCCCCCCCCTTAAAATACACTGGTTCTCAACATTTCCCTTAGTACGAGAGTGGACATATTATATATATTTTAAAAAAAACTATCGACTTTACCGAAATAATCCCAGGTCAAAAGTTGTTAAATTTTAAAAAAGAACTGTTTAAAAAAACCGTAGTCAATCGGACAATAAGAAATATGAGGGTGTTCAAGTGCATATTTACCAAATATAAATATAAAAACTCCACTCACAAACATTTGGGCAATGTTGGAAAATTGGGGATTTTAAGGGTGGGAAAACACGCTTGGGATAGCTAAAATCATCTGAATTGGAAACTTATATCGTCATACGGAAATATGTATAATAATTTAAAAAATAAATAAATAAATAAGTGGTAAGTAATACGAACATTGAAAACACCGGCAAATAGAAGAAGCTGAGACTAATAATACGATAAATAAAAAGGTGGAGATACACATGCCGTCAAATTGGGGAAGTAGCTTGCATGCCAAAAGAGGGTATTTGCCAGTAACTGGCATACTAAGGATTTATATTTATTCAGTAGCAAGTAAAATTGCAAGCAACCTGCATTGTGCAATGCCTAAATGGCAAACTGAAGATACTTTTGCAAGTAAAATTGCATGCAAGCTGATTCGTGGCATGCCTGTAGAGGCAAGTGAGAATCGTAACCAGTATCACGCTTGACATGCTATATAATAGCATGTCATATAAAAATGCAGAGCAGAGTCGGTAGCACTCTGCCCAGCATTTTTTATAACTCACAATACAAAACAATAAATAAATAACGCAATGTTTACGTCTACAATCGGCGGCAGCCAGCTATTGGAATGGCCGCCCTTGTAGCCTTCACATGCGTTTACACATTCCTTTTGGCATGCGGTTTGTAGCCCCCACCATCCCACTTGCACGTTGCATGCCAAAAAAAAAAATCTCGTGCTATTTGCTTGCTTGCGAGCTAGAGGCATGCCATTTAACATATACACGTGCAAGTAGCTGGTATGTTTTTGAGCAAACTAAAGGCATGTGTATCCCTTAAAGAACGTATTCTACCAACACGACTCACTTTTAGAATGCAAAAGTAATAAAAATAATATCACTGTCAAATGAACTATTACCACAAAGGGATAATTTCATTAAGGAAAGAAATTTATACAAAGGGATAATTTCACATTTATATACAAAAGTGTAATATTCCTTTGTCCCAAAGTAAATTGGCACAATACCCCCTTTGTTTTAATAGATAATTAGACAAAGGAATATAAACTCTCCTGATATAGTTATTTATGCACCTAGGGAGTAAAGTAAGCAGAGAAAGTAATATTTCGCTCTACAGTACGATGACAAATAAATAGTGTAAAAAAGCAATAATGTTCTTCAGACATGTGAACGAACTACAAAACGTTCGTCCATCCTCTACTAGAAATAAATAAATTCAAATTAAAGTTTTTCAGATAGATATCAAATGCAAGGACTATAAAGTTAAAGAGAAGGGTTTCCCGTCTTTTAACTTCAGTCTAATAGAATAGCTGAAAGTTAACAGTTTAGTTAAGGCCAGTTTCACTCCCTAAGTGCAGCTACCAAACCAAAGCAGCTGGGCAAAACTTTGTAAGTGAATTACAACTTTTCTCTGCATAGACCGCAAGTTAAACTTAGGACTATCCCACTAGCCTCTGTAGTTTAAATGCCTATATCAATAACATCTGTAAAGGAAGGAAATCGGAATTCACTTTTATTTCCAAGGAAAATACTATTATTAATTTCAGAGCAACTCCAAACACTGGAGCCGAAGCCTCAGTAATGCGCAAAGGGGGGACTAAATGAAGAAATTAGGCATGTTGAGCAATGATCTACTACACCCAACTATATCAAGGCTCGAATCAGCCGATTCTTCCAAGTTTATGGGGTACAGCAACTATAAGAGTATTTTTGCGCAAGTGTCCATATATGGTAAGGTTTTAAGGACCTGCAGATTAATAGACATTCATTAAGGAAACTGGGAATAAATAATCCAGAATTTTCAAGACCTATATTAAACAGTAAGCAAAGCCGGAAGAGGAATATCAAATATTGATGAAGACAGTTAAAGAGGGTTTCCCGAACAACTGTAGGACTCTCGACCCTAAGCTACTTGCATTTTGGCGCTTTAGATGTACGCTAAACTGCTATATGAAGATCAAGTGATATAAAAGGTTGTCAGATTGCGATACTTAAATACCCTCGCAAGGCGGAGTTGCATGACCCTCACCAAGAAATAAAGAGAACAAAACGTCAAGCAAGGCAAATGGTTTATTAGCTCGATCTAAATAGTGAAATACTAATAATAATAAATAGTGAAATAATAATCTAATAGTGCAAGTATGTGTTAAAATGTTAGAAGGTTGTAAAGACTGCCAAAAATCCAAAGCGACGCGACGCGACGTTTGGAAGGGAACCAAAATTATGCTCACAGATAGGACATATGCAAGTTACCCAGCGGAAGTGCTCACAAAAGCGGAAAGGAAATGGTAACATGAGTAGTTATTTTATACATAAAAAAAATAAAATATACAGTTCGTCAACACACCTTTCGTAGAAAAAATTTCTCAACAAAATTAATTTTGTTTGATTCAACCGCTTTAATCAATTCAGAAGACATTGTGTAAATTCGCTTTTAGCTAATAAATAGCACAGAGTAAATTACGCATTGATCTACTACTTACCTAATATTTTATCTACTATTTGATCGCAGTTGTTCTAATACTTAATAGAAAATAATGCATCAAACAAATTGAAATAACGCATTCATGTTTCAGATCAAAGGTTTTCAACACTCAATAATATAAAAAAAATAGAAGTAGTTTAGAATTTAGGTATTATCAGGAAGAGAGTAATGTCAGAGTTAGAACAATCCTTTTAAGAATTATATTAGGTAATAACAGATTTTTCTTAGGAAAACTACCTATATGGTTAGATTTGTATTTAAACAAACTACATTTTAGACATTTTTTGAAATTGAAATCATCGAAACTGGTTTTTTGGAGGTAGCACCCCCAAATCTAGAGCTAAAATTACTTTCTCTATTTCACCTAGGGGTATGATTTTTCGTCCCCAAATCTGCACAGACAACAGACAGACATAATTTAAAAACAATTTTTGGACTCTCTTCAAAACTTGTAAGCCCCATCAAAATCGAATATTTGCGCCATTACAATACTTTCTCTCTACACTTCGCACAAGTATGTGAAAGTAATACATAAATAAAACAATCACTACGCATAAGTATGTCAAAGTAACACACAAATAAAACAATTAGCATTTCGCCAGGTCATCTGTTGGCTGAAATGGGCAATTTTATGAATTTGGAAGAGTTTTTTTGTAAGCCTCTACGCCAATGAAAGAAAACATTGGTTTTTACAATGGAAGTCATTTAAAAATGAATTGGAAAAAACGAAGTTGAGAACAATGGTCAAAAAAAAAAGCATCAATAATTAAAAAAAAAACCAATAATTAAATTGTTTTTTTTACCCCAGTTTATCAAAAGATTTTATTGCATAACAGAAAAAAATAACTGAAATACAAAAAGGAATAAACATATATTCAAATGTCTTTTAGGATAATTTAAACAATAAATAAATCGAGGTTTGATTTGTAAACAGTTTTTTATGAGATTAAAATGAAACAATAGAATAAATATTTCACGAAAACTTTTCCACCAGTACTAAAAAGTATGTGTATATTTGGTATTCAAAGCGTAGCATTTTAAGAAAGAACTGTAAAATATGTTTTTATAGCAATATAAAGTTTAAACGACAAAAAAAGGTGTTCTTAACGAAAAAGTCAAAAATGGTTAAAGTTAAAGGCACATAGCTTTAAAAACACGACTTTCGAATACATTCACGTCAGAAAGTATTTAATTCAAAACTTGTAAATTAAATATTGTTATTTAAATTTCCCATATAAACGTAGTACATAATAGTAAATATTAAGAGAAAGTATTATTTTACAAGTTGCCCAAAATAGTGGTTTTTACAAATGTCTGTCTGTCATCTGACGAAATCGTGAAGCCTAGACTACTGAACTGATTTCGATTATATTTAACATTGTAGATAAATCACACCTCAAGGTGAATTAGAGTAGTTTGAGCTCCACGCGACGGTAATTTTTGTAGTAGCCACTCTTTTGGACTTTATTTAGTGTAAATCCATCGAAATTACAAAAGCCCAGTACCTAGTTCATTAATTTAAGTACAGCAGAATACTGGTGGTTATAATATTATCTACTGGGGCCCCATAGGGTGGGTGTATTGTATACATAATAATTATGTTTATTGACATATGCCTTGATATGTACATTAAAGCAATTTTTAAAATAATTTGTACACGTACTTCTGTACCGATTTTTAATATTGTAGTAGGTTAAAGGGTTTAAATAATTTTTGGTTATTAGGTTTATTATTTATATTTATTTATTAGTTTAATTAATGCTCTTTTGTATTGTTTATTTTTTAAAAATATAATTTTGGCACCTCAAAGTACAGGGGTACAAATGTCAAAGTTAATCTTTTATACTATGATGTGTATATCGTTGAGAAGCTCTTAAATAGTAGATTAATTTTTGTTATGTTCTATTTTGTGTTATTTCTAGTTTTGAGGGGGTAAAATTAAAAAAAATTATCAATTTTTTTTTTTTAAGACAATGGTTAGTAAAAGTATAAAATCAATAAAGTACGTGAATAGGATGCGAGGAAGCTATGTGCCACACCAATTGGCAGTCTATTTTAATCCGGTTCTTTAAACTTTAAGGTAAAAGGTAGGTAAATAATAAAATAGTGTCTGAAATAGCCTGAATAAAATAATTTAACAGTTATTACTTTATTACACTTATTACACTATTGTTATTTATTGGGTAGATCCTTCTCGAAACCCTTATGCCGAGGGTGATGTGTCTGTCCGTCCGTCGCTCTTTGGTTTCTATCTCCCGAACGGTTTAAGCTAAAAAAGTGAAATTTGAAATACTGGCTTAACTACCCACACACAGGCAAAATATAGAGAATATGAAATTTAATATGCGCATGCGCAATTCACAGAAAACTGGTAAACTCAAATATTTTTACTTCGAGTGGGGTATCTTTATGAAAGTAGATTACAAATATATATATATATATATATATATATATATATATATATATATATATATATATATATATATATATATATATATATATATATATATAGATATATATATATATATATTTTTTTTTTTTTTAAAAACGATAGATTCCTTATTGGTTTTATGAGTTAAAATATAGCCCAAAAAATGGGGACCCAGGGACCCTATAATTTTTAGTTTGCCTTAATTTGTTAATATTTTATTTTATTTTCATATAGAGTAAAAGAGCGAGGATGGGGGAGTTATGCGATTTATCAGCTCTAGTTCCTTTTGTACCCTCTTCGCGTTCCTTATTCTATGAAGCTCATTTCACAGTTACTTTTTTTCCTTCATTCTGGATTTCCTATTCTCCAGATCCGCTTACCTTATGCCTTTAAGAATGGGGTAGTGGGAATTTGCCTTTAGAACTCATACGGTAGGAGGAGACCCCCCCCCCCCCCCTTTCCCATATAAATAAGATAATAAACACAAGGCCTTTGCGATTTATCTAGCCCCTTCACAAAAATAATGGGGTGAAGACCAAAGTATTATAAAAAATAAATAAATATAATACGGAAATATGCTAATTATTAGAGTCCTAATTATAAAGTATATTGGTAAATAAATTAAAATAAAATATAAAATAAATACACCCAATACTACAACCAAAAGTTAATATTACATGAAAATGTTTAAAATATGTATTTAAAAAGTCCGCCAACTACGTGGCTTTTACAACCCATAATTTTAGAACAGATGGTTGAAATTATTAGGATCATCTGTTGTCTATATTTGACAAACCGTCTAAATTCAGTCCTAAGATCCAAAAATCAGGTGAGTACTTTTAAAGATTTAGGTTTCAATAAAAAAAACAAACTTTATGGGCATAGTAAGGAAAAGGCAATAGGCGCAAAATATCGAAACTTATGGCACCAACAATGGACTAATTATGACCTACCACCCAAATTTCATTAAGATATGTCATTCAGGCGGGTAGTTTTTAAGATATGTTATCTCGTGGAAAATTGTGGGCAGACATACAGACACGATCAAAATGTTCCCTAATTTATGAAACGGGTTTTTTTTTTGTCTTTTAATTTGTTTAGAAATAAGAAACACATGAAAATGTTCATTTTTCAGAACGATCTCATACCTTCTCTTATCTTTGGTAAGCAGAGAAGGAAAAAATGCAAACCTTAAGGAAAAACAAGTAAATTATAGAAAATATTAGAGTATATTCATTGTTAAAATAATTAATATAAAAATGCCATTTTTCAAAACTGGTCTTATTTTCAATTTTTTTTTTTTTTTTTTTTTTTTTTTTTTGGTTTCTGTATTCTTCACCTTAGTTGTATCTATGTGCAAAATGTGGGGGCGATTAAACGACGGTAAGTGGTTCAAAATTGGGGTAATAGGTGTGCGATGAAACTTAAAAAGCAAATAAATTTGACTCAATTTTTTTGTTTTTTTTTTTTGTTTTTTTTTTTTTTGTTTCTGTATTCTTCACCTTAGTTGTATCTATGTGCCAAATTTGGGGAAGATTAAATGACGAGAAGTGGTTTAAAATTTGGGTAATAGGTGTGCGATGAAACTTAAAAAGCAAATAAATTTGACGCCATTTTGTTTTTGTTTTTATTTTTTTTTGGATTCTGTATCCTTTACCTTAGTTGTATATATGTGCGAAATTTGGGGAAGATTGAATCACGGGAAGTGGTTCAAAATTGGGGAAACGGAAATGTGCGATGAAACTTACAAAGCAAAGTAATATAAGACCAGTAATAATAATAATCTACTCACTGAAACTTAATATTAACTTAATATATATATATATATATATATATATATATATATATATATATATATATATATATATATATATATATATATATATATATATTATATATTGTTTCTATGATTTTAAATCGGATTTTATGTAGAAACTAAAGACCTTCAAAAAAAGTCATTTAATAGAGAAAAAAGTAGAGAAGTAATGATCTGATAATACTTAAAAGAAGAAAACTCAGGGTCAAGACTCTTCAGGGAACTTCACTAACAAGATATTTTTCTCCTTTTACGCGCTTAGTTCTACTTATTGAATCCGACATTTTGATGAAAGGATTGAAAATAATATTTTGACTTTTGATTTTCTTTACAAATATCTATTTTTTTCTCCTTAACGCTTTATACTTTTCTCTTATTTTCACTGAAACTCTTATGGCTCAAAGATGTTATAAAATGTAACACAATAATAATAAAACACAAATAATATAATAATAATATAAACATTGTATGTAGGTATAAGTGCTGAATTTATACTAACATAGCATGGATTTATTAAATGTACAGCATGGACATGAACCTACTATGTAATATGTAATTATATATTACGTATTTATCTGAATGAATATAGGTATGTAAATTCCTATCAGTTTCCAACTATTAGCTAAACTAAACAAAATGTATTTTAAATTTATATTTTTCAGTGCATTTTTAAGTTTTTATTGTGCACAGGGTCAGCGAGAATGATCGTAAAAAGTGGCTTTTGGATTCTCCGAGAAGCGAAGAATCGTCTAGATTACCGAGGGTTCCGGATTACCACGTGTCCGGATTAACAGAGTCCTACTGCATGTATATGCATATATATATATATATATATATATATATATATATATATATAGGTATATAGGTGGAGGTGAGTATACTAAATCAATCTTGCTTTTTAGGGTTTCAAGGTCATCCTAGAAACCCTTATGCTTTTGGGAGTTCGACCGTCGCTTCTTGGAGTATATCTCCCGACCTACTGCAGCTACAGATTTGAATTTTGGTATAAAAGTTCAATTTTTTTGTCCAAAAACAGAAAAGCTATTGCGGACTTAAACACTCAAATGTTAAAAACGTGATAGCAATACTTTTTTTATGTAATTTTTAAGTTGGGTATCATTTAAAAGGTATTACAATTTGGATACCAAATATATATCTCGTTTCCAAAATGGCGGCCATTTAACCCCCGAAAAATTTAAACAAAATGTCACCCATTAGGTCCTAAAAATAAGGCAAAAATATACATCTCTAAGGTCCAATGATATTCCCAGGAGTTAATATAAAAAAGTGTAATTTTAGGGGGTCGGAACTGTGGAGTTGGGTATCATTTTAAAGGTATTGAAATTTGGTTCACAAATATATATCGCATTTCCAAAATAGCGGCCATTTTAACTCCGAAAAAATTAAAGCAAAACGCAGAAAAATGAATCTTCCCGCTCAAAATGAATCTACCCCATTAGGAAAGGTCCTAAAAAAAAAGGCAACATACAGAAATATACATCTCTAAGGTCTAATGATATTTCCGTGAGTTGATATAAAAAAGTGAAATTTTAGTTATTTTAGGGGGCCGCAACTATGGAGACCTAAAAGATTTATTTTTCGAAAATTTGAAGTTGGGTATCATTTTAAAGATATTGAAATTTGGTTCAGAAATATATATCACGTTTTCAAAATGGCGGCCATTTTACTCCAAAAAGAACAAAATAAAAGCATACCTAATAAAGGATATGCACACCTTGCTTCTTGAAATTGCAACTTTTTATACATATTTTAGTTATAAAAAAATTAAAATAATTTTCTATTTATGAAGTTTTATGATCGAAGAAAACCTTTTAGTAACTTGCGGGCAAGAACTTTTTAATGTGATTTGAATTATTCACTCGCCTGTAAGTCAACAATAAACATATATTTTTACTTTCAGCGTAGATGCTTAAAATTCCGCCTTATGAATGGGTAATATAATATATTAATATTGATCGAAACATTAATAAATAAGGAAGTTTTTCCGAAAGTCCGAAAAGTTTAAGCTCGGTTCTCTACCAAGTTATGGAACTATAAAGATATTGATTTTTTAATTTTTTTCTTAAAAATAAAATTTGTATAAATTTTTTGTCCTGTAATTTGAGGGTTGGGGGGGGGGGGGGGGGGGGGGGCATGTACATGGCATATACATACATATATGTATTATGTATATATTACAAAAAAAAGCAAGGGTAGATTTATTCCCTTAAAACAAAATCATTCAAGCAAACGTTTTGTTGCGTAGTACATACAATATTAAATTATAACACATGCGTAACACTTTTCACGCTTTACACAATTAATTAAAAATTAAGAATAAGTTTTACATAGGACTGATATGAAAAAATGGGTACAAAAACTGACAGAGAATTTTCACTTCGTTAAATGTACTGTTCTGCTCACTTAACTTATATTTTAATTAAAAAATTAAACCCTTTTTATAAATTATCATTCAACATTCAACAGAAACCCTTTTCCACAGTGAAGAGCATTATTTTTATTATACATATATACAGTGCTCGATTTGAGGCGGAACGCGGCGGAACGGCGTTCCGGGACCTCTCTCTCAGATAAATAAAATTATCGGCACTAAGATTTCTTTTAAATCCATAGTTAAAATTTTGTTTTTCAGTGAGTGACTACAAATTTGATTAAGGACATCATGTATTAAATTGACAGCAAAGTATTATCCTAGAGTAGCTCGCAATTTATTAATAAAGAATATAAATGTAGTTAGATGCTAACTCTAAGTGCCTGTCGTTCTAAAGCTGCGCCTGAGGAATTGAGGAAGCATCTAAGCTTTTGTCCGGCCCGTGATTCTGGACAATTTTTTTTTTTTTTTTTCCAAATACAAAAAATATTTCTTTTGTTGACATTATACTACTAAATTATAATAACCTGAAACAACAAAGCATTTTTTAATGGCAGGGATCGTATTAAGTGCTGTGCAGAGACGCTGTGCCGAAACTCGCCTGGGGTGAGTGAGACAGGCAATGTTTTGTTGATTTAATTATTCGTATAAACCTAAGTACCTAGTTATTTATTGAGAGTATTATAACAACATGTGACATGCTAATCAAGAAATTGTTAATAAAAAATACTACTTAAAGTTATAAGTTTCCTCACGAAACCCACCTGATTGCAGAGTGGGTTTATGTCTAAAACTGCTTAAAATTCTGTTTTTGAATGTTTATATTTAAAATTTTCCCAGGGGAGGACACCCGGACCCCCCTTCTGGGGGGGAGGGGGGGGGGGGGGGGGGTGAGAAGGGGGTAGGTTATCGTTCCGGCACCTCAATTTCTAGAAATCGAGCACTGCATATATATACTAAGTGTATAATTATAATTATTGAATTAATTCACCTCATTGTTTAAAAATAAAAACGATAGTTCTTTAGGAGTAGTATATTTGTAATGCCTATCTCATAAGGCATTACAAATATATTTAAAAATAATATCTATTCCTACGTTGCTAATTATTGATTGTACAATTTGAAAGTGTGCCAGCATTTTCAAAAGACTCAAAACTCCAAAGCATGAGAAAAAAACACTTTTCCCATTTAATTAATCTCCGAATATTTGTTTAAAATAGGGGCGAGGACCAAAATGTACAATTGAAAAACGAGGCAGTAATAAAAGATAAATACAGCCCCCATTACAGAATGTTAGCTTTTATCCTTTCATGCCTACCTTTGTTTATTTAACCAAAAGCAAAAAAGGGGCAACGAATAACGCATGCACTTAATTAATTTCTCATTTTTTCTTTCATTAAAAATAAAAATAGAAAAACATGCATGCGTTGTTACATATTTTAAACTTTTATTTAGAGGTAGAAAGAAACAGTTAATTTTATCCCAATCCGCAATAATAAAAATCAATATCTTGATTATTTTACAAAACAACTTCGGTTTTTGTTCACAACGGACGAATGAAATAACGTTAATTCTCCCTAAAGTAAACCTTTTAAGTATAACTAATTTTTTGGTTAAAGTAGAAAATTTAAGGTTTCTAATATACGTTAATATCAATATTAGATACATTTTATTTTTAGCCTTACTTTTCCGGTAAATTTATCATACACGGTATTTAGTGATATGTGAATAGAATTTATTAATAAACTTTCAAGGGCAAATGCCTTGGTCACTGAGGATCTAAGACCTTCCTAGGTTATTTCCTAAATCGTATTGATCACAAGTTCCATATCCAAAAGAGGCTCTAGTGTGAGATTTGAGTCATCCAATCAGAAATAAAATCGATCAAAAATTGCGGTCGCTATGAAAGGTCAAAGAAAAAAATTTAAAAATATTAAATCAAACTTGTAGTCGCTATGAGAGGACTAAGTCAAAAATTAAAAAAATATTGAAATACTAAATCAAAATTGTAGAAGTTTTGAAATGAATACCAGTCTGTGCAATCAGTGTTTTTATACGACTTGCCGTTAATTCTTAAAAAACTTTAACGTTGCGTCCACCATTTTTAATGTCCATCAGATTTAGAAACCAATTTAATCTTACACATAAAGAAGCATAAATATAAATTTAGTTAGAATACATTTTCAGTAACGAGATAATTAGTCAGTGATCATCCACTTGTAAATTTAGTTTGAGAGGCGGCTACGAGATTAAATTTAATTAAATTGAACATTTTCTCTTAACCAGGAGAAGATTCAAAGATCCCTAATTACTTTTATTAGTAAGGTGCACCTGCTACAAACCACTAACCAACTAGCGTATAGCGCCACCCTTAGCCCACTTCATTAGTTAGAAGATTATTCTGGCATTGTTAAATTTGAAAAATAGATGTCAATATTGTTTTATTAGGTGTTATCAATGATAATTGATTTGAAAGGGTGTTTGCTATTCTTTAAGATAATTAAAACAAATCAATTTCTATGCATACAAAATGGCGAAGGAATATTTAAATTGCACATATAAAAAAAAAAATCGTTTAACGGTTTCATCTCTATGCTTCTGTTACTTCGATAAGCTGGTAAGCAAAAATGTTCATGATTTTCCAAGAAATGTTAGGGAACTTTTCGCGATCGAATTTATACTACATCACACGTACATCAGAACAGCTACTATCTTCGCAAAAAAGAATGTAACGGCCACATGCTACTGGTTTAAAACAGAAACAAGAGAATAGAAGGATCGAAGCAAATCCGATAAGTATATAGACTAAAGAGACTTGTAGAGGAATTGTTTGCCTCTAAACAATAGTGACTAATTTCACTCTAACACTAAACAATAGCTATGGTCTCAGACAAAACTACAAATAATTTACAAGTTGAGTTGCACGATTTATACCTGAGTTAAATGGTTTGTGGAAATTTAAAAAGAAAGCGTGACAAAAAGCGTGAAGAAAGCGTAATATTCTAATACATGATGTTAATTATTTAGACACTTCTTGACTTGCACTGGAAATGGTGGGCGAGAAAGACAATAATAGATATTTATTGAAATGTATGTGGGATAAATAAAGAATTGAAAGGAAAGTTTAAGCATTGAGAAAAAACTGGTTATTAAATCATCCCTCCAGTTAGAGCCTAATATAAAAATACATATATAAATATCTATACTGAGTTGTTATGTTTTAAAACATGTGATAAAGTTGTGAACAACAAGAGGAGAAACCGTAATCATTTAAAAGTGTAACTATAAAGGTTCGCTGGCTGTATATGGCCAGTATAACCAAGCACCACTGTTACAGCAATGCAATTTGAAATCTGAGAGAATTATTAAGACGTCATTAAAAATAAATTATTAAAAAAAGACGCTAAAACCGAGTACAAAGTAAGCATCATCATAGGGTTTTTTAGGAATAGGGAATGTTTTAATTACGGCATTAGTTATGAGAGGTTGTTTAAAACGGTATAAATCACGGTGAGGGAGCCTTGGCTTTAATAAGGTGTTGCCAGGGGGTTAGAGAGGGCCATGTTGTGCTGTGTAACAAGCTTTACCTACCTCTATCAGCTTACATTGGAGGTAATAAGCAGTGTATTCAGTATTTAATAGAAAGCTTCCTAGGTGTTGTACAGGTGGAAGGGACGAAACCTTTACTTTGATAAGGAAGAAATATCGTTAGGTTCAGGAAGACCAGACAAGGGGTAGAGGGCGACACTCTATTATTAATGCTTGTCTGATGTCGAGATACAGCCCCGGACCCTGTTAGACGGTTGCCGAAGTAGGTGGAACCACGTCTCTAGATGGGATTAACTAACTTCTTGCCTTCTCCCCCCTGCGTCTCTAAAAACCTTGACATCCTCCACCTTTCATCCTCTCTTCCTACAAAGGCTTTACTACTGATTCAGCCGGGTCCTCCCTTCTATTTCCACCCAAAATAAGTAGATAGTTTAGCTCGGAAGACACAGGTGGCTAACTTATCTAACAAATAGCTTGGCGAAGACGCCCGGAATAGTAAGTACACTCTTATATTAAATGGAGAAGAAAATTAGATTTTTCACTAAAGAGACACTCTAGTTTTACGAGTACATTAGAAAAGCGAACAGGATCACATAATAAATCCTCTTCAATTTTATCTACAATTCTGAGAGTAGAAGTAGTACTTACAGTTATTAGAGAGTGACATGAATGTAGGGTAGTTACACAAAAGTAATACATTTAGATCATATGAAGAAACATCAGCTAATAAATAATCCGATTACAAATCAGACAATGAGGGTTATGCTTTAATCTTTCGTAGACAGCACGAACTCGAAGAGAAGAAATCAGGTAAATAAACTTGCTTCTATCATTTCAACTAATCTGAATACCTCAAACAACTGTACCAAACACTCAGAAACAAGTAAGAATTTTCGGATAATTAAAATGGAAGCTGTCTTTATAAATTTGTTACCTGACATTTCACCCACAGCTTGGATGGCGAAACAAGGGTTAAATCAAATCCTAAATTTAATGAGAGGTACGGTATTGATAGTTGGGTACTCCTTCATCATAACATATTATTAAAAACACGCGAACTCTTGTGGTAAATGAAACTTCGATTTGAACTTTCTATCCACAATGCTCACCCCACCATATGCTACCCCATCTGATACCTCCGATTACTCATTGTAGAAATTTGCCACACACTTATTTGCAGAGCAAATGTCATCTTTATCATTAATACTGTCATATATATCATAATGAAAAATTAGAGCACGAAAACTTTTTATTCTCTGTTCAAACTGAACGATAAAAATCTGAAAGGAGCGAGGTAAGCTGCGAGATAAACCTTTCCGATGTGCTGTCATCTCTACCGCGAGCTGCACCTTCACGGCATGCGTTTACACTTTAAGTTTGGTTAAGCCACTTAAGAAACTAGGTCAAAACCCGTGCAGCTTCAATTAACATAATTTTTTCAACCCTACAGCTGTGAATTCTAAGAATACGTTAAAGCGGAAATGCCGCCTTTTCAAAATAAGACACAATCCGGTGCACAATCCCAACTACAGCAGGAAATATTCTGAGGTCCTAGTAATTCATAATAGTTCCTATGGTGAAGGTAATCAGAAGGAAAAGGAAGTTCAATGTTGGAGTGATGAAAGAGAAATGTCAGTCTCTAGAGCCTCAAATTGATGGTACTGGATCAGGATGGAGCAGGCGGAACTCAAATCAAAGTACGAGTATTTAGGCTAAATTGAATTATACTGAACATTTAGATTATGCTTATTTATTATTTTTTTATTATTAAAAAGCTTCACTTTTTAAACTATTTTTATATTGATTGTAGGTAGTAGGTATACATATAAAATAGGGGAAAATACATTAAAAAAATACCGACAACACTCAAATGCATTTTTATGCTTATTTTGTTCAATAATTTCCCTAGCGGATACCTAATTCTCATTCACGCCAATAAAATGTTCCGTTATTTTTATTTCATGGAAAGAGAGATAATAATTTTCATTTGCACAACAAGAAGATATTATTTTACCGGAGTGGAAAAGAGAAAATATGTGTCTTAGTTTGAGGGCCTTATGTATTAAATAACAAAAATCACAGCGACTGCTTCTTAATAATGCCTCCTTCTATTTAACTAACAATAACATGTATTTTACTCTTCCGTTTAAAGGCAAAACAATTTTCTTTACCATGAGGAATTCTTAAAAAAGTAATAAAAAAAAAAATCTTAAGAATCCCACAGAGCTTTTAATAATAATGAATTAATCCATCCATATTTTCTCTCCTATAAAATGTATTGAAAGGCATTTAATAAATAAAAGTTTTTTAAAAAATATAAAAATTTCAGAGCTCACTTAATTTACTATTAGCGCTTTCAACCTTCTACATGAAGGTAGAAATGCGTTTAATTACTAATGTGTCACTTAAGATTTAAGGGTACTGGGTCGCTTTTGTTTCTTTTATGAAGAAATATCAAGTCTTTTCATTCCTGTTGATTACAAACGAATTAAAATTACCATAAGAAATAAGTCAATTTGAGGAAAGATAGAACACTTTGCCATAAATACAACCCCACGATTTGTTCTCGCTCTAGTGCATTTTGTGGGCTGTAAATCCTGTTTATTTAGAATAATTGCAATCTTTCGTATGAAGTCATTAGCATTTTTAGGGTTTTGTAGATACTTCTCAAAACCCTTATACCGAGGGTGATGTGTCCGTCCGTCCGTCGCTCTTTGGTTCATAGGGCCCGAACCGTTTAAGCGAAAGTACTGAAATTTGAAACACTGGGGCAACTTTTTGACCCAACCACAGAAAAAATATACAGAAGTTCATAATTAGATTTGCGTATGCGCAATTCGAAAAAATGTGGTAAACTCAAAAATGTATATTTCTTTTAATTTTTGAGTAGGGTATCAAATGAAAGCTGCTGAAGAGTAGGACATAAATATATATATGATTTTTTAAATGTTGCATTCCTTATTGGTTAAATAAATCAAAATATACCCAAAAAAATTCCCCCTCCCAACCACTATAGATCGGCTGGTGCTAAAATTTTGAAATAATTCATGCTAATATCTTATTATGGGGCGATGAAAATTCCGGGAGTTCATCCCAAATTTTCAAAAATTGTTAATTTTGGGCGCAAAAAAGGCTGCTGAAGAGTAGGACACAAATATATATATGCTTTTTTTAAAATTTGCATTCCTTATAGGGGAAAAAAATAAAATATACCCCCAAAAAATCCCCCCCCAAACCACTATAGATCGGCTGGTGCTAAAATTTCGAAGTAATTCATACCAATACCTTATCGTGGGGCGATGATATTTCCGGGAGTTTATTCCCAGATTTTAAAAATTACCAATTTTGTGCGCGAAAATTTGGAGTGCGCCCAAAATGTTATTTTTTAAAAATTTGAGTTGGGTATCAAATGAAAGCTGCTGAAAGGTAGGATACAAATATATATTTGCTCTTTTAAATTTGTAATTCTTTATTGGTTTTATAAGTCAAAATATACTCCCAAAAAAATCCCCCCCCCCAAATTTTATATAATGGCTGGTCTTAAAATTTTGAAATGATTCATGGTTACACCGTATGGTTGGGCGATGAAAGTTTCCTAAAAAACGTAATTTATCTTGTCGTTATTACCTATAAAAAACATTGTGACCTCCCGGGGGATCGAACCCGGGACCCTTAGGATCGAAGAAAAAAAAATCATAATTACATAATGGGTATGCTTAATCATCTACAAAACCCTAAAAAGTACTTGGACGCAAGTACTTCCCTGTGATTTTTTGAATATAATTTGGCTTGGCTAAAGAACGAAATAAAAAAATACGTGTGGTGTCGTGGGACACCCGGTAGGAACGAAGTTCCTTACGCTTTTCATTAAATATAAATGATAAAATCGCTGTAATAACCACGTATACATGGTGGAGTTAGAAAAGAGACAAAATTAAAAGTAACTAACTATTTGTACTAGCGGAGTGAAGGCAAAATTAAATGAAAATCTTTTTATTGTCTTTGAAGCGAGTGTCTTTCAATAAATAATGTATTTTATATTGAGAAAAAAGTTAATGATAAATTTATAGTTAACGCAGATGGTTGTAGAACGAAAAAGAACTGTCCTCCCAGGCCCCGTCGGCATATTACTCCAATTAAATATTAAAATAAAAAATATAAATCATTAACTCACAAAAACTTCTGCTTGTATCAGGTTGAAATTTTACATGCTTGTTTTAATTGTACTGTAGGTGATGTATACAAAGTTTAATTTAAATCTTTACGTTAGAACGTAAGGAATTGGTAAAAACGTTTATTTCTTTATTTTAATCGGTTTGGTCCGCTCTAATAAATTTAGCGATCTTTATCACTTCATAGTAGTGTCGGTGTTCGTTTTACTAAAAAAAATATTTAAAAAAATTGTTTGTCTCATTAAATAGATGAAGTTAGAATTTTTCCCCGTGCAAAAATTTCAATTTTAAATTCGAAGCTTACGTTTACGCGAGCGTTGCGCGTGAACGCTTTGGCGGATAACGTTGTCCAACGAACTTGTCCCCGACATTGGTAAAATGAACATGTGTACCAAATTTCAACTAAGTTGGTCAACTTTTACTCAAGTTATCGCCATCGGTAGATTTCGTGACGGATTTTGCGTGACGATGATTTTGTGACGGTTATTTTGTGACGGTGATTTTGGTCGTTTTTTTCGGATTCACTTCACGGAGCCCGGGTCCAGAACGTGCCATAAGGAACTTCGTTCCAAAAATAAAATTCGAAGGAAGGTTCAGAGAATGTTCTATTCTTTCATAAAGAAAACCCATAGAAAGGGGAGAACACCCTTTCAAATTATAACTTGTGCAGGGGCGTGGAACAAAGATAATGAATCCTTCAATATCAACTCCATGTGATACTCTAAGATAGGGCCAAACAAATCTAACCTCTTCGGGTTAATATTTTGTTTTAATGTTAACCTAGTTTAGCAATTAAAAAAAACAAAAAAACAGTAGGTGTTCAAGTTTAAACGTTTTTAAAACCATTTTAACGTATAGAAATATTTAGAATATTTTACAAGCAAGTGCCCCTGGGATTCCGTACTGGAAAGCATATAAAAATTTAACTTTTCCGCAATGCAGCCACAACCTATTTATTCGTACCAAAATAAAGACTAAATTATTGTAAAGCACAAATAAAAATGTGTATTAAGCATTTGTAAGGTAAATATTAAAAGTTATATTAATATTTTTATGCGAAATAAGATTTAACGTTAACAGTAGAAATCAAAAAACTTTAATATTTAAAAAAAACACGATAATATTTATTTTGAACTATTTAATGTTATTATTATACCTGGCATAATCTTTCATAATTAAATATATAAAATAAAAACTAGGCCTACCACAGATAATATTTTCATGTTTTATTATTATTATTATTGAAATGTATGGAAATTTAAAATACATCATTTCTTTTTGGGCCGTCCTGTATAAAAAAATTTGATGACATTCCCCAGCGTTCCCTTATATACAATTTTTTTTTTTTATATACTCAATAACTATAACTAATACAATATATATTTATTATTTTATTAAATATAACATTAATTATATATCTACATATTTTATAATAAAATTCATATTTGAATATGTGAAAGAGAAAGTAAAATTTTAAAAACTTTAATCGTAAATAAAAGTTATTTTAAAGCTCGGACCCTTTTTTAGGTATTTTTATTTTCTTTAATAAAAGTAGTAAATAAGCAGTAAAAATCTATATTTTAATGGAAATCTAAGGAAATAGAATAGAATGAAAAAGTTCAATCCACTTTCCAATACCCAATATACTTTAAAATAAAGGGCTATTTCCGATTAAGAATGGAAAAATGTTAGTATAGTTGTTTTATTTTATAATATGAAGGAGTTTGGCAAATGGCAGAGCTGTGTAGTTTAGAGCCCCAATTGTTTATCTTAAAACCCCAGCACAATCACCCTGGATTCTGTTCAAACAATAAAAGATCCCTCGCATTAAGATTAATTTAACAATCCCCCATCCAATTTATTGTTGTCTCCAACAATGAATTTGAATAATTAGATATCAAATTGATAGATATTCAATTTGATAGAGTATTCTCTAGAGAAATTGATAGAGATATTCTCCTGATATAGAGGAGAAATAATATTTTATAGAAAAGTTAACTACTGCCAAATTATTTTATTTTCAAAATATTATTTTAGCATTTTTAGGGGAACAGAGCAGTAGGGACATTTATTATCAATATAATAACACTAAGTATGACTCACTGAGTTGAGTTTTAATCTTTTGATGTTAAATTCTATTTAGACGTCCCTCTAAGTGTATAGAAAACCAAAATAATAACTTTTTCTCCCTACTGAAGATAAAAGAAATGTTAACCCTCGATTACGATAAAATAGGAATTGCCAATTAAATGATCCAGAACTAATTTTACTGAAATGAGAAACTAGTATACATTTTTAACACTATCTATTGTTAACAATATCTATGGTGCAGAAATATCTTAGACCTTGTATCCTAACATATTACAAAATATTAGACGCTATATCCCTAAACCTTATCGATCAATAGTATTCACCCGACTAATAATCTATCGCATCCCGGCCTATAACCATAACCCACAGTAAAATTATTAACTTTCAAACTACAAACTGTCTAAATTCAATTTTTAAGTTTTTGGTAGTTTTCATACTACGGAAAGTTAAATTTTAATTTAAATCAAATTATAATTATTATTAACTACGGGAAACAGACAGTGAAAAATACACTCCTGTGCCGGGATTTGAACCACGGGCCTCTATATTTCCAGTATAGCGCTCTTCCATCTAAGCTACGCAGGAGAATGATTTTTCACTACCGTAATCGATAACTAGTCCCGAATCCAAGCTTTCAATATTCATATACATTTAGACAGTCAAATTTTATGACATTAGAACTAAACCAAGAATTAACGCTTATAATTATAAAGTACTCAATTAGTACCTGTACCTTGTACAATCAATTCGAAATTAAATTTTTAAGTTTTTGGTAGTTTTCATACTACGGAAAGTTAAATTTTAATTTAAATCAAATTATAATTATTATTAACTACGGGAAACAGACAGTGAAAAATACACTCCTGTGCCGGGATTGAACCATATAGAGGCCCGTGGTTCAAATCCCGGCACAGGAGTGTATTTTTCACTGTCTGTTTCCCGTAGTTAATAATAATTATAATTTGATTTAAATACAAACTGTCTAGTTAGGAATGCGGTCGGCCCTAAGTGAAGATGCAAGTGCATTAATAACACAAATGGTCTAAGAAAAATCTGCAAGGCTGGCTGGAGAATTTTTTGAAGAAAGTAAATCTAAATCTGGCCCTGTGACTTTTGTGTGTAACTCGTAAAATTACATGTCTTTAATAAAAACCTAGAAAGACTAACTATAAGACTACACGAAATGTTTTTGAACATGAAGACCTAGCTAACTATACTCACTTATTTGTTAGGATTAACGGATGGACCTTTCGAAATTGCAGAGAACTGACAAATATTATTTATCGATGTAAATAAAAGAAACAGTAGTGAATATTTCAAAAGATCGTCTGACAATAATTATCATGGAACTCTGTGGGCTACTTTCAACAAACCATACACATTTTTTAGAATTGATAAGTATTTTTATAGATACGAGTTTAGGTGTGGATTAACTTATGTTTGTGTGTATGAGGAAGAGAAACAAATGGGCGCTTTTTTAATAGGTTGAAAATTATATGGGGCCAACAATCGGCTAATAATGACCTAAAATCTCATTAAAATCGGATAAGTTGATTTTAAAATACATAGGACCGCAAAAACGCGGGACCAAAATGTTCCCTGATGTCTGAAAAGGATTTCTGTCATGGACTTTTTGGCACTACTTTAGGTTTTTACTCCACTTAAAAAGAAAACAGAGGGGAGTAACCTTCTAAAGAAGGTGTACAGAAATGGATGTTCTTCTTTAGACTGTTACTCCCCTTATAAAAACAGAAGTGTGCTGATATTCCTTTGTCCCAAAGTGCATTGGGCTAAACATTTAGACTTTGTCTAAATAGTTATTTAGTTAAAGTAATTTATTTAATATACTAAAACCACATAGGGAAGTAACAATCTAAAGAAGTACCGAATTTTTTAATAAAAAGACATAAAAGTTATGGTTTTTCAGAATGATCACTAGCTTCCGTTACCTTTGGTAAGCTCGAAATAGAAAGAAGGGCAAAAATTACATAAATTAGACAATATTAGGTTGTAAAATCATTACAGTATGCGCAATAGGACACGAGGAAGCTATGTGCTACACTTACTGGCAGACTATTTTTCCCTCCCTTTTTTAAAATCTTTCAAAATTGTTATGATTTTTTTAACATGGATAAAAGTAATCAATATAGCAAAATTTAATAAGCGGAGACGGATATAAATATGGGACTATGCATCTGTGGGCTTTTTTTTTCGCGATTGAACGCGAGGATGCTATGATCCACACAAATTGGCAGCTTATTTTTTATTTAAACGTCCTGATCGACTTCAGTATTAGGTCAGTGCAGGGAGAACGTTTTATTATCTCCAAACCCAACTATTAATCAAATTATAATTGTAGAATAAGCCCTTTCAAGTGGGACTCAAACAGACTGTTGGTGGATCCTTTGATCTGTTGCTGTTTAATCTCAATGTGTTCTCCTGGCAATTCGAAATCTAATTAATCTGCCATTTTGTTTATACTGCAGGGTCGTCCAAAACTCAAGCTGACACTGTACTCATTAAGAAAGTTATTGGTGTCAGCTTGAGGGGAATACTCTAATCATTTTTAAAATGCATTAAGAATTGTGGGAGAAACGTCAGGACCTACGACCCACAACCAGGGTACCACCGGAAGAAGACTTACAACTTCATGCAGGAATGCAGATACATTCACTAATAAATAAATATACACATGAACCGTGAATAAAACTTCAACCTTAATAGTTTATATACAAATAACCACTGTTGTGTGTTTTAAAATTGATGCACTTTGTTCTTCATATTTTATTTACTAAGATTAAATTCCACATCTCGGTAAAACAACTAACTTAGACTAATTATTTACACTTGTACTTTGCTGCTCCAGGAACTACTGCAAACAATCTTACATAACTAACTTTAACATGCTAGTATTCTTAGACATCCATAATAGTAGAAGCCAAACTCCGAATATTACATCTTTCGAGACATAAACTTTATCAGAATACCTAGATTCTTATGACTCCATTTTCAGACTATACAGCGGTTTATCATCCATTCGAATAATAAATTAACTAGATTCAAGAACTCCGAAATCAGCAGTTTCAGTGTAATAAAGTTCTTGTTTCGAGTTTAGCTGCATTAAACCTGAATTACTGTTAAGAAACTAATGTTTCCCGAGGTTTAATATTCCACCCAGAGTTAAATTTATCTCTATTAATTAAGACGATCTTTTCATGCACATTTTTAAAATGAATTGTATTCCTCAAGTGACATTTTATACATTTAAAAGTTGTTTAGTAATATCTGCTCGAAGTATTCGTTTATTAAAATAAAAGTTCTCCTACCATTAGCGAATGTTTAAATAATTATAATTTAAAAAAAAGTAAATAATTAAGTGGGAATAAACTTTCGTTATATAAAATACTCTGCCAATTAATGTGGCACATAGCTTCCTCGCAAAGAAAAGACCAAATTAAGAAAAATACCTCGATAAATATAATCAAAAAGTTGGAACGGCGCGGCACTGTTCCAGTAAATATTTAATAAAGTAGAAGAAATTTAAACATTTGTTGGAGAAACAAAGCCTCCAACAAGCACCAAAAGTTAGCGCACATATAATTAATTTAATAAACAAATATAAAACTGCAACCAAATCGTAGAAACCGCTGTATAAACAGTTTTTTTTATTTTACCCACCTCAAAACTAAAAATAACACAAAATAGAATATAACAAAAATTAATCTACTATGCAAGAGCTTTTCAACGATATACATCATATTATAAAAGATTAACTTTAACATTTGTACCCCTGTACTCTGAGGTACCAAAGTTATATTTTTAAAAAACAAACAATACAAAAGGGCATTCATTTAACTAATAAATACATATAAATAAAAAACCTAATATCAAAAAAGTATTTAAAACCTTTAACCTACAACAAAATTATAAATCGGTACAAAAGTATATGTACAAAACTTTTAAAAAATCAACAAATAAAATAGCTTTAATGTACACATCAAGGCCTTTAAAATGATATAGACACAATATTAAAAACAAAAAAAGTGGTCACATGACACGGCGCACGGGAAAAAGTTTACTCTCATGTTCTCAGCAAGTAGGATGAAGTAATGAAATAAAATATACTCAATTAAAAGAGCATTAGTGTGAGATTCAATCGCCGCAATCAGAAATGAAATCGGCCAACTATTATAGAAACTATGGCCATTCAAAGACAAAAATGGAAAAAAATAAAACCAAAAAATAACAAAATTATCACCATCTAGGGTACAAACGATGATGATACGACAAAAACTCATAAGACTAAAGTTGTAGATCTTTTAAAATCAGTCACCACTTGTGCTATCCATTTTCTAATACGACTTACCGTTTAGCCGCAATTAGCCCCCAAACCAGCTTAAAAATCAAGTCGCCCATTATTATTTTTTTAAGGGGTGAAGGAGGGGGAAAAGTGAACTTGGTATAATTATTTTGGTACACAATATGGACGTTGCGCGTCGAATGGCGCAAACCACAAGTCTCTAGCTGTTCTGGAAGTGGGTAAACATTAATGTCAGTCAGTGAGTCAGTTAGCCATGCGGCTTTATAATATAAGACATATTAATTTAGCACGATTTAAAGTGCACAGAAGGTTGAAATTAGGCAGGTGTTATCTGCAGGCTACTTTCGACAAACCATAAAAATTTCATAAAAATCAGATGATTACTCTTAAAGATATGGCTGTAAATAAATGTATGTTTGTGAGCATGTGGATGACAAACAAATAAGCGCAGAAGGTTGAAACTTATATGGGACCAACAATAGGCTAATTATGACCTACCACCCAAATTTCATTAAAATTGGACGTGTAGTTTTTAAGATATGGTGGTTCGCAAAAATTGAACGACAGACCGACAGACTGACAGACCGACAGACAGACACGGAACCAAAAATGTTCTCTGATGTCTGAAACGGATTTCTGTCTTGGAATTTTTGAAATCGGAGACCTAAAATTTTTTCGTTCTTGAGAACGATCACATAGCTTCCGTTACCTTCGGTAAGCTCGGAAGCAAAAATGTATTTTACGGATATTTTTTGTAGGTATTGTTCTTACTTTTTGTTTTATTTTTTAAAAAAAAACATCCTATGTCCTAAAAATTCCAGTCTGTTGAAAACAAAAAGGCGAAAGTAAAGTTTTTGCTTGGGGAGTGCGTTGTAGGGCCAGCCTGGGGCAGGTTCCAACTCTAAGTAGGTTAGCTAAAGTAAACGAGTAAATAGAAAACAAAGAAAGGTCTTCCAACAGTCTATACACACACAATGTATAGACTACAAGTCAAAACTACTCAGCCTGTTAAAGAGACAAACAACTTTATCCTAACATTAATTTATTACGAGACAATTAAAAACTTTAACTTTCAAATAAAAGAAATCACCTACAAGTTCATTTAAAATAGTCAGCCAATTTGTGTGGCACATAGCTTCCCCGTGTCCTCTCACGTACTTTAATGATTTTGTGCTTTTAAGAACCGTCTTTTATTTAAGTTTCAAAATCAAAGATGAGTCTCAATTTAGCAATATTTAAGTAGCGCAGACGTTTATTACCCCGACGGAAATTAATATGAAACCATCTGTAAGCTACTTTCGACAAACCATCCAAAAGTCTTAAAAAACAGATGAGTCCTTTTAAAGATGTAGGTGTAAATAAATGTATGGTTGTGCGCATATAGATAAGAGAACCCATAAGCGCAGAAGGTTGAAAATTATAATTATTACCTAATTATGACCGATACCGTATCCCCATTATATCAAAATCGGGAGTAGTTTTTAAGGTTTGTTGGTTTGCAAAAATGTTCAACAACAAACAGACCGACAGACAAGACACGAGACCAAAAATGTTCCACGATGTCTGAAACGAATTTCTGTCTTGGTATTTTTGAAATCGAAGACATGAAAAAATTTTGATCACAATGCTTCCGCGTTAACTTCGGTAAGCTCGGAAGAAAAAATATCTAAAAAATCAGTGTAAAAGTTAAAATAACAAATACATACGCTGGTTAAAATTTAATTCTTACTAATTCAGCATTGATCCACACAATATTTTAAATTGACCAGGATTCATTATTTAAAAATTAAAATTTTGATTATTGTATAAATTTATCCGATATATACAGAAATTCTTCAACCTGCTGTTCTTCTTTGTCCTCTCGTATACAAAAGTACGTTTATTAGATATTTCGGGTTTTAGTGGATACATTTAATTATTATGGCACATTTGATCAATATTCACAGTAGAAAATAACTCTTTCCCAGTGGAAAATGGAACCGCCGGTCTCTTTCCGCTTACTATTAACTATTAACGCTGTTTTCTCAAAAACTATAGATTTATCCTAGAAAACCTTTTATTTTTATTTCATAGCAATTATTAATTACTCCAATTTATAAAGCTTTGACGCCTCCTAATTTATATATTTGAAGATTTTTATAAGAAAATGGGTCCATTTATAATCTATTAAAATCAAATATCAATTATTATAGTATGTAAGTAGAATTTACAGTATAACAATATAAAAAATTGTATGATCTATACTCGAAACAAATATAATAAAAATACTATTTAGGCAAGATATCAATTAATGACTAATAATTATTCTTTCCTGACATTTGAAATATATGCTGAGAATATAGCTATCGGAAAATCGGTGTATTTATTGACGAATAAACAATAGAATTTTGTGAGAAAGGTTTTGTTAGCTGATTCAGAAAGGTCCAGGAGGAATACTAGCAGCTGATTCAAAGGCTCCGACAGTAGGATTACAAAGCATAAGTTGAGGCCCGAGGCAATACTTAGCCTCTCTAGGGACATTGCAGACTCCTAGATCTCGATATAGCCAGGGACATTTTATACCTCCGAGCTTACCCAACAGAACACCTGGGTTCGTTTCACAACAGGCTAACATTTATGTAGGAACAACCGTATCTCCCCTCCTATGCCGAGAATATACGGGAGAATTTTATTCGGATCAACAAAACGAAACAGGAAAAATCGAAATGAAAACTCGAACAAAACTTCGAAACAAAACTTTCTCATAAACTGTATTTAACTTCAAAAATATATCATATTAAATTAATCTGTTATGAATAATAAATTTTATAAAAAATGTCATCCTACTACGATTTGAAAGGTGGTAGTTTACTAAGACCTGTTTTGATTTCCAGTGAACTCATTCAATATCTCGGAAACTAGATAATTATTTATCTTATTTTCAGAAGAATAACAGTTGTTTGGACTCCGCACTGCACACACAACAGACTTAGGTACCTCATACATTCAAAAATGTAATATATTGGACTAAAATGCAAATTTTACTCAAAGAAGTAGTTAGTTACTTATATGCTAATAAATACTTCCTAGTTGGAAAATAGATGGGACAATAATAATGAGGTCAGGTCCAGCCTATATCTATAGACCTATATAAAATTAAAGTTTTGTCTGTACATTGGTCAGAATTAAAAAAAAAAAAATTGGATACTTTTTCATGACGGATACATGACTATAGACGGTCTCATAGACATGTTGCGCAACGTGTAGACGTCTTCTGAGACCGTCTATTGTCTAGGTCTGGCGTCCACACTTGTAGACACGTTGCGCAATATGACTACCGTTGCACCGTGTCTACCATTTGGAAAACCATAGACATGCGATTTTTGGTCTAGCAACGAGACTGTAGACACCGATTGTCTAGCCCAGGGATTCCCAACGGGGTCCAGGGGGACCCCTTGGGGGTCTATAGTATTCAGGGGTCTATTGGGGGTCGTTGATAAATTTAAAAGGTAGAATATTAATTATTTCAAGAATCTAAACGAAAAATTAGCGTATCGTTCTAAAGCAGAAATTAAATAATTTCTTAAGCCGTCAACTTCTGTAAATAATGATGGATTAGAAGGCTCTTACAATATTTATTTGTTAATTGCAAAAGCCTGATATCCACATACCACTGGTGAAAAAATAATATCGCTCATCAGCAATAAAAGAGGAAATAAAAACTGCCATGAAAATGAACCCTGAACCAGTTTTAAAAAGTATTCCGCACAGTAATTCCTCCATACAACGTCCTATGGATGAAATGTCACAAGATACTAAATTGCAAAACAGTAAATTTTCTGTGCAGTCAGACGAAACCACTTTTTGTAGAAACATAGTATTTTGATGTTACATATTCGATATTATGTATTATTATATTCGATATTATCACACATTGGAGAAAAACACAGTCGAGGATCTTCGATAATAATATCAAAGATCCTTGACTGTGTTTAATCTGGAGCTATAAAGCTCCAGATTAAGAGAAACGACGAAGAATTTCTTTCAGCAAACTGTTACAAATGCACACTACAGGTGAACATATATTTGTTTTGAAAGTTTTGGAAAATTTACACTGAACACTTAAAACAATTAAAAGAAGATATGTTATGTTAGATATAGTGACTATACGATGATATAGGTAATTTCCGGCCAAATATTTAAAATAATAAATATCAATATATCACACAATGACCAAATTAATAAAAATCGAACTTTTGTCCAACTACAATATCGATATATCTGAAATCAAGTTCATATCTGTTATCTGAAATCTTAAATAAAACCACATCTTTTAATTTTTGGTCAAAGTTCTTAGCCCAAATTGTTATCTTAAAGATTTTTAAGTGCAATTATTAGTACGTATGACGTTTTATGCTGTACAGTACATATATTAATAGAAAAATGCAAGGGGGTCGATGAAGAAACAATTTTTTTTAAAAGGGGTCCATGAAGGAAAAAGGTTGGGAAGCCCTGGTCTAGCCCATGTCTAGCCGACGTCTATAGACAAACCGCTAGACATTGTCTCTGAGTTAATGTCTTCTAGTGTGGGCTAGGCTTTAGGGCGTCCGCAATTGTTGACCGATTTAATCTCTGATTGGGGTGCTTAAACCTCACACTATTGCTCTATAAATCGAGTATTTATTATTTAATTATATTTTCTAGAACTAGAGTTATTATTTGTAGTATAATATTTAAGCAAGTATAATATGTAAGTAAGTATAATATTTACTTGTGCAACTGCCGTATTGAGAGAAGAGACTGGTAATTAAATTAATGCACCATCATAGTTGATGATTGTTCAATGACTTCCCAGTCTAATTGGTTTTTACGACGTTTATTTTCTTATTTATTATACAATTATTTAGTATTTTTATTAATTATTATACATATTAATTAGTTTCTATTGGCTATTTTTTAAATATATAGATAGACTCCAAACTACGATTTGGAGAATATTATATTCTTAGTAACGAAATGAATGATGTATAATATACTCCTAATTTTATTCCTAGAAGGCTTGGAAACAAAACTATTTAAGCATTTCATTCAATTGCTAGGCCTACATGACAATAGGAAACATAGCTACTAATACCTAGCATGAGCCCCGCGCGGAGCGCGTGGTGAAAGCTAGTTATTGAGCTGAGCATTTGGTTGGGCACATACTCCTCCTAAACGGCTGAACCAATCCGCACAAAATTTGCAAGGTCATAGTGACCAACCACAGGAAGGTATAAATCTGAAATGGTTCAAAATGGTACACAGGGGTACGAGGTACAAAAGTTAAAATAGTATTTGCCCTTCATGATGCATGTCTTTGGAAAGCTCTTTAAGACTACAGTTATTGTTGTTATGTTCACTTTTTTCATATTTTCATTTAAGAGGGGGGTAAAATAGAAAATTAGTAAAAAAAATGCTTTTTAATTAAAAATTAGAAATATTACTATATTTGATCCGATTTCAGCTGTTTATTGTTTAAGATTAAATTGCACGCTCAGCTCAATATTGCAAGCAGACAACTGCATTGCACCTAGTTAAATAAATAGAACGGGTTTGAGCAACTGATTTATTAATTAAAGTTTATTATACAGATGAGTTAATTATTCCAATAAAAAAAGCTTACGAAGATGGGTTAGTCCACGCTATAGAGGCCAACGGCGATATGTCAGCTATAAGCAACCTGGATATCTTCAATTAAAAAATCAAAGCTAAAAGAATCAGATGGCTGTGACACGTCAAAAAGATGCCGCCGAAGTAAAGCCCGATGAAGATTTTGGAGGATGACTCCAATATTCTATTACACGAGTACTTTTTTAGTTTTCGGGGAATCATTTGATATTTCTAGTTTCAATACAAAATAACTCCAATCCCGGACCTTGAAGTCAGAAAACAACCACTTTTACTTTAAAAGAATGTACGAATACATTCTAAATATTTAATTGTGATGACATATCAATAATCCCTTCAACAGAAACCGAGTGTAATCGTAACATATCTTAATAGAATAAAGAACTATTAACAGACAAATAAATAGTTTTAAAAGCAATTAAAGAGGCAATAAAATAAGTAGGGACAATAAAAGTCGGTTAGAATTTAACTTAATTTATAAGTTAGATTTTATCGGAGACAAGAAGGATCTAGACCATACATCCAGACTTGCCTTGATCTAAGTTAATAATAAAACACTGGTACATTTCAAACAACACTAAAATGTCCACAGTCCTCTTTTCCTACATACAAGACTGTTATTCATATAATGTTCAATTCCATTTCTTCTTTCTCATTTATTCCTTCATACGTTTTTCCTCCTTTTCAAGCGTTTCTTACTTTTCAATAGCTAATTCAACAAAAGTTTATTTTACAACACATTTGAACTTTTTATAAAAAAAAATCCACATTAAAACACAACTAGCTCAAGGGTAAATTTAATTGCTTTCTTAATTATAATAATTAATTAAAAATTTCAAGTTACTATTATTAAAATTTCATTGTTTATAATATAATATTTAATTATTTTAACCCAAAAATATGTAAAGCCTAAAACTATACAAATATATAGAAAGAGAAGCAATGGGCATTAAGATTAAAAGTGAATTGGGCTGTAAATATAAATAGAAGCAGACAGAAAAAAAATACATCTACATCTCTTACTAGGGTTTATACAACAGTATGGAAGTATGGAGGTTAAAAAAATGAAAAAACGAGTATAATACCATGAACTTGTGTGTATGTGTAAGCGGTAAGCGTTATAAATTACTCACGGGCCAGAAAAGACAGCTCTAGTACTCAAGGGATGGAAGGAGAAAAGCATCAGGTTTTTATTCAGAGTATTCTTTATTTTGCAAGGAGGGCGGGATGTTCATTTTATTTGAAAGTTGAAGGGAGAAGGGCAGGCTGTCATCTGATGACGTAAGGCAACCAAGGAACGCTTCTATTCTCTTAGACAAAAGACTTCCATAGGGTAGAGGGTGAGGGAGGACAACGGGAAAAAAGAATAACTCTACAAGAAAAAATATTTTTTAACAAAAAAAAAAAATAAATAACTCCGTGTACCAAAAACTTTTTCCCTTTTTCAAACCAACAATCTGAAGGATAAAAATTAGGGATTCTCAGAATCACAATCTCACAACACCCTTACAAGATAAAACATTAATTGTATTTTTCATTTGCCTAGAAGTAATGAAAAAAAAAAAAAAAAAAATGTTTTTTAATCTTCTCTGTACAGAATATTAATTGTCTACAGTCCACCTAGAAAACACTTCAGTCCAAGCACATTCCACCGTTGAGACAGAGAAGCCTTTAGTGCAAAAATCATTTAGAAGGTAGAATACTCGACACGAGTATGAGGAGTGTCCACTTAAAGTTGACATTTTAATTAGATCCTTTTGTTTTATTTCATGCCACACTATTTTTCCCTTTTTAAAACAAGTGCACAGTACTTAATGATGAGCAATTAAGGTATTGAATACAAGGGTTCATTGTATTTACTGTTAAAAAAGCTATATACCAAGCAATTTAGTATTATTCTCTTGAACCAATCGAGAATAATTATAATTTTTCAAAAGACCATTTATTAACTAAGTCTGTTTTTCGAGCATTTCTGAGAATGTTCCGTTTTTTTTGTTTTTTTTTTAATTTTAAACCTCTAACTTAATCTCTTTCTGTTTTTAAATTATTGTAACGTACAGTTTATTTTAGAATTAGGATAGCAACCAGCGCCATTAAATAGTCGTTAGACAAGAGACAAGTCATATTAATTACATTAAAAACTATATTTGTCATTGCAAAATTTAATAAAATAACGTTGACTCCAACTAAAATTTACCGTAAAATCTTGCGGCGTATCATACGTACAATTTTTACCTCTTTTTCTTCTAAAATCGGGGTGCATATTACACGCGAGAGAAAACAATTGGTGACAGATTTTTTCAACTAGTCTTTTTGTCGTTATAGGTAGGTAATTGAAAAATAACCATCATAATATGACAAACTGCAACACTACATGTAAGAAAATATGAACGTAAATGTTTCTTTTTACAAAGGAAATGCCTCTTAATACTTGATTTTGTCTTATTGTTTATATTTTATTTTACACAATTAACCAAGTGAAGCCGTTCAAGTAATAATAGTGTGTCTATTTTTAGCAATCTTATTTACGTTGAATTATAAAATCTTTAAAAGAGATCAACTCATTTTATTTTAAATTAAACAGAATTAAAACATGGTTTTTTGATTATAACATTTTAAAATACCGCAGCCTATTTTTATTTAAACTCCCTAACTATTTTTATTTAAATGTTGTCCCGAAAGGCCCGACCGCCTTCAACGAATTATTATTATCGTTTCCAGTTATCACTAGAGTTACTGTTCATATATCAGTTCTACGTTTTTTTCCTCTTAAAAAATACCTAAAGATACATAAATCACGTCTCGAGCTGCCTAATAGATTCTAATAGCCCGACATCCTCACACAACCACGAAACAAGTTGCGCGTACAACCACGTTATTTGAGGTTTGATTAGAAAGTAAAGTCAGCCCTAAATTGAGCCTGCGTATTATATGCGAGATAATATTGCACTAAATTATAGTCAAATTATTATTAATACATCAGGCTTTCACATCTTCATATCGGCTTAAAATATCCTTAGGTCACAACGCTAGAGAGAATCCAAACAGTTTTATAATTTTATCTAGATACAAATAAAACTATAAACAATAATATTGTTATAGGTGTAGAAGTGGGCCGTGAAGGGTAATAAAAAGATGTGGTTTAATTTTTCGAAATGGCTATATTTCGCCCCACTCCGGGGCATAGGCGTGCCTGAACCTGAAACATCATTTTAACTTCATATAAATACAGTTCTGACTAGGGGAAAAAATAAATAAACTATAGACTATACACAAGAAAACCAATTTTGATCAAATAAAATAATTAATGTTAACAGAACCTACCGGTAAACGAAGGTTTGGTTACATGTTTAAAAAATTATTAGTCTCATCTAAATAATTAGATTCGTCTTTAGACGTCACTCTCCTACTAAACTCTAAACTAACTGGTTTAAAGAAACATGACATATGTAAAACAGTAACAATTAACAATTAAAACAATTAAAAACGAATAAAAACAAAAAATATCACATAGAAGCTTGAGGTAACCTGGGTTTAACCTACTAATATGTATAAGATGTAAACATCTAACACTGGAAAATCTAAAATTTATTTCTTTTTATTTGTTTAATACTATGAGCTATTAATATTTTATCCGTCATCTATTATGAGTGTATTATTTTACGTTTTATTATAATTTAATTTAAACGGAGAAATGTATATTAGGTTCGAAGCGGGAAATATGATTTGATTAGACATTATGTGTTATTTTTTTATGTTTAGGATAGCTGAGTAGAATTTATTAATGTCTTTTGCTTTTTCTTTGTCTTTTTCTTCTGCTTTAAAGTTTATGGTGTTACTTGTTAAGGCTATGTACGCGGCTTCAAGATATTTTCTTTAAGATTCATTTATTTCTGTGTCCAATATTTTTATGTTATCCAGGTCTATTTTATGATTATTATTTTTTATATGGACGGCCAGCGCAGTTTTGTCATTTTGGGCTCTTATGTCATATATATGTTGTTTTAATCTGCTCTCTAGTTTTTGCATGGTTTCCCCGATATATACATGGTCGCAGTCTTTACATTTAATTTGATAAATTACATTTGATCTTTTTAATTTTTCAGTTTTATCTTTTAATTTGTGGTGGAATGAGTTTTTTATTTTATTAACTGGTTTTAAACCAAATTTAAGTCTATTGCAGTCAAAATCATTGAAGGTTTTTTGTATATTTTCTGAAAGGCCTTTTATGTATGTGAGGGATTTGTAGTATTTAATATTGTCTATTGGGTCCTTAGGGGTTGTATGAGCAGCAGCAGTATACCAAAATTTATTAATCAATTTGATCGGGTAACTATTTTTTTCTAATTTTTTATAGATTAAGTTTTTTAGCGCGGGTATGTATTTAGGGTCAGTAAGAGCTTTAGATTTTTTTATCAAGTTGAGTACAGAATTACGTTTATGACTGAAAGGGTGACTAGAAAAGTAGTTGAGGAACAATCCTTTTTTAATGTCTTTTTCATACCACATAGTAGATATTTTTCCATCTTTTTCTTTGATTAAGGTTATGTCCAAATAATTAATTTTGTTATTTATTTCTTTTTCCATGGTAAAAACGATATTTTTATGTTGGTTGTTAAATATTTTGAGGGTTTCGTCTATATAAGAATTTTTCGTGGTTATGATGAGATGATCTACGTACTTAGCTATGAATTTTGGTTTTTCCTGTAGTTTAGTTAAGGCTTGTGTTATAAGATCGTTAATAAAGATTCCGCTTATGTTCGTTGAAATACAACTACCCATTGGAGTGCCGTTAAGTTGTCTATAAAGTTGCTGGTTGTAAAGTATATAATTTTTACCACAAATGAATTTTATTAAGTCTAGTGTGTGGAGCGATATGTTCCCATTTTGATTGTATAATTCTGTAAACTTCTTGTAACGGGATACTGGTGAACAAAGATTTGATATCTAAGGATATAATAGATTCGTCTTTATTTATAACTAAATTTTGTAAGGCGTTTTTGATATCTATAGCATTTTTTTAGTCATACGGGTTATTTTTGCATAGAAAGTCTAGTGAGGGAGTTATAAATTTAGTGAGTTTTTCTGTTGGTGAGTTGTTGTTACTAACTATTGGTCTAAGTGGGATATCTATTTTTTTGAGTTTTCGGAAGGCCGTATGTTTTGGCAAAACAGCTGATATTTATATTTAGTTTGGCTTTTTCCTCTTTGTTTATATATTTTTTATCAAGCAGTTTTTGGGTTATTTTTTTATATTCTTTTTTGATATCTTCTAATTTGTTATCCGGGTCGCATCTTACTTTTCTGTACAAATTATTATCATTTAGTAATGAATTAATTTTATCTTCATACATATCTTTAGTCATAATAATAGTAATGTTACTTTTATCCGCTCTTGATATTATGATATTACTATTTTGTTTTAAGAACGTTTCAGTTAGTTTCGCATCTATATAGCCATTTCGAAAAATTAAACCACATCTTTTTATTACCCTTCACGGCCCACTTCTACACCTATAGTTAATATAAAAGGGACAACAAAAGAAAAAAACTAAATAATAGGTATTGTTAGTTTACAACCTAGGACAATTTTAATTAAGTCGCTTTTATTTTGAACAGCTGAATTTTTAATTATGATGACACGTAGTAAACATTTCGTCTCAGGAGTGCACTCTCTCTTCTCTCCTGAGAATATACAAGAATCAATAATGATTCTTGTTTCATTGCTCAAGGTAAAACATGAATTATTCAATATGAGACCCCGAATATTTTAAATAAAATTATACAGAGACGAAAAAGAGTGTATTTGGCACCGATGGTAGAAATAATTCAAAATAACACAATATTGAATAAGTTATCGAGCTATGAGCATAATAAATCAAAGTTAGATTTAAGAGAGTTTCCACGACTTCCAATTCTATTTCTTCTTCTTGGATGAAGGCAGCTTTCAAGGAAGGGGAGGGTTTATTTAGATGTGGTTTCCAGACCACATCAACTCAAAGCAGTCAGAGTTCTACAAGGGAGAACTTTACCGAATAGAAGTTTACCGCTCGGGTCAAGTCGTGTGTAGTCGAACGTTGCTCTGCTTCACCCCCAGGAACAATAGCGGCCATTATATATTATAAAACTCGACTTGCTTGCCACTGGGAAAGTCTAAAGGTATATAAAACTGTCCTTTATCGTGCCGTGTCGTCGGGAAAACGAAATTACCTCCGGCTAGCCTTTAATTCAAAACTTGAAAGCTTCAGAAACCACGACGGGATCCAACCTTGACCTCATCTTTATAACTTTAGTTCAGACTAAATTCGCATTAGCAGCCATAACACCTACTTTCAAACAAACTCCCATTAACAAAAGGTTTCGCTAAAAGCCATTTAAAGTTTATCCTTAAGTTTGTTATTTTTAAGTTAAACGCTATAAGGTAGGAAGAGAAGTGATCCCTATATCCCGTGTTGAAAGTACTTCGATACAAACCTTATTTACCCTACTATGTTAATAGCTCTTTCTTAAACCAACTTCCTTCAAATGCCTCAAACTGCCATTAAGGTGTAAGCGTTACCCACCATTTTTAACTCGAGTAAAAGCCACATATCTTATACGAGCTAAATGTGGTAATTCTTACATTAAGAAAAGTTTAACCAATTTTGGACTCAATAACGTGTAATCGTAGCTGATATACACATTTAGGCACCTGGCTTTAGAATAACTAAGGTTTTTAAATAATCTTAAATCATACCATACATCCACTCAAGTAACAATAATCAAGTAATAATAATCCAGCAAGTGATTAAGTACCAAATAAAACAAACGATTATTGAAAGGATTTCAATTCTATGTAACTAAAACTGACTCCTGATAGCCTGGCTATTTAGATTGATTTAATCATATAAATATATTATATGATTCAAAAGAATTGATTTATCAATAATATTTATGGTTCAAATTAAAAAGATTCCGGATTAAAGGAAAAAAAGACAATCAAGCAATCAATATTTTTAACTGCTGTCGCAAAATCTAATACATCTAGTGGCTTAGTTATAAAAGAAAACATTTTTAGACCAACAAAGCCCTCAAAGCGCTAGAATACTTCAATGAAAAATTTCCTTAAACAAATTACACAAGACTAAAAAAATAAAGTCTATTACAATAATATCAAGCCAATATTATTAGCACATCAAATTTATGAACCTACCTCAAAAATGTCTTGTACTTAAAACAGAATGAGTAAAAATAATTGAATATTAAAATAAAAGGTTGGAAGTAAATCTAACAAAATACACAAATACATATGTAAAATAAAAATAAGAATTAATAATTCATTAAAATAAATCAATTGTTAAACAAAATCTAACAATTTATATGCGTTAATGTATTATTTACTTTTTGCAAATATTTATCTACTTAAATCAAAGCTTTTAATGGGAAATATTCAAATCCACAGTTTTCCACATTAGGTCTGAAAGGCTTATCTCATTCTGCAGAGTAATTTTTACTCAACATTTTTTAAAATTCCACACAAAAAAGATAAAATTGTTATGACGTCAAACATTTTTTTATTTTTTAGACATTTTCATGTCTCGGCTATGGCACATAACCTCGAAAAGCGTTACACGAGTAGGGAAGATATAGGAATTGGGATTTAGGAAGATATAGAAGGTGCTTAATCGAGTCTGCCCGTTCTTGGTATAGATAGGGTCTCCCTCTACCACTCTCGGTAGGGCCTACCCACTCCTCCCCCCCCCCCCCCTCTTCACTTTTCGATACCGTTCCAGTAGTCGCTCGCGTGCCCCAGCGGTACCCCCCCCCCCCCCCCCCAACTACAACTTTTGTTCTACTGCTCCGATTTGTACCGGACAAACGCTATAGCCCTTAGAATTTTATTCCTAATAAACTTACGTACACACAATTTATTTTTTACATTATTATTGCTTCCGAGCTTACCGAAGGTAACGGAAGCATTGTGTTCACTTTTGAGAACGAAAAACTTTTATGCCTCCGATTTTAAAAATTCCAAGACAGAAATCCGTTTCAGACATCAGGCAACGTTTTTGGTCTCGTTTCTGTCTGTCTGTCTGTCTGTCGGTCTGTGTGTCCGCGAATTATGAAACGTGAGACGATAACTTGAGTAAATGTCAACCGATTTTGATGAAATTTGGTAGACATGTTCATTTTACCAATGCCCAGGACGAGTTCGTTGGACAACGTTATCCGTCCAAACGTTCACGAGCAACGCTCGCGTGAACTTCAAGCACGTGAAACTTCAAATTTAAAATTGGAATTTTAGGTCGGGGAAAAAATCTAACTTCATTTATTCAACGAGACAATCATTTTTGTCAAATACAATTTTTCAGTAAAACCAACAGCGACACTGCTATGAAGTGTTAAAGACCGCTAAAACTATTAATAGTTTTAACACAATAAACATTATAACAATAAAGTACATGATAGGATGCGAGGAAGCTATGTGCCACACTAATTGGCAGTCTATTTTTTATTTTTGTTAAACTATAATTTTTTTGCATTTATTTGTTATAAAAATATGGGTGAAGAAGCTAAAAGATTACGTCTTAATAAACTGGAAAAAAAGAAAAGTACTTTCTTTCTTCGTGCACTACATATTATGATCGATTTAATTCCTAACTTACAAACGCAAAAATCTGCACGCTCGAATTTTTTGACATTTTCAAGCCTTACTTTGGAACTTAAACTCGAAAACCGTTACTAAAAACCGACACCAAAAAGCGTTACACAAGTGTTACGAAAAAACGACACCAAAAAGCGTTACATGAAAATGTCTCACTGTCTGGCAGACTCGTATGCAAGCAATTTTATTTTTTTGAAGACTTTTGATATGGTATTTTTTTTTAACTATATAAGTGACACAAACAAGTCCGTTATTTTTGCGGGAAATTATGTAAAAAAAAAAGAGAGGATAAAATTATGATAAGGGATAATATGAAACAAGTCATGAAGTCTGTCACATGTCAGAAATTTTTCACAGTCTTTATCTCAAAAAAGGAAGAGATATTTTGAATACATTTACATAATATATTAACATTTTTTATAAACGACTTAAAAAGAAAAAAAGTTATTATTATTATTCTTATTTTTAATAATATAATTGTGAATAATTTTTATTTGACTAACTAAGTACACGACAACGATTTTTAGGGTTCGTAGGCAAAACGGAGGACCCATATAATTTCCTGCGTGCGTCTATCAGTCTTTCGTTACGCACCTGATCTCCGAAAGTACCCAACAAAAATATTTTTAACTTAGCAATTATCTTATGTATAATAACCCTAACAAAGGAAAAATATAGGGGAGCCCCAAAAAAGCATACTTTAAAAACAAGGGGTTGAAATTATGAGGGGCGAAAAATCAAAGAAAAAACGCCCTGAGTACAAATATAAACCATTTATGCACGCACTCTCGGAAAAAATTGTTCACCGTGTTCTGCAACATTTTCCTTGGAATCGCGTTGAATTTTGGCGATGATTTAAATGAGGCGTACGGAAAGCATTCGGCGTATTCTCACCGCCATTCAGGGAGCACGCTCTTCTCTGATAAGTCCTGTATCTGATCTTCTTGATTTGGTATAGGTCCAGAGTTGGGTGGGCATCGTCGGGCCCTTGATGAATCGGACGCGACGAAACAATGCAGGACATGGCGTAATGCCGAGCCAACATCTTATTGACTTATTGTCTGATGTTGGAACAGTTCCTATGTGTCGCGCTTGCGTGGCAAATCCCTTGGTCTCTCACTAACACAAATTGTATATATAATTGAGATATTAAGTTCCCGTTTGCGGGTATCTTAATCATTTGTAAAAAACTACTTTTTTGGTGGGTAATCATTTTTTCCGCCATATTTGTTGCCGCCATATTGGATTAAACTTTGAAATTTTAAATTGGAGCACCCATAAAGTGATACATTTTTGGAAAGTCCTTAAAAAAAGTAACATTTGCCGCAAACCCAAGCTTTCTATCTACTCCCGTTCCAAAATGGCGGACACTCAAAGTTTGAGAAATGTTTTTTTTTTTTTTTTTTCAATCGTTTAGTTAGATATAAAAAAATCGGTCCGAGACAACTCAGACAAACTTTCTCATATAATCTCGGCCCCAGATCCCAGGAAACATGAATATAATATTAAATATTTATTGCATTAAGCTCGCTTCATGATAAACCTACGTGATGCTTAGTTAATTTATATTATTTAAAATGTGTTCAGCAGGTGGTTGTTTACTTTTTGTTTTCGATTTTCAACCAAATGAGATTTATTTTCATCAATATCAAGGAAACTATGATTTGATAACGAACTATGTTTTCTGGGATCTGGGACAGAGATTATATGAGAAAGTTAGTCTGAGTTGTTTCGGACCGTCGACCTTCGTTTTCGTGATATATCGATATATATATAGTTTCGGTATATTTGTGAATTTTGCAATAAAATGCTCTGTAACTCAAAAACTAATATAGCTATAAAGATGCGGTCTTCACCATTGGAAAGTGCATTAAATTCCCTTTAAAAACCCCTAAACATTTACTCGTGTAGCTCCATTCGAAGTGAGAATACAACCATTTAAAACTTATAAAATATTTAATTAAAAATGACAACAAAAATATGACCCTCCATAACTTTGTTGTTTGCATAGTCAACATATATTTCTGAATAGCTTAAAAACTACGCCAACTCATAAGCTTTCTAACGACGTAACATATGCTGTACTCAACTGAAAAGTATGGAACAGAAAACAAAAATGTTACGAAAAATACGCTAAAAAGTTGAATATTTTTTGTTGAATAAAAAATTAATTCATTGATATAATTTTAAATATCGTTTTTACTCAAGAAAAATAGTGGTTTTTAGTGGTCAGTTTTTGTGGTCTTTAAGATGAGTTGCTCACTAAAATATTTTTTATTATATCATACATTCTTTTGCTTGTTTCTCTCCCCCTTCTTATGTTTCACGTCCTATGCTGATTCAGTGGTATATGTCATATTATTATGTCTGATATGTACTTTATTTTTATTAAGATTTGAAATATGAAGGAATGACATGTGGTTGCAGTTAGATGGTAGTCCCTCTCATTATGCTAAAGACATAAGGAACTGGCTTCATAGTAATTTCCTTCGACTTTGGACAGGCCGAAGAGGACCTATTATCTGGCAACCACGCGCACCTGACTTAACCCCAAGGATTTTTACTTGTGGGGCACAGTCAAATTTGAAATGCAGAAGTGCGCCGACGTAACATATGCTGTACTTTACTGAAAAGTATAGAACAGAAAAGTAAAAATATTGCGAATGGGAGAGAGGAACAAGCGAAAGAATGTATAATATAATAAAAAATATTATAGCTCATCTTAATGACCACTAAAAACCACTATTTCTTTCTATATACTACTGTATTGTTTAGATAACTATGGGTGCAAAACTCCTTAAAGTTGGCGCATTTACTAAGCTTCAAAAAGATACTATTAAATTTAAATATTGAAACTTAAAGTATCCGAAATAGTGATGAAATTACAATAAAACATGTCCTACTGTAAGCTGAGATAGGGTTGGGGGAATGGGAAGTGCCCTGAAAATGCAAACATTGGATGATTTTTTTCTCTTTTTTTTTTCAAGTTGTTCTAGTATAATAAAACGTTAAAGTCAGAGTTTAGTCATAGTACCCGTGTGGTACCAGTCATAGTACCAATGATACTACCGTCATTGTGAAGTCATAGCACCTGATGAATCAAATAATTATTAAGGGTGTAATAATTTATTTTTATTACTATAATTAATTATTTTTATAATAATATTCTTTGTAGCATAACCAAAATTGTACTGTATTTATTGAATTATCTTATTACTTTGTTAAAAAAAAAAATCATTAAAGAATAAAATAGAAAAGTGTAATAATAAAATAAACCGACCTTTTTTATTTATAATTAATACTTCTGTAATTACTATAATAAATGTTCAAAATGGTGCCCTCCTTCATTCATACACATCCACAATTTTTAAGTCGAGATTTGCTGCATTTTATGGGAGTTGCTTTTTGGTCATTTATTTGATGAGCTGCTGCTTGTATCCTGTTTATTAGCTCGTTTTGACTGTTAACCGGTATACACCCCAAATCTTTCATCCACCCCCCCCCCCCCCAAACAGAAATCTAAAGGTGTAATGTCTGGTGACCTGGGTGGCCAAGCAACCGGTTCTCCTCTTCCAATGCACCTATTAGGGTAGTGTTGAATGCAGCAAATCTGTACTTAAAAAATGTCGGATGTGTATTAATGAAGAAGGGCACCATTTTGAACATTTATTACAGCAATTACAGAAGTGTTAATTGTAAGTAAAGAAGTTCGGTTTATTTTATTATTACACTTTTTTATTTTATTCTTTAATGATTTTTTTTTTAACTAAGTAATAAGGTAATTCAATTAATACAGTACAATTTTGGTTTAGTTACAAAGAACATTATTATAAAAATAATTAATTATCGTAATAAAAATAAATTATTACACCCTTAATAATAAGATAAGACCCCTTATAAGACTTTATAAGATTCATCAGGTGCTATGACTTCACAATGACGGTAGTATCATTGGTACTATGACTGGTACCACACGGGTACTATGACTAAACTCTGACTTTAACGTTTTATTATACTGGAGCAACTTAAAAGAAAAAGAAAAAAAAAATCACCCGACGTTTGCATTTTCAGGGCACTTCCCATTCCCCCAACCCTATCTCAGCTTACAGTAGGACATGTTTCTTTTTGGAATTTCATCACTATTTCGGATACTTTAAGTTTCAATATTTAAATTTAATAGTATCTTTTTGAAGCTTAGTAAATGCGCCAACTTTAAGGAGTTTTGCACCCATAGTTATCTAATACAATACAGTAGTTATACAAGCTCTAACATTTTTATTTTTTAATTAAATTTTATTATTTTCAACTTCTAACGAATATTACAACTATTATCTAACATATTATCATATTATATATATATATATATATATATATATATATATATATATATATATATATATATATATATATATATATATATATATATGTATATATAATATGATAATATGATATAATTAAGCTCCAAAGGTAAAGTAAAATTTACTATTAATTTACAGTTACCACCATTTCCTCTCATTTATACTGCAGGAAGTCACTAGGATGGAATAGGAAATTGCAATCACTGTTCGATAACCTCATAAATTCAACCCCAGGTCCGACTACCAAACAGGCCTCTACTACTAGCGGTTTATGAGCAAAGCGTAGGGCGTAGATGGAGTTCTTTGTCTTCATAAAAGCGATACCCTTCATAAACTTGAAGTAAAGACCTTTTAAGAGGTTTCCAGCAATTCCTTTCCTCTCCTCTTTCCACGTCCTAACGTTTATCAATATTATAACTGCCAAAGAGCTAAAAACTCAAGTATTTAAGATATTTGCAGAAAAAAATCTAGAAAATTTAGGCATAAATAGAAATACATCCCACAACATTTGCTTCTCTTTCCCCTGATTTCACATGAGTACATAAAAATAGACTGCCAATTGGTGTGGCACATAGCTTCCTCGCATCCTATCCACTTACTTTATTGATTTTATAAGCCATTATTGTCTAATTGGTTTAATTGTTTCCCCCGTTTTTTTTTAATCTGTCAAAATTGATTAGATTTTTTACACGAATTAAAGTCTCAATTTAGCTAAAGTTAAAGAGCATGGACGGTTCAAATTATTCTGGAGCTCTCTGTGGGTTACTTTCGATAAACTATAAAAGTTTTTTCAAATCAGATAAGTACTTTTGAAGCTATAGGTGTAAATAAATGTATGTTTGTGCGCATGTGGATGAGAAACAAATAGGCGCAGAAGGTTGAAACTTAAATGGGACCAACAATGGGCTAATTATAACCTACCTACCACCTAAAATTAATTAAAATTGTACGTGTAGTTTATAAGATATGTTGGTTCGCAAAAATTGAACGACAGACCGACCGACAGACAGACACGGAACCAAAAATGTTCCCTGATGTCTGAAACGGATTTCTGTCTTGGATTTTTGAGATCGGAGACCTAAATATTTTTCTTTCTTCAGAACGATCACATAGCTTCCGTTACCTTCGGTAAGCTCGGAAGCAAAAATCTTTAATTGGAAATTTACTTTTGCCACCGCTCTATGGTAAATACTACAATTGATTGGTAATATCTGACATTGCTGATTTCCGAGTTTTCACAGACAGAGAAGTAGAGAAAAAGTATTTGATTTGAGATTTTGATGAATATATACTACACATTTTAGGGAAACCTAAAAGAAAGGATCATTTTTGTAATACGATTTTTTCATGCTGTTGGAGATGGTATCAAACAATCAGTCCGAAAAGCTCAGACAAATAAGAATGTATCTCATATACATTCTGAAGCAATTCTCAATTAGATCCCCATTAAATATAAGAGAATGAACTTTAATATAAAAATATATATATTTTTTTATCTATTTAATTTATTACTTTCTTAAACTAAGGAGACTTTTAAACGTGTACTCGTAAACCAATAATTCAAAATTATTGAGAGAGTCGAAGGAGATGGTTTAGCTTCGCCTACTCTTAGTAAAATATATTTTAGTTCAAATATATTAATTAAAATTAATCGTTTAGTAATTATTATTATTAGTTAGAAATGTAAAAGGAGTAGAAGAAATTTTGAGGCTTGAAATATGACGCCTAAACGAGATTCATGACAAGTTTGGATACTGTTAAGTTATATATATATATATATATATATATATATATATATATATATATATATATATATATATATATATATATATATATATATATATATATATATATATATATATATGTATTATCAGGTAAGAGGTTACAAATATCAGGCATTAAGTAAAAGCAGGTGTAGAGAATGTATGTATACCTATACCGTACATGGTAGTATACGTCATCGTCACAAGGAGCTACTCCCAGCTCGATGTTAAATTCAAAGCGTCAACCCCCTCCTCTCTATCACAACACAAGCCTTCATTAATTAATATCGCTTAAACCATGTTTATAATTAATTATTATTCACGTAGCGTTACCTTATCTTCGACTAACGAACTATGAGATTTAATTGGTGTTTGTCAGACGATAGAAAACCATGCTTCTAAGCATTAAACAACAGATAAATTATACGAGTATGTACCAAATCTACGATTAATAATGTATTACTTCTCACGCAATTCAATCTAATTTTATCTTTCAGGGTCCACAGCATCCGACAAGGACCCTTATACCTTAATTCTGTCCGTCCAGCTGAACGAAACATTCAAACAGTTTAATGAAAAATCATTAAATTTTGCTTGTGGTAAGGAAACTGAAAAAACAAAATAAGAACAAACTTCTGTTTCCAGTCACAATACAAAATATAAGTTAGTACCCTCGTACTATGTGCATATAGTCAAAATATAATTGTTTATGAGGCTGACTGCATAGAAACTCGATGTGTCTACAGGTTCTGTAGAAGTGTATAATTATTTCAGGTTAGATAATTACAATTATGATATAATTAGTTCTACCTTAAGTGTCAGGTATCCCGCATTTACATTCAAATCTATGTACCTTGCAAAAGGTCATAAAAACTTTTTTTATTTTTTTTATTGTATGTACCTAGACATTAGTTAAAAACCCAAGTTTTCGACCTCCTAGACCCTGTGCTAACCCAGAGGTGGGCCAAAATACGCGAAATTTTAGTGTTTGTTTTAGTTGTTTCTTTATAACTCTTTACCTATATGTCCTGAAAATAGTGTTTTTATCTTTCTTGTAGAGCACTATATTTGCAACAATTTTTATACACCACATTTTTTCCTAAACCCTATACTTTCCAAAATATAGAGCTTCAAAGATGCAATATTTTTATTTTTTGTACATCTGATGTTTTCGGAACCTAAAGGGTTAAAAAAAAACATTTTAACACGCAAATTGTAAATTTACTGCTGTTATCGGCTCTTTTTTGTTATCCCCCCCCCCCCAATTTGATTTTTTAATTTTAGATTTTTATTGGTGATTTTAGGCATGTTATAAATGTTAAAGGTTGTTAAGCAACCTTTTGTAACCATCCATAACCAGAACTAACCAAATACACTACACAAGCGACTAACCCTTTTCTTCAATTAGTCATGTTTCGTGGAGGTTATTGTTAGTTAATGGGGGAATTTATTGGTTACTAGTGGTTGATAATGGTTATTATTGGTCACTAATGGTTATACTAACCATCATTAACCAAAATTAATCACTTTATCGTAAAAGTAACCACCCCTAACTATTACTAACCTCGGCTAACCTTTGTTTTTGTTAGTTATGTTTAGTAGCGTTTAGTTTCGGTTAGTGGCGGTTAGTATTGGTTACTAGTGGTTAGTAGTTGTGCTTAGTGATGGTTATTTGTACTTCCATAGGTAGGATATACCCAAAAATCTGACTGTGGGGGGAGGGATAACAATAATAGACCCTTGTCGTCTACAGAAAAAATGTAATTTTTGATATTTTCAAAAACATATTGCATCTTTGAAGCTCTATATTTCGGAAAGTATAGGGTTTAGGAAAAAATGTGGTGTATAAAAATTGTTGCAAATTTAGTGCTCTACAAGAAAGATAAGAACATTTTTTTTTCAGGACATATAGGTAAAGAGTTATAAAGAAAAATCTAAAAAAAAAAACCTACAATTTCCCTGTGTCTGGGCTAGCACAGGGTCTAGGAGGTCGAAAACTTGGGTTTTTAATAATGTCTAGGTACATACAATAAAAAAAGGAAAAAAGTTTTTATGACCTTTTGCAAGGTAAAATGTACTTGTCGACTGGACTAATAATAAATATCTTTCATCTTAAATCAAGACATCATTTTTGATTTTATTCCTTCTTTATCTTCTTCATTATAATATAAAATAAGAATACCATCAACATAGAGTGCAATTCATAAAATTGATTTTGTTATAATCCGAAAATAAACGCAAGGTTCTGACAGTGATCCCTTGAAAAATATTTTTATTAGAGCTGAATTCAGTTTTAAATTCCACTGTCTTGAAGCTTGTTTAAGCCGTAAACTGATCATTTCAAAAGACACTTTGAAGTGTCGAAAGACACTTCTTTTTCTTTGTCATTGACAACAAAGACACAGTAATTTCATAAAGAACTTATCAATAATAATCTGCGGCTAATCTACGATGCCTGAGTTCATGAGATTTTGAATTAGATTTAGTGTTGGCATGTGCAAAAAGTAGTGTTAGAAGAATCTGAGGTGGAAATAATATCATCAGTTATAAGGTTATAAGCACACCATCTATTTCTTTCTTTGCTATAACTCCCCCTTTTACTAGGCAATCGTCTTTACGATAGATCATGCATCCATTTTCAGATAAATTAAATAATAGTCCATTCTTCACCATAAGTCTTACAGACAATAAATTCATATTAAAGCCTGTAACGTACGAAACATCATATATAATTTTCTTTTGGCGATTAAATTTAATTTGAACATTACCTTTTAACAAATTATCATTTGCAAAAATGATAAGATATTCTTCAAACCGTAATAATTTTTTATCCCCATCTTGTTTATAGTCATGTGAGTGCTTTCCCCTGAGTACCATGATAATGTGTTAATTTTTTTTGCTAAGGCAGTTGAGATCAAACACCAATAACTTTTTGAGGATTCACTAAGTTTTTCATTTTTATTTGGATTATACTTTGTTTTATTTTGATTATCACATTTAACATTTTTTATTTATGAAATTTACACTATCTTCAGAATTTATAGCATTAATTTTCTTGTATCTTGAATTTTTAGATTTAAGGAACATGACAGAATTAGAGCTATCGTCACATTCTGAATCCTAAATTTTCTTAGAGTAATTTCATTTTTAATAATTCACTTGAGCTTTTAACACCGGAATTTTCTAAAGCCATTACCATTGGTTTATAAGATTCAGGTAAACCACTTAAGAGAACATCAGCCAAAAATTTATCTTCAATGGCTTGATATATCAGCTAGAAGAGAGCTATTTTAGTCATTTTTGTGACAATCTTGTATTGAATGAAATAGTTCAAGTTTAAGACTAAATAAAGTCCAAAGGAGCCCAAGCCTTCCAAGTACTCTATCTTCAAAATCCTTCTTTAAACTATCCCAAGCTTCTTTAGTGCAGTGGTTCTTAACCGGGGGGCAGCGGCCCCCCAGGGGGTCTCGAAAAGTATTTAGGTACTATAAATATTATAATTGGAGATTTTAAGGGGACCGTGGTTACCAAAAGGTTAAAAAGGGATAAAAGTTCTTTGGTCTTTATTCAAAGTTACAGTTACACTTTAATTCTTTAGAGCATGACCCATAACCTGATAGAAAAGTAACAACAAATGCAGAGATTTAAATTTATATGACAAAAACGTGACTAGACTTTGTGGATAAATGAAATAAATATATTTCGCAATATTAGTGTGGGTCGTTGAAGGGTTAAAAAAATAGGTTTATACTTCCGTCATTGTATAAAATTGGCTATATTTCGCCTCCCTCCGAGGCATAGACATGCCTGAAAACAAAATACATTTTACAATTTATACATTTTTACAAGTTTGTAGGGTAACATACTCTTACTAACAATTAATCCTTGAATATACAGGTAAAAAAAAATTATATGAACATTGTAAAGAAAATAAAAAAATTCCAGGATTACGACATTATTTGCATTTTTTTTAGTAAAAGTGTCAGATCTTCTAATTTTATTAGATTCGTCGATAGAATTTATTAGAAAATAAATATAGAAACAAGTGTACCTAACTTAAATGTAATTGGCTCAAATGAATTAATAGAGTAGTACTAACAACCTCCAAGGGCTGTAGCAACACGGAAAGATTTTTGTTTTAAAATGTAAGTCCGAGATTTAGAAATAAAGATATTTTTTTTAAAACTAACTTCAAGAATTTAATATGTATACACAAGAAAATATGTAGGCCCTATTTATTTAATACTTTTTCTAAATTCAACAATTGTAGAATGAACTCAGAAAAAAAAACACAACGTTCAAATAAAATAAAAACATTGTATTTTTACACTTTTAAAAAAGTTTCTTTCGTAACTTGTATTTTATACTGAGTAAAAAATGAAAAAAAAAAATAAAAAACAAAAACTAAATAACAAAGTTTTTCCATTAAACTTTTCATACAATTCAACGTTTGACCCGAGATATTGTTTAAAATTTAGTTATTTTAGACCTGTCTAAAAAAATGTTTACTTCCCGCCACATTTTACCTAAGAGTGAATTTTTATTCTTTTTGTTGTTCCTGTCAACCTCAAATTTTGCCATCTAATGTAGAATATATACGTTTTTATGGCCCTTTAACTTATACAATATGCTTTTCAGAAAAAGAAAAAGTATACATATTTCTGGCATTCAGTTTTAGACTTCTCCAGGATTTTTCAATTATAAATAAAAGGATTTTATTTAAAATCGAACGATGCAAATCTAACTGAGGTAAAGTATCAAAATGAAGTGTAAAGATGAGTAAAGATGAAACTGAGTAAAGATGAAATATAAATAAATAAAAATAAAATATGTATTTGATTATTAATTTAGAAAAAAGATTTAGTGAATAAAACAGTGTAATAATTCAGTTTAATTTATCAAAAATAATCAGTAAATTGTTGAAAAGGAAAAGTTACTAACATTACCAGGTGAAAATTACGGGAGATTTTTTTTTTTTTATATTAAGTTAATTAATTTAGAATAATAAACACAAATTTAATTCTGTAGTAAGCTTAAGTATGATTTAAGGAGTTGACGAAACTGGTGGAAGGAATTAAAAGCCTTTTTAACTCTTGTTAAGCTTAATAATTACTCTTTTTTAAATATTTTATGTTATATCCAAACAATCAAGAAATTATTACCCTCAAAAGTACTAATATAATTTTTTTTTTTCTATTAAAACACAAATTTAGTTTATGGTCCTAGCAAAAATAATTAATACTAAAATTATAATATGATTTTTGTGACACCAAAGAATCAAGATTTAAAATTGTATCTTTATAATCAGTCGAAGTCTGATAATTGATGATACACGATATTGTTACAAACACCATTCTAGATTCAACCAATGTAAAGCCCCATTTACACATTTGCACGAATGGCTCGTCATTCACCTCGTAAATCGCCTCGCCGCTGTATCGACGAGCCGAACACTCGGCTAATATGTCAACGGTCGGTTCGCGTTGTGGTCACGATCAGACGAATGCCACACGCGAGTGCAGCAGTCACAAGCGCGAGTGAGTAGATGCGGTATAAAAGAATCAAGAAATACACCTTCTAATATGCTTGCTAAAGAATCCTTGCGAAATTTAGGGATTTACATGTTTTACAGTAAGAGTTCATACGACAGTTTAGTTTATGAACATGTTAGTTCATCGGTTATCTCAAGCTGACACCATCACTATTTCCTCCTCTATTATTTTTTAAAAAAATCCTTAACCTACTACCCTCTAGAATCGGAAATCCTGGAACCGCAGAGCAAGCTCGCATAAAAATAATGAGAGCAACGAGTTAAAACAGAGACTATATATAAAAACACTATAATTTGCACCTAACCAACCAATGTCTAAATAATAATATTTTATTGAATTTATATCGAGTTTTGTGATTCGACTTAAGATTCGTTGTTAAACAATAACAGTAATATCGAAATATTAGAAATGTAATCACTATTTTTTTCTACTTATTTTGATTTTTAAATATATATAATAAAAATGTAATATGTATTTATATATATATATATATATATATATATATATATATATATATATATATATATATATATATATATATATATATATATATATATATATATATATATAGACACTATGTGCTCTTATATATATATACAAAATATAAATAAATAGAAGGACTTTTTATTTGAACATTTTTTAATTTATTAAATTTTATTCAGAAATAATTTTGTGGCATAAAATTATCATATTTTCGACCTGAAAATTTAAATTGCTAAGATAATATTTTTAATTTATTTCTTGTGAACGTCACCATCTAATTACTTAACACCCCCCCCCCCCCCTCCCTTTCTTCACCTACAAATATGTAGTAATGAAATCCTATTTTAGCATTAAATAAATATGAAACGTTGACATCATAGCATTATATATATATATATATATATATATATATATATATATATATAGCTAAACGCAAGGTGCATATTTAAACTAAATTTTTAATATTTTAAAATATATATATATATATATATATATATATATATATATATATATATATATATAATTATAAAATTAAAAAAAAAAATTATTATAATTTAAAACTACGTTATATACCAGATATTGTTATGATGAGCGTGATTAAATGCCGGTGCTATGCTTGGAAAATTAACACCGTTAAACACTGAGTTGCGCGTTTATTGTTTTTCTGTTAACTGACGTAGGTACGTGTGTTGTTTTATCGAGTGTTGTTTTACGCGAGCGAAGCGAAATGTGTTTAAACTAGTAACGCGGTCGGACACGGCGGACAGTTGGTTGGGGTAGGAGCGCGTGATGCCGTGGTAACCGTCACGGGATCGGGCCTTCGACTAAAGCTGCTAGCATCACTCGCTAGGAGCGCCACCTACCTGCCACCCAAAGTTAGATCGATATTTTTTGCGGGTCGCTATACTGCTGCTACTCCTAACCCAGAGAAACAGAGGGAAGTGTCTCTTGTCTGACTGGCCCAAATTTCTAACTTAGCAACATCAAATTAAATAAGACAAATTTTGACATTCTGACCAATAATACTCCCAAACATTAAAATATAAAAACAAGGAAAAGAATTTAAAATTGTAAATTGACGAACGAATAACAACCAACCCTAGCTAGAAGTGCAACTTGAAAACAATGAAAAGTGCAATAAGAAAATGTTCAAAATTATACTCGTGAATATGATGAAGAAATAGAACCGTTTCTTAGAAAATTAATTTGGCCCTAACTTTGAAGTCAAGCCAAGGGCGTGTCATGACCCTTCTCAAAACAGCTGCAAATTGTATATTGCATCACTAAATAATGCATAAATTTAACACTTTATTTGCATGAGAAAGATTAAAGTTACAATATAGTATTTCATTGTCTTCATAATTTTAAACTATCTGAAGTGTCTATAAAAGTTATTTTCTTGCTTACTAAAGGCCCTTTTAAAGAGCGTAGGCTAAGACTACGTCCCACATATTCACAACATTGCGTCTTTCTTTTGTCATGTATTTTATTTCCAAACTACACATGATTATCTGCGATATATAGAGGGCCATAATAATAACAGCTATTAGCCGTGCAATAGTTACAATGATTTGCCTACAGTAACTTATTACCTAGCTTAGTTTGACTGATTTTAAGATAAATTACTTTTTACTTTCTCATATACATAGTATATACAAAGAGAATGTATTGTAACAGCGCGAAAAATTGATTTTGAGATTTTGATATATCTACCCGTTTGAGGTCCCTTGAAAAAAAGGTGATTCTTAAAAAAGATCGGTCTATAGTATTATGCAGACGCGTGAAACCTAATCTACTATGCCAATTTTGATTAAATTTGGCATACAGGTGTTCTAGATACAGTGTGTCCCACGATAGAGGACTGAAGAGGAAACATTTACCAAGAGAAAAAGTATGTAATGAAAAAGTATCTATAAATATTTGCAATTTTTTCTGTTTCTATAGATGTGGCCCGATAAGCTACGCCAAACGAAATATCTTACCCCTAGACGAAATCAAGAAATTCATTTTAGCTCCAAAAACTTACACATTATTTCTCGAAGACGGTTAATATAATTTTGATTAAAAATTTAGTTCCCGAGATATTGATAAAAATAAATCTGATTTACAAGAAGAAATCGAAAACAAAAAGTAAACAACCACTAGTTGAATACTTTTTAAAAGTATTTTAAAATAAATCAATCAAGTGCTATGGGATTTAAATTAGATATATATATATATATATATATATATATATATATATATATATATATATATATATATATATATATATATATATATATATATATATATATATATATATATATATATATATATATATAGATATATATATATAAAAAAAAATTTCGGTTCCTAGATTTGAGAATACTCCGCTAAATAATGGGATTTTTTTAACGTTTTGCGCAGGGAAAAGTTTTTATCTGGCTTAGGGCTTAGCTTAGTTGGTTAGAGCGCCAAACTGGAAATATGGAGGAGGTCCGTGGTTCAAATCCCGGAGCCAGTGCATATTTTTCTCTGTTTCTGTCTCCCGTAGTTTAAATTCTTTAAATTATATATTATAATATATATATATATATATATATATATATATATATATATATATATATATATATATATATATATATAAATATATATATGAGAGAGAGTTTTGAGTAATTTTTATCGATAATATCAATATTACTGTTCATCTTTTATGAAAAAACACCGTAAGATTTGTTTATGGCTTATGATGTCAATGGAGTAATCTTACAACTTTGCATAGCTTATTTACGCCTAGTTTGACAATATGATTATTTACTTAAAAATATTTGACAATTAATAAAATAATAAAACTAAGTTAATCACTAAAACAAGGTTCGTTCTATATTTGGAATTGTTCAAATTTACTCTTTCGAAAACTCATATTGATATCAATTTTGCCTATCCTTGAAGAAGGGGCGAAAATTTTTTTGATAATTTGAAATAACTTTAAAAAAAATAACCTTACTTATATAAAAAAAATCCAATTAATTGAAAATTAATATTTCCGTCTGTGGTCAGCGGATTTTAATTGTGTTATCTTTTAAATTTCTTACATTTTTGACTATCGAAAAATTTGTCGATGAATTAAGCAACATTATATACGTATGCATAAATTAATCTAAATAGATTTTATTTAAATAAAATATTATTGAATTCTCTATTACTGCCGAAATACTACCATTAATAATAATTTTCCCGCAGCTATGGCTTGAGTGAAACATTTTTTTTTTTTTGTAAATTGTACACTGATCCGCTTTACAACCCTAACTATATACTCATTCCGTCTTTTAAAGTTCATAAAATCATTTTGGACAGCAAATAATTTAGTACGATCAATGAGCTATGTCAATTAGAGCAGTCGAACTTTGGGCTAATATGCTCTCAGTCGCCATAAATTTCCTTTTAATAACCATTTTTACTCCCCCCCCCCCTCCCCCAAATTAAAAAATCGGTCCGTGATAACTCAGACAAACTTTTTCATATACGAGTTCATAATTACTTAGCCAATGTTTTCCATTTATTAGTTTTCGTAAGTACGTTTAATTATTATTGAAAATTATATCAAAATTTACCATAAAAATAACTTCTCCAGGGCGGGGAATCGAACCCGGGCTCTCTTCGTCCGCGTTTTAAGCCATTTTCTCCGGAACTAGATTTTTCCCGGGAAAACGGATTATATCGTTAGATTCGTATGACTACATTTTAGAATTGTTTAATAAAAATCGTCGGAACCGTTTTCGAGAAATACTTTTTTTCATGTTTTTTCAGAGTTTTCGGGGGTCAGCACTCCCAAATTTGGGGATACAATTAATTTCTCGATTTCGCCTCGAGGTATGATTTTTTCTGAACGTGTATACCAAATTATGTCAAAATCGGCCCAGTAGTATAGCCTCCAGGCGTCTGCACAGACAGACAGACGACAGACAGACAGACGAAAGCCAGACATTTTTTAAAAACCACTTTTTTTGGACTCATGGGACTTTAAAACGAGTAAATCCATTAAAATCTGAAAATCGAATTTTCGCGCCATCACAATACTTTCTCTTTATATGAGAAAGTAAAAAGACACAAGAAAGTAACCAATAGACACACGGTTCTTTGACCCTTTTCCCCTAGCATTTCCGACCCTAAAATGAACAAATAATTCCTTTAAATTGACTTCAAAGAATTGATCAAAATTCATTAGACGAACTGACTGCCAGTTCAACAATCAAGGAAATTTAGAGAAGTAAAAGCCTAAAAGAAATTCAGTCTAAAGAACGGTGGGTCCTAGAAATAGAAACAAGAAAGAGTTAAACGTCTTGTTACTGTTACAAAGGGATAGTAGCTGCCTCTTTATTTCTTTCCTTCCATTTTACAACTCTCACTTTCTCTTCCCTAGAATTTTACTTGCCCCGTATAATATTTGAAGCAAAAATCTGCTGAAGGCAATAAACAGATCCGGCGTTTCAATGAAAAAAAGGCGAAGTTTTACAAAGAAGGGGATCCAAAGAAATCATTTAAAAGATAAATAAGGAAGTAAAGCCAATTTAAAAGATGTGAGGAAACACGAAATCGCACTTGTTTATAACCTGTATCTAGTAACCATCCTTTTCTTAGAAATTTCTCCACTTGAATCATTGATATGTTTTTCTCTCCTGGTCGCGAAATATAGTACTAAAGTAAATGGTACTAAGTTACCTCCTGTTACATTCTAACTTTCTGATACTATATTTAAGACCGTAATAGTCATATTTTTTATGTCGTTTTTTACGTGACTAAAGTTTCTGCTGCACCCCAGCCCAAAAACATATTTAAATTTTTGCGTCGTCACAATACTTCTTCTCAACATATGCTATCGTTGAAAGAATATTATAGTAAAGCCCCGTTTACACGGTGATAGTTCTCCCACGATAGAACTATCATGTCAGTCAACGTCATAGAACTATCGCGGAGGTGTATAGTCTACACGGCGAGAGTTAACATACGTCAAAACTTGTAGTCTACTCAAGTTATATCCATATCTTATATTTCTGACTTGGATTCAGAAACAGAACACTAAATATATCATAATGTTATATTATAATACAAATACATATACAGCAAACAACAAAATCTGGTATCAAATATGAAGCAAGCTATCATATTTAATGTCTTTTAGATCTGTTATCACGTTATATAAAGGAGAAACAGAAACAAACAATAAGCCAATCAGCATCTAGTATCTAGCAGTGTAGTTCTTAAATCTGCCATGTGAGTACTCTGACTGCTGTGATAGAACAGTCAATTATCTCGTCAGACGAGATAGTGTGATGGCTGGTAGTTCTATCGCGACAGAATCTATCACGTAGTCTCCACGGTGATAATGAAGTTCTAGGTCTCCCAGTGGTGACCGCGTCCAGTTCACACCTGTCTTAAACTAAGGACACCATGAACACCCCTGAAGATGTTTCTACCATTAGGAGCGAAACGTCGGGCCGTACACCCTTCGACACGCGGTCACCACCGGAAGACCTAGAACTTCATTATAATTGTAACCGCGGAAGCCTACGGTATTTAATGTGATAGTTACTATTATGACCGCAACTATCGCATGAACCATCACCGTGTAAACGGGGCTTAAAAGAAAGTAAAAATGTGGCATTTCACCATCTTCTTACTCGGTGTGATTATTAGTGAATAACATGTTTCTTCTCATTTGTGATTCGAACTATTTATATGTAGTTGGGACAGAGATTTCAGGCAAGTACTTCAACGACTATTTCTCTCCCCTTTCTCTCTATCTTTCTTTCTCTCTCTCTAGCTCTAGATAATAATTACTTCTATTAATTTTCTATCAATAACTTCTCATAATGTTAATGAGGATACTGATGACGAATACTGTAAAAGCTATGATATATTTAACATTCAATCTCCTGAATATCAGATTTTTATTTCTAATATAAAATCGAGAATAGAGTTAAATGGTTACAGATATTTCACTCACAAATGAGCAATTTCATTAAAATATTAAAACGTCCAATCTTGAAAATATATTTTTTAAATATATATTTAAATTTCTAAGATAAAAAAATGAGAACCTTAAATATTAAAGTTAAATGTATTAAACCGGTACTTTAACGAAATATATGATACCTAATTTAAAATGAAAAACCTCGACTTACGAATTTAGATGGTTCCCACAACTTATACTGCATGAAAACATTAATATGAATTATCGACAGGTACATAGGTGCCTCTTTACCTGAAATAATAAGTAATATTAATTACGACCACATTAATATAATAAAATAAAAACAACTTAAATACATTTGGATGGATTAGAGATAAACATGTTTTATCGCCATAACTAGTGCGACGACCCTAAAAAAATTACGAAAACATTCCCACACTAATCGGAAGACTGTTGAATTTTACAGTTATTTGTTTCAATTTATCTCTGGCCATCATTTTACAACTGGGAAGAACAAACTAAAGTACAGCTTAATTAAACATTTTAATTCGACTTTGGTAACTCAACAATTAGCTCAACGTAACTGGATTTAAACTTTGTTGTCTGACTTATTTGAAATCTTGAATATTCATTAGGCAGAAGATATGATGACAAAATGAATGCTAATTAATGTAAAGAATCGTTTTCCAAAATAACGGCTATATCAAGAGAAACGGTGTAGCTTATATCTTCTCAAAATCAAGGTTATAATACAACAAATATAGTTTTTATATCTAGACGAGTCAAATTCTTGAAAATTATTAAATAAATAGATTGTCTCGCCAATCTATATTTTATCCAATTTTATCATGGACTGGGGTATGTATACTAGAAGTATAACTTTCCACATACTATATTATATATGAATGTCAAGTATTATTAAAAATTCTAGATTCTAACAGAAGTTACAGGGAGAAGTTGAAGTTACCAGTAAATTCCAAATGTTACACCGCTAGATTTTACAGGAGACTGGAGACTTGAACCTTTTTCCTTTGGTTCATGATCTGCAGAGATACAGCCTGCAACTACTGAACCGATTTAAAAAAAATTAAAAATTAAAAAAATTGAAATTTGGAATTTATATTCAGTAGCATCATGCTAGACCAAATCGACAAGGTATGAACTTATAATTTTATGTCTACTGTACTTATAAAGTAGTTCCTTCCTTGTGACTCTTATTCGTCACAAGAGTGTTCCCGCCGTTTTTACTATCTCATATACCAAGAATGTATAGAGATAAAAGTGTTGTGATGGCGGTAAGAGTCTAAATAAATGGTTTTTAAAAAAGTATTTGTCATGTTCTGCCTAGATGTGTAAAGTTGCCCAGATGTTCTGCCTAAATGTTTAATGTGTAAAGCCTAAACTCTAGAATTGATTACAATAAAATTTTGTAAACTCCACTAAAACAACAATATTTATATTCAGAAAAAATACACAGTTGTATACAAATTTAGAAAAATGTATACCCGAGGCGAAATCAAGAAATTATTTTTGGCTCTATATTTGGGTGTGCTATTAGCTAAAAATCACCTTGTTTATCGAACCATCACTTAATCCGCAGTAAGCAAATACCTCAGCAATTATTCGTAAATAAAAATAATAGCGGCGGAATATTATCTCAACTAAAGAGAGTAATACACAGAATATAAGAATTTAAAAAAATTATTTATTCTGAGAAACGTGTAATATTCCAAAATCCAGAAATAACTAGAGACGTGGGTCAGGTTTGAGGCTTTTCCGGGATTCACGGTAAGCAGGCTCTACCAGAGTATTATGCCTATGTAGAAAGCTTTTCTGATTAATACCCAGTAATGTTGTAATCCCTTCTCTTTGCTCCAGTCCTTCAACCTAACCCTACGAATATAATACTCAAAGAGGATATAACTTTCCCTTTACATCTTCCCCTTTTCCTTTGACCAAATGAAAAAAAAAAGAAAAGAAAATCCCTCAAGCCGAATATCGGGGTGTCTTATTCAGTCTTTATCAGATGAATGCTGACTAACCTAACTTTTACTCGGATTTTTTTATATATATATTCCAATATGCACACACACACACACATTTATATATATATATATATATATATATATATATATATATATATATATATATATTTAAAAAAATCTAACTTGGGAAATAGCAAAGTATAGATCAACGTGCCCGTGTGGAGTTGTTAGTCTCCCATCAGGCGCCTCCCCAGGTGGCGGATAGGGGAAGGCTCACCAGATATGGTGGGTACTGGGGAAATAAAATACCCGGGGCGGACCAAAACTAACTGCTGCTGCCTTGTAGTAGAAGGAGTTGGATCTTCAAAGGCTAAAGGAAGAACACCTTGAGTAAAAATTACCTGGCCCTCCAGGTTGGGGGTTGGGCGCAGGGCTAACAACTCTGTCTTGTAAAAGGAACATATGTTATGAACACAGCACAGGAATGATAAATCGGAAAAGACCCGGCATGGACATGGAATTAAAAGGAAAAATGACTTACTTATGGCAACTTGGAACGTTAGGACGCTAACTAAAGCAGGCAATCTTGCAACTTTAAAACGGATTATGGCAGAATATAAAATCAAGATAGTAGCCTTACAGGAGGTAAGATGGACAGGAAATGGAACTCTTAGATCTGGCGATTACACATTATTGTAGAGAAAGGAGAGATGGTACAGGTTTTTTAATAAATAAATCAGTGATGGGATCAGTGATTAATTTTGAAGCGATATCAGAGAATATGCAAACAGAATCAAAGCCAAATTTTTCAACATATCTATCATCTGTGCATACGCACCAACGGAAGAAGCAAGTGAAGAAATAGAGGAGGAATTTTATAATGAACTGGAACTGCAGATGGGGAAAATAGCAGGGCATGATGTTAAGATTGTAGTGGGGGACTTCAACGCCAAGATTGGGAAAGAAGAGGTGTACCAAAATACCATTGGCCACCAAAGTTTACATGATGTATGTAATGATAATGGTCAGAGATTAGTAGATTTCGCTTCAGGATACAATCTGACCGTAAGAAGTACCTGGCTGCAGAAGAGAAGAATTCATAAAGTTACATGGATCTCACCAGATGGCAATACCTCCAACCAGATAGATCATGTACTAATTGATAAGAAGCACGCAACAGATGTGATAGACGTAAGGTCATGCAGAGGGGCTGACATTGATTCAGATCATTTCATGGTCCAAATTAGTTTATAGGCAAAAGATTGCTACTGTGAGGGAGGCACGAGCAAATACAGTAAAGAGTTTCGACATTAATAAGCTTAAAATAGAGGAAACGAGAAACAACTTTAGTAAGACCTTAGAAGAAAGGCTAGTGCTAAGACAAGAAGAATGGAATTTGCAGAATATAGAGGGAAAATGGGCCATGTTCAAAGAGGATGTAGTAAGTGTAATGGGAGAAATCATAGGTGAAAAGAAGAATGCTAAGAGACCAGCATGGTTTGATGAAGAATGTGATGCAGCTAACAAGGAAAGGAATAGTGCCAGACTAAGAATGTTACAGCGTAAAACAAGAATAACCACAGAGGATTTCAGGAAGAAAAGAAGAGATGCTACCAAAATATGCAGAAACAAGAAGAAAGCTTTTGAAAGAAGGAATATTGAAGAAATTGAATCTCATTATGGAAGAGGTATGGTGAGAGAATTCTACCAAAAAGTTAAGTCGGAAAAGAAGGGTTTTCAGCCAAAAACGGTATTCTGCAAAGACGCTGGGGAACTTAATTGGTAGTGAGAACAAAATTTTATGCAGATGGGCGGAATATTTTGAAGAACTTTTAAATAGAGAAAGGGGGATAGAGGATGAAGTAGAGGGGTCACAGAATATTCTGGGAGGTCCGGAAAATGAAGGCGAAGTAGAACCGCCAAGTAAGGCAGAGTTTTGTGAAGCTATACAAAAATTGCAAAACAACAGGGCCCCTGGAGAAGATCGAATAGCAGCTGAAGCTCTGAAAGCTGGAGGACAATTAATGCAAGATAGACTGTACAGTCTAATTCTAGATGTATGGGAGCAGGAAGTAGCTCCGATGCAATGGCAGGAGGCTATAATATGTCCTATACACAAGAAAGGTGACAAGGCGAACTGCAGCAACTACAGAGGAATTAGTCTACTAAGCGTCTGCTACAAAGTGTTCGCAAAAATTCTTCAACATCGTTTGAGCCCTATTTCGGAAATTCTTATAGGAGAATATCAGTGTGGATTTCGACGTAATCGATCAACAGTCGATCAAATCTTCTCAATAAGACAAATTTTAGAGAAATGCTATGAGTTCAATGTGGATGTGCACCAACTTTACATTGATATTAAGCAAGCCTATGATAGCGTGCACAGAGGGAGACTAAGAGATACGCTCGAGGAGTTCAATGTTCCAAGTAAATTAATAAGGCTTATAATGCTAACGCTGAAAGGAACAAGAAGCAAAGTTAAGATAGATGGGTGCTTGTCATCTTCCTTTGAAGTTAATCAAGGGTTGAGGCAGGGGGACGTATTATCAGCAACTCTTTTCAACCTTGGGCTGGAAAGAGCAGTAAGGAAAATACCTAGCAACCCAGGAGGAACTCTGTTCAACCGCCAAACCCAATGCCTTGCTTATGCAAATGATGTTGGACTCTTAGCAAGATCCAAAAGAGCTCTGGAAGAAGCATATACGCCTATGAAACAAGAAGCTGCAGAACTGGGACTAAATATTAATATAAACAAAACTGAATATATGCTGATGACTCGCAGAGAAGGTAGAGACCCTCCTGAAGAAGTGTTATTAGGAGGGGACTCATTTAAGGCAACGAGGAATTTTAAATATTTAGGATCCCAAATCACTGATGATAACAGTGTATCAGAGGAGGTAAAAGCGAGGCTGGCCGCAGGAAACAGGTGTTACTTCTCCTTAATGAAACTTCTAAGAAGTAGACTCTTAAGTCGAGACTTAAAGATTAAAGTGTATATTACCGTCATCAGACCTGTTGTACTGTACGGATCGGAGACATGGTCTCTTACGAACTCTGATGAAAACCTCTTACGGCGTTGGGAGAGAAAATTATTGAGAAGGATTTTCGGCCCAGTGAACGAGGATGGAAGATGGAGAATTCGGTGAAATGAAGAGCTACGTATCCTTTATGGCAAACCGGACCTGGTGGCTGAAATCAAGAAAAATAGGCTGAGGTGGCTAGGTCATGTTGAGAGAATGCCGGAGAATAGAGCGGCTAAGAAGTTGCACGAGGGTAAACCTGGCGGAAGAAGGCTTAGAGGACGTCCTAGGCTGAGATGGCTCGATCAGGTGGAGGATGATCTGAGGACGATAGGGGTTAGGAGATGGAGGGCTGTTGCGCAGCAGCGGGACCTCTGGAGAAGCGAAGTGCTGCAGGCCCAGGCTCTTCGAGAGCTGTAGCGCCGAGGATGATGATAGATCAACGTGTGTATCCATAACAAAAACAAAAATGAATACATAAATCTCTACTTTAATTTCTCATATTAGATGTATATAACAAGATAAAGTAATATGATGGATTTACACTTAATTCAAATAAGTGGTTAAAAAATGTCACTCCGTGATCTGTTGTCTCTACAAACGAATGAGGCCTTAACTACAGAACCAAGATACTCCGAGAGGAAATAATTGCAGTTCTCAATTTTAGCTGAGCAGGTCCCAATTTAAATGCAAATGTTACTTGTGAAGTTGGTATCCCCCCCCCCCCCCAAAAAAAATGTAATATCTGAGATTTTTCTTGAGATAGTACTGAAAAGTACGGACTACATCAAGAAGTTAAAATCCGTTTGCCTCGCGTCCTATCACTACACGGAAAACTGAATAAAACTCGTAAACAGACAGAAAGCAATATGCGAAGAAGTTTAAATTTGACCTACCACATATGCTTTATCGGCAGACTAAAGCATATGATCTAACTTTTGTAACTTTTGACATAAATCAATCAAGTAGTTTTCAAAATATGGGCGTTTGTAATAATATTGTCGGATAACACGCTCGAGGCCAAACATTTTCTTTGATGTCTAAAACGCTTCAGGTTGAAAACATTTTGGATGTGGGGGTCATTTTAAAAAAAAAGTGACACTTTCACTGTCCGCGAGTTAAAAATATTAATTACTTGCACTCCTTATAATTAAAAAATCTACAACCCCACAAACATTTTTCTATAGATTAAATTCGTCATTTTAGTGTAGTCAGATTCTTGAATATCCTTTTTAGAGAGGAGAAATTTAAATTTATATATACAAAAAGGTCACGATAGTTATGTCCCAGCCCCTTTTAACTTAAGTTACCATGCTCAAAAAATATTTTTCTTTGACTTTCTAACTATGATCCTAGATAGGAAATATAATGTACTTTGTGATACTAAATATAATTTCTTTCTTATTTCGGTGTAACTTCTCGAGAATTTAATAAAAAGGCTTGTCCCAGCAATCGGTCACGATAGTTACGTCGCAATAGTTACCAAGAAACTGGTTGCACTGTTTGAATGAGGGCGGGATTTCAGTATTTACAGATATCATTCCTTTATAACCTAAAGTTCGTCTCCGCGTGTTCTGAAGTAAGCCTCGGTCACACAACAATTCTCTTCAAAAATCATGGGGAGTATGTTTATTCAAAGTCACAATAGTTACCATAAATTTAGTACTTAAAACTGCATTTAAAGCTTTTTAACATTTTTTGGGAACACCCCAGTAGTATAAAGAAAATGTATGCTTTCCTTTGAAAGCATTAATACATTAGGCTGGCTTGGCCGCCATGCTTTAGTTTATAAGTCACGATAGTTACTTGTCCCGATAGTTACTGTACACATACATATTGTGAATTGTATAGATGTTGTTGTATAGATGTTCAGCGTCAAAATGAAGCACTTGTTGGCTCAGAATTGTCCAAGTGTCACTTTTTTTGAAAATGTCCCGTTCATTATTTTTTTATCATTCCCAACTTTAGAGGAACACGACACTTGTCACGATAGTTACCCAGGAACAAGATAGATGTCACATAACACATAAGTGACCCAGCGTACTACATGTGTCACGATAGTTACCCAGGAACAAGATAGATGTCACATAACACATAAAAGTGACCCAGCGTACTACATGTCACGATAGTTACTAAAAAAATTATATTTAAATAGGTTATTTTTTAAAATAAAAAAAATTCGTCCTCATCATAGAGTTGAGTGTACAATGACTCATTTTGGAAATTAAATCTAATTGGCAAACAAAAATTTCTATGACCAGGAACTTGAACTATCGGGACAAAATTATGATTAAATAATTTTTTCACAAATTAAAACCAATGTAAGAAATGTCCTGAGTAGACAATAATATTGGTTTGAGTCTGTGTGACGATTTCCAGGTGGTAACCATCATTTTGCAAATCGGTAAGTTGAAGAAAATTCCGGTAACTATTGTGACTAAAAAACTTGACTTTTTTAATTTAAAAATTGATAAAAAATAGTAAAACTTAAAAATCCCGCGACCCACATACGACATATTCTTGTTGTATAGATGTTCAGCATCAAAATAAAGCACTAGCTGAATCAAAATCTGAAAAATAAATTTTGGGCATAAAGGATTGCTCAGAATTGTCAAAGTGTCACATTTTTTGAAAATGACCCGTGGAGACATAAAATAAGTTGTTTATCAGAATGATCATAATACTTTTGTTGCCTCGGTAGGATCGGAAACAAAAATACAGTAGATTAAGGTTAAAAGATTATACAAACATTTTCTTCGAATTTTATCTTTTGATTAAATTTGAAAATACTTATTAAATAGAAAGAAATATTAACTGCAATCATACTAGTGTAGGACTATCTAGCTCAAATTTAAATCCTGCTTTAAACGACATCTTGTGTAATTCTAATGAATTAAAGCTTCATAAAGATTAATGGTTACTCAAAATTACAAGGAGTAGTAAATCGAATACACAATGAGAAATAGAGACGAGATTAAATTAAGTATAAAAGAAAAAGTAGCCAGGAATATAGGAACGAAAGATTACTTCGAATTTTGCGTATACAACTATTCCTCCCCTTTATTAATTAAAAAAAATCATAATTTAAGGGAAACATTTATAAGGGCCAAGGGCTATGGGACATCATTAATGCTAATGTTCAACGAGGTTTAAACTTTTTCAATTTCCCTTAATACAGGCTACAGGGAATATTTAGTAGGCAATATTTTATCATGGTAAATTAAACATTGCATTGGTTGGTAACCATCAGTGTAGTAGTGTAAGCCGGTAGCCAGCACAGCCCCGGTTTACAGGAATTTAAATTTTTTGTAAGCTAAGGAGGAACCACATGGTTGTGACCCACGTGGACAGTGTGACAGGTCACGAAGTCACGCCTCATCTTGAGACCCGTCACGAGACCTCCGTGACCAGTCACGAAACTTCCGAGACCAGTCACGAAACCCCCGAGACCAGTCACGAAACTCCCGAGACCAGTCACGAGACGCCCGTGTAGTCACACAGGTCACGCCCGCAGGTATAAAAAGCCTCCGCTTCCCCCACCCGGGGTCAGTCAGTGAAAAGTCGTAACGCGAGTAAGTTGTAGGGCGGTGTGCCATTGTGGGCTGTGTGCCATTTTAGGGCTGTGTGCCATTTTAAGGCTGTGTGACGTTGTCGTTGTGGGCTGTGTGCCAAAAAGTTACATTTCGAGCTGTGTGCCAAAGAAAGTAACATTTCGAGCTGTGTGCCGAAATCTCGGGCTGTGTAAGAAGTGGGCTAAGTGCCGAAGAAAATTGGATTACTCTGGTTAGCGATGAGTAGGTACCTAAAAACTTGTTTAGTGGCCTTCCGCCGAGGGAGCCGACCCGTCAGGTCACCAAATTTGGACCCTAAGTTATTTTAAAAATCATGTATGTAGTATTAAGTAAGCGCGTAGCTCCCAAAGTATTTATTTTTTATGTGACAGGCTCTGGTAGGGACTTTTGTGTTTTCTTTTGTAAGTCAGAGTTCGCGGGAGCGCGCCAATTCATTTGTTTACCGAAGTATACGTTAAGTTCAGAGAGAGGGAGGACTTGCTCCTTCTCACCTAAAACTGTGTTGTTTTTCTTAGTAATAGTACCCTCTTCCTACTCCGGCCTGTGGTACGTTAGCCACCAGGCCCACTACCACTTTCCCCCGGGTGTGGTCGACGTATTACAGTAGTATCAGTAAAGTGGTAGAAACCGATATTTAATAAACATTAGTTCATGTGGGTTTTTTAGGGTCCGTAGGCAAAACCAAGGACCTCCTGCGACAAAACCAAGGACCTCCTTTCCTGCTTGTGTCTGTCCGTCCGCTCTGTCGCCTGCTGTCACGGCTACACTTTTCGTCCGATGACTTTGAAATTTGGCATGTATGTGTCTTGTACCTTCCCACATATTTTAAAAATACAGCGACTTAAAAAAATATATTTTTCAAAAAAATTAGGGTAAAAAAACTTAAGGGTTAAAATTTTTTTATGTATTTTCGACACCGTTAGGGGTATCATATGAAAGGGTACGTCGAGCTGATTACAAAAATATATAATTCTTTGGTTATAACTTTGATAGGGCAAGCTTGAAGTGGGTGTCTAACGTGTCCCCCCCCCCTCTATCTCGCTTATGTGAAGTGCAAAAAATCTGAAAAAATTCCTGAACATTCTTTGACCAAAAGTAAAGATACCACTTTTTGGAAATTTCGAAAAAAATATTATTTTATATTTTATTGACAAGATACGTTTTTTATAACTTTGGTCTTTTCGATGTATTTATATGGTTGTAGTCCGGTTCTGTGGCAAAATAATACTTTATCAGAAGTTTGTTATGTGTTTTGAGAATATCAGACCCATAGGATAGTTTAAAGTAAGCTTTTTAGCATTTTAAAAACACCATCAATAGGGTACTACTTAAAATATACAGTGTGGCCTACGGACCCTCGCTGTGTGCTGACTAGCACACACTTGACCTGTTTATTTAATCAATCACCTGATCAATTCTGTTAACCCTATCCCTTTTCCGTAACCTTCTCTTCCTCTAGCTGCTCTGAGTTGGTAAACGTGCTATCCCTCTATCTCTCTAATTTTTACAATTTAAAATAATTTTAATCAACTAAAAATTTATGAAATGTGTAAGCAAATTATTTAAAATCAAGTTAATCAAGTTTACTGTAAGCAAGATATTAGTAGTGTGTTGTAAGTGGGAAGAAGAGATCCCGGCCCCAGGGACCTCGAGGAATTTCCGTATCAATATCGCCAATCGCCACTTCTAATTCCAATTAATCTCTCTCTTACCACCTATTCCTTATTATATTTTAATAAAATTATAAAGTATTAAAAGGATAGTTGATATAATATGTAAGAGAATTACTTTGAGTGTTTCAATATAGTTTGGCAAGACCCCATAACTATAAAATCTAAAAAAAAAAAACTTCTTCGTTCAAGGAACAAGGCCTTTTACAGAAGCATGTGAAATGAACAGTTGTCCGCCTGAAATTTCCTGATAATATAATATATCGGGTAGGTAGAATTCCGTGTAGGAATGTTTCAACTTTGGGGAAGGAGAGAAGATCTTCTGGAAGTGGTTTCGAGGAGAATGCGAAGTAAAATTGGTAAAATAAATTTAAAGGGGGAATTCATCTAAGGAAGAGCCCCCAAGTGACGTCAAGAAAAGGAAAGGAATCCTACACAACTTAAACCGAGCTAACTTTGTTGTTGACTTGAAAAAAGGGCTGCCAAGAGGAAAAATACTCTGCCGAGGGAAAAAATTTCCCTAGAACTCAAAAGCCTCGAGCTTTTTTATCAGACAGTTTCCTTCTTTTCCTTTAGCACCCCTGGAAAAAAAGTTAAATGTTCTTTTTTTACCAGAAAAAGGGCCAAAAAAAGTAACGACAACGTCTACTTTTCAGAACATCCAGCCTAGAGAATGTTAACTTTCCATTTTTTTTCCACCTTTTTCTAAGCTCAGGAGAGGTAGAAAGAAAAGTGATAAGTTTCTAATTTTAAAGATGGGCTTTTGGACTAGTATTTTAGCAGACGATCTTCACCCAGAGAGGATCTAAAGCGGCCCATACATGCGGCAGTTTTGTTGATTGGTACGATACATGAAAATAGCAAGGAGAAATGGAGGAGAAGGCAAATATGGACTCACAATTGGTTAAAGAAGAAAGATAACCTTGCACTTAACTCGCCACAAACAATGGTGATTTCTATGAGCGTCAATAAAAAACGGCAAGAAATTGGTAGACAGAAAAGCGGAAATATAACTCATTGTCAAAAAATTCAAACTATAGAATCTTTTAATGCTATCGAACGAAATGTAGCCTCAAAAGATATTGCACTCTTAGCACGTGGCGCGTAGAGACTGGCCCACACACTAGCACGTTGGCACGGGGCGGCATGCAGGCGTGCAATGCTTGGCACGATGAGAATCAAGACAAGTTTGATTTTCGGCGCGCCATGCCATCCCGCCCCAAGCCTGCATGCTAGTGTGTGGGCCATTCTCGTGCCACGTGCTAAGAGTGCAACATCTTTTGAGGCTATATTTCGTTCGCTAGCATCAAGAGATTCTTGCTAGTATTTTTTTTAAAAATGAGTGATACATCCGTTTTTCTGTCTCCATATTTCTTGTTTATTGACGCTTATAGAAATCACCATTGTTTGTGGCGAGTTAAGTGCAAAGTTATCTTTCTTCTTCAAACAATTTTTAGTCCATATTTGCCTTCCGTTTCTCCTTGCTATCTTCATGTATCGCGCTAATCAACAAACTGCTAAAGCTTTATTTTTCGTTACTACAGGCATAAAATAATAAATTGGTCGTGTACACTAAAAGATCACAGTATGAACTCCGACTTCTAGCACGTCACAAAGCAAACTGCATTTACAGAGTGTGGCGCACGGCGCGCCAAAATAAAAAATGGCACGGCGTGCAATGCACATGTAGTTTATGGGCCGCTTAAGCCACGAAAAATATGCAAAATAGGATAGGAAAGCTTAGTAAGAAAAACTTAACTCGTAACTAACTTAAACACATCTAGAACAGAAACAGACAACACTGTTATCAACTAACCAACAGTAAGTAAGATCAAATTAATTATCTCTTTCTATTACAAAGATTGAGATTTTGGTAATGGTAAGCCTTCATTTGATTTAAATTTAAAATTACTCGGGACAATAAATACAAAAGCTTAGGGTTTAGCCATTTCTATACTTATAATTTATTGACTACAGTTTAACTAAGTACAAGTAAAACGGGAAAGAGAAAATCCCCAAACAAAAGTCTAAACAGTTTTCACCCTTTGAATGTCTATGTAAAGACAGATTATAAATAATTACAATTCTAGCTCTACAGTGAATTAGATATTTACAATGCCCACTTCCAAGATAAAAACAATAATCTTGATCAGTTATCAGACAACTTAAATTAGATGCTATCAGAAAAGATATTATACATTTTGTTCTTTATGATTAATAAAAAATCCTCAGACTAAGTAACCGACAAACGTGCAAATATATATGGTCATTTAGTTGTTTGATTTTTTTTTTACAGGTTTCTATATCAGGTTTCAGCTAAACATGTGACTGAGTGAGAATGAAGTGCAGTCTTATAAGGTCTTTAAACCAACTTCATATTCGAAATCCAATTTAAAGAATTGCATAAAGATAAAGGAGGGCTTTAAAACTTATTTGATTCACTTTTAAAATAACTGAAACTGATAAAGTTTTTCTACGATGAAGTTTTATTGAACGAACAGAAACAACACGAAAGCCATAGGCTCCTTTTGAAAATTCCCTTTGAGTGACTCAAGTTAAACTTATTAAGGATTGAAGTTTTGTAGCGGCTCGAGAAGACTGTGTTTTGCAAGATCGAGGTGCTATAGGAAAACCCGCAAACTCGGCCCCAAATTAAAAGGGTCTTTAAAAGCCTTTAAACAAGCAATCAACTCCTGATAAAGCAACTAATTTTTCCATCAATATATAATATAAAGCCGATTTTTCCTTTAAAAAAATCCTAATATGTTGTTCCTCTACTCCAACCATAATTAATCGATTAAAATCTTGTAAAAATAATTAAGTATTTTATATACAACTTGTAAAGATATTATCGCCATCATAATAAGCCACAGTTTTTTTCCCAGATGTATTACTCAATATTTTTCAGCCAGTCAATTAAGCAGCTCAATTCATAATAGTAGTCGGTGACGTATGGATCAGAAAATAAAATAATTATTATTTTACTCATAATTAGCTCCAGAGGCTTATTTAGGAAAGACAATAATATTGTCCGGGATATCATACAGTAATTTGGCTTTTCAATATCAAGCAAATTCTATACAATCATAAAAAACATTTATCACAATAACACATTATGCTTTTTAAATATGATGATTATGTATTATAATCTTTACATATAATTTCGTGTTAAATTTAATTCGAGGTGAATAAGGAATTCAAGGGTATAAATAATAAATACCTATGGCCACGTCTCATTTATAACATAACATTATGTTTTAAATCTCGAATGCTGAATTCACTTTAATGAAATCATTTCTAAATTATAGTTCAGTGAAAGTTCACAACGGTTAAACCAATGGAGAGCATTGCATATATGATGTAAGAATAATTCCCCCTTTGTTAACGGGTTAATATTTCTAGACCCTTTCATATGGGATTTTTCAAAAGGAATAAAAATAGTAAAACATCATAAAATGCAACAGCTCTAACTTAAGAGTTTAAGTCGAAGTTAAAATACTATATTAATTTATACACTAAGCACATTTAGCAAGCTCATGCTAGGAATTAATCTCACAATAATAGAAGGGAGCGTAAGTGAGCTTCTTACATCTTACATTCAACAAATTATGCATCCTGCCTGTGTGTCGAAAACGTTGACAATAACTTGAGTAAAAATTTTGAACACATGTTCATTTTACCAATGCTCAGGAAGAGTTCGTTCGACAACGATGACCCAAGCATTCGCGCGAAAATTTTAAATTGGAATTTTAGGACGGGAAAAAATCTAACTTCATGTATCAAACATTTTTTTCAAATACAATTTTTTTATTAAAACCACAACACAGCGACACCGCTATGAAGTGTTAAAGATCGATAAAACTATAGCAGACCTAAACGTTTAAAATAGAGAAAACAACGTTTTCACCAATATCATACGGCCTAACATATCGATTTTAATAAACCTTTGCCTAAATCATGTAATGTAATATTGAAAAATGAATTTAAAATTTCAACCTGATACAAGCAGAAGTTTTTGTATAGTGAAGTGATATCTTTATAATAATAGTTTAAAAGCAACTGCGGGTGGTTAAGGTTCTTATAGGCGTTTAGTCATATAGGTTTATCTAGGATGGTGAGCTTTGTACCAAGTACCCGCACACTACCCTCTTCCACTTATCTTCAACTGTGACATTCATCATGATTAATAAATTTTAGAAGGTTGAAATTGATATGGAACCAACACTGGACTAATTATAACATACTTAACCAAATTTTAAGATATTGTGAATAGCAAAAATGTTGAAAGACAAACTCTAGGCCAAACATTTTTCCTGGTGTCTAAAACGCATTTTTAAAATGGGAGACAAAAAAATCTTTTCTTTAGAATGATCACAATGCGTCCGTTACTTTCGGTAAGCTCGAAAAAAAAAAAATAATAATAAAAAAAAAAAACAAGGGAAAATAGTCAGCCAAATAGTGTGGCACATAGCTTCCTCGCGTCCTATTTTGTAAACTTTAATGATGATATGCTTTTATAACCTATTATTGTCAAATTTATTTAATTTTCCCCCCAATTTTTAAATCTGTCAAAATTGTTGATTATTTACATGAATTAAAGTATTAATTTAGCAAAATTTAAAGAGCGCAGACGGGTGAAATTAATATGGGGCTATCTGCGGGCTACTTCCGACCAATCATCCAAGTAGCATAATAATACTAACCCATACATAGTATATTATGTTACTAGGCTGTGAAGTGAGTTTTTTCTTTACCGCGGCAATTACATTTACTGTCGAGCGAAGCGAGGCAGTAAATATTGCCAAGGTAAAGAAAAAACACTTAAATTTTTTCTTTACAGCTAGGAGTAATGAAAAGATTTTTTAAGTCCACGTAATGAAAAAATGGATTTTAGCTATGTTTTTTAGGCTCTAAAGTTACTATTTCACAGCCTACCACGGAAAAAAGTTTTTATTATAAATCTTTATATATTTGCGTTTTGGTTGTGTGAGGGTAAATATTGGAGTGAATTCATTTTAATTTTAATTAATTAGTAAAAATTAATTAATTAATTTGTTAGAATGTTTTTATATTGGTAGAGAGTCGATATGCCAAGTTTCAGCTCGATTGGATGACTGGATACAGATTTTATATACCTACCAATTAATTAATTCAATTTTTATTTTATTTTTATGACTTTTTTTTAATTTAATTAATCCATTCAAAAAGCTAATATTCACAATATCAAAATAAGTATAACAAAACTCGGTACTAAACGAAAAAGTAAACCGAAACAAAAAATAAATATAATATTCTGCCAATTAGTGTGGCACATAGCTTCCTCGAATCCTATTAAGAATTTTATTGATTTTATGCTTTTACAACCCAATAATGTCTATAAAATGTATATTATATACTTTTTAACTCTGACAGCTTAGGGAAATCGAGAAAAAAAAATGGGAGGAGAGTGTATGAGAGCTTGAGATTTTGGCGGGTAATAGGTCATTGCCCGACCTATTACCTGCCAAAATCTCAAGCTCTCATACACTCTCCTCCCATTTTTTTTTTCTCGATTTTCCTAAGCTGTCAGAGTTAAAAAGTATAATGTGTTTACTATATATATTTATATTTATTTATATTTATATTTATATTATTTATATTTATATTATTTTATAATTGAATTAACTATTTACCCCGTTATTTAAATTTGCCAAAATTGTGTGATTTTTTACATGAATCAAAGTATCAAATTAGCAAAAGTTAAAGAGCGCAGATGGTTGGAATTAATCTGGTGCTACTTACGACAAATCATACAAATTTCATAAAAATCAAGTGAGTACTTTAGAAGATATAGGTACATATAAATCAATGTAAATTTGTGTGAATGTTAAAGAGGTAAATGGGAGTGGGTGGTTGAAACTTATATCGGACCAATTATGGGCTAATTATGACTTGTCATACAAATTTCATTAAAATCGGACGAGTAGTTTTTAGCATACGACAGACAGACACGGAACAAAAAATGATCCATGATATCAGAAACAGATTTGCGTTTTGGAATATTTAAAATCAGAGACATTTTCGTTCTTCAGAACGATCACATAGCTTCCGTTCCTTTGGTAAGCTCGGAAGCAATAAAATTATTGGCATAGTTTAAGATTAATATACACAACCTCATTAGTCTCTATAAAGACTTAGTTGACGTACTCATAGTAAATAAACCTAAAAGAGCAATATTGATCAATTTATATTTAAAAAGAACCTTGATAGCTAATAATCAGTACAATATTCGAGCACTTTATATTATTAGCATTAATAAAATTATAGAAATATCAATCAGTACGTGTTATTACTCATATATAATTTTTCTTTTGTAACACGTTTCACCAAAATTGATACATTAGCCGTATGTCGGAGGTAAAAGACCTTAAACCAATGACAAGCAAAAAGTAAATAACTTTTGTATCATTGTCTTTTTGAGGACATACATGACTTTTTACCTACATTCAATACCAAAAGTTTAGATGTGTCAAAAGAACTGCTTTCTTAGAAACTAATTGACACGTTGATATAATAAAACTAATTAGTTAGAATATTAACGGCCTAAATGTAATGCGATAGATATTAGTTAGTTAGTTATCACTTATCACATTTCATGTCATGTTTTATCAAAATGAAAGTGTTGAGTCTGGTTGTGTTTATTAGTATTTCTCGAGCAGTGAATATGCCCAACTGTTAGGTCACCTTCACACTGGCACCTGAAAGGCGGCTAAATAATTCTACCCAAAATAAAGTAGAGTGTAAGGCCAGGGCCAGCTCGCTAATTAGCATTAGCAGTCAACACACCTTCTAATAGAGTCATAGCAAAGAGGAAAGCAAACAGCCCCGGCCTTACTCAATATAACGGAAACTGTTTTCTCTTGATGTTTCCCCAAAGAGTCCAGGTACCAGACATTTGTTTGTATGCCTCTGAGCTGCTATGTCACTTCCCAACATTAAGTGTAAGTAACCATTATATGTACAAATAATACAATGAATTATTCAAAGTTCCATAAAAATAATAATTAATAATTTGCATTAAAAAAAACAATATATATATATATATATATATATATATATATCGCACACTCGGAAGAAAAGTGACACAACTCAAAAAATTCGATTTCTTTATTTTTTTGAAAATGGGTGTAAAAAAGCGACCTCTTTTTGGTAGAATAACGTCCTAAGCCGTTATTTTAATAGTTTTCCACTAGATAGCAGTAGTGTCATTATGGTTATCAGTGATATCAAGATTAAGTTGGCAGAACAGAGACATAAGTTAGTTGTCGTCAAGTTGTCAATGAGAAAGGTAGTGCGATGATAGTGAAAGAGTGACACTTTTGCTGTTGAAACAATATTTCCTGTAAGTTAAGTAAACTTTTTTTATAACAATAGTGACATATTTGTAAAAGTGCCAGTCTATCTTAAAAATTAGTGGTAAAAATAATAGCATTATTTTGTACTATTAGGTAATGTGTCGTTCTTAGTCTAAAATATATTTTTTTTAAGACTATTTTTAAAAGAATAACGACACCTTTGGGTATTTTTAAATTAATAATTAAAAATTAATAGAGGTAATTAAAAATTTTATGAAATCTTAATATGTAATGAAAGTTAAAACTATAATTATTAAAATAAAATAAAAAAGTTTAAGATTATTTAAATAAATAATACAGTGTGACACGTGTAAACTTTTTAAAAACTTTAAAGTGCTCTCCTGAAAAGTTATGTTTTTTTGAGTTGTGACACTCTTCTTCCAGTGTGCGAATATATATATATATATATATATATATATATATATATATATATATATATATATATATATATATATATATATATATATATATATATATATATATAAATGAATAAATTCTCGACCGTAAATATAAACAGAAACAAACAAAACTCAGGTTTCGGTCACAAAAATCGTCACTATGTTACAATACCGACGATTCGGGTTTTCACTTTAAACCTTTTTCAGGGGCCGTAAAACATCTAAACAACGACTCCTAAATAACAGCAACTTGATTTTCGCTCTACTAACTAATCCTGTACTCAGGATCATGCAAATCACATTGGTGAGACATGGCCAAACGCCTATTGCCAAGCTATGTCCCGCCGACGAACTTAGCCGACCACATATTCTTAAAAGACGCTTTAAGATTGACTTGTATACAAAATTTTAGCTTGATGTTAGTAGACACTTTTTTTCCTGGACTATTTGTACTTGTTTAAATAAAAAAAATACGTATGGTGTCGCGGGACCCCCGGTAGAAACGAAGTTCCTTACATTTTTCATTAAATATAAATTATAAAATCACACTGCTAAGTACGTATACTTTACTTATCATGGCGGAGTTAGAAAAGAGACAAAATAAAAGTAACTAACTGTTTGTACCTAGCGGAGTTAAGGCAACATTAAAAGAAAAGCATTATGTTTATCATTAAAGCAAGCGTCAATAAATATGTATTGAATATTGAGAAAAAAGTTTATCTTGATGAGTTTATAGTTAAAATGTATGGTTGTAGTTAGCGGGAAATAGGAATGTTTTCTACCTGCCCGGCCTAATAATTTAAAATATGTATATCTCTTCCTCACTCAAAAACTTCTGCTTGTATCAGGTTGAAATTTTACGTTCTTTTTGCAATGTTACTTTAGACGATGTGTAAGGAGTTAGATTAAAATAGTGACGTTAGAACGTAAGATATCGGTAAAAACGTTGTTTTCTATATTTTAAACGTTTTGGTCCGCTTAAATTTAGCGATCTTTATCACTTCATAGCAGTGTCGGTGTTCGTTTTACTAAAAAAAATGTATTTATAAAAGTTGTTTGTCTCATTAAATGTATGAAGTTAGAATTTTTTCTCATACTATAATTCCAATTTTAAATTTGAAGCTTACGTTTACGTGAGCGTTGTGCGTGAACGCTTGGGCGGATAGCGTTGTCCAACGAACTCATCCTGGGCATTGGTAAAATGAACATATGTACTAAATTTCAACTAACTCGGTAATCTTTTACTCAAGTTATTGTCATCGGTAGATTTCGTGACGCTCGGTTTCGGGCTCCAGAACGTGCCATAAGGAACTTCGTTCCAAAAACAGAGGGGAGTAACAATCTAAAGAAGGTGTTTGGAATTTTCTTCTTTAGACTGTATAATGACTGTATCAGTGACTTTAGACCTTATAAAAACAGAAGTGTGATATTCCTTATCCCAAAGTATATTGGACTAAACAAAACATCCCTTTGTCTTAATAGTTATTTAGTCAGTTATTTATATTCTAAAAAAAACCATAGGTAGTATCAATCTAAAGAAGTACCATTATTTAATTATTTACATAAAATATATACTTTGAATAACTAACTAATAAACACAAAAGTAATTCAATAAGTAAAGAGATAAAATAACAAGATCAACTAACAATAAGGTTAGGTACCTCAATCGGAGGTAAAGGGCACTATGAGCCAAATTGTAAATTTTTCGGGAGAGCTATTTTAATGATTTTTTTAATTATGTGTGGCGCAAGGCCATACTGATACTGAAGACTAGTAGCTCTCTCACTCTACTAAGTGGAGTGGATATAGGGCACTATCTGGACATAGTGCTAACTTATTCTTAATTCTCTGGAGGTAAACAGCTACATGTCCAAATAGTGCTCTTTACCTCCCCAGCATGTTGGTTCATAGTGCCTTTTCCAACTGGCTAAATCCGTGAGTTTTAGTTTTAGCACATAGTGCCTTGTACCTCTAAAAAAGGGGGAAGAAATGAATAGGAAACTGTTAAAACCTTAATTTCGTAAAAAATGGAGATAGTGCCCTTTACCTCCCATACACAGATATATATATATATATATATATATATATATATATATATATATATATATATATATATATATATATATATATATATATAAACAGGGTATCCCAGGTCAGGACCGACAAACTTTGAACTGTGATAGTGACAGTATTATGTTATATAATCCAAGGGTCTATTCTTATTTGTTTTCTATAGCTAGCTCATTATTAAAATGTTTCTGTTGATACATGATATAACGCCTGAAAGAGCATGGTAACTTCTTAAAAATAAATATCAATTTTGCTATTAAATTTAATGTTTAGTCACACTTTAATTAATTTGAACTTTGAAATAAAATTTAATCAATAATAGAAAAATTTAGAGCTCTTATTTCTCCTAATTATTTCACTCCTCATAATTATTTTACTCTTACAACAACATAAGATTCATCGGGTCCTATGACATTAGGTTATCCTATTTAGGTTATACCCTATTTCTATTTAGGTTATCCCCTTTATTGTATGATGAAGTTTCTATTACGTGCCAAATAGGGGTTAAATTATTTTTTTAAAAATGAAATAAAGTAAACTTCCATATTTCATAAATGTCTGTATTTCGTTCCTACATTGGAACAATTTCAAACCTTTTAGGCTTAATCTTTTTTAAAATAAACTTGAAATACTTTTCATTTGTCAAAAATAAATTAAAATAATTACTTTAGAAGTAATTTTTCAGAGTTGAGTCACTTCACTCTTTGGGATTTTTTCCATGACTAGTCATGGAGCCATGGAACAAATCCCAATGAGTCAATGAGTGAAGTGACTCAACTCTGACAAATTACTTCTATAGTAATTATTTTAATTTATTTTTGACAAATGAAACTAGCGTATGAATATAGGTCAATGCCTCGTCAAACTACTCTCTCAAACTATCAACTAATTGGAACCGTCGCGTCGTCTTAAGATTGTGTAAGAGCTACATGCTTACCATCTAAAGTAGACAACCCATGTATATAATAAGTCCGTTTTTAGGTTAAACTCTAGTTAATAGAGATGTTTAATACTCTCTAGTAGTTAATCCATTGGTATTTATTTATTCGAAAACATTTTGTGTATGCAAATAAATATTATTTTCATGTTCATGGCCTCGCACTCTTTAATATATGTATTATATTTTTATCGTCTTTGGACCTCCTAACTTAATTAAATCTATTTTCAGGGACAGCAGTAATATTTTTGGTATTCTGCATTTTACCTTTAGCCTGTATCTCCTCTGAGTAAGTTATTATAGTTTGATTTATTAGTTATTATTATTTATATTTATTATTATTTTTTTATTATGGTTAAATTTTACTGTATTACAGAATTCACTTTAATTCAAAATAAATATCCTTTAATTTTTTTTTTTTTTTTTCACGTTGCATAAACATTTTGACGAGCATTTTGATATCATAGTTTATAGGGACTACGCCCTCAAATGTTTTAGTATCATAATAATTTCGCCTTAAGACTTGACCCAAAAAATTATGCTTATACATGCAATTTTTAATTGAAATCGGTCCAGTAGTTTAAGCTCTACGCTTGGACAAAAGAAAACATATTTAAAAACCCCCTTCTTTGGACCAAGAGACTTTAAAATATTTAAAGGTAAATATGTCGTATCTAACCCACTTCATTGTTTTACTCTGATTTTGATAGTTTTTTTTTTTGTTTAGTTTAATTGTGTCGTTTTACATTCTAAGAACGTAAAAATCAATAATTTTTTTTTTTAAATATAAAAAATATCCACTCTTAAACATACGGGCAATGTTGGAAAATAGGGGATGTACAGGTGGGACAATGCTAGGAATAGCTAAAAACCTCCAACATTGATGCACTAAAACATAACCCATTTATTACACAAGTAAAAAGAAAACAAAAACAAAACATCGCCACACTGAATTACGAGAGATAAAGAATAAGTAGGTAGGTAATATGATAACAAAATCGATGCATCAATACAGCTAGCTGAGAGGAAAAGAAGAGATATATTCCTCTGTCCCAAATTACATTGAACTAAATGTCCCTGTCTTAATAAAAGGTTAGACTAAGGGATATTATTACTTCTGTATACTGGATTATTTATGTTCCACTATATAATAATAATCTGGGGGCAAGGCAGTGCCCCCGGCCAAGTCGAGCACAGCCGTGCCATCCATTACTGGAACCATCTCATGGCATTTTGGACCCTCCTCTAATATCCTATTGAAGATACTTAGATATATAAAATTAATTTTAAGTTCATGACAAACTGAACCGGAAAAAAAATTTCACACTTCTACCCATAGTAGTTCATAAGATATAAGAGCCTAAAGTTCTGTTATTTTGTCAATCACTGATTGATTGACTGACTGACTGACTGACTCATCATAATTCTAAAGCACTTCTAAGAATCTTAGAAACTTGAAATTTTGTATAAAGGTAGAGTTTATTGAACAAAAAAAAGAAAAATTAAAATATCCGAAAAAATCTGGTTCCTTGTCCCTTTTAAGGCTAATAGAAAAACTGCCTATTTAAACTATTGTAAAAAATTCTAAAAATTGTAAACATCGCCACTAGAGCTACCTAGTAGAGAACTGTAAAACTAAAAAGTGAATTTCAGACACTTAGTTCATTTCAACACCCACCGACGAAGAAGTTACACGAAAGATTAACAAGAACAAAGAAAGAAAAACGAAAAATTGTTTGGGGCAATGAAAAATTACTTACAAAAAGAAGTGAAATCCCAACAAAAACACTAGTGTAAAAAAATAAAAGTCTCGCGTAAAAAGTTGTGAGATCATAATATGTTTAGCCAAGTCTCCCATTGCCCGAGTAAGTTCTACTAGGTCTAATTTGTCCAGTGCAAGTAGGTACATGATGTTTGGCTGTCCCTCTCTATTCTCTTTCCCAAATCACTCTACACGTTTAAATTTAAAAACATTTTCTGACTTAGCAAATACATTAAAATTAAAGGCTAAAATTAAATACAGTGTCGTATACAAATTTGTATCCTTGTGCTGCGACGCTCAAATGAAAAAATAATATTTATTATTTGATTTAAGTTTGTGGTGTGTTCTTGCCAAGTCAGAAACTGTTTTTAAATTTAAACGTGAAGAGTGGTTTGGGAAAGAGAATAGAGAGGGACAGCCAAACATCATGTACTTGCAATGGATAAATTTAACCTAGTAGAACTTACTCGGGCAATGATCTCACAACATTTTACGCGAGACTTGGCTTATTTTTTTACACTAGTGTTTTTGTTGGGATTTTTATTTCCACTATACATTTACATTTCAGATTTTAGTACATACAATAAGTTATATATTTAATATATTTGATATTTAGTTCAGTGTACTTTGGGAAAAGTGTGATATTCCTTTGTCTCAAAGTATATTGTATAAATATCCCTTTGTCTTAATAGATAATTGGACCAAGGCACATAACTTTTGTATGTAGGAGAGTTTATATTCAGTTTTTCTAAATGACTATTAAGACAAAGGGATATTGTGTCCAATTTACATTGGGAATAAGAAATATTACACTTCTGTATATAAAACGATAATATCCCTTTGTCTTTGTCTTAATAGATAATTGGACCAAGGCACATAACTTTTGTATGTAGGAGAGTTTATATTCCGTTTTTCTAAATAACTAATAAGACAAAGGGATATTGTGTCCAATTTACATTGGGGAAAAAAAATATTACACTTCTGTATATAAAACGATAATCCCTTTGTCTTATTTAATATAAGGCTAAGTGATATTATCCATTAATGTTACATACTAAAAGTTGGTCGAATAGGTAGAATATGGGAACTTTAGCGCCAAAACATAATAATGTTTTGTTAACGTATTATCAAAGTTTTTTCTCCTTTGCCAGCATTTTATTTACGAATTAATAACAGCTTAATTTTTAATAAAATATAACTTATCATACAAATTTATGTGAGCCAATATGTGTTTTTGTTTTATGAGTTTGCGCATCCATGTTGGAGAATGTTAGCTATCCCCAAGCATTTTACTACCTGAAGAACCCCTTATTTAACAACATGCCCGTATGTGCGTGAGTGGATATTTTATGTATTATTTTTTGTTTAACTATTGATTTTATCGTTCAACTGAAGTTAACTACGTTCTTAGAATGTAAAACGGAATAATTTTTTAAAAATAAAGTAGGTCCGATACATCGTATTTATACCTGAGTGAATCCCGCCTAAAAATAGCATTTTTACACCATTGTATACTTTCTCATTTCCCATTGGTTACGAGATATAGTTTAAAGAAATTCCACCCTCGAGTGTATTAGAGCAAAATTAAAAGAGAAAGCTGCAAGGGTCGGGTATTCCATTTTTAAATTTAAATCTTATTAAATTAAACGTTTCACTTTCTTTTAATTAAGTTTTAAATAAAAAACAAAATCCAGAATATTTCAATAATTAACCAAACCAAATTCTGCGATACTCCCAGAGGTTCAAAATATGTAAAATATGGCTTATAATTTGCTTGGTACGTGGGAAGATACTCCAGAGCGAGATAAGGATGTGTTTGTTTAGTTAATTTGGCCAGGATAAGAGAAAAGTTTCAGTGGGCACTTCCAACATCTCCCCTACTTCAATTGTTTTCTTTCTAAGTTGCTAGGGCAGAAACAGAACTAGGTCCGAAAACTCGGACCACGAGGAGAAAAAGAACAAAAAAAAGGTGAATTTTCTCATGGAAGCTTTTCTCTGTCCGCGTGTTCGTCCAAGTTTCTTTTTCTTTATTTTGTTTCCTCCCAGAGAAATATCTGGAATCCGTCCAGAGAAGATAGCCTCGAGGAAAGAGAGATAGAAAAAAGAAGTGAAAAGTTTTCAGGGTTGGTTGGGCTAGCCCTTGGCCGCGGTCTCTGTGTTTGTCCAGAGAGAACTTATCTCTCTCTCTCGCTCCCTTCTAACCCGATATTATCTTACAATTCAAATAAGTTTGCTAGGTGTTTTCTTTTCACTTGAAACAATATTGAAAGCGCCTCTTTCCACCGTGGCCCACCTTACCACCAATGAGATTTGGCATTCGATTAAAATTTCCAACGCTAAATAGCTCTCGAGTCCTCTAAAGAGAATTGAAGAGCCCTGAAATTCTTTTCTCTTTTCTAAAGAGCGGCCGAGAATAACCGCCTCTATGAGAAGAAGAGGCTGGGTCGATGGGATTTACCTACCTACTCATTTTTCTTCTGAAAAATTTCAACTAGATTTCTTTTCCCAGATACTTTAAACTTTGTATACTTATGATTTCGATTTTACCTCATATGAACAATAAAAGACTGTAATATATGGGAGGTATTTTCATAATGTGTAGTTGGTTAAGGCTGCCTCACTATTTCACATTTTCTAAATGCTACTTTAATCATAATGTTTGAGACCTCTCCGTTTTTTTTTTTTTTTTTTTTTTTTTTATAAAAATAAAAAAACTTTATGTACACACTCCAAAGTATTAAAAAAAGTAATATAGTCCAGTGCAATTAGACATTGCACTTCGGAAAAATTAGGGGAAAGCTGAATTTTGGTATGAACCTTGATATTGCGGTTCAAAACAAAATGTCAAAAGTCCCCATTGATCCGAGTGCCGCTAAAAGAACTACGCGTGGTCAAAGGTCATCAAAATCGTTTTTTTATGAATATCTCATTAACGGCCACGTTTACAGAAAAAATACAAGTAATCAAACTTGTAGCTTAGCACATTTCCTACAAAAGAGATTTCATAACTTTTATTCGTAGGTGTAACGGTTTTGGAGATAATTCGAGTTACAGAGAAAAAAAAATTTGTTCAAAAATGTTTCAAATTTTAGAGTTGAGTTCAAATTTGTTCATGATGAATTTTATGAATTATTTCAAAATGTTAGGACCAGCCGTTACATAGTGGTTGAGGGGGAGGGGATTTTTTGGGTATATTTTAACTTATTAAACCAATAAAGAATGCAAAATTCTAAAAAGCATATATATGCACTACTTTGTACCCTACTCTTCAGCAGGATCACTTGCACTTACTCCTCACTTTGCACTTTACCTTTAAGGTGGTGTGGAAAGGAGTGAACGTTTCATGATAAATATGGTAAATTGAGGTTATCTCCAAAACCGTTACACCTACGAATAAAAGTCGTGAGATCTTTTTTGTAGGAAATGTTTTAAGCTAGATTTGATTACTTGTATTATTTCTGTAAACATGGCCGTTTATGAGATATTCACAAAAACCGATTTTGATTACCTTTGACCCCGCGTAGTTCATTTAGCGGCACTCGGATCAATGGGGACTTTTGACATTTTGTTTAGAACCGCAATATCAAGGTTCATGCCAAAATTCAGCTTTCCCCTAATTTTTCCGAAGTTGAGCCTTTTTTTTGTCGAATTGCACTGGACTAAATAATAATATCATAAAATTAAATTAAATGTCTGTATAAACGTTATTTTAAATAATTAAATGACGTTAAAGATACGTAAAACTATCGATATAACTGAGAATAAAACTATCTTTATAATTAAAAACGAAAACTCCTTTTAATGTCAATCGAAACTAAACTTATTAACAAAACAACAACTGACTATAAATAAAAATACATCGAAATACATCAACATTGACAACTAGCTGTCACTACAGACTCCCCAGGGCCGGATCTAGACATTTTTTAAGTGGATGCGAACTATATTTCAGCCATACATTTACCGTACATTTACTACTATAAAGTACTAAATACCATATGAGTTTCAGCCCGATCCTATGAAATGCAAAAACGGTAAAAGTACAAAGACTAAAAAGTAGCGTTTTTCAACCGATTTTTTTTAAACCGGTACAATAAGTACAAAAATAAGTATAAATAAAAATAATTTTCAATAAAATTGTACAAAGGCAATAGAACCCACACACTTTTGAGTAAAGAGTTGATTTTTTTATTTATTTTTACAGTGCGCCCACAACTAAGGTACAGGTACGAAGAGGGCGTTTAAGTGTTATTTGGCGCAACTTTTGACCGAAGGAAATTTTTGAGCTGATAAATCCCTTGACGCTATTAGCCCCACAGTGGGACAACCTACCCCCTACCCGACATTCTAAAAGTACAAAAGGGTACTAAAGTACCAACCAAGTACATTTTATCGAAAATATTTTTGCACACATTTGGTACATTTTAAAAGGCCTTTCCAACGATACCTCTGACAAATCGGTACAGCGTCCCCTTCTCGTTGCGGCTACCCATGGAGGATGTCCTTCACATAGATGTAGCTCCCGAAGTAAGAATCGGAAATATTAAAACAAACCGGATTCTTAAAGAGGACAATTTGACCTAAAAACCGGTAACCCTTTTGAACCCCGTCCGATTAAAATTGCGAACGGTACAGAAGGTCGAGACAATCGAGCTTTTAAGGCTTAAAAGCCCATTAGCGGCGTATAAAAGTTCTAGGAGGAGATACGTGAACCATGTAGAACAACGTTTGAAAAGAAGAGGTAAAAAGTGTTTTTTCGCTTTAAAGCGCTTGAAACGTGAAAATTTTAAAAATGTTTTTGCATCACTTTTATACTCCCAATGGCCCCCGTACCAAATATATCTTATTTTTTGCTTTTTGCCGTGACGCTTTAAAATACAGTAAATTTTAAATACCCCCAGGCGAAATCGAGAAATGAATTTTACCTCTAAATTTAGGGGAGCTACCTCCCAAAAACTATGAAAAAACGTAAAAAATAATATTAAAAAATTCTAAAATATAGTCCATTTAAATACGAATCTAACGATATAAGCTGTTTTCCCGGGAAAAATTTAGTTCCTGAGAAAATAGCTATAAACGCGGAGGGAGAGAGGCTGGGCTCAATTTCCCGCCAAGGAAAAGTTATTTTTATGATATATACTCTGTTAAAATCTTAATAATAATTAAATGTACCAACGAAAACTAATAAATGGAAAACACTAGGCCAAGTAATTATGAACTCGTAAAATGAGAAAGTTTTTCTGAGTTGTCTGACCGATTTTTTTTACTAGAGCGCTGAACGTGACCTTGATTGGCTAGGGAGGGGGGAAGGCCATGTCTACACCGTTGACTCTTTCATACACCTACACTGCGCTCAGTAGGGCCACTCGGCACTCTAGCTAAAAGTCTACAGCGTAAACGTACCTTCAAGGTTGTTACACGCCACGCCACTTCCTTAGTCGCGTCCTAAATAAATAAATGGAAACCGCCAGTTGGGTATTTTTAGTGGGGAAGGGGGTGTTTGATGAACCACTTTTATTATACTTGTATTGTGCTGTAATATCTACTTCATTTTCTATCCCTAATATCTTTCTCGCTATTTGGCACCCTCGTCAGTTTTGGCGCCCTCATCAGTTATTTGGCGTCACCTGCAGCCGCGTAGTTCGCAGGATTCACGGTCCGGCCCTGAGACTCCCCCTCCAGCGAAGCGGTCCAAGTTCATCGGCGCACACCATGAAGGCTGGCTTCAATCTGTTCATGCACACAGTGGTTGTCTTTCCCTTTACGTTTATTCTGAAGTTAAGTTCTCCTCGGTCTATTGCTATATAAGGGCCGTCGTAGGGGGCTTGTTAAGGAGCACGGACAGAATCCCTTCTCACTAACACATGGCTGCATCTGTTAAGCTCCGGACTTACAAAACCTGTTGCTGGCTGTGCGTCTTGTAGCTTGAGCTTGAGGTGGTATAAGTCTTTTCATATCTCGCACAAGCTGGTTGGCATAGGTTGTTTGGTCTTCTCCCTTCGGGATATAGGGGGTGCTAAAGTAAAAAAGTGCCTAGCTCTGTACCATATGCCATTTCTGCTGAGGTGGCCTCAAAATCTTTATGTAGCGCCGTTCTAAGCATAAGTAGGACTGTTGGTAGAACACCCAATCTTTAGAACTATGGCATTTTAAGAATGTGTTAAGGCATCTGTGCCATCTCTCCGCTAGTCCGTTTGCCTCAGGGTGGTAAGCTGTTGTTCGTGTTCTTTCAATTCCCATTTCTTTGGTAAGGGCTTGGAAGAGAGACGACAGAAATTAGCGTCCTTGATCGTTTGTAATTTTCAAGGGTACACCAAAACGGGCTATCCAACACTCGTAAAAAGATCTAACCACAGCCTTTGCCTCGATGTTTTCTAAGGGTATGGCTTCTGGCCACCTAGTAAACCGATCTTATATACGTTAATAGATAGCGATAGCCTCTAGATATCGGTAAAGGGCCAACAAGGTCGACGTGTACAGTACATGTGCAAACCTCTCGTCTGGCTCTCGAAATGTACCAAGGATCTTCTTTGTGTGTCACTAGAGTTTATTACGCTGGCAGCTTAGGCATTCACGGGCCCATTTGCTGACGTCCTTTGATATGCTCTGCCACACATAATACCGCATTACTAGTTTACCGCTAGCCCGTACACCCGGATGTGACATTTTGACAGAGGCTGTTAAATGAGGTTTGAATATACCAGTCGAGTTGTCACCATATAAATATACATCTGTCTTATCCACCTTAATTAATGCTAGATGTAACCCAGTTTTAACTGAATGTAGGGTTTTCAGTTGGATCTCTGACTGCTGTTCTTGTGCTAGTTCGCGGAAGTTTATTGGATTGGGCAACCGGATCGCCTCTACTCTTGACAATGTGTCAGCCACAGTATTTTTAAATCCCGAAACGTGCCTTATGTCAGTAGTGAACTGGCCTATGTAGTCTAGATGACGGAGCTGCCTAGGAGAACACTTTTGTCGGATTTTTTTTTTTTTTTTTTTTTGCAAAGGTTTGTGGTCTGTATATAGTGAAAAATTTTGCCCTTCAAGCAGATGTTTGAAATGGCGGATTGTTTCATAACCTGCCAATAACTCACGGTCGAAGGCGCTGTAATTCTGCTGGCTGTTGTTTAACTTTGCTGAGAAAACCCCTAGGGGTTCCATGTATCCTTTACGTACTGCTGAACAACACCTCCAATCTCTTTGTCCGAGGCATCTACAAGAACGGCAATTCGATTAGTTGTCGAAGGGTGCCCAAGCATGGTTCCTTCTGCAAGCTTGTTTTGAAAAGGCTTAATATAAGGCGCTCAATTTTTTACAGTGTCCTAAGCTACTCAAGCTTAAGAAGGTAGGTTTCACAGCTAAGGGATCGCGGCGCGTGTGGATTTATCTATGGCTGGATACGCAAAAAGTTGATTTGGAACCAACTTTTTTGCGGAGCCGCTTTAAAGCCTATATGAAACATTCCCTTCAAGTCCTTTTCTAATTTTAAATGTTTTTGAAATTATGTTTGATGCATAGAATTTAATAAAGGAATAACTATGAACAACAGCGGAAAGTGAACTGTTTAAAAAATGTATTGTTATATCACAAGAAAACGTTTAACAGCAGAAATTATCCCTTCAGAACAGTAGATAAATAAATTAATCAGCTTTGTTAATAACCCGACTGAACGGCGTGGGGGAAACTAGCGAATACGTCTCCATGGCATCATGAATATATTTGTTAATTATATAGCCGGATACGCGCCGTGATCCACTAGCTGTGAACCCATCTTCAATCTGTTAAAATTAGAGTCCATCTTAAGATGAAGCATGAAGCTGAGATATGAGGATAAGAAAAACTGGGTGAATTGGTTCAAAATTAAGATATACTTGCTTGCTTTCTGGAACATAGTCTTACACACAGCAGTACACTCAGACATTTTATCTATTACCACCAAGAATCTGTAGTAATTAAGTTCTTTAAATGTTAATGTAATAACATTTTAACCCGCAATGCATTTATAAAGTGCGTGTTTAACAAATTCTCAACTTGCCGGCATTGTACAAATAATCTTTTATATAAGCGAGTAGTGTCCCGACAACGACAACGGCGACGCACTTCAAAATGATTTATAACGTTAAAAATTGATGGGCTAAAACCTAAATTAGTACCTGTGACCTCCGGGCGTGGCCGAGGTGCTCTAGGCGGCCCGCCCGGCTATCAATGAGTGAGGCCAACGAGGTTGTAGGTTCAATCCCGTGCCATGGTACTCTGAATTGCATCTATGAATCGCGGACGGAGCAAAGCGAGGGACACCCCCTGAGGAGTTCTCTTCCCCCACACTTTGATGTGGGTTCGATCCGTGTCATGAGATGTGATTTGTATCTATGGTTCGAGGATGGAGCAGGGGGAGGGCACCCCCTAAGGCAGTGGTTCTCAACCTTTTTTGAAAAACTAAGATTCATTCTGCGGACCGGTTGACAAAAATCAGCGGGAATTTCTTCTTTTCCATTAATACTTAATTTACATGCATTAACTTCATTGAAGGTTTTATATGAGTTGGTTACCCATAGGTTTATATTTCTGGGGTCTTTATTCTCTGAATAGTATTGGTGAAAGCTGAAAGTGAATGAGTTCTTACAAATTCTAAATTAATATTATTAATAAAATATTACCGGACCTAAACCGAAACATTTTAAATTCATACTTGATAGCAATTTGCTCCCATAGCATAACTTCTTTTTATCATCCATTTTATTCCAGAGGCATAGAGTGAATATATTTTTTATACTCCCTTAAAGAGTTAAATTCAAATAATTTAAAATGGTAAATATGTCCTCTAAATAAGCTAATTTAGCTATCCATTTTTCATTAGCCAACTTCTCTGCAAAGGATAATTTTGATCTCTGAGGAACATATTTATTTCCTCTCTGAGTACTTACGACTTTTTTATTTTTAAAAATAAACTTAAGATAATTTTCCATAATACTACAGTAAAAACGGAACAATCCAATGGTTTTTATTACAAAAACAATCAAATCACTTTGCGAGTCATACGAAATTGTCTTACTAAATTAATGAACACTGCAAATACATGAGGATATATTACTGTGCAATTACACTCATGACGATATTAATAAAGCAAATAATACCTGCACCAGATGAAATCAAACGGGGTACTGACTCTTTTTGCTAACATTTTTTATTTAAAGCTCATAATAATTGAGTAAATATGGAATAAGAAGAAATTGTCGGTATTTTAACCATAAAAACATTCAGAGAACTCCTATACAAATAGATAAGAAATTCTAAATATCTTAATTTCTTAAATTATTCAGATATAATTTAAAATAGTTTATATCCATCTTTCACTGCATTTAAAGAAATTCTATATAAATTTGTAGTTATATCCTTCTTCTTTAATTCCATTCATTCAATGTATAATAATTCCATTATTTATATAACCTTGTGTTATAAGAATTAATATTTCTTGATAATTTGTAATAAGAAAGAATATTGAACTCTTGTAAAATGAAGGTAGTTTTTCAGTTTAACAGTTTCATAATACATAATTATATTCTATTTATTTATTTTTCATTTTATTTTGTTTTATTTTTTAAGTTTAATTATTTATTATTCTTTTCTCTAACAGCCCAAACTTTTACGCGGACCGGTCAAAATTTTCCACCGGCGGTTGAGAAACACTGCCCTAAGGGGTTCTCTTCCCCCATGCTTTGACGCACGCTTACATAGTTTACTAATGACCACATACCCGCTTTGGCGGTAGACCATACCCGCTTTGGCGGTACAATGTACAGGTATGATGTGTGAAGTAGCTGGAACTCTGCACCAGGGGTTAGTAAAATGGGCCCGGTGTGGCCCATGGTTCGTCCTTCCCGTCTAACCATTACCATTACCAATTTACCTGTGACCTCCAGCACGCGAAGCATTGAGTCTAACCACTGTGTTATCCGTTCGTAGTGAACACTACGGCCTGTAGTATATATTTTATTTATAAATAACATGGATAGGGCGAGACTCATTCATTTTAAATATAAATAATTATCTCTTAGCTCTTTTTCTTAGAATGCAATTAATAAGAAATAACTAGACATCACGTGGCTCTTCTGTTCATATAAATACATCGAGAAGACCATAATTAAAAATGACGTATTTTGTCAATAAAAAATAAAATAATATTTTTTTCGAAATTTCCAAAAAGTGGTATCTTTACTTTTGGTCGAAGAATGTTCAGGAATTTTTTCAGATTTTTTGCACTTCTCATAAGCGAGATAGAAGGGGGGGGGGACACTTTTCACACCCACTTCAAACTTGCCTACGCTCGCCCTATCAAAGTTATAACCAAAGAATTATATATTTTTGTAATCAGCTTGACGTACACCTTTCATATGATGACCCCTCACAGTGTCGAAACAAAATAAAATTTTTTTAACCCTTAAGTTCTTTTACCCTAATTTTTTTGAAAAATATTTTTTTTAAGTTGCTATATTTTTAATATATGTGGGTAGGTACAAGACACATACACGCCAAATTTCAAAGTGATCGGACGAAAGGTGTAGCCGTGAGAGCAGGTGACCGGACGGACGGACAGACACACGCAGGAAAATATAAGGGTCCTTGGTTTTGCCTACGGACCCTAAAAAATATATACTTCTTTAATATTCATGCAATTTAAAAAAAAAAAAAAATCAGATATGAAAATAAGTGAAAACTTTATATTACGTACTCTGATATAACGTTTTTATTTAAAGTTCTGTAATGGATTTTTCTTTAACCTTTTACCAGCACTGATGAGAGCCGAGACGCTGAAAGCTGGCTTTAAAAATTAATTCACTTAGTGGAGAGGCAATCATTCTTTTTTTAAAATTGCACTTAAGCACCTATTCTTCAGAGTAAATATGTTTATGTAGGTCCTGGATAGGCTTTCAAAAAAGGGATTAAACAAGCCTAGTCTAGATCTACCAAAAGGACACCCTATTAGAGATCCCAATATTTTAGGTTTATTCTTAAGGGAGTTATTAATCCACAGAGGGCTTAGGTTTGCATTAAATTACTTTCAACAGAGGTGTTGATGCAATTATACCCGATGCATCAGTATTCAGGTGTGGGAGGATTACAAGTGTTTTCATGACCGGTATTTGAGTGTTATGACCTTCATAATTTTTTGTTTAATTAATAGTTTCCAAGTATTAAGAGGAGAGGCCTGTAACTATAATTTTTAATTTTTAAGGTTTCGACTGATTCTTTTAGTCTGATCAACATTAACAATGTGTTAAGTTGAAACAAACTGTTTTACCAGCTCAGACTTGTGGATATTCCCATTTTTACGGCTCTTAGATGTTCTTGAAAACAATAACAAAGATTTTTTTTTTTTAATAATAAAACACTATAAATTATATGTTTTGAGAGTCTTTTCAAAGTTTTTTCGCATAATTTTTGGGTTACAAATTAAACACATTTTGTTTTTTATCTTCAACTATATTTCACCCTACACCATATAGAGGGTTGAGTTCTCCCACTGATAGTCAAACAGGGGAGAAGAGGACAGGGGAGTTAATTTATAATTTCGTTTTTTTTTCTCAGTTAATGTGATGTGACAAATTTTATGTAAATAAAATTTAAAAAATAAATATCAAATGACTCATATGACTGGGACAGGGGAATAAAAAATTAGCCTGAAGAAGACCAAGGTGTAGAGCGAAATATAGCTCAAGATGAAAAACAAAATGTGTTAAATTTTTAATCAAAAAAGTAGTGTTATATTAGGGTTCAAAAACTATTTAAGAGAGTTAATTTTTCTCTTTTCACCTCAATTGGAGGTCAGTTAATCCAAGGTCAAGCCTCTTTTATAGGGCCTTTAGGCAAAACCGAGGACCATTATAATTTACTGTATGCATTTTTTTTTTTGTCGTCTGTCTATAGCGCAGCTGTATCTCTGAAAGGTAACCCAACACAAAAATTTTAAATTTTACTATTATGTTTTGTGTAATAACCCAAACAGGGAACATATCGGGAAGCCTCAAAGAATCTTCCATTAAAAACAAGGGGTTGATATTTCATTAACAGAAATGCGTCATGTTAAATGAAACAGGAGGACGCCCTGAGTATACTTGTTTAGCTTTTATCCAATTCATCTTTGCAATGTCCTTAAACATTGCACTTTTTCTATTCCCCTCTCAATTTTGTTACCATTTCAATGAAAAATTAAAAAAAAATGTTGTTAAGTGAGAAAACAAATCTCTACCTCCATCCTCAAAAATATTATTTTGGGAATGGAGTAGTTTAGTAGTTTTATTGTGTTTAACAAACTTGTCTGATTTGATCAATTGCTAGTCTGGTTTCCTCTTGCAGAATTTTAGAAAGTTGTACTTTTTGGGTACAGGGTACATTTTGAACAAAAATTAATAGTATATATCTTCATTTAAGGACAAGCAGGAGATTTGATGAAGAGTGACTTTTCTAAGAAAACTGAAATTTTTTGTCATTACACGTATTGGCAACCCTATCCGGGAACACACTGTATTATGATAGCTCAAAAAAAGTATTTTTATGGATTATACGTTTTATGGTCCCCTGAGACCAAATAAGAGGTTTTTGACAAAATATGTCTGTGCAGACACGTGAACCCTAAACTACTGGGCTGATATATATGGAATTTGGCAAATAGGTTCATAAAAATCATACCCGAGGCGAAATCGAGAAATGTATGTTAAGTCTACATTGGGAGCACTATCCCCCAAGAATTCAGAAAAAAAATTATTTCTCAAAAACAGCTCATACTTTTGGGCTCCGCACATAAATACAATTCCAGCCATTATACGTAGATTTCTCTTTAACTATCTATTTCACCTTCATTTTCCTAGGAAGAATCTAGTTCCTAAATAAATAGCTTCAAACACAAACGGTCATGTTTGATCCAAGCACAGGGAGAAGTTATTTATTGTAAATTTTAATAAAATGTTCAATAATTATTGTAAGTATGAAAACTCGAAACAACTAGGAAATGGAGTACGCGTGTCATCTCTGCCTCACGTGTCATAGGATGGCCATATCTGGCCTACAAAATTGGACCGGTGGTGGCAAAAAATATAAAAAAAGGTTGGATTTGGTTTTTGAAATGTATTAAATGAAAAAGTAACCAAACATTTTTCATGACATCAATGTACAGACAAAACTTTAATTTTACTTATTATACCTATAGAGATAAATGCCAACTTGGTGTTGCTCATGGTCATAGCCATTATCAACTGACTAATTAGGTTATTAATCCTCTTTATATCAAGGTCTAAGAAAGGAGCTTCAGATCCGAGCTGGCGGAACACTCTTAAACCAGCAAACACATTGTTAGTTACATATTAACTAAAGTAGAAGCAAACTCCTAGTGTAAAAAGCAAATCAAATTGAGGCCAACCCTACCTTTCATGGTGACTGTGTACACAACCTTATACCATTGTATACAGATAAGCCAACCTACTTTGTCAAATGCTAACAACTCTTAAGGCGGAAATACACATGCTAGTTACTCGCACAAAACATACGAGTAGCTCGCAGAGGAGAGCTACTGGCATGTGTATACATCAAATAGCATGCGAGTAAATCGCACGAGGTTTGATTTTTGTCTTGCCAGTGGCACAAGTCGAGGGGAGGGGGAACTGATAAGGCACGTGTAAACAGGCCTGCCAGCGCAAGGTTGCTAGTAGCTAGCACGAGTCTCCCTCAGCCCTTCAGTTGCGTTCCTTCCTTTCGCGGGTATCTGACAACAATTCATCAACTTTCTCCGGAAGCATTCGCAATTGATTCCTAAAACCATTAACGTCCCCGAACCGCATTTCATTTAGGCACTGACTCGCTCCATGTACCTAATTCCCTTCTAGCTATCCAATCTTTACCCACACTCTTCGTGTCTTTTTATTATTTTTCAAATGTTTTAAAACACAGTTCTTTGCAAGTAAATGAACAAGCTGGTTAATTTCATTCCGCACCGATACATTCATAAGGTACATTGAAACAATTAATAAAACTATCAAAATTAATTAAATCAAATACAATTATTTCATAATTTATTCCGGCTAAAAGAAGGCAAGAAACGTTTCAAAACTAGAAATGTGTATTGTCATGTGCTAGTAGCTCGCACAAGACCTATAATCTGGATGATACTAGCATGCTGTTTCACTGGCAAATGTACAGAGTGTCTGCAGCATGCCAGCTACTGACGTGATAGTAACTCGCCACTGACATGCTTTTTTACTAGCATGTGTATTTCCGCCTTTATAATGAGCAACTCCTTTGAAATGATACCTGCAATGGATTCATAAAATATCTGGTGCGGTCTCATCAAGAAGTTCTAGACTTATTAGACTCATTTCCAAAAGTTAATAAGCTAAAGCTTACCTTTAATGATGAATTAGAGTGTATAACAGTAAGTCAGGTTCTTCTATTCACAGGTCCATAATGTGATGGAGAAAATAGTGCCTATAAACAGACAGGACAATGTTTACATAAATCAAACAGTAAAGAGCTTATTAGGAAAAAAAACAAGGATACATATGTGAATAAATAATTTTTATTCCATGTAAATGAAATAAAATCATTTATAAGTTGTAATACATTATCTTGCATGGTTACAGGGTCTTCACAAATAATACCGATGTGGAAGTTAGACCAGACCAAATACCTGAGCAGGATCGCACCCTAGGTTCATTTCTAAACGGACTCAAAACAAGGCTCAAACCAATGCGAAAAGTCTACCTAAAAATTGAACCTGAAGCTGTTTTTTTGGGATGCATGACCTTAGAATTGATTGAACCATTGAAACATGGAATATCAAGTTTATTCGAGAATTTATTTCTCTTTTCATTAGAAGGAAGCAGTTATTACCCACCTCGAAAGAAGAGGTTAGCTATATTTAAAGGAAAAAAAATCTCTTTTGTTAAGTGCATGTGGTTTTATATATTTGATAGACTCCGTATATGGTTAGATGAATAATATTAAATTCTTAATAATTGCATTTTTCTTTTATTATTATTATTTTCCCTTCTGAAATGATATTATGATTAAATGTTACTTATAATAAGCAACATTTTTTGGTGTAATCACAATGACACCAAAAACAAAAACAAAAAAAGAGAAAAGAAATCTAATTATTTATTTTGTCAATTAAATAAAGTATAAAAAAAGGATGTACATTTAAAAACTTTATACTTAAAAGTAGTATTCAAAAAAACAAAATAAAATCAGTTTATTGACATCTTCAAAGAAAATCAGTAATTTCGTTTACAAATATTGTAACAAGAGATTCCAAATTTCTTGAATACATTCTTTATATCTCATTCAATTAATGCTCCCCCCCCCCCCCCCGCCCCCCTCCCCCTCTCTCTCTAAGAAATGTTACAAAGTTTCGGAACTTGTACCATATACATATGTTTTATAAGGTCTAAAACAGGGCCGGATTTTCAATTTTCGGGCCCCCCCGCGAAAAACTCCAATGGGCCCCCAACCTACCCAGGCCAGGTCCTACTCGGAACGGGAGGGGGGAGAGTGTTTACTGGTTAGTGCACCGTAGAATGGAAGTCCTACACTATCGGTGAGCCTCGTGATGGCTTAAGAAAGTAAGAAACTACACACTACAACCAAATTACACTCACTGCATTCATTCTTTATCTCAAATTCGCTTTTTAACTACCTCGCCGAAATAAGAAAGAGGTAATTGCCTAAAAAAAAATTGCTTATTCCTAATTAGAGAGATTATTCGTAAAAGAAGATTTTTAAATTTTTATTTTTTATCTCTAGATTAACATACATTATCTTTATTTAACATGTTGACATAACTTTTCTAAAACACTGCTTGATATATTTTCTTAGTTATTTTCTTTCATGACAATTCTCTTGCAAGGAAAGAAAATAAATTAAGTAATGGTTAGGAGATTTTGTTAAAGGTTAGTCTACTGTTATATATTAATTTTTCATATTTATTGGAACTAAGTTCCTTATGGCACGTTACAGCGCCTGGAGCCCGGGAGTAAATCCGAAAAAAACACTGTCACAAAACTGAAATCGACCCATGACGATAACTTGAGCCAAAGTTGACCAATGTGGAAGACATGTTTATTTTAGCAACGCTCGCGTAAACATTCGAATGTAAAACTGAAACTTTTGGACGGGAAAAATTCTAACTTATTCTAATCAATGAGACATACAACTTTTTTAAATGATTTTTTTTTTAGTTAAATCAACACCGATACTGCTATGAAGTGTTAATGATCGCTTAATTTATTAAAGCGGACCTAAACGTTTAAAATAGAGAAAACTACGTTTTAACCGATATCTTACGTTCTAAAGTAACGAATTTTATAAAACGTCATACACAAAGTAAAGTAAAGTAAAATTGAAACAGGCATGTAAAATTTCAACCTGATACAAGCAGACGTTTTTGAGTAATAATTTTGATATTTTATAATATTTTAAATTAGTAGGCCGGGTAGGGGAAAACAATCCTGTTTCCCACCTACTGCCACTTCCTCTTTAACTATATCAACTCATCATGATTAATTTTTTCTCAATATTCAATACATAAGTATTTATTGCAAGGCACTCGCTTCAATGATATAAACAATGTTTTTCTCTTAATTTTGTCTTAACTCCTCTAGGTACAAACAGTTAATTACTTTTAATTTTGTCTCTTTTCTAACACCGCCATGTATAAGTAGATAGCATCGTAATCATCGTATACTTAGTAGTGTGAATTTATAATTTGTATATTTAATGAAAAGCGTAAGGAACTTCGTTCTTAACGGGTGTCCTTTTTGAAAAAAAGTGTTACGTTTTATTTAAAAGTTGTCAACATGTTATATAAAGATGTAAGTTAAAAGTTAATGCAGATATAAGAAATAAAATTTTAAAAATATTTTAGGCCTGAAGATGCCTCAAAGGAGGTGAAATATAGCCAAAAACGGATTGACTTTAAAGTTATTAATGCCCTAAAGACCTAAATAAGAATAATAAGCATAGTATGGAAGTGAAGGGTAATATACTGCGAATATCTCTCAAATAAATAAAAATGCAATTTACCTCCTCATAACAACAACAATATTATACCGGGTGTCCTATAACAACTCCCTTTTCATATTAACTTTTGTAATATTTCAAATAAAAAGAAAAATCAAGCTTATCCGACAATGGGGTCTTCAATTTTTTTCGTTAGTCCTTTTTGAAGATACCTATTTTATCGTTTAGGTAAAATAAAAACTGAGCTGATTTAGTTATTATTATGTATAATGACCAGATATATGTATTATATATTAGGGCCGCTGAGAGGATTTCCGGGTCCAAGGGCAAGTTAGAATCTAGACCCCTTTGAACAAACAACGGCTGGGGGTCCGGGGGTCCTCCCCCGGAGAATTTTTAAAAATTTAAGTGCAAAAAGATGAGTTTTAAGGATTTTTGAGGGCAAGTTTGTCCTTACAGACATCCACCAAACTTACAGGAAAAGAGGTTTGGCGCGGGGCGAATTTTGAAGTTTAACTAAGGTGGGCTAAAAAACACAAATAATTAAGTTGTTTTGTAGCTGGCAAGCTTAAAAATTGCATTACAAGTAAAAAATGTAAAATGTATCAGTTAATATGATTTGTCGGTCAGTTTCTCTCCTTTAAATTAGCATTGACCATTGACCATATTGAATAAGGTGAAAATATCACAAAAATCTAAGTAACTAAATGAAACAAAAAAATTCAAACTTCCGTATTCATGACACATTAGGAAAAATTTTAAGTTTATCACAATCAGTTGCGTACCTAGGGCAGTGGGCCCCTCGCCAAAAAAAGATAATTGAAACATTTGCGTTCAGCACTGAATGGGGCGCACTGACTAAGGTATATGAGTATAATTCCAGTTTACATTTAATTATACTCTAAAGGGGCCCCCATCGACATTTTTTTATTTGTGGGCCCCCTGGCACCGGGGACGTGCCCGCAATTCGGGCCCATAGCTACGCCACTGATCACAATTTCCTTCTTGCCTTTTTTTTTGTAAAAAAAACCTTATTCAACATCTCTGACTGGGCCCCCCAGGACTGTGGGCCCCCCCCCCCCCCCCCCGCACCGCGGGGGCTGGCGGTAGCTATATCCGGCCCTGGTCTAAAAGTATAGCTAAGAAAAAAAAAAAAAACTATCAATGCAAATATTGCAAGAATTATTGACATAACAAAAATACTATAAATAAATAGACTCAGAAAAATAGGTATAATGATAAAGCTCTTCAGCCAACACAATCTCACCATTTATTTGCTTTACTAACATGAAAAGCTTAAGGTAAAAATGAAATAAATTTTCTATAAAATAAATTTATTTATTTACCTTTACCCAAAATACAACCAGGCAAATAAATAGCAAAATTAAATGGATATGGTAAGGTATTTATTTCATTAGGGCTAGTTGGCTAAGGCCGCTCCCTGACTTGTCGGTACGGTATCGGTATGGGGTATTTTCTGCTTTACCGATAGCTTACAGAAAGCTTACCGATACTGCCTTTATCTCCTCACTTGTGGGTATACTTTCGGTAGAATCTTGCAGTAACAGTAGTGTCGTGGCGTGATTATGTCGTCGTCAGAAGAAGACAGTACTTTACCGATTATGTTTTTACTGCTTGTTCTTACTCTCGGTATACCGATTCCTTACCGCCCCGTTCCCACGCATCATTAAGATACAGGGGCTCGGGAAAGGATCTGCACCAAATCAGTACCCAGCGATGAGCTTACCGATACCGTACCGACAAGTGAGGGAGCGGCCTAAGAGTCAACCAATCCTGAAAACAGGCCAACCAACCCTAAACACATTTAAATGATATGAGAGCAGTATCTACTAAGGTAATCAAAATGAAAAATAAAAGTTCTATGGAATTAAGAATAATTAAATAAGCTTATCTACAGCAGTTAGTAGAACACTCAGTAATTCCCTGCAGGAACTACAATATAACTTTCTTTCAAAGGATTTTAAAGATCGTGTGGCATTTGAAGAATGGTAAGCACTCTTATAGAAACTATGAAAGAAGTTGAACAGCTAGCCCGGGTCTCCCTAATAACAATGAAGTTACCTCCTTGGTGTACAAAGTTCTAAAAACTATTTAAATTGCAGTAATTCAGAATGTTTCTTTTTTTAAAAATATACTTATACAATACACCATCAGAGTATCAGAGGACTCTTTCATGAATATTCTTCATACTTCATCCCTTATCTGTATATAAGAGAAACTCATGTATATTTCTCCAGAATTTCCAATACTTCTTTTAATTAATTACAAACATACATCTGCGGCGCTACAGCCCGTGAAGGGCCTACTTTACAATGCCTCTCCAATCGACTCTATCCTGCACGTGTTTTCTCCAAGAGCGCACGCCCATCCTTCTCAGGTTTTAATTAATTATTAGGCTCAGTAACCTTATCCTGCTGAAAGCCTTGTGCTGTGGTTTTTATTGACAATTATATAAAATGCTCTAACTCATTATTACTAAAAAGAGCGATTAAAAAGGGAATTAGATTTATAAAAGTAGGTATGTGAGAAAATTGCAACAGTTTAATAAACCTGGCTGTATCTCACCCTCACAAATTAAATTTGCTGGGTCAAATATCATTCATCCAAAATAAAAGGTTGTAAAAAAAAAAATCTACTCGATGAGATCATCGAGTAGATGAGTATTGTTTCTTTTTTTAGATGAGTAAAGTGGCCGGATAACCTGCGTCCTGTAATGACATCTAAGCTGTAGAATGGGACTAAAATCCCCCCCCCCCCAAAAAAATACTCATTACAACTACCAAAAATTTTCCTTAATACTGAATAGCACTATAAACCCTCATATTGTAAACATTTCTAAGTATATCCAATTAAATTTAATATAACAGTGTTTCGCAATTGAGTAGAAAGGCACCAAGAGTGCCATGAACCAAAAAAGGTAAGGAACCCTTGGTTTATGCACATTTTTAAAAGAGTACCAGAAGATACAAGTTTATTTGCCTGAATGTGCAAGATGTAACCCCCAAGACGAACCCCAAAAATCTGAAAAACCCTGATAATCCAAACAACTTTTGGGGTAAAAAAAGAAAATATATATATATATATATATATATATATATATATATATATATATATATATATATATATATATTATGCACTAAAGGCTTTGTAAAATTTCCTGGGACTGCTTTAAGCAGCCGCTATGTGTTTCTTAACCCTTCGAGACACGGGCTGGCACATGGAGTGCACCACGAGTAAAAAAGTTTCTGCAAATCACAGATTCACGATGTGAGAATAATAAAACCTCAATTTCCCTACCATTAGAGACCCCTAAAACAGATGAAACAGTCTGCTTTGATTATTGCTTCGTTCTGCATTGTTTTGCCATGTTTATTTGGCTTGGTGTACTGTATTCGCCCCCCCCATGCCACCATGTCCGGTATAGAAAAATTATGCCATCCGATCAATATTTTTCGGGTTTGCATGAGTTGTCGGATTAGGATATGATAGTTGTGAGGAGTTATCTTAGGACTTTGACAACTAATAATAATAAATAGGGTTGATAATTAAGGTTAAAGGCCCGATACTAGGTCGCCGATACTAAGTCAGAACACTGAAGGAGTAATTACTGATTTTTTATAGTAATTTTTATTTTTATAATTAAAGATATCATTGAAAAATAAATATGTAATACATCAATTGACTTTTTAGTTCAACATTTCCAAAACCCAATCTAGATAATCTGGATTTAACCAATTTATGGTTTGAAAAATGCCGCCCGTGCCTCTTTGTTTGTCCACTATAGCCGTGCCAGGAAGGATTAAAACCCTATCCCATTCTCAGTTGTGTATATAATATATTTCCAGCATAACACTACCTTTATACCTGCCCCTCTACATTTCTATGGAACATATTCTTTAATGTTCTAAATTTTCATAATTATTTGAAATCTCTTTATTCTATATAAGTACCAGGATTCCTCGAACTGAAACATAGAAATACACCAGTAAACTATACCAGGACCAATTTTATTAATGGTAATAGACAATAAAAGCAGAATCCCTGATAATCCGAACAATTCAGTAATCCGAACAGGCCAGGTCCCAGTTAATTTGGATTTCCATGGGTTCTACAGTATATATGTTTCTTTTAAAACCAATCTATTTTACTAATTGGAGCTTTCAGAAAGAAGACACACATGTGCATGGAATACAGGAAATAAGGAACTAACATAAAAGAGACATATTCCGTAGAAAGGAGAAAGAACAGAGAAAAATACCTACCGCTGCCAGGATCAAATAATAATTCAAATTTAATTTAAAATCGGTTTTCAAAGGATGCTAATCTATGTAGTGTTTCTTGTATAGCTGGCTAAGTATAACTAACATAATATGTATGTTTTCTAAAAAGTCTTTAAAACCCTACAGTGCTTAGGATCACTAAATCACCGTATCACAACTTCCTGCTCCTCAGTCACATTAAGCATATCGGAATTTCCATTCTATAACTATAAAATTAACTTTAATTAATCTGGCTGATTTAAAAAACAAAACATTCAAACTCTATTCCTTCAGTAAGTATGATGCACCCACAAGTGAGAATTTCATGTTCGTCTTCTGACCACAGCAGTCAGAAAAATAGTATTGTCTGATGAAGAAGACAAGCCATTAAGACAAACTAATGATGTTAAGAGTTAATTATCTGACAGCAAAGGAAAATAAAAAAAAATAAAAAATAGAGAGGGAGCCAATGTGAGCTCCATATTTTGACATCCAGAAGATCGGGCTAACTAGGCAAACACAAATGTCACTTGATAACCATCTAGTGGCTTTATTTTTCCCCTCACATAGGTAGCCCAACCTGAACTGTCAGTATTAACTCTACTTGTAATCCTTAACCCTTCTGTAATCCTTTCCACCTTGTTAATATGGATATTCAGAATACAGAAGGGTTTCGATGAGAAAGCCCATGCTAATTTTACTTACATAACCTACACCAAATGTTTATATATAACTTAACAATCTAAATTAAATTGAGAATAGCCAGGATCAGTCAAGAGTGAAAATCAAAATTGAGGATATACTGTCACTCTACTTAATTTTATTTTAATTGTTAAGTTCTGTTTGGTTCACACAGATACTCAACAATCTACCGTAGGATCAAGAAAATAGTTAATTCTAACAGCTCAGGTTAGGCAGCCTATGTGAGGTAAAAAAAGAGCCACCTGTTGAGATGTTACCGGCCGTCTTATTTTATACGTAGGTACATCACAGGCAGTGATATGATAGGCAACCATAAGTATGAGAATAAAATTTAAGGTAAATTCGGATTGTATGTGCCCCCACTTTGAGGTTAGGTGATAAAATCCCTAAATTTTAAATTAAAAACCTTAATTTTGTGTACCCTTGAATTTTCAATAGCCGCTCCGCTCATTTCCTGAAGAAAAACAACCCTCTTGTATATAAACCAGGTAGAGGTCCAACTCGAAGAAATTTCGAGGGCACGTACAATCCGAATTAGCCTTAGAAATAAATAAATATCTTACTTAAGAAATCAGTTGATGTATTAAAAGATGACTTCTTCTCTGAGAAATAAGTCCGAACCGTTTCAAGCCACGGATCACATTATAAACTTCAACGAAATTAAAAAAAAATAAAGAAACATCTTTAAGCTGAAGTCCATAAGTTAATTCAATAATTAAAGAAACATTTTAACAAAACTACGAATTACAAAAGATAGCCATTTAAGTTGTGATGGCCATCACTGCACACTTCGAAACATTTGATTACTTTTATGAAAAACGAAAACGTTATTATCAAAAAGCAGTCATTTTAATCGTATTTTTAAAAAATAAAATGTATTAATTAAAATGTAATTAGCCCCGAACAACAGCTCGAAATAAAACAAGAATATCAAAAAATTACGACGAGGTATTGAGGTAAAGCAAACCGGCACGATCATAACATCGAACTCGCCGCCTTTTAAACTCAAATCAAAATGGCCGACACTTCTTATCCCTCAAACTTAACAATTTGAACAAGAAAATAGCCTTAAACGGATTTAACACATTTTAAATTTATATAAGATGTTTTATTTTTAACCCTAGTAAAAAGATAATTTAATGAACACATTTTAAGTAAGTTTAATTTAATTTTTGAGTGTGATAAACAAATCATAATGTTGGCAGACATTGTAATTTATGACGTCATCAGGGGTAGTGTATGACGTCACGTGGCATCCTTCTTGCTTTCTCATAAAGAGGAAGTATTGTGATGGGGCGAAAATTCGATTTTGATAGATTCACACGTTTTGAGGTCCCCTGAGTCCAAAAAAGTGGTTTTTAGAAAATGTCTGTCTGTCGTCTGTGCAGACGCCTGAAGCATAAACTACTGGGCCGATTTCGACGAAATTTGGCATACATGTTCAGAAAAATCATACCCCAAGGCGAAATCGAGAAATGAATTTTAGCTCCAAATTTGGGGGTGCTAGTCCCCAAAAACTATGGAAAAAGAAATGGGTTCGATTCCCCGCCCAGGAGAAGTTATTTTTAAGATACATTTTTATGAAATGTTCAATAATAATAAAATGTACATACAAAAACTAATAAATGGAAAACATTGGGCCCAAGTAATTATGAACTTTTATATGAGAAAGTTTGTCTGAGTTGTCACTGACCGATTTTTTAACTTGTTCAATAACGTCAGTTTCTGTAGACAGTTGTTCTTTTTTGTTTTTATTTATTTATTTTAATATCCAATAAAAAAAAAAAAAATTCGGTTGATTTTTTTAAAAAAATATCTTTCGGATTTTCTATTTTATTTTTCTAAAGTGATATCTATTCATTGTTTTGATGTTGATAATTATCTGAATTTTATTGACCAATTCAATTTCAGATTCTGTTTTTATTATTATTATTAACCCTACAACGACACACTGGGGTCCCACAAACCCCATGCAAACTTGAGTTTTTTTGTTGTTGTTTTATTTGTATTTCTCTAAACCTAGACTCCCATCTAATTTACCTTTGAACCTTTCTCTGTATATACTGATAACAATACCTATGCTCATATTAGTATTATTTTTTTTTCAGTATTCATTTGAATGGGGTCCCATAGACCCCTGTATGCCATTTACATAATTGTTTCATATACCACTGTTAATTGTCTTATTCTTTTTATTGTATTAAAAAAACTTATTTTATATTTTTTGTTTGGCTGCTGAAATGTTTAAGACTGTCAAAAGTTCTAAGATAAAACGTTTTATCACTATTAGGAGACACAGAGATAAAGGAAGCACACATAAATATCTACTGTCAAGTTGAAGGTTTAATGTATCTGAGTAAAGATTTAAGGCAAAAAATGCTTAACTTTGACAGAATATGTAAGAAAAGCTATAATTTGTTTTATAATTTTTGTTTCTGTTTTCTGTAAAACAACTTTTAATATAATATATATGAAACAAATATTAACCCAATCTAACGAAAACCAAATTTTATATAATTTTTTTTTAAAGTACAAATTTTTCTAAAAAAAAAAAGTTTATGAATATATATATATATGTATACTATTTAATTTTAAAATCCTTATTTGTTTTGGTCAAAATTAAATGGCATGGTTAGAATGACAAATTATGTTTAAAAAAATATATAAATAATTAAAAAAAGGAAAATGTTTATTAATTAATTTAGCCCATTAATTAATTGGGGTCTCGCTGACCCCTGTGTGGAGTTTACGTAAAAAAAAATTAGTGTGTTGTTCTAGGGTTAAATCCAGGGGGCTAATACGCCCGAAGACATAAACCACTAAGTGGGTCCCTTTTGAGCAAACCAGGGTAGCCTTGTATCAATCCTATACTGGATTGATATCTGACAGCCAAAACCAAACCCTTTACAAATGAGTGAAGTGTTGGTCGGTAAATCATGTCTTTATCATTCTGGTATCGTTTGATTTATTTTTATCAAACCACCTTGAGAGTGTTGACCATGATTTCCAGGCTGAACCCTGGTGAGTCCAACTCTTTGGAGCAGCTTCCTATTTGTTTAAAGAATGCTGCATGGACATTGAGGGGGGACCAGGTCCAGGACCTGAACTTGACCTGGCTGTGTGGTCAGAGGTGGCAGTCACCCATCCAACTGCTGACCATGCCCAATGCTACTTTAACTTCAATGATTATGAGCCAACTTCTCTCCAACTTGAGCTACCGAGGCCCCTAATTGATACACTAATTAAATCCATGTTTCATATTAATACAAATTTGAGTATATAGTTTAAAGAGTTAAGGAACTAAAGTTTTACAGAATATGAAGTACGACATTTCGCTTTTCCGATACTGGAAGAAATGTTCAAAGTTGTTGAGCATAGAGATGTTGACTCCAACGGAATGTCAGATTCCACATCCTTCTATGAAAAACCAAAATAGTAATAATTAGACCCATTAATTTAAAAAAATCTATTAGTCCACATAGTAACAGTTCCTTAGCAGGTTATGCAGTCATAGAACAATGCCTGTCTTTGAGAGCAGTTCCAGCCAAAATAAATGTGATATCAAAAAGAAAATTAATCAAACAAGCTAAAGAGATCCTTTGCAAAGCACTGAAAAATAAAAAAACAGTTCAGTCAACTGAATTTGCACCACTACCCTTTATATCTCTCTCTGCAGTGTTTTGTATTTCACAATGGCATTCTTAGGCTGGAAGCAGGGCAGTTCTACACAGTACAGTTAAGACCACACAAATTCAAACATAGACTAGGGTGATTCTATGCCACACGTGGCTTGCCCGACACATATGGATCTAGGTCTATCTGGTCTCTTCTGCGGTTTAAAAATTGCCCTGCCCTGTGCTGCATCTCAATGTGCACCCGATATAGGCTTGTTTTATTAATCATGAAGTCCTATTTTTCTCCTGTTGAGCTTAACTCTATATTCGCCTCATTCCGAAAGTAAGCCAGTAGTATGACCAAACAGCTTTGGTCTGTTTACAAAGTTAAATCAGTTTTCCCCTACATAGCCACTTAACTTATAACCAAACACCACCACACCTGGTGCCAATTTCTGTGTTGGGGCCAACTAACTTTATTAATTTTCTTCGTTAATTTAATTTATTTATTTTCTTATTAATTTCTACTATACAAATACATAGTTTTACATAAAACAAGACAATCGTAGAATGACAGAAATTGTGAAAGAATAAGGAAGAGATAGGAGAAGTGACATTAAGTATGCCAAACCCCGACCAAGAACTAATCACTTGTTAAAAACTGAAAACTTAGCTTAGTTTAAAATCTGGTGCTAATATTTTCTATTTTCTAAATGACAGCTCTCCATGGCAATTAATCAAAAATAATTTTAAAAAAATAGTATTAGTGAATTTTTATTGAGTGTATATTTTATTAAAAAAACTTTTACTTAAAAACTATACATGACACAAAAACAACACTACTGCACTCCTCAGAGTTCAATAAGCTCTTGTTAAGGGTTTAGTATCTTATGGCTACCACAGAAAGGCTATTTGTTATCAATTTATGACATTCTTAGTTAAATTGTTAATGCAGGGTAGATGTTCTATAACCAACGAATCAATGAATTATTGAAACATAATGAATCAAAAACATAAATTAATTAAATTACTACAATTATTTTATATACAATTTATTTTTATTAAAGTACATTAAAAAAATGCAGACACTTATTCTGCTTAAAATACACATTCATCAATACATTATTTAAAACAAATCTATAAACAAATTTTCTTGGTTAAAAATAACATATATTTATATATTATTAAATAATATATAAAACTCTATTACAGTTTTATTTTATTACATATTTTGTACATAGGTTCCTAATTTACAAAAAAAAAAAAAAAAAAAAAATTAAGTCAGATTAAAAATATACAATCTTCATTAAAACATCTCAGTTTAGGGGAAGATTTAGTTATTTATTTAATTCTGGGGCATTTATATGACAGGTGAATAAAGAAAAGAAGGCAAGGACTTCTAACTTTGAAACAAGGAGAGAAATGTTCTGTTCTAATACTGGAATTTCATAATAATATCAAACATTGAATGATAAGTAAATTATAAAATGCCTATTAAAACTTAAAAGTCTAATAACTTTAACCCTTTGACTGTGGAGGTATCACCAGGTGATATCTAGCATTTTCAACTGAGTGGCGGGAGGTGGTATCACTTGGTGATACTGCATGGTTTGGAAAGGCGTGCGTTATTCAAGAGAGGGGGATAATGGAACTTCTTCAAATGGGTTCTTTAGTTGTGCGGCCGCCTCAGAGATAGACCCAACATCATTTCACTCGTTTACTCTTGCTATGCTGGTTTGCAGACCTTTCTTTTTTTGCAGACCCGCAACACTTCAGTCCCTGGATAGACCATAAGGGTGGGAGAGGGGGAAGGTCCCGCAGTCAAAGGGTTAAAGACTTTTAGTTAATAAACTAAGTTGTATTTTGTTTTACTAAATTAACTAAACTATTCGTCTATTAATCATTTATAACAGAAAACATATTTACATAAATGTATTATAACAAGTAATTCATTAGATTTACAGATTAATTTAGTTTACATTTGATATTTTTAGTAGCAAAACCATTAAAAAAAAATTGAAGCTATAAATATAGCTGATCAGAAGATCTATCATCTACATATATATAAAATCTAAATACCACTCACTCACTCACTGACACACCACGATATCTCTGAAACCACTGGATCTATCTCAGAGCAAGGAAGGGGTAGAGGGAACAATCCGATTTGAAAAGTGGTTCATTATGCTCTCCCCCTATACTAAACCTCCCAAGCGAGCTCAATCCGAACTAAAGTGATCATGTAGTCACTGGTCCTTGTCTTATTGGTTTATTCCTTGTCCTTCCATTCCCACAGACGCTTGTCAACAAATCCTTATCAGAAGCATTTATTTGATACCCCACTCAAAGAAGATTGCTATTGGTTATCTAGGAACTGTTACACATTTATTAACGATATTACTGCATTTAGATAATTAACAAGGTTACAATTAAACATTAAATTACATATTTATAAAGAAAACTGTATTAAAAATAAAAATATTAAATGTCGTAAGAAAATATCACTTATTCTTATCAGCTGATATCGGATAAATTTCTAATTTTTATCGAGATGTCGATATTGTTTCACAAAACTACCTCTTGGGAGGTTTAGTACAGGGGGAGAGCATAATGAACCACTTTTTGAGACCCAGATTCTATAGTATTAATTCCTCTACCCCTTCCTTGCTCTGAGGGATCTATGACCATGCAATTTTGTAGGTATGTTCCTCTTATCTCCTAGGTGCTTGGTAAGTAATCTTTATCCAATCAGCCATTTGTAAGCAAAATGAATATCTCCTGAACAAATTGCACAAGAGCATTGTAATTTTGCAATTTTTTTGTCGGTATATTCCTTTTTGCTTCTAGAAATTTTATAAAATTAATTTTTACAATCCTCCATCTTGATTAATCTTGGCGGCCATGTATATGAGAAATTTAAAAATATCTCAGGAACTAAGAGTACTAGAGCCTTGGAATTTTGATGTTAGCTTGACATAAGCAACTTTTATGACAAAAGCAACTTTTGAACAAAGGATTTGATAAGGGGATGTGATGAGGCACAAGGGGATACAAAAAACTGCTGCTTTTCCCGGAAAGTAGACTTTTAAGAATCTGTCTGCAGTAGTCAGAATCAATTACTAATTTGGGATATTTGCAAATTATCTTATCAAAGAGGAGGAGTTATAGAATCTAGATAATAACCTTAATGTTTCTTGATGGTAGTTTATAAACCCATCAAATATCACACTCCATTTCCTTTGCACTGGCATCCAGCTAGTTACTTATAAACATAAGTCCATTTAGATACCTGCCAATAAACAATATTTGTTTTTTCTTCTTTTATCATTGATGAGACGAGAAAAGATGATGAAATGAGATTGAAGAAATAATCATATTCCTTTCTCTACAACCTCAATAGAAATTAGAGAAAAAAATAATAAAAACTTCTGCCTCAAGGTATTTTTAACCAGTATTTTTTACTTATTTCCCTCACTAAGGCAGACTTGTATGCTCTATCCAGATAAGCAAATTTATGCCGTAAAAAATAAATTTTAATAAAATCAGAATACAATAAAAACGCATGCAGTTCTGCAGGCAGAGTTGATCTAGATGAACAATTCAATTCACAAACTCAAGCTGACACCATGAATCCTAAGAAGATATGTTTAGAATTATCAACTCCCATCGAGACAATCGCCAGTGTAAGTCCTAGAACTTCAATGAGAACAAAAATGTCAATTTGGAAATATGATTAGAGCAGTAAGTAAAGCCACAAAAAAGCTCTCCTCTTGATTGTCATTTGATTAAAATTTACCATTTTAACTTATAACTTGTTAGTTCATACGACACACATTGTATAATTTATACAATCTCTATACATAAAGAAGAATGTCCCCTCCCCCTGGCAGCACCGGGTACTTCAGCTAGTTATCTATAAATTTAATACATATATCTAAGGCAATGAATTTGTATACTAAATTTAAAGTGCATATACGAGCCTTACAGTCTAGATTATTTGAAATATCATTAATCTAAAAACAGTATGATCCCATCATATTTATATAATAAGTATGACCAAGTTTTTACAAATAAGTTTTTAGTTTAGTTTTAATAAATAATTTATAATGGTCACAATTAATAATTCTTATAGAATTAAAACTCATAACAAATATAATTTACATTTCCTTAAATAAAAAATCCTGAAGATATTCTAATTTATAAAATTATCTATATTATTATTTGGATATTTAAATAGAAAGTAAAATATAATAAAATCAAAGAGACAGGATTATTTTTTAAGTCAACAAATAATTATTTTTACAATAATAGTTTCTCTGAAGTGAATATTTTTAATCATAACAACTTTAATAGAGATACCACAGACAAAGAAAGTCAAGAATTAAAACTTGTTTTTTAAGGTTAACAGTCAATTTAAATAAGGTTCTTTAATAATAATAAAAAATCACTACATTTTTGTCTTAAAACACTATTTTCAAGAAATTATTATTATTATCAGCCGAATTTGAACTGAAAACAGTTATGCTATAACTTTTTATTGTACTATCATTTTTTTATACTCATGCAATGATTGAGAAGTATTGTAGGTTAGAAGATTTGTTTTTATTTCTTTTGATAAATTAAATTTGAAATTGTTCATAAAAGAAAAATAAAATAAAAAATTCAGTTTAGCAATCCTCTGTAGATTGTAAATAAACAGGTCAAGCGAGGGTCTGTAGGCCACATTGTATAATTTAAGTAGTACCCTATTGATGGTGTTTTTTAAAATGCTAAAAAGCTTACTTTGAACTATCCTATGGGTCTGATATTCTCAAAACACATAAACAAACTTCTGATAATGTATTTTTTTTGCCACAGAACTGGACTACAACCATATAAATACATCGAAATGACCAAAGTTATAAAAAACGTATTTTGTCAATAAAAAATAAAATAATATTTTTTTCGAAATTTCCAAAAAGTGGTATCATTAACTTTTGGTCGAAGAATGTTCATGAATTTTTTCAGATTTTTTGCACTTCACATAAGCGAGATAGAGGGGGGGGGGGGGGGACACGTTTCACACCCCCTTCAAACTTGCCTTCGCTCGCCCTATCAAAGTTATAACCAAAGAATTATATATTTTTGTAATCAACTGGACGTACCCTTTCATATGATACCCCTTACGGTGTCGAAAAAAAAAAAAAAAAAAATTAACCCTTAAGTTTTTTTACCCTAATTTTTTTTGAAAAATATTTTTTTTGAAAAATATTTTTTTTAAGTCGCTATATTTTTAACTTGTGTGGGTAGGTACAAGATATATACATGCCAAATTTCAAAGTCATCGGACGAAAGGTGTAGCCGTGAGAGCAGGCGACAGACAGACAGACAGACACACGCAGGAAAATATAAGGGTCCTTGGTTTTGCCTACAAACTTTAAAAATAACTGAGCATTTAAACAGAATGTGTTCACAATTATTTAAAACCAAAAATCTTTATATCTTATCTGTTATCTGAATAGTCCAAACTTAAGGACATTATGTAGTAATATTTATTTTAAGTAAGAATAAATAGCAAATCTACAGTTCAGGCTCATTAAGATGGTATGTTATTTAAAGAATTGTAGATCAATAAATGTTAAACCATCTAATAGATAAATGATATACTGAACGTGACAAATAAATTCATAAAAAAATAAATAAATAAAAAAAATCATTAAATAAAACAATTAAAATATTTATGAAATTATCACAATCAGAATTAACATCCTGATAATTACAAACAAATTAGAATATCTTTCATGCTTAGCTTTGAGGAGTTGAGATTTTTTTAGCAATGAATTCTGGGACTATTTCATGAACAGTAGCAACATCAATAGGAGTGAGGTAGCGAATGTAAGATCTGCTGGTATGGGTTAGTTCAGTAAATAAAACAAGTGGTGGTAACACACCATGTAGAGAAGATGTGGGGTGAATATGAACCACCTGCCTCGTACCAATCTGTAACAACAAATAAACATTTTTTTTTTTAAAGTTATTATTTGGGTACATTATTCGCCCTGCCTCAGCTACTGAGGTAACTTCCAAGAAATAACATGTTGTTTGTACTTCTATTACCATTATGTTTATAATATTCAGTAGGGGTAAGAATGTTAGAGGCTAAATGTGCTTATTAAAACCACTTTCCAAACACCAACATATCTGGTTCAATTTCCAGAGATTTAAACCATGTTGTACTGAGCAGAGTATTAATGCTGTGTGGTGCAGAGATCTGGGATAATGCCAAAAAATATAGAAAGTACCGCACTCATATGACTGCAGTTAAGAGATGAGGGCCTTAAGATAGTCAGAGGGTACCCAGCAGTGTTGGAACCGGCCGTGCTGGTCATTGGAGGAATAATTCCCATAAACCTGCTGGCTTGAGAATGAAAGCCATGATGTACTAATGATCATATTAAATAATTTTTAAGACAGCACACTTTTGCAAAGAATTAAAAAAAAAACAAAAAAAAAACACTTTTCTCAGGGGACCTTAAAAGGAGTGTCATGTAAGATATCAACATTTAAAAATTAAATCTTGGACAAATTACAATACTTTATCTATATTTTATACTGCATAAAAGTATGGGAAAAACTAATAATTATTATAATTAATATTTTAAACATTTAATTTCTGTGTATTAATTGTTTGTGAACCAAAAAATAAATGATAAAAGGAAAGGCTTAATAGGAAGTTTAAAACTTAAAAAAAAACGTGCAAAATGAATATTGGATAAAGAGGATCAATGCATCAAAGAAGGAACCAAAGAGCAAACAATTGTGATATTGGTTATAATGTCAGAGAGGTGGACATGTCCCTCACTTAGGATTTAATCAATAATTGAAAGTGAAGTTATCAGCATTTTTTGGACCTTAATTCACTCTAAACAGGTTCAAGTTTTCGAGAGACATTCTAAAATATTTCAATAACTATGGGATGATTTTATGTGTTCTTAACAGCTATTTTTTCTAGTTAAAACTTACCATAAATGATATTAAAAAAATTTGTAAAACTTACAACAAAATATTGTTTGTCTCTTTGCAGTTCAGCAATATTCATAAAGAGCCCGGATAAAAGACTCTTAGCTAGCTTTTCATGGTTCTGACCGCAGGATGAAAGCCTGATACTATACCGGTGGCATAAGTCAACTAATTGTTTTCGTACTTTACAAGCGTAATCCATATTTCTAATATTAATAAAATTCTCCTGACACCATGTCTATAAAAAATATATTTAAAAACAAATATTATCAGAAAAAAATCATAATTGCACTGAAAAAAATTATTATAGATTGTAATAGAAATTAAAAAATAATAATAATAGTATTACTTGTTTATGAGGGGCTCCATTATAGCCCTTGTAAATATTTATAATGGTAACATGATCCCCAGCCGTTGATGCAAATTTCGCTCTAACTCTGGCAACATCATCCCTTCTATTCATATTATTTACAAACAATGACTCTCCAGATAGTACCGCTATCACAGTTAAAACATCCTCACTAAAACAGAAGATAAATGTAACTAATACCATAAAGAAAGCAAATAACTGGTAATACAGGTAAAATAGACCAAAAACTTGGGGTTTAAACTTGGTATATAGCTTCTTCTTGGCAGTGGTATTGAATATCTGAAGAGTCCCCAAAATATTAGGGACAGGAACAATGTTTTTGGAGGATGGGATGAATTTATAACATTTTAAATGAAATTATTCAAGGGAGGTATCCTTTTCTATGCATTTAATAGAGTGGAATTGAAAGAGACAACTTGAACTCAACCATATTGAGATATGATAGGTTTTATCAAACAGCGAAAAAAAAAATTTAAAAAAGAAAAAGAGAAAAACATTAAAACATCGAATTATTTTTAAAAGTATACCTAACAATTACTTAATCTGACCAAAAACCACTTGTGTGTAGTTTAGGCTCCAGGCGTCTGCACAGACTAACGACAGAGACATTTTTTAAAAACAACTTTTTTGGACTCAGATGACCACAAAACATGTAAATCCATTAAAATCTCAAGATTCAATTTTTGCGCAGTCACAATACTTTCTCTTTATATGAGAAAGTAAAAATTGAGATGGCTTTGGTTGATTGACGTGAGAAGAAGAAAATGGAAATTGTTCGCTTACGAATAAGCAGATGAACCCATTGCTGACCCCAATGTTTCAGAGTAAATTACAATTTTGCAATATTGGATGCGGCAATTAGCTTTGTAGTTTAATGAAATTGTTTGATTTTCTATACAATATAAGTGACTTCAAAATGAAAACTTCCAGAACTCATGGATTTCTTTATCAAATTGGTGCAGCTCTAACCCACTGTAGCCCTGAAGAAACCTCATCTTTCCTAAAGGACATTGCCGTGACAGCTTTGTGTTCTGAACTTTATGGAATAAGTAATCGAATACAAAAATATGGAAAATCTGAATACATGCTGAACTATCTGTGCCAAAACAAGTTAGAAAATTGTTTTCCTAATTTGTTCGTAGTTCATTGTATCCTTTTACAAAGAACAAAAGAAGGGTAGGGGGGCCAGCATTTTTCAATTCTCATTACACTTAGAAACGACCCTGTTATATGATGACTAATAGTCATCAACATTGTAGTCAATAGTCAATTAAATTGTGCAGTAGATGACTAATAGTCATCATAGCACTGCACAATGTAATTCAAACAAATGACATTCTAATACTTCAGGGATAAAGAGGAGGAACTATTTGAAACCCACCCTACAAGTGCAGAAGTCTCAAAGGCCCCATAAACACTTCAACTTGTCATCCAACTGTGTCTTTTAACTCTATGTGACACAACATTATACTCAGCCCATAAATATCAAAAGGTTTTGATACCTTCAACATGGTTGTTCAACTTGTGATTCGGTCTCTCAACCTGTCCAACTTCGACAACAACACAAGCAAGTAGGAAAACTAGTTGAAGTGTGTATGGGGCCCTTTAGTTGAGAAGGTAGATGGCTGTCTTGGATTTAAAGTACACCCACACTGCAAGTTTCAAATAGATTAAAGGGATGAGCAGCTCTAATGGAAATTGAAAGGTTTTAAATACATATTTTCTTTAATTGTTTTCTCCTACCTAAAGGCTCATTTATAAATTAAACAAACGCCCCATAAAGGAGGTGAAATAATTAAAGACAAAAACCACAAGGAAATTCATCTCAAGGCGTCATTTATCTCATATGTAACCTTCATTTATAAGATATAGAATAATGTATACTTACACACAGCCATGCCCTTCAGCTGAGAGAATAATTTTAGAAAATCTAGGATCTAGAGGAAAATGCACCATCTTCTTTCCTATATCTGTCAACACAGGATCATCAACATTTGAAATAGCCCCTAAAACCTTTAATACTTTATAGCCCTCTTCAATTGACTGAAACAAAGTCATAACAATTTTAGTTAAAACATTTATATTGATTAATTATTTAATAAATCATTATATTCTTTAATCATGGTTTAAAAGTATAAAAAAGAGCAACAAAACTTACTTCTATGGGTGGTTTATCCATAAAATCAAAATTAATAGCATTTACTCTGAGTGCCAGTAATTGCAGTAGAACAGTGGAAAGGTTACATCTTAAAATTTCTGGTTTTGAAGATTTTATCATTGCACTAAACTCCTAAAAATTAAAATGATAAAATTAGCTAAATAGACTAATCAATGAATATAACACAACTATAATAACATGTATTATAAATATTATTTTTAAAAATAACATACCATACATAAGATAGTCATTATTAAAGTAATGCACATAGTAGGTGTATGGGTATTACTTGTTGTATATTTCTGTGAGATATACATGAATAAAGGATTTAAGTTTGGGTGAGTGCTATCGGTCTCTATATAAGCAGGAACCCATGCCACTGTACATTTACATTAATTACTTTCCTCATTATTTATAATTTTAAAGAAATATGATGGTAAATTATAGATATATTAATGGATTTTAAAGAAAGCCAGGGGTCTTTTCAAAAGATTTACAAATTTCAGGCATTCCTAATTTTAGGATTAACTATCTCTAGTCTTGCATTAACTTATACAGCCTTGCCTTACTCCAGTGTTCATCCTGATGGGTTCCGGCAAGCTTACTAAATGTATATTAAATGTTTACAATATTTATTATATGAATTCTGTAATCGGTATTGTTTATTATTTATTCATTGTTTTGTCAATGTTTTTTATGACTATGGCACATAAACTCTAAAAGCGTTAGCAAAAAAGGCCACAAAAAAGAAAGTATGCAAGCAATTTTTTTCTTGTTTTGTCAAGTTGTCAAGTTGTTAAGTTTTATTTGTTATTTACTTACTATTGTTTTACAATAATATTTATTGTTATTTTATAAGACTACTTATCTCATATCATTGTAAAAGTTCTCTCCTGTAAGAAGATCGTGCATCAATTACAGTATGTTAATACTAAATGTAGCACTTGACATTCATATCTGTCGTAAAGGTCCATTATAATACATATTATTTTGTAGGAAACTCCATGATCTCTAATCACTCTCCACAACACTAGATGGTTTGACTAGAGTCGAAGACCTAAAATAATTGAAAGAATGGAGCAAAGAAATTCTACCCCAATTATAACAATAACCCCGTGTGATTCATTACATTACGTATATATTTTTTTAAGTCCTTTGGTAAGCCTAAGCCCTCCACATGCTGTTAAGCCACAGAATTAGTTAGTTAGTTTATACTTTATCCTTACAGTCCACTTTGCCCTAAATAAGATAATCCACATAAATTAAACAACTATTACTAATTTTCAACAATATTAATATAAAGAAAGACAAAGTTTTACCTAAGAGTCCAAACAGCATGAACTACAGAATATTAATTGAAGAATAATTTCAAGTTTGTCACCTTTTCAGAGTATGCTCTGTAGCAGAATCCATCTGAGTCCCTGCCAGCTCTACCTGCTCTTTGCCACGACTGTGCTTGAGATATAGAATGTACTTTAAGCATTTCAATACCAGTCGCAGGATGATAAGTCCTGTTAATTAATAAAATACACAATTTAAACAAGATTACATTAACTAACCATAGGATGAATGCACCAGGTTGTATAAATGGTCAAAATTATCTTGTACATCTCTTCTTTAAGAAAGAATAATCCTTCTGAGACAACTCAGATTAACATTCTCATATAATTTCAGTCCCAGATCCAAGAAAATATTAATATATTGTTATCTATAAAGATGGATAAGCGATTCGCTAGCTGTGACTGTGAACCCCCCTTTATTTTTGTGCCATCACAATACTTTCTCTTTATGTGAGAAAGTAAAAAATAGAATAAGGGGGAAACAATATTAAAACCATAACTAGGGACAAAGAGAATGATATTGAAATAAATGGCTTTACAGAAGTACAGGTAGAAAAAAAAGTACTAAAAATATATTAATTAAGAACATTTTATCACAAACCATTTACAACTTAGGCACAAGGTATATTTTAAATAAAAAATTACACAAATATATATATATATTATAACAATTTTACCTTAATTTGACTTTCCCACAGTCAACAATATACTTGACCCCTGGGATAGTGATTGATGTTTCGGCTATGTTTGTACTCAATATTATTTTTCGGCAATTTACATTAGGTGGCAAAAAGACTTCCAATTGTTTGTTGGGAGACAAAGCTGCATAGAGGGTGTGGATTTTTGCTGGAGGTCCAACGTAAAGAGGATCCTAAAACATAAAAAAAATTAAATCAGAAATTGGAGTGTTTTTGAAGATAAATTTTAAAGATTTGAATTGTGTGTGTGTGTGTGTGTGTATATATGTATATATTATAAATGTATTTCTTTATATGGAGAGAATATTTCTTTCAAAAATAAGATTTTTAATTAGAGAGTAGTGGAGGACAATGAAAAAGAAACTTAAAAAAATGCTACCCTATTAATAGAAGCAAATGCAAGAAAGATTAGCTCTCCTACCTAGGATTTGAACCACGTACATCAGTGTTTGGTGAGTGCTTTTAGGGGAGTGCATTACTCTCTCAGCTAAGCTAATCATCTGAAGTAATTGCTCCAATTGATTCTAAAATTATTATTTTAAAAAATGTTTATAACTGTGAGTGAAAGTAGACATATTTTTACAAACCTTTATAATTGACCGAATGTTAGAGGCCAAAGCCTCAATTTCTTCTTGACCAGTTAAAAACACTAACATACCATGACTGGAAAAAAAAACACATAACTTTATATAGTTTTAATAACATTCAAAATAAAACAAGTAAGGCGCGCTTCACGTAAGTACGTGGGGCGATAATCGCCGGTTTCTGTACATTTAAGTTAAAATTATTAAGTGTAATTACACTAATATAAAAGACCAATATAATTACACTAATTTTAATAGTAATATTCTTTTTCTATTCTTTAAGACCTTTAAATTGATGTATAACATGTTATGGTAACTAAAACAATGTTTAGTCACCCGCCATATTGGCCGCCATCTTAAAAATTTTAATAATTGCATATTCTTTTTCTACACTTCAAGACCTTTAAGTTGATGTATAACATGCCATAGTTACTAAAAACTTTTTTTAGTCGCCCGCCATCTTAAAAATATTGCGTTTCTAATTTTAATAGTTGCATATTCTTTTTCTTCATTTCAAGACCTTTAAATTGATATATAACAAGTCATAGTGATTAAAAACTTTTTTTAGTCGCCCGCCATCTTGAAAATATTAAGTGTGAAAAATCCAAAATGTGTCCAGTTGTCTCAAATGCCGAGATGCATCTGTGTGTCGAATTTCATGTTCCTAGCTATCGTAGTTTATGAATTGAAACAAGCAACGGACAGACAGAGCCGTTATAAAAGGTTTCTTTTTGTACTTTGTACAGAAACCTAAAAAGTAAAATAAAAATCATTACAATTAAAACTACAAACAATGATTAAATTAAGATTACTTACATCGGTGGTACTTCTTTGTGAATTTTAAAAATAAGGTTAAGACAAGCAAAAGTATAGTCTTCCTGGGGCTTACAAGTGTGAAATATTTTTACTGAATATTGTCTTCCTTCAAGATAAATAGTTGGAGCGTTATTGAAATACTTGCTGAAGTGGTCTACGTCCATGGTGGCTGACATAATAATTATCTAAAGCACAATAAAAGGCAATAACATTAATTTATTTAAAATATAGGATTTTAGCTATGAACTATCCTAAAATTGCACAATTTAAGATAGCATAAACAGAATATATAAAATTCCTAGAGGAAGGAAAGTTAATTTTACATGCCTAAATTATTTTATTTGCAATAAGTCATTTTATATCAGACATTTTAAAATTATTTAAAAAATTATACCTTCAATGGTTTGGAATCAGAAGCTGCTCTTATTTTTTGAGCATTTTTTACAATAACAAACAACACATCAGTATGAATAGTTCTTTCATGAGCTTCATCAAGTATAATGACAGAATACGATTTAAGCATTGGATCTACAAACAAATAAATAATTTTAACAATTTACAACTGCAAAAAAGGAAATTTAAAATTACTAAAATTTAGTAAATGTAATAGTATTGTAGAATATAATAAACAAAATAATATCCAACCTCCCATAGCCTCTCGAAGAAGCATGCCATCTGTCATATACTTGATTTTGGTAAGGCTTGATGTAGAATCTTCAAACCTAACAACATATCCAACAGAATTGCCAATTTCTTGGCTAATCTCCTTGGCAACCCTTTGAGCCACAGTAATAGCAGCGACTCTTCTAGGCTGAAACAAGAACAATCACCTATAAAGTATAACCACATTACAAAAACCAAAAAAAAAAAAAAAAATGGTTAAAGTAAAAAAAGTGTTCGCAATTTTCAAACATATCTAGTTTATTTTTATTTCAATCAATTTTATATTTTTACTAGCTGGATACCCTTGCTTCGCTGCGGAGTGAGTTATTTTTAATTTGATGGGTTTATGAACCTACCGTCAAGAAACTTTTAAAGTATTTTCCTAATCAAGAATATTTGGATTTTTATCCTCCCCTTATTTCTATACCCCCTCCTCTTTGATAATGTAATTTGCAAATATACCAAATTACTAATTTATTCCGACTAGTGATGAAAAATTCTTAAATGTTAACTTTGGAGGAAAAGCAGCGGTATTTTCCTTCTATATCCCCCCCCCCCCCCCCCCCGTGTCTTTTCACATCCCTGAGTTAAAATTGGAATTATCTTTGTATAAACATAGTATTAAACATATATATTTTATACGTTTACATCCAAAATAGGAGCCATTTCTCAAATATTAACTTCCTAACTTTAGAAGAATGGTCTGGACTCAATTCCCCTTCTTTTCTTACTTTTCCAGAATAAAATGTTGTACAATACCTATTGGCAGATATCAATATAATTTAGAAATTATTATACTACATATTATACACTTGAAGATTTTATTTAAGTGTTTCAAAGAAGTGGTGATAATTATGTTATAAAGGTTTTAGGCATAAACAAATGTCTTCTTGATGATTTATAATATATTTAAAATGTTTAAAAAAATTAATCTAAATTTTTTTGACAGGGATTGAACAGTTCTTCCTACAGAAATTTCCACAGAACATAAAATATTGTCTGTAGCTTCTTCTGCAATTTTGGATAAATACATTTTTATAAAAAAAAAAAAAAATAGAATTTTGAAATCTATTAAGCCTCATTCTCCGCCCTATATAAAGCTAGCAAAAAGTTTTATAGCCTATAACACCGGCAGAATTGAGCTTAATTGTAATGTACCCAAAAACCAACAAAATCTGTTCAGCCGTTTGGACATGATTGACGCACAGACACAAAATTTTCTTAACTTTAATTGGTTAGCAGGACTACTCATTTAGTGTAAATACAAAATTTGAGCCCAATCGTATAAATGTGCAGACACCACTCCAATCTTATATATATTTAAGATTAGTTTTAAAATATTTTGATTCTTTAACCTTTGAATGCTCCCGCTTTGTTTTCTTACAATTTGTTGGGTCAGATACAAAACTGCCCCAGCCCAAATTTTCCCCATGAAATTCAACAAAATCTGAAAACTCTGTGTTTAATTAATAAATAATACTTAAAACAAAATACTTTTTATTATAACATCAATAATAATTTTATATTGTTTCAAAAAATCAAAATACCTATATTAAAACTCAAATTTTAGGAAGGCAATTGTCATTAAACTTAAATTAAGGGAGGGGGAAAGTGTCAAGAAGGGGAATAACTAAAAAATTATCTAATTATCATTACCTGAAACCGTATAATGATACTTAAATTACATTCAACAGTATAATTTAACACAATACTTACATTGGGTAATGTAATATTTTAAATAGAAATATAAAAATATTTTGTAGTGAGTAATTTAAATAGTGAGAGATGTATTTTAATGCAGTTTCAAATTGAAATGATTATTTAAGAAATTAGGAATAAAGAGTTACTGATTACAATTATATTGGGGAAAAATTTCAAATTAAAGTTAGGATTTGGGTTTTTTTAAAAATTATTTTATTATTATTATGTTAAGTAGCTGTATAAGCACTTACAAAATTCAAGTAAAAGTATGACAATTTGAGGCCCCGATTTGGGGTAGCTTGCACCCTCAAATCGGGCAAAAATCTTATGCAGCAATTTTGATAAATATGGTTGAAAAAAAAAGACAATTTCGATTTTCGCTTCCTTTCTTCTTTTAACACAAGATTTTGGCGTCAACATCTTTCCAAAAAGCCAGTGCCCTGGGCAAATGCCCTGTCTGCCCATTGGTATATCTGGGTCTGATTAAGAGAGGAAATCTTTAATTATATCCCAATAGACCCACAATTCTACAATAATATTAAATTAATTATTTAGGGATCACCATTTATCGTCAAATAAAAAAATACATGTGCATTAGTATACCTGAGTAATAGCAATGGCTCCTTCAAGTTTAAGCTCCTTTATAAACTGAGGAATTTGGGTTGTTTTACCACTTCCAGTTTCACCAATAATAATAAGAATAGAGTGTTTCTCAATTTCCTTCATAAGTCTAAAATAAACAAAAATATTATAGTAAGGCACAAAACAATTTATTTCAATTGGTATTGTAAGAAAAAGCAATTAAAGTGGGCTATACAATTACATAGTAAAAATAGACAATTTACATAGACTCCTTTGCTAATAAACTTTAGGATGATGATTCTTACTTGAGAAATCTTACAAATTACACTAAAATTGATCTCATCAGTTTGCATTTAACCTTACAGCCGAAACCATGAACACGTTATTATTACACTTGCTCTTTTGTCATAAGCTTTCCTGTACTTTAGTGAGGTCAGATATATGCAAAATTACTTTGTCAGGAACAATAATAATTCTCAACAAAAATTCATTTAAGATTTTAACCGGGCGCATCAATCTATTATTTTAGTAGTAACATTCTCACCCTAATTCCTTAAACGAGAAAACTTGGAATAATAATATGACATCATAGTAGTCTTATAGTAATCTTAGAATTAACTTTAGACAGAGAGGGAATGATGAAAACGGGTGGGTAGCCAATGAGAGCTCGAGCTTTTGTTATCTAGAAGAAGAAACATCAAAAACATGAGCTCTTATTGGCTCTCCCTTCATTTTCCCATGCTGTCAATAGTAAATTCTAATTATAAGACCACTGTACTGATGGGTGACATGGGTCAGGATATTTGTTTCCTAATGGAGAAGGAAATTTGATTTGGAGGATTTGAAATTGACCTGGGCTTCCTGCACAATCCAAGCCAATATTAGGGATCCACCATTTGGAATAGTTAATGATAAGAATGCGACTAATTTCTCAAGAACTTATAACTCATCTTAAGTACAAGTTATTAAGATAAAGCAGCACCCTTCCCTCCTCTATGTTAATTAATAATATGGGATATTCTGTAGTGATCCATAAAGTCAAAAATCGCTTAATTTAGACACTTAAGAGATCATATCCCTTTGTCAAAACAGTACATTTGTATGATTTATACATTTTTGAGCTCTGATTTATACAATTAAGAGATGATATCCCTTAGTCAAAACAATACATTCGAGTGAGACCACTATTCTTATCTCTTCTTCTAGATGCCTGGATTATTACTGATTTACCATAAAATGTTTACAACTTTTCCAGAAGAAGGGATTTCGAGATAAGTAGCCCCTCAAACCCTAACAGTAACAATGTTACACAATTGTTAGGTTTATAAAAGCTGCTTCATTTAAACCTCCAACTTAGGTCTGGTCCAGAATAAAAAGTGTTTGGCTAAACCTAGCCATTATAAACTCATGCTAAAACTTATTGTAGGTGAGCACACCCGAAGAAGTTGTCCTCCGGTTAAAACACAAACAAGCAACCATATCGTCAGTTAAGGATATTTACAAACTATTGTTAAATACATAAATGAATATTACAATAGGGAAGTATAAAACAGTGAAACAACCTTTCTCGAGCTTTGTATACGGGCAGGGCTCGCCTCTGCTGCAAAATAAAATTGCTTTCTCCATCCAGGTGAGGTCTCTTAGAAGGATTAACTAAACTAAAAGGATTATGAGATAGGTGGATAGGATTGGCCGGCCGCTTCATACCAAAAAACTGTTTACGCTGAACGGAATTCTTGTTGTTATTATAAAAGGCACTCATTTAAACTAAAGTTAAAAGATAAAACAAGTAAACTAAACATGAAGACATGAGAGACCACGCACAACTCATAATTATAACTGCATTGAAACCTCTCAAAAACAACCTATTTAAAAATTCACTGATGGAAACTATTGGTGGCAGTTGTTTACTACTCGCTGCAATCCAATTTATAAAAGACTAATCATTTACAAAGAGCTTTCTATAATTTACTTGGAAAACAATTTTCTCAATTATTAAATAGTTCTATTGGTGTTAGGATATTGTTTATTTTTACAATAAAAGTTGTCTACTCCGTTATTTTTTCTATATTCATATTTTTAAGAAAAACCATCGAAGTCGTTTAGCTTTTGTTTACTTTTAGGGTCGGTGTTTACATGAACATGAACTGACAACTCTGCTACTGCCTGTTCTTTTGAAATCACGAAATAATGTGGAACCCGCATAATGAACTCTAGCATTTCCTTGTCCTTGTTTGTTGTTTTTGTTGATAAACTAGCTCTCTTAAGTGAGTCACCCGATTTCATTCTAATGTCGGATTATCTGATTTAAGCAATAATTTAATTAAGACTGGCTAGAAAAAGTTGTTAGTTTGTGATGTAAAGTTAAGCACCTCCAGTTAACGTCATGTTTTCATTTTTGATAATGGTTTGTTGATGTTGATAAGTGATTAGAGTTAACTGAAATGGAAAACGACAGCGATGTTAGACCTCTTTGCGAGGACGAAGAGGATGAGGTTGTCCAGCGAGCTAAATGTTGTGACAGAAGAGGATCTTGTTACAGATACCTGGCTCTACTTCATATGTGCATCATAGGATTTGGTAAGTTAGTGGGAGTAATATATAGATACAAAAGAAATTACACTCATGAGTTCCCTCTCCATGAATAATAACTTGCTAGGACTGTCATGTTGCCTAAAGATCATCCTCTAAGTTTAAGCATTGAACTTAGCAGCAACTAAGTTGTGACTTAATCGTTCTGGTAGAGAGGTAGGTCAAGAAAGCTGTAGTTCGTAAGCTTTTACTTTGGAAAGAGAATTTTTCAGGTTCAAAAATCATTGCTAATATGAGTTGCAATCACTAATTAATCAGTGGCAATATTATTTGTGTTGTATGTAAAAGCAATATGTATGTTTAATTAAGTGAATAAATTATAATATGATGATGACCATAAAGTGACTAAATGTATTTAAAGCAAATTGGTTCAAGTTAAGCTTTAGTAAAGCTAAAATGGCCCTCTGCAATTATCATTTTAAAAACTCAGCTGACCTACATTATGTTTTCATGAGAATGAGTTTTGTGCTTGAGGGCTGTCGATACCTGATGAGCACGTGCATTATGCTATGTTAATCTAAAAGCAATGAATGATTCAAAATTAACTTCGTTTTTATTATTATGAATAGTGGAAACTACTTTCATTACTTTTTAGTAATTACCTATTTAAATTTCGGTGAAACTGTAGTTATCCAGCCACCTAGGAAAAGAGGTTAGAAAATGGGGGGGGGGGCTGACTCGAATGTGCTGTTTAGGCAGAAGGATATATCAACTCTAAAATGTATTAATTACATAGATATAACCATTCAAATGTATGAATCAAGCGAAATTGTGCCGCCAAGCGATTCTCGACTATATGGATAACTGCAGATTAGCCTAAATTTTATTTGTCGACTCTCTGCATGAAGTTTTTTTCCTCTTTGCTCTATGAATCCACATAAGAGATTAACTTCTTCAGAAGGAATAATTACAAAATAAATATTCAAAAGGAATTATTACAAAACAAAAATGTACATAATTTAAAAATGATGTACTAAAATTTTCCTTACAAAATTAGTATTTTCTGTAAATTTTCAAGTAATTTATTCTTTATTTTTTTCCCACAGGTTCTTGTTTTTGTTATGATAATCCTGGTGCTCTTCAAGACAACATTAGTCAAGATTTAGGCCTTTCAGCCACTAAGTTTGCGTACCTCTATTCAGTTTACAGTTGGCCCAATGTCATTCTTTGCTTTCTAGGAGGATTCCTTATTGATAGGTATGTAAAATGTTTATGTTTACAATGTTCACATGGCCTGATGTATTACCAAAGATTCTTTAATTTTGTAAGAAAGGTTTGCTTTGAAGTACTTTATTAATATATCACTCATGTATAAACAATCATCAATATTTATAACTTCTCATGTTTGATTTCAGAGTGTTTGGGATAAAATTAGGCACTGTTCTTTATGCTCTTATCGTTGTTATTGGTCAACTTGTTTTTGCTCTTGGAGGCTACACCCAATCATTTTGGGTTATGTTAGTTGGACGATTCATTTTTGGGTAAGTAAAAGTTTATCTATCACGCTTTCTTTGAGGGAAATAATGATAGAATGGAAGTGTTAGTATAATTTTTACATCTCTATAGTCTATATGATTGTTAATGTTAATATTTTTTCTGGAAATTGAACTAGATATTTTATTTTTTGTCCTGGGTTTTTTTCGAGAGTACTTTAAGCCTCAAGCACATGGATATACTTTGGTACAGACAGTAGAAGCCCTCTTATCCTTTGTTCAACCAGCTCTTTAATTGCTACCTGGCTGTCAGAAAATTAGGGATATTCTTACCCAGGATTATTTGATTTAACAGGCCAGAATTGCATTTATCTCTACCTGAAATACATTGGCAGATTTGGCTAAGCTCACACTTGCTCATTTTAGGGTTATATACAGAAAATCCCAACTCCTGATAATACGTCAGTGACCATCAGTGAACCCATATTTGTTCCTAGTGCCATTTGAGGATCATCTCAAGATTTTCAGTCTTGTCTTAAAAGAAGGAGGTACTCTCAGCTAATGTCAAATTCCCACTGTGGTATCAAGAAAGAGTCCTGTAACATGACTGCTTCCTGGCCTGACAAATTTCTGTCCTAGAATTCCATATTATACTATGGCCTCTGTTAAGCCAGCATTACACCTTGCGATTTGTCGGTGCAATCTGGAAGGAACATAAATCGCACCGATATATTGTAAGGTGTAAATGGAAATTGTATAACGATTTCAGGGTTGGGGTTGGCTTGTATGATCAAAGCAAAATTTATTCAATCTGTGAGATCGGTGTCGACAAGTCGGTGTGAGTAAAGGGAGGTTGTACAACCTGCGGGCCAACTCCGATCTCTACCTTCCTTCCACTACATATATCTCAGTCAATTGAATAATATTTATTTATTTACAATCCTTTTTGTTCAATTTGTTTAAACTATTATACATTTTAAATTTATTATACGTTTCCATATCCATTTGTAAGTAATTTTGCCAGTCCTAAGGTTCATTCCTTAGTTCTCGCAGTAGTTTTACGAGAGAAAAATTATTTCGCTTTAAAAGCCAAAGATAGCGAAGAAGAGCTACACCATCTTAGCGACTTAGGTTTACGTGAGATTGAAGCACACTTAAATTTTAAAGAGCAAAAAAATAAAGTTAATAGCAATAGCTGAGAGTCGTTCATGGCTGGTAAAGAATGAAGTGAATTCTAAAGGAAGATTGGGTCAGAGATCGGGGTAAGAAGTCGGTGGGGTGTAAACGCTCCCAGGTTGCAACGACATATCGGTACGATTTATCGTTCCTTCAGATTGCTCCGACAAATCGCAAGGTCTAATGCCGGCTTTATATTGGTGTATATCTTATTCTATCCATAAACCAGCATAGCGGAGGCCATGTGAAGCTAGCATAGCTTTGTACTTCAGGTATATATATCTCTAATGTGGGTAAGCCCAGCAAAGCCTCTTGCACCAGTGTTGATGTAGTTTTTATTTCTCCTAGTAGGCCAATATAAGCCGTCCTTTGATCTTGCTGAAGCTATTTCTTTGAAGTTCCTAGAGATATATCCTTGGCCACCAGACAACGCATACATAGGAGAGAATTATCCTCTGTAGTGGAAGACAGCAATGGAAGAAGAATATGCCTCCTTATTAAAAATAAACAGGTCAAGTGTGTGCTAGTCAGCACACAGCGAGGGTCCGTAGGGAACCCTGTATAGTTTAAGTAGTACCCTATTGATGGTGTTTTTTAAAATGCTAAAAAGCTTACTTTGAACTATCCTATGGGTCTGATATTCTCAAAACACATAAACAAACTTCTGATAATGTATTTTTTTTGCCACAGAACTGGACTACAACCATATAAATACATCGAAATGACCAAAGTTATAAAAAACGTATTTTGTCAATAAAAAATAAAATAATATTTTTTTCGAAATTTCCAAAAAGTGGTATCTTTACTTTTGGTCGAAGAATGTTCAGGAATTTTTTCAGATTTTTTGCACTTCACATAAGCGAGATAGAGGGGGGGGGGACACGTTTCACACCCACTTCAAACTTGCCTACGCTCGCCCTATCAAAGTTATAACCAAAGAATTATATATTTTTGTAATCAGCTCGACGTACCCTTTCATATGATACCCCTCACGGTGTCGAAAAAAAAAAAAAAAAAGTTAACCCTTAAGTTTTATTACCCTAATTTTTTTGAAAAATATTTTTTTTAAGTCGCTATATTTTTAAAATATGTGGGCAGGTACAAGACACATACATGACAAATTTCAAATTGATCGGACGAAAAGTGTAGCCGTGAGAGCAGGCGACAGGATGGACGGACAGACACACGCAGGAAAATATAAGGGTCCTTGGTTTTGCCTATGGACCCTAAAAAGGGGGTGTGGGTACAAGTAGATTTACCTCCTGGTAAGAAGAGTATTGGCTGTAGATGGATTCTAAACAAAAAAAATACAATGCAGATGGAACCTTTAAACAATTTATGGCTCGAATTGTGGCTAAAGAATAATGACAAGAAAAGGATTTCAACAACACATATTCCCCAGTAGAGGTAGCTTTTAGCACTAGCAGCAGAACAAAATCTTTTTGTAAACCAAATGGTCATGAAAACAGGGTACCTAAATGGATACCTAAACAAAGAAATATACATGGAGCAACCAGAATACTATATAAAAAAGAAAACAAGGTTTGCTTCCTTTAAAAATCACTTAGGTCTCCGTCAATCAGGCCAAGAATGGAACAAAAAATTGTGGATGAAGTAATTTACTAACAGTCTCACCATAGCAGTACCAGTACATATCCAGAGCAGTACTTTATGTTGTAATCCCCAGGTGGGACCAATAGCCTTCCGGCACACCCAAAAGGCTTCCAACTCTTTGTTCAGCATCGTTTCTCATTCCAAACCTCTGAAGAGACACTGCTACACTACAACCCTACACACTAAATCTTCCCTCAATGGAGGAGAGTATGCGTATGGTTCACCATATAGTGTGGATAGAAGCAGCTTGGCTTGGATTTAGTAGAAACACAATTAAATGCCTCTTGGATGCCCATGAAGAGTCCCAGGGTCAGCTGTTACTTGTTGAGGGCATTTTCGATTTTGCAGACTAAATTATTAGACCTACCCAGTTATGTTGGTCCCTAATAAACCTATCCGCCAGCCTTTCTACAGTATTTAAAAAGAATGAAGTTAAACTGATAGGTCTGTAAGATTTAGGCAGAGTAAAATCTGATTTGCCTGCTTTGGAAAGACAATTGACACCTCCTTCCAGGACCTGGGGATATGCAGATGAGAAAGGAAGGTTTGGTAGATCTTAACAATAGCATCAATAATCAGATCCAGCCCTTGCTGGAGAATTATTGGCATAACTCCATCACAGCCAATGAAAAAGGTCTCTGGCTAGGTATTTAAAAGGCAAAAGGATTTCTGTTGACACCTGTCTGTTGTAGCTAGTTGAACAGTTTATATATTGCTGTGTGGAGTACTGTTATGTTATTAAATTATTTCTCTGTTTTTATTAGCATGTTTCAAGAAAAATAGGGTTAACTAGTCATTTTGTTATACGACCATGGGTTCCCAAGGTAACTGGTTAGGAGGGCTTCTACTGTATTTACATAATTAATCATCTCTGTTAGTTTTCCAATTTATTTTGTTAACTTTTTTTTATGTCTATCTATCACACATTTGACTGAAATTCAGATATATGTTTTGTTATTTGTTTATATTTTTTGATAATTCAGTATTTAATGGTTTCAATTCTCATATCATTTAAAAATTATTAGAGTGTTTAAATGTTTAGAATTGGAGGAGAATCATTAGCGGTTGCTCAGAATTATTACGCAGTTCTCTGGTTTAAAGGAAAAGAATTAAACATGGTGTTTGGACTACAGTTGAGTTTATCCAGAATTGGATCAGCTGCCAGCTTCCTCGTAATGGGTCGTCTTCTTACTTACGTTGAAAAATCTGTTCCTGAGTATGAGGCTCTCGGCTCTGTTCTTCTACTAGGTAATTTATATTGTAAAATATCTTACTATGAAGTTCTGTTAGTTATATAAATATTTTTACTAAAATAAAACAATTTTATTTCAGCTGGCATTACATGCCTTGCATCATTGATTTCTGCAATATGTTTGGCATTTATGAGTTTGGGTACAGAACCAGTGAGTACTGATCCTTCGACCTCTCCTGAACAAAATGACGAGGAAGTTGTCAGATTAACTGATGTTATTACGTTTTCTCCATCTTTTTGGCTTGTTTGCCTTATATGTATTGCATATTACATTGCTATTTTTCCATTCATCTCTCTGGGAAAGTAAGTTTCACTTTTCTCTCTTCTAATTTTTTTAAAATTTTGCTATTTTCCATTATTTCTTGATTTTAATCTATTATTGGAGGTCATATAAGAATAGGTTATTAAATACATTGGTTCAGATAAATTGGTCTTGGATTAATACCATTATTAAAGTTTCACTTGAAAAGTGAAGTTTCTCTCATTGAGTTCATATTTAATTTATTTTTTCCTTTCTCTTTTGTCATTAGACTTCTATGATTAGAGTCCAATATATTCAGGACATTTGCAGGAAACAGCTTCTGAGATTAATTAATCCTAATGTCTTGAACCACTTTCAGACATTTGTTTATTATAAAGTATCCTGAAGATCTACATTTATTATTAAAAAAAAAAAAAAAAAAAAAAAAAAAAAGTTGAATTAGTCTTTATCCTTATAATGGGGGACATCAACAGAAACCTCAAGAAATCTAACATTATTTCTGCTTGTTACTCTTGCATCCGCCAGAGATGTAGCTCTTGGGGAACAACTTCTACATCCTTTCCTTTAGACATAAAACCAATGTACAGGCTTGGATTTTATTGATCTTTTTATGGTATTCTGGAGATTTACAATACCCATGTTCTTGTCTTTTAATAGTTGGTTGTTTTTTTTTTTGTTTTTTTTATTAAAGGATATTTTTTGAAAGGAAGTATGATTTGACAGCTGACCAAGCCAACAGTATAAACAGTTTCATCTATATTGTTTCCGGTGTTGCATCTCCGCTGCTTGGATTACTTATTGATAAGTTAGGATTAAATGTATTTTTTGTAACATCATCCATAATAACAACAATATTAGCACATAGTGCCCTTGCATTCACCTTATGGAAACCTTTAACAATAGTAGTATGTATTTTCATTCAAATATTAAAATATTTATATTAGAATGTTGTTTGATTGCATATTATAATTCTCTATTGGGTTTTTAAAAATTTTAATTTTTTTTAGTTCTTCCTTGGCTTATCATATTCTCTACTGGCTAGTTCTCTTTGGCCAATGATAGCTCTCATAATACCTGAGTATCAACTTGGAACTGCATATGGAGTGTAAGTTTAACTTTTTGTCCTCTCTAAAGTGAAGTGAAAAATCACATTACACAGTTCCTTTTTTTATTGGATTATAGATGGAGATTTTAAAAATGAATCTTTCTTATAGTCGAATAGTTAGTTTTCACAATTTTCTTAAGACATAAAAAAGCTTGAATTCATTCCAATTTAAAATTATATTTTGATTATAATGCAATTTTATTAAAACAAATAACAATTATTTTTCAGAGCCCAAGCTTTGCAAAATACTGGTCTGGCTGGAGCAATGCTGATTGCAGGTATGATAGTGGACACAAGTGGTTACTTCATGTTGGAGATCTTTTTCATTATGAGCCTTTTTGGTAATTACCCATTTTTAATGATTTATAATACTTAATGGTGTTTATGGGGAGGGAGTTATTCCCCCCCCCCCTCTATAATAAGAGTATGATATGATTACAAAATCTTTAGACCATTTTTTTTTTTTTTACTAAATTAACTCCCCCTGTAGATGCTTCCATGCATTTTAGCTAAAGACATCAGAATACTTCAAGCAAAACTTTAATCTCTATTCCAAATTCTGTTTCTTTTTTTTAGTTGCATTAATGGCAGCTTTCCTACTTTGGATATATGACGTGAAAACAAGTGGCGTTCTCAACATGACAACGTTTCAGAGGGGCATGTATGAAAAATTTATGTGAGTCAAATTATAAATATACATGTATACTTACATATTGAATTTTATTTTCTAGCTTTATTTAGTGGTAGGTATATATATATGTAAATGTATTTTTTGAATTGCAGTTTTGTTTGTTATATCTATTTCTGATTTTTGTAGCAACCTTATGATTAAATGTTTAGTTTATTAATGTTAAATAAGATTTTATTTATTAATTTGATTATTAAAACTAGAATAAAATTGTTATTTGCTATAATGATGTGTGCTAAAGTGACGTGATTTTAGGCTTGAGGTAAGACAACAGTCCTTCCCCAACCTTACTTACATTTGGACATTATCTTTTAGTGTTAGATGAAGATAAAATAATATAGATAATAATTGCAAAATCAATAAATAAGATTGATAGTAGAGAATAATTTGAATTAAAGTGCATAATATAATGATAGTTTAAAGTAAGCAAAGTCCATAACATTTCAAGTAAATCACGGCAAGGAGGATTGTCATGGATGGTTCGGAAAGTTTGGATAAGAGCATTTATTTATTAAATTATGGATGAACCAGTTGGAAATAATCAAGCATTAAATTATTACTAATTGGGTTATGCATTTTTAATAATGATGATCGAGAATTATAGATTAAAAGATAGATATTAAGAGTAATGATTAACAAATATTATGTAATAATTAATATTACAGGTGTCAACATGTTTATACACAGAGCTTAAACTCTGTTTTTAGTAGCCAGTTCTAACAATAATTAAACTCTATCTTTAAATAAGGATGTGTTATTTATAGAAAGTGAATAAGTTTTTGGTCAACATTAATGTTCAAAATGAATTCTGATTATATTTCTAATAAGGATAAAATATCAAGGAAGGGTTGGCAACAATTGGAACTTAAGACAGGCAGCCATGTTAGCTTTTAAGAAGTAAACGCTTCTTGGTTGAATCTATACACAAATATTTCTTGAAACATAACCAGCTTATCATCAGTCAGAAGTCACTTGTTTGCTACTAGACTTCTGGAGACATCTGTTTTGTAGGCCTTAAAAATATAACCCTCCTACATATGACTTATTCCACAATTCACTTATCAAGAATCATAGTATTTAATTAAACAAGATTTAATAAAAATAAATTATTTTTTATCATAAAGTTTAATCTAGACTGTGTTGGAAAAATGGCCTATTATAGAAATCCAACAGAGATGATCATCCGTTTACTAATATTATATTTTAAAATAGGAACTTAGAAGTTATTTTATTTTCTTATCAGATCAAAAGGAGGAGGTGGGAGCACATCAAGGATGTCAGACTCAGTGGATGATATTGCAAGCCCTGAAGTATCTCAGCCCCGCTCAAGTTTCTCTATCCGTAGCAGATATCTAGCCAGACTTGGAGCAGCAAACAATGTATGTATTTTCTTTGTCTCATGTAATTTACTATATGCAATTTTGGTTTAAAATAATTTCTGTTTAAAGTTTTTTTTTAGTTTTTTTATTCTTTTGCTGAATGAATCCATGTTCTGTCTGAAACATAACAAAGAATTAAAATTAAAAACTAAAGATAACATTAAGCATTCTGTTGTATAAGCTCTGCCTCACATTTTATAGTCAGAGATGCAAATCACATTGAAACTTAGGAAAGTTTTTAAAATTCTCTAGCAGTATGGGTGACCTTCGCCTGTTTCCTCTTATTAAAGGATAATTAACTAAATGTTAACTAGTTTTTCTTAACTTTAACTTGTTGAGGTAAAATTCAAAGGGTAAAAATTTGACTTTCCTGCAATAGTTTCCTGGGAATGAGAGGAAGTGTCGATTCAATGCCCAAACCCATATCCATGATTCAATATTTTTCCATGAAATGGAGAAAATGAGTTTGTTTTGTTTTATCTGTTATATCTTTACTAATGTTGTATGGATTTTTTTTTTTTTTTTTTTTTTTCATTTTATTCTTTAATTGTTTTTAGGTTCCTGGTCATTTGGAAGATCACTCAAAGCAGTTTATGTACAGAAATTTAAGATAGCATATATTTTCATTAGAAGTTCCTTATATACGAACACAGACTCTGCTGTGATTTTCAGCCCACGGTATTTCATTTTATGCCTAATTTATTTTAATATCTTTATTTTTAATTATTTGACTGGGATTTATATAGGTTAAAAATGTTATTCCATTATATTATAGACACACTATTATATTATTATTTGTATTTTCAAGTTTAAAAGTTATTACTAAATCCCACTTAAGTTACGATTTTTTTATTATTAATTTATTTTTTTGTTATAATAATTTATAAATGTCATATTAACTTTTTATTTGATTGATGCTTATAAAATTAGTAAATTGTGAATCCATATATTTTAATATCTGAAACCAAAATTATTAGGTAATTAATTTTAGTAGAATATAATGTATTTTTTTTAAATTGTTTTTTGTTGGTGGCTAATGAGTGTAAAGTTTTGTAAGTCAATGAAAGGACTATTAGTCCAAGTAATTAATAAAAAGAAGTTGGTTGCCTTTGATGCTTGCAGGAACTTGAGATTTCTCTGACTGAACCTATATTTATTCTGTCTGATCAAGTCTATATGTACATGTATTTCTATAATATGTAACTTGTTTCATAGTTATATTCGACCTGGGTCTTTAATTTCATACTTTTACATATCCCTTAAGTTTGATTAAACCCTGAATTAGGTGATTGATGATGATGGTATTACATAACCCAAAGTAATCTAGTGATCTCAACATTCTGTAGGTACCAATGGTAAGCTCTTTTTCGTAAATTTTAATATTTAAATGAGGCAGTCATATTTTCTGTTGCTCAGTTATCTTTGTTTAATATTGTTGGTTGCTCTTCTTTAATGCTGGAATTTTCTTTTAAAAAATTAGTAAGAAACTTTAAATAAGAAATTTCATATAAGAAAAATTAAATAATAATTTCATTTAACTGAACATTTGCTATCCATTTTATTGTTACTTTATTCTCTGTTATGATTTTAATGATAAGAAAACATGAATGAATGCCTTCCTATCTTTTTTAATGTTATGCATTTTTCTATGTTTGCTCAATTGTATCCTCTTAGAGACCATTATTGACCCTTTTTTTCTTATGGCTCCTTTAGTTTGAAAATAAGATAACCATTTTCGTACATATATAAGCCAAAGAGATTGAAAACCAATTTTTGGATGTATAAATAGTTAAAGGATAGTTATCTAGGATTAATGATTTTCAAAAGATTTGCAAGATATAGGACTAAAAATAAAGTATCTATTTTTCAAAGTTACATTCAGTATGGAGCAATAGTGTTTATTTTAACTAGATTTAACTTCCTCTTCATTTATTCCACAAACCCCTCTTCGATGCCTAAAGAGATATTAATTGAAGCGAGCGTAGCGAGCTTCCTACATTCAACGAAATATGCTCCGTGTCTGTCTGTCTGTCTGTCTGTCTGTCTGTCTGTCTGTCAGTAACGTTCACGCGTGTGACGATAACTTGAGTAAAAGTTGACCGATTTAGTTGAAATTTGGTATACATGATCCTCTTACTAATACTCAGGCTAAGTTCGTTGGACAGCGTGATCCGTCCAAGAGTTCGCGCGCAACGCTCGCGTAAACGAGAGGTTCAAAAATTAAATTGGAATTTCAGGACGGGAAAAGATTCTATCATCATCTATTCGATGAGACGAACATTTTTTTCAAATAACATTTTTTAGTAAAACCAACAGCGACACCGCTATGAATTAATAAAGATCGCTAAAACTATTAAAGCGGGCCTAAACGTTTAAAATAGAGAAAACAACCTTTTTACCGATATCTTACGTTCTAACGTAACGATTTTAATAAAACTTCATAGACACCATCTGATGCACAATCGAAACAGGCATGCAAAATTTCAATTTGATACATGCAGTAGTTTGTTTGTAGCAAAGAGATACAAATTATAAATATTGAAATAGAGATGTGTGGTTAGTGGAATAGTAAGAATGCGGGGTGGTTCCCTTACTACTAGCCGCTGCACTACTACCAGACCCATTATCTATCAACTCATCATGATTCACAATAATCTTTTTTTTCAATATTCAATACATATTTATTACTATACGCTCGCTTCAATGATAGAGCCACGCGATGCCTAGTTATTGTTAAGAGTGCTTTGATGGATATATCATCTCTTGTCATCACAAGTCACTACATGGCTATTGCTTATAAATGTACTAAATTAGTTTCAATATTTTAATAAATTAAAAAAAATACACTGCCAATTAGTGTGGCACATAGCTTCCTTCGCATCCTATCATGTACTTTATTGTTATATTAACATTAAAGTTTTATTACTTTATTGTTATATTGTTTATTGTGTAAGAACAATTAACATTTTTTAGCGATCTTTAACACTTTATAGGGGTGTCGCTGTAGGTTTTACTAAAAAATTGTATTTTAAAAAAATGTTCGTCTCATTGAATAGATAAGGTTTAATTTTTTTCCCGACCAAAAATTCCAATTTTAAATTTGAAGTTCATGTTTACGCGAGCGTTGCGCGTGAACGCTTGAACGGATAATGTTGTCCAACGAACTCGACCTGAGCATTGGTAAAATAAACATGTCTACCAAATTTCATCAAAATCCGACAATATTTACTCAAGTTATCGTCGCACGTTTCACGATTCGCGGACACACAGACCGACAGACAGACAGACAGACAGACAGACAGACAGACACGGAACCAAAAATGTTCCCTGATGTCTGAAACGGATTTCTGTCTTGGAATTTTTAAAATCGGAGGCATAAAACTTTTTTGTTCTCAAAAGTGAACACAATACTTCCGTTACCTTCGGTAAGCTCGGAAGCAAAATAGCTTGGAAAATGTTTAGGGAGGGTTTGGTTTCTTGTATAAAAATCAAATAAATAGAGACAAATGTATAAACATAACAAACTTTACATTAAAGCTAGAGCACACCTAATTAATGGTTTTTTTTTTTGTATCTCAACTAGTTTTTTTTGTGAGTGTTATTAAAAAAGATTAGCTAAAGGCTGGCTTTCAAATTCTTACATTTAAATCATAATGTTTAATGTTGTTTCTTTTATAACATTTATTTTAATTATGTTTACAACTATTTTATTTTATTCTTTTTACTATCTTAGATGATATGAATTCCAAAGTTATTTTTATTTTTTAAGATACATGACATATCTGATGTTATTGTGAATAATTAACTATTATTTTTCTGTGATAAATCAGCTAAATTTTTTGCAATTCAATTTATTATTTGATGCAATTCAATTATATAGAATATTTAATTATTTGCTTAATGAAATCCTAGTGAAATACTTTTCAGCTTAATATTTGCTCTTTTATTTCCCGTTCCTATCATATTTTTTTTTTTTTTTTTTTGAGCTGAACTGTTTAGTGGTGCTAATAAACATTGTCTTTAATAAATCGAATAATAATAATTTAATAAATATTCGATGTATAATTTACATATATATATATATATATATATATATATATATATATATATATATATATATATATATATATATATATATATATATATATATATATATATATAATTTTATTTATTTATTTTTTTTTGTTATATAGTGAAATTTCTCTATAATAGACACCGTCAGTGGATTTATTTCTGTCTGTTAAGGACTGTTCACTTAAAAATGTTGATGAGTGAAAAAAATGTTTGCCTCAAAAATAGATAAATATACACTTTTTTCCTTCCTAAAATTCCTACATGAAATTTTAAGCTCATGTTTGCTTATCAATGCTTTGACAGATAACGCTCTCCAACAAACTTAGCCTGAGTTTTTAAATTTGCCATAACTTTTGAATTTATGATTTTTTTTCAACGGGCTTTTTTATCAAACTACAGAGCAGTATGAATGTATTGCATGAAATATATTTATGCATGATGATGACTTGAGTAAAAGTTGACCGATTTAGTTGAAATTTGGTATAAGCGTTCCTTTTATCAATGCTCAGACTAAGTTCTAAGACTTAAGTTGGGGAGCGTTATCTGTCAAAGTGCTCACATGCAACCCTAGTGCAAACATGATTTTAAAATTTCAAATTGGAATTTTAAGACAAGAAAAAATTTTACATTTAATCATCATTTTTTTACAAATTCTTTTTTTAGTAAAACCAACAGCGACGCTGCTATGAAGTGTTCTAAACGTTTTAAAAAGAGTACTGCAGAAAAAAACATCAAAATTAGTAGTAAATTTTTCCCTCTACAATATTGATAATTACTACTTTTGCTCTCAGATAGATAGGAACTGTTAAGCGAAAATTAATTTCCAAAAATTTTGGACTTTTTTTCAATATATCTCTGCATTGCCCAAGGCTTTTGTTTCTGTTTTAATAGTAGCGTGTATCCAAAAATTGTAGATACCCGACCTTTTGCAAGAAAATCCAATTTTTTGTTCGCATTGACTGGACCAGTTTATATATATTAAACAAATATTTTTTTGAAAGTATAGGCATGTAAAACAGTGAACAAATGTACACATGTATGTGCATTCATGTAGGAGTAGATACATTTATATTCTAAAAAGTGTATAAAAGAAGTCAAATATTAAAAAAAATATATATGCTCAGACTAGTTAAAATATACAGCTGTAAGGGGGTTTCTCCGAAACACCCCTTCTCTGAAATAAGGGTGGTAAAATAAAACTAAAGAAGATTTGCGGAAATCCTACTACAACCAGGAGCTTAGCAACAAGAAATGGATCAACAAACTTAAAAAATTCTGAAAACAATAAACACACTTTTTGTTATTATTTAACTAACTACCTAATTAACTCAGTGGTATGACAGCCCATGGAGGGCCTAGGCATGCCAAATTTTTTTATTATTACTATTATTAAATCGACGAATGTTAAAGATTTTTTTTGGCTGTTGTAGTAGGGAAAATACATCATGTTAGGGGCTTACAGAGGATGACTGTAGCGACTCTATCTGGTGTGGAGAGTTCTAGAGCATATAGAGGGGGTTACATTTTATTATCCTATTATTTTGGCTGGGACCAAGTCAAAACTTTTTGTTAAGAGTGTCTATTCAACAGGGACGTCCGTTAAGAGAAGTTTCACTTTATGTATAATGTAACAGATCTCTCATACATCAGACATTAGGAATAATATACATTTTAATAAATTATATTTAAAATATTTTTCTAGTTATACACTTTCGTAACATTGAGGAAAGATTTAATACATTTGATTATTGGTGTAAAAAACAGATGATAACTTTAATATTTGAAAAAGTGTAAAAATTTATATGAATATATATTTTTTTTATTATTGGTGTATTTGATTTTTAAACTATTTGTGTATTATTTATTTGATAAAGAACAGGTTCTGATAATTTTTTAAAAATTGCTATCTTAAAAGGTACCTACTAAATGTTTTCTCTTCTTTTACTCGCCTTCATTAAGATGTATCTAGGTATTAGAATTACACTTAAATTGCTCTTAACTCTAGCTAAATTCCCTAGATGAGTAGAAGAATATATTTCGTCTCCTGGGTTTCGTTAGAGATTGGCATTTAGGAGTTACAACAAACAAAAGATGTATTTAGACACCTCCCTCTTATGGTTAAGAGGGAGATTATGTTCATTGACTTTTAACATTTTGTTTTCTCTATTTGCAATATGTCGAAAATGGAGAACAAATTTGTGAATAATACAATAGAAGAAGTATTGTGTGAGGGCAAAAATTTGATTTAGAGGTTCCATTGGTTTTTAACATTTTAAGACATTATTAAGTATAAATAATCTATTTTTAATATATGTCTGTGGTCTTTGCAGAACTATGGGGCCTAATCTATTAAAAAAGAGTTTGAATAAATTCGGTTCATCTCTATTCGGTTGGGTCGTACCCCAAAGTTAAATAAGCTTAATTCCAATCTCTAATGAAATCTGAATTCCTCCAAAACAATGATTTTTTTTGATATAAAACAGGTTCTATCAAATATCAGCGTTTGTGGGTTTTTGACAATGATCTAATCACATTTACTGTACAGGTTTATTAACTATGAGTGGCTTGACAAAATCTGAGAAGAAACCACAAACTTTAATCTCAATTTGTTTAACAAACCATGTTTACAGGGTGAGTAAGATGTACTTTGCTAGAGCATGTACTTCTGCTTTCTGTATTGAGAAAAATGTAAAGCACCCTCCTTTACTTTTTCTTCAACAAATATTTAGAATATATGTCACTATAGTTTTATAGTTTCTTGGTTTAGGATTCCTTTTATTATTATTTGGTCTTTATTTTTGACTATAGCTTAGATTAATATTTGTGCCATTCTTGATAAGTCAATGACTGAAAGATATATTCCAATATATTAAATAACTACCTTAATAATTTATATTTCTTGAATGTTCAGGCGTAAGCATTACAGAAAGGTTATTCACGTGGGTAGGCTGAAAAGTAATGCACACATGCTTGTAGAACGCTAACGAAATGACCTTCAGAAGCGCGCCAGGCGGCATTCAGAAGTGACACTCCCCCTCTATACGCATGCGCAATTAGAAGGTCTTAAGTTCATCCAGTGTATTTTGAGCAGCGGAACAACGAGTCAACAAGTGTTAAACAGCGTGCTGTTATCGAATTTCTAACTACTAAAAAAGTGACTCCTACTGAGATTTATCTCATTTAAAGGCTGTTAATGGTGACAATGCTGTTAATAGGTCTACTGTAAATCGATGGGTAGTAAAATTTTGTGCTTGTGAGCTTGGAAAAGCCATAATTGTTGATGAATAACGCTGCCAACCGATAAACATGGCTAACTTGTCAACGATCGCCGGAAAAGACCGGCGAATCATACAATAGTGTATTGCAAACCATGTTGGAATATCTAAGGAACGTGTCGGCTTCATTATTGAACAATTGAAATACCGTTAAATCTGTGCACGTCGTTTATCGTCTGTTGCAGTGATCGGATGTCTGGTGCGTGGTTCATCAACAATTATGGCTTTTCCAGACTTGCAAGCACAAAATTTTATTACCCATCGATTTACTGTAGACCTATCAACAGCATCATCACCATAAACAGCCTTAAAACGAGATACATCTCGGTAGGAGTCACTTCAGCAGTTATTAACTCGTGTTGACTTAGCACTAGAACACGTGTCCTTACTTCCTCTGCTCAAAATACACTGAACTTAAGACATTCTAATTGCGCATGCATATAGGGGGAGTGTTACTTCCAAATGCCGCCTGGCGTGCTTCTCAAGGTCATTTTGTTTGCGTTCTACAAGCATGTGTGCATTACTTTTCAGCCTATTCTCGTATTTCAAGAGAAAACACTTAATAGAGGACAAGCAGTATAATTAGAAATAAATATAATGTAAGACTGAAAACTAAAATGTATTTGTTATCTTTACCTAATTGGAAAATGTCTACCACTTTGTCCAAAATATTTATTATATAATTAGTTTATGAACCTCTTTCAAGAAGTTTAGAGTGAAAAATAAACTAAGTGATAAATAACCTAATAAATAGGTTTAACTATTACACCTTAAGGGATTACAATGTATTTGCTGGAACAATTTGGTCTTTTTATTACTTTTAAAATGATTTTATTTGTAGTATTTCTTTGCGTTTCAAAAACCTGCTCTTTAATTCTCTATAACTAGTGGGAACTATGAGTATACTAAAACAATTATAATTTTGTTAGAAGTTTTGGTCAATTGAATAATGTTACAAAAATAAAATGAAAGAGGTGTATCAAATGTATAATCAACATTTTTGAATTCATATTGGCAATGAAATTAACTTTCTGGAGTTTATGTTGGAAATAAATATTTTTAAATATGATAGTACGGTTGTAAATATTCAATTAAGCAAATTAAATAACTAATAAAATATAATTTTATTTTTAACTCTTCGCTTAAGAACATGTAGTTCATATTCATAAATTTATAATTCAATTCCAAGAACATGTAGGGTGGTCCCATATTTACTTATAGATAAAAATAATATGCCTTTCTTAGTTTTTCTTATTATTTAGATTATACAGTCTCTCCAAACAAGAATTGGTCGAGGGTCTGGTATTTGGGAATTAAAATTATATGCATATTCCGCCTCTCATTCTCCCCCTTCATTACTCTCATGTACTCTTCTGTAAATGTCCCCAGCACTGGTAGCAAAGCATTGGACCAACCCCCATCCGCAGGAAGGCATACAACTTCATCATGATACCAACTACAAAGATTGGCCCACTAAATCGAACAAAACTTTCTCATATAGATTCTGATACTATATTTAAATAATATCATAATAACTTTTTAATCAATTTATTTCTAAACATATTAAAAACGTTTTTAACAGGTGAATGTTTACTTATTATTTTCGATTTTCAATGATATCATACTTATTTTCATCAATAACTCGGAAACTAAGAATTTTTCCCGGAAAATCTACTTATATCGTTAGATTTGTATTTAAATGGAATACGTTTTAGAATTTAATTTTTTAATCAAAATCGTTGGAGTTGTTTTTGAGAAATAATTTCTTTCCACAGTTTTTCTGATTTTTTACAGACATTTAAAAAAACAATACTTTTTTGGACTGAGGGGCCCTCAATACGTGTAAATCCATCAAAATCAAATATTCACGCTATCACATTCTTTCTCTTTTTACGAGAAAGTAAAAATCAAAACATTAGTATAATACATGATTGATTGTTTTGACTGAAATTTTGTTGTACCACTTCATAATTATGACTAGAGAGGTTAATAAAAAGTAACAACAATATTTTCACCAAAATTTTCTATTAATTATTAATAAACTTATTTCGACATTTTATATATATCTTTAAGTGTTAGCATGTGTTCACTTGAAGAGTAAAATTCTACTAGTAGAATCTTTACTCCTACTATACTAACATTTAAGATTTAACACAGAATATTATATAAAATGTTGAAAAGCGTTTGTTAATAACCAGTATAATACAGTTACCCCTTGATATCCATTGGAGTTATATTCCACAGTGTTTTACAAATATGGAAATCACGGATAAGTGATGATGATTTTTTTCTTGAATAATTTGCGATCTTAAAGGAACCTTTTTCCTTAACTGATCCTCGACCCACAAGTTTGAAACTTTATCCACTCTCAAATTTAACATCTATGGTTTTCAAACACAGAAATAACACTCAAACACTTTCCATGACACTTCATCGTATAATAGTTACCAGGGATAATCAGTACCATGGGTAAACAAACATGGCAGTATTGAGAGATTTCTAATAATAATAATTTGAATAGTTTCATGCTTTAATTCTTACAACTGGGATTCCTTTAATCTCTTTTAGTTATGCAAAATGTTTGCTAGTTGTTAGTTGATATAATACTAAAATTGTATGTGCTATATAAATCTTTGGGTTGTTTTCCTCACATTGTTTGGAAATATTTTATTTAGACAGTCAATTATGTGACATAACAGTTAAATTTAGAGCAAAAACCTTTAAAAAAAATCAATAATATAAAAGTGATGTAGTATTTAGTAAACACAGACAATATAACTTAAGATTACCACAGAAATCTATTGCAAGGATTATCTCTGATTATTTATAGAAAAAGAAAATTTATCAATATTAAAATAAATAATAGTCATAAAAAAGTAATCACTGAAGTAGCCATATAGTGTCAATGTTTGTGGTATATCTATGGTATAAAATGAAATATAATCTATTAAAATTTCTTAAGGCTTGACAGAATTATAGATTAAATAAAGGAACTTAATATACTGTCTTTAATTATGAAACTGCAAGTACTGCAAATAATTATTAATTGTATTTATAGTTCATAAGAAGACAAGTATCTGTTTCTTTATTATTAAATCATTTGAATTATTACAAAACTAAAAAATTAAAATTCTTATATGTAAATTTAAAAAATAAAAAATAATAATAATAGGTTGGTCTAAATACGCATTTTTATAAAAAAAAACCTCACAAACTATTATTAAACACAATATTATCTATAAAGAAATAATTGTATATTTTGTGTCTTGTTTGTTTCCTATCATGATCTTTTATTAATGTAACTTTAGTTCTTCCTTAATCGGCTCTGATAATGGCCTCATAACGACCGAAAGCTGCTTTAATAAATATGCAAGCATTATTTTACGAGGAGAGACAGTTTCTTTAAATCCATTTTACATTTAAGTAAATATAAAAATATTTACAAATAAAAAATATCATCAAATGAATCTAGAGCTTCCAGAGAACACATCTGAGATAGTGGGAATCCCAAATTTTCATCCATTGCAGGGATTATTAGGGAGTTGCTCATGGTTTGAGCCATAAATAATTAATTAGTTGCTTGTAGGTTGTTTAATGTCTTACGCTTTTAGCTGTACATTTACTTATAAATATATCATTATCTTCCTCATACATTATGCCTAATGAGAAATGGATTCAAAACATCCGGACTCATACAATCTCAGGTGTGCTCTTCTCGTATTTAACTCTGGCCACAAAAGCTTATGCTGTGGAAAACTAAAAAAATGTCTGAGCTTCAATCTCAGATACTTTCAATAAAAGTCAATTTTATTTGACTTATTATCATGATTTATAATCTAAATAAAGAAATAAATAAAATAAAACTTAATTTTTATTCACATTATTTAAATTAATAATAAGCTTATTATTATTAGCCTTATTGATATAAATGTTAGGAAAAAATCATTTTCTCATCAAAATGATTGATAGAAAAAAGAATAATCCATTTTTTCTTCTTATGTGCTGTCCTCTTTATTTATATTTTATAATAATAAAGATTTTCTTTCATCACCCCTGAAGAAAGAACCTTTTTCCAACTATCTTTTATAAGAAAAAAAAAAATTCTCATCAAAATTATTGATAGAAAAATGTAATTATGATTTTCTGTACCATAACCATGTAAAAAGTAAACAAATTAACATGTATATTCTATAAGTTATAAGAAAGACATTACACACAATAGAAAAAAAATATATTTATATTTTTATGAATGAGTGGGTCAACAATAAAGAGGTATAAATCAAGAAAATGTTTAAATTAAATTGATTTTTTTTTTTATATGTATAAAAAAAATTAAATAATTTTCCCTGGTTTAGTAACAGGAGTTGGTTTTAAAAGAAGGGCATTTGTTGATAGCCGTTTCTGAAGCACACTCTAGATTTTATCATTTTGGTTTGCTGCAGATGGAAATTTGTTCCTTTCCTGTCAGCTCACTGGTTGTAAACCACAACACTCTACAGAGATATGTGTTTGATTCCTCACAGCGTTCTTAATTTTTATGTCTCTTCCCCTTCTTTTTACTTTATCATATATGTATGTACTGTGATGGCAAAATGTTGATTATGATGTATATGAGAAAGTTCTTTTCAAGTTTGTCAGACCTAGTTGCGTTTGACCCATTCAAGAAAAAAAAGTTATTTGTGTGATCATATTTAACCAGATTTAGATGACATTTTAAAATAAAATATTTGTCAATTTATCAGAAAATTTGGATGTGTTTGACTTGCCATTAAAATTAGTTTAACGAATTAACTGTGACTTAAATTAGAGCTCAACTTGCTTGAGCCTAGGGAAGCAATATGTTAAAGCTGGTAGATAAGTATATTATTAGTATTTATGTAATTTATAATCATTGTTAAAAGTCATGAAATTTAATTATTTTCTCAATAAAATATTAGCTATTTTATTTAAATAGTACACTTTGTTGTGGTGTTTAGTTTATTACCTTATTTTATTGATTTATTTTTAAAATTGTTTCCTATGAACAAAATATTTGTTTCATCATTTCGCTTTTGTGGAATAACCCTCGTGAGAAAAAGTCTAATGTCCTGGAGAAGGTATGTTAAGAACATGGGCATTAATGAAAAAACAAACGTGATTAGAAATTGATTCATGATTTTCTTCAAACAGCCTTCTTCTAAATTCGAATTTTGTTACACAATAGGTTTCAGTGGAAATACACTTGGGCAGAATTCCAGTTATTGACTACTTGATGAATTTGTATGTGATGATGAATATGACCAGTTATAAGCAACCTCCCATTTCACAACTGATCAGCCGTGGGTCAGGTAATGGTGGTGAATAAATTATTCTTCTTTGTTAGCTGGTGCTATAGCCCGGTGTCGGCTCTGGTCTACAACAACTGTCTCCATTTATTTCTTTCCATGTCTCACATTCTTACTCTATTGATTTCCATTTTTCTCAAATCAATTTCCACCTCAAATTTTCAAAGCCATAGGTTCAGCTCAGATTAGCTGGAATTTTGATAGACTAACTTATTTTTTGGAAAAATTTATAATATTTAACAAATAAAGAATATTAAATGTAAAATTGTGTTTAAATGATTATCAAGATGGGATTGGTAAAAGGATTACTTTCATTGCTTTAGTCACATTGATATAATTATTTGCATGCCTAATGATAAGTCATCTGTTTCTTATATTAATTGCTTTCAGATGCTTCCCATTATTTTATCAAATAGACACTGCAACATCTCCCAGAATAGTCTTAAAACTGTCAGAGTCAAGCATATACTCTGCAACAACTGAGTTCTAATAGATTACTTATATTTTAGATTTTTAAAAGTGTCTATGATATTCTTTATATATATTATTATAATTTTTATACAATAAGTAATATTCTTACTTATTATTTTGCAATAATTCACCCTATTTTTGTAACTACAAATTTTAAAGATTAATCATAATTTACCAGTTATAATAATAAAGTTTTAGAGTTAATACAAAATTCTAGATGTTATAGTTGCTATTATAATTTTATTATATTTGTATCTCACTGCATTATAAATAAGTTTTTTTAAAAAAGTAATGGAGTTCATTAAAGGTAAAAAAGACGATAAAAGAGAAGAAAGCAGTCATTGCTTCAGAGTTGGTAGTCCTGCCAGGAGATTCCTAGCATTGTTCTATTTGCTGCTGCTTGCATTTGGTATTATAATTTTTATATAATATTATAAGTAATTAATATAATATACAGCAGATGCCGCTTAATTAGGGTTGCCAGATTTCCGATGGATAAAACCGGGACATATAGTCGGGGAGTGCCCCCCGCCCACTCCTAAAAGAAATTAATTTATAACTATTTAAGCGTCCAAGTAACAACTGTGTTATAATATATTCGTTACAAAATGTTAAATGTTACTTTTGTATTTTAGTCAAATTAAACGACATTTTACCTTGCAAAAGGTCTGGTATTTCTGATTTTTTTTTTTATATGTTGTACTTGGTGTTGGCGCCCTAATGAAACGCCTAAGTTTAACCTCGACGGAGCGCTACCAGTGCACTATTTTTTTAATTTATCATTTTATATTTTATTTGTTTAATTAATCAATATTGCCTTAATAAACTTTTGTGTGTAAATATTATATAATATATTTTCAAAATTTCTTCGATCTAAAAACTTTTTACGTAATTTATCAAATAATCACCCCACAGCTGTATATTGGAAGCTGTTTACAATATAAACCTGAAACACATTGAAAACCAGGACATTTAGGCGTCCCAAAAAGTTTCTTCAGGACATTGGGATTCTATGTCCAAAACAGGGACCCTATGCTTAATGTGATCACTTTGGGACCCAGACACTAAGTGATAACATTAACCAACTAATAATAATAAGCAAAAGGTACAACGGAGGAAGTAAAAATCAAAACAAAACACAATTATAAACAACTGATGTGATTATTACATACACTGAGAGAAGTGATGACATATAAGGGAATAAAAAATAAAAAACTTGAATTGCAATGTACATAACTTTTACATACAATTTATGTATTTTTTTATATATATATATATATATTTTTTTTTTTTTGGGAGGGGGACAATATGAAATAAATCTTGAGGGACAAATATGTATATAAATAAATGTAAATGATCACAACATTTCAAAGGGCTCATTATTCATTTAAAAATTAAACAAATCATCTAACTTATGTAAATTTGTAGATGAAATAATATGAATCATTGAAAGACTAAAACATGCAGTTCTGAAAGTGACTGCGGTCCTTCATTGTAAATGGGGGTGGTAAGGTGAGGTTTACTTTCTGAGATAAAAGGATTTTACCGAAACACCAATGTCACAGCTCTAGCAGTTTCTCGAAAATTATAAAAATAATCAAACGATTTCAACTTTGATCTCAATAAACGAAATATTGACAAAAATAAAAGGAATTTTTTTAATGAGTTTTAAGTTCCCAGCTATTTTGATCTCTCTAAGCAGTTGATAACTTTAACCATGATTACATTAAGCAGTGTCCACCATATAATATTTAAAAAAAATTAAAATGGTTTTTTTAAATGAGAATGATTTATTTTTCAGGAGTTTATTTCTCATATGATATACCAGGATCATTACAGGAAATTATAATGCAAACATTTGAACTAAATCTACATCAGTTTTCTTACCAATATTCTCTTTATTCTTGGCCTAACATCATAATGTGCATATTCACTGGATATTTAATTGATAGGTATATTTATTTATTGAATAATTATAAATTTTTTTTAAAACAAACAGCTTTGATGTCTAAATAGTTCATTGAAGCTTCATTAAACAAACAATTAAGAGGTATATTTCTTTAAATTTGTGTTTGGTAATTTTGAAAAAATATTATTATTAAATTCAATTATGATCTTTCCTTTAATGGCTTTATGATGGTCTTTTAGTTCAATTAATATTGTAACCAACCCTACTAAAAAACCACAACAATGTGTGAAAGTAGTTAGATGCTAGGTCCCTCATAAACAAATTAAATGTTTAATCTAGGCTAGAGGGAGAGTTACTATTGGACATTACATTCCACCAATGTTATTTATATAGGTTCACAGTGATTGGAAGCATCAGACTTGCACCAGATTTACTTTCAGATTTTTATTGTTCTTATTATTTTTATAATTTTTTTTTTTTTTTGTGTGTTTCTGATATGCATGAATTTTTGGTTTTAGGATCTTGGGTGTGAAACTTGGTTGTGTCTTATTTATGAGTATAGTTGTAATAGGTCTTTGTATTTTTGTTCTTGGAGGCATTTTTCAACTATATCATCTTACTCTCATTGGACGCTTTGTTTTTGGGTAAATAATAAATCCACACTAAAATATCTGTATCATATTGTGTACGTTAAATAAAAGTGAAAAAATCTTGTAAAAGGAGAAGTGGGTATCAAAAATTTAGTTACTTTAAAGAAGGTAATTACAGTGAAGCACTGATTTGGGGCAACAACCTTCAATGAGCCATGACCTTCTACTAGATATCTAATGCCATTTTATTGATAAAAGCACAGGGTCAGCACATAGAGTACGATCAGCCAATTTATCTGGTATTTGAGACATGGGAACACCTCTTCTATCATTATATTTCATCATTTTATATTTGCAGGTTAGGAGGAGAGTCTGTAGGAATATGCTTACTTACTTATATCATAATTTGGTTTACTGGTAAAGAACTAAATATGGTTTTTGCTATAATAAGCAATATTGTAAGAATTGGTCCCTACTTAGTCTATCAGGCAGCTACACCGTTTTACGATTATGTATTCAATTCTCCTACCAACCACCCATTAGGAATTACGTTTCTAGTCCGTGAGTAATCAATTTTTACTTAATATTTTATTTATTATTTGTTATGTAAGCTTCTGCAGTTGGTCTCAATATGAAGTTCTAGGTTTTCCGGTGCTGATCACATCATGTAGAATGTAGGGTTTAAGTGACATTCGCACCCAGTGTTAGGAGCATCTTCAGTTGAGTACGTGTTGTCCTGGAGAAGTAGCACGTTAACTGGAATTTTCTCAAACACTTAAAACTCCATCCAAAAGAATATCCAACTTCACTATGGAGTTCAAGCAGCACGGTCAACTCCCTTTCCTCGATGTCCTAGTCACAGAACCTTGGGACATAGTCTACAGGAAGCTTGGTCATACAAAGTGGTAATTAAATACTAACTTCCCATCACCAGTTGTGCTAAATCTTCTCACAGGGAAACCTCAAAAAAACTTCCTGGACATATTTTGATGATCTATCTTAGTGTACCCTATTGTAATTCCATGATTGAATTACTGGACATAGTAAACGACCTTAAAGATCAATGGCGTCTATGAGATCCCCTGTTGCTGTGGCAAATCCTTCATTGCCAAGACAGGCTAGGCTGCGTTATATCAATCTACTCCAAAAGCATTCAAACACACCTTCTGAAAAAATTCGGCAGTCTGAGTGTCCTCTGAGGAGTCTGGCATCCTTATGAAATTCGAGGAGGCCAAAGTTCTAGCATCGAAATTAGGCTATCATAAGTGGTCAGGAAAGCTATAGAGATAGAAAAACACCTAAATAACTTCAATAGGAAAGATGTTTTTAAGCTGTCTCAGACGTAGAAACCTCTCCACAAAAAATCTCCACACTGACCACTGGCATGGGTCAACAACAATTTATGGGTGTTACAACACTTATCCTTGAAGTGGCCACCCAGGTACCCATGGCTGATGCAAGAACTGACCGAACAAACAACAGCTACTTCCTCAGACTTTATTTAAACCCCAGACCTTGTCCAAAATCTCCCCTGAAGGTGCTCCCAACACTTTATGTGAAACTTAAAAACTACACGACCTGGTTACCATGTGTACCGTGTGCCACCTGACTCAAACATGGGAATAAAGTATTGGCCTAAATGAGAAAGCACAGACAAGCAGTAAAAATGTTTTAGGACTGATTTTATTTTAACCATGAAATTAATTCTTTTGAATGTCTAACTTCTTTTCAATGCAAATTTCAAGATGACATAATTAAGGTATGCAATTCATCTTAATAATTAATGATTTTTTTAAAATTTGTTTCAGTGAGTTCTCCAGTTTTAATCTCCTTTGGGTCATCTGTACTTCTAGCTATGTTGAAACCAAAAGACAAAAATCAAAAACACTTGAACAAGAAGGATCCATCTGACACTTTGATTCAGTTAAAAGATATTATAACATTTCCTTTACAGTTTTGGCTTCTTTGCATAATCTTTAACACTTACATTACAACTGTAATGTCTTTTCTTGCTTTATCTCAGTAAGTTAGAAATTAAAACTATATTATATTTTGTTTACTACATCATTAACAAATTCTCCTTGTAAAGGGCGGTATTTTATTAGGTGAAATCTTAAATTAACAAAATCAATATAAGAATTTGTCTTCTAATTAATAATTCTAAATTTATTAACTCTTCATCCATATGTGTATATATATTTATGTAAATACGTATCTTACAATGTATATAATATATGTGTGTTTACTACATTCATAAGTTTTCACTCTGATTCTTACCAATTCAGTTTCCCACTCTAATCTACTAATTTTTTGCATCATAAAGTATTTATTTTTTAAGGCGTCCTTGGTTATTGGAATTAGTACATATAGATTTTTCTACAAAGTGAATAAATAATTATAATCATGTCATACTACAAAGGAAACATGGAATATTGTTTAAAGTAAAAAAAAAAAAAAAAAGCTAGAAGATTAATCTCTTTTAAAGTTTGCATTAAAAGAAAATTTTAGACATATGAGCCCTTGGAACCAATGTCTAAACACAAAGTTTTTATCTGCCATATTTGTAAAGTTACTGCTCTGACCATCCTGGAATGTCCTATTGATGTCGAATGGGACTTATTCTTAATAATATAAAATGTAAAATACACCTAGGTGTGGGATTTCATCCCTCTTTCTCTTTAGTAGGTTCCACCTCCCCCCCCCCCAAAAAAAAAATTTAGGGCCCTAGTGGGTTCACCAACATGTATGCTTCTTTTTATTTGCAATGGTTTTATAAAGTTTTTTTTATCTTCTATATATATATATATATATATATATATATATATATATATATATATATATATATATATATATATATATATATATATATATATATATATATATATATATATATATATATTTCTATTAATAATTTATATCTATTGTTTTTTAGAGAAAATTTAACTGTTAAATATGATATCTCAATGGATTCAGCCGACTACTTAGTACATTTTTTTAATGCTATAACTGCCATATTATCTCCTCTATTTGGCTTATATGTTGATAACAGAGGGCAAAATCTTGCATTTGTAACGGCTTCAATAATAATAGGGATTCTAGCTCATTCTCTTGTAGCTTTTACTGCAATCAGCCCTTTTATTGTTATGGTAAGAACTTAGATCATTCATATCAATTTTAAGATTTCTTTTTACTATATGTTGATATGTTACAATTGCCATTTTTAAAAAACTAAAATTTAATTATTAAATGAAGCCAAGCATTTTGATTGTTTTTTGTTTCAGTTTGTCTTATCCACATCATTTTCATTCTTAATAAGTTCCGTTTGGCCTATGTTTTATATAATTGTAAAGGAAAATCAAACTAGCACTGCTTATGGAATGTAAGTTTGAAGGATATATATATATATATATATATATATATATATATATATATATATATATATATATATATATATATATATATATATATATATATACTATAGAAGTACGCAGGAGTGAGGTTAAGACAGTATAATGGCAAGGGAAAACAGTACAGGGCTGGTGTCAGTGAAGGGCTGAAAGACACTGAGGGCAAAACTCTCATTGCTTGTCCCTGCACTTGGGACCTGCGCAGTAGAAGGAACAATGAAAGGGATAGGTGGCTACTTACAGATTTAATCTACAGAGGGGCCACTAGACCAAGGGTGGGCAACCCCCGGAAATATATATATGTAACTACTGTGGCCCACGAAAAAAAGTAGTAACATTTATTTTGGCCCCTCAAAAAAGGTTGTCTACCCTTGCACTAGACTATCATTAAAAAGCAAAATAATACTTAGATTATACTAGATACAAATTTGATCAAAATCTGAATAATGAAACAGAAGCCTTTCCCTGTAAAGATGGATTACAATATACTATTACTCTTGTTAATCGAAGCCCCATGTAAGTAGGTGGGACAAGTGGTAACTGAGATTTTTTAACTCCTTTAAATACTTTACTTTAGTCTCTACCTTCTCTCCTTATCCGCCACATATTTTATGTAATTTTATTCTGTATAAATAAAAAAATGGATACATACACATGTATTTATATAATGCTGAATTAACTTATTATATAAATAGAAGTATTTAAAATTGTTTATTTAATTTTTTGCAGAGTGTTGGCTGTTATGAACGCATTGATATCAGCTAATACATTAATTACTGGCTACATTATCGATGAGCTTGATTTTTTAGCTCTGGAAATATTTTATATAATCTGTTTGAATGGTAAATAAAATTATTTAAAAATGGATCATTGTTCAACTATTCTATGCTTTGAAAAATATTAACCCAGTGGTTTTATTTTTAGTTAGTGTTTTACTGCTGACTATTCTCTGGATGGTTGATAGGAGAAATGATAGTATACTTAATATGACAGCCGAACAAAGGAAATACTATGAAATAAGAAAGTAAGTTATAAAATATTCCTTATTTTAATTAAAGGTTTTTGATGGTGCAGATCAGGAAAGATAGAAAAATGCTGTTTTACACTTGTGAAATATGGAAAATTGCTGAGTCTGTAAAAAAATAACTCCAGGTATTTGTGAGCTAATCTCATCAAAACTCCTTAGTATTAGATAGCAAAGAAAAACATTGAACATGAAATGTTTATTTCACACCATCAAACCAACTCAATTCTAAACCATTAAATAGTTTAGAATTGAGGAAAAGAGAAAAATGCTATTTAAGAGAACCTCTTGACTGGAATCGACACAAGGCAAATATAGGGAGAGGGCAACAGTGGAAAGTCATGGAGCATGGCTAGGTCCCATAACTGACCTTACTCCAAAACAGACTTTGCTGGAGAGGATTTGCTCCCTTGTGTAGTATGGAAATATAAGCCAAGTCAAATTAGGCAAACATGGCACAAAATGGCTTAGTCATGTACACATATACTCATTTGATTATAAGTGTGAAACAAATGTTACCTCCATGTTGATGTTTGAACTATGGTTTCAAGTGAATGTGATTATTTTCAGTGTTCGCAGATTTCATTATAATTTTTAAAATTAAAAAATAGTAATTAAATGTATTAGGACTAACTTCTACTCACTTTTAAGTTTACTTGTTGACTATTCTTGGATTCCACTCTGGTATTAATACTTCTTTGTTTCTGCTTAGACACTAAAACAATATACACCAAAATTGTTTAGCTAATTATAAATAGGTTAATGGCACTGTCAATTTGTTTAATAAACCTAAAGTTCAATTTTTGAGACACTATTTATTCTTCTTGTTCAAGTTCTATAAAGGTCAACCTTATCTCATTTAAGGTACCAATGTTAAATTGATGTCTTTAAACATTCACTGTCACAACCAGATTTCATTGGTGTAATAGTTATTTTACTAATATCTGGTAATAACTACATGTTAAGTGCAATCCGTAAACGGTTTTCTCATGAGCAAATATAAAAGCTGCTACTTTAACTAGATTTTACAGTAATAATTTCCTATTTTTTAATTTTTATTAAACTTTTTTTTATTTGGTTGTGGCCTCCTGTTAGTATAGATGTTGATAAGTGTTGGGTCAAAAAGGATACCCTTTTTGAGTCAACACTTATCAGCATTAAAATTTTTGTTTTCAGTCACGGGATCTCTCAAATTACTCTAGACAGAATCAGTTCCATTTCAAGCTCTATTGGACAGTCATTAGGAAATATATCAAGCTTGACCATCCCTAGCATTAGCTCTGCTGACTTCAAATTATGGTAATCATTCCATTACACTGAAAATAAGATTTATACAAATAAATATTTATAGTAATGAAGTAATTGCAGCAATATAACTGAAAAAAAAAAAAAAAAAAAAAAAAAAAAAAAAAAAAAAAAAAAAAAAAAAAACTACACACTATACCCTTATTTAAAGGCTTATAAGGTCTAAAGTGTGTAATTAATTTTAATTAAAAACCATCTTCTTTTTTTCCAGAACAAAAAAGAAAACATTTTTCATGCGGAATATACTAACTGCTTATTATCAACTGGCCACTGGTAATATTATTCCTCTAATATAAATATAAAAAATATATTAAATTTCTATTAAAAATAAGATTAATTCATGTACTAATTCCTAACATTATATAGCACTATGCAGACCATGACTCCACTAACCCACAGTTACCTCTTCACTCAGGACAAAGAGCCATCAACCTATCTGAAACAATATCTGAAATACTAGCAGAAAATGAAGACTACATAAGATAACTATTCTCCAACTTACAGGATGCTGACTTACTAGAAGAAATATAGGCATCCTCCAAAAAGAGATCTAGTAGAAGAATGGCTCCTTTTAAACCTTAAAATTAATTAACTAAAAGAATAAATTTTTAATAATGAAACATTTTTAAATAGATAAACTTATTACACTTTATTATTTTATTTATTTAATTCTAAAATTGTTATGCTCTATGTATTGAAAAGAAAAAGATTAAGAAAAAAAGTATAAATAATGAGGTTGGATCCTGACGTGGGTAAGAAGTATAAAAACTCAGTTCAGTGTTGGCGACGTTTCGACCTCACCGGTCCTAATCAAGCCTAGTTGACATCTAGTAGACATTATCTGTCTCTAAATATGTCTGGTAACTGTCAATTCAACAATTTAGTATTGTTTCGTCTCATGACATCTCAGGCTTAGGACGATGGGCTGATTTAGGTTTAACCATAGAAATAGAGCAACGTAGACTGGAAGAAAGTAGGATATGCAGCACTTATAAACTCATCCTACACGGGACACTGCTCAGATAAAGACTTAATTTATAAAGACGTAAAAGGGCGACACAATGAAACAACAAGTAGTAATGAGTGAATTGAAATAATATGGAATAGAACTATAAAAAGAAATTATTAAATTTTACGACTGAAATTCCTCTAACGATATTGTCTGTATATCTATTTAATATTATCCAACATAGCAGTTATAAATAGCAAGGTAAAGTATCTAGTATGATACCATGATGTTCTTTTAAACGATATGAGAAAAATAAATTATACATAATAACAAATAATTACCGATAGTAGTCCTAGGACTACTATCGGTAATTATTTGTTATTATGTATAATTTATTTTTCTCATATCGTTTAAAAGAACATCATGGTATCATACTAGATACTTTGCCTTGCTATTTATAACTGCTATGTTGGATAATATTAAATAGATATACAGACAATATCGTTAGAGGAATTTCAGTCGTAAAATTTAATAATTTCTTTTTATAGTTCTATTCCATATTATTTCAATTCACTCATTACTACTTGTTGTTTCATTGTGTCGCCCTTTTACGTCTTTATAAATTAAGTCTTTATCTGAGCAGTGTCCCGTGTAGGATGAGTTTATAAGTGCTGCATATCCTACTTTCTTCCAGTCTACGTTGCTCTATTTCTATGGTTAAACCTAAATCAGCCCATCGTCCTAAGCCTGAGATGTCATGAGACGAAACAATACTAAATTGTTGAATTGACAGTTACCAGACATATTTAGAGACAGATAATGTCTACTAGATGTCAACTAGGCTTGATAAGGACCGGTGAGGTCGAAACGTCGCCAACACTGAACTGAGTTTTTATACTTCTTACCCACGTCAGGATCCAACCTCATTATTCATAATCACTACTGGGTACACATAGATAGTTTATGAAAAAAAGTATATTTTTTAAAGCTATTTTAAAAATTAAGATATAGTTCATGTTTCAATCGCCTGTTTCTGATAAATTTGTAATTACTTGGTCTTTCTCTTCATTTATAGTATAAAGAGTAGTGGAAGGGGCTGGAGTCTCACTTGCAGACATATAATGTGTACAACGGCCAGCTGGAAATAATTAAAATATTTGTCAATCAAAATAAACTCATTTGAGTTCATTTATATTTAATCAAATTTTCAGATGGCTTTTATTATTAATAATTTTAATATCACTTATAACTCACAAACATTTGGTTGACAAATTTCAAGTTTTTAAAGTTTGTTAAATAGTTAAAATCAAACTATTCAGTTGGATTTACCTAAATTTCTATCCATAGCTTCTAATCTTGTTCTGGTTTCGAGAAATTTTTCTACTTTATTACTATCTTGTTCTAATCTATGTAAGTCAGGTTGGCGGTCACTGCCATGAGCATTCAAAGAGCCAGGTCTAGAGAAAATTGATACAATAAGAATAATTGTGATAATAAAAATTGGAAAGCAATAGACATAGATCATTAAAATAGTGTACACTCATGTATCAACTTTATTTGTGGATGTGTTTATTAATAATAATTTACTTGAGTACTTACTGGTGTATGCTTCTTGAAATTGGATGGTAGTTTTCCATCATTTTACCAAATTTCATAGTATCTGAAATGTTATTACCTAAAATATATACTTGAAATTATTTTTACTTAAGGAAACATTTAAAATAATTGAGAAGAGTAATCAAGGTGAATGGCACCATTAAGACTTGAGGAACAAGGTTGTTACTCTTATTTCTATTTTTTTTTTTTAAAGAGTTTAGCCATTCTCTTTGCACTAAACTAACTATGATAAATACATCAATAGAATATATCAATATAATTAATTGATAAAAGTGAATATTTGTAACTAAATATTTACTTGTTTTTGAATTGTTGGCTGTAAAACTATGCCAGCTGTGTGGAGGTGTTTCTTGATTTAGTTGTTTTACTATTTGTTTACTATGATAGTCTTGAAAACCAGATGCATTAGCATTACTTACCTGAAGTCAAAGGTTAAAGAATTATGCATTTCAATTTGGAGTTCAGTGGTAGTATTTATGCATAATATGTACACATGTGTTATAATCTTTAATGTAGTTAAAAATGTAGCAATGAATAGGTGGGTACTATTATTTTAATTGAATCCAGTTATAAAACAGCTTCTCTATCAGTATCACTCAAGTATGATCACAAGCTGCTCGTTTCAGCTGAAGTTTAGTTCATGTGTTTGATTTAAATCCAGGCTGAATTCTAACAATAGAAACAATCTAACTCAATGTTAATGCTCATCATTCCTTTGATTTTTTTTGTTTTTTTTGTTTTCTAAAAAGGACTGCATTTAGAACCTAAGTAAATTATGTATAAATAAAATATTCATACAAAAGGTGTAATTGTGTGACATTTCACTACCTCGGTTGCATTTTCACATAAAAATGACACAACATACAGAACAGAACACTGCACATGAGGGTAATGTATGACTACCCATTTCTAGTTTAAGTTCAAAATAATTTAACTCAAATATTTTCTTAAATTACTTGCATTATTTGTGTTTTCCACCCTAGTTGTATAACCTGGGGTTGATTTGCTTGAACTGTGAATTGACATTTTATTTTCAACATCATCAGTGGGACCAGCTAATTCGGTAACTCCTAATCCTGTAAAAAAATTTCTTTGGCATATCAACAACTTTGCCAATTAGACAGAAGATTAAATATATACATTTAAATAAACACATATTTAATTAAAGTATGCTGAGTAATATTAATAGATTAACCCTCAGCCAACTTTTAGATTTTAGTTTTTTAATCTTTTGACTGTTAGAAATAATTAAGATTGCAAGGTGATAAATCTCTAGACATACATTATTCAAAGTTAAACATTCGGGAGTGGGTGGTATAAACTATTTTTGCCTTCAGAATTGTTCAAACCAAAGAACTAGTTTTATTTTCAAAGAAAACTATATCAATTGTTGTACAATTGTTTCATAAAGAATTATTTGCTTATTGTTAAGAATATAAATTATGCTTTCACACAAAGGTTTTAGTCCATAGAGTTTCGCTGATTATATTTCTTAATTAAGCTGTGGTTAAAGTGTAAAAAATAAAAATACCCGTTGCATATCTGGTGTTTAAGATTCTGCTCTTAATAGATTTAAGAATTGCTGTTGATTCCTTCTCAGGAACTCTTCTAGAGCTAGCTTCAAATTGAGCTGTTCTAGCCATTCTCATCTGTGTAATTTTGCTTGCTTGAGTAGTTGGCTAGTAAAAAGAGATTATATAAATATAACTAAATAATTTGCTTAACAAATATGTGTATAACAAATTTAAACTTTTTACTAAAAATATTAATTTACTTACATTTTTGGAATGGAAAACAGATGACTTATTCAGCTGTTCATTTTTAGATATCTGCATTTCCCAGGTAGAACCAAGGTAAGGTTCATTTTGTCTAAAGGGGGACAGAAGGGAGAAATAATATATTATGATTTGATAAAGACTAGTTTCAGATGTAAATAGAGTTGAGGTGTCCAATAAATTTAAATTGAAAGTTGGTAAGGCAAGAAGCTAAACACTGCATGCCTTAAATAGTCTCAGAGGTATTATAACTCTGTTATGCCTGGATGTGAATTTTGTTAAAGTCAACACTGGTTTCTTGTAACCTGTTGATTTTGACATGACAATTTAATAATGTTTTGTAATAAAGTTCAGTTTTAAATTGTTAAGAGCTAAAAAGAGTCACATAATTTTAACGTAAAACTTTATCTAATTTTATTTAGCAAATATGTTTCATCAGTGCGTGTAAGTTGTTAATTATGATTGAATTATATTATAATATTTGATAAAATAACAATATTTGATTACCTATGCCTTGTAACAGGTGGTTCTGGTGGGAAAACATCATCCCAATAAGGATCTTTTAGTAGTTTTGGATGCTCTTCATGTACTTCATCAACTATTAAGTATGACACCTTAAAAATAATAATAACCAATTATTAGGGAATATGGCTAAAACATTTGCAACTAACTAATAGGATAATTATTAGGTATTTCCTGAGATTCAGAAGATATCCAACAATTAAGCATTTGATTTTTTTAAATATACATTATATACATAACATGTAAATTGTACTTTATCTTTTATACTATTACGTGCAAAAATTGAAAAGAAAGTGCAATCACTGGTACTAATCTAAAAATATAAATGAATACATGTTTATGGCCAACTAAGTATAACCACGGATCCCAAGATTTAGCCTCTATATAAGTAGATAGTGTTGTACTCAAGATCTTACGCTTACTGGATTTTTGAATGAGCGTAGTGAGTTCTTCATTTCAGAGACTTGGGGTTTTAAAAGTTTGTGTGTTTAAAACAACTGGCATTAAAAATTACTGGTTTGAACAAAATTCATCACACTGTGCATCTCAGCATTTGAAATTCAACCACCACTGTATAGTTTTAGGATAATTTAACACAAGGAATGACTAAAATAAAATATTTTAATCAGCATAACATGTTGTACATTGTTTTAAAGAGCCAAATAATACCAGCCCATAAAAACCAAGTTTTTATTATAAATCCTTTATATTTTTGGAATTTTGGTTGTGAGGGGAAGTATTGGTAATAATTCATTTTAATTTTAATTAATTATTTAAAAATTAAATAATTAGTAAAATTTAATTAATTAATTAATTTGTTAGAATGTTTTTTTTATTGGTAGAGAGTCGATATGCCAAGTTTCTGCTCGATTGGATGACTGGAAGAGGGTTAACTCGCCCACCAAAGATTTTGTATACCCACAAATTAATTTATTAAATTTTATTTTTATTACTTTTTTTTAAATTTCATTATTCCATTCATTTTCAACAAGAAATTAATTAATTAATTACTTTGTTAAAATATTTTTGCATTGCTAGAGAGTCTATGTACCAAGTTTCATCTCGATTGGATGACAGGAAGAGGGTTAACTCGCCCTCCAAAGATTTGACGACAGGCAAAGGCAGCCACAAAAGTGAAGTTAATATAAAGGATTTAAAAATAATATGTATTTATTGTTACATTCTTCATTTTTTGTCGGCATTTTGATAACAAATATACTCAAAATGAGGGTGTTGAAAACGTTTATGCTCATATGTCATTTTGCAAATATCATTTTAAAGCTCTTGATGAGTAGAAAAAGAAAATATGCATATTATATTTGCAAAACTGTCCGAAAACAAAAATTAAGCCCTATGTTGTGTTGTATATCAAATTAAAGGTTTTTGTGTAGGTAATGATTATTATATTGTCCTGCACATCCTAACTGCAAAACACATCACTAGTGTATGAATAATTTCAAATAGTGTTATAGAAGTATTTTTTAAATGTTTTCTTAAATAAAAAGATATTGATTTTGGGATTTTTACTTTCTCATATAAAGAGAAAGTATTGTGACGGCGGGAAATTCCGATATTGATGGATTAACATGTTTTGAGGTCCCCTGAGTCCAAAAAAGTGGTTTTTAATAAATGTCTGTCTGTGCAGACGCCTGGAGCCAAAACTACTGGGCCAATTTTTACGAAATTTAGTATACATGTTCAGAAAAATCATGCCCCAAGGCGAAATCGAGAAATGAATTTTAACTCCAAATTTGGGGCGCTACCCCCAAAAATGAAAAAATATTATTTCTCGAAAAAAGTTCCGACAATTCTAAAAAAATTCTAAAATGTATTCTATTTAAATAAAAAATCTGATGATATGAGCAGTTTTCCCGGTAAAAATCTAGTTACTGAGAAAATAGCTTTAAAAGTGGACGGAAGGAGGCGGGGCTTGATTCCCTGCCAAGGAGAAATTATTTTTATGATACAATTTGATAAAATGTTTAATAATAATTAAATGCACCTATGAAAAATTATAAATGGAAAACACTGGGCTAGGTAATTATGAACTTGTATATGAGAAAGTTTGTCTCAGACCAATTTTTTATCTTTTGAATAGATTAACCAATAAATTAGTAGTTAGTTACAGTGATTTATTGTTAGTTAGTTTTTAAAATAAAATCAATACCTGAAGATTTCTCTCAACAATCCAATTGACTTCTATATCATCATCATTGTTACCAAAGGGATTAACCAGAGATTCTGCTACAAGGAGCCATCCCATAAAAAAGAAGAACTATGCAAAGTTACTTAAAAGAAAATGAATTAAAATAAAATAAAAAGATTTACACTAGTGAATGATGCAATTTTTCTTTTAATGTATACATAATTGAATTTCACAATGTTACAGAAGTTAAGATAAAATTAAAGTATTTTTGTAAAATTAAAAATTACCTACCTGCAAAATGGCAAAGCATGGAACATAAAGATCCAGGGTATTACGAGGATATCCTTTAGATGGGTCTAAATATTGAGTTGCCATCAAAGTTGCTAAAAAGTAGGAGTAAACAGCAAGAGTTACTACCTAAAAATATAATTATATTATTACACCTTTTGATAATGAAGCAATCAACGTTCCTAATTGAGTTTTATTTATTTTCCACTTCTGTATGTCCAATTAAAATTCATCACATCCTTCATCGACCCCTTTTAAAAAACAAATTTCTTTTTCGACCCCCTTGCATTTTTCCATTAATATATACAGCAGAAGACTAAAACGTCATACGTACTAATAATTGCACTTAAAAATCTTTAAGATAACAATTTGGGCTAAGAACTTTGACCAAAAATTAAAAGATGTGGTTTTATTTAAGATTTCAGATAACAGATATGAACTTGATTTCAGATATATCGATATTATAGTTGGACAAAAGTTCGATTTTTATTAATTTGGTCATTGTGTGATATATTGATATTTATTATTTTAAATATTTGGCCTGAAATTACCTATATCATTGTATAATCACTATACCTTACATAACATATTTCTTCTTTTAATTGTTTTAAGTGTTAAGTGTAAATTTTCAAAACAAATATATGTTCACCTATATTTGTAACAATTTGCATACATACATTGTAACAGTTTCTCCTTATCTGGAGCTATAATCGAACAGAAAATTCACTGTTTTGCAATTCACAAATCAAGGGATTTTTTAGCATCTTCTGTCATTTCATCCATACAACGTTTTATGGAGTAATTACAGTGCGGAATACTTTTTAAAACTAGTCCAGGGTTCATTTTCATAACAGTTTTTTGATATCCGGCTTTTGTAATTGATAGAGAAATATCGTAAGAGGCTTCTAATCCACCAGCATTATTTACAGAAGTTGACGGCTTAAGAAATGATTCGCAAATTTTTCTTTTAGATTCTTGAAATAATCAATATTCAAACCATTTAAATTTATCAACGACCCCCAATAGAACCCTGGAATACTATAGACCCCTGCTAGATACTATAGACCCCTGCTCTAGATACTATACTTTTTTGGAAGTTGAAAGATGATAAAAATAAACTAAACTACTCCTTAGTAAAGATTAGTAAAATGTGCGGTGACTAATCCATTTTCCAATATTAAAGTTAAAAAGAAGCTGAAAACAAAAGACGCATGAGTATAGAATACAGTGAGGCATCACTGTTAGTGACTTTTTAAACCATATGGTTAGAAATTGGTTACCTGTATGTTTTTAGCAAAAGCCTGCGGAAGGTGATTTCCCTATTTATCACTTAACTGAATAATTTTTGGATCAAATTGATTCCTCTTTTAATAACTCATTAGTTCACCAAGCCACGTTTCCCTATATCTTATACATGAAGGGTATTAGATCTTGTTAAAAATAGTTAATAAATTAATATATAACCTGAGTGTAAACAAGAGGTATGCTTATCCAATCATAACTAAAAAGCTGAAGGCATCCGTGCCTGAATCGATTGAGTTCATCTACTAATGACTTGAATCCCATGTCATCCCTGATAATCTTCTCCCTCCTTGCTCTTGAAAGAATTCCAGCTGCCCATACTATTGGAACCCAATACTTAGGATGCACTGTTTTACTCTCTAATTTTATTAATACCTGCAATAAAAATCACGTATATAATCAATATTAATGCAATAAAAGAGGTTTTTATTACAATAAAAAAATAAGAACTTAAGATACTTATAATAGAGTTCGGATCAATATGCACTTAACAACCTCAATATGTGCATTTCAAAAGTGCAAAATATGCACATAGCACATATCCCAAATGTATGCAGTTATTCCTAATATATGTACTTAAATATGCACTTATTCCAAATATATGCAGTTATTCCTAATATATGTACTTAAATATTATATCCACATAACCCAAATGAATGCACTTATTCCTAAATATGTATTAAGATATGCACTTATTCCAAATATATATCAGCTTTATATTTTGAATAGTGCTATGCAATACAAGGGTTTAAAAATTCCCAAAAACATGACATTTGAAGGTTAGATAGGAGAATACACAAGAATCCACCAAAAATAGAATTAGTGACTACAATTTAAAGAAGAAGGTATATTTACATATGAGACAAATTTACAAAACATTAACATGCGTTTGTTTGCACTACTAACATTTTTTATAAATTTTAATTTTGAAATGACGTCTGTGGTTGGAAAGAACCATTTTTAAATGGGAAAATGTTCTCTCAATGTCGCACAACACTACAGGAACATATTTCAATATAGCGATGTTAGCTCGCGTCAGCCCTATATTATCTTCGCACTCAGCCCCTTCTTAGTATTCCAGCAAGGCCATGGTCCAGCCCGAATTACGTAGGAGAACTGTGTCCATTTTTTGTCTAAGCCTTTCCCCATTGGACTTAGCCAATCCTTACACTCTTTTCCTTAAGTCCGCGAGTCTCCAGTTTTTCGATGATATATACTAGTGATGACTACAGTGAATGAACTCTAATCCTTAAAAAGTTATGCCTTTGTTGAAATTTCTATTTCTATACAGGTTTTTATGCAAGAAATTTCTATATTTATGCGAAAATTCTGAAAATATGCAATAATATGCACTTTCACCGAAAATATGCAAAAATGCCCAAAATATGCATTTTAAATTTGAATTTAAAGTGGCCTATCTTCTCTTTAGAGCTTGTCACAATTGGCTAACTACTCATATAGTTCTTTGAGACATAAAATTTTACAATGACTTTTTTTTTAAAGATCTAATAATTATTGATACATTTCACAATATCTTCTAACTGAATTAAAAAAAATGAATAAACACATGAATGATAATTTTAAGTGACTGCACTGACAGAGTAATTAATTCAAATATTTTATGGTTGCAACTTAGTTATTTCTGGATTATCATTGAGGAAGAGGAAAACATAATTAAGAACACTATAAGCTTTTGAGTTCTTTCATGTCTGTTTTATGTAATAGTGTTCAGTATCAATCACCACCTATTTGAGATCACAAATTCAAAAGTAACAAAGAAAAAGGTTGGGAGTCACTTGTATAAAAGAAGATAGATAAAAATTACACTCCCTAATATACTCTAACATTACCAATTATTATGGTCCAGGAAATGGCATGCAAAAAAGTGTCTAATCTGACATCAAGCAAGATTTTTTGTAGGAGCTAATTTTTTGGTGTCCTCCAAGAATATGCGATTGGCAAAGTTTGACTGTAGGACAAAGCTTGGCCATAAGCTGGTAAAAAAAAAACACCTATGGAGACGTTTTGGTGGACATTGTGATTTTCATGATCCTGAGTACAAAATTAGTTATTAGACCAAAAATCAAGTTAATGTTGTTTGTCACTTGGTAGGTAACTAATTCAAATGCTTCTCCAAGAGAAAGTGGTCATCTATCACTTGGTCAACTTCAACTTGATTTTTGGTTCACCGACTAATTTTGTATTGAGGATCATGAAATTACATTGTCCACCAAAATGGCAGGGACATGGCCACAGCTTATGGCCAAGCTATGTGTCCTAGATGAATTTTGCTGATCTCATATTCATAGAGGACACCCAATAATTAACTCGTACACAAAATTCTGGCTTGATGTTGGTCAGACACTTTTATGCACTCTATTACTGGTCTAATAGCATGTAGTCCTCTTTTATAACATAAATAATAATTTTTTTATTGAACCTCCTGTGAGATAACTATATAATTCTTATTGATAAAGATTTACGTAAAGATAGGTTCTTACTTCAAGTTCATTATTAAGGAGGTACCCTGCATCTACAAGACTTTTCATGGTTGGGAATTTTTTCTTTATTGTAGGACATATAAGTCTGAATGTCATTACCAGAGCAACGTTTACATACCTCATCACTGTCCTTCTCATTAACCGACTTCTTGTGTCCTAAAAAAATATTTATATCAATAGAATATAACTAAAATTAATCAAGAAATTTCAGTAATCAGACAATTGCACTGTGGCAAACGAGGAAAAAAGCATGCAACATTTGCCTGAAAACCCATTGTGATAAAGCTGAAAAAAAAATTGTAAAATTTTTCTTGTGAGAGAAAAATTCATAAAGAGTTTGCAATTTAAGAGAGAGAGAGAAAAGCATAAAAAAAAATCTGTACGAGTGAATAATTACTTAGTCCAGTGTTTTTCGTTTGATAGTTGTATCAAGATTTTGTGATTAAATTTAATTATTATTAAACAAATTATTAAAATTAACCCGACCTCTCACTGTTAGCGTTTATAGCATTTTTTTTTTCAGGAACTAAATTTTTTTGGAAAAAAGATTCGCATTTAACCAAAATTTTCAAGAAATAAATTTTTTCTAAAAGAAATAAAACCAGCCTCATAGTTTAGGTTCCAGCACCTGCACAGACTAGAGATGACAGACAGATTTTTTTAAACACTACTTTCTTGGATGCAGAAGACCTTAAAATTTGTAAATCCATAAAAATATTAAAATCAAATTTTCACACCCATCACTATACTTTCTTTTCAACATATACTTGCATATGTGAGAAAGTAAACATGGTTAATAATAATGGTCAGAGTTATGTTTAAAATAATTTGAGCCGTCAAGAACTTGAATGAAAGGTTTAATTTAAACTATTATGAAACTGCTTACATTTCCAGTAACATGAACACTGACAAGTACAGCGAGGGGATCTGGCCATGGTATAGCTTGATATTGATCCCCCCATCTCTTTACAACAATTGTTACATAGAACCCGAGAACAAATGAAACGGGAATCATGTCTCTATAGACTTCACAAAATATAGATATGTCTTCAAATATTCTGCAAATAAACAATCAGTAAGTTACAAGAAATAAGAAACATGTTTAATCAAGTATGGGTTATCAAATGCTTACTTCGTTAGTAGGAAAAAAAATGAAGATGAAGCTCACAAAATATTTAGCTAAGTCTAAAAATGCACTAGACTTTCAACAAAACACCAAAGGAAAAATAATGGAGATGAAGCCTCAGTAAAACTAATGAATAAGAGCCACTTAATGAGGGGCTTAGAAAAGTGGGTGGGGCCTCACTCAATGTAGTTTTTAACAAAGGGACATCATTTCCCAAATTTATAAATTATGCCAAGTGATTATTGACTGTATAGTCTCCTTCACATTAGCCCTGTGCTGTGTTGATTTCATCAGCTTTAGTCAGCATAGTAATCCAGGTTTTGACAAGATAGTATTGATAGTATTTAGTCAGGGAGGATGAACCACTACTTACTCAAACCTATCAATTAGGCCCTCATTGATCCTTTTTTACTATCCCCGTGGTTAAGTTCCAGCCACTTCACACATCATACCACTGTACCACCGAAGTAAGAAGTGAGTGTGGTGGGATCATTAGTGAGGCATGTAAATTAGAGCATTGTGGTGTGGGATCAAATATCCACCACCTCATCATGCTGCCTTTGATTCATTGATGTCCAAGCGGAGGTAAAAAATTATTTCAGCCACTCATCCATGCTGGCTCCTGATAGATGAATAATCATTTTTATTATTAAATTAAAATTTGCATTTTTACAAGAGTAAAATTTAGAAAAAAATAAAATGTTTTTACAATTGTAAAATTACAAAAAAAATATTACTTTTCTACAAATTACAAGAGTAATTTTTAAAGGTTACAGTATGTTACTTTATCCTCTATTTTACATAATTTTTACATTTTTCATGTTTATTAAAAACCTATTTCTAAAACTGGCTCCTCCACAAGAGTAAAATGCCACAGATATGTGGATTTTTTTAAATAATTTTATATGTATGCAATTTTTGCATACATTATGATTGTGTAGGCATTTATAATGTGTCTGTACTTGCTACTTTTGATTAAATTTTCAACCTGATAGAGTCTTTATACATAAAAGCTTCAACAAAATCAAGATGGTCTTTTGTATTCTAGTCACAAAATAAACATACCATCTCTTAACCAATAGCAGCATAGATTATACTGACTCTAATGCTAAGTACCCTTCTCACCATTTTTAATAGATTTTGATAAAAAAAAAAACTTACTTTCTTTGAGAAGGATTCAAAGCAAATCTGTAAGTTAAACTTAAACAAGTATAGAACATTAAAAACAGCAACATATTGGGCCATATTAGCTTGTAAATACTAGCCTTCCATCTGAAATAATATAAAATTACTAATTAATTAAATAACTTTCAAATTTAACTCACCTCAAGATTATGGAAGGTAGGAATATAAACAATTTCGAGAAATTCCTGTAGTAAATAGTACATTGGATGCTAAAGAATATTTTACTTATGCAGATGATAATTAGGCTAATTAAAAAAATTTAACCATTTCCCATCTCACAACACAGGGCAAACTTGAAGTACAAGTACAATAAATTAAGTCAATAAATGCCAAGTCATTAAAACACTTGTCTAAACAAAGATCTAAAACGTAATAATAAAAACGTTGGCTGAACTATGGAACATGGGGCCCTTTCTAAAAGCGTCACCTCAAAAGTGAAATAAATATTTATATATTTATATTTTATGGAAGGGCAAAGGGCCTTAATATATAACTCATAACTGCTGTTGAAACCGGCTATATTTTGAGTTTTAAATTATTATGATTGAAAAAATATGTTATCTGGTTTGAAACTGCCTTTTCTTACACCTAAAAGGGTCATTCTCAAATAAACTGTCACTTTGCTGTCTGGAGGTTACCGGAAGCTCTACAGAATAGGGTTTTTTTCCTATCTCAACCTAACAAGAATCATTGAGTTCGTCTCAAAGCAGTGTACATTTTGAGCTATCAAATATTAAAAATAAAAATTATATTTCATGGGAAAAGTTACAAAAGTAGCTGTCCGGAGTGCATTTCAAAAATTTGCAGCGACAATTTTAGTTAAAAAAATATGAACTTAAAAAATTAGGGCAGAGACCTAACTTCAATATTACTTATGTAGATGATACATAGATTTTTCATTAATGGAGATAGTGTGTCCTCAACTTTCCAGAATAAGAGTCCAGAATGAGATTTGGTCGGAAGGTGAGAAAGGCTCTTTTGTTGTTAGCGGGGTGGGGAGAAAGGGAACAGCTCTCATATACATGTGAGAAGCCATCAGCATCCTCCGAGCCTGGTGCCGGAAGTATTTCTTTCCTTATGGCCGGCTATTCCTCGTCACTATGGTGCATATTTTAATTGTAGGTCATGCGAGTGACGAGTAATTTAACACATAAAAAAAATAAAATGACATCTTCAAAATCAGTTTCATATAGCTTTTGCATAGTTAGTAAACATACATTTGTCTGTTTTTTTCTAGGTTCACTTACATTCTCAATATTTATTTTTTCTGTTAAAATGTCTCACGAGTGACAGTTCACACGAGTGACGATTTGCATTGAGCATGCTAACTAGTGACTATCTCTAGTAAAATACCAAATATATAGTAAAAACAGCTGTTGTTAATGCTTGTGGGTAGTTCCAACCTATCATTAAAAAACTTGAGACTTCGTTTTCTAATGATTTTATGGTTTTATAGTATGTCTAAGTGTTACGTTGAATATGTTTAATATTTTATAAATTGTAGTTAAAATGTACTAAATATAGCTAATATTTGTTCAATCTAGGTCTATTACTATTAATTCTCCTACTTCTTTTTTCTGAAATTAAAAAAATATCTTGTATAAAAAAAACAAAAACGCATGACCGAAAGTCTAAGAATTAGTTTTTTCTTTAAGATTCTTAATTAAACATGAGTTTGAGCAGGGGTGAAAGATTGGGAATTAGATGCTGAGTGAAATGGGTTTAATTTTGTTAGTTAAATTATTTTCAACTATCAAGCGTAGCGCCAATATCTTTCTTAATCAAGTTGCACCTAACTGCCCACAAAAAGTCAATTTCATGAATTATTTTGGTGCATTAGGGTACACTGCACAGACAACAACTAATCTTACATAATATTGACCTAAAAAAATTAAAAATAAATCAATAATAAATAATAAAACCAGCCCGTCACTCGCGTGACACCAAAACTAGGATTTTTAATATTTTGAAAATTCCTAGAAAATCGGAAAATTGTCGAACTCACAAACCAGATTTCGAATGTGACAATTTATTTGAGAATGACCCCTAATCAAAATATTAAAATAAATTAAATATTCTCTGACCTGAAAAGAAGTCTCCAAAAACAGCCAAAATGTTTGCAAGTGGCAACAGATGCAGTGTAACTGACAGTCATTCAAGGACTAACATTAAGTATTAGGACCTTTAAGAGTGTCCACATAAGTATCATGTAATTAGGTAATTAATCTACTGCAATGATAAATGACAGTTTAAATATGACAGTATTTGACATTTGATTTTTTTCTAGCTGTCAATTAAAATGTTATACAAGCTGGTGTAGCTTGTATAGATAAGACTTGAAGAATTTAACTGGGCAAACAGTAGAGGAAATTTATGACAAACCACGGATTTTTTTAACAGATTTAGGGAAATCCACAGGCCCCCTCTGTGCATTAGTGTGTGTAGTTCTGCGATTCCATCTCCCATTGTCAACACACACAGAAAAATCTGTTTATAATGTGGTTAATTTGGGTATAAGTATAATATGGGTTTTGCTCAAAAGCTCAATTTATTTATTTGTTCTTTAATTCCGGCATAAATTATTTTATGTAAGGCGAAGGACTGGAATAATTAAAATTGAACAACTAATTGAATTTTATCGCCAAAATCCATGTTTGTGGAAGCACAATCATGTGCATTACACTAACAAGAATATGAAAAAATAGAACCGACAATTTCAAACAAAACTTCTTCATTTTGCATAATATGACTTTTGAATACTAATACTGAATTTTAATGCCACAGAATCAAATTTAATTAAATTATTATTAAACATATTTAAAAAGTGTTCAATAGGTGACTGTTTACATTTTGTTTTAGATTTACAGCAAAATTCATTTTTTTGAAATATCTCCGAAACTAGATTTTTCTTGGGAAAACTACTTGTACGGTTCAATTTGTTTTATAATGGACTACATATTAGCATTTTTATCAAGCTTTTTTATATTGATGTGATTTTTCTGAACATTGTATGCTGAATTTCATTTAAATCGGCCGAGTAGTTTAGGCTCCACCACTTTTTGGATTTAAAGAAAAAGTGTAAATGATCAAAATTGAATATTCATGCCATCAAAATACTCTCCATATACAATATTATGTAATGAGAAAGAGAAAATAGGGCATACAAAGGTGATGGTGCAAACCATGCTTGTAGTTTATCAGACTACCCACAGCTGCCACCATTTTCTTCCTCTTATTGACCATACTAACTTCGAGTATCAAAAACATACTATGTAATCTTGAATAATGAAATACTACCAGAAAAACTGCACTGCACAAAGTGAAACACAGTCACAAGTACTGAGATCCCTCATCAGTTTTTCCTGTTCTATCAAGCTTACTTGACAGTCTTGGATCCGCAAATATTTTATGTAAAATCTCCATATTGACCCCACACATAAGCAGCTTGAGATGCCAGGCTGATTTGACAGACTAGATCTGACTGCACACTTGAAGTGAACGACTGCCCTGAGATCAGGTCCGTAAAAATATTCACAGATCTGGCCCATCAAAAAATCCTCTCCTGTGACTATTGTCTAAAAAATTGAAGCATTATAATCTGGCGGGACTACTGCTGGAGTCATTTTAACAATACTTCTATTGTAATGCCAAGAGCATTGCAGTTTATCTGGCTTTCACTAGTGGTTTTCTTTAATATAACTAATGATCATTTTTTTAGAATAGTATCTTATTCATTTATTTTATATTTATATATGATATTTTTCTGGAATAATTTGTTTGTTTAGAGGTTGCTGAATATTTACCTTTGTTAAAGATTTATTCTAATACCAGTTGCTAATAGTTTGTATCAATCACTGTATTTCCGAGCGTCCTACTTGTGGTTATCTAGCTGCCTAGGAGCTCGCAATTTCTTTTTTATAAATAAATAAATAAAGTCCTAGTACTAGGCTGGTAGGGTTTGAAGCTAGCAATTTGGCCTTCTTTCCTAACCCTGTGGTAAACTGCTGAAGTGAGTTTGGTGTGATCATTAGTGAACCACGTTAATCGGAGAACCAAGGTATGAGGTCTTATCCAGGAACTCAAACTACCAAGACTCATAGGTATAAATCAGAGCACCATGATCTGGCATTCTTTTTAGGGTTTCCAGGGGTCCTTTGTAGGTACCCTGGGACCCCTTTGTAGATTTCCTAGAGGTTGTTTCCCTCTCAATTCATTGATGACCAAACAGATGTGTCAAGTGACCTAACCACACAGCCATTCTGGCTCCTTCTCCTCATTTATGTAAGTAAAAACAAAACGTTAAAACAATAAATGAACTTCATTATAATCAAGTTGACTTGTGGGTCTATCGAATGGTCCCTTACTATGCTCATCATTCATGTAAAATATTTATTCGAGGTAAACCCATAAGATTGGGGTTCAAGATCTGGATGGATACTTTGGTCCATCAAATACCTACCCATTTCCTATCTGAAAGAAAACTAATGTTGCTCCTGAGACTCTTCTTGGATGTTGCTCCTCCATAATCTTGCAAGAATAATAAACGATCGGCATTGAAGAAACTCATCAGGTAGAAGTTTTCATCAACAATTTGTCTTCTTCTTTTACATCTATGTATGAAACAATTTAAGGCACTCCAAGAAAAGGATGAATATCACAATGCCCTCTTATATCTTAAAAGGAAATTAAAAAAGTCCGAGGGAAATTCATTTATTTGAGTGATGGTTAAGTGAACGATTGTCGATGGAAGAACAACGCTGTGGTGACTATAGCGTTAAATTACACTACCTATTTACCAATCAGAACTGTTAATGAAAAATGTAATTATGTTTTAAGTATCATTAATGATGTTTTTTTTTGTTTTTTTTGTGGTTTTAGTCCCGTTCGACGGCTTAGGTCAATGATGGTATTATTACTTTTGTTTATTTATTTTTTCCTATTAAATATTAAGTTTATAAAAGAAAGTTGTAATTCTTGTACAACCAGATCCTGCCATTGTTCCAATAATGGGAAATAAATAATAAACAGGTCAAGTGTGTGCTGGTCAGCACACAGTGAGGGTCCGTAGGCCACACTATATAGTGTTTAACTGTTAAGTGTATAAACAGTGTTTTTTTAAAATGCTAAAAAGCTTACTTTGAACCATTCTAAGGGTCTGATATTCTCAAAACACACTCTGATAAAGTATTTTTTTGCCACTGAACCGGACTACAACCATATAAATACACCGAAAAGACCATAATTATAAAAAAAACGTATTTTGTCAATAAAAAATAAAATAATAATTTTTTCGAAATTTCCAAAAAGTGGTATCTTTACTTTTGGTCGAAGAATGTTCAGGAATTTTTTCAGATTTTTTGCACTTCACATAAGCGAGATAGAGGGGGGGGGGGGGACCCGTTTCACACCCACTTCAAACTTGCCTACGCTCGCCCTATCAAAGTTATATCCAAAGAATTATATATTTTTGTAATCAGCTCGACGTACCCTTTCATATGATACCCCTCAAGGTGTCGAAAAAAAATAAAAAAAATGTAACCCTTAAGTTTTTTTACCCTAATTTTTTTGAAAAATATTTTATTTAAGTCGCTATATTTTTAAAATATGTGGGTCGGTACAAGACACATACATGCCAAATTTCAAAGTGATCGGACGAAAGGTGTAGCCATGAGAGCATGCGAGAGGACGGACGGACAGACACACGCAGGAAAATATAAGGGTCCTTGGTTTTGCCTACGGACCCTAAAAAGGTAAAAAATCGAAATTAAAATCTCGAAATTTTTGAAAAAATTTAAAACAAGAACATTTCATTATTTTTTAGGGTTTTTTAAATTAAAAAAAAAATATATATATATATATAGATAATATTTTATTACAAAGAAATATACATTTTTAACAAATAAAAAACATAATAATAAATAAATTAGAATAATTTAAAAATAATATAAAATAGTCCTTAAATGCCATTAATAAAATGTTAATGAAAGTAAAAAAAAAAAAAAAATATATATATATTTATTGAATAAATAAATCAGTCATTAAAAATATAATAATAAATCTTACAGTTATACACATTATAACGACTGATACAAAAATACTAGAAGAGGGAACATATTTTGGATTTTAATTAAATTTTTTATAAATAAAGTAAAAACTGATATTGTTACCACCTGAGAATTGATGACTTCAGACATAGATTTATTTAATCAACAGAACCTTTGAATTTATCAATCTATTATTATTATTTATTTTATTTTTTTAAAAAAACACGCTTTTAAAAACCATCCACAAAAAAGTAGAAAATTATTTGAAACAGCCACATTACTACAAATGATCACAGTATATGCGTATTACTAAAGATAGAAGTGTGGGGCGCTATCAACAAATAAAAAACTTTGTACAACACCTCAAGCTTTTATCTTTAGTTACATATTGAGATCATTTATAGTATTTTTTTTTTTTTTTTAATATTCCCTTTTAAATGCATTGTTTATAAAAGCGTGTTTTTATTTGTTTTAAAATATAATATAATTTTAAACTTTTTAGTCTTTGTCACATTAAATCACTTCACATATCTGTCGTTTTTGAATTAAGGATTTTTTTTTTTATTTGATCAACTTCAGCAAAAATGTTTCCATATAAATCTGGAAATACTATTTATTTATCGGCTAATACAAATTTTTATCTGCGACTGAGTCTCAAGTTGCAGGCGACAGTGTCTCAAGGCGAGTTTAACAGGGTAATTGAGATAGCTCTACTCTAAAGCACAATTTATCAGAAATTTAGCAATTCATCAACTAATGCTAATAATTTGGTAAAACTAATGACTGATTATTGTAATGTCATCAGAAATACGTAATTTGTGCAAGTTTGAGCTCATACTATAAATTCTTTTTTTGGGTAAGTCAATATGGTTGAAATCTCTATGGTGAATAATCAGGTTTTACTTTAGTTATTTAGATAAATTAATAAACATTTACAATAATAAATACAAAATATAAAAGGCATTTACAAATATATTTTTGTGTGGCATATTCAAACGTATTTTTTCAAAGTATTTCCACAAATTTAATATTGAAACAAGAAAGAGAATATTTTAGTACTTGAAGTTGTAAAATGCCATATATATTTTTTCAACAAGTTATTAAAGACAGGAAAAAAAAAATGAAGAAGGCAAACTAAAATTAATATACAAATTTTAGAAGGACATTTAGATTAATTCCAAGAGTACATGTAATATTATTTTTTTCTAAAAGAAATATTCTGTAATTAATTGTATTTTAATTGTAGTGCCTGAAATGTGCAGCACACTTAAACTAAATGCCAGTAACTCATTCTTTATGCTTTAAGTCCGGCAACAATTTCTTACCAAGATCACAAGTCAACAATTGAATGTTTCTGAACAAAGAAATCTGTGTCTTTTTATTTCATATTTTTATTTATTTGTTTCTTTAAACATTAAACTAGATAAGATGGAAAAGTAGGATCCAGAATATTTATTTCATTTTTTTCTTAACTTCATTCCTGTAATTCAATTTTTAAGTTTTTGGTAGTATACATACTACGGAAAGTTTAAATTTTAATTTAAATAAAATTATAATTATTATTAACAACGGGAGACAGTCAGAGAAAGATTTGAATCGTTAACAACAGAGGAAATTATTCTCCAGTATAGCTTAGTTGGTTAGAGCATCTGTACTGGAAATACAGGAGGCCCGTGGTTCGAATCGCGGTACTGGAGTCTATTTTTCTCTGTCTGTCTCCCGTTGTTAATAATAATTATAATTTGATTTAAATTTTCATTCCTGTAGTTTAAATAAAAAAAGTTCTAGTATTTATTTCCAAGCCAGTGGAATTTTGATCATTTCATTTTTGCAACATTAATTTATTTACAGCTGTTTTTCTGTCACAATACTCTTTAGAAATAATTATTTTTAATTCATTTAAGATAGATAAGTTATAATCCAAAAACAAACATTAAAAAAATAACAAAATTTTAGCATTCCCTATTTTTAATAATAATGATAAACAATTTTAACAAATATAATTATATTTAAAACTATAATAAATTACTAATAATAATCATTTGGAAGCAATATAAAACAAATTTGTAAGAAAAAGAACAAAAGAAATTATATCCATTTATAAAAACACTCAAAATAAAAAAAAGTCTATATAAAATAAATATATATGATATATATAAATATTAATTACATATAGAAATACCTCTATCACAGAATAAAAACTGGGATCAAGTGGACAAATACGTGGTTTGTCTAATTCATTGTTGTACGGACATTTTACAGAGAGTAGTTTAAAAATACAATTTACATGAAATGAATTGAAAAGCAAAATTAATTATTAGCACCTATTTATACAGTACATTAGAAGTAAAATATAAAAAAGAAGATAACAAATCTTTAGAAATTATTAAAAATATTAAAGTTATGATATAAACTTTCCATTTAAAAATTAAGACAAGGAAAGAATGGCACAAAATGAAAATTACATTTATTTAAAAATAAGAACACTTCATTGCCATAAGATGAAGTCATTGATACCTTCATGCTGCCTTAAGACAATTACACTACAAGTCTAAATATAATGAATAGGCAGGTTTCCCATTGACAAATATTTAGACAATGATTTACCCTTGAACCATCATATTATAATACATTAAAATGTTAGACAAGACTTTTATGGTTAGTCCAAAAAATTTTGAAGATTGTTATTTATAAGAAAAAGTATGGTGACAACTTAAGGTGCCACATTAAAAGGTTATGTTTTTTTAAATATACCACTTCAAATTTCATTCCCAGCCCACTTGATAAATACTTCATGGATTGCACATTTGTCTTCTGTAAAGTGCTCAAGAAAATGTAAACAATTACAAGTATGGTTAGAGCTCTTAGAAAATGTAAACAATTACAAGTATGGTTAGAGCTCTTAGAAAATGTAAACAATTACAAGTATGGTTAGAGCTCTTAGAGGAAAAATAGAGCCAAGCAATTTCAATTTTATGATTTCCAATTCAAAATTGGTTTAATTGGATCGTGCGCCTAATTTCTTAAGTACTCCAACGCCCATTTCTTGATACTCCTGTTTGGTCATCCAGAATTTCTCTTTATTCTTCATTACTTCAGCAAGGACAGCACCTCCAATGAAGACCATGTCCTTTCTGTGAGGTGGGTCTTCAATCCTAATCTTGAATTTCTGAAACAAAAACAAAATTAGATAAGAGCAAGGAAAACCCCTTACATCCTTATAATCCCCCTGACACCAATAAAGAACCAAATAAAACAGAGTTGAATTTTAAAATAAAAACTGTGCCACAATTATCAAACTTAAAAGAAATGTATAACTTGATGCAAAAGTTTTTAACCTGAAATGCATATGTTGCTAGTTTGTCTCTGATGGCAAATAAAGCAAGAATGGTGTAACTTTTTAACTGAGCGAAGATGATAATTATTAAATTATTGATTGATGGATTTTAAAAAGATATTCTTAGGTATTGTCAGAGTGGTAAATACCAGTCTTGTTTTTCAGCTACTATCTCACACAAATCATTTTGCAGGATACATGGAATAAATTACATTTGATATGATGGATATATCAAGGTTTTACATATTGCTTGGTATTAAGAGAAAAATATAAAACAATTAATTTATGGCCAAGCAATTCAGGTAGAAGCTTAATCACCAACTTGTTAATTTAAATCAAATTATAATTATTATTACCAACGGGAGATAGATAGAGAAAAATAGACTCCAGCGCCGGGACTTGAACCACGGGCCTCTATATTTCCAGGAAATTGCTCTTGCCAACTAAGCTACACTGAAGAATAATTTCCTCTGTCAATAACGACACCTAGTCCCGAATTAAGCCTTCAATTTTCCACAAGTCTAGGAGTCTACATTTACGACAATAGAACTAGACCGAGAATTATCGCTTATAATTCGAGTCCCGGTGCTGGAGTCTATTTTTCTCTGTCTATCTCCTGTTGTTAATGATAATTATAATTTGATTTAAATTAAAATTTAAACTTTCCATAGTATGAATACTACCAAAAACTTAAAAATTTATTTCAACTTGTTAATTTGAAATAGCAGTGATTTTATTTATGATTATGTTTAACTTACTGAAAGCTTGTCAATATCATTTTTTAAGACTCGTTCAAGGTACAGTTGTTTGATTTCCCTCTCTAAACGGCTAGGCAAACCAGGGAACATGGTAGAACCACCAGAGAGAACTATATGCTTGTAAAGCTCGGTCCTCATGTCAATATCTGCTGTCTGGATAGTGTTGAACACCAACTCGGCTATGCCTAAAGCAAACAAATAAACCAAGATAACTACAGAAGTTCATTTATACCCTAGTTGTTATTAAAGTTAAGCTTTGTAAATAAAAGCAATACATGGCAGAGTATTTTAAAATCCAAGACACAGAGAGTAGATCAGCAAAGAATTAGTATGTTAAATTATATTTAGTGTTGTTTGTGAATTACCTTGTCCTTCAACATTGATTAAATGAGGCTGGAAAAGAGCTTCAGGTGCTTCAAATCGTTCACCACTGACTTTAATCACTCTGCCATCAGGGAGCTGTTCAGTAAAATAATAAAATAAATAATAAGAATGTTATTCGGTACTTCTTTAGATTGTTACTCTCCTATGTTGTTTTAGGATAAAAATGCCTTTTTACAAAATATCTATTAAGAAAAAGGGATGTTTAGACCAATGTACTTTGGGACAAAGGAATATCACACTTCTGTTTTGATAAGGGGAGTAACAGTCTAAAGAAGAACATTCTGTACACCTTCTTTAGATTGATACTCTATTTTTTTGTATAAGGGGAGCAACTATCTAAAGAATTGCCAGTTATTCCATCTTACAATAAATAAAATGAAATAAAGTTCATAAAAGTTAAATAATTTTAAAAACAAGTGATATTATTATACTCACAGTATAAGGCTCAACAAGTACGGTAGTTTCAAGAGCAAGCTTTTGTTCAGTTTCAATGTTGTAGCCAATGTAACATAGTTTTTCCTTCATAATACGAACTGTTTCAAAGTCAGCAGAATGGTTGAATGCATATCCTCTCAATAGCAACAACTGTAATTAAACAAATTCAATTTATACAATAAGTGTTTTTAGCTGTTTGTCGCCTACACGATAACTGGAAAGTCCCTTGACACTGTGCTTTATCTGGTTGGACCTTTGCCAACTCTAGTGCTGGTAACCATTCAGGTAGCTCAAAAAACCCTTTTTGAGCAGCAAAATTACCCTGTTTTGTAGTTGTGTTTTGTGGCTTACAAGTGAGTTTAACGACTTTGTGCATATTGGCAAACTATCACTCTCATAGCCAACTTTAGGGAGACGAAGGCTGTTGTTGCAGGAAGAGGCACCAATAAATTGGGAGGGAAACATACTGCAGAGTTAACATTCTAAGATCAACCACATGCAAAAAGGAATAGCAACAAATGTGTTTCTTCAGCTTTAGATGTAGATAGCTTATTGTGGCTGGAGCAGCCATCAACAATGAGCAGCTCAAAGAAAAATATCAAGTTCAGGGTTGAAACTGTTACCCCTGATATGATATTGCAGATGAACAATTGGACATGGAGGTGCATAAGACTATGCTTTGAACTTGAATGAACTCAAACAGACATTGGGATCCATAGGTAGTAGACCAGTGCACAACCAAGGTATGTCTAAATCACAAAAACAAATAATAATTATAACAGAGTAGCTATATACCTTAATTAGATAGCGAGTAATATCTCTACCAGCAATGTCCAACCTTCGAGTTAAATGAGGCAAGGCGTACTCTTCATACACAGGACAGATATGAGTTACACCATCCCCTGAGTCAACGACTACACCACTGAGTAAACCTTGAGCGTAGAGGGTAAGAACTGCTTGAATAGCGATGTAGGCTCCACTAAAGCCATATTTTTCAAACATTACCTGAACACATAAAATCAGAGATGAGTAATTTTTCTTATAAAATTTTCAAATTAAACACTAGATAAATTACTACTATCAATTATTCATTCAAATACTTAAATAATAATAACAATAAACTTTAGTAACCTCAATCATTTTTTCACGGTTCTTAGTTGGATTCATTGGAGGCTCTGTGAGTAGGATTTTACATTCTTTAGGATCTATGTTCATTTTACTTGGCCCAAATGTATAATCCCATACATGACACATATCTTCCCAGTTCCTAGGAAAAAAACAAAACATGAATTTATGCACTATCACTAATAATAAGTAGTTTATTTATTCATTTTTTTTTTAAATTGTAGCACCCTACAAATTATATTTATTTATAAGACTATGTATACATAATTTAAAAAATATATCATCATAAAATTTAATTATTATTAACTTAAAAAAGATTGATGAAGAAGAAACAAGTAAGAACTGTTTCACACTAGAACTGTGTTGCAGCATAGAGCATCATAACTTTGCCCAACTTCTTCTTTATCTTATATTTAATAGCAGTGTGTTCAGGCCCCAATTTACCAATGGGTAGACTGGGCAATTGCCCACGGCAGCAATTTCTGAGGGGGGGGGGACATTTTCGGATACTTTTTTAAAATAATTATTTCCAGAACAACTATTGATTCTTAATTCCGAAGTTGTTACAGAGTTCGCTAAGAAAAAGGTTCATGTAGTTATGTTAACTCAAAGTTTTCAAGAAAAGTATAGAAAATTATTATATTACAGGCTATTCACTTACTGTAATTAATTTAATCAAAAATGTGACTTTTTCCTTAGTTTCAAAATATTAATGTTCATTTCTTACAAGCGCTGTAGACAAATCCAAAAGTAATATTTTTTATTTTCATATCTAAGGATCTTTTTCGTTTGTTTTCTCTTTGGCAATAAAAGTTATAACACAATTTTAATCTACGTGCATTTATTAAACACATTGATTTTACATTTCAAAAATTAGACATACAAACTGGTACCGTTAAAATTAAGTTCACGTATGTTTGCAGTTTGCACTAAAAATGTAGTTATAAAAAATTAATATTAATTAAAAAAGAAATATAGGCCTAATATTTTTTTTTAACAGTACTCACCCATTTCAGGTTAATACCTAATACATCATTTTTAGAACAGTATATGGTATCATCAGCCCCCAAAAATACTATTCAATAATCACAAATATGACAGTCCTTTTTTTTTTGGGGGGGGGGGGGGGGGGGGGGCTGCAAAAGGTTTTGCCCAGGGCGCAGCTTACCCTAAATCGGTGCCTGAGTGTGTTATATATATATAAACACACACACACACACACAGTGTTCCTAAATATGATCCCGATTCCACTTAAACTAATGGAGATAAAACAATTATTAAAGTGGTAGAGCAAGAAACTCCTAAAAATGGTTCTAAGATATTAAAGGAATGCAAAAACACCACCAATACTAATTCATAGAAAGTATTCAGTCAGTATCTACATCCTTATTTCTATGAATTTGTTCGTTGTTGTCTATAAAGTGCTCTATAGAAACACTTTTACATGGGAAATTTGTGGGGACATAAAAGTAAATGCTATAAAGGGATTTTTAGTTTTACATATGTTCATTATAAGGAGGTCCGACTGTGATTGTTTTTTTCTAATTTCTTCCATTTATAACTTTTATCTCTTCTTAAAGAGTATTAACATAATTAGATAAAGATGACAATTAATTTTTAAAAAATTAAACACAGAAAAACATAGTACCTAACAATTCCATTCTCCATAGGGTAATTGACTTCAAGCATAGATCGTAATTTGCTGGCTTCATCGCCCACCATTAAGTCCTAAAAAAAAAAAAAAAAAAATAGAAATTACAATTTATAATAAATTTAGTGCAGTTCATTTTCAATATTTCTTAAAATTCAGAAAAGCCAAAACATGCTTCAACAATAACACAAATACAAAAATAAAGGAAACGTGCAAAAAAATAAAAACAAAACAAAACATGAAAAAATTAATAAATAGGTAAGAAAAAAATTAAGATCAACTAGAGTAATTTAATACTAAACATATCATTTAATTTTTCAAATGACTACTTTTATAATTTTTTTTTTTTTGGAAATATAAAACAATATTTTTATTAAAAAACAAACACTAATAAACCTATAAAATATCATTTAAAAAAAAGTTAAAATATCATTTAAAAAAAAGTTAAAATATCATTTAAAAAAAAGTTAAACGCATGGCATTATTCAGTAATACAAACTAAATAAGACTAATAAACCTATAAATAATAATAAACTTAGGAGCTACTTTGAGAAAATAATCATTATAACGATATAATAAATTATTAATTAAAATTAAAAAAAAACTATTTAAACTGAATTAAACTGAAAGTAAATTTAGATCAGTTTATCATTAAACCATAACAATAAATGTTTAATGCAGACCGGTACCTATGTTAGTTCATTCTGTTCATTTGTCTTCATCAATGAACTGATATTGTCAAAAATTAAACTATATATTACATATAAAATTATTTGGTAGAGGTAACGAATGTAGAAGAAATAAAAAATGTGTGATTTAACAAATGGAAAAATAAGGAAAGTGGCATTGGAAGGGAGTGGAAAATATAATGATAAACAATCAGAGTCCTTGATATACAAGAGATAGGTAAAATAAATGTTAGAATGAGGCTATATTTTCAAGAAATATAGATTCAAGATAAATAGATTTTACATAGAAAATAAAGAAATTAATAATCACTAATAAGACAATACTCACAGTAAGTAACGAAGACTGATCAATATCATTAAAAGAAAAGGAAATTAAATAAAACAAAGATCATTTATAATAAAGTTCTAAATGTATAGTTAGCTGAAGAAAGTAATTAAAATGACAGTAGAACCGCTAATCCGGGTTTGACGGCACCAGACCCAGCCCGGATAAAAAGGGATCAGTTTTAAAATGTCTGTAAAACAAGTTTTAGTTGGATAAAATGATTAAAATTGTTGTTTTTTTATTGTACAAATTACTTCTATTAGTCTCACATACATGCTTGTACAACGTAGATCCACTATTTACAACTAAAAATTGATTTAGGATAAATCATACATAATCTTATTGATAAATAATCAAAGTTTATAGATTCAATAAACTTCAATTTCTTTCCAATTTTTTTTCCAGTCAGTAACAGTTTGTTTTCCCACTCCTAACTCTTGCGCGATTTTAGTTAGTGATTCTCCAGCATCAATTCAAAACAAAGCTTGGAGCTTTATTGTTTCTTTGTTATTGTTACAGTCACTTTCTTATGTGTAGATGTCATTTTATATCTTGTGTAATAAGCCCACACAAAACACAATCACTGAATAAAAACACGGCCGTAATTAAGGACTGTTCTGTCACCATTCTGAATATCATATTATCAAATGAATTAAAATAAAATGGCAATCTGTTACGCAGGTGCAGTTATAGAAGGGACTTCCAGGGAAACAAGCAGTGTTCAGATATGAAATTCGAGCAACGAAATCATTTCACAAAAGATTGAGACATTATACACTGGCGGCTTGGCGAAATTTCACCGCAGGTACGTGTTCTTAAAACCCTCTTCCCATCTCAGTCCTATATATTTGTATTTCCTGGAATCACTACCTTTATATATTCCGCCCTATATTTCTATGGAACCGAAAGAGGTTTGTCGGTCATTGTTCTAACTTATTCTGTAAACTAAATCTGTTTATTTTTAACAGAAATGCCGGGTATTCCTGGTGTAGGAAAGTAGGAATATACACCTATAAATTATACTCTAGGAACAATTTAATTAATGTAATAGACCATAAAATCAGAAACCCCGATAATCTAAAATATTCATAAATCTTAACAGACCCTGGTTTTTTAAAGATTTTAATGAAGAATTAGAGAGAGACAATCAGACTTTTTTTATTTATCACATAAACCAAATAACATTCAGATATATTTTGAATGCTAAAGAACCAGTCGTCACCAAAGAGTCCAATTTTAGGGAGACAATGTCACCTCTCGGTATAACAACTCGTAACCTTTCAATGATTCTTTTCTTTCATCAACAAATTTACATAAGTTAGATATGGGAGTCTCTACGGTGGTCATCTTAAAGGAATGATACAAATTACACATGCTCAAAGATGATTTGTTTTGTTTTAATTTTTAAACAAAGAATAAGCCCAACAAGACGTTGTGATCATGTACATTTGTTTACATACATATATGCATCTATTAGTTTTGTCCCTTAAGATTGATTTCGTATGATTCCTAAAAAAAAAAAAAAAAATATGTACTGCAATTCAATTTTTTAAATTCTAATGTGTCATCACATCACGCAGTGAAAGTAATAATTTTTTCTTCAGTCTTTTTTATAATTGTGTTTTGTTTTGAGTTTTACTTTCTCCTGTAGGACCTTTTGCTCATAATTATCAGTAGGTTATGATGTCCACTTCATCACTTTGTCTGGGTCCCAAAGTGATCACATTAAGCGGCGTTTACTGTATTTCAAAATTTTATATTCATTTTATTTCCTTAGTAATTCTTTTGCATGAATATCCGTTATGTATTTTTCCCGTTAATTTCATTTTATGTTTTTTTTGTGCTGTCATTTAGTCTTATAAATTAAGAAAATTAAAAAAAAAATGTTTCTTATAACGTTGTTAAAATTGAACACCTTTAATTTGTATAAATAGATATATATATATATTTTTAATGGATGTTAAGGTGTAGAAATAAAAAATATAATCAAAACTGTTTAGTTTTCATTTTTCTTTTTTAATTGTTGAGATGTTTCGACCCTTAGCATTATTTTTAAGGTCATCTTCAATCACATCAGCTGTATGTTATTTCATTGTGCCAAATTTTTAAAAAATATTTTTTTCCTCCATGAGAGTTTGTCATGAAATTTCGTTATAAATAACAAGTACATAAAAAGTAACAAGATATACACATTTTTTTAACAAAAACGAAAAATGTTAAAGTTATTATTAAAATGAACATACGAAAATGAAATAACAATCAAATATACATAAACTATTTCTAACATTTATATTACAACTAATACATTTATTGAAATTATACGATAAATGTATTAGTTGAAATATATTTGTGATAATGTTAGAAATAGTTTATGTATATTTGATTATTTCATATTCGTATGTTCATTTTAATAATAACTTTAAAACAATTTCTTTTTTATTAAATATTTTTTTATCTCTTGTTACTTTTTATATATTTGTTATTTATAACGAAATTTGATGACAAACAGTCATGGGGGAAATTTTTTTTTTAAAAATTACAAAATTTGGCATAATGAAATAACATACAGCTCATGTGATTGAAGATGACCTTAAAAATAATTTTAAGGGTCGAAACGTCTCAACAATTAAAAAAGAAAAATGAAAACTAACCAGTTTTTAACTAACCAAATTTCAAGTACATCTTTCTGTGCTTTCCACCAATCAATGCCAGAGACATTTGATTTTATTTCCTAATTAAACATTATTTTTTTAAATGGTTCTGACTGGGCATTAAATTTTATAGTTAAAGTTGGCAGTCCACTATGTTTATACATTTCTCCGATCATTTCCAGAGCCATATTTCTCTCATAATCTGTTAAACTATAAGATTTTTTAGTTCCTACCATAATTTCACACTTTAAAACTTTAAATTAAATTCAAAATTATTTTGTTTGACAGAGTTTTGCAGTTTCCACAATAACTTTCGGTGATTATAAAAACCTCTCTCTAAATTAAATCAAATAATGCTACTATCCTTATCCTACCCGTTACCACATAAAAAGTACAGGCAAGAGACAGTGTCACACTGAGAGTTGTAGCTCTAGAGCATGCTGAAACGTAACACAAAAGAACGAACATATTAAAAAACACTAGAGCTCCTTCCTGCCTAGGATGTAGGATGTCTCAGAATAATTCTGCATCAATTAATTTGATGAACCATCTGGTTGACCCAGTCCAGCCATAGCCTATAAAATATATTTTTAGCTACCTATAAAATAAAGGTAGACATGTTTGGCAACTTGACGAGAACAAGTCAAATTAGGATCTATTCCACTCACTCATGTCAGCTCGTAGCTGCCTGCTTACAGGTGCCTGCAGAAAAGGTTATATTGGATTTATGTATATATGATCTCCTGCACATGCAGCGCATTGCCGCTTGTTTACATTTCCAGATGACGACCATCCTATGGCCACACTAAAGAATAAAGTGTTAAATTTCATTCAACAACCAAGCTCTTCCACTAGTCCAAACATTACCCAAATATAATAACCTTACATCACTTACTAGTTACCTTAATCTGATACTTGCTCTATATAACAAAATTGTTTAGTTAACTATTTCACCCTTAGTTACCATTCTATTAAATTGCTGTTCAGGTCCAAGAACTTCTTTGCATACCTGCACCTAAATCGATGGCATCTTCCAGTAAGGCAGAATAGTCTATAATTTCTATTTTTCTGTAATTTTTTCTTTTTAAATATAATAATTTTTAACTATTTCATCCACTAAGATCCTTACTTTACAATATACCTCTAAAAAAAAATATATTTTCTCTCTTTTGGGGAATCAGCATTTTGTGAGACAAAACTATTCCTCTACCTTTTCATTCATATGATTAATGATGGTAGATGCAAAGGCTTTAAATTATACAGTAATAGTACATTACGCGTCGAGTGCGAAAAGTAGCATTTTGCATGCGAGTGTGGAGTTTGCACCCGAGCGACAGCGAGGGTAGTAAAACCACACGAGCAATGCAAAATGCCGTTTTGCCCCACGAGTTGCATACCGTACTTTATCTACGATTGTTAGATTTAAATAATAAGTACAGAAAAAAATAAACTTCCTGTATGCAAGTTCGTATTTCTCTTTTTGATATAGATGACATTAATTCATTAGTTGTATTTTGTGCCGAATTAATTATTTCGGGAGGCGTAGTATTCTCTTTATATTTGTCATAATCATTTAAATCACTCATTGATTTTCACAAAAAACTCGATATAAACAGTTACTTTGATTAAACAAACAGCAAATTCGTTTTGTTAAATGTAAACAAACTCTCTAATCATGCATAAAGCTGAAGAATTCTTCTTCTTTACCGCCCTAGGGTGGAGGAATTCTTCAGAACTATGAAACGCGCATGCGCAATGAATACAAGTACGTAAAGAATCACTTTCTACGCATCTAAACAGAGATACAATGTTTATATTTCATATCAATCGTAGATAAAATATGTAACACATTTACTCTATCTTCAGTGCTATTTATCTTACCAAGCATTACAGCCATAATAACGCCTCTTATTATTTTATGATAATAACAAAGTATACAATTCAAAATCAAAACAAGTTCTTTGTCTGGTGAAGACTATACAATATTGAAGACTATACAAAATTAGGTCTCATGCACTGAGCTTCAATCAGTAAAATGTGACCTAACAATCATTTTCACATTTGGCAAATGAAACCGGAATATATTTTTCCTTCTCTAAATCAGGAAGAAATTAACTATTCTCTAACAGAAAATCTTATTATCTATTTTCAACTAGAGTCTATCCTTCTCTAAAAGAAACAAAAGATTAATTTTCCTCCAGTAAGAAAATTATTGAAAATACTGGGAAAACTCAATATCTACTTAATAATTGAAGAGATTCATTTCTATTCCTATATTAAAATATAGGGGAGGAGAAGTGAAATTAAAATAAAAACATGCAAATAAAGAAAGAAAAAAAAAAAAATAAAAAAAATACCCACTGATTAAGAAAAATGTATAAAACAACTATACAACCAAGAAAATCAAAAGATAAAACTTTTTAACTGAAGACTCCTCATATTTGTATTAATAACAATGTTACTCTCCTCTGGTTACTTTAAGATCACTAGCGAGATTGTAACACTCCATTAGAGAAAAGTCACAACACTTTCAGAATTTAGTTGTAAAGTAAGAAGGTATGTTATGAAAACTTTCCTTCAACATTTTTTCTGATTACTTTCTCAGATTTTAAATTGAACAATATTCTCAAAAATTCAATCAGTGTTTTAAATCTGATTTAATACAGAAAAAATGTTAAATTTTATTCATGTGAATCAGTGGCGTAGCTAGGGCATTGGGGGCCCCTCCGCAAGAACGCTTTGGGGGCCCCCTCGCCAAAAAAATTGATTTTTTTGAACCTCTTGCGGTTAGAACTGGGGGCCCCCCTCATCGTTGATTTGGGGGCCCCCTGCCGGTGAGGCCCCCCCGCAATGTAGGCCCGTGCGGGCCCATAGTTACGCCACTGATGTGAATACTAATCTATATAAAAGGAAAGATTAGTAATGGCAATGTTTGACCTGGAGCTCACAACTTTTGCTAAAAGCAAGTTAACTTGTCCATGGGAATGCAAGGGTTTATATATGTTTATCAAATGTTATGAATATTATATTAATATTTTAAAATAATCTTTCAAATATAACACATTGTATTTATTTAAGAATAGTATTTATTTATCAATACATGGCTACCCTAATTGTACAGGGTGAGGTAAAATCTCCACTAAAATAGCTTATTGGAATATATTTTTTATTACACAATACATAATATGTGTCCAATTGTCCGCCTTGCAAGACATAGCAAAGTGACAGGTGCTCTTTCCACTCCCAGGAAACATGTGATCATAAGCACAACATTGGAGAGGGAAGGGGGGGGGGGGAGCCTGAGGAAGTTGGGGCAAAAAGAAGATCAAAATAAAAAAAGAATGTAAGATTTAGAGATATTGACACCCCCCTCCCCTCCCCCCCAAAAAAATATATATACAGCTAATCCTAAACAACAAAATGACAGCTCTCTTTGTTTGTTACATTGGTTGTTGTTATTTTATTTCATCCTCCACAAGAGTTGGAATGAAATTTAATTAATGAATTAAAATTATTTATTGATGTATGTGCACAAGAGATAAATAATTAAATACATAAAAAAATGTAAAATATTCAAAAGATAGGTTTCAATTTGTAAGTATATATCTATGAGCATAAGGCAATAAAGTTCGACATGAAAAGCCTTCAGAAAAAAAGGAAACAAAAAAGAATTTCTATTGAAAAACAAGGGCACAACAAATAAAATTCAGAGCAAATAAGAATAAGAAAAAAATATAAAAATTGTCCAAAGAAAAAAATCTGCTGGTACATGATGGAAAGTCTTCATGCAGTTTGTATGTGTGCATTTTGTGACTTACTGGCAGTTCCTATGAGAACCAGGAAGGAGCAGGTGAGCAAAGTGTCAATCGATTTTTAGAAAACACAACAAAAAAAAATAAAAACTGGTATTAGTCGACAGTTGAACAATCTAGTCGACGTGTAACGGCACATGATTAATAATGAATTAATAAAATCAAAACAAAATGAATTAATAAAAAAAGGGAATTAACATGATTACAATGAACTGTATTAACTACATTAAATTTGTCAATATTAAATAATTAGATAATTAGCCAGATGAAAATAAAGAAAAATATTAATATGTTATGTTAATTTAAAATGAATAGGTATAAAAAAAAAATGTTTGTTTCATGCAGGGGATTAATTAAAATTGAAAAATAAAAAAGGTAATTTCAGCAAATTATAAAGGATTTTGTTTTAATTAACTGTCTTACGAAAAAATAGAAATGCTTACTCGAACAGTTAAACCCTGAAATACAAAACTTATTTTTAAAAAAAATTGCTTTTCCCTTTAATGACAAAAATATCAATGTAACTCCTTAAAATAATAAAACTATACAATATATTAACAAAACAAAAATTAATACACAGAACATATTAAAATAAAGAGAACATTTAACAATAAAAAACTAATATATGTAACAAACAAATTTACATTGTAGAGCATCAAAAATATAAAAAATAAATAAAACAGTTAGAAAATACCATAATAGACACATAATAAATATATCTTGGTTTTGTTATCCTAATTTAACACTGAAAGTGAATTATAATTTGTCACATTCTTGAATAATTGTTAGTTAAATGGTAGAAGGGACCATCTTTATTTGTTAAGAAAATAAAATAGACAATAAAATTTAAAAAAATAAAAATAAAAACACCCACATAACATTACAATCCTACATTTTAATAGTATCAAATCACATAAATAGGGGAATGCTTGACAAGACATAATATAAATATATTTACATACAACTTTTGATAAATATGGTCCCTTGCAAGAAAGGTTTGATTCTTGTTATTGTGATATATTTAATTAAAATGTTCATGCTATTCAAATTTTATTTATTTAATTAAATTATACAAAAAATAAATAAATAAATAAATAAACAAAGGTGAATAAAACTGAAAGAGCAACAATTGACAGTCATAAGAGCAAAAAATAATTTTATACGTACCAGTTTCAACCAACTCATGTTTTTACAAAGAATATGAAATTTTGCTCTTTTTGTTATATTCACTAAGATAATTTATCATTAAGCAAAAAGACTACTTTTCAACTATGTATCTTCAAAAAAAAACCTCTGGTATTCAAAGTTAGAACCACCCAAGAATATAAAGATTAGTTTAATTTGTTTCTCATCAATAATTTTCCTTTTAAACTTCATTTAGGATAAATGCAGGGGCAAATATTTTGGAGAACCAAAGATATGCAATGAGCTGAGGTAGGAAATTTGGTTATAATATAAAAATAATTGTGGGGACAAAACTGAAGCTCCCAAAAAACAAGTCGAATTAAAATCAATTTGTGGAAAAGCGATGACAACCAATAAGGAAAAAGTTGAATCATTTTTGTGTTGCTTTCAAATGGAAACAAATAAAAGATGACATTCTAAATGGAGTTAGGGGTATTAAGATGCTTTATACATTATCATTGGATTATAAAATGATTTTCCTTTTTTAAGACAAAGCAAATACATATTGCTTTTGGCCTAAGCTGTCTTTTGGTTTTGAGCAAGATATTATTTAATAGGAATAATATACTTTTCTTAGAAAAAAAGAGATTTACAAAATTTGGTGTAAAAAACACCTTCCTCTAATTTTATTTGAAGCCTAGTTTTTTGAGCTTATAGGACAAATTCCAATACATACTTTAAATCTGGGATTACTAATAAAAACTAAAGGATAAAAAAAGAAAAAACATAGCATATACCTTGACTTCGATGTCTCCAATCTTGTTCAAGGCTCTGATGATGGGGCGACCAACCATGGATGGAAATATATGCTCTGGGAAGTTAGAACCAGCATAGCCACACTTAACAAACTGTAAAAAAGGTAAATACATACTTATAAAGAATGTTTCTTATCTAAGGCATTTAACAATTGAGCACAGTAAGGTATCCACATGAGATTTTAGTTGTGGGAGTTGTTCAAGCAAATTTTATAAAAAGTATAAGTAATTTAAACTTGGTTCTTTTGAAAAGGTGAAAATTTAACTAACAGTTATTTACAGATTGATTAAAATTCCAAAACCTTTATCTTGGCCAAATGGCTTTAAAAGTTCTGTAACATCTCAGCATTTCATGATACACAAACCCAAAGTGGACTTATGGCACACCCATCTAATGTCAATCAAACTTTATAACCAGACAATCATGGTAAAAAAATGTAGATAATCAAAAGATGTAAACTGTTTCACATAAATTATCGATCCCAGGTAAGTGACAATAAAGGTGAAAAAAGCACTTTTCAGTAAGAAAAAAAAAACACCATATAACATGTGTTTGGAGTAGGTTAAAAAAGTTTATTACTTAGGACCAGGGATCAAGTAGTTAAAAACCCCAAGGTATTTACTCTGACATTTTAAACATAAGTGTGACAAAATAGAGATGTTCTCCATTAAATATTTTATCTTGTGCACTAAATTTAGTCAAAAATACCAAAGCATGCGATTCTATTAATAAAATCTAATTAAGAAATAAAAGTGTGAGGAAACATGAATTAGGAATAAATTTAAAGATGGAATATGTGAGTTTTTTTTTATGATCCAAAATGTTGTATAAACATTTCCATATTTTTAAAATAAAATTAATTCTGCACATGTTACTTTAAGAGAAGTAAATTTATTAAACTTAGCTACAAATAGAGGATTTGATATTCTAAGTGACAAAGATTTTGGTAAATCTGGATAATAAGAGACTTTTTAGGGATGGGGGCTTAGAAAAGTGGGCTGGGCCTCACTTGAATGAACTGATTTGAAAAAGGGATATCTTCCAAATTTTTAAATCATGCCAAGCCATTCTCGGCTGTACCGCCTCCTCCTGAATAGCCAAGATAATAATTCCTATATGTTCAAAGTTTACCCTATTAATATGTACAAAGTATGTCATGATCCCCAAAGCATGAATTGGAACAGCTTTAGAATACAGTTGCCAAGCCCGCAAAACACTATATAATTCTATTCTTATAGTTATTGTGATAAAGAGACATGATTACTCTTGTGTAGGTATATAAGTTATAGTATTCCTTAGTCCAATAAACTTTAAACGACAAAGGGGAATAATCTCTTACCTGTCTACATTTCTAAGAATAATCTGGTCACAGAGGGGTTGCTGGCTTGGCAACTGTATTCTAAAGCTTAGCCATCATACATATTTTCCAACCCACTTCAGTATTCATTCGTAATATCTGTGATCTAACCTGCCAAACCAAGATTAGCGATAAAAAAAAAAATGAAAAGGAAGCTTGCATGTGACAGGTTAGACATAAGAAATGCTTATATTTAACTTTCATTTAGTATTTAGTACTAGCTTCCAGATACTAATAGTCCAGGAGATAGCGTTCAAAAAAGTGTCTGACTAACATCAAGCTAGAATTTTGTGTTCAAGTAAATCTTTTCCTTTTAAGAATATATGGTCAGCTAAGTTCGCCTGCGAGACATTGCTTGGCAATAGGCATTTGAAAAAAACAAACCGGCGGAGAGCGGCCATGTCCCGCCCTTTTTGGTGGACAATGTGATATTCATGATCCTGAGTACGAAATTAGTTAGTGGACCAAAAATCAAATTGATGGTAATTTTTCCCTTAATAGGTTAATTAGTCAAATATTACTCCAAATCAAAGAGGTCACCACATATACTTAAAAGGCACCAAAAGATTTACTTGTACACAAAATTCAAGCTTGATGTTAGTCAGACACTTTTTTGTACGCTATCTTCTGGACTATAAACCTAGATTATTACTAATAGAGAATTTGGGTAAAAATTACATTAAGCTCGTTTAGCTTGTTAAGTAAATAAGCTTAATATTAAGGTAAGAGTCCATAAAGCTAATAAACTATAAAATATCCACACAGGTCATCTAGACAAGTTATGACTCACTAAGAGAACATAATATACAGTAAGCTGGAAGTTATTAAGTGCTATAAAAACTTTATAATTCAGTTAAACAAGGTAAGGTAACACTTTATATACAGGTATTTCATAAAAGAGTGGGTTAGAAGTTATGCCTTATATCTACAATGAGTATAGATCACACATGAGCACCCAACTATTGACACTGACACTATCAAAATTTACTAGAATTATAATAAACAAAATCTTCAATAGAATTTCTACTTACACCAGTTCCATTATCACAAACAATAACTTTCTTCCCTTCGTTATCCATCTTAGATATTAATAAAAATGACGAAAAAATTCACCGGCACTTCAATTTGTTATCACTTCAACTTCTTGAAATAATAACCTAAAGGCAATCTCAACAATTCATTTAAACAATTTTACAACACAACATTTAAATCTAGTAGAATATAACACACTAAGTAAAATTGGAATTAAACAAAAATCTTCTGCGATAATAAAAAACAAACAAAATACTATTCAACATAAAATAATAAAAGGAAACTCCCAAAAACCCGAAAAAAGATTACAAGAAATGAGAAATGAGGTGGAGGTGGAGGTGGGAGCGGTAAAAGGGTAGGGGTAGGGATCTCTAGATCTAGAGGTAGGGGGTGACAAGCAGGGTTGTACAAATTTTAATAAAAATGAATTTTATTTAAATATATATATTTTTTTTTAATTTAAAACATACCCAAGATAAAATATTTATGCATATTAAAAATATTCATTATATAACTTAGCGTTTTTATGCCTCTAAAATATTTTTTCCGATTAATTTAATTTTACTTTTTTTTATCAACAATCCGTCGGGTTCAAAAAGCAAAAAAGTGACAGCAGATGAAGAGGGATCGTGGCTGATCGTGGATAAATGTTTACGTTTTAATTATGAATAATAATTTCTTTTTTGTATAATAAAAAGTAGAAAAAAGCTATTTTGCTATGAAATTTAAAGTGTTATTGTGGTTGTATTGCTTTTGTTAAATCGTTTTTACAAAGTTTTTATATGGAAAGCAGATTGTAAGTAGTTGCTACAAGTTCGTGTCTAGTATGATAGTGAAGTAAGTTTTCTACTTATCTAGACAATTACAGCCAAGTTTAACTGATAGTAGTTTTAGCCAGCACTCTTATCGTCTGATTTAATGTTAAACTATTGTTATTTCCAGATTTTTGACGAGTATGGAGGGTCTGTTGTTATTAATTTGTGTTGTTCATTTGGCACCTATTGATGGTTTTTATGTTCCTGGTGTCGCACCATACGAATTTAAGAAATTTTCACCTGTTGAAGTGAAAGCTGTAAAAATGACGAGTACGAAAACGCAACTCCCTTACGAATATTATTCTCTACCGTTTTGTACGCCGACCAATATACATTACAAGTCTGAGAATCTGGGTAAGTTTTATTTCGCTTTGGCAGGGAGTTTAACTTCCAAGATTTACTGATATTAGTTTTGTAGAATCCCTATAAATGGTCTAATAGTTGTATTGCATTATATTTGAGATATAGTTTATACTGTGTATGAGAGTAAAGTGAACTTGACCTTTGTTATGTCTAAGTACAAGGTTACAAGTTATCAATTTCAGAAACAAGTAAGTATTGGTTGAAGCTGAAATAGGAAACAAGTTGTCACTTATATTTACAATGGTTGTAATCTAACTGAGGCTTTAGGCCTAACAGTAATAATGACTTTTTACTTATGTTGGTCAGCTGTCAACCCAACTTCAAAATTTAGTATGTATAATTCTTCAGGAAATTTGCAAACTCAAATACAGTGTGGATAGAAGGTTGAAATAATTTGTATATCACCACCTCTAACTGCACCAGTGACTAGAAGGCTTATGTTCTTACAAGAAAGAAACCAAAAAAAATCTGCATTATAATAATTAATTTTAACATTAATCCGTTCGAAGTGTCCAAAAATTGCCTCTGCTGAGTCAAAGAGCTCATGACAATTTACCATTTAAAATTACCTGTGCAAACCAATTTTCATAATCTAACTACTCAACTAGATCTTTGGTAGTACCTGACAACCACTAAAAAGCTCAAAATTTACGTAAAAACGACAGTAGTGTTGGTGAAAAAAAGATGTTAACAGGTGCTGAATAGATGTTGAAATAAGGAATATGTAATGCTGAAAGATTTAAGTAGAAATTAGAGTTTTACAGGTAAAAGGGACAATATTATATAACATAAAGGTTTAAGCCCCCCTAACCTTTTCCACCTCCTTTCCTTACCTTTCTTTCTTCCTCTCCAATAAAACTATTTATTAAATATGTAATTCAGATTTAGTAAATGTGCTAATGTATCCTATATTCACCAAGACACTTAAAAAGGAAATATCTTTCAATGATCAGACATCACTTTTGTTCCCTCTTATTTTTTAGGTGAAGTACTTAGAGGTGACAGAATCGTTAACACACCGTATGAAGTTAAAATGACAGAGGATATCAGCTGTAAACTTTTGTGTCACAGTCCGAAAAATCTAATGAACTGGCAGGGTGATGATGCCAGTGCAGTCATTAGTAGGATTAAACATGATTACTCTGTGCATTTGTACGTATATACATTTTAATTTGCTTTCCAGTCCAACTCTACATTATGTCGCTTTATACTCTTAGCAAGTAATACATTTATTATTATTTAAAGGGGGAAAAAATGCGTTTAGAAGATCTGTTTTTATTAAGTAGAGTTCTGGAAATTTTTAAAATTTAAGGAATGAATTCCTAAGCACATAAAATATTATTTAAAAAAGAAAAAACTTGGGGGTGTTTCAAATGTAAGTTCTACAATTTTTTTTTAAAAAAGGATATATTTTGAAAGATACACTCAGTAGCTATTTTTTTATTATTTGTATTTCTTCAATACATTTTTAAAATATTTTTTAATCCATTGTTGTACCCCTCTACCGCCAGAATGACTAGCCATCTTTCCACTTATTGTTTCATTTGTGAAACGTTTTCATCCAACATTTTTCTTTAGCTCCAGGAAAAGATGAAAGTTACTCAATGCAAGATCAGGGGAATAGGGTGGGTGACCAAAAACATTCCATTGACACTGCTCAAGCAGGGTCTGAGTCTCGCGGGCAGCATGTGTGGGCAAACATTATTATAAAAAATTAAAACTGTTTTTCTCAACTTCCCCCTCCACTTGTTTTAAATTGCTCTTCTGAGGTTTTCTAAAACCTTAATATAGCGAGCAGCTATAAAGAAAATAAACTTTTCTTTTTATTCATTTTTTGTATTTCTATTCATTTTTCAGTTTTATAACAAATGTTTTGTGACTTTTCTCTGATTTTGACTAATTATTCTACAGGATTACTATTTATGTTATGTGAGGGGGCCCCCTGAAACATATGAGGGAGAGGAGGGGCAAATAATAAAAAAAGGGAAAAATCACATTTTTATGTAGTATTAGACCCCTCTCCCCAGTGGCGTAACTTACACCCCTGCAGACCCCGCAATGCGGGGGACCCAAGGATTTTGGAGGGATGGCGAGACGGCGGGCCCAAATTTTTCAAATTTACATAATAATTTAATTTTACTGACTTCTGTTCTTTTAAACACCAAGACAACCTATTACAAACCATAACTGATATGTAATACAGTAATATGCAGTGCTTGATTTGTGACGGTCCGGAAACCGGTAAGCTGTACCGGTACCTCTGACTGAAGATTGTTGTTGCACATGGGAGTTATTATTTTTTATCAATGTTTTTTTGTTTACTTTTTCCAAGTGTGAATAAAAATGTTGAATTCACACTTTTAAAAAGGTCAGAAAAGCGTTACAATAGCATTTTGAAAGTCAAAATTTTTGGACCACAAGGTCACACATCCGAAACCTCTTTTTTTTACAAATCAAGTACTGGTAATATGTAATTTTTATGCAAAGCTAGACACAGTGATTGTTCAGTTAGCAACAAGGTTTGAAGCTAATATGTCAACCATATCAACAACCTTTTTCAGTGCTTCCTCAGCGTTTTTAGTGCAAGCCAAAGATGCAGAAGTGACAAAAAAAAAAAATGTACACCTTAATTAATGAATATGAAGAAGATCTCAGTGTGTGGGGCATGAGCGTAGCCAGGGGGCCTCCCCCCCTAACTTTTGGACATGATATCCACAAATTAAAATAATAGAAGAGATAGACTTCTGAAGATTGTTACTCCCCTTATAAAAAAATAGAGGGGAGTAATAATCTAAAGAAGGTGCAGGGAATGTTCTTCTTTAGACTGTTACTCCCCTTATAAACCAGAAGTGTGATATTCCTTTGTCCAAAAGTTCATTGGACTATACTCCCTTTTTCTTTATAGTTAATTAGTTAAAATCATTTATATTCTAAAAACAACATAGGGGAGTAACAATCTAAAGAAGTACCGAATAGATAGGCCAATCAAATTAGACATTAAATTCGCAAAGCTTGATGTAGTTCTGATTTTTTTTATATGTTGTTCGGACCAGTTAGGATAATGTCATCCTTAGTTTGCAGCTTCAAAAAACTTGTGCTAGCTGCGTAATACATGAAAAACTGAAAAAATCGGACCTTTTTTCAGTTTTTGCCACATAGCTTGTAAACTATGTGTTTTTCAATATTAGTCGCTATTACTATTTTTAAAGTACTGTAAATTTGCAGCAGAATAAGCTCAACTGCAGCTCTGCACGTCCAATAGTTTCCGACATATTATGGCACTTCAAAAATTGGCAGTTTGTTTTCCAAAACATGGAAATTTTAAGAATTGCTCTCGTTTCGGGCCGAATATCAGCACAAAACTGTTCACCTACGAGAAAAGTCATAGAAATGAAGAAAAGTAAATTTAATTAGCTTCCTTTTAAGTACAAGATAAAGTTTGTAGGCCCAGTAGTTCTGTTGCAATTGTAAAAAAAACAAAAACGGAATATTAGTCCAGTCAAATTAGACCTTAATTTCTTACTTACTTACTTATTCTGTTCCTCTTCTACCTGAATAATAAAACAACAAAACTGAATAAAATTAACTTTTTTTAGTTCTTTTTCTTGTAAACGATGCGTTATTCAATGTTAGTTGTTCTCACTATTTCTACAGTTCAATAAATTTAAAAAAAAAAAAAAAATCCAACTCTGTATTTTAACAATTGGCTATTGTTTTTTCAAAAAATGAACGTTTTTAGTATTGTTCTTGTGGATTTTGGGCCACGCTTCCTCTGATCTTGTTCTCGAGTTCTCGGATTATTTTTTTTGCTAGTTGACCCTTTTTTGGCAACTGGCTACACTAATAATAGCAAAATCTCGTATTATTCCATATTGGAGCCTGTGGCCAATATATTACAATCAAAATGTTTGGATATTCTTCAGTGTAATAAGCATATTAACAGGATTTTAAATGCAATTAAAGGACACAGTGAAACAGCTGATTTAATTTGGAAGGAATTCTCGCTTCTGCAGATATGATAGCAGCAGTGACGTAGCTAGAGCATTGGGGGCACCCCTGCAAGAACTTTTTGGGGGCCCCTCGCCAAACAAAATTGATGAGCAAAAAAAAAACCTCTTGCTTTTAGAACTGGGGGCCCCCCTCGTCCGTTGATTTGGGGGCCCTCCTGCAATGCCGGCCCATAGTTACGCCACTGGATAGCAGAAAAGTTAAATATTGATTTTCAACCTCCTAGAACAGTTAAAAACAGAAACGCCGGTCTAACAATCCAGCAGAATCCTCGGCTGAGTATTGGAGGAGGGCAGTACTTATACCATATCTCGATTCTATGATTTCATCAATTGAGTGTAGATTTTCAGAAGACAACCTCCCAGGATATCTCTTCCTATAATTTAATTCATTCATTATGAAGGACATAGGCTTAGAAGAGCTAAAAGAAAGGGCCCATTCTGAAGCAAATTTTTACAATTTAAAAGATATTGATTCTGTGAGTTTGCCCCCGACGGTCACTGACCAAGGGCATTAAATACGTTATGGATTTTGTTTGTAAACATTAATTTGTATTTAAACGATTCTGTGTGGTTTGTGTGAGTGGAATTGTGGTTACATATGTGGAAAGATAAACAACTTGACAGGCAGACTGGAAAATATAGAAGTAGTGGATATTATTAAAGAAGTTAAAGTTTTTTCCCTAAAAAATAACAATGTTTTATCTATCTTGATTGCTGTGCCATGAACAACAAGTACAATTGAAAGATCATTTAGCACTCTGAAGCGGGTAAAAACATGGGTCAGATCTATAATGCGGGTGAAATCAGGCTGAACGGATTATATTTATTAAGTGCTCATAGAAAGCTTGCGTCAGAAAAAAATAAAGAGATAGACTTAGAAGTAATTAATCATTTTGCTGATAATCCTAGGCGATTAATATTTTAAGACTTTATTGCAAAAATTAAATTATATATGTACATCCAAATGGAATAATTTACCACTATAATTTACTGTTTTTGACGTAATCAATTTCTTTTTTTTTTTATTAATTTTAATAATGCACTTTTAGGTTGATTTTGTAAAATTATTTATTATTAAAACAAACTTAGAGATGGCTTAATTAATTTACTATTTTTTGGGTCTGTCTAAGTCTATTGGTGGTGCAACTACTATCACTACCTTTTTTGAGGGTCTTTTCTCCTCTCTTAAGATTTTTCAAACTACTCCTTTGCTATCCCCCCTCTTACAATTTATAGAAAATTTGTACATGTTGGGCTCCTCCCCTGAGTCAAAAACTGGCTACGCTCATGTAGGGGGGCCCAAAAAATAGTCGTGGGGAGGCCAATTAAAGAAAGTTACGCCACTGCCTCTCCTCCAAATGATTTAGGTGCCTCCCCCTCACTTTATCTAACGTATAACTTACCTACTTTACCTAAATTATAATGCTGTAGAATAATGTCAGCCAAAATCAGAAATAAGTCATAAAAAAATGTTTTATATAAGTGAAATATGAATAGAAATACGAAGGATTAATATGAGGGGGAAAGAAATTAAATTTTCTTAAAAAGTAAGATCAGATTTTTGACTTTAGATTCATGTTTTGCATGGTTTGCAAACATGGTTTTTAGGGCAGGGCCGGTTCTAGAAATTTGTTAAGTGTAAGCAATATTTCACCCCCCCCCCCCTCAACTCAATTATAATAATAAGGTGTAGAAAAGTAACTACTTAGCACAAGATTTGAATTTGATAGAGGTCTGCTATTTAAAAGCATATTTACATAGTAATTAGGGTCCGTAGGCAAAACCAAGGACCCTTATATTTTCCTGCTAAGAGAATTTGCCGTATTAAAAGCCAGAAAATTCCCTTAGTAATGCATTCATTCTATTTATTGAAAATATAATTTTCAATGGCATGAAAATATAATTTTCAATGGCATGAAAATATAATTTTCAATGGCGATCAAAGCTAGTCTGTTCAATCGTTCTTGAAATATGGTTAATATGTCTGTATGCATTTTAATTTGGAAAAACTCCCTTCACTATTGGTCACTGACACTGGAAGATTGAGAAGAATCTTATGCTTATAAAAAAGTTTGAAAATGAGTCCACATAGTTCCATGTTTTGTGATGAAACACAAGGCTTTGGCTGGATAGGTACCGGAGGTCAACAATACTTCTAATATTTGGAGCTTGTTAAAAAGATCATTTCCATCAATCACGTTCCTCTTCATCACTCAACAAAGTTTAAAGATTTACACATGTTTTCTTATGGTCTTTATACTGGGTTCGCTGATTGTCTATTTTATATAGGGATTCAACGAGTTTGCTGTGGGTTTCCATAAGCTGAAATCTTTCTTTCAGTGATGTACTCGCTTTGTCAAGCATAACATCAAGAAAGTTGACTTTACCCCAATAGGGTCATAAGAGAAATACTTTTTCTTGTTTTTTGAGCAGACTTGAGTTTACTTTTCAAACTCAGCACTCACCTCAATTTTGTCTGCAAGCTCTGTCGTTACTTTTGTAAAGTGTTTCATTGTTATTGACGAGTCAGAATAGTCGTCTATTTTACTGGGGAAGGGGGTGTTCGTTCAGTGTTTATTTAGCTATCGCCAATCCCGCAATGATTCGGCCTTATTTATGTATTACAGGGCTTGTAGTAAGTCACTGAAAGTCACTTATTTTGACGAGAGTCACTTTTTTGTCACTTATTTAAAAAAAGTCTCTGAAAGTCACTTATTTGGGTTTACAAGGATAAAACTATTTAATTTTCTGTAGTTTTTTAAATTCAAAACATATATTTTATCTGTTTTTCAAATGGGATTTTGTAAGCTCAAGACTTTTTTTAATTATGCATTTTATATTAGGCCTACTTTTAATTAATGATAATTTGGTAACAGTTGCACTAGATTCAGCTGGCGTTTTCATTTGTTTTTCATTTGTTTTCGAGATTTCATCTGAATTATCCGTTTTGGGTGTTTTTAAGACCTCCTGAGAGGTTTTCAGCATGACATCTGTATGTATGTTGTGTGTATGTTATCATCGTAGCGCCCAAGGTATTTAACCTAGAGAGTTGAAACTTGGCAGAAAATAAGTCTTTACCCGTAGTGTTGCCACCCAGAATCAACTTTTTCCGCCATCTTGAACGCAGTTTGCTAAGTGAGCAAAAATTGTAAAAAATCGTAATATCGAAAATGGTCCTGATCGAGTTGAAATTTGGCACGAATGTACATCTCTGCATGACAAACAAGCCCACCAAATTTCATTTTGATATTGACCGCCATTTTGAAGTTATCAATATTTGAATTATAAACTTTGACGGTTAATAATTCCGAAAGTATAAATACGTTTTTGACTTATAGCATATTGTTGGACCGGAAAAAATTAAGGAAATAATATTAAAAAACCCGATGAAATTCCATTAATTAGTTTAAAAGTTATAAGCGAATAGAATTATTTATTAGTGCGATAATTTTGGTGACGTCAAAGTTTGTTTACATCTGTCAAAATACCGCCAAACTTCATATTTTTTTTTTTTTTTGTAGTTACGGTACAAAAAATCAAATGAACAAAAAACTGTTCTAAAATTTTTATAATTGCATTTGTTTAACAGTGCTAAACAACAAAAAGTAACTAAAATAATTTTTTTTTACTTAAAATTAAGTCACTTTAAGTCACTTATCTAGGGAAAACAGGTCACTTAAAAGTCACTTATTTTGAAAAAAATAGTCACTAAAGTCACTTAATTTTGAGGAAAATCTGCTACAAGCCCTGATGTATTATATCGGAACATTTTTTACATCCCTGGTCGCGTAGTTCCCAGGTTTCAAGGTTTGGCCCTGTTTAAGGGGGTCCAGTGATAATATATGTGATAAGCATAATGTCTTGAATACACTGCACAAGTCACTAATTTTAGTTGCATTTTTATGTTTTACTGTCAAAAAACGAATATTAGTACCAACTAGTCCAGGAGATAGTATCCAAAAAAGTGTCTAACATCAAGCTAGAATTTTGTGTATTAGTTAATCTTTTAGTGCCTTTTAAGAATATGTGGTCGGCTAGGTTCGTCTGCAGGACATATAGTCCAGTCACTCGGGCGAAAAATAGAGCCTTACCTCCGAATTCTGTCGGACTGCATGGATTTGGCTGAAAATTTGGATTTAAGCTTGTCTTACCCTCCTTTTCAAAAGTTATATATGGGCGAGGTGTGCTTTTTGATTTTAAGGGGTTAAAACTACCCCTAAGTGAAAATAGTAGGAAAACACGTATTTTAAGCATTTTATGCATTAAAATGTGATTGAATTAAGTAAAATAAACATATTCAATGATAAATTGTACTTTAATACAAATTTTCAACCCTTAGAAACCACCCCTTATGACGAAAATAACTTTTTTTTACGCTTTGAAATGCTTAACTTGTGAATTAAAATCAATAAAAATGCATTAATCGTTTGTGAAATGATGTTTCATTAGTTTCAAATTTTCAACCCCTAGAAAGCACCCCTTCATGCAAAAAATAAAATACTAAAAAAGCCTATTTATAGTTTAAAATGTTTTAATTTTCCATTTAGCTCACTAAAAATGCATTCCCCGCTTATGAAACGATATTTCTTTAGTTTCAATTTTTCAACCCCTAAAGGCGACTACAACGTTAAATATAGCTTTTTACACTTTAAAATTCTTAACTTATGTATTGAAATCAATAAAAATTTGTTCCTTGCTTATGAAACGTTATTTCTTTGGTTGCAACTTTTTTATCCCTTAGAAACTACTCCCTATGCTAATAACAGTACAATGCACTCAATATTATTTGAATTTTGGTTTTAAGCGTAAGGTGGTTAATTATAAGATATAAAAAATACGTAAAAATGTTAGTAAATTATGTAAAAAATAGTGCAAAAAATCAGGAACCATCACAATCACTTGATATAATATCTTCATCGACTTTATCTTCTTCTTCATTAATTGAAGGGCAGTTTTGACAATTATCTCCCGAGGAGGTCGCACACGTGGCATTTCAAAATAAACCTAGCCTCCAACAACCACACGAAGATCCGAAACCTTTTTTACAATTGCAAAAAATCATCTTCAACAGCTCCTCTGGTGCAGGCAAACTATGCATTCTACTGGTTGTAGAGATTCTGCATCTTTGAGCCATCCCCAATCAATTATTTTTATGTTCTTATTTCCTAGCCATAACTGGGTTTGTAAAAATACTCTTTTTATGTGCTCATGGAGAGCACCAACTGTTGGCACAAGGGAAGATAATTTAACCGCAGTATCCTTTGTAGTGGCTTTTATAAATGACTCGTACCTCATTTGCTGTAGAAATGATGAGTAATCTTCAATTTTATTTAATTTATTCACGTGAGCAACCTTAGCAAGTCCATACAATAAAATGGTGCAGTACCTGCCAGCTTCCAAAATGTGGTCAATCTAGGAAGTGATATCATAAAATTAATAACAAAACTATTATACGTACTTTAGATATCTGAGAGCTCCAAAATACGTATATTTTTCCAAAATTATCTCCTAAAACTATCATTGGTTTTTCTTCAATAAATTAGTTAATTTTCGAGCTTTGATATATGTATACATAGCCATTTGAAAGGTAATTTCAAGGGCTACAAGGCTAGGTTCATTAGAAAGTCAAACTACCCCTCAATTTTCAAAAATTAAGGGTTGAAGCACTCGAAACAGGGGGTGTTCACACCAAGACCCACACTTTAATCGGTGATATCTCCATTGATTTTCATGCTGCAGAAGTTTATAAAAAATGAAAATATTCATTGAAAAAAGAGCTACATTTTTTTATTCTATCATTTTAAATGTATGTATTATAGTTTTTAAGTTATTTTGAAAAAAGGGAATTATTTAGAAATTTTCAAAATAGGCGATATAATTTAATCGGAACTTATTTTTTAAAAAATAATGCATTTTAAACCAGTGAAACTCCTGGATCTAATAAAGAACACTAAAATAAAATGTATTATAGAGGGAAAACAATTAATTTTGATTCTGGTGGATATTAGGTTAATTACACTGCCCCTATTTCCTTAACTTCGAGGAGTCCATCTTTTACGAGCTGTAACTCACTCAGTTTACATGCAAATGACTTTTAGCAGTACTCATTTTAAAGGTCTTTTCATGGACTATAAAAAACTACCGTATCATTATCCCCGAAAAATCAACCCTTTTCTTGCAATTTAACGTTGAATACATTGATCCAAATATTCGCAAAAAAAAATGTCTCCTTTCACCGACCATATCTCCCTTTGTATTGCACCTAGAATATCTTATAAAAAAATTAATCTCTTTGTTTTTTTATAAGCTTCATTTTTGTTTTCTATACTTTTTTCGATCAGAGGCATATTTTTTAGTTATTCGTGAAAACCCGTTAAAAAACGTTACTTTTTTCAATGAAAATTTGCTGTTTTCAACCACGAATAACTCAAAAAGTATTGACTTTCGGAAAAAACTCTATAGAACAAAAGTTGCTTAGAATTTGATCCTCTATCGATTCCCGTGGTTATTTTGAGCAAAAGAATTTCCACCCCCGAGAAGGGGTGGCAACCACCCCTGGGGTGGAAGCACACATCGGCACTATATAACTTTTGTTGTTTGAGTCCTTTCCCATCAACTCACCAAATTTCAAGTGAATCGGTTCAGTCCGACAGAATTCGGAGGGGAATAGCCCGAGTGACTGGACTAATAGCTTGACAATAGGCATTTGAAAAAAAATAAATTAATAATAATAACGGGGAGAACTGCCATGTCCCGCCCATTTTAGTGAACCATGTGATTTCCATTGCCCTGAGTATAAAATTAGTTAGTTGACCAAAAATCAAGTTGTTGTTAGTTTGTCACTTGAAAGGTGACCACTTTGGAATAATATTTTGATAACTTTTACAGTAATATTTGAATAACTAACCTATCAAGTGATCTCCTGGAATAAACATAGCAAATGGCAGTGGGAGTGAGTGGAGTGTCCACGGTTGCATGCACGCAAGTGACTGAGGTGATGAGAGGCTCATAGGAATATTTTAGTGCTGCCACTACACTTGGTCAAATGTTCCCTACCAGTCTTGGATTTTTCCTGCCCACCTCAAAGATTAAAAAATATTGTATAGCTTACTTTTAAGATACCTCTCCTAGTTTTGCTTAATTTTAAAATAATAATAAATCTTCTTAATTATTTTCCTCTCCCAAGCCTTCCACTAGTAAATAATATGGCTGTGTCAACTATCCAATGTAATTGCCACTTCTTTTCAGTAAGCTCAATAAACATTATTTAATATTTTAGCACTTTTACCGAGTGTTTATTAGATACTTTATCAGTGGAGCATAAAGTACTTTTGTAATCAAAATGATCATTTGTTCTTTCACTTCTTAACTACCAGCCCTGATACAAATGTTATGCAACTAAAATTGGAATTGAATGGCTATTCGTTGATATTGCTGTTTTACTTTATTTTAATAGTTATAAAGTTTTTTTAGTGTCACTTGTGTTATTACTTAATGTGTTCATTTTCAGATTGGTTGATAATTTACCCTGTGCCACAAAAATAATAAATTCAGGCGGTAATGAAGATCTGTATGAACATGGTTATAAACTTGGTTTTACTAAAGACAATAAAGTTTTTATTAATAACCATTTAAAATTGATTCTACATTACCACACAGTTACTGAGTAAGTCCAAGATATGCTTAATAATTATTAACTCCTAATTTTAATGCTTAGATTAGTCTCCCTTGAAAACAGAGTGGCTTAAAGAGATGCAAATGTGTAGTTTGGGTATTGTGAGTTGCATAAGACCTCTTTACAAGCATTGATAAAACAGGAGTTTTATCCATCTCTAGAAACCCCCTGTTCTGAGAAGGCCCCAAAATGCATATGTACCTTTGTATTGACAATGTTAGTATCAATTTTTTAGCTGAATTGGTACCCAAGTTTTTTTTAAAAATTTACTTTATAACAAAGTGTGGAATAAATCATATGCTTGGATAAACAGGGGGAATATATATATATATATATATATATATATATATATATATATATATATATATATATATATATATATATATATATATATATATATATATATATATTTATTTTTATTTTTGCTTTTAGTGGTAACTACAGAGTTGTGGGTTTTGAAGTTGAAACTCAAAGTATTCACCACTCTTCTTTGAAGTTTGATGATACTGGCAAGTGTATACTTCCAGCTAGTGATGATTACCAGCAACAAGAGGTGTCGCCTGGACGCACATCACTCTATTTCACTTACTCAGTACAATGGCAGGAGTCAGATGTCAGTTGGGCGTCAAGATGGGATATCTACCTTGGCATGGCAGATGTACAGATTCATTGGTTCTCCATAATAAATTCTCTAGTCGTTGTATTATTTTTATCAGGTGGGTAAAGTAATATTTTATATTATATAATTGTTTTCAATACAAATTTGTAGCCTTATCCTTATCAGAATAGTAAATATAAACAAAAATAATCTAGGATTTCTTGTTAGCTGTTAGGGTTGTTAAAGATAATAAAGAATTATTAATAACCCATATTATATAAGTGCTAGCCACCATAAGGGTGGATTTTATTTTGTTGCCTTTTTGCCAATAAATCATGTAATGCAGATAATTTCTGCAACTTATTCGTGAGATAAGTTTGATTCACCTCCTCTCTTACTATTTTTTTTTTTTTTAGTTTTAAAGGCTAAAAATAACATAAATGGCTGATTTTATTCTATCTTATTGTTATTAACAAAATAAATTTTTCAAATTATTAAAATATGAGCACATATGTGACATAATTAAAGTTTCATAAATCAATAATATTAATATTTAAAAAAATATTTTGTGTCTGAATTTTTGTAAATTGAAGTTTGTCTTTACTTAGATACATTATTAAGAGGTGAGTACTGCAATATGAAACTCACACATAAACATATGTGACATTCAGACCATACTGATCCCTAATGAATATTAAGAATTCTCTTTCCACTGAAGATTGTTTTTACAAAATTTAATATGCATGCAGGAACATACCTTTATTTAATTAAACAATTTAAAAAAAAAAATTATATGCTGACCTTTTTGTTTAATAAATTATGGTTGCTTTCTAGGAATACTCACTATGATTATGGTACGAACTCTAAGGAGGGATATTGCGAGGTATAATTCAGATGAAGGAATAGAGGAAGCATTGGAAGAGTCAGGTTGGAAACTTGTCCATGGTGATGTGTTTAGGCCTCCTCGTAACTCCAGATTATTTGCTGCAATAATTGGATCAGGAGTTCAGATATTTCTTATGACTCTTGTTACTATTTGTGAGTAACTAATTTTTTTGTAAATGATTTGTATAAAAATGTAGTTTTCCTTCACTTTTTTACTGTCCCCTTTATATTTTATATAATTTCTACAGGTGTCTTCAGGGGTAATAAAGTGATGTCAAATTCTTTAAAAAAGGTGATATTTCATCTCTTGTTTGCGTTATTCTCAAACCTTATTGAGTTGCCTGCTGTTCCTCTCATAATTAAAAGTTAATAGTTACTTCTTTACTGTAAGTTAAGTAAAGTAAAAAATATAGTCAACCTAGGAACAGCCTGAAGCTGAGTCCTCGGGCTCTAGCAGTCAGTTGCTCAACTCAATAAGGTTTGAGAATGTCCCAAAATAAGGGATGAAATATCACCTTTTTTAAAAGAATTTAACATCACTTTATTACCCCTGAACACACCTGTAGAAATTATATATGTATAATCCAGGAGATAGGTGAGCACTTTGACTTGGAGTAATATTTGAATAACTAATCTATCAAGTGACAAACTAACATCAACTTGATTTTTGGTCTTCTTACAAATTCTGTACTTAGGATCACGATCATGGAAATCATGTTTTCCACCAAAATGGCAGGACATGGCTTCTCTCCAACTTTTTTTTAGATGTACTTAGCCGATCACATATTCTTAAAAGGCACTAAAAGATTAACTTGTACACAAAATTGTAGCTTGATGTCAGACAATTTTTGTACGCTATCTCCTGGACTAGTAGCTTTCTTGGTAGATTTTAATAACTTTTAAGAATTTAAGTGATAAATATGTAACCAGAAGATATTTATGTGCTACTTACCATTAATTTTAATTTTTGCAGTTTTTGCTATGCTTGGTATGCTGTCACCAGCATCTCGAGGGGCACTTATGACTGCTGCTATATTTCTCTATGTATTCTCCGGACACTTTGCTGGCTACCTGTCAGCAAGGCTGTACAAAACAATGAAAGGGAGGGAATGGAAGAAAGCTGCTTTCTCGGTTAGTTATATTTATTTATTTTACCTAGTAATTTGCTTGGATTTCAGTTTAACTATTTTAACAAAATGATGTAGATGTTATTGTAGAAACACTAGTCTTTTAAGATTACAGAAGACAAATTTTATTAGACCTAGTCACCATCTGGGGGAAAAGTTAGTTGTTTCTTCTGAGAATTAATGTAATATTTTACTTACCACCACTCAATTATTTTAACAGTAACAATTGATTTATATTTCATTTTCTTTTTAATTGACAGTGTTTTCATCATGAAAGAGGTGTAGTTTAATAACCAATTAACGTCTTCCAGCAAAAAAATTGTAATATAAAATTGACCGGTTTTGGCTCTTCTAAAGCAGCCTTCTTCAGATAATCTAAAGGTTGCAGGATCGACTTTGAAAGTAGGGTGGATTGTGTTGGAAGTAAAGTCACTTGTACTTTCAAAGTCAATCCAGTAACATCTAGATTATCTGAAGAAGGCTGCTTTAGAACAGCCAAGACCGGTCAATTGTTAATTAAAATGTTTTTGTGCGAAGACCTTGTTTGGTTATTGAACTACACCTCTTTCGTGAGTTGCTATCACACATTAGAGAAAAACCACATTTGAGGATCTTATGGAAGTTTTTGTTTTCTTTTACAGACAGCTACCCTGTACCCAGGCATTGTGTTTGTCACAGGGTTCTTTCTCAATTTCTTCATATGGGGCAAGCACTCAAGTGGAGCTGTTCCTTTTGCTACCATGCTCTTCCTCCTGTTCATCTGGTGTTTGATCTCACTACCCCTTGTTTATCTTGGTTACTTCTTTGGCTACAGGAAGCAACCGTTCCCTCATCCTGTTAGAACCAACCAAATACCCCGTCAGATACCTGAGCAGCTTTGGTACATGAATCCTATGTTCTGGTGAGTCCATTTATTTTATACTATTAGACTTATGTAGATTTAACAACAATGCCTTGAATTCTGTTGCATGTATATGTATTTTGTATAGTCCCCATACCATTTTTTTTTCATTTGACTTCACACCAGTTTAACAATACAGTAGAACCCCTCGTATCCGTCACCTATGGGAACAGAGTATAGTCGGAACACAAAAAAGGTCGGATAATCTGAGGAACAAAGAAAAGCGAATATTTCAGAGTAAAAATTAAATCTTTACTATTAAAAATCAATTTACTTACTCTATTCTGAATATGTATGTAAGAATATTCATTCTAATCCTGTTAAGAAATACGCTTCAAAGTTTTTCAGACCTTTTTTCCAATTTTTAATTGTTGTTACACCAACTCCTAACTCTGAAGCTAGTTTTAGAACGGACTCACCTTTGTCAAGTTGAAGAACATCTAACTTCTACAGTAATGTACACAAAACCCGTTTTTGTTTCAGTTAAGCCGCCATGTTCACTAAAAATATAGCGTAACACTGGATTGTAAATATAAAATGACACGCACAATAATAAGAAACGAAGTCTAGCAATCAGTATCAGTTCGATAACTAAGAACCGACTGGCTGCTTTTATAGTTTTATACTTAATATTCTGATAAGGACGAAGTTCAGTCGTGTCAGATCAAACTTTTTGAAGTGAAACTTCTTTGGCGGTGATAGAGTGAATTTTTTCATAGAGTGAAATCGTGTAATGAAGTTTGCGATTCGAGACTCGTCCAAGTGTAACATTTTTACTGATTAATTGTATTATATCTTTTTAAAGACCAGCAAATCAAAACAAACATTTATTTTTATTGGAATAAATGTGGTTGCCTTAGCTTAGCAATATTTATTTTTCAATTAAATTTCCCTTAACCATTTCTTAATCCTGAAATAATAAATTCGTCAAAAAATGAAAGAGATCAATGCATTCTAGAACTTAAGTTTCACTTCTAATGCGTGAGAGCCTCACACATATTTTTTTTTAAACCAAGGGGTGTCATGGTCGGATATGGGGGGTTCTACTGTACAAATAAAATGGGCTCTTTAATATAAATGACAACAGACTGAGGTTTAGTTCCAAAATAGTAGCTTTTTGTTGTAGCTTATATTTGTTCCAGCACAATAATTATTTATCAGGGATAGGAAAGAGGAAAATGTTTCAAATTCTAGCCAAAATAGTTACTTTTGCTTACTCAAAAATTGTTATTTAAAATTATCTAGGCTAAGATGTGTTTACTGAGGGTAAATTTTAAAAATAAATAAATCGATCCTATTTATAGTTATATAAAATTTATTATTCTTTTATCTTATAAAAATCTATTTCTTAACAATAATTCTTATAAAAATCTCTTTTGAGATCTATCTAATGTAACTTTAAAAATAAGTAAATACTTCCTAATAGTAAAGGCAGTACTTTATAAAATAATTAATTATAGTCATCTATAATATGTCTTGTAGGTTAAACGAGGCACCCTGTTCAAAATGATATAACTCTTGATCGGTAAAGTTAGTTGCATCTCCGGTGGGTAGGTGTTCTAAGAAATCTAGGTTAAAATCAGAGGCAAGGTTCGCTGGATTGATTTGGTGATGGTCAGTTTGCATACCAGTGTTAGTATTTTGCAAAAAAATGGAATTTTGCTGGCAGTAAGCGTTTGCAAAGTTCTGAGAAGGGTTTGTAGCAAAGTTCGCAGAAGAGAAAGAAGGAAGTTGAGGAACAGAAGGACGGATGTTATTCGAGGCGAAACCGTTCCCTCCACTCATCGATTGATTCATTTGGAAATTGACGTTCATATTGGGATTGGAATGATGCATGGCCAGGGACTGCTGTTGGGCCATTCGATCCATGTGTTGAACTTGACCCGCAGATATGTGTGACCCATTTGAGTTAAATGTGATTCCTTGACCCTGGACAAAGGCAGTGGGCTGCCTCAGTTGAGCCATATTGTTTCTCCAGTCATTTTCTAGTCTTGGAAGACGGGCACGATTGACAGTAGTTGCCAATCTAGGCGGAATTCCGCCAATAAACTGATTAGACTGACTCCTCATCATAGGTTCCACTGATTGCTGAGTGGGTCTTACAGAGATCATGCGTGGTTGTGAAAATCTTTGTTGAGGAATCATAGTGTTCAAAATATTTTGTTGGGACTGAGTTTTGTTGTCCAATGGTGTGGGCCTTATTCCTACTGACTGTTGAGGATTTTGATTAATTATTCGGTGGGGAATCACACCTCTGTTCATTTCCATCTTGGTTGGTTGACGGGGTCTCATATGAGAAGCCCCAGGAGCTTGGTGTCTAGGTTTGAGCAAAGTGAACCCAGGACCGTTGTTTTGAGGGACACTGGAACCCACATTCTGACCCTGTGAGTTTGGAGAACAATATCCACCGTCACTTGTGACATATATACCTTGTTGGCTTGCAACAGAGAGTGAACCCGATGTCTTAATCTGTGCTGTCTGAGACATAGATACCTGAATTTGGTGGGGACTCAAGTGGAGTTGTTGTGACTGATTGAGTTGTATAGAAGGTTGCGAAGGTGGCCTGGGACTATACTGTTGCTGCTGTTTTTGTTGTTGTTGCTGATGATGCTGTTGTTGCTGATGATGCTGTTGTTGCTGATGATGCTGTTGTTGTTGATGCTGCTGTTGTTGCTGCTGTTGTTGTTGTTGATGCTGCTGCTGTTGATGTTGTTGCTGATGATGTTGTTGGTGGTGTTGCTGTTGATGATGGTGCTGTTGAGGTGTTTGATGATGCTGCTGCTGTTGAGCTTGTTGATGGTGTTGCTGCTGTTGAGCTTGTTGATGGTGTTGCTGTTGTTGCGCTTGTTGATGGTGTTGCGCTTGTTGTTGGTGTTGCGCTTGTTGTTGGTGTTGCTGTTGTTGTGCTTGTTGATGGTGTTGCTGTTGATGATGTTGCTGCTGCTGTTGTTGTTGATGATGCTGATGAAGCTGTTGTTGTTGCTGATGATGCTGTTGCTGCTGCTGTTGATGGTGTTGTTGTTCGAAAGAAGCTCCTGGAATAGGGTGAGGTTTAAAGACTTGGTTTTGCCTGTTGGGTCCACTACAAGAATTACCGGGATAAACTTCGTTTTTCACTGGGTCGTTGTAACTAGGGGCCGGTTTAAAGCTTTGAGGGTTTAACAAGTCTGACTCAGAAAAACGGAAATGGTAAGGTGGGTCGGGTGGGCCAGGGGTGGGATAAGTCATTTTAAGACGGTGCTGCTGGGCCATCTGCTTGAGGGTGTGAGCTGCCGGACTTGATTCTGCTTTAACTGGGTCTGCCCGATGGAAAGGAGGTTCTTCCTTCTCGGGGACGGGTTCCAACTTGGTTTCACCAAAATCCAGGTCTCTCATGAACTCGGGGTTGAGATCTGATATCTCTGAAATGAGATCTTTGAAAGCATCAGATCCAATAATGGCGTCAGAAGAGTCATCGCCAATTAGGTCTGATAGTCCTGGGAATGGGTTACCATCTTTTTCTACAGCCGCCGCACATTGGTCGAGGTCCACGAACCCCCTTGGCTCAGGAGAGCGAGGATCCGCAGCAGGACTTGCTGTCTCACTCTTTACAGAGGTGGTATTGAGAGCTTTAACTGTCACGTTAGTGGATATCTGGGGTTTATTAGATGCTGTAGTTGTGAATTCCACTTGCTGGACAATTTCCACCGAGAATTTAGTGAGGTTTTGGTTTTCTTTAGGAGGCTGACCCTTGCTCGAATCTCTGAATCCTCCGTCATTCCCATAGTCACCATCTTCAGATGCGCTTCTCTTACTACCAAGTTTCTGAGTGGGCACAAGGGAAATATCACAAGATTTCTTTTCTGATTTCTTCGCCGCTTTTTTGGCTTTACTTTCGAGGAACTTCTGCTTAAGAAGGATAGTCTCTTGCTGGTTATGTTCGACTACTCCGTTGAAAGACTGATCGAAACGGGGAACACAGTCACTCTGGTGTCGTCTGTAACTCTCGATCCTTCTTCTCAGTCTATCGACGACGGCTTGTCTTTTAGGCGGAAGGACCTCCGGGCCGCCCGCGGGGACAGGCCTCGGTAATAGCCTACCGACACCTTCTCCCGAGTCAGGCAAACAATCGTTCAAAGGGTAGGACGCCAGCTTTTTACATCAAGGCTTGTTCTGACAGACGATAAGATTTAGCCGGCCTCCAGTACGAATAACAAAACTACATAAATGATTCGGTTTCTCATGTAAAACAAATCTTCAACACTTATTTGCCGTCACCAAATAAACACGATCACTAACCACTGTTACGGACTATATAGAGTTCGTTATTCTAATCCATTTCGTTTTACAACTATAATAGTGTGTTAAACATGTATTTACTTGGCGAAAGAGAAGGCTGGCGAGTCAAATAGTCTAAAAGCGAACGGTTAACTGGTACAACAGGTAGTTTTCGAAACACTAGAACCACAAGATAAAACCTTCACTAAATCAGTTCTTTCACTCTTTTTCCGAAATATCAAAACAATAGCACATATGACTTAACTACAAACTTGTTTAATTTCGTCTATGCCGTGGGAAAAAACTTGGTTACACATCGAACTGTATTGTGCACTGCAAGATGTAGAATCTTATGTAAACACCCTCCCGTAAACATAGCGCCATTTGTAGAACAAATCCCAAGTTCGAGATATGCCGTGCATGACGTCACGATTCCAGGAACAGAGAGATGACGTCACATGAGTCCAGGCCGCAGTCTAACGGGCACCCTCGCATCTAATCTAAACACTTTCTTCTTCACATCGGCTCTTATTCACATTTTTATCTATTACTCCTATTTTGTTATTTTTTAAGACGTAGAAATTACGAAATTTAATTATTATTGCCGTTATAATATACAATAAAGATTTTTTGTGTCGGATCTGGATTTACATTTATTTCTGACATTTTACATTTATGATTTATGATTAAATTTAACACCAGAGATAATACCTGAAACAAGAACATCAAAATATGGTTTATGAGCGGAGGCCTGATGGACATTAAAATATTTGTTATTAACTTCTCTTTGTACATTTACTAAGTGGAACCTCCCAAAAGAGAACCCCCTGAAAGAAGCCCCCCCCCCGTAAATTTTTATGCAGAAAGAGCAAACATTTTCCTTTAGAATTTGTTGCCAAATTGTTAAATATCCGTCATTCGGAAAATAATTATGAAACGTTATACTTCATTTCTTTAATACACCTGAATTTTAATAAGTACATACTAATTTAATTTTTATTTTATTGATTAGTCTTTGTATATAAAATTAAAATCTTGTCTGTACATCGATCAGAATTGAAACATTTTTTTTATTTCATAAGTCTGTATGAAATAAAATAGATAGATATCGATATCACGTTGACCCATTTAGAGAAGAGGGTATTTGTGTAAGTCAACTTCATTTTCTTTTTATATGTATATATATTTAAAAAAAAAATTTTTTTGTTCATTTATAAGGAAGCTTTTTAAATGCAGATGAAGAATTTATTGTAATTAATTTTTTTGATATGCATATGATAGTTAATAATACAGAAGAGAGCGTGCAAAAAATGTCTGACTATCGTCAAGCTAGAATTTTGTTTACTAGTTAATCTTATGCCTTTCATGAATATGTGGTCAGCAAAGTCCGTCAGCCTGGCAATAGGCATTTGTAAAAAAGAAACAGGTGAAGAGCAGCCATGTCCTGCCCTTTATGGTGGACAATATAATTTTCATGATCCTGAGTTCAAAATTAATTATTAGACCACAAATCAAGTTTATGTTAGTTATTCAAATATTGCTCCAAATCAAAGTGGTCACCTATGTTAGTTTATATCACTTAGTTAGTTATCACTTAGTGATAAACTAGCATCAATTGATTTTCAATCTATTAACTAATTTTGTACTCAGGATCATTAAAATCACATTGTCCACCATAATTGGCGGGACATGGCCGCTCTCCACAAGGGCGGCTCCAGAGTTGACTTTCAGGGGGGCCATACCAGGGGGGTTTTGGTCCCAATCATACGGGGGACCGGCCTCCCCCCCCCCCATCCCCCCTTGTGGAAAATGTTTAACATTTGATTGCTGAAATCGTGTTTTTAAGCTTTGTTTTAAGATAATTTTTACTTCTAACAAACAGGAGTAAAAAATAAATCTATATATGTATTTAATAGTGAATTACTAAGAAAACATCGGTTTAACATTTTCAAAAACCTTTACACTTGATTATATACTGCCTTTATTAACTGTAGCTGACTTGTTATAAAATAAAAATAGCAATTAATAACTTAAAAAATATATTGTAACCATGGTCAACCAAGGCCTGGTACCAGTTCTAACGATGATTTACTAATATAAATTTAAAACAATAGAAAAGATAAATTATTATTTAAAATTTTACATCCAGGAAATAACTACTCAATTTAATTGAAATATTTTTTTTTGAAAAACATTTTATTGCAACATTTCATTAAAAAAAAAAAAAAATTAAATTTCAAATGCAAGCCGCTTTTTTTTTTTTCCTTTGGCGGATCATTCATTAACTTTTTCAATATCCCTAATCCTTGTGACCTAATCTTTGTGCGGACGTTTAGTAAACACAACCCAAGGAGCCGATCTTCACTCATCCTGATACGAAGCCATGTCTTAAACTTGACATAATGACAAGAATGATCTTTCAGCAGAGGCGTTGCTTACTGGTAGAGTAGCGAGAATTTCCGCAATGACTTGATAATTGGAAACAAGTCTTCACCACAGAAATTGATTGAATCAATGGTTTGTCCAGGACTTAAGATTTTCCTAGTCCTCAATGTTGAGCCTTTGAAAGAAACCCATCAAACTTCACATGCCCTTTCCATCACTTGCCGTTTTATTTTTCTGACAGCTGGCACTCAGTGCATAGTTTTTTATCTACAATTTTTTTGTCCACGGCATGGCTCTGATGTTACTTGTAATTTTTTTTTTTTTGAAAGTGGAGGTAAATATCGTCGTGATAGAAATACATATTAAAATACTAAAATAATACTGAAGATATTGGACGCTAAGCACAATACTACTACGCTACTACAAAACTAAACAAAAACGGGCGAGTACTATAAACAATCTAGTGATGGAAAAAAATCTCAGGGGGGGGGGGGGGGGGGGGATGGCCCCTATCCCCCCTCTGGAGCCGCCACTGTCTCTCCACCAGTGGCCGACCACTTATCCATAAAAAGCACCAAAAGATTAACTTGTACCCAAAATTCTAGCTTGATGTTAGTCAGACACTTTTTTGAACGCTATCTCCTGGACTATAATATCCTTGTGAGATTATATCCGAACTTGATAAAATAAAGTTTATTTTTTATCATACCTAGTCATAAAAAAAGAGGCATTTTGGCATGTAAGGAATAATCAATCAAACTGCGGTTTGCAAGGTTTTTTTTTTATCCATAGTAATGCAATTAATGATAAATAATGGCTACTAATTATTTTTATTAAGGGCTTTGAAAACAAAACTTTTGGTAATTTTATTTAATAGCTTGAACCTTGTGCGAAGTCAGGGGTGAAAAGACTAGTTATAACAAATAATTACCAGACCCCGATTTAAGGTACATGGCATTTTATCTTTGAGGGGGTTCTGACTTTCGACGCTGACAAGCAAAATAATCCACACTAAATAATAACTGGGGCCCCTCTGATTCCGGCGCCCTGGGAAAATGCAAAGTCTGCCTATCGGTAGATCAGGGCCTGAATAAGAGAGGACATCTTTTTTTTATATCCCAATACACCCACATTCATCTACAACTAAAAAATACATGTGTATTAGCATAACTGAATGATAGCAATGGCTCCTTCAAGTTTAAGCTCCTTTATAAACTTAGGAATTTGGATAGTTTAACCACTTCCAGTTTCACCAATAATAATAAGAATAGTGTTTCTCAATTTCCTTCATAAGTCTAAAATAAACAAAAATATTATAGCAAGGCACTTAACAATTTATTTCAATTGGTATTGTAATATTCTAAAGTTGGTGAACATAGCTGAAAAAGCAAAATGGGTCAATTTCCTGATGATGACCTCCTAAAGTCGTTTAGCCCAGTCTATATTAAATATTAGTATTGCAGGGTTTTATTTTATAATTAAATTGTTTATAATTTCTGTATTTAATAAAAATGTATTTATTTTCAGTACACTGATGGCTGGCGTGCTGCCATTTGGGGCAGTGTTCATAGAGCTGTTCTTCATATTTACTGCAATATGGCAAAATCAGTTCTACTACATGTTTGGTTTTCTGTTCCTTGTGTTCATCATCCTCGTTATATCTGTATCTCAGATATCCATTGTAATGGTTTACTTTCAACTCTGTGGAGAGGTGAGACACAAATGTTCTTAAACCCAGTCTTTACTCCTTTTTTATATGACAATTATCCTACATAACATACAGATATTATCATAAGAAGTTCAAAAAGTGATTAGTGAAAACAAAGGTATTTTATAGTTTGTGCCACAGCAGATTTGCTAGAGGAAAGCATTTTATTTTTAATATAGTAAAATGTTTAAAAGTATTGTATTTAATTTGTTTTTTATTTGCAATAAATGGATATTTATTTATTTCATTGGCCATGAAAAATGGTGTAGCATATTCTACTGTAGTAAAATCCCGATTAACCGTCAAGTGTAGGACCGCTGTCTTGATGGATAATCAAAAAGACGGTTAAGCGAGAAAGGGAAACATTTTAGGGCTAAAAGTGACACATTATTTTTATAGGCTCAAAACTTTGTCAAACCAAGAGGTAAAAATATCTTAGCTCATGCAGGCACTTTTTGAGTTTAATAATTGACAGATAGTGCCTTCAAGGTCACATGCCAAGTGGGTTGGTAGTAGTGTGCGAACATGCCTTTGACAATAATAGAAAATTACAGGGACAAGGCTATAAAAGCCTAAGTTTTCAACTTCAGATAGTGGCCAATTAAGCATTAAATAAAAAATATACATGTATAATATTACTTTATTGTATAGATTATGTTTGGGTTCTAATATTTAGCTGTTCTTACTTTAATTGTCAAAAGTTATACATTTCTTACCTTAAGTACTTATAGAAGTTAAAAGGGGTTTGAACACTCATTTAGAATGTGTTTTGTTTTGTGTCTAATTTACTTAATTCATACTGTAATTTTGCTATGCATAACATTCTGATTTTGTTTTATTTTATGTTAATGTCATAACAATTTTTTTTTTAGGATTACAAGTGGTGGTGGCGTTCACTGTTGGTATCAGGTGGATCTGCTGTGTATGTATTTGCATACGCCGTTTTCTACTTCTTCACTAAGTTACAAATCACCGAATTCATTCCTACACTTCTCTATTTTGGGTACACTGCTCTAATGGTCATTACGTTTTGGCTCTTGACCGGCACTATTGGATTCTTTGCAGCATACGCGTTTATCATGAAAATATATGCTGCTGTTAAAATTGATTAAAAATGTTTTCTTTTGTGTTCGAACATTCCTTAAATTGGAAAAAGAACAGAGTATTATAATTTTTTTTGTAGGAATTTTTAAAAAAGAAATAACCTAAAATGAAATGAAAGTTAAAAGGATACACTGTTGTTTATAATTTTTTGTTTTATTATCATTTAATTAATTTAATTATAAATTTAACTTATTTCATTGTGATGTAAATATTTCTATTTCAAAAATTTTTAAGATTAAGTTAACACTAGTAGAATTAAAATCATTCAACCTTTACTATTTTTGGAAGTTGATTTTCAAGTGCACTTTAACTGCAGCTGCACAGATCTTTACTGATATAATATTAACTCTTCTTAACATTTCTTGACAGAGTTGACTAAATCAAAACTTTGTTCACATTGAACAGATCTATTTTTTAACAAGCATACAGTGTTGATGACATTTGATTGCAGGAGAGGTTTTTTTAGTACTTTAATTTGTCTGAAATCATTGCAAAAGCAATTTAATCTGTCTATTCCTCAAACTGCTAGCTACTTTTGAACAAAGAGCTTTGAGAATGCTGTCTGTACATATTTAGTTAAAATGTAGGAACGTTTAATTATGTCATGAGACTATTTTTTTAATACAACTGGATACTTTCAATGTTTATACTAAAAATGTTACACAAATAAAAAGAACATTCAATTATAACTAAAACTAATTCAATTCAAGTAATAAAATTTGAGCAAAGGCTTTCCTGGCTTGGATTTTCATAAAAATGTTGGTTTTCCATTGAAATATGCTTCATGAAGGATTTGAAATCTGACTTTTTGATCCACTATCTATTGGTAGCACATGCAAGGGAATTAAGTATGCATTATGATTTTAACTCAAAGCAGCAGGTTGAACTGACCATTTTTCAATAATTTCATCTGTCCTTTATGTGAGTTTACTCCACAAGGCTTGACAATTGAAGTAAGCAACACTTCTGAAATTGGTTCCAATAGTATTAGTGATTTTGACTTAAAATCCTTTTTTTTAAAAGTGGATTTGACAGGAAAACCAAGATTGTCATGTAATGAAGTTCAACAAATTACGACAGTTCATTAGTCCTCCGCCAACTCAGAGAATTAGAAAATTACTGTCAAATCCACGTTATAGGTATTCCATCTAAGTACACAAAGTGTGCAACTTCAAATAAAATATGTTTATTCTCGTTAATGATTAATATCCTATCTGTTTCAAATAAGCTCTTTGTTCAAGGGAATCACAAACCTAAGGTTATTATTTTTGTAGAAGTGCAATTATATATTTAAATATTCTGTGCTGCTGTGAATAATGGTGAATGATGTTCCCGATACATAAATATTAAATCACTAATATAATATTCGGAGATTAATTTGATATTGTATATATTAAATATCTAAAAGTCTATTATTTCTATTGTAAATGTTAGATTTCTTCTTCATCATATTTATTTCAAATGTTATAATTTTTGAAATTTATATTTTTGTACATAGAATTTGCTTTATTTATTTTATTTATATATTTGTTTCTCCTAAGCTTGTTATTCATAGCATATTGGTGCCCACCTTTGCTGAGAATTTTATTAATATATTTGTTTATTTTTATTTATTTTACTTCTTATTATTTTTTATTTTACCTATTGAACTAGATACAGTACAATATAAATGTTTACTGGGCAATAATTTACTATCTATGAATAACTAATATATTGTATCAAGATTTTGTCAAGGGCATGAATCCAACATATTTGACCCCATTTTTCTATTATTTGTGGTCAATAGAAATACAATGCAGGCAGGCTAATATTTCAAATAAGTTGAAGAATATAATATTTTATATCTTCTCTGGAATTAACTTAATTTTTTTTTTAGGCCCGTGCACATCATCCATAGCAGAGAAAGATTATCAAGTAAATTATTTTCTACGTGTTTTCTTATTAAAGAGTAGTTAATTGTACTTGTTTTATATTTTAATAATTAAATTAAAAATACTGTAGTATCTAGTATTATGTAACACTATAATAAAACTCTAAACTTGCATTTTGTAAGCTCGTTCAAAACAAGACTAATTTATATTTTTGACATAACATATTAAATCGACGTAAACAAACAGTAACTTAGTAACCATTAAATAATAATACACAACATTTCCCTCCCCTTTAAGAAGTTACGTAGCGAGCTCTTAGATGGTCGGCATGCTTTCGTTCTTCTCGTCCATCAACCAACACCCGATATGATAAGTCACCTGTACGCTGAATCACCGACCCTTCTTTGTATGACTTCCCGTCTTTTGATAGCGACCATACTTCGTCCCCTTCCGAAAAAGATCTTGCCCTTGCCTTGCGATCATGATAGACTTTTTGATTAACAAGTTCTTGATCGATATTGTCTTCCACATTTGGCTTGAGAAGATCTAGGCGAGTCGTTAATCGGCGACCAATCATTAGCTCTGCGGGTGATCTTCCTGTAGCCCGAGATATCGAATTACGGTACGATAGCAAGAACTGCTGCAGAGCAATGTTAACGTCAAGTCCAGCCTTCTTTGACGCCTTCATTTTATCCTTAAAAGTCCTCACAAACCTCTCAGCCAACCCATTTGAGCGGGGGTGATACGGCGTTGTTTTTATGTGTCTCATGCCATTCTCTCTGCAAAATTTATCAAATTCTGCTGAAGTGAATTGCGGACCGTTGTCCGACACAATGCTTCTTGGTATCCCAAACCGACCGAATATTTGTCTTAATAGTGAAATTGTTTGATTTGTTGTTGTACTCGTCGTAGGGCAAATCTCTAACCACTTAGAGAAAGCGTCAACAACAACAAGCCAATACTTCCCCTGAAATGGTCCTGCATAGTCGATATGAATTCTCTTCCAGGGTTTCGCTGGTGTCGTCCATGAAAAAAGTGGACTTTCTATTTCTCGAGGCCTTGTTTGTTGACAGGGCACGCACTCCTTAACGAATTGTTCAATATCTCTATCCAACCCTGGCCACCAGATATAAAATTTAGATGAGGACTTCATTGAAGTTACGCCAGGGTGTCCTTCGTGTAGAATCTGTAGAATGTCTCTTCTCATTGTACTAGGAACTACAATGCGGCCCAGCCACATTAATACTCCTTCCTCGAATGACAATTCCTCTTTCTTTTCAAAATATGTCCAGAGTCCAGCTGTAATGTCGTGTTTTGTAGATGGCCAACCTTGTTTTTTGTATTTCACAACCATTCGCAGTAGCTCGTCATTTCTTGTTTCCATCTGTATCTGTGCTTTTGTCACTGCTAAATCCGGAAATCGCAAGTGGAATAAATGGCCGTTTTGTAAGTCTCCTATCCCTTCAGCTTTTGATGTTTCCATTGTCTCTAGTGGTAGTCTTGACAGAGCATCTGCCGGTGAATTATTCACTCCCTTCGTGTATTCTATGTCGTAGGAATACGCTGATAAGACTAAAGCCCATCTAGATATTCTGTTGGCTGTGGTTTTTGGTATTTCCTTATTTGCCCCAAAGATAAATTCTAGTGGTCTATGGTCAGTCCTAATAATGAATTTCTTCCCAAAAAGGTAGTGATTAAATTTTGTTATCCCAAAAATTATTGCCAATCCCTCTTTTTCGATAGTCGCGTATTTTAATTCTGATTGTGTTAATTTCCTAGAGGCGTACGCTATTGGTCTTTCCGAGTTATCCCTATACCTATGAAACAGCACTGCACCTATACCTACTCCGCTAGCGTCACAGCTAACTATCAGTGGTAGTTCTGAATCAAAATGAACAAGAGTATCTGAAGATGATAAGCACTGTTTTAATTTTCTGAAAATTGTTTCTTCGGCATCCATCCAACTCCATTTTACATGTTTTTTAGTTAGCCGATGTAGAGGAGCACATATGGTTTGGAGATGGGGCACAAATCGAGCATAATAATTTATTGACCCTAAAAAAGATTTCAACTCCGTTACATTCCTTGGTGGCTGCATTTCCTTAATAGCTTTGATGTGTTCGTCAGTAGGGTGGATACCTTCTGCGTCAATTCTGTGACCAAGGTAAGTGACTTGCTGCTGACCCCAACGACATTTCCCCTTTTGGATTTTAATTCCACTTCCCTTTAACCTAAGTAGTACCTCTGACAATCTTGAATTATGTTCCTCTAGCGTTTTTCCTTGTATGATAATGTCGTCGAGGAAGCAAGCTACACCAGAAATTCCTTCTAAGATACAATCCATTGTTCGCTGAAACAATGATGGCGCAAAATTAACTCCAAAAGGAAGCCTTTTGTATCTGAAATACCCTACATGTGTTGTTATAGTAAGTAGTGACCTGCTCTCTTCCTCTATAATAAGTTGCAGGTACGCATCTTTCAAATCGATGGTTGAATAGTATTTTCCTCCGCTTAGCTTAGCCGTCACTTCTTCAAATCTAGGTAAGGGGTACTTTTCCAATACTGTGTACGGGTTAATAGAAACTTTAAAGTCCCCGCATATCCTAACTTTTCCGGTAGGCTTCACTACAGTTACGATCGGTGAAGCCCACTCCAAAGGGGTCTGTGATGGATCTACTGGTTCAATTACCCCAATCTCAACTAGCCGCTTAAGCTCTTTTTCCACGGACTCCCTTAGCGCAAAAGGAACCGGCCGTACTTTGTGAATTACTGGCCTCGCTGTATTCGTTACATGTACTTTTGCCTGATGTCCTACAATTGTCCCCAACTTGTCCTCAAATAACTCTTCAGATTCAGTTAACAGTGATTCTATGTTGTGGGGGTTATTCTTTTCTTTAGTCTCTGAAAGAGAACACAGCTTTGCACCTTCAGGTAATGGTAGCCCAAATTCAAGAACCCAGTCTAGTCCGAACAACGGAACGTCCTTATGTTTAACTACTGTCACTTGTAAATCTTTATTCCTCTTAAACGCCTGGACCCTAACCTGTCCCTGTCCAAGTGTTTCTATAGGAACTCCTGTATACGCTACCAACCCAGGAACATATGACAATTTGGGAGAACCAATTTGTTTCCAAATGTCTTCACTTATTATTGTTCTAGCAGCCCCTGGATCATACAACATAGCTAACCTCTTACCGTTAATTTTGACATCTAACATTACTTTGCTAACGTTCCCCGTATGTAAGTTTACATTTCTAATAGCATCCGCTTCATCGCTTTCTGAATCTTCATTTTTTCTTTCTTCAACTCTCCTTACTTGTTTTCTTTGCTCTTCTCCAACTATTACCGCTTTCCCTTTTGTTAAACACACCCTTGCAAAGTGATTTTCCCCTGAACAAACTAGACATTTTTCTCCCTCCGCCTGACAACGTTCCCCTCTTCTATGTCGGAAGCCACCACATCCTAGACAGTGCTTCCCCTTAACTAGCTCTCTTGGTGCTTTTCCGCTGTTCCTGTACTGTTGACTGCTTTTAGCCGTAGACCTACTATTATTTCTATTTGAAACATTGTTCACTCCCTCACTGCCTTCGATTAATTTTGGACCGGCGTTCCTCTCGATGTCAGAGAGTTTCTTATGTTGTAAGGAGACCTGTTCTAGTTGAATCGCGGTTGCCTCTACATCATTCAATGTAGCAGCATTTGTGGGAAAATTTTTTATTAACTCCTTCTGCCACTCTGAATTATTTATTCCTACAAACAATTGATCTCGTATTCTTTCTTCTAATGTGCTACCGAATTCACAACGGTTAGCCTTTGCTCTTAAGCTGTTAACATAGTGTGCTACTGACTGTGTGCTGTCTCTTGTGTGTAACGTAAATTCTCTTCGTTCACTCTGTATCAAAACTTTCTTTGCATATAGTCTGTCTAAAACTTCCTTTAATTCCCCAAACGATATCTCGTTCACATTCTTAGGTTTAAAATGATCAAAAAGAACCTTATAGCATACTGGCCCTATTTTAGATAACAAAAGAATAGCCTTATACTTGTCACAATCAGCCCCTTCCAGGCCAAACAATAACAAGCTTGTTTCGAATCTAGATATGTAGTACTCCCATTCCTCCCTAGATTCGTCAAATTGTTCAAATTTGAAGTTTTTTAATGCTTGACCTATAGCATTTGATTTATTATTACCCTGAGTTATGACACCTCCTCCCTGACCACTAGAACTATTATTAGGTAAATTTAAGATCATACCATCAACACTGACATAAGATTGATTATCGTCTGATTCTGAATCTCTTCCAACCTCCGAACTTCCTTTGCGTCTGCTTTGCCGGTTCTTTTCGCTATTCCGATTTGTTTTCACTCCTTCCACCACTCCTTTCTTCTTTCTACCCGGCATCCTCGTCGCCAAAATGTAGTATCTAGTATTATGTAACACTATAATAAAACTCTAAACTTGCATTTTGTAAGCTCGTTCAAAACAAGACTAATTTATATTTTTGACATAACATATTAAATCGACGTAAACAAACAGTAACTTAGTAACCATTAAATAATAATACACAACAAATACTTTTGTTCTTTGATAATGATAAAATTCTCTCAAAGTTGGATCCATTTATTCATATTTTATTTATGTTTCATTCTCTCATTATCTTTATTCTTAATTGTTATACATTCTCATTGTGTCGACGTCTTTTACATAAGTGACTGTATTAGTCTTTTCTTTTTCTTATGAATTTTATATTTATGTTAAATTCATCACAATTTTCATTGGGTTAATTATTGAATGTAAGCATGCAATTTTTTTTTAAAAGATGATTTTAAACCTGTAATTGCTAAGATTAAAAAAAACAAAACAAATATCAGTGAACAGTGGTTATTTATTTTTTCATTTTTTTTAAAAACAAATAACTTTTTTTTTTTATTTATGTACTTATTTTTAATTATCTACATTGTGAAATAAAAAAATGGCTAAATATCTTTAATTGTTTTAATTTATCCTATATTTTTATTTTAATCTGTTTCTAGGTTTGACAAATTTAGTGTATGTATTTTTATCTTATTTAGTAAATAGAACTAAGGCATAATTTTAAAGAACCTTTAAAATAATACACTTTTTTCTGATCTCTTAAGTTTTCAGCATTACATCATTAAAAAAATAAATACATTTTTAATACACACACAAGTATACATTATATAATATTCATTCCTATTTTTTAAATTAAAATCTGTGGTTCAATAGCTGATAGAGGCCAGTACCTACAACATATTAGCTCCTATAGTCTGTGCTAAATGAGTTTTAATTCGTTGACAGCTTGGGAAAGTTGAAAAAACAGGGTGGGTAGCCAATTATAGCTTAGGATTTCAAGATCCTAAGTTCTTATTGGCTCCCCACCCCATTTTATTTGACTTTCCCGTGCTGTCAACACACTAAAACTAATTTGGCACAGACTGTAACTAACATTGTGACTCCCATTTAGTTTACAAGACCAATTGATACCATTTTTATTTAGTAAAGACCCTGTTATCACACACTGCTAAGTAAGCAATCACTGTTCATGGGTAAATTCAACTAAAATAATGTCCTTGTTGATAATACTATTTCCCGTCAGATACTAAGGATCCTAAAAATAAGATAAAATTTAGCAAAAAAGCTTGGTTCTTACAATGACGTTTCCTCGCCTATGACTTCTTATTGATACTTGGCAAAGGTCAATAAAGTGTGGGGTTTTTTATTGGTTTAATCAATTGTTGCATAAATATTTCATACTAGAGAACCCTCTTCTCTTTTTGGGTACTTCACACCCATAATGTATATAAAAATAAATAAACTAGACACAAAAGTAAATTATTTAAATAATAATTAACTCACTTAGAAATAGAAGGAATCTTCTCCCCTTGTAATGTAAACACAGAAAAATAAATGAAATCAGTTTAAAATTTTATAATGTTTTATTTTTTATATATATTATGTATATATTTTTCTCTTTTTTTTTTTTTGAAGGTAAAATTATAAATATCTTTTAATTTAGAATAGAATTGGATCTCAAAAGAATAATAGCAAAAATATCACAGACAATTAAAATAAAAAATTGAAAGAAACATAAAAAGCAATGTGCATTATAATCATACAAAATCTTAAAACTTAATTACAACATAATATTTCCTTATAATTAAAATTAATAATAAATATATAATCTACAAGGTATGTATCAATCAACATTACTATTAAAAACATTAGTGGACGAAAAAAAAAAAAAAAAAAAAAAATTCTAAATCAAAGAACAAAATTGTGATGATAAATCAGACTAAAGAAATGCTTACATCCAAATAAAGAATTAACAATTATTATTAAATAGAGTATTACTTAAAAATATATTTGGCAAGTAGTAGAAAAGTATTGCGATGACCGTGATTTAATAATATTTAGTACACTGATACATTTGTTTATTAGTAAATACATTATTTAACTAGGAACTAGTTTTTTTTCCATTTATTCTTTATTCATCTCTTAAGTGAAAGAAAACAGTATTCTTTGGTATATTATTTTTTAATTCCTTATTAAGTTTAGTTAAAGTGGTAAGCAGTGAGTAACATTCATAGGATTTTTCAAAATACTTTTATAATAAGATTTTAATTTAAACACGGACCTTGTCTAAATAATAACCTAAGAAGTATAGTACAGTTAAAAAGATTGAACTTGAGGTTTTTTTATCTCGATTAAATGTTCAGATCTTCCATTTTTCAGTAGTAAATTATTATATTAAAACCAATAAAAAAAATAAAAGATGTGAAAACACTTCACAAATTGCACTTACTAGATGTAATGCACCTCATCATAATATTTTTGCTCACCACTAAACTTAACTTTTTTACAAATTGTAAATTTTAATCTTTATTTAGATGCGTAAAAAATAAATACAAGTCTCTATATTAATACAACATTAAACTATTAAATACAAAAATAAATGTCCCAAGTTAGAAAAAGAGATTACTTTTAGAAGGAAAAAAGATACAACTATACACCTCCTTTTTCCCATGAGATTTTCAAGCACATACATTGTTTTATAAATTGAATTCATGTGAGTCCATAACCAACAGAAGATGTGGAATGCTTGTTGTAAAATTAATTATTTTTAATATCATGGTTATACAAAATAAATTTAAATCAGTATTGATTGGTAAATAAATAATTATAATATACTAGTATTTTAGCAGATGGGTTGAGGCAAAGAACAATAATTCATCTTAACTTTTTGACTCAATCATCCAAGGAAAAAAAAGACTAATATCAAAAATATTTTACAATATCTTTAATTGATTATTAATATTACCAAATAGATCTGAAAGGTTCTTAATCTACAAATGAGTATAACTAATTATGCCATAGTGTCATTACAGATCTAAAAAAAGCAAAAGTTTTTATTAGTTTTATTACACAAAAATATTATTGATCTTTATTAACACTATTATAGTGGCCAATGATACAACTTGTGTACCATGGCCATGCCAATGGTGGCTAGCTAATGGTACCAGTAGCATGCTTCCTCCTGATATTAATACATGCTCCAATAAGTGTTTCGCCAATCATCATTGGCTGATGGTACAACCCAATAATAATTTTTAATTTAGAACCAAATAATACAAGGAGTATAAAGTGAGTTTGTATAATACAAAGTGATATTATTAATAATTAGAATATTACTAAGTAATAATAATTTTTAAAAAATTATATGATTCTACAAAATGTTAAAGTAAATATGATGATTCTTATTTATGCTGTACATTTTACATTTAGGACAGTGATTCCCAGTCATTTCCTTTGAAACCTTTTAAAATTTATATTGGCAAAATTAATTTTTAAAGCAGTTATAGAATTGCTGAAATGAATACCATTCCTATAAAAACCCAAACTCTACTTCATATAAAAAGAACCAAATTATTTATACATATTAAATGTATAAATGTCACTACCATTATTATTATGCTAGTGACAAGGGTTATAATAATATAATACAATTTGAAGTTGCAGTGAAATCAGATCTTTTTTTCTGAGTAGTAATTCTAGTTGAGATATAAATTGTTTTGCAACTTCCCAGATCACAAACTTTGATGGTAATCTTAAATACTTTAATGGTACAAATACTTTACGGATTATAAATAAAAATTCAGTCAATAAGAACGTTCAACAGTAGAACATACAGTTTGTCCAAGTAGTTAGGGCCACCTTGGTTTAAACAGTTAAATTTAAATGAGTGTGCAAACATTTGTGACGATGGTGGAACATGGTTTGGGTTGAGATTTTGCCAAACTAAAATAAAATAGTAGTTTAAAAAGTATAAATGACATAAGTTGTGACAATATTAATTATTGCCATTCACACATAAGTTAACCTAGCATTCTTAAGTACTACAAAAATAGGGAATCACTGCCTTATAATGTAGACTAGTAATAGCGTATAAAATGGTAGTAGTATTAATGGTCACTTTTTACAAAAGATATATCAAAATATTGTCTGATAAATTAATTTTATCTGAATAAATAGTTGAACGAATTAACCAGATATAGTAACAATTAAGACAGAATTTTTAATTAGTTAAAATTAATGAGCAGGATATATTGAAAAATATTAATCAATAATTTTTTGATTAAATAAAAATATTATTTTCTTAATTTAGATAATTTGAGAGGAATTTATAAATATATATATTTAAAAAAAAACAAAAAAAAAACGTAGCTACACAACAATCTACAACAGATTGATGAAAAAGATTGATAATCTGCAGTCATTATTTAGCAAACAGTCAATTATAAACATAATAATTGTGATTTTCACAGTTAAATTAAATAAGAAACTTAGATTAAGAATTAAAAAAAAAACAAAAAAACATTTAACCACCTAAAAATATAATGAGCAAGAATATAATTTAACGATTTATTTATTATTATTATTTTACTTTTTCACACATAGGTCAAAAGTCATTTAATAGTGTGATAAAAATAAAATTAAATAAATTTAAAAAAAACTATGAAAGGTTTTAATTTTACAAGTAAATCATGTACTGTTTTTGTTTGTTAACTTGTTTTTGCTCTCATCAAAACAAAAATGTAATTCATTTTTTAAATAAATTTAACAACTTTGCAATGAAAGCTTAACAAATGCATCTATACAAAATATATGCACAACAATAAATACATAATAAATAAGACAAGATAATAAATATAATTAAATAAAAAAATAATATATATATATATATATATATATATATATATATATATATATACAGGGTGGTCCAAAAGTCCCCCCCCCCCCCTCTTAACTTTTGAATGGTTTGTGATAAATTAATGAAACTTGGGGGATCTCTACCATGCAAAGGGAAGTTTGTTTTCATGCAATCACCCACTTGGGGCAACCAACCACTTTGCCCCCAGGCCACCCAACTTCAAAATTTCAAATTGGAGTGTATATTTTTGATAGCATATTTGGATTCTACAGTGAAAAATAATAAACTTTTACTTGAAACTATTTTTTCTATCTCCAATATTTTGCCCCCTACAGGGGGGCAAAGATAGCAAAATAACCCTTCCGAAATAGTAAAAAAATAACACTTAGATCGTTATAAAATCTAAACGGTTTGAAATAGAGCAATGGAACTTGGGGGATCTGTACCATGTAAAGGGAAGTGTGCAATCATCCACTCGCGTACTAGGAGCAACCACCATTTTGCCCCCAGGCGCTGAAATCTACCATTTTTATACCTTTGCCCCTCTATAGGGGGCAAATAGCCCCTCTATAGGGGGCAAATAGCCCCTCTATAGGGGGCAAATAGCCCCTCTATAGGGGGCAAAATATTGAAGATAGAAAAAAAAGTTTGAAGTAAAATATTTTATTTTTACCGTAGAATCTAAATCTGCTATCAAAAATATACATTCCAGGTTAACATTTTGAAGTTGGGTGGTCTGGGGGCAAAATGGGAGGTTGCCCCTACTGCGCGATTGCATGAAAACAAACTACCCTTTACATGGTAAAGATCCCCCAAGTTTAATTAATTTATCTCTAACCGTTTAGATTTTACGATCTAAGTGTTATTTTTTTACTATTGCGGAAGGGTTATTTTGCTATCTTTGCCCCCCTGTAGGGGGCAAAATATTGGAGATAGAAAAAATAGTTTCAAGTAAAAGTTTATTATTTTTCACTGTAGAATCCAAATATACTATCAAGAATATACACTCAAATTTGAAATTTTGAAGTAGGTGGCCTGGGGGCAAAGTGGGTGGTTGCCCCTAGTGGGTGATTGCATGAAAACAAACTTCTCTTTGCATGGTAGAGATCCCCCAAGTTTCATTAATTTATCTCAAACCGTTCAAAAATTAAGAGGGGGGGGGGGGGGGGGGGAGACTTTTGGACCACCCTGTATATATGTGTATATATATATATATATATATATATATATATATATATATATATATATATATATATATATATATATATATATATATATATAGTTATTGCACTTTGTGAACTACTATTATAGATTTACAAAACTTATTTTTTAGATCTTTATACATAAAAAAAAGTTCACTTTTTTATATTTCATGGGATGGAGAAGTGAGTAAAGTTATAGAAACAGATTGCATTTTTTAATTTTATTTTGATGCTATCTTGATATGGTTTTGGGTACTTCTTGTTTTTGTTATACAAATGTCCAGTCTGATAATGAATCTGAATAAGGCTCGTGAAAAATAGAGAAATGTCTTTCCACATGTTTCATTAGAATACCATCAGAAGAGTTCACTCCCCATAGTTGATTAATAGCTGAAACTGTAAAAAAAAGAAATATATACATATATATATATATATATATATATATATATATATATATATATATATATATATATATATATATATATATATATATATATATATATATATTTATATAAATGATATGATGCTATTGATAAAAAAATATTTAAATTGTAATTTGCATTATAGTAAAGAATGTACTTTTAAGTTAAGATAATATAATAATTGAAAAATAAGTTGTTGAACGTTGACAATTAAAAAAAAACACTTTTTTGGACATGGGGATCTTAAAACCAATTAATCCAGTACAAAATCATCTAAATATACTGCTCATATGAAATAGTAAAAATTACCAGAAATATGGTCGAAAAATCCAGGGATAAGTATCCATGAATCACCAATATAATTGCTCTGAGTTATTCCAACTCTTCTATAAACACCTTCCTTAGCAAGAGCCCACACTGCTCCACCACTAATAAATATAATATAATTTTAGAACAAATAAAATAAAGTTAGAATTCTTTAAATATGTGTTTAAATGTTTTATTTAGTTTTACCTTTAATCGTCCTAAAAAAGTCCAATAAAATATAGATGAGAGGAAAATTAAAATAGTGAATGTTTACCTAATGCACAAGTGTGACGCTTTTATTCCTGGGACATGTACCCAATCAGCACCTAAAAGATACTCTGGAAAGATCGCTTCTCTAACGTACAGGTTCCCTGCACTGTCTAAGGCCCATACCATATGGGAATCTGCTCCAACATATACCTAAGAAATCAGAATTAATATAATTAAAAACTTTTGCCAATCCTCCTTTACCTTGTGTAGAATATATACATAAGCAACACCAGCTCCTTGATTTACACATACTTTTAGAAACAAAAACAAAGGTGTCCAGAGCCATGTCAGCCTACATCAATAATCTATGTAGTTGCCTTCTTTCATGCCCCACCTCTATAGTAAGTTTAGGGATCAAAATTTTATTCAACCCTTAAATCAAGGTAGTTACTGAAAATTGAATACAGCTTTGGTAAATAAAGTAAATGTAAAGCTCTTGAACAAAGGCTGAGAGAGGACTAGATCATTCTAAACAGACCAGAGGTTTTAAACAAATTCTATTCAAGAAAGAGGTACTTCAGCATCATAAAGTTGTTACCCTGCATATTTTAAATAAGAACAAATAAATAAATAAACATTTTATATATACAATATGTACATGCATGTATTATTTATTTATTTATTTTTTTAAATTAAATTTTGTTTATTGCAACATTATAATATAATACAATACAAAGTATAGTTAATTAATGATTGGGGAGTATTTGTAGCATGAAATATATAGATGTAAAATTCTGTCCAGTGACAGCACTTGCTGGTGTGTTAAATTAGATAAGTAAATAATAATAATTAATTAATTGATATAAATATAGTTATGTGTCAAATTTTACTACACTAATAGCAGTGGAGAAGGAACTATGGAAGGTTTTGTATCGGAAAACTGCGAAATCGCGAAAAAAAGGAACTTGGAAATCAGTGTGGAGGATATGGTTAGTCACATAAAAGGGAGTGTTAGCAATTTTTCTAAGGATCTTAGACTGAAGGGATTGTATGTGGTAGGAATTGGAACGCTTGGTGAAGCCCCAGAGTTCTATGTCATAGGCCCACGAGGGTTTTATCATGGTATTGCAGATAAGTAATTTCTTGTTTAGTGTGATTTTGGAGTGTGTTGAGTAAGCATTTAAGAAGGTTATAGCATCTGTTTGTATCTTGCCTTTTTATTTTTGTGTGATGTGACCATGTTAATCGTCTGTCAAGGTGGAACCCAAGATAGCAGGAGCTGGAATGAGGGATTAAAACCGGGTTGAGAAATACTGGCTCGCAATTACCACGATTTAATGAAAAAATAACATGAACACTTTTGTTCTCATTTATTTTAATTCTTCATTTTCTCAACCAGGTTTCTAGGAGAGAAAGGTGGTTCTGGATGTTTTCTGAAGCTGTAAGGCGATTCCTGTGAGATGAAATGATGCACTTGTCATCAGCAAAGGAAGCTAGGCTTGGAAATGGATATTCGGGGATGTCAGAGCTTTTATTTAATAATAATACGAAATTCACCTTTGTGAAGGTATTGTTGTGTAGGGGTGTTCCTTCTACAACAACCCATGCTGGAGAAAACATGTCATCATCTGTTATAGAATGGGGAGAACTAACAGTCATTAGAACATGACCTCGGATGTCACACGCCCAAACCACATCCCATCCACAGCTGATGTGTACCAATTGCATGTTCCTATCATCTGAAATACAGCAAATTTCTTATATTCATAATTTAAAGCAACATTTTTAAGTATTATATTTAAATTAAGTTAGTAAATTAGTAATAAATTTTAAAGCAAAATATTTAAGTATCAATAGTGACAGAAGAGGTATTAAAACTTTAATGACCTCTCTATACCACTTGATATTTAGACTTGTTTAGTTATTCTGCATAAAGCTATTCTCCAGCTAGTTTTAACACTATTTAGGAACGCAGCAGCGTTCCGCCCTGCCAAGTCAAAAAGACAAAATTTCACAAAAGCTGCCAGTGTATATATACTGTAGGTGACAAACTAGGGTTTTTGAGGGTCTGCAGCGTGGAATACGTACAAGTTACCTAAATAATTTTTTAATATCTTTGAAGGCCGTGTCCTGTAGATAAAAAAAAAAAAAAAGTCGAAATCGGTCAAGTAGAAGTAGAGATAAATAGGTTTGAAAATGGTAGTTTTGATGACTTCTTATTCTTATTCTTCCTTCATTTTACGTTGACGCACCTACAGCCTAAACTACTGAACCGATTTTAATGAATGAGGGCTTTTTGGATTCGTCTAGGGCCCTAGTGCATTCCTAGATCAAAAAAATTTAGATAACTCATTCCTACGCTGAATGTGGAGCGAGAAACCAAGCTAGCGAACAGTCACTTTAACGTTGACGCACCTACAGCCTAAACTACTGAACCGATTTTAATGAATTAGGGCTGTTTGTATTTTTATAGATAAAATATATTGTATGTGTGTGTAAGCCTTTCTATACCACTTGATATCAAGACAAAAATTGTTTAGTTATTCTGCATAAAGCTTCTCTACCTAGTTTTAACACTAAAATATATTGTCCATGATAAAAATAAAGGCAGAAAGTAGATTACTTTATATATATATTGTGGTATCTGGCGATACTTACACATATATATATAGTATGTAGATTAATTAAAATTAATATTTTATGTAATCAAAGAAAAATGAGTTTAATTAAAAGTAAGTAATATTTCATATTTAAATGTAATGTTTTAACATTGTTTTTGGTGATGCTTTGCATAAACCAGTCATGTAGCGCTCAGGATGCAGGTTGATGGATTTGAGAAAACATAAATATTGCACAACCTTACGTCGTTACCAAATTAATCTAATTAATATAATTTGATTGATTAATATTATTCAATTATAAAAATGTAAAGGTCAATGTAATTCTTTCTAGCTCTGATCTTAAATAAAAAAAGTTTTATTGACGTAAAATTAATAAAAAATTATTTTTGTAAATTTAATTAGAGAAAAGGTTAATCTAATTAGCATTGGATAGATAGTACAATGTAGAAATTACTTTAGAGGTAGGCAAGAGTGGGGAAGCCATTCGTATGCCAGTCCCTGAGAACGACGGATGTAGGCTACGGATCCGTCAGCGACGTAAAATGCTTTCTTTTTTTATTATAGCTTGAGCTATGTGTAATGGCCGATGTGGTCAATTTTTTATGTAATTGAATTTTAACTTTCTGCTTCACCATAATTTGGAAGGCCATCTGTATTTTGACTAAATGGCCATAGCTGCCGTTCCAGCATATCAATAACTACTTCAGAATCTTCATGTTAAACGTCTCATGAGTTCTTCATAAGAAATCTTCACCAAATTTCATGATAATTATTTATCACGTTTATTTTTACATTTAACTTAGAAAAAACTTAAGAGTCACTCTTTTTGGAGTTTAGACCTAACCTAAAAGGTTGGTCAGTCAATTTTATATTTTTCGCTTAACGACAAATTTATTAAACATGATGTTTAATATTATAGATTAATTAAAGTAATTAATTAATACACAAATTAATGTAAAAGGAAAAAGAAAAATTTTAATAATTTTAACTTCAGTTTTCTCTATATAAAGAAAACGTGCATTTATGTGAGCACATTTTTTTGGGATAAATGTTCAGTAAAGAATTAAACATCGACACTGTAATAAGTACATAGTTAATAAGTTCTTTATTACATATATATATATTTTAACAAAATTGTAATATAAAAGGTTCTATTTATGAAATATTAATTTTAACTTGGAGTGTTAATAAATCTTAACCAATAATCACATGAGTCAGTTAGACTATCTCTTATGAGATTTGTTGTATTAAAAAAAAGCCTAATGCTCGCCAGATATCAGAAAAATGTAACAATGTAATTTTGGTATTAATCCAAATTTAAAAAAAAATTTAATTAAAATTTTTTTTAATAAAAGAAATTAATTTATTCTTGAAATTGTGGTGTACTTCTTTGGACCACTTAGCTGGTCGCCCTGTGTAAATTTATTTAGTTTTAATAAATTTAAATTTTGATTTTTGAATTTAAATATTTGAGCTACCGGATTCCGCATTTTGTCGCACGGACAGTAGACAGATTCTACATTTTGTCGCCTGGACAGAGGACTTGATTTTCTTATTAGTCCAGATTCTACATTTTGGCGCACCGGACAAAGAGACTAGATATAGGCACATCCAAAGTTTAATTTTAATTTTGTTGGTTCAATTAACCGTTTTTTGTAGTTTTGATCAGGGATTTTAAGAAAAAAGTACTAAAGTGAATTTTATTATATAATTATAAATGGAACCTTGAACAGTGTTTAATTTTAATATAATTTTAATATATATGTAAATGGTCACATAAGTTTTTTTTCTTCATTAAATGGTAATCACGCGTCGTATGAAAAGAGATAATATGTGTGAACATGAGAACAGTGATATGAATATAAATGGTGAGAGAGATGTTTGAGTCACAATACGAGATGGAACAGCCATTTAGTCAGCGAGAAATTTTGTTACAGTTGGCACGTCAAATAAATATAATAACTGAGAGATTGGATGAATATGAGAGAAATGATTGCCGTGAAAAAGCGAGTACTAGTACGCAGCGGGAGCGGGAAGTTATACACAGACAAGAGAGTATTGTTAATAAGTTAGACAGTTTGGAGAGTAAAAAGAAGTTTAATGAAAATTATAAAAATATAGTATCCGATAAGAAGTTCGAACGTAAAGTGATCAAGAGTAACGAGAAGTTTAATTACAAATTTTATGGAGAAAATGTTGATTGTACGGAACCGTTTGTATTTTTAGAAAAGTTTAAGAAATTTATTGTGGATAACAATTTCGAAAACGACTATCGTGAAAAGATTGAAGAATGTTTATATAATGAGGCTGAAGATTGGGTATATAATATAGGTGAAGATATCGCATTTGAGGTCTTCTGTAAAAGATTTGAGCATCGATTTTGTAATGATGAGATGAGAAGAAAGTTAAGAGATAAAGTTAATTATGGATTCTACAACGGTAAAGTTGATCATGTCGAGTATTTTCATAACTTGTATGATGCGTCGAAATTTGGTTTCACAAAATTGTATTACGAAACGAACCAAGTTATTTTTGAAAGAATAGCTCAACACTACGAAGAAAACTTTTATTATCATTTCAGACAAAACAATGTTAGGACAGCAAATGAATTTATTAGCGTACTCCAAACTTTTTACAAAGAAAATAATGAAACTGAAAAGGAAATCGCGGCACCCGCAATCGTCATAAGTAATAGTAAAAGTAAAACTGAAATGAAAGTTGCTATTCCGGTAATCGAAACGGGTAAAACTGAAGTTAAAATTAATTGTAGTGATAATGATAATAAGATATCGATTGCCGAAGAAAGATTAAATAAAGGTATCGATTTAAGCAAGTGTGATAAAGTATCGATCGTTAACGCTAGTTCAAATAAAGATATCGATTTAGACGAGTGTGATAATGTATCGGTTGTTGACGATAGTTTAAATAAACGTATCGATTTTAGCGAGTATGATAAGGAATCGATTGTTAACGATACTTTGAATGAAGATATCGGGTTAAGCAAGGAGGACTCCCGCGTAAGTTTGAATAAAGATGTAATAGAATTATTATTGAAGTTTAAATATAAGATGAAGGAGTGGAAATCCTTAATTAACTATACATATAGAAATGATAGTAGAAACCTCTGTATAACCAGAAAAAATTTATTTAAGCTTAGGCAGTTAGCTGAAAAGAACAAAAAAAAAGTAAAATGGAAGGAGTATTTGAAATGTTTTTTTTTATTATGAGTTTTAATGTTGACTATAAATTTATTTAGTAATTTTACGTAATTAGACTGATTATGGATTGTATCCAAATCTTTTAACTTTGACTTTTTTATGATTTATTTATAAACTTAGAGTTTTTTTTAAAAAAAAAAAAAAGTGTTTGTTGTTTATTGTAATATTTAAAAAAAAAAAATATATATATAATTGTTTATTGTATTTAGGTTTTATGAATTATATTTAATTTATATTATAGTCAAGGGACTTAGTGAATTTAAAAAAAAAAAAAAAAAAAATGTATGATTACTATGTGATTTTTTAAACAAAAAAAAAATTGTTTTAAATGGAAAGACTTAAGATTTTACAATTTTATTTATGAATCTTCAAAATAATTTAAAAAAAAAAAAAAAAAAAGGATATGTATATTATCTGTGACTTAATAAATGATAATTTTCTTAAATATAAATTTTATTTAACTAAATCAGTTTGAATTTTAAATGTGATATAAAAAAAAAAAAATTATTGTTTTATATAAAAAAAAATTTTTTTTTTTGAAGAAGAACAGAAGGGTAGTGTGGTATCTGGCGATACTTACACATATATATATAGTATGTAGATTAATTAAAATTAATATTTTATGTAATCAAAGAAAAATGAGTTTAATTAAAAGTAAGTAATATTTCATATTTAAATGTAATGTTTTAACATTGTTTTTGGTGATGCTTTGCATAAACCAGTCATGTAGCGCTCAGGATGCAGGTTGATGGATTTGAGAAAACATAAATATTGCACAACCTTACGTCGTTACCAAATTAATCTAATTAATATAATTTGATTGATTAATATTATTCAATTATAAAAATGTAAAGGTCAATGTAATTCTTTCTAGCTCTGATCTTAAATAAAAAAAGTTTTATTGACGTAAAATTAATAAAAAATTATTTTTGTAAATTTAATTAGAGAAAAGGTTAATCTAATTAGCATTGGATAGATAGTACAATGTAGAAATTACTTTAGAGGTAGGCAAGAGTGGGGAAGCCATTCGTATGCCAGTCCCTGAGAACGACGGATGTAGGCTACGGATCCGTCAGCGACGTAAAATGCTTTCTTTTTTTATTATAGCTTGAGCTATGTGTAATGGCCGATGTGGTCAATTTTTTATGTAATTGAATTTTAACTTTCTGCTTCACCATAATTTGGAAGGCCATCTGTATTTTGACTAAATGGCCATAGCTGCCGTTCCAGCATATCAATAACTACTTCAGAATCTTCATGTTAAACGTCTCATGAGTTCTTCATAAGAAATCTTCACCAAATTTCATGATAATTATTTATCACGTTTATTTTTACATTTAACTTAGAAAAAACTTAAGAGTCACTCTTTTTGGAGTTTAGACCTAACCTAAAAGGTTGGTCAGTCAATTTTATATTTTTCGCTTAACGACAAATTTATTAAACATGATGTTTAATATTATAGATTAATTAAAGTAATTAATTAATACACAAATTAATGTAAAAGGAAAAAGAAAAATTTTAATAATTTTAACTTCAGTTTTCTCTATATAAAGAAAACGTGCATTTATGTGAGCACATTTTTTTGGGATAAATGTTCAGTAAAGAATTAAACATCGACACTGTAATAAGTACATAGTTAATAAGTTCTTTATTACATATATATATATTTTAACAAAATTGTAATATAAAAGGTTCTATTTATGAAATATTAATTTTAACTTGGAGTGTTAATAAATCTTAACCAATAATCACATGAGTCAGTTAGACTATCTCTTATGAGATTTGTTGTATTAAAAAAAAGCCTAATGCTCGCCAGATATCAGAAAAATGTAACAATGTAATTTTGGTATTAATCCAAATTTAAAAAAAAATTTAATTAAAATTTTTTTTAATAAAAGAAATTAATTTATTCTTGAAATTGTGGTGTACTTCTTTGGACCACTTAGCTGGTCGCCCTGTGTAAATTTATTTAGTTTTAATAAATTTAAATTTTGATTTTTGAATTTAAATATTTGAGCTACCGGATTCCGCATTTTGTCGCACGGACAGTAGACAGATTCTACAATATATATATATATATATATATATATATATATATATATATATATATATATATATATATATATATATATATGTGTGTAAATTATACATCGAATATTTATTAAATTATTATTATTCAATTTATTAAAGACAATGTTTATTAGCACCACTAAACAGTTCAGCTCAAAAAAAAAAAACTATGATAGGAACGGGAAATAAAAGAGCAAATATTAAGCTGAAAAGTATTTCACCAGGATTTCATTAAGCAAATAATTAAATATTCTATATAATTGAATTGCATCAAATAATAAATTGAATTGCAAAAAATTTTTTTTGCAAAAAAAATAGCCGTGAAGCTTAACTCTCTTAAAACTAAAAACTGTTAACTGACCATTGACAAACTGTACATTTTGAGTTTTATTTTATATGGATATGTTGCCTTAGTGTAACTGATAATAAAAAATAAATAGATTTAATATAAAATAAAATACTTACATATTTGTTCAAGATTAAGATCAGACCAATGAGTTCCCATTGGAGTAGCATCTGATATACCTTGCCTTATGTGTACAGAACCTTCTTCAGAGAGTAACCAAAGAGTTTGAGGAGTACATGAAATGCAGACAACTCTCCAGGGAGCGAAAACTTCCTGAAATAGAAACATCTTTTTGAAAAATCTTAGTGTACGAAGTGCAAAATAAAAAGTACATAGGTGCAATATTTGTTGGATCCTCATTATTTCTATTTGAAGGTATAAACTGCATTTCAGATTTCTGCTAAGGATTTTTTTTCTTTTTGGTTTTAGTCCCGTTCAACAGCCTAGGTCATAATCACAGGACGGGGTTATTAACCGGTCACTTTACTCATCTACTCAATGAGATCATTAGTGTGATTATAAGGAAACATTTATTTAAAAAAAAGAAAAAAAAGAAAGAAAAAAAAAAATCTGCTTTGTTAATTAAGTAGCATTATAAAAAGCACTGTGGCTTTTAATTACTATTAATTTTTTTAATAGGAATTAAAACTGAGAGTTTTTTTAAATTAAAAATTAACTTTAAAATATATTTCTCAAAAAAACCGACAAATAATAGATTTGAGTTACAATTGAAAATTATAATAATATTTTTTACTTATAATAATGATATTAATTTTTTATTTGCTCAAATTCCATTCTTGTTCCAAAAATTAGGTTGGCCCACCTATTACTGCTCGATTTACTTACTTTTATTTTAAACTGTTCTTTTTTACATGATTTGTCCTTCTTTACTGGATCCTTTTTGTACAAGATTAGTACCGTTACAGGATCAGTACATTATAAAAACAATTTCGGTTGTGTCATCCCGATAAATCCAATAGTTTCTAAAAAAAACACATATAAAGTGTCACTTTTTAGGGTAATGATGGAAGCTTAGGTCAAAAAGTACTAACCTTAACCTAAAATAACTATAACCTTCCATAATTTTCCCTAAATTTAAAGAAAAAATTCAATTAAATTAATTTTTAAAAATTAGATTGAATTTATCGAGAGGCTACAATCAAAATCGTTTTTTTGTAATGTAAAAAAAAACCTAAAATTTTCTGACATTTAGAAATAGGTGGGGCATATATTGGATATTTAATCCTCACAATAAATAACATATTCGGTATCATTTTGAAAAGGGGGGAAAAAACACTGTTTTCACACAAAGTATTAACAAATAACAAGTTTCGGCTACTTAATAGCCATCTGCGGATTCTAAATTAATTGTTCACAGTAACATGGTATCGGTTTCGAAGTGAATGACTGAGATTCACTTGATGATGAGTAAATATCACACAGTTGATAAGCAACCCGAGGATAAATAACTTATTTACTAAGATTGAAAACGTCTCAGTGGCGTATCCAGGAGGGGGCACAGGGGGCACGTGCCTCCCCCCCCCCAGACCCTACAAAAATATGTATTTAAAAAAAAACGGCATATTTTTTTTTTTTTTTTTTTTTTAAACATATTTTTTTACATTCACCTCATATTTTATTTCACCTCAGAAATCCATAAAAGCGCTGTTTTGGGAGGTCATATTTTCAAAATTTTCCGGGGGACACCAATGACTTACAATAAGATATTGTACTGCAGTAAGCATCAGCTAACATTTTCTAACGAATACGTTCTAAAACAGTTATTGTTACTTGGTCGCAGAGATTTTTTTGTTTATTGGTTGTATTTTTTTGGGGGGGGGGGGAACTTCTTTGTTGAATAAGTAATTCCCTTTTCTTGGTACCACTACAAATACCCCCCCCCCCCCCCCCGATCTAAACTAACAGAATGTGCCCCTCCCAGACACAGCCGCTGGATACACCACTGCTCAATCTCATTAAGTATAGAACATTTTTTTCATTTTACTCAGACCTTCAGGAAAAGGTCCTTTTTTCGGAAAAAAACGGGATATTCTCGGCAACCATTGGGAAGCCTTCAAAACCTAGGTAAATACAGACAAATCTGGTGAGCTCGAATCTCACATAGGTGAGACATGTTTCTAACTAGAATAGATGAGTAAAGTGGCTGGGTCTTCTGTCCTGTAATAACCTAATAGTGTGTTGATTAAAAGAAAGACCAAAAAAAATAAAATAATTAAAGAAAGCTTTTGAACATACCTTGTGAGATTGAGTATTTGGAGATGCAAAGAACAGCTGGTTACCCTTAGTAAGCACCCATATAGAACCTGAATCCTCTAAAAGACTTTCAGCTGATATTTGGCTGCAGATTAATTCTCCACTTGCTTCCCACTTGTGACCTGAAAAAAAACCGGTAGATTTATTAGTTTTTTTTTTTTTTTGTTTTCTTTTAAAGTATGGATATTTTTTTATCAATAAAAACAACAGATTTGTTAATTTTTCTCTAAGATACCATCTCTCTAAAATATTATAGAAATTCCAAAGAATCTCTTCTACCGGAATAGACAAATTTTTCTAAAATAAAATTTTCATTACAGTAAGGGCCTTGATTAACCAAAGTTTGCACTAAAAATGTACATTCTAAAGTCTAAAGTATGTTAGATTTTTTGAAGAATTATATTACCTTTAGCAGCTATCCTGTTAATATACATGTGAGGCTTCACAGCATCGCAAACATACAAGCAGTCATCAGAAGCATAAATTGCTCCAACATCAACCATAAAACCATTCCCAATCACAACCTGAACATATATACTTATTTATTATTGATCATTTAAAAAATAAATAAATAAAAACGTAAGTTAGAAGGTAAATTATAAGTACCTGCCACCACACTGTAATACTTGGAGGAAGTGTAAGGTTGTCAGCAACAAAAAGGTTGTTATAGATATCAAGGAGCCACACATGTTTGCCAGGACCAAACGCAAGCTCTTTAACCGGATCTCCAGTAGTTATAACAAGTTGCCAGTTATTATTCACTTCACCGATAAACTTAACAACTTTGCCTTCTTTAGTAACACCAGCAATCATCTATAAATGATCATTTAATTTTACAAAACTATTGTTAACCAAATCAAAACTTGTTAACCACATTGCATGTAAAAGATAAACAACTAATTGTTTGGAAAAAAATTACAAGCATAATACATACCAACTAACCTACCTACCTACTTACCTGCAATTGCAATTGCTTCCTTCAAAAGAATACTTTGCTTGAATGACCAACTGCAAATAACCACTTTCAAGCAATAACAGTACCTAAATATTAATATTGTTAACCCTTTTGCTGCTGACTCTAGTGCTAGGTGCCCCCCGATGCGGGATTGTTTTACACCTGCACCACTTTTTATTGTAGTGTTCTCATGTTGTTCTAGCTTCATCATGACAATTTGAAAATATTTTTTAATAGCATATTGCTAGTCATACATTATATTTTGTGAAATTCTTTGATTATTTTGTATTAAAATGTATAAAATAATTGTTATTAACATACATAAGTAAACAAATACAGATAAAACAGGGAACTCAATGCTTATGATGTGGCCACTTATGTATATTACAACTTTAACTATTGAATATTTTATATAGTCTATATAGTAAAATGGAGGGTGGGTTGATTAAGAAGGATAACTAAAATAATAACCCAAGCCTCAAGGTAGCAAGGGGTTGAACATATGTCAAGGAAAATGACTTTAAAGATGAGGAGTTTTACTAGTATTCAATCTTGTATAAATAAAATCATGGAGGTGAGATCAAGCAGCATGTTAAGAACTCAGTAAGGATTACTTAAGGCTCTACTTCCCTTAAGGTAGAAAAACCGCCGAGGTAAGAAAAATCATTAAAATGAAAATTTTATTGGTTCTAAGCAAGATATCAAAAATCTAAGTACAGGCTTCATTCCTAATTTTAATTCTGCACAATTTGAGCCCTATTCAACTCCTTACTACAATAAATACTACAACTATTTCAATACGATTTTTATCGTTGTATTGAAATGGCGCCTGTACTATTTATCATAGGAAGTTGAAATAGGGCTCAAATTGTGCAGAATTAAAATTGGGAATGAATACTGTACTTAGATTTTTGATATCTTACTTAGAACCAAAAATTGGTTGTTTTGACTGAGATTTTGTGGTACCACTTCATAATTATGACTAGAGATGTTAAAAAAGAAACAACAATATTGTCACCACAATTTTTTTTTATTATTATTATTTTTTTTTTTTAATTAATTTTTATTATTTAAAAAAAAAAAAAAAAAAAAAATGTGGTGACAATATTGTTGTGTTTTTTTTAACTTCTCTAGTCATAATTGCTTAGAACCAATAAAATTTTAATTTTACTGTTTTTTCTAACCTCAAAGGGCAGTTACTGTTGTGTAGAAATGCCCTTGACACTCACAATGCGATACCAAATAATAAGAAATACAATGAAAATATCTCATCAGTAGAGTTCGGATCTATATGCACTTAAAAAATTTAATATATGCATTTGAAAATTGCAAAATATGCACATAAAATATGCAACTTATCCCCAAAAATATGCACTTATCCCAAATATATGCACTCAAATATGCGCTTATCCCAAATATATGCACTCAAATATGTGCTTATCCCAAATATATGCACTCAAATATGAACTTATTCCTAATATATAAAGTTTAATAGGCAGCTATATATATACATATATTGAATAGTGCTATGTAAGGTGCATTTCGAGGGTTTAAAATACCCAAAAACCTGGTATTTGAAGATTAGGTTGGGAAATACAAAAAAATAACCACCAAAAATAGAGTTATTGACTATATTTTTAAAGCAATTAAAATTTACAATTAATTTTTTATAAATTATTCAAATTTACGAAAAAGAACGAAAAATTGTCTGAACAACTAAGACTTTCTCTAAATTTGTAATCTTAAAATTTCGTCTACGGTTGGAAAGAACCATTTTGAAATGTTAAAACGTTCTCTCAACGTCGCACGACACTACTGGACCCGGCAACCCATACTCCTTTCCTTAAGTTCCTCGAGGAGAGCAACAGCTTTCGTCAGCTCTAAACCGTGAGTCTCCAGTTTTTCAATTATATTTGGAAAGACCCACGAAATGAGCTTTAATAAATGAAAAAAAAAAATCTCTGACTGACTTGGCGGTTATTAAGGAGGGCACTCTTTGCTTTTGGGATGGCCAAATTTGCCGAATCTTCGAAGCCCTCTATGACCTTAATGTAATACTCTAATCTAATGCACGTGTTATGCATTCATTTTGGGTATCGAAGCCATTTTAATCCAATAATAAGGGCAGCACTCTATGAATCGTCAGCGGTAGGTAGCTTTGTCCGGGATTAAGTCGAAAAACAAGAAAACAAGCCTGATTTGGGTACCAACCAGTAGGGACTGGTAAACTAGCAGAAGCTTATATAAGACAGGGGGTTTACTTGCACCGTTAGACAGTGAACGTCTTCTAATCCTTAAAAGGTTTTGGTACCTAAATAATATATGTTTGAATAGAAAAATCATATAAAATCATATTCCACTTTAGTGGAAATTTCTCCCAAAAAGGAAAATATTTATGTGAAAATATGCAATAATATGCACTTATGCCAGAAATATGCAATTATATGCAATAATGCCCGAAATATGCAAAATATGCATTTTTAAATTTGAATTTAAAGTGGCCTAGTGCCTTTCAAAAGTCATAATTCGTAAAGAAAAATCACTTGGGGCAATAAAAAAAAGATATGCAAATATGCAAAATCCGAACTCTACTCATCAGGCATGTTCATTGTATGACAAGAGGTGGCATATTGCATTCATATGACAAGAGCAATTCATAGCAAAAAGGTGGCCAGAGAGCATTAAAATAATGTAACTTGAAGTAGTATAATAGAAAAGTACATTACCTCATTTCGAGAATAGATTTTGACTAGTGTATAAGGATCAGTATTAACTTTTTTGGCAGTATGCATGCCTGCAGGAAGGAAGAATAGTTCAGATCTTGATATGAACCAGATTCCTTTATCATCAACTGATACATGCTCCACTTCCCTGCCTAATAGCAACCAATCACCTCCTACCAGCTTTTCTGAATCAGAAATTACATGAATATATTATTAAAAAGAAATTACCTGTACAGATTAGAAATTACCATTACATACTTTTAAAGTTTACTTTAGAAAAAAAAGGGAAGGATTATGTCGAGGCTTGGACTAATTAAATAAAAGGTAATTGTCAGTTTAAGTCTCTATTTCTTCTGCCATATCTTCTCTTCACAAAATTCTTCTTCTGCTATTGAAACATGATTATTAAATAAACTCAAATTTACTCACTAGAATAATGTGCGACACCACAGTTGACAGCTGCAACAAGCCTGGCACATGGTGCTAAATCAACCATTTCGGCTAAGGATTCCAAACGTTCCCAATCATCATAAGATATTCGGAAAGCACTTAACTCTGGCGTACAAATGACAACTTCTTCCTCATTGGCTGATACAGAGATGCATCTTCCAGGACAAATTACCTCTTTCCAGCTATCTCCCACATCTATAGCCCACATGAAATTATAAATATACTGTTATGTTTTAAAGCATTTTTAAGATAACTAATATGTTCAAGTAAATACTATATTTTTCATGATTTAAATAAAGGGAGGGAATTGAGGAGCCCAAGAATGGAACCCAGCTCTATGTTCAGCATCCAAGTTGTGACCACCCTAATGCTGTTTAACTTTATTGATATGAGAGCCATGATACGACTTACTGTGGCCCCCATATTTTTCACAAGCCTACTATAATATATATGAATAAAGGGAGAAACAGCACCATACCTTATGGCAGCAGTATTAGAGCCTTTTTTATTAGTAATAACACTTACTATGACAGGGCCGTAACTAGCATCTTGGGGGCCCTGGGGCAAGATTATTCTGGGGGCCCTTCGTAGTGTCAAAGGGATACCCCCCCTCCAGAAATAGGGAGGTTCGGGGGTCCTCCCCCGGAAATTTTTTGAAGAATAACCCCCCAAAACTTGTTTAAATGCATTCTAGAGGTCAAATTTACCCACATCTAAAGTATTTTATTTTGCACATGGCCCAAAATCGAAAATGTCTAATTTAGCCTCTATAGCTAAATCCTCACCTACCTCTTGGTTAATTTGTTAGGCTACTACATACATACATATTATACCTTATACGATCTCTTCGTAACAGTTTAAGGAAAAAACTCTGATAAAGGTGAACAATATATTGAGTAAGCGTCAGAGTTTTTTGTTAGTTCACCGTGTCATAGTCCTCAAAAAACTTACTGGTGAACTGCGTTTATCCTGGGGCCCTTGGTGCGTAAAAATATTGAATCTTTTTCTGTCAATGTCTTGGGGCCCCCTAGTTTCAAAAGAACCGTTTAATAATAGTCCTTAATTATTCTTTCCTGAAACTAATTTTTTTGATAAACAGCTTTTAAAATTCACATTATTTCGTTTTGCCCATTGAAATTCCAATAGGGCCGTAGGATCGGGGGCCCCGGTTGCCCCGGTGGTAGTTACGGCCCTGTACTATGACCTTAATGTTGTTTTGTTTTAATATCAGTATTATAATAGTTGTAATTTTAATTAGTGTGAGCATTATAAGATTAAAATAACTAGAAATGTGTGGATAGTGATAATGATACTTGCCACTTAAAGAATTGAGCCATGGATGTATTTTTTTCTTTGTATCTTCTGACATTTCCCGTCTAATGACATAATAATCTGTAAGTTCCTCACATTCACTAACTCTAGAAAAGAGGGGACTTCTATCCACTGATATAATAGACTCAGTCATAGCAGAGGCTTCAGCAGGTGAATTCTTATCAATATCCACAGACTCTAGTGACGGAGAACGAATACTATTAGCTTTTAAACCAGAAATCAGATCCTTATTCTCTTCATCTAGTTTAAGTTGTTCTTCATCTTCAATCGACGAAGCATCGAAGATCGATGTTTTCATTTTAGACTGGTTGATTGTAGGGTTGAATTTAATTTGTTCATTTATTATACTTGTACTCCCACCTTTCAATATCAGAGTTTCATTTTTCGATCCATCCAATGCATCAAGTAAAGACTCACAAACAGTTTCATTAATGGAACACTCAGATAAAAATGTAGTGTTGCCTTGTTCTTCAAATGATTTCTCTACTGCAAGATTATTCTCTAGCTCTATCAGTAAATTTGAATCGTCAGAAGTCGAATCATTTTTACTATAATTATCTTTTTCATTAAGATTCTCGGTAAGTGTATTTTCATGTAATGATGGTGACCTTCCACACAATCCTTTCTCAATAGAGTCTTCAGAACTGTCACTTTTAACAGGTTCACAATGAGGTACTATTTGATTACCATTTGAACCTGGCCCAAAAGGATAGCTACAGCCTTCTTCAATATTATTATTCTCCATTTCTTCATTAAGTTTTACATTACTATCTCTACTAATATCATCGATAGGAGATTCAGAATACAATCTAGGAGATTTATTAATTTCATTTTGATCTTCCTCAGTCTTATGTTGTTGAGGTACAATGGAGATTTCACATACCTCAGCTTTGACACTCATCTCAGCATCTGTAATATACATAAAACTAGTAATGTAGAAAAAACTAGTAATTTAGATAAATAAAGGAAATAATTAAAATATTATTAAATATAATTAAAATTAATTATTTAATTAATAAATTAAAATATATATTAAAATTTGACTAAATTTTCATAAGTAAATTCAGCAATATGTAAAATAATAAATATAAAAATGGCACTCTAAATAAGTAAATTGAGAAAAGGGTTTCTAGGTAGTATTAGCAGGTATCATGAATTGAATCAAACAAATACTATTTGCTACCTTGAGCAACAGATTTGTCCTCTTCCATTTGACTCTGGCGTCGAGCATCTTGAATAATTTTATCGAGATTTGTCAAGTCGGATAAAAAATCTGAAGGTACTTCCATTGCCATTTCTATTAGTGTTTCCTGAAACAGACAGAATAATAGCTTTCAATCCATGCTGGTCCATATGAAATATATATATATAAAATTTATGTTTGGTAAAATTGTCAATAACTTGTTGAGTTATCTAACAGGAATATAAGCTTCCAAGACTTAAAATATAGCTAAGATAACACCAAAAAAGACCTAGCTGTAGGTATGCCATTAAATAACAGATTTAACAGAAGAATCTGAGACAGCTTATAAAGATAGACTAATCAAAAGCACATTTGTCAGTGGCGTAACTATGGGCCCGATGGGGGGGGGGGGGGGGGGCGGCAAATCCAATGTACTAATGCTGATGGGGGCCCCCTATAAAGCAAACTACCTGGTATTCATACTTCTATACCATTGTCGGGGGGCCCATTTTTTTTTTCTTTTTGCTCATCAATTTCATTTGGCAAGGGGCCCCCAAAAAGTTCTTGCAGGGGGCCCCCAACTACCTTAGCTACGCCACGGACATGCGTTGTATTGTATTTATATTTAATTAATAAATTGATGGAAATATGTCAATACAAAATTTCACTTGTATTTATCAATCTTTAGAAAAATAGAATAGGATTAATTTTACTAGAACTTATGAGACCCTTACCTCAACACTGTGTCTGGAGGTGTCTCCACTAATAGAATTCCACAACTTATCTAAAAAAAAAAAAAAATAAACAATTCAGTAAGATAAGTAAACTTTTTATATCTGTAGATGCTACATGTATTACAGCTTACACTATTATTAATTTATTATTGGTTATATATATTGGACATTGATATACCTGCATTAATATCTATGATTTATAAATTTAAAAAACTAAAAAATAGTGTAAGAAATAATTTTAGCAATAATTAGTCTATAATAATATTTGAAACTATATTTACTATTTCATGACTCTGAAAAACCTATATTTTCAACTAAACATTTGAATTACCTGTAAAGGTTTTAGTTTTTTGTTCCTCATAGGATCTTCTCCATCTTTTATTTTTATTATTCTTTTTCTAAAACAGGTGATAACAAAACAGGGAGTAAACATAAGTAAATTTGAGAAGAATGCAAATAATTAAAATTAATGTGGAACAATAAATAATAAACATTACTGAGAGATAAACAGTTACCCTATATATAATGTCATCGAATTGCTGATGACCTATAGAAGGAAAAACATGACGTTGTGCATTTTCCAACCTCAGTTCAGCCACTCCTTCTTGAATTGGTACTATAGGAGGTAGGATGGCTGAATCCTGCCCATACATCACAGCACAAGGCCTAGAATAAACAAAGTATACAGCGTTAGATTAAAAATGAAAATGTTTAACTAATTTTCTTTACCCGAACAAATTACAACCAGAGGAAAACTTACATGCTGACAGGTCTTGCATCTGAAGTAGACTCAAGCAGAGTTCCAGTAATTGGTAGCAGGTTAAATGATGGTATGGATGATACACTCTCTGCTGTGGCCACATTGCCTTCTCGACTTAAACTGCCTGCAACAGAAATAGAATTAACTGCTTTTGTCTCCAGTAGTAAATGCTTTCAGCAACTAGTCAAAGTTATTTTTTTGATAAAATAAATTATAAAACCAATTAAGAATAATATTGATTTTTCAATAGAACAAGAAAATGGCAATATTAAAAAGCTTTAGATTTCTTTGAAGAAGGTAAAAAACATAATTTAGAAAATTTATTTATAAAGATAAGTGGGTCAGCTTGTTTTATAAACAAATCCCAAATAATATACTTACAGTCGTGAACATCAGGAGTGAAAGACAAACGAATCAAATCCCTATCTGAAGGAATAACAAATATTTCTGACGTTGTGGCACAAGCAGAAATAAGTCGGGCAAAGGACATCTTGGCTTTTACAGAAACATTCCAGACCTTCAGCACCAACAATTCTGACCTAGAGGAAAACAAATTAATAATACATTAACATTCAAATTAAGAGCAATCCATGGCTAGAGATTTAAATCATAATTATTATTAAAGAGAAAAAAAGGGAAAGACAGATAAAATACATCCCAACCCCAGGAATTGAACCAGAAATGCCTGCTCTATTAGTCTATAATGCTCGAACATCTGAGGTAGGATAGAAGAATGAAATTCACCTGCATGAATAGATATATAAATCCCAATTACTAAAAGCTAATCATCATTAGATAATGTAGAAATAATATTTATTATAAATGGAATTTATGAAGCATTGTAGAGGTTTATGGAAAAATTCAGAAAATGTCCAGATACTAAATAATAATTATTACTTTAACTGATCCTATCTGCACATTTTGTATTAGAAAGAAAAAACGTAAGATAAGTCAAATACCTTGTCTGGGATAAAATGAGGCCTTCTGACATGGCATGAAGTCGTCCTAATTCAGAAATACTCGGTGAGCTACTATTAATTTCTACATTACTTAAGAGAGGAACATCACTTGTGCAATTTTTAACAGCATCCTGCAAAATAAATAAAAATTTGTACAGTTCAAGACTTTAAAATTTTTGTTTCTAATGTGACTATAACATTTTACAGGCATCAATTTACTAATGTTTTAATTCAAGTAAGTAGGAATATTTATTTAAAATAACCAAAATAATGTATGTATTAAAACAATGATAAAGGCCATTTTTTTTTTTTTTTTTTTTATTCCATTTAGAATTTATTTTTCCACAGAACCTTCTAAAGAAGGAGTATCTATCTGAAAAATATTATTATTTGTTAACAAATTTATTTAATTTATAATTGAAACTAACATTAGAAAGTAAACAATTTTAAGACTTTTTAATTTATTTAAAATTTTAACATTGACAAGGATTTATTCGCTGTCATTAAATAGCTTACTTTGAAAATGATAGTTCGCTGGACATTGCCATTAATATTGGCTTGCCACAGACGAAGACCAGGACGACAGCTGAGCACTAGCGGGTCTGATCCACTTTCATTTGTAAAAAACACTCCACCCAATTCAGCCAAACTGTAAAAAATACATTGTATTTTTTTTACATTGTATCAAGTAAATTATACAAATCATAGTTGAGTTCTTATCTGTCAAGGTACATATCAATACCGAAACAACAAAAACAGTCACATAAAATGTTTCTATATTATTTTCACAAAGAAAAATATACTTACTTGCTACGCTCTTTTTGTCCGATCTGTAAAATTCTCCATTTAGGCGATTCCTTGTAGCAGATAATAGACCTATGAATTGTTGCTACCACTAAAGCAGATAAGTGCTGATTATAGCTCAACTGAACTATAGTGAAATTTTCATTTAAAATTTCTCTGGCTTTTGTAAGGTTCTGTAATGAATAAATTAATAACATTACAATATGTTTTTCTTAATTTGAAATTATAAAATATAATATAAGAAGTTTATAAATGAAACTTACAAGAAAGAAATCGATTTCTGTGAATACTACTCGGCCAGAAGAATCTCCACTAAATAATTTCTGTCCATTTAAACTCCATTCCAGTGATGTAATATGAGAAATATGAAGATTTCCGACAGTAAACCTTTCTATCTGAAAGATATTTAATAATAATATTACCTGACTATTTATTTAAAATTAGTTAGATTAAAAACAGAAAAAAGTAAAATTAAATTCTTGAGTAGTTGGGTCTATTAAGGACATTAAAAGCCTAATTTTATTTTATTAATTTTTACTTTTCCTCACCTTCTTCAAAGGTATAAAGGAAAAGTATTGTTTTTACCCAAAAAATTTTTTTTTGGGTTTCAACGGACCTCCTGAGTGGTTTTCAGCATGACATCATTATGTATGTATGTGTGTATGTTATCATCATAGCACCCAAAGTATTTAACCTAGAGAGTTGAAACTTGGCAGAGAAATCAGTCCTTACCTGTAGTGGTGCTGCCCAGAAAATCAACTTTTTATGCCATCTTGAACCCAGTTTGCTGAATCAGCAAATATTTAACAAAAATCGAAAATTGTCCTGATCGAGTTGAAATTTGGCTCGAATGTACCTCTCTGTATGACAAACAAGCCTACCAAATTTCATTTTGATATTGGCCTCTTACCAATCAATGGATTTATCCAGGTGATTAAATTATTTTTTTTAGTGTTGTTGAAAAAAGCAATAATTGTACTGAAGGTTTTGACCAAAATTGATACAGAAATGTATTGATACTTGGGCATGCATCTTTAAACTAGGGTTGGGACATTGATAGCTACACATCGATGTTTGACATCGAACTGAACCCACACTGATGTTTTCCATACATCAGCATCAGTCACCCAACCCTTTTTTCCCAATTTTTTTTTCATGTACATACTTGATTTCAATGTTTCTTCAGGATGTTGACAATACACCAAAAGTTCTGGAGTTTTTTGGTCCAATACATTGATGTCCCTACCCTACATCTAATTGAGATTTACTAATAAAAGATTAAAAAAAGAGGAAAACTGAAATATCAGTGCTATAGTCTTACTTTTCTTTCCTGTGGAACTGGAACTTCACTTAGTAACCAGTCAGGTAAAAGCTTGGGAATTTTGAATATGGAAATAACACCATTTGTATCACCTGCAGCAACCATAAAATCAACAGTAGAGACAATTTTAACTGCTGTAATAACATGACCACTTTTCTGAAAAAAAAAAAAAAAAATAAATAAATAAAACTTACATTTAGTTAGTGTAGCTTAGGAATACTTTTCCTGATTTTTATTTATTTATCTATATCAGGCTGGATAGTGAGAACGATTTTTCTTTCACTCCCATTTCAAACCTTTCTTAGAAGCTATCAATCTTGGGTAAATTGAAACAAAGGAATATAATAGCACAAATTTTACTCTCCTCTTCAAATGGGACAACCTAGCAAGAAGATAATAGAAACTTGAAATCAATGAAAGGCCTAAAATCTGATAAATTATCTTACGTGGGCTTTCAAGATGCCAGTAACACTAATAATGAATGAACAGACCAATGTAAATAAATCTTCATTCAAGGTGTTAAGGAGAGAAAAATAATTTAAAGAATCTAAAATGTTGTCCATTTATATATAATGTGTGTACCTATGTAATACGGCAACCAAGCATGCAACACATTGTTTTGACTAAATTACAATTAGAAATTTAAGATACAGCGAAACCTTGAGTATCCTGATTTACCTTCTTTATCCCTTAACTGCCAGGCCACAACTGCTAAGTGCTACTTTCTTCTTACTTTTTTCGATTCTGAATGGCTTCCACTAGCCCAACCCCGGATAAAGAGTGTTGATGGGAAAATAACGTATCATGTTTTGCCAGCAAACATGACCCCACATCCAACCCAAGGATCAGGGGGGGTCGGGGATCATTGAAAAATCATTACAGAAAAGGATTCATTCAGCAACTTGTGACATCAGTTGAGGAATTTAACATCAAAGTTTTCTAAAAATGGTACACCACTAAGGACACTATTTAAAAAAAAGATTTCCCCTTTTTCAATTAATCCTCTTTTACATTATCTTTCAAGTGTCCAGTCTCGGGACTGATGGTTAAACGAGGGTGCACTGTTTATAGAAGAGATTATGGCCTTAAAGTTTATTAAACAAAAGTAAGTAAAACTTATGGAACAGCTTTAGAATACGGTTACCAAGCCCGCAATTCACTTACATTACCTTCACCTAATATATCGATATAGCGTATGTATATTGTCTTTCAATATATCAAATTTATTCTTAGTGTCATTGTCATGTCTAGTATAATATCGAATCCATTTGACACATAATAATTACAAGAAAAAATACGAGTACATATAAAAAAAAAGGACGACAATAATTTTGTAATTTGGCCTTATATTTTAAGCTTATTTTATGTTACCTTTGGAAAAACAGGTATCACATAATTGTACAGTACAGTTTACAGAATCGAAGTACAAAATTATTTTTATTGCCCTAGAATTTTCAACAGCCACTCCGCACTGCTTTGCGGTGCTCCGCTCATTTCCTGAAGAAAAACAACCCTGCTGCATATAGACCAGGTAGATGTCCAAATCGAAGTACAAAATTCGATGGCACCATACAATTTGATTTAGCCAAAATACCTTTTTTGCGTATTTTTTTTTGGCCGGTAACTGTCGAACCTCCCTGTAATCGTTTGTCACTCCAGTCAATATCCCTAATTAATTATACTTAAAAACTTAATAAATCTTTTTTCGTTTGTTTGTTTTGTCAACCTAGTGAACATTCAAGTACGTACAAAAAGTCAGGCAGTCTGTTGTAAGTCGGTAAAAAAACCGTAATAGTCAAATACCCAAGTCAAATTAAAGATGGTGGGGCGAAAATGCTAAGTAATGCTGTGAGAATCAACGAAATGTAGTATTTCGATTATAACCTGAAATCTAAGCGTAACCTATCCACAATAGTGTATTGCGGGCTTGGTAACCGCATTCTAAAGCTTAGCCAAACTTATATACAAGAGTGATTATGTCCATTTGTCACATTAGCATTAAGAATAGAATAAAATATTGTGTTCGGGGCTTAGGAATCGTATTCTGAAGCTGTTGCAGGTATTCAGAACATAATTATCCTTCCAACACAAATGATTAGTGGATTTAAATAATAAAATAAATCATACCTCAGGTGAGAGTCTTTCAACTCGGTGGTCATTACGGTCATACCAAAACACAATTCCAACATTCGTGCCGACAACTATAGAATCTGACACGGCATCTATGCAGGTGAATTTGACATCTTCAAAGAAAAGGCCCTTGCGCACAGTTAGCGGTATTTGACCTAACAGTCTACTCAGGGGCGCCCATTCTCTCAACACACCGTCTTCTTCCGATATTGGAGTCGACATGATCGGTCATTAAATTCAAATACACTGGATTAATGGATAATGATATCAACACCGACTTCACAAATACGAGTCACATCCTTTTAGAGATTTGTTGGGTGGAGACTAGGGGCACATTGATTCAGCTACTGATTATAAAAAAACAAAACAAAAGATAGCCATGACAGTAAAACACAGATAGTTTAATTATAAAGATAATTATGAGAGCTCAAAGATAACTTCAATATTCGAAGAATTTGTATACGTATATATTATTATTATATATTGGTCAGAAAAATTTCCAAAACAGATGACAGATGACGATAGGTACTATTTAGGTTATATTTTTTGTTTTTAGTTTATTTTGTTCAAAAATTAAGCACAAAATCCCCTTTAAATTTTCATATTTATTAGTTCAAAAAATCCCCACATATAATGAGTGCAGCACGTCCTTGACGTTTATGTTTTGAAATTTACAAACCAACTTTAAAACCGATAGGAACAGTGTAAAAAGTTTAAAAAAAGTATTTTTTAATAAAAAAATATATATATTTAAAATTATATCTCTAAAATATTCATAAATATAAAATAGTAACCACAATTGTGCTTGTATGGTACCGCTGCCATTTTTACGGAATAATTTAAAACTAAAATAGACAGGCACTCTTTGTTCATTAATTCAGTAATTTTGTAGCATCTTACTTTGTCAACATGTTTTTGAACTCACGCCGCTACTGCTTTACTGCTTTTGCTTTTATTTGTTGTTAGGATTTTGACTTTAGAAGTTACTTTTCTTTATTTTATTAAATAAAATACTATTTTATTATTACCCAAGGTTTATTAAACTTTAAGCTTGGTAACTAATGTGATTTTGTAATAATGTTCTTTGCGAAGACCGTTTATCTCATAGTTTCTCCTACTTTACCTATCGTCATTCTCTTATAAATTTGAAAAGGTATTTGTTTTTCTTGTATGCGTTTTGTTTTTTGGGCTTACTTGGATTTTTAAGTGTATGTCATTTATTTGTTGGCATTTTAGTTATTAATTTCCTTAAAATCTCATTTTAAAACCCGGTGTATGTATGGCAAAAGCATTGTATTTTGGGCATTTTTAAATAAAATTATGTTAAACGTTGTTCAGTTTAAGCTGAACCTCAAACAACTCTGGATAGACTTATTGGAATGGAAACGATTCTTTCTCTATCTGTGAGATAGACGTCTTCATATAGTTTTGTTTATTAATTTAAATTTGACAATGAATTAGAAAGAAGTTTAATTCTACTTACAACGGTTTTAATAGTCAGAGAGTAATTAATGGGGTTGTAGCAACTTTGGCGATACCGCATTCAATATACTGTTAATACAAATAATATGATCACTTATATACAGTAGGAATGATGGTCTTTTTGTCTAATAGTGAAGTGATAATATTCATTAGTCTAAACAACTGTTAGATAAATTTTATGTTATAAGCTCATAACCGAAAGTCATTGTAGTTAAAATGGTACATCTGATATGTCTATACTTTCATTTGGTTAACAAATTCATAAACATTACAAGATTTAAAACAATACATAATTTCAAAAATTGGCAAATCAGCTGCAAATGAATCCTGTGTTTTAGTCTTGAACTCATAATCTTAAATTATTAATTAATTAATTAATTAATTATTATTAATCTGGCAAATTCAGAAAACTAAAAAAAATGTAGGAATTATTTTTAGTGTCTAATTGAAAGACCCCTTGTTTAATTGAATGTATTCTCTCTGGGGTTCTATCTATGAATATGTTAGAAGTCAAATCTAAAGCATAGAAGTTTATATAAGTGAACCTGGTCTTCATAATTTTGACCCCAGTATTATGACTTTTGGAAAGGTGGTAACTAAAATAGGAATATGCAAGTTGTTAATACCTTGTAAATTATTGCTTTCCAGAGCATAGTATCTTTCAACTGAATGTTAATATAAGAAACCAACGTTTACACTCTTAGGTTTCTTATACAGTGATTCCTTGATATTCATGGTTTTGATTAACCTTGGTAACAATCTATAACAAAGTGTCATGGATAGTGCCCTAATTGCAACTACAATGTGTTCGAAAAACCTGGGATTTTAGATTTGGGAGAATAAAAAAAGCCTTGAACTTGTGGGTAGAGGAACCGGACAAGGAAACATGATCCTTGCATGAGCTTGCAAATCATTCAAGAACAAGCAACCATCAGTTATCCTGGAACACTGGAATGTAACTCCTACGGATATCAAGGAATCACTGTACTTTATATAGGGTCCCTAGGTAGCATATTGCTTACACTTAGGTTAGAGGTCCCTGTTCAATTCTTTACTCCCACTCTGATCGGTTTTCACTTAGCTTCTTGATGTTAAAGGATTGTTTTGATAATAGTGGTATAAAACAGTTAATAAAGGTTAATGGGAGTCAATGAACTGACTTTGTGTCACAAACTGCTTCAGTAGTAGTAAAGAGCTATTAACATATCCCATTAATAAATTCTGTATTTTTATTTCAGGTTTTAACATAGGTCAAATACCAAAGCTATGTATTCCATAAGTAAGCAAATGCACCCTTCCACAGGGATCGAGCATGCCATCACCTGCTATTTCTTCAACAGGCGAGAGAAATCATTAGTTGTTGCCGGAGCCAATGTGATCAGAATTTATCGCTTTATGCCTGACATAGACAGCAATAAGAGGTTTTCTTATTCAGGTATGAATCATCAATCCTTCAGTTATGAAATTGTTATATTTCATTCATAACTTCAGAATTTCCCTTTTAATGTTATTAAGGGAGATATAGAGCCTTTCGAAACTTGGTAAAGGAGACAGTCTAACCCTGGGTTCCTCATGGTCCTGTTAAGCCCAAATTTTAGATAAAAATGTGTGTTGTGGGAGGAAGAGAGCAATTGGAAGGTGGGGATTTTTCTACCTATGTTTATTGCAACTCTTTTTTCCTAACTTAAAGCTGACTGAACTTTTTGACTGTTTCTTAAAATAATTTACTACAAACTCGCTGAAAGCAGATTCTGAATTAATAATATTTAAAGTTTGGGTAGAAGTTTTAAATTACCTATATATTTTTTTATTACTATCTAAATTTACTCCAATGTGTTCTTGTTATAATGGAGATGTGGGTGAGTGTTTTTTACTAGCTTGTGGTTTTAACTCCTAATTGAAAGGGCTTAGTCTCATTGTTGACTTACTATTTGAAGAATAAGATTTGAATTAGCAACCTTTAAATTGTGAAATAAAATTAAAATTAGTCAGGTACTGATTTAATAAAAACTACACAGTTTAACCAACTAGTTTTTTGAAATTTATTCACATGATCAGGGTTGTACTACAGGTAATAATCTAAGTTTAGTATATAATATAATAATATACTAAACTTAGAGTACAGACATATTGAAGTTAGAAAAAGTACCTGTATTACAACCCTGATGATGTGAATAAATTTCACGAAACTAGATGGTTTTAAACTATGTAGTTTTTATTAAAACTGTATCTCACTAATTTTAATTCTATTTGGAGAATGAAAACACATAATAGATATTGAAACTTTAGTTGTTCTTAGGTCTAGAGTCTAGAGTGTTTCACTGAAAGATTGATAGTCTTGACTCTCAATATAATGTGAAAGAAGGGAAGAGAAGAAGAAGAGACATATACTAGGTTAAAGGTCTATTCACACACATCAGGCACGGCACAGATCCGTCATCGTTAAGTGTCAGGCAAAATCGTGGCTCTATTCACACCTAACCGTCGCCATCCCGCCATTTTTTTTTTACTCCAGCAGTCTTTTTTTCTGCATTAAGTGTCGTACCTATATTTCTGTGATGGAGTTTTCGGAAGAAGAATTGGCTGCTATAGCACTAATTTTGGACAAAGAAGAGGCACAACAGCAAAAGATAAAAAGAAAATGGGTTCACGAGGCATGGCGAAAGGAAAAAAGAAGGAGAGTTTATAACGTTATTCAAAGAATTGATCAATGATGAAACCAAGTTTTTTCAGTATTTTAGAATGACTGAAAACTGTTTTAATTTACTGCAGAGTAAACTTGAAATTCATTTAAAAAAAAACAAGATATTCACTCGAGAAAAGCCATTACATCCAAAGAACCCTTAGCAGTTTGTTTGAGGTAAGTAAAAATAAAATTGAAACAAATACACATTCGTACACATTCAATTAACTTTTCTTCCTCCATTTTTTTTTTTTTTTTTTTTTTTACAAAAAAACACGAAACACTCGTCAGTAAAAACAGAAATAAAGCACAGAAAACTCAACAGTAAAAAAAAAAAAAAATTATATATATATATTGTTGAAGTGTAATGTGAAAATGACGGTTCAGTGACGGTGGCGTTCCTGACGTGCCGGTTTCAGATTGGTGCCGGCTCAGTGTAGACATTGCCATTTAACTTCCAAGAAAGAATTTTTTTTTACTGATACATCTCGGAAATTACGGGACGGTGACGTGCCGTGCCTGATGTGTGTGAATTGACTTTAAGGCTTCTCAATCAGTTGTGTAAGCTTTAACCCTCCGAGGAATATAAGGAATCTGTGTTTTGTATCAGAAGACTTGCAGATGTGAGGATTAACAATTATATAGTTTTGTTTTCTACTGTTCTGTGATGAAAAATGTTGATATAATGTATTTAATGTTTTGCCATAACATCCTCAAAAGCCAAAATGAAACTATTTTTTTAAACTTTTATCTACAATTATGCTGCTTTGATTTTAGAGAGGCACCCGCCAAAGATGAGGCTTGAATGTGTGGGCTCTTACACACTGTTTGGGAACATCATGTCTTTAGCTTCTGTTAGTTTCGTTGGTTCTGCCAGAGATTCCCTCCTGCTGAGTTTCATGGATGCAAAACTTAGTGTAGTTGAATACGATATTGATTCACATTCCTTGCATTCTGTTTCTTTACACTATTTTGAAGATGATGATATTAAAGTGAGTTTGAGATTTATTATTTCCAAAATATTTGTCTGTTGCATTTTCTAAAGGCTTTTTTCAGATGGGTTGTAAAGGCAATAACATATCTTGTCACTGCAATCAGAAATTGACCAATTATGACTAAAAGCCCTACCTATGTGTCCTGTCTGTTGGTTTCAAAACTTAACAAAACTAAGAACTTCCCTAGTTGGCTGCAGTCTTTCAATAATTGATTTCAGAATATTCTTTCCAAGATAAAATAACTGTTAATACCCTGCACTACACTTTCTGCTGTCATCATAATTTTCAGCAATTTCAATCTAATTCAAGTGATGCAAAGAGAGTTAAAAAATCCTTGGTGGTACTGCTTGTGGAGGGCCTAGGCTTGCCAAAGGGCTTACACAATTATATCTGTAATAGATGACACGGGGTTAGTGTGTCGCTACACCAGCTGTTATAAACCTTACAATTGACATACGCTACTAGATAGACACCACTTCACATAAGCAGCTACATTTATGTGGTGATGCTGGGTGAACACTCTGTGAGGAATCAAACCTTGGCCTCCTGTAAGAGAAGCACATTCTGTAGTAATGAGCTACTGGGGACCCCAAGAGAATCTATGTGAACTAGAAATTATTGCAGAAGATATATTTGTATGAATCTTGATGTTATTCTCCATGGGTAAAACATCACATGCCATAGAACTTATGTGAAAATACTAATGGGTAAACGAGAAAAAGTCTGTCTATGAGCAGGTGGGAAATATTAGAGTTACCGAAGGGTATCCTGCCTACTTATCAATATAAGTTTCCCCAGGATTTCTCTTAAAACTTTTCTTTCTTAGTACATGGTACCTTACAGTAAAAGTTACTGAGTCTACTTTCTTCTGTCAATTTTAAATGAACATTTAACTTTAAAACAATATTCACATGTTTCAGGAAGGATGGACTCACAATCAGGCAGCTCCTAAGATCCGAGTGGATCCTGAAGGTCGATGTGCAGTAATGCTAATCTTTGGGAGGAAGCTAGTTGTGTTGCCTTTCAGACGTGAGACTCATCTAGATGATCCCACAGCTCCTCCGATAGAGACTATGGCTGCCAATCAACGTCCTCCTGTCCTTACTTCGTACATGATAGTACTAAAAAATCTAGAGGAACGAATGGACAATGTTATAGATGTACAGTTCTTACATGGATACAATGAACCTACTCTTCTTATACTTTACGAGCCTATGAAAACTTTCTCAGGGTAATTGTTTGTTGTAAATATTTTTCTTGGTGTCAGATATCTTGATTTCCTAATATATTATGGCGTTTTACGGTAATAACAAGATTTTCGGGTAGCTAAATAAAATTAAATAATAAAAAAATGCAAGTTTCAACACAACATAAAATTTTTATATTTTTTAAAATAATTCCTTTATATATATCTTTTTCTTTATAACCAAATTAAATCTTTACATATTTATTCATCATAATTCGATAGAGATTAGGCTTTTATTTTCTTTTATAAATAATTAAAATTAAGTTTCTTTCGATTATATTTTAATTACACTTTCTTATGGTTATTTATATATTTTTATTTATATGAACCCTTTATTTGAATTTAATACATAAATAATCAAATTATAATATTAGAGTGAAGCTCTGATCACAACAGGTGAATTTCTGTTGTAATGCTAACAACATGGCATGAAAGCGTGGCTTGGGTGATTTTGGAGGGAAACCAAATCCTGAGCAAATTTATATTTTTTAACGATGTAAGATGAGTTTATTCTTATTGAAGTTACAGATGAGAATAGCAATAGATCATTACTACCAAGTTAACGATCCAAAGTGCAGAATTACAGCAAAGCAAAGTAGCGTCGTTTAAAAATAAAGTTGTGAAGTAAAGTAAGATAAGTAGCGTGAAATTAAGTAAAGGCCCTGGAATAAATCCAAAAATACCAAAAATCAGACACTAATAAAACTTAAGTCTCAATACTAGACTTGTAAAACTCATCAAATGAAACAAAATTATAAAACATTAAGTTTAAGACTTACGATTTGCATCGGCTGTAGATAACTCTAACGAAGTAAAAATTTGGAGTAGAATAAAAAAAATAGAATATTTATTTTTGTGACTCCAACGAGTCTTGACTCAAAAACAAATGAGTTTAACACAAACTAAAAACTACATACATATCTGGATATAAAATTTTACATCTTCCGATAGACTTCTCCTGAAGACGTCACGCCAGTCTCGTGTCGGCAGCCAAAGTGAAGGTACGAATCCCTCCCACGAGATTCCCTACGCATCCTTACAACTTAGGGACAACGCGCATGTCTAAAAAAAGGTTCACGCCCAAGTTGTGACGTCATAGAACAGTCTGACCAATATTTAAAGTCAAAATACGAAAAAAAAAAAACTAAATTAACGTTAATAATCTTCAATAAAAAATAATTAAAAGAGTTCATTTACATTTTCTTAAATTTTACTAATTTATGTTATTATAATAATTATTATTACAGTATATGTGAATATATTTATATGTGGTATAAACCAGGATACCACAATATATATATTTTTATAGCTACTTGCATAATTATTATATTTGGGGTTCTCAACTTGGAAGTGATTGATATTGATCCTGATTGGGAAAGATCTTGTTGGGGTTCCTTCTTACACTAGTCTACAAAAAGGCATCTATGATTAGATGTTAAAAGCATTCAAAACAACAGGCTATATCGCTCAGAAGCACTTCCTTGCACAGATCAGATTTCTTGTGTTGCTCATAGTGATAGGGAGGTGATTGTGCATCGCTTTTATATCGCCATGTGTGCGGATGGCCAAATAATAAAGAACCAAAAACTTAAATGTTCTTATCTAAATCATAGAATAATAATTATTTTAATGTTTATTTCCTTTGAGAAATGTTTTTTCAAGTGTAGAAAGAACGTGCTCACTCTATTTCTCATGCTCTATCTACACTTTTTAGGGTGGGAGATAAAAAAGAATGTTAAACAAAATTTTCCTTGGGAATGTTTAAAGGCTTGTTTAAAATACCTGTAACAACAAAATTTCAAAAAAATCAAATCTGATTGCAGGAGATTGGCAGTCCGTCGGGATACTTGTAGTATGGTAGCTATATCTTTAAACATGGATCAGAAAGTACACCCAGTGATATGGTCTGTTAACAACCTACCAATGGACTGCAGTTACTTAGTTCCTGTTGAGAAACCTTTGGCTGGGACTCTAGTGTTCTCTCATAGTGCGCTTATATATCTGAACCAGAGTGTGCCTCCTTATGGAGTTTCTCTTAACAGTATAGCAGACACCTCTACCAATTTTCCTCTCAGTAAGACTTTTTTTATTTATTTGGTTTTTCATATCACTTAAATTTTTGACGAATAAAGTCATGTTTTTCTTAATCAATATAATTTTATCTCTTTATGACAATCAAATAGTCCTAGTGGACATTTCTCTCTTATCTGTTTTGTCTCTGTATTGAAGTTAACTGTTCTTAAATGAATAATTTTTTGTCTTGTAGAAATACAGGAGGGAATACGGTTAAGTCTAGACGGATCCCAAGTTTGCTTTCTGTCTTTTGATAAATTGGTGATATCTTTAAAAGGAGGTGAACTCTATGTGCTTACCCTTCAAGCTGACAGTATGAGATCTGTGAGAAGTTTCCACTTTCAGAAAGCTGCTGCTTCTGTACTTACCTCGAGTGTATGTATTCATTTTAATTTTATTCATCCCTTTCAAAGATAAAGTTATATTATAGGAGTTCTCTATCTCAGAGATGATAAAAACATTAACACAGCTTTATTTTTCAATGTTCCGGTAAGTGGTTTAAAATTCTGTTTAATATTAATCTTTTGTATTTGCAGATGTGTTTATGTGACAAGAACTTTTTGTTTCTTGGTTCAAGATTGGGTAATTCGTTGCTTCTTAAGATAACAGAGAAAGAACTTACTTCGGAGAGATTTCCTACTATTATAATTGATCTTTCAAGAGAGCCTCAGCCAAAGAAGAAAAAAATGGATACTCTAGGTGAGTTATAACTTTAATTTATTGTAAAGTTCCTTTAAAACTGCACGGGAACAGGTGTCGACACACACGCCATAAGCTCATTCCTCTAATATTAAACTCAGAGACTTGAAAATTTGTATGCATATAGTTTGGGAAAAGCCAGAGGGTTGTTAGTTTTTGTGTTTTTCTTATCGCCTTTAGTTTTATTGATAAAAAATAAAATGTGTGAGAGAAAAAAAAATTATAATATAAATTTTAAAATTTTAAAGACAGGCGGAAATTTATCATTTTACAAAGTGTAATTGTGTGAATTTTGGGGGAAAAAATATATGAAGCTGGAGAGGCGTAATCTTATGGGAACTTTTCTTAGATTTATTATCTGGAAAGTGCTGACCCTAGCGGATTTTTTTAAAAAAAAAACAATTTATTAAATTCTGATTTGTTGATTTTCCAATTTAAGCCACACCCACTGATGTTTTTCACCTTTTTATTATGACAAATGAAATAAAAACTATTTCAAATATTCTTATAATAAAAAAAATTCAAGATATAAGGAATTGTTATTTAAATATTTGTTAAAAGAGATTTCAAGAAGATAGTAAATAATCTTGCTAAAGACTAAACTTAAATAATATAAAAAAAGCGAGATGAGAGGAAGGATTGAATACTAGTTAAGAAAAAAAGTTGGAAAAGAAAATGTTAACTTCTTTGGATTAATTTTTGGTCAGCCCAAAAATTAACCCCAGTGCTAAAAATTAAGCCACCTTTTTTTTCACAAATAACACTATTGTGGGGGCCGGTGTAGCCGAGGGGTTAGCACACTCGACTCTGAAACCAAGGTCTAAACCCCGGCTGTGAGTTCAAATCCCAGCGGGGTGAGACATGTTTTACACTGATGATCTCATCGATTAGATGAGTAAAGTGGCCGGATAACCCCCGTCCTGTAATGACCTAATGAGCTGTTGAACAGGACTAAAACTACAACCAAAAAAAAAAAAAAAAAAAAAAAAAAACACTATTGTATCTTGTTATGTGTCTAGCCAAACAGCTTTAAAATTATCCAAGGAAAGGAATATTGCAATAGTAAGGCAATTAATTCCTTTTAGACCTCACTACTCAAGAATTAAAAACTACAACTTAAAAAATGTATTAATTTGATTAGTAATTTATATTTATAGTCACATTATGTTTGCTTCCGAGTTTAACGAAGGTAACGATAGGTAGGTACGTTTAATGAGGAGTTGAGTTCCGACGTATCAAAAGCATTGATATCATTCTAAAGAAAGAATTTTTTTTATATTTCTGAATTCAAAAATTCCTGAACATAAATCCGTTTCAGACAACAAGGAACATTTTTTTTTTTTTTTTTTTTTTTTTTTTTTTTATCAGTTTGTCGTTAAACATTTTTGCGAACCATCATATCTTAAAAGACTAAAGCAACCCACAGATGATCCATATTAAGTTCAACCATCTACACACATTAAATATAAAAATAACAGGAACCTTTTGGGAATAGATAATGGTCCAAGAAAACAAAATTTTAATTCCTAATGGGATCACATTATTTAATACTAGGTGACCACTCATTCAATATAGGACGTGAGTATGCTATGTGCCACTCTAATTGGCAGACTATTTTAACCTATGGTCTAGATTTTATTTTTTGGCATATTTGTTTATTGATGTTTATAAATAAAAATTTCTACAGACCGGAAAGTTCTAGGTGGCTTATTTTCATGGCAAATAGGCCCGGTTTACCAAAAAAGTTATTCTATATCATTAAAGCACATTTAATTGTGTACAATATAAAGTTCTAATACTTTTTTGATAACTCTAAAGGTTTTAGAGGTATTTGCTATTAAAATCATGGTTTTACCATGGCTAGGTAGGGATACTTTTTCTACCTGCTATTTTAAAATGCAACTTATAAAAAAAATGGTTTGAAATATAAATTAAAGCTGAAACAATATCGTATCAGATTACATATGTCTGAACCAGTTTGTAAAAATTATCATCAATACAAAGTTAATTGAACGTATTTTTACATTAATTACAGCCACTATATTTTTTCATTTCTATAGAAAAAGATAATGAAAAAACTAAATAATATACACGGTTTTAGCTTTCCAATGATGCTACATTTATTAATTTAAAATAATAAATGGTGGCAGAAGATTTAGAGCATATCATAATGTGTTGTGTAAAGTTTTCAACGCAAAGAGAAATATTTTTTAGAATATTACACACAAGCAATATAACACAGCCCTTCTGTTATTTATCTTTATTATCATCTCGGTCGATTTCCATTTACAAGCATTTATTTCAATTCCTTGTATCGTCAAAAATAGAAATATAATTAATTTAAGTAATTAAATTAAGAACCTATTAAATGGTTGTAATAGAATTATGGCTGTATGGTTCCACAAGCCAATGCCAAAAAAAAAAAAAAAAAAAAAAAAAAAAAAAAAAAAAAAAAAAAAAAAAAAAAAAAAAAAAAAAAAAAAAAAAAAAAAAATGGTGGCATATTCTTGCTTAGTAAAACAATTTAAATGTTTCTTAATGGTAGTGTATACCCCTTCAAATTAAATAAAATACATTAAAAATAACATACTATGTTGTGAAGCTTGGGCTTTATATTCATGATACCTGGATTAATATGTATATATCAAATCTAAACTCACAAGTATATTCAACGTCTAGCTCAAACTCCTGGAACTAGGAAGTTAAAATTTTAGAAAAATTCTCTTTTGGATGAAAAAGCCTAAAATCCAAACTGACTTAGATAGAACCAACGCTCAACCCAAATCCTTAGAAGTAAAAAGTTGATGTTATAGAGGGAGTAAACACGAATGGAATTTGACATTATCAAAGCAAAATTCTAAAAGACTTAACCCAAAAGAAAAAAAAAAAGACCAAAAAAAAAAAAAAAAACGTAAACCACCAAATCTTATCCTGCCAGTTAGACTCAACCTAAGCGAGAAGCATTTAATATTCTAATAAAAGAAAGCAAAAAATGCCTAAAGTCATTCAGTCCAATCTAGCAACACATGGCTATTAATATTATCGAATATTAACTATATTATCCCCATATGCTGTCAAGCATATGGGGATGGTGTTATCGTATGCAGGATTTCTTGCCTGGTCTACTTGTATGATACCATTAAGAGGTGGGGCTGAAAGTGTATATGGGAAAAACTAAATACATGCAATAAGTTATAATGGTAGAGTGTCACTGCAACTAAACAAAGGAAATGACACATTCAGAGTATTGAAAAGCGTTTTCTATAGCTCGGCACATTACTAACCGATGACAATAGTTTGAGAAAATATTCACAAGGAATTAAGACGGAGCTTAGAACAATCAGTTGGTCATTAGAACTTGGTAAAACAACAACTAACTTATAGTTTTACAAAAAAACCTGGAAATTAAAACAGGGATTAATGGCTATTTCTTGACTCAGAGTAAGTAGAAATCTCGAACGCTTACAATACGAGAAACTAGTGTGAAAAAAAAAAAAAAAAAAATTGTTTGAATAAAAAAATATATTCAAAGCAAATTATTATTTTTATCCAATTTATATAATAGCTGCCATAAAATGTTGCTCGTATATAAACGCCTTAGGAACTGGCTAGTTATTTTATTATATAGGAAAATCCACTTTCGTGTATATTAATTAATATCTAGTAGATTTATATACACTTAGAACTTTTGTCTAAAATTTGTTTAACAAATATTTAGCAGACTAGTAAATTATACAATTTTTAACTGGAAGGTTTTATTAAGAGTAGAATTGCTTTTTCACTTTAATCATAAAAGCAGCGTACTTCCTTTGAAATCCATGCTATTTGCACATTTCAACTGAGATTTTTTTTTGCAACATACTTAGCCTTAATAGGACTAAGCCTTGTTATAATATTAACTTCAAGAATAAAATTAAAAGTTGTATGGGATGAATATCAGTTTAAAACTATCAATTTATAAGGGAGTCTCATTGTCATTTGAAAATAAAATTATCTACTTTACTTAATAATCTAGTTATTGCTGCACATATTACCCATATTAAATATATACATTAAAATTCTTATTTATAATAATATTTTATCCATTAAAATCTCAATTTTCCAATATTTCCGTAAAGTGACATATACAGAAGAACCTCGCTTACACGACCCTCAATAACACGAAAACCTTAATTACAAGTGCAATTTTCAAATCCCCTTGAGATTGCCATAACACATAATGTAAATTAACCTCTATAACACGACTATTATTATCCAAATAACCTCAATAACACGTTTTTTTCCAATTCACAAAGTAACTCAGAACCTCTGTAACAAGTCGTTTTGAGAAGTCAACCTCTATAACGCGACTCTATACAGGAATGGGTCGACCTTGAACAAGTCTAGACTTGAAAACCCCGCACCACCCCGCTCCCAACATTCCATTAACCTCTATAACCCGACTGATAGCCAAAATAACCTTGATAACACGATCCTCAACAAAAAGAGCACCTCGATAACAAGACTGTTGCCCTAATCCCCTTGAGACACTTCTTATCGAGACTCTACTGTATAAAGAAATTAATATTTATACACTTTTGTTTCTTTATTTATATTTAAAAAATGCAATGGCCGACGTCAAAATAATGAGAGGGGTATTGTGGGCGTTTCCTTTTGCTCCCAAAATAAACAAGGGGTTGAAAAGGTCTCAACACAACTCACTCCCGTGGGCTCTTAAACTTAGTTCCTTTGTAATTTTGATGAAATTATTAGTGAGAAAAGTTTTGTCTATTTAAAATATTAATAAACAATGTTCACTTTCTAATTTTTTAATTTTCTAGGGGATTGCATGGCGTCTGATGTTGCTGAAATAAGGGATTTAGATGAACTTGAAGTGTATGGTAATGAGATTCAGACATCAGTTCAACTTATCTCTTATGCATTTGAGGTATGTAATGTTTTTTTAACTTTATAAACTTGCCTATAATTAGTATGTTTCAAAACTCAGTTTTCACTGGAAAGTTATTATTTTACTTGTTAATGGAACTTACAAAGCAATTTCACTTAAACCTATGACTCTTTAGAAGACCTCCATTGACAACCTGCTGTAGATGTCTGACCTTGGAGTTACATTGTTTCCAGCTATAAGATATCAGGAGAATTGTGTTCAAGTATAGTAACTGGTGAAAGTGTAGTTAAACCTTAACTTTTACGACTTCCTATTCACAAGAATTTTTGGGACTACCCTGCTTACTTGCTTGTGGTTAGCAATATTTAAATAAAACAGTCGCTTGTAGGTCCTGGAGAATTGGGGTGGCAAACATGAATTCAGAGAATATTGATAAAAACAAAAAAACCCTTCTTTTCTTTTCAGAGTATTGTGAGAAATGACCATCCTCACATGTTATCTAGCAAACATTAACTTCATAAATCATTTTAGTTTTGTTGCTACCATCTTGCACTAGACAAATTAATGAAACAAAGCAAGAAAATAACAATATTAACATGTATTCTTTCTCCCTCCTGTAACTTTTAATAATTTTTTGATAAGCGTTGAGTATATTTAAGTTTTTTTGAGTAAATCAACCATGCCTCCTAAAATGATCAAAGAATGTAATGATATCAAGCTAGAAAATAAAGATCTTAGATAAAACCAAGGTATATAAACTATTTAGAGGAGTAGAAGTATGTAATTTTACTTTATATTTATTTCATTGATTACTCTTTATTTTTTTAAACTAATGGTGTTTTATTTAGTTAACTTTATCTCATTCACATAACACCCCTTTCCCATACATTTAATGACGTCGTTCTTGATTTTAACGATGGCGGTATTTTTAGACTGTACTATCGTGAAAGTTAAGGATTGACCATATTTCTGATTGAGATAATTAATTGTGTTGTTTTCATGAAAAGTATTCTTCCACATTTTTGCCAAAAAAAGTTCATATCAAACTTTAAAATATTTTTTCAGGTATGTGACAGTTTGTTAAATATTGGACCATGTGGAAACATGGCAATGGGTGAACCTGCTTTTCTCTCTGAAGAATTTACTAACAATCCAAATCCAGATGTAGAATTAGTTACTACTGCTGGTTTTTCAAAAAATGGTGCCCTTTGTATTCTTCAAAAATCAATTCGACCTCAGGTAATTATGGCTTTTATTTATTTATTTCTTTTAAGTGTCGGATATAATGTAAGTAATATCCATTTAATTTTTGATTCTCTAATTCCCTTTATGTAGGGTTTTTAAATTGAATTAAACAATTTGCAGGTAGTTACCACTTTTGAGCTGCCTGATTGTGTTGATCTTTGGACTGTGGTTGGTATGAGGCATGAAATGATAGGAGAAAGTCAGGAAATAGCTCACGCATTTATGATTCTTTCTCAAAAGGACTCAACTATGGTTGGTTTAAGAAATTACTGTATTTTCATTTTTTTTTTCTTTTTGAATATATAGCACAACATTTCATTTTAATGGATTGTTATTTCACTGTATTTTTTTTTTTTTTTTTTTTTTTTTTTTTTACAGGTTTTACAAACTGGACGTGAAATTAATGAATTGGATCATTCTGGATTTAATACTCATGGCCCAACAATTTTTGCAGGGAATCTTGGTCAAAACAAATTTATAGTTCAGGTATGAAACAAATTATTTTTAAAGAGCAGTAGTAAATGTGGGAGAAAAGTATTTTTAAAAATAAAAAGTCAAATAAGGTCCCCTCCAACACTATTGATTAACTCTCTATGTTTTACTTTGGTCTAGGTGTCCGTAATGGGCGTAAGATTACTACAGGGCATGGATCAGATCCAGCATATTCCTTTAGATATAGGATCACCTCTAGTACAGGCCTCAGCTACTGATCCTTATGTAATATGTCTTGCTGGAGATGGACAGCTTTTAATTTTTACTCTGAAAGAGACAAAGTTTTCAGCCAAACTCATTGTCAGCAAACCAAAAATACCACTGGTGTGTATACAAGTATAACAATATTACAATATCTCATCTTAACCTAAGGCTAGGTTGAGTTTTATTTAAAGTAGTAAAGTCAGGTTGACTAAATGCCAATCAATTTAATTTATTATTATTATTTTTTAATTTTTAGTTTCCTCGTATTACAACGGTCAATGCATTTAGAGATTTAAGTGGTATGTTTACTAGCAATGCTGCAGACCTGGAAGGTGAAACCTACACTATTCCAACCAAATATTTTTTTGACACTGTTAAAACGTAAGCAATATTATTTATACATTTATATGCTCTAGTTATGATTATTCATTAACCTTATTGTTGAAATATTAGTCTTTGATGTTTTATTCTAAAAATATTGATTTTAATAACAACCCTTTGAACACAAATACCTTACTTTTTACAATGTGTTTCATTATGTATATACAGAGAAACTATTGATGACGAAGAAGAGCTTCTTTATGGTGAATCCAGTGTTCTAAATATTAAAAAAGAAAGTGATCCAACACCTTTTACTGGAGCTCCAATGCGAAAACCATCTTGGTAATCAATTTGTTTAATAAATGATAACTTTTAGTGATATAGTCTTTTAATTTGGTCAGTTTTACAATTTTAAATTTTTTACAAAATACCATTTTTAAATTCTAAATAAAACAAATATATAATAGTCTAAAGTTTGAAATGGCTATGGTTTTAGGTGGCAAAAGCATTTGATAGAACCAGTTGTGAGCTTCTGGTGTGTATTAGTTCGTGAGGACGGTTTACTTGAAATTTACTCTTTACCAGATTTGAAACTTTCATTTCATGTTGGTGGTGTTGGCTATGGAATGGATATACTTGCTGACAACATGACAGCTCCGCCACTTCTACCGTCAGAAAATGATGAAAGTAAGTTTCTTTCAAATCTTCTCAATTAAATTTTAAATAAATAATAACAAAATAGTTGTCCAGATTGAACCTTAGAGGTATGCAAAAGCCTAGTTTATTCTAAGATATAATATCTTGAATGTTATTAAATTTATCTTTAATTAATTGCATTTGTTTACAGATGAGACTCCGTTTGTAAAGGAAGTGATGCTGGTTTGTGTTGGACATAATGGGAGCAGGCCTCTATTACTTCTAAGACTTGAAAATGAAGTAATTATCTACCAGGCTTACAGTTACCCTCACGTCAGTCTTAATATCAAGTTCGCCAAACTTTCTTCTCTTCTAGTCAAAGATCTAAGGTTTACACTTTATATTAACTGTCTTTTTTTAGTTGTGCTGAATGTATGATTATTTATTCCTTGAATAACGATTTTTTTTTATTCATATTGACCTGCACTAGAGGCTGGTGATTTGTTTAAAGTGATCATTATTTTAAGATAATTTGCTGATGGGAACTAACACACCAAACCCATGAAACTCATCACTACAATTATAGTTAAGAGTCCTCTGGTAGGTCCTGGCCCCTTTGAAGCTGTTACCTCACGAAGGAGTCAGTACAATGTATTAGCTGTTTAGTTTAAAATTTACTTTTTACCTTATAGGCTGATAGTCTCAATATTTAATTGATTCTTGATTTCCTACATTTTAAAAAAATTAATAAATGGTAGCTGTTTTGTATTATGAGTTAGTACAGTAATATACAAATTATTAATTGTTTTGACTGAGATTTTGTGGTACCACTTCATAATTATGACTAAAGAGGTAAAAAAAAGTAACACACATATTGTCCTCTGATGTCCTTTACTGTATTAAACACCATTCATCACGAAAAGCTCCAGCAATCTGACTTGGTATCGGGCTTTCAACCTTAATTAATTATTATTAGTTGTCAAAGTCCTAAGATAACTCCTCACAACCATCATCCTAATCCGAAAACTCATGCAAAACCGAAAAATATTGATTGGAAGGCATAATTTCTCTATCGGACATGGTGGCACGGGTGGCGTATACAGTGCACCAAGACAAATATACACGGCAAAACAATGAAGAACGAAGCAATAATCAAAGCAGACTGTTTCATCTGTTTTAGCGGTGTCTACTAGTAGGGTAAAGTGAGGGGTTATTATTCTCGCATCGTGAAACTGTGATATAAAGAAACATTTTTACCCGTGGTGCACTCAATGCGCTCAGCCTGTGTCTCCAAGGGTTAAAAGAACTTACTTTCCACCCCAATGGAAATTCGCCACAATTAATAATGATTCCTAAACCATCTAACCCTCCCATCTGCCATCATCTTATCGGTCTATAAGCCTCCTCCCAGTAATGGGAAAAGTCCTAGAAAAGCTCCTTCTCCGTAGACTCCTTCCCATACTCAAACCATTCATACCTGACCATCAGTTTGGCTTCCGTGCTCACCACTCCACCATCCAACAGTGTAGTTGCATTGTTGATGTCATTGCCTCCACCTTAGAGAAGAGAAAGTATTGCTCAGCTGTCTTCCTGGACGTAGAACAAGCTTTTGACAGAGTTTGGCACACTGGGCTACTTTGGAAACTCAAGAGGATCCTTCCTTTCACTTACTACCTCATCCTGAAGTCCTTTGTCACTAATAGATCCTTCTGTGCAAGTTTAGGAACCTCTTCCTCCTCCATCTGCCCTGTAAGTGCTGGACTACCTCAGGGTAGTATTCTTGGATCCCTCCTATATTCCTTCTACACACATGATATCCCTCAACACCCTTGCTCAGTCCTTGGCACCTGATGACAAGGCGATCCTATCAGTCCACCAAGACTCCCAAACTGCATCCAATAACACTCAAAGTCACCTTCTCCTTCTTGAGTCTTGGTTAAAAAAAAAAAGGGTCCGGATTAACGAACAGAAAAGTGTTCATGTCACTTTTACCCTTCGACATAGCACCTGTCCTCCAGTCCTCATTCCTGAATCTAGCACTGTCCGTTACTTTTTTTTTTCTGGGGGGCTTTTACACCCGAAGACGCAGGCCACTTAGGTGGGCCCATAGAACGAACCCGGGTTAGGGACCGAAATCTTCACACGCTCGTGTGAAGATATGTCGTTAACCATGACTCCCCTCCTAGTTGTATTACAACCAGGAGTGTCATCACCATGGTTTCCAGGCCGAAACCTGGTGGCGCCACTCTTTCGAGGAGCTTCCCATTTGTTTAAACAATGCTAGGTGGACATTGAGCGGGTGGCCTGGTCCAGGAATCTAACCCAGAGCTGCGGTCACCTTCTGACCCGGCTCAAAGCCTCACCCTACATAATGATCTTAATATCCCTTTTTTCTGCGACCTATCTATATCCAGATACCAGAAATTCCACGAGTCCTTATTAAATTATCCCAATTCTTTAGTAGCTCCTATCTTATCAATCCATCCCTGATAACCCACATCGCTGCCTGAGGAGACAGTGGCCCAGAGATCTACTAAATATGGGATTACTTATTAGGTAATAAATAATTAACTATCACCCAACTTACACCTTATCATTCCTCATCTTTGTTATACATTTTGTTTAATTATTTCTTCTTTTCTTTTCTCATTCACTTGTTATTTTATTATTTTGTTTGTTCATATTCTGAATTAAATAATACACGCCAAAAGGAATAACCAATGGATTATTACCTTTATCATTTATGTCACTGTCCAAATAACAATGTATCAGTATCACTAATAACTGTGATATTCAATAAAAAGAAAAAAAAAGGACAATATTGTCACCACAATTTTATATTATAATACATACGCGTTTCGACATTTATATCACCTTCAGTGTAAGTTTTAGCATAGTGAGTGAAAGACTACTACGCTATATTATTTTACAAACTTTTATTTTAGGGGTAGAATAGGGCTATTATAACCGATCGAAACCAAGGACAAATGCGGAGTATATAAACTGATATACGTGACCTGTAAAGGTGTATATGTCAGACAATCTGGTAGGAAAATAAGTACACACATTGGTGAGCACTATAAATCATGGCAGAAAATATCGCAAGGCAGACATCAAAAACATGTAAATGTATCTAGAAACTGAACCATGTACTAGAAACTGATCATACATTTTATGCCAATAATTATGAACTACTACACACATGTCAAAGAAATATGAAATTAGACTTTTTAGATAACTTGGAAATTCAAAAAGCTATCCGAGACACAAATACAGAATGTTTCAATGAAAGATCTAATCTTAACCACTCTGCCCTTATAAAACTTATAACAAATAATTTTGTACAATAATGTATATTAATTTTAAGGTACACATAATTTAAGTGTAGTAAAATAGGATATTATTGTTTAACTTTAAGCAGTTGAAAAACAATTCTTTACCTAACTGCCTCTATATCCCTTACCTTTGGTTTCTTAATCCTTCTCTAGCCCTATTCTACCCCTACTTTGTAATGTTATTTTAAGTCATAAAAGCTTGTAAAAAATATATCGTAGTAGTCTTTCACTCGCTATGCTAACGCTTACACTGAAGATTATATAAATATCGAAACGCGTATGTATTATAATATAAAATTGTGGTGATAATATTGTTGTGTTACTTTTAGCGAATTTTCAAAGAAAATTACGCTATTGCAATGGCTTCAAAATTTTTGTAATGCGAATTTTTGAAAAAATTTTCCATGGAAATCCGTTTTAGACCATTCTGAATCGATTCCTAAAATTTAACACTTTTTTTTATGTATGTATGTATATATGTATGTATATATGTATGTATATATGTATGTATATATGTATGTATATATGTATGTATATATGTATGTATATATGTGTCACTCCAGACGATATCTCCCCTTAGGATGCACTTAAAAATTTCATACAAATTTTAAAATGTCAATAATATCAAAAGAAAGGATGAGTTCGTTGGCCAGAATTTTCGGAGTCCATTTAGGGGTCAAATTTTGACCATATAGGGTCAAAAAACGTGTTTTTCCATTTTACCCCCCTTTTATGTGAAAATATGATAAAAGTGTAAATAACAACAATTACTGTACTCTTAAAGAGCTTTCCAACGACATGCATCTTGAAGGGTGAATACTATTTTGACTTTTGTACCCCGTACCCCTGTGTACCAATTTTTTTTTTTCACCCGAGCAAATTCTAAACCAAAATTTTCCTATATTATCATAAGCCAATAAAACGCAGATTTCTTTGAAAATTCGCTCATTAAGTCATGGTGCATGACTGGACTTTTTATTAAATTTTCTAGTCATAATTATACTTTTTTGTTTATTTATGATTTCAGAGCTGATCAGTCAGGAGATCCTGACACTGTGAGAATAAGCCAACTGAGATATTTCAGCAATGTTGCTGGTTACAATGGAGTTAGTATTTATTTTATTTAAAAATTAAACCTATTAAGAAACATTAGAACTTTTTAGTTAAGAACATTTGAACTGTTTAGTTTTAAATTAAAGTAAATTATGTCCATATTTTAGATATTTATCTGTGGTAATAATCCACACTGGTTGTTTCTCACTTCAAGAGGTGAACTCCGATTGCACCCAATGAATATTGATGGTCCAGTGATGTCTTTTGCCCCGTTCCACAATGTCAACTGTCCTCAGGGCTGCATGTATTTCAATAAAAAGGTACTTTTATTATTTTATCTTATTTTTTAAAATTATTGAATTGTTGTGAGAGCTAAGCCTTAGTTGCTCTACCGCTACCATTCATTGGACCGGCACCAATTTCTGAAGATCGTCTTTTGATGATCTTTAGAATGTCTAACGTGTCAAGCATGGAAAATATTTTCCATGCTTGAAACGTTAGGCCATTTCTGAACGGAAGAATGCACCACTTAACATATCTATTTGATGTGGTCATTAGTTTGAAAAATAAAGTACATATCTTGGAATCAAACCAGATATGTTAGTGTTTCAATAATAGTTCTAGACGAGTGTTACCTTTTAGCCACACCTGATCACTATAGAGTTGTTAGTGTTGTAATACCATTATATCCCTAATTATAAAGTAAAGATATGTTAAAAAGATATTTTTGTACGCTGTTTGCTTAATTGCTTCTAGAATGAACTGAGGATTTGTGTACTTCCAACACATTTGACTTATGATGCACCCTGGCCTGTAAGAAAAGTACCTTTAAGATGTACTCCACACTTTCTTACCTATCACATCGAGAGCAAGACCTACTGTGTCATTACAAGTGTACTTGAACCTTCCAACTCATATTATAAGTTTAACGGAGAAGATAAGGTCAGTGGCAGTATTTCATGTAATGAAAAAAAGTGTAATACTTTTGTAGTTAACAATAATTGGTGATTATGTGTATACTTAGTTTTTAATTATTTTAACTATGTGTAGAAATTTACTGCTCCTTGAAGGTTTAATGAAAATTAAAGTATTTTCATGTTTAGTTCATTAATATAAATGTTGAAAGCAGTTTAAAATTCCTTGTTAATTACACTTTAAACGTTAATGACTTTTTTTTTTTACTTTAAATCAAATTATAATTATCAATAACTACGGGAGACATACAGAGAAAATAATTTGATTTAAAGTAAAATTTAATCTTTCCGTAGTATGAAAACTACCAAAAACTTAAAAAAAATTGAATTTCTAATAGATTGTACTAGGTACAGGTACTCATTGAGTACTTTATAATTATAAGTGTTAGTTCTCGGTCTAGTTCTATTGCCGTGAATATTTGGGTCTCTAGATTTGTAGAATAAAATTGAAAGCTTGGATTCGGGGAATTTGTATCGGTAACGACAGAGAAAAATCATTTCCCATGTAGCTCAGTTGGTAAGAGCACCTGTAACGGTTTAATAGGAGGACCCGTGGTTCGAGTCCCGGTGCGGGGGTCAATTTTTCTCTGTATGTCTCCCGTAGTTATTGATAATTATAATTTGATTTAAAGTAAAATTTAATCTTTCCGTAGTATGAAAACTACCAAAAACAAAAAAAAAAAAAATTGAATTTGGCTTTTTTTTAGTAAAAGCACAATTTTCAGCTTGAGTTTTTTTTTTTTTTTTTTAACTAATCTGGATTTTCATTTTTCAGGAGCTTTCTATAGAGGATAAAGGGGATAGATTTCCATATCCATGTGTAGAGAAGTTCAGTGTTCAACTATTTTCACCTGTATCGTGGGATGTGAGTATTGGCTGACCTTTTAAAAATATTTTATATCATTAATTAAATATTTCTTTTAACCCATTCAATGCAGGTGGATCCATGCCTTGCTAACGTGCCTGGCGGGTGGATCCAAGCCCCTTCCTTTCAGCCCTCTGTAGCTCTATTCTCCGTGCCTCAAGTAGAACCATCTTGCAAGGCTCCGTCAGGCCCGCTGATGTTTGTATCCACAGGGGATCAAATTTTTTATTTTTTATTTTATTTATTTATTTTTTTTAAATTAACTTTTAAAGATTCTATTCAGTCACTAAGGTAGGTTCATGAATTAGATTACGCATTCAATGGGTTAACATGAATCCGTAAATAATAGCTCTTTAAGGTCTTAAAAAAAATACTCACAGAAGAGGCGACAGACCGAGGCACTGTGCAGGTAATTTGCAGGCGAGGCATGGCAGAGTCAAGTGTAAGCTCCACAGAAAAGGCAGTCAAGAGACACACTTAAAACCACCAGCTAATAATAATTCGCTCCAGTAAATAAAAACTATTCTGAACTGGTGGTATGCTTCTTCAAAATCAGTTGAAAGGTGAGGAAGAGGAGTGGAAATAGTGATAGGCAAGCGCCCTCACCTCATCACCTCACTGTGCATTGCCTCATAGGTTTACATAGAGGAGGTATAGAAACATCGCACTTCACACCTCGCCCATATTATTCCTCTACCCATCTTCAGTGTGCATTTGGCCTAGATCCCTAAAAAAATCGATTGATTGAATGATTTGTTTTTAAAATATGTATACTATATATATTTTTAGGTGATTCCAAATACTAAAATGGACATGGAAGAATGGGAGCATGTTACGTGTTTGAAAAATGTTAGCTTAGCATATGAAGGTACTCGCTCTGGTTTGAAAGGATACATTACTCTAGGAACTAATTACAACTACAGTGAAGATATCACCAGCAGAGGAAGGGTATGAGTATTTTTTAATGCAAAATAAAATTTATCAGGATTAAACATAAATTATTGAAGTACCTATTTTTCTCTTTTTTTTATTCAAAATTAAATTTATAATTCTTTAGTGATTTTAAAATGGATAATTGTGTTTCAGATTTGGTTATTTGACATTATTGATGTCGTACCAGAGCCTGGTCAACCTTTGACAAAAAACAGAATTAAAATGGTCTATCAGAAGGATCATAAAGGTCCTATAACAGCTATAAGTCACTGCCTAGGATTCCTTGTTTCTGCTGTTGGCCAAAAGGTATCTATAACACTGGTGCTTCTTTGTATCACCACTGATTAACATTACCTTAATATGGATCTTGTATTGTGTACACAATCTTAAGATACTAGCTTAATTTGCCAAGACTTCTGTCTGGTGGGGATTGTGTGGGGGGACTACCAGTTTCTTAACCCTTTAAGGATCAGGCAAAAAAAAATAAAAATGTTACTGTGGATTGGTGGTTTCCGCGGTTTACCACCTAACCATCTCTACACGTGAGTTTTGGATGACATGTCTCTAGTTTTTTTTGTATTGTGGCTCATAGAAACAATTTCTTAGAGCGGATTTTTGTCAAAATACTCATTATACTACCAGTTTTTATGTAATATTGAGTTTTTATAATAAATTATTAGCGCTCTCGAGTTATTTGCAGATTTTTAGCTTGAGTTGTCAAAATGTAATAAATTACGTTGTCTTAGAGGTTTGGTGGTTCATTCCGTTAACCACCTACTTTAAGGTGGTAAAGGATGTAAAACACCAAACCTTACAGGCAATATAATTTTTGTCAAGGTCATCAGAAGTACAAATCCCTAATTGATTGGTGGCATCTTCTATAGAAACCACCTAAAAACATTGATTTTTTTTTCATGGAAGGGGGGCTAGAATTTTTTCAAAAATAATTTTCTGGGGCCATTCTTGATCCCACAGATGAGATTTGCAACTCTAATTTTAGAAATTAGAAAAAAACAGTACTGCGCCATTCGGAGCAAAAGGGGGCGGTTTGCCTGGCAAACCACCAATCCTTAAAGGGTTAAATCCCATTATAGAGTGCGAGTTCTAAGGGTTGAACAACTCTTTTTCATTATATTAATTTTCAACTCTGTTGTTAAGTTGGCGATAAAAGTTTGAGCTTTAGAGGTGGAATTGCACCAGAGCTTTTGCTCTGGGATGGTTAATCTTTGTCAGTGATCTAATATTATAGAGGAAGATCAGATATGTTGTTTATATAATACTCCTGTACTTGATAAAAGTTTTTATTAACTTACTTCTGTTTATTTTTTTTTAGATTTACATTTGGCAACTGAAGGACAATGACCTTGTTGGAGTAGCTTTTATAGATACCCAAGTTTATATTCATCAGATTCTGAGTATGAAGTCACTTATTCTTGTAGCCGATATTTATAAGTCTATTACACTTCTGAGATTCCAAGAAGAATACAGGACTCTATCACTTGTTAGCAGGGTAATTTCAATCTTATCTTATATGTGTTTTATAATTCTTCTTTGTATTAATACAGTAAAACTATAATTATCCAAATTAATTGGCAATTAGGCCTACTTGGATGGGCAGAAATTGAAATTATTGGACATAGTACAGGAATTAAGGAAAAAATATTATATATATATATATATATATATATATATATATATATATATATATATATATATATATATATATATATATATAGAAAGACACACCTTTTATTTATCAAATTAAATATGACCAACATAAGATACAGTTCTATATTAAAAATGACAGTAAAAAGAAACAACAAATTAAATTATGCTCAAGTTCAATGAAACAATACAATACATACTCTTGTTATTTTCTCCCAATAATTATATTTGCATTTGGAGATTCGGTTGATTGGTGTTCTAATAATTAGAGTTCTACTGTAATAAAAAGAAAAAATTGGCTTTTTTTATTTATTGAGTAATCTCTGTTACAGGATTTTCGACCTACCGAGGTTTATGGTGTAGAGTTCTTGATTGATAATGGAAGTTTAGGTTTTCTAGTCACTGATCGGGAGAAGAATATTGTTCTTTATATGTATAACCCAGAATCAAGAGAAAGTTTTGCAGGTCTGTTATATTATACTACTCTATATTAGTGTGTAAGACACTTTTTGAATCAACATTTAAAAGGATGAGGAAATCTAATTTTGAGAAACTGTTTTTCTATATAAATAATTTGCTTATATGAATTTAATACGATGTAAATTGAATTAGTATGTTATTTTCCTTTTTTTTAGGGCAAAAACTATTGAGAAAAGCAGATTATCATTTAGGGCAGCATGTAATTTCCATGTTCCGCATTAGATGTCGCACTTCTGAGATTGCTAAAGAGAAAAAACATTTAGCTGATGCTGAAAAAAGACATGTTACAATGTATGGTAAGTGAAAAAATATGGTTGCATATATTTGTAAATTGCTTTCTGAAGAGAAATTGAACTATCCCTCAAGATTGTGTGTCACTGCATTCCAAACACATTGTGCTAGGATCATTCTTAAGATAACTTTTAATACAGGTAATATGTATCTTAGCAACTTCAAAAGTCAGTTGTGAATGATTTCCATCATCAGAGGTGTCATAAAAAAACTCCTTTTTATGGGTTTGATACCTTGAGATTTTTATCCGCTGTTAATCTTCTTCAGAACAGCTTAATTCATTAGACTAAAACAATAATTAAAGGTAATTCTTATTTGTTTGTTTCAGCTACTTTGGATGGAGCAATAGGATATTTATTACCAGTGCCTGAAAGAACATATAGGAGACTGCTTATGCTTCAAAATATACTTGTAACTCATCAGCCTCATATTGCTGGTCTTAATCCTAGAGCTTTTAGGTATTGTTTGTTATTTGATTCTACTTCTTCTTCTTTTTTTATTTATTTTTTTTTATTTAATATAATCAATGTTGAAAATTGCTTTAATTAACATTTTTAAATAGATAGTTGTTCCAAAAATAAATACTAGAATAAATATTCTAGTATTTAAATAATATTAACTGAGACAAATTAATTTTTTTTAAGGCAATTTAAAATAATTATGTTCTTTGTATAAAAATAATATATCTAATGTGCCCTTTAAGAAAAACAAATAATATTGGCTTTGCTGGTAATATATAATTTTAATTAAATTTATTCTAATTTGATAAATAACTTTCTTTCTTTTTTACACAGGCTTTACAAAAGTTTTACAAAAATAACATCAAATCCCTGCCGAGGAATCATCGATGGTGAACTTGTATGGATGTTTTTGAAACTCTCTTTACCTGATAGGCAAGAAATAGCTCGTAAAATTGGTACAAGAGTGAGTGAAATTCTAGAGGATCTATTTGACATTGAATCTCTGACAGCTAATTTTTAAATTACTCCTCAATGTCTTTGTTATGGTGTAAATTACTTTCCTAAATTTTATTGATGTGGGAAATCTAAATTTACCCCAGTTTGTCAAGGTTAACTATCAATTAAATAGTAATAATTTAAAAAAAAAATGCTAATTAGGTTTAATTTGATAGTTCACAAGTGTATAATGATACAAATGGATTATCTCAAAATTCCATTCTTCTAAAGCATCCCAGGATAAAATATTATATATTCTATGAATTTATTTGCGTTATTGAACAGCTATGTCATTAAATATAAAGTATGGACAAGAATATAATTTTTCGGGATACAAAAATATAAGAGCAGTTTTTAAGAAAAGCCAACACAGCTGCACAAAATTCAATTCAGTTATAACTATTGTTCTTCCCATTACAAAATTATCAAATTGAAATTTAACATTATTCCTTTAAATCAACTCTTTTAGCTAAAGGATAACAATGAAAATATATAATTTGAAATTAAAATGTTTCAAGGTGCACAGTAAATTGAGTCTTCTAGGGTTGAAAGAACCACAGCTATTACCTTTATCTGAGGATGTGAAAATAACACCTTAAGAAATTTAGAGAGACCATGTCTCCCCTTTAAAATGCCTTTATCAGATAGAACATTACTCCTGTAAGACTCTGGTTACATCCATAAACTAGAACTTAATCTTGTTTAATGAAATTTGTAAACTTTTGACTTCTGCTATCATCGGCAACTTGAATGCTCCTGTTTTTAAAAGCCATTTAATTATTTTATTTTTTTAATCTATTCTATTACTTAAATTTAGATTGTGTTAATGTACAAAGTTAAATTAAAACATTATGTAAAATAGGTCCTTTTCAAATTAAATTATAATAATGAAGTGTGCTTATATTAGTTAAAATTGTATAAAATGTAAAAAAACTAAATTTTTCTTTTGTATTTTATATTTTTAAGAAACAAATAAAAAATATGGTGTATGTATATGAATTATAGTAATCAGAAGTGCTTCAATTTTGTTTAGAAGCTTGAAGCTTATAAATTTGTAAAGAAAAAAAAAAAAAAAAAAAAAAAAACTTGTGGTTACATGCAAACTCTTGTAACTTTTAGGCTGATGTAACTTATAAAAAAATCAATCATTAATTTTTATCCTTGTTTCCTAAACCCCCTACAATAATGATCTTTAGTTTTGTGAAATGGCTCCTGCTTTGTAATGACCCAATGCTGTAGTCAATTGAGGTGTAATAGAATGTCAATTGAAAACACCCCTAGAGGTAAGTAACATTTTGAAACTTAGTAAGTAAAAAACAGGAACAGTATGTTTGAAAGGGGAGCTAAAACCTATTTCTAAACACCTACATAAAGGGCCTATTTGAGTGGTTACTACACTCTCCTGGACAAAGTTTCAAACAGCAATTTATCTTATTCAAATTCCAGAGAGATGATATATGACTCACATTGAGTAAATGTACTTAGTGGCTGATACCCTCTATCTAGTAATGCTCCGTTGGTCAGAGCATTAAACAAACAGATGAAAAAAGCATTGGATTGGATTCTTAGAGAAGCCAGAACTGATTTATTCAAATTATCACATTGATAGATTTGCTTAGTAAATAATCCTTCCTGCAATATACTGTTGCTGTTGTTTGGACCAAAAAATCTATATTATGAACAAAGAATTAAAATGCTATTACAAATTTTATCCGGTTAGATGGCTAGGTAAATTTAATTGTCGTAGAAAATACAAATTTTCTAAAATGGTTATAGCATTAAGGGTTGGAAAACTACTAAAGATGGTCAATGTTGGTCATTTTGCAAACGAGTCGTGGCCCACCTTAGTCACTAAGAAGACTGGGTTTTAAACTCATTTGCTGTCCATCTTTTTGACCATACAACTTTATAAGCAACATATCATTTGCCTTTTCTTACAATATAATTAATTCTTAAATAATTTTTTTTTATTTTAATATAATAAAATATTTTATCCATTCTGTAAACATAAATGGAAATATTAAAAAAAAAAAAAAAAAAAAAAAATGGGTAGGGGGCACAGTGGTACTCTGGGGAAAAACCTAATTTTTTGAAGATAATAAATCTATCCTGTAGAACCTTATTAACAACCTAAAATGAGAATCATCTGCCCGTTTGGATTTCATATCTCAATGCGTTAATGAGTATAAAAAACTTGATATTAGTTAATACTTACATATTCATATTCGCTTTCTCTTCTACCTCTCTGTGATATTAGTTAATGAGTAGCAAAATTGGCAGTTAGTGCACCCAGAATCTTATTCTAGGTGGGCTGTAACCCAAAACTTTATAAGTTCATCACCGGAGGGTGGGGGAGAGATAGAAGGTGAGAAGCAGGGGGGGGGGGGGGATGTATAGTCTAGCGTTGGGAACCAATCGATTGAAAACAGTCGACTAAACGGTTGTTTTAAAATATTCATTCTTTCGGTTGTGGATATCTAGTTTTCATTCGACTGATATCAGTCTATAGTTTGGAGTTGTAATTCGGACGTGTATATGTGGGCGTGTGTATAACGAGTGTCATGTGCCTTCTCACCCTTCCTCCGCTCTGAGCCCTTCACCGTCGTTCCTTTCCCCTACCCAAAACCAAAAAACATTCAAATGAAAAATTCGACTGGATTCAGTCTCAGTCTATATTTTTTCATTCGAATGAAAACGATGTCTTAGCAGGCTGTAGTTTGGGACGAGATAACGAGTGTCAAGCGCCTTCTCACTCTCACCCCCCCCCCCCCCCCTCAGCTCTGAGGCCTTTAAGTACTACTCCTATATAAAAAATAACCATTCGATTGAAACATTCGACTTGCGGGTTTAGTCTCGGTCTATATTTTTATTTGTATATCCTATACCCGTCAATCGACTGTTTTTTCCCGAATCGACTTATTCATTCGGTTGTTTTTTCTAGTCGGTTGTCCCAACGCTAGTATAGTCCTTAAGAAAAACATAACTTTTACTTGTTTTTATGTACAGTAAATATTAATAATTATTACATACTACGTTTTTAAATTTTCTGTCATAAATCATACATTTGAAACCCATCAAAATGAAGATCGTTAAATATGGGATACGTCAAAACAAATAAAATAACTTGCGGATTTTTTTCTGAACTAACTTTCCGTACAGCAAAATTTTCTGAAAGCCAATTACATTCTGCTGAAAGATGGCTAAAAGTATTAAAATAATGCATTGTTATCGTGTTCTGAGCTATTCTAAAAGTTTCAAATGTCTAGCTACTCGGGAAGTTAGTTAAAAATCGATTGCAAGATTCGTACTGGACAAACAAACAAACAAGAAAGCAAGCTAATAATAAACAGGTCAAGTGTGTGCTAGTCAGCACACAGTGAGGGTCTGTAGGCCACACTGTATATAGTTTAAGTATTTCCCTATTGATGGTGTTTTTTAAAATACTAAAAAGCTTCTTTAAACTATCCTATGGTTCTGATATTCTCAAAACACATAAACAAACTTCCGATAAAGTATTTGTTTGCCACTGAACCGGACTACAACCGGTAAGAACCCGGTTGTTGTTCTATGTATAAGTACATAGAAGAGACTATAATTATAAAAAAACGTATTTTGTCAATAAAAAATAAAATAATATTTTTTTCGAAATTTCCAAAAAGTGGTATCTTTACTTTTGGTCGAAGAATGTTCAGGAATTTTTTGCACTTCACATAAGCGAGATAGAGGGGGGGGGGGGGGACACGTTTCACAGCCGCTTCAAACTCGCCTACGCTCGCCCTATCAAAGTTATACCCAAAGAATTATATATTTTTGTAATCAGCTCGACGTACCCTTTATATGATACCCCTCACGGTGTCGAAAAAAAATAAAAAAATTTTAACCCTTAAGTTTTTTTGAAAAATATTTTTTTTAAGTCGCTATATTTTTAAAATATGTGGGTAAGTACAAGACACATACATGCCAAATTTCAAAGTGATCGGACGAAAGGTGTAGCCGTGAGAGCAGGCGACAGGACGGACGGACAGACACGCAGGAAAATATAAGGGTCCTTGGTTTTGCCTACGGACCTAAAAACGTAGTAAAAAATACACTTTTTTCGTTTTCCTCATCAGTATTTTCTATAAATAAATAGAATTTTCTTAGAGGCTCTGGGGGGGGGGGGGGGGAGTCCACCCCTTCGTTCCCCACCCTTTGGGCGTGCCACTGAACTTAGGTTATCATGCAAAGTTCTTGGGCGTTAAAACTATTATTTGGTTAATTTTTCCAAGTTGTTTTAATATTCGGAGTGTATTTTCTTTTAAGTATTTTTTGCTTATATACGTGGTATGTATATGTTTAGAGAGAAAAGTATCGTGAAAGGCAAAAATGATGGATTTATACAATTTAAGGTCTCCTCAGTCCTAAAAAGTGGTTTTCAAAAAAATGGCTGTCGTTTGTATTCTGACGACTGTAGTCTTTGCAGAGGTGTGGAGCCTAAATTACTGGGCTGTTTTCGATGACATTTCGCATTCAAATTAAAAAAAAAAACCATACCCCCTGATGAAATCGAGACATGAATTTAAGCTCCAAATTTGGGATGCTAACCACCAAAAACTCTGAAAAAACTTTTGATTTTTTTGGAAACTGTTCAGATGATTTTGAATAAAAAAAAAATCAAATGTCCATTTAAATTTTAAATACGAATTCAACCATATAAGTAGTTTTTCGAGAAAACTACGTATAGTCATATTGTATCTAGTTCCTGAAAATGTTGAAAAAAACCTTTTTTCCTTGAAAACAGTTCGACGATTTGATTAAAAAAAAGAAGAAAAAACTACATAATTCATTTGTTCACAAATGCAACCATATGCGTAATTTTCTCGGGAAAAATCTAGTCCAAATTTGGGATGCTAACCACCAAAAACTCTGAAAAAACTTTAGATTTTCTTGTAAACGGTTCAGATGATTTTAAATAAAAAAAAATCAAATGTAGTCCATTTGTATATGAATCCAACCATATGTGTAATTTTATCGGGAAAAATCTAGTTCCTAAAAAAATAGCTGTAATTTCATAGATTAAGAGTTCAGGTTCAATTCCCTACCGGGAAGGAATTATTTTTATAGTAAATTGTGATTTTTAGGGTTTCGTTGGTAAAACAAAAAAAAGAAACCCTTATAGTGTCGTTCCTGTGTCTGTCTGTCACTCTGTACGGTTCCAATAACTTTTTAATCAAAAGAGATAAAATAACATGAAACTTTCCAGTATTAAAGATCGTTTTGACGCGCATACAGGAAAAATATAGCGAACTCAAAAATTATTAGCTGTTCAAATTCAGAAGGGCGGATAATTCACGTCACACGTAAAAAAGGTTTTTTTTTAAATTTTGAGTGGAGTATCAAATGAAAGATATTGAAGAGTAGATTACAAATATATATACCACTTGTGGAAATCGTTGAATTTTCGGCGCCATTTTGTCAAAAACACGAAATATTGCGTGTCCCCTCCCCCCCTAAAATCGTATTTCCGCTGTTACTAAAAATATGAAAAATGTGTGGTCTGCTAGGCCATAGAAAAAATAAGATTAGCAATTTGATCTGATTAACTGGAAATCCAAGATGGCGGGTAATCCATGTAACTCAAATTTTTTTTTCAAATTTTGAGTGGGGTACCAAATGAAAGGTATTGAAAAGTAGATTACAAATATATATACCACTTAGGAAAAGTTTTTAATTTTCTGAGCCATTTTGTCAAAAAACATCGAAATTTAGCGTGTCCCCCCCCCCCCTAAAATCGATAGATTACAAAAATATATAACACTTGTGGAAATCGTTGAATTTTCCTCGACATTTTGTCAGAAAACATCAAAATTTGATGTACCCACCCTCTAAAACTATATTTCCGCTGTTTCAAAATATGAAAAAATATGCATAATGTGCGTTTTGCTGAGCCATAGAAAAAATAAGAAAAGCAATTTGATCTAATTAACTTGGAATCCAAGATGGCGGCTTATTCCTGCCACGGGGAAAAAATATTTTTTTTTAAATTTTGAGTGGGGTACCAAATGAAAGGTATTGAAAAGTGGATTACAAATATATATACCACTTAGGAAACGTTTTTAATTTTCTGAGCCATTTTGTCAAAAAACATCGAAATTTAGCGTGTCCCCCCCCCCCACTAAAATCGATAGATTACAAAAATATATAACACTTGTGGAAATCGGTTTCCCTTTAAAACATTTGAAGTGTCACCATTACGACAATTTCAAATACTTGCAGCCCTACTTTCGGGTACTTTTGGAGTAGAAGCATTTTAAATTGAAGCTGACCAATTTTGTTTAAAATTCGTTTAAAAAGTTTTCTGTCATACATACTTCTTTAATATAAGTATCTCTCCCCTCATTATCAGGGATTATAACATGCTTGAGATGCTTCAGACTATGATTTTAAACAATGTGTATAAGAGTATAAGACAAATGCATAAGTTTTACCTCTAGCACAAAAATCCAGCACAATCTACCAACAAATTCAATGATACATTTTATTAGATATCTGGCTGAGAAAGTGAAGTGGAAGAAGCTTATTATAATATTCTTATATTATAGTAACACCGACCATAACCACTACAGTGGAGCATGGACTTTATCGTTATCTTCTACTGCGATTCTTAGACCATAACTCTAAACTGTTATTGTTGCCCCATATCAATAACTTTAAGCCAGAAAAAAATCATCATAAAAAAAAACTTTTATTACTATAGTTTTTTTTCTTTAACATGGTTCCAGTAAAAAATACATGTTTAAATTGAGAATTTCTTTGCAATATGCACAATCTTTGCAAATAATTTTAAACCTAACAGGCTATTAAAACCATTCATAGCCAATATCCTTAAGTTTAAAAACGGGGTAAAGTTTCTCAGGATTTTTATGTTTCAATTAAAAAACCAAGCCATAAGTATTACGCCTTTACTTATAGATATAATCGGTATTAATAAATTATTAATCAGAGGGCGAAATATCATGTTACCAATCGCGATGGGGAAGGACAAAATGAAAATGTATTTCAACAGGTATAAATAAGAGATAGCGTTGATAATTCAAAGCCATAAGTAATAAGTAAAGTAAGCCATAAGTATTACGCCTTTACTTATAGATATAATCGGTATTAATAAATTATTAATCAGAGGGCGAAATATCATGTTACCAATGGCGACGGGGAAGGACAAAATGAAAATGTATTTCAACAGGTATAAACAAGAGATAGCGTTGATAATTCAGTTATAGCAACAGGTTCTTTCAATTTCCGAGAATACATTTTCAGACATAATTCATATTATTCCTTCCAGTATCATTCTTAAATTTATTAATCTCCAACAAATAAACATCTATTTTCACTAAGTTCATCCGAGAATGACAATCAATATAAATGTATCTGACAAATTTAAACTTTCTTGATTCCCCATAATTCTCTACCTTGTGAGGTAAATTAAAACATTTAAATATTTTATTACATATAGCAATGTATATTAGATGTAATAATGTAACAAAAGGAGAAAACATAAAACTTAAAATAAACTTATATTAGCGTAATATTTCAATGGAAACACTAAGGCTATAGAAGCAAGCAAGCTTAAACCAATTTCCTAACTAGACCTGTTTAACATGCAGGTCAGCAAGATCATAGTTTATGTTCACCCATAAATGATGGGATAAGTCCACCAGTTACCATGTTGTAGAACAACGATTTTATACTCTTTTCCTCAATTTACAATTTTTACGAGATGAGATTTTATAATTTTTCCCACAAATTTGTAACTAACATGATTTTTAATCATTCATCCTTGACACCAATAGTACAATGCAATAATAAAAATATGTAAAACATTCTTCTTCTTCTTAAATTCTTAACTCTTCTTAAATTGTCACAACACTAATAAGCAGAATTTATTAAAATCCAACTCACCTTTAAAATTGTTTTGATATCAGAAGAGTAACTATACAGAACTATGAGAACCCTTCAAATAATAAAACAAGGAAATATTAGCAGGAAGTTAATGAAAAAAGTCTGAATTAGGTAGAACCCGAATTCGTGGCGTTCAATTGCAATTGAATTAAGTTTTCTCTTAATTTGAATTAAGTCTTTAATATGAGAACCCCATATTTATGAAAATTTAATGATTTTAGTACAAGAATGCAAATGATTTTTATCCAAACTAAAATAATAAGATTAAAATTCAAAATTTCTTCAACCCTCCCCTCCTCCTCCCATCAAAAAATAAATTGAAAACCACTCAAATTGGGAGGCTTATAACTCTACTTGGAGAGATTTAGATCGAAAAAAAATCACAGTAGGCTTCTACAAGGTTGGATACTTTTTATTCGGTTTGGTCTTTACGTAAAAAAGTGCTCGGCATAACAGGGTATAAGTAAAAAATATCGCGCCTGTACAAACAATCCTGTAATGAAATCAGATAGTGGTGTACACTTTCTTATGAATACAAAAAGGCAAGGTGGCTTGATCGTAACCACCCCATGACGGGTATGGTCTAAAATCCTAACTATTGACATACACAACCCGTTAGTCACCACTTCACGCAAGCAGGTACCCATTTATATGGAGATGCTTGGTGAACAACGGGCGCTCATTGCTGGAATCTTGGGGGTTGAACCCGGAACCTCCTATGTGACAACCGATCGGGGCAGCAATGAGCTACCGGGGAACCCCTATTATGAAAGAACAAGATTTAGACTGTCTGAACTCCTTTTATGTATTAGTTAATGTTTATCAAATAATATATGTTATTAATTTAATTGGTTATATTTAATATATAGTACTCTGCACCTTGCTTAGTAACTCCTGCATCGCGTGAATTTGTCCTGCATCCAGACAAATTTATAAAATATATATCAGTCTGACATTCATTGGATTCATACTCAAGCTATGGAATCAACGCAAAGCTAATAATCATTATTTAAATAATTCTAATTATTTTTGTTTTTTTCTATTTAGGAATTTTGAATTATAGTATAATATTAAGCATTCATTATTATATAAAGATAAACACAGTCATTACAGCACAGTATTATATAAACATAAACACAGTTACTTTGTCCATTTCCATTGATTTTCCTCATCGTTTTTCATTATTTACTACAGTTTAGTTAATTAGATTTCATGGAAGAATCGGGCCCTAGTATTTAAAGCCCTCTCTTACAAACAAATAGAGATATACAGGGTGATTCAAAAATAATGAACCGATTCCTTAATCAAATATTTTGTAAGTAAATGTATGAATCAGAATGAGGGAGTGGCTGTTTTGGAACGAAGTTCCTTATGGCACGTTCTGGAGCCCCGGAGTGAATCCGAAAAAAACGACCAAAATCACCGTCACGAAATCTACAGATGACGATAACTTAAGTAAAAGATCACCGAGTTAGTTGAAATTTGGTACACATGCTCATTTTACCAATGCCCAGGCTGAGTTCGTCGAAAACGTTATTCGCCCAAGCGTTCACGCACAACGCTCGCGTAAACGTAAGCTTCAAAAGACGGGAAAAAGTGTTATTAAGGAAGCCTGTAACTTGACTTGTTTATTTTTGTTATATATGTCAAAAATGTCACTTTGTTCTGTAAATAAATAAAATATAATCATGTAAAATTTCACCCTGATATAAGCAGAAGCTGTAGAGTAGGGAAGAGATATATAGTATGATATTTTAAATTAATTGGCCGGGTAGGTAGAAAACAGTCATATTTCAATCCAAACTTCTTTAACAAACATACTCTTTCACTTTCACTATAGACTCATCATGATCAACTTTTTTCTTATATTCAATATATATTTATAGTAAGACGCTTGCTTTAATTATACAAATAATGGTTTTCTTTTAATTTTGCCTTAACTCTGCTAGGTACAAACTGTTCGTTACTTTTAATTTTGTCTCTTTTCTAACTCCACCATGTATAAGGTGTTAGCAATGTATACGTACTTAGCAGTGTGATTTTATAATTTATATTTATTGAAAAATGTAAGGAACTTCGTTCCCTACCAGGTGTCCCACGACACCACATGTATTTTTTTTAAAGATTTGGTTCCAAATGGTTGACACGTGACCGCGCCGGGTGCACCTGTCTCCCAAGAACGCTCGGTTGTTCGTTAAGTGTCAAAATGTCAAAGAGGCCCAAGATATTGCTCTTTGTGCTTGGCCTCCTAGATCTCCTGACCTCACAGTTTGTGATTTTTTTTCTCTAGGGGTTTTTAAAGGATTAATTATTTGTTTCACCATTACCAACTGACCTGGATAACTTAAAACATCAAATAACAACAACGATCAATCCAATTTATCCTGATATGCTTCGTGTTTGGCAAGAATTCTCATATCGTCTTGATGTTGTCCGTGCTGAAAGGGGTGGTCATATTGAACACTTGTAATACGTCAAATGAAACTTGACTATGAGTAGAATACTTGAATTATAAGTTCGATTTTTTTGCTATTTTTCCTTAATAAAATATTTAATCATGGAATCGGTTCATTCTTTTTGAATCACCCAGAATAATTAAATGAATATGATAGTTAGCCTATAGTATAGAATTTGAGTCTTATAATGAATGATCTCGAAAAAAGCCATACAAATACATAATAATAATTGGTACTATTTTATGAGGGGACACAATTTCTTTGAATACATTAAGCTGAACTCCAATCATAATCAGGCTCTAATTACTGAAAGAGCGAAATAAATTTGATAACTTTTGTACTTAGCTTATTTCTGTAACAGAAAGAACTTTGAATTGGTAAACAGTTTTCTAATGTAGGCGAGCATTTGACGGTGTTATCAGCCTTTTTTAGTGATCCTAAACACGTTTTAGTAGAGCAATATAATCTTGAGAACCATATAAATTCTTATAAAAATTTAGATTTAAGCATTTTTTTATTTTTTTTTTATATTAATAAAAAAACAAAACAAAAACACAAAATGGCCCACAATTTACAACTTGATAAATCAGAGAACTAACTAATATGTTGCAAAACTAATTAAAAACAGGGTAGTTTTTTTTGCCTTAAGGCAGTATAATGATACTTAGTAATACTTAATATGAGTACAATAAGGGTAGAAAACGCCATTTACATATCCATTGAGCATTGAGATGTGGGTTTCTTGTAGAAGAACTTTATGTGTATAAGTTCTTCCACAAGAAACCCGTTGGAAATAAATACCAATCTTTGTTATCAATAGTATTAATTTGTAGTACTACACAACTTTCTATATACATATATATATATATATATATATATATATATATATATATATATATATATATATATATATATATATATATTGACTAAACAAAAGACCTAAATAAATGATTCGTAACTGTTTTTAAAACTTTAAAAAAAGCAAGGACAAACAGAAAGAGGTTCCATTAATCTTTCAAGCCAAAGCTCTCATGCTTTTTCCCTCCGTGTGGTTAGGGAAAATCTATCTCAAAGCGAGGGAACATTAAGATTCAGAAAATTTACTTTACAACATACATTTGTTTGAAATATAAAATATTTATTCTGTCTTGCAATAAACAATTTATCATAAAATAAGTTTGTTTCTTAATAACCGGGATTACTTATAGTCCAGAAGATAGTGTGTAAAAACGTGTCTGAACTAACCTCAAGCTAGAATTTTGTGTATAAGTAAATCTTATGGTGCCTTTTAAGAAGTTGTGTTCGGCTAAGTTCGTCTGCGGGACATAGCTTGGCATTATGCATTTGAAAAAAACAAACCGGTGGAGAGCGGTCATGTCCCACCCGTTTTGGAGGACAGTGTGATTTTCACGATCCTTATGATCAAAAATCAAGTTGATGGTAGTTTGTCACTTTGGAGGTGACCCCTTTGAATTGGAGTAATATTTGACTAACTAACCTATTAAGTGACAAACTACCATCAACTTGATTAGGTCTACTAACTTTATCACTTAGTTCAAATGGAAAAGTTATAATTATTAACATACTGAAATAACCATACAAGCGGTACATTTACAAGACAAATGTTAACACTGATCACCTGTTAAATAATCAACCATATAAATGCTACAAAATTACCAATAATCTACCATGCTAAACCTCAATTATATAAAAGCACGACAAAAATATATTCTTCCTGTATTTAATTATAGTTACATTCATAAATACATGCTAATTAACTAATATAAAACAACTTATATTAACTTAATATACTAAATTCAAACTTAAAAACCAGGTAACACATCAAAGGTATAAAACAAAAGAATAATAAAAACGAAGTGTGTACAACAGATTAAAAAAGCAAACAAACAAAAAAATTACAGGAAATAATGAAACGTTGAAATCAGCTTTAGTAATTTTAGATAATGTTTAAAAGCCAAAGACATGGACCAAGGGAGTTTACCTTAGAGAGTGAAACTTAAACGTCGATGGCGCTGTAAAAAAATTAAAGAAAATAAGAAGTGTTTATAAATCACATTAATCGACTATGATGAGCAGAGAAAACTCTCAGGCAAGTATTATATTGTGTTCGCGCCACTTCACGCGAACTTTAAATGGGGAAGCTAACTTTTAGGGCTTACCTTCATCCAGTAAGGTTGACGCGTTGTCTGAACTCGGCGGATGATGCGTCGATGGTGTAGTCGAGTGTGTGGGGCCCCCGACGTCTTCGTTATCCGCGTATCCAGGGCTTACCGTCACGTCGTATATCCGAACCGGGCGTATACACGAAGTCGCGCGTAGTACGATAGCACGATCGCGTGGTGACGGGTCTATGTTCGCACAAAATAAAAGAAGCGCACTTCAACGGAAACGGAAACTAAACTAAAGGAAAGTTAACTTCAACGATGAAACGAAAAAAAAGGAACTTCCGATTACGAGTTGGAAACGGCGGGCAACACTTCGCTACCACGGGTGACAGTCTGACCTCTACCATGTGACGAGACCAACTAACACGTGAAGGCGCTACCTTAGCACCCCACGGACCTTATCAGGAACAATAATAAGGTAAACAGACCAAAGAGCGAAGGCATCAGACTGGCCCAAACATAATGAATTGAGGACCTTAGCAATTAAGCTTTATATTCTATACACAATACTTCCAAGCAATGCAGGTAAGGCTATTCTAGTCCTTATAATATAAGCTAGGCTTAATAATAAGTAAGCCCTCGCTCACGATCACTTCTAACTCGATGATTGCATGTTATCTGTACATTAAATTCAAAATAAATATGGGCTTGAGTATATACGTCATACAATATAGCATTAAAAGGCAAAGAACTTTAGTGTTATTTTAGTATAAAGTAATATTTAGTTTAGACCTTAATACTGCTTAGGATTTAAATATATAAACTTAAGCTGCTTATGAGTGTTTGCACAGAAGCATACGACTAACTTCTACCTTTATTATTTAATGAAATTAATCTCAATATTATCTTAAACCTACACATTCAGATTATAAAATTAAAAACTTGATGGTAAAAAAGTGGCATAATTATTAAATATAAACAAAAAATTAAATTAAAAAAAAAACACTTTTTTACATCAATAAAAACCATATTAAAGAATATTATTAACTCTAATGTTTTAATTAGTTTTAATAATAGAAAAATAACTGTAATAACTATTAATTCAGTCAATAAAGCCCAAATATATATAACCAAATGATAATTTATAAAAAACAACAACCAAATTAAAAACAAGCAAAGAATTATAATTTGATTGTGGTACGATTACGTGAGGTTTAAATCTGAGTTTAATTTCATTGAGAGTCATTTTTGTAAGGCAAAATATTTAAGAGACTTAAATAATATTTTCAACCACTTTCAACCACTTTCCAGCCTAATGAATATCTAGTCGTACTATCATTTGACGAAATGAAAATAGAATCTTGCTATACGAATACGACACTAAAAATGATGCTGTTGTAGATCCCCATAAATATCTATAAGTTATGATGGTACGACCACTCTTTACAAGTTGGAAACAGCCAATTTTTGCAGATTTGGATTCTAAAATTACTAAAGAATTGTTGTAGTATATAATATATTTAAAGTATATAATATATTTTACCTATCCCAGCACTGCAATCTAGTAGAGAGAAATTAAACTAGTTTTCAAAGCCCAGTATAAATAATTTGTTTTTACAATTAAACGAAAAACGCGATAAGTAAAAAAATGTAATAAAACTACAAACGTATCTCTTCTTATCAAGTCTCTACACTATGTATTATACTTATATTAACAATAATAATTCGTACTAGTATATTTTAAGTTAAAAAATAAGTATCCGAGAAAATATTATATATATTTCACAATAAATAAAAAGGTTAAATTAAAATATGATAATTTTAATATTAACGTATGTTTTGGTTTGCTTAAACATTTATTTAACATAATATGTGATCTGAGAGGGCAATTAACGTAAAAAAATCACTAAATATGATAAAAATTAATAAAAAGTTAGTTTAATTGTATAGTAGTTATTAGAAAGGGTAGGAACTTGGGTCGCCGACTGACGTCACACACCCGAGCGCCTACGAAGATAGTCGAAGAAACTCGAACCCTCGGTTGTTAGGGAATGAGCCCACCTCTCTATTCTACCATCTTGGGGCGGCACAACTATATGAAGGTAAGGACTGATGTTTCTGCCAAGTTTCAACTCACTAGGTTGAATACCCTGGGCGCTACGATGATAACACTCATACACACGTCATGCTAAAAACCACTCAGGGGGTCTATATAACACCCAAAACTTCAATTGAAATTTCGAAAAAAAAAATTTGAGTAAAAACAATACTTCTCCAACCATAGGTGAGGAAAAGTAAATAAATTAAAAGTACGCAAAATGTTGATGTTTTTTTGACAAAATGGCGCCGAAAATTAAACACTTTCACTAAGTGGCATATATATTTGTAATCTACTCTTCAATACCTTTCATTTGATACTCCACTCAAAATTTAAAAAAAACCTTTTTTACGTGTGACGTGAATTATCCGCCCTTCTGAATTTGAACAGCTGATAATTTTTGAGTTCGCTATATTTTTCCTGTATGCGCGTCAAAACGATCTTTAATACTGGAAAGTTTCATGTTATTTTATCTCTTTTGATTAAAAAGTTATTGGAACCGTACAGAGTGACAGACAGACACAGGAACGACACTATAAGGGTTTCTTTTTTTTTGTTTTACCAACGAAACCCTAAAAATCACAATTTACTATAAAAATAATTCCTTCCCGGTAGGGAATTGAACCTGAACTCTTAATCTATGAAATTACAGCTATTTTTTTAGGAACTAGATTTTTCCCGATAAAATTACACATATGGTTGGATTCATATACAAATGGACTACATTTGATTTTTTTTTATTTAAAATCATCTGAACCGTTTACAAGAAAATCTAAAGATTTTTCAGAGTTTTTGGTGGTTAGCATCCCAAATTTGGACTAGATTTTTCCCGAGAAAATTACGCATATGGTTGCATTTGTGAACAAATGAATTAGTTTTTTCTTCTTTTTTTTAATCAAATCGTCGAACTGTTTTCAAGGAAAAAAGGTTTTTTTCAACATTTTCAGGAACTAGATACAATATGACTATACGTAGTTTTCTCGAAAAACTACTTATATGGTTGAATTCGTATTTAAAATTTAAATGGACATTTGATTTTTTTTATTCAAAATCATCTGAACAGTTTCCAAAAAAATCAAAAGTTTTTTCAGAGTTTTTGGTGGTTAGCATCCCAAATTTGGAGCTTAAATTCATGTCTCGATTTCATCAGGGGGTATGGTTTTTTTTTGAATTTGAATGCGAAATGTCATCGAAAATAGCCCAGTAATTTTTTTTTTTCAAGGAAAAAAGCTTTTTTTTTTAAATTTTAGCACGTTCAGTGCTCTTCAGGCGGCAAACTAATGATTGGAGCGAAAAATTTCCAAGAGTAAAAAATTCTTATTTTTAGCCATCGAATCCAAATCCAGCCCTTAACATTTGGCTTCCTATTCACTTTTATTATATAAATTTATTTATATTTTAATTATATAAATTGAACACACACTTTCACACAAAAATGTTCAGGATATGTTCTGGATGCGCATTTATAGCCATTGTCGAACCCTGAAAACCGCATCTTTTTATCTATCATGGTTCCGAAAATATTTGGCTGTTCCATATTAGCTGGGACACCCTGTATGTACATACGTAGATACATATATCTTCAATATATAAATATATATTGGGTAATAATAAATATATAATGGGCACCATAACCAATAACATAAATGTCAAATAATTTCAAGATAAAAAGAACTTTTTATATACTACGTTTTTAAATTTTCTGTTGAATCGTATTGTAATGTTGATAATATAATTGTTATTGTTATATGATATATAATATTAGTGAAAAAAAAAAAATAGTTCCAAATTTATTTACTTCACATAAATGACAACCATCTAGAGAGCTGATCTTAAACATATAAAAGGACAAATCTTTGTACAACGGATCTCCCCAACACCAAATCTAAACCGTGCCATCGATAAATTTGAAATAATATAAATAATTTAATCGATAAATAATAGAATCGAAATATTCCCTTTTTAATAAATAAAATATTTAAAGAAATTAAAGTTGTAAAAAATACGAAAGTTTGAGTTATCAAGAAAACAAAACGAAGGCAAAACGAGTTTAGTGTTGCCACTTTTTTTTTATTAACAACTGTTTTTTATCTCAATTTTTAAAATAATCATTGTAAAATAATTAAATTTGTTTTATTACTATAATTTTTTAAGTTATTTTCAAAAAAGATATAAATATTTAGCAGAATATTACGCTTAAATATAATATAACAAATGAACAATGTGGGAGCTTGAGGTGGGAGTGTTTAAGTATAACCTGTGATGTAGTAACCTTTTTGTAGTAAAATTTTCTTAAAATGTTGCAGCATGTTTGTTACTTTGCTGACACTTTATTATTTTGCTGCGTGTTTTTTTGACTTGTTACAAAAGAATCAAGAAAAATGACATTTTGCAGATTGAAAACTGTACAACAATGCTTAAATTTGCTGCCGTGAGTTGATAATAGTTATTTATGTAACTAGGCAGCAAAATGGAATTTTGCTGACAAGTTTTTTAAGTTTTAGTTCTGAGCCGAAGGCGAGGATAGGCTAAAAAAAATTTACTGCCGAGGCGAAGCCGAGGCAGGGAATTTACTATTTTACTGACGAGGCGAAGCCGAGTAAGGAAAATTATATTTTGACTGACGTGGCGAAGCCGAGGCAGGAAAACGTTAATTACCTGCTGAGGTGTAACCGAAGCAGGTAATCTTTAAATGAGTTAGGAATGTTTCCTTTGCTGCATAGTTACATACAATATTCTATCTACTAACGGCAGAAACATTACACTGATTATTATATTCTCTTTTTAATATATAAAAGATTTAAAGAAATTAAAGTTGTAAAAAAAGAAAGTTTGAGTCATCAAGAAAACAAAACAAAGGCAAAACGAATTCAGTGTTGCCATTTTTTTTTAATAGCTATTTATTATCTCAATAGACCACAAAAGAACAGTAACCTTAACCGATAACATAACGAATACAGCAACCTTCTTCAGAATCCAAACAAAGTTGAAAACCTATGTGCTCTAGTCAAGTCCTTATGATTATTTAATTATTTATGATGTATTTTTAATTTTTTTTAGTATCTTTTGTTTTTATTTTTGTTACCTATAAATATCTATAGATAAATCGGAGGACTCAATAATATAATACATATATAATACATTAAAATAGAAAGAATTTGACTGAGATGAAACAAAGAAGTATTCAATTTCTTTAAAAAATAATTAAAAAATTAAAGACAAATATTAAAAATAGAACTAAATTGAATAAGAACCCTGTAAGCAAAACGTAAATAAGAAGTTTGTTTGGATTCTAGAGCGAACACAGTTGACGTACAGAGTTGCCAACATTACAAGCCCACTTCTGTCCTCTATTTTTAGCGATATTTTAAAATCACTGTAAAATAATAAAATTTGTTTTATTACTATAATTATTTAAGTTATTTTAAAAAATATATATAAAGATAAAAAGAAGATATAAATACTAAGCAGATATATTACGCTTAAATATATAAAAATGAACAATGTGGGAGTGTTTATAACCTGCGAACTAGTAACCTTTTTGTAGTAAAATTTAGTATAAATGTTACAGTTACAGCCTGTTTGTTATTTTGCTGACACTTTGAACTTTTGCTGACACTTCGAACTTTTGCTGACACTTTGATATTTTGCTGCGTATTTTTTTGACATGTTACAAAAGAATCAAGAAAAATTACATCTTGCAGATTGAAAACAGTACAACAATGCCTAATTTTGCTGCCGTGAGTAGATAAAAAATATTGTTAGCTGTAGTTCTGGCTTAAAGGCTGCAGAAGTAAATTCATGTTGTAAAAAATCGATCGATTTAAGACTACAAAAAGTATAAATAAAAAATCTATCGGATAAATCGCACAAAACTTTCTCATATAATAATAGATACTGATTATATATTAAATCCCATAATATCTGACATTTAAAAAAAACTTTTTGGACTCAGGGCTCAGGGGACCACAATACGTGTAAATCCATCAAAAGTGAATATCTTTTCACAATACTTTCTCTTTATATACTACGTAAATGAGAAAGTAAAAATGTAGAACTAAAACTCGAGCCTCTATTTCCCTCGGGATATGATTTTTCTAAATACACAAAACTATCAAAATCGATTTTACCAACCCTCGTTTTTTTTTTTTTTTTTTTTTTTTTTTTTTTTTTACATTTTCATATCTTGGCTATGGCCTAAATAACCTCGAAAAGCGTTACCAAAAACTAGTGTTACACGAGTAGGGAAGATATAGGAACAGGGAGTTAGAAAGATATAGGAGGTGTTCGAGTTTGGCCGCACTTGGTATAGAGAGGGTGTCCCTCTACCGCGCTCGGTAGGGCCTACCCACCCCTCCCCTCCCAATCGGCTACCTGCCCTACTACGTCTCACTCTCTTCGCTTCTCGCTACCGTTCCAGTAGTCGCTCGCTCGTCACAGCGGCGCCCCCCCTCCTCCCAACTACAACTTCTGTTAGCTCCCCACGTTTAGAGCTATTTTCTCAGGAACTAGATTTTTCCCGGGAAAACGGTTTATATCGTTAGATTTGTATTTAAATGGACATTTTTTTTTTTTTAATCAAAATCTTCGGTACCGTTTACGAGAAATATTTTTTCTTTTAGAGTTTTTGGGAGGTAGCTTGTGGAAATAAATAAATGTAATAATAAAAAATAAATGTGGATTTAAAATTCATTTATCGATTTCTCCTCGGGGAGTGATTTTTCTGAACATGTATGCCAAATTTCGTCAAAATCGGACCAGTAGTATAGCCTCCTGGCCTCCTGGCGTTTGCACCGACAGACAGACATATTTTTGAAAACCACTTTTCTGGACTGTGGGGACCTCAAAACGTGTAAATCCCTCAAAATCGAATTTTCGCGCTATCACAATACTTTCTTTTATATGAGAAAGTATAAAAAATCAATCTTCAGTCCCTCCTCCCTAATACAGTTTTTAGTTTAGTAGAATATATAGAATATATAGGCTCTTGGGCATGCAATACACTATATTCACGCATCATCAAAAAGGTTGGGAAACGCTGGTTAGGCTTCACATATCTGCAACATTGACAAAGAGGCATTTTTTTAAAACCACTTTAGTGGACTCAAGTAACCGTAAAACGTGTAAATCCAACAAAGTTCAAAAATTGATTATTTTCGTCACCATAATACTTTCTCTCTATTTTTATAAAAAAGTAAAAATACAGATTAACAAGGAATACTTTTGTAACACTTTTAGGTTTTTGAGTTATATGCTAAACAGTGAGGACATATGTTCAATACTGGTTTAGTGTGTTCAAATCGCCGTTACTGGAATACGGAGTTTTATACAACTTATTACATTATCTTCTTTTTCTCCTGCATCTCCTTGTCATGGAAATCATCTTTCTAAATTCTAAATTGGTGAACATTTTAGCGGAACTAAAACTCGATAGAGCAATGATATGAAATCGTCGATATCAGACCGATAAATCGATTTTTGTTATCAGTCTAATAAATAGAATAAGAGATGGGGTAGTGCCACAAAATTTAGAGTTAAAATTCATTTCTCGATATCGACTCATAATTTTTCTTAACCAGTATGCCAAATTTAATTAAAATCGGCCTAGTAGATCAGGGTCACACGTCACACGTCTGCACAGACCGGCATTTTTTTAAAAACCACTTTTTGGGTCGAATTTTCGGGCTATCGCAATATTTTCTCTTTATGTATACTGCGTATATGAGATAAAAGGTTATATGCTACATATTGTATTTTATATTGCACATAAATATAATTAGTATCTAAAAGAATAGAGAAGCAAAGACTTAAGTGATTGAAGTCATCTTTGTATTGTTAAACCGGAAATCTGATTATTATAATATTTTTATTATTAAAATAATGATAAATTTTGCTCTTTGAATTTTATCTATATGTTATGTATAGCAAGTTGGAGACACCTTTTTAATATTAATAGTTTCAAGGGTGGATGGACGATAAGCTGCAAGGCGTAAATAAAAGTTGACAATCCATTTTTACTAGAGAGACGTTTCGACCCTTATTAAGGTCATCCTCAGTCTTTAATTTCTAATTTAACAAAAAATTAATAAAAAAATGAAGTGATAAAGATTCCTATATGAAGATTGCTACTAAAATAAATAGCAAAACCGGTCAATTCCCTTATAAATTATGATGTTGATTGTTGAATTTAAAAATAGAGTCTGTCTCCGTAGGAGAGCGTCATTAATTCATATTTATATAAAGAAATTAAAATTTATAATGTATATTAAACATGGCATCGCGTGGCTCAATCATTGAAGCGAGCGTATTGCAATAAAATACTGAATATTTATATTAAGGAATTATTAATCATGATAAATGTCATAGTCATTATGTGTCTTGCAAGTAAAATATCAGTTTAGTTATTGTTGTCTGGTTTTAAGGTAAAATAAATGTCATGTGTATATTTCTCAGTTGGTCGCATTGACTAAACCTTGGTCTTTCCTTATCCCTATAGTAAACAAGTAGCTAGAAGTCCAGCATTGTCGTATTCTTAAACCAATAGAATCCTCTCTTCTTAACTGTTTTTCCTGTATGAAGTGTTCTAGTCGGCTATTAGAGGTTTTATGCGTCTCAGTCTGTTTGTGGTTTCAATCCCAGTTTGACGCCATTTCTCCTTAATTTTTATTTTAATGCGTTTTAGACAAAGTCTTTATATATGAATATGATTTCCGTCTCTGTGGGCGCAGTCCATAAGATATTGATTGCTTCGCCAGCATGAGTATGTCATGTCGGCAGTCTCGTTTTCAGAAATTTCTACTTGTATATCCAACCAAATCTTAGATCATTTAATTTAGTTTCTCCTATTAATTTTTAGTCAGGTTTTGGGTGTACAAGCTGGCCTCAAGTCAGTGTAGATTACTGTTGTTCAACTTCCTTTCGTTTTTGTATGCTTGACCAAGGTGATATGGTAGGTACTAGGTACACTGTATTAGCTGATTTTATCGAGTTAATGGCAATAATGTGATGGCTGATGGCCGTAGTATTATAGGTACATACTTGTAATTTTTTTGTCTTGAAACAATGTGAATGCACTTTTGTCTGTGAACACAATTTTATTTTAATTAGATTAAAAATTATTAAATTAAAAACCAATTTTATATTCATACCTAATTTATAAAGTAGCATATTTTTTTTTCAAAGACACTCTTCTAAAAACGTATCTTAATTCACCGCAACGCATTATAGTCTTATTTGAAGATGGAGTTTTACTTATTATCCGAATGTCATGCACGTATCCTCAGGTTTGTCTGATATATGTCGGTTGTCCGAGGATAACAAGATTAAAAGAACTCTTTGGCCTACTTCAATTGAGTTAGATTGTATGATCCTCGATCTCATTCGCGAGCATCTATGGCGGAGACTTTGCTCTGCAAAACAGAAGTTCCAATGTACAAATTTAATAAACTAATAATCATGAGCATAAGGTATTAGCACAATATTTATTGTAAACTATTAACTATTACTTTTTTATGTTGAACATGGCATATCCTATTCGTTAGAATAAAATATTGTTTTCATTCAGTGCATTAGTAGGTTAATTTTTGGTACTTTATCGCCTTTTAATATCTGAACAGAAATAGTTTTTATTAGCTATTTTAAACTTTTTTTTTTAAACAATTTTTAAACATTATGCAACATATTGGAGGAATACATATATATAAATAAAGTTAATATATAAATAATACAAATATTTTTATACTATTAATTATTAAATTTGAGGAAATTTCTTAAATGTAAAATATTTTTTCTTGTACCTACATATTTTATTTAATTGCTTAAAATATAATTATTTACCCTTATACTGTAAGTAGTTTATAAAATAATGATTAAGTCATACTTATTATAGGTTGTGATTTTTATTAATAACCTACGAAATATGCAAAGAGTTAAGTTAATTACAGTTTAATAGTATTAGATATGCAAAAAGTAATTAATAAAATAAAAGTAATTACATAGTAATAGATATGCATTAAACTATTAAACTAACTATTTCCTTTATCAACTTAAATTCAATTTACTGGCCCGACCACCGAAAAAACCCAGTTTTCTGTTTAATTTCCTTATGCTATGCCAATAGAATTTATGCCCAGACACTTAACCTGGGCTTTCCAAATCAAAATTATCGAGGGCATATTAAACAGTATGTTGAACCTGAAAAAAATAAATCCTCTTCCTCATAGTAAAGTGAAAATTTTTAAATACATTGTAATTTATTTCTATAAGTAACTAAGACGGATATTAGCGAGGCGTGCGTGAATCAAGAGATAAACAAAAGACGGCGTTGATGTTGTTATGAGTGTTAATGTACGTATGCATCGGAGTGTTGATTAAAGGTCGGGTAAGCTGATAAAGGTGGAAAGGTAAGTAGATAAAGTGTAGTTGTGACGGTGGCCGCTAGAGTGGGGTGGCGTAGAGAGCGGTACGAGGGGTGAGGCGAGGGGTCGGACCTGAGACCAGTCGTCTCCCGGCCGTCTTCCTAGTCGTACAGGGTCAAGGGAGAGAGCTCTTATTAATCGGTCTGTCAGTTCGCTAATGGCTCCACGATCGTCTCGACGAGTGTTGTAGTGAAAGAGACGATTCGGGTTCACTTGTAGCGCGATAAACCGTAAATCGATATGGATTCCCCTCAACTTTACGCGGATCCCCAACCCAATGATTTGGCCAAGAAAGTGCCTCATCACCAGAGTCAGGTGCACCATCACCAGGCCAACCCCCATATAAATATCAGGAGGTACACGGAACTCACCTCGGATCTCAGCTCTCAGGAGATCTCCATAGACTTGCAGAACCTGATCGATGACCCGCAATTCAACGAGCACCTCTTTACTGATATACTGACTCACCCTACGGTCAAGAGTCAGCTCAGACCAAACAGTTTCCCCAGGCCCCCTGTCACTTATATGCCCCAGCCGGTGCACTTTGAATCGTCCATCAAAGAAGAACCCAGCAACGAAGAATTCCGTAACCCGGCTTACAGCGTAATCAGTAACGGCGGCGGTAGCACCTTCACCTCTCCGCACTCTTCGTCAGGCCTCACCAAGGCACAGCGAAAGGCCAACAAGAGCGTGGACAAGAACACCGACGAGTACAAGCGGAGACGGGAAAGGAACAACATAGCCGTGAGGAAGTCGAGAGAGAAGGCCAAACTCCGTTCTCGAGAGACGGAAGAGAAGGTCAAAATCCTGGTGAAAGAGAACGAACGTCTTCAGAAGAGGATAGAACTGCTATCAGAGGAACTGAATGTGCTGAGATCGCTCTTCTCCAATGTCGGGGTACTTCCCGAGCACTTACACCGGGAAATCAACAAACACCTGGACACCTACCAACACCAACCTCAGTGACACCTCAATATGTGACACTTTCCCTTCCTCTCGTTCTTCCGTCGCAAGGATCTGCCACCAACAGGTACCTTCGAGAACAACTTCACTCCCTTTTGTTGCGAGTACTTCCTCTCTGTTACTTCGGTTCTTGTCGTCGTGTTCTATTTAAGATATCGCGATAACGAACGATAACGTGTAAGTTAGCTCGATTTTTATACTATTTACTTAAATATTTTATTTTTCTTCCGACTCGGATTCTCTTGGAATGTTCACCTCTATTTTTAGAGAAGAGAGTCGAGTTGAAACTGCGTTCTTAATAAGTGCTAAAAAACAAGACTGAAACAAGTATTTCGATAATAAAATAAATTATATCTTCATTATAATAATACGTCCGGAGAACTCGAGTTCGCTTACCCTACTTAAAAGAAAAACCAACAAGATTCGTGGGATTTTTAAATTAAATATTTATAACTATTTTGATTTAATTCTATTGGGTCTCCTTAGATTATCAGAACAAAATAGTTTATTTGTAAAGAAGAAAGAAAAATGTTATATATAAATATATGTATATGTATGTGTAGAATAATATCAGATTTATTTATTATACAACTTTATATAACAACTATCAATAATTTAATGATTTTTATTTTTGATAATGTAATATTTATTTCAAGAGTAACATTTTTAAATTAAGGAAACCTTCACTTTCATTTACTTAAATTCATTTCAGATTGTATATTTTGGAAAAGACAAGACAAATTTGTGAAATTTTCTATACATTTAATTATTCGTTTGACGCTCAATTTTTTAATCAACAACAATATTTTTAATAACTGACCTTTTTTAAATTTAATTCAAATTCGACAAAGATTAAAAAAAATAAAACTATATATATTTTTCGGCCAACAGACTTAAATTAACGAGTTCTTTCACGCTTGAACTGCTCAAATGATTAAATCTACTGCCCATTTTTATTATTTAATTCAATATTTTTCCTAATTGTGTTTAGTTTTGTTTTATAATTTTTCTCATTACCCATTATTATTTATATGAATCATTTTAGAAATGTTAACTGTATAGAAGGCACAAAAAAAATTTTATTTTGATTTAATTTTTGTTCAAAATCAATGTGTCGAGTGCTTTCTCCAAGTTAAGGTTGTTGACTGTCTTTCAAGCTTATGCTGTCATGAATAAGCCTAAAAAATGAACTTTGGGGAAAAACAAAACTTTTTTAATTTTGTCGAACGAATGTGATAAAATATATATATATATGTATGTATAATTGTCTCTGAATTTTATATAAATTAAACAAAGGAAATATTTTTGACTCATTTTGCAAAAGATAAAGGCGATTAAATATTTCTCAACAAAAAAAGTTTTTAGACCAAAGTTTTTGTATATAACATCTTCGCCTTTTATGTATAGGGATTATGAAATAATATATTTTTTTAATACTATCAATTCTCAATGAGTTACCTTTTAAAAGAATGAACTTTTTTAATTATTATTAATTATATTATTAAATGTTAAGAAGGAGATTGTTACCAATTTTGTAAATATATTTAGATATTAATTATTTTAGCTTTTTTTTTATCTCCTTCCATTTTATTTATTACTTATTTTACGTACTTTTTCCTTTTATTATTATTTTGTCGCTAGTGTTTTTTTCTAGTAGATTATTATTTTTTTTTTTTTTTAAAAACTAATTTATGTGACTACTTTCTAGGTTGTTGTTTTTAATTAAGACAAACAAATAAAATAATGCTATACATGATAAAATTATATAAAATAAACAGAAATTTTCCAAACAAATGAAATTAATAATTGAATTATAATTTTAAAATTTTGTTTATTGTGCTTATTTTTGGTATCATTTTAAATGATTTAGGAAAATAGTAGGAGATAAATTCATTTATATTGTTGTACATTTGTTTTTTTTATATTATTAATATAAACTGTAAAAAAAACCTTCTCTTTACATCATTTCTACGAAAAAATAAAATATGAAATTCTTTAAGTGTCAGACACTTGAGAATTATATTTTTGAAACTATAGTTTTTTACAGAGTAAGACAAAAATAAAATACTTAACAAAAAAAAAAATCTTTGTGAAGAATGATGGATATTGAATGAAAGCCTGGATTTGTACAAATATATTTTTTAATAAATGTTTGTGATATTAATTAATTTATTTAATTTTTTATTTAGTTTGTTTACCCTCCCTTTTTATTTATTTATAAAAGAAAACATCTGTTTCAAATGAAATAGACACAGTGTTGTTTATATAGTTTTTTCTTTTTCAAAGTACTTGTGGTGGGAACTTTAAACAGAGAACTATGCAGTTGGTATGACTGAGAGCCTGAGCGGAATATGTGGGTCAGTCGTTTATTGCGCAATCTTTCCACTTCTACTTTTTTTTGCACGTGTATTTTACTGGATGCTTTTTTTCCTTCTTTTGACTTGGAATACATCAGTGTTATTAATCATGTATCATGTTGATTATTTACATGTTTAATTGAATTAAAGTACCGTATTAGAACTCTCAGTTCAATTTAAACATCTTTCCAGTTTAAATGGAATTTAAAACAAATCTTTTGTCACTTTTCCTTTGAGATTTGTTTTAGTACTACTTCTGGTGACATTGCAGCTTATATTAATCTGCTATATTCAAACAAATTATAAAATCTTTCTTAGTAGTCTTTAAAATATTCACTTATCTGAACTAATAATTTTCTAGGAAAAGTAAAATATTTTCCGCCTTAGATGTATTTTAAGATGTACATACATATAAATAATATAAATTCCTTGCATTTTTTTTTTTTGATCTAATTATTTGGAATATATAAGATATTTTAAATTTTAAATCTTTAGGTATCTTGTTTCTTTTAAGATTTTACCTAAATAGTACCGTTTGTTTATTTAAGAATAAATTTATTTAAAAATATATTTATTTAGAATATTTCGCAATTCTAGCTTTATAGGCCAAGAGCGTTAGTTAAAAAAAGACCATTAACGGGAAAAAATTAGGATAAAGCTGAATTTTGGTTTATGGCTGTATTTTGGTCCCCTGATGAACATACTAAGTTTTCCCCCTCGAGGGAGGTCGGCGTTGGCCGCCATTTTGAAAAAAGGGACCAAAATTCAGTTTTTGGCAAATATCTTCGTTCTCATCGATGATACGACAAAAATAGTTATTATCAAATTTGTAGGACTTTAAATTGTCAACAAAAAAGGTCTGATGTCATTATACACTAAAGTCAATAGTTTCGAAGCTATAGCGCCGCGAAGTGCGACACTTCTCTGCATCCGCATGAAAAGCGCGCCGAGTACTCTACCTCATGGTGGTGTGGAAAGGAGTAAATTGTTAAATAATAGTAACAAAGATTGATTTTTAGACGAAAAATACATTGACACTCGATAATAAATAATGTATGTAATAATGTCCCGTTGTTTGAATCTGTAGAAACTCGATTTTACCGGTGCAGCGAGCGAGAAGTGGAGTAGAAAAACTCCCATTTCTTGCGGGTCCAGAAAAATGTCGCACTTCGTGGCGCTATAGCTTCGAAACTATTGACTTCGCGTATAATGACATCGAACCTTTTTTGTTGACAATTTAAAGCCCTACAAATTTGATAATAACTATTTTTGTCGTATCATCGATGAGACCGAAGATATTTGCCAAAAACCGAATTTTGGTCCCTTTTTTCGAAATGGCGGCCAACGCCAACCTCCCTCCAGAGGGAAAACTTAGTATGTTCATCAGGGGACCAAAATAAAGCCATAAACCAAAATTCAGCTTTATCCGATTTTTTTCTGGTTCAAAGTCTCTCGCCTATTATCTTAAAGTATTTAATTTTTTAAAAAAATATTTAAAATGTCAGTTAGTTGTTATTATGTCATAAAATAAATAAATTATATATGATATAATAACAATCTTAAGGTTTATTATGATACCGAATTATGATAGTCTTAACTTTTTATAAAAATAGTCATTTATTATTAAAAAAGCCTTCTTTACTCGTAATCTGAATGTGGAAATTATAGTACTAAATCATCAAGAAAAATCGATGTAGTTTAAGATTTCATAACGGTGTCGTCTCTACTTCGTTACATAGCTTGGTTAATTAAGTTAATTATGTTTGTTAAATTTATAAGTTAAAATTTTGTTAAGTTCAATCTTATTAAAAATTATTTATAATGTGCTACTTAAATGCTAATTTAAGATTTCTGCAAAAAACTTAGTTACCTAATCTACATATGACTAGAGAAAAAAATTATTTTCTAAAACTAAATTTAAATGAATCTCCTCTGTTAGCCTATCAGGGAGAATTTCTTAAACATGAGAGATCAATTTTATATAAACACTTAATTTAATTATTTGTACCGCTTTGGGCTATGCCATGGCTATTATATCAATTATTATTTGAATAGATGTCTCCATCTTTATTTATTAAACTTAAGAAGGGAATCTTATAACTCCTAGCTATAATGAGATATATAAATATGGATCCATATAACGGCTGGAATCATATAATATATGATTAACAAAAAAAAAAAAGTTGATTGCGCATTCGATAGCCATTAAAGTGAATAGGCTAAGACTTAAGCTCTTCAATTATAAATAACAAGCCATTAGACCCGTGGCAACGGGCTTAATTTTATAATTAGATAGAAAGTGCAACTAAGAAAATTAATTTAGATAAGTTATTATATCTATTTAAAAACCAACAAATTACTTACTATTTTTATTGGAATACATGTGGTTGCCTTAGCGTAGCAATAACAAAAAATTTCGGGGTGCTTCTTCGGAACACTACTTATATAAATGATAGCTTGCTGTTGCTATAACCTGATCATTATAGGTTAGTTTTTGAAATCAGCTTTTTTTTCTCTAAATAATTCTAACCCCTGCTATTATTGGAAAATAATGCGTGATGTTACAGATCCGTGGAAGGCCTTACCGAAGGGTTAATACAACTATGTATTCGTTTGTAATTGATGGCACGGGTTTCACGTCCATCAGCTGTTTCTGCAGTAAAGAGAAATATCGAATCCTGATATCATTTTCCATTTGTGTTCTAAATAAAATAGACTGAATCAGTACACTAAATATGTGTATTAAATAAGTAAATATGGGGTTTAAGAAAAATAAACCTTTCACACTGAGGATGAAATCAAAGTATTTTAACAAAAATTCTTCGTAATTAGAACCCATTTCACTTACCACCTCTTCAAATCCCTTTTTTGATGGTTGAACTGGCAGTTTTACCCTTTTTTTTCTTCTTATTGGTTATTGGTTTCATATTATTGCTTAATTTGTTCACTACTCATGAAATACAGTCACTACCCTCCTCTCAGTTTTACCTCAGGCCTTCTGTCCTTGTATAAATTAACCGTTAAGGAACTGCATGATAATTATGTAAGAGGGCAATATGAGACCTAGCTTAGGGTTGAGGTTTAAAAGTTTTTCAGGAGAATTTTAGTTTCTGAACCTCTCCACCAAAAAAACTTCTACAAAGTTTAAGTATACATACACACCACAAATATATAATACATATTCATATGTGCGTGTGTGTATAGAAAACAGATGTTTGTGCATAGACGAGACGCATTGTATTCTGATTTTTTTTTCTTTGGTTGTATTGTGAGGACTCAAAAAAGAGGACATACATATATCTACGAATCCAACGAAGATGACATCACGTAGCAAAGGAGACAAAACAAGAAAATAGTGTTAGTGGTTCCTCCTCGTCCCGTAACATTTCTTCTCTCGGCTTGTTTCGCAAGGTTCGTTATCTGGTCCTGACGTGGTTTTCCTCTCACTTTCGTTCCGAAGGAGTCCTGCCAAGGGAAGGGGAAAGTGTTGCCGAAGAAGGAGAAGGAGAAGAAGAAGAAGGGAAAGGAGAGGTGAACGTCCTGCAAGTCTGGAGGTTTGTTGCCTTCTCCTCCTACTTCCCTCTCTATCCTATCTGACCTGTTTACAGACCCGTGAGATATTTCCCTCGGGCCCGTTTCGAGCTTGGCGAAAAAACAACAAACCCTCCCTCATTTTCAGTTTTATTGTACCTCTTTAACCTTTTTCCCAATTATAATCTTTATCTAATCAGTTTGTTTGATACAGAGTATTCATAAAAATAATTAATTATCGAAAACCATAATTAATTTGTAAAAAAGGACTCTTTGGTTCGCTAAAGTTGTTTTCCCAGGAGCAAACTAATATTAAAGGCAACAGCTTTTTTGCAACGATATCTTTAACGTTAGTATATATATATATATATATATATATATATATATATATATATATATATATATATATATATATATATATATATATATATATATATATATATATAGGTAGATATTTTTGTGTGTATATACATGTGATTGTATATGTGCATAACATATAAACGTTAGATAAATATTGTATTTTAATTCTGTCTAAAGTATATTTAACTCTCCATATTAGGTATCTTAAGTGCTCCCAAATGTGGAGCTAAAATAAATTTCTTGATTCTTTTTTTTATGGGTTTGATTTCTCTGAACATGAATGCCAAATTTCATCGACATCGGCTCAGTAGATTAGGCTCCTCTCTAAAATATATTTAAAGAAAAAAAATGGACTCTTAAGGACCTAACGTGTGAATCCATCAAAATCGTGCCATTACATTACTTTCTCTCTCTGTATATACGTATTATAGTATAAAGTAAAAATTATCATATTAATTTTTACTTTGTATATTACCTTTACTAAATAAAATCTGTTTTTGTTGATTCTACGACTATTTGGAAAGTTGTTTCATTTTACGTTCCGGTAAATTTATTTTACGTCCCATTATATCTCGACTAAATTTCCCTATTGAAATTCAGGGATGGGTCCAGTGCAACGTGGCAATTTAATTTGGAGTATGGTAAATGGTGCTTTCACTAGACGGTTTGATTTTAAAGCGAGCAATATATATATGCTATGAGATATTCTATTCCAGTACTTAGTCAGAAAGTTATTATAGCTTCCTTCCTTAGTCTCATCTTGTTAGCTTAACCCAGCTCATAGCAGCTAAAAGCAGACTTAGGATCTTAAAAGTTTGTGTTTGTTTGTTGTCAAATAATATCTGGTGTAAGAATGATGTAAAGATGGTGGGCAATATACTGAATGACTGAAATAGTACATTACACGTCGAGTGCGGAAAATGGCATTTTGCATGCGGGTGTGGATTTTGCACCCGAGCGATAGCGAGGGTAGTAAAACCACATGAGCAATAAATAAATACAGAAAAAAAATTAATGAAATTCTTGTATGTAAGTTCGTATATCTCTTTTGATAAAGATGACATTAATTCATTATTTGTATTTTGTTCCGAATTAATTATTTCGGGAGGCGTATTATTCTCCTCATTTTCGTCATAATCACTTAAATCACTCATTGTCGTTCACTAAAACCTCGATATAAACAGTTACATTAATTAAACAAACAGCAAATTAGTTTTGTTAAATGTAAACAAACTCGCTAATCGTGCGTTAAGGTGAAGACTTCTTTTTTACCGCACTAGAGCAGAAAAAAAGGAATTATGAGACGCGCATGCGCAATGAATACAAGTACTTAACGAATCACTTTCTACGCATCTAAACAGAGATGCAATGTTTAAATTTTGAATCAATCGCAGATAAAAGTTGTTTCACTAGGTGTTAATTTTTAATGAGATATTGGTTATCTGTTAGAAAGAACTAATATTAAGCTTTATTAGAAAAGTAAATTTTAAGTTTTTAATACTATCAATCTTGTAGAATGAGAGAAAACGAATTTATGACTAAACAATTTTTATTTTAAGGGTCAAGGTTATCTTAATAACTGATAATAGGCGCGTACAAAAACAAATATAGTCATTTTGACAAAAAAAAAATAGATTATATTTGGGTGTGATAAACTGTAACACCTGGTCCGAATGACCGACATTTTAATTCCACATTAACAATTAACCCAGAAAACACCTGCCTGAGCAAAAACAAAGTTACGTAAAAATGTTTTTTTCCCAGATCCATTCTTAAAAAAATTAAATTTCTGAGGGAATTAATCTGAATGCGTGATTATTTATTGTTAAAATTAACAGCGTTCTATTATGACCTAGACATTAGAAGGCAACTACAACTAGTACTCCATTTTTTTATTGACGCGTTAATATAGCTTATTACAGGAATTTAAAGACGATTGTAGATTACTCTGAATATAAATTGATACCCAAATATTATACAAAAATCTTATCTTTTTATCAAACTATTTTTTCTAGATCTATACTTCTTTTTTGTTATACGAGAATATAAAAAATCATGTTGATCTCCTAAGAATATTGCCAAATAAATTTTGCTTCGTACCACGTTCTCTTAAGCCCTGTACCTTCATGTTATATATCTATGCAAAATATTGTCTTTCCTATCTTTACCTGTACATTGATACTTTTTAATTTCATTCATTACTAAAACCATAATCGCCTTTACCTTTTTCCCTGTCTATATGTCGGGTCGTGGCGCAGGTCCGACTTAATAAGTGAAACGCTGGCTAATCTAAATCCATTCATTTGTATACATTAGTGTACGCAAACATATATGTTGCATGTTGAAGGCTTTGTTTTATTGAAACATATTAAGTAAAACCTGAGTTATTAAATAGAAGATAAAAAAATTAAATTCAAAAACATTTTTAACTAATGACTGATTATTGTATTGCCAGTATGCAAGTTTCAGCTCTCTAGGTAGGTAACAGAATTTAGAGACAAATTAATTAATCCATTATTATTAGTTAATTACATACTTACCTGATACTGAATTGTCATCGGTAATACATAATCTGGGCAAGTTTAATCTTTCTAGGTTGTCGGGAAGTGAGTCAAATTTAGGTTACAAGAATTGGAGCAAAATCCAAAACAAACACATTAATTAATTAAATAAAGTACATTTATTAATGATCTAATGACAGATTATTTAATTGTTACCGAGAATACATAATCTGTGTAAGTTTCATGTTTCTAGGTTGTTAAGAAGTGGGTCAAACTTAGGTTACAAGATTTGGAGACAAACAAATGAAATAATTATTTAAATAATTGTTAATTAATTAAATAACTAATGACAGATTATTGGATTGTGGTTTCAGCTTTCTAGGTGGTTAGGAATATTTAGATAACAATATTTGGAGACAAGTGAAGTAAATAAAGATTTTAAAATTAGTTTTTGTTTTTAAAAAAAACACGCTTTGAAAATTTTGGTTATTAAGTAGGCATTTATATAAAATAATCTGACAATTAGTGTGGCACATGGCATATATGTATAGCTTCCTTGCTTCCTATCGCGTATACTGTATCACTGTTATGCTTTTACAAGGTAACCGTAAGCATTGTGATCTTTTGCAGAACGAACTTTGTCTGAGACCGAAATAAAAAATTCCTAAGACAGTAATCTGTTTCAGACATCTGGGAACATTTTTGGTCTGGTGTCTGCCAGACGGTCTTAAAAACTGCAGATTTAAAAAGGGGGGGGGGAATTTTTAGAAAATAATAGGTTGTAAAAGCATACTATTAAAGTATTCGTGATAGGACGCAAGGGAGCTATGTGCCACAATAATTTGCTGACTATTTATCACTATATAGGGTTTGATGATGGCCGAGAGGCGGCAAGCTGGTTTTGAAAATAAAATTTAAGTTGTTGAGAGTGGTTAGTTTATTACTATCGATATCACCCCACTTGCATACCTATTGCAGGCAATAATAAAAATTAACTTAGCTTGTATATTATTATCAAATAGCATAATTAACTTGTTAGTTTAAAGCTTTGGCATTGCATGACAAATAATTTCTTATTTTATTATCTTATATTAATAAGCGAAAAATTAATCCATATAAACGAGTTTAACTTATCTATGTTATTGCATTTAAAAATTAAATAAATATATATACATATATAATACTCCAATGAATAAATCTTGTACAGAAAAAGATTTTCTTTATTTTACTCTTAATATGAATTTCATGTACATATATATATACATATATACATGCATTCAGTTTCAAGTCATGATTTCCAAAAAAAATGTTTTTGTTTTCTTTAAGTATATTTTACTTTCATTTTACCTTTACCTTTTATTAATTGTCGGTGTTTTGGAATAAGAAAACTATTTAATAAACTGTGAAATTCGAAGATCTAGTAAAAAGTTAATAATGCAAATATTTGTTCTGTTATTTCAGTCCATCCAGGATCCAGGCACACATGAGTTTTTAATAACTATACTTTACTTAATGCCTGCAGTCTGTTAATAGTTGATCAACAATATTTGTGCTGTTATTGGAAATACATTATTACGAAAAATAAAAATCTCTCTAGTCAAAATATAGAGATTTTTATATTTTGATCTTACATGGGATTTGAATTAATATTTACGCATAAAGTGTAAAAGAACCTTATTTAAATAATTTAAAATTTTAATATATGTAATAGAATTTAGATAGTTGAGACAGGCTGTATTTCGATCCATCTGGGACACGCAAAGCAGTGTCAGCGCTCTGTATGCTCATGTTAAAAAAAACTAGAAACATTGTACACAGTTTATCCAGAATAAAATAATATTCGCAAGCACATACATATAATGTAGTGTGTAGAATATTGGTCTGATGTTCATCCATTTGTATGTAAAACTGAGAAAACTCTACACAGAATATAACCTCTATATATATAATTATTATTTATAGAATTTTATATTTGAAAGCTTTTATCGGTGGCCCAGTATCGGGGCTGGATTCTTGACCTACTAAAAAGCGCGGATGACAGCAGTTTTCTGTCAAAACAATAAAGAAGAATGAGTCTTTCCCGTCCCAAATCCTCCAGTATAACACTCAATAAAACAGTCCGACTATATTTAGTCGCTTCGTGCTCAAATACAAATATATGATCACAATTTTTCTAGTCTAGTTTAACCTAAATATTCTTTTAGAAGTTCAGGATATACGGTGTCTCTTGGAGTGAATTATTTTATTTGATTTTTCCAAGAGAAATATTCTTTACCTGAATTAGACTCTTGACATTACTCCCATGAATAAATCTTGTACAAAAAAAGATTTTCTTTATTTTACTGTTAATATGAATTTCATGTTCATTATAAACTTATAACAAACTTTTATTCCACAGTGTAAAACTATATATATACCTACTAATAGTTATTGTTTTTTGCTTTGATCCCGACCTTCAATAACTATTGGCTAATCTATTTTATGTTTCTATTTATTGTTTGAAAATTTTGAAATAACCCTGGATTGACTGTACAAAGGAAATAGTGGAAAATATTGTTTATTATTAATTTTTATAAGAAAATATTACTTGTGTACTGTGTACTAGTAAATATACTTGTTTGTCGTATAACTGAAATGGATGTATACATCAGCATCAAACATTTTATAAGCAGGAACTATAAAACAAATCCGCCCGACTCATACACCAATACTTTCTTACATATTAAATACTTCACGCAGAGTTTTAATTTGATAGTTGTTCCGGGTTTTTGTAGTTTATGTTTAATTATTATTAAGCATTTTATCAAAATTTAAAATTAAAGCAATCTCCCCCTAGTGGGGAATCGAACCCGACCTCTCATGATTTGCATTTATTACGATTTTTTTTGTTTTATTTATTATAATATAGATTTTCACAGGAAAAAGTTTTAGCGAATTTCGAAGAAAATTAGGCTATTGCAACGTCTTCAAAATGTTTGAAAATTTTCTCCATGGAAATCCGTTTTAGAGCATTCTTAATCGATTCCTGAAATTTAACCCTTTTTTATGTATGTCGTTCAGCAATTTTCAGCGGCGCCGGCAAGTTGAATCTGTTCTTTAACCTTTTCTCCTTTAATAAAAGTACAAATGATAACAATTAAACTTTTATATACCTGTTATAACATGAAAGTAGTACAAATGTCTTCATCATTCTTTCTTTAATTATTGTTACACGGAATTGTTTATATGGAAACACTCTACCATCACGTGACGTGACATCACGTGACGTGAAAAAAGTGTGCGGTGCTGATTTAGAACTCTGTGCTGAGGAGGAGACAACGACTGGGACAATTTTGATGATATTGGGCATGTACAGAAAAATTATACCCCGAAGTGAAATCATGAAATTAATTTTAACTGGAAGTGCCCCCCCCCCCAAGAAAAAGGTATTCATTCCCTCCAAACTCTAAAACGGTTCCTATAATTATGATTTTAAAAATTCTCAAATTTAGTCATTAGTTATTTTTCCGGAAAAAAATCAAGTTTCCGAGATATTGATAATAATAAATCTGATTTTACTGAAAATCGAATACAAGCATCTATCTATAACACTTCATAAATATGTTTATCTACGATTGATACGAAATATAAACATTATATCTTTGATTAGATGCGTAGAAAGTGATTATTTACATACTTGTATTCATTGAGCATGCGCGTCTCATAGTTTTGAATAATTCCTCTTCTTTACCACACTAGTGCGGTAAAGAAGAGGAATTCTTCAGCTTTACGCACGATTAGCGTGTTTGTTTACATTTAACAAAACTAATTTGCAGTTCTTTTATTAAAATAACTGTTTATATCGAGTTTTTAGTGAAAAGCAATAAGTGAATCAAGTGACTTTGACGAAAATGTGGAGAATAATACTCCTCCAGAAATAATTAATTCGGCAAAAAATACAACTCAAGAATAAATGTCATCTTTATCAAGAGAGAGATACGAACTTACATACAGCAAGTTTATTTTTTTCTGTATTTATTATTTAAATCTAACAATCGTAGATAAAGTACGGTACGCAACACGTGCGAAAACGGCATTTTGCATTGCTCATGTGGTTTTACCACCCTCGCTGTCGCTCGGGTGTAAACTCCACACTCGCATGCAAAATGCTACTTTCCACACTCGACGAGTAATGTACTATTATCTACGATTGATATGAAATATAAACATTATATCTCTGTTTAGATGCGTAGAAAGTGATTATTTACGTACTTATAAACATTGCGCATGCGCGTGTCATAGTTCTGAAGAATTCCTTTTTTTTACCACGCTAGCGTGGTAAAGAAGAGGAATTCTTCAGCTTTACGCACGATTAGCGAGTTTGTTTACATATAACAAAACTAATTTGCTATTCTTTTATTAAAGTAACTGTTTATATCGAGTTTTTAGTGAAAAACAATGAATGAATCAAGTTTGACGAAAATTGGCTTTGAATTTGCTTTGACGAAAATATAGAAAATAATAATACTCCAGAAATAATTAATTCGGCAAAAAATACAACTCAAGATTAATGCCATCTTTATCAAGAAAAGAGATACGAACTTACATACAGCAAGTTTATTTTTTTCTGTATTTATTATTTAAATCTAACAATCGTAAATAAAGTACGGTACGCAACACGTGCGAAAACGGCATTTTGCATTGCTCATGTGGTTTTACCACCCTCGCTATCGCTCGGGTGTAAACTCCACACTCGCATGCAAAATGCTACTTTCCACACTCGACGAGTAATGTACTATTATCTACGATTGATATGAAATATAAACATTATATCTCTGTTTAGATGCGTAGAAAGTGATTATTTACGTACTTATAAACATTGCGCATGCGCGTGTCATAGTTCTGAAGAATTCCTTTTCTTTACCACGCTAGCGTGGTAAAGAAGAGGAATTCTTCAGCTTTACGCACGATTAGCGAGTTTGTTTACATATAACAAAACTAATTTGCTATTCTTTTATTAAAGTAACTGTTTATATCGAGTTTTTAGTGAAAAACAATGAATGAATCAAGTTTGACGAAAATTGGCTTTGAATTTGCTTTGACGAAAATATAGAAAATAATAATACTCCAGAAATAATTAATTCGGCAAAAAATACAACTCAAGATTAATGCCATCTTTATCAAGAGAAGAGATACGAACTTACATACAGCAAGTTTATTTTTTTCTGTATTTATTATTTAAATCTAACAATCGTAAATAAAGTACGGTACGCAACTCGTGCGAAAACGGCATTTTGCATTGCTCGTGTGGTTTTACTACCCTCGCTGTCGCTCGGGTGCAAACTCCACACTCGCATGCAAAATGCTACTTTCCGCACTCGACGCGTAATGTACTATTAATAATAAATGAGATATTACAGGCTTTTAATTCATTATATATTATATATACGTAAAATGGTTTTTCTGGAGTTTGTTAAAATATTAACATTACCACATTTAATTATCAACGAAATAGTAATACTTAAATTAACATTATTTAAACACAGTCGAGGATATTATTTAGTATGTAAATGATAAGATTTTGAACGATTTTATATATTTTTTTGTATAAGTATAAATAGAACATAATTTATTGTTACTTGGGACTGGAATCATATAATAGTACATTACGCGTCGAGTGCGGAAAGTAGCATTTTGCATGCGAGTGTGGAGTTTGCACCCGAGCGATAGCGAGGGTGGTAAAACCACACGAGCAATGCATATGCCGTTTTCGCATGAGTTGCGTACCGTACTTTATCTACGATTGTTAGATTTAAATAATAAATACAGAAACAAATAAACTTGCTGTATGTAAGTTCGTATCTCTCTCTTGATAAAGATGGCATTAATTCATTAGTTGTATTTTTTGCCGAATTAATTATTTCTGGAGGATTATTATTCTCCACATTTTCGTCAAAGTCACTTGATTCACTCATTGTTTTTCACTAAAAACTCGATATAAACAGTTACTTTAATAAAAGAACACCAAATTAGTTTTGTTAAATGTAAACAAACTCGCTAATCGTGCGTAAAGCTGAAGAATTCCTCTTCTTTACCGCACTAGTGCGGTAAAGAAGAGGAATTCTTCAGAACTATGAGACGCGCATGCGCAATGAATACAAGTACGTAAATAATCACTTTCTACGCATCTAAACCAAGATACAATGTTTATATTTCGTATCAATCGTAGATAAACGATTTTTTTTATTATTTGTTTGATGTATTAATGAATGAACATTTCAAATAAATCACAAACAAATTTAAACGATATAGATTTTACTCCCATGTGCAATTATGCCTTATAAATCTAAAACTTAAGTATGTCTTGAATTGTGTTGGTTTAAACAGCGTTGTATATAAATTACCATCTTATATCAAAACGTTTTAAATAATTACTGTTAATGCAGTTAACAATTTTCGAATATAAATCATACTATTTTATTTTTCAACTTTTATCAAAATGATAGCAAAAATAGAGGGAAAACACCTTTTTCCAAGTTTAATTGATGTCACTGTAAAAATTATCACTTAACTTGTTATAGATTAGTTTTAGGGAAAATTTAAATATTAATAGGGGATTTGTGTTGTATTTTAATCGGAATATCATATTTAGACTTTTTCCTTGAAACATGTTCTTAACTTATGTATTTGATAAGGTAAAATAAGGTTAATATCATGTTTAATCTTTTCTTATTAATAAGTAATATCAAATCGTAAATTAACCAATTAATGCCTTTATTTCTTATTTAAGTTGGATATTTATACTAATTATATATACATTTTGGCGTTTTTTCCCCTTGCAATGTAATAAATTGGGGAATAAGAATCAGAAAATTTATCCTAGAATGTTATAGAAATAATTTTAAAATTATTATCAAGTTAAAATTAAGTTAGATTTGTTGTTTACCAATTAGGCAGCGAGACGACTCAAACACAGAGTATAAAGATTAACAGTAAAAAAGATATTTAATATTTGTTGGATTGTTGGTATTCTTGAATAATGAGTTATTTAAGAGTTCATTTACTTTGCTACATTCAAACGCTTTTAACGTTATTTTTGTTACATTTTTTTTGCGTTTAATGTCCGCCATTTTGGAAACTCGATATATATTTGTGAGTCACATTTCAATACTTTTAAAATTATACCCCACTTAAATATTACAAAGAAAATGTTCACCATAGTTGCGGGCACCTAAAATTTCTAAATATTTAATTTTTTATATTAACTCTCGGAAATATCATTGGCCCTCAGCGATGTATATTTTTATGTACTTTTTCTTAATTTTTAGGATCTGTCCTTATGGGGTAGCGGGGGGGGGGAGACTTTTTTTGCTTTTTTTAAAATAATTTCGGGGGTTCAATGGCCGCCATTTTGGAAACGTGATATATATTTGTGATCAATTTAAATTGATACCCTCTCAAAAAAAGAATAAAATAGACTGCCAATTAGTGTGGCACATAGCTTTCTCGCATCTTATTATGTACTTTACTGTCATATTAACATTAACATTATTGCTATTGTTTACCTATTGTTTAAAAACTTTTAATAGTTTTAGCGATCTTTAACACTTCATAGCGGTGTCGCTGTTTGTTTTACTAAAAAATTGTTTTTCTCATTGAATAGATGAAGTTTGATTTTTTCCCCGACCTCAAATTCCAATTTTAAATTTGAAGTTCACGTTTGCGGGAGCGTTGCGCTTGACCGCTTGGACGGATAACGTTGTCCAACGAACTTGTTCTGGGCATTGGTAAAATGAACATGTCTACCAAATTTCATCAAAATCAGTCGACATTTACTCAAGTTATCGTCACACGTTTCAAAGATTCGCGGACATACAGACCGACAGACAGACAGAAACGAGACCAAAAATGTTCCCTGATGTGTAAAACGGATTTCTGTCTTGGAATTTTTTAAATCGGAGACAAAATTGTTTCGTTCTCAAAAGTGAACACAATGCTTCCGTTACCTTCGGTAAGCTGGGAAGCAATAAATATTGTTATGTTCTGTTAGCCATTGCTCGCTGATTGAACACATTTTGAGTTCTAAAGTTTGCAACATTTTTCCTGTTTTTGGATAAAAATGTTTAACTTGTACATCAAATTTAAAATCTCTAGCTACAATTGGTCGGTAGATGTGATCCAAGATGCAACGGACGGACGAACGAACTGCCAAAAGCATAAGGGTTTCTAGGATGACCTCAAAAACATATGCATATGGCTGTAGTAAACATATTCCGATTTTTAGGAGTAAGGCATTTTATTTTAATATCACGTTAATGTAACTTCTAACAAATTACGTCTTTTATTTACATAAAATAGTTGGGCATTAACCCTCCCTAACTTGAGTCCTGGAGGTTTTACTGTCCAAACATCTTTATTTAGCAACAGCTATAATGTTCCAGGTAAGTACTCGTTTAGGTTGTTAGGCACGCGTCAAGTTTTGTAAGCCCTCTATCCTACAAAGGGCATTCGCTGGCAACCACCAGGGGGCCCTCACCATAGTTTAGCAATTAGGGTCCTTAACCGCAGTGTTCCCTAGTTCAATCCTTGAATTTTTTGTAGTTGGTTCTTCTTGATGTCATCCTTAATAATTTTAAGTGAAATCTTTAATTGCGTGGAAGTGAGATGGAAGGCATAAAATAATTGAGATTCTACTAAAAGGTAAGGTGTGGTAAGATGCATTGGGCTATAAGAACCTCTGCTTAATAATTTATAATCATCGTGTTAAAAATTCTTTTCTATTTTACTGTTGGCAAAGTACGTTTAACATTTTATGAAAATGTCATGAAGGACTCTCACAATGTAAGTCAAAACATAATTTTCTTTGGTTGCAATTAGGCGGCTTTAATTACAGAGCTGGAATATAATATGGACACCATCCTTTATAAATCTAAGTATTTTTGAACGCTCTGGAACTTCTCAAAATCATTAAAATTACAAGACTCAACTACTACATCTAAAGAATAGTAGGTCTTTCCTATAAAAATAGTTCTTGTCTTTATCTCCGAGGAAAAATGGGTCGAAACAGCAAAGAAAAAAAAGGTAAAAAAAAGTTAAAAAGGAGAGTGAATAGGCGGTGCGCGACCCAGTTGGTAACGGAGGGGAACGGAGTGACGTAACAATGGCTCTGGCCGGGGGTTACGTGGCGGCTCGTAGGATCGTAATTCTGACTGAAAAATTCTCAACGACTTGAGAACTCCATGATTCTAGAGCACGTCTTGGACACAGAACAAACTTGGACCGAGTTAGAGGTCCTGAGAAGATTCCCCGGCTAACAGCTGTGCGGGTAATGAATAACCTTGAATAAGTCAATATTTTTTCAAAATAGACAGAAGCCGTATGATTAGGTATATTAATCAATTTTTCAATTTATAATTATAATAATCACATTATAATTTATAATAAAGACTCATTTCAAGAAATCCTATAATAATAATAATAATAAATATATTTATTTCCACCATTGAAATAAAATGTAGTAATCAAATGACAAAAAAAAAAACAATAATGTTATAAATGTTTATTCATAAAAATAATATACATAAATTAATGGTGAGGGCTGTCAATAGGTGTCAAATCACCTATAGCGAGAGCCCCGTCTCTTAAATAATTGCGAATAAATATCGTGCTTACGTGATTGCAATCTATAAAAATTTTCGAGAATGCTATAGCAACTTCATTTAATCAATCTATATTACGAGTATTTCATAATGATATGCTTTATGCTTTATCTTCTGTAAGTTTAATTGTTTTGTTATGTTTTGTCAATCTTGTTCTTGTTAATTGTTAGGGCAGGTTTTTCATTTCTGTCAGCAGATATTGTTTTAGTCTGTTTAAAAGATTTAATAGTGTTAGTTAGTTGAAGTGATTTCGGCAGTTGGTTATAGTAAGTCGATCCGAAATAAGTGGCATGTCTTTGTTTCTTGTCCGTGTGGCATAGTGGGATAAGGGCAAAGCCAGCTTGTTGCGTTCTTGTACAGTAAGGGTGTTCTACTAATAGTTTATCTTTCTTTTTAAAATAATTTATCAGAACAGCATTTTTAAATAAGGAGTCTAGTGGTAAATAGTTGTTTTGAAGGATAGCGTCTAGGTTTTTTGTGCGCAATCTTCAGAAAGTCCGCTACCGCTACTACTGTGTTTGTATGCTTGCATGCTGCACTACCCCAGCCCCGCAATATATCCCCCCTCCCCCCAATAATATACTTCTGACGACGCCAGGCGTCCCGGAGTTGTCCCGGTTTTGGACTTTAAATCCCGAACTTGTCTCCCGAAAACACTTTTCGGGACGCCAAACTGTCCTAGTTTTCAATAGAGACGCCGATAATAGATTAATACGTTTAAACAAATCCACATATTCTGATAATTTATTTTATAAAATAATTTATAGATGCGTAGTTTTAGCAAAATGTTTTTATTGCCAATCTGAATCAACCGCATTTATTCCAATAAAAATAAGTTCGAGTATTTGCTTTGATTCGATGGTCTTCAAATAGACATAATAACTTATCTAAATGAATTTACTTAATTTAACTATTTTTTTCTAAATATAAAATTAGGTCCGTTGTCATGGGGTTAGATATATAAAACGAAAATATTAAAAATTACCCCTTTAGCTTCCGAGCTTACCGAAGGTAACAAACTATGATAAATTTTCGTTCTCAAGAACGAAATTTTTTTTAGGTATTTTAGACAAAGGGAATGATTATGTGCACAACTTTTATTGTGTTACAATAACTATACTTTTAAGTTTGTATTATATTTTTTTTTTTTTAAATGTACTTGTGTTCATGTTCATACTTGTTTGTGTTTTCCAACAAACTACACCATATACTTAATCGAGCCAAAAATTACCCTTTAGTGTATATGTAATTTGTAGTGTATATAGTAATTGTAGTGTATATATATTTAATTTGTATGCTTAGTATTGGAGCAATGCAGCTATAGAAGGGCAAGTGGCAGAAGTCGTGTAAGGCATAGAACGTTATGGGGGGGGGGGGGGGGGGGATGGGATATGAAAAGATGAGAAGTAGAGGACTCTGCAGGTGTCCTCGGCGGGCTCATGAAAGAGGATGATGAAAAAAGGTATTGTTTTAAAGGCTAGGGCCCTTCAAGGGATACTGGGCCGCTGAGTAAGAACATGCTGGTCGCGGTGGTTAAAGAACTACTTCTAAGACGGGGCAGTACTTAAAAAAACGCTGGCCAGAGTGAGGAGTGATACTTCAAAGAACAATACTTCATACACCTAACTTTGCCCGGTCTCCTATCTAAATAAATAATAATAGATTTTAGAGTCCTTTTGGAACCAGTTATAAATTAAATATTATAATTATAAAAGTGAGACAACAGTTTGTTGATTTTTCATACGTAGTACTATTGATACATGTTTATATTACTATAGATCATTATTTTTCACAATAATTATACATCACATGTTCTCAAGCAATTACCATAGAGTTATTACCATCATATTATTATTTATTTTCATAGATAATATGGTAAATAAAAGTGTAAGATTTAATACAATAAAGAATATAGAGTTTTGTCAAATAATACACCATAAACAGGATAATTAGGTATATGTACAAATAAGTAACATAGCTATAATAATTAAAACATTTATATAACAACAAAATATAATTTTTTAAAACAATAATTCATAACAAAATCTACAGATATAACTTTTAATTCCATAACAATACAGGGTGGCCACGATAAACTGGCTCACCCTGTTATCTCTTTTATTTTTGAAGATAGAGAAAAAATGTAAATGGTAACTCACCTTGGATTTTCGCGTAGTTTTATAATATGATTTCCAAAAATATTTTTATCTTAAAGTTTCGGCGGTATCTCTCTCAACTTTGTAAGTTTAAATGGTAACCTACATTTTTTATATTTGTTTCTTAAATTAGATTGCTTTAGAAGAAAAATGAGCCTTGAACCAACAAAATCGGTTGAGAATTGACAGAGATATTCAGTTTTCAATGTAACAAAAATGCTCTCTAAGTATGTAAAATACTGTTATAAAAAAAACTCAAATTAAACGAAATGATCTTAATTCTATTTATTTCACTTCGTTAGGTTAGTTGAATGCATTATACTGATCAAAAGTCAAACCTTTTTTCCATTCCTTTTCGAAACTTTAGAGAAAAGGAAGATTGTCGACACACTGATCAAAAGAGGTCATACTAACGATGTTCCTGAATGGAATGGAATGAAGGTTTACTTTTGATCAGTAAATGCATTCATCTAACCTAAGTAAGTGAAAAACAAAGTGAAATAAACTGAATTAAGATAATTTTTTTTTTTTAGATTTAGTATTTTACATGCTTAGATAGCATTTTTGTTACATTGAAAACTGAATATCTCTGTCAATTCTCAACCGATTTTGTTGGTTCAAGGCTCATTTTTCTTCTAAAGCAATCTAATTTAAGAAACAAATATAAAAAATGAAGGTTACCATTTAAAATTACAAAGTTGAGAGAGATACCGCCGAAACCATAAGATTAAAAATATTTTTGGAAATCTTATTATCAAACTACGCGAAAATCCAAGGTGAGTTACCATTTACATTTTTTCTCTATCTTCAAAAATAAAAGAGATAACTAGGTGAGCCAGTTTATAGTGGCCACCCTGTATTTACCTAATTAATAATGACACAATTTAAAATAAATATATCATAAGTTGTTATAGGTCATATAAATGTTAACATTACTCGTTAGGTACTCAACATTTAAACCAATGTTGAGCATTAATAAAATCTGTTAACAACTTGGATTTTTCGCATAGGTTGGAATAATCTTAACTGTCATCTGTTATAGCTTATTATTAATCATAAATAAGATTTATTTTGATGCTTAAAGCAAGTTTTAACCACCATGTAGGTTCACTGATAATGTCCAACTAAAGTAGTCGAGATGGTTAAAAAAAAAATTTCGCTACGGTAATTAGTCACTATCATTGCTTCCATAAATACAGCAGTCCTACAGTTTCAATTAAAAAATTAAATAAAATCCCATTGTTATTATGTAGTATATATTGCATTGAGGTGACGCTTAATTTATCGTAACTCATTACCGTTACCGACTACCGCAATTGCCAGTAACATTAGATAGAAACCTCTGAGGTTGCGGTGACCAAGTCGTATGAATGTCTCTTTAGCTTATATACTAAAACAATATACACAGAAAATCCCTTCTAACAACCTTTAAGGGGGATAAAGAAATACGCCAATAAAGCCTATTGATGTTATAACTGATGTCATTATAAACTATTTCCAGCGTACCAGGAATCAAGGGGTTAAATATTTCCTTCGTTATAAGCGGTTGTTTGTTATAAACGATGTCGTTATAAACTAGTTCCAGCGCACCAGGAATCAAGGGGCTAAATATTTCCTTCCTTATAAGCGGTTCATTGTTATAACTGATGTCGTTATAAATGATTTCTGATTTAATTGTATTTAACGCATATCTACGTTGGCGTCCACCAATAGCAAAAGGAAAAAGAGGGCTCGAGGCCCCCCCTATTATTTGCCGCTTGTGGAGTAAAAACATAAAAGTTATATCATTTAAGCGTATCGGCGCGGCGTATCAATTTTAATTAACCTGTGGGCGAGGATTTGTCAACTGTTTAGAATTTATAATACGTAATCTAAGAATAAAGGCCAAGGGCCTAAAAAAAAAACTTGCCGTTTGCATTTTCAGAGAAGTTTTAGGCATACTCCTACGATACCCTAAACACCTTCAATCTTTGTCAAATAGTTAAAGAATAGTACAATAAGTTTTTCCAAAATGGTTAATTTAGTTATTAAATGTTAAAATATTGGATCTACAGTTTCTGTTCTAATTACAATGATTGTAATTAAAGATGTTTTCAAATAATTTTGATTTTAAGTTTTTTTTACATTCACGTTTCCGTTATTATACTTATTTATTTGGTTATTTAATTATTTTAATATACAGGGTGGTCCAAAAGTCTCCCCCCCCCCCTCTTAATCTTTTAACGGTGAACGGTTTAAGATAAATGAATGAAACTTGGGGGATTCGTACCGTATACAGGAAAGTTTGTTTTCATGCAATCGTGTACTAGGGGCAACCACCCATTTTTCCCCTAGGCCACCCAACTTCAAAATTTCAAATTGGAGAGTATATTTTTGATACCAGATTTTGGTTCTACAGTGAATAAGAATATTTGACTTCAAACTTTTTTTAGCCCCTTATATGGGGCAAAAGTATAAAAATGGTAGATTTCAGCGCCTGGGGGCGAGATGGGTGGTTGCCCCTAATACGCGAGTGCATGAAAACAAACTTTTCTTTACATGGTACAGATCCCACAAGTTCCATTAATTTATTTCAAACCGTTTAGTTTGTATAGCGATATATAAGTGCGTTATTTTGCTATCTTTTTCCTCCTGTAGAGGGCAAAATAGTGGAGATAGAAAAAAAGTTATAAGCAAAATATTATTATTTTTCACCGCAGAATCCAAATATGCTATCCAAAATATACTCTCCAATTTAAAATTTTGAAGTTGGGTGGCCTCGGGGTAAAGTGGGGGGTTGCCCTTAGTGGGCGATTGCATGAAAACAAATTTCCCTTTACATGGTACGGATTCCACAAGTTCCATTAATTTATTACAGACCGTTCAAATGTTATGAGGGGGGGGGGGGGAGACTTTTGGACGACCCTGTATAAATAATTTCCTTGCTAAATGAATGGCTAGAGCAAGTCTAATACCGTTCAAAAACAAAGTTGAGACGTTTCTTAATCCAAAAAAAATATCGAAGCCCCCGCTGAGGAAAAGCCTTATGAAAGAGTAAGATGGACGCCCACGCATATATATATTGTTTCTTTTTGAAGTATAAAAACGGCGCATACATTTGAATTTAAATATGTCGAATTTAATTAATTTTTTATTTATGAACTCGTCTTTTGTGTAAATATTTTCATTAAAGTTTATATCACGTTTTGCCTAATAACTTTTGTTGTTTAATCGAATAATGAACATAGGTCCGTAATTCTTATTGAATAACAACTAAATTTATATGTGTGTGAAAGTTTACTGATCAAACATTTTTTAGGAAGAGCATTATGGTTAGTAATTTTTGGGGTTCCCCAGCAGGTACCTTATGTTCTGTGTTAACGTTGTCATCTTTATTATACTCATGAACATTTTTAAATAGTGAATATGTTTAAATGTGCAATTTACGGTGATTTTTTCCTTTCTTTGGTATTGGCTTATAACCATACAACCATGATTATCTTAAATGATGACAATTTTATATATATATTTTTTTTTTCTTTCTTCAAAAAAGAATGTCTTTGTACATGTACACACTTATATTCGAGCTCCCTGGAGAAATTTGTAATCCAGGGAGCTTGGTATACTTGTCGAAGAGTAAATTTCTATTGCCTTTGGCATTTCAAAATTATGTGCACCAAGTCTCCTTGCTCGTTACTTATTTGATACTGATTTGACTCTATTCTTCTAACCATGTGGAATTATTTAGGACCGAGTACATGGTTATAGTATAGTCCAGGAGATAGCGTGCAAAAAAGTGTCTGACTAACATCAAGCTAAAATTTTGTATACAAGTCAATCTTTTAGTACCTTTTAAGAATATTTGGCCAGCTAGATTCGTCTGAGGGACATAGCTTGGCAATAGGCATTTGAAAAAAACAAAATGGTGGAGAGCGGCCATGTCCCTCCAATTATGGTGGACAGTATAATTTTCATGATCCTGTGTACAGAATTAGTTAGTAGACCAAAAATCAAGTCGATATTATTTTCACACTTGATAGGTTAGTTATTCAAATATTACTCAAATTCAACGTGGTCACCTGTCAAGGGACAAACTAATATCGACTTGATTTTCGGTCTACTAACTAATTCTGTACTCATCAGGATCATGAAAATCACATTGTCCACCATAATTGGTGAGACATGGCCGCTCTCCACCGGTTTGTTTTTTTCAAACGCCTATAGCTAAGCTATGCCCCGCAGACGAACTTAGCCGACCACATATTCTTGATATGCACTAAAAGATTGACTTGTATACAAAATTCTAGCTTGATGTTAGTCCGACACTTTTTTGCTCGCTATCTCCTGGACTATTTTCTCCTGAAAAGATTGATTATATGTACTTGTAAAGTGTTTTTTATTATGATTAGCCCCGGTTTGGAGCCAATATTTCCTTCTTTTGAGCGATATCAGTGGGTTTTAGTGATGTTTTCTACTTCAGTTCTCCAATCTATTTCTATGGTCTTCTTCACACTAAGTATATCGTCGTTTGTAGTTATATTTTTACCTAAATAAGTATCTTCTGCATTACTTCTTGCCAGATTGTCTGTCATGCCATTGTGAATGGCCTTTGAGCCTAACACCGTCGTATTGATGTCATTAATTATCTCTTAATAAATAAAAAGGTGGTTATTGGCATTAGTGGGTTTTCGCTCACAGAGAAATAAGTTAAGAGGAAATAATAAAAGTTTAAAAATAATTTTCCTTTATTAAGTAGTATAATTTTTGTTTAAATATGTGTGTTACTAGTCTCATTTTACCATTTCTGTTATGTTTTCTATGTTGAACTATTATTTTTTATATATATAAAGTGGCTAATCAGCTGATCGGGTTATCAAAATGTTTGGGCACTTCCAGACCACCTAGAGACTCGCGGTTTTTGGCGTTTGGTCCCAAATCGGCCCAAACCGACTAGAAAAATCTGAAAAGTCGAAAAAAATTATTTTTACCCCCCTAAAAAAATAAAAACGGTGGACGCAAATTGAAGGTTTTCTTCGAAGGGCTATTGCGGCTAAACGGTAAGCCCTATCGAAAAGCGGATAGCACCAGCGGTAACTGATTTTGAAAGATCTACAATTTTGGTCATATGACTTTTTGTCGTACGACCAACGGTTCTACCTTAAATCGAGTAAATTTGTTAATTTTTAGAATTTTTTTTTGACTTTGAGCTCCCCTAGCATTGACGATTATTGGCCGATTTAATTTTCGTTTGGGGTATTTAAACCCCACACTAATGCTCTTTAAAACGAGTATTTATTTTTCAAATTATCTGTCTTTTTTGCCGAGAAAAATGAATATTTATAGAGAAAAAACGAAGATGAGAAACGTCATGTTTACGTTTTTTAAAAAAAAATAATAATTTTTATAAGCTTATGTTATTATTATATGGTTTTATTTTATAGTTAAAAACAAGTTTAAAGAAATATAAACAAATATTGAAAAATAAAGTTTGGTTTTCGCAAGGTCAAAGATAAATTAATAGATTAGTTTCTACATAAACACACCTCGGACTCGCTATGTAAACAAACGCTCCCCCTCCCCTTCTTCTTCTTCTTTCCTTGACTTTAACTTTAGTTTATTTGTCACCTCGGACCTGTGCAGCTCTGTCCTTATCTCTTTTCCTTTACTACCGACATTTATTAAGGTAAAATTTTATTCTTATGTTAACTATTTATTTAATTGTTTTTAGTATCATATTATTATTATCATCATATTATTTTATTTATAGTTTGTTAAATTCTATATTAAGTTAATGTTTTAGTTTATTTAAATGGATGTTTTACTATATTTAAATGAATTTAAACGAATGTTTTACTTTATTTAAATGAATATTTTACTTTATTTAAATGAATGTTTTACTTTATTTAAATTGTTTTATTAAATTATTATTACTAGAATTTTTATAGTTTGTTAAATTCTATATTAAGTTAATGTTTTACTTTATTTAAATGAATATTTTACTTTATTTAAATGAATGTTTTACTTTATTTAAATTATTATTACTAGATTTTTATTTATAGTTTGTTAAATTCTATATTAAGTTAATGTTATTGTTTATTTAAATGAATGTTTTACTTTTGTTTTACTTTATTTTAATGAATGTTTTAGTTTATTTAAATGAATGTTTTTCTTTATTTAAATGAAAATTTTAGTTTATTTAAATGAATGTTATAGTTTATTTAAATAAAAGTTTTACTTTATTTAAATGAAGGTTTTACTTTATTTAAATGAAAATTGTAGTTTATTTAAATGAATAAACTACTTATGTTTCAATTAATTTAGAGTACTTATAAATAATAAAATAAATTGACTGATGTTCTATCTTTATTATTATTATTCAGTAATAAAAATCATCAAATATAATGAAATTTATTTTATGACAGGGGCTACAATTTACTCTAATATGTTAAACTATAATACAGCCCGCGATTTCTTGCATTAACCATACGGTTCTAACTTAAATTAAGTAAATTTGATCAATTTTCGTTACTTTTTTACTTTGAACTCTCATGGTGAGTGCAATTGTTGACCGATTGAATTTCCGATTCGGGTGCTTAAACCTCACACTAATGCTATTAAATCGGGTATTTATTATTCTATTAATTTGTCCTTTTTACAGAGAAAAATTAGTAGTTGTATATAAAGAATCGACAAATTTAAAATTTCATAAATAACTTCATATTTACTTTTTTTTAAAAAAATAATAATATCACCTGTATTCAAACGCCGATAACTCTATCGTTGTATTTGTCCTATTAACGCAGTCTCAACTGCTTTTTCTCAGAAATATTATCTCTTCCAACGATATAAATCATATTGGGTGTTGTCAACCGAAATTTTGGGTCAAATTTCACGGCCTAAATTTGATTCTTTTGAAATTCATTTCCCAAAAAATGATCCAATATACAAGAAAATTTGTATATACGCTTTATTTGACATCAGAAAAAAGAATGAGGAAGAATTTTTGAAAAAAAAAAAAAAAAAATAAATATTTCTTATGCACGTAAAACATATATTAGAAGGTTATTTTAGGTTGTAACCTTCTGCAGTATTTTTTAACATTTTTTTAAATTATATAAATGTATGTATCACTCAATATATGGTTTGGGTCAGAAAATTGTTTTTAGGGTCCTTAGGCAAAACCAAGGACCCTTATATTTTCCTGCGTGTGTCTGTCCGTCCGTCCTCTCGCCTGCTCTCGGGGCTACACCTTTTGTCCGATCACTTTGAAATTTGGCATGTATGTGTCTTGTACCTACCCACATATTTTAAAAATATAGCGACTTGAAAAAAATATTTTTTCAAAAAAATTAGGGTAAAACACTTAGGGTTAAATTTTTTTTTTTTTTTTTCGACACCGTGAGGGGTATCATATGAAAGGGTACGTCGAGCTGATTACAAATATATATAATTATTTGGTTATAACTTTGATAGGGCCAGCTTAGGCAAGTTTGAAGTGGGTGAGAAACGTGTCCCCCCCCCCCCTTCTATCTCGCTTATGTGAAGTGCAAAAAATCTGAAAAAATTCCTGAAAATTCTTCGACCAAAAGTAAAGATACCACTTTTTTGGAAAAATATTACTTTATTTTTTATTGACAAAATACTTTTTTTTATAACTATGGTCTTTTCGGTGTATTTATATGGTTGTAGTCCGGTTCAGTGGCAAAAAATACTTTATCAAAAGTGTGTTTATGTGTTTTGAGTATATCAGACCCATAGGATAGTTCAAAGTAAGCTTTTTAGCATTTTAAAAAACACCATCAATAGGGTACTACTTAAACTATACAGAATTGCTTACGGAACCTCGCTGTGTGCTGACTAGCACACACTTGACCTGTTTATTATTACCTATCGGTGTAAACATTAATTAACTGTAATTAATTAATTAGATATTTATACTTGAGCTTGGTCCATGTTGGAAAGTACTTAGAGCGAGCTTATGTGAGATCTTAGTAAAACTTTGAAAATATAGATTATTATTTGTATATTTCTGTATAGTGTAAAAGTAAATGTTTTGATTGTAGAGTAGTAAATATATTTATTTTACACGTTTTAGTTTATTTAGCATAATAAAGAATAAAGTAATCAAAAAATTAAAGATTTTAAAAAGTGGCGAATTAACACCTCTCATGGAGTAGCATATGTAACAGATTTAAATGACCTTATTGATTTCGTGTATCCTCCTGAAGTTCTTTTTAATAGTGAGCAAGCAGCCAATAAGCGATATTAGTAGGCACAAATGAAAATGTAAATGAAATAAGTAAATAAATATTAGAAAAGTTAAATGGATCAAAAATTGTATGTTACAGTTCGGATACAGAAGTTGATCAGAAGGAATTTCCTCGCCAACCGGAGGAAACATATAGCTAGGCCACACCCAAAACTATAATATAATTACACAATAGTACATTACGCGTCGAGTGCGGAAAGTAGCATTTTGCATGCGAGAGTGGAGTTTGCACCCGAGCGACAGCGAGGGTAGTAAAACCACACGACCAATAGGGTGGGTCGAAAAAACTTTTTTTTGGAAATCGAAAAACATGTAGTGATAAAAACTTGTTACTATGCTAGAAACAAAAGATCCCAAAAGTTGGGCTCATTTGAAGAACTGCTAGGTCGCGCCCCGTCGCTTTGAAGTTTGATGTATGTGAAATTCTTATAAAATAGCGATGTTGTGGCATGTCGTATTATATTTTTGTGTTAAAACATATTATGAGTGTAGTATTATTGCTTAATATATTTTATAGACATTTAGCGCTTGTGGTAACTACATAGTTTAAATAATTAAGTTGTTTAGTTTAGCCGGTAAGTGATGACATACATAATTTTTTCGAAAAAATTTGCAAAAAATTAAATTCCGCCGAAGCTAAATGCCAAGTTTAGGTAGAAGAAACTTAATATTTTCTTCATTTTTAGTTTATTTCGTAATCGTCATATGTATAGCTTATAAAATAATTTAAAAATTTAATTTAAATTGTGATATTAGTATTTTTTATGAAATTACATACATAGTCATTAAGCGGAAGAAAGCAGTACGGAATAGACTGCCTCAATGCTAAACCACTACCAGTTTACTTAATATTGATATTTTATAGAAAAACTAATAACATATTTTCAACTAATAATTTAAAAGAGTGTATTTCATACCCCCTCCCTCCTCCCTTAACGAGAATGGGGGAGGGGGGGGGGGGAGCCATATTCAGTAAGGTGCCCAAATCTGGTCTCGGGTAATTATTTTTTTCTAAATAAGTTAAAAACAGCAAAAACTTCTCTATATTATTTAGCTTACCTCTGTATAATATTTTAGGTGAAATATTATGTGCAGGTAGAAAGAAAAAGCACTTAAATGAGTACTGCTAATACATACTTTTGTTCCTTGCCCTGTCTACTATCCTAACCATTAGCCATAATCTCACTCAGTATCAACAATACGTTACTAGTGTTAACTTTTAATATTCTCTTTCGTTTTGTGACCTTTCTTGTTTAGAAATATACTTTACATAAGTTAAATCCATAGCTTTTTAATGGTAAGTGTTGTAAGTTGAGAAAGAAAGATGCTGCGAAATACTGGAGCATCAGCTGAATGTCCTGTTCAGAGTAGTCCTCATTTTAAGTATTAGTATTCAGTGAGTCCTCCCCCATTCTCGTTAAGGGAGGAGGGAGGGGGTATGAAATACACTCTTTTAAATTATTAGTTGAAAATATGTTATTAGTTTTTCTATAAAATATCAATATTAAGTAAACTGGTAGTGGTTTAGCATTGAGGCAGTCTATTCCGTACTGCTTTCTTCCGCTTAATGACTATGTATGTAATTTCATAAAAAATACTAATATCACAATTTAAATTAAATTTTTAAATTATTTTATAAGCTATACATATGACGATTACGAAATAAACTAAAAATGAAGAAAATATTAAGTTTCTTCTACCTAAACTTGGCATTTAGCTTCGGCGGAATTTAATTTTTTGCAAATTTTTTCGAAAAAATTATGTATGTCATCACTTACCGGCTAAACTAAACAACTTAATTATTTAAACTATGTAGTTACCACAAGCGCTAAATGTCTATAAAATATATTAAGCAATAATACTACACTCATAATATGTTTTAACACAAAAATATAATACGACATGCCACAACATCGCTATTTTATAAGAATTTCACATACATCAAACTTCAAAGCGACGGGGCGCGACCTAGCAGTTCTTCAAATGAGCCCAACTTTTGGGATCTTTTGTTTCTAGCATAGTAACAAGTTTTTATCACTACATGTTTTTCGATTTCCAAAAAAAAGTTTTTTCGACCCACCCTATTGGTCGTGTGGTTTTACTACCCTCGCTGTCACTCGGGTGCAAACTCCACTCTCGCATGCAAAATGCTACTTTCCGCACTCGACGCGTAATGTACTATTGTGTAATTATATTATAGTTTTGGGTGTGGCCTAGCTATATGTTTCCTCCGGTTGGCGAGGAAATTCCTATTAAGGGAGGTGGAGTTAAATTTTATCCTAACTTTATCATCATTTTGGAAAAAGCCCTACGATATTGTAGGAGGACCCATTTTCAAGTAATTTATTTTATTTCAATGTTTAAGCAATTTTCATTTTCTATATTAAGCTAAACAAATAATGAAGTATAAAGTATTTTATTCAATGAAATGGCCTTCTCAATTAACCAATATGATAGTAATGTATATAAAATAGTAATAATACAGCCACTGAATGCAAGCATGAACCCCAAGCGAAGCGCGGGGCGAATGCTTGTTTTATATAGAGCCTCTATTATGTCCCGTTACGGACGTAGAGATGGTGTAGTTTTTATTAGTATGTTGTTAAGGAGAATATAGTTTGACGACGGAGCAAGTTAATGTTACCTTTTTTAACCAATGTATTCTCACCTTTAACGATCCTCACAACTTGCGAAATTTAGGTATGGACTCACTTTTATTTTAGATAGATCTCGATGTTATTGTTTGATTTGTAACGACGTTTATTGAAAAATATATTATATTTCAGGCTTGAGAATGGCCGGTAGTGCCGAAACGTTGCCTAGATGAACTGAAGTTTTGATTATTACCCTAAACGGATCCACACACTAAACTCATAATTAATAAAGGGTACCACCTTTGACAGTATTATAATAGTTTTTTTTTTAATGGTTTTTAAATGTGGACGCTCTTGCAGGGGTATACACATCAGTTACGAGCATACCTTATATCCCTAATTATAGATAGAGAGAAATGTCAATTCAGCGTTTTACTGAGGTAGCCATATTTTTTTTATACTTAACACATCGTTATTTTTTTTTTAAATATTCCCAGAATTACTATTATTATAGAATATTTATTATACTGTAGGTAATTAATAAGGGACATACCTTCATGGTCTATATGAATATTAAAGTTAGTGTCAATGTTAAAGCGATGTGTTTTAATTTGTTTTGACATTGTACTAATACAAATAGGAGCATTGCCTTTAAAATATTTATTTTAACTAGAGTGAGTACTTAGTATGGTACTTAGTATGATAGTATATAAATTTTAATGATAACCAATTGATCTGAAAATTATATATATATATATATATATATATATATATATATATATATATATATATATATATATATATATATATATATATATATATATATATATATATATATATGTATATATATATATATACGGGATTTTATATATAATTTAATTTAGGATGTGTGCTTTCAATAGGTAATAGAATGTTTGGTTATGTTTAAACGTAAGATTTTTTTCTTAGATGATATAATTAAATAACTATTCTTAAGACGAATGCTTTGAAATATTAAATATAATGAGTATCTCAAATACATACAGACTTCTTACTTACAGACTTTTGACTTCAGGCAAAAACAAATTCATGTTTGGTAAAATGTGTGAAATGGTAGGAGTAGTGTAAATATGTAAGTTTTAATATTGTTTTGTTTACACGCACATATTAATATGTATGGATGTTCTTGGATGCACTTTTTAGTTATTATCTATTTAATAAACACCATTTTAGCTTGAAAAATACGTTATATCAATAAATGTTTAAAGTAGTGCGTTTTAGCTAATTCTAAGACATAAAAACAGACAAAAAAGGGTAAAACTAGCGTGCCGTGACCAGGATTCGAACCTGGGTTATTGCGGCCACAACGCAATGTCCTAACCACTAGACGATCACGGCTACACCCTACTACCCTTAGGGCGCCTCATTTTACCATATTAGGAAACTTTCCTTTTTAACCCTTCAAAACTTTTATTTTTTTATTATTTTTTTTTTTTATAGAAGAAATTATTAATTTATTTAAACCATTGAAAGGTTACTGTCCGTTAAAAGCGACATCGATTTTATGAGATATAAAACTTTTAACAATATTTATGTATTTACATATTGGCAAGAACTAAGACTGTTTTGCGGTATTAGTATAACATTTATTGTTTGTTCTTTACTTTTTGAAGTAAATTAAATTATATTTATTTTAATAGTAAAAAATTTGTGATTTAGACGGATTTATAAAATTGAAGGTCTCCTAAATGTAACAAGAAGAATATTTTACAAAATGTAATCTGTGAGACCTAATTAACCCATTTAAATAAAATATTGTATAATAATCAGTAAGGGCATACCTCAAGGTGAAAACGCCTATATTTAGAGGCGCTGCCTCTTAAAAATGTAACAAAATATGTGGTTCTCAGTAATAGTAATGCTGCTGACGGTTTTTATTACATAATGAGGTTAGTATATTTAAATATGAACTTTAGTTCGCTTTGCCGAAAAAATCTAATCTTCAAGATAATGGTGCAAAAAGATTAATGAAGATGAAAATAATGGCAGCAGGACCAATTAGAGTTCAATTAGACCAATTTTGATTTTTCTTTTTTTGTGCATCCAGATCGACAATAGTATTTGGTCATTTCAGACATTAAATTTAATAACAACAAACTATATCGATGCTACCAATTGATATACTTTGCGCGGAGTTAACTTTAAAGCAGTCTTTTGAGGCCATCTTCCCCAGGATTTTCTCTAGTTTCTTAGTTGGAATATGCTGTAATCTATTTCCATAAATATATTATATGTATTGTATTTCAACATATTACTTTGTTTTTTGCTTCAGGTATCCTGACATTACATAAATCGTAATCCTGTAGAATAATGTTAGTCAAAATCAGAAATAAGTCACATAACTAAAAAATTCGGATTCAGCTCATTATTATTATTATTATGCAAATCGGTACAAAAGTACATTAAATAAATTATTTAAAAATAAACAAATAAAACAGCCTTAAAGTACAAATTGAGGCCTTTCAAATGATACGCAACACAATAACAAAAAAGTGGCCACGTGACACGGCATTCGGGAAAAAGCTTACTCTCATATTCTGAGCAAACAAGAAAAATTCATAAAATAATAAATATTTGATTTAAAGAGCATTAGTTCCCACTAACGCTCTTTTTCTCAAATCTCCTGATTTGACCCATTCAATCAGAAATATAATCGGTCAATTATTGTGGACGCTATGAAAGATCAAAGCCATAAATTAAAACATATTAATAAAATCTAGCTATCTAAGGTTCAACCGATGGAGGTACGAAAAAAAAAATCTTGCAGATCTTTCAAAATCAGTAGCTGTTTTTGGTTTTTTCCTGTCAGTTACACGGCTATCAATCGATAACTGTACCAAATTTCAAGTTTCTCTAGCTATTCTGGAAGTCACTCATAATTTTGATGATGAGTGACTGAGTGAGTCAGTAACAAAAATATATCACTCTGAAACTTTCCCCCATTGAAAAAGCTGGATATGAAGGACTCAATTTGTTTCAGTGTCCCAAGCTAGTTAAGCTTAATCTATGATGTAAATTTCAAAAGCCTATCGTAAGAGGAAGCAGAGATATGAGAGTGAGAAAAACCGAGTGAATTGGTTCAAGTAAAGATAGACAGCATGCTTACTAGAACTTGGCCTTGCGCAGCGCACTGCCGTGCGCTCAGATTAATGAAACAAAAAAAAATTATCCTGACCATGTTGAAAATGTACTCATACACTTTCGATTAACATTTAGTAAATAATATGAAAGACGTCGTCGTTTTTATTATTTACATTAGCAAATAATTATTATTTTTCTTGAGGCACAAACTTCTATCGCAAGTACTAGAAACAAAATTTTACTTACCAGTGAATTGAGATTTTACCGACCAAGATAGGTCAATCAAACCAATCAGCGGAAAAACCCTTAAAAATAATATTTGGCTGGCAAATATATTATTTACGGTGAAATTGTAATTCGATAAATCATTTTAAACTTGCAGTGAAACATTTTTTGTTGGAAGGTAACTTATTATAAGCTTGCTTTTGTAGTATTTATGCAAGGGCATACCCCTTTGCCTAACACTGGCTTAGAGATAGCTGTAGAGCGAGAAGTAGCTCATACACAAGTCTGATTCACCTTGTTTTTACTCCTGTTTACTACTGAATTCCATTCAAACGAATTCGGAGGTGCACGACCTCTACTGTTTTCATCTAGCTACTTCTCCCTAAACTAAGTACTTTAGTTTAGTTTGTTTGTTTTAATAGGCCAGTCTTTCTTCAGACAAGGTTGTCATAATTTTTTACTTTTTTATTTTAATTTACTTTTTTATATATAAGTGGTATACATACTTAAAGTATTGTGGTGACGCATAAATTCGATTTTGATGGATTTACACAATTAAATATCCCCTGAGTCAAACAATTGATTTTAGAGAGTCTTTCAGTTATCTCGGCTGATTTCGATGGAAGAAATCCATACCCTGATGGGAAATCGAGAAATTATGTTAGCAATTCGTAAAAAGATAAATGATTCCTCAAACATTTTATCAACGATTTTGATTAAAAACTTCTAAATTTTAGTCCATTTATATACGCATTTAACCATATAAGTTCTTTTCTAGGGAAAGATTCTGAGATATTGATATTTATAAAATTGTTTCCGCTAATATCAACACCGCAATGTAATCAAAATAACCTGTTTATAAATATGTTTAATAATAAATTACTGAATTTAAATATGTTTATGAGAATATTTTGTTCTAGTTTGTTGGACCGATTTTTTAAATCTAAGGGTTACCAATATGTTTTACTCTTGTTAACTGAAAACGTAGTAAACATAGAGGGAGAGAATTTTACGATGGCGCGACAATTTAATTTCTATATCTTTTATACATCCAAACGTTTAACCTTCCGTGTCTTTATGCATACTTAATAGGCTCTCTATTTGTTTAGAAAGCCGAGATGAAAATTGTTATTGACTTTACTTTTCTTTAAAGCTACCTAGCCCATACTTCGATGCGATAGACTCTCATTGTCCGTCGATGAAGGCTAACTCTCATTACTGCAGCTTATAAACAGAATAAAATACTATGCAATCAACAAATATATAGTTTTAAATTAATGATTTTATTCTAATACCCTTTTCATTCCCCTTCTTACCCCTTTTCACCTCTTTGTATATAGATAAAGGGAATTCGGATTTCTTCGGGTTTATATCACTTATGAAATTAGTCACCTGCTATTGCTAGAAGGGATTCTACGGGGTGGTCTGAAAGAGTGTCTCGATTTTTTAAAGGTGCTATAATAAACGACAGACAAATATGAATTTTGTCTCGTGATTATCTCTTTGTGATATATATGATAAGAAGTAGAGAGGAGAAATATAGTGTTTATATTTTTTAAAAAATAAGTGTGTATTATACCTTTCTAGTCACGTTTATACACAAAGTGGTAAGATTTATAAGGTCAGATTGAGAAGAAGATATGTGATGCAGGAATGTAATGCGGTATCCTAGTATGTTTCAAGTTCAAACTCACCCTGAAATGGATGAGTTGATGAGAGCTTAGCTAGGAAAGACAAGATCCTAGAACTAAGGGGGGTGGTTCAGGTATGGAGAGTTCGATGTACACACGTGGGACTAGTGGCTCCTATGCAACACGTGTCGGTTCACTGAACTCAAGAGCAGAGCCACTCAGCATCATCCCTTCCCTCTCCTCATAGACTCACCGGCTCCTTCATTACAATAAGCCCTATCCACATTAAACAAGCCTTCCGACACCGTCATTACCTATGCAAATAATAATTTTTATAATTGTCACTCTAACATCGATCTGCGTCCTACAGTCGGCCCCCTTCAAATATGTAAAGGAAAGCAGACGCGCTGTCAAATCCACAAATTATATGAACAACAGACCACTTGTTGATATGCACTTCTATTGGAATAAACTCCAATTTGACTCTGACAACTGGCCTCTCAAAGCGAATCGGAAGGAAAGAATTCATAAAGGTTTTCCTAATGCTAAATTTAGGTGATTGTAAAGAGTATTCTTGTTGAATGTTGCACACTCTTGTTTAAGTCTTATTCCGACATACAAAAAGCTAAAGAATCCTTTACACGTTACACTAACATGTATACTATCATTTGCTTTGTCCGAACCCAAAACTATACCGATTTGCCTATACGTTATAATCTGGGCTGAGAATTGCTTAATGTAGACATTATTCAATAATAATCAGCTTAATTCAGACATATACAACAACAATTTATCTATCAGCATATTCTACGGTTAATAATCCTCAGATTGATTGCATTGTATATATTTAGGGACTCTTGTTTAACAAGCATGTGTTTAAGTCAATTTATTTCTCACTAGTTAAAATATTATCTTTTGGAGGAATCTATTAACCTAATCCAGAATGTATAGGTCGAGGGAACACTATCTATAGTAGTAGCTATATATTAAAGGTTTAGCCTATTCGGATGTATTAACATAAATTCAAATTATATTTATGCTTGCCAACAAATCTTACGTTATCTATGATTAAAAAAGACCATTTTAAACTACAAATGTCTTACTCCAAACGAAAAAAATAGATATTGGAATTACATGTTTTAAAATTGAAAAAATAAACCCCTATTGAACATATTAATTATTTGAGCTGAAAAAAGTGAATGTAACAAAAATACAAGTTTAAGAGTTCTATCCCAAGATTCCAGGTTCTTAATTATACATTTTTCTAAAAAGATAGTGTTTTAAAGTGAATTTCATTTATATTAATACACTGATCTTTATCGGATTCGATGATTAGTTTTAAGTCGTTAAATGTGGTTTGACTATAAATTCTCTTTCCTGGTAGCATTGATTGATTTTGAATATTATCCACTTGAGAATATGTATTTTTTTATTTTGCTTCCGAGGTTACCGAAGGTAACGGAAGCATTGTGTTCACTTTTGAGAACGAAAAAATTGTATGCCTCCGATTTTAAAAATTCCAAGACAGAAATCCGTTTTAGACATAAGGGAACATTTTTGGTCTCGTGTCTGTCTGTCTGTCGGTCTGTGTCCGTGAATTTGAAACGTGTGACAATAACTTGAGTAAATGTCGACCGATTTTGATGAAATATGGTAGACATGTTCATTTTACCAAAACCCAGGACGAGTTCGTTGGACAACGTTATCCGTCCAAGCGTTCTCGCGCAACGCTCGCGTAAACGTGAACTGAATTTAAAATTGGAATTTTAGGTCGGGAAAAAAATCTAACTTCATCTACCACGCTAGCGCGGTAAAGAAGAGGAATTCTTCAGCTTTACGCACGATTAGCGAGTTTGTTTTCTCTATCTCTTCAAGAGAAGAGATACGAACTTACATACAGCGAGTTTATTTTTTTCTGTATTTATTATTTAAATACAATCGTAGATAAAGTACGGTACGCAACTCGTGCGAAAACGGCATTTTGCATTACTTTCCGCACTCGACGCGTAATGTACTATTACACAATACACAATATAACAATAAAGTAATACAACAATAATGTTAAAATTACAATAAAGTACATGATAGGATGCGAGGAAGCTATGTGCCACACTAATTGGTAGTCTCTTTTTTTGTGTTTGTTACCATTATCCTGCTCCTGCGGGCTATGTTGGTTTTCTTTAGAACGAGACTTAATTGTTTTTAGTGGAACTTAAATGGGCTACTTTTATTTAATTGATTTTATAATTGTTAATCAATAATACATAACAATATGTATCTTTATATATTTTGTTTAAACGGAACAATGAATTTAATAAAAAAACAACAACTAAGTCTCGGAAAATACTACTTTTAAATTAAGACCTATAAATTAAAGATATTTGCAAGGCTAGATTTATTTACAGTATTTCTTAGGTATGATTTTTAAACATTTCAATATTTGTACTCTGATCTTGTATTAATTAAATCGTCCATCAAATAAAATGAGACTGCCAGAATAGTGCGTTTAATCCTGTATGATTCAGTAAAATGACAATGTATCTCTAATTTTTTAAAAATCACTTGTGCAAACAATTTAAGAAGTGAATATGCAGGTTAGCAATTATAATGTAATTTAATATTAGTCTGAAGAGTTAATTTATTTGAGACCAAGATAAACACTGAATTGTCTTTTAAAGAATGATTCAAGTTGTTGTTTGAACTAGATGAAAAGTGGGAGAGGCAAATTTACCGCAGGAAGTGTACAAGTAGTGAGATGGGTACCGTATTATATTTCATTGCCCATTATCAAAGTTTGTTCATTCATCAAGATAACAAGAATCATAAAACAAAACAGCTTTCACGGTAAAAAATTATCTAACGGTTTAGTTATGTTCCACATTAAACAGCGCTTTATTCCTTTGTTTACTTAACACCGAATGAGTTGTTTCATTTAAACATTTCCCTGTTTCCTTTATTACTATTATGACTATTACGCGAGGGAAATGCAGCCAAAAAAGTAAATAAATATTAACTTGATTGTTAGAGTAGATTATTTTGGATGTGTAAATTGGGTATTATCATATAAATTCTGTGCATTAGTGGGACATACACTTAAATCACTATCAAGATAAGGGAAGTAAATGTTGAGTGCTTATAGTGGACAGTGGACTAGACTTATCTAATATTCTGGATCTTAGATTGTCAACAAAAGTACTAGTTTCAGAGATTAAAATTTATTTTTCACAGCTTTCGTTAACAACACTGCGTCATTAGTATATAGTAGGTAAATACCTACATTTCTACGTATATAGCAGATAAATGCCTGCTATATTACGTGGAAATGTATATGTAGTTGAGTTTAACTTAAAGTGTAGGTAATATTAATTTTTATCTTTAAATAAGCCATTACAGTTAAATTTTGTATCTATATATATATATATATATATATATATATATATATATATATATATATATATATATATATATATATATATATATATATATATATATATATATTTATAGCTATATATATTATATATTTTTAGCATCTGGTTCCCTTACTAATCATGTTTAAGTGGTTGCGTTATTATATAAAACTGACCAAGTTACTCATTACTGAAACGATATGGATCATTCAGGATCTGCATTGCACATTTGTCACATTCCTTTGACAATAAATTGAAGACTTAATTAGGCTTAAAGATGAAATTAATGGCAGTCCATGCCTATAAATATTATAGTTAGAGCACTCCAGTCGTAAATTAAGAGGTAAGTGTTCGATTACCGACGGCAATGAGTGAATATTTTACAAATGTTTCTCCCGTTTTCTATAACAACCTCTATTACGATTTCCCATATTACTATAACTTGTCTATGTGGTATTTAATACTCTATTGTATAAAATATATAAATAATGCTTATAATAGAGAAAATATATAACCATGTACTCATTTCTTGTGTCATTAGGAAGGCAACAATAAATGACCTACACACTAAGACTTGAAATCACTATGTTGAGGCAAGTTTACAAACAAGGAATATTGAGAATAGATAAAGAAACTATTTAGTATATGAACATCAAAAGAATATACAACGCAAAGAGATTATCAAATAACCAGTGAAGAATTATGGTATATATGCATTTAGTAGAAGCATGGATTTAAGAAGTACAACGACTGAGCCGATTTATATGGCTACTGTTCGACGGAACAGCCGGAACAGTGGGTAAACACCGAGGGGGGGGGGGGGGGGGGGGTCCAGGTACGGGAATTGAACCCAGATCCGTGGTAACCCATCCAAGATGTGACCGAGCTCGATACTGCTTAACTTTATTGATAGGAGAGCCATCTGCCCTCCTATTCGAGCTACCGCGGACCCTAGTGGGATTATTTAGCTAACCTAAAATATTATACTTTGAATTGTATTTATTATCTTATTGTAATTTGGTGTTTGCCGAATAAATAAATATTGTAAACGTAATAAAAGGAGAAGGATGATTTACGGCAGAGTTCAGAGAAATCAGTTTGAGGAAGGTCATAAAATACTTGAATTACCATACTTTTTGAATAGAACAAGTTCTCTCAAAACATATCTCTCAGAGGAAACAGTCATCAGAGATAATGTCATCGATATTAAAGGAAGAATCCTCGACGTGATGTTTGTTAGGCACAATAGTTAAAAATTGAATATATCAGAATATATCTTGTCACCAAGTGGCCGTGGATGAGAACAAAAAATGATGTTCTAGGTTTATTAAAATAAAAAGAACATTCGAGATTCACACAGATGTCAACCGGAAATCACATCTCTCATTGTTGTACCCAATCGAAAAATCCATATTTTGAGACTTTCTCTTGTCCATGTCTTGAACTTTTTGAAGGGAACATGAAAGTACAAAAAGGGATGATTCTTGTGGTGAGGAGGCTGGATGGTCTAGGTACCGAGTACCGCACGCCTTCTCTACCCGTGTAACCCAGTCCCCCGCATGTTTTCCCAGGTACCGACAACAAAAGGCTAAAGGGCTTCTCGTAAAAAGGTTGTCAACCCTTTGACAAAGCAGGTCCAAGAGGGTGGTTCGTTTCTTTGAGACTCGAGGGGGAGCCTCCCTTGGTCAGGGGAGTGAGGAGGAGGGAAACTGGTCTACACCGACCCATTCAAAGTCCAAAGGGAACCGGGGGCCTCACAAAGGGCTTAACTTCTTCCCTGCTTAACCCCCCAGGAAGGACTTAAACATTACAGGAAACCTGACCAGATAACTAGGAAGAAGAGACCAACATCTCCTACTACCTTCTTCTCTTCCTTTGATAAAAATAAAGCAGATATGAGGAATCTCACGGCCTTTAATCCACATTGAAATTAATACAAATAATCATATCCCCCTTTACCTATTGTCCCTCTACTTTCATTCTATCCATTATAATGGACGTCCAACTGAAGGCAAAAGAATCAAGTCGAGAGGGAACGGTTAATAATTGAAATAGACCATTTAGTTTAAACGCATGTTTGAGTCTAGGAGAATAAAAGAAACACCTGCATCAGCATAAATTTAAGCGGCTGCCTTTCCTAATTGCTAACTTGTTAAGTATACTTCTTGGTATTCTATAAAAGCTTTTAGTCTTTATTCACCTTAATTATATGAAATACATTAACACTTTTAACACTAGCTAAACCTGTTAATATTTCAGCACTTGTACAAGATTTTGTCCAGAATTAAAACCTTGTCAACGTTATTTTTTGATAACATTTAAAGATCTTTTATTAACTTTACTTTGTTTCTTGCATATTTCCTCCTCAAAGTAGTTTGTTATTTTAAATTCTTCAAATGACTAAGAAGTCAATTTGTCAAGCCAACTTAATTCCTTTCTCAAGTATTGTCTATTGTAGGGCCTCTTTATACTAGTTTCTTGGTCGACCTTTAATATTATTTTTTTCACAGCCGTAATTATTGTTAATACTAGAGGAAAGTTAAAACTATTGTGAATTCTTAGAACTCTTTTGAAACTTAATATCCACTGGAAAATTGTTCGAGGATATTTAGTACTAACATTTTGCTACAATTAACTGTTAAACATTATTTTAGATTTGGCTGTTTTTGCAAGAAACGATGAAAAAAATATGTCAATTTAACTTTGAGCAACAAAACAGATAAATATAAAACTGCAAAAATTATAGTTATTAAATATTTATTGTTAATTTTCTTGAATGTTTTCGAATTTAAGGCCATATCGCTAGTTTAGATTGGTGATTTACTAAACATAATTTTTACTATTTACATTCTTGTCCTTTGTATAGTAAGAAACTTCTTAATCATAAATTTAATAATCTGATATTTGCTTTGTTTGAGATATGATACAGATTGAGGGTATGATGCATTCAAAGACAGCTTCTTTAGGGCCTAATACTCATTTTGTCACAAGTTTTTTCACTTTTACATTCTTTTTACGTGGTATAAAATTGTGATGTTAACTAAAAATTAATTACCAAATACAGAAATGTAATTTGACTCTGTTTAATAATAAAGAGTTAGTACTGAAGTATAAAGTCTCAAATTATATATAAAAAGTGACAATATTAGATAAATTCGAAAATTAATCGAACATACTTTTTAGAAATTCATAATTGCAAAATAAAATCTGCAAGGTCGTTTGCTATTTATAAATTGATAACGATTATAAAATGTCACACGATAAGATGTTACAATTGCTTGTTTCCGTTTCAATAAGAAATCCTCAGAAATACTCCTCAAAACTATACATTTCTTTGGCGCCATATTTTTCCCATTCAATGATTAGGTTAAAATAAATGTATGCATGTTTTCGCTTATTCGATATTGCCTTATAGATATTAATACAAAACCCTTTATTTAATATACAAAAGAGTAGATACAACAATTAGAGTAGTGATAGAATCTTGATTCTAAAACATATTTATAATTTGTCGAATTTCCTTCGATTGTAAATCGTTTCGACTCAGAGACGTAATGTTGACAGTTTATACTGCTACTCCCGCATTTGTTACCACCGCTGTAAAAATTAAAAATTAACTGAATTTGAAATACTTAATATTTGTTTGATATCTATGTAAATGAAATAAACACTTCCTCTTTCTAGCTTTTGGTTTAGTTTTTGGTTCTGTGTCTGTCTGTCGCTCAATTTTTGCGAACCAACATATATCTTAAAAACTACTCGTCCAATTTTAATCCAATTTGGATGGTAGGCCATACTTAGCCCATTGTTGGTCCCATATAATTTGCAACCTTCTGCGCTTATTTATTTCTCTTCCACATGCGCACAAACATACATTTATTTACACCTTCATCTTCAAAAGTACTTATCTGATTTGCATAAAACTTTTGTAATTTACCAAAAGTAACCCGCAGATAGCCCAAGATTAATTTGAACCGTCTGCGCTCTTTAACTTTAGCTAAATTAATACTTTATAATTAATGTATAAAATCAAAACAATTTTGACAGTTTTAAAACATTCGGGGGGATAATTAAATAAATTTGATAATAATGCGGGCTCTAAAATAATAAAATCATTAAAGTATACGAAATAGGATGCGAGGAAGCTATGTGCCACTCTAATTAGCAAAGTATTTTATAGATGTGACAGTAAACAAAGACTTACATATTATATCGTGCTGTAAAAGCATATAGTTGAATTATTATAGACTAAAAGTAGAATTAAATTAAATTCTTGGACTTTAGGTTATTAATGTATTCAATTCCACGCCTTTCAAACTCAAACATTTTGAAAAATTGAAACAAACAAAAAAAAAAATAAAAATGGAAGGGCCTAGTACAATTTGAGATAGGAAGATAGATTATACATTAGTTTTATAATGGGGGAATTTCCGTGCATTCTAGATCTAGTTGTTAGCGCAGGATCTTCTGATGCGTTTCTCCCTTTCTCCGAAATACAAGGTGCCTTGGTCAAGCCTCTCATCCTATAAGTATAGCCTTGACTTCTCTTGCGTAATATCAAAAATTCTTCCCAACATATTCCAGAAATGTTTTATAGATTATTAAAAATACTCAGGCATAAGTGAATAATTAATTCTAGTTGTTCAAATAAAATAAGTTTTAACATATTCGAAATAAATATTTACATTAGGAATTAAATTCATGTTTTTAGTCATTTCTTGATTTATTACATTTGAAAATGTCTTAAAGTCCCTTAATTTTTAAATATCTAGTATATGCAAAGAGACAATTCAAATATATAAGAACATAACAATTGGTATTAATTTAATATTGCCCATATAAAGACTTAAAAACATCTTAGACTTTCAACAGTCATAGAGACATTTTTTTTTATAAAATAATTCAAATTATGTTCAAGTTTTGTATTCAAATGAACAAATATTACCAAAATTCGACCAACTTTGGTTGAATGGTATTCTATTCCTCTCTGGTGTATCTTGCATTTGATGAATTTTCCACACTCAGTTGTTGCCTTAGTTGTAATTTCCATTCATTCGCCACGAAAATATTTTATTTTTATTTTAAAAAAGCCAACTGTATAAGGCGTGGTATTGCTTCGAAAAATCTTTTGTTACTTTAAGTTATTGAATTATCTCAGTGTCTCCATAGAAAAGAATGCATATAAAAGTATAGTAAAGTTTGGGAGTGTCTTTCATTCTTGTCTTTTATGAATGACATATTGTTTACATTTTACAAACTGTATACATAGTATTTATACACTCATTAATAAAATATGATTAACTTATGGATAAAAAATGACAATGAATCGCTCGCGTAAACGTAAGCTTCAAATTTAAAATTGGAATTTTAGGACGGGAAAAAATGCTAACTTCATCTATTTAATGAGACAAACAACTTTTTTAAATAAATTGTTTTAGTAAAATGAACACCGACACTGCTATGTATGAAGTGACAAAGATCTCTAAATTTATTAAAGCGGACCTAAACGTTTAAAATAAAGAAAATAACGTTCTACCGATATCTTACGTTCTACGATGTATAACGATTTTTATACAACTTCAAAAAAAAATTCAACCTGATACAAGCAGACGTTTTTGAGTAGGGAAGAGATATATTTTATAATATTTTAAATTAGTAGGCCGGGTTCGTAGAAAACAGTCCTATTTCCTACCAAGTACAAACATACTTTTTAACTATAAACTCATCATGATTAACTTTTTTCTCAATATTCAACACATATTTATTGTAAGACGTTTGCTTTAATGATACAAATAATGCTTTTCTTTTAATTTTGCCTTAACTCCGCTAGGTACAAACTGTTAGTTACTTTTAATTTTGTCTCTTTTCTAACTCCGTTATGTATAAGTAGTTAGCAACGTATACGGACTTAGCAGTGTGATTTTATAATTTATATTTAATAAAAAATGTAAGGAACTTTGTTCCTACCGGGTGCCCCGCGACACCACACGTATATTTTTTCTTGATCGTCAACCGAGGGATCTTGCTTTCCAACCCATTATAGGTTTCGGCTTCCAAGAATGCCTCTTAAATGACCACCTTAGAAAGTTAAATATAAGAAAGTCAATTTTTAAAATTCTTAAATAAGACATGTGTATTTACTCTAAATACAATTTTGACACATTATTGAATTGCCTACATTAATATTATTTATAAGCAGGTGCATCCTTAGTGTGTATAATTCTCAGTTAATTGACTTTCTTACTTAGACGTCCCCATCCCTAAGGGTGTCGGGGTTTGCAGAGGACATGTTGCTGACTCCAGTCTTAGAACTTGTAAGGTTGCTAGTATCAGTGTTCTAGTCATGCTTCAGTTGGATTTTTTATGCCATCTTGAGTTCACCAGTTAGATCTTTCTGACTTTCCTATCTTCGATGATGGAGTTTTACATGATCTCCAACATAATGTTTCTTCCATTCCGTTCAGATGACTTCTACTGATGCTCCAATTTATATGATATATTTCCCAAGTCCAAACTATGTCTTCCCACTAGTAGAAACATGTGGCAATTCTTTTTGTTGTTGTTGCCGCAGTGATCAAAAAGTACACATACCTCTACACATAATAAATATGTGGCATGTTTATAAGGGAAAATAAAGTGAAGTTCTATTACATAAAAAATCATCCCAAATAATCCTGAACTATAATCTATTTCCATGTGCAGAATCCAATAAACCCAGATTGTTTTAATGCATTTCGTATCCTTCCTGGATCTTTTCTTCTTAACTTGTTTATATCAATTATCGCATTAAGTATTAAGAATGGTTGAAGTTACCTGTTAACTCAGTTTAATTTTACCTTACCTTTATACAGTAGCAGGTGCTTTAGAACTTAGCTGAAGGGCACGATCCAGGGTTATGCAATTGTATATGTAGTAGCAACCCCCAAGATTTGAACCCTAGTTGTTCACCTGTACTATTGTAATAACTTGACCCTATGAGCAGGTTACTACTTAGGGACCCTTGTAGTCCCTATCTGGAATTTGTCATTCACTACTTAATTCACGTAAACTTTTTGAATGATTCATTGACATTTGTATAAAAGAAGATTTACGGAAAGGGAAGAAACTCGAACAAATTAATATATATATATCGTTTCATTCTCAAGCAAAACTTTTATCTCACGCTTTGAATTTCTTTATTTGTTATCTAATAATAAAAGTTTAAGAATTTTCCATCAATAAAGTGAAAGCCGACTACTGTTTGAAAAATAAATAAACTCCTTAAAATTTACTAACAGAGACATACGATGTTTAAGCGACTTAAAGTTTTGATTTTAAATGTAGCTAGTAAATTTTATAAAGAAAAACATAAACTAAATTCCAGGTAAGTTAGGTAAGTCACAGGAGTGCAAGTTATTTGAGCAGGCGATATATTTTTTTATTCTTATTTTCTATTAGGCTTCTATATTAACTCATCGATTACATTGGAATCGAGGAGACTTTTAGTTTCGTGATAAAATATTCGGGTTTTGTCCAGTGACAACATTCTACTAATACTTTTATATGGCCTTTATGTCACGCTGAATGTCGTCCAGTGGCGTGCTCATCTTTTTTTTTTATATCTGTATTGATAACAAGTTAGAAATTTGTCATTATGTTGTATTCGTTCTAGGATTTAATACAATATCCTGTGTAGTAAAGACCGATTACTAAAATTAGTGGCGCCTGCATTTATCTATATTCAGTGATTAATAAAACAGTACGTACATTTTTTTAGTTCTTTAAATTTATCCGAAGTTTCAATCCTTGAAAAAAATGTCTTATCGAAAGTGAATTTATTTCATATATATAAGGTAGAATAGTTGAAATATATATCTTTATGGCGTATCTAGTAATCTGTTGAATAAACGTAAGTGATTGCTGGATACATTCTAATTTCCAGAAATTGACATTTACCTTATATAGGAAAGATATTAAAAATAACTCGGTATTAACCTTCTTATTCTATTTAAATTATTTTATAGCTTTGTTTCTTTAAGTTTATAGCACCATTTTAATGACGCAAGTTATACAAATGTGGTTAAACATTCAAGCAGTCACATTAGTGTCAAAAAGTAAACAATATAAATTTTAAAATGATAGATAATTTATAGTCAGTACATAAGATATAACTAAGTAGTATATTAACTATGTAGTGGGGTACCCGCCGTTCGGTACAACAACGGTCATTTATGTGGGACATCAAGTACGACAAGATAATGCATAGGAATGGTAGTCATGGTGAACCAAAGATGTATTGGTGAAACCGAAATTCGTTTATTTTGCAGAACTGTGAATCGATGAGCAGCACTACCTATAGAATAGCAAAAGACCGTTGCCACGACCTTGCCGGCGGAATCTAAAACCATTTCTGAGAAGGTCTTGTTTCTCCAGGAACTTCTTTTTGGATGACACTGCCGATCACATATTTTTGATGGTAACCAAAAGATTAACATATACAAAATTCTACCTTGATGTTAGTCAGTCACTTTTATGCATGCTATCTCCTGGATTATATGTGAATAAATATAAAATTTAAAAGCAATTCTATTTGTTATATTATTAGCTAATAATAAAGGAAGGAGATTTCTTAAACGGAGTCTAGAGACAGCACCAAGTCCTACAGGTTCTACGCACATGGCAAGTTTATACCTGAACGTATGGTAATTATTTATTTTCCGTCAAACAGTTATAATTTGGTTAAGCTATTGCATTAATGTACAGAAAGCGTAAAAAAAGTTTAAGTAAAGCTTATTTTACGCAGTGTTAAAAACGTTAAAATGATATTTTATCGTTCAAATACGTCAGTATTTAAGTAGATTAAAACTATGTTATTTAAGGAACTAAAAACTTTATTAGTACTTGGTTTAATTTGTAATTAAATTACTTTTAATCATTTCCTTAAACGTTATATTGAAATATTCTTGGCTTTTCTCGTCTTATAACCGTACAGAGAGGTTATAGCAATACTTAAACAAAAGATGATTTAAAACATATTAGTTTATTTATGTTACAATTATTACTAAAAAAAAATATGAATATTATTATTTATATACATTATAATATGTACTTTATTATTTACTATTCATAATAAATGTTATATATTATAATAATTTATTATGATTATTAATTTTAGTTTATTTTTTTCCGTTGTGTTGGTAGTAGTGAGAAAGGCAGTTTGTTTCCATTAGTTTTAGTTCGGGACCATATTGGTTTAAATTACGCGTGCTTTTATGTATTAATTTCTAGCGAATCTTTCAATAAATTCAGTTCTAATTGAAAAAGATTATTCACGATCGTTAATCAAGCCTTTGTGTAAATGGTAGTGTTACATGGTTCATTTTTTTACTTTAAATTTAAAGGAAAGTAAATTCAAAGTAGTAACATCATTATACAGATATTTTTTTTATATAATATTTATATTCTTTCCGTGTAATATTGTTACATTAAATAACTTACTTACTTACTTACTAGCCAACGCCCACTCTTGGCTGTTGAGCCATTTTGTGAGGCGCTGACCAGTACAGACGGGCTTCAAAAATAAAAGTTACTTTAAATAAAACCGAATGTTATTTAGTATAACAGTGACGATATATTTTCGAAGATCATTTTAATAATTAATTTAAAAATTTGGTGAATATAAAGGTTGCGAAGAACTCTTGCGGTAGATTCGAATGAACGTAGCGGTGTTTAAAGGTATGTGTTTTTTTTTCTATTTTTTACAAAGAAAATAATAAGAGCGTATTAATTTCGTTCTAGGCTTTTAGATTGTGTATTTTAGTTGTTATGGAATAAATAAATTAACTTAACATTTGTTTGCTTAAATTTAACGTTGGTGAGAATTATCTTAAATTGTACTTTGTAACCTTCCCTCTCCTTAATCTTCCCTCTAACTTATTTCAGGTATTATTCTATGTAAACAAGGGGGGGGGGGGGTTTCTTCTTATAACAGTAAAAAGAGGTTATAAAATTAAACAATAAAAAAATAAACACAAACAAATAAAAAAGAACATCTTATATGAATAAATTATCAAAAGCAAAACTATTCTTGCAAAATATGAAAATCAATTTCGTTATATGCGGCTGGTCTAATCGCCTTTAGGAGGGCCTACCTCTTGCAGTAAATTATAATAATAATTTAGTGCTAATCTAAATTACCACCATAAAGTACCTAGTAGTTTATAAAGTACCTACATTATGTCTCTAAAAACCAACTCCTCGAACATTATAAATATAAGATATGAGATGACTTATTGATCTCTGTAGGTGGGTATAAGGCCATTTTTATTTTTTTCAGCCCCATACCCGATTTCACCCCTCACTGTGAGTTCTTATAACCTACTGAAGAAGAAGTCTTTATAAAAATGTTAACTTCTTAGAAGCAATAGTTTGGGTTTGAGTCAATTACCGCCTTTTTTTTTAACTCCCTTTTACCCCTTAGACTTAGAGGTTGAATCTTGAAATGTTTTTGCTAATTATAATAACAATTTCAGCGTCTGTTAGTGTCTTGTGTTTACATTAGATCTCAGTACAAAAAAAGGCTTTAGCAGTATAGTTAAGACATATTTAGAAGCCTGTATCGAAGCTACTTTCTTAAATTAGGCTCAACGAGTATTCTCACTAGGTATATACCAAATGTTGGCACCGATGAAGACTAATAATAGGTAGAAAGCGCCTTGCAGCAGTAAAATATTATTGTTTTTCGGAGAGACTTTGAACCTCTTTGAATATAGTCTCCACTAGCAGATGTAACCTTCATTATTTGTTAAAGCTCACCTCTGCAGTTGGAACTCATTGAGTGAAAAAAAATTAAAATCATATAAATAACCCCGAATAGAGGGAATATAAAGAAGCAGATGGAGCAAGTGAATTCGAGTGTCGTGTTGCAAACAAATTGCCAGTTATAAAATGTTGGAGCATTTATACAATTCCTACCATTCGCTTTGTTGTATACCATTCTGGTAATCAATTACGGTAATGATATTGGTTTACGACGAACGACGACACTCCCTCCCCACTTCTATTTATTTATTTTAATCTAGTTATAGTTTGGTTTTTAATCGGTCCAATATTAAATATAATTTTTACTGGAAATCTTCGTATCTGTAGTGCGGTTTTACTCTGAAAGTGTAGGTTTGAAAACAGAGATTCATTCATAAATTTAATTTTTAGTAGGTGACATTTAAATATTTATCACCTTTAACGGTTGAGGTGTGGTTCAAAGCCTCTCACGGGATGTGACGTTTAACCAGCCCGTACTACATTTTATTTATCTACCTTTTTATAAGAGAAAACAGCACTCGAATCGTATTAGTCTAGGATACTTGTAGGGTGCGGGGGGAAGAGATCTACAAGACAAATATAGGATGGGGGACTGACACACCTTATCTCTCGAGTTGGCTCTCTTATCTCGTCCGGACCTTATCAATAAATAGTATCAAACGTCACACAAGACATGGTGACGTCACCCTCATTACAAGTAAACAATTGAAGGGGACAAGTTCACATGTTTATTTTTACATCCCTTCTCAGTGTAACCTTTGGCAAGATTACCTTTCTCTTGTGAGTGTGTCTGTGGGAGTTTCTGCATGAGAATAATAGATGCACTCGTGTGCAGCTGACATACCGATGTGCATAATTAATCCGGCTGCTAGAATCCCACCTTGCCAGCGTTTCCTCCCCTCTCCCCTTGACCCAGAGAATTTTTACGTTTAATATTTTGACGGCTGCCAAAATTTGCCGTGCCGTCGATCATGACAAAGCTTCTAGATCAGCCCACACTCGGCGACCCAAATAGCCCTCAATTGTTCAACTTTTAATGAGCTATCTCACGAAATAGCAAACCATGACTTGGCAAAATTTCATTTGAAACTTTACTTCTCTTAAGGTCTACATTGTGTAAAATAATTATAACTACCTATAACAATTCTATAGATTAAAATATTAGACTTCTTAACAATCTATTTGTTAATACTTAATCATCACTAATATACAATTTATATAAAGACAGGTCATTATTTAATGCCTGAAACTTCCATTTAAAATAATAATATTTAATTAATAACAGATTTAACTAAAAATGAATGCAACTAATCACTACAAACTTTATATTTCCTTTTCTTTTCTTTTCTTTTCTTAGAATTATAACAGAAATGGACAGGACAATGGGATCAACATTGTGACGTGCTTATTGCTTATGTTCTAGGGAGAAGCCCTTTTCCAAAATATTACAAATTTTTATTTTAGGAGTTTGGACCTGGCTCAATTATCCTGCTTTTTCTACGTCACCCCTATTTTGAAAAGTCTCTTAGCCAGAAACAATCATTATATAAATTTCAAGGTTCTAGCTTAATTAGTTCCGGAGATATTGTCATATATTGAATAAAAAGTTGTCACCATCTCAGATCAAAATCGTATTGTAAAATTATTTCTTAGTGAGCATCAGGGGCTAAGAGTAGCCTATCTACAAAGTTTATAATATAATATAATATAAGATATAATTAATTTATTGGTGTTAATAGTTATAAAGACTAAGTGAAATAAGGATATTTGAGGAGTATAAGCAGTAAGTAGAAGATTTTACTACCGCAACCAGTGGCGCACCTAGGATTTTTTTTGGGGGGGGGATGGGCAAGAGAGAGAGCTATGTATATTCTAAGCGTACACTACAATGTGAGTGATACACCAATAAAATTACGCTTGTATTGTATTAAAGGAAGCAAATAAAATGTCTATAGTAAATTATTAAATTTAAATACGAATTTAACTCAATTTAAGAGGCTAGGAGGGGGGGGGGGCTCTTCTCGTTGAGTGTATCACTGCTCCCCAATATACATAGGTGTGTAAATATGGCGAACATCGGCTCAAACCGAACTCTACATGGCTCACGATGTCGGTCCAGGTTTATTTTATCGATATATTATAGTTAAGAAAAAGTATAATTGTTTCTCATGCAACATCAATGGCTACAGTGCTTGCTTTACAACAACATGAACAAGGCATTTGCTTTCCTTCCGATCAGAGGTAAATAGGGATGACCAGTCTCGTTAGTCGTTGCAACCAAATTTATTGATTAGTTACAATGACTATTGTGGGGAAACCACTGTTATCTAGTCTTTTATTTCTTTTCTGTGTATTTATTAACTTCACAACAATTAAAAACCCTGCTATCAAAAATTTATTTCTAGAATGTGTTTAACCTGTATATTTAAATCATATTATTTATTATTATTTTAATCATATTGTGCAATAATATATCGCTTATAAGTAAATATAATGTACAATTCTTTATAAAAAAAAGTACTATTATTATGTACTATAAATTAACCCTCGAAAAAAACACGTCTGCAAAAACATTTTTTAAATCACCTTCGGATTCAGGAGACCGCAGGCGTGTAAATCCATCAAAATAGAATATTTAAGCCATCACAGTACTTACTCACTACATCACAATACTACGTATGTGAGAAAGTAAAAATAGGTCAAACATATTGAGCAATAACAGTCAACTATGAGTATTATTAGGTGTTGTTTAAACAAAGGTCTTCTCCGACAGCTCTAAATTGACATTATCAACGTCTATTCTATTTAAAAATAAAGAATAATTTAAATCGATCTGATGCATTTTAAAACCAAGCTAATTTTTTAAAAGTAAGTTTGAAACTTTAATAATCCTCATCATGATTGAATCTCTAGGCATAGTCTTCCAAAGCTTTTTACTTTAAATTTCTCCTAACATTTACAGCTTTAAAGTGCTAGTTTAATATGTAATTATTGTTAATCATTACTATATTACATCAAATTACGCAATATTGGATCACTCTTAAAATTTTAAGGTATCTCATTCTGGGAAAGGCTAAATGGTTAACGTCAACAATTATAATTTTATAATAAAATCATAATTGTTGACGTTAACCATTTTCCCTCATATTTGATATCAGCAGAAGTTACAAATTACAAACTTTAATGTTAGTATATTTATTTTATAATGTGTTTAATTATAAAAAAATCCTACAACAGTATGGTATTGGTATAACATCGCTTCTGAATAATACTATGTATTATATTTATTATGTATAATTTATATTATATATTAATAACATCGGTCCAACAAAATCGGACAAATCCTTCTCATGCTCTTAATGGTAATGATAATTAAATACCGAAGTTTCTTATTCAATTAATTAATTTAAAAAAATAATTTGATCCGACTGGGCATTGAAAGGTACCTACTTGTTTACATGGAACTTCCAAATTCTAGCGGTAAATTTATTTTTATTCATTATCTCGAAAACTAAATTTTTCCTGGCTATGAAAGCATTAAATGGTTATTTAGCTTCAAAAATTTGATTAATACATTGGATAGAGGGGCCTCTTCGTCTTGGTGTATGACTTCAACATGGATATAAAATTTAATAGATATTGGATCAGTATAGATAAGGCCCCCCGCGCCTCCACAACAATGTTTGTATGATAAACAATATTTTTGGACTTTAAAACATGAAAATTTAACAAAATCTCTTCTTCTTTTTTTGCGCCTTCACATATTATTTCATCGCAATGAGTGACAAAAAATATTAATTAAATAATTTTCACTGTCTGTTTCCCGTAGTTAATAATAATTAAAATTTGATTTAAAATAGAATTATTAATTGAATGATATCAATAAAAATCACGAAGATTTTTAAAAGCCGGATAAATATTCTCATAATTGTAAATTTTGTCTTAACTATACAATCTTACTGAGTTTTTTTCTGTTGAAGTGAAAAAAAAAGGATAACATAATTGCAGATTCTTTGTAAAATCTGTTTAATATGGTGATGAACTTAAAAAAATAGATTGCATCAGCAAAAATAAATATTGTTAGAGTTTGCTTGTGTCAGCGATTATTAGTTTGCACCTACCCAAATTTACGTCAGCTTCTCTTCCCTTCGTTTACAATAGTCATCAATTCCATAAATATTGCTTTTTGTATAGTTGTAGTTTTTTTCTTTAATTTTGTTTCTCATTTTATACTGGACCATACCGATCATAAAAGGGTCTTAATGAATTTATAAGCTTTTGTAGTGTGATACATGAAATTGATAATATATAATTATATATATAAATAATAATATAGAAGTTTGGGTTCCTTACATAGCCATTACGGGGGGCTACCGTGAATTATTTTATATAATAAAAACTAGACTATTGAATAAACAATAAATTAAATTAATTAATTCAGTAATTTATGTTAATTAATTAATAATTTTCGATTCTTTTTAGAGAATGTTGCTATAAGAGTTTACTAATTGTAGGTACATTAAAATGAGTATTAATTCGTATATAAGATAAAATTATTTTAGCTCAAAATGCACTTACATTACAGAAGTGTTTTTCGCCAAATAAATAATTTTTTCACAGATTATAACTTTTTAACGACTTCAATAAAAGTAAAAGCACAAATCATTTTAAGTAATTATCGTATATTATCGATATATAAGACAAAACAGTTGCTTTCCTCTACTAACGTTAAGAACCCCTGTGCCATTGGATCTTCATTGTCTTCCAAAGTCGTTAGGACCGAGGCGGAAGTGACAACCAGCCTAATGACAATCGAGTCTCTCTCGATAAGCCGAATCTCCGACCCACTGTTAGAAAGTGAGCACGTTCTCCAAACAATAACACATGCTGAGTGTCACCCTACATCAGTCTGTATATGACATGAATTATTAATAAGACATAAGCCTCCAGCTCTCACCCGGGTCATAAACACTATACCCAAATTACACTAAACAATTTTAATTGTTCTTCTCTCCCTATTTCCAATTAAGCCTGTGTAATCTGCGCCGTTTTTGTCTTCTTGTAAACATTATAATTTCGTTTTCTGAAGGGTTAATTATGTAGTGTTTAAAGCTAGAGGTTCTTTTCTCCATCTAATAATTGACTTTTTCTCTGTTAAAGGTAAAGGTGGAGGTGGGAGGCTTGAATTTGACTAAACGACCACGTTCTCAAATTGTAATTAGTATTATTATCCACCTACATTATGTCTTGTCTGTTTTTTAACAACCTCTATGCACTATAAACCGATTTGATAAAAATATTAAAGTAAATATCACTTTTTTAATTATTTAATAGCTTTAGTTAAAAAGAATCAGTGTAGACTGGAAGGACTTGGCAGTTGAAGAAAAAAGAGGCAGTTTTCCTTAATAATTTAACTTAAATAACTCGAGTGTAACTCCTGAAATTTGACAAAATGACAAAATGCTTATTTTTCCGACTCAGATGGTGTCTAATGAGGTTTGAATTCTCACTCCAATAATAAATTAGAGGTTGGCTCTTTAGCTAATATGTATGGCACATCATTTATTGTCCCCTTTATCGCCAAGATATAAAATTGAGATGTTATTTATTTAAAAAATATAGTAAAAGAGTATGACGTCAACCCACTAATAAACAATATTATTCTGTAACGCACTTATTTAGTTTACGAGTAAAAAAAAAATACTCATTACACCTATTACAATAAAGCAATCAATTCAAAATTCTCTTCATATCTGCCGCTAATTGGGCTCGTATACGATCAGACAGGGAATTATTACGTATCAGGTATACTTATTTAATATAATAAACAAGAAATAATGAATACTAGATGAACGAGAAAGTAAAGATTTATTAATTATTCTACACGTAAACTACTGGTTTACAACTACTTAAAATAAACCCCCTGTAATTACCATTTTTATTCACAATTAATAAAAGATATGCGTTTATTTTAGAAAAAATATTTCTCGAGGTTACAGATGTTTATTTCCTTAATATTAAAAACTAATTTACTATTAGACTAAGTTTCCACGATCTCTTCGTATTTAATTTTTCATAGACGTAGTAAATATAAAGAGGAAGTATTGTACTAGAGTACAATTTTTATTTGGATGATTTATATTTTTCAAGTTCCATTAAGCCCAAATAAGTAGTTTTTTAAAAACATTCTGAAAAGGCAGACAACAACTGTTTGTCGTCTGTAGTCTGCGCAGACGCGTGATGTCTAAACTGTGCTGATTACGATGGTACACGTGGTATACGTGTTCAGAAAAATCATACCCCAAGGTAATTCGAGAAATGAATTTTTGCACCACCTTCCTTGGAAGTTGCTAGCTCTTTCTGACTGGTAATTGACTTTCTTATCACCTTCCAATACCGATATCATTCTTAGTTGGTCTGAGGCTACAGACCCTGTTCACTCTAGAACTTACATTGTTTGAAGGAAAAAAATCCTTTAGTTCAATTTATTAGTAAATAAACTATTTCCATTTTATTTAAAATATTAATATAATTGCTACAATTAAAGACATCAAAATGCTATTGGTTTACTATGGGGAATGTCCCTACTGAATATACAAGACATTTAATTGAAATAGGTTTAATTGTTTAGATTCTGCTTCTGTACATAACACAAAAAACACTGACACATTTTCTGACCCAAGGAATATTAAAAGTGTAATTACATATTATTTAAGCAATCGCAATAATTTTTTAAATGAAACTTCTTTAGGCGAGGTAGAGTAAATTGTCTTGGATGAAACAAAGTCGTGTAACAAAGTTTGTATTTCGAGACTCGTCTAAGTGATAGATTTTTTGCAGGTACCTACATCAACAGCCGGCTTGGATGTGTCTCGATCCACCGACCTCTGATTCAGCAGGCATGAGTGCTAACTATTGCACCATGGAGGTAGATGATTTTTCAATACACAGAATTGGTATATATAAGCGTAATATTATATACCTATATTATAATGTCTTTTCTTTATTATTCGCTAAAATGTTATGAAATATGTATTTTATTTTTAAATTAAATTCTACATAACCATTTCTTAATCATAAAATAATAAAATCGTCAACAAACGCAAAATAAAAATGCGTGAGAGTCTCACACATATTTTTTATTTATTTATTCTTTTTGTATTTACTGCTATTACTTTCTTACATAGTTACGAATGTTTTATAAATAATTACCTGACCCGGCGAACTTCGACCGCCTAAGAAACATTAATAACATAAGAATTGTATAGCTGCTACCTTTGAAAAACCTTATAAATATTTTATTTAGTTAAATAATGTCGCCTTATATGAAAAAATTATGTTACAATTTGCAATATATATATATACCTACTTGTACAGTATACAATATTGGTATTAGAGACATACAGGTAATCAAACATTCATTTTTATTTATATAGATATAGATTATAGAAATATTTTCCTGTATTTTCCATTTTACCCCCCCCCCCCCCTCCTGAATGAAAATATGATAAAAATGTACATATTTACAATTAGTGTACTCTTAAAGAGCTTTTCAACGATATGCATCATTAAAGGTTTTTATTACTTTGACATTTGCACCCCGTACACCTGGGTACCAAAATTAAAACATAGTTTTACTAACTCAGAAACCTTCCTGGGCATGCCTCCAACCATTCTCCAAAGTTTCATTGCAATCGGATGAACGGTTTAGGCAGGCATAAGAGACATACAGACAAACATTCATTTTTAGGGTTTCGTGGGTAAAACCAAAAAAAGAAACCCTTATAGTTTCGTGTCTGTCTGTCTGTCACACTGTGTCTATAAAACTTGTGGACAATGTTAAATTTTCCGCGCCATTTTGTTAAAAAAACATCAAAATTTTGCGTGTCCCCCCCCCCCCCTAAAACTATATTTTTGCTGTTACTAAAAATATAAAAAAATATGCAAAATGTGCAGTCTGCTGGTCCATAGAAAAAAATAAGAATAGCAATTTGATCTGATTAACTGGGAATCCAAAATGGCGGCTAAAACTTGTCACGGGGAACATTTTTTTTTTTAAATTTTGAAGTGTAAATGACAAAAATATATAACACTTGTGGAACATGTTTAATTTTTCATGCCATTTTCTCATAAAACATTAAAAAAATGCGTCGCTCCCCCCTTATACTAATTTTATGTTTACGATACCAACGAAACCCTTTTTACGTGAGACTTATTACCCTTAACCCTTTTTTTTGGAAATTATTAATTAAACACAGAAACAGCAGTTCAAACGTTCAAAAATTAGAAAAAATAAAATTTCTGAAATTCTTTGAACGCTCTCTATTTTCCTTGAAAAACTCTTGAAGACTGTCCAATCTCACAAAAACTTCCTCATCTAATACTCTTTCGAACGGTATAAATAACATAGCGATTCCGTATCGATTTCATAGAAAAATTCCAGTTTGAATGCAGAAAAACGTCACCTACAAAACTTTTAGCAGGTGCGGTACGTACCAAAATGCTTGGATGGAAAGAGAAAAATCCAAAGCAATTTTTTCAAATGGAAATTTATTTCATAAAACATTTCAACAGAAAACCACTTTGGGATACGACCAATTAGATTCAGACTTAAGACATTAAGATTATAAATTCTAAAAAAACACTCTCGGATACGAAAAGTTAAGATCAAAGTTTATGTTTTAAATTGTGTGCTCAAAGTGGTTTTTCTCCGTTGCGAATGCAGGCTCTTGCCCTTTTTTTAAACCTACCAACTACCGACCCAACCGTCACACGCATAGAAAAAATATCGCGGAGTGTTACTTTAAATAAGGACGGATTGCATCCCTATTACTTCAAAGCTTACAAGGTTGGAAGGAAAATGATCCTCCACAACGTATCGAATTTTGCAGGCGGTTGTAAATACCGATATGGAGCAGTATCATTTCCTAAGAAAAATTCTGAGGACAGATGAATCAACTTTCACGTGTGAGGGTGTGTTCAACGCACATAATCGTCACCACTGGACCCATGAAAACCCTAAATGGACTCAGTTCATCATTCCAAACTAGATTATGGTGGGTGTTATGATATGGGCAGGTGTTACTGGTGATATTGTGATCAGGCCTTTCATGGGTTGCAAAATTCGATAAGTTGTGCAGGATTATTTTCCTTCAAACCTTATACAGCTGTGAAATAATAGGGATGCAATCCGTCCTTATTTAAAGAGACACTCCGCGATATTTTTTCTATGCGTGAGTCGGTTGGGTCGGTAGTTGGTAAGTTTAAAAAAAAGAGCCTGGATTCGCAACGGAGAAAACCACTTTGAGCACACAAATTAAACATAAACTTTTCGTATCCGAGAGTGTTTTTTTAGAATTTATAATCTAAATGTCTTAATCTAATTGTTCGTATCCAAAACTGGTTTTCTGTTGAAATGTTTTATGAAATAAATTTCCATTGAAAAAATTGCTGTGGATTTGTCTCGTTCCATCCAAGCATTTTGGTACGTACCCCGTACCGCACCTGCTAAAAGTTTTGTAGGTGACGTTTTTTTGCATTCAAACTTGAATTTCTCCATGAAATCGATACGGAATCGCTATGTTATTTATACCGTTCGAAAGAGTATTAGATGAGGAAGTTTTTGTGAGATTTGACAGTATTCAAGAGTTTTTCTAGGAAAATAGTGAGCGTTCAAAGAATTTCAGAAATTTTATTTTTTCTAATTTTTGAATGTTTGAACTGCTATTTCTGTGTTTAGTTAATAAGTTCCAAAAATAAAAATGCTCTAGTTTTTATAGGAAATTTAACGCTGATTTCGAAAATATTGTCAAAAATTAAAGAATATTGAGTTGGAGTGGAGAAATTGCGGTTTTATTAGCAAAAAACATGTTTTTAAATAAAAATAAACTTCAAAAAATCATATCTCTGCAACGGATTGAGTTAGAAAAGTGCGCTTGGTGGCGTTTTGCTTCATTTTGGACATAGTTTCTACCAGGATCTAGTTTGGTGTAGGTCGGTAACACCCTGTATATAGTCCAGTCATTGTAGGTTTTCGGTTCCAAAAAAATCGAAGCTCAATTTTTTTTTTTGATCGCTTCATTTTGAGATTCTGATAAACATATTGAAAATTGGCAACGAGATCGTGGTCGCGTTAATATAGATATTCAAGGGAAGGTCAACAAATTCGGGTTTTTGTGAATATCTCGTTTCCTATGGCACCGACACCATTCAAGGAGGGTTATCAATATTAAAGATAAGAAAATTTCCCACAAAAAAGTTTCATTCATTTTTTACGTTCAATGGACGGTTTACGGATTATAGGGCGAAGAATATCTATGAATATTTAGTATCCGTCGCCGCAGTATCAGTATTTTTGTGAATATCTCGCTTCCTCTGGCTCGGAGACCAATTAAGGATCAGATCAAAGTTGAAGAATGTAAAATTTCACACAAGGAACGTTATGTTCATTTTTTACGTACAACGAAGGGATAATAATGTGCTCCGAAGTTTCTGCACAAGGAGGACTGCATTGCGATTGTCACTTACCTTTGGAAAATATTAAAACACTGGGAGACGAATATTTTCAAACTGCGTCCAAAAATTTGAAATGTTACTTGTAGGTATACAACAACGGTTCCCACCGCGGCGGTTCCTCCCTCGGGGAAAAGCCAAAGTTATTGGTCGTTGTTACGCCTTGTGCGGAACTTTCGGAGCACTTAGTTTACGATCTTAGACCACGAGCACTTAGACCACGATCTCGTTGCCGATTTTCAATATGTTTTCAGAACGTGAAAAATGAAGCGATCAAAAAATATTGAAGCTCCGATTTTTTTGGAACAGAAGCCATATTTATGACTAAAATGACTGGACTAATATATATAGATATGATTTACCAGTATAAAACATAAATATTTGTGTAATGTTGAGTCAAGTTTCTTTACAATAGTGGGATTGCGTCAGCTTTGCTGTAAACATGAATTAGGCATTCAACATACAACGCGTCACACTACATGCTGTTAGTGACGTAGAACTAACCAGAGTGACTTGTGTCGCAGTGTACTACTCCTAATTTTGTCTCTATTTGATCAGAATACTCAATGTTTACGTCACTGTCTGGTAAATCGAGGTAAGGATGATTTGATAACCACACCCCGGCCTTCGTACTGCCTTGCCTTATCAGTTTCTTTTGCACTTTACTGCCAATTGATAAAAATTTAAATTTATCTTTTTACGTTATAAGGGAGTGTCAATGATAAGTTGAGATTATTAAATTAACTTGATTATTACAGAATAAATATATTTTTTATTACGTTTATAGATGTAACTGTTGTCTATTAATAATTTTTCAATTATCATTAATTTATACTAGATTTTTAATTATAACAATAAGATTATAAAATGGAAAAACCACTACTATCTCGTTTAAACTCCTAAATTATTTTGAAATATCGATTTCATAGGCAAACATTAAACAAATAATAAAATTTATTAAAAACTAAAACTTTCTATTTTCGGGCTTATCTCTATGGCATCTTGATGTAAACACTTCAATGGATGAATTCTATCTCAAACTGAGTAGAATATATATTTGTCAATGAGTTTATATAATTTAATGTATATAATACTTAGTGTTCATCTGTAGGAGCGTAAGTGTTCTCTCCTACTAAATCATTTCGTATCCTGACAATCAATTAAATAACCTAATATATGCCCAAGTGGGGCATATATTATAAATGAACAAATAATATATACCCCCCCCCCCCATGAATGGTGAACATTTGGCATCAAGAATTAATTAATTCCATGACTAAAATAAAATGTAAATCATTCTTAATAAATTAAAGATTCTATTGTTTATGTTACATTAAAAATATGTACATATATTTATTAGTAGTATATAGACACTGGCAAATCTGTGGCACCCAACTCTTTGAATTCTCACTAATATGTCCTAATAATTTAAGTCCTCACTTACTTAAAATAATGTCTCCTTAAAGGCTTTAATTTTTGACTTTATACTCGTTTAATAAAGACGACATGCCCTCCAGTTATTTTATATCGTCAAATCTATGACAAAGATTTCACTAAAAATTCCTTATCTGATACTTAAACCTTGATGAACTTTTGTAGCTACCTATGTTGATTCAGAGAGGCCGGCGTGGCCGCGTGGATTAAATTACTTACCGCGTCTGCCCGGAAATCTCAGAATCTAGGGCGGTACGAGGTTGTGGGTTCGATTCCTCGCCGTGATGCACTGATTTATATGGCTCACTATAGATGACATAATACTCGCTTCGGCGGCACAATGTACACAGAGGTATGATGTGTGAAGTGGCTGGAACTCTCTACCACGGGGCTAGTGAAATGGGCCTAAAAGATGGCCTAATTGCTGGGTTCGAACACGTGGTTTGTCCTAAACGACTAGTACTTGTACTAGGTTATTACTAGCTATGTGAATATCGAACTGAGAATTAAATTGAAATTGTCGATAGCAGTGATCAGGAAAGTTTTGGAAAATTGGGTTTGTTGGAAGTTGGAAAGTTGGGATTTACCAACCATTCGAAAAATTTTATCTTTTTTTTAAAGAAAAATTCTTGTTTTAAAGGAAATGATTTTTTCCCAAAATTTCTGTAAATCCACAAGTATGATTCTTAATTTTAAAAGTTTGTGCGATTGTTAAATGATAAGTGCTTAAAGAATGATCGATTTGAACGAAATTCTTGACAGTGTGATGATAGTATGTGCTTTTTTGTCAATAAATTGTAAATTTTGCTCTTTGAATTTATTTAATTTGCCAAATCTTATTCCAGGTTGACGAGGTTTCCCTTACCCAAGTCCCACTTTAAAGGGTTCGAGATTATATTATAAATAAAAATTTCAATCTATTATAATTAAATAGTAGTATTAGTTAGTAAGTCTTCATTAAGAATTCATACTATGTTACTAAAATTATTTTGTCGAAAATATGTAAAACTATTACAATTTAATAATAATTCGAATAATATGATAGTATGGGAAAATCAAGATTACTTCACTATGATCTGGATCAAAATTGTACAATATTTTTTATTTATTACAGTTAATTTCATGACTTAAATATCCTCATACATTATGTATAAATATATAAAACGTACTGGGGGAAATCCCAGTCAAAGCGATTTTGAGAAAAATCATTTTAAAGTTGGAAATATAAACAATGAATAGAAAATAGGAAAAAAATAAATTTGAAATAATCATAAAGTATGTATTTATACAATAAAGAGTAAAGAGTTAATTAAACAGTAAAATTAATTTCAAAAGCATTATTAAACATACGCTGATGGTAGAAATTATTATGACAATCTGTGGATGGTACTTCCGACAAACCATTCATATTTCTTCATTATCAATTATCACATTACAACTTTTATAAGTTTTTGAGCATGCGGAAATTGAAGTAAAGGACGCTGAAGGTTGAAATTAATATTGGACCAACAATAAGCTAGTAGTATTAAGGTCCTAGTACTAGTACTAGACGGGTAGGACGAACCACTTGTTCGAACCTAACAATTAGGTCATCTTTTAGGCCCATTTTACTTTCCCCGTGGTAGAGAGTTCTAGCCACTTCACACATTATATCAAAGCGAGTATGATGTGATCATTAATGAGCCATATAAATCAGAGCATCTCGGCAGGGGATCGAACCCATGACCTCGTACCTCCCTTGATTCAGTGATGGTCGAGCAGACGTGGTGACTAATTTAATCCACACGGCCACGCCGGCTCTCCCATCAACAATAAGCTAACATGACCTACCACCTTGGTTTCATCAAAATCGGATGAGTGATTCTTAAATTATGGTGGTCAAAAAAATGTTGAACTACAGACCGACCGACAGACACGAGACCAAAAATATTCCTTGATGTTTGAAACAGATTTCTGTCAAGGAAGATTTTAATTCGGACACACATGAGAAGTCCGTTCTTCAGAATGATAGCAATGCTTCTTTTACCTTCGGTTGAGCTCGGACGCAAAAATATATATATTGATTAACTATGCAGTAAAAGTTACAAAATGATTGATGAGTATATTATTCTATTAAAGCATTAGTTATATTGCAACAAAGATTTAATATTCAGTATAATATTTAATTCAGTAATACTGAAAATTTAAAGTATTCAAAGCCGGCATTAAATAGAAGCTACTGTTAAAAATTGGCGGGCGATTGGATCTGATTTTAATATTAAATAAAAAACCAATACCCAACCATATGCCATTAATAACATTTTATTTACTTAAGAGCTTACAATGATTAGGAGTATCGTTAGATAAAGCAAATAATTGTTTTATATTTTGTCTTTATGGGCTGCAATAAGGAAATAAAAAAAATATCACTATAACAATTAAAACTATATGAATTAAAGTTAAAACCAACTAAATTAAATTATTCTTGTGCCTTATTTATTTCTAATTATTTTAAATGTTTTTTAAAAACAGTAATTGCTTTGTTTTATCAATCTTATCATTAAAAATTGTGTAAAAATATGTAATTTTTATTTTTACCTAAAAAAATATAGCCCACTTGTTTACATTCATATCTTAATCTATATATGTATATGAAATTAAAGTTTTGTTTGTACACTTGTCAGAATTGAAAATTAAGAATTTAAAAAAAAAAATCGGTCAGAGAAAACTCAGACAAACTTTCTCGTATACGAGTTTATAATTACTTGTCCCAGTGTTTTCCATTTGTTAGTTTTCGTTGGCACATTTAATTATTATTGAATATTTGATCAAAATATATCATAAAAATATCTTCTCCTCGGCGGGGAATCGAACCCGGCCTCTCTCCCTCCGCGTTTAAAGCTATTTTCTCAGGAACTAGATTTTTCCCCGGAAAAACTGCTTATATCGTTGGATCCGTATTTAAATGGACTACATTTTAGAATTTTTTAATCAAAATCGTCGGAACCGTTTTCGAGATATGGTTTTGATCAGAAAATTGTTTTCTCTACCTTTAGGTGTAAACATTAATTATCTGTAATTAATTATTTAGAGGTATATATTTAAGTTTGTTCCATGTTGTAAGTAACTTATAGCGTGCTTATGTGAGATCTTTGTAAAATTTTGAAAATATATAATATTATTTGCATATTTCTGTATAGTGTAAATATGTTTGATTGTACACAGTAGTAAATATATTATAATTGACACATTTTAGTTTATTTAATCCTCATGAAGTTCAAAAAATCAAAAACTATTTAATTTTTGCTACTTCTTTATTGTCTACATCACAAATATTTACACTATACACCAAATGACACAAATTTGTGATGTGCACAATAAAAAAGTACGAAACATTAAGTAGTTTTTTTTTTTAATTTTTTAAACATGAGTAACTATTACAAAATCTCAGCCGAAACTACAAATTACTCCTGAAGTTCTTTTTATTACTGAGCAAGCAGCCAATGAGTGATTTTGAAAATGTAAATGAAAAAAAAAAAATAATAATAATATTAGAATAGTTAAATAGACCACAAAGTATATGATACAATTCGGATAGTGAAATTGGTCCTGGGGGGTGTTATATAGATGTGTCAATATTGAATTCTGTAAGCCAGTCATAGGCTAACTTTGAAAGATTGTGCAGTTGTCATGTAAATGAAAAAAAATAATTTCACTAAACTTCATTAGTTAGTGGAACGAAACTAATAATAGTTAAGATACCTAAATATTTGATTTAAGTTAGAAAACCATCTTCGGGCTAAATAATAATAATTCCAAGAATAACTTTTAAATTTGAAGTTGGAAATAGAGGTGTGGAAATTATGCGTAGAGGCAGTTCCCCTTAAAATTAGATTAGGTGTGGATCTCATTAGTACTTTGTAGTATTATATTTAATGAAATAGTCTATTCAATTATCTAATATGATAGTAATATGTATAAAATAGTAATAATACATCCACTGATTGCAAGCATGAATCCCGCGCGAAGCGCGGGGCGAATGCTTGTGTATGTATAAAGGTGAGCTTGTCGGACCGATTTCATAAATTAATTGTATTTGTTATGGTAACTGTGGCGCACCCACGGGGGGGGGGGGGGGGGGGGGGGCTGAGTGTGAAGCCCCCTCCCCACAACCTTCAAGATAAGGACATTGTAAAATACAATTTACCTAAATGAAATACTTGAGGGGAAAACAATGAAAGAGTATTAATTTTTTTTATACTTACTGCTCATCTTCCTGTAGTCAAGGTAATGACTCGATTTCTCACCTAATTTTTGCTTGCCGGTCCTATTCCGAACCCAGATCCAAATTTATTCCTTAGTACCTTTCTCCCTCTTTTACAGTTATTATATGATCCATCTCCAACTCTTATTTCAAACTTATATTATTTTTCCTGTCAAGCTCTACAAATAAGAAATAACTTCATTTAGCAGTTTTATTCAATTTAAGTCTTCTTTATTCTTATTAACCACCTTAGCTTTTTATATATTTTTATTACTTTTTTTTTTTCATTTATTTATATATTTTTTACAACCAAAATTAAAGTTAATACTACTCTCAACTACTTATTATTGAACAATACTAATTTGAGGAGACATTTAGGTACTATTGTTTTCAGTTTTTTTTCTTATCTTTAGGAGAATATTATGTTGCTATCTGAAAAATCTTACTTTTTAATTTAACTTCTTTATATATTTATGAATATTGTCCGCTACTTTGTACTCAGTGGTCCCCCCTTTGTAAAGACTGTATGTCTATGACAAATATACCTTATTATTATTATTATTATTACTTACTGCTCATATAAGACAATAAGATAAAATATGGACTATACATACATGGTTTTTATATGGACTATACATACCTACCCCACATCTCACCCCTACAACCCCCCCCCCCTCATCACATACATGTAATGGTTTGGGTCGTAGCCCACCCCCCAGAAAAAATGCCGGGTGCGCCTCTGTTAAGTATGTTCCATAGAAACTTCTAACTCAGTTATTAGGTTTAAAAGTTTGTTGTTACCAAATATCAAAAGACGGTCAAAGATTTAAGAAGCTTATCTGTTACACGTTTCTATATTTTTAAAACAAATATTCCTTAGTTTTTTCCTACTTTTTTCATATTCATTTTAAATGTTGTTTAAACACAGTTATTTGCTTGCTTTATCGAACTTATCGCTTTAATGCAGACACTATGAAAACATTAAATGAGAGAATATTTATCCATTAACCTTCAACACTGAACCCATAGAAATATACACTATTAGGTGATAAACTGACACTATATCACAGTTCTTGACCATTAATATTGCTTACAAGCCTTATCGATTTAAAACGTTTCTGCTATGATTAAATTTAATTGCCTAGGAAAATGAATCTTTCACTGAAAATTCATTTGAGTGTTTTTTAATTTAGTATAATTAATTATTAGAATTGTGTCCCACCTCATAGAAACTACAGAATATTATTATAGAACAGTGTATTGAGGAGACTTCTCTTTAGTATAAAATATTTAAAACAAAATATACATATATTTAAAGATACTGAACTAAGATTACATATTTAGTCAAATGTAATATAAATACTTATAATTAATTAATTAAGGCTAAATTTTATATAAAATATGATATAAGTATTTTCAATTAATGTGGGAGCCATTGTTTATTTGAGAAACCCTATATCGATCATGGACTGCTACGTGCTATCATCTAAACCTGGATTTTGGCAGAAAGATTTCGAGATTCGGAGTTTAATGTTAGTTTCAAAACTTCATACTTCACGTTTTGCACTCAAATAATCTCTTTACATAACAGTTCTTAATAATTCTTAGAATTTCAGTGTTAATTTAATTAATAATTTGTCAATTTATCTATCATCATTGATTTAAAAATAAAATTGGTTGAACAGTATTCATCTGGTATTCAATTCTCGGGGTATCATTATTGCTTCCGAGCTTACTGAAGGTAACGGAAGCTATAATGATCGTTCTGAAGAACGAAAATATTTGATACTGACATGTTGTCAAGTGCCATTATTCTTGTTTTGATGAGATAATAAAATATTCTTAAAACCATTAGAAAGGATACTTCATCTTCGATTTCAAAAATTCCTAGACAGATATCCGTTTCAGACATCAGGGAACATTTTTGGTTCCGTTTCTGTCTGTCGGTCTGTCGCTCAATTTTTGCGAACCAACATATATCTTAAAAACTACTCGTCGAATTTTATTTAAATTTGGATAGTAGGTCACAATTATTACATTGTTGGAACCATATAAGTTTCAACCTTGTGCCTATTTGTTCCTCTTCAACATGCGCACAAACATACATTTATTTACACCTATATCTTCAAATATACTCATCTGATTTTTATGAAATTTGGATGGTTTGCCAAAAGTAGCCCGCAGATAGCACCAGATTACTTTCAACCGTCTGCGCTCTTTAAATTGTGCTAAATTGATACTTGAATTCATGTAAAAAATCCAAACAATTTTGACATATTAAAATAAAACGGGGGAAACAATTTAATAAATTTGACAAAAATGTTTTGTAAAAGCATAAAATCAATAATGTACGTGCAAGGATTTGAGGAAAGCTATGTGCCACACTAATTGGCAGTCTATTATTACTATAAGATGAGTACCAAATTTAATCAAAATCATTTCAGTAGTGTATAGCAGGGGTGCCCAACCTACGGCCCGCGGGCCGAGTCCGGCCCGCGAGCCGATTTCATGCGGCCCGCCGTGTTGCCATAAAAACGAAGAATTTACAAACATTCAGAGAATCTAAAATATATCAATTTCCTAATGCCGAACAGCCCAGCTGATTTTGCCCAGCAACATTGGAGAATGGGGAAAACGGAAATTTGTTGCCATTCTACAGCGCCTTGCCCAATGCGAAGATTTCAAAAACTTAAAAATGTTTGCTGGTACCATGTTTTCTGTTTGGTTCGACCTATGTTTGCAAACAAACATTTTCAAAAATGAATTTGAATTACATTAAATCAAAATTCCGGTCTTCCCTCACAGATGAACACTTAAAATCGTTATTAATGATTGGAACAACTAAGTTTGAGGCTAAGTGGAAAGACATTTTAAGTACAAGTGCAAAGCAGTTTCAACCATCTCACTGAAGCTAAGATACATACAAACTTGATATTTTGATTAATAACTTTGTAAGATGAACAACTAAATTTTTTGTAATTCATACTGTTATTGTTGTATTTTTATACTTATGTGGTTAATTACAATCATTTTAATATATATTTGAGTGTTATATTTTCTGCAAAGTAAAACTAGGCAAGTAACAGAAAAAAAACTTTATTAACATGGTGTTTCAGCTAAAACCAAAACAGAAAATTAACAACGTGTTTTATGAGGGTAAAAATTCAAAAATTTTCTGGTGGAGGACCCCCCCCCCCCCCCGGTACACCACCGGCCCCCGGCCCGCCTTCCCTTTGAATGTTGACAATGTGGCCCTTGATTAAAAAAGGTTGGGCACCCCTGGTGTATAGGTCTCACGCATCTGCATAGACGGCAGAAAAAAGCAAAAACGACTGACTGAAATTTTATAAAAACAACTTTTCATTTTTTAACTTTAAAACGTACAAATCCATCAATATCTCAAAATAAAAAATGAACGTCTAAATATTTACTACGTAAATGAGAAAGAAAAAGAAAACAACATTTAAAAAAATATATAGACAAGAATAGCTATTTTATAGTTCTAAAAACTGTATTTTACGGTTGTTATCTTTTATGGATTTTTGTTCAATATAATCTATGTGTAAAACTGTAAGAGGTTGTAAAGGTTACTACATAACATGCAATTTTTGTATGCACGCACTAGCAAGTACAGCTCTGTTGTGGTCAGATCTCAGAGATGAGATTTACTTATTTCATCAGAATACTGTAGGATGACCTCTCCACTCTCCTTTAATTTAGATACATATATATTTTTTATGAAATATAATTATATTAGTAATTACTTTTGAAATGCTAGAAGAACGTTGAACCTGTTTTTAACTTTAGGCCAATTACAACAAGGGAAAGGAGGTAGTAAGTTAAGGTAGCTGCCACTTCAAAAGTTATTACTCCTGTGCTCAGAGTGCATACACGCAGGCCGAAAAGCGTGAGTTATACTTTAGTTACGACTCCCTAGGCCAGCGGAGCTGTCATCATATATATTTTTGGTAATACTGCCGTTATCTAATGTGGCCCAGATGTTATGCAGTGAAGGCGGTATTCTCGTTTATCTTTATACGCTAAGGCTCCATCCTCACATCTGTAGGAGCAATAAACCTTCTCTCATAACTAGCTCCTATTAGACGCTAACCACTTGTTAATTATACACTTCGATGTATTATCAACGTTATCTTTGGATTTTTAATTTTATACCGTTCGAGATTTGAACTTCTTTCTTGTCTAAGCGCCTCGTAAGCCTGCAGATCTTATCTCTATTTAGGTTTAAATATATTTATTTTTACTTTTTAAAAAAAAAACAACTTTCTTTGTTTCTTATGATTATTTATTTAAATTTTCACAGTAGATTAAGGCCCTGTTAATCCGGACGAATTCAGGCAGAGGGTGGTCCGGATTTCTGGATTAGCGAGGTTTTTAAACAATTAACGTAAAACACAATAAAAAAATCACATGTATAGGTATATATCTGTATTAACATATGTACGGATAAACTAAATGTACAGCATGGACGTAATATGTAATTACATATGTACGATGTACGTAATTGAACACACTTATTTTCTGTTCATTCCTATCACTTTCAGTTAGCTATACTGAACACAACTTTTAAATTTACATTTTTCAGTGCATTTTCCATGTTGTAATTGTGCACAGGGTCAGCGAGAATGTTCATAAGAAGTGATTTTCGATATAATTTTTATTGTTGCGGTCTTGCATTCTCCTTGAAAGAATCGTTCAGAATACCTTGTGTTCCGGATTACCGCGTGTCCGGATTAACGGGGTCCTACTGCATTACTGGATGTATGGTGGTAATACATAAGGGAGGGGGGGGGGGGGGGTAGGAGGGCTATATGGCCCGGGAAACGTTTCAATAATTTAACATCCGCAATTTTCTGCTAAAACAACAATCTTAGACATAAATTTAACAGTCCATAAAATCGGTAAAGTAATCTAAATCGAATTTGTAACTGTTAAGCCAGCCACACAAGTTGTGGTATACCTGACAGGTAAACCTGTCCAAGTTACCGGAGCGTGTGTGCCATCATAGTGGTGCAGTGGAGTTATGTCGCAATTTGGTAGCACACACGCTCCGGTTTTCTTAAGCAGGTTACCTGTACAGGTTTACCTGTCAGGTATACAGGAAAGTGTATGGCCGGCAATAAGTTTAATTAATACAAAAATAAATCACTGTATTACTCCAATTCTACTATTCATGTGAGTAGGTAAAATTAAAAAATACTAATGATCATTGAAAAGACCACTTCAAGGCGGTGACTTAAAGCAGTTGTTAAGTGCAATTCACTAGGCTAAGCAATAAAACATCACGTAGCAACATGCAATCAATAATTATTAAGGTAGTACTCATTAGCAGTATTTATCATTTTTATAGTGAATTAAAAGAACTTGTTTGTTTCTTTTTTTTGTTTTAGGTGTTCTCATTAATCTTATTACATTGATCTTATTGAGTTTATTACTTTGACTGAAATTTATTACTTTAAAAAATATAATAGTGGGACATAGAACTTGTTTATAATGACAGTTAAAATATTTTTTAAATTAAACAATATGATAAAATTTATGATTGGATTTTGTGTTTATTTTATTATATCTCGCAAATCTTAATGAGTATTATTTCTCTTGGTTATTCCAAATATTTTTGTTGTGATTTATTTTTACATAGAATCTTTTCACATTTTTATTCTTTTTTGTATTTTTTTTTGTCATGTTTCTGTTAAGTATCCCATGATTTACCATGCTAACATTTTTTTCCTCCTTTCTGGTCTTTTCTTTCTTTAGTACCTGTTTTTTTTTTTTAACACAAGTGCAATTTTTTATGTACTCCTTGCACTTATAACAAAAGGGTTCGAGAGGTTTTGCCGGATTGTTTGTTCGATTAAATGCATTTTTGCATTTTCCATTAGAAGGTAATAATATGAAGAGGGGGACGTATAAGGCTCGTTTTGCATTTGAGAGGAGGAGATTCTGGCGCTGGAGGCTGTACTGATGTAGGAGGGTCGCCTCCCTCACACCGCACCCCCGTCTTTTCATGGGAACTTTTCTACCCCCTTTCTCGAAAAATAATGCATACAGGAACAACAAAAAATTCCACCGACCTGATACTTGTACATATGAGGAAGTTTTTTGCATCCTACAAAAAACCGGTAATATTATTCTATACTTGTTTGAATCGGATGAGAGAGATGAAAAACCGCCGTCACTTTTACAAAAAAAACTTGATCTCCAAAAAAATCTTCACTTTTTTTCTTAATTTGGAATATTGTGAAGGTGGTGAACTTGTTCCATCCCCGATATAACCCTTCATATCATCTACACCCCCACCCTTTGAAAACATTTACAATTTGCATACCTGTAAAAGCTTCCTAAAAAATTAACTTGTAGTAATAAAAAGTTGTGCTTGTCCAGACAGTTCCGTTAGAGATTTTTTTTGTTTATTTTTTACCTCTAGTTAAGTTATTAAAATCTTTTAACTGTAAAAGTAGACAAATATTTTAAACAACTACAATACGTTTTTAACAGGTTTGCAATTGAATGAAATTTAACTGTAAAATAGTAGGCTAGAAAATAAAATGTCTTGAGGGTTCAAACTTAAGAATAAAATAAATGCTTTTTGGAAAGATAAGAGTATACTGATTCTAAGCATCAAGTAGTAAGCCGTTGCATTGAATATAAGAAAGGAAGAAAAATAAGAAACCACAGTTTTTAAGCGAATGAAATATAAAAGCTGTAATTGTACTAAACGAATAGTATTGAATCTTATTTTACCTATTAATAAGACATCTTTCTGTAAGAAATTACGAGAAATGTTTCTCTCAGACAAATATAATTTGTCTTCTTTTTTATTTAACATTAATCTATTTATGCAGGGCCGCTGAGAGGATTTCCGGGCCCCTGGGCAAGTTGGCACCTGGGCCCCTTTGAACAAATAAGGGGGGGGGGGGGGGGGGTCCGGGGGTCCTCCCCCGGAAAAATTTTTAAAATTTAATTACCAAAATATGAGTTTTAAAGATTTCTGAGGGCAACTTTGTCCTTAGAGGAAAAAATATTTGGTGGGGACAAATTTTGATGTTAAACTAAGATGGGCTAAAAAAAACCAAATAATTGAGTAGTTTTGTAGCAGGTATCATTAAAAAACATTCTTTTACACTTTGTAAAATACATTATATAAAATTAAACATAATATAAATTGTTTGCTAAAATAGTGAGATTAAGAAAAAACAAATCAAAATGATTAAGTTACGCATCTTCTTTTTATACAAAAGTTGCATTACTAGGAAAAAATATTAATATCAGTATGCCAATATGATTTGTCTGTCAGTTTCTCTCCTATAAATCATCATCGACCATATTGAATAAGATAAAAATCTAAGTACATAACTAAATGAAACACTAAAGTTCAAACTTCCATACTTATGACACATTTGGAATAATTTTATGTTCTTCACAATTAGTGATGAACTTAGCACCTGGGCCCCTTTGAACAAATAACGGCGGGGGGTCCTCCCCCGGAAAATTTTTTAAAATTTAAGAGCAAAAAGATGAGTTTTAAGAATTTCTGAGGGCAAGTTTGTCCTAAAAAAAGATGTTTGGTGGGGACGAATTTCAAATACATATGTACTGCTGGTTAAGTTTGTATTTGTGTCTGTTTAATTTCCATTGCGTGAATCAACTTTGCCTCCCAAACTTAGCTAGGTCATTAGGGGCCGTCGCAAAAAAAAAAAAAAAAAATATCTTAAGAAAAAAACTTTTGCGTTCAGAACTGAATGGTGTCCCCTTACAATAGTATAGAATAGAAGTATAATTCCAAGTTAGATTTTATTACGCTCTCAAGGGGCCTCTACCGACATTGGTACAAAGATAGTAGTTTCATGTTTTGTTTTTTTAAATTTGGGGGCCCCTTGGCTCCGGGGCCCACCCGCAATTCGGGCCTATTACAGTTATGCCCCTTACACAATATCCATCTTGCCTTTTTAGTTGTTAAAAATCCAGGGGCCCGAGCCTGTCCCTCCCAAACTTTGCTAGGGCATAGGGGCCCCACGCCAAAAAAAATTGATGAGAAAAGAAAAGAAAAAAAAAAAAACATTTGCATTCAGAACTGAATGGGGTCCCCTTTACAATAGTATAGAAGTATAATTTTAAGTTAAATTTTATTATGCTCTAAAGGGGCCCCTACCGACATTGGTACAAATATAGTAATTTCATGTTTTATTTGGATTTGGGGGCCCCTTGGTACCGGGGTCCGCCCGCGATTCGGGCCCACAGTTATGCCACTAATTACAATATCCATCATGCCTTTTTTGATTGTAAAAAACCAGAGTCGTCCCCCGGAGGCCCGGGCCCCCTGGAGACCCGGGCCCCTGGGCATTTGCCCCTCTTGCCCCCCCCCCCCCCCCTCTCGGCGGCCCTGTATTTATGAGTTCATTCGAGTGGAACGTCTTACCACTCTGCAAACAACTTTTCTTGTGCATTTGTGCATCTTAATCTGCATACAAATATTGAACGCTATCTTCTTAGCCTTTTTCCAAATGAAAATTTCCATTGTGAGGAAATTCCAAATAAAGGAGTTAACAGTTCGTTCAAACTGTCGGTTGATTATGGATTGAAAGATCAATTGCTCAAGGAAGAAATCTGGCCCGAAAATGTGATAGTTAAGCAATATTTTTTAAGGAGAACACGGCCAGCAAAGTTCTTGACCTAAGTGTAAATTCACTGGAATGCAATGTGACAAACGGAGATTTATCTCCAAGCTATATCTGTGGTACTAGATTTAAAGACAATTGTATATATTATAATATACCAGACTTGGATCTAAACGATCTCAATGATATCATATTCTATACCAATATTAGATCCTTAAGAGATAAGTACAATGAACTTAACGATCAGTTAGCTGATAACTGTGGTATTAAAGTGGTTTGTCTCACCGAGACTTGGTTGCGAAACAACGACTGTGAATTATATACAATCCCTAACTTCGAATTAGTTTCTAAGTTTAATCGACCTGAATGTATGAATCGTGGTGGTGGATCAGCAATATATATCCACGAAGACTTACCTTCTTGTAAAAATATGAGTATTATTGAGAATCTTTCTACTGAAAGTGACCTAGAAATTTCTGCTGTGATAATTAAAAAATTAAACACCATCATCATGTGCGCTTATAGAGCTCCTTCGGGTAATGCTGATATTTTCTTTGATAAACTTGATAAGGCTTTAAGTATTGCCAATAAGTCTGCTAAGCATGTATATCTTTGTACCGACATGAACATAGATCTTCTAGATATTAATAACAGTCATACTCGTCAACTTAATAATATACTACTTGCAAATAATATGTCAGCAACCTGGAACCTAGCTACACGACCTGCTAGCCGCACTTGTATCGATAATATTTTTACAAATATTCATGATATCAGGGCTAATAACTTCGGTTATAGTTTCTCTGATCACATTGCTCTAACTTGTAAACTGATAAATAAGAATAAAGAAAAGAAAACACAAGTTACTTATAATAGAAGATTTATTACTCGAGATGGAGAACAGTTTTTATTTAATGAGTTGGTAAATTTTAAGGCTGAAGCCAATAACTCAGTAGAATGTGAATCAAACTGGAAGACTTTCAACTCTTACTTATGCAGTGCTTTCCCTGTAAAAAAAGTTAAAGTTAATACAAATAAAAATAACAATGTTTATAAATATTCAGATAATTTAAAAAAACTAAAGGAAGAACTACTTACCTTATCGGCTTTTTGTAAAGATGATGATAGTCCATACCTCTCAGCAAAGACTAAATCTGTAAAAAGGAAATATAGGAAGCAGCTAAAAGAAGAAGTAATCAAACACAATACTGAGTATGTTAAGAATCATGCAAATAACAGTAAAAAGATATGGCAACTTATTAATAATGAAAGTGGTAATAAAGATAAAAATAAAAAACTTACCTCAACACTACTTACAGCTGAAGAGTTAAATACATTTTTTGTTGATGTTGCTGATGAGCTTGTTAGTCAGCTTCCTTCCAGTTCAAATAATGCCACCTGTGAGGACTACCTGAAGAACCCTAATAATAAAAGCTTTTACTTTATTCCTACAAATCCAGAAGAAATAGCTAAAATAATTAAGAACCTTAAGAAATCTAAAGCAAATGACATTTATCTTCTCAATAATCAGTTATTAAAGCAACTATGTGATGTTATTAAAAATCCACTTAGTGGTCTTATTAATAGTTCTCTTATGCATGGGCATTTTCCACAAATCCTAAAGCTCAGTAAGGTCGTACCTATTTTAAAGAAAGCCAATCCGGATGAAGCTAATAATTATCGACCGATCTCTCTAACACCAGTTATAGGAAAAATTTTTGAAAAAATCATAAAATCACGCATGGTGAAATTTTTTAATAAATGCAAAATTTTTAATAACAATCAATTTGGATTTAGAGAAGGACTGTCGACCCAGGATGCTATTAATGCTATTACGAATTTCATTTATAATGCATTTGAATCTAAGGAAGATGTCATCACGCTCTCTTGTGACCTAAGCAAGGCCTTCGATTGTGTTAGCCATGATATTTTATTAAAAAAACTGTATCACTACGGAATAAGAGGAACTCCTTTAGCTCTAATAGAATCATACCTCAAATCAAGGTCTCAGGTCACTATATTTCATGGAGATACAAGCTCTACTGAGCTTTCAAAGCACGGGGTGCCTCAAGGCTCAGTACTTGGGCCCCTGTTGTTTATAATTTATATTAATGATCTCCCCGAATATGGTGCTTTGAGTCCGAGATTTGCGGATGATTCTACGTATGTTATAAAAGGAAAGGACTGTGATGAAGCTGAACTAATACTTGATGCCATTGTAAAAGATGCTAAAGATTGGTTTGTCGTTAATAAATTAACTTTGAACGAATCAAAAAATCAAATTTTAAGATGTTCTCTTAAACACCATAATTCAGTAAATCCTTCATCAATAAAAATACTTGGAATGTCAATTGACAGCACTCTTAATTGGAAGGTTCATGTGAACCAGCTCAGTAGTAGGCTGTCACCTGTCCTGTATATGCTTCATAAACTTGCTTCCACTCTGGACAAAAAAACTATTAAACTTGCGTACCACGCACACTTTCACTCAAGAATGCTCTATGGTATTAAAGAATGGGGAGCTGCCCCTTCTGCCAATAGTATTTTTTTGTTGCAGAAAAAAGCAATACGTATAATTAATAAGCTTAAACATGATGCTAGTTGTAAACAATTTTTTCAAGATAATGGAATCTTAACTTTTTATTCTGCCTATATTTACTCTGTGTTATTGTTTACTAAAATTAATTATGACAATGGACAGTTTAATAATGACAAAAGTCATAACTATCAAACTAGAATTACCACTAATATTAATGTTCCTATGTGTAGGCTTCACAAGTCATATCAATCTCCGGTTATAAATGGCATAAGATGTTTCAATAAATTACCTTCCACAATAGCTGAGCTCCCCCTAAAAGCTTTTAAGAAATGTATTAAAACGAGTTTAACTAAGAAGGCATATTATAATTTAACTGAATTTCTTAATGATAATTTGTAAATTATATTTATTAGTATTATTTTTATTACTTATTTAATATATTTTTACTTTATGTTTGTATTTGTACTGACTATTGTGATACTACTCTAAAGTTGTAACCGCATGTAAATAAATAAATAAATAAATAAATACATCTCAACACAGAAAGATATTTTGGGTTTATCTAACCTCTGAGACAAAAATAACAACAAATATTATTTGTTGTAAACTGTTTTGTTTATTAGATTTTATCAAATTACTCATGTATCATAGACAATTTTTTTTTTTTTTTACAATTTATTTATTGGCATAAGTAACAAAACATTTTTGTGTATACCGGAGCCATAATGATATTTTCAGTTTATAGTTTGTGCCTTTCATTTTTTTTTTTTTTTTTGATATTTTGTAAAGGATTGTAGCTTTTTAATTACATTTGTGGAAGGGTATATTGAACAATTTCGGAGTAAATATTTTATTATCTTTTAATTTAATTTTTTTATTATTATTCTTTTATTTTTTTATTTTTTAAATGGGCATTTTTTATTGGACTTTTGTTAGGATAGTTTGCAGGTGTTTAAATGGGGATATGTATGTAAAATTAAAATGTTGTGAGTGTACGTGGGTGTGTCTGACCTAATAAAATGTTATACACTGTTTTGGTCTGGTTTAGACGTACACATGTCCGACTTTAAAGGCGCAAAACCGGCTAAACAAAATTGATAAATTTTTTCGCAGAGGTGTGTGCAAACATGTTCCTCATGTTGTAGGCTTGGTTTCATTGAAAAATATTGAGTAGAACTAAAGTTATTAACAATTTTATAAAATGGAATAATCTAAGAAATTAGGTTGACCAAATATATATTAAGTGACAAAATCCATTGATTCAGTGACCCTAAACCAATTGGAAAAATCTTTTCAGTTTTTTCCAGTTGGTTTAGGCCAATTCCCGACTAAACTCAAAAAACCGCGAGTCTCTAGGTAGCCTACCAGTTCCCAAACATGTTGATTACTGAATCAATGGATTTTGTCACTTAATATATATTTGGTCAACCTATGGAAATATAATGTAAACTAATCATACATTCTTTTAACAAACATTTGAATACCTCTCGATTCAATAGATTAGAAGAAATTTTGTTTTTCTTGTTTTAAATTCCCCAATCTTATAAAACCCGAAGCAAAACTTATATACTTTTTTGGATAATGATTGCAGAATTACAATTTACTCTTATATATGTATAGAAAACTAATTTTATATTCTATTTAAAGTATGTAGATAGATTCTTACTCAAAAATTGAATTGATTTCACAATGTGAAGTTCATGTGGAAACTGGTAATAAATCATTCAGATCTATTTGAATCCGATTGACTTAATCAAATATATTCCGCGTTTAACAAAGATAAATCAATTACCAAGTCAAAGTATCAACACCATTATTTTTATATTTTTATTGTGTCCGGGTAACTAGGTCGGTAATATAAAATGCATTTAAAGGTTTCGTTATCAGAATCATGATAGTCCAGGAGATAATGTGCAAAAAGTGTCTGACTAACATCAAGCTAAAATTTTGTGTATAAGTAAATCTTATGGTGCCTTATAAGAATATGTGGTTGGCTAAGTTCGTCTGCGGGACATAGCTTGGCAATAAGGCATTTGAAAAAACCAAACCGGTGGAGAGTGGCCATGTCTCGCTCTTTTTGGTGGACAATGTGATTTTCATGATCCTGAGGTCGAAATTAGTTAGTAGACCGAAAATCAAGTTGATGTTAGTTTCCCACATAATTAGGTGACCTTTTTAATTTAGAGAAATATTTGATTAACTAACCTAGGTATTATGTGACCAACTATCATTATAAATTGATTTTTGGTCTACTAACTAAGTTCGTACTCAGGATCATGAAAATCACATATTGTCCACTAAAAAGGCTGGGACCGGTTTGTTTTTTTAAAACGCCTATTGCCAAGCTATGTCCCGTAGACGAACTTAGCCAACCACATATTCTTAAAAGGCATTAAAAGATTTACTTATACGCAAAATTCTAGCTTGATGTTAGTCAAGACACTTTTTTGCACGCTATCTCCTGGACTATTAGATTATATAAATTATTATTTAAATTAATTTGTGATAGCACAAAAGAACAAGTCAAGTATAGAATAAAAGATATCTTTAGAGTACTTGTGAAGCGGATGAGAGTTCTTCCTGAGAATTAATAAAACTCAACAAACCAGAATTAATAAAACTCAACAAACTAGAATTAATAAAACTCAACAAACTTTATAATTTCTTTGATTTGTTAAATAATTGATCAATTTATTACTATAACAGATGATTATAGTGAAAAAACGTATATGTATTAGATAATTAAATACCACAAAAAGAAAATATTTAAAGCCCGATTTCGACTACCTTAATAGGTCAGTCTTAGTTCAATGAATAAAAAACCCCTTTAGAGTAATACCTTTATAGAATACTAGCCTTCAGCCCACACTCGGAACAGGACTCACGGTAGGTATATTAGTGGCTATATTTCCTATTATCATATAGGCGCCTAGGAATTAAATGCCAAAATAGTTTTGTTTCCCAAGCCTTCTAAGATAGAAACAGAACTAATATTATATATTATTCATCGCATTACTAAATATATAAAAAGAAACCTAGATTGGACTCAATTGGTATAAAAAAAATAGCCAATCGAAAATATATAAATAAATGAGAAAATAAACCTAGTCAAAACCAATTAAACTGGAAAGTCATTGAACAATCACCAAACATTGGTGCATTAATTTAATTAACAGTCTCTTCTCAATAATGCAGCTCTGCACCAGTAAATAATTAATCTCTGGTTCTAGGCCAAATTAATAAAATACATAATAATTATTCGATTTAAAGAACATTCTTGTGAGGTTTAAGCGCCCCAATCAGAAATTAAATCGGTCAACAAACTAACAGAAATTAATCGAACGCCATAAGACCTGAAAGTAAAAAATTGATTAAGAATTGATCAAATGTAGATCTATTCAAGGTAGAACCGATGATGGTACGACAAAAAGTCAAAGGACCAAAGTTGTAGATCTTTTACAGTTACCGCCGACGCAATCTTACTTTCGATAATAAATGCAATAAACCTCCAAAAAAAACTATAAAGTTGCGTCAACAATCTTTAATTTTTTAATATTTTCAAAGTGCCAGCCAATATGGAGGTCGACTAGAAACAAATGTTTTTTTAGTCAATATAACATGATATACTTTTTGTAGATTAATTCCTTTTTTTTTAAATTGGCCTTTTTAGGGTTGTTATTTTTTGAAATTATATATTAAATATAATAAATAAAACAGCAAAACTTCCTCTCTTTTTTAACTGTATTTCGCTATCACATCATGGCTTCTTCAGGCTTGTAAATCCCCTGTCACATTAGTCTTCTTCTAAAATAAATTTTATATAAGATAAGTTGTAAAAATGTTTTACACTTTGCCATTTCACAAATGAACATTTCCCTGTTTGAAATCCAGGGAGAGACTACAGGGAGGGACTATATTATCTACAAAAATTATAAAGAAGGGTACCAAAAAAATATTACTTTAAAAAGGAAATAAGGAGGGGGTAAAATGATATACATTGTTTTAAAGGTCTTGAAAAGTAGGAAAAGAATATATAACTATTAAAATTTCACTCAAGTATGTGACAAAAATATTTCATTCAAGTATGTGTTACTATTATTTAAAAAAAAAAATCATTTTTTGCCGGCATTTTGAAAACAAAATGGCTGAAAAGAAGGTTTTTATGCTTATGTAGCATGTTACTTATAATTTTAAAGCTCTTTTTAGGTAAATTAAGAGTTAGTGTTTTCTCCGAAAAATGTTTCCAGGTAGCCGAAACCAAAAATTAAGAGCAAAAGGCAATTTTTTTTTACCCGAATTGTTTATACGCCACATTACTAAAACAACATATTTGTTTTCTATTTCAGATCTAATTTATCAATAAAATATTAAAGATTTTTGTTCTAATTTAGTGCAGAATGCAATTAAATAAATCATTGACTAAGAGTATGACCCTACGTACGTGGAACTTTTTTTTTATTGGATTCAATTTATTTGCTACACGTTTTTCTTACTCATACATTTATTGTCAAACTAGATTAATACAGACCACTTTTGAAAAATGTCATATAGAATTAATTTAGTTAATTCATAAAATATAGTCCTCTCCAATTAGCTGCATTAATTTATTTGTATGGTTTTAAATAATTTTAAGAATGACCTTACTTCAGAACTAAAAAAATTGTTTAGTTCAACTGCAAAATGTATTGTTTTTACTTCATTCTAATTTTATCTTTACTTATGCTTTGTATCATAAAATATGACCTAAATGGATATGCGTTCGTGAAGTTGACATACTGCTAAGGAGCGTTTTATGCTTCATATTTATAAGAATTGTACTGTTACCTCTATACGACCTGTGGTCTCAACCAAGTTACAACCTAGAGCTCTATAGTTTTTTATGTTCTCTAGTTATTTATTTTTTTTCAAATAAACTTGTAAAAAAAGGTATTCGTCCTTGAAGTATTTAACACAAGACCAAAGACGCATCTTGTGTACTTGTATTTAACAATTTTTTTTATTACTTTTGCTGAAGTTTAACTTGTCTTGGCATTTAGTTGAAATTGTCTTTATAGCTTTGACTACCGGCATTGTATATGGAATAATTGTTATAGACATATTTTTTTTTCTTTAAATGTTATTATTTTATTCATTATAAGGACGTATACCTATCTTTTCTCAACCCATAATAATAATTTTATAACTTAAATGTAAACTAAAATTTTCTTATTTAGGAACCCCGTCCTGTAATGACCTAGGCTGTTGAACGGGATTAATCCCCCCCCCCCCAAAAAAATGTGACTCTGCTGGAAATAGAAATTTCCATGTAGAAACAATCACCTCTCAATTCATTTATTTTCTTATAGAAATTTTAATGGAACATTTTGGGATTTAAATTTAATGGTGATAAAGAAGTGACCAAGCTTCCCGGACCAATTTTCGATTTTTGACTTTAATAACTGAAAGCAAAGGTAACTGAAAATAATTGAATATCTATTATTTTAATGTTCTTAAGGGGTTTTCTATGTAGGTGGACTATTCTTTGTTTAAATAAATTAGTTTTTGTTGAATGTAGTTTATTTGTTGCGATATTTTTACCGTCATATTTGTTTCATTGCTATTTAAATGTATTATATCTATATTTTTCTACCAAGCTTACCGAAAGTAACAGAGGCAATGTGGTCATTCTGAAGAATGTAATGTTTTGTCTTCGAATTAAAAAAATCCTTTCAGACTCGAGGGAATATTTTTTGTTGCAGTCTATCGTTCAAAATTTTTGCGAACCACCATAATAACCCAATATGCTCAAAATTTAGATGGAAGGTCTTATTTTCAATTTAGTCCAATTTTCCACGCAACCACACTTACACTTACAATATACCTATGCGACTATTCACCAAATAATAAGACGCGATTTGGTATTTCTCGGGAGTACCAATTTTAGAATTTAATTTATTTCTCCATTTCGCCTAAAAGTATTTTTCTGAATAAGTTTTTTATAATTTCATTTAAATCAGTTCAGTAGTTAAGCTTTGCCGACAGACGAGTGTCTATAATATAAACGATAAAAATAACGATTGGTACAGTTGTTACACGATAACATAAAAACAAACTTTAAAAACAGGTGTGCACTCTTGAGCTTAAAACCTTGCAATTCTTCACCACCCTTCAAATTGTTGATCAATCACAATACTGCATTTCCATAGATTCATCGCTTATGAGCGAGTAACAGTTAATTGTGCGTTTTTAATAGATGAAGCGTTAGGTTGTTTATATAAAATTATTAATTACTCAATTTTATATGCAGTTTAGGCTATTTATATGATTTGTACTGTTCTATCTTGTTGTCAAAAAACAAATGAATCAATCTGCTTAAAATTCAGTTGCATAGATATACCACGCTTATATATGAATTATCATCTCACAGCTTCTTGGGGCCTTTGCTCAAATTAAACTAATACATAAACTACTTTCCCTACATCATGCAATGAATCATATCAGCGGATTATCACTCGCTAACAATGTGTTAATAAAATAAAATTGATGATCAAGAATATCAGCAAGAGAGATGTAAATATAAATTTTGTTAATCAATAAAATAATTATGTATTTGAGAAGATTTATTGCAACGATTTTTACCTTTCTCCTATAATGAGTCAGAGTGGTTCAATCTTCATTAAGTACTTTGTTATTGTTAACAAAACGAATCAATTTGATCTCGAAGATTGAAGATGATCATTTAATTCAATTTACATTATCATAAACATTTCTTGTATTACTCACTAAACATTAAAGCATTTTAATGTTCACTTATTCAAAATTGATGTATCAATTTTTGTTTTTTTCCTGGTCTCTTTAATCACGTGTTGTTATTTGTTTTATTAATATGAGTTAGGGTTTAAATTATTCATTTGCCTTCGCAATCTACCAAACCAATTTTAATATGTATTATAAAAGCCTCACTGGACTTATTAAAGTGGATAGTGTAATAGGGATGTAAACATTAAACTTTTTATATAAAATAAATATACCTATGTACATTTACACTTAAAATTTGTCATCAGGGAATCATTTACAATGCTAGAAAGAAAATTTGTTAGTCATCAGCTAAACGATCCCAATTTTATTAGGTTTCTCATCTTATTTGAGATAAAAAACGCTTAATACGTTTATTATCAAAGCAAAATAACAATTTTTTTTCTTTCTAAATAAAGTAATAAATTCCTAACTTGTATCTTTCTAGGCATATGCAAGAACATTTTAATTGACTCGTCAATTATATTTTTTTCGTACTTATTTATTTTCGTTTACATACGTGCGTATTTTTCTTTGAAAACTATTATACTTCCTGTACAACAATGATAGTTTATCTCTGTACCATAGAATTATAATTAATATTTTTATTCACACTTCTGATTTAACACGTTTTCTTTTCTTTAGTCTAAATGTGTTTAAAGATTTAGATATTGTTATTTTCACCCAGGGATAAAGTTTTCGTTAAACTGTATTTAATTTACGCCCGAAAACTAACGAATTCATATAGGTGGGTTTTATAAATAAGCAAGTAGGTAGGTGGCGGGTCTCTCCTAGCTCTGTTATACAAGATCCTTAGAGAACGCAACTTAATACGTAACCTCTTTATTAAACTCCCACTGGCCCCTAGCAAGAATATTTTAATGAAATCGGAAACGTATGGTACAACAAACACTTAACCCCCAATATAATAAAATCCAATGTAAATATTACTGGATTTGCGGGCAGCATGTGTGCGGCCAGCACCCCGCCTCCGCCACCCTAGCTGTAGTCGTCCCCTAGAGTGATTCTGGTTTATGAATAAAAAATTATGTCGGTGCTAGATTTGCACCTTGAACTAGACTAGGGAGGTATATTATCATCTCATTGCTATTAATTCATACTAGTAAACCGAGCAAACCACATTTTAATATTCACTTGCAGTAGAACCGGACTGACGGCAGTGAAGCGAGGGCGTTCCTAGTTCTTATTCTCACAAAGAGTGAAGTAAATTTAAATAGAAATAAACGTGTGCTTTTATGCAATATAAACTTTACAATCTAGGTTTTCAGGTGGATAGTTTTCAATTTATAATTAGAAGCACTTTAGAAAAATAATCATAGTGTGTAAAATAACACCACTATTTATTTCCCAGTTGGGTCGCGTTATGTTTTATAAAAATGTTTATTATTATTGCTTCCGAGCTTACCGAAGGTAACGGAAGCATTGTGTTCACTTTTGAGAACGAAAAACTTTTATGTCTCCGATTTTAAAAATTCCAAGACAGAAATCCGTTTCAGACATCAGGGAACATTTTTGGTCTCGTGTCTGTCTGTCTGTCTGTCTGTCTGTCGGTCTGTGTGTCCGCGAATTATGAAACGTGCGACGATAACTTGAGTAAATGTCTACCGATTTTGATGAAATTTGGTAGACATGTTCATTTTACCAATGCCCAGGACGAGTTCGTTGGAAAACATTATCCGTCCAAGCGTTCACGAACAACGCTCGCGTAAACGTGAACTTCAAATTTAAAATTGGAATTTTAGGTCGGGGAAAAAATCTAACTTCATCTATTCAATGAGACAAACATTTTTTTTAAATACAATCTTTTAGTAAAACCAACTGCGACACCGCTATGAAGTGTTAAAGATCGCTAAAACTTTATTTAATAGTTTTTACACAATAAACAATATAACAATTAACTAATATAACAATAAAGTACATGATAGGATGCGAGGAAGCTATGTGCCACACTAATTGGCAGTCTATTTTATTTTATTTTTTTAAATAAGGTTTATTGGTATTTAAATTACAAATACTACTATCAATATGAGAAATGTTTGTCCGAATTTGTCGGTTAGGCTTTATCATAAATATATCAATATATACTTACTTAAACTTTAGGGATTTTTACTCGATGGTTGTAATCATGCTCGAGTAAGATGTTATTCTATAATTATAATTGTGGTAATTCCCTTAATTGATTAATTTGTTTTAATCACTTTTTGTCATTTGGCAATATTTATTCGAAAATCTGTAAATGATTATACTAATTTATTTCGTTAATCAATGTAGAAATCAGGTTTTAAATAATTAATTTAGACATATAATAGTAGTGGTTTTTGGGTTAAGAGTGTAAAGGCGTTTATCTCCAGTAGGGAGAAAAAGCTATGATTTTGGATTAGATTAGAGGGACTAAAGTAAGTCTTTTCTACCCTGAACTTAAAAAGTAAGGATTGCCAACTAAATTATTTAGTAAATAGTAGAAAATTAATGGCAAATGTAATGAAGTTCATCAAATCAGGTTGTTGACACTGCTTTTTCGACCATGTTTTTCATTGTTTATAACCTGCATCTAAATGACCTTTTATTTGAGTTTAATTCCAATTCTTATTTGTTTTTAATATTGAATCTCTTATATTATCTGCTATTAAAAGTGCTTATAAGTATTGTAATTTATTAAAATAATAAATAAAAACTGTGCAATGGACGAATCTACTTACTGGAGATAAAATATTGTATGCACCTCGTGAGAAAAGTGTCATTATTCCCCTCGCGATAATTATCTCCCGAGCCGTCGCCTCGGGATTTAGGGACCATGGTTCCTTCGGCTTCTCCTCAAGAACCAACTTTTTCGTTCAGGGAATAATGGCTTACTTTACTCCCTAGGTGCATAAATAACTATTACATGTTTACTTATTTCAATTGATTTATTAGTTATTTTGATAGTTAAATGCGTTCTTTAAAAGCAAATGTTGAAGATCTTTACATGGTGTCAGGTTTTTTAGGGTTTCGAGGTCATCCTATAAACCCTTATGCTATTGGTGGTTAGTCCGTCAGTCCGTCGCGTCTTGAATCATATTGTAACTATTGTAGCTAGAGATTTGAAATTTGGTATACAAGTAAAACTTTTTTGCCCAAAAATAGGAAAAATGTTGCAAACTTCACAATAATCACAACTCAAAATTTCTTCGATCAGCGAGCAAATGCGAACTGATTGCTACATTTTTTATATTTCGTAATTTTTTAGTGGGGTATCATTTTAAAGGTGTTGAAATGCAGATCACAAATACATCTATATCGCGTTTCCAAAATATTAATCATTTCCCCCCTGAAATTACCAAAACTAAACCCCAAAAATCCCCCCTCCTCCATAAGGAAAAGTTCTAAAAATGACGAAGAAAGGAAAAAAACTTCTCTGTATGCCAATGATATTTCCGGGAGTTAATATAAAAAAGTCAAATTTTAGGTGGATGGAACTATAGTGACCCAAATTTAATTTTTTATAATTTTTGAGTAGGGTACCATTTTAAAGGTATTGAAATGTAGATCATAAATATACATCGCGTTTCCAAAATGGAGGCCATTTTACCCCCAAAATAACCAAATAAATGCATAGCTAAGATGCTAAAGGATAATATTATGATCACTTTGATCCTCCAAAGTGCATCTTTTTATACATATTTTAGTAAAAAAAAAAAAAATAATGATGTAGAAAGTATGCATTTTCATAACCCTTTTAGTAGCTTGCTAACAAGTACTTGACGGGATTTTTTAAATAGATCTTCCAAAAGGAGTTGAACATGGTTAGTTTAGAAGATCGACGCGTTAGTGGTAACTGCCAGCAACTAGACTTTAAATCCATCGTTAAGAAATACTTGGGCCAAAGCTTCATTGATGTAAGGCTTTAATTTCCTGTTTAATATTATTATTAAAATCGGTGAAATCGGTGCACAATCTAAGTCTGAATTTGATATTCTGGATCGGAAAATGAGCGAAATTATAATTAGGTCTTTAGTTTTAAATTAAATATATTAATTAAGAAATTCAATCAAGTACAAAGCAAATATTCGTCTATTGAAACAATTACAAATTATATTAACATTAGCTTGCTAAGGAAAATAATTTTATGGATTTATGTTTACCATATTATAAATACAGGAGTCATCTCTCTGGAAGAAGAGGTACATTGTTACAAAAATAGAATAATTATTCCAATAATAAATTTGATCTAGAATTGACATAGGCCACTTCGTTATACATTTTTGTAAATCTTGAGCTCGGTCTTTTGTATGCTGGCCTGGAAGTTCCCGCAGGTTGCCTAACTTATAGAAAATTTGAATCTTGTGCTATATACAAGAATATTCTGGTGGAACCAGAAATATTAGGTGCCAGAGCTACCTTGGTCGATGCCCTCTAGGGATAGATATTTTATATGACATAGGGGTGCAATTCACAATTCTTAGTCATATAAGAATATTATTTAAATTATCGGAAGGTATATATAAAGTGAATCTGTGATTTGTATATGAAGTGAACTTGTGTTTTGATTATTACATATGTATAGATATAGAAGAAGTCAGGGCCGATTCTAGGATCTGAGGCCGCATAGGATGGACTTGTGGTGCGGGCCCATAAAAAGTTTCGACTTGGCTTTCTACTAACTTTTTTCGTGTATGTGTGAATGTCTGTCGCCCCAGTTAGAGTTTATAGGCGCAAAACTGGCTATATAAAATATATTTTTTTACAGGGGTGTGCGCAAACATGTTGCGCAATTTGTAGGCTTGATTTCATCGAAAAATATTGAGTAGAACTAAAGTTATTAACAATTTTATAAAAGAAAGTATATAAAACATAGCCTAAAAAAATTACGATGACCCACCGTATAAACAAACCCCACAGACTCGCTAATCAAAATGTTTGGGTACTTCTAGACCACCTAGAGACTCGCGGTTTTTTGTATTTGGTCAGAAATTGGCCCAAACTGACTAGAAAAATCCGAAAAGTTAAAAAACATTATTTTTACCCCCCTTTAAAAATTAAAGATGGCGGACGCACTTAAAAGTTTTTTTGGAGGCTTATTGTGGCTAAACGGTAAGTCGTATCGACAAGCTGATTCCACCTGCTGTAGCTGATTTCAAAAGATCTACAACTTTGGTCCTATGACTTTTTGTCGTAACTCCACCGGTTCTACCTTAAATAAAGCTAAGTTTGATTTTTTGTAAAAAAAAAAAAAAAAAAAAAAAAAAAAAAAAAAAAAAAAAAAAAAAAAAAAATTGACTTAGAGCTCATATGGCGTCCGCAATTGTTGGCTGATTTAATTTCTGATTGGGGTGCTTAATTCTCACACTCTTGGTCTAAAAATCGAGTATTTATTATTCAATTATTTATTTCTAAAACCAGAGTTATTAAATATTTACTGGTGCAACTGCCATATTGAGAGAAGAGACTGGTAATTAAAATAATGCACCATGGTTGATGATTGGTCAATGACTTCCCAGTGTAATTGGTTTTTACAACTTTTATTTTATTATTTATTATACCTATTTTTAGTTTTTTTTTTTTTTATTAATTACTATTGTACATATTAATTAGTTTCTATTGGCTATTTTTTAAATATATATATAGACTCCAAACTATATACGATTTGGAGAATATTATATTCTTAGAAACGGAATGAATGGTGTATAATATAGTCCTAATTTTTTCCCTAGAAGGCTTGGAAAAAACTATTTAGGCATTTTATTTAATTGCTAGGCCTACATGTCAATAGGAAACATAGCCACTAATACCTAGCATGAGACCCGCGCGGAGCGCTGGGGGAAAGCTAGTATCTAATAAATTAATGTAAATAAAGCGGCAGTATTATTATATAATACCCTATAGACCTGAGAAAGATAATAGAGGTGAAATATTGGAAAAAATAGAAATATACTACGAATTTTTAATCAATAAATTAAACTATAAATACTACAGGGGTTTATATTTATTTTTTCAACATGAAATTCTATTTTATATTAGTTGTCTTATAATTCCGTAGAAATGCCAAACCAAACTTAATTTCCTTCTCTTCCATGCAAATATTTGAGCGAAAAGTTCTTCTCTTCCTATTTCTGAAGCAGGTATAGATTGAGTTTTCTTTTAAAGCGCCCTCGATTCCATAGATTGTACATATACATCGTGAAATAAGCCGAAATCGAAGAAAACTTTTTCCGTCTCTCAAGTCTTTGTTTGTGACTCTCTTAACTCAATGCTTTTAAGAAATTATAACGAAAACAGAATTATATCTTCCAAGCTTTCACCTGAGGTAGGAAATCTTAAAAGAACTGTGGTTACTTCCTCTAATCCAAGGTTCTCAGTTTATGTAAGTCTGTCATTCTGCTTAGTGGATAGAGTACTACATGTATAAAAAGATATACTAAACCAGGGATTTACCTCGGACCAGCTTGTGAGGTATTACTGCTTCGGACTTTAGTTTATAGTCCCTCAGTAAAAAGAATAATACCGACCAAGAAACCATCAACCCATAGTTAAAATCTATTTAAAAATAATAGATTTAAGTTAAGCAGGGGATTCCAGCCTGTCCCCTATTCTGGGGTGCTCTTGTAGAACTTGTACACTTACCCGCTTTTATTGAAACTACACTGGCCCTTAGATGGAAACGGAAACAAATGGTACAACAAACATTTAACCCTGATCACAATAGGAATTTATGTAAATATTATTATATTTGTGTGCCGCGTGTGTACCTGTAGCCCGCCTCCGCTAGCCTAGAACTACTCCAGTCCTCTACTGTCATTCCGGTTTATGAATAAGAAATTATGTGGTGGCTAGATTTGCAGCACCCTATACAAGAGACTACAGAGGCATATTAACATCTTATTGTTATTAATTCATACAGGTAAACCGCATTTTGATATTCACTTCCAGCAGAACAGGATTGACGATGGCAATACGAGGGCGTTCATAGATCTCAATCTAACTTGGAACTACAAAACAAATTTAAATAATTCAAAATACTAAGTTTCTGTTGCTTTCAGGACTAGATATTTTCTTCCTTATTCAGTTATTATTACCAAATGTTTCTCATTATAGATATCCAAATGAATTATACTGTTGTTAAACTTTGTAAATTAATATTATCAAAGTCAACTTTTAAGTAGTTTTCTTCTTAATCCGGCTTACTTGGTAAGTCACAGTGTGTGATAATGTCTTTTTTATTTTTTGATAAATCATTAGTCTGTTCATAAAAATGAAGATATCGAATATATTTAATTTTGGAGCGAACTTCCTTATCGTACGTTATAGCACCTAGTCCGGAAATAAATCAGAAAAAATGACCGGTTACGAAATCGACCAATGACGATAACTTAACCGATTTAGTTGAAATTTGGTACCCATAATCATCAGACGAGTTCGTTGAATAACGTTATCCGCCGATAAAACGTAAGCTTCAAATGTACAATTGGAATTTTAGGAAGGGAAAAAAATTCTAACTTCATCTATTCGATGAGACCAACAACATTTTAAATACAATTTTCTTTATTAAAACCAACAGCGACTCCGCTATGAAGTGTTAAAGATCGCTAAAACTATTAAAGCTGACTAAAACGTTTAAAGTAGAGAAAACAACGTTTTTCCGATATCTTACCTTCTAACCAAATGATTTTATGTGTAGTGTGAGATCCTTTTAGGGTAATAATAAAACTGTCGTATAAGTAAGCAACGTCTAGGCACTAACCTGCCATTCTCAAGCCTGAAAAATAATATATTTGCTATCAAACGTCGTAATAGAATTAACAATAACACCAAGATCTAACTGATAGTGAACCCATACCTAATTGTCGCTATTGTGAGGATCTCATTCTCATACATAAGTTACATTAGGAAAAAATCATTGTTCCTAATATAATTGATAATTAAAATGATTTTAATAAAACTTCATATGCATTGTTAATGTACAATTAAACAGTAAAATTTCAACTTGGTACAAGCAGAAATTTTTGTGTAGTGAAGTAATACATTTTATAATTGTTGAAAAGGAGACGTCAAGAGCGTGTAGTGGGTGGAATAGTAAGAATGCAGGGTGGCTCATCCCCCCCCCCCCCCCCCCACCCCTTACTAGACCCCTACTAGACTCCCTATAACAATCATACTCTCATACATATTTATTTGATATCATTATTGTGTATACTTATACATAATTATAAATTAAATTAATAAAAAAAAATCTGTTCTTTTAATTTTACTTAACTCCGCTAAGTACCTACGCAAGTAGTTAGCATAGTATATCTTTTAATTTTGTCTCTTTTCTAGCTTCACCATGTATAAGTAGTAAGCATCCTATACTTAGTAGAGTGATTTTGTAATTCATATTTAATGAAAAGCGCAAGGAACTTTTGTCCTACCGGATGACCCGCAACACCACACCCCTCTTTTTTGAGATTTTTTCAAAAAAATTTGCTACTCGAGGAGAAGGAAGATGACGATACAATTTTTGAGTTATTAAAAAATTAATCTGACGGCGGGGCTACCCTAGAGTCCCGATAAGAGACCAATAGATTAAACAAATAGCAAATAAATAAAAATCAATAATTTTCTTCACAGATGTCAAAATAATTGACAAGAGAACGATAGATTAAATAAATTGGAAACAAATAAAAATAAATAATTTTCTTAACAGTTGTGAAAGTGATTAACAAGAGAACAATAGATTATACAAATAGGGAATAAATAATAATCAATAATTATCTTCACAGTTGTGAAAATGATTGACAATACAACAATAGATTCAATAAATAGGAAATCAATCATTTTCTACACAGTTGTCAAAATGATTGACAAGAGAACAATAGATTAAACAAATAGGGAATTCATAAATATAAATTATTTTCTTTACAGGTGTCAATATGGTTGACAAGACTGCAATAGATAAACAAAGAGGAAATCAATAAAAATCACTCATTTTCTTTACAGGTATCAACCTGATTTTAAGACAACATTTGATTAAATATGGGTTCTCAAATCTTTTTTGTTTAAGGGCCGGATGAAGTTAGCAACATTCAGCTGTCGGACTTCATAATGCTAGGGAACTTGGATAATAAGCTCATAAACCATATCTGTTTCGCACCCCCTTCAAATCACCGGGTTTTTCTCATCTTCATATCTCTGCTTGCTCTTAAGAAAGGTATTTGAAACATAGATTATTAAACTTAAGTAGTTTACAACACTGTAAAAAATATAGGCCTTAATATTAAACCTTGTCAAAGAGGAAGAGTTAAAAGATTGCATTTTGTTACCGACTCACTGACTCATCATCAATATTATAAGTGACTTCCAGAATAGCTAGAAACTTAGCAAACTTGTAGCCGTGTGACTGACAGACAATTTCAAAAATTGGTTATGAATATGAAAGAAGAAGTGATGTGAGGTTATGGGGTATGGAAAATGCAGACTTGGCCTTGGTTTAATAGGCTAACTGCTTTGGGGCATCTGGAACTTGTCTTTTTTCACGGTTAGGTTTTTGTTGAGGATTATATTATGTATCTTCAAAGAGTTAGCAATCGGTTTTTAGGAATAACTAAAAAAAAGTATAATCAATATTATTACACTTATCTTGAACATGTATTGAAAATAAAATTTACGTTGATTTAAGAAATGTGTTTTTCTTACGATCAATCAAAATAGATAAAAACATATAAATTATTTCGATATAAGGCTGATTCATAGACATGGTCTGTGTTATAAATACACATAACTATTTTTTAAAGAAAATATTTTTTAATTGAAACCTATCTATATATTAATTTTTGTGTTTCCCGTTTTTCATTCGGCGTTATAAAACTGATAAGAATAGAATATACGCCTTATACTATATTAGATTAGCTTTGTAACAAGTGATTATGGATATCGTAAAGTTGTTCTAAGTAGAAAAATATGACGTTTTATAAATTAATTTCTTTTTTATTTTGTTTATAGCAAGAATAAATAGCACTATAAAATATTACTATATGTGCAAATTAATTTTTTTTTTAATGGTTTTGCTAGATTTTAGGTGTTAAATAGCTTGATATTTTTTTAGATTTGCATGTATATGCAAAAGCGTAAGTTCGGTAGTTTAGGCTCAACACAACCACACTGGTTTTTAAAAATTAATTAGCATACGTAATTAAATTTTTTTAAAAATATAATATTAAAAAGCAGTCCATATACACTTAATACTACCAATGAATCTAAATAAGTCGATTAATCGAAGAAAAATTATTTTTTGACATTATATCGAAATTTACAGGTGAATTGAGACAGCTTTAATAAGAATTTCAACTAGAAAGTTTGTCAATAAAAATTAATTTCTTCAATTGACGTTCTTAATTAACACCTTCTTTACTTAGTATCACAATTGTTGTTTTTGACAGATTTTTTTGGGTGTTGAATTAATAAAAACTCAAAACTAGTTAGTTTTCATTTCTATTTTTTCTCCTTTTACAAAAACGTTTCGACCCTTCATAAGGTCATTCTCAATTTGTTTTCATTCAATTTCATTCAAGGGTCTAGTACCATGAATAATTTATTGTTATAAATAGTATACTGTTTGCCTAACTATAATGTATGTATTTTATATAGTTGAATAGTTGTGTTGGATGTAGTGTACTTTTTATTATAAAAAAAAAAATTTTTTATTTAAATTAATATGACGAACTCTCTTGGAGGAATTTTAAATTTTGACATCAAAAATGTTCCTGTTATAAATGAAAACAAATTGAGAATGACCTTATGAAGGGTCGAAACGTTTTTGTAAAAGGAGAAAAAATAGAAATGAAAACTAACTAGTTTTGAGTTTTTATTAATTCAACACCCAAAAAAATCTGTCAAAAACAACAATTGTGAATTAATTTCTTTTAAAGTAAAAATGATCATAGTTAAATATCAAAGTTCATTAGCAAATAGCAATTGGTTATAAATATAAGCTAATTTGCTCGATCTAAGTAAACAGTTAAAAATTAATCATATCTATAAATTATTATATTATGTACCTAATTAATATAATTATTTATTAACATATTATATGATTGTCAGAGATAGTTCATTCTCATTGCTATCGCATTCACTTTTCACGCAGGAGGTTCCGGATTCGATTCCCGCCTCCGTCGGTTTTATGAAATGGTGACTAACTGCATGTGTATGTCCATAGTAAGGTTTATACAGCTGATCCAGTGAAACACTAACCCCGTTTCATCCATTATATAGTTATAAAAGCCCTTTGGCAGACCTCTACGGGCTGTGGCGCCACAGAGAAAGTTAATATTATTGCCAAGGTATTAAATGGAAAAATAAATTTCTCTATATGTGTTTCCTTACTAAACGGTCATAATTAAGTGTAGGAATAATCGAACATAAATTTATATTATTTATCAAAGTTGGTAGGCTTCCACGATTGAAATTAAAATGAAGTTCTCGGTGTTCCGGTGGTGATCACTGTCCCGAAGAGTGTGCGTTACGACGGTTCGCTCCTAATACTACAAGCATCTTCAGAGAGGTTCATGGTGTCAGTTAGTGTTGTCACCGTGGATATTATTCATTATAAGTAGTTGTAGTATAATGATTCATGTTTTAAGTATACAAGGAATTATGTGAAGAACCAATTACTAAATAATATTAATTAATTATTGCACTCTTTAGTACACTCTTTGTGCCTCAGTACCCTATTTATTTTTTTATGGTCTAGGATGACTTCTCTGAGAATTCTAGAAAGAGGGTGCTAACAACTGACAACCACATTGTCTAAAATAGTAAACTAGTTTACTATACCAAAATAAAAAGTGTCGTTACTTGTTTTTTATAGTCAATAAAATGGGAACTATCCCCGACTAAATTGTTATAATTTATAATTTATTGGCAGTAATAAACGTCAGATAAGGTAAAGAGAAGGTGAGGGTCGGTACTACTCAGTATGGATTTCGCCATGCTCAGTAATCTTATAGAAACAAGTTTTTTTTTATGCTGTCAGGTTCTATTGAGTAGTATCGTCCTATGGCTCGTCCCATTGAGAACGGCTAGTCTTTGTCCAAGGTATTTTTTATCATCAGCATAGTTTTTTTTCTGCGTATTTCTTGTTGTTCTGAGAGGGGAGCCTTAGGTTGCAACACAGCTTAGAGTTCTCCCCTAAGCTAGAAGTGCTACTAGCTATTAAAGTGCGCACTGATGGAGGGAGAGTTTCCTTTCTGTCCGCTACACGTTAAATCGCTACCTTTACAACTCTTAGTTTCTTATATTAGAGTTTTTATAGTTTTACATGGGTTTTGATCATTTTGAGAATAAAATTATTCTAGGTCGATTACTTGTAGTACTTTAGAACATCGTTTCATCACCAGTATTTTTCTTAAACAATCAGTTCTGAGACTACTAGCGTCGTGTGCTCTGCTTAACAATAGAGGGAGGAGGGGATATTACTACTAGTAAAACTATAATGTAGGTAATAACTGAAATGATGGTTCAAAACTGTGAGATTTACCTACGTCCTACGTAAGAGAATACTAAGAATAGAAGAAAGTAAAAAGAGGTCGTAGTAAATTTATTGAGATAAATCAAGTACATAATATTATTTTTTAGACTAGGGTTTTGCTAGCCAAAGTAGTGTGTCATTTAGTGTGCCACATAGCTTCCTCGCGTTCTATGACGTACTCAAATGATGTTATACCTTCACAAAGCATTATTGTCTTATATATTAAATTTGTTCACTCCCTCTATTTAAAATCTGTCAAAATTGTTTTGATTTTTTACATGAATAAAAGTATAAATTTAGCAAAATTTAAAGAGCACCGACGGACGGCTTAATTTAATAGACGACTTTCTGCGGGCTACTCTCGACATACCATCCAAATTTCTTGAAAATCAGATGAGTACTTTTGAAGATATAGGTAAATAAATGCATGTTTGGCACACATGTGAAAGATAAACAAAACATACGACTCTGGGCGCAGAAATTTTAAACTTATAATATCGCACGTCGCACGTTAAATAAATCGCTACCTTTACAACTCTTTTTTTTCTGAGAAACTTATATTGGGCTAATTATGATCTATCATCCAAATTTTATTAAAATCGGACTGGCAGTTTTCAAGATAGTCGACGGCTTGCAAAAACTGAACGACAGACAGACACGGTATGGCTGTGCCGTTCTTAACCCGTTACTTAAGTTAGAATAATAAAAGTTACTTTTCCACAACCACTCTTCTATATTTCACTCAATTGAATACAAGGATTATAATCAGACTAAAATAAAATTGACATTAAAAAATAATATTACAAAGTGACTGCTAGAATAATTATTTTAGTATTGTTGGAAAGCTTAGAAAATTTTCTAAAAGAAAAGTACTCATAAGTCTTTTCATTCAAATTAGCATTTCCTGAGTATTCATTCTTATCTAAATTATTGAGAATTTTATATTTTTTTGGTGGTGGCAGAACTTAATAACCAGTGAAGTTGCATCGAGTACACTTTCAGAAAAATTTCCTCATTTAATTACCTTTCAAAAATTACTCACAGCTTTACCCATTTCTCTGGCCATATTTTGAGTAATAACCGACGGAAGTTTAAAAAAATGATTGTAAATTACAGTAAAATACGTACCACACAGCAATTAATAATTTAATCCAATAATGATAAATTAAACAATTTTTTTTTTTTGACCAAGATATTATGCTTTGAAGTTAATTAAAAAATGTCTTCATGTGTTCTTGTAACAGCGTAAAATTGGTGCAGAAAAACAATTTTCAACAAAAAATAATGTTTAATTTATCATTATTGTGGTACGTATTTTATTTTAATTTACAATCATTTTTCTAACTTCCGTCGGTTATTACTCAAAATATGGCCAAAAACAAAATGGGTAAAGCTGGGAGTACTTTTTTCAAGGTAAAGAATGAGAAAGTGTTCCTGAAAACATCGGCATAATTTTTATAAATATAATTATAATAAATATTCACGGCTTTGATTTTTTACTTTTGACTGATCCTCACCATCATAAATTTCTATATATAACTAAAGATAACCAATTTATCTAAAACCCATCGATTAAATAAGACCAACAAAACACTATTGTTAAATTGAGAACGATTATATAGAACTAATACTCCCAGGGAGCTAATATTCAATGAGTTGATAATTCGATATTAGACGAACCTAATTATTTAACCATTTTTGTGTGACCTATAAGTAGGTCAACACTATTGTTTAAATTGAGAATGGTCAAGAAAAAATATAATTAACTAATAGACGAATGACCTGAGCAAAACAAACTGTCAACTAGGTCAGAATTTGAAATCTGGGCGTCTCTTTGACACGAGATGTAAAATCACGTGTGTACATTAGTAAACATTATATCACTTTCACATAGCTCTAATTATTCGTTCCCTTTATATCATGATTTACATAGAGCGAGATCAAATTAAAATAATCAAATATTTATAGGAGTTTCTGTGTATTAATAAATATTTTGCATATAATAGCATTAAAATAATATAATTAACAAAACTTGCGTAATTGTTTTAAGATAATTAATAGTTCTACTTTTCTTAAAAAGAAAGGCTTATTTTTTTAAAGTGAAACTTCTTTAGCCACGGTAGAGTAAATTTGGTTATACTTGAAACGGCATCGAGAAACGAAGTTAGCGTTTCGAGACTCGTCCAAGTGAAATATTTTTGAAGTGAAATTAACGAAATTGCAAGATATTGTTTTAAGACTCGCCTGTGATACATATTTTAATCGACTGCCGACTTAGGCCGGCAGTTGATTTAACTGTAAAAATCTTCCATCTGGACGAGTCTCGAACCACCCCCGACCCCTAGATGGAGAGTCTCACGTGCTAACCATTATACCACGGGAGTAGTAGATTTATTCTGTACACAGAATTGGTTTATAAGGGTATTTTTATATACATTTTAACAATATATATATATATATATATATATATATATATATATATATATATATATATATATATATATATATATATATATATATATATATATATATATATTAATATTGTTTTCATGTTTATTTTCATTATTCGCAAACATTTTATGAAAATATTTTATTAATTGGAATTATGTTTCTTTGAGAAGTTATCGGACTGTGGCGGCATTGTAAACTCTTGTTTATAAATATGTATGTTGCGTATTTAATAAATGATTAATGTAATATGCAATTACTTAAATAAGGGTTATTGTGCTATTTCATACACATATTTCATATGTTTATTCTGCTTCTAGAACTTAAGTTTTACTTCTAATGCGCGAGAGTCTCACACATATTTTTTTTTAAATTTGTATTGTGCTGGGTTCTTTATCAGACTTTAAAGGTTCTTAAAGCTTTTACACTTAATAAGATGTTACACAAGTTGCTTTTTGACACTATTGCCTTAACTTATTTCTGCTAAGCAGCAGAAATTTAAATTTTAAGTAGTCAACTTTACCTACATTTACTTTCATATACTATTTTTAAACGCTTTTAGAATAAATTAGATACTAAAGGTTGCATATTTTACTGAGCTGTCTGGGTTTTTTAAAGAAGGCTTAAATGATATTTCTCACTCGCGCTAACAGATTTTGCAAAATATCTACAACACATTATTATCTATTTGAGCCGTTTCCCAAAGTACGTCCTAAGGTATTTTGTACATATTTCTCTTTGAATAAATTTCCTTCATTCTATATGAAGGAATCACATTTAATGAATGTTTATTACATGTCACTATAAAATTTGTCTATCTAACTTAGTTTTAATAGGAAAATTGTTAGCTTTCCGGTTTTTTTAGTTTAATGTCCTTGAATATAGTGACAGGACTGTTCTCCAACAGATTCTGTAGGTGATCTATTCAATAAAATCTTGTTGTTTGTCGTTTCTGGAGGCCAATATTATAATAAGGTATCTTTGCCAGAAGCGATAAGCATAAATTCATCTCGTGGCCTACAATCCGGTTATGACATTAATAATTACGGGAAAAGCATTCCACTATTAAGGGTTTATAAGGAGTCTGTATTGATTAATAATTTCCCTTGTCCAACATCTTGCATTTTCTTCCCCCTAAAATTGTTTTCTTCGCTCCTCTCGATTTATTTTTTCCGAAATTATTGTGGATAATAGTATCAATACTATTAGTACATTTTTCAAACATGCCATTTACTAATACTGCAGCAACTATGACTTGATTTGACTTATTCTTTGAATTAAGTGACTTAGTAATTTAATTTTAGTAGCTTTAGAATTTCTAAGAGCTTTTATAGACTCAATAGTTAGGGAGGAAAGAATACTTGATTTGGTTAATGTTCCTCAGTATAATACCCGACAAATACCCTCACACACACACGTACGCACCTGTATATGTTTGCATGATTTAGTAATAAATAGATTTGAAGCCGATAATAAGTTATTTTAAAATTACTTAGTAATAATTGAAGGTATTACTCAAAATCATGTTTATTCCTATAATTTTGGAGAAGTAGAACCCCAAATTGTATGCTAAAATGTATTTCTCAGTCTTACCTTGAAATATTACTCTACTTGGAAATTAATGCAATAATTTAGGCTCTACGTCTGTACAGACAAAAATTATTAAACTAAAACTACTTATTTGGATTCAGAAAACATTCAAATCTCATATTCTATTCGGGCCATCGATATTCTTTCCCTGTTTTCCTTATATTTATTCTACCTATATGAGGAACTTAAAAGGGTTAAATATCGTTATAACTGCCTGTATTCTAGTCCTTTTCACTTTTTTTCTAGAAGAGTTTTATTTCCGTTCCTTAATTACAAGTAAAATTGTTAATCCATGAGAAAATATATTTAATAAAAGCATTCTTCAAGATCAAAAATGTGGAATAGCTACGGAGCTGCATCTATACAAACATCCTTTCCTTTTAATGGCTGCGTCAGATTCAGAAATTCCTTTCAACAACGTGGAGGTTTGAAAAGGAAAGAATAAGTTAATTTGGTCTTTGGATCGCTGTCAAAAGGGTAAGGTGACGAGTACAGTGTACTTCTATTGTTTTTACTCTCCCTAACTCACTTGACTCCAAGACTGGGACCCTTGGGTGGGTGTTTTTGTACTTGATATACCTCTTTTTCAACAGTGAGAAACCCCTTCCCTTGTAAAGATTAGTTTTATACGAGGGTACAGAGTAAAGGGACAATAGCCTTTAAAAAGGGTGGGATTTTTACAATCCGCACCGCTCCCTGTTGATTTTATATTCTAAACATCCCAACAAGTGGTTTTTTTTTTCTAAAAACATTTCGACTCCTCGTAATTTTTTGGGGAGTACCAACTTTTTAAATTGAACTTGAATGTAACAAAGAAATGAACTTGTGAAGAACCCCTCCCTGTGGATTCTTATTTGAATCAATGTGTTCAATTATTGTCCTTTTAAGTGTACACTGTTATTTTGGCTTACCTCTTATAATTATTACCCTTCGTAACACTTGACATTTCACTACTTTATAATGAGTAAACGACGTCAACTTAATATAAATGAAAGAATTATAAAATTATAACAATATAAGAGTTAGTATGGATCCTTAAAAAGCAAATAAGAAGTGAAGGATTCAATAGATGTACGATCTTATTTCTTTTTTGTCTTTTCCGAGTATTTAATGAACTTTAGGATATCAATGAACTATTGAAACATGATTCCCACAGAAAAAAATAGAATTATTTACCATTATAAGATTACAAGCAAAAAGAAGGAGAGGAAATAAAGACTGCTGAACTTTTAAAAAGGAAAAAAGTTTTGGATAAACTCATGTAACTACAATCTAACTTTTTCTTTTTTAAACCAGGAATATATTTAATAAAGTTATCAACGTTTATTACATTCTTCTTAGCGATTATCGCGCCCGAAGAATGTTTATTCTGACATTTCATCTCGATAAGCTAATAAAGAATTATTTAATTAGGTACAACTTGTAATTTTTTTTCTAGCATTAATCAAATACTGGTAAATAATTCTCTTACTCTTGCTGTAAGAATCATGTTTCAATAATTCTTTGATATCCGAAAGTTCATTAAATACTCGGAAAAGGCAAAAAGAAATAAGATCGTACTGCGTGATATTTATGATTTCGAGGTCATCCTAGAAACCCTTATGCTTTTGTTAGTTCTAGTTCGTCTGTCGCATCTTAGATCAAATTATCATATTATCTCCCGACCTATGGTAGCTAGAGATTTGAAATTTAGTGTACAAGTTAAACTATTTTGCCCAAAAACAGGAAAAGCGATCTTCACAACTCAAAATTTCTTTGATCAGCGAGCAATTGCGAAGTGATCGCAATCGGAACATTTTTTAATTTTTTTAGTGGGGTATCATATTATAGTTATTAAAATATATATTATTTTTCCAAAATGGCTCTCATTTTACACCCGAAATTACCAAAACAAAACCCCCAAAAAAGCCCCTTCCTCCCGCTACTTCATAAGGAAAGGGTATAAAAATGAGGAAAAATACATAAATATACATCTTTGTGCCCCAAGATATTTGCGGGAGTTAATATAAAAAAGTTGAATTTTAGAAATTTTAGGTGGCCGAGCTATGGTGACCTAAAAATGTAATTTGTTGTAATTTTTGAGTGGTGTATTATTTTAAAGGAATTGAAATGCAGATCGAAGTAACTTTCGCGTTTCCAAAATGGCGGCCATTTTACCCCTAAAAAACCAAATAAGTACATACCATATAAAAAAGGATGCTAAAAGATAATATGCACACCTTGTGCAAATTTTATACATATTTTAGTTACAAAAAAAAAAAAAAAAATGAATTTTATAACCGAAGAAACCCTTTTAGTGACAAGTCTTGATGGGCTTTTTATATTCTGTGTGATGTTTACTTTAAAGCAAGTATTTTTTTTGTAGCTCAATGATAAATATAATATCGATGCATATTAGACACATTAAAAATTACTTTTAGCCATAAAGCGCTGGACTTAAGCCCTTTGAGTTAGCGAAGACAGCACTCATCTCATATCAGAAGTTATGTATTATTAAGTACATTTTAATGAAAACCTCAATAACTATTATAGTTTAAATCATTGTTTATAATTCCCTCTATTATTTTATTCACACTTTTAGAGACCACAAATGCTAATATTAAAAGAAAATCTCAATGAAAATACAATAAAATCTATGTTTGATTAGATTCATAGATTTTAGATTATTAAACATGGCGGAATATATCAATTGCAATGTGTAAATTAGATTGGCGTAGTGAAAAAAGAAACAGCAAACATTTAAGCAGACATTATGCCTACTTGTACAAAAATGTCCTGTTAGTTATTTATACCAGCTAACTTTTGGTGAGCTTTTATTGGAGTGGTTGAAATCAGTCTGTATTGATACTTATCTGCATATTTTTATTTTATTTTATTTATTTTACCACTATTAAAAGTTTAATAATATCAATACCTAGTGGACATTTTTTGTTATAATCGATTGTATCCAATTAGTCTCGAAACCGGGATATCTTAAATATAATAGAGCTGTCCCTGTCCAATGTGTTTTTGTTAAGTGGAGAACAGGCAAAGCCAAATTCAATGCAATATTTCATCTAAACTTATATCACTACTCCATTCTGTTTGTCTATATTTTATCTTACTCTTAGAATCAGCCACTCTGGATGAAGTGGTTTTCAGGGTGGCTTTAATTAGAGGCCACAGTTATAATTTGTATATACTAACCAGGTAACCTACTCAGAGATAAGTGGAGAAGGTTAGAACGGCTGATGTAACTCCTCCGGAGGAATACCGAACTCTGGTTATCTAACCACCGCTGCCCTCTTTGTTTTTAGGTCGGAGAACTCATACCGTGTAAATGTTTTGCGCCTTTAGTTATCCCATTTTTTCTCGGATAATCCTTATTTTTTTCATGCTCAAAGAGAATAATTTTTATCTTGTTCTTATTTTTTAAGGGGAGTGTTCTCAAAAAAGCCGAAGGGTTTCTCAAAGCTGGTACTAAGGGGTGGCCATATTTAAATGCTAAAAGGGGGTTATAGGTTGGGTTTGTCGGCTGAGTTGCGTAAGGCAGGCTCCTTTAGCTCTATAGGGTAGTGGGGGCCGTAACAATAGTCCCGGGCCCAGTCAGACTCTGCCTGGGAGGGGAGGCCCACTCGGGCCCCAACTTTCACTTACAGGCTCCTTCTTATATAACATAACCTAGACACACATTCCCTCCCCGCATTATAGCCATTATATTACCTACCTCGGTTCAACAGCGCATACAGGCAGACAGACAACAACTTTAATTACCCTCAGACTTGTTCCACCGAGAACCGAGGAGGATGAGGATTTAAAACAAGATATACAGGCCCCGGTAAAGTGGCGAAATAATTCAAACATTCATATTATTTTTAATCTTTTTTTTGCACACGCAAAATAATTGTTATTCAAGATTGACTTTTATTGATTTTGAATTATTGATTAGGTTGCTGATAAATAATAGTTATGTTTGAAGATCAAATCAGGAATCAGGATCATCAAAAAAAATCAGGCTTTTATTGTGGACCCAGGAAGTTGGTCAGAAAATCCTATTGCGAGACCTCTTAACTTAACTTAAAAACAATGTTAAAATACTTCAGACGTGTTCCTAGCCCGCTTAGTAACCTGAGGACCAGATTAAACTTAATAAATTAAATTAATCTTAAGGGGCATTTCAATTTAGCATTTTTAATAGATAGAACATAATCATTGTTTTGAAGATAATAATTGTTTATACGAATCAGGAAATGTGCTGTTTTTCAAGAGGATTATTCTTGTGCTCCGCATACAAATGATTAATCCAAATTAAAATTTCTCTCAGATCAATCATTTTTCATAAGATCTACTTACCAAAAATAAATTTAAGTTTTGAATTAGATTAGGGTTTTAAAGGCAATCTTGGGATAAATCGAATACTAACTAAATTTTATAATTTTAAGTTAAATAGTTCATTTAAATACATTGAACTTTATAGTGCGCCAACTTATGTATTGTAACCCCACTTAAGTGGAAGAAATGGCTATAAACAAGAATTAATACACTCCAGCGCTGGGAGTGTATTTTTCTCTGGTTGTTTCCCGTAGTTGTCAATAATTATAATTTGATTTAAATTAAAATTTAATCGTTCCGTAGTATGAATACTACCAAAATCGTAAAATGTGAAAGAATTAATACTTAAATAAGAGAATTAAAGTGGAAAATATAGTTACACCAATAGTGGCACTAAACAATGAATTCTAACTAAAAGGAGAACAAACTAAATCTGTTATAATACTAATATTTTGCGCTTTATCACAACTTAAGGTTAATATGATTTTAATAAGGGATATCTTATTGATCTAAAAAGAATAACTTAGGAACTAAAAAGAAATAACTTATTATTAAAAAGTTTTTATCTATAGTTCGAAGTGGTTCTGCCCACAAAAATTGGAATATATCATGTTGACTTTACCCCTGAAACGCAGGAATGCGCGCATGAGGATAAAAATAAACTCCTGGAAGAGACAGTGTTAATTTATTGCCACACAAAGTAGGTATCGAAACCTCCCTAGTGTTTGATGGATATAAGCCACTTTCAGATTTGCACCATTTGTGATTTTACGATATATTTAGCGCTTTAAAAAGTTGGTTAAACTTCATGGTTGGTATGTGGGCTTAACTTTATTTGTGCATATCGAATATAATATATATTTCAATTTAGGCCTAACGATCAAATCAAATTTAACTCTAAAGCACATTTCTTACCGATATAAATTGTTACTACTCTAATTATTACCGAAATTGTATTAAAGATTTTTAGTTTTAAAATTTCAGTATTTTAAATATTACTTTCTTGTTTATAGTTTTCTATAAAGTATATTATTTTTTATCTTCCAGTAGCAATTTACTCAAATGCTGTATGAACAGTAAAATGAGCAAAAAAGAGGTCAAGAAATGGTATTCAGTGAGTCTAATATGCGGAACTAACACCAATAAGACACACATTTTTTATCTACAGGAGTTTGACAACTTCTATAGCACTCTTCTAGAACATATACCGGTTGGAAAGAATTAATAATAAATTAATACATTGAGATAAACTATGAATATACAACCTTTTCATACCTCCCCCAAATCATTTAAAATTTTATTGTCCTAATGTAAGCTATTCACCAGCCGTCTTAAAATAAGTGCGTTAGTTTAAAGGTTCATCTAAGTTTTGAGATTATATTACATTATGCCTAAAAATATTTCATGATTTATTTCTTTCTTAATTTCGCGATAATTGTTATTTTACACATAAGGTGAGTTGAGATTTCTTAGGTCTAAACGAACGGGCTCGTTTATAACAATTTACATTTGTTTCGTTACTAACTAATCCGACTTATTTATTTGTGGAAAGATACAGTAGACAGGATTTCTTTAGGTTATATTTTACTGCTAGAACCATTATTAAGTTAGAGGTAGTTTGATTTAAGTGAAAAAACAATTATATTATTGTCCCATCCTTCTGTTTTGGACCTCAGACCTTTTTTTTTTTATCTGACTCGGTTTCTTGGTCATTGGTTTTAGTTGTCTCCAAGTATTGTACCTACATTACTAGCTTCTTCGACTTCTACAATATTTTAAGTTAAGTTTTGGACGCCCTTGGGGAGCCAGCGTGGCCGAGGTGCTCTAGGCACTCGCCCAGCTATCAATGAATCGAGGCGATTCAAGGTTCCTCGCCGTGAAGCTCTGATTTAAATAGCTCACTGACGACCACATCATACTACATTGTACAGGTGGTGATGTGGGAAGTGGCTGGAACCTGGAACTCTCCCTGAAAAATGGGCCCAATGAGGCCTGATTGCTAGATTCGAACAAGTGGTTCGTCCTTCCCGTCGAACCACTACTACTTAAAGATTACTTGCTACTCAAACATTACTTCGTGTCTTCAAAAGCTTATCAGGCGACATCATCAATTTGATGGCCGACCTAAAAATTGTCTAACCCGTCCTCATTTCTTTCTTTTAACTTCAGCCTCGATTTGTGCCTTTGGTTCTTTTATATGGGCCATCCCGACTAACCCAAACAAAAATGTATCTTACAAACAGTGTTATTGAATTTAAATCCCACAATATCTAATTTAAAAATGTATTATTAAACATATTTATAAAGTGTTAAATACATTTATTATTTTAGTTTAGGTTTCGACTTCAGCAGGGACAAATTAATTCGACAACTATAGATTTTTCCCAGGAAAACAAATTTAAATGGAATTCGAATAGAAGTTTCCTTTTTTCATTCAAAATCGGGGTTTTGGGGGCAGCGCCCTAAAATTTAAAACAATTATTAATTTAAAAAATATCGTCATAATCGGTCCATTATTACTTGTCCTGCGTAACTGCACTCACGGCTGACGAGAGACAGACATTTAAAAAACAAAAACACTTTTTTTGGGTTCAGGGACCTTGAACGTGTTAATCTATCAAAATCGAATTTTCGCGTCATCATAATACCTTTTCTCTATATTCTATGTATATGAGAATGTAAAACATTAACACTCAATATGATAATTTAACTTGCTCAATGCTCATTCTATTAAAAAATCGATTTTGATTTATACAATATTTTATATATAGTAGTATTTTATATTAACCAGTCTGTTGGACTGTTATATCATATTTTCTGTGCTTTCTCTTTACTAAATTTCAATTCTCCAGACATAATGGGATTTATTATAGTTCATTTTTTAAGTTTTAGGCCTTGTGCCTGCGTCTCATTTTCAGAGTAAATTTTTAGTAGAAATAAGGAAAATTATTGGACAAAATGTATCTTATCTTATTATTGTTATTAATAATATTGACCTTCAACTATGGTGATATTAGATAAACTCTCAATGAGTCTCTAACTCTGATTGCAATTAGATTATCAGGGCTTAGTCATGTCTCGAGATTTTATAATCGTGTGCAAGAGGCGAAAGAAAAAGCTTAGATACCAGATTTAAAAATTTCTTTTATGCCGAGGGTGATGTGTCCGTCGCTCTTTGGTTCATAGCGCCCGAACTGTTTAACCTAAAGAGCTGAAATTTAAAACACAGGCGCAACTTTTTGACCCAAACATAGAAAAAATATAAAGAAGTTAGAATTCATTATGCGCATGCGCAATTCGCAAAAATGTGGTAATCTCAAAAAAAAAAAAAAAATGTATTTAGTTTTATTGGCATGGAAAATGCATGTTTTCAATCTAAATAAATTCTCTTTTTCTCAATAATCTTAGTAAAATAAGAGATATTATAAGAGAAGGACTTTCTTCTTTTTTCTATAGCGTAAGGACAAATAAAGGTATTGGGCTTAAGGAAAAATAAATATATTCCGCTCACAATTATTCTTGGCTTAAGCTATGTTGAAAATCTAGAAAAATATACACTTATATAATAAGTAAAGTATTATCTAAAGTAAAAAGATATTAAATGGATTTAACTTGTGTTGCTTCATTTAAATGACTTGAAGTAAAAGTCGGCTTTAAATATTTCAAATTAGGTCTCGGTGTAAGGAAATATAATGCAATATCTATTAGCCTCTGAACCAACAATTCTTGACTGACTCGCTTCACCTAGCTATATTAAATTCATCTTATTATATATATATCTATTTGGTAATTAAAATAGAAACGTTGTTCCTTTAATTAGGAGATTATTAGAAAAGAAATTTATATTAACTTATCCTGCAACAATATCGTAAGATTTAATAAGGTATTAAACAGATTTAAAATATGTTATTAGGTGAAAATAGGTAAATCAGTAAGGGTTAGATATTTGAGCCCTAACTTTCTAGAAGTTCAGCTTAAAAAAAGGTAAACTGAAGCCTTGAAGTCAGGTGCTCTCAACCTGTGTGGTATTGTGATCCTGTCAGGGCAACATAAGCTCTATTGACCTACAACAGTTTATTTTTTTTTTTTTTTCAATAAACGGTAACTTTCTTCTATATCGCAGTTTCCGGACGGCTATATATTTTAAACTTTTATTAAAATCATTAACATAACTTTAAGACAGCAAGAGAATGGTGAAATCTCGGGGTTTGATTCCCCGTCAGGTACTATAATTTTAGGTCGAATAGCGTGACCTATACAAAAAAAGTAAACATTTAATGTTTTTGACAAAATGGCTTTAAAAATTAAACTCTTTCTACAAGTGTTATATATTTTTGTAATCTATTCTTCAATACCTTTCTTTTGATACCCCACTGCAAATTAAAAATAAAAAAAAAATCGCGAGACATTAATTATCCGCAGGAACGAACCTATAAGGGTTTCATTGTTTGTTTTTCTAACGAAACCCTAAACCCCAACAAAACCTAAAATTATTAGGATTTGAAATAAGTACTTTTCAAGATGATTACAAAAGGTTTTTTTGTACATTTAAAATGATTTCGTATTTTGTTGAAATTAAAATAGATGTGATTGCCAAGATAAAACTGAAATTGGTCGTGTGGTTGATAATGCAAGGTAATTACTTGGCTCGCTTACAATAATGCACCAGATGGTATGATAAAGCTAAAGTATTTTTGGAATATTTTAATATTAAACAATATTAAATTAATTTTGGCTAAATCAAAAGATAAATATAGTTTTTCTTAAAATTGATTTATTGCTATTTTAAATTACAACTTTGTAACGGAAATGGGAGCATTGGGATAATTCTGAAGAACCGAATTATTCTATGTCTCCGAATTCAAAGATCCCTAGACAGAAATCCGTTTCAGACATCGGGGATCATATTTGGTCTAGTATGTGTCTGTCCGTCCTAAAAACTGCTCGTCTGATTTTAATAAAATGATGATGGTAGGTCACAATTAGCCCTTCATTAGTTCTACATTATTGTTAACCATCTGAGTAATTTTAATATGCCTTAAAAATAAGTGTGACATCCCTGGGAATCGAAACAGATCCAAATCTCATGTGACCATTCATCAAATAATATGTGCAAGTAAGCAGCAATGTGCCACACAAAATGGCAGACAATTTGTTCACAACAATCTAGACGAAATGGTTTACACAATGATATCGACAAATATAACGTCAATAACGTCTGGCTCCAGAAATAAACCTTCTTTTGAGGTGTATGACTATTTAGTTGGTAACGTCTGTTTTCTATTACATTCTATAACAACTAAGAGTCTACCCAGATTAATTAAATGTAGGCCCAAATAGTGGAGGGGGCTACGTGGGTCACATAGCCTGGGCCCGGGGCTAAAGCGAAAAATGTAGGATTCATTTAAATTTTTTAGATAATACAAAATTATAATGGCTTTTTCGTTTTCTTATTGCCCCTATTTTTTATTAATATAAATTTGTGGTCAAGTCGTTTAACAAATCTACTAGTAGTAGACGAATTTGTTAATACACCCTATACCTAAATACGACTTAACCACAAATTTATAAGTTATAATGGATGCTGACAAGTTTAAGACTAAATTTAAGGACGCTGAGGAGTTTGTTAGGAAATTTGTTACACTCGTAAAACGGAAGAGTATGGGGCCCTGAAATCTGGTTTTGCCCTCACCCCATTGAAGCTCTCTCAGGGCCTTCATACGTGGCCTAACTCCCTCTTTGGGTTTAACATCAGATTAAAATCCGTTTGGGTTTAACGTGAGTGTTAAACCCAAAGAGTGGGAGAAAAGTTTGAAGTTTTAAAAATTATAAAGTATTACGTAGCCTAAATTAAATTACAATAAAAGTAACGGACCTAAAAAATGGTAAACAAATTTAGTACATAAAATGAACAAATAATTTTAATATTCTCAATCTAAGGTGATATTATTTTATTTTTATCATTTCAAATTTCTGTTGTATAATAAACAAACCGAATAATTGTTATATTAAGTGAAATTATGTGTGTAAGGTTAAAAAAAGTATATACATTATTTTTTTCGTCGTTTTAGGTATGAAGAGGTCCAGGATTGGTCAAAATATACGTCCAAGCCGCAAAATATTAGGAAATATGAGTATGGACGTGAAGAATATTGACTTTTACACTCATTATATTAACTTCACTTGTCTCCAAATCTTGTAACCTAAATATGACCCACTTCCAGATAACCTAGAAAGATGAAACTTACATAGATTATCGATTCCCGATGACAATGCAATAATCTGTCATTAGATAATTAATTAATTAATTTGTTTTGATTTTCTTATTGTCTCCAAATCTTGTAACCTAAATTTGACCCCCTTCCAGACAACCTAGAAAAATAAAACTTACCCAGATTATCGATTCCCTATGACAATGCAATAATCTGTCATTAGATTAACAATTTATTAACTAATAAATAATTAATTCATTTGTTTGTCTCCTAATTTTGTAACCTTAGTTTCACCCTCTTCCCGACAACCTACAAAGCTGAAACTTGCGCAAATTATGTATTTACAATGACAATAAAATAATCAATCATTAGTTAATTATTTAATTAATTAAGTTGAAAGTATTAGATTAAGAAAATCTATTGAGAGTGTAATCAAAATATGTTTTGAATTTATTTGTTTTATCATTAGAAGAATAATTTGCATGAGGATGAATATAAATCAAATAAAATTTGAATAAAACTAGAGTGAAGTAAGATTAACAATATTAAATAATATCTTATATTATATATTAAATTATATGTATAAGTTGTTTAGTTAAACCTGGGGAATTATTTTCAAATCATTCGTAAAAATCTTTACGTGGATTCTTTTTGAGTTCGTTATTTCTAATTTAATGTGTTAAATTATCGATTAGCTGTATTATCCAGCTCTGAGATGTTGATTGTTACAATCGAGTTTTAGTTTTGTTTTATGTTTATAGGTCTTGATCTCAGCTTATAAAATGATCAAGTTTATTCTGACTGCAGCTGTATAAGATATTTAAGTTATAAATGTGTCATTTAACCTCATATAAAGCATTTATATATTTTATAAAACGAAGTAGGTTCTCTGGATAGAACTAAATCCTAGATTTGATTTCTTTAAAATGATTAATAATTAAAAATTGTACTTAATTTTTTTAATTATTAATAGTTATTTTGATTTGAAGTCAGTATTAATATCTCTCTTTATCAACTTGTTCAGAGAAAATTATTTATACTCAGAGAATTTGCTAACATATATACTCAATTTTGTTAGTTAGGTCAGACAGGTCAAGAGGGAATAGTTGTAAGATTAAAATAATTACTGGTAATTGGTATTGGTAACACATATTTTTCTTTTTAAGAATGGCCAGGTTCACTGATTTGAGCTTGTAGGAAGAAGTAATATGTTTATTAAAGTATCAAGTAGGAAGAAATCGTCCTTTTAAATAAATTACGAGTATAATCAATGCAAGACAAGGATGAGCAAGAAGAACCAGAAGGTTTCACAAAATCATTATATTAAGGATTTTTGATAGTGAACGAAGTGAAGGGAAAAAACAATTCCGTGGTGGAGGACTGTTATGTCGATATTTCATGGTCCTTCGATCACGGATGAAATCACTGTTATTTGTTATAATATGGTGGTATATTGAATCATTTGAAAGTTAATGTGATGTGCATTTTGTTAAGGGTTGTGGATGTAACATCTTGGTTTTTTTCCAATTGAGTTGAATCGAGAACGAGGATGAAGGTTAAGGCTGACGAGTTAAAGTAGGTGAAACTCAGCCAGAACTCGAAAGATGATATAACTCCGGTCTGAACCAAGGCGGCTTGTGTGGGAGTCGTGCAAATTGTGCATTGTAACGGCCAGGCTACAGCTTGAGAATCACTCCCTGTGTAGTACGAGGAAGTAGACACAGAATCGTGTATAAGTGGGTTAGTGGTGGTAGAGTGCGCATGTCCGGGCAGAGTGAAAGTGAGCGGCCGCGGCCTTGACGGGTCGACCGTACGTGACGGGATTACCTTCGGAGGATGACACCCCGCCTCGAGCCCCCGGTAACCGGAAACACCACTACGATTCCAACCCCGACTTGAACATTCAACAGGAACTAATGACCGACCCTCCGGCTTCGATTAGCTCCATCAAAGTTACCCGTCTGCTCCCCGAATCCCTTAAAAAGTGATTTATTAGAGCAAGGACAACGAAAGTTGTTAGCGGAGTTACTCGCAAATAAAATCCAAGTATATTCATTGCATAAGCATTGGATAATGTATAGAATATAAGTTCCTCAAAAGCATCTACACCCCGATATAGGGAAATAATCTTTATCAACCTATGTAGGAGAAAAAATAAAGTCTGGGAAGTTTCTGGGAACATCAGAAAAAATAATAATAAATAGTATTATTTGTTCGTAATGCTAAGTCAATCAAAGAGAGATATCAACTCAATCAAAGATATTAAAAGTCTTTAAAAAAAACTAAAAAATATTAAGAGAGAGAAACACTTTATTTACAAAAATAACAGTGATGCTGCCCAAATAGAATGGGTTGCTAAACACACAGCGTACTGATCTATCGTGAGACATTAATTAAATAATTAAAATAATATTCTGTACAATTAATTAAATGACATGGTCAAAACAATTATAATATATTAGCAATTAAATAAAAGGTAATAGTTTTAACCAAGAGGATATGGTTTTACTCAAAGAGAAATTGGACTACCTCTTTTAATGATGGTGAATGATTTAAGTTGTTAAAACTGGTGTGGATTACATGGTTTCCTACTGATTGGATAAAAGAAAATTGTTTCTAACATATATTCAGTATCTAAAATCCAGGATTGACTAAATTATTCCTGATCACTAGACAAGAGATAACTATATAGTGTCTGTATTTTACCTAACTTAATACTGTCGTGTATTTTATACAGTCAAACGTAAAGCCAACTAAAACTATCTCTATTTTCATAAAGTAATCACATGGCTTATGTAACTAATTTTATTCCTGAGTATATAACAGTATGAAGTTTTATTGACAAATTCAGGGTATTTATTAGGAAATATTGAAGGTGTGTGTGCATAATAGAGTAAAATAAGTTGTTTAGTTAATTATAACAAAAATAAGTTGTCGAATTAATTGTAAAACTCTTTAACCAGCATCACCTAAAATATTCGAACTTAAATAATAGTTATAAATGTGTATTTTCCGACCTAATTATATATTTTTTAAATAAATGAATATACTTCTCATAGTATATATTTATTATTTTCAACAAATTATTACGCATTTCCACAGGCGGTATGTTTATTAATTTGGAAAGATGAAACGATTTTAGTTCGCTTGAGTTTCAGAATACATTATAAGTTGGTTTACCTGGTTAGACTTAAGAAACAACAGGAAATAGATGATCATCTGCATCTGCAAAATCAAAAAATGAATAAGCTCGAAATCATGATGTCACTGACGTTTTATTTATTTTACGGCGCTCGCGTATTATATTTATAAAATAAACATTTGCAAATAGAAGGACTGTAAAAAGGGACTTAATCTCACAATGTATTCAATGCATTGAATCATTTCACTTTCGACTTCTTAAATTGGTTTTTTCGCTCTTCAAGGTCGAACATAACTTTAAAAAAATCGTCTTTTACTATTGTCTTTCTTATAATTAGAAATCACAAGGTCTGCATTCATAACCATTATATGCCTTTCATCTCAATCTAACGTATATATTTAAATCAAACTTCCATTCAAAATTATTAATCCTGAAATCTTTCTTTTATACTTTGTTAGTGAAGTTCCGATTTCGATTGATAAAATTATAAACCGGATCTCTTATTATTGAACTGGTCATTCTGTTTGTTCTAGATATTTAAAAAATTAAAAAATAACGACATTATTGTTGCTTCCACCGAACAGTTTAATTGAAAAAAACGATTGTATCTGAATTTAATTATTGAGAAAGGGTGATCGATTTTAAAATAAACTTGAAATCAACCGAATTATCTAATTAAAATTATATCAGTTTGAAAATAGTAATTCCTTATTAAAGTACCGGTGTGGAAATCCCACACATGATTTCCATGAAATGTTGTGGTGTAATACGTGAGCAAGAGAGAACTCAGTATTTACACCCATTTTCATGGAAGTAAAAACACTAAAATGTCAATATCTCCCAAACCGCTTGTCCGATTGTGCTCAAAAAGTATAGGTGCAATATACTATATAGGCCACATATATACCCCAAAGGAAATTGAAATCAAATAAAGCCTATTAAAGTTACCGTCTACAGACCGATTTCATGTCTTAAGTAGACTGTATAGATTCGGTTTGAGCTACGATGTTCGGGTTTGCGCCATCTGTTTTTCCGACAAAAGTTCCAAAAAATGCCGCAAACCGCATCTCAATACAATGTTAAAGCGATGTTATAAAGGTTTAACGTTCTGAAATTTTTCTGAAATTGCTTATCACACATCGTTTATTTTTAGGATCAGTATTGGATCAGCATCTCATCTCTCTCCCTCTCGTCTAAAATTGTATATAATTAAGGAATAATTATATTAGACACTTAAATAATTATGTCTGTGATCTAATTTTTAAATTCGTTGCTCAATTATCGTCTTATCGTGATAATAGGTCTTTTATCAAGTTTCGTAATTTCTTTTTTTTTGAGTTTACCATTGAATGTGTACGATTAATGTGACTTCTATTGTGTAACAAGATGTATAGTTTAGCGTTATTAATAATATGTTAATTAATTTTTAGCAGGATCTGTTTATTCGTTTCCTGCTTGAATGTTTGCGGTTTATACAGTACAGGTATGTAACGAAGGCAGGCGGAGTCCTGGCCCAGGTACTCTTGAAGACGACATTGGTCGTGCTGCAGAGGCCGTTCTTGCTTGTTGAACAGCCAGATCAATGTCTCTGTATCGCTCCTATATAATATCTAGGTTGATGCTGTGAAGATAAAACTCGGCCGTTCTCAAAAAGTAGTTCAATTAGTTCCATCTCGAGTTATGTAAGACTTAGAGCTGTTTTTTCCATCCAGTTCACAGGGTGTTAAACGAGAATACAGGTGTAAGAAATATTCCCATTCCCACCGTCACGTGCCTTATCAACCTACGTATCGACGGTACTGAATGAATTACTCTTAGTCATTAATGTTATGAAGATGATTTTTTTTGCACACTCATTGAATAAAATAGGCTACTTAGTAGGCCTCCCATTAATGCGGGGGTAATCAACGTTACCACATCGCTAACTAATTATTTAAACAAGAAGGTGATTATCATTTGGAAGGAATTATTATAATGTTATAATCTCTTAATACTTACCATAATAATACAATTTGTTTCTCGTAATTAATATGATACAAAAAATGGAAAAATGTACACAGTGGATTTATAATTCGAACAGAGAACAACCTAAACTTTTCATTTAGAGGGTGTTACAATCAATTAGGGTATCATGGCTCTAATCTAAAAGCACAAAAGTACTTACATAAGTTCGTCATTATGACTGATTGACCCCATAACATTTGAGTGAAAATAATATTTTTAAGAAAATGGTACAATGTAGTCTTAAGGCCAGCTTGGACCTACGGTCTAGAAGTGTGGGGCAGCACCAAGCCTTCAAATTCCCGTCATCTCCCAATCCTTCAGTCAAAAATTCTTCGAAATATACTGATGATGATGCTCCTTACTATGTTTCCAACCTTACTCCCCATGAAGAACTGAACGTTCCTTTTGTCCGAAATCTATCCGAATCCCGATATCGAAAGTTCTACGAATACTTATCCCATCATCCTAATCCTCTTGTACAACTCATGTCCTCTCAACATATTCCAGGTAACCCTCCAAGACGTCTCAAGAGGCAGTGGCCTAGAGATCTTCTCTCATAGAAAATTATTATTGCAATCTATTATTATTATCTATTTCTTAAACTTATATACTTTATCATTACTTAAATATTTTGTAATATAATTATTTTACTAAATAAATCGCCAGGGAGTGTAGACACTGGACTACTTCTTCTTCACGTTGCTCCCGCCATGTTAAACAAATAACATTATTATCACTTGTTACAATGAAATTATGTGTAGTTTTGTTAATCAATAAAAATTAAAAAAAAAAAGAAAATGGGTTTTTCATTTTTTTAAAAAATAGCATTGCTTCACCCCTCTACCGTTCTGTCTTTTCACAACTGCTAGGGACATTTAACTGAATAGCGGCAAGCACTTAAAGCTAAGTCGATAAGTGGACCAAGGATTTGTAGCAGAGGCAGGTGGCAAAGTAGCCTATATCTGTATGAGATTCACCTCGTATTATCACTATCATTAGGCCCGTGGGCCTATAGAAAGCCAAGGATAAGGATAATTTGATCTGGTTATGCACGTGGGTTCGTTTAATACTACCCAACATTTCTTAACAGAATACAGTTAATCTTCTTTATAGCAACATGATTATTTAGCAAAAATTTATTCTTTTAAGCACCCGACTTGAATGTAAAAAAATAATAAATAATACATATGTATTAAATTAATGAAAAAGAAATACTTTGTTTAATTTTTATCTCGAAAATTGTCGAAATATCTTTCAATGGACATTATTTCTATTCATTTATTTGTTTTATGTTACCATAATTATTTTGAGTAATTGGTGTCCAAGGTCGTCCAAGGCTATGGAATTTCTAACTTACTCAGTCTAGGAAATTAGCCGATTATTTAATATAATAATTTAAGGAATAACGACTAGGGCGCGTTCTAAGGACCATTAATAATAATCATGGTTCCCTTAGCTGTGCATTAACATTACAAAGTAAACAAATGTCACGTAACCCCTCCTTCCACTCTTTCTATCAAATTATATGGCTTTATGCCAAATGATGTGTCGAGTATTGCCTTCATAAAAATACTTGCACCGAACTGCGGTGCAAGTATATTTATGCGGTAAGGACTTATGCCAGCAGTTAGTCCCTGTATCCGATTCAGCATGTATAATTAAAATCCAAGAGTTGTTGATTTACTACTTAAACGATAACTTAACTATGCTTTAAAAAAAAAAAAAAAAAAAAAAAAAAAAAAAAAAAATGTTAACGTTTATACGTTTGTATTAATAACGAACAAACTTATAAAGAATATCTATTTAATAGCAAACTCTATTTTTAGTTAAATAGGGGATTTATAAAAGATGAAATTCGTCCATTCATTAAACTTTATTTATGACTTCGTTTTGGCAGTAGAATTAAATATCTAAAGATTCCTCAACTCAGGGGTTAGAACAATGTTTTTTAGGTGAGAGGAGGGTGTTAATTAATAAAATCTTAAATAAAATTATACAAGCGAGATGTCCTTTTATTCGTAATTTATCGTGCTTTATCGAATGATACATCTTTTAAGCTGATTAAATAACAAATTCTCAAAGAGATATGGAAACTATTCTGTTTTCCTTGTAAAGCATATTATATTTCGACAAGGAATTAATCAATTGATCTGAAAGTTGTGTTATTCGATAAAATATGCATAATAGGTGCCCTTTTATACATATTGTTTCACCAATAATTTCATTTAACATTTTTTAAGTTACCTTCTCCTCTAAAAGTAAGTTTTCTACCCCCTTAAATTTTGGGGACTCAACTATTTGTAGTCAAACATATAATTTAATAGCTAAGTAAGCATTTTTTTCATTCAAATGTAATATAAATTATGAAAATCACTTGACTATTCGAGTTAAGTCCGGACAAAAGAGCAAAATGGAACAAATGGAAGATTGTTTGAAATTGCTAAAACTATACAACTCATATCACTCTTCGGGTAAATTTAGTAACAAAAGATTAATCTTTATATATATATAAAATATAGTTATATAAAGTTAAACTTTTGTGACTAAATTTACCCAATTAATGTGCATGTGTGCTCGCGCGTGGCGTGTGTGTGTATGTTGTATAAATTAAAACTAAATATTAAATTAATTGTCAAATTATCAATGGTTGTTGAAAAGATTTATGGGGCAGATTTTGTTGTTTTTTTTCAGCAAAATTTAAGTGAAAATAAAAATTTTAAGTAATTTATCTCTCCTTATTCCAACCGATAAATCGTTCTGTCTACCCCCTAATAAATAAAAAGATAAAATGAATCATTTAAGATTATAATCATTGGCAAAACATTATTTCTCTCTAGTGCAGTTTGAGTGTGGGTTGTTTTTAATTTAAAATCTATTTCATCTAGATAGTTTAATACACAACAAAATAAATTAGTCGAGTTTTTTTCTCAATATTTTGAACTTACCTTGAAATAAAAGTTATATTAGAAAATTAAATAAAACATTCTGCCCTTAGTTTACTGGCAAAAATCTAGTTACTAGTGAGTAATTGTAAAAGAAATTGCATTTTCGGCACCACAAAACAAAACAGAATCCTACGCATTAAGAATTAAAGCCAAAAAAACAGATTATATTCTTCTATTGACTTTTGTGTGTTAATTGTTCAGGAAGAGTTGTATTGTTTTGGGTTGTGGACTGCGATCTATTTATATGCATGAGGACAACAGTGCTATTCATATTGAAGAAAATAAAAGTTTAGGGAAAGCTCCAAAACTTTTAAATGGTTTCACCACAGATATGAATAAAACACAGTTCTGTTTCCTGAAAACAAGACAAATATTTATTATTCTTTTCATTTATCTTTAAAAAACTTCGTTTTTAAAATATATTTTGATTTTCAGTGAACTAACTGATTTTCAGTTAAAAAGAAATCTTTTTGTTTTTATTTGAACAAAACTACCGGAATTCAAAACAGTTAGAAACGCAGTAATCAATAAAAATTTTGAATGTTTGAAATTAAATGAATAAACATATATCCGAAATAATTTAAGTTCTTTTTTAGGTGACATATAATGTTAAAATTTAGTATAAAAGTAGTTTTTAAACTTAGTTTAAGGATATAAAGAAAAGAGAGCAGTGGCCTGGAGACCTCTGATCTTAAAGTATGTATTTGTTTATTAGAGCTGGATTCAAAATAAGACTAGAATCTTGTGTATTGAAAAGAGATAACGAATACCATTATTATTAATAAATAGATACTATATTTGTAAAGTAGAATGAATACTTAGGAATTGATACTTGGATGGAACTTATTTTTAGTTTTCTTTTTATGTAGTTAAAGTATAGATCTTCGTAGGGATTCGAATTCTTGTATGTGTACATTTAAAAAAAAGAATTATTCGGTACGATCATCAGTTTGGAATATCGTGCATCTCTAGGAATTGACATAGATATAATACACAATGATTAGTTATTACACAGTAAAAGCCTATTTTGATTTATATTAATTTAAAATAAATTGACATTTTTTACGAAGTAATAACTTAGGCTTGGTCACGGATGGATTCACAAATAATATAAAAATCAATGAAAGAGCGCTGATCTGGATGAGTATTAAGCGTAGAATTGATCAGCTGGGCATTAAAGTAAGATAGATAAGATAACAATGTTTTTGTCATGATAGTAGTGTTTGTTTTATTCCGGTGAGATTGGCTCAATCTCACGTAATCCTTAAGCCTCGTTATTTTCCGTATCATGTTGGTATACATAATTATTTTACCGTTTAATTAATATAGGTATTCGAAGCATATACATTTCTACATTTTATAAAAGAAACAATATTTATTTTTCTCATCGACGCAGTATAATATAGAGATAAAAAAAATATAATAAAGCAAAACATTCATTTGATAGATCTCTGAAGGCTTCGAATCTAATGGTATAGTATATTTATACTATATCTACTATAAAAAAAAAAAAAATTTGAATAATTTGATATGGGTTTAAATCATTTGATTTAATCCCTCAATAATTAGTTTCTTTGTTTAATACAGATAGCTTTTTATAGAATTTTTATTCAGATAAGTGTAAAATTTATTATTCTTTATTGCTACGGATCCCTTTAGACTTCTGAGTCCAAATAATTTTAAACTTTTTTCATTTTAAAGCACGAATATAATCTATTGAGCTACTATCAATAAAATTGGAATATATCGACATCCTAGTTCACAGATATGTTATGTGACAATATTCTGATTTCCCAAAAAACAAATTTTAATTTTCAGGCCTCGAAAAATGGTCTGAAAAATTACTGTATTTATTTCATTCGGCAATAATATAAACCACCCAAAGAGCAATCCTTCACTTACAATGTGCATTTGATAGTATAGGTCATAAGGGGTCAGATTATCATTTAACCCTCATTTTTCAAAAAAGTTCACTTAACATATCTGTAACTAGAACATCAATATATTACGTAGGTCATAGGTACTTCGAGCTGTATTTGTCAATCCTATTTTTAGCTCTAAATTTTAAGAATATGGCCTATTTAAGTTTTGAAATACAGAATAATAGGGCCCGGGGAACAATGCAAACCGTTTTTCTGGCCTTTTCTGGTGATTTTGATTATTTTCTTAAATTTTGCATTAGAATAAAACTTATCATCATTAAATAAATGATAATTATCATCATTGTAAATTAAATTCAAATCAAAAAGAACTCTTTTAAGGTCATTTTAATTAGGTTATCGATTTTTTTTCAATTGGTCAACATTGGTCAATCTTCTCTCCAGATGAATCCGATTTATCACAAATACTGCGCTTTGAAGAAGAAGAGCGAGTCAACGTTGTGTTGTTAATCTTTTTGAATCTATTTAATGATTTTTAAGAGTAGACACGTGTCAAGAAATTACAAGATACTATTAAGTTTCTATGTCCTATTATATTCTATTCGATGGGTCAAGGACCTTAAAGTGACAAATTATGAGAATGAAAGTTACATAAAATAGTGAGATCCTTAATGATGTGAGAACTCTTCTTTACTTTTCCAGGACCTCATAATATCAAATAATAATGGAGATACTAAAAGTAAACAAATTTAAAAATAATTTGTCATTTTATGTTGAACATGCCTTTCTTGAGTCATGAGATTAAAATCAGTTTCAATACTCATGCAGTGGGGTCACAATTTTTAAGCAATATTAAATTTTCGTAGACAGTTTAAAACAAAAGGGAGCACCAGTGAGCTACTTTAAACAGACCATCTAAATGTCTACACTATCGAATGCGGGTTTATTTAAATATATATAGTTGGTTATAAAATCATGTTTGTGCGTAAGCATTGGGTACAGATAGCTGAAATAATAAGAAACTAGCAGGAAATCATGACCTATCATCCAAATTTCATTGAAATCAGTTTTTTTTAATATATTATAGTGGTTCGTAATATTGTTAATGGAGACCAACAGACCAAAACTGTTTCCTAGCGTCAAAAACTGATTTCTATCCCAGAATCTGTATGATACATAGCATCCACGCGTCCTTCGTATACTTCAATGATTTTATGTCATTACAAGCTATTATTATCAAATTTATTTCATTTTCCCCTCCTTTTCCTTTTGAAATGTCAATATCATTTTGATATTGCTTCCAAACATACTAAAGGTAACTGAAGCAATGTGATCGTTCTGAAGAATAAAGATTTTTGTTCCGATTTCAAAAATTTCAACAGAAATCCGTTTCAGATATCAGAGAACATTTTTGGTTCCCTGTCTGTCAGTCAAACAGACAGACAGACAGGGAACCAAAAATGTTGACTCACCGTCTATCAGTCTGTAATTTTCATGTAAAATAATAATCGGCCAATTATTATCGGCACATTGCTTCATCGGGTCATATTTCGTATACTTCAATGATTTTATGCTTTTACAACCCATTATTATCAAATTGATTTAATTTTCTTCTGTTGTTTAAATCTGTAAAATTGTTTTGATTTTTACATGAATTAAAGCATGAATTTAGCGAGATTTAAAGAGCTCAATGTCGGACTTTAAGATATGTTGGTTAGCCAAAAATGAGTGACAGACACGGAACCAAAAATTTTCCCTGGTGTCTGAAACGGATTTCTGTCTTGGAATTTTTGAAATAGGATACCTAAAAAATTTTCGTTTTTCAGAACGATCACATTGCTTCCGTAAGCTCGGAATTAAAATCCATCACTGTTATGTTAGCTTAAACCATTTTTAAAATGTAGTTAATCCCTATTTTAAATTAATTTAAGGACTGAATGAAGATAATAAAATGAGACAACCCTATAATGAAAATAAATCCATACTTTGCCAAATTTATTAGCAAAAGATCCAGTGAGAAGAGTGTGAAAAATTATGATTGTTTCATCCAAGTCCCAAATGAAAACTCTTTCAAGGTTGTTCTCTGGAGCTCCAGGCTGAGGGCTGGCTGGACTTGTAACTCTCCTTCCCCTCCCTCGCCCTGTCTTTCCTGAAACACAACCACAATACGGAACCATTATATTGCACCGTAAGCTCTTGCTTTTAAAACGATTTTGCTTGGAATAACACAAATAGTCTCATACTAATTGATGTTAATGAGCTAAACCACGTACTTGTATTTGCAAATATTGCCTAGAAATATTATTATTCATGCTACCTCAAAATGACGTAAAGATCTTTGAGAAAAATGGATCTTGGAAACTCATTTATAAAACGTATAGGTTAATTTCGCTAGAGGAGTCCTTAATAAAAAAAATTATAAATAAATTATGCTATCGCAAAAACTAAATTCATGTGATTTTTTGCTTCCAAGCGATTCTCGACCGCACCGTATATCTCAGTTCAACCCTAAATTCAATTATACACATCAGTTATTAAATGTAGGCAGTTATTAAATGTATCTGAAGCAATTTTAAACTTTTTAGTTAATGCATGATGACCTTTAAGTACATTAAAGCACAGGAATTTTCCTGATAAAACATTTTATGGTCACCGCTTCTGAAAACGCTTTCAGGCTGTAACACGTTTTTGAGGAGAGACATTCGTCCGTTAACTGTTGATGGCCAATAGTGCTTTAAGGTGGACTTTATTGAGCAGTTGACAATATAATGCAAATTGAGTCATTCAGGAGGTTACTAGATTCTCTAATCAACTAATGTGTGAAATTTGTTGAGTCCATATTATATTGCATCTGAAACTGATTATGAATAAGTGACTGTTAGTGATCACTGTAATTTTAGGTCTGTGAAAGAATTAGATCCTATTCAGAAAAAAGGTTAATAAAAATCAATTGACTAAACAGACAAGCTGTAATGCTTAGAAAAAGGGAAATTATGGCTGTTAAGTCTTACGAAAGGATTCCCCCCCAAAAGATATTGACCATTTTGATTTAGCATTGGCATTATTTCTGAAGATAGAGACTTAATTTGTCTGTGAATATGTTTAATTTTATTCATCAAGTCTTGGTAAAACCGTTATTTTTGGTAAAATCACATTTAATAACATCGAGCAAATATTTCAAAGTAAAAAAAAATCTAATTATGTTTTGAAACAATATTTTCTTTAAGTTTAAATTTCAAGTCTTTTAATATATTAAACATAATATATGCTTTTAAATACATTTAAATAGCTGGAGGATGACATGTTAAAGGAAGAAAGCAGTTGTAAGATTCACTACTATACTATATATATATATAATTACTTGTAGTAAACTGTATTTGTGTATTTTAGTGTGTGTAGATAATATATTTTGGTTTGCATGTGAAACTGTTTATTAGGGAAGTCCCATGGCCTGGGAAGCTGGTAGATGTATAGTTTGGTTTTTCTTAATGCGCTTAGTGGAGACACGTGCAAGTCTTTGAGAACATGCCAAAATCTCCGGCTCTCTTCCCTACTAGTTAAATCTCTTTTATCAACTCTGGCCTTTATTCATCTTTCTTTTTTTCAATTTTTAAAAATAAGTATACTGTCACTGAAAATCCGGAACAATTAGATTAAAAAATATCCAGGAAATGAATTAAGTTAAAGTTAAATAATCGAAATTTATTACTCCTGGAATTAACTAATTACAACTGAAGTGTTCTTATCTTATATTTAACATGTGTACAGTGTACACTTCTTACGTTAATAGTTTTAGGAGCTCAGCTCAAATTAAGTAAAAGGAAATAGACAATCTTCATTCACCTTTCTTTCATTATTTTTTTATTTTTTGCTCACTTTTTGCGACCAGTGATTTGTCATTGTTTAGATTTAGGTTTTTTAGACGACAGAGTTGCTAATAACCTAACCACTCGGCCACGCCAGTCCCTTTCACAATGTTATTATTGGAAGTCTTGTAGATATTTATAGAGAAGTGCATATTGACGATTTTACAAGTAATTTTTGCTAGTAACAGATATGTTTCCTGAGCTCCAATAAGAAAGTGTGGATATAGTCTTCATAGAAAAAATATTAAAATCAAGTTTTAAGATATTTATGTTATTATAGTGCTTACTCCTTTATTTGTAAAAGCGAGATAGTTAAAAAAATTGTAGAAATTGTCAAGGATTCTTATACATTAGCCAAGTTGTTTAATAACGTTCACTGGGAATCGATTGTCATGCTAGAGCTGATTTATTTTTTGTTTTTGCGCTGTGTCTAGCTGATTGTAGAATCGTAATTTTTGTAGAGTATAAACTTATTTATAAATTATAGGCATCTTAAATTTTTAATTTCCATATAAAGATTAAGTATTGTGATGGCGTGAAAATTCGATTTAAATTGACACTTTTTGAGGCCCCTCTCCTGAGTTCAATTAAGTGTTTTTTAAAAACATATCTGTAGTTTGTCGTCTGTGCAGTCGCGTGGAGCCTAAACTACTGGGCCAATTTTGACGAAATTTGGCATACTTGTCAGAAAAATCATACCCCGAGACGAAATCAAGAAATTAATTTAAGCTTCAAACCTGGAGGCGCTACCTCCAAAGGCGCTACACCTCTGAAAAACATGAAAAAAATTATTTCTCGGAAGACGATTTTGATTAAAATTTTCTAATATGCAATCAATTTATATACAAATCTAACGATATAAGCCGTTTGCCTGGGAAAAATCTAGTTCCTGAAAAGATGGTTTTAATCGCGGACGGAGAGAGGCTGAGTTTGATTCCCCGCCTAGGAGTAGTTATTTTTATGATACATTTCCATGAAATGTTCAACAATAATTAAATGCACATACGAAAACATAAAAACTAATAAATGGAAAACACTGGGGTAAGCAATTATGAACTCGTATATGAGAAAGTTTTTCTGTGTTGTCTCCAACAGATTTTTACATTCTATTAAAATGTAATGAAGTTTATGGTTCTATTTTTACTCCCAGTGGGTTAGAATCCAAAAGAGATAGAAGGTAAATTGGCACAACTGTGGTTAAGTGCCGAATAACATAATTTTAGGATACATCAGCACATTATCCTTTACTTACATTAGTTCTTCCACTTTAGCCATTTTAATTGGTATGGATGCCAATTTTTAGGGGTTCAAAGAAGATAAGTGGGTTGGACTCTGATTAAGGCTCAATTAGATTGTATTTTAGTCATATTTGCTTATTCGCGATTTCATTGAATATCTCTTTTAATACGCTAGAGTGAGAAATAAAAACAGATACAATAGAACAAGGTTTTTATGTAATTTAATGTGGTTTTTACTTACATTAAGCAAAACGTTATCAGTCTAAAATTACAGAAATAGAAACAGACAAATTATTTACATAAACATCTAGAGAAGATGCCTCTGCTCAGTGGTGGCCCTCACGGTATTCTATAGCGGGTTGAAAACCTCCTTTCACCATCTCTATCCTTGAAAACGCTCAGCAATATTATTTTATTAAAAATTATTTTACAAAAAAAAAAAATGTTATTTTGAACAAAATAATTCCCATGAAACTATTGTATAAAATAGTTTTTGGTAAATATATTAGTGAAAAAGAGTTTAGTTTTTAGAGACCAATTAATTGAATAAAATTCTGTTGAAATAAAAAGTTATATATTTGTAAATTTTATAGAACAAATACACGAACGAATAAATTAGCTACTCTCTGGCCACTGTTCAAATGTCGTAAATCAAATCAAATAGCATTCAAGTGGATCCCCAATTTTATTCACTCTAGCCCGAAAGTTTATTAATCGTTGGACAGATTGGTTTTTGATTTCTATCTACATTGATTTAATTTAGCAGGCATCAATAATCAAGACAAATATTTAAATTATAAAAAAGTCTTAGAAATTCTAAATACAATGAAATACTTCATTTATAACGGGGATTTAGAAATATTTCTTCAAAAACAATTCTAGAGTGTAGCCAAAGCTGTAATAACTAACAGAATATATAAAAATTCATAAGTTATAATATTCTACACGACTAAAACTTTTAAAACTAAAGTACGGTCGTAAAAACAAAACCACTGTTATATTATTCTCTATTTCACACAATCTCTTTGCTGTTTATAGAAATAAAAATGTACTCATAAAAGCTACACTGTTTAGTAACTTGGCAACTGTGAAATTGTGGACTTCTAATGCAATAAATAAGGATTTGAAAGTCACATAAGGAGTATAAGAGCAAAATTGTTTCGATTTTATTGCACCAAGATGTTTTTCTATCTAAATATTTTAGGGATTATCTGCCCTAAGGCAGAATTAAAATAGAAATAAATAACATTGTTAAAGAAGTAAAAAACGAGGTGAATTATTGAATTTATGACAAAAAAAAAATTATTGTTAGCAAGATGTATATAAGTTTTACAAACAGCTTTGTTTAATATAGATTACAACTGTGCATTTTACAGTTTTTATGATACTTATTATACTATACAGCTATATGACATTTTTTTATTAAACTAACTTTAAGGCTTGCAGATAAACAGATAAGATTTTCTCAATCGAATCGAGTATTTATAGATACCAAAAATTTACAGGTTTATTATTATTTACTTATACCTTGTTTTAATCTAAAAACCATATCAATATATAGGTATGTCCCCACTGGTGCAACTTTTCTTTCAACAAAGGCATGCGTTATAGCGCACGGTGAAATGAACGAGAGGCATGCGTTGTTGCATGCCTCATGGATGTTGAATGGACCTTTATTTCCATGACGCATGCCTCATTTTCTTTGTATCCAAATAAAGAATGTCCCACTGGTGTCCAACTTTTCTTTCAACAAAGGCATGCGTCATAGCGCACAGAGTGATAAAACGAGAGGCATGCGCTACTTAAAGGCCTGGTGGAAGTTGAATGGAGCTTCATTTTCATGACGCATGCCTCAGCGCACGTATATCCAATAACTTGGATCTTCATTCAACATTCTGTGCGTCTTTTTGATGATCGGTTATTTATTATCTAGCAAACTGTATTATTAGATAATATTTAATAATATCTCCAACAACTTATATTGGGGGAGGGGGGGGGGGTCAAAAAATACAGAATTCCACCCATCTATAAAAATTTGAACGCCTAACTTAATATCGATGATATTATATTATATTTTATAAACAAGGTAATAAATATAATATTATTATAAACTTGAAAACCATACAAAATAAGATAAGTAGCCATAGCTTGCCTTCTACCTACACAAAGACTATTAAAAAATCGGTCCAAGACAACTCAGACTAACTTTCTCACATAATCTCAGTCCCAGATCCCAAGAAACTTTTTGTTTTAGATTTTTAACAAAATAATATGTATTTTATCTCAATATTTGGTAACTACAGCTAACAATATATCTGGTAAAACAGCTTATATTGTTAGATTCGTATATCGTAATTGATCCTTCAGGTAATAGAAAAAAAGGTAAGTGTTTACTTCATTGACGTGTTTGACAACGTTTCGCCCTTACCGGCCATTTTTAAGCCTAAACAGCATAATACCTTAGTAATTTTACCTACCCCCCCCCTTAACCTCTAAAATTACCTTAGTAATTTTACACTTAGGATAGTGTTGTTATAAAATATAATCATAAAACCTGGAAGGAACTATACGGTTCCGTCGTCTAATACAAATCCAAGGGTAGCGCAATTATAACAGTGGCATAATAAACAATAAGCAGACTCTATTGAAAAAAGGTAAGATCTTAATAAGGTAACAAACTATTGATATTAGGTAACATTGAATTAATCAAAATTATCACTGATTTAATAAATAAATAAATACATTTACTTAGTATTATAAAAGTTGCCGAGCATGTTAGTGAGGTAAACACTTCTCTTTTATTCTATACCCTGAAGGAGCTATTACGATATATAAAGTATTTGAGGGTACATGTACAGCCAATATTCATACGGTATTTAAGTGGACGATTGGAACGTATGGAGCTAAAATTCATTTCTCGATTTCACTTCGGGGTATGTTTTTTCTGAACATGTTTGCCAAATTTCGTCAGTAGTTTAGGCTCCACGCGTCTACACAGATGCTTCACACACATTTTAAAACCACATACAGACTATTTAAACACAACTTTTTTGGACTCAGGGGACTTCAAAACCTGCAAATTCATCAAAATCGAATTTTTCATCACATCATTTCTCTTTATATGAGGAAGTAAATATAAGTCCGCTAAATCGATCAACACTTTTTCTTATAGATATTGTACCATATTTAAATCACATATTATCTCATTTCATTGATTTATTTATAAATACATTTAAAAAAAGGGTTCAACAGGTTGTTCACCTTTTGTCTTCCATTTTCATAAAAATCAGATTTAGTTTAATCTATATTCGCGGCAACCAGATTTTCCCGAGAAAGCCCTTTTATGTATATTGGTATATACAGGGTGGTCCAAAAGTCTCTCCATCCCCCCCCCCCCCTCATAACTTTTGAATGGTTTGAGATAAATAAATGAACCTTAAGGGATTCGTACCATGTAAAGGGAAGTTTTTTTTCATGCAATCGCGCACTAGGGGCAACCACTCACTTTGCCCCTAGGCCACCCAACTTCACAATTGCTAATTAGAGTGTGTATTTTTGATAGCATATTTGGATTCTACTGTGAAAAATAATAAATATAAAAATACCATTTTTAAAAACTGGTCTTATTTTCAATAATTTTATATATATACAGTGTGTCCCAAGATAGAGTATCCGAGAGGAGAAATTTTCTTATTTTTGGGTTTTCGAAAAAAAGTCATTCTTTATATAGAAACTCCTGCTTGTTCTTAAACCTCTAAAAATGCTAAAATTTTATTGATTTCTTGTACAGGGTGTTCTGTTTTTTGAAAACTTTAAAATATTACCAAGAGTAAACTAACTACCCTTATTTTTGATGGTATCGAAAAATATAATTTAGAAAAATGGTTCAGAATTGCAAAAAACTATAAAATATTATTTTATTTGATGAATTATTAAATTTTAGTTAATTTTATGAAATATTCAATTTTAGTTTGTTTTCTAAAAAAAAACAATGCTACCTACAACAAATAGTTATCTTTAGATTTTTATAATAAACAAGTGTGATAAGAAACAAGTGGATAATAACTTCTTAGAGTTAAAGGAAAGAATTAAGCAGGCCACTACCAATATTCCCCTTGAGTAAGTTCACAAGGCTTGTATAGAATTCATAAATAGAATCGAAATTTGCGCAGAAATGGTGGCAATACATTTGAATGATTATTTCTATAATTTTATTTGTCACCTCTGTTCATTTTTTTTGTGTTACTTAAACAGATGTTAAGATTATTACAATTATTTAACTTGTTGTGACGATATTTTTTTTTAAAAATTATTATTACATTAGCTTATTATTTGATTTATAAGTAATTTATTTTGTTTTCATAAAAAAAATGTCGATTCTATTTATGAATTCTGTACAAGCCTTATGAACTTGCTTAAGGGAAATATTGGCAGTGACCTGCTCAATTCTTTCCTTTAACTCTAACAAGCTATTATCCACTTGTTTATTATAAAAATCCAAAGAGAACTATTTGTTGTAGTTAGCTTATTGTTTATTTTTAGAAAACAAACTAAAATGTAATATTTTACAAAATTAACTAAAATTTAATAATTCATCAAATAAAATAAAATTTATACTTTTTTCTTCTGTTGGGTCAATTAGGGTGTAAAAAGTATTGAAGAAATAGGGACAACAAACTACTTATGAATAAAATTTATACGTTTTTTGCAATTCTGAACCAGTTTTCTAAATAATATTTTTCGATACCATCAAAAATAAGGGTAGTTCACTCTTGGTCATATTTTAAAGTTTTCAAAAAACAGTATTTCATACAGTTTCATGTAAACTAATTACTAAACATGCAAATTATTTTGCCGTAATCTTCAAAATAATAAATGGATATTAAGGTTACTCAGTCAAAAGAAACCGCAGTTATAAAAATATTGATTGTTACTAATACTAATTGAACAGCTGGCGCTAAGAACTACTAGCGCTTCCTGCACGCCACTGGCCAGGAAGCGGCCGCTTTTCGAACAGCAGCCTGTAAAAATAAACCATGCATTTTTACGGGCCCCAGCACTGTAAAATAGAACATTACCGTCCGCTCAGGATAAGAATGTTTACAAATGGTGGGCGATAAATTATAATTCACGTCACGAGATATTTTTTTTTTTTAGATAATTATCCGCCATTTTGGATTTGTACAGCTGATAATTTTGAGCTCATTATATTTTTTCGGTGTGCGCGTCAAATCGATCTTTAATAATGGAAAGCTTCATGTTTCTACCCCTTTTGATTCAAAAGTTATTGGAACCGTACAGTGACAGACAGGCAGACAGGCACGGGTACGAAATTATAAGGGCTTCTTTTTTTGGTTTCACCAAAGAGACCCTAAAAATTGGTGATCAGGTATGGGGTACAAAAGTCAAAATAGTATACATATACCCAAAATAGTATATATACCCTTGATGCAAGTCGTTGGAAAGCTCGTTAAGAGTACAGTAATTGTTGTTATGCACACTTTTGTCATATTTTCATATAAGAGTGGAGTAAAATGGAAAAAACACGTTTTTATGCTATTTTTGATCCTAAATTGTTAAAATTTGACCCCTAAATGGACTCAAATTTTTTAAGATATGTTGGTTCACAAAAATGTTCCTTTATGTCTTAAACAGATTTCAGTCTTGGAATTTTTGAAATTGGAGACATAAAATATTTTCGTTCTTCAGAACGATCAAATAGCTTCCGTTACCTTTGGTAAGCTGAGATTTATTTTTTAATAATAAAAAATAAAAGAAAAGAGTAAAAGATAACTAACAAAAAGTTAAAGTATAATATTTTTAAAGGTTTCAAAATAAATTTATGTAGGAAACTAAATAATAAGAATAATCCGAGACCATATACGTTGACGGTCAGTTTCAAAATAATTAAAAAAAAAAAAAAAAAATAGTTTTATTGGTTTTTTTTTCGGGGCACTTTTTAATTTCTCACATAAAGAGAAAGTATTGTGATGGCGCGAGGAGTTGGCTTTGGTGGATTTACACGTTTTGAGGTCCTCTGAGTCCAAAGGGGACCAAGCCCAAAAAGTGTTTTTTAAAAAACGTCTTTACGTCGTCTGTGCAGACGCGTGGAGCCTATAAACTACGCTGATTTTGACGAAATTTGACATTCGTGTTCAGAAAAGTCATACCAGAGGTGAATTCGAGAAATTAATTTAAGCTCCGCAAATTTGGGGCCGCTACCTCTCAACAACTCTTAAAAAAAACATGAAAAAAAATCTCAAAAAGGTTCCGCCGATATTGATTAAAGAATTCTAAAATTTAGTCCATTTAAATATGGATCTAACCATATTAAGCCGTTTTCCCTGGAAAATATAAGTTGGGGTTCGTCTGAGTTGCCTCGAACCGATTTTTAAAATAGGTAATCGGCTCAAATAGCTATACTGCCGCTTTTGTATCCATCGATAAAATGCATACTAAAATATGAAGAAACTGTAAATTGAATGCCTCAAGAGGAATGAATTGAATGCCCGAAAGGCATGCGCTAAGGCATGCGTTAAGGCAAGTTGAAGAGGAAAGAGGAAGCGCAAGTTGAAAGGGAAGAGGAAGAGGAAAGCGCACAAGTGTAGACATACCTTAAGCATATTGTTTGCTGAAATCGCGAAAAATTAACTACCTCTTTCATGTGATGATCAATTCTTTGTGAAAGGAAGAAAATTATGATTGCATTTTACATTTAATTCTCGTTGCGGTCATTACCATAATTAAAATACACCTTACGCGCATACTTTGATTAATTTGAAGTTCAATATATATTATTCACTGATTTTTTTTTTCTGTTTAGCTTGTTTATAAATCTGATTTAAAAATTATTAAAATAAAAATGTATACGTAAAAAAAAACATTATATATAAAAATAAATCACACATTGACCTTGAATTTTTTTTTTTTTTTACTCTAATCTAGGTTAATTACTTCCTTGTAATTATCGACAAATTAATTTGTGATAAAAATAATCAATCGTTGTGATAAAGAGATAGTTATTTAAAAAAAAATGGAGAGAGATTTTTTTATTTATAACCCACGAGATGATAAAAAAGAAACAGAATGACACACCCTTGATTTTTTATTAAATATTATTAGAAACAAAAAAAATATCAGCGCTTTTTCAAAGGTAACTTATTCAAAACAAAACACCATTTGTCTACATAGACAGCATTTATTAGCTACACCAGTATTACAAGAGTTCATAAACATTCGAAATCGGTTAGAGACAACTCAGATAGTTTTAATATACCAAATAGAACTACATCTAATTCGTTTATATCGCAGTAAGCTAGTTTCCCAGGTTTCTTGCTTGTTTGATAGTTCCTTCAGAAAAAAATACAAAGTAAATCACTTAATGTCCTAGTAACAATGTATGCAAATAAATATTATCAAATCATAACAGAAAATTAAAAAAAGATTGTCCGATACAACTCGTTCATAAACTTTCGCATATACAATTACATGATTCCTTCGACTACCTACTGTCTTCCATTTGTTAATTGCTTCGGATTTTGGTGGTTTCATTTAAATTTTATTGAACACTTCATTGTACCTCTTTAGATTGTTACTCCCCGATGCTGTTTTAGAATATAAATGACTGAATATATAACTATTATTAAAAGGGGATGTTTAGTACCAATGTACTTTGGGACAAAGGAATATCACACTGGAGTTTTTATACGGGGAGTAACAGTCTAAAGAAGAAAATTTCGTTCACCTTCTTTAGATTGTTACTCCCCTCTGTTTTTTATAAGGGGAGTAACAATCTAAAGAAGTGTCAACTTCATCAAAATTTATCATAAAATAACTCCTCCTCGGCGGGCAGTTGAACCCAACCTATCACCCTTTGTCATTATAGCTATTTTCTTAGAAACTAGATTTTCCCTGGGGAAACGACTTACTGGTAAGATTCGTATTTAAAGGAATTAAATATCAAAATTATTTAAATTAACATTTTCGTAACTGTTTTCGAGAAATAATTTGTTTCACATTTTGCTTCCGAGCTTAACGAAGCTATGTGATCGTTCTGAAGAACGAAAATATTTTATGTCTTCAGAAATCCATTTGTATGGTAGGTCATAATTAGCTCATTGTTGGCCCCATATAAGTTTTAACCTTCTGCGCTCATTTGTTTCACTTCTACATGCGCACAAACATACATTTATTTACACTTATATCTTCAAATGTACTAATCTGATTTGTATGAAACTTTTATAGTTGATCTAAGTGCGGGTGCAGATAGTCCCAGATTAATTTGAACTGCCTGTGCTCTTTAACTTTTGCAAATATAAATTGGTACTTTAATTCATGTTAAAAACTCATCATTTTGACAGATTAAAAAACGGGGGAAATAAACAAATTAGACAATAATGACTTGTAAAAACATAATATCAATAAAGAACGCGATAGGGTGCGAGGAAGCTATGTGTAACACCAATTGACAGTCCATTTTCCAAAGTTGTTGGGGGGTTGCGCCCTCAAAAGTTATTCCACGGGGTATGATTTTGCTGAATATGTATGTCAAACCATTTCGAAAAAGGCCTCAAATCTGAGATTTAGGCTCCTCAAACCTTGCACAAACAACATAAAACTGTCAGTCTTTTTTTTAAAAAAAGCCGTCACATTACTCTCTCCCTATATTTACCTTTATACTACTTGTATGAGAACAGAAAAATTATAAAGTGAAGAATAATCTATGTATATATATCAGTAATTGCTTCAGATAATAACAAATAGCCTCAAAATATTCCTTGTTAGTTCCAAATAAAATAACTTTTAAAAGAACTTCAGAATAAACAAGATACCTTTAATTTCTATAATCTAAGTTGGCGCCATGTAAAAATTAACTAATGATAAATCAGGTCAAGACTGATCTGATCTCTAGGGGAGTTTAAATGAACTGCTTAATAACTGATAATACTGATAGATGTATAGTATCACTTGTATATATAACCTTTGATAACATATAGAAACTGTACTCTTACATAGAACTTTTGATAACATCATATATAATATATATAATTACTGTAGGCATTTTTATATTCGTACATACAACTTTTAATGACAAACTGTAAATAACTTTTAAATTTAAACAACTTTTTGAACGCACTTAAAAAGTGTAAATCCATTCAACTCAAAATATGTGATACGAGTTAGAAAAATCATACCAGGAGGTTAAATCGAGAGAGTAATTTTAGCCCTAATACGTTAAACAAATTATTTCTCAAAAACGGTTCTGCCGATTTTTATTTTAAAAAATCTATAAAGTAGTCCATTTAACTACGAATCTAACTAAAAGGGTAAGAGATCGGATTCGATTCGCTACCGAAGAGGGGTAATTGTTATGGTAAATTTTGATAAAATGTTCAATAAAATGTAATCAACTAATAGATTGAAAACACGGCACCAATTATTTACGAACTCGAATATGGGAAAGTTAGTACAAGTTATATCGGATAGATTTTTTTTTTATGGTATCTGGAAAGATTTTAAATTTTATTTAACATATTGACTCTAGTTTTTTAATATATATATATATATATATATATATTTTATGTATAATATAATATTGCACAGAACGTTTTACTATACTTATATTATATCATCTATATATTACCTTGTATAAATTATTTATTTGACTGAGATGAACATTTTTTTATTAATCATCATTATTATTCAAAAAAGCTTAATGAAATTAAACATTTTTTAAAGTTTAATTTCACATTTTTAGACCATAAAGTTAAGTTAGGCTGCATAAAATTAAGAGCAAATCTTGTAATACTAGATTGATAATGTGGTGGAATAGACACTTCACAGCGTGGATAAAACAAGATGTACTCATATTCCTTAAAATAAACATTTTGTAAATATTGGAATGCATTTAAATATTTTATTGCTTCGGTACCTTCAAGTATGATTCTTTCCCGTGTTTGAATCTATACGAAAAAACGAGACATAAATTCAATAAACGTATTTCTTATATACGAATCTCTCAAAATTCACAAAAAAATAATATATATATATAAAAAAAATGTAAGATATTTAATTTATTTATTATATGTTATTTAGCTAATTTATTTTACGTGATCTATTTTAAATAATATAAACCCATTATGGAATGTTCTAAATTAGTAGTAATTATCTAGCCTACACAGTAAGCTATGAGTCAGTGCCCACGTCGACAATCTATATAAATTTCATCCTTAAATCATTTTCTTATTGTATTTTTTTTGGGGGGGGGGATTTTTTTTGGGGGAGTGATTTAGTTATTTTAAGCCCTTTAGTAATTAATACAATTTATTAATATTGTTGTGGTCTTTGAATTATTTCTTTATTGCTTAAAGGGATGTAGAATTGCTGCGAACTATTTTGGGCCGTTCTCTTTTATTCTCCCCAGGTCTTTCTTTTTATGGTCTTAAGGATTAGCTTAATCCAAAGGCCCCCATTCACGTCAAACATCATGTTTGCGCAAACATGAAACAGCCCCATACACGGTCAAAATGTTTGTGCAAACATTTTGACAGTGTATGTGGGGCCTTTAGATCCTTATTCGAATCTAAAGGCCACCATACACTGTCAAAATGTTTGTGCAAATATTTTGACAGTGTATGAGGGGCCTTTAGAGGCAACATCATGTTGCGTAAACATCATGTTTACGCAAACCTGATGTCGGTCAAATTTAGGCCATACACGTCAAACATGATTTTTGCGCAAACATCAAACAGCCCCACATACGGTCAAAATGTTTGCGCAAACATTTTGACCGTGTATGTGGGGGCCTTTACGTTTAGAATTTTTAAGCATATGTCGTTAGTTTGCTGAAATTGTGAAGATAATTTAATATCAATTTTAATTTTTGTGAGTAACTATTTTAAATTTTATTTTATTATAATTATTTTGATTGGGATAGAATAGAAACCTGAAGAATTTAGTTTGTCGAGGAAAAATGTAATAAAGTTTTTAGGAAAGACTGAATTTATTAAAATTTTCAATAGGTCTTCCAATGGTTATTGTTATTTCGTCTCGGCTATTTCTCTCCCTGTGATAGAAAAACATTTAAAGGAGTTTCTTTCATTTCAAAGTGGTTAAAACGTAAACATATACATATCGATTCCAACCGCGGAAGCCTTTGCCCTAAAAAATATAATTTATTTTGTCAATGGTAAAATGTTGGCTACTTTTCAATCAGAGAAATATATATTTATATAAAAGTTATACACACTCATATGGTTGTATACATATATTTATATTATTATTCTCAATCTTAATATTGACAAGCAATCAAATAAGAAAATAAAAAAAAAAAAAAAAATTATAATTATTAACAACTACGGGAAACAACCAGAGAAAAATACACTCCAGCGCTGGGATATAGAGGCCTGTGGTTCACATCCCAGCGCTGGAGTGTATTTTTCTCTGGTTGTTTCCCGTAGTTGTTAATAATTATAATTTGATTTAAATATAAATTTAATCTTTCCGTAGTATAAATACTACCAAAATCGTAAAATATGAATTAAAAAAAAGAAAGTTTAAAGACAGTCCAGTAAAAATAGTAAATAATTTATAACCTAAAGCGAATAATTTCTTATCACCTTATTAACTGATGCATCCCTTAGCAAGAGATCTCAATAATAAAATTGAATTTAGAGGGATTAGGGCTTTATTAACCTGAACTATAAATCAACATATATTATAATTTAGAAGTGAAAAGAAGTTGATATTTTCATTGTTTGACAACTGTAGATGTTGATGGATGCTATTGATTGAACTAAATTTTAATTTGGCGTTGATTATAAAATAAATGAAAAATCAATCATAATTATTATTTTATTTTACATTCCTTTTAGATCTGTCTTTAAATCATTTCTAGGAAGTATCAGTTTGACGTTAGCTAAACACCTAACACATAATATATAATATATTATAAGTGTTTAAAAGAAGTCATTTGTCTAACTCATTATCTCTTTAAGATCATTCTGACAGTGTTTTCCATCAATGTGTTTAGTTTGTCCATTGAACAAAGTAAATCACTCAGTGTACGATATTATTTCAGATGGCGCCATGGAGGCTTTTCCTTGCCTATAAATCTATTAACTATTGGGTCGGTAGTGTCCCGTTGCCTGTGGAAAGTGTTTAACAGTCAGTTTCTTTATTATAAATAGAACAGGGACTAACGGGTCCGCATTCTAATTCCAATGGTTCCTGTTATAGACTGGCCGTGGTTTATTTAGAAGTTTTTCGCCCGGTAATGAAGTGAAAGCTGTAGAGTTCTAAGTTTGGCTGGACACCTCTTCAAGGTTTTTCCGTCGGCCCCGGAAATGCCAGACTTGTCCGAGGCCTTTATCTCGCTAGAACATCCGTTTACTAAACAGTCACACTTATCTTAATTTTTTTTTAATCCATTGAAGGATAACTTTATTTGATCTTAAGTATGCCTTTTCTCCTGGATAGTTTTCTTTTTGTTTCACCACTTGACGCAACTATTTGTTTTAAAAGAGAAATTAAGACCTCTTTCAGTTTATATATATATATATATATATATATATATATATATATATATATATATATATATATATATATATATATATATATATATGTACATGTATATAATTAAATCTTTGCTTACTATAGTAGAACAAAATTCGCATTTATAAGAGAAATTATAGAATCGGTTATTAAAAGGTTTCGGACGACATTTATTAAACTTACTCATGGCAATAAATTAAAACTCTCAGAGTATAATACACTTATTTAGCATAAAAGAAACAGAATAATTAATCTTAACTCAAACCGTACTTCCTGACAATAGTCATTATGGTTTTACTAAGATATATGTTACATTTATTTATGAACTTAATTTTCTTACTTGTAATACTTCTTCAATAATATATTTTATTCTCTCTGGCATTAAACTCATAACAAATCAACAGAAAATGATTTTCGATTACAACCCAAGTGATAAGTTAATGGTGTTAGCTTGAGTTGACGGCAAAAATTCTAAATTCATCCTTTCAAATCAAGCTAATAATAATATATAATATTGTAAACACCCAATATTGTGAACACCCTTTAAAATACTACAAATACTAGCACCGGCGGCGAAATGTTGGCTATACAAATATTGAAACTCGGTAACCACCGGAAAATATCATAAACAGTCTTAAGAATTTCAACCACGAATATAGAAAGACACTTTACAACTTAAATTTTGTATCACATATTACGAAAATAAGACACATACTTAAACAAAATTTAAATATTTTGAATTGAGTAAAATTTATATTTATTAACTACTACTAAAAATAGTCACCAATTCGTATGGCACATAGCATCCTCGTCCTATTATTGGACATTGTACAAATGGTTACATAAGATTTGGATCTGTTCGACTCTCACTTTTATTTTTAAGCAGTATTGAAGAAGGGTGAAATAAATATTGGACTAACAATGGGCGAATTGCAATCTGCCGTCTAAATTTCATTAAACTCGGGCGAGTAGTTTTTAAGATATGGTGGTTCTCAATAATGTCGACGATCAGAACGAGAGGCTGACACGAGATCAAAAATGTTCCTTTATATTTATATCTGAAATGGATTTCTGTCCAGGAAAATCTCAAATCGGAGACATAAAAAGATACTCGTTCCTCAGAATGATCACATTGCTTCTGTTAACTTCGGCAAGCTCGGAACTAGTGCGCAAAGTGGCACTTTCTGCACTCGAGAGAAATATTTATGCACGAGCCGCAGGCGAGGGCAGAATGGTTTCTCGAGTGCAGCAAAGACACTTTAAGCTCGAGTTGCACATTAAATTTTTTTTAATCTGTAAATAAAATATGTTTATCAACATGTAAAAGGTGTTTATAGCCAGTGTTGCCTTTTTTTTACCTGATTCAGCAAACCTGACCAAGCGCTGCTATTATTTTTCATCATAACACTTACTCATAACACTTACTCATCACATTTGATTCTTTTTTTTAGATTGTCTATCTTTACTTTTTTATATTTTAACATTTTTATATTTGATATATTAGTGTTTTAATCATGTAGTTAGTTAAAAAATAATCACTAGTTGTCATTGTTAGTATTATAATTTGGTTTATTTAATCATTGATTAGATTTAAGTTCTGTATGTTCGTAAGTTGGAACACTGGAGTGTGGTAAAGTAAAATGAGTGCGGTAAAGTAAAAAGAGTGCGGTAAAGTAGAAAGTAAAATCTGCTGTTTTGCGTACTATTTTTAGGGCGATAACAACCACTTTATCGGTCAACTGTAGGGAAAATATATATTTACTTAGTAAATCATTCTTGTTACAACGGTTATACTCGTACAAACTCAATATGATTGACTTTAAACGAGAAAATATAAATATTATAATATGGTAACCGGATAAATGTTTATAACTAGTAGATTTTAATTTACTTATTATAATTTATAGCCTAAGACATACTATTAAAAAGTGAAGGTATCTGCATTGTTGCAGTAAATCTTTAACCTGTTTTACTAGAATATATTTATGTGATGTGATATTGTAATGAAATTTTAACAAAAAAGTTATTTCAAACTGCATTATATTTGTAAATTTATCCTTTAGATGATATTTTAAACGTATGATATAAGAAGAGCTCGATTGACACTATAATATGTTGGTAACACTTATATGTAAACGGAAAGAAAAAAACGTAAACAATGATACTAAGATTTCCATTAAGCTGAGATGAAGCTGTAGATAAGGATTCACAATACCTATACAAGTCAGGTGATGTAACTTGTTGTTGCCGTTCCGCCCTGTATAAGATGACCTGATTTTTAGCGAACTCATAAAGAATGAACTCCAGATGATGGTTCAACACGCGAAAAAAAGGTTGAATATCTTAATATTGTAATATGTTTTTTCTTCTTAAAGGCAGAATACATAATGTTAATTTTTTTGACATTACCCTTTTATCTTGAGAACTTATTCTTGTGGTTTAGATGCACTCTCTGTGCACCTGAGAAATTGTTATCTTCATATATAACTAGCTTACTATTTAATTTTTTTTCTCTCTTTTCTTTGCCGTGCATAAATAAGTTTCTAAGACGGTATCACAAAGGCTTCATTGTTCTATATTCTATATCTTTAAAACAATTATTGCATATCAAAATTCTAAAGGTAATATTTTTAAGAACGAGAAACTCAATGTTTATTCTGTCTCTCCGCCGCATTTAGTAATATTTGTTTATTTATCAAAGACGTTTTTGGACTTTATCAGGACAGCCTTCTTTAAAATCATCTATTAAGGCGATCATCGTTGCCGATTGTGGAAGAACCAAAACTTTAGTCTTGATATAAAAATATAGTGGTTTAGATGAGTCTTCATTATCTTTCAATATAACAGGGTAGCCCTGCACTTTGCATTTTACTTATGGTTAAACACCCTGCTTTGGAATTTCAATTGTTTAAGAGTTGTGAGAACAATCCTGTTATGCTTTATACTAATTCCACCTCGAGGTAAAATTTACGGTATTTTAGGTTTTAGTGAAAGGTAGTTTATTGTTGCTGCATTTAGAAGTTTGCTATATACTCGAGTCATGTCCGTTATTTACCGGCTGTTGTATCCAAAAAGACATCGAGAGATAGCAAATATCACAGAAATTGTTAATGAAAATAATAGGGAAAAAATTATCTTCATTTATCAAAGCGCCTTAAATGTATCAGCAATTATCAATAGGTATTCAGTTTAACCAGAGTTTTATTTAGTGTTTCTACATCATCCAACAACCCGCTTTGCCAGCCACATTTTCAGACGATGTATTATAAACTACAGCATTATATTATACAATTTTTAAATGTGTAAATCCAAAATAGGGCGTCTAAACCTCAAATAAAAAGCAATAGTTTATGACTATTGGAAGGACTTACTGAATGTATAGTGTATAGTAATTACATTGGAAGTCTGACAGTGTTCATTTTGTAGTGGAAAATCTTTCGGTTTATGTTGTGGCATCATAGCTTTGGATCTTTGTCAATATATTCCCATATTTTTCTTAGTTCTTTGAAATGCTGATTTTAATATATAAAATATCTTGGCCATACTCGAGGATTTAATATTTTCCAGAAAGTAATAATTTCTTCGCCAGCGGGCTAAGCTGTTTGAACCACGCCAATAAATGTTTAACGGCTAATGTATCATGGTGGTACTTCCGTCAATGCTATCTGAAACGTATCAAGTCTTAAGAGGTAAGTCTGCTTCTAGCAGTGAATATTAAAATCTGACTTGCATATCAAAGCTGTTATTAAGATTCGAGGGATTTTGATCGCTGAATATCCCGTAGCGTGCATTCACGACCTATTAGATGTAGGTACCAGAACTGACATTTCCTCGTATTGTCCTCGGGTAGTTGGTGCGCTGTATCTGGGGACTCTATCAGAAGGTTCCCTGACTAATGAAGCTCGTCGTGCCGGCGCTGGCTGGTTCTCCGAGGGTTCTCTAGTCGAATGCCGTGTCCAGAAATGGGTCAGCACTTTCGTTTTCTCTTGGGGCCGGTCGGTCATGAGAGGGCCGGCTACGGAGGTTATGCAACTCTCCCTTCCCCCGAGGCAGCCACCCCCACGAGAACGACGCTCCCCAGGACCCTACCTCTATACACGGGCCGTACCTGGAACACTCCGCGGCCCTCGGATCCTACAACTATATAACAACAACTGTACTTCGTTCTGATTTATTAACCACAAGCCTAGTACAGGAGGTCTCAAAACGCTAAACTGTTTCCATTAAATTACATACCTCTAAAAACAACTCAGGCCAACACTTACGTGATCATAATACCATTTTGAAATAAAACAAACAGCTATAAATAAATATCGATAAAATTAAATATTAAATTATAGACAACATAAAATAATCTTACATTTCTTTTAATGATTTATATTTAAAAAAAAAAAAAAATCAGTGTGTAACAGAGTAAAATAAGATACAATTGAAAAATTTGCCTCACTATAAAATTAAATTTCATTAATATGGGTTGTAACTAAAATATAACTAATTTCTCGATTAATTATTTAAATTACCTATTTTGTTCGAAATATTTTCCATTTCTTTTACTATTAAAAGAATGAAAACTTTGTCAGTAGGTATCCTGAAATTAGAATGTTTTAATTAAATAAATCTTAAATAAGACCCGTTTTCCTAAACTTAGTGGCTTATTTAAGTCTTTATTAGGATGTGTATAAAATAAACGCACACGACGTCAAAGAATAAATTGGATCCCAATGGTGTAAAAAATTGCGATTGTTTTGTTTTAAATTATAATTCTTATACTAGTAAATAAAAAATTTATTTAAAGCAAAGTCAACGGCAATATTCAACGGTTGATCAAGCGTTTTTTATACAGTAATCAATGGCTTCAGATAAAATAAAAGTAAATACACTTATAAAAGTTTTAAAACTAATAAAATAAATGGCAGCTGTTGTGATATTGCAATATTCACTACTGGACTATTTGCAGTTCTTAGAACGACGAACTGTCACTAGGATGACATTCCAATATGGCGCCAGCTGTCAATTACATTCTTTAGTATATAATAAACTGTAACTAAACATTTCCTAGGTTAAATCATAATTGGTAAACAAAATTATAAATTATTGTTATGTATATATTTATTTATTTAGAAAATTTCATTTAAAAGACAATCTCGTTCTGCTATAAAATATACGTTTTCATAAGGATGAATTTTAGTCATTCACAATATTAGGGCATATAATTAGATTAACCAGGTGAATAATTGAAGCGAGCTTCCTACATTCAACGAAATATGCTCCGTGTCTGTCTGTCTGTCTGTCTGTCTTTCTGTCTGTCTGTCTGTCTGTCTGTCTGTCTGTCTGTCTGTCTGTCTGTCAGTAACGTTCACGCGTGTGACGATAACTTGAGTAAAAGTTGACCGATTTAGTTGAAATTTGGTATACATGATCCTCTTACTAATACTCAGGCTAAGTTCGTTGGACAGCGGGATCCGTCCAAGAGTTCGCGCGCAACGCTCGCGTAAACGAGAGGTTCAAAAATTAAATTGGAATTTCAGGACGGGTAAAGATTCTATCATCATCTATTCGATGAGACGAACATTTTTTTTCAAATAACATTTTTTAGTAAAACCAACAGCGACACCGCTATGAATTAATAAAGATCGCTAAAACTATTAAAGCGGGCCTAAACGTTTAAAATAGAGAAAACAACCTTTTTACCGATATCTTACGTTCTAACGTAACGATTTTAATAAAACTTCATAGACACCATCTGATGCACAATTGAAACAGGCATGCAAAATTTCAATTTGATACATGCAGTAGTTTGTTTGTAGCAAAGAGATACAAATTATAAATATTGAAATAGAGATGTGTGGTTAGTGGAATAGTAAGAATGCGGGGTGGTTCCCTTACTACTAGCCGCTGCACTACTACCAGACCCATTATCTATCAACTCATCATGATTCACAATAATCTTTTTTTCAATATTCAATACATATTTATTACTATACGCTCGCTTCAATGATAGAGCCACGCGATGCCTAGTTAATACAAAATGTCGGTAGAAACACTTTATTTTGGTGTAGCCGAGTGGTTAGCGAATACACAGCACTATATATCTGACGAGTTCGCATTCCAAATAAGAGGAACTCATCGAGTTAAGATGAGTTAAGTGGCCGGATACCCTGTCCTGTAATAACCTTAAGTATTCAAGACACAAAAGAAACACCAAAAAAGTACTTAAACAGAATGTTTCGATGCTCGCTTCTCTTGTAAGTTATGCCAAAGCCACAGTTAGTATTTAACATTTTTATTGGTTGTCGTTGTTGAATACATTTTATTTCATCAAAGACTGTAGATGTGAACAAAAAAAGTACTGCCCGGAAGTAGCCCAATCTTAACCTTTTCATATATGTATTGGTTAGCTGAGAGTTATTACTGTAAAACTTTTAGAAAGGAATGATTAGGTATATTATATAGCGATTGAACTAAATATCTTTCAAATAAACCCAAAAATAATTACAAGATAAAAAGAACTTTTTATATACTACGTTTTAAAATTTTCTGTTGAATCTTATGTAGAGTTGATAATATAATTGTTATTGTTATATATAATGTTAGTGAAAAAAAAAAAAAAAAAAAAATAGTTCCAAATTTATTTACTTCACATAAATGACAACAAACTAGACAGCTGATCTTAAACCTATAAAAGGACAAATCTTTGTACAACGGATATCGCCAATACCGAATCTAAACCGTGCCATCGATATGCCCCGTGTAGGGGAACTAACTTTCCATACAGCAAAATTTGCTGAAAACGAGTTAAATTCTGCTGAAAGATGGCTAAAAGTATTAAAATAATGCAATGTCATCGTGTTCTGAGCTAATCTATAAGTTTCAACTTCGTTCTCACATAAATGTGAGGGCGAATATGTATGATTTCTGTGATCTTGAATATGTAAGATTGTTTTAAAGATTGGTTACAATGATTATTTTCATTAATGGTTATCACCAGTTTCATGCGTTATTTATATTAATTTAAAAACGTCCAATTGATTCGTTCTAAAATAAGCCTGTTGATCTCTAAACTGCTAAATGGGTCAGTTGATTAAAACCAGTTGACATATAAATAATATGTGGGTAGAGGTCCTGGTCAGGCGACCAGACAAGCCAGTTCGGAGCAGACTGGCTGGCTGCTTGTCATCTAGTGTAGCAGAACACTGGGACCTGTTCCCGTACCTGCCTCGCCGCACACATCACACTGGTTTTTGCGGTTTTGTGCACCAGCCACAAGAACCAGAAAAACAAATCAACTCGAAACTATTTTTATGCACTATATAAAAAGCTAATTGGCACAAAAACTGTTTGAAAAAAATATATAAGAAAAGAGGCCCTATATATATATGGATTCTATATGTTTGTTATAATTAAATTGCTATATTTAAGCACCTGCTTGGAGCCTATACTGTTTCCCGATACAACAGACAGACATTCTTTTAAAAAAACACTGTTTCGACTCTGAGGACATATAATATGTAAATTTATCAAATTATTGCACCACCACAATATTTCACTTTATATACGAAGCGGTGAGGAGTCAAGGGGGGTACAAGTGACATTTCCACAATTTTGAGAAATCGAAGTTTAAACTTAAATTAACAGCTTATACTCGAAGAAGCTGATTTTTATGCCACTATATCACTGCACATGAAAGAAATTCACTTGAATCCCTTTGACACAAACATTTCATATGTACTAATATCGATTCCTGCACTAATCTCCATTTCAAGAAATGGCACTTGTACCCCTTGGCCTGTCAACCCTTCATGTATACTGTATACCTCGTATATGAAAAAAGTAAAATGTACCATTTAAATTTTGAATAAGGAAAGAACTTTTCGTTAATTAAGTTTAAAACTGCTTTTCCTCTTGATTAATATATACTGGAACAAGCAATGTAAAAACTTTTTGTAATATTAAGAACACAAATTACTTTATTTAATTGACATAATAAAATCAAATTTGTTTAAATTTAACTTTTTTTACGATTTTGGTAGTATTCATACTACGGAACGATTAAATTTTAATTTAAATCAAATTATAATTATTAACAACTACGGGAAACAACCAGAGAAAAATACACTCCAGCGCTGGGATTTGAACCACAGGCCTCTATATTTCCAGTATAGCGCTCTACCAACTAAGCTACGCAAGAGAATGAATTTCTCTGACGTTAATGATACCTTGTCCCAAATTTAAGCTTTCAATTTTCCACAAATCTGAGAAGTCAACATTAATGACAAAGAACTAGATCGAGAAATAACGCTTATAATTATAAAGTACCCAATTAGTACCTGTACTTAGTACAATCAATTAGAAATTCATATTTTACGATTTTGGTAGTATTCATACTACGGAACATTAAATTTTAATTTAAATCAAATTATAATTATTAACAACTACGGGAAACAACCAGAGAAAAATACACTCCAGCGCTGGGATTTGAACCACAGGCCTCTATATTTCCAGTATATATAGAGGCCTGTGGTTCAAATCCCAGCGCTGGAGTGTATTTTTCTCTGGCTGTTTCCCGTAGTTGTTAATAATTATAATTTGATTTAAATTTAAATTTAACTTAATTTGAAGATTAAGTTCAACAGAAGATGTATCAAATTTATTATCACACAATAGAATGACTAATTTAAGCAATTAATATTTTACCATGTTGACTGTAAAACGGAATATATTTTGGGATGAGATTATTTATTGTGGATTATGTTTGGGTAAGGAGAGCGTGGTTTTCCCCCGGGGGCTACAAGGATGCCCGTGACTCAGAAGAGCCTTGGCCCAGTAGGGTGAAAGCGGACCTCAGCCTCTTCTAAGTATTTGAACAACATCACTCCAATACACTTAAAATCACACTACTTTTATAACAAAATAAAAAAAAACCTGTTTCAAAATCATGTTTTTGTCTCCAAACTGTCGCACGATATAAGTTGCACTTTATGACTTCAGAAGTCCTTTTCATTTCCTCCGAAAAAAGATTAATATAAAAAGAAGTTGACTAATTAGAAAATTAAGTTGTTTTTGTTGGAATTTTTTATACTGTGATTTCTTGCGTTTGTTTCTAGGCCAAGGGCATTTCATTGTTTGATTCATATATTTCAATAAAATTAAAGGGATTCTTTAAGATTCTAAGTAATTGAGTTATCATCGTGAAGCATTATTCAAAATGTATTCCCCAATATCCAAGGATTCCGTTGCATTTGTTCGGTTTTCAATTGTGACAGATTGAAAATACTCTGCCAATTACTGAGGCACATAGCTTCCTCGCGCCCTATAGTGTATACTTTAATAATGTTATACGCTGTTACAACCAATTATTGTCTAATTTATTTATTTTTCCCACTTTTTTATTTCGGAGCTTATCAAAGGTAACGGAAGCTATGTGATAGTTCTGAAGAACAAATACTTTATTAATCTGTGAAAATTGGTTTGATTTTTGTTTGAATAAAAGTATCAATTTAGCAAAATTTAATAAGCAGAAACGAGCTACATTCGACAAACCATCCAAATTTTAGATTAGCACTTTTGAAGATAATGTGTTAATTAAAAAACTTAGTGCGCATATTTTGAACAGAAACCACAATTGGCGCAGATGGTTAAATATTATTTGGGGACCAATAACAGACTAACATTACCTCCTAAATTTAATTAAAATCAAACCAGTAGATTTTAAGAAATATTGGTTCGCACAAATTGTGGACAGACCGACCGACAGACACGGGACCAAACATGTCGCTGATGTCTAAAACATTTTCAGAACGGTAAATATGCTTACGTTTTAATTTCGTAGAAATAAGTTAATTCATTTTTTAAAATATTTCAGTGATCTTTTCTTCAGCAAGAGGCACTGGTAAAATTAATTATTGGCCTTAGTGTACCGTCACTTTAACTTGTGTACTCTATGAACCAGTGCAGCTGCTATGGTACATAAAATGTACAGAATATGAATTCTCATTTTATGGATTTATTAGAAAATTTAGTAAATATACTATAATTAGTTACTTCTTTCCTGATTTGTATTCCATAAAAATGGTTTATTTTTCTGGGCTTTATACTCGTATCTTTATTGTTGTTCATATTATTATTGATTATTTTTTTTTTTTTTTAATTCCGTATTTTCTATCGAACCCTCATTAAAGTTTTTATTAACACTAAGACACAAGCTTATACATTATTTAATAAGGACTAACATAACATTGCGGTAGACGCCACATACGAGGTGGACAATTAAGTAATGAGACTGATTCCATAAAAACCGTATATTAAAAAATTATTCTACAACTCTGCCATCCCCTTCAAAGTAGTCCCCTTGGGCAGCTATACAACGATTCCAGCGCGTTTTCCATGCTTCGTAACATTTCTGGAACGCTTCGACTGGGATGACCGCGAGTACCCTCGTCACGGCCGCCTGGATGTCCGCAACCGACTCAAAATGGGTTCCTTTGACCACCGATTTTGTTCTAGGGAACAAAAAAAAGTCACAGGGTGACATATCGGTCGAATAAGGCGGCTGTTGCCACACGGCGATCCCTTTAGAGGCCAAATACTGTGACACGCTGAGGGCGGTGTGGCACGGCGCGTTGTCGTGATGATGGAACCAGTTACAAGCGATGTCTGGGCACACCCTGTTGACTCGTTTTCTCAATCTTTCGAGTACTTGGCGATAGTAGACTTGATTTACGGTTTGCCCCGATGGAACAAATTCTTTGTGGACAATTCCACGGCTATCAAAAAAGGCAATAATCATCCTTTTCACCTTCGACTTGCTCATGTGAGCTTTTTTCGGGCGGGGGGCGTGCGGAGACTACCATTGTGAGCTTTGGCGTTTGGTTTCCGGGTCGTATTGAAAAAACCAGCTTTCATCGCCTGTCACCACGACTAAGAGCACTATCACCATGCACTTTTACAATTTTAGCGTACGTTTCCGAAGCTGTTTCGACCAATCTGGCGCAAAATTTTATCGCGGCGCGTTGCTCTTGATTTCGTTTCTCCATTTTCGTGACGAGCACCACCAACACACGTCTACTCAACACGACACAGCAGGCGAACGAAACAAGCTAGAGCGATGGTAAATATATCAATGGAGAGGAGAAGGATGCCGGGGAAGGGGAAGGGAATTTCAAGGTCGCAGGTTTGCCACAAGCGCGGTAATAAAATCAGTCTCATTACTTAATTGTCCCACCTCGTATGTCATTTGCTATTTTTTTTAGTTAGAGGATTTTATATTATTTAATGGACTTTATAACTTAGAAGTAAAACCAAGAAACTTCGTTTACCTCTTAAAGTTTAAAGGAAACTCTAAAATGAAAAATAAGTTTTTTCAATTATAAAAAGAAGCTCTCAATTTGAAGAAGAAGAAGGAAGGAATCAGAGGAACTTAGTTTATAGTTTATATAGTTGTATATTGAGAAATAAATTTGAGTAAAACTTTTTTGGTTTTATTGCTGCCTTAACAACTAGGAAAAACGAATTTATTTTTACCACAATGAAGTTTAATGTTTGAGTTTGGTTATATTCATGTATTTTTACGATAATAATAATTATACTTTAAAAAACGGGTAATATTGCTATAGGGTAACTATATAAATATTGTATTGTTATTTCGTTAAAATAATATATATATATATATATATATATATATATATATATATATATATATATATATATATATATATATATAATATATATCATATATATATATATATATATATATATATATATATATATATATATATATATATATATGTGTGTGTGTGTGTGTGTATCCCAACAAAACACAACTCTCGTATTAAATTAATTTCACATACATGTAACAGGTTTTAAAATTAAAGTTGATTGAGAATACAATATTTCTAATATAAAATAATTAAACATAATTATTTTACATTAACAATCGATGTTATTCCTTAGTTATTATTTAGTTAATTATCCCAATTCGTGATATCCTCTGTTTTTCCATAAACACGTAAAAAATATACTTTTTTAGAATTAAGAAAGGCATCTGTTGATCACGGTATATTTCACCTCGTAATCCGACTAAACGTTTTAACTCCGTATTTTTATGAAAACCAATTATTTCCTACATTAATGTTCATACTATTCATGCCTAACACTATATAACTTTAATTGGTTCATATTATTATTAACCATTTTGTAGTAATTATTTTTTCACATGTTTAGTATTTTACCAATAATAATAAAATATTTGATGTCCTTAGCATGGGATTAATATTATCTTTTTGTATTCCTTTAAAAGTTAACATTATCTAGAGTTAGATAGCTAACTATATTTTATGACAGAAAGTTAATGATATATAGCTTTCTTGTATCGACAACATTTCTTCACTTCAAATGTGTTTGATAGTAGTAATAATAACGTGTTTTACTACGTTAAAAATGTGTTTTGACTCGTGTCTTTCTGTCGGTCTGTATGTCGTTAAACATTTTAGCAAACCTTTACCAATCTGTTCCCCAGTCTGACCTGTGTAATCTTAAAACTGCTTGTCTGATTGTAAAGCAATTTAGATAGTACGCCACAATTCGCCCATTTTATTATATAAACCTATATCTTAATAAGTAATCATCTGAATTTTAAGAAATTAGGATAGTTTATCGAAATAAGACCACAGATGGTCCCTCATTAATTTAACCGTCTGACCATCTGTGCATTTAACATTGCTAAATTTGTTCTTTTATTTATTGCTTCCGAGCTTATCGAAGGTAACGGAAGCTGTGATCGTTCTGAAGAGCGAAAATATTTTATGTCTTCGATTACTAAAATGCCAAGACAGAAATCCGTTTCAGACATCAGGGAACATATTTGGTTCCGTGTTTGTCTGTCGGTCTATCGCTCAATTATTGCGAACCTACATATCTTAAAAACTTCTGATCAGATTTTATTGTAATTTGGATGGTAGGCCATAATTAGCCCATTGTTGGTGCCATATAAGTTACAACCTTCTGCTCCCATTTGTTTCTGTTTCACATGCGCACAAACATACATTTATTTACGCCTATAGCTTCAAAAGTACTTATCTGATTTGTATGAAACTTTTATAGTTAATCGAAAGAAACCCGCAGGTATCCCCGGATTAATTTAAACCGTCTGCGCTCTTTAAATTTTGCTAAATTGATACTTTAATGCATGTGTAAAAAATCAAATCAATTTTGACAGATTTAAAAAACGGGGGGAAAATGAAATAAATAATGGATAATAATGGGTTGTTAAAGCATAAAATCGTTAAATTTTACTAAATAGGACGCGAGGAAGCTATGTGCCACACTAATTGGCAGAGTATTTAAATAATCATACTAACCCATAAAAACATTGTTTTTATTGTAAATTCCTTATATTCATGTAATTTGGTTGTGTGAGTGGACGGAAAGTTGTTTATTTTTAAACACACGCTTTGAAAATGTTAATTACAATCACACTTACTGAGTTATAAAAGTAAAGTCGTTAATCAGTGTGAGTTTGTGTGGGGTGATCCTAAAATTTGATTGAATGTTTTTGTAACGGTACAGCGTATATGTGCAGAGTGTCAGCTTGATTGGATGGCTAAATGAGGGTCAATTAGCCCTTCAAAGATTTTGATGACAGCCGATCGACAGCAAATCGAAACTAATATAATTAAGCCTACTTAAGTATACTTGAACCAATTCAGCTTGCGGTCTCAATTTTAACGCAACTTGTTCAAATTAGAGATTTTATGAGAAAAAGAAAATTAAACTACAGAACTGCAGTACTTGGGTAGTAAATCAATGTTGCACGTTCCACAACTTGGACAGTGTTAGCCTTGCCAAATAGAATCCAAAACCACTAGGACCAAGTAGTTTTGATCTAAGTTACTTGGTCCATGTGTAAAACCAGGCTTTAAAGAATTTAGAAAACAAAATAATTTAATGGGAAAAAAGGAGTGGAAAAATTAGATAATAATTGGTCGTAAAAGCAAAACAAAGGTTAAGTACGCTTTAGAATGCGAGGAAGCTATGAGCCACACTAATTAGCAGACTATTTTAATATAGGTAGGTTAAAAAGAATAATTTTTAGGTACCAATCTTAGAATGAGTATAGTAGTATATAACGTTCGTATTAATATAGTTGGGTCTAAAAGAAAAAATTAAAAGCTCTCTTTTGCGATATTTCGACCCCTCTTTGGATCATGTTCAGGCTTTTTTTTTTTTTTTTTTTTTTCCGGGGGACTTTTTTTATAAAAAAAAAAAGTCCGAAGCAATAAGACCTCATGAGTGGATCCAAGGTGCAAACCCGGTTTAATAGTCCATCCTATAGTATCTCTAACCACCTCTAACCACCTCTAACCACCTCTAACCACCTCTAAGCAAGCTAACAGACCCACAGAAAGTGAGCACCTTGTTTAGGGGAAGTAACCTTAGTTCTTCAATTGGCAGGATGGCTGAGCCAAAGATTCTCCACCTCAAGCGTGTTAATGCAGGACAGCTGCTAATAAGATGAGAAGGTGTTTCATCCTCTTCCTCGCACAGCCTGCACACTGGGCTTTCTGCTAGGCCAAGCAGATGTAGATGTCGATTTAGCATGCAGTGTCCAGTAAGAAATCCTGTCAAAAGGTGACAGGATTGCTTTTTGAGCGAGAGCAGCGATCTGGTAAGATGCTGAGATGGTTCCCGGATCATCATTTTTGATTGTCGCATACCTGAAGCAGTGTTCCATATTCTGTTCATATCTAGCCTCATGAATGTCCTTATGGAATGTTTCACTCCACAACGTGGCACGCCTACAACTGGTTCTGGTGTAATTGGGGTCGAATTGGAACCCGTTTTAGCTAACTGGTCAGCAATCTCATTCCCCTCAATGCCACAATGTCCAGGAACCCATATCAGTTGTACCTTGTTAAGTTGTCCAAGAGTGTTAAGATGGCTTTTGCACTCAGCAACCAGCTTAGATGTATACCTTGGTGCAACCAGTGCTTTGATCGCTGCCTGGCTGTCAGAGTAGATTCTGATTTGTCTGTTAAGCATATTTTTATTCAGGATAATTTGAGAACAGGCCAAAATTGCATATATCTCTGCCTGAAATACAGTGGCATATTTGCCTAAGCTCACACTAAGCTCATATCGGGGTTCTGCACAGAAAACCCCAGCCCCTGATAATTCTTCGATTCGGGACCCGTCGGTGAACCACATGTCTGTTCCTGGTGGCACTTGAGGATCATCTCCAGGTTCCCAGTCTTGTCTTGAAGGAAGCAGATACTCCCAGCTAATGTCAAAATCCCACTGTGGTATCATAGAGTCCTGTAACATCACTACTTCCGGGCAGATTTCTGTGATACAATTCCATATTGCACTGTGGCCTATACTGTCATATCCCATCCATAAACCAGCACAGTGCAGGCGATATGAAGCTAACATAGCTTCGTACTTCAGGTACATCTCTAAAGGTGGTAAGCATAGCATAGCCTCAAGTGCCAGGGTTGGTGTAGTTTTCATTGCTCCTAGTATACCAACACAAGCCGTTCTTTGAAGGTGCTGAAGTGATTTCTTTGCAGTTCCTAAGGATATCCTTGGCCACCAGACGACACATGCATAGGAAAGAATTGGTCTCACCATGGCAGTAAAGATCCAATGCAGTACTTTAGGTTGTAATCCCCAGGTGGGACCAATGGCCTTCCGGCATACCCAAAAGGCCGCCATTGCCTTATTCAGTTTTGCTTCAAGATGAAGTTTCCAGGTCAGTTTTTTGTCCAAAATTACACCTAGATATTTTACTGAGTCTGCGAGGTTAAGCTTCTTACCACTTAGCATCAGTTCTTTACTTCCATCCAATTTTCTTTTTTTTGTAAATAGTGTCACCACTGTTTTTTCAGGATTAACTCCGAGGCCGTGATTATAACACCATTTTTCAACAGAATGAAGAGCTCTTTGTGCAAGCTCAAATACTGTGGTAGTGAACTTGCCCTGAACCAGAACTGCTACATCATCTGCATAAGCTTGAATGTAAATCCCATCTTTCAGAATGAGCTTTATGAGACTATCCACTACAAGGCACCAAAGTAACGGTGACAGAACTCCACCTTGTGGACAGCCTCTCCTTATAGCCACTTTTATGCTGTGTCCATTTCTCTCAACTTTAGCTAGTCTAAGAGATAGCATTGATCTGATCCATGCCACTATAACTGGGTGAACACCATGGTCAGAAGCAGCTTGGCTGATGGATTCAACAGAAACACAATTAAAAGCCCCTTCAATGTCCATGAAGAGTCCCAGCATCAGCTGTTGCTTATTGAGGGCTCTTTCGATTTTGCAAACTAAATGGTGAAGTGCTGCCTCACAAGATTTTCCTGCTTGATATGCATACTGCTGCTTGCTTAATGGAATGGTCATGTTGTCCCTAATCCATCTATCCACCAGCCTTTCCAAGGTCTTTAATAAGAACGAAGTAAGACTGATGGGTCTGTAAGATTTAGGAAGAGTAAAATCGGGTTTACCCTGCTTTGGTATAAAAACAATGCGCACCTCCCTCCAGGAGCTAGGGATAGTTCCTTGAGAAAGGAAGGTTCGGTAGATCTTAACTAAATCGTCAATAATCAGATCCAGGCCTTGTTGGAGCATTATTGGCATAATCCCATCACAGCCAGGGGATTTAAATGCGGCAAAGCTTTTCACTGCAAATTCCACCTTATTGTTTGTAATGATAGTATCTGCTAAGGCTTGAGCTCCTTCCACAGGTAAAGCCATAGGAAAATCAGATATTTCAATGTCCTCACTTATATCGGAGCCTGGCATATTGTGTATTTACCAGATATTTAAGGGCCTCCTCCTCTGAAGAAGTAAATGTGCCTCCATTAAGCAGTAAGGGACCACTACACATATCGGTCGGTGCTTTGGAGAGAATCCGGTGAAATCTTGCCGCTGGAGCTATTCCCCCAATATCTGCACAGTAGGCTCGCCAAGCATCCCTCTTAGCTTTTTTAATTTGTGCCTTGTATTTTCTACGGACGGACTTATATTCCTCCCAAAGCTGTGGCAAATTATTTCTTTTAGCTTTGTTCAAGATTCTGTTAACCTGTCTTCTAAGAGATTCTACTTTATGAGTCCACCAAGGTTTTGAGAACCTTTGGGAACGGACTTGTAATGGACAACTAGTTTCATGCGCTGTACTTATGGCTGTTGTAAGTGCTTGTACGTAGTCTTCGGTTTCTTTAAGTCAGGCTTAAATGTTCAGGCTTAAAACCACATTTATTGTTAGTAACTCCAGTAAATTTGCTACATTAGTAGTATAGTAAATACTATTTTTTACATTGTATGTCGTCATGTAAATTAAATCAGTGGTACATACTACTGTTTTAGTCTGACAGCCTAATCTTTTAAGAGATGCCCCAACCGAAACAATCATCAGGCGAAGGCAGCCTTCAGAGTTCTAACGAAGCCTAGCTAGATCATGTATTTAAAAAGAAAGAAGTTTAAAATCAATACGTAAAGGATATTTAGCATGTTTATTTATCATAACATTCTGCAAAAGAGTCAAAGTGTTAAAATATAAAAAAAATCACAGACGTTTATATAACCAAGTACAAAGTATTTTCTACATCTTAAGGGATGATCATACACATTTACATATTAATTCTTACATTTATTAATTTTGACAGTATCTAATAAAACTCCACTGACTTATTTCTCAACTATTTATAAGTATAAGTTCAATATATCATATAGTCTGATACATCTCTCTTTTGACTGGTTTTATTAATTAATTAATAAACTTAATTAATGTCAAGAAGTCTGATAAGTTGAGTACGTTGTTTAAAATTTAGGATACAGAGTTTAATTTTGGCTGACAATACGGTCGAGCGCTGTAAATCCACCTTGAAACCAGAGTAAGAGTAGATGAGTTGAAAGGCTCTGTCGCACTTGAGATTCAATTAAGAGATTATTCAAGGTTTATTGGTACTTAAATTTAAGAGGCTTCACCAACATCAAAGAATGCCTTTTAATATTCACACTTAAAAGGTCAGTACAAAAATTTCTTCGAATCCTTGAAATTTGTATATATATATTTTTGGATAGTTTAAGGACGGGAAGTTAGAAATAGGACTCACTAATCTACTTGTTATATATCAAATAAAGGGCTTAGAACTTCACTTTACCGTCTTAAAAGACAATAAGGTACTCCGAGGTATTGTTGTGTGTAAGAGTTTTATTACTTACCTGTATTTATAAATTCTCTCATCACAAAATTTTGGTGCCTTTAATATGAGCTTAGTTGAGATTAAAAACTATGATTTTATGGCTAAAAAGGAAAAAATATTAAGATTTAAATAATAATTGAAGTCAAGAAATGTTTTCAGTACTAAAATGCACAGCATATCAGATATCATTAGCAATCGATAATAAAATAGGTTTAGTTAGCATTCTAACTCTTAATGTGTGTCAAATAAAAACTAAAACCCTCGAATTAATACTTATACCGTAATATATTTTATAACTTTATGCAGACAAGTTATTACATAGTTTTACTTTAAAAAGTATCAGATCACCGAGAGAGACCATTTGAAGATTTAATTTGATTTACAAATTCATTATTGCGTTTTGCCAGTAAATGTATCATTTATTCGTAGAACCAAAGGAAATATCATGATTTCTAATGAAGCAACTAATTTATTTCAAATACCGTTTATTTAGTTTTTTACTTTCTCATATAAAGAAAAAAAGTATTGTGATGGCGCGAGAATTAAATTTTGATGGATTTACACGTTTTGAGATCCTCTGAGTCCAAAAAAGTAGTTTTTAAAAAAAGACTGTTGTCTGTCATCTTTCTGTGCAGATGCCTGGAATCTAAATTACTGGTCCGATTTTAACGAAACTTGGCATACATGTTGAGAAAATTATTCCCCGAGGCGAAATCGAGAAATTAATTTTAGCTCCAAATTTGGGGGCGTTCAGAAGAAACTTGAAAAAAAAAATTTTTTTGAAAACGGTTTCGGCTATTTTGATTTAAAAAATTCTAAATTGTAGTCCATTTAAATACAAATTTAACGAAATAAGCCGATTTCCCGGGAAAAATCTAGTTCCTAAGAAAATAGCTTTGAACGCGGACGGAGAGAGGCCGGGTTCGATTCCCCGCCGAGGAGTTATTTTTTATGATACATTTTAAGTCATTTTTAAGATACATTTTGATAAAATGTTCAACAATAATTAAATGTACCTATGTAATAAATGGAAAACACTGGGCTATGTAATTACGAACGTATTGTGAGAAAATTTGTCTGAGTTGTCTCGTATCGATTTTTATCTATTCAGAACCTAGTAAGTAATCCACTTTTAGAATAGAAGTAGAATCCACTTTGCACACTGTGTACCATGAGACAAATTTCAGAGGAAGTGAGCAATAGGGTGGTGTGTTTAAAGGACGAGGTCTAGGTCATAAAGGTTTTTGAAATGTGACGTCAAAACTCGAAACGTCATTCCTTTATTTTTAAGAGAACGACCTTTCTAGATATTCGTGGAATTCCAGGGTTGTGCTACTGAGTATAGCGCGGGGTGAACGGCTGAGGCCGGGGTGTTGTCGTTGGCCTGCCATGTCAGTTTCACAATTTCCCTCCTTCTCAAGCCGTGTCGTGTTCCATCTCACGCTCCTGGAACTCCATGGCTAGCCAGGTGTAAAGAATAAAAAAAAAAATTCTTAATGCTATTATCTTGATAAACTGAAATGTATCAGTCAGAAATATCGGCCATTAAATAGTTTTTAGATGAATGGACTCAGATATTCAGCGGATCCAACACGAATACAGTAAGATAATGCACTCAGCGATAACAATAATTTCCTTTCCTTCGTACCAGCTATTAACTATCTCCTTACTCTTACCATATCCTACCTCCAACCTGCTCAATTTAAACTATATGTTTAATTACTATATTATAATTATAATAATACATACTAAAATACTAATTTTAATAAAGGAGTACTCGAACCTCTATTGACTAAATAATTACATTTTCATTGGATAAATAATTTGTCAGGCTTCTCTACGTTTTTAAACCTTTATTTACCCAAAATTTACACTTCAATCATTCTAATTCAATATCAACGTCAATAAAATAATTTAATAATTTGGACAGTATTTTGTTCTATGCCCATTTCAACAGGATACAATTTGCTTACTATACATTAATTACTGTTTCAACTACAGATTTATGCTTTTGAACTTACCGAAGGTAACGGAATCATTGTAATAATTCTGAAGATTAGAATAAAGATCAAAAGGACAGGGACCGCGGAACCTATTTAAAAGAGGGGGGAGCAAAAAATTTATGTTATGCATTGTGGGTTTAGCATTTTGCTAATATTAAACTTTTTTTATATTACAATTACAAGCCCCGTAAACAATTATTAAAGAAAGAGGAGGGGGAAAAATCCAGACGACTAATGAGCAGTTTGAAGATAAATGCTCAGGTAGTATTATTGGTTTGTGGTTTGTTTATAGAAGCTAAATTGCTAAGAAAAAAAGGAACATTAATTAATTAATAATAAAATTTCCAAACGAAGCAATCATTTAATAAGTTTTATTTTTTTGTTCTTATGTTTTATGTTAGTTGTTCTTACTATTTTTTTAGTACAATAAATTTACAACAATTTAAGTCTAACAGCAACTCTGTACGTCCAATAGTTCCCGAGATATAGACATTAAAATTGGAAATTATTTTTTTCAAAAAATTAAGTATTTCTCTCGTTTTGGGGCGAATATAGGCGTAAAAATGAAAACTATGTACGTTCAACGAACAACTAATATCAATACAACTAACAGCGCATAGTTTACGAGGTATGTAGCAACAACTGAAAAAATTCCGAACATTTTTTCAATTTTCCACATTACCCAGCTAGCACAGGTTTTTCGAAGCTGCAAACTTAGGATCACACTACCCTAACTGGTAGTAGAACATATAAAAAAATCAGAACTACATCAAGCTTTGCGAATTATATAGGTCTAATTTGATTGGCCTAATATTCCGTTTTTGTGTTTTTTACAATAATTGCAATTGAATTACTGGGCCTACCGACTTCGTTTTGCACTTAAAAGGAAGATAATTAAATATATTACACCTTTATTCCTTATAACCCTTCTCGTAGGGGGGTTGTTTTATGCCGATATTCGGCCCGAAAAGAGAGCAACACTACTTTTTAAAAAACATTGCCAATTTCCGAAGTGCCATATCTTAGAACCTATTGGTCATAGAGAGCTCCGGTTGAGCTTATGGTGCTGCAAATTTACCGAACTGTAAATAGTGTAATAACGCCTAACATCGAAAAACACATAGTTGCAAAAACTAAATAAAGTCTGATAATTTTTCAGTTTTTCATCTATTACGCAGCTAGCTCAGGTTTATAATTTACTTTAAATACATTAAACACATAATTATGACTAGAGAGGTTAATTAAAAGTAACACAAAAATATTGTCACCACAATTTTATAGGTCAATCTTAGGTCTCAAACATTGCCCGCACATTTTAATTTAAGAGAGCAAGATCTAAAGATACTTGCAGTAAATAGTGAACTAGCCCTTGTGTCTGGTTACTTTTTATTAATCTCTCTACTCTCTAGCCATAATAATGAAGTAACACAAAATCTTAGTAAAAAAAAGTATTATACATTAAATACCATATTATACTTTAAAATCATTAACTTAAACTTTACTTTAACAAATCTTCCACCAGTCGGTTTTACCATAAAACCCATTGTAATAAAACAAAATCCAAACATTATATTTATTGTAAATCGAACGAATGTTGACTCTTTATTGGTACCATTTTCCCCTAATCTGTTTTAGAATTATTAATAAGTCGAAAACCAAGTACTGGAGTAGTCGATCTATAAAAAAACTAGTATCTTGTTAACAATAAACTATTGAAATTTACCCTTTTTACTTTCTCATATAAAGATAAAGTATTGCGAAAATTCGATTTTGATGGATTTACACGTTTTGAGGTCCCCTGAGTCCAAAAAAGTGGTTTTTAAAAAATGTCTGTCTGTCGTCTGTGATGGCGCCTGGAGCCTAAACTACTGGGCCGATTTTGACAAAATTTGGCATACATGTTCAGAAAAATCATATCCCAAGGCGAAATCGAAAAATGAATTTTAGCTCCAAATTTGGAGGCGCTACCCCCCATAAACTCTGAAAAAAAAAAAAAAAATCTTGTAAACGGTTCCGACGATTTTGATTAAAAAATTTTAAAATGTAGTCCATCTAAATTCGAATCTAACGATATAAGCCGTTTTCCCAGGAAAAATCTAGTTCCTGAGAAAATAGCTTAAAGTGCGGACGGAGAGTGCCCGGGTTCAAATCCACGCCCAGGAGAAGTTATTTTTATGATAAATTTTGATGAAATGTTTAGTAATTATTAAATTTACGTACGAAAACTAATAAATGGAAAACACTGGGCTAAGTAATTATGAACTCTTATATGAGAAAGTTTGTCTGAGTTGTCTTGAACCGATATTTTTAATAATAAGTGAGCTTTGTAAATCTCAACAACAATCTCAGAAAACCTTCAATTTGTAAATCTCTGTCAATCAACCAATTTGGGTTGAAGTTCAATTCCATAAAGTTCCCTTTTAGTTAAGTATTACCACAAACTAACAGTATAGACAAGACTTTTTGTGTGAATATGGATCAAGTATGGATTAGGCACTTTAAGTGTGATTAAAGCAATCATTCTAATTAAAAGTTACTCCCAATTATAATATAAGTATATAATTTTAATAAGTATTGCTCTTGATAAAGTTAATGATTTTGGTTAATTGAGCTCAATTCTAACATTCTTTAACATTTTATAAGGCCTATTCTCAAAATGGAATTGGCTATTACGACGTGTAAATAGAAATCTATAATCCAATAGATTCAAATAATTGCAGATGAATCATCTGAGCACCTGCCCAGTGTATCTCCTCATGATACTAATATATTACTCTCATCACGTCTTTTAGCTTGATCTCACGCTATTTATTGTATCTCCGACCACTTATATCCTGGAAGCAATGGGGTAAATGTCGCCGCAAACTAGACATTGCGATGAAAAAAACAAGACACTATTCTTTCAAACCTAACGCACTTAAACAACAAATAAAGGAAACCGGGAAGTCTAAAAAAAGTAAATGAGTAAGAAAGACATTTTTTTACAGCATCGTTACCGATAAATCTCTTAAACTATTTTCCTATTTTTCCCCTTAAGTGGGATACATCTTTTGAAATGCACAGCCGTATTCTTCATATTGTCTTTTTTCCCAGGCCTTGAAAAGTTAACTTGTTTGGATTTTTTTTTTTTTTAATTTATATATTTTATTCCTACCTGATCTTCATAACTATGGGAACTATTAACGATCGAAAAAATACTGAAGCCTCCTTTTACCATTTATTAAATTTATGTGGCAATTATTGATTTATAAAATTGGACATTAACAATGATTAATATAATTTATTATTATTTCATGAATATAATTACAAATTATTGGATTATTTAACTGTAATTAAGCAATTAGATTTTTCCTGGGATTAATAGTAAACGTTAAGCAGAAAAAATGAAATCTCTTAATAACAATAAAAATAGTTGTAAATAATAAGGGTTGAATATTAAAAAGTGTACCAATATCAGTAATTTGTTGTTTTTTCACGTAGATACTATACTTTTATAAATTGATTTCCATAGCCTTTGTTAATCTGCCGCAGACTAATTTATTTGTTGTATTTTATTATGAATGTAGTCGACAATCAGGGAGATGTGAATAACTAAAACATTAATTCTTATTCTTTCGCCTTAAACATTTTTACCTGATTATTCCCACTGCAATAACATCTAAAATTCACTAGGCTAAAAACGAAACATATTTTTGGTAATAACTGGTAAATATAAATAAACTTTACCACTCTAATGCTTAAATTGAAATTCCTAACTCCTTTTACTAAGCCTTATCTACCATGGAATACTTGTAATTAAAATGTATATGAGTATAATTGATTAATTATTTACCATTTGCATTATGTTTTAGTGACATTACAAAAGAAGCAATTCTTATTCATCACTTGCTACGTTCTTAAATCCATAATTGATTACTATTAATAATAGCAAAGAGTGGAAAAGTTCAAGTAGTCTTTATTTATCTCGAGAAAAAGAAATGAATAAAATTGCCGTTCTAATTCCTTGCTAATAAAATAAACAATATTGTAAGTGGTCCTAATTCCTTTCTAGTAAAGTGCAAGTGGTTCCCAGTCACTGCTTTTAGCGTAAATAAAAGTGCAAGTGGTTCTCATACCTTGCTAGTAAAGTAAACAAAAGTGCAAGTGGTTCCCATTCCCTGCTTGTAGCATAAATAAAAGTGCAAGTGGTTCTCATTCCTTGCTAGTAAGTAAATAAAAGCGCAAGTAATTGCCGGGATTCACGCTAGTATCGTGTATAAAAGTGCAAGTGGTTTGTGCGAGGTTTTGTGTGAGTGGGTCACTGTGAAAGTGGGTCGCACGCCACTGCTGAAAGTGAAATCGGTAAAGGCGGAAAGGCCCTCCCCTGTCCGTTAAAGTGGGGGCTCGCCATTGTCAACCTCAGCCAGTTAAACTAGCATTGGCTATTAATAGCTTCAGTTGAAAGCATTAGGAAAATTTTACTAATAGCAAGTCTCTTTGTATATATGTACAAACTTTAATAATCCTTTCCTTTCCCCTTATCATTAGAGCTCCTTAAATTTACTATATGTTTGTGGTAGAGTGTTACATTGCTTGCTACTATTTAAAACCTTTCTTGCAACGGTAATTAAAATTGTTTCTGAAAAATAGTAACTTTAACTATTTTTAGATTATGCTAATTTTTTAGCGACCAAATAAAAATGCAGTGCACATTTTTATACATTTATTTATAAATTATTATGTACATTGTCTATATAATTCTAAACATTAGAAGTCATTCCTTCAGTACTAGATTTAAGTTTAGAAGTTTTATTCAGCTTTCAAAATAATTTACCAAGGCAAAAAGGAAAAAGCTAAAGTTAAGTGTAGGGGTCTGTAACAAACTTATCATCTGTTGTTGAAATCCATCATCTGGCAATTAATTCTGTTGAGTGACATCCAAAATAATATTGTTAATAAAGGATTAAAATAAAATATAATACATTCTATAGGATGAAAACCTTATCTAGACTATAATGATAATGATGAATCTCCCACTAAAGAAATCTATATTAATGCAGTTTTTATGTGGAACAAAGAACAAGGCTTATTACTCTGGGAATATTTTGTGTGTTTGGACTTTGGTTTTAGGGGGATCTATATAACTCGGATACACTGCTCTTCACAATATTATGTGTTAATTTTAATTGTGAGTCAAGCAATTGTAAGGAGGTGCTTTCTTTCATACCTATATTTAAAGATATAGGGTCTAGAACCTAAGCAACCTTGACATAATTAGAAGAGGACTTTCATGTGCCATGATATCATTAGTGGTATACTTAGTCCCACATCCGGGATTCCAGGTGAAAAGAGAACCATAGATTCAGGGAATCCCCATTGTTTTGTATAAACATGCGACACGTATCACGTACAAGAGTTTTTAAGTTGCTTGGGATCAACTACCAAAGCAATTTTTGACGTGTTCGTTAAATGATATAATAGTTTATTCCTACTGAATATTTTACGTATAATATATCTATTTGTTTATCTGTGATACAACAGTTTTTTATTTTCTCATATAAAGAGAAGGTATTGTGATGGTGCGAAAATTCGATATTGAGATTTTGATTATTTACACGTTTTGAGGTCCTCTGAATCCAAAAAGTGGTTTTTAAAAAAATGTATGTCTGTCCCGCCTAAACTACTGGGCCAATTTTGACGAAATTTAGCATACATTTTCAGAAAAATCATACTCCGAGGCAAAGTGGAGAATTCAATTTTAGCTCTAAATTTGGGGGTGCTACCCCCAAAAACTCTGAAAAAAATTAAACGGTTCCGACGATTTTGATAAAAAAAAATATCTAAAATGTAGTCCATTCAAATACAAATCTAACGATAGAAACCGTTTTCCCGGGAAAAATCTAGTTTAGTAGTCTCGTAGTTTCTGAGAAAATAGCTTTAAACACGGAAGGTGGGAGGCCGGGTCGATTCCCCGCCGAAGAGAAGTCATTTTTATGACCAAATAAAATTAATTTTTATCAAATTTGAAAAAATGTTCAATAATAATTAAATGTTCCTAAAAAAACTCGAAAATTAATAAATGGAAAACACTGAGCTGAGTTATTATGAACTCTTATATAAGAAGATTTGTTACTTATTTTGACTCAATGAAAAAAAAAAATGTAAAAATTAAAATGTACTTTTAATCCCAACTTCAAAAATATTACAAGTAGTTACGATAAACTCACAATATACTTCAAACTTTATAACTTTTGAGTTGTGGATTTCGCTCCTTATTAGAAAATAATTGAATTTATTGGTTCATTCAACGTATTGGTTTTTCAAAGAGAAAAATTTACTTTAAATGTTTTACATAGTTCTTATCTTTATTTCTCTTGATCAAATCAAAAGTACAGTAAATTCCTAATTTGGTCAAGAAAAAAATAACCATTGGAATCGCTGGCTCTGTTCTTTCATTGATCTTTCCATTTAAATTTAGATAAGAGTTATAACTACACTACATTAGCTCTTGCTTACAAGTTTAATTAAAAGTATAAAATAATGTGGTTTCATTTATTTGTCCCTACTATAGTATCTACTATTTTGGTAGTGGTCTTTAAGAGTTAGTAAAAAAAAGGATGATGTATAACGTTTCAATTGGTTTATTACTTATATACCTCGACCAAAACAGTATTATTTTTAATTTAATGCGATAATTTAATTTAAATATTTTAACAATCACAGAAAAAAACTAGTAAAAATATTTGTGTGAAATCTAAATGGTTTAAGAACATTTTTATAAAATAGCATTTTCTTAAAAAATGTTTCTCTCTTGTTCATTCCATCCAGGGACACTGTACATGAACATACAATTAGATTGACGTCAAGACAGGTCATTCTTAGGGAATGGACATGTCAACTGTACAATGCTTCCACTGGACATTCTTAAGGTTACACTGTAAAAAATAGAGAAAAATGACATCATAAATACAGGTGGCTTTTTTTGCGTCACACTTAAGCATTGATTATTTTCGAATTCTTGGTAAAAATATATGGTCACTGTTAGAAACATCTGAAGTAAATAAATAAATTCAACTACAAATAATTCATCAAGTAATCATAAATTGTGAAAAGTTACAAAACTCGAAAAAATAAACAAATTAGAGTCAATTCAAAAAGGTTATTCATAGCTTTTTACGTTTGAAAACATTATGATATTGATGATTTTAAATGTCACTCTTTAAAAATAGAAAGGGGTGCGGATTTAACAACATATTATATTTATAGCCAGTGAACAACAAGAACTCAAGGAAAATAACTGAAACTTTTTAGGATTCTTAATACGATTAGGAAAGATGGCTCTTCTATAGAAGTATCTTCAATATATAAAACTGGCTTTCGTCCACTAGTGGTCATCTTCTGAGTCTAACAAAGGAAATCATAGTCTAAAAAGTTCGTATAGAAGTTGAATAAAATTTGATTTTACAATTAAATGGGTAATTCGAGAGTATGTATCTCCATCAAAGTACTCCCCCTCAAGTAAAACACACTTCTGCCAATACCTCCACTGCTGGAAATACCACTTCAGTTTATCTTCGGTGATACTCTTGAATAACCTCACCGTTTTTTTTTTTTATCGCTTCTATAGCACCCAAATGCCTCCCTCGAACCATCATCTTACATTTCGGGAAGAAAAAATTGCATGGTACTATCAGGCGAATATGGAGGGAAGTACATCAATGTTATTGAAATCCTGAAAGATTTGGGGTTAATTTTTACCAAGTTTTGGTGAAAATCGATAACGATTGACGATGTGCTTTTTCTCGTAATCATAAATTTCGATGGAGACAGGAGTCTGAGAAAGGCGTTGACATTAAAGGCAGCAAAACTATTTGACTGACTCGCAGGCCACTCGGGCGCGTTTTCGGGTTGTAAAGAGAGAGGAGAGAGCGTCGGATAACAATCCGACGAACACTATTCGAATTTTTTGGACAGATTAATTTAATAATTAAATTTGAAAAAGAGTCTTTACAAAAGTCATTACTTGTACCAATTCACCCGGTTTTTCTAACCCTCATATGTCTCTGCTTCCTCTTACGATGAGCTTTTGAAATTTGAAACATAGATTAAGCTTAAGTAGCTTAAGAATCTGTAAAAAAATTTAGCACTTACCACAAAGCCTCTTCAACAGGCTTTGATCTCTTATAGCGTCAGGCGTCAGCAATTATTGTCTGATTTTATTTCTGATTGGATGGCTCAAATCTCACACTAATGCTCTTTAAATTAAGTATTTATTATTTTATAAATGATTAGTAAACTTTTATAAATAAATATGACCACTTTTTTAAAAGTTTGTTATTGTGTTGCATATCATTTGAAATGCCTCAATTTGCACTTTAGAACTGGGTAATTTGTTTATTTTTTAGGTATATGTGCTTTTGTACCAATTTGAATTGGATTCAAATTCTTCCGGTTGTTTTGACAATTAATCTGATGTGAGTGTTTCTTTGTGCAAGTAAATCTTTTTTAAGAACAAAATAGTTTAATAACCATCTTTATCTAAAAATATTGTCTTATTGTAATTTATGTAAATTATCATAATTGATAAATTATCGAAGCCGAAAGCCAAAATAAAACCAAAGTATAATTTATAGAGAGACTTTTGATTTTAAATCACTACTTTCTATACTTACTTTTAATGGCATTTGGAGCCCAGCATAGATGAGTTGTTAATATACACTCCCTGATATCACTTTATTAATAACGATATATTAGTAGTACTATCTAAAGAGGCAAGGCATTGTTGATAAACTTAAATTAATTGAATCAATAATTTGTAGTTGTAAGCAATTAAATCAGAATAGATATAAAGTGTGTTCAAGCCCAGAGTGGTGAGACATAGTAAAAATTGGTGATCGAGATTTATACCTAGTGGCTGATCCTTCCGTTCAGTATTGACCTGTAAAATACGAAAAAAATTATAGTCCACAGGCCACCATAAGAAGTGAGTCGCTGATTGATAAAGTTTTCTTACCTTATGGAATCGCTTATTTATGCCTTGTCCACCGATGAATTGGGTATATGGCAACTGGGCGCTGGGCCATTTCTTTTTTGTTGACATACCAAACTTGCCCTTCTGCGGGAACATTGAAAAGAGATAGATAAAGTTTTGATTTTCACAGGATCGTTTAATTAAATTATTTAAAAAACAGTGGTAAAGGTGGCCACCGATAAGAGTGGGCCGTTTGGGGTGTCCACCGCTCCAAACATATCGCTTTGCGGGGACGTTGAAAAGAAAACGGCGCACTCTTATCGGTGGCCACCTTTACCACTGTTTTTTAAATAATTTAATTAAACGATCCTGCGAAAATTAAAACTTTATCTATCTCTTTTCAATGTTCCCGCAGAAGGGCAAGTTTGGTATGTCGACAAAAAAGAAATGGCCCAGCGCCCAGTTGCCATATACCCAATTCATCGGTGGACAAGGCATAAATAAGCGATTCCATAAGGTAAGAAAACTTTATCAATCAGCGACTCACTTCTTATGGTGGCCTGTGGACTATTAATAAAGATCAATTTTTAAAAAATTAAGACATTATATTCAAATAGTTTTGCCAGTATAACTGTTTTATATAAATTGGTAATTATTGGACTTTGTATTGTTTATAATTGATCCGGTTTTTCAAGTGATGGTTCAGCGCTATTAAGGTCTATAAGACAGTTTAGTGTTGTAAAAGAACGAGTTCTTGTAGAGTTAAAGTAAAGATAATAAGTAGAGAACCGAGCGGGAGATGAACTTGAAACAGTTTATTCACGAGGCATCCTACAACCAGACTCTCTCCAACCGGCTCCAGCCAACCGCTTTACATAACCAACATTATATATTAGTGGTAATACTTTACGAATTTAAATTACTTAGAAATGTCGAAATATAAATATTATTTTTATAAAATAATGTACATAACAACAATTACTGTACACTTAAAAAGCTTTTGAACGATATGCATCATTAAAAGTTTTCATTACTTTGACATTTGTAACCGGTACCCCTGTGTACCAAAATCAGAACATAGTTTTACTAACTCAGAAACCTTCCCGGGCATGCGTCCAACCATTCCTCAAAGTTTCATTGTTATATCGGATAATAGATATATTTTTCCTGTATTTTCCATTTTACCCCCACCTAAATGAAAATATGACAAAAATGTACATTATAACAATTACTATACTCTTAAAAAGCTTTTCAACGATATGCATCATTAAAGGTTTTCATTACTTTCACATTTGTACCCCGTACCCCTGTGTACCAAAATCGGAACATAGTTTTACTAACTCAGATACCTTCCCGGGAATGAATCCAACATTCCCCAATGTTTCATCGCAATCGGATGATAGTTATAGATCACAGAAATATTTTTCCTGTATTTTTCGCATTCATTACTTCGACATTTTTGTACCCCGTACCCCTGTGTACCAAAATCAGAACATAGCTTTCCAAACTCAGAAACCTTCTCCTGCATGCGTGCAACCATTACCCAAAATTTCATCGCAATCGGATGAACCGTTTAGGCAGGCATAAGAGACAGACAGATACACAGGCAAACATTAATTTTTATTTATAAAAATTACATTCCGGTCAAATATAAAAAAAAAATAATAATAATAACGAAAAAAAATGATTGTGGCGAAACTATTGAGAATTGAGTGTTTTTTGTTGCAAGTGATGGATGGAATCTGCCCTCTTTTTGTTACATCTTCGACCAAACACCCTGTATAATAAAAATTAATGCAATAATCCTCATGTTAAGATGTTATTAATTCCACCCGCTTTTTGTAAATATTTAATTTAGAAGGTACTGTTTTATTTTGTTTATAGATAATAATTAATATAAAAATGCCATTTTTCAAAACTTTTTTTTTTTTTTTTTTTGTTTCTGTATTGTTCACCTTAGTTGTATCTATGTGCAAAATTTGGGGAAGATTGAATCAAGGTAAGTGGTCCAACATTGGGGTAATAGGTGTGCGATGAACTTGAAAAGCAAATAAATTTGACGCCATTTTTTTCTGTATTCTTCACCTTAGTTGTTTCCAAGTGCAAAATTTGGGGAAGATTGAATCACGGGAAGTGGTTCAAAATTGGGGTAATAGTTGTGCGATGAAACTTAAAAAGCAAATAAATTTGACGCCATTTTTTTGGGGGGGGGGGGGGTTCTGTATTCTTCACCTTAGTTGTATCTATGTTCAAAATTTGGGGAAGATTGAATCACAGTAAATGGTTCAAAATTGGGGTAATAGGTGTGCGATGAAACTTAAAATGCAAATAAATTTGACGCCTTTTTTTTTTTTTTTTTTTTTTTTTTTTTTTGGTTTCTGTATTGTTCACCTAAGTTGTATCTATGTGCAAAATTTGAGGAAGAATGAATCACGGGAAGTGGTTCAAAATTGGGGAAACGGAAATGTGCGATGAAACTTACAAAGCAAAGTAATATAAGACCAGTAAAAATACATTTATGATATATGGTATTTTCTTTAGATATGTAGGTAGTTGATTATAATAAACGGGTCCAAGATGTAATGTGTCTTTGTTTTTTCGCTGTATTACAATGTGAAACCGGTGATCCAGCTGGGGGGGTCCACAGGGGTGAGAAGTTGTATTGTTATAAATGTTTTATTTTATATTTGCTTTACTGTGTTTATTTGCTTACTGTATTTTATATTGGAATCGACTGTGAATATTAAAACAGATTCTAGATCTTTAAATAAATTTTATAGTGGTATTTATACCAATACAATTCATAATTCCCGCCGTGGGACATTTTAATCACTGTTGATGAACCTTTATTTTATTTTATTTTTACAATGTTGCTGTTATAAATTGTGGTCGTCTTGTTATTTATTTATTTTTCTGCTAATTACTAATTACTTAATGATATAAATTAAACTTCAATAATTTTAATTCATGTACTAATAGTTGGTTTTTTATTCTAAAGTGAGATCTGCAATTTGTGATATGATAATGTATTGATAATAGCTTAAATGTAAAACTGAGTTACCAGATTGTGTTGTAATAGCCTGTTGTATTTTGTTAATTTTATACCATTTTGTTACTAGTCTTTGTTAAAATTAATTTTTAGTTTGTTTGTTATATTAGTGCAATTTCGTATGGTTCTGGTTAAAGATGGCTAGAGAGGAGATGTGCGACTTGTTATTAATTATTGTTTTGACTTGGAACATATTATGTTTCAAATAATTTTATCTTCATGTTTTACTAACGATCCTCACAATAACCAAAGAGAAGGTATGATGTCAAACATGAGTAGTTTATGATGGTTTCTTGTTACGACTTTTGGTTTTTCTTAATAAAGTATTATTTTTGTAGGCTTGATAATGGCAGGGAATGCCGAAACGTTGCCACGGAAAGTAAAAATCTGAGTACGATTTTATTACCCTAAAAGGTAAAATTATGACTTTCTAAATGATCTATAGCTGGTTATAAACGGGTTAATGCTGCCATTTCCTAAGATAGAATGCAGTAGTATAATATAGATCCCACTAAAACATGGTAGAGCATTTTCATAATAAACCTATTAAAAAAATCCCTCATTTTAACGAAACTGTGAACTGTTTTCCTTAATCTCAAGACTAATCCACATCCATGAGATTTGTTGTTTCCATTTTATATTACAGTCTATTAACACTCTTAGATATTTAATGGAGCCTACTCTGTTTATTTCGAAGCAAGTACAATACGCATTTTGATTTGTTAGTTAGTCAAAGATATTTATTTTTATTTACATTGTAACTGGGGGATGTCCTTGTGTATCTTGTGAGAAGCACATATATTTGGTTTTCGTTACGTTTAGTGTGACTTATTATCCAAGCTGACTAAATATACACCTATTATCAGTGGCGGATCTAGATCTTGCGGGGCCCTGGGCGAGACAAAATGGCGGGGCCCCTAGGATAGAGCGGGGATTGCTGATAAAAAACAATAAAGTAACTTAATAATAAACCACTTATAACTTGATCCTATTATACGGCTAATTCCCTTCACTTCAAACGTTTTTGCTCTCAAAACAGTTCAAAACTTATTTGAACATAAACCCCTCAAATTATATAGTTTTCAACTAATCAGTTATTCGAATAATCATTATTCTATGTGTAGTTTTTACTAAGGTAGTTAGGTATTAGGCTCTACCATGCAAACTAAATTCGACTGAATTTTATAATTCTAATATTTCATGTTTTGTACATGACACGGGGCCCCAATCTTCCCGGGGACAATCTTCACTATGAACTATAAATTTGCCCTGGGTGGTCGCCCCCCTCCCCCCCCCCCCCCCCCCTTGATTCGCCCCTGCCTATTATATCCTATTAAAAAAGACTTGGTTCCAAGTGTCACCTCTTTACTGCAAATACAATAAAGTTTTATCCACAAATGAGGTGATTTCTGAGTAAGTGCCCTTAAGTTGAAGTGATCACAGTTCCTTGAGGCGTTCCAAAAGTTACTCTCCATGGCTGGCTATAATGTTTTATGAAATGTTATATAATTATTTTATATAGATAAGCGCCGGGGACCGAGCACCATGGGGGTGGGTCCATGGAGCTCGAAAGGAAGAGCAAAAACCTTTACAACCCCCTCGATCTTGGGCTCATTTTTCGTCTCTCACCGTCCACTATACGAGGGCATATCAATGCACGGTTTAGGTTCGGTTTAGGCGAAATCCTTTGTGCAGGATTTTTTTTTTTTATCTTTTATTTATTAATAATTATGTTATCACACAATTATTTGAATAACTTTGAAATAAGTGTAACATTTCCACGAACACCAATTGATCTTTATTTTAGTAGCTACTCATCATAGGAGACGGTATCAAAAGACTTCTTCAAGTAGGTAAAAAAATAGCGATAGATTTCTTACCAGTGTCTAAGTCGTTAATCATACGTTTAGTATGTTCGTTTACAGCGTCACTTGTGTTTTTATTTCTCATATAACCAAACATATTACATGATAACTCCTATCCATTTACAAGCGCGTACGTTTAAAATTATTTGTTCCATATTTTACGTAATTAAATACCGTGACATAAAAGATGTCAATTGTGAAAAAAATTATTTTTCATTATGATAATATTACTGGATTACCATGCCTTGCGACAAATTGTGTTCATTTTAATTTCATGGGTTTATCAACTATACCATCAAGAAAGGTTAAAGTTATTTATCTAGATTCCATAGAGTTTACTCAATCCACCTTATTTCTATACCCCTTCCGTGGATCACATACAATTTGCTAAAATCACTATCTAACGATTGATTCCGACTACTGAAAAAGCATTTTGAAATAAGAATAATTCCCGGAAAATACATTCACAGGAATGGAGAGGTATTTTCCCTCTAAGAATTTAGACAATTAATTTTAATAATAAATTTAATAAATAAAATTTATTGTATAAGGTGAGTTTCTAAAATAGCCAATATCCTGTCCGTGTTTCCATAGCTTTGAAAGCATTCCATTGGAATCTAGGCGCTGTTTTGTTAACTTTAAGTCAGAAATTATATAAAAGGAGACTACCAGTACGTATTATTATTTGTGTATCACCATTATGCAATGGTATATACCGAAGAATTGTGTGGTGAGTTATATGAAGGTAGTTTATAGTGAACGTACGTGGTAAGAGGCAAGATGCATTTATAGTGCACTGAATAGCTCACTATTACGTACTACGTACTTACAGAGAAAAGTTCGCAGGAATAATTAAGTTTTTCTTAAGGCCTAATAACATTATAAAATACTATAAGGCTTTAATATTCGACATTCAAATCATAAGAATTTATTAAAAAGGAAAGGTATTTTGAAGACTGGAATAAAGAAACATTATTTTCACTAAAATTAACTTTAATTCATCTCATAAGCCACTAATAGTCATTTTTTCTGTCGGCGAGATGAGAAAAATGTTAAACAGATAGATTCATTTTAAAGGAGTTGAAACAGAGGAATAATCTGGGAGTTAGATTCAAAATTTTATCCTAAGGAGGGGTTTATAGTGAATTTAATCGTTATCATTAAGATTATTCCATTTCATTTCATTGTGCAGCTTGATATTTTAGTGATAATCTCGCCTAAGTATATTTCAATGTTTATTGGGTTAGTTTATGTACTTTTTGTTATCAATTTTCACGTTCTACCACTGCTTGATTGGTTGTACATCAGGTATAATATAAAGTATAATTAGATAGTTTTCAGAATGCGAGTTTTCCTAAAAACTTTGGATGTGCGCATGAAAGGCTACAATGTGTACAAAAGATTAAAATTATTATGTGACTAATACTTTCATGTGCAGTAAACATTTGATTAAAATCGGATAATTAGTTTAGAAAATAGACTGCCAGTTGGTGTGGCACATATAGCTTCTTCGCACCCTATCACGTAACGTACGTTATTGATTTTTTGCTTTTACAAGCCATTATTGCCTAATTTGTTTAATTGTTTCCCCCGGTTTTTTAATTTGTCAAAATTGTTATGATTTTTTACATGAATTAAGGTATCAATTTAGCAAAAGTTAAAGAGTGCATAGACTGTTCAAATTAATCTGGGGCTATCTGCGGATTACTTTCGATAAACTATAAAAGATTCAAACATCTCAGATAAGTACTTTTGAAGCTTTAGCTGTAAATAAATGTATATTTGTGCGCATGTGGAAGAGAAACTAATGGGAGCAGAAGGTTGTAACTTATCTGGGACCAACAATGAGCTAATTATGACCTATACAAATTTCATTAAAATGGGACGTGTAGTTTTTAAGATATATTGGTTCGAAAAAGTTGAGTGACGGACAGATCGACAGACAGACACGGAACCAAAAATGTCCCCTGATGTCTGAAACGGATTTCTGTCTTGGAATTTGTGAAATCGGAGACATAAAATATTTTCGTTCTTCTGAATGATCACATAGCTTCCGTTACCTCTGGTAAGCTCGAAAGCAATGTAAGTTTTAATAGAAAAGAGTTAGTGCACATCCGTGAAAGGCTGCAATGTGCTCAGAGGGTTAAATTAATAGGGTCTGTATTCGGTAGTCTGAGAAATATCCTACGGATATGGTGGCCGCAGCTTATTTCAAATGAAAAGTTATGTAGGAAAACGAACCAGACACCCATGAACATCTAGGTACGCCACAGAAAGTGAATTTGTATATGATATAAGCTACGTCGAGAAGACTAGTGGAGGTAGACCAAGGCATACCTGGAGGAGGAGCGTAGAAGCAGAAGACATCGAGAAAGGAGGAAAATCTTGGTGCGAAATAAGTGTGTTAGCCAAAAATAGGATACCATGGCGGAGGTTCGTTGAAGACCTATGCTCCAAATCGAAGTTAAGACATGCCTTCCAAATCTTTGCATAAATGTTGTCGGACACTCCGGCAGACTAAAAAATGTTCCCATAAGTCTGAGACGCATTTCTCTCGAAGAAACTATTTAAAAGCGTTCAACAAGTGGTTATTTCCCTTTCGTTTTCGATTTTCAACAAAATCAGATTTATTTTAAGATTTATTTTTAGATTTATTTTAATCATTATCTGGGGAACTAGATTTTTCCCGGGAAGACGTCTTACACTGTTAGATTCGTATTTAAATGAAATACAGATTTTTTAATTTTAAAATCATTTTTTTTTTTCCAATACTTTTTCGTTATACATATAAGAAATTAAAAGTTTGGTACTTGTTAATTAGGAGCCCTCCCTAAAAGTTAGAGGTGTTTAGAGTTAGGGCTGTTCCACACGATACGGTTTAGGCCGGCAAAAAACCGTATAGTGTGAAGCGGGCCTTAGTGTGTAGTTTCTCTGGTAAGGTGGTTAGAAGAGATTAGAGGTGGTAAGATAAACCACCTCTAACTTTTATGGAGGGCTCCTAATTAACAAGTACCGAAAGTTAAGCTCTTCAACTTAAAGCCTTTGATTTTTTGGGGATGATTTTTTATTTTGGGGCTTCCCTACATTTTTCCTGTGTTTGGGTTATTACTCAAAATAACTGTAAACTTTCAAATTTTTGTGCTCAATACATCTGAAGATTACAGGTGCTTTAACGACAGCCTGGCAAACGCAGGAAATTATGGTCCTCAGTTTTGCCTACGGACCCTAAAAAGTCATATATCCATGTCCGTATTTCTTCTACGCAGTATTTCTACGTAATTGATATGTGAATAAATGTTTACTTTTAAGCCGTTTTAAGTGATTTCATTGACGTCATAATCATATAAATATTGAATTATGATCTATAAATCGAATTAAAGGTTCCAGTTGAAGTAATGTTATTGTCTCTTATGATTATCGATTTTTTAATTAACCATCATACAAATATAAAATATCATTATTAGCCCGTCTAAGGTGTGACTCTAATATAAATTTCAAGACTCATCGTAGTTTTTTTTAAATATGAACATAACTGGAATTTTCCTGATTACAAATTATTATTTTTTATTTTTTTCAAGATCTTTGTTTACAACTTTTTTTAATTATTTTTATATTTATAGACGAAAAAATATATATATTGTCTTTATAAATATCAAGTGGGCTTATAATAAAATTAATGTATGACACCGTCCGTCAATGACACGTTATCGAGTGTGATAAATCGTTTTAAATTTTCAAGTTTAAATTCATTCAAAAGGGCGGTCTTTTTCCTCATGCGTTTTATTTTTAATCACTTGAATGAACACGATTAACATGCTTATTCTTTTTTTTTAATGCTCTTATAAAAGTGAATTGTATTCATTTTTGTCATATACTAAGACAATGAAAGCTTAAGATTCTTTTATAAAATACTTCTTGCAGTTATAAGTGCTCGTCGTAATTTTAAACTGATATTATAACACAAATAATATTTATAATTAATTGTTTACAATAAAAAAGTATTTAGAAAAATTAATTGAATAATAAAACACGAGAAGTGATGTCACTATCAGATAAGGGTTGTCCATACTTTCTTCAATAAAATTATCATTTTTGATTTTTTTTTTTTTTTATAAGTGGTCTTAACATTTTACCCTGGATAATTCTCGAGTGTTAGATAATTATGTCTGTAAAAAGCCATGAAACGCAATTATTATTATTATTTAAAAAAAAAAAACGGCTAATCTCAATAAATGTGCAGTTTTAATGATAAGGTGAATCATATGTGACCTGAAAATTAATTTTAGTAAAGCTGTTTTTTTTGTGATGGAATTAATTTTCTCTTTTTTTTCGTTCCACTTCTGTGTGATAACAATTTTTTTCATGTTTGCCTCGTTTATATAATAAAAACCCTTTTAAGTAAGCACTCTTAGCTCTTGCATTGTTGTAAAGTGTTTATACAAGTGAGTATTAAAATAATAATAATAATAATAATAATGATAAAATGACATTATAATAACGATATTATTTTCAGAAAAAAAACTAACAGTTAATATTTATTTGTTTTTTGAAATTCTGAGCCATATTCATAAATAATATTTTATCTCCAGTATGGAGAAAAAGTAATGATTTTAGATTAGTTCAGAGAGACTAAAGTAAGTCTTTTCTTCTCTGAACTCAAAAAGTTGGGAGAAAAAGTACAAGTAGGGAGAAAAAGAAAGAATGCCAACTTAATTATTTTATAAATAGTATAGAGAATGAATTGCTAATGTTGTGAGGTTGTAGAAACCAGGTTGGCGACACTGTTTTTTCGACCTTGTTTATCATTGTTTTTAAACCTGCATCTAAATAACCTTCTACTTTTGAGTTTAACTGTAATTCTTATTTGTTTTAATATTAAATCTCTTATATCTGCTATTAAAAGTGCTAACAATTATTGTTATTTATTAAAATAATAAATAATAACTATGCAATGGATAAAATATTTTTCCTACAGTTAACCGATAAAGTGGTTGTTATCGCACTAAAAATAGTACGCAAAACAGCAGATTCCTGCACTTACTACTTTACCGTACTCGTTTTGCTTTACCGCACTCATTTTACTTTACCGCACTCCAGTGTTCCAACTTACGAACATAAATAACTTAACCTAAGATTAACCTAAACTAAACAAAGATTAAATAATCCAAATTATAATAATAATTACAATGACAACTAATGATTATTTTTTAACTAACTACATGATTTAAACACTATATACATCAATATAAAAATGTTAAAATATAAAATAGTAAAGATAGGCAATCTAAAAAAAAGAATCAAATGTGATGAGTAAGTGTTATGATGAAAATTAGTAACAGCGCTTGGTCAGGTTTGCTGAATCAGGCCAAGAAAAGACAACTCTGGCTACAAACAGATGGTTTAGTTGATATTATAAAACCTTTTATCTACGATTGATACGAAATTATTTTAAGATTAAGAAGAGGAATTCTTCACCTTAACGCACGATTATGAAACGCCCATGCGCAATGAATACAGCTGCGAAAAGAATCACTTTCTACGCATCTAAACAAAGATATAGTGTTTATATTTCGTATCAATCGTAGATAAACAAATTTTTCCTCTTCAGTATCTATTTTATCGTGGAACACTCAAATTAATTTAAAAAGTTAATAATTACGGAATAGTAAATAAATAGTTGATTAACGCTTAAATGTAGAAACTGCTCGAAATAGCGATCTATCAACTTGAAATTTATATTCTACTTGATATATAAAAAAATATTCATATTTAAGACATTTCTGTCTTGCTTATTCATGAATATTTTTACTGAGCGTTTTCATACTTAAAGCTGTGACTTGTGTCTCCAAGACTATTTACTAAGAAAACTTAATGTCCGTGCTGTTAAATGAAGAAGCGTAAAATTGCGCACAAAAGATACATTAAGATTTAGAATATTCATTCACTTCTCTGATAAAAATATATATATGTAATAGTTTTTAGGGAGATATCAGTATATACATAGATTTCCGGAGAAAGGTCAGTTTTTTACTTTCTTTTATGCGTATATAGAAAGTATTTCGATGGCACAGAATTTCGATTTTTACGTTTCAATATTCCCTTAGTAACAGAACATGATTTGGTTATAGACATTTTCATATCCCTTAGCTCCATAAATATAATTGTTTGAAGTCAGGAAATACACTAGCTTAAGTCTATTGGTAGGAAAAGATTTTGTGCTTTATCACTTCACCTCAGTGTCAAGTAATAATTTAAATTCAGTAGTGAGTGGAGTCACGTTCCTACCTATATACAAACTGCAAACACACAATGGAACTTGAGATCCTCTCGTAGAAACCGTAGGACGTTATAATAATGCAGAAAACGCCTCTGTTTCCATTTTAAATACTTGACTAACTTAACTATTCTAGACTTAGTTTATAGTTAGCTCTTAAATCATTTTACTATCCTCACAATGACACGCTTAACAATTAAATTATTTATTACTTAATGAGTTATTCTAGTATTTTTATTTTTGTTATAACTACATTTTACCATACTTTTATTTAAATGTTTGTTTAAAAACTACATAAATATGTTAATTTTGGATCTTTACAGATATTTAATGAGGTTTAACGTCATTATGAAGGATACAAAAAGGGGGAAAAAACTTACAGACAAAATAATATTAAACGAACGAAGCACAAACTCAAATAATGGTTTGGAGATAACTAAGACCAACGTTCTCATATTCATATTTTGCACCGTTGCACATATGTGATTGTGTACCTGAGCAATTTAATAGTAAGGATACCAAAAGACGGATAACCGTAATAAGATTTGACAATAAAACCCTAATTTAATATTATTAGAATATTAAACATATTGCATTAGACATTGTATGCTCAAAGTAATTAAGGATCCCATTTGAACAAGCGGCGCAGCTTAAACACAGGATGCGAGGCAATTGAACTATCAAGTCAAAATAATATTCATTAAAACTTCATCAAATTATATTCAGTTGCATTCAATCATAGAGAGACTTTCAATATCAACGTATTTAATGATAACTACATATTAAAATTGTATCAATTAATTTTATAGATTGAAAATAGAAGAAATACAAGTATTATATAATACTAAGCACATTTCTAATTATGTTCGTTTATTTAAAAGAAGATAAAGTAACATGAAAGACTTTGGCACGTAGCAACTTTACTTGGGAAATCCTGTTATGTATTGAGGATTAACTTAAAAGCACAATGAAGTATGACCCGAAGAACAAGACATGGCGTGCACTGACATCCTCATTCAGAGCTTTTTATTTTCCACGTAAACCCCTTTTGATGTTATGAATGTTTTATTTTTCTATTCATCTTTATGGATTCCTGATATGTGTAAGTTTAGTATTTTTTGGCGTAGTTATACAAAAAGTTCTTGACTATTTAGTAAAAAGAGAAAAATAAAAATAATTATTCCTCTGAATACATAAAATGTTCATTGTCGACATAGAATAACTTGACACAGTATATGCTTTACAAAGACCGTAAAAATTTCGCTTATTATGCGCTCAATTTTTACCTCTTTTTTATTCTAAAATAGGGGGACATAATTGTTTTCACTCGCATATAATAACAATTACTAACTACTGATTTTTTCAACTTCATTAGAGCTAGATAATTGAAAATTAACATAATACTATATATCTACTTGCTAAACTACATGTCTGCGTGTAAGAAAATATGAACGTAAATGTTCCTTTTAAGAAAAAAAAAAATAATCGTTACACCTGATTTTACTCTTAAGTAATCTGATAAAGCCGCTTAAATAATTATTGTGTGTTTATTATAAAAATCTTATTTATGTTGAATTATAAAATCTTTATATAATTTTTTTTTTTTTTTTTTTTCGAAAATTCACTAAAACTTAGATTTTAACAATTTAAAATATCGCGAGTTGATTACCGATAACTATTTATTTTAATGTTGTCTTCAAAGCCTGCCTTCTATTATTGAATTCAAATGCGTTACTATATTCCTCTTATAAAGAGAGGATTAATTTTAAAGCGTCTTATGGACCCAGGAGGGTTTTATAAAAAAAAAACTTACTAAATCTAAATAAAATTATGTTTTCTCCCTTTAAAAATACTTAAATAACAATAAAACAAAATATACTGAAATCTTTTGTACAATACGCATAAGCATAAAATTATCCCCGAATTTCGGGTGCGTATTATACGAAATTTTAATTTAGTGATTAGTAAGTTATTTTTCAGAGTGATATTTGATAAAAAAAAATATTCTGAAGGTTCGTAAATCTAGGCATTAATAAATATTTACGACATCAATAAAACTATCTCTTATCATTAAAAACAAAAACAAACATTTTCTTGGAAATGAAATTTTCTATGAAAATAAAATTCTTCGCATGATTAATCCGAAGAGGTGAGAATGGGATAACTTTAAACTTTTAATTAAGAAACAACTATAAAACGCAGTACGTGCACTGAAAAAAATGTATACTGATGACAATCCTTATAGCGTTGTCACAAGTTATAATTATGGTTATTTGTGAACCAAGAATTGTAGAGTCCCGATAAGAATAGGGTTATACTTGTTAGACTTTTTGTTGTGACAAGTATAATAGAGTTGTTTTAAGTTAATTTTTTTTTTCTTACAATAAGCATAAAACTTAAGTATCCTTACCTTTAACAACTGTTATGGTTGTTAGAAAGGCCTAATTGAACTTGTGACAAGGATAACTTTTCTTGTGCATGTACAACTTATAGTTGTTATTCACTTCAAATATACTTTACTGGGGTTGACATTACACTAAATTAAGATTGCCGCTGGACTTGTTATTCTTCAACCAAGAATTATCTTTACTCTGCTTAAGCAAATTTGTTACTGAATGAAGTGTAACATAGAATTGAATTGAACCCATATTATTGTCGATACTAGTATAGGGTGCTACTGTTATAAATCTTAAATTCTTCTTCCTAGCTCAAGTTATACTTGTAGGAACCATTTTATTGTTTCCTCATGCCACAGTTGTACTTCCTTTAATCACATTTGTTACTGAATGAAGTGTAACATAGAATTGAATTGAACCCTTATTATTGTCGATACTAGTATAGGGTGGTACTGTTATAAATCTTAAATTCTTCGTCCTAGCTCGTTATACTTGTAGGAACCATTTTATTGTTTCCTCATGCCACAGTTGTACTTCCTCAACCTACCTTCATGTTTCCAGGAAATCTAATGGAGTTGTTGGGGGATTGAGGTAAGTTCCCTAGGAGAATACGGTAAACATTTTTATACTTGTACTTGCCTTTATTACACTTAAAGTAGTATTTGCATACACTTCATTGCATACCTCTACAGCAGGTAATATCATAGGTTCACTATAGCAAACCTTGAGATTGCTTATTGAGCAATCTAATTTCACAAGCCATCCCATGCATGTACACAAAAAGTAGACAGTGTGAAATTAGATTCCTCAACATTTAGTAATTCCATTGGAGCAATTTCAAAATTTACTACAGACCCAGAACATTTCCTCCTGAAGAAATGACCATGATAAAGATGCAAAGACCACTTGGCATGTGTAATAAAAAGTTAAAATTCTAATCTGTATTCTCTGAGAGAACTTTTTTCTTTAAAAAAAAAGTAAAATGTAATTGAATTTGAAAAAGCTTATATTGTTTTATTTATGATACAAAAAAATAAACATTTTAATTAAAAAAACAAAACAAAATCCAAAAAAAAAAAAAAAAAATTATTACAATTGTTAAAAATTTCTTATGAGAGAACTTTTTTTCTTTAAAAAGAAGTAAAATGTAATTGAATTTGAAAAAGCTTATATTATTTTATTTATGATACAAAAAAATAAACATTTTAAGTAAAAGAACAAAACAAAAACCAAAAAAAAAATATTTACAATTGTTAAAAATTTCTTATGGAGTAGAATAAAAAGATTAAGTAAAATTAATTAATTTATTTAAATGTTTAAATTTATTTATAAAAACAATTTAAAATTTTTACAATAAGCAGGTAAAAAAATAAGTAATTTATTAAAAGTAATAAGTAAAAACATGAGTAATTTAGTTTAGAGTAAATAATAAGTAAAACAAAGTAAAAATACAATAAATTAAATAGCTGTTTAAACAAAAAGTAAAAATGATAAAAAGAAAAGTTAACAATAAGCTAGTTAGTCATCAAATTAAAGTGTATGTATAGATAATTGATATAAATACATTTACATCATTTATAAAAAAAACTATGTACATTTTTTTAAAAAAAAATTTACTTTTTTAAAAAAAAAAATTGTATATATTACTTTTTTTTATAAAAAAACAATTATGTACTTACTTATTTTTTTTTTTTTTTATAAAGTATGTACCTTTATAAGTCACAAAGTAAAATTTTATAAGAAAATAATATATTTCTTTCAAAGCTATTATTTATAAACATATTTACTAAGTAAAACAGTGTACCTATTTTATAGCTTATAATGACACAATTAATTACCTTTAAACATTGGGATTAAGTACGCCAAATTTTTTTCAGTCAAAATTATCTCTAATTGAGACATGTTACTAACTTTACAATTAATAAAATTTACTTTACATGAAAATAAGGTGTGAACGGTATGGTTAGTTTACTCGTGTTGAACTGGTGTTGAACTGAACCAAAGGGACGCTGCCGCTATCTACTCAAGACCTATCCCTACTCCTTTAAAGCTTGGATGTATCAAGGAACTTAATATTGTTCTCACTACTCTACATAAGTTTGTAGAACGAATACTGGTTCATTTTATTCTTATCACAAAAATAAATTATTCTGGAAACAGTAATAAACTTAAGGTTGGGTTCTCCCTTTTTATACTTGACCTCAAGTATAACTTAACTTGTTTCAAGACTAACGATATGTTTGTTAATTCCACCAGTCAAAATATCATGCCTATACAAAATTAAACTATTTATTCTTGTCAAATATATTTGTAAGGCTGTACCGAAAATCTCAACAACGTGATAATATTTGATTCAGGAACTAATTAAAATATGATATGGTACACCATAAATAACTACATAAAAACGAATAGCAACATAAAAATAAGTACGTACATACTTACCTTATATATTGGGTGTCCTAAGTATATATAAAGATATAAAGCTGAAATTCACCACCAATTAATGAGGTAGAAATCGGTGATCGCACAAGTAGACATTTTCACTTCCAAATTATAAACAATAGTAACGAAAGAATATTAGGGTCATTTCAAAATTTCGGTACAATTCGTGTCACAGGGTCATAAAAAGAAAAGTGTTTATCATAAAGTTTTTATTCTTTTTTAAATATTACCTAAGAACATAAGGGAACACATCTACTAAATTTTTGACAGGCTGGGGTCCACTACTAGGGAATTAATAATATACATATATGCTATTTTCTCACTCCCTAGCCTGTCACAAGCATGGGGTGGCCAAGTTCGCCTAATTTTTTTTGCATATCTAGAAACAAAAATTTAATATAACAATACGAGAGGTTGTGAGTGTTTACCTGTATTTTCCATAAAGTGATCCAAAAGGGTTAATTTCTGCTTATTAGCTTAATAAAAAGCACATTTTATATGTGTCACAAGGTTTCTACCTCACTCCCTAGAATTTTTTAAAACTTGTAGAGAAGCAATATTTGTTGCTCTAGCTTCATAAATAGGCAAAACTAATTCAACATGCTGGATAGAATTAAGTTTTATTAGGTTACAATCCAGGGCTTCTTATTTTTATGGTGGTTTAGTACTGAATGTTAACGAGTATTTTTTATTCAACCTCACTCCCTAGACCATTATAATTGAATGAAGAAAAGTGATTTTTTTAGTATTGCTTTTAATTTATAGTATAGTTTGTAGAATACAGTCTTGGACATAAGCTGGATCAACCTGGAGTCATCCCTGTTCACATAATATCTTATTTTCCACTAAAACCTCACTCCCTATAGCTTCTCACGAGTGAGAATCTTGATGAAACAATCATATTTTACATTTTATTTCAACTATTTTTGCCTTTTTTAAGTTGATTTACTTCAAGCCGTGACCTCTCCTTATCACATTCCTCTAAATGTTGACTTGTAATGTACTTATAATAATTATTTTTGTGAGCAAAATTTTTAATTTTTGAAACGGACCAAATGTGATTTTGCTTCATAAGAGCTCAATTAAATTAGTTTTTAAACAAATATTTTATAAAGCTATAATATTATTAATATTACTAATGATATTTTATTAATTAATTTATTAAGCTTCTCATTACCTAATCGACTTAGATATAAATATATTAGTGATATATTTAGGGAGAATAGAAGAGAAGATATAGTTCACTTCCTATAGGAAACTGCACTGCGCTTAAAAACAAAGCAAATATACCTAGGTGAGCAATATATACCAAGAGACGAGGTGCTGAATTTATTAAATGGTAGTAAAGGCTGGGACAAACTAGCCAGTTTTTTAAAAGCAGCTTATTCGTATCGAAAAATTATAGTTTTGGGCCTTCAGTACTGTGGGGAAAAGAAAAGACGAAAAAAAAAAAAAAAATTTGATTGGTAAATGAATGAATATACAAAAATGTAAAATAAGGTACCTAAAACTCAAATAAAATGTTTAATGATTAAAATAAAAAAGGGAGGGAGATGGCTAAACAAACAAATTTAATTTCTTGAAAATATTTGTCTGAGTATGCATGCATGTATGTATGTGTGCATGTATGTACTGTACGTGTGTATATAAATATAATAATGTATTGTTAAAATTTGTATACTTGTTTGTTCATTTTGTTATTATTTATTTATTTATTTTGTAGTTATTATAAAATTACTATTATTTAAATACCATTAGTAATATTACTGCATGTATGCGTAAGATTGTATGTGTGTGTTTATTGTGTAAATAAAATAATGTATAGTTAATGTACGATCATAATTATTAATTTATTGTATCTTATTATATAATTCGCTAGATTATTTGTTACAATATTATAATAATCAATTGTAATTTAGATACATTTTTAAAAGTATTTTAAATGTTGCACCGGTTATTACTATTTTTATATATGATCATATATGTATTATGTTATATCTGCCTCCAACTCCCAGCTGACGACTTATAGCTAAGCATTTTGTTGTTTTTATAATTTATTTTTTTATTATTTAGAAATAGTTACAATAAACAACCAATATTAATATTATTATTCTATTACTCCTACTTTATTTCGATTACAGCATTTAGCCAAATACTGCTAACAAGTACAAGTGCCGGTCTGATTTTTATACTGTCAACAACACGAACTAATATTTTATAAAACTATTACTTCTTGCCATAAGTTTAGCTTAGTTTTGTATCGAGTATAACTATCAAGTTGATTTTAATACTATTAACAACCATAGCTAATATTACTTCAAACAATTACCTATTAGGACAAGTTTAATTTTATTTTTGAAACAAGTATAACTGCTTTCTAATACCAAGAATAGGCTTATTTTGTTAACAAGCATAATTTCTTGCTGCAAGAACAAATTCATTATCACAACTATTATAACGACTGCCGCAAGAATAGACGAAACAAGCATAGCTTAAACTTGTAAAAATAATACTATTTTTTTCAGTATGCGTCTAGACACGAATTAAATTTGTTTATTAAAAGCTTTGGCCTAAATACTAAGTTATTTGAAACAGTTACTGAGACATGTTTCACACATAAGATCACAACCAGTAAATATGTAAACTGACAAATCCAAATCCATACTCCTGTAATGACTTAATCAGTATTAATAGGGGAAGTAAAATAAACCGCGAAAAGAAGGTAATTTTAATTGACTTTTTTTGTTGTATAAGTCTGAGTTATAAACACCAGAAGTGCACGCTACATTTTTTGAAACTTCATACATTTTAAGAGGTAAATATGGAATTTTCCAACTGGTCTAGTCTCAATTAAAGAAACTATTAAGCAATTAAAAAAAACCGTAATTCTCAAAATCTTTAGTAGTCAAAGAGTAAATATGTTTACGTGTAAATATAAATTAAATTAAATAAGACAATCAATTGCATTAAACTACTGAAAAACATAAAATAAACTAAAATAATTAATTGAGAATGGTTTCAATCTATTTCCTTATCATTTATTCAACCTCTCGAATTGATCTTCCATCATTGGTGAATTTTAATTCATAGCATTTCAATTCATTAGCATTGAAATTTATTCATTTAATTAAATTAGTACCCTATTTATTAACCAATTAGTTCGTGAATTTACCCTGAAAAGTCTAATTAGGAACTCAAATTTAAACTGAACGATGTTTCCACGATCGTTTTATAATTATTGTCTAACTAGACATTGTCTAATATATATAATTATGAGTTTTTCTAGAGTGATTCCCACAATAATATTGAAGTAGAACAACATGATTATTAAATAATTGATTACATTTTTATTCATTACACCTATGAAAAAAGATAAAATAAAAAAGTACGGGTTTAATGATCAAATGTTGGTCATCAAATTTGAAAGAAAATTACTTGATCGTCCAATTTTTTACCTTATATTTTATTCGATTCATTGTAAATTTTATTGATTATACTTTTCTTATACGAGTGATTTCAATAGTGGAATCATAAACACACACTCGGGACGCGGTCTACACTATAAAAAAAAAAAAAAAAAAAAAAAAAAAAATGTAATATGTTTGGCATATACTCAGTGAAGAATGTAAGAAGGTACCACCTGTTGTACCGAATTCTTTGACTAAATTGAATAGTTATAATGATAATGAAGTGATATAATCGATTAAAGGATATATATACTTAACTATGATGATTTGGAATGCATTTATGACTATCGCATCAGTCACGTTTAGATTACAAGCAGAACCCTTAGAAAAAAAGAAAAAGAAATAATACAAAAAGAAAGAGCGGCTTGTTAGCATTTTATCTTATAGATGACCCAAGACGGTAATGCACTCCGCCTCTTATCAGACTTCTATCTTGCATTAGGTTGATTAATGAACATCAGAGGGTTTGAAGTCGCTTCCTAGCTCCATGTTACATGTTACTAGTTATAGTACAGTGAATAGTAAACATACACTTGCCATTGTCTTATTTACACTAAATGGCATGAACGTGTAGCATTTCAATGAGGAATGTGTATTATAGAAGAACAGATGACTACATGAGTTATACGAGTACTTAGTTCAAGCCATGAGTTAGACCATGGCCTAAACGGATTTTAGTTTTAATGGATTTTTTTCAAATTTTGATTAGTATTGCCGACAATGTCATCTTTCTATTCAATTATATGCTAGAGATAATAAGATATAATGATAGGCTGCTTTGTCAGATTTCACAATAAAGAACTCTGTGCTATTATACAATTTTTTCCTGTAGGAATCTTCAAACAAATAATAAATCGATTTCAAGTTAAATTTTACTTATGAGATTCAGTAGTAAAGAGAGAAAGAAAGGTAAACTTTGAAAATTAAGAGCGCAAGTGGAGGTGACGTCACTAGAATAATGAAAAACAGAAAGCCTCTCCACAAAATAAATGTTTATTTCACAAAACTAGTTTTCGGCGTCTAGGCCATAGTCAGTGCCGGTAAAAGGTGAAGGAAAACACCAACGTTGAGTCGAGAGAGATTATTTATAGAGAAATCATACCCAGAGGCGAATTCGAGAAATTAATTTTGGCTCCAAATTTGGGTACTACCCCCAAAAACTCTGAAAAAACGTGAAAAAAATTATTTCACGAAAATGGTTCCGACGATTTTGATTAAAAAAATTTTAAAATGTAGTCCATTTAAATATAACTCTTATATTATAAGCCGCTTTCCCGGGAATAATCTAGTTCCTGAGGAAATAGCTTTAAACGCAGACGGAGAGAGGCCGGGTTCGATTCCTCGCCGAGGAGAAGTTATTTTTATGATATATTCTGATAAGTTACCCCCCCATGTTTATATTAATAATAATTAAATGTACCTACGAAAACTAATAAATGGATAAATAATAAGTAATTATGAATTTATATCAGAAAGTTGTCTGCGACGATTTTTGTCGGACCGATAACGCTCCGATTTTTTGTGTTTTTTTTGTTGTCTCGGACCGATTTTTTTCTCTCATGTGACTCAGCCTCGGGTTTTTCTCTTACTTTTTACCGACGCTGATGATGACGTAAAACTAATTTTGTGAAGTAAACATTTATTTTGTGGAGAGGCTTTCCGTTTCTCATTATTCTATAGTAAACTTAACTTGCTTCACAAAAAAATAGATATTTTTAATACGGATCTCTCATCAATTCAGAAATAGTTTCATCATTAAAAGTACCTTTATTCTAATTATCACAGTTTTCTAAATTTACGAATATATCTCATCTAGTTTACTATTGTCTAAGTTACGTTATTATATGACCTTCAGTTCTTTTTAATACATTATTAACTCTATTCACTCTTCCTGCCAGCAAAGAAAATTAGTTTTGCAGGATATCACAGTTAATTTTGTTTTTAACATGTTCAGCGGAATGGTAAATAAACGTACTTCTTTAGATATTCCTATATAAGCATAGTGCCCGCATCATGTTTTTACGTTCATTCCTTGAACTAAATGTTTGATAACATTCTTTTAAAAGGGAGTTTGATAAAATTTTAGTTCAAACTTTCATTATTTCAGTGAAAATTTATTTTGTATTTTATTCCCCGATCAAAACATCATTAGGTTATTACAGAACAGGGGATCCGGCCACTTTACTCGTGTGATACTTTGCCCATGTGATCATCATCAGTGTGAACATCTGGGATTCGAACTCACCAGATTTGTCGGTGTTTACTATTAGACGGTTAGTACTATTGTCGGTGTTTACTATTAGTCGGTGTTACTATTAGACCTTTGAGATGGTGGAGTTAAGGCGGAAATACACAGTTAGTAAATGACACAAAATCATGCGAGTTGCTCGAAGAGGAGACTTACTGGCATGTGTATACATAAAAAACCATGCGAGTGAAAAACAATCGAATAAATCGCACGGGGTTTAATATTTGTCTTGCCAGTGGCATTAGCCGATGGGTGGAGGAAATTATAAAGCATTCCTTGTGCTAGTAGCTCGAACATGGCCAATCATCCGGATGATAAAAGCATGATGTCTTACTGGCAAATATACTCAGCTTCTACAGCATGCCAGCTACTAGCATGCAAGTTGCTCGCCATTATAATGATTTTTTACTAGTATGTGTATTTCCGCCTTAATGCGAGCACGCTAATCACTTGGCTACACCGGTTGCTTATTGCCTCTTTCTTGCAAACTAAAATGTAATTTTTTGCAGCAAACAAGTTTATTAGTATTAAGAGGGATTACAAAAGCTTCTGCTGAAATCAGGTCACCTACCACTAGTGCCTGTGGAATATGCATCACTACTCTAGGCACTAATAATTAATATTTAGGTGAATGCACTTTGGTTCTTCTATTAACTTCTCGACATTACTATAATTAACAAATTAATCTCCGTTGTGATTCTGTCAGTGGTTTTTAAGCTCTTACGATAAAGAAGTTTCATATTAAACTCAAAAAATAATATGCTTGAGCTCAAAAAAAACAAAGGAAAAGTTATAGTTAATTCATAAATTTGACTATATTATTCGAATTTTGAGATTCAGTCTATCATGTGCACAGTGGAAAATGTCCTGGAACTTATTTCAGCTTAGGATATATGCAAACAGAAATTTGAATCTGCAAAATGCAAATATAAATTACTTATAATGTAATAACTACTTAAAGAATCAAACAATAATTACAGTTGAAGTGACCTTCTACGTTATAGGTGTGAGCAGCCTGCTTGGAGCCACCTGATCCTAACAACATTATTAGTTTACCCGCTAAACTATACTCATAGAATTCTAATTTGTATCTACTATCCATCTTTCAACCTTGAAGTAGTCTTAAAACTATATTTTTAAAAACTATTTACAGTTTTTAATATTTAAAACGAATTTTATACATGATGAATAAGACTAGGACGTTATAATTATATAGTACTAAAAGAGAAATTGATATCGGAGCATAAAGGAAAGATTGATTCACAAGGTCATAAAGAACATTATTATAAAATACTTGACATTGCTTTAAACTGGATTACTTTTTTGCAACTACGCTGAAATTAGTCTTGGTTTTGCTTGAAAAAATACATTTAAAAAGTAGGTTATTGAACTTTATACAAGAAAAAGAGAGTAGTATTTTTCATACAAGTTAAATGTCTTAAGAGCGAGAAAAAATAATAATTTCGAACAAATATATCATTTTATTTTAATAACAACATCATTTACATACAGATTAAAGTTACAAGAAAAATAAATTAGGTGACTTATTTATATACTTCATGTAATTATTTAATTTTTTTTGTGAGAGGTCTAAGATAAATAGTCTATATTTTAAATACAGATTTTTTTTTTTCTTATCAGTTTTAACGAAATATACAGCAGAATCTAATAAATATGGCACCTAAATAAGTGAGAGTCATAATAATATTTATTTTTTGCTTCCAAGCTTAACGAAGATAAGGAAAGCACTGTGATCGTTCTGAAGAGCGAAATATTTTTGTCCCCGATTTCAAATATCCTTTATATAAATCCGTTTCAAGACATCAGGGAACATTTTCGGTCTCGTGTCTGTCTGTCTGTTAGTCTATAATTTTCATGAACCAACATATCTTATAAAATACTCATCCGATGTTAATGAATTTAGGTGGTGGGTCATAATTTGTCGATTATAGATCCCATATAAATCATACCATCTGTGCAAATTACTTCCTCTTCCATAAGCGCACAAAGTTTTTGTCAATCTCCGTGAGTCTCATGTCGATCTCTGACATGAAGTAGACTCACAAAATCTTTTTATTAATGTAACTCTCTTTTTTCCGCAATAGGCACTGATGATGGTGTTTTGAAGGCTGAAAGCTGCTGTGACAATAAAGTAACTTCAATTTACGTGGAGAGACAGTTTGTGTTATTCCTTTAACATTTACTCTATAGACGCTCCTGTGTGTAAAATCAATCCTAAAAATTACAAATCTGATTTTTAAGAAATTTGGATGGTTTGTCAAATGTGGTTCCCACAATTATTTCAACCGTGTACGCTCATTAAATTTTGCTAAATTGATATTTTTATTCATGTAAAAAATCAAAACCACTGCCAGATTTAATAAAAAGGAGGAAAAATTAAATAAATAGACAATGGGTTATAAAAGCATAAAATCATTAAAGTGTGTGAGGAAGCTATGTGCCACACTAATTGGTAGAATATTTGTGTAGGCCTTCTGTCAGCTTTACTGTTTTACTTCTATCTTGTAAGATACGTCGGTATTAGCTCAGTAATATCAGGCTAAAGCGGTAGCCACTCGGCTACCGTTGTCCTTCAATAGCATATAATTTCATTTTGACAGCACATATACCTATGTACATTTATTTTTAACTTATAAAGATAAATATTTAAGTTCGTAGTGTTTAGTAGTTCAGCATTTTTTCTTTATTCCAACTACTACAAATTGTATTCTAACTTTAATGTATTAGTAACTTGAAATAGTTCGACAATATTTTACAGGTATCCTAAATGATAAGATTTCAAAATATTTAAACATTTATTGTTGGTACTCACTTTATTTTTGAACTCTTAATTTAGCAAACCTAAGGCAGCCTACCTTAATTTCTCCCATCATAAATCATCTTAAATTAGTAAAACTTCGCTCATCAAGGACTTACTGTCTTGTCTTTCCAAAATCTGATCAAATGCTATTCAAGAAAATTCCACGGATCTGTGTCCCAACAACCTTATCTATTATCTCAACATCAACCCGATGTTAGTCTGGTGTAGAACTAGTTGTTACTTCCATCACGTCTGAAGAAGAACTTTAAGACTAATCATTATAAATCATATCAAGGTAAATAAATAAAACCAAATTATAAATCATTATAAAGGTTAACTTTATCATTTTTATTTACCTAGGTAGATAAATATAATGCATATATAGGGTAGATAGGAATTAGTTTATTTATTTATTCAATATATTTTATCTAGTATACCTCACGTTAAGGAATTAATTAATGACTATTTATTTTTTACTATAAGAAAGCTTATTTTCGACAATACTTGATATGAATTTATGTCTGAGGATAATAATTTAATAGATAAATTGATTTGACCGGTTTTATTTTCCTACGACTTTTGCTTCCTAGCTTACCAAAGGTAACCGAAGCTATGCGATCGTTCTGAAAAACAAAACTATTTTGTCTCCGATTTCAAAAATTTCAAGACAGAAATTCGTTTCAGACATCAGGGAACATTTTTGGGTCCGTGTCTGTCTGTCACTTAATTTTTGCGTACCAACATATCTTAAAAAATACTCTTCCGATTTTAATGGAATTTGGATGGTAGGACATAATTTGCCCAATGTTGGTCCTAGATAAGTTGCAACCTTCTGCTCCTATTATTATTTTTTTTAAAGTTATAATGGTAACCATAAAGAGCTAAAATTTCTTTGTAAGTTATACATTTATCGCAAGTAAGGGAATAAAAATTAATAATATTTAAAATTAATTTATTCCTATCGATTACTAGATACATTTACGAAATATATATACATTTTTTAGGGTCCGTAGGCAAAACCAAGGACCCTTATATTTTCCTGCGTGTGTCTGTCCGTCCGTCCTCTCGCGTGCTCTCACGGCTACACCTTTCGTCCGATCACTTTGAAATTTGACATGTATGTGTCTTGTACCAACCCACATATTTTAAAAATATAGCGACTTAAAAAAAATATTTTTAAAAAAAATTAGGGTAAAAAAACTTAAGGGTTAAATTTTTTTTCGACACCGTGAGGGGTATCATATGAAAGGGTACGTCGAGCTGATTACAAAAATATATAATTATTTGGATATAACTTTGATAGGGCGAGCGTAGGCAAGTTTGAAGTGGGTGTGAAACGTGCCCCCCCCCCCCCCTCTATCTCGCTTATGTGAAGTGCAAAAAATCTGAAAAAATCCTGAACATTCTTCAACTAAAAGTAAAGATACCACTTTTGGAAATTTCGAATAAAATATTATTTTATTTTTTATTGACAAAATACATTTCTTTTTATAATTATGGTCTTTTCTATGTATTTATATAGTTGTAGTCCGGTTCAGTGGCAAAAAAATACTTTATGAGAGTGTGTTTTGAGAATATCATACCCTTAGAATGGTTCAAAGTAAGCTTTTTAGCATTTTAAAAAAACACTGTTTATACACTTTACAGTTAAACACTATATTGTGTGGCCTATGGACCCTCGCTGTGTGCTGACTTGCACACCCTTGACCTGTTTATTTATTATTGTTGTTTCTATAATATTACCATATTGTAAATTTGTCACATAGGCAAGAGGTTTTGTGTAAACATAATGTTTAAGTGTATAATTTTTATCCCCCTGCAATTATCCACTTTATTTAATCGTCTTGAACTCATGGTGGCAGCTTTAAATGATTTTATAAAATTAATTAATGGTATAGAGTAGTATAATTGTTTATTGTATTTTAATTATTAATTTAATCTATATATAATTATTAATTATAAAACGTTTGAGATATTTATTATCTATTTTTAAATCTTTTGCCATCATATATATTCTAATACATTTGACATTTGATTGCATTTTTAACATTACATTCGATTCTTTCACATTCTTTTGTCATTATTAAAAAAATATTAAAAGTAATTTTCACTCGAAATTCCCACAAGATAAGCTTTCGCATATATTTTACTAATTGTATGTTGGAGTATAAGTATTAAAAATTCGCAAAACAACAGTCAAATTTTCATTTTCTTATCTATTTTGACTTGGAAATTATAGGCGTTCCAGAAGACAATGACATTTAATTTTCTGTTTAATTAGTTTTTGATACTAAACCTACTATTAATACTGGGGAAAAACGTGTTTCGTATATTTTTTTTTTTTTTTTTTTTTTTCAATTATCAATATAAATGATACACTTTGTCTATTTAAAATCACTTATTTCTTTAAAGCTTGACAAAATTGATTTTCTGAGAAAGTTGACCGCTTAGTTGGAGTATTTACTTATATTTGTCTAAACAAATTGGTCTCGTGCCTTCTTTAAAGTTACGGCCTAAATATCTCCATATATCTATGTTGAAAATTTAACGGCTAATACAAAAGATTTTGTAGAACCAATGACTTCTTATTGCATTGTCATCAGAGATATATAATCTGTGCGTGTATCAGCTTTCTAGGTAGTCGGGAAGTGGGTCAAATTTAGGTTACAAGATTTGGTTTAATAAACACTCCATTCCGAGAAAAGGTTTACCTTAGTTTAGTTGATTCCAGCATAGACAGGTTTTACTATTTGTCAAGGGTTCACTATTGGATTTATCATTTGTATATATATTTGTCAAATAACATTTCTTAAGCTTAATCTACTAGTCATTTATAAGGTTTTATGTGTCCTTCCCACTGTCCTGCTTTATAGGTTACACTTAAGTACACACGATTTTTAACGTTCGACAAAGAAAATTATTGTTATTTAATTTAGTTTTTTAAAAAAAAACTTGGTTATCAAGAAGAGAATTAGATGGTTTATTGAGATAGTGAAGGTGCAAGGTGGTAAGAAGGAGTCGATAGAATGATTGCAACACATTTCTCCGGACCTGAATATCAGATGTCAGGGTTCGAGACCGGTCCAAAGCACCCGGCTCATCTTACAAACAACTCTTTAATATTCTTATTACTCCCAGTCCTGTAATCAACTCCAATACAAAGTGCTCCGACTTAATTCAAATTTTGTTTTGATCCAATTTTTCTTTCTTCAAATTAGTCTAATCAAAATTAATACCTTTTGAGTAAAGAAAGGATGGAAGTCAAAGAAAGAATAATTCTAACATTTCCTCAATTATAGTCTATAAAAAATCAATGATAGTTCTAATCAGTAAGGAATATTAATATTGCTACGAATTACATTGAATTGTATCAAATCTAATTACTTAGAAGACTTGCGTTTAATTTATTCTATAAAGTTTATGTACAGCATAATTATTTTTGTAAAGTAAGTGAATCAAAAATAATGCTTCCGTTATTTCCTTTAAACAGTAGAAGCACGCAACCCTTCGATAAAATACAGTTACCATTTTGTTAATGTCGGTCCATATGTGTTTCTTTATAACAGTCATAATTCAATTAATATTCAGATCAAATAAAATATTTGAATTAAAACCTTTAAATTTATATGCTAACTCTGTTCGTTAAGTAATATTTTCACGAGTAAAGATTTTTTTCTTACCTAAGGTAACTGAAGCATTCCGAAAAAACTACATTTGTCTCAGAATTCAATTGGTTTTAACAGAAATCCGTTTCAGACATCAGGGCACATATTTGGTCTCGCGTCTGCCTGTCCGTCTTTTACATTTCTGGGATGCGATAACCCGTGGCACTACCAATCTCGTAGTCTTGCTCTCCTCCTCAACTCCTCTTCATTTATACCGAGCCAAGGCTTTGCGTCTTAGTTCCGCACCTCCGAGCTTCGTAGATCATGTCCGTTGAGTCGTCTTCGCTTAGATCTCTTTTGGCCCCTTTTATTAATCTCATCCATTCTTTCTAGGCGGCCAACTTAGGCTATAGAGCATTCACAATGTCTCAAAAAGAACTCGCCCGATTTTGATGGTAGGTCATAATTAGCCCATTGTTGGTCCCATATTAATTTCAACTTTCTGCACCCATTCCTTTCTCTTCCACATGTTCACCAACTTTTTTTTTATTAACACCTATTCTCTAAAAATAAGTGTGCTCTCACTGGAAATGGAACTATAGGTGTAACCGTGGGATTACATTATTTTAATCTCATGTGACCATTCATAAAATTACAGGCCGCGAGGAAGCTTTGTGTCACTCTTTGACTGGCTATTTTTCAACTAAGATAAAGTACATTTTTACTATTTTTACGTATAAATTCTTATCCCTAAAGCGTTTTAAGAATATATGAATCTGGGATCTGACACATTTCGTCAAAGCCTCTGCCACATTAGCAAGTCACTGATATTTTAGTAAAGAAAAACTTGATTGAGAGGTGGTTTGTAACATGATTTTAAAAAATATCTCTTTAAAAGTGCTATAATTATAAAAAGAAATATTCATTGATTTTCTTTTAACCTAATTTATTACAGACAATAATTGGTTTTATTTTTTTAAAGCAAAATACATTTGAGTGTTTAAAAATCTAAAAGAGGTAAATATGTCAAGTGTAGATATTTATACGTTTATTTTAATAGAGACAACAGCGCAGTATAGATTTAAGAGTAGGCACTTGATACTGTCATTGTCGGTGAAAATGTGAAAAACTTTCCTTATTTTTTATTTCTCTCATTAGTGTCAATTAAGATTTAATATTATTATTCTATTTTAATATTATTTTCAACAACTTTGTTTTGCTAAGTTCATAGGATTTAACTGAAGAATAATCGAAGGAATCTAAAAAATGATTTATTAGTTTATCTGTTTATCATCCACTTGACACAATAACCTACTTTTTATAATAATATAAATGTAAACAATATAAACGTATATATATATATATATGTGTGTGTGTGTGTGTGTGTGTGTGTGTGTCCCAACAAAAACACTTAAGTTAAAAAATAAGCCAAGTCTCCCTCTGTCCAAGTAAGTTCTACTAGGTCAAATACAGGAATACCACACTGCCGGCGGTGGAGACGACGTTTGTGTAGAAGACTGGCTGGGAACACAGAGACATCGGCTCCATTTTGTGCCACACACACAGTCTCTCCACGTATTGAAAAAATGTTCATTGCCAATAGCATGTTGAGCAGCTTTCAGTCTTCAAAAGGCCATCATCAGTGCCAAAGAACAAACAATATCGAGGTAAGCACAAACTGAAATAATAATTAAAACTGACAAACATCAAAAACAAAGTAAACAATTTAAAAAAAAAAAAAAAAAAAAAAAAAAAAAAAAAAAAAAAAAAAAAAGCAATAAAGATGACAAAAGATTAAACAAGAACAAAATGTCAAATAAATAACTCAATCAAATAATAGAAAAAAAATAATAGAAAAGTACAGTTAGTACAGTCAATCTGTCGTGATAAAAGGCAGTCTGCGGAAAAAATTCGAGGATGATTTTTTTTGCGAGGATCGTTTGGGACACATGAGAAAAGTTTAACTCCAACTTTTCGGGAACATCCGGTTGCGGAAGTACGGGGTACAAAAGTCACAAAATTTATATATCCTGTTGGAAAGCTCTTTAAGAGTACAGTAATTTTTGTTGTATACACTTTTGTCATATCTTCATTTTTGAGGGGGGTAAATTGGAAAAACAGGAAAAATCTGCCGTGATAAAAGTGAAAAATTCAAGGGAACTTTTTTTTTCATGAATCGCTTGGGCTAATAAAGAACAGGTTAACTCCAATTTTGTGGGACCCTCCGGAAGGTGGATGTGGGAAACTCATCTTTTTGTTCGTTTATCTCAAGTTTTTATTATTTTTCTGACTCCTGTTCCGCTTTTTTGCCGGTTGATCGTCCGCTGATAAATTTTCTGCTGATTCTGCTTCACTCCCTAAGGTACTCTTTTCATGTTTGCTAGTTGACATTGAAGGCAGAAGTTCGACTTGGGAGGGCAAGTCAAAGTCAGTATCCTCAAGGAAATCTTCTTCAGCATCTGCGAGAGGTACGTTGCTGCAATTTTCCAATGTGATTTTCCATATTACCCCCATCTTATATGAAAATATGACAAAAGTGTATATATCAAAAATTACTATACTGTTAAAGAGATTTCCAACGACATTCATCATAAATGGTATATACATTTTCAATTTTTGTACCCCGTAACCCGTACTTCCGCCTTCCGGATGTTCCCGAAAAGTTGGAGTTAAGCTTTTCTAATGTGCTCCAAGTGAGTCAGGAAAAAAAAAAAAAATATATAGTCTCGAATCTTTGTGGCACAATTTACAGATTTACTGTTTATTTATTTCTTTTCCCCTTGTTTTTCCTTTTTACCCCCCTCAAAAATGAAAATATGACAAAAGTGTATATAACAAAAATTACTGTACTCTTAAAGGGCTTTACAACGATATGCATCATGAAGGGTATATACTTTTTGTGACTTTTGTACCCCTTACCCCGAACTTCCACCGTCCGGATGTTCCCGAAAAGTTGGAGTTAAGCTTTTCTCATGTGAAAAAAAAATCATCCTCAAATTTTTTCCGCACAAATTTACAGATTGACTGTACTAAGTAACAAAATAAATAAAAACCGTGAAAATGAATAAATGAAATGAATGAATAGTACAAACAAGAACGCTTACCTGCTGCGGAAGAAAAAGTTACATTAATAATAAATAGTTGATCGTGAAGTCTCACGTAAAAAGGGTTTCGTTGGTATCCTTAACAAAAAATATTCTTTTCTTGTGGTGGGAATTATCCGCCATAATGGATTCCCAGTTAATTAGTTAAAATTGCTATTCTAATTTTTCCTATGGTCCAGCAGACCGCTTGGCATATTTTTTATACTTCTAGTAACTGCAGAAAATTAAACAGTTTTCACGTGTTACAGAGGAAGAGGTTCCTGGTTCGGACATTGGGGGTCACAATGTTTTTTATCGGTAATAACGAAAAGGTATATAATTTTTTTCCGGAAATATTTATCGGTCTACCATAAGCGTGAATTATTTCAAAATTTTAAGAAAAGACGTTATAGGATAGTTGGTGGGGGGACATTTGTATTTTTTTATATTTTGATTTATAAATACAATAAAAAATAAAATTTAAAACAATGTTTTTATATTTTTGTAATATACTCTTCTATACCTTTCATTTGATACCCCACTCAAAATTATATAAAATAATATTTTTTTTACGTGTATGAATTATCCGTCATTTTGGATTTTAAAGGCCGATAATATTGAGTTCGCTATATTTTTTATGTGTGTGCGTCAAAACGATATTTAATATTAGAGTACTAATCATTAATTAAATAAGTTGTTTTAAATTCTGTCTTTGTTAATATTATTTCTATACTACTAGCATATATATGTATACGTCAGTATGTACTTTCTACTACTACAGTATCTACTACTATGAACCCCGAATATATATATATATTATTAAAAAGTGATTTTTTGAGAAAACTCCTGCTCGTTCTTAAAGCACTGGATATTATGTAATTTTCTTTATCCGTTTGTACAGGGTGTTAAATTTTTTAAAAACTTTAGAAAATGATCAAGAGTGAACTACCTAATATATGTTTAGAATGGATGGTATCTATATAGAAAGTGGTTCAGAATTGAAAATAAGTTAATATTAAATTTTAGTTTATTTTACAAAAATAAACAATAAGCTAACCCAAAAACAAATAGGACAATAGCTTAGACAATAAGCTAAACCAATATCAAAGAATTACACGCCGTCGTTAAGACGTTAAGTCATAGCCAAAATGACCCTTCAGCACGTTCAAAATCCTTGCAGAGAATTTATAAATACAGTCAAAATTTGTGGAGAAGTAGGTTGGAATAAATTTTAATGATCTATTTTTAACACTTTTTTTTTCGAATTATTTGTAATTATTACAATTGTTAATTATTTGTGCTGCTAAACAAAATCCTCGTATATTCTTTTGTTAGCTAATTATATTTGATTTGAATTTTATTTTTAGAAAATAAATTAAAATTTAATTATTCTTATTTTCTTTTTTGAAACAATATTTTGTGGTACCCTTCTTTTTCATTTTTCTTGATCGGTAATAATAGCATTTGTTTTTTTTTACATAATAAAAGTCTCAATAAACAAAATGTAATGAGTGCAGATGGTTGACATTAATATTTGGTACCATCTGTGGGCTACTTTCTACAAAGCTTCCAAATTTGTTGGAAATTGAAGTACTCATCCAATTCAAGATGTAGGTGTTAATAAAAAAAATATTGGGGCATGTGGAAGAATTCGAGGACATAAAAAATGCTGTTCTTTAGAATGATCACAAAAATATCTTTCGTTACCGTTACCTTTGGTAAGCTTGGAAGCAAAAGGAGGGAAAATTAAATAAATTTGACAATAAATGGGTTCTAAAAGCATAAAATCATTAAAGTATGTACCTTATGTCATGTGGAAGCTATGAGTCACACAAATTGGCAGACCATTTTGTATGTGTAATCAAAAGATTAATAATCTAGGGATTCTTCAGACCTTAAATCAATTTGGCTGATTGGTTAGTGCACTTGATTCTTAGAAACTTAAGATCATTAAAAGACTGAGACCATTAAATGACTCTGTCCTAACTCCGAACACCCACTTATCTTGTTCGAATCCCAGATGGGTGTGTTTGTCATTGATTACATCTAGTAGATCTTTGACGTGACCAATTCTCCATTTTGCCTACTTCTCTAACCTAGTGTTTTATTGATCGGGATTTTAATAGTCCAGGAGATAGGTTTTGTCGAGTTGGTCGTTATGTCCTATTTTATATAGTCCAGGAGATAGCGTGCAAAAATAACATCAAGCTAGAATTTTGTGTATAAGTAAATCTCTTGGAGCCTTTTAAGAATGTGTGGTCGGCTAAGTTCGTCTGCGGGACAAAGCTTGGCAATAGGCATTTAAAAAAAAAATAAACCGGTGGAAAGCGGCCATGTCCCACCCTTTATGGTGGACAATGTGATTTTCATGATCCTGAGTTCTATCTTAGTTAGTAGACCAAAAATCAAGTTGATAGAAGCTTGTCACTTAATAGGTGACATCTTTGATTCGGAGTAATTTTTGACACTAACCTATTAAGTGATAAACTATCATCAACTTGATTTTTGGTCTACTAAGTTCGTTAATGAAAATCACATTAGCCACCATAAAGGGCGAGACATCCGCTCTTCGTCGGTTTGATTTTTTCCAAATGCCTACTGCCAAGCTATATCCCTAAGGCTAAATTAGACAACCCAGATATTCTTAAAGTGCACCAAGAGATTAACTTCTAATCAAAATTCCAGCTTGATGTTAGTCAGGCACTTTATGCACGCTATCTCCTGGACTATAAAAAGACTTCAATAAATAAATAATTTAATTTAAAAGAATAATCATAAATATTTAGGTAACTACTTTTATACCATTTTAACAAATATATTGGTAATAGAGCATAAAGATAAATATAAATTTATACTAAATTATAAATCAATACTAAATTAAATTTAGTATTGATAATACTAAATTTAATTATGAGTCCAGTATATCACAGAAGGCTCACACCAGAAAGAAATATCTTAAAAAATATTTATTCCTTCAAACTTTTAATTCCACCAAAAAGAAAACCTAAACAATTATAATACCACAATACTTTCCATAAAATATATACTGCGTATACGACAACTTGAAACGTGATAAATGGGTGTTTAAAAGAAATATAATTAAAAAAAAAAAAAAATAATAATATTAGAATTTGAAGTAAAAATAGAACTGATAAATATCCATTTGACAAGACCCGGAAATTAATCACGTAGTACATAGAAATGGAAAACAATTAACCTGATTATATTATAATGGTTTGCTTGAATATACTTTATCAATAAATGGACAAGGAAGAATAATAAATAAATAAAAGTTACTTAACTTTAATATCATTTTAATATTTGAAAATATAATAATTATTGACAGAATGAACAATGACAATTGATAAGTAAATATTATTAAATATTTACTTGATTTTGCCATTGGTTCAATGGCTAAAAAAAAGGTAAAAATAAAATAAATAATTTTATTGTAAACCGCATCAGAGATTTTATGAATCCCGACGTTTTGAAACAATTGCCAGGGCCATTCTCACGGGATTGCTGATGTTAAGAGCTATAATTCCGAAGGGATTAGCTTACTCATGAAAAGGATCCCTGTTATGGGTTTGAAACGTCGGGATTTATGAAATCTATGTACGCAGGCTGTTCCGGAATATCTAGATTTATTAGTGGATAATGAGATGTGGTAGATTTATTAGAGTCTGACCGCTGTAAACTAAGTTACAGTAGGTAAATGCGTATTCGGGTGTTTGCCGAACAATCAAATTATATTGAATGTTATGTGTTTATTATGTTACTTTGTCCCATTATCCGTATATGCAGTATGCAGGAACACATCCGATCAAGTTGATCATTCAAAACATGTTGAATTTCTATGCGTATTCTGATGACCATTAGGTTCTGATTATAATATTGTTTTCTATTTTTTAAAATTGTTTACTATTGTTTAAGTATAAGACGGAATACAAGCAAGAGAATTTTAGGGTTTTCTTAAATACCCTTGAGTATATATTTTAATGTTGCTGGTAACATTCGAAAATTCTCGTAAAACTCTTTTGAAGGTTTGAAATAACAATCGGTACTCTCCTTTATAGTCCCTGGCAGCAAACAATTCATTCACCTGTTGTGTTTTTCCACAGTTCATCAATAATAACTTTAATAAAGGACTTCCAAGAAAATTAAAATTATTTATGGCTTCCACCTTCGCTGGTAGTCAGAATACGTATGTATGCGCAGATTGTAACCACTACGTTCTGGCGACTAAATCGGCCGAACAAGATTCGTCCGATTTCGCGTTCATTGTAACCGCACATTACTTCAGTATTTGTGATTTGTTTAAAAAAAAGTTTAAGAAATTAATAAAAACAAATACGGGCAAGACATATCGTTATATTTTTAAATTTAAAAAGAAAAAAAAAATCAATTGTAAGGATTTATACACACTTTTAATACATCTTTAAAATTAACGTTTGAAATATTGAAATTTCTAGAGCACTCCGACGTAACAATATGTGAAGAACAGAATACAAATCGTAGCAAGATTCTTCATTCCTACATAATAAGTTAAAGTCTACTGTAATATTTATTACAAGTTATAAAATATACTTATCCTGACAAATATCTTCTTCTTTTTAACAGTACCTTTCATTGTACAATAGAAACCGTTTGATTGTTAGGATTAAAGAAAAGGCTTCAAGTTTAAATAACTATTTCATTTGGAACTCTCTCTTAATAAAAAAAATTAAAATAAAATAAACACTAATCGATGACATCAGAAAAAATGAGTTTTCTGATCACATCCTCAACTCCAGAGGATAAGTTGTGATATAAAAAATAAATAAATAACAAAAAAGCTAGAATGAAAGATAAAAGAGTTGAAAAAAAAATGAAAATACAAAACCAAGTAGAGGATGTTTGAATCATAAATTAACTAAGAATGAGATAGAGTGAGGCGGATAACTTATAAGTTAAAACGAGTTTTTTTTTTAAGAGTCCAGCAGCTGTTAAGAGACTCCTAGGAGGTTGAGAGCGTGTGTATATACTAGTCACTAGTCATAGAAGTAGATAATAGAGCTCTGTGTAAGGAGTGAGAAAGCAAGTGCATGGAACGTGATGCACTAGTGTGACAGAGTTAGAACTAGCCTGCATCTGACTGCACCAGGAAGTGCAGCGAAGGACAAGGTCACTCGCTCTTTAGTTCTACAGATGGCCGCATAGCTGAGCTACTGTCGTAAAACACATCCGACATCAAACCAATCAAATAAATAAATAATGCATACAGCCTAATACATTATTATCCTTAGATTTTTTTTTAAACTAAATTTTTAACATTTGAAAATTTCAAAAATATAATTTTCTGTATCACTTTATTTATTTTATTAAATTAATTATTATAATAAATGTAGAGAATTTCCACTCACGATTCTACAGATTTAGCATATTATTGTAATATAATAATTATTTTTCCTTTGAAAATTTCCTTTTCATTCTCGTGTAAAGGTTGTTATAATGTCATATCGAGGGGAAACGCCCAGTTTTACTTGATCTGAGTGAGGCCCAAACAAAGGAAGCGAATAACTCATTATCATAAGAGCAAAGATCTGGTATTTGTTTTACCTTTGATGATAAAATACAATCTATATTATAAAATAGAGTAAGACATCGTAATCTTTTCATTGTAAAACAAAAAATCCATTCATAAAATGTTATCAATATATTTTTATCATTATATTTTATGTAGAGAGATTATTATTTTTAAATAAAAATATACTTAAAGTTGACTTTACATCATGCTATTTTGAATATAAGGTATCTGACATTAAATTGTGCACTTAGTGACAGTATGGTAACTCATACAGTGAATAAGCAGGAACTTTATAGATAAATTTATGACAATGTATTTTGATTTACATTTTATACAATGTAGTTGTAACTCAGATAACAAAAATAATGTCATAATCAGCTGATACCTAGTAAGTAGTTTATTTATAACTATTACTTGACATCGTGAGACTCCATATCGAGTGACCACGGCCACAGTTATTTTTACATAAATGTGAGACAAATTGAAATTTAATTATAAAACTTAGAAATTAAACTTAATAATTTTATTGTTTCACTGAAATAACAATAACAGTTACCTCTGAAAATATAATAAGATATAAATTGACAGTAACATTTACACCACTGATAAATAGGATAAAATTTACATTGTCAATTACATTAACCTGATAATGACAAATATTATAGAATTTCAATAGCAATATCATTTACCACTGAGAAACTAGTAAAAAATTTACCTCTGACAAATATTATAACATTTACAATGACAAGAGAATTTACTACTGACAAAATAGTATAACATTTACTATGGCAATAACATTCATCACAGATACTGACAAATACTTGACTATATCATTTACCACAGACAAATAGTATAACATTTACTATGACAATAACATTCATCACAGATACTGACAAATACTTGACTATATCATTTACCACAGACAAATAGTATAACATTTACTATGGCAATAACATTCATCACAGATACTGACAAATACTTGACTATATCATTTACCACAGACAAATAGTATAGCATTTACTATGACAATAACATTCATCACAGATACTGACAAATACTTGACTATATCATTTACCACAGACAAATAGTATAACATTTGCACCTAAAGTAACATTTACCTCTGACAAATAGTATAACGTTTACAATGACAACATTACGTACATATTATGTACTTACATTATCAATAAAAATTTTACACTAACCATAACATTTATAATTACAATATAATTTTAAACTTACTATAACTATAAAATGTATACTGCCAACTACACAATTCTTTATAGTTCACAATTCTTCATTATTACATAATTCTTGGTCAATATTATTTCACACAAACTATAATGATATAATTTATATTGAAAATAACGCAGTCTTGGACAATATCATTTCACACAAAATTAAAATTTACATAAACACATTCTTTGAAAATATCACTTCACACTAACTATAGCCAATTAACATTCAAACTAACAATATTTATAATAGTCATAATTTCACTTATGATAATTGTTATTTGGTTTTGACAGTAAGCTGACCCTTTAATATTGATTGGTAATTTATCGAAATTACAAAAAGTATTTACCGCATTTATAAAGATACGAATTTAAAGAAATTTATTTTACATAATTACAAACTAAACATATTTTACAACGTAATATGTAATTACCTAGATTTATTATAGGGGTTAAACATGGAAGGAGCGCAGTTATTACTTTTCAATTTGGCATTGGAATTTGACTTATACTTTTAAAACATGAGTGTTTATGGCATAAAATAACTATAATAAATATTGAAACTATTGAGTCGATTACACATTGGTAATTAGTTAATTTGTTATGTTTATTACTTTCTCTCGTTCAGCAGTTTCCACAAATAAGGCTGTAATATAAAAAAAGAACATTGAATTTTTTATTTAATTAACCATTAGTACTTAAAAGTAGTCAGACGGCATTACATTTGATTCTGCAAATCTAACATTCAATCATTCATGTATTAATATCTTCGGATTATTATTTATTTCTGCAATTAAATAAATTGTATTATTTACGTGTGGATATGTATTGTATAAATAAGTATATGATCGAAGTTACTATTTATTTCACAAAATGGAAAATTTATTTGTATTTTAAAAAAAAAAACTTTTTTTAATGGATTTGCATAATTTATAATGTCTATAACTTTTGTATAAAGTATATATATCCAATCATGTTTCTTATCAAGTTAGAGTATAACATCGATCTCTAGCTCTATAGGTATTTTAAAAAGACTATATGAAATAAAAAAGCAAATATTTTCAGTGAAGTCAATCAATAATACCACTTATTATCATAAATAAAAGCACCAAAATAATTTAAATACTTTTTTCTTGGCTACTTAAATATAGCACTTAATCGGACAGCTATAAATATATTAAAATTAATTATAAATAAATATATATATATATATATATATATATATATATATATATATATATATATATATTAATCGTTTAATAGGGCTGTTGTACAAATTACTTTATATTTCTCTCTCTCTCTCTCTCTCTCTCTCTCTCTCTCTATATATATATATATATATATATATATATATATATATATATATATATATATATATATATATATATATATATATATATATATATCGGATGGTGCGTCCACACACAGATTAGATATATAAGTACGGACTAATGATTTTTGGTTAGATGCCTCAAACTAGACTAACTGCATTTATGAAAAGGTCAAATGATAATACTCACAGTGTCAACTTAATAAATAAACAATGAAACTAAAAAAAAAATCCCTTTATTACCTTCTCCAGTGTAAACGATTATTTTGAGGTAGGGAGAAAATGAACTTTCTATTCATAACTGAATCATTAACTTCTGCTATTTTGATTGACTCCATTCTCTTGTATGTTTGTGGACTAGGATCTGTGAAAGCATACATTTTCCGGAAAAGCAACTATTCTAGTCAGTGGCTAGTATTAAATTAAAATAGCTTGCATTAATAAAATTTAAGTTATTCTTTAGTAATTATTAAAATTAAGTTACTGTCCTTATAGTTACGAAAAATTAATTTTTAAAAAAATTACTAAAGATATCGAATAAAAAGTTTTTTTTACAATCAAAATTAATATCACTAATAAATTCGAGCCTAATGATGACCCAGGCCGCGCAATTTCAAAAGTTATAATATAATAAAATTCCTTACATCCATTAAATGGGGAATTATGTCAATTAATGTTAACTCCCTACCAAGGAATGGACAACAATTAATGTTTTTCATTGCAATAAAGTTGGTAGAAACAGCAGGGATGTGACATATTACATTTATTACAATTAAAATCCTTTAAAGTCCAAAACAAATACAAAAATGTCATCATTACCTCAATTATAATTGATAACTTTCTAGCGCTATTAATATCATTTATTTTATAAAAACGCTAATTAACCGTTGATATACTTCTTTATTATCGACGAGAAATTTAAATTAAGGTTTGAAATTATCAGTTTGTTGTAAAACTAATCATTGATATTATATTGAAAAGTAATGACGGTATAAATAATAGGTACTATCATTATTATACTATAGAAGCTTTCTCCTGACAACCTTGTTTGTTTATTCATTATTCACCTGCAGCACTCCTCTAACAGTGTAATTGTTCTATAAACATTATTATTAATTTGTTATTATATTGTTGTTATGGCATGTCATACACATCTTTTTCATTTATTTGTCTATTTTATTAACAGTTTACTAGTGTAATCTCCTTATTCTTCCCATTAACTGAAACTCTATTTTTTATTATAATAATTAAACAAATAACTTTCATGGTTATAATATTTTTCTTTCGAGCTTCGTTTCGAAGAACAAACATTTTTTATGTCTCCGAATTCAAAAATTCTAAGAGAAATCCGTTTTAGACATCAGGGCACATTATTGGTTCCGTGTTGGTTTATGTGTCTGCCTGTCTGTCAGTCAGTCTGTCAGTCAGTCTGTTTGTCTGTCTGTCTGTCAGTCTGTCTGTCAGTCTGTCTGTCAGTCAGTCTGTGTGATGGTCTGTCCAACGTTTTGCGAAAAAACATATCATAAAAACTACTCGTCCGATAGAATGAAATTTGGATGGTAGGTAATAATTAGCCTATATTGTTGGTCCCATATTAGTTTCAACTTTTTGCGCCCACTGGTTTCTCTTTCACTTGGGCAGAAAGTTTCTTTTATTAACACCTATATTTTTAAAAGCACATGCAGCAAGGCATCATGTTTTGTCAACATGATGATTTCAACCGTCTGCTATCTTTAAATTGCTAAATGCATATTTTTTACTTTCTCATATAAAGAGAAAGTATTGTGACGGTGCGAAAATTTGATTTTGATATATCGATAGATTTAAACGTTTTGAGGTCCCCTGAGTCCAAAAAAGTGGTTTTTTAAAAATATCTGTCTGTCATCTGTGAAGACGCGTGGAGCCTAAACTACTGGACCGATTTTGACGAAATTTGGCATACATGTTCATAAAAAATCATACCCCAAGGCGAAATCGAGAAATGAATTTAAGTTCCATTTGGGGGCGCTACCACCAAAAAACGTGAAAAACATTATTTCACGAAAACGATTCCAACGATTTTGATTAAAAATTTCTAGAATGTAGTTAATTTAAATACGAATCTTACCATATAATCCGTTTTCCCGGGGAAAATCTAGTTCCTGAGAAAATAGTTTTAAAAGCGGACAGAAAGCCGGGTTCGATCCCCCACCAAGGAGAAGTTATTTTTATGGTAAATTGTTATATTTATAATAAATTTTGATATAATATTCAACAACAATCAAATGTACCTACGAAAACTTGAAAACTGATAAATTGAAGTAATTATATGAACTTGTATATGAGAAAGTTTGTCTGAGTTATTTCGCACCGATTTTTTTATGTAAAATAATCAAAGCAATTTAGACTGATTTAATAAATGGGGAAGTGAATAATAGCTACTTACGTACCTAGAGCAGTAAGGGAGTTATTACAGGCCGAGGGCGAAGTTTAAAAGCACGAGTGCGTTTAATGCCCGAGGCCTGTCATGTCGCTTACTCGTGGTGCGTACACTATTTTATCGCCCACCACATGTAAACAGGCCCAGACTTGTAAATGGGCTGACTGGGCTATAGCCCAGGGCGCCAGATTTTGGGGGGCGCAAAATTTTCGAAGACATCTTTTTACTAAAAAAAAAAAAAAAAAAAAAAAAAAAAAAAAAAAAAAAAAATCAGTGTCAACTTCGGTAGGCCTATATGACCCCACACGGCCACAGTGTACTGACCAATCCGATCTAGTCCCAGAAACTGTACAATCCGACTCTACAATCTCCAATGTAAAAAAGGTATTGCCTAATGATTTTGTGTTAGAAGACCCTGCAACATGGAACATTTTTGACACTCTGGTTATTGAAAATATTATTGGAAATTCTCCTAAACAAAACATGCATGCCGATTTTTCAAAGTCTGAGCGTGTTTACACTGATCAAAAACGTAGCTTATCCCTTAACTTATTTAAAGATGTACTCCCTAATGGAGAGATATATTTTAGAGACTGGCTGCTGTTCTCCTCATCAACTGGGAAGTGGTTTTGTACTCCCTGTCGCTTATTCCAACCAGACAGCAAGAAAACCCATTTTTGTTCCGGTTTTAATGACTGGAAGCATGGCCATACTCTTATAAAACAGCACGAACATTCAGCTGACCACAGATGTAACAGTAACATGCTCACTTACATAACCAGACAAAAGAAGAACACTCAAGTTAATACCCTGTTATCGACACAATATGAAGAAGAAGTTAAATATTGGCAAAACGTCTTATCAAGAGTAGTTTCGGTTGTAAGATTTCTTGCTGTAAGAGGATTACCTTTTCGAGGTGACAATGAACACTTTGGGTCTACTTCCAACGGGCTGTATCTGGGATGTCTGTAGCTAATTAGTGAATACGATCCAATCCTTGCTCAACATATAACAAAATATGGAAATAAAGGCCCGGGACATGTATCCTACTTATCTTCGAGAACTTGCAATGAGTTTATTGATATAATGGGAAGTGTTGTGCTTCAAACAATTCTGAATGAGATTAAAAATGTTCTTTACGACGCCCTCATTGTTGATTCTACTCCCGACTGCTCTCACACAGATCAGTTAGCTATTGTGCTTCGATACGTGTCTTTAGAAGAGTTGGAACCCAAAGAACGTCTGTTACGACTTTTGCCCGGGATAGGTCACTCATCCAGTTCCTTAGAAGAAGCTGTAATGAACTGTCTTTCCGAATTTGGATTAGATATTAAGTATTGTCGAGGACAAAGTTATGACAATGCATCTAACATGTCCGGAGCCTACACAGGACTGCAAGCAAGGATTAAAAATCACAACTCGGTTGCAGATTTTGTTCCTTGCGCAGGGCATTCACTAAACCTTGTTGGTTCCGCTGCTGCTGAATGCTGTACTGAAGTGGTAAAATTCTTTGGTTTTATACAAGAACTCTATAATTTTTTCTCTCTGTCAAGTTACAGATGGGAAATTTTAAAAGAGCACTTGGATCAAAACCATACACCAGTGGTAAAGTCGCTATCTGATACCAGGTGGTCAGCTAGAGCAGATGCCCTGAAAGCTGTAGTAAAAGGGTATAAGGAAATTCAAAATTCTCTGAGGGCGTTATCTGAAGATCCCTTAGTTAAAACCTGGAGCTCGATTAGAAACTTCAAGCTCTTGAAAAACAATTTCGAAATTGCTTTTTTATGTATTTTATGGAATGGCATCTTAGAAAGGTTTGACAAGTGTACCAACAACTTACAAATGCAAACCATAGATCTGGCAGCGGCTACTAAACTGCTCCACTCTTTAGAAGGATATGTCAAAGAAAAAAGAGACGTTTGAAAAGTACGAAGAATATACTGCGGCTGTTTATTGGTGTGAAACTCCTACTTATTCCAGGGTTAGGAAACGCAAAATATTAGCAGATGAGACCAGTATGAATGAAGTGAAACATGATGGAAGATCAGCTTTTAGAACTGGAGTTTTTCTAAAACTAATTGATTCAATAATATCAAACTTGTCGAAAAGAAGAAAAGCTTATGCAAAAACTAAATGCTCTGGTGTTAATGTGTTCTGAGCATGATGTATCTCTTAAAACAAACTTTTCTGAAGTTATAGCAAATTTTGCTAAATTAAAATTGAGGAAAACATATTTTAAATAATTAAAAATGCCTAGCCAACTTAATGTTCCTTTAGTTCAATAATTTTAATGTACTTATTTTTTTATATACCCAATAACCAGTGAAACCATGTTTTAACGCTTTTCCGCCTTCAACAATTGTTTTTTTTAAGTCCCTTTTAGGTATGGTTTTTTAAAATTTCCAGTAATTTTTTTTCTATAAATTCGGTCGCTAATGGTTTTGTTAAAGGTTTAATATTTAGATTAAGATTCTTATAATTAACTATAAAACGTTTTGACTCATAAGATTCATCTTCAGTCAAAATGTATTTTTATAATGACCAATAGTTGGTGTAGGTTTGTTCCTTTGCCTCCATTAGTATTAGTGGAGATCGTCTTGATAGAAATTATATTAAAAACAATATTTATACATAAATAGTTTAAGCTTACATGACAATTAACATCTTAAAATGGAATAAATTATTTAAAATTTGACGTTAAAAAAAGACTTGATTAGACATTTTTATAACATTTGAAGGTGACTCTTATGAGTCGAAACGTTTCATAATGAACTAAAAGAGTCTGCTTTAAATTATTACACCTTCGACAAATCCATTTATCCAATTTATAGTCTCAAACAGAGGTGTAGTGTAAATTTGAAAATTTTTATCTTTATTGACTCGTTTTTCTGTGATACCAACAAAAACGTTTAATCAAAGTTTTACTGTATTTTTATTTTTAATTTATTTTTTTATTTCATTTATTTTTATTTTTTTAATTTGGTATGTGTGTATTTCATAACTTAAGTTATTTTTTGTTTTCATTTTTTTTTTCTAATTCATATAATAGAGCCTTAGCTCCCATCCTCAAGGTTTGCTTTGTTGAGATTTTTAATAATAATTAATATAATATATTTGTACTGGAATTTTTATAATGTATTACAATGACATTATGCTCAAATAAACAACCTTATATAAAAAGCTAAAAAAACGTATATTAATTTTGTTATTGTTGAATATACCTTAAAAGCTTACACCTTTAAATCTGGGTTATTTCATCAATTTAACCCTTTACAATGTATACTACTTGGAACTTTCGTGTGTATGCGTTGCTGGTATGCATAAATAACCGAAGGGAGGGGGGGGGGCGCCAAAGCTGAGAGCAGCCCAGGGCGCCATTCACTTAAAGTCCGGGCCTGCATGTAAACCAATTACTAAACATGCAAACTATTTTGCCGTAATCCTCAAAACAATAGATGCATAAAGGTTACATCAGTACCAAAACAACCCGCAGTTATAAAAATATTGATTGTTATTAATTGAACAGCTGACGCTGAGAACTACTAGCGCTTCCTGCACGCCGCGGCCCGGCTAGGAAGCGTCCGCTTCTCGAACTAATAGTGGCCCTGTAAATATAAAGCATGCATTTTTACAGGTTCCAGGGGTGTAAAATGGACCTTTACCGGCCGCTCAGGATATGAATGTTTACAAGTGGAGGGCGATAAAATAAATTAAACAATCATGGGATGTAAAAGTTTTATGTCATCATTAAAGAACGCGATAAAACACGAGTAAGCTATGTGCCACACTAATTGGCAGACTATAAAATTAGATCCGCCGCTTAGCGACGATTAGCTTTATTTGTTTTAATTTTTTTTTATAAATTGTTTTTGCCGAGCTTGCCAAAGACAACGGAAGCATTCTGATCATTCTGAAGAACGAACATATTTTATGTCTTCAAATTAGAAATCTCCTTAACAGAAAGACGTTTCAGTTATTCAGACATCGGGGAGCATTTCTCGTGTGGTGTCTGTCCTCTTGGGTTAGCAATCAACATTTTTATAAACGAAACTACTGGTCCGATTTTTTAACGAAATTTAGACGAAAAGAAGAATTTTTCAGGATTTCTAAAAAGATTAAACTAATAAAAAGTAGTCTCACTACTATGCTTATGTACACAAAATCTTCTATTTCAGGACACAGAATTAAAATAATCAAATTTTCTGTGATGTCTAGTAAACCTACACAATTAGTTTACCTTGCTTACCACAAACTATTAAACCTAACCTAACCACAACCCACAACTTATCAAACCTAACTTAACCAAAACCTGTTAAACCCAATCTAACCACAACCTTTAGGTAGATGAACATCTATAGGTTTTCCAGGATACCTAAAGAAAATAAGTAATATCCATTTAATACTTTATTACTAGAATATTAATATCTTAAAACCATTATGATATTAGTTTCTTAAAATGATACATTTTTTACTCCTTAACGGATTATTTTATGTTATTCGCATATATAATTGTATATCTATAGATAATTTGCTATACACTATTTCTATTGTTATTATTGTTTATTTTTTATTGTTTTAACATACATTTGCAAAGAGGGCAATATTGTTATTTCAAATTATTACCACATTATTAATAATTTTGTTTAATTAAACACCTTATAAATATCATTCATATTCAACGAATATTTACATGTCACAGGTTTTCCCAACTTTCTAGTTAATTGTTTGAGGAAGTTTAATTTACTATTTAAAAAAATATTAACGGAAAATACCTACATGGTCTTATCAATTAATTTTAGCGGTGAAAAGCATGCAAAGCGTGTTTCTGATAACAATATTAGCTAGTCTAAAATAAAATTGGTTTAAGCAATTATTAATAATAACTGATAATTATAACTTATTTCTAACTAGTAATTATAATACATAATATTATATTGCGCATAAGGGATACGTTAATAAAACTGAATATGACGCAAAATTTAATGACATGCTTACAAGGTGTAATAAAAATCTCTCCGTCATTTTAAAGGTGGCAAATATTTTAAGCAATTTTTCCTGTTTTAATGAAAACGTCAAATATTAAATGCGTAAGATATTAATCAATGCTACTTGTAGGTAACATGTTTTTCCTAGTAAACATTTTAATTAGTTTTTGAATATTGAAATTAATTAATATTAATTACTTGCTTCGAACGTCACCTCCCGGAAGGCGATTGCTATACCTAGCAGCTTCGCTACTCTATGTTGTGGAGCTATGCGCCTACCTATCTGTGTCGGGTTCGCCCTTTGTGGAGGCGTAGGGATTATATCGAGTCTAAGAATTAAAATAAAACGTGAATTTATTTTGGTGTAAATACGTTACCGTTATAATTTGATAAATTATAAATTACGACAACCACCATACCCTTCATAGTATTCGATATTACGACGTGGCCACCATGTTATTCATTCCCTTTTAAAATGATAATAATCAACCTTTTCGTAAATAGCAACTTTGTAGATTTTGGAATTTAAAATAAATTGTTTGAACAAAGGTAATCAATTTAAAGCCCCTTCCTCCAATCACGAGGCCCTCTGATAATGCTTTTTCAATGTAAAATAATTAAGGAGTTTCAATGACTGAAAAACGTCAGGTCAGTCATTGGAATCCTAATTCATCATAAACTTTAAAACTTAGCTTTTAACTACCTTAAAGAAAATAACGATTCGCTGAAACTTGAAATTATTTGAATTATTAAGCGTTTTCATTGAGGTCATATGAGATACCCTTATTTAAAGAAGAGTTAATGATTTTTTTGTGTAAATCAAGTTAAAATTATCCATTTTAAAATCTTTAGACTGTCAACCGCAATGGAATTCATGACCTCTCGCTTGTTAAGCGCACTTGCTAATTAAATTTACAGAGGCAACTGCTTCAGGATCGTTATGTGTGATTTATAATTATAAAAAAAACTAAGAGATATAAAAAGAACAAGTAAACTTCAAAATAAATATATTGATGACACTCTTTATAGATTTCTAGCTAGTAGGTGGGTCAAATTTGGAGACATGATTAGTTGATTGGACTGGACACTGATGATTATACATTATCATTGGAAATACAACATCTGCGCGAGTTTCAGCTTTTTAGGGAGTCGGGAATAGGTCAAATTTAGGTTACAAGATTTGGTGATAAAGTGAAGTTAAATGAAAGAGTGTAAAAACTCTTCCCACTCCTCTAGTTCTACTCCTTTCTTATCTATCCTTTCTCTAACTCAAAGTTAATTTACAATTTACTCGTATTTTATCTCTAACCTTTTATTACACACAGTTTAGTACATACCATACGCTATACTCGTTCTTTGTCACAGAAGTTCTGTGACAGAACTTTTTTGTTCACAAAACGTTTTTAATGGTATAGATGTAGAATGATAAGTAATAATAATATTGATGAAATTTGGTATATATGATCAGAAAAAGCTTGCCCCGAGTCAAAATTGAGAAAGAAATCCCTCCTACCCACAAAAAAACTTGAAATCGGTTCAGACAAGTTTGACTATAAAATAGTTCTTTATGATCCTAGGGAGTAAAGTAAACCATTATTCCCTGAGCAAATAAGTTGATTCTTGAGGCGAAGCCGAAGGATCCAATCCCCAGGCGAAGCCGAAGGGAATTAGACTTTTTAATTCCCGAGGCATAGCCAAGGGGATAATAATAACGAGATAATTATTACGAGGGGAATTATAGCACTTTACTCCCGAGGTACATACAATATTTGTAACTCCAGTAGGGAGAAAATAAATAATAAATAAATAAAATGTATTTAATTTTAATAAATAATAATAATTGTTAGCACTTTTAATAGCAGATACAAGAGATTCAATATTAAAAACAAATAAGAATTTCAATTAAACTCAAAGATAAAGTTATTTAGATGCAGGTAGACAGTGATAAGCGCAAGTTACAAATAAGGTCGAAAAAGCAGTGGCACCAACCTGATTTCAACAACTTCACTACATTAGCCATTCATTCTCTACTAATCCAATCCTTCTTTTTCTCCCTACTTTTTGAGTTCAGGGAAGAAAAGACTACTTACTTTAGTCCTTCTTCTAAACTAGTCCAAAATCATAACTTTTTCTCCCTACTAGAGATAAAATCTATTTTGTAATCAATTTAAATACAAATATTATTTATTATAAAAGTATTTTTCCCAAAATCGGAACCAAAGGATAAACCTTTACCTGTTGAACGCTTTCTTAAAAATATATGTTTAATAATAAAATAAAACTAGATGATTGGATTTAAATTAAATTATTGGATTATTTCTATTTCTTCTCTTTCTGTTCGTCTTGGATATTAAATGAATAACTCGTTATTTTTGGTATTTTTTACGAGAAAAATAACTATTCAAAGCCTCACTTCTCGAAGAAAATGTCACGTATCCCTAAATTTGTATAAATTTATAGAATTATGCCAAAAGGAAAACTCATGATGGCTTGCAATAATTTCTCTCTTTATACAACTGCGTACATTAGAAAGTAAAGTTATATAATAATTATTTTGTTTGTTTTTAATTGTACTGACCTAGCACAATATATAAGCAATGTCATCGACTACAATTATAATTATCACTTATGTGTTTATAAATGAATGCTTATTACTATTTTTTTTTTTTTATTTTTTTTTCTAGAATTAAAGCATTTTAGTTTTTCATTGCTAGGAGTGTTATGGAAATTTCCCTTTGTACGATAATTTTAAATTGATAAGAAACTATTACACTAAAGTTCGAAAAAAATGCCATTAAAAAAGAAATAATAATTAAATTTTATTTTCATTTTTTTGTTTTGTTGTTTATAAATTTCAATGAAGCAGTTAAAAGTATACGTGCTATGATATCATAAACGGCGCCTAATGAAGTACATAAAATACCTTTGTGTTTGTCATTTGTCTTACACATTTTTTTGCAATTAATCATGTTAACGATATATATTTTTATAATATAATAATAATTCACTCAACCACTTACATAAAGAGATATTGTACTTATTAATTTAGAAGGTTTTATATTGGTAATTGAAACACCTTTTAAGATTTTGGGGGCAGCCCCCTATAATTAGAGCTAAAACATTTAACTCATTTTTCACTTTTGCCTCTATTTTTTTTAAAAAAATAAATATACATAAAAAGCTCCTCATTTGAAGATTAAATATTAGATATGCTCATCATTTGAAGTCAGTTGATTGAGCTTTAATGACTCACATCAGGCATTTTGCCCTGATCTTATAGCAATTTACCAAATTAACAAATTATCGGTAAAGAAGAATTTAAAATTGAAACATCATAACGACCTGACTTCATAACGAGGTTTGACCGATCATTACTTCATAACGAGGTTTGAAGATATCCCAATTTAGGGATGAAATATCACCTTTATTTTTTTAAAAAAAAGTGTTTTATTTAAATCCCTCAAGACCCAAGTTAAAAAAATGTCCTCATTTGAAGATTAATTATTAGATTTGTTAAGTTAGATTATGAAGTGTTAGTTAACAAATTGGTGCCAAATGGGTTGAAATGTACACGTGCTAAATCTCTTGGTCGCACAGTCTCCTAGTTTCGAGGAGATTTGAGTTTCACCATGTGAATAGGGCCTAAAAGAACAAGGCGGTACGACGTACGACAAACCATACATTGTACGATAATTTCAACCCAATAAAATCTAAGTTGATCAATCTATTTTATATACATTGCTTCCTCTTTTTATATAATATGAGAAATTAAAAAGCAAAATGTGAAGTTTGGAATGTTCGGGATCACGCTCATATTTTAGATTCTAAGAAATAACTGCTATAAAAGTACTAGTTAAAGTACTTGGATATTTTAAACGAAACGGTAACATTATTTATTATCTATTAGAACGTATTTACCAGCAAACCTATCAAAATTTACCACAATTTATAATCAATTCAGTATTTTAAGACTGATTAAGGAGAGAAAATTGGTTAATTCCTTTAAGACTGATTAAGGAGAGAAAATTGTAATTTAAATCAAATTATAATTATTATTAACAAAGGGAGTCTGACAGAGAATAATAGAATCCAGCGCCGGGACTTGAACCATTCCATTTTTTTCTCCTTGATACTCCACTAAAATTGATAAACAGCTGTAAACATATTTTTGACTTTCCTTGTTTCCTCTCATATTAACACATCTTTTTGTAGTATTAATTCCACATACATATTTATACGACATAATTGTCACCAACATAAACCTTAACGTGAAAAAAGGGCTAACCTTGATCCCCTACCAAAAAAGCTGGCTTTTTCGGGAGGGGTTCTGGGACTTTTTCTATTCTTATGATTTTCTCTCCTTCCCAATACCCGCGAAATTCCTATGTGAATACACATAATACTAATGTTTTTTTTCCCTACCATAACTGAACACCACTCATTCGATTATGATGAAATTTAGATGACAGGCCATAATCAGTCAATTGTTGTTTCCATGTTAATTTCAAGCTTCTACAACCATCTATTTCTCTTCTGCATGTGTAAGATTTTATTAACACCCATAACTTTAAAAGATCCGAGAAAAAGTAGCTCATACATGGTCCCATATTAATTTCAAGCATCTGCGCAAAATTAATATTGAACAAAAATAAGTAAGACCCCTCTGGGAATAGAAACAGTTCCAAAATTCCACACTTTCAATTCCTATGTGAACGACCATTCGTCCAAACATAGGAAACGAGGAAGCTATATGTGGCCCCTCAAATAGGAAGGTATTTCTACAATTATTTCATTGATAACCTATTTATTTATTTGGAAAAAATATATTTAGTTTAGATTCAAATTGTTTCTTATAGCCAGATATCAAAAAAAAAAAACCTAAAATCATATTTATTCTGTGCTTGATAAGTGGAGTTTATAAGCTTGTTTTAGCCAAGACAATTGATCCATAAGTGGAAATAGTACAAGGTACAAGCGAAGAGCTATTAAGTTTCTTCGTCGTCACTTTATTTACCTGTATAATCCTTTTTTCTAATAGTCTAATGAATTGGTAATTACAACCATATTAATAATTAAAATGCTGGCTTTAAAAACCCAGGTTTTATGGAATGAACTAACATAAAATAATGAGTTAAGTCGTTTGAGCTTTTATACACTTTTTAATACCTTTAGTTTCTTAGTTGTCGCATCAATCCTTTTAAAATCTTACTTATAATTTTATTTTTCTAAATCATATATAACCCTGGAAAAGAGGTTTAAACACGGAAGTCATTCTTGTACCCTAATACTGAAAGAATGACAGTTATTGCACGCAGATTTCATGAAAAGTCATAAATTGTTATTCTTACACATTCCCACTGGCCTCCACCCTTGTCAGTCCGTTCTTAAATTTATATTTAAAAAATTGTTATGAGAGTTAATATAGGGTAAGAGGATAATTTAGTTTGATGCTTCCCAGATAAAGCCTACTAATATCATAAAAAGCTTAACGTTGATGGACCTCAAACTTTATTGTTTAACACCACAAATTAACACTCGTATAATTATTAAAGCCACAAACATTTGTGTAGTAAATTAATTATACAATATATATTTATTTTTATACACTATACGATATGTAACTGATCGGAAATGTTGTTATTCTTATCAGGGATGCACATGATCGCAAGGCCCATGGCGCAAATCCCCTCCAATTTTTGAGAAATACCCCAAAATTGGATTCCCCCTAAAATTCTGATGGCACCTTCTAAACCTAGGCTATCTAAACCAAAACCTAGGCTATCTAAACCCCCTGTGGGGTCTAATCTAAATACAATGACTTTTCTTTACTTTAGAAATAGTTCATTAAATCGTCATTATATACATTTTTACCTGAGAAACAAAACAGTACAAATGCAGCGAATTATAATAATTACCAATAGATTAGTCGAAACTAGTTTGAATTAAAATAAACTATTATTGTTGTTTTTGTATTGACAAAAAATTATAACTTTTATTCTCTGTTGATTTATTCAGCAAATTTTTGAAAAACTCTGTTGAAAAACATTATTTAGTTTTTCACGTATACTTTTATAGAGCCAATTTGTACTGTTTTTTTCTCCTATGTACTTGTAGAATATAATGCCGGTACACCCCGATCATTAAAAAATAACTTAAATCTACACTTTCTCGTTCTTTACCTATACATTTATTCAATTGTGTAACAAAACTATTTAACAGGTTCTAAATTAGCGAAAACCGACAAACACGAAACATTGTATGCGGATCCCGCATCATCCGTAGAGCTGATTCGTTCTTCCTTACACAACACAGCCTTCATATCATAGTACCCACATTTTATTCTGTTTTCCGCAATGATTTTACTTTTAAATAATAATAATAAAAACGTAGTGTTAACGAAATCCTGTTGTTTTCTTATTATATCAGTTCTCAAATGAGATCTACCTTTTTTTAAATGAAGAATTTTTAATTTTAATGACAAACTTTTGTGTATTATATATAAAAATGTTCATAATATTCTATTAATTTATCAATTAATTTAATCCAACTACCTAACTACCCATCAGCAATTGATGGGTTTTCTCCTATACCTGGCGACATACCACTACTTCAGGCAAGTGTATAAGGATGGGATCATCCAAATGGAATACATGCCAACCGACCGAATGCATGCAGACATGCTGACGAAGGGACTACCCAGGGTCAATGCTGAGAAGTTTAGAAGACTTATGGGAGTCAACGACTTCGACACAGTACCCAGTGAGGGGAAGTGTTGAACATTTATTTTCTTGTTTTTCTACTGGCTACTGTCAGAATATTAAAAATAATTATTATTGAAAAAATAATAAAAGAGTCTTACTTGAGAAATCATAGTTATGCGTTTTACTCTGTAATATCAGATTACAACATTTAATAATTAACAAATTTATTAATTAATGAATTTGAACTTGAATGATTAACATGCCGAAGATTCAAGAAAAGTGCACACATATAAGGAATTTATAACAAAAACTTTTTTTTATGGCCTAATCCTAATATTATCTATTGTTTATTGAATAAACGATAAAATTTATAACTGAAGATTAAATCGGCCAGGCAATCTTCATCTCTTCCAGGTGAAACAATCTTAAAATTGCAAAGGTTTTAATTGATTTAATCTAAAATTAATAATATAAAATAATTATTGTATAAATTAATATGTAATTACTTTAACGCTTAAAACATACTCGTAAATATATCAGCGATAAAAACGTATTCACATCTATTTTTCAACGTAGGAAATTATGATATATGAATCCAATTATTCCTACTTTACATTTTTTTAAATACACTAAATCCAATAATTCAGATACACTACTTACAATAATTAAAGTGCGCACGGCTAAGCTAAGAAAATAGTGCTTATGTAAGACGATAATATTCAATCACTAACAATTGTCACTTTGTGTTTAATTAAAATAAATGTATTACCGTTCTAAAAACCTACATTAGGTTATGGGCCGATAGGTTACGTGAAACGTGTAACGTGCTTAATGGAATGAAAATTGTTCAATATGAGTAACAACATATACAACATTGAAAAGTTGAATCCAACAAACTATGACGTCTGGAAGCTTCAGATGCGGATGGTACTTGTGCACCAGGAACTCTGGGGCTATGTGAATGACGCAATGGCCAAATCGGATGAAAGTTGGATTGCCAAGGACCAAAAAGCTCTGGCAACTATTGTCTTGGGTATAACACCTACAGAGTTGTCTCCACTCAAAGACTGCAAAACAGCAGCAGAAGCTTGGAGAAAATTAGAAGAAATTTATACTCCAAAGACAGCAAGCCGAAAAGTTACATTAATTAGACAGCTAATCAAACTTAAACATGACACGAATCTGTCGATGTCAGATCATTTAAAAAACTTTACGTCAATAACAGAAAAACTAAAAGAAATTGATTTTGTAGTTCCGGAAGAATTTCTATCTATAATATTACTGTGTAGTCTTCCTGATGATTACGATAATTTTCGTTGTGCGATTGAAAGCCGTGACCAACTTCCAAACTTAGAAACTCTCAAAATAAAAATAAAAGAAGAGGAGCTAAGGCGAAATGAATTAACAGAAGAAAATCAACAAGGCGTACTACTTTCAAGTCAAAGGAAATTCAGTAAGCAACATCAACCAAGAAACAACAAATTAGAAAGAAACCACACTGGAGAAACATCAGGCAACCATCATAGACGAAACAAAGGTCAACAGTACTCTGGACAGTTTCGATCCAATGCTGGCAAGTACTCTCCACAAACTTTAAATATATCCCATATAGGCAATTCTTGCGACTCATATAACAAATATAAAAACAAAAATATTTTTTGCCTTGACTCAGGTGCTACCGCACATATGTGCCATGACAAAAAATGTTTTTATCAATTCAAACCACTTAAAGATAGCTTTGTTTTCATGGCAGATAAAAGCCAATCAATTATTGAAGGCATAGGCAACGTAAGTGTAATAATCAAAAATCAAATCTTTAACATAATTAATGTTTTATACATACCTAACATTAAAACAAATTTACTTTCTATTAGTCAACTTACAAAACTACAAAAAACAGTTTTATTTGGAAAAAATGAAGCAAAAATTCTAAACAAAAATAACGAAACAATTCTTATTGCTAAATTAAAAAATAATTTATACGAAATAGAATTTGAGTATAACAATAAAAATAAAGTTGAACATGTTAATCAGGTGCATTCTCATAACACTACTTCACTCTGGCATGAAAGACTTGGACATCTAAACATAACAGACTTAACAAAACTACATTCACGAAACATGGTTCTAGGATTAAAAATTAATAAAAATGATAAATACCCTGAAGTATGTGAAACCTGTATTAAAGGGAAGTTAACTAGGAAACCTTTTCCAAAACATTCTGAGTCAAAATCTGAAAATATTTTAGATTTAATTCACACCGACATTTGTGGCCCCATGAGAAAAGCCTCAATTGGAGGTGCTAAATATTTTCAAACCTTCATTGACGATAAGTCTAGGAAAATAAGCGTTTATTTCCTAAAATCAAAGTCTGAAGCCCTTAATAACTTTAAAAAATATAAAGCCGAAATGGAAAACCAAACCGGGAGAAAAATTAAAGTCCTAAGGTCAGATAACGCAAAAGAATTTTGTAGCCATGACTTTAATTCATTCTTAAATCAATCAGGTATCAAACATCAATTAACTGTTGAGTATAGCCCCCAACAGAACGGTGTAGCCGAAAGAGCAAACCGAACTTTAGTTGAGATGGCTAGATGCCTGCTTCTTGCCAAAATCCTGCCACATGGCTTATGGGCAGAGTTAATTAATACAGCAGCTTATATTCGCAATAGATGCCCAACTGCCACTCTTAATGATTTAACCCCTGAAGAGGTGTGGTCGGGTAGAAAGCCTACTGTTTCCCACTTTAGAATAATAGGGAGTAGAGTATTATCTTTAGATTTAAAGCCTGGTAAGGGTAAATTTAATTCAAAAACAAACGAATACATTCTAGTAGGTTATTGCGAAGAATCAAAAGCATATCGTTTATGGAAACCAGGTACTAATTCCACAATAAAAGGTAGAAACGTTAAAATATTAGAGGAATTTACTAACCAAATTACAAATAATCAAAATTTAGATATTTTCGATTCTTCTGACAATATATCACCAAAACACGATGATGATAATAATGAATCTACACATTTCAATTTCGGAAACCTAATTCAAAACAACAAAAATAACAATAAAATAATAACAATTAAAAACCAAAATAATGAAATACCTAGTTGTTCAGGAACCGAACAAAATTTAATTATTAATGATATAGAATCAATCCATGATAATATTTCATCTGATGAAACAAATTCAGATATAGAAGCTGAATCAGTCCCCTGTATTTCAAATCAGATACGTGGCCCTGGAAGACCTAAAAAGGTTCGTACAGGAAAGCCAGGTAGACCTAGAAAAGTGTATCAAATGAAATCAAATAATTTTAGCATTGATCCCACCACTGTAAAACAAGCTCTAAGCTGTTACAATAGTAGAGAATGGGAGAAATCTATGCAAGAAGAATATAACTCACTTCTTGAAAATGGTACATGGGAACTAGTAGATTTGCCTAAGGGTCGTAAAGCCATCGGTTGTAAATGGGTGTTTAAAACTAAACTCGATTCTGATGGAAAAATACAACGTTTTAAGGCACGTTTAGTAGCCAAGGGATTTATTCAAAAGTATGGAGTTGATTATGACGAAACCTTCGCACCAGTTGTGCGATATAGTTCGATTAGGTTACTCCTAGCATTGGCTGCTGAGGAAGGGTATCACATTCACCAAATGGATGTAACCACAGCCTTTTTAAATGGTGACTTAGATGAAGTTATTTTTATGAAACAACCCGAACACTTTGCTACACAAGATGGGAAAGTGTGTCAGCTAAAAAAGGCCATTTATGGACTTAAACAGGCGGGTAGACAATGGTACACAAAATTAAATTCCGTGTTACAATCAATAAAATTTAAACGCTTGCAAAACGAAAACTGCATTTATACACGTATCATAAAAAATGAAATAGTGATTATAGCAGTGTACGTTGATGACATAATAGTAATGTCACGCGACCAAAAATTAATCCAGAATGTAAAAATTGAGTTAGAAAATAAATTTAAAATTAAAGATCTAGGTGAACTTAAATATATTTTAGGAATTGAAATTAAGAAACTAGACGATAAAATATTCATGACACAAAAGAAATATATTAAGGAAATACTTACAAAATATAACATGCAAAACGCAAAACCTCTAACAACACCTTTAGATCAAAACATAAAATTAAGAATTAATCCAACAAGTACAGAAGAAGGGGAAGCTGCCGATCAAAACGCTTATCAGCAATTGATAGGTTCTCTTCTGTACTTGGCGACATGTACTAGACCTGACATTGCCTTTTCCGTAAGTTTACTGAGTCAATTTAATTCATGCCCTAAAATCCAGCATTGGAACGCAGCAAAAGGAGTTCTACGATACCTTCTGCATACGTCGAACACTGGCATCCTCTACGGGAAGACTGGAGGGAAACTGGAAGGATTGGTAGATGCAGACTGGGCGGGTCAACCAAATGATCGCAAGTCGTACACAGGTTTTGTATTTAAATTAGCTGGTGGACCAATATCCTGGGAGGCTAGAAAACAGCAGGTAGTGGCTCTTTCAAGCACTGAAGCTGAGTATATAGCAATGACCAGCGCCGCAAAAGAAGCCACATACCTTCGAAGACTACTCAAGGAATTGGATCCCAACGCCAAAGGTTATGCCACAGAACCAACCATACTGTATAGTGACAGCCAAAGTGCTATACACATGGTGGAAAACGAGGGACATCATCCTCGTACTAAGCATATAGACGTCCGCTACCACTTCATCAGAGAGGCCTATCGTTCTGGTGATATTAAAATTGAATATCTCAAAACGGAAGACATGGTTGCGGATATCTTCACCAAAAGCCTGGGGAAAATTAAAGTTGAGAAGTTCAGCAAGCTCATGGGACTTCAACTGGACACCACAGTTGAGGGGAAGTGTTGAAATACTACTTCTACTTGCAGTATTTTCAAACAACTGTGTAAAGTAGAAGTCATCCAAAAAACGACTTTACATTGTCACTTTGTGTTTAATTAAAATAAATGTATTACCGTTCTAAAAACCTACATTATTCTAATAATTAACGTCATTGATATTCATACTAATTTACAAATTCAATTGATTAGGTCTTTTTGGGTTAATTTTCCAAGTATCCAATTAGTGCTTCGTTTTTCCCCTGCTTAACAGGGTAAAATAATTATAGTGCACATTTAAAAAGTATTTGCAACATAAAAATATATAATACATTTAAAATTTATTAAAATTGACTACTACAAAAATTCATTTACATAACTCTTTTTACCGTCCTAGAGTAACGGACCATTCTTCTATCAGCTGATTGATAACGATTGATTAATATGCTGAGACCTTACAATATAATATTTCCTTATCATATAGGATGTATTATTATTTTTTATTTATTTTTATTATTTTTTTTTTTTTTTTTCAATTTACTTTCATTTTAATTGCATTTCCTTGTATTTCAATTAGAACAGCATTGAAATAATATAATTACCCTCACTGTACAAAAAGATAACAATAATCTATATAATATTCCTTGTGGTTTTTTTTCCAAATGCATTTCTGCTAATACTAGTTTGTTCGAATATCAACAAGAAAAAAAGTGAAATTGTTTAGATTTTCTTATCCTTTAGGTCTTTAGGGATGAAAACAAAGATATTTTCTTTTTCATTTAAAATTTGGCTATATTTCGTCCATACTTTGGCATCTATAGGCCTAAAATAACAAACAATATTATAACAATTTATTTGATATTCTTCTTTTTTCCTATTTTATATAAATTTGCTAACATTCAATGTTTAATGAAATTGATTATTTTTTTATTCCTTCCGAGCTTACCAAAAGTAAAAGCATTGATAATTCTAAAGAACGAAATTTTTGATATCATATATTATTGATAATAGCAAATATATTATGAAACTATTAATATCAAGCTTATAAAGTTAAACTAATCCAATAAAATTACAAAAGAATGATTTTTTAGTATCAATTAAAAAAAAACAAGCAGAAACGACGAAACACATGTCGGACGAAATTTTAATTTACACTGCTCATGCCTTAAAATTAAAGTCCCATAAAGTAATGAATAGGACTGGAACAAAATAAGCAAAAACGTGGTTATTGACACTTATATCATTCTCATATATATTTCAACTTTAACCTCAAGGGCGCTGGGCCCTTTAGGTTCTAGGAATGTAAACTGTTCCTAATCGCACAAAGAACCTAAAGCACCTAAATCATCTTGTAAGCTCCTTGTCTTTTATTGTCAATAGGTTCAGTGTTACTGCCTTTTTATATATAAGAAATTAAAAATAAGATAACGGAATTTTTATTTAACAGAACATGATAGTATAGATTTTAATGAACACGAATTTTGACCGTTTTAATGGTTGATCATTCGTGAAGGCAATCGTATTTCTGTAACTAACCGACTGATATTCATCTAGAGTATAAGGATTAATCTATTCTGTCCACCAACATTAACATATGGGCACTCCTTGTTCCTCCAACCACCTTTTATATAAGCCTGTTTCCTTCCTATGTTATAGAAACACAGATTCTAACTTGCTATAATGTTATCAGTCTACAATTTACTTTCACCTATTGATTTATTTTATTAACAAAAATATTTTTTTATTGGATAATTACCAATTGTATGATGTGCTAAACAGATTGTACCTGAAAATAAATCAATGATAGTTTAATAAAATAGTTAATAATATATAATAGTTACTAAATAATAAATAATAGTTTAATAAAATAGTTAATGATAAATAATAGTTACTAAATAAATAATAATTTGAGGCTTTGAATTATGCATCCAAAAAAGTAAGGCTCATCTTTACGGTATTATTAATTATTGTTTATTTAATTGGAGGTTTTCTTTGTGGATATAGTTTACCTTTAGAATCTTTTTGCCCACCCATCTAATGTCTATTATTCTATATAAATATAAATATATAAAGGTTCCTACGTAATGATTAATAGAGTGTGGAGCCGTAGAGCTTAGATAACCTCGTAGGCCGAGCTCGCCTTGTCTAGTTAAGTGTCTAGGTATTTTAGAAAGGGCGCTGGTCCCTTCGTTGTGTAACACTTGATGATAACTCCTACATAAACCTCTTCATCACTTACTTTTACTTATCCATTTTCACTTTCAAAACTATTACCAAAAAAAAAAAAATATAATAATACTATTGACCCTTGATCCTTTTTAATCTTAGTTAAATATAATTTAATATAAAGTTATCTAATGTGTTTCAAGTTATTAATTATGAGGCAATATAGATTAATTCTGTCTTTTTATCACTTTTAAGAATGCTTAATAAACCATATTTTTCATGCCTATAAAAAAAAACCCTTTTAGTAATAATCAGAATGTAGTAATTATATGTTGAACTGATTTGTTGGAAACTCAACACACACACACATTTTATTTGAATAACCAACTGAGTTTCCGCATAAGTTCTAGTTCTGTTAAGGCTGCACGGGAACGGGGGTCGACACACGCGCCATAAAATCACGCCTCTAATATTAAACCTAGAAACTTGAAAATTTGTATGCGTATAGTTTGGGAAAAGCCAGAGGGTTGTTAGTTTTTGTTTTTTTCTTATCGCCTTTAGTTTTTTTGATAAAAAATAAAATGTGAGAGAAAAAAAAATTAAAATCTAAATTTCAAAATTTTAAAAACAGGCGGAAATTTATATCTTTACAAAGAGTAATTGTGTGAATTTTGGTCAAAAAATATTAAGCTGGTGAGGCGTAATCTTATGGGAACTTTTTTTATATTTATTATCTGGAATGTGCTGACCCTAGCGGATTTTTACAAAAATACAATTTATTAAATTCTGATTTGTTGATTTTCCAATTTAAGCCACACCCACCGTTGTTTTTCACCCTTTTATTATGACAAATGAAATAAAAACAATTTCAAATATTCTTAAACGAAAAAAAAAAAATCGAAATAATTATTTTTAAATATATTTGAAAGAGATTTAAAGAAGATAGTAAATAATCTTGTAAAAACTAAAATTAAATAATAAAAAAACCGCGATGAGAGGAGGGATTAAATACTAGTCAATAAAAAAAAGTTTGAGAAGAAAAAACATTTTTTTTGGATTAATTTTGGTCAGCGCCCAATGCTAAAAATTAAGCCACCTTTTTTCACAAATAACACAATTGTATCTTGTTATGTCCCTCGCCAGTCAGCTTGAAAATGATCCAAGGAAAGGTGTATCGCTAAAGTAAGGCAATTGATTCCTTTCCGACCCTACTATACCCACTAATCAAGAATTAAAGTGCAACTTAAAACAAAAAAAATTTAGTTTGATTAATAAGTTATATTTAATAGTCACATAATGTTTGCTTCCGAGTTTAACGTAGATAACGTTTAACGAGGAGTTCTGAAGGGGACGAAAGCATCGTCAACATTCTGAGGAACGAATTTTTGTATGCCTCCGAAAAACATCTTGAACTCGTTTCCGTCTAGAAATCCATTTCAGACTACAAGGAAAACAAATTTTCATATCAGTTTATCGTTATAATACATTTTTGCGAACCTCCATATCTTAAAAAACTACAGCAACCCACATAGATGATTCCATATTAAGTTCAACCTTCTGCCATCTGACCACATTTAATATATTGAATAAAAATAACAGTACCCTATTGGGAATCGATAATGATCCATGAAAACAAAATTTTAATTCCTAATGCGATCACATTATTTAATACTAGGTGACCATTCATCCACAATATAAGATGCAAATATGCTATGTGCCCCACTAATTGCCAGACTTTTTCAACCTATGGTCCAATAAGCTAAGAAAAATTTGCGGAACTAAATAAGAAAAAAATATTTTTGGCATATATATTATGCTTATAAAAAAATTATTATTGAGGCTTATAAATAAAAATTTCAATAGTGGCTTATTTTCATAGTAAATAGGTCCGATATACCGGTTTTAAAATAATTAGGCTTACCAAAAAAAAAAAAAAATTAAACACATACAATTATCTACAACAAAAGGTTCTTATAATTTTCTAGATAACTCTAAAGATTTTAGAGGTATTTTCAGTTAAAATCGTGGTTTTACCATGGCCAGGTAGGGGTACACTTTGTATGTATCACCTACCTTATTGATTTAAAAAAAATGAGTTTATTTTCTGTTTTTGCTACTGTAAAATGCAACTTATAAAAAAAAATGGTTTTAAATAATATAAAGTAAAGCTGAGACAATATCCCATTAGATTACGTATGTCTGAACCAGTTTGTACGAATTGTAATAATTATTATCGATACAAAGTTAATTGAAAATATTTTCAAATTAATAACAGCAAATTTCAATATAAACAGATAATGAAAAAATTAAATAATACACATGGTTTTAGCTTTCCTATGATATAGAGAGAGCTAAGAGAGCTCTTCGTAAACCACCAAATATTACTCTGCCGGTTGGACTCGACCTAAGGAGAAGCAAACTACAATGATGGTTAGAAATGCATGGACTAAATTTGGCATTTAGATTTAATATTCGAATAATACATAGAACAAAATGTCTGAAATCGTTCAGTTCAATCTAGGCACACATAACAAATAATATTTGATAAGTCAAGCATAAAATATGAAGATGGTATAGTTATCGTGTGCAACCTTTCTTGCCAGGTCTAATTTTTTCCCCCGTAACAAGAACTATCTGCACTTGTTGGATTCCCAGTTAATCAGATCAAGTTGCTATTCATATTTTTTCTATGGCCCAACAGACCTAACATTTTTTAGGGTCCGTTGGCAAAACCAAGGACCCTTATATTTTCCTGCGTGTGTCTGTCCGTCCGTCCTCTCGCGTGCTCTCACGGCTACACCTTTCGTCCGATCACTTTGAAATTTGGCATGTATGTGTCTTATATTTTAAAAATATAGCGACTAAAAAAAATATTTTTCAAAAAAATTAGGGTAAAAAAACTTAAGGGTTAAAATTTTTGTATTTTTTTTCGACACCGTGAGGGGTATCATATGATAGGGTACGTCGAGCTGATTACAAAAATATATAATTCTTTGGATATAACTTTGATAGGGCGAGCGTAGGCAAGTTTGAAGTGGGTGTGACACGTGTCCCCCCCCCCCTCTATCTCGCTTATGTGAAGTGCAAAAAATCTGAAAAACTTCCTGAACATTCTTCGACCAAAAGTAAAGATACCACTTTTTGGAAATTTCGAAAAAAAATTATTTTATTTTTTATTGACAAAATACGTTTTTTTATAATTACGGTCTTTTCGATGTATTTATATGGTTGTAGTCCGGTTCAGTAGCAAAATAATACTTTATCAGAATGTGTTTTGAGAATAGCAGACCCTTAGAATGGTTCAAAGTAAGCTTTTTAGCATTTTAAAAAAACACTGTTTATACACTTTACAGTTAAACACTATATAGTGTGGCCTACGGACCCTTAGCTGTGTGCTGACTAGCACACACTTGGCCTGTTTATTTTAAAGTTGTATGGGATGATTATTAGTTTAAAACCAAATGTATGAGGGGGTGTCGTTATTCGAAAATAAAATTACCTACTTTACTTAATGGTCTAGTTATTGCAGCACAAATTATCTATATTATTAAATTTAAATATGTATATTAAAATTCAAATTTATATCAATATCTTATTTATTAAAATCTCAATTTTTCAATATTTCCATAAAGTGACATATATTAAAGAAATAAATATATATACATTTCTGTTTTTATAATTTATTTTTAAAATAATGCAATGGCCGACGTAATGTCAAAATAATGGGAGGGGTAATGTGGGCGTTTCCTTTTCCTCCCAAAATAAACAAGGGGTTGAAAAAAACTTGTGAAAATCAGCGCTATCTCTGGAGAGAAGGTCTCAACACAACTCACTCCCGCGTGCTCTTAAAAGAAAACTAGAAGACTAACTAAATTATTGTGGAAATAGATAAAAGTCTAGATGCAGATATAAAAGAATCAATAAAAATGATAATTAAATAAAAATTAGTAAAACAATTTTATCGTAAAACTGCTATAATTTACATTGGACATATTTTATTTATCTGTTTTTTGTTTATTTATTGGTTTTATTTATTTTTCCATTTTCCACTTGAAAATATAAATGATTCAAGTATTCGTGTCTTTTGACTATATCATGCAATTTAATTTCATTAACATTGCATTTTTTATCAATTTATTTTTCCATTGCACCGATAAAATTAATTTTTTCAATGTTTAATTTTATCTTTAGTTAATAGACGGCGTCAGAGGTTAAGAAGTATCATCTTGCTATCTATAATTATTTTATATTATTTATCTAATATCAATAATGTATATAAAAAAAAGTAATAAAACTAAATAATAAAAAATGTATAAATCAGATATAATTACTGATAATGAAATACTCAAAAACCAGATGCATATATTAATATATTATTGATAACATTACTTGTATATATTAAAAAATATTGTTTACACATTGTTTTGCCTTAGATTAAATTTTTTGAATCTTATCTAGGTTATTTTTTTAATCTCAAATGCATTTTTTAACATTGAAAGTATACTTTTGTGCATGAATCAACATTGTTTAATATATATATATTATTATCAATTATTAAATTCTTTTTACTGCCTTTACTGTTTTCTTTCAAGGATTATATTATTTTGTTTGTTTTATTGGCATTGACGGAGATTTTCCATGATAAAAGATGAAATAGGTTAGCAATTATAATGACGTATTTTTACGTTATTTATTTTATGTCACTAACTAGACTAATGACGTCACAATAATATTATTATATCTATGATATCACGGAAATTCATTATCTTATGAATGTAAATAGAACTATTATTTTATATAAATTAGTAAAATAGTTTACGTTTACATAATAGAATTTTCATGAGGTTTTATTATACGATTCGGTTGAAAGGTCCCTAAATTGTCGAGTAAAACAGATGATTGTTGAATATAATAGTGGGCTAGAAGTGGTTAGATTATTAGAGAAAAATCGAGGTGTCAGTGATTGGAGAATAATTGAGGTGAGCCACTGATTGGAGAAAAATCGAGGTGTGTCAGTGATTGGAGAAAAATTGAGGTTTGTCAGTGATAGGAGAAAAATCGAGGTGTGTCAGTGATTGGAGAAAAATTGAGGAGTGTCAGGGATTGAGGTGTGGCAGTCAAGTTTCTAGCTTTGGTATGAAATTCACTATATATATGCAATAAGTACGAGTATTTTGTTTCTGTATACTTGGTCACTTTAAGTTCTCAAATTTGGTCCAACGATCCCAAAGTGCCCCATCATTAGACATTTTAGTCGACAAGTGTTTTCTTAGCTGAGAATAAAAGGCACAGGAGGGAAGTCAGAATGCATAGGAGTAATACGATGGATGGTCAATTATTTAAAAGTTACATAGGAGAATCTTAGCCATTGGCCCATCTGACTTGGCCTGGTAAAACATGACTTATTTTTTTATTATATCACGTCTCTTATTTTTGTTGGTTAATTCTTCTTTTGATCAGCCTCTTTTATCTACAAATAAATATATTCATCGGAAACTCCACTATATTTAAAATTAAATTGCTCAACTACACAAAAGAGTCTCGCGTTGCATATGGTTTATTAATTTATCAGGTTTGATTTATCCAAAATTGTTCTCTCCACATTTACCTTTACTCTGTGATTCATTAAATTCAAAAAATGTCGGTTAGTCATTTTATTTTAATTATATTATATTAAAAATTATATCAGGGTCATTTTCAAATAAAATGTACCTTTAGGGAAATCAATTTGGCTACTTTATAGAAAATTAAAATAAGCCTTAGACATGATAATATTGATTATTCTGACACATCAGGGACTTAGGATGACATTTTCGTTCAAGAACAGTCAGTTTTCAAATTCATTTATATATATATATGAACGTATATACATAAAAAATCACATTTTTGTCGTAATGAGTGTTACTATCATAAAAACGGTATTTTTTTAGATTTTATTTCTCTGTTTATATGAAACCTTAATAAATAGTATATATGACGTAAATATTCTCTTTCACCCCACCAGAAATATTTTTTATACCTAAAACATTTGCAATTTTTTAAAAAAAAGTAATGAGTGTTACAATTATTATCATCTAATGTTTCTTCAAAGCTTCAAAAATGTAAAGGATACGTTTTCAGTGCATTGTAATAAAAGTTGTTATTATAAAGAAGAAAAAATAATTTTTCTTTATTAAAAAAATTGTTGGACACGGCTACCCGTAAGAATTTGTTTTTATTCAAGTAACACTCATTACATTATGGTAACACTCATTACACATTTATATATTGGATCTAGAAAAAAATAAATTTTAACACAAACTTTAAACATTAAACTTTTATTTACAATTTCTTTTACATGGGGAAAATTTATTTTTTGTAAAAACATTAAACTCAATCATTTTTGTTAAGTTTTAAAGTATACAGTATTGTAGAAAAAACAGTATAGTAACACTCATTACATTTTTAACTTTAAAAAATCTTTCCTCAGAAACTATGTTTCTTAATTTAACCAATTTAATGTGTTCTTATTATATTAATTAATAACTACTAAATCATATTAATAACATAAATAAATGTTGATTACAACTACAAAAAATAATGGTAACACTCATTACAATGAATAAAAATACTCACCATTTTTTTTTAGTGAAATATTAATTGTAGAGAAGAATTAAGTGCTATCAATCCAAAAAGTCGTTGATTACTGACTTAAATGGCTTCTTAACATAAACAAACCCTTATCCCTCCTTCTTTCTTTCATACTCACCCTCTAATTCTGCCAACTCTTATCGGTAACACTCATTACTAAACCCTTGGGACATACATACATATAAATATATTTGTTTCGTTTTGTACTAAAGTTTTATTTTTTCCTATCCCATTTATATAAACTTGGATATTTTATTGGTTGAAAAAAAAAAATTATAATAAAAAAAACTTTGAAAATAATGAATAAAAATCACATTACATGTTATCAAAACTACTGTGGGACGTAACACTCATTACAATTTTTAATATCAACATTTTTTGAAGCAAGAAATTTTCACCTTATAAGCCATAAAATGACCCTGATTAACACAATAATAGACAGACATCTGATCAATAAACCTAAAGATTTTTTTATTTTTCATTAATATGAATTATTTTAGTTACAATAAAATTGTAAAATCTTGGGACAGAAAAGGTACATTTCATTTGAAAATGACCCATTAAATATTATATTTTAATACTTTCTGGTAATTTCGTAGTAGCCCTTAAATGGTCCCTTAGTAATTTTAACCTCATGTTGACAATTTTGACAGATTTAAAAAAGAAAAGAACAGAAAAAAATTAATAGATAAGATAATTGAAAAATGAGAAATTAAAAAAAATCAGTTTTTCTCATATTGAGTCTTTGTATTTCTATTGCTTCTTCAGCTATACAAGAAATGTTTAGTGAATTTCTTTGGACATTATTCTAGAGAATTACAATATATGTGACCGAGGGGGTAAAAGAAACATTTGGGGGGGGGGATAATAAAAAAATTGGGCAAAACCACAACCCCCAAAAACACAATTTAGGCGCATTTTCCGGGAAAACTGTACGTATAGGAGAAATTTTGACTTCAGATTCGGATTCTGCAACCTCGCAAAAAAACGATAACATTTTCTTGGGGCCCGAAAGTTAGTTAAATTTTGCAGAACAGTATTATTGGAATATTTAAGAAACATGTAGGTACATATTTCAATTAAACATGAAAAAATTCGACTAGAGACCATTCTTCAAATGGGTTTTATTTAAGCAATAAATATGTATATAGAAATTTTATTGTAAATATAATTATTATTGTAAAGTTATATTTAAGTGCATTTGTAAGGCACATAGAATATTTCAGTTGTTTTCAATTCTATTATAATTTTATCTTATTACTTTTATATATATTCAGAAGATGTGTTCTATCAGGTTTCCGCGAACTATGTTATGAAGTAGAGTCCTTTGTTGAGGGTTTAAAGATATTAGCTAATATAAATTTAATACAACACACTTTTTTGAGTTTAAGAGAAACGACTGAATGAATTATTTTAATTCTATAAATATATTTGAATTGACAAAAGTCAAATATAAAAAGTATCTAAAAATAAATTATAAAATAACTTGTGGGAAGTGACAACTAAATGATCCCGCCTTTTTGCCGGGGTATACTTCATTCGGTTTAGGCAACAACGTGTAATTTTGAGATGCGATCAGCACAATAAGGTACACCTCTATATCTCTTCTTATGCAAAATAAACAAAAATACCAACGTAAAATAGATGATAGCTGTGCGAGGGAGTGTCCGGAAGCTCGCATATACTAAGCTATTAAGTGAAATACTTGCTATCTCTGGTGATGATAAGTGTAAACACACACTATAGCTTATTTTAGCGTATATCTATTGTTATATCGACTTTCTCTTTCTCCTGATAAGCTTTTGGAGAAAAGCCAGTCTCTTGAGTACTATTAGTCCTTGATCGATCTCTTAGCGAGACTTTGGCACCCGTGGCAATGTCATTACAAAACAAAAAACCTACTAGAGTAAAAAAAATAATCTATCACCTCTAAAGTAGACGGGTTTTATGTTTAAAAGAGTGGACGGTGGTGCTATCTGTTGACTAAAAGGATTAACCTGAGGGCTATAAATGATCTGACTTTCACTTGTGTGACGTCAGAGCAGGAGGGGCCCCACAAAGGGTACGGGTACATAGATATACGAGACAGCATACTCACATATCATTTACTAGCCTGTGAATAAAGTTCCCTCACTCTTCTAACACTACATCTCTACATGCACTGTTATGAATCATTCATGTTTATACGAAGGATGTATTTAACCACTCCATTTAGTCAACTCGCTCCCAACTCTAGGCTTTAAATTGTGCACACATGAACCTAGGTTCTCTCTTTTCCACTTTAAAATGTTCCAGTATAAATGCATTTAAAAATAATATGTTTAACTGTAATATCTAAAACATTTATCTCTGTCTGACTTTGAAGGACCGATAAATTTAAGTGTTAGTTTATCGATGTTTCGAAAAATATCTTTCCTTCTTAAAAATATAATACAAGAAAGGTGATAGTAACAAAAATTATTGGAATAAATAGGTACATAGAGTTAGTATTACATCATTTTAAGGGTTTTACATTTGACTTGGGTTGACAATATTAATTAAGAAAGAGCTAACCAGGAACAAGATGAGATTTGGGAATGCGTAATAACTACTAACTACTCTATGTATACCTCTAACTGATTTTTGAAACTATCACCATTCTTGTATTATACCTTATAAAAGTCCCTCTAACCATGTATACCTTGTGGAAGGAAATATATCTTCCGACAAATCTCGATAAATGGCGATAAATCTCATACTTACCATCTTAAAGCTATCCTAATTTTTTTTTTTTTTTCATTATTTCGGAGTCAATATCCACTTAGTTATAATGTATTAATATCTATCGATAAATAGTTATGAAGTAGAACATTATCTTCCATTATTACATTTTTTTTTTTTTTTAATAGTTTAAAATTAACATAGTATATTCCTTTAGGCTATTTAATTCAGCTTTGTGCTAACTTCTTCGTAAGTTTTGTTTCAGATTTAAGTAATTCTGTAAAATAAAACTTAACAAAAATTTGCATTTTTCATGTATGCAAGGGTTAAATGTTAAAACAGACAGAATTTATTATTGAAATGAGTTAAGAATATGATCTCAACAACAAAGGTAACGAATTCTAGCCCTGAAGCACCCAAAAATATTTATCTACCGAAAGTTAAACATTTTATTTTTGTTTTTATGTATTCAGTACAAATATGATTTCATTAAGTGTCGAAAAATTGAAGTAGCCGTGTGGTTTGACTACTCGCAACTTACCTGCAATTTAATTCAAATAATTGAATCCCAGAAAAGTGAAACATGTTTTTTATGAAATATAATGTGGCCGATTAGTGCTGTAATAATCTAAAAATATTGATCGTGCCGTAATAGAAACATCAATACATAACACTAACAAATAAAACACGATTTTATTGTCAAGCATAAGAAAATAGGTGGAACAGAATAAAAGTAATCTTTTATTAATCAATTGTTTTTTTTCTATAATCTTATTATCATAAACTTTAATGTTAGTTACATCTCGCGAATAAGGTAAGAAGGATAAAAAAAAGTTCATAAATAAAATATAAGGAATGCATTGAAAACATCCTTATAAGTGAAGTCAAGGTAACTTTAGTTCTTACAATTAGTAATATATGTGTATTACAAATATTTCCCTCTTGTTATAATTAAAGTAAATAAATAACAGATTAAAATTTGGAAAACTCTATAAAGAATGTGAATCTTCAGTATGTGCGGCCTCCTTCGCCCTTAAGGATATTTCCTTGCTTACCTTTAAAGATTGAGTAAATCAAATTTAGATCATAGTTATAATAACAAATATAATTAATAGTGAAGTCTTAATTATTACTGAATAATGACTATTTATAAGTGCTCTACCACATGTTTAGTTTCTCAAATACGTAGTATAGAAAGTATTGAGAGCGAGAGACATTTGGATTTTAAGGTTGTGATAGAGTACTGAATCGATTATATTTAGGATAAATATTAGGATACTTTTTTGAGTAGTCTATTTAATTAACAATGAAATCATCAATTTCTTTAAGGAAAAATCTAGTTTCGGAGATTATGTCTCAGAAATAGAATATGGGCTGTCACGATAAAAACAAAAATCGATCCGAGACAACAAACTTTCTCATATACGAGTTCATAATTACATAGCCCAGTGTTTTCCACTTATGTATTAGTTTTCGTAGGTACATTTAATTATTATTGAACATATCATCAAAATTTGTCATAAAAATAACTTCTCATCGGCGGGAGATCGAACCCAGCCTTTATCCGTCCGCGTTTAAATTTTCTCAGGAACTAGATTTTTCCCGGGAAAACGGCTTTTAACGTTTGATTCGTATTTAAATGGACTAGATTTTAGAATTTGTAAATCAAAACCGTCGGAAACGTTGTCGAGCAATAATTTCTTTTCATGTTTTTTCAGAGCTTTTGAGGGGTAGCGCCCCCAAATTTAGGGCTATTTTCGCCTCGGGGTATGATTTTTCTGAATATGTATGCCAAATTTCGTCAAAATCGGCCCAGTAGTTTAGGCTGCAAGCTCTTGCACAGGCAGACGATAGACGACAAACAGACATATTATGTATTTTAAAATCTAATTTTTTGGACTCAGGGGACCTCAAAACGTGTAAATCTATCAAAATCTCGAAATCGAATTTTCGCGCCATCACAATACTATCTCTTTATATGAGAAAATAAAAATTATTGATACATGAGATAACGGCTTCATGATGCAGGAGGACATATATTGAATTAATTATTAAAAGTTGTTGGGTATTTTAGTTAGTTTTTATTATTAAAAATATTTTACCAGTATATCAGTTTCCAATCCCGAGATTTGGAATAAATATCATTCGAGATTAGAATCCCTTCGCGCCACCTTTCTAATTTATACAAACTATAGTAGGACAATTAAATTTAATAAATACTTCTCAATACTTACAATTGAATTTAAAAATAATTCTCACCTGCAAAATACGTGCTCGGACAGTTAATCTACAAACATGTGCAATATAAAGGTAAGCTAAGTAATAAACTAGAACTGTCAGTTCATGTTTCCTAGACAAAAACCACCAGAAGATATGTGTCCGATTGAGCCTGAAGATTAGTAAATTCCCTTCTCCTGAAATGGCGTTAATCACTAACTTTTAAGCCACGTCCACACTATGTCGATCGACAAGGTCGACCGACGATGTCGAACAAGTGTGTACGTGTCGCCCGACTTTGTTGAACGATGTCGGGTCGTGTCGAACGCAACCCGAATCAAGTCGGTATGGATCAAAGGAAGTCGAATCGACAACAGTAGTGGGGATGTGCCGAAACATGTCGCTCGACTTTTGAGTATAGGTAGAAAATATTCATTCTATTCATGTTCAGTTGTGTTTTGCTGACCACATTAAGGTGGTATAGTGGTCTGTGTCTTTTAGTTTGATATAATTTAACGAACAAATTATATCGTTTGTTGAAATGCACCGGGTGATCTGAATTTATTGTGGGACTCAACATATTCACAATATAAAAATAGAAACAAAAGGCATGATGAACTAATGGAAATTGCTGTTTCTTTTGGCGTTGAGAAAGTTGAGGTTGAAAAGATAAATAAAAATGGCTCACTCAGGGCCGGATCTAGGACTTTTTTAAGGGTCCCCCTCCCCCCCCCCCCCCCCCCCCCATCTTAACCGTAGTAACTATTGTGAATAAACAAAAAACGGGTTTCAGAAGGATTTTTTATAAGCCACATATTTTTCCGTCGAAAATTATTTTAAAAAATTCCCCCTAAAATCTTAAAATTTAATATTATAGGAACGGATTTGGCTAGACTCTTCGGAGTTTCACTGCGTTTAGCCAACAAAAATGCATATAGCAGCGTTTGTTTCATGACATTATGATAAATGGTTCAAAACTTTTAAATGACCGCCATCTTGATACGGCTGGGCCCAGAACAGTCTTAATCAATATAGGCACTGTGCCTAGGGCCTGTTAAGATGCCTTCGATAGTGCCTAGGGCCTACGACGTGGTCCTGAAACAACCCTGACTAGTTAACGCCTTATTTGTAAATACTCGTACCTACGGACCCTTTATGTGTACTGATAGCACATACTTGGCCAATTTTTTTTTTAACTTGCGAATTGATACATGCTGTACTACTTTTACGAAATTGAAGTATGGTGAAAGTTAAGTTTTTTTTATTACTTCAAGTGTTTCTGTTTTATATATATAACTAACTCCATTGATGTAAAAATTATCTGTGTTAGTGAAACTGATATCGACTTCACCAGGAACAAGGAGTGCAAGATTCATTGATAAAGAGTTGAGAACGTCTTCATCATGTTATCTAGATTCTTGTCAGGTTTCGTGCTTGTATTTCTCTCAGTTCGGTTTGGTTTGACCCCTTGGTACCCGGCCTCTGACATTTGGCAGCCTCAGGACTTGAAAACATCCTTAACTCTTCCTTGCAATTATTCATTTCTACGATCCTTCCTACAATATCGTCCTGGCATTTTACTGTTTGAAAATCTACGGCGTCACGAATTCGAGAATTATTTTTTACTTGTGAAAAAACTGTACTCGATCACTTTAATTGTTCTTACGTGATAATGTTACGGCATTTTAAATCATCAATAAGTTAAAAAAAAAAAAATCACCAAAAAAAAGAGTTGTCATTAATCACGAAATTAAGGTACTCAAAATTATATCTCGACTCTAGACTCTAGACCTCTAGACTCTAGACCATTCTTAATTTCTCATGCTTCTTTAATTTACTGCCTACTCCAAAAAAGGTATTATTTAGATTTTTTTTATTCTGGGAGGATTTTTATGAGTATATTATAATAAACTGATTTCTTACTTTTACTGTATGAGAATAGTTATTTACGCACCAAGGGAGGAAAGTAAGTGATTGCACCCTGAGCGATGAAGTTGGTTCCTGAGGCGAAACCGAGGGAACCATAACGTTCACTCTCCAGGAGGAGCCGAGGGAGTTAATTATAGCGAGGGTGCAAGTGATTTTTACTCCCAAGGTACGTACAAAATTTTACCTCCAGAAGGGAGAAAAAATATGGAAAGATTTTAATTTTAAATTACGTTATTCAACAAAAAATACATAGGTTTATATTTATTTTTTTTTTTTAAATATAGTGAGATATAATATTAACAATTATCTAAATAAGTTTAATCACGTTTAAATTAAATTATAGATAATAATTATTTGAATTTCAATGCTAAAATTAAATGGGAGAATCAGCTGGAAGCTGAGTCGTGTATTGAATGGTGTTGACAACTGATGTATTTAAATATGGATTAGTTAATCTACATTTAGAAATTATGTTTCCACTTCTAACTTGTTTGTTTCTTTTACTGATGAATCACTATGGCAACCGTTGTGGAGGTTACATGACACCTGTGAAGATGGCATTATAGATTTCGACATTAAACAAAAGTTAGTAAATAAAATGTGTATTAGCACCAACCTTATTTACTTGGGCTATATTTAGGGCAACACTGGAGGGAATCATGAGAGTTCATGATTCCCTTATTTTTCATTACTCCCTGTTTAAACCGACAGGGTGCAATGAGTAACTTCCCTCTCTGTAAACTAGGGAGGAAAGTTCACTTTTTCTCCCCGCTGGAGGTAAAATAATTTACACTTGGAAACACGGTTTAGGTTTTGCCCAACCAAAGACGATTTATTCTTAAAAATATTTGGATTTATCATTTGCGCGTTACATGGTTGGATTATATAAAAGCCCTTAAGGGGACTTCATGTGGAGGATGGTTGTTATCTAAAGAAAATTCTTACGAAAAGGGCAGGCCACACTTTAACTTACCCTAGTACTCCAGCTAAAGGATACCTTATAGGGTGGCAAGCCACCTCATCAAAATAACAAACATTTGTTTGGTTGAAAGAAAAAATCCTTACTTTGTATCTGTAAAAATTATTTTTAAATCGATTTTTAGATGCAACGCATTATTTTTCTATCTATTACTTAGAATTGCCCCTCGACCCCTGAGGGTCGCGACCCGGAGTATCAGTAAAATATAAGATTTCCGATTGATTGGAACAACAGCTTATTCTTTTATCAAAATTCACCCCTTTAAGACCCCAAATACAGTATAAAATTTATATTTCATCCATCATACATAACAGATTTTGTTTTATTAAGTCGCAATTTTCTTCTTAAGTATCACTAAAATTAATTATTATTGGATATTGAACAATAATATTTTATCAATAGAAGAGTTTGTACACTTTCTTTTTGACATGTTTTTGTTTAAACTTTTACGCCTTATTCGAATAAGTTTATGGTCAATTCTTAAATGAGTTTCCTTACTTCTTCTTATAAAAGGATTGAGTAATGTTTGTTTCTTAGCGAACGCCCATATATTGAAAACTACTTAACTGATTTATTGAAGTAACTAGATAACGATAATGATTATGAAATAATATACATTTGATACCAATTTAATTTAATGATACAATAATCAGTGCTGACTTCAACAAATTGTTTGGGGGTCAATCTCTCGAAGGTCAAGGAAAATCAGTAGATTGGATAGGAAATAAAGAATTTATTTACGTTTACGTTTTTCGTTTTTCTCTTTTTGAAAAATTCGAAGGGTAAACATTTTCTAATGCCAGATAAAATACATTTTTAATAAGAAAGGTTTCGATTATTATTAAAATTGGTTGTTTTTTATTCTTCAAGATTGACTCATGTTAAGTAAGTTGGACAAAACCCTTACAGTCGAAACAACTAACTTAACTAAAATAATTAAACGAGTTTAATAATGATAAAAAGTCGTAGTTAATATAAAGTATTAATTATATTTGTAGCACTGTTTTATCGTCACATTCTTTTTATCAGAATATATTTTGTAATTCAATTTTTGATCCACTTCCTATTATTCATTTGTAAAGTACATTTAGCTACTCTGAAAAACAATACAGGAATCAATTTTAAAATTGATTAAGTTGTATGTTATAAACAGCTTGGTTTTCCGGTGACATCCTCATCACAAAGCGTTTGAAGTTGAAATCCGATGTATTGATTCCACTACTGGAAGCATCTTTAAGGGTATGGGGTATTGTGATGTTTACTTAAAGCAACAACAAGACATACTGAAGTTGCTTCAAGTAAACATCACGATGTACTACACCCATGAAGATGCTTGCAGAAGTGGAAGCGAATCGTCGGACTTCAACCCCTTCGTGAAGCGGACGGATATTCACCGGAAAACCAAGCTGTTTATTACGAGTCTACCCGCGAAAGCCTACGCACCAAGTTAAGTTGTATGTTGTTGCTTTGTTTACTTATTTTAGGTGGTTCCGGTAAGGGTGGTAGTGTTGGACGTTTTATCTGATCACTATTCCCTAGATCTGGTATTTATTCTTCTTGACGCAATTTGGTTGTTGGGAGTAGTACGGTACTTGATAATATACGAAGTCTAACATTGGCAATTATATCCCTTATTCGGCTTATTCGATCCAAATTTGCTGATAGTCCGAAAACATGAGATTTATGCCAGTTAGTAAAATAAAACGATGAGGAAAGATGAATAGTCCACAGGCCACCATAAGAAGTGAGTCGCTGATTGATAAAGTTTTCTTACCTTATGGAATCGCTTATTTATGCCTTGTCCACCGATGAATTGGGTATATGGCAACTGGGCGATGGGCCATTTCTTTTTTGTTGACATGTTAAACTTGCCCTTCTGCGGGAACATTGAAAAGAGATAGATAAAGTTTTGATTTTCACAGGATCGTTTAATTAAATTATTTAAAAAACAGTGGTAAAGGTGGCCACCGATATGAGTGGGCCCTTTTCTTTTCAACGTCCCCGCAGAGCAATATGTTTGGGGCGGTGGACACCCCAAACGGCCCACTCTTATCGGTGGCCACCTTTACCACTGTTTTTTAAATAATTTAATTAAACGATCCTGTGAAAATCAAAACTTTATCTATCTCTTTTCAATGTTCCCGCAGAAGGGCAAGTTTGGCATGTCAACAAAAAAGAAATGGCCCAGCGCCCAGTTGCCATTTACCCAATTCATCGGTGGACAAGGCATAAATAAGAGATTCCATAAGGTAAGAAAACTTTATCAATCAGCGACTCACTTCTTATGGTGGCCTGTGGACTAGAAGGAACACAGTGTAGCTTTTCTATAATTTTTAACACGGAAGGAACTGAGGAGGTTTGTAATGGTTGGTTAAGTACTAAGTTTGATTTCTGGGTTCATTCCTCCATAAACCTCCTCCATAAGACCAAATACCACCTTTAACTGCTACGCTAAACTTGCATTTATTTATTTGAATCCCCTTTATCTTTATATAAAGATCATAAAACAGCTTAAAACGTCGACCCATTGCCGCACAAATTTGCCCCGGCACACTTGTTACTTGTTAAAATCTTGTTTACTCGTTCTTGGACTGTTAAAAAACAAAACAGTGGCCAATTAAATGTATTCAAAATTAATTAATTAATTTATGTACATACAATATAAAATGTATTCAACCTTCAGTATCTACTGACGACATACAATATCATTATATATAATTTCGCAACATGTTCACAATCTCTCATCTGAGAATGATGCAGTTTGGCTGGATAAGAAAATGTACGATAAACCCACTAATTTATTATTTATTAAATATAATATTAAAGATTATATTCGTAAATTGATCACGTTTTCATATTTACATGGATTTGTCTTCAAATTGCCGAGTAATGGCCAACGGTTATCTTTATATTGGTTTCCTCCCCCGCCAATTTAATTAATTCATTTTAGTTTTTCTTTAATTAAAAAAAGAAAAAAATATGTATGATTTTGTTATTTTATTAATTGATTCATTTTTATAGAAGATACCACAAGTATTTGTGGCGTCTTTTTTTGCACATTGTTTCAAAATTACGTAAGCAGCTGTTAAAATCAATTAATTATAAGTAAGTCTAATTAAGTTAATTAAGTCTCTCGAATCATGTAAGATTTTTGGTGACAAGTGATTGTGTTCTCGATAATCCAATTTGCCGTATGAGAGTTCTTAATCAACGTACCTACATCTTTTTAAATTCTCTTCTTGTCTTTGTCTATTTTTTTTTAGGGCGAGATTTAAGGGAGACAATCTCTTTCCATCAGATACTTAACCCGTCTATTGTACTATAATGTTATGTTGACGATCTTAATTAAAAGAATAAAGAAATTGTATGAAAATTAAAATTACCTAAGTGATCTTCAATAATAATGTATTAACTACATTTAAGTTTAAACATGGAAACAGAGATTCTGGTTTTAGAATTATAACTAAACTGATTAAAAAAGAGAGATGTTGTTTTGTTTTTTTAGGCTACCTATAAAGGAATGTTTCTATCTTAATTTTATTAGTTATTCCTCGACCAATAATGGGATTAATAAATTATTAATTAAAGTAAATAGGTAGAAAGTTCTTAAAAGCCTAGATTCGCCTTCTTTAAAAACAAGACAGAATAACTTTATTGTTATATTGCTTAATGTTAAAACTAAAAATTAATATAAACTGTTTCAATATTAATTATGGTGAGAAAAAGAAAGAACATTATGAGACTGAAGAACTAAGTACAGGCATCATCTGTTTATAGGTTCAGTGATCTGAGCTGAGCGGAGTACGATGGAAGTAGCGGGCGGTCTGTCAGTTTGGAAGGTCCCCACGTGAGGGCAGTGAACCCGGTTAGTATTTATTTTTTGTTTACATCTGTGACTGTGCTGTGTTTCACTGTGTCAGTGATGTGTAGTTGGTTTGTATATAGTATAGTAGCGGATCCAGGGAGGCATGAAGCCATCATCTCAAGGACCCAGCCTTGACCTACACACTGCAACACTACTCCGCTAGTTCTACCAAGCTAATATCTCCCTACCATCCAATCAACAACCCGCTTTTATTCTCCATATTCACGACTTTACCCCTCTTCCGTCTCCATTCTCTTCTCTTCCATTCTAATACATCAAACATTAATTTATATTTATCATTATCTTTGTATTGCCTTTTATTTCAGAAAAACCACAAACCTCAGGTGGCTTGTAATTTTTAGTTCCTTTAAAAGAATTATTGTTTTTAAAAATTACATGAGAATACTTCGTAATTGACAGTCACTGACTATAATAGTAATAGTCTGTAGTCTAGGGTTGGAGTTTCAGATCAGTGAGATAAGTACACTTGGATTCCAGCCCATAAAGTATTCAAAGATGCGCCAATAGATTTGTAGTGTGCATTATACTAACATAAATATCCCTTCTTTCAATAGGTTTATTGTTTTCTTTCAATTTAACTTAAGTCCGACAACCGACATTCCTAACCACGTATCCTTGAGAGATGAGACATGTTTCGTGCTATTGCTGATCCGGCTCATAGAAGTGAAATTATTCGGTTCGTCTGTTTTTTGTGTCTTTGCAGGTCATCTTTTGACTCGATTAGTCTGCAAAATGCTAAAATGCTTTAATGCTATGTTCAATTGGGATGATAAGCATTCAGCGATCAAATAATATTACCAGCCAGTGGCGTATCCAGCGGCTAGGTTTGGAGGGGGCACATACTAAGTCAGTTTAGATTGGGGGGGGGGGGTGGGATTCGTAGTGGTAACTGGTAACAAGAAAAGGGAACAACTTGTTCAACAAAGCAAGTGCCCCCCCCCCCCAAAAAAAAAAAGAAAAAAATTCCGCGCCTAAGTAACAACAACTGTTTTAGAACGTATTCGTCAGAGAATGTTATGCTGATGCTTACTGCAGTACATATCTTACTGGAAGTCATGGGCGTCGCCTGCAGTTAATTATTGGGGGAGGGGATTTATGGTGGGGGGTACGGAAAATTTTTAAAATATATGACCTCTTAAAACAGCGCTTTTATGCATTTCTTAAGCCCAATTCACACACGAGTGGCGTATGCAACTGACGTGGCAATGGCGTGGCTCTGGCGTGGCGCTGGTTTGTGCCACCTCTATGTTAATGTATATGGCCTAATGTACACTGGTATGGCGTGGCACTGGCGTGGCAGAGGGGATCAACCATGACCGATCCTCGCTAGTCCCACGCCAGTGCCATACACCACTCGTGTGTGAATTGGGCCTTAGGTGAAATGAACATGAGGTGAATGTAAAAATATTTATTAAAAAAAAAGATACGGCGGTATTTTTTTTTTTTTATATTCTATTGGGTCTGGGGGGGGGGGGCACGTGCCCCCTGTGCCCCCCTGGATACGCCACTGTTACCAGCAATTTATATTATTTATAATTATTATAAAAGCTATTAAGATGTTTTCCAACTAAACTGAATACCTTTTTTGCAAGTATCTTAGTTTCCTTTAAAGTTCAGGGGCACCAAATATATTTAATAACAATAGTTGGTCTGGGGGTCACTTCACGAAGGTTCGGAAAAAAAATGAGATTGGGCAGAAAGATCATAGATAGGTTAGAATTATTCTTTTTTCTATCTTAACTACAGCTACAGCCTGTCTTTTACCTTCCCGAAGAATTAAATCATTTGTCAAAATCTGGAATGGCAACGAATAAAAAGGAACCTAGAGTGAAAAATCAGAAATGTAATTTGTTTTTATTTTTGTTGTCCGCATTGCCTGCTAGGGTTAAGAACGTTACGAAGTTATTACTTTGTCAATATATTTTGTAGATTTTACTAAATTAATTTTCATACTTTTCCTTACCTTTAAAGGAAAAGTATGTTTTCAACCTAAAAATGCGAAACCGTAATTTTATCGGAATTATCCGCTTTGGGTGTTTTCGAGACCATTTTAGTGGTTGTTAGCTAGATTTCTGTCCGTCTGTCTGAGTCGTGCATAACCCCTACAGTTATTAAATTAGAGAGTTGAAACTTCACAACTCAACAAAATCAGACTTTAGCTGCAGTTGTGCCGTCCAGAAAATGATATATTTGTGACGCCATTAACCCATTTTTCTAAAATTTCAAAAATTCGTAGCAAATTAAAAAACCCAATTGCGCTGAAATTCGACCAATTATACCTTATTTTCAATTTTCAAAATGGGCCCCCGGACCCCCCCCCCCCCCCCATATATCACATCCCCTCCCCCAATAATTAACTGCAGACGGCGCCCATGACTTACAGCATAAGATTACTGCAGTAAGCATCAGCATAACATTTTCTACTTACTTTATAGGCAGCTGCTTTGTAGAATAAGTAGTTCCCTTTTCTTGTTATCACAACGAATCCCCCCCCCCTCCACCTTCCCCAATCTAAAGGGACTTAAATGTGCCCCCCCCCCCCCCCCCCCCCAGACCTAGCCGCTGGATACGCCACTGATTTAAGTGACCTTTTTCATATAATAATATTGGGGTATCAAAATGGGTTAATATGGGGTATAATATTGGCGTTGCAAAAATTGAATAAAAACATATATTTACATATTGGGTGTCTCCGAACGATGCCGCACCACTGCAGGATGAATTTACACGTCTTGAGGTCCCCTGAGTCCAAAAAAGTGTTGTTTTTTTTGTTTTTTTTTTTAAAATGTCAATCTGTCGTCTGTGCAAACGCGTAGAGCCTAAACTATTGGGCCGATTTCGACGAATTTTGGCAAACATGTTCAGAAAAATCAAAAACCCCAGGCGAAATCGAGAAATGAATTTCAGCTCAAAATTTAGGGGCGCTACCCTGAAAACGGTCCCAACGATTTTAATTAAAAAATTCTAAAATGTAGACCATTTAAATACGAATTATTTATATAATACGATTTCACGGGAAAAATCTAATTCCTGAGAAAATAGCTTTAAACGCGGACGGAAAGAGGCCGGCTTCGATTCCCCGCTGAGGAGAAGTTATTTTTATGATTAATTTTGATAAAATGTTTAATAATAATTAAATTTACCTAAGAAAACTCGAAAACTAATAAATTGAAAACACTGATTAAATAATTATGAACTCGTATATCAGAAAGATTGGTTGAGTTGTCTGGGACCGATTTTTAATAAGCTAAAACTGCAATTAAACTCTGCGTTAAATATTTTTTAAGTCAAAAAATGGCAAAGCTTGGTTGGTGGTAGTGCATTGATAAATGTTTTAAACATTAAAATAGTTTTTCTTAGATTTAAATCTTTCAACCTTTGAAATTTGTTAATCTAAATAGCTTTAAATTTATTTGATGTTTACTAGCTCATTCTCTTTTTGTTGAAGATGAATTAAAAGTCAATAAGTGTAATTTAGTCTCGGTAGTGGTAATTAGTAAAAAAGATTAAAAGAGAGAATAGCTTTTTAACCCGGTGGCTCTTACGATTTACGATTCATTAACCTAAGCTATTATTAAAATCACTAATTCAATAACAAGTGCTCTAAAAATAATGTTTTCTTTTATTAACCTGGGTTATGAGTAACTAACTGCGATGGCTTAGGACTAAAGGAGTAGTATACCTATATTATGCACACTGTTCGATAAAGGTATGAGGTATGAAACTACAGTCCATCCTTACGTAAAAAAACATTTTATTCATATTCCCAAAAGCTTCACTGGTCTTCAATTCCTTTTAAGGATTCCGTATACGTATACTAAATTATTAAAATTGGTTTTAAATACGTTTTATTTTAGAATATGAGACAGAGCATTTACACAACAACGTTAACGTGTATTAATGGATGTTAGTAATAGTTTGTTTGTGGTTGTTGCTTTATGTATGTCGCATCGGTTTAAAATTGAAAATTTGTTTTCCAATATAATGTCCATACAAGTTCTGCACAGGAAGATGTATTTCAATATTTTATAACGAAGTCGTATAAGTATTAAATATTAAAGGATGAAGTTTTAGTTTCAAAAAATATGGTATAACAGAATGTAGTTTTATAGTTTAAGGAGGCTCGGTCACTCGGCCGAGCCTCCTTAAACCATGTAGAGATGGATGTAGAGAACGGGGTTCAAGATTTTATACTTATATTTAACAATACGAAGAAGGAGTTCTTCTATGTAGCTATATACTCATATAGCTGGAGAAGAACTCTTTCTCCGTATTGTTAAACATAAGTATAAAATCTTGAACCCCGTTCTCTACATCCTAAGTATACCAAGATATATGACTGTGCTCCAAATCAGATATTAAATATTTTTGATTACTTCTCATTCTCAATGATTTGGTAAAATCGAGAGAAAGATATATGACAGCTAGAGAGTACGGAAATGCGGGCGAACGTGTAAGTGATCATTTTAACGTCTCAGTTAAATGCATTGACATGTGTGGATTCATGCAACAGCTCGCTATCCACGTATTATATTGAAAACCTTGCATACTATTTAGAAGCTTTTACTTCGCAGCATCCAGTACAGGATTAATAGATAGGCTTTTTGCTACTATGGTCAGATGATAACAGAAGTTGCGCATTAGTAAAAAGAGAATCTAATATTTGGCTTTCAGTTTGGATCACTCCACTCTGTCTTCTCACGAGGGTCTGAACTCTTAACACTTTATAGTTTTAACAGAAAAAAAGTTAAATTATTTGTCGTGGTCAGTTATGCATATAATCGATCATTTATTTTTTTCCAATTAGAACAAATAAGGTTTAATAAGGGGCAAAAAAAATGGATGATAACATTTTAATTGTTGGCTTGAGCTTGTTAAACGGCTAAAAATATGATTTACATATATCATCCACTTAGGAATTATACTAAGCTTTAGCCCAAATTTAAAATAATTGGTGTCAATTATATATAAAATTTGTTTGTTTTTAATGTTTTATTTCTGTGTAATCGTGTTTGACAGATATTTGTTTCTACCTTTAACTTCGCGCCAATTTAACAAAGTTAAGTTAATTGTTTCGTCTTGAAACTATAAAGTAAGGATATCAATTTTTAATACGTTATGTTGTTAATTAAAGATAACAGTGACTAAAAAAACACCTATATCATATCGCAGTTACTGACAGTTGTATTTTTTTTTTTTTTTTTTTTTTTTAAAAAAAGAAAGGTCATACGTCGGAGAGAAAATATTAGCTGTAGGTGATATAGTGTCAAGTTTATATATTTGACTATTATCGACTAATTGTTGGACAACTTATTTAACTAACTAGACAAGTATAAATCTTGTTAATTTGAAATATGAAGTAATTGTTAAAAGTGTACAGTTATTAATAGTAATTATACTTGATGGATTACAATTAGCATTGGTTAGTCTTTTTAGTTCATTAACATTCGCGGTGTGTGTTTGTATATATGTATTATGTATGTATGTATGTATATATACAGGGTGGTCCAAAAGTCCCCCCCCCCCCTCCCCTCTTTACTTTTGAACTGATTGAGATAAATTACTGAAACTAAGCAATAAGTGTATATTTTTGATAGCATATTTGGATTCTGCGGTAAAAAATAAATAAAAAATTACTTGAAACTTTTTTTTCTATCTCTAATATTTTGTCCCCTATAAGGGGGCAAAGATAGCAAAATAACCCTTCTAATAATAGTAAAAAAATACTCTGCCAATTAGTGTGGCATATAGCTTCCTCACGCTCTAGTACGCAAAGAAAAAATCAGTTTAAGAAATAGAAATACCTTGATAAAAATAATCAAAAAGTTGGAACGGTGGAGCACTGTTCCAGTAAATATTTAATAACGTTGCTTCTAAACAACATTTTTCGGAGAAACAAAGCCTCCACCATGCGCTAAACGTTAGCGCACATATAATAATAAATGTAATAAACAAATAACCAACCAAATTGTAGAAACCGCTATATAATCAGTTTTTTTCAATTTTATTCCCCTTAAAACTAAAAATAACACAAAATAGAACGTAACAAAATAAATCTACTATTCTAGAGCTTTTCAACGATATGCATCATATTATAAAAGATTAACTTTGACATTTGTACCCCTGTACTTTGAATTAACAAAATTATATTTTAAAAAAAACAAACAATACTAAAGTAATATTAATTTTACTAAGGAATAAATATAAATAAAAAACCTAATAACAACATACACCTAATAAACACCTAATAACATTAACTTTTTTTCCCCCTGGTACTTTGAGGTACCAAAATTATATTTTTAAAAAACAAACAATACAAAAGGGCATTAATTCAACTAATAAATAAAATAAACCCTTTAACATACTACAAAATTATAAATCGCTACAAAAGTACGTGTACAACATTTTTAAAAAATTAACAAATATTAAATAGCTTAAATAGCTATTAAATAGCTAGTAGGTCATAATTAGCCCATTGTAGGACCCATATAAGTTTCAACCTTCTGCGCTTATTTGTTTATCTTCCACATGCTCACAAACATACATTTATTAACAGCTATATCTCTAAAAGTAATCATCTGATTTTTGGACCAAAGGATGAAATATGTATGATTTGTCGAAAGTAGCCTTCAGATAGCACCCACCTAATTTCAACCGTCTGCGCACTTTAAATCGTGCTAAATTAATATGTCTATATACTATAAAGCCGCATGGCTAACTGACATTAATGTTTACCCACTTTCAGAAGAGCTAGAGACTTGGGGTTTGCGCCATTCGACGCGCAACGTCCATATTGTGAACCAAAATAACTATACAAAGTTCACTTTTCCCCCTCCTTCCCCCCTTAAAAAAATAAAAATGACCTATTCACATAACTTTGGTATTTTTTGGTTTTATGTTTTTCCTTTTTGTCTCTGAATGACCATAATAGTTTCAATTTTTAAGTTTTTGGTAGTTTTCATACTACGGAAAGTTTAAATTTTAATTTAAATCAAATTATAATTATTATTAACTACGGGAAACAGACAGTGAAAAATACACTCCAGCGCCGGGATTTGAACCACGGGCCTCTATATTTCCAGTACAGCGCTCTACCAACTAAGCTACGCAGGAGAATGATTTTTCATTTTTCTTTTCATTACCGTAATCGATAACTAGTCCCGAATCTAAGCATTCAATATTCATATACATTTAGACAGTCAATATTTATGACATTAGAACTAAACCGAGAATTAACGCTTATAATTATAAAGTACTCAATTAGTACCTGTACCTTGTACAATCAATTCGAAATTCAATTTTTAAGTTTTTGGTAGTTTTCATACTACGGAAAGTTTAAATTTTAATTTAAATCAAATTATAATTATTATTAACTATATAGAGGCCCGTGGTTCAAATCCCGGCGCTGGAGTGTATTTTTCACTGTCTGTTTCCCGTAGTTAATAATAATTATAATTTGATTTAAATCATAATAGTTTCTATAATAGTTGACCGATTTTATTTCTGATTGAGGCGCTTGAATCTCACACTAATTCTCTTTAAATTGATTATATTTTAGTACTGAGTAAGAAAAAATTTCAAAATTCGTAAAAGATTGAACGAAATTTCCGATCGCGCTGAAATTTGTACCAATTATACTTCTATTTGTCTTTAAAGACAAACATTTACTCTGAATTTCGTTTTGATATCTGCCACTGTTTTGAAAATATCGACTTCTGAACTTTGAAACTTTAACGCTAAATAATTTCTGAATTATTTTGCCTTGAATGATTGAGCTGAAATTCGCACCAATGACACCCTTCTATAAGATAAATAAGACCTCTAAATCTATCTTAATCACGCCATTTTGAAAATATCGACTTTTGATTTATATATATATAAGAAAGTTCGTTTACATTTTTTAATACCTCACTATAACGGACCTTACTATAACAGACCTCATTATTCCGGACTTCACTTTTAACTAACAAACAAAATTATAATTCACATAATAAAAGCATCTGATGTCATTTATAGGTTTATGCACTGGGTGAGATATAGTTCCGAGAAGCATCACGCCCGAATTTTTTAAAATAAAATGTTATGCAGTATCGTATACGATACGACTCGAAATCCTCATACTATGATATCACTATATCACATATTTTTACGCGAGACTGCTTATTTTCTTACATAAGTGTTGTCGCTGTCCTTGCTAACAGCGCAGAGTTAAATAACCTTTTACTGAACACACATTGAAAATTGAAATCTTTACTCTTATAATTACAATATATGTACGTAAAAGAATATTGTTTTCTTATTTGAAATGAAAATTAAAATCAAAAGATGACAAAGCAAAGTAAAACAAGTTAACAAATAAAAGAAATAAATAAATTACTTCGCTCCAGCGACATGGCTCCCTAAAGTTCTGTCCCCGGAACTTTTCTTTATGGCTCCTCGATGGGGGTCGAACCTGATGGTAATAGGAAGACAGCCAGACAAACTTGGTGACTGGTCTTTCTAGCTTCTTTTTGTCCTCGTACCCAGACCTGAGCTCACGGATTTCACCTCGACGAGATAAGAATCTTCTTATGCCGTGTATAAACAAATTTATTTTCATTGATTCGAGAACGTCTAATGTTATAGCTCTTGACGCTAAACAGGAGTATATGACGCAATAACGCTTTTCTTGCCTTCGACCTAGGCGTACATAGAATGGGCCGAAGCAATCCACAGCGCTGTAGGCAAAGGAATAGCTCTCGACCCTACTCTCCGGTAGGTCCGACATTATTGGTGCCTCATACCTTCCTCGAACACGCTTATATATAACACACTGTGCAATATGTTTCCGGACATTGTATGAAGCACCAACAACCCAGAACCCACAAGAGCGTAACTTAGCCTGTGTCGTACTTCTTCCTTGATGTGTAGTCCTTTCATGACAATGTTTCACAATTATGGCCGTTACATGAGATTTTTTAGGTAATATTATAGGGTGTCTATTTTCTAACCCTGAATATTTTAGTCTACCTCCCACTCTTAATAGGCCCAAATGGTCAATAAAAGGATTAAAGAATCTTAAATCATTTTCCTTGGATAAATTAACGTTTCTTGACAATTGAACTTTTAAATGATTTAATCTTAATAAAGCTAAGTATCGATTGTTAGGTAAGGCTACATTTTTAATTTTAAATGGTAATTGTAGTTCATAATGATAATCAGGTCTATGAACAAGACCTTCATTCAATATTTTAATAAATCTACCATCTTCAATCGATAAGGCACAATCTTGCGAAGAATATTTTATTTCGGGAAAATCAAGTGACGCCCAAGGGTTTACTATTTCTTTAACCTTAACTTCATTTTCAGCATGACTACTAAGGGCGCAGACTTTAGAATCACGTGACCCACAACCCTCATGAAACTTTGGACCTAATACTCCCCAACCTAAGGCAGTTCTAATACCGTAAGGTTCCGTGGGAGAACCTCTTACAATTTCTAACGGACACAGGGCTTGTGGGCAATTGTTTCCAATAAGTAAACCGATTTCTAAATTTTTATTAACTGGAAAAATCTTGTCTTTTAAACAGGTCAAGTGATTATAATTAGTGATCAATTCTGGAGTTGGGATATCCTCATAACAACCTGGGATAAAAGGGCGTGTATATAACTTATAGGGCAATTCAACAGCATCTTTGGCTTGTAACCCTTTAATTATAACATCTGTTAACCGATCACAGTCTACCGAACCTTTTGACAATACCGTACGAAGCTCAAGGCTAGTAGGAATGCCTGTTAGACCTAACCTTTCTTTAATACTATTCTTGAGATAACACGCATTGCTACCCTCATCGAGAAATGCATATGTAACTATTTGCATTGTAGGATCATTCTTATTGATAATACAAACGGGTAAAATATGGGACATGGTGGATAAACAGATTTTATTATTATTAATGGCTTTATTTTCTCGAGAATCGCTTGTATGCACATCGGCTGTGGTCCTTTCCATATTATTGTCACCTTTATTATCTCGATTATTTTTACTCTCGGAAATATTTTTATTTTTTAAACCAATGTCAATCTTTTTGTTTACGATTTTAGATTTATCAATGTCACGGTGAAGACAAGTTGGGTGTTTTTTAAGGCACCTTTCACACGAGAGACGCCTTACGCACCCTTTGCTACTATGCCCCCATCTTAAGCAACCAAAACATAAATTTCTATTTTGCACGAACTTAATTCTTTCCTCTAACTTAATTTTATTAAATTCATCACACTTAAAAAAGTCGTGAAAACCTTTATTACAGAATGAGCATAACTTGGACGATTCGCGAGACTTTAGACTTTCGTTAGAAGGTTTACTTTGAGTGTCACTGGAGCATGGGGAATCGGACTCGATTATATAACTACTTGCTTCCTTTATTTTGGTCCCACCTTTAAACCCTTGTGATTTGGAAGGCATACGATAAACCGGGTGATTTATGAATCTTACATAAGAGTCAAGAACCCTTGATAAGTCTTCGATAGTTTCACAACCATTTTTATTTGCCACCACCTGAATCCATTTATCTAAAATCTTAGTTGGTAGGCGACTAACAATTTTCTTAAGACATATTTTGGTATTAATTTCTTTTAATGAGAAACTATCAAGGACTTTACTAGCAGTTCTGACTGAATCAGCCAAAGTTGTTAAGGCTGCTATATCATTCCACATAATGTTAGGACCTTCGGTGAGTTTACTCACCCATGCCTCAGTGACAGCAAGACTATTACCAAACCTTTCCTCAAGTAACTCCAAGAGACCTTCATACGTTAGGGACATGTTTAGATCGGCCACCCTCTTTGCTTCTCCTTCAAGAAAGTTGAGTAACAACGACTTTCTTGTATGGTTAGGAAGCAACCCGTCTTCTAAATGTATTCTTATTTCCTCCCGGAAGATCGGAAATTTATGGCTTTCCCCATTAAATTTATATGTGGCTAAAGAATTAATTAACAGAATTTTAGTCATAAGGCTCGCCGGGTCAATTGGGATTACTGGAGGAGGGTCCCTTTTATCCAATTTACGAATATCTTTGACAGATATTTCACTAACATTGTCATGTTTAATGTCATAATTATTAACACTTTGTTTTACCCCCATGAGATTACCTAATCGTGATTCATCGCCATGAAAGGAACTGACAGATGAAGCTAAACTCAATTGGCTTACTTTGCCCACTTTGCCGGGATTGAACGACTCTTCATGCTTACCTAGGGTCAGGTCGTTTTCATGCTTGACTAATGAGGGTTTATTTAGAATGAAATCTTCTAGTAAGGCTTCTTTCTCGCAAAGAGCTAACTTAACATCTAACAAATACTTATTATTTACGTCAATAAAGTCATTGAAATCGTCTGAATTTTCTTTTCTCTTATCAAATTCTGCTTTGAAGGCGATTAGTTCCTTCCTAAATTGGATCTTGTAGAGCTTTATACCACTTAGGGAGGAACTTATCATCTTTTCTGAAGCTTGTTCTTTAAGAAGATCATTCACTATCGCAAACTCTTTCTTGATTCTTATTTTAAGAAGGCGAAGTGAAGATTCTGTGCTTATATACAGGTTATTGAATCCTTTCTCAGACAAGACTCGCTGACTAAAACTACGTAATGATCTTAAATCAGACTTACCATCAGCCTGGGACAAATTATCTTGCTTTTCATTATTTAGACTCATTTCAAATAATATTATTTAATTATAATTTTACTTCACTTTTAAACTCCAAAATATTCTTTTTACTGTCGCTGTCCTTGCTAACAGCGCAGAGTTAAATAACCTTTTACTGAACACACATTGAAAATTGAAATCTTTACTCTTATAATTACAATATATGTACGTAAAAGAATATTGTTTTCTTATTTGAAATGAAAATTAAAATCAAAAGATGACAAAGCAAAGTAAAACAAGTTAACAAATAAAAGAAATAAATAAATTACTTCGCTCCAGCGACAAGTGTTGTTGTTGTAAGTAATTTTTCGTTTTTTAGCCTCTTGTTCTTTTTCAACATATAATATCATATGTTGTACATGTTATATAATACATAATAATATAAGAAAAGTTAAGGGAAGGTCATAATAGGACAATAGGAAATAAATAGTTAAGATATTTTTAAGATATGTTAGTTCCAAAAATTCAGCGACGGACAGGTCGATAGATAGCCACGGGTCCAAAAATGTTCCCTGATGTCTGAAACGGGTTTCAGTCTTGGGATTTTTGAATTTTATCATAAAAAAAATTTCGTTCTTTATAATAATGATAATGCTACCGTTACCTAAGCTAGGAGGCAAATTTTGTTTATTAAAGTTAGTTGCCTCAGTGATTCATTATTAAGGGAGTCCTCATTAGTCCCCCCCCCCCCCCCCAACTCGCAATTTTGGCCTAATTCACCAGAATAATGAAGTATGGTTGTTTTAAACACTTAAATTGCTGTTTCACGAGCAACTAATAAGATGTTTTATTCCGTATGTTTTTTTGAAAAAAATAATATATGAGAAGAATGAGGTGAAAAGACGGAAGATATAGCTTCTTTTTTACGTCCTCGATCTCGAAAATTCCTGTTCAGAAATCCGTTTCAGACATCAGAAAACACTTTTGGTCTCATTACCATCCATCAGTTTGTCCGTCAACATTTTTATTATAATTAATAATTAGCACACTTATTGAAAAACTTTTTTTTATTATGATATTTGCTGTGTTAGTCTTCCAGGGTATTAAACAAGATAAAAAGCTATTCCATTTGCTTTGCTATTTTATTTATTTTCTTTTGGTGATATTTCGTCTACATTTTAAGACATTTTCAAACCTTCATCAGTCATTAAATTACTATACAGTAACACGTCACATTTTAAATTTCAAAAAATAATTTAATTTAAATTAAACTATGAGTCATGAATCAGACATCACTGTAGGATCATGACTCATAGTTTAATTTAAATTAAATTATTTTTTGAAATTTAAAATGTGACGTGTTACTGTATAGTAATTTAATGACTGATGAAGGTTTGAAAATGTCTTAAAATGTAGACGAAATATCACCAAAAGAAAATAAATAAAATAGCAAAGCAAATAGAATAGCTTTTTATCTTGTTTAATACCCTGGAAGACTAACACAGCAAATATCATAGTTAAATTAAAGGGTACATCATATTAAAAATGGAACTTTTTTTTAGTTATTGACTTTATTCCATATAGGATAATAGTTGTTTCAGAATCTATTCTTTACCAAGCGTAAAGAAGTAATCTAAAAGGCCCTAGATGTAATTATTGATAAATTATTAAGAAATTTCAAGTGTTACATTGGCAATGTACTACATATTATATAAAGGACGTCAGAAGCGAACAAAGTACTGACGCATGTAAGATAAAGCCAATGATTTAAAAAAAAAAAAAAAAAAAAATGATATAGTCGTTTAAATTCAACTTTTAATGATTCAACTTTTCAAAAGAAAATTTAATTTTAATACTATGGTTATTATAATTATACAAATGTTACATATAAATTATAAACACTTAAGAATAATTGAATTTAAAACGTTTTTCAATAAATTAATTCCTTCACTGCGACATGTTATACTGTCCCGCAATACTTATACTCATGGTTTGTTCAGTCTAACTTAGGAAGTGATTTGTGACAAAGGATTTAAAATCTGACGAGGAGCGTCTCAAATCTTTTACTCACCAAAAAAAATCGAAAATGAGGCTTATAATAAGTTGAAATAAGGAAGAATTATTTATCTTATAAAAAGGTATCATTGGTGCGGATTTTAGCTCAATCGTCAAAATAGTAATGAATTTATGTGCCTTTAAAGTTTTAAAATAAAAACATTAATAATTTTAAAATTGCTACCAATGAAATTTTAGCGAAGTTGTTTGTCCTGTATCCTTCATCCATTTTCTACACTCTACAATCTTCTTAAGAATTCAAGAGTCTAAACACCAGGGCCGTTTCTAGTAATAGGCAAGACTAGGCGGCCGCCTAGGGCAGCAAAAGGAAGGGGAAAAATTATTATTTAATAAAAAAACGAAAAAATTGAGTAAATTAGGAGAGAAAAAAATAAATATATAAAAAAAAATTTTAAAATCAAATTTTTTCAAAAGCATATGCCAAACAATTACATAATATTTGACTAAATAAACTCAAGTGGAGACAAATTAAGAACTCTTTTGGTTGAAAATGGACCAAAACAAGTGGGATACGAGCCAAAAAATCCCGTCAAGTGCTTGCCAGCAAGGTACTAAAAGGGTTTCTTCGGACATAAAACTTCATAAATACAGCAATATTTTTTAAAAACAAAATTAAACAAAAATATCGCGATATATATTTGTAATCCAAATTTTGATACCTTTAAAATGGTACCCAACTTAAAAATAACAAAAAAATATAAAATATTGTAATCAATTTGCAATTGATCGCTGAACGCAGAAATTGTGAGTGTTTAAGTCTGCAATAGTTTTTCTGTTTTTGGGAAAAAAAGTTTAACTTGTAGCTCTAACTACAGTAGGTCAAGAGATATACTCCAAGATGCGACGGACGGACGAACTACCAAAAGCATAAGGGTTTCTAGGATGACCTTAAAACCCTAAAAAGACTTGTAGGACTAGCCACAATTTTATTAGAAAACGACATTAATTACCAGCTGGACATTAGAGATCTTATTAAAGACTTTTCTTAAAATAAAGGTAAGGAAGGTACTTAACAGCCAAAGAAATTTAAAAAAAATAAATAACCTAATAAAGCACTAAAGTTAGGAGATATTTAGAATGAAATAAAATCTAACATTCCTTATTTAGTTTTTTAATTTTTGATGGAATTAATGTTAAATACAAGTTCTTTTATATTTAATACATTAATTTCTTCTAGCCTGGACAGTGGCGTAGCTAGACCCCCTCAAGAAATCTTTGTTGGCCCCTCACCAAAGATAATCGATGAGCAAAAAAAAAAAAAAAAAACCTCTTGCTTCAGGATTGGGGGCCCCCCCTCGACGTTGGTGCATGGATAGTAATTACAGTTGTTTCTGGATTTGGGGGCCCCCTGAAAATTATATGTACATATTATATGTAATTAAAATATACTCGTATGTAATGTTGCTTCTATTTCCATTTTATGATCTATAGGGTATTAAATAAATAGTTACTTCTTTTTGCAATATTTTGCCTCAACTTGAGGCATCTTCAGGCCTAAAAGATTATTTTTTTATAATAACAATAACTTACATAATAACTGAAAATATACACACCAGGAATGTGACAATTAATTTATAAATCTTTAAATGCAGACTTTAATTATTAACACTTAAGAATAATTGAATATATCACATTTTTCATTAAATGAAATCCTTCACTGTGACATGTTATACTGTCCCGACATACATATCAACGTTGTTTGTTCAATCTAACTTTTAAAAAAATGTGACGAGGAGCATCTAGGAACTTTTCATCACCAAATAATTCCAAAATGAGGCAGATAATATGTTGAAATATTAAATTATTTATCTTATAAAAAGGTATTATTTGTGCGAATTTCAGCTCAATTAGAAAATTTGTTGATTTATATGAATTTTTGCTGACTTAGAAAAAGGGGTTAATGACATCACAATTTATGAAATTCTAAGTGGCACAACTAAATGTAAGGACTAATTTTTGTACGAGATATGTGTGACACAGTCAGACATCAAGCTAAACACCTCTCAAATGATTAAAATAGATAATTCCCTTGAAATCTCGGTTTTGGATTTTTTGAATAAAAACAATCCTTTTCATACATAACTTCAAAGAAGGTGAAGAAAAGTAAAAATAATAAAGCTTTAGAAGTTAATTTAGATGATTATTAATTTTATCATATCCATTTGCATTAGGATAAGAGCTATATAGTGACCCTCTTTTTGAACTGATATTGAGGATTGGAAATATTGCCCATTTTCCCCATACATAAGAAACAATCTAAGCTAATTTGTAACTATTTAAGAGGTTTATCAGTGACAAATATTATAAGATCTTCAATAGGATCCAGGCCCTATACATCCAATCCTATACAGAGGCACTTGGAGACTATCCGTGTGGAATACAGAACCTCAATTATCCATCTCCTGATTCACTGTCTTTCTTTCTTGCTTAACCATCAGAACCAGTGACGGATCTAGGGGGGGGCAAGGGGGGCAGCCTGCCCCGGGCGCTGGATTGGAGGGGGCGCCGGGTTGGAGGGGGCGCTTAACTAGCCTGTTTTTTTTTTTTTGTTTTTTTTTGTACTAGAAACAAATTCTACAAAAAAAAAATAAAGTGAAAGTGCTAAAATTTCGCTACAACGCCCTGGAGACACCCAGAAAGGAAGCGAAGCCTCGCGAAATATTAAAAGTGTTCCCTATTTCATTTCCATTACAACTTTTGAACGATTTGACAAAGGGCGCCATTAAAACAACAGATATTATCGAGGACGCCCAGAATCAAACAAGATTGGAAACCATTGTAAATTAATCCAGTAATTACTGTAATATTTACATATTCGCTAATTTGCAAAGTGTGTAGCAGTTATTGTTGTAGTCTTACGTAGGGCGCCTTTGGAGCAAGAGGAATCAGCAAGGGCGCCAAGAAACATAATATTTGGAAAATAATGCAAATTGAATGGATTAATTTACACCTTTTAAATTCGACTAAATGAATTTGACAAAGGGCGCCATTAGAACAACAGATATTATCGAGGGCACCGAGAATAAAAAAAGATTGTAAATCAATCTCAATAAATCCAGTAATTACTGTAATATTTATTTATTCGCTAATTTGCAAAGCGTGTAGCTGCTATTGTTATAATCTTAAATAGGGCGCCTTTGGAGCAAGAGGAATCAGCAAGGGCGCCAAGAAACAAAAAAAATGTTTGGAAAATAATGCAATTAAATGGGTTAATTAAACACCTATTAAAGTTGACTAAATTAATTTGACAAAGGGCGCCCTTGGAGCAACAGGAAATCAGCAAGGGCGTAGCCGAGAAACAAAAAATGTTTGGAAACCAATGTATATTAATCCATTAATTAATATTATATTTATATATTCGCTTTAGCTGTTATGTTTTGCAAAGGGCGCCTTTGGCGCAACAGAAATCTGCAGGGGCGCCAAGAATTAAAGGCTTTTTCCCGTATGGCTAAGGAGGAAGGTTTCACGCAGTGGAAGAAGTTAAATAAAAAAATTCTTGAACTCGAAAACTCCTTAAGCCACAAAAAAGTGTTTGTTCTTGGAAAGCATTAGAGAGCCTACATTACTTAGAGGTTTCTCTAAATAAAAGAGGAATTGCCAAAGAACTACAGGAACAAATATCGCAGGAAGAGAATCGCTGGAAGTCAGTTTTATATGCCGTTGTTGATTTAATTATGCATTTGGCCTAGCAAGACAGTGCTTTTCGAGGATCGGATGAAAGCCTCGACTTTGGTAATCCCAGAAGTGGAAAGTTCTTAAACACTATTGACTTACGATAACACCCCTCCACTACAAGAACACATATGAGAAGCAAAATATTTCTCTGTCATGTTTGACTGTACCCCTGATGTCAGCCACTTGGAGCAAATGTCTCAAGCCATTAGGTACGTAAAATTAAGTGAAAGTGGGCCAGAGATTTGCGAGAATTTCATTGATTTTTTAATAATTAGTGAAAAGACGGGACTGGTACTTTCTGAAGTAATAAACAAAAAACTCAAAAGAGATAGTTTGGATTTTAAGAACTGTAGAGGGCAGTCATACGACAATGGTGCTAACATAGCTGGAAAGTACAAGGGTTTTCAAACCCGTTTGCAGGAAAATAATCCTCTTGCTTACTTAGTACCCTGTGCTGCGCATTCACTAAAATTAGTTGGGGTCAAGGCTGCGAGCGTCACTCATGAAGCAGAAACTTACTTTGGAGTTTTAAATTGTCTTTATTCATTCTTCGCAGCATCAACTAATAGGTGGGAAGTTTTGCACAAAAATTTACCTATCTCTCTCAAGCTACAGACGGGAACTAGGAGGCCAACAAAGCGGGAAGCTGTAAAAGTTATTTACAAGCATCATGGAGGAATTATTACTGCTTTAAATGATATGGTAGCATGTTTGACTTCTAGTTCTGAAACAAAAACAGAAGCTAGGAGTCTTTTAATAAGTATTAGCACTTTTGAATTTGTGATATTTCTTGCTACTGGTTCAAGGAGCTAACTAGGATTGACATTGTCAACAAACTCCTCCAGAAGAATATATCACAATTGCTCAATCTGTTATACAACACCGCCACATTAACCGCCTTATACAAAAGTTGGAAGAAACTAGGGCAAATTATGCAAGAGATGCAGTCACTGAAGCTAAGACCATAGCTGTGTTGGCCTTAACATAGATCCTCAATTTAAGGTGGTGCGAAAACGAAAAAAGAAAATTATGACACCAAAGAAGAGGATTCAAATAACCAAATCCTGGAGCTTCAGCAAGCTAAAGATAAAAACACATTTAACAACAACAGAAAAACGCCTATCAAATTTAAGTATTATCAACATTGGACCCGAGTTAGCTTTCTAAGCTCTTGTATAATGACATTATTATGTCTTTCGCGACCAGAGCTCGAAAAATTAAGTTTTAATTTTTAGTAATAGGTTTATCCAATTAAACCAATTTTGCTTTTTCTTTTTTTTCACGTCGTAAAAAGATTTGTTAACGTATTTATAAATGAAATGTACATTAAATTTATTTTTAAAATTATATTTTTATTTGGGGGGGGCGCCCTAAAAAATGCTTGCCCCGGGCGCCGGAAAGCCTAGGTCCGTCACTGATCAGAACACACCTGCCGAGCGCACCCCACTTCCTTCAACTTCACACATTCCCTCACAATCCCCAACCCACCCATGTGACCACATGTCAAAAGACAGGGACAACCTGCAAAAAAAGTGCCTGGATCACAGATATTTTTAACTCTTGGTTTGAAATAGTATTTGTGCCCCTTGTCAAAAATAAATATAACGGGTCACTTTCTTAAAAAAAAAAAAAAAAAACTCAAGAAACATGGAACATGCTTTAGCCGCTTGGTTGTATGAGGCAAATCGCTGGATTCTGTATTAACCCCCCAGGGTCCCCCCCCCCCCCCCCCCCCGGAAAATTCGACTTATAGGTTGTACAAGCATACAATCATTAGGATATGAAATGGGTTCCAAGCAAGCAATGTGCCACAATAATTGGCCCACTATTTTCTTTTCAATGCGTCCTAGATAAGTTCTATGAATATAATATTATAAGTACATAAATTATTTATTGACTTTGAATAAGACAGTGACAAATGACAAAGAGAAATCTTAAGTAGATTAAAAGTTCAAAACAGATTGTCTCAGGAGTTCATAATTAACAAAAATTCAAACAAGGAGAATAAGGTGCAAGTTCTGTATGCAGTTTATTGAATTTGGACCTAGAAAGATCGGCCATAACTATTGGGGAAAATTTGGGAGCAACTCTGATCAATAAAATGGTTTATTATCTTGCATATGTAGATGACCTGAACCTAGTGAGAAGCATGGAGTACAACATCAGAAAGGCCTTCACTTAAATGACAAAAGAACCCAAATGGAAATGGGCTGGGGACAATTAAAATAATGCAGGCAGAAACACAAAAATAACAATTATCATCTACAACACAGAACTGATAGATTAACAACTGAAACTCGAGTAAAAACAGGAAACAGTAGCAGTAAATAAAATAATTTAGCAATTAGCATCGGTTCCAGGCCCCAATTTGTAAATGAGCTTACTGGCCAGAGCCCAGGGCACTAGATTTTGGGGGGGGGGGGGCGAAACATTTTCGAATACAACTTTTTTACAAACAATAAATAAGAAAATCAGTCAGAGACAACTCAGACAAACTTTCTCTTACACCCCAGTGTTTTCGTAAAACATTTATTCGTTTTTGTTGGCATATATTTAATTATTATTGAACATTTTATCAAAATATATCATAAAAATAACTTCTCCTCGGCAAGGAATCAAACCCAGCCTCTCTCCTTCGCGTTTAAAGCTATTTTCTGTGGAACTAGATTTTTCCCGGGAAAATGGCTAATATCGTTAGATTTGTATTTAAATGGACTAAATTTTAGAATTTTTTTAATCAAAATCATCCAAACCGTTTTCGAGAAATAATTTTTTTTTCACGATTATTCAGTTTTGGGGGAAGTGCCCCCAAATTTGGAAGTAAAACTCATTTCCAAATTTTGCCTCCGGGTATGATTATGACATTAAAATAAAAGTAGTTCTCAGTAATCAGGCCACGTATTTTAAAATGTTAAAATCAAAGTTTCGAGCGAATTTCCAAATTTTCTTTTGTGTAAACTCGTAAAAAACGTGTGTAGTGTAGCAAGTAGTTGCATTCAAAAACTCTGTAGACACCCCTATTTTAGAAAAAAAAGAGAGGTAAGAATTGTGCCTATTAAACTCTCTAGATTTTAGGGTAATTCTAATTCTCACCCTTGACTAGGTAACGTTCACGGTGTATGATTAGATAATTTCACTTAGCTTTTTAAATTAAAAAAAAAAAGGCTTTATATAGATTGATAAACTAAGCATAGAATTAGGAATTAAGAAAACAAATACAATAATAAAAGATAAAATGTAATATATTACAGTAAATAGTACATAATGAAAAATTAAGTGGTGTTTTATGATTTTGGTAAATAGCTTTAAATAAAAATGAAATCAATAAAGAAAAAAAAAACTTTTAAGCAAAATATTATTTCAAAATAACCATAGAAATATAAAAAAAAAAAGGTAATTTAGTAGGTAGTAAAGGTAAGAAATTGTCATCTACATCGTACAGAAACAAAAAAGAAGAATTTGTGCCAGTTATTAATGTGTGTTCATAGTTCTTCCTATAATTTTAAAAAGTTAATTATCCAAACGTACTTTCCTTAATCTAAATTTAAAAAGTAACACAGATATAATATTTATTTATAATTAATTTATTTAAAAAGAATTTTCTTTTTCCTTTTTAATATACAGGCTTACCCTGTAACCGAAATCACATAAATCACTTTAATCTATTCTTGAAATGTTATGTTTTTCGTTGAAATATATTTATATATTTATATGAACATTTTACAATAAGAAGAAAAATCCTAATCAATATTTACAAAAAAGAATCTACACCATATTTTTATTTTTTTAAAAAGAAACAGTGAACTATTTCTGTACATTTAATTAATGAGTACACATAAAAATATAATTCAGGTTATTCTATGATAAACTAGAATGTTCTATAAATGAGAATAATATCTTGACAGAATGAAAGGTTTCACTCAAATCTGAAAAACTCTACTTTTGAAGTATTATTAAACTACAATTGAGGGTTCTCTTTGAGTTTACCACATTACATGAATAAAAATATTTGATATTTCACTTATACTTAAGGAAGCAGCTTTAGAAAAGCGCTTCTGCATTCCTTGATTCATCTTTAATTTATTACCCCTTAGTTGAAGAATTTTATCTTAGTATATATCTGAAAACCCTTAATTGAAGTCAAATTAGTCCAGCCTCAGATGCTTTTGTCAATGGCTTTAAAAGGATCAAACAAAGATGTATAATAAGGTTATAAGTTTAACAGTAGTATAATAGTGAGAGTAATAAGTATGCTATTATTGTTCTTCTATCTGTTTTACTCATTTATTATTTCATTCTGATTTTAAATAAAAATATGTCGTACGATCAGTAAGCTAGGTATCCTCTGATCAAGACTGCCTGTGAAGCGGATCCCTATCTTGATTTCTGTTTGCTAGTTAATGTTATAAATAAATAAATTATACCGCCTTTATAATGCACTAAGACAGCCATACATTTTAGTATCAACTTATTTTAAAAGCTGTAGTAACTTCAACTAAAATGTGCATTGTTAACTTCCATAATTTTACCATTTATTACAAGGAAATATTTATATGGTTTTGATTCTAAATTAGTCTTCATTAGTAAGAGATAAAAAAAAGCACTTCTGCATACATTCAAAGTTAATATTAAAGCCAGCGTCTAGCCTATTGGACATCACCATTTAACCAAGATCAACAGAATTAACTAAGAGCCTTGTGAATATGCAGTAGTGCAGCATGGAAAATATTCTACAAGGAGCTGTAGCCCTTCGCCCTATCTGCTACAACAAATTATTTTTAGGGGAGGGGGGCTCGTAAGAGAAAACATCACTCACTCCCACTCCTCAACAAATACTTCCTCTTCCTTTATCCAGCACTGATAATGAAGAAGTCTGAAAACCTGCTTTAATAGTAATATTAAATTTGTGGATGTGCTTTCATTTTGGCCTTACTACTGATACTAACTCTCTTTGCATAACATTGCTACACAACAGGGATTCACCATTTGTAATAAACTTTGCTGATAGGTTATCCCAAGAAGATAATCAAAAACTTATGAAAGTAAACAATAAAAAATTGAAGGAATCGGATATGCCACAGCTCCAAATAAATGTATTAATTGCCACAAGCTGGTGGATGAACAAATGAATCAAAATTACTTTTTCAACCTGTTATACATCTAAAAGAATCAACATTTTTTTACTAAATATAATATACCTAAAATATTTTATTTTGATTGTTTATAAAAGTAGTAACAGTAAATAGCTCTTGCAAGCCAAAAAATGACAGTGCAAGAAAATGATGAAAAGGTATTTAGGGAATTCACTGCCAATCTATTAGTTGATTGTTCGTTGATTTTGATCTAAATTATATTAATACTCTTTTTTACCTAAAGGGAGCTGTTTAAATTTTAATTATAAGATATAAGGATTAGCCAAATGATTAATGCATTTGTAATTTGCTGGAAAAACCAAAATCTAAACATAGACATATCAACTTATGGTTGGAATCTCAGAGAAATGAGCCGTTTTTCACATTGAGTAGATGTTTACATTGCCTGATCCCCCTTATATCATAATGTTTATACTCTTACATTTCTTTTAAGTTAATAAAAAATAGAAAATATTCTTTATCTACGATTGATAAGAAATATAAACATTATATCTCTGTTTAGATGCGTTGAAAGTAATTATTTACACACTTGTATTTATTGCGCATGCGCGTCTCATAGTTCTGAAGAATTCTTCAGCTTTTCGCACGATTAGCTAGTTTGTTTACATTTAACAAAAGTAATTTGCTGTTCTTTTATTAAAGTAGCTGTTTATATCGAGTTTTTAGTGAAAAACAATGAGTGAATTAAGTGACTTTGACGAAAATGTGGAGAATAATACTCCTCCAGAAATAATTAATTCGGCAAAAAATACAACTCAAGAATTAATGCCATCTTTATCAAGAGAGAGATACAAACTTACATACAGCAAGTTTATTTTTTTATGTATTTATAATTAAATCTAACAATCGTAGATAATATTCTTTAACTAACAGTTTTTTAGAAACTCTTAAAACATTTTGGCTGTGAGAGACCCCTTCTACAATATTAAAATTCTCAAATAAAGAAGTGATTTTATAATATATTTATTATTAATCAGATAAGTAAGTTACTTTTAAAGCATTTTTTTTTTTATAAAAGCACTCAGTAATACTGAAGGTGGAAAATTAAAAAATAAAATAAATACATACAAATACATGTAAATGCTTATTTTTTTCTGTTATCAATATTATTGCAGGATCCAGAATAAATAGTTTGCTAAGAATTTAATTAAAAGTTATATACATTAAAGAGCAGATTTCTTTACTCAAATTTATATCGATCGAAACATTAAAAATCATAGAACTTTATTAATAAAATAATTGTGCCATTTTCTTCATTTTATACTGTTCAGAACAGTTGAAGAATACTTTGTGCTGAATTTCAAACCAAAACTAAATCATTTGTATTAACGATAAAATATAAGCAATATCAAAATCAATAATCTTAATAGGAAAAAATTAAACAAATTTAGAGTCCTATTTTCCAAATTAAAATTAAACTAGAAAAAATAAGTTAAGGAAAAAGTAATAATAATAATGATCCCTTTAGCGAAAAATTAATTTATAACAACAAAAATAAAAAAATAAATAAAATAAAAAACTCTTTAAAAAAATATACAAAACTATTTGTCTTTTACAAAGTCTGAATAAGTTATCGTTAACCAAAGTTGCAGAGTGCGGAATAAGTGAAACCTAATACAGATTGGCTGAAGGAAAAATTAGTAGTTTACAGGAAACCCATATCCAAAGCATTGTAAAGAGCTATCAGGTCCTTGTGTTTTGTCACTCTCCAGAATGGGAAGTTAAGCTGAAACAGAGAAATATTTTTTATATAAATTGATAGGGAAAACTAAATAGAATACATCTTGGGAGAAATGAAAAACAAATAATCTTCTTTGATAGAGAGCTGTTGGATAAGTCTGTGTAAAAGCAAGATTCAGTATTTCATTAGTATGTTCTTTGTTCCTTTACATTGCAATCTGCAATCAACTAGAATGTTTTAGGGTCAATTAGGTTGTTTTAGTATAGACAGATTAGCCACTTTAAACAACAGTTCTAAATTTATAATCACATACAACTGTATTTATTTAGCCACTTTAAATTAAATTAAAAAACAGTTTAAGCGATTATAAATTTAGAACATGTCTTAATTTTGTTAATTTTTTTACTTTCCATAACTATGTACTACTATACATGTATTATTCACTAACTATGATATGTACTAAATCTTAAAGTTACTAACTGCAAACGTTACATTTTCTTAACCCTCTAGAATCACAGGGGTCTGAGTGCTTCTGGTCCACTTGATATTTTTAATCTCACAGCTTCTATAGTTTGAGTCTCCATCCATCTTACTTTTAAACTAACACATCTAAATGCATTCCTCTATATCACTTCAGTATTATTTTCCTCTAGAAGTACCTTATAATTATACCTTAAGTTACATGGTTATTATTGTTTCTCTATACATATGTCAAATGGAAAATAAGTGGTTGTTGAAAATTAAGAATAACGAGATTATAAAAAAACAAAGATTTAAAAAAAAAACACCTTGAAGTGATAGTGATAACAATGAATTAACTACATAGCATACGACATCATTTGTGAGACAATAAGGTGTACTCTTTTTATTGAATTTAAACCATTTTGTACGTTATTTTTTAAACCTTCATTGATCTTTTAAAATTAACTTAATAATATTAAGTTAATAATAAATTTTCCTCCTCACTTAAAGTGACTCCCTATTACAAAAAGTTATCAGTCCCCCTTAATAGATCTCTTCACATGAGTTTTACTTAAAGTACAATACATCATAACTTGGTACCTGTTTAGCAGCAGTTTCTTCATCTTGCCCATCCCCAACAACAACATAAGTACATTTAGTCCTTCCAAATCTAGCCACTATTCTTTCGAAACAGCTCTCTTTACCTATAAACAAAGATTATAACAACATAAACAACTATTTATAAACAACTATATTTGTGGTAACATATATTTAGAGAAAATTATTACAAGTTATTTTGAAAATTGATAATAATTTTTTTAGGCTTGCTTTAATAAAAATAATGATTTGGCTAATAATAATTCTTTACACAATCCCAAACCCTGTACATTTTGCTTTGTGTAAAATTAACATCTACAATACAAACCAGATTAAATATGAGCTCTTTTGATTATAAATTAAATATTTAATTCGAAGTGACTGTTTTTATCATAAAACAAAACATAAATATATTGTAACAAATAAATAAACTTTAAAGTCATAATTACCTATTTTAGATGCCGAATATACATTCTCTATGTCAAAAACATTGCCAAGACCGAAAAGCAATGTTTTTGCTAATGCTGGAACTAATTGAGTCGAGGTCACCATTACATTAATACAGTTTGTCCTGAAAAACAAAATCATTTTTAATATGAATATACATATTAAATAATGTTGATATCAAAAATTATATGTTAGTTTCAAAAACTAAGTAATTACTAGAAACTGAAATAATGAAATAACTTTTCAAATGTTTCCCCATGTTTTAACTTAGTATTAAGCTTAAGCCTAAGGATCCCATTTAGTGTATAGTCCCAAGCAGTCTAGGTATGATGCTTCGGGGACCAATAATTGGCATTCACCCAATTTTGTGAGCAGGGCCACCCCCGGGCAAATGTGACCCCAAAAAAATGAAAAAATGTTCAATCACTTGAATGAAATTTATATAAAAATAAAAAGTATAGGTGCGCTTAAATTCTTACTTTTATAGTTACAAGTTGATATCTGCCAGATTTTTAAGGCACATCCGCTAATCAAGTAAAGATATACTATAGTTAACAAATGAACAACATAATAAAACTATTGAAATTTAGTACAACTTAGAAATTTTTCTACTGTATAAAAGGTAGCAGTTATGGTTATAAGAGAAGACTGGTGATGTGATGTGAAACTGTTTGTTGCGTAGGTGGTGTGGGGCAGGGGGCACTAAAGAAAATCTTACCCCAGCAGCCAACACAGAATGGCCCTGAATGTGAGGTAAATGGGATACTAAAAGATAGAAGTGCACTTCTTTTAAACGATGTAGCGCTGCAGAGTCAATACTGACTCTTAGATCGATAGATTGGTGGCCCATCACAAAAATAGTAGTCAAACCATCTAGTAGGCCCTGGCCCCACATAGTCTATAGCACCAAAAATATATTAAATATTATTTCAATTATTGGATGTTAAGATAAATACCTAGAGCTTACGAGTGATAGACATTTGGTAGATAGAGTAAGCCAGTTGTCTGTTTGTGTTTCAATTTCATTTCTTAGTTGAAGCCACTGGTCTCTCTTTACAGGGCCAAGAAGACCACCAACACTGTTCTTATAATTATTATATGTCTCCTTCATTCTTCTATATCTATAAAAAAAATAGAATAGCAGGATTAGATAAGTGATAAATAGGATTTTAAATAATAAGTAACAGAAAAAGAATGCAAGGGTTAAAAAATATGTGTGGTGTCGTGGGACACCAAGTAGGAATGAAGCTTCTTACACTTTTCACTAAATATTAATTATAAAATCAGACTACTAAGTATACGATGCAAACTACCTTATACATGGAGGAGTTAGAAATAGACAAAATTAAAAGATATACTAAGCTATCAACTTGTTCTTAGCAGAGTTAAGGCAAAATTAAAAGAACAGATTTTTTAAATTAATTTATTTAATTTACAAAATAATAATATAAAATAAATATGAATTTAATATTGAGAAAATAGACAATCTTGATGAGTGGATAGTTAAAGAGTATGATTGTAATAGAGAGTCTAGTAGTGCGGGTGGGGAGCCACCCTGCATTCTTACCATTCCACCCACTAACTACACACTTAGGACATATTATATCCTTTTAAACAATTATAAAATGTATCACTTCACAACACAGAAACATCTGCCAGCATCAAATTGAAATTTTACATGCCTGTTTCAATTGTACTTTAGACTAGTTTAGACGATGTATATGAAGTTTTATTAAAATTGCTAGGTTAGAACGTAAGATATTGGGAAAAATGTTGTTTTCTCTATTTAAAACATTTTGATCTGCTTTAATAGTTTTAACGATATTTACCAATGCTTTACCAACGCTGTTCGTTTAACTAAAAGATTGTATTTAAAAAAAAATGTTTGTCTCATCAAATAGGTGATGATGGATTCTTTTCCTGTCCTGAAATTCCAATTTTACATATGAAGCATACGTTTACATGAGAGTTGCACACAAACACGGGTGGATAATGATGTCCAACGAACTAGTCCAGGGCATTGGTAAAATGAACTTATATACCAAATTTCAACTTTTACTCATTTTCGTAACGGTTGAATTTGTAACTTTTTTTAGGATTCTCTCCCAGACTCCCAGCACTTTCACTCCCGGACTTCTAGCACTGAAATGTGCGATAAGGAACTTCGTTCCAAAACCTATAATAAATATAGTTGTAGCCTTTATCTTATAGCATCTATATCTAAGGTTCTTACTCATAATAAATAGACCTCAAAAAGTATTTAAAAAATTGTCTGTGGTCAAACATCACAATAATTATTTTAATTTGTCATCATCAGTGAACTGTTACAATAATTGTGACATTACAATGTACACACTAGGGGTTAAATAATTTATATAGAGTGTCAACAAACAAAATCTTATGGGAAATATGACATTAACAAAAAATGTCCAATGAACATGGGCCCCGGAACAGCTGGGTTTTTTTTTTTTTTTGGGATATTTACAAAAAAACAATAAAATCGTAGTTTTCCAACAGTCATCGTAAAAATTCTAAAAAACTATGCCTCTTACCATAAAACACCTTGAAGTCGAATGAGACCAATCCCATCAACAAAACCCTGATTTTTGGTTCTTAAAAATCACATCCCTTTTACTCAGGGCCGCCGAGAGGCCATGTCAGCCAAGTCTGAAACTAGGGGCCCGGGACCCAGGGGGGCCCGGACTGGCCTGACGGCCGTCGGGCCGGTGCGCCTTTTAGAAAATCATGATCAACGCCTTCGACAGTTAAATATAATAAAAATTATTTTTTGGAGATAAAAATAAATAAGAGTTCAGAATGCTATGAAACGGTATGGTTTAGAGCTCAGTTTGATTTCCAAGTTAGGTGTCAATACCTATATAATTATGTGCGTGCGTGTATATCCGAATAAAGATAACTGATTCTCCCTTCTTTATTTTGGACTTGTAGCGAGATCGAGGTTTAGCTTAGATCTAACTCTTTTCTTATCTAACAAATTTTACCTCCCTTTGTAGTTGTTAACTTTTCTGCCCCTGCATTTCCCTTACTTTTTGAATTGTTATCTCCTAATCAAATAAAAATATCATTACTTTATTAACTTCAAATATAGTTAGTTACTTTTAATTTTGTCTCTTTTATAACTCCACCATGTATAAGTAGTTATTACTGTGATTTTATAATTTATATTTTAATTTTAATGAAAAGCGTAAGAAACTTAGATCCTACCGGGTGTCCCACGACACCACACGTATTTTTTTTTAATGTTAATATGTGGCATGATAAAGAATGTATTTTCCTAAAAAAAAACCCTAATAACAGTGTAGGCTGGGTATTAGCTGAAATAACGTAAAAAGTGATTTTTAAGCATGTAATTTTTAAAAAAAATTCGCGAAGGGTGCCCCACCATATCTTACCGCCCAGGGAACCACAAGACCTAGAACCGCCACTGAGTACAGTTTTTTCTGTATTTCATTTTTCAGTTTTGAAAAGATTTCTCGATAAGTCTGCTGAAGATTTAAATTTCACTACTTTTAACTGTCGAGAGACTTACTTTAAGAGAAAGTATTACGATGGCGCGAAAATTCGATTTTGATGGATTTACACGTTTTGAGGTCCCTTGAGTCCAAAAAAGTGGTTTTTAAAAAAATGTGTGTCTGTCGTCTGTGCAGACGCCTGGAGCCTAAACTACTGGGCCGATTTTGACGAAATTTGGTATACATGTTCAGAAAAATCATAACCCGAGGCGTAATCGAGAAATGAATTTTAGCTCTAAATTTGGGGGCGCTACCCCCAAAAACTATGACAAAACGTGAAAAAAAAAATTTTCTCGAAAACGGGTCCGACGATTTTGATTAAAAAATTCTAAAATGTAGCCCATTTGAATACGAATCCAACGATATAAGCCATTTTCCCGGGAAAAATCTAGTTCCTGAGAAATTAGCTTAAAACGTGGACAGAGAGAGCCCGGGTTCGATTCCCCGCCCAGAAGAAGTTATTTTTATGATAAATTTTGATGAAATGTTAAATAATATTTAAATATACATTTGAAAACTAATAAATGGAAACACTGGGCTAAGTAATTATAAACTCGTATATGAGGAAGTTTGTCTGAGTTGACTCGGACCGATTTTTTATTTGAATTTCAGATGTTTAGTTTTCAAACCTCTTAGGGAAGGGGACACGAACTACTCCCCCCCCCCACCATGGCGAGGGGGGCCCGTAGATCTCTTGACTTGGGGCCCGGCCTAGCTCTTGGCGGCCCTGCTTTTACTTTATTTAGTTAATCCATAGTCACTCTATTTCCTGAAGAATTACAAATTTAGCTTGAATTTCAAATCAGGATTTTGTTGAACTAAGCTGGGATTGGTCAAATTCAACGCAAAATTTGATCCTCTAAAAGGTATGCTTTAAGGAGTTGTTTTATGGTAAGAAGCGTGGTGTTTGAGAGAGTATGAACATAAAAAAATTAGAAATGTTAATGTTCTTTTGTGAATAGTGTCAATTTTCTATAAGATCCAGAAGTGGTGAGGTTTTGTTCAAAGACACCTTATACATAAAATTTCGAAGTGACATACTGGCCAACTTTACTCTTAACTGGAAGTTTTGTTAACTATCATTTACAGTTACTAACAGTTATAGTTTTAATAACCATGCCTAACTTACATTTTCTAGACTACTGTATTCAAAGTGGAAAAATAATTTGTCTTTTACAACAATCTAAACATTTCATACTCTAAGTTTTAAACTTTTATTTACTGTTCAAATGAATTAAGTCTTGCTGAGAAATAAGTTGAAATCTTTACTCTACAACCTTCTTACTTGCACTTACTTTAATATCTGATTGTAATTCTATGCTACGTTGCACTCTCAAACTGTATGTTATGAGGTTATAATTGTTAATTATCACGAGTTATATTACATTTTAAAAGGGTAAAGCTCTGCTCAATTCAATTTCCCAATATGTTGCAGAATGTTAAGCAATGTCTATGCTAATACGTGTCTTATTAAGTATATACAAATTTAAACAAACCGGAAAGCAAGCTTCCTCATCCAGTCAACTCCTCCTCTAACTCCTGGAGCAGCTCCTGCTGCAGCAGAACCACTAAAACCATCACCACTGAAGTTATACTGAGATAAGTCTTGTCCATTATCATCTGAAGAGACGTCATCTACATGAACTTGATCACAGTCCTCTACATCATTGAAGAAAAAATGAGAATCAGCCAGATTATACACCATTTCTTCCATCCTGAAACCCAGCTGCACGATTGTTTGACTGTCCTAAAACAATAAAAAATAAAATAAACTTTAGAATTAAAAATGTAAATTGTTCATTAAATAAACCAATTTTCTACAGCAATTTGGTCAGAATGGACTAACCTATAAATATTTAAAATGTCTGGCATGTAAAATTTTATAACATTATGTATTTCTAAGGTTTAAAGAAACAAGATTTAAAAAAACAAAAAAAAAAAACTGGCAATGAGGTTATTAAGAACACAATAGAGTGATGTACGATTCATATAGCTATGCTTTTTATATACACACAAACCTTGACTTACGAACATTCGACTAACAAAAATTCAGACTTGTAAAATTATTTTTGCATATATATTTATTACATATTTTCTTATATTTATGACGAGTAGTTTCTGAGATATGTTGGTTCGCAAAAATTGAGTGACAGACAGACGGACTGACAGACAGACATGCAAAAAAAAATGTTCCCTGATGTCTGAAACCGACTTCTGCCTTTGAATTTTTTAAATCAGACTCAAAAAATGTTCGTTCTTCAGAACAATCACATAGCTTCCATAAACTGGAAGCAAAATCTCCCACTGTTAGCTTAAACCATTATTAAAATTTAATTAATCCCCAGGTTTCATAAGGATTGAATGGAGAGAATAAAATGAGACAACCCTATAAAAAAAAAAAAAATCATACTTTGCCAAATTTATTAGCAAAAGATCCAGTGAGAAGAGTGTGAAAAATTATGATTGTTTCATCCAAGTCCCAAATGAAAACTCTTTCAAGGTTGTTCTCTGGAGCTCCAGGCTGAGGGCTGGCTGGACTTGTAACTCTCCTTCCCCTCCCTCGCCCTGTCTTTCCTGAAACACAACCACAATACAAATAATTTTTAAATAAACCGAAATAATATGCATATGCAATATATATATATATTGCAAAAAAAAAAATGTATCATTGGTTCATAATAAATAATGAATAAATGAATATTTTAGAACATTACAACTTAGTACATCTCTAAAAATAACAAACTTAATAAGGGCTTGGTAGAGCTTTAGAGATGGTAAACAGCAATAGGTCTGACTAACTACATCTATTCTATAATGAATACTTAATTCTATTAACTACTAATTCTATCCTTAACTATAGCCTATGTTTAGAAATTGAATAAGTTTACTCTTTTTCATTCAGGGTCCCATCCCAAATGAGATTTATTGTTATTCCATCACAAAGGCTCACTGTTTAATTCCTCCAACTTGTTTTTAAATACAGTTACACTTAATTCAGAATAAATTAGTACCTTGTAAGGAATGAGTTCATGATAAAATTAATTTGTTTCTCCTGATGGAAAAATGTATGAGTATTTGATGTTGACAAAGCCAATAATTTGATAAATACATTTCTAAAGAATGTGGAATGTGGATGTCATTTTTACCTTCTCTCCTTTGATCTGATTTTAGTGGAGGAGGATGATCAACAGGATACTGTTGCTGGCACTGCGTGTAGCCCCCTGCTACACTAGCATAGTAGCTAGCAACAGCATTAGCAACTTGCTGACCACTATAACTACCACTATAGCCTGGATACTCCTAAAAAAGTAATGTAATTTGAATGTTTCAATTGTATATCTCAATATTATTTAACTTATCCTTTCATTTGGCGAACATTTTAAAGAGAGAGGCTGTAGAAAAAAAAGTTTACCTGTTGCTGATTTGTTTGATGCGAGTTATAATTTTGACAGCCATATCCGGTGCCATAAGCAGAGTAAGGGTTAGTGGCAGATGTACCGTACCCTGAATAGTTCAAATAACCATTTGAACCAGCCAGCTTACATGATCCCAGCGTTCTACTATTATTACTACTTGCTGAAAAAAAACAACAACAAAAAAAAACATTATGAGCTATACATATTAAACACTAATTTAATAGCAAGAAGATTCATGGCGTTTTATAGAGATTGTTTGTATAAAATATTGTTACTCTGTGGTATAAGAAGATGCGGCGGCACCTGTGAAGATGATCACAAATTTATTACTGAAATAATGAAGAAAGATATCTGCTCTGTCAAACATATTTGTCTGGTGGAAGGATGTTGCCTTTAGGAGTATATGTTAAAACGACACAAGTTTTAGTTCAAAACAAATTCAAGTAACTACTAACTCTTCAATCACTAAGCATGAACCTTAAACATTATTTTAAAAATTGGTCTCAGATAATAACAACATTTACATATTTTATTTATCTTGTCTTTGGTTTGAGGTATAACCCCTCCTGAATATTTATACCAAATTATATTGATATCAGCTCAAGAGAAATACTTAAAAAATTGTGAATCCATCAAAATCTTACTTAATAGTTTCTCTTTAAATATAAATGAATAGAAAGGAAAATAGTCTTCAATTTGTGTGGTACATTGCTGGCGTCCTATTATTGGACCAATGGTCACAAGAGATTTGAATCGGCTTTGATTACCAGTGTGACTTGCCATCTTTTTCAAACCCACCATTTTATCAAAATCGGGGGAGCAGTTTTTAAGATATGGTGGTTTGAAAAAATGATGAATGGACAGACTGACACGTGACCAAGAATGTTCCCTGGTGTTTGAAATGGTGACAAAAAAAAAAAATAAATAAAAAATAAACTTTAAAATTATCACAATGCTTCCATTACTTTCAATAAGCAGCTCAGAAGCAAACATAGTACTTAACTGAAAAAGAAAAAACTTACAAGAAGGAACAGAGTAAGACGTTGAGGGATATGCAGTGTTGGAATAAAATCCACTGGGGTTCACATAATTCTGTCCACCATATGCTTGTTGAACACTGGAAAATAAAAGTAACTTTTAGCATTGAAAAAAAAATAAATAAAATACTAAGCAATTAAACAATGAAATAATAATAATTAAAAAAAGACTAAAAATTGTAAAGGTAGCAGTAACAGTATTTCCAAGTAAACTTATGTATATATTAATCAAAGCAGCTTTCGGCACCTATAAGACCATCATCAGTGCTGAAAAAGATGAAAACGTAAATTAAACGAAAGAGCTCATAGGGGCTCATGAGGGGTGAGCCATGCAAAACCAGACACTGACACAAGACGCTAAGTCTGGCTTTGCATAACTCATCCCGCCCCTATGAGCTCTTTTGTTTAAAGTAGGTTTTTATATTTTTCGGCACTAAAGATGGCCATAGAGGCCGAAACCTGCTTTGATTAATATGAACATAAGTTAACATGGAGAGACTTTTCCTTCTACCTCAAATGATGGCCTCCACTTATGCTCCATATCCTATCTTACTGATAATTTTGTTTTATATATATATATAAACACAATAATTCAATTAAAGTAAATAATAAAACACTAAGTTCCCTCACAGTGTGATTTTCAATGGCATGTGATTTTACAATCTTGTAAAATATCGGCTAATAACTATTAACAAAAGACTAGGTAGTTGTTTTTCTTCTTGTGACATTTCACACATAATATAATTTGTTTAAAAGTTGATAAGGCAAATAGTTAGAAATATGTTGCTAAAATTATTTAACAAAAAAAAATAAATAAATAAAAATACCTAGAGTAGTAATGTGCAGTGGAATATTGGTAATCCGTTCTGTTGTCTTGGAAGGTAGTGGGGGGAGCTGTTAGACAGTCGTTACTGTTAGGGAATAGGGAATCACTTTGACTGAGAGACTCATCTGCACTGTTTGTCTCCGTTTTGACTTCTAGCTCTGAAACCATACATTAAAACTTAAACTTACTAAAAAAAATCATCAAATTAAATAGGATACAAACATTAATAGTAATAAACATATTCATTTTAAAAACTAACAAGTTTAATGATAATCAGGAATGACATTCAGCAAGTCAACCAAGATAATATGTCCTTATGCTGATCATATTGTCAAGGAATAAATAGAAATATGCTAAATGAATTAGACTTAACCATTCGGCTGTAGAGTAAGAATACTGGAGCAGTGAATTAGCAGAGAAAGAATACAGTCATTCACAGCTCACTTAGAGGTAACAGTCCACAGTATACTCAGAGTTCACAGTTCGATTCTTTCAGAGTTTGCTGTTCGCATTCATTCAGAGTTCAACTCGTATTTCGCAAACTTCGAGCACGTCACAAATCAATTGAACTCTGGAAACACCAAGCTGTTGCTGATAATAAGGTAACTCTTATAATAATTATTAAATGCTTCCCTTTCTTCACAAATAATTTTATGGCATTTTTCGATCTAACATTTTGTTAGATTAAATTAGCTGTTTCTCCCGAAATTTTGTGGGCTTTATTCCTGGTGAATTAAGTCCACTCTCAATTATAGCTCAGTTTAAAGTAAAAAAAACAAGTTTATTTGTTTAAATAATAGAATAAAAAATAAGGTTGGAGTAATAGAAATAGATTTCAATGGATAACAACTTTCCCTTTATACTTGACATCAGCTCTTTTTTATATTTCTCATTTTTTACAGCGAAGGGAATAAAAGAGACAAGATTTTTATATGTTGTCACCTCGTATAGTGTGGTCTGTTTATCGAATGTCATAAGGAAACCAAGAAATTTGATCCTCGAGGTTTAAAAAACTGACAGCTCGTCTGGCAGAGCAGCAAGACCTCATGACCTGGCTCCCGACCAAAACATACAGGCTATAAAACAAATTGCCTTCATTCACATGGCTCAACAAGGGAATTATACTATCTCTTCTTTAGTATCTAAGTAAAGAAACAGTACGACCTTTTAGCTGTGCTTTTATAGATAGTAAAAAGTTGAGAATTTCAAATTTATAGAGGCTATACCAATCGAGGATTTCCTTATGAGGTTTTATCACAATTACAAATAAAAACGGAGATCGGAGACGATGTTTGTAATGGGCATAAAAACCACTCGTATATTCCATATGCTTAAACAGAGAAGTACGGAACTGGTTCGAGAAAAGATGGGGGACAATCGCGCAGTTTTCCCATTAGTTTTATTTACAGTTCTGGAGCTTTTATGTACTTAAAGGGTGACGCCATATTGGACAGATGACCAATAGTCAATAGGGATGTCGACCCTTGAATGGTTTAAAAACATAGATATATAATGCTCTGATATCCTTCTAACCTTCAGTTATAAATTCGACAGCAAAAATTCTCACAAGTGAAAAACAGGATGATTTCATTAAAAGTTTAAGCTTGATATTTAAGAATGAAAGCTTCGATGAACAAATTCACTTGAAACTTCCTTGATTTAACGCTTTTTAACGTTAAATTATATTAAAATATTCTTTCTAATGTACAATATGGACATCGTTTTATGGGAGGGAGGGAAGAAGTGACGTTTTTAAATATTTTTATTACTTCAAGTTAAACTAGGTATTCAACAAAACATGTATACATAATTGGTTATATACATCTACGATGCACCACACCCCTGAAGATGCTTCCAGTATTGGAAGCGAATTGTCGGACTTCAACCCCTTCGTGACGCGGATTTCACCGAAAAACCAAGCTGTTTATATACATCTAGTTTCAATTTAATCTAATCATAAATTAATTGATAATTATTATGATCTTGCCTACAGATTTAAAGTAAACAATTTTGATTAAAAATATGAATAAGAAAATAAAAAATAACATTTAAAATACCTAAATACGAACCGTTAAGGTCAGAAATGTGATTAGACGTCCAATCTTGGCCGCTAAAAGGTGTAGTACTCTGTATAGCGCTAACTGAGTTACTATTAACCATACAATCTGAAAATTATAAACAATGATATATACACACAAACACACACACGTTTATATATATATATATATATATATATATATATATATATATATATATATATATATATATATATATATATATATATATATATATATTGTAATATATATAATATATATTACAGCATTAACAAAAAATAATAATAGCTAATTATAATTAGAGAGTAAAGAGAGGCCTCCTGAACAATAAGTTTTAAATTATTTTGTTATAACAGTATAATATATTAATTATATCATTTAAAGGTATCATTTTAACTACTTAATAATTCAATTGACTATTTCAGTTGAAAATTTTGACTCAAGTTAATTTCTGCTTTACCTAAAAACGGTACAGTGGAAAGTATGTACTGCCAATAATCACAAAGGGTCCGTTGGCAATTTAAAAAATCGGACGAGTTCGTTAACCAATATAGTCAGTCAGCTGCTTCTTTGTTTTTTTAACAAGATATTTATTGGCATTTTTCTTTTTTTTCTTTATCATATAGAATTTCTACGATTTTAAGATCTTGGTATATTTTTTTACTTTGGGATTTATAATTTTTAAAATCTAGGTGTTAAGTTAAATGGTGGGTTTTTAGGCTCTCAGACTCTCACGGACCCTCTCCTTCTCATTCCATCACATAAAAATACAAACTTTCGTTAGTGCGACAACTTTTGTTTTGATTACGTAGGTAACACAACACTGAGTCACTGAGTTAATATATTTAGAAGTAAAAAAATATAAAATATTTTCAAATGAAAAATTATCTTCGACGAAAATTTCATCGAACGTCTTTTATAGTCTCTAAACTAAAATAATTAAAAGTGGTTAAAAAATAATCAGGTACCGCAGGGCGATGTAAATAAAGTGTTTATGAAAAAAAAACCTTTTTTTATTAAAAAAATATAAACTAAAGCTTAGGCAGTCTACATAATGTTTCTTAAATCTTCTTCACTTCAGTTGGCCATAGTCATTTTTTTTGCTTTTTTATTGAAAATCTGTTGATAATTTCATCCACGTCGATTTTTCTGTCTTTGTGAATAGTTGCTAGAGCCAATCCATAAAGATTATCGATTATGAAAACCGATTACGAATACTCGATTATTATGCCATAATCGAGTACCCGATTATTGTACTCGATAATGCCCATCTCTACTAAATAACGGCACAGTACGCGGTCTACTATGGGCCCTCACGACGATAGCAGTCAGAGTTTGTGTTACAGTGGTTTTATAACAAGGTTACGGAATGAGTGCCTTCAGTGACTTCTGTTTGAGATTTAATTATATATTATATCAGCAAATACAAAAATATTAACAATATTAATTCAGTTGATTTCTGTTTGTTCATCATAATTTAAAAAGTCAACTAAGTTTTACAAAAAATATATTCTAAAGAACTATTTTAAACTTGATATTTATGGTACACTCTATCTATGTACCAAATTTTAAATCTCTATGTCAACGGAAAGAAGGAGAATTAGTGATCAGTCAGTCAGTCAATATCTGTGTCACTCTTAGTTTTATATATATAGATTACAGGGCGAAGAGGGGGCTCGGGACACATGGCACAACGATGGATTGGTGCAAACGCGAAACCAAAAATATATTGGTACCTACTCAAGGACTCCACTTCCGTTTAACAACCCACGTGACGCATTTCTTATAAAAAAATAAATTTCAACCCCTTGTTGTATGAGTTTTTGGGGGTTTCCTGTGTTTGGATTATAACACATAACATAGCTTAACTGTTAAGTATATAATTTTTGTATTGGGTACTTAATAGCAGATACAGGTGCATTAACGACAGACAGACGCAGGAAATTGTACGGGTTTCGGTTTTGACTAAGGACCTTAAAAATAGGAAAAAATACTAAGCGCTTACTTTACTACGCGTAATTATATAGTAAAATGATATAAATATACTAGTTGCCCAACTAGATATTCTTAAAATGGTAATAACCTCCAAAAACAATATTAAATGATCTGTTTTTGGTCGGTGTAATTTAAAATTCAAAAGTATCCTTAGAATGAATAAACATTTAAGTGTTTTTAAGAAACTGCCAATAGTTTCTATCTACTCAAAGTTCAAAGATAAATAAATAAAACTGGTAAGTCAGTCCGAGGTTTGCCACTGACTACTGACATCTGACATTATGATCTAAAGTATATTTGACAGATTAAAATTGATATAATTATGATAATTATATATTATTATGACATTGTTGACAAATACAAACTGACATATCAAAAATAGTATACTTAAGTGTGAAAATTGATGAACTTACTGTCGGTAAGATTGGGATGAGGGGATCCTTCACTGGACGAGCCTGACACGGAATCAGAGCTGGGTGCATGAGTAGGACTCGTAGCTGACAGAACTCCTGAGGACACTCCTTCCAATCTAGAATATATTAATTTCACACATTACTAAGTATCGCAATCTTATAATAATACAGTATGTTAGTTTTCTTACACAAAAGTTATTTTTATATAAAAGTTATATAAAATTGACATCTTCCAAAAGAAAAAGAAATAATTCGAGAAAGTTGTTTTATTATCAAATAAAGTATACAAGTATAAGATTGTACACGCCATTCTTTGTGATAACATGTGAGCTTTTTGAATTTGATTCAGCTTGAATAGGTTCAATAAGATCTCGATGGAAACAACTGATTATTTTGTGTTACAGAAGAGCCTCTAATGTACAGGGTACCGAGTAGCGACAAATTGTAATTAATAATTGTATATCATAATTATTAGTGGGGTGGGTAAAATAAAATAGTCTTCCAATTAGTGTCACACATAGCGTCCTCGCGTCCTATCGCTTATACATAAAAGACGTTATGCTTTTGCAATCCATAATTGCCTAATTTATTTAATTATTTCACTCTTTTTTTAAATCTGTCAAAATTATTTTGATATTTTACACGAATTAAAGTATCCATGTTGCAAAATTTTAAAATTCCAGACGAAATTATCACTGAATTATTACTGAAATTATCATGGGATCATTTGTGAGCTACTTTCGACAAACCATCCAAATTTCTTAAAAATTAGATGAGCACTTTTAAAGATACAGGAGTGAATACATTTATGTTTGTATCATGTGAAAGAGGAACGAATGGGCGTAGAAGGTTGATGGAACTTATATGGAACCAACAAAGGGCTAATTACAACCTACCATTCAAATTCAATAAAACCGGACGAGTAGTTTTTAAGATATGCTGGTTCGCAAAAATGATATCTGTCCGAAATCGGAGACAAACAAATGACGTTCTTTAGAGCGATCACATATAGCTTCGGTTACCTTCGGGGTTAGCTCGGAAGCCAAAATTAAAGTGAATATTCAAAACATTGCGTGCTTTAAGGGCTACTATCTTATTCTTGTTGAAATATACGGGATTATTTGCTAGTAAAATACATTTTTTAATTTGTTTATTATAATAAAATAATAATGAACTGTCAAATGTCTGACAACACCTGTATAAGGAATCTATCTATAAGCGTGGGAAAAATAATGATAATTACGTCACTATATTTTATATTTATTAGTCGTTGCATAATAATAACTTCATACCAATACGGGTCAATAACATTTAGCGCGAGGTGTGACTGACCTAATGATCTTTGCGAGACTTCAACATTAAGAATGATGTACTCTTTGTTGGAAAAAAATTTACATAAACAATTCTTATTAATCTAATGCATAGTTTGTCTTAATTATGATGGTAAAATTAATCCGCTACATAAGCATGTATTTGCTTTCGTAAAGAGATCAAAAATACCACCTTCGTCCACGGTAAATAAAAACTAATTCTTTGAATAAATAAAATCAAGAACTTTAAAAATATAAACTCATGGGTAATCAAAGGTTCAATAACATCAAGTATCAAATAAAGATGTAAGAAAAAAAATATAATAAGATATAAATATTATATAATGGCTTTAGTAAACGTGCTATGTTGAAATAAGTAGATAGATGCATAAAAAGTAAGCAAATACTGATTGCAAAGTGATATGTTCATATGACAAGTAATATGATGAGTTTGACTTCATAAAAAAAATACATAAATAAATTTAAAAAAAAAATGCTATTTTAATTAAAGTAGTAAAATATACTTAATAACTAGCAAGTTAACATTATAGTTATAGGAAAAATATTATAATGTATGAAATATTATAGTCACACATATTATCTAGAGGCATGCTAAACGATAAGTTAATGAATGTAAAGAGATAAATAGATTTAGTATTATAAATACATAGTAAGTGTCTATAATACATACATCATTGTTAGTTAAAAAATGGTGTAAATAAACATGTTATCGTATTTTAGATATAAAAAGTAGGAAAAAATAATTAGATATAAATGAGTAATTAGTATAATATAAATAGATTGAAAGTAGATATTATATGTATAAATAAATAAACTGTATGAAATTATAAAATATGTAATTGTAATAACTATAAATTACATAGCTATATTATGTAGATATAGATTCGAATTAGGTATAAATGGATAATGTATGTAGAAATAAATTCGTATTAGGTATAAATAGATTGGTGTATGTAGATATAAATTCATATTAGGTACAAATAGATAGCTGGTTGTAGATATATACGTAATAAGTATAAATAGCTGCATATAGATATAAAATATATAATAGTAATAGTATGTATAAATAGATAGCTGTATGCATATATAAAATATAAAATACGTATAAATAGATAGCTGTATATAGATATAAAATATAATAATACTTATATTAATAGATAGCTGTATATAGATATAAAATATATAATACGAATAAATAGATAGCTGTTTGTAGATATAAATACGTAAAAGTGTAAATAGATTTGCTGTAAGTATAGATGTAGATAACTTTATACATAAAAAAAAAAATCCACAAATGACACTTTAAGTGAAACGACATAATATGATACCACAAATCATCTACCATTTTAACAAATGTACGAGTTTAAGTATCTAAAACATTATAAAAAGATATAATGTTATTAACTGTTTAAAACAAGAGAAGTGCTTACTGTTAGCTGCGAAGCTATGAGACGAATGAAATAAAACACTAGAGACAAAGTGACGGGTAGTTAAAGAAAAGAACAACGACTCTCTGTACCAGAGGCAAGGAAAAGTTCAACAAACTATCTGCGAGTGAAAACAAGAAGCCAGTATGGTACAAAGGGTTTTGACCAAACAGAGATGAACGGTCAAGTCAGCGAGATGCCGTGGTCAAACTGCTTGCCCAAGCGTTTCATACACATCAGAGACTTGAAACAAACCTGATGACACTGACGGATTCTTCAACCGGCCTTTATGTTTTCTTCGACACGGATTCACAACCCCTCTACTATCATATTATCTTCCATGAGAGAATAAAAAAAAAAAAATGATACTCCCGGTTATTTTTTTAAATATTTTTTTTTAGTTTAGGGAGTTAGAAATTGGCTGATATGCCGTTATCAAGTTACATTATTAATATTATGTTTCACTCCATCATCATTTCAATTTAACGCCTCTCTTTTTTCAAAAAGCAATTAAGAAAATAGTTGGAATGAAGCAGATTCTTGATAGGTGCGAATATTATTCCATTAAGATAATTAGATAATTTGAATAAGCAAATTAACAAAACACATCTTAAATCCATTTACTTGTCTACCTGAGACAACTAGGTGAAAAGAATTTGATGATGTTTTATATAACCTGTATGTTAAAAGATGGAAAATTGCTTAACTTCCCTAATATGGATACTCAGAATCGCTCTAAGCAATCTTCCTAAGAATAAAAGCAGGGCCCTCCCTATAAGGAGGGTCAAGTTGACCCGATCAAGCGCCACTCTGGCGCTTGATAGCCTCCCTCTTGAGACGTCAAAAGCGAAAGATAAATCAATTTTGACATCTAAAATATCCATCTAATTAGACACCTTTTAGGCGATACTACAGTGCATAATATTTTAATATTTATACTACTTGGTGAATTTGGCAATTATGAGGGGTCAACCCTTAGAGTCGGCCAGTAAGACAGACAGACACAGAACTATAAATGTTCCCTGACGTCTGAAACGGATTTAGGTCTTGGAATTTTTGAAATCGGAGACATAAAAATTGTTCGTTCTTCAGAACGATTACATATAGCTTCAGTTACCATCCGACAGCTCGGAAGCAAAAAATTAAAATATTTTATATTAAAAACATTTTACTTTCTTATGTGCTGAGAGAAAGTATCGTGATAACGCGAAACATTTTTTTAAAAATAAATTTGGGAGTGCTATCTTCCAAAACTCTGAAAAATATTATTTCTCGATACGGTTCCGACAATATGAGTAAATAATCCAATGGATAATTCAAATGTAGGCCACTTAAATACAAATATGTATAACCATACTAATCGTTGTCCTCTTAAAAGTATAATTAGTTTTTTTTAAAATTAAATAAATTATAATGATATAAATATAAAGGTTAACTTATATAAAACATTTTTAGTAACAAACCCAGTACCAAACAAAATGTTTTCTCCTTGCGGCGCGCGGCGCTATGGCGATAACAAGTATTATTAGATTATTACTTATTTACGGAGTTGTTAAAGGGAGAACAGTTGCAACAAAAACCCTTCGACATTTTAGATTATTAAAATAGCAAGGGAACAAAAAATAAATATATTTTATAAACATCTAGTTAAATATATCATACCAAAACAAAAACTATGACTATTATTTAATTTCATTAACAAGAAAAAACTATATTTAAAAATATATTTTTTCCTAAAACTTTGTATAAGGAAAAGTACCCTTGGTACTTTTACAAAGACCAAAATAAGAATTACGGATATGTTCTAACAATAATATAATAACCAGGTATTTATTTAAATTTAATTGTTAATTTAATCAGTTATTCAAAGAAAATTGTTTTTTAAAAAAATGTGTATATTAATATTGTTTTTATTATTATTGTAGCCTGAAGAAGCCTTAAGTTAAGGCGAAATATAGCTTACTTAAAGAGAAGAAAGGAGAGTTTTATTATTTAAAAAAACCCTAAAAAGACGAAAAAGAAAAAAAATATTAAAATTAAACAAAAAGGAAAAAAGGGTTCACAACCAACAAAATATTTTACAATATGACTATTATTTTATAAGTATAACAAATGGTAAGTAGGTATAACAAAAGTTAGTAGTTCTCCTTAATTTTCCCAGGAAAAATTTGGTTCCTGAGTACATAAATAGCTTTAAATGGAAAAGATGAAACATTGTGGTCGATTCCCTGACAGGGAGAAGTTATTTTATGGAAAATTTACAAAATATGTTCATTAACAATTGTAACTACGAAAACTCCTAGCTACAACTTAGAAATGGAAAACAATAGAAGGACTAAGTGATTATATGGGTCATTTTCAAATAAAATGTACCTTTTCTGTCCCAAGATTTTACAATTTTATTGAAACTAAAAAAATTTATATTAATGAAAAATAAAAAAACCTTTAGGTTTATTGATCAGATGTCTGTCTATTATTGTGTTGATCAGGGTAATTTTATGGCTTATAAGGTGAAAATTTATTGCTTCAAAAAATTTTGATGTTAAAAATTGTAATGAGTGTTACGTCCCACAGTAGTTTTGATAACATGTAATGTGATTTTTATTCATTTTTTTTTATAAGTTTTTTCATTATATATTTTTTTTTTAACTAATAAAATATGCAAGTTTATATAAATGGGATAGGAAAAAATAAAACTTTAGTACAAAACGAAACAAATATATTTATATGTATGTCCCAAGGGTTTTGTATTGAGTGTTACCCATAAGAGTTGGCAGAATTAGAGGGTGAGTATGAAAGAAAGAAGGAGGGATGAGGGTATGTTTATGTTAAGAAGACATTTAAGTCAGTAATCAACGACTTTTTGGATTGATAGCATTTTATTCTTCTCTACAATTAATATTTCACTAAAAAAAATGGTGAGTATTTTAATTCATTGTAAGAGTGTTACCATCATTTTTTGTAGTTGAAATCAATATTTATTTATGTTATTAATATGATTTAGTAGTTATTAATTAATATAATCAGTACACATTATCGGTTTAATTAAGAAACATAGTTTCTGAGGAAAGATTTTTTAAAGTTAAAAATGTAATGAGTGTTACCTGTAATGAGTGTTACTATTCCGTTAGTTCTACAATACTGTACATTTTAAAACTTAAAAAAAATGATTGAGTTTAATGTTTTTACAAAAAATAAATTTGCCGCATGTAAACAAAAATTGTAAATAAAAGTTTAATGTTTAAATTTTTCTAGGTCCAATATATAAATGTGTAATCAGTGTTACCATAATGTAATGAGTGTTACTTGAATAAAAACAAATTTTTATGGATAGCCGTGTCCAACTATTTTTTTAATAAAGAAAAATTATTTTTTCTTCTTCTTTATAATAAAAACTTTTATTACAATGCACTGAAAACGTATCCTTTACTTTTTTGAAGCTTTGAGGAAACATTAAAAGATAATAAATGTAACACTCATTACTTTTTTTAAAAAATTACAAATATTTTAGGTCTAAAAAATATTTCTGGTGGGATGAAAGAGAATATTTACGTCATTTATACAAGTTAGTAACGTTTCATAAAAACAGAGAAACAAAATCTAAAAAAATACCTTTTTTATGATAGTAACACTCATTACGACAAAAATGTGATTTTTTATATGTATATATGGTCATATGTATGTAAATAAATTTAAAAACTGACTTTTCTTGAACGAAAATGTCATCCTAAGTCCCTGATGTGTCAGAATAATCAACATTATCATGTCTAAGGCTTATTTTAATTTTCTATAAAGTAGCCAAATTGATTTCCCTAAAGGTACATTTTATTTGAAAATGACCCATATACTCATTCATATAAGAGAAAGTTTAGTCAAGAGTTGTATCGGACTGACTTTTTTGTTGCTGAATTTTATTTGATATATTTTCAATTGAAGGTTTGTATTTCGTACACTTGAAGCCAAATAAGTAAAGTATTGCGTGTCACCGAAATTGTCTTGGGGTGTCACCTCTGACACGCCGTTCATCCTCGACTTTTGTAAACCACGCTGTCACTATATAGTGCTAGTTGACAGTGTATAATATAATGTTCATTAGTGTTTAATCATGACTAACTGTGTAATAAGTGTTTTCTTTATCCTCATTAATTCGAGGCTCTAGTCGTGTTTTTGATCCATAAGTTAGTAGACGATCTATTTGTCAATTTTAAAATATCAACTACATATTTTACAGTTAAGGTACCCCAGTGACGTAGGACTTTTTTTCTCGAAAAAGTCTGGCCAAAAAAAATTCTCCTTCCACATTTAAAGCTATTTTCTCAGGATCTAGATGTATCCCGGGAAAACGGCTTTTATCGTTAGATTTGTATTAAAATTTGTTTTAATATTGACTATATTTTAGAATTTTTTAAAAACAACTTTTTTGGACTCCGGGGGCCTCAAAATGTGTAAATCAAAATCGAATTTTCGCGCTATCACAATACTTTCTCTTTATATGAGAAAGTAAAAAAGAAGTATATTCGGCATTTTTTCGAGTAACAATTGTGAGTTACTAAAAGTTAAGTGTCCTAACAGAACATTCAATATTTAAATAACAGAATATAAGCTGATAAAGACCGCGAATATAATAAAAAAAAAAATAAATAAATACCAAGCTTTTATTCGTATTCTTCTCAGCAAACCCTTTTATTTGATACCCATGTCATGGGCGTGCTTAAAAAATAACTAGTCCGCCATCTTGGATTGAGAATGATGTCACTTAGCTAACCATTATTGTCATCCAAACTAAACGTGTGTATGCAAAATTTCAATTCAATCGGTTGGGGATAACTGCTTTAAAATTCAGTTGCAAGATTTGATCCGAATATACATATATACATTGCAAGTTAAACAGTAGCGTACACAGAAAATTTTTCCGGGGGGGGGGAACCTAATTTAACTTATATTCGGGTTTAGCATACCCCATAATTTATTATAATTGTCATTTCTCCCCCTTTTCAACACTCTAATTTCATATTCTCACCTCATATTTAATTAAATTAAAATCCTATGAGGTAACACCTCACTATGTGATGTGATCGTTCTAAAGAACGATTATGTCTCCGATTCCAATAATTCCAAGACAGAAATCTGTTCCAGTTATCAGACATTTTTGATCCCGTTTCTGGCTGTTAGTCTGTCTCTCGCTCAATCATTGCGAACAATTCTTAAAAACTACTCTTTCGATTTTTATGAAATTCGGATGGCAGTAAATTAGCACATAAAAAGTCCATTGTTGGTCCTATATAAGATCCAATCTTCTGGTCCCATTTCCCTCCACCACATTTCTCCACCTGCCACCATTTCTCTTCCACATGTGCACACACATACATTTATTTACACCTTATCTTCAAAAATATTCATCTGATTTTATAAAACTTAACTGATAGAAGCTCACAGATTAATTTTAACTGTCTGCGCTGTTTACATTTTGGTAAATTGATACTTTAAATCATGTAAAAATCAAACCAATTTTGACTAATTTAAAAAAGGAGGGAAAATTGAGTAAATGTAACATGAATAAAGTATCAATATAGCAATATTTTAAGAGCGCAGACGGTTGAAATTATTCTTGGGTTATCTGCGGGCTACTTTAAACAAACCATTTAAATTTCATAAAAATCAGATGAATACTTTTGAAGATATAGGTGTAAATAAATGTATGTCTGTGCGAATGTGGAAGAGAAATAAATAGGTGCAGAAGATTGAAACTTTTACGGGACCAGCAATGTTATAACCTGGCTAATTATGACCTACCATCAAAATTTCAATAAAATTGGACGAATAGCTTTTAAGATATGTTGGTTCGCAAAAATTGAAGGACAGGCGGACACGGGACCCAAACTGTACCCTGATGTTGAACAAATTTCTGTCTTGGAATTTTTGAAATCGGAGACATAAAAATTGTTCGTTCTTCAGAACTGTCACATATCTTCCGTTTCCTTTGGTGAGCTCGGAAGCAAAACGTGATCCATACTGCAAAAGGAAACGTGGATTTGGAGCACATACGAATTTCAAATTTTTATCTAGAAGAGAATTCTTCTCTAAGAAAATAAAATACCTATTGCAAAACAAAAGAATCGTTCACTCATTCGCGGGGTAATTACATAGGACATTTAACATCAAATGTTTTCTGAACGCTTTTTGAGTTTTTAGATTTAAAATTACTATTACTATGCAATATGAATCAGTTTTTCCACAAAATGATAAACCGATTTATTTATATTGCCTCTGTTTTCCCACTACATGTCGACGAACACTAGTCAGACCTGAGTCAGCAAGAGGGGAATGCCGCATAGACAAGAGGACCCACGTAGCGTTCTACACACAGTCCTGTCCAAAACAAAAATTTGCTACTGAAATCCTCAACCATCATTTTCCCGTTTAAGCCAGTCTAGTGTGCATATTTTAATTCAATTAATTTAATTCCATCGGCAAAAGTTCGAGTTGACTCGGACCCCATTTAATTTAATGTGCTTAACACCTAGGCCTAGCCGGCAATCGGGTCTATTATTGAACGCATCCCTATTTATTTTGATGCATAATTTCCATCAACAAAATCAGGCCTACTAGCAATCAGGCCGATTCATTGTACTCATCCTAATCAATTCAATGCACTTAATTCTATAGCAAAAAAATCCGGGCCTAGCTGTCAATCGGAGCAGTCTAATTTTACGAATCCAAATTCGATTCATTGCATTAGGATTCGTAATGAATTAAAGCTGTCCTATAATGCAACCTATGCTACTGAACTGGACTAAAACCACAAAAAAATCATTGAATTCAATTGGCGAAAAATCGGGCCCAGCTGAAATCGGGTCGATCAAGTTTAATGTTTTTAATTCCACTGGCAAAAATCAAGGCCTAGTCGGCAAATGAGCCGATTTATTTCATGCATCCTAATTTAATTCAATGAATTCCAACAGCAAAAATCTCGGTCCAGCCAAAATCGGGCCGCTATAGTGTTTAATAGTTTTAGTTTCATCGACAAAAATCCGGGCCCAGCCGACAGTCGGGCCGGTATAGTGTTTAATAAATTCAATTCCATCGGCAAAATCCGGGCCCAGCCGACAGTCGGGCCGGTATAATGTTTAATAAATTTAATTCCATCGGCAAAATCCGGGCCCAGCCGAAAGTCGGGCCGGTATAGTGTTTAATAAATTCAATTCCATCGGCAAAATCCGGGCCCAGCCGACAGTCGGGCCGGTATAGTGTTTAATAAATGCAATTCCATCGGCAAAATCCGGGCCCAGCCGACAGTCGGGCCGGTATAGTGTTTAATAAATTCAATTCCATCGGCAAAATCCGGGCCCAGCCGACAGTCGGGCCGGTATAGTGTTTAATAGTTTTAGTTGCATCGACAAAATTCCGGGCCCAGCCGACTGTCGGGCCGGTATAATGTTTAATAAATTTAATTCCATCGGCAAAATCCAATTCCAGCCGACAGTCGGGGCCGGTAACGTGTTTAATAAATTTAATTCCATCGGCAAAATTCGGGCCCAGCCGACACTCGGGCCGGTATAGTGTTTAATAGTTTTAGTTTCATCGACAAAAATCCGGGCCCAGCCGACAGTCGGACCGGTATAGTGTTTAATAAATTCAATTCCATCGGCAAAATCCGGGCCCAGCCGACAATTGGGCCGGTATAGTGTGGAATGAATTTAATTCTATCGGCATATCCGGACCGAGCTTATTTGGGGTGATTAAGTGTATACACTCCATAAGATAATACTTAATTAATTCCTTTTATTGGAAAATATTTACAGCCAAATCGAATGCATCTGTCATTACTGGGGTTTCTTTTGGTTTTAAGTGTATGGCGGGTCTTAGGTATGTAATCATTTCGGGGGGGGCCAGGGCCCCTTGGGCTCCCCCCCCCCCCCCGTGTACGCCACTGTAGTTAAATAAAAACTTGAAACAAAAACAGTAAAATAATAAATAAAATATAATATAGATTGGAGAATTTTCACTAAATAAATAAATTGACTTACCTAGATTTTTCAAGTGGCATCTCTCCATCTCCAGTCCGTACATGTCTTGACTAAAACACAAAATAATAATATATATAAAATTATCAATATATAAAATATAAAAATAATAATTAACTTAACACATACGTATATATTATGGTAAATAATATAACTATCTTTCCAGCGAGGTTAAAAGTAGGAGACAAATTTATTGAGAGAGTTTTGAGTAGGTTTCAATAAAATGAAAAGTAACTAGTGAGATGTTAGAAGTAAGTAAGAGTGAGTAAGTGAGTTAAAGTAAAGCGACACTACTACTTGTAGATCAATACGAACCTCCTTCTTGAGTTCATAACCAACAGGGCTAAGAAACAGCTCCACTCTAACCCTTCCTCCTTACCCTATCAACAACTCTTTATCAACAAATGCCTGGTATTTATAAATCAATACGATGCTCCTTCTTTAGTTCATAACCAACAGTGCTAAGTAACTAATTCATCTAACCCTTCCTCCTTATCAACAACTCTTTATCAATAAATGCCTTGTACTTGAAGATCAATGCGATGCTCCTTCTTGAGTTCATAACCAGCAGGGCTGAGTAACACTACTCCACTCTAACCCTTCCTCCATATAAAAACCTCTTCATTAACTAATATCTTTGCACTTAAAACTATATGCTACTTTAAAACAAATCAAGCCCTCTAACAACTCCATATATATAAAACATAAAACCATTTCATGTTGGTACTCTCTGTCGGCGGCTGAGTTTTCTCTCCGTGAACAATTTTAGTCGCTAACAAGTAGAAACGGGTCTTAGTCAAACTAAGCAGGTGTGATGTGATTTCATGGTTTTCATTACTGTATCTTTTTTCTGTATGTGTTTTCATCTGTAGGCGATATTACCGAATTAATAAGAAGTAAATAAGTTCAATATCCATTCTTAAAGAATTGTACCTATCACTATCACCCGGTTCTAGACTTAAGCATTTCAGTAAACATTTACGTGTGGTTATGTCGTTTAAGAAATAAAGCAATTGTTTCGACCTGTTCCTTCTCTATTTACTTTTTAATCTTAATCCAATCTAACGCTCCTCACTCCTCTGAGAAGGAACTTCTTGTTTTATTTGCAGATTTTTAAAACTGACACTAAAACAGAACATGTATAGTGAGGGCCCTTTACCCTAATTAAAATTATTGAGGCCAGGGAAATGTTTGTCGAAGTTTATAAATTATTTTTTTCCTACAACTCTTTACAGAATAATGTCATCCATATCCATAGGATTAACAGGTAAATGCAAAATAGATAAATTGGTTACGGCTAACATTATTAAAACTTCAGTTCCAGTAGCTCAACTCAGAGAAGCTGTACATTAAATGTATAGAAAGGCTTCAGGTAATTGATGCAAAGCAAAAAGGGGACTCATCCTATTTAACTGAAGAGATAGGGGAGTGTGGAGAGAGAGGCGGCCTCTATAATGAGGACAAAGGGCCGGTGGAATATATTCACTACATGGGAAGGGCAAGGGCCCGCATTCAACTTGATTATTTCGCCCTGATGCCGTTGTATTGTTAGCTTGCTTCCCTATTCATTAGGGATTACTAACTCTGACAACACTCCCATTCACATGGGATCAAGCAAAAATAAACTGCTATTCCCTTTCCTTTTTTTCAGCTGTTTTCTTAGGACGGATTTGTAAGAGGGATTCAGGGCGGATTTTTAGCACCTGATAACTTCCTCGAGGGCTTCCACTTCATCCTCTATCTCATCGCTAGGATTAACTGGAATCTCTAACACTTCTTAGGTTAAACGTTTAAGCGAACTTTGGTAAGATTACACGGTAAGATGAGAAGAAGCATTTAAAAAAATACAAATAGTAAGAATGTTTTTATTATTCTACGACTAACTTCAGGTCCTAAAAAATGATTAACAACCCCATATCTATGTTCTAGTTCTTTATTTAGTAGTAGTTGTTCGTAAGATTTAATATATTGTCTTAAGTGGCGACATAATAAGTGGCCTTATTTTTATCAAAGCTCCAGCTATAAATTAATATTTAGTTTAAGCAAAGGCTATAGTTTATGTTAACACTGCTTCGCAATTGCAAGAACAATTCAGAGTTTACTCCTATTAAGTATTTAGTGTCCATAGACTTTCTTCATAATAAGTAAATATTTATAAAAAACCACAATTAATTGATATGAAGCTAAACATATAATAATAAAACAAGTAAGGCGCGCTTCACATAAGTACGTGAGGCGATAATCGCCGGTTTCAGTACGATTAAGTTAAAATTGTTAAGTGTAAAATTTTAATAGTTGCATATACTTTTTCTACACTTCAAGACCTTTATTACATGTCATGGTAACTACAAAAACTTTTTTTTAGTCGCCCACCATATTGGCCGCCATCTTGGATATATTAAAGTTTACAGTTGTCACAAATGCCGAGATGCACCTGTGTGCCGAATTTCATGTTCCTAGCAATACCTAGTAGTTTATGAAATGAAACATGCTAACGGACAGACAGAGCCTTTATATTATAAGGTTTCTTTTCGCACTTCGTACGGAAACCTAAAAGCAGTTTGTTTTACTTTATATCCTGTCTAACTTGTTGGTAAGGGTAATACCAAATTTCATGAACATAAGCTGATTTTTCCCGAATTAAAGCCCGAAAATTTACTTTTGTATTTCATTAGTCGTAAAATTCGAAAAAAAGCACAAGTTAATAATAGCTTTTTCTAATAAATGTAATATACCCTTTTTTCGTTACCTTTCATCGCCGTCATTCTTTTAGAGAGTAGGAAAACAAAGATCTTTCCAATCATTGTTTTGGACTATTGTGATATCGTTAATTATAAGTAGATAGTAATAAACTAAGTTATTTTTTCCCGAAGATAAAAGCGAACGTGACAGCAAATTTATTATAAGAAGATAAAAGAGTTGTAACGATAATAAAAGAAAACGTTAAATAAACCTTAGACATTCAATATAATTTTAACAAAGTTGTAACTATATTTTATTAACCCTAACCGATAGGATAGAAAAAACAGCTAAATTTATCAAATGCTTGCACCTTTTGCCCTCAACATTATCCAACAAAAAAACACAATAGTAACCATTAGAGAAAAGATAAAACAAGTCTACTGATGCTTTTGATAGTTGACACCCAATCCTCTTTTGAAAATAATGGGAAACACACAAGATAAAGAGAGAATACAAAAACGTAATAATAAAAAGGGAGATATTATATAGAAATGTGAAAATGACAATTAAAGCTTATTGTATGACGGAGTCGGTGTTAAAGGGGTGAGAAGTGAGATCACATATGAGAGGGACCAAACAACAGCTACTCCAAAGATTTAGGCAGGTAAGCATAAAACAGCGGGAGGCAAGGGTTATAAAGTTATAATGAAACTTACATCCAGGTGAGCATTTTATACAACATGTCACTTAAACAATACGTTATTGCTATTATTATATTAATAATATCAAAAAAAAAACAGAAGAAATATCTTCATTTCAAACTTCATCAGTTGAAGGTTGAAGATGAGAATTTCAAACACATCTCTGGATTTATCTCACTAGCGGTACCGGTTATTCAGGGGTGCCCACGAGGGGGGTATAACGGCGCACAGTGCGCCGTTAAAATTTTTTGGGGGGGGCATGTGTTCATTAATAGGAATAAAACGTTTGTTTATTCTATGAAACTTCTATTTATTTCAGGGGTGCCCACAGAGGGAGGTTATGACGCTGACTGCGTCGTTAAAATAAAGTAGAGTAATTGGTAGTTCTGATTGACGTCTTGTCTGCCACTAACACTGTCTGCACTGGAGGCTGCGGTGCAAAATGCAAGAGGTTGACTGGTTGCTATTTGCGTCCGCATGTGTTTTTACAACGCCGGGGGGGGGGGGGGGGGGGGGGTAATTGGCCAGAGGCCTGGGCCTTCGGGGGCCCTGGTTTGTTTACAACCAAAAAGGCAAGAAGTATATTGAAGTCAGTGGCGTAACTATGGGCCCGATTTTGTGGGTAAGCCCCAAATCCAATCTCTTTGTACAAACTATCCTTGTACCAATGTCAATGGGGGCCCCTTTAGAGCATAGTAAAATCTAACTTGGAATTATACTTCTATACCATTATCAGGGATCAGGGGGCCCCATTCAGATCTAAACGCAATTTCATTTGCTCATCAATTGGAGGGGCCTCCAATGCCCTAGCTACCACTAATTGTGGTGGACTTAAAATTATTCCTAATGTCATGAGTCTGAAAGTGTGAATTCTTGTGTTTCATTTAGTTACTTAGATTTTTGTGATGTTTTTTTCTAATTTAATATGGTCAATGTTAATTTACAGGAGAGAAACTCATAGATAAATCATATTAACCAACTGATGTTAATAACTTTTACAATTTTATTTGTCATGCAGTTTTTGTGTAAATAAACTGTTACTTAACTATTTTGATTTGCTTCCTCTTAATCTCACTATTTTAGCAAACAATTTTGTAGCCCGTCTTAGTTAAACTTCAAAATTCATCCCCACCAAACATATTTTCCTTTATGGACAAACTTACTCTCCGAAATCCTTAAAACTTATCTTTTTGCTCTTGAATTTTAAAAAAATTCTCCGGGGGAGGACCCCCGAACCCCCCGCCGTTATTTGTCCAAAGGGGCCCAGATGCTACCTTGCTCAGGGGCCCGGAAATCCTCTTAACGGCCCTGCTAGCTGTTGGGCTGGACGAGCAATGAGCAGAGTTAAAATAATCAACGACAGGCTAATGTCTACAATGGAAGACACATGGCTTTCTAACTTAATGGTCATATCTGCAGGAAAAAGATGTATTAGCTTCAATTTCCAAAAACGAAATCATGTTGATGCATTTGCTTTATCAACATCACAAAGAAAAAATTACTTGTCCGAGCTTAGAAATTACTTGTCCTCTCATTTCTGTTACACTGAGGCTTTCTTGGTTTTTTTTTTTCCTTTATTCAAATTAAGAGTTTTATAATGATTTTTCTTCACTTTAAGTTTGCATTAAGATCTTTGAAACGTTCAGTAACATTTTCATGCACTAAGATCAGGATGTAACATATTTTTAATTAATATTAGTATAGAGTCTGCCAATATTAATTTCCTAAAAATTTGTTTAGATACAATTTTGTAGGAAGGTGTAGTTTTAGTTGAATTTGTACGTGGTATGATATACGTTTTTGTATTCATATTGCATTTTTTATTATGTTTGTGTGATTTAGTGCTTGTGATTGTTTTATATAAAATAGAACAATCCTCATATAATATGTGGACCCATATAATGCAAAAAGCATTACTTTATCTTAAATAATTTTGAAACGAACTGTTATTTTTAATAAAATCTCAGGTTAACTAAAAACAATTTGTAACGAGAATGTACTTTATAAATATGTACTGACAAATATATGTCAGGTAACCGAAGAAGACGAGTATGTATTAACATATCTCAAAAAGTTGGGGGGGGGGTGCGCCATAGAGCTTAGGGGGGGTGGGCACCCCTGGGTTATTCGTAGGTTCGGTATCATTAAATATAATAATAATAATAAAGCCTTTATTTCCAAATATAATTGTTACAATAATAGATTAAATTTTAGTGATAAAGTAAATTTTAGTTTTAAATAAAAAATAAAATAAAATTATCAATAATTATAACCAAGGTTTAAATTCCTTGCTTCAGTTATTATTTAAAAAATCATTTAATTAAATAAAAGCAACAAAAACCGATAATTGTATCTATTTAAATGATTTATTTTTTCTTGTTACAAAGACGGCAGTGAAGTTTATTAGGCTATGTTATTAATGTGATTATATTAATATTATATTATTAATACAATACACATACATAACATAGTAATAATATGTATGCAACATTATTAATTAAAGAGAAAGAGAGCAAGACATAAAATAGTCTGCCACTTATTGTGGCACATCGCTTCCTCGCCTACAAAATTGATGTTTCACCTATACGGTTCATTATTGTCTAAAAAAAACAATGGAAGATTCAAAATTATTTGACAAAAATATTATTCAACAAATTATGACTTACCATCTAATTTTATTAAAATCGGACGAGTATTGGTTAAGATATGTTGGTTCGCAAAAATGTTGAACTACCTACAGACCGACAGACAAACACAAAACTAAAAAAGTTCCCTGATGTCGGGAATTTTTGAATTCGGTGATATAAAAAAAATTGTAGTACTTCAGAACTATCACAATGCTAAGTTAACTTCGGTAAGCTGGGAAACAAAATGCTTCCAGTTACCGTAAATCGGTCCACGGGTCACTGCGAATCAGTGAAACACTGCAGGGGAAATATATATGTAATTTAGTTTTCTACAATTATTATTTTATAAAGACAAGTCGAACAACCTAAACTTAAGGTTGTTTACTTTATTTAACCTATTTCAAATAAAAATAGAATCAAATGTGCTAAGGTAAAGGGTAAAATCATCAGGTAAATAAAAAATCGAATGGTACAATTTAAATCATTTTCGTTTATTATTAGAATATAAAAGGTAGCATTGTGATAGTTTTGAAGAACGATATTTTTTAAGCCTCGCCGAAAGACAGAAATCCGTTTCAGACATCAGGGAATATTTTTGGTCTTGTGTCTGTCAGCCTGTCCAAAATTTTTGCAAACCAAATAATCTTAAAAAATACTTCTAAAAAATTTGATGGTTTGGCGAAAGAAGCCCACAGATGGTCCCATGATCCCAAAAATTATTTTGACAGATTTAAATAAAAAAGAGGGAAACATTAAATAAATTAGACAATGTGAGTCCTAAAGCAAAATATCATTAACTTACGCGAGGATGCTATATGTGCCATGTGCCCCCACTAATAGGCAGACAATTTTGATAAAATATTAAACTAGAAAAAAAGTAGGAAAAGCACCTAGTAATAAAGCAAATAAAAAGTGTATAATAAATGTTAGTAAGTTGAGAGTAATAAAACTACATATATATACATTTTTCAAAAATAAAAATATATTAAAAAAGAGCAGTTATTTCCGATCCATAAGGTCAAATAATAAACTGATGGGGGACAGAAAGCGTAAAGTAAAGAGATTATATAAATAGAGAGAAAGATGGGTTCTTAAAAAAACAAGAGCGAGGGGAGGAGTGGAGGCAGGAGGCACCCCTCAATAGGTAACTTAAAACTATCCCAGGTTTCCAATTCCTGTTTTCACTCGACAGAATGACTGACTGAGTCAGATAGACAGCTAGACGACAGAACGCCGTTTGTACACACAATCAGTCAAATCAAATAGACCGTTTATAATTCTTACTCAATAATAAATTAATAGTTTTTTTTTTATTCAAACTTGTTATTACTAATTATATGAAGAAATAATTTTAATAAAGTGATCTAAACTGTCATTCCTAACATTTTTTATATTCCCCAATGGGCGCTAATTATGTTGTGAGGATAATTGCCTAGTAAATCACAATAACTTACAGAAGCCGATTTCGGTATCTTTAGCTGGTTTTCAAAAGTGAACTGATCATTTACAAGCTTTATGTTTCATTTTACTGTATTATACCCTTTTAAGTTTAAATATTATCAGTTATCAGTTCAAAGACAATGGAAAACTTCAATGGTCCAAACCAGTTGGTAATAAATTCTAAAAAACTGTTCTAAAAGAAACATATTTTTCCATGAAAATTTCCATTATAGCTCTGCATTCATGTCGATCGTCCATGTCCTTTAGAATGATTATCACTCAATATCGATTTTAAAAACATACAGGTGGTGAAATAAACCGCATTCGTAAGTCGAGAACAAAAATTACCTTTTTTCTTCCTGACTTCTCATTTAAAACCATTGGCCATTTTTTATTTACAAAAAATGGCTGAAAAGTGGGCTGAATAATGTAGTTATTGTGGTTTATGTAGCAGCTGCAATTTGAAACCAATTAAGGCATTTTAGACGCACTTTACTTTTACTCATTTATGAAACTCGAAGATAATAGATGAGAGTAAAGTATAACAATAATAGTGATCGAGCACCATTTTGAATGTTATAATTGATTCATAATTGATATAGGTAATTCATTCATATGCCACTGATAATTAAATCAGTAACTGAAACAACCAAAGCGACGAATTTAAAAATAAACTGACTGTTTGATACAAAATTCTTATTTCATCGTTGATGTACTTTAAGCACTGTAAGTAATGCAGGGTGTTTAGAATAATTATACATAATTTCGTTTTAAGTTTTGTCTTGAGATACCGAGTGTTTCAAGCAGTCTTGTTTTGGAGTTCGAATAAAGTAGTTGTTCTAATAATGAGTTCTAACAGTGTTATATTCTACAATAACTATTAAGTGCTTGACCTTAATTTTTAAAAATACGCTAAGTAGCAAATTTTCAATGGCAATTATAATGCTCTTTTGATTATTTTAAAGAATTAAGTGATTGAAGTGGAGGAAGGAAGGGTTGAAGTAGACTCTTATCAAAGGACGATAAGAAGCTTTAATCCAAGCAGGTATCAATTTACTTTTATGCTACCTGATAAGATTACACTGCTTTGTCTTAACCACTTAGTTTCCTCCCTTATAACTGACTTTCCCATTAGCTTTACTCAAGGGTACAAAACAACTTCCACCCACTTAAGCGCAATCCAACGAAAAAATAGCTGCACTATAACAGCTTCTATGTTTATGTACAAAAATAATCCATTACATTAATCAATTTAATACTTTAAACGTAATTATCTATTGTGGGAAGTACACAGCAAAATAACTAAACCAAGAACAATTAGTTTTAAGATTCTGCAAATAAAAAGTACGAGAAAATACTTCTAGATGATAAAAAAATAAACACTAAAATAATTTTTAGATAGTTTGCCTCCTTATTTCTTTATTTCTATTCAGTGAATTCGGAGAGGGTTTTTTTTAGAAAAACGGTGGCATAGAAAAATTATTGGATCTTAAATGAAAGAATAAATAAGTCTTGGATATAAGAGTTTTTCTGTTAACTATTCTCTTAACTTTAGATACATTCTTTGTAAACCTTTTGTATTTCTTCTGTTTTAGATGCTCTGAAGAAGGTTTTATATAAAACCGAAACGTCGGGTTTTTGAGCATGTTGTGAGTGGTGTGAGTTGGTTTTTTGTGACCGAACCCTGGGTTTTTTCAGTTTTTGAATATACACACACACACACACCTACACATACATAATATAAAAAAAAATATTGTTAACTTATTTAATTTTAAACTAACTTTTTATTTATTTGTTAATTTTATTAATAATAATTCAATTTAAAAAAATCTTTAATTTAATTTTAATAAGCTATTAATTTGTCAAAAAAAAATTCTTATATGTTATAGCCTGAAGAAGCCCCAACGTGAGATGGCGAAATATAGCAAATTATATAAAAAAAAGAAAAAGTTTAGTTTTATATTAATTATATAAAAACCTTTTTCTAAAAACCCTATATAGGGCCAAACATTTTCAAGAAGAGGAAATATTTGATTAAAATAATGTGGTTGTTCTTGGAAATGTCACACTTAATATTTTCAAAATGGTTGCCAATATAAAAAAGTTTAAAAAAATCTTTCGTGAGTAGAGAAATAAAATATATATAGCATGACAATCTTTATAAAATAGTCGCCACAAATGACCGAAAACTCAAAAACTAAAGGTGTTTAAGTCATATGTCATGTTGCATATCAAATTAAAGGTTTTTTGGGTAGGTAATGATTACAATTTATCAAAATATTAATAAAAAAATGTACCATTGGACACCCAAAAAATACTGGGAAAATTGTTTATCATCTTCTATGGCAAGCCTATAATGGGAGTACGAAATTCACCATATACCTTTCTCTTGACGCAAATGTAACACCACATGGTACGCTCTATTTTTTTCTTTGTTTGTTACTTCATCGAGAAGAATTTGAAATGAATTAAGTTTTTCATTAGAGTTATCTATTTTATGAATAAGTACGTTACAGAAACAGACCGAACCCACTCAATACTCAATGCCCGTAAAGGACTGGAACGAAAATCCTATAAAATGCGATGCGATGCGACCCGCTCCGCCTCTAGTGGAAGTTTGCGACCTTTATAGGTGGGAGTTTACCCCCCTCCATCCCGGGTCCTAGGGAATGGTAGGCTACAAATTACGTGCGCAAGAAAAGCGAGTGGTACTGCGGGTAAGTGGAGTTATGTTGAATTCTTTAGAAATTTAAGAAAAATAGATAGTGTTTATTACAACATAGTGTTATGAGCAGGATTGTTTCGATCATGAAGAACATAAGCTCGAGATTTTATTTGACTAATCATGTGTTTTTGTTTTTTTTCTCTATAATTTTTAATTTCTTTATAAGTGGGTCTTATTTGGTATTATGATAAAATTAAAAATTAAATACAGCCGAAAACAACAGACCACCATCAAAGTAAACAAAGAAGCAGTGAAAAAGTAATGACTAGTTAAAAAGGATTCCAGGAAAATGAGACAGATCTCTGAGGCAAAGCAACAAGTAATCAGTTTATTTCGATTTCGTTATTTGGTTTACCCAGAGATAAGGGATATAAAGGGGTTTACTTAACACCTGCAACCTGCTATCTTATTTCCTTTAGTTTACTAACTCACTATGGCTAATGCGGGTTTAGTTTTATTTTTGTCCCTTTACATAAATCCCATAATTCATTCACAGGGAAGCTTTTCCTGTTAAATTTTGAAGACTAATTTAATGAATCGTATAAGAATCATTATTTAAAGTTAACATGGGATAATGAAATGTAATATCAGCTAATTTGGACAAATAAGAGATAAGAAGAGAACAATGTTTTATTAGACATATTAAAATGTGTTTTGAAGGGCTCTTCACTGTTCTGGAATTTTCCCACAAGGTTGGATCAGAAGACAGGGTTACTAGGGTAGATATGCTGGCCCCGCCCCTACACCGGGAACCGCCCAGTCTCGTATTACATTCTATTGATTGCGAGGAGCCAGAAGCTTCGAGTACAGCAAGAGAAGGGAGAGGATACATTATACAGAGGCTGGAGTGCAGAGTTCCACTGCACTAGTATAGGGTGACATGAATGCTACACTTAGTTCAGCCATGCACCCGTTCAAACAGACAACATTACATCCAACTGTATAAATATGGACCAACTCACCCTTTAACTTCAATTTAACCACAAGCATAAACCTTTAAACTAATTTATCAACTCTCTATCATAATGTCATACACATTACAAATCAAACTGTGCATAGTAGCGTACACAGAAAGTTTTTTCGGGGGGGGGGGGGACCCAACCTAATTTAACTTATATGCGGGTTTAGCATACCCCAGAATTTATTATAATTGTAATTTCTCCCCCTTTTCAACACTATAATTTCAATTTCTAACCTCATATTTAATTAAATTAAAATCCTATGAGGTTACACCTCACTATGAGATGTAATCGTTCTAAAGAACGATTATGTGTCCGATTCCAATAATTCCAAGACAGAAATCTGTTCCAGTTATCAGACATTTTTGATCCCGTTTCTGTACTTAAAAGTGCATTTCAAGCTTTTTAACATTTTTTGGGAATACCCCAGTAATATACAGAAAACTTATGCTTTCCTTTGAAAGAATTAATACATTAGGGTGGCTTGGCCGCCATGTTTTAGTTTATAAGTCACGATAGTTACTTTTCACATACATATTCTTGTTGTATAGATGGTTCAGCGTCAAAATATAGCACTAGTTGGCTCAGAATTGTCAAAGTGTCACTTTTTTTGAAAATGGCCCTTTAACTATTTTATCATTCCCAACTTTAGAGGAACACGACACTTGTCACGATAGTTACCCAGGAACAAGATAGATGTCACATTAGTTACCCGACGAACTACATGTCACGATAGTTACTAAAAAAATTGAATTTAAATAGGTTATTTTTTAAAATAAAAAAACTTCGTCCTCATCATAGAGTTGAGTGTACAATGACTTATTTAGGAAATTAAATCTAATTAGCAAACAAAAATTTCTATGACCAGGAACTTTAATTAAAGGAACTCGAACGGTAACTATCGTGACAAAATTATAATTAATTAATGTTTTCACAAATTAAAACCAATGTAAGATATGTCCTGAGTAGACAATAATATTGGTTTGAGTCTGTGTGACGATTTCCAATCGTCGGTCGTTTGGTGGTAAATATCATTTTGCAAATCCGTAAGTATAGAAGAAAATTCCGGTAACTATTGTGACTAAAAAACCCGACTTTTTTATTTAAAAAATTATAAAAAATAGTAAAACTTAAAAATCCCGCGACCCACATACATATTCTTGTTGTATAGATGTTCATCATCGAAATAAAGCAATAGCTGAATTAAAATCTGAAAAATAGATTTTGGGCAAAAAGGTTTGCTCAGAATTGCCAAAGTGTCACTTTTTTTAAAAAATGACCCGTTCTATTTAATCATAAGATGGTCAAGTTTTACTAGTCTTTAGATTTAATTGGCAAAGAATATTTGAATTGACTGAATTTCTGTAGTTGCTTTAAACTTAAAAGCAACTTATGAAAACTAACAAGCCACGAAGGAATTTTTTTACTCTTATCTGATTTCTGTAGATACTTTAAACTTAAAAGCAACTTATTTATAAGAGATTCATGTGTTTCATGGCGGAAAAGTGATACAAGGACAACACAAATTCTATCTATATTTAAAGAGATCGATTCAGAAGTATAGGCGCTTAGATAAAGTCAAGTACATAATATGAATTTTATATTAACATGAAGCAACGTCATTTTAATATCTGGTTGATTAACTTCTAACTTCTTTTACTTCAATTTTATCTTTATTTATTCTCTTTGAGAAATTTAGTAACTAATACTATGTTATAGAGGATTTTAATTTTAACACTGTAAAAAAAAGAAAGATATATATTTAATGCTGCCCACGAACAGATATAGAAGAATTTTATAATTACATTAATCCGAAAGTTACATTAATCCGAATCACGTGAAGTTTCGTTTCCGTCGCCAAGTAAAATTAACTTAAATAACAAGTTTGAAATAAAAATATTATTTGAGATAAAAATATATATTGAGAGAGCAGTACAATAAGAAATTAATATAAGATTCCAAAAAGAAATTTAAAATAAAAATTGAGTTTACCTATGATTTAAAATTTAGAGAAACGGATTTAATTGAAGCACCACTGAATTAAAAACGTTTGTATTTATAACAATTTTTACTGGTCTTAAACTACTTTGCTTTGTAAGTTACATCGCACACCTATTACCCCAATTTTTAACCACTTCCCGTCTTTCAATCTTCCCCAAATTATGCACAAAAAAAAAGAAAAAAAGTTAAAAATAAGACCAGTTTTTAAAAAAGGTATTTTTATATTAATTATTATTTTACTTTTGAATACTCTCTTTAAAATATTAAGATATTTCAGACCGGCTTTATATCCAATATTCAGTGGAATGGACGATGGACTCACACGTAGGTGTAGGTAAGTATTAAAAAAAAAGGCACAAAGTTAGGCAGACAAAGATGGCGGGTAATATCAAAATAAAAATGTATATAATAATAGAAAGGAAGCAGCAGAATAATGAATACATAATTTAATAAGTACAACAAATATACGAATAGTCTATGGATATGGATCAATTTTTTATAAATATTTAAACTAATTTAACAAACTAACTCTGTGGCGCAACAAGGGCCTAAGCCATGTCAAAGGGTTTATACAACTATATACATGTAATGGATGAGACGGGGTAGTTTGTCGCTCCATTAGGAGTAACAACCTTACCATTAGCATAACTTTGAAAACAGGTTAAATATAATAAAATACTTTCAACAGTAATTAGATGGGTAATTAGCAACATACACACAGCTTAATATCTTTTTTACCATTTTCCTACTATTCAAAATGCCTAACAATAAAAGGTTACTTCGATAATAACTTTCTCAGATTGTCAATTGAATAATTATTAAAGCGCATAACTAAAAAGGACAAGGTTATGGAAGAGTGGCTGCTAGCTAAGAGCTTGGTGTGAGGTCCAGGTGTGAGTAAGGAAGACTAAAGCTCGGCTCCTATCCAAACAACTGACTAGGGTGGTCCTATCACCTCCTCATCAACAGCATCAGTTCGAGTTTTTTTAAGCCACCCCTTCTAATCTCTATAATCTCTTTTATTATGATTTAATAGCTTCAAAATTGAGACACAAATCTATTAACCTTTAAATACTCAAGATATATCGCTAACTATAATAAAAGGCAATGTTTCGATCATTCTAATATATCAAATTCCATTTTCACTTTTGAAATTTTTTTATTAAAATTATAGACAAAAAAATCTAAGATAAGAATTTTCAACATTCAAGACTTGCCACTATCACACATATATTATAATACACAACATGTAACATCTTACTGTCGGCACAGCTTAGATCTCTGATAAGATATCTTATCTGTGTAAAGGAGCCCTTATCTCTTCTTGCTCCACCTGCTTAACTTCTCCCCTATTGTAACTCAGTAGTTCACCGCCTATATAGGGCCTCACACACGGTTATATATCGTAATACATTTAACGACAAAAGTGGTTGGGATTGTATCGTTCAGATTTGTATCTGATAACAGCGCTAACACAAACGTAGAGACGGAATCATCAAACTTCAGTTAAGTTAAACGAGATACGAGATACTGACATGAACTCTCACCAACCCGGAACCCGTGTTCAAAGCTCAAGCAATTGCTTTATACTGAGCATTAGAAAAAAATCGGTCCGAGACAACTCAGACAAACTTTCTCATATACGAGTTTATAATTACTTAGCCCAGTGTTTTCCATTTATTATTTTTCGTATGTACATTTAATTATTACTGAACATTTCATCAAAATTTACCATAAAAATAAATCATTTCTCGATTTCGCCTTGGGGTATGATTTTTTTCTAAAAATGTACGCCAAATTTCGTCAAAATCGGCCCAGTAGTTAAGGCTCCAGGCGTCTGCACAGACGACAGACAGACAGACATTTTTTAAAAACCACTTTTTTGGACTCAGGGGACCTCAAAACGTGTAAATCCATCAGTCTCAAAATCGAATTTTCGCACCATCACAATATTTTCTCTTTATATGAGAAAGTAAAAAGGTATGGACAAAGCAATGTCAACGTAACAGAAGGAAGTTTATAGATTTTAATTTACCGCAGGATTAAAAAGTAATGTAAACCCATTGACCTAATAAAGAATTTACGAATGAATTACCATAATTTATTCATGCAGTTATTCAAAATAGAGAAACCAAAAAATTGAAAAGCTGAATACTGTAATGACGGAAACAATAAGCTCTGACCTGAGGAAAGACTAATTGTAACTTTAAGATACTTGGCCACTGAAAATAGCTATAAAAAATTTAAATTATCGACACAAATGTCTCAATACTACGAATATTTCCAGTAATAATGTCAATTATACAGTTTATACAGTTGACAGAGCGATAACCTATTAACGAATACTATAGTATAAGCAAGCCCTTTGACGCAGTCACCGAGGATTTTTTATTGTTCGTATATTAAAACTTCAGTTCGTATATTCTTTACCAAAATTTCAGTTACACTTGAAAAAAAGGACCCATCAAAATACACAAAAATGCTAAGACCACTTTGTGAACAATTATTTCTTTTAGATACCTATACTGAGACTAGAGACCGACCCATACACGGCACACGGTGATAGGCGGTATCGGTATCAGTATCAAAGTTGCGGTATCAAGGTATCAGTACAACGATACAGTGAGCGATGCCAGTTAATATACATCGATACAGAAGCTGCCCCCCACAGTGTGAAATCTGTGAAATCAAGACACCGTATCCTGATACATGTATAAATAATGATCTTGCCGTATGAGGTGGCTTATCGTTCAATCGTGTAGTAAATATTACATTTCTTCATTCAGACATCTTTCGATATTTACTATTTAACTTCTTATATCTATAAACTTCCATGTAAATTACAATAATTAATATAATTTAGTTTAAAACGGGTTTTCAATTCCATCTTAGTATAGTCCACTTTATGTTCATATAATAATACAAATAAATGGTTAATAATTAACCCCCAAAAACCCCCCACACTCACAAAATTCAATAAGATAAAATAAAACAAAGCAAATAATTAGCTCGAAACGTTATTAAGCTTTATTTACAGTAACTTTCTTAAGGAACACTAATTAATATGGATTATACTTTCTAAGCCTATAGTACGGTAATAGAGTGTGTAGTATAACATTTAATATGCTACTAGTGATACGGCGCATAATTAAAATATGATTTTTGGATAATAGCGTGTTAATTAAGTAATAAAGTAAAAATAAACATAAAATATATTTTCCTCCCGAGCTTACCGAAGGCAACGGAAGCTGTGTGATCGTTCGTTCTGAAGAACAAATATTTTTTATCTCTACATTTCAAAAATTCCAAGGACACAAATCCGTTTCAGACATCAGGCAATATTTTTGTCCCGTTGCTGTTAGTCGGTCTGTCTGTCGCTAAATTTTTTCGAACCAACTTTTTTTAACTTAATTTACTTTTATATTTATAACTTTGTGGCATCTTTATCGATTTGTCGACCGTCAGTTTATCCGTAAGTTTCTTAAAAAGGAACCTTAGTTGTCGAATATGCAAGTTTTAAGAAGTTAAAAAGTCATCTCTTTAGTAGATTTTTCTTGTGTTAAGGTTTAGGTCAAGGGTCAAAAAGTTGGCTTTGAACACGTGTTCTCTCAGTAGTTTTTACGAGGCGAACTAGATCTCAACCTGCACCCAATTCTATTTAGAGTTTTATTCCTAAACAAGTTCAAAAAGGTTAATATTTGAGACCCTTAGCCACAATGTTTTTCTCGGTGTTTCTTTTTTAACTACTACCGATTTTTTTTTACTTAGTTTTAGAGGTGGCAGATTTGTCAAATAAATCAGTCCGAGTGATTGGAGGCTAAAACATTCCAGTTACTCAAATGTCACAAGAGTTTAAGGAACTGACACCATAAATTAAAACTTAAACCGACATGAACATCACTTCGGCATCCTTTATATTTTGCAGAATACGGAATCCTTAAATAAAATAAACTTAATTAATTTTCCAATTAATGCTCTTAATTGTTTATAAGCTAGTTTTCAATAGAAAATAAATTATTTTAAATCTGAAAAGGTTCTTAAATGGATGCTATAAAAAAGTTTTCGTTTTGAATAGTTGTAAATACAGAGTATTTCTAAAATAGCTCTTTAATTTTTACAGCTTTGGCTCTATAAATAGTGAAATACTATAGTACCTCGATTACTGCCTGATTGATAGTATTCATCTTAAATTTAAATTAGTTTATTCACGATTGAAACTGATTCGGGTAAAGTAAGTCATAAAAGAAGTTTATTCAAATTATAATTCTGCACTCAGTACAGAATTCACTCTTACTAAGTTAACACGCTCACTGAAGATGACATTATAAGTCGAAACGCGTCTGTTAAATTATATAAAATTGTGGTGACAATATGGTTGTGTTACTTTTCTTAACATCTCTAGTCATAATTATGAAGTGGTACCACAAAATCTGTCAAAACAACCAATTATTTATTCAAATTAAACCAATTGACTGAAATCGTGAGAAGATGGGGAAAACGAGCAAATTATAACAATTTTATGTTAAACTGGAATATAAAACTTATTTGTATTGTAGAGAACTCAAAGAGAAAAATACGTTTGGTGTCGCGGGACACCCGGTAGGAACGAAGTTCCTTACATTTTTCATCAAATATAAATTATAAGGTTGAAGTATTAAATTAAACCCACCCGCAAAATCAAAACAAAAAAATATCCCTACAAAAACAAAACAAAAGAATTTCCCTACATCAAAACTAAAAAATTCCCACATCAAGACATGTCAATGTCAATATTGTAAAAAGATTTAAAATCTGGTTGGTCCAAGTGACATTTTGACATATAACAAAAATAAACAAAACAAGTCAAGGAACAGGCTTCTTTAATAACATGTTTCCCGTCCTTTTGAAGCTTAAGTTTATACGAGCGTTGCGCGTGAACGCTAGGGCGGATAACGATTTCCAACGAACTCAGCCTGGGCATTGGTAAATTGAACATGTGTACAAAATTTCAACTAACTCTGTGATCTTTTACTCAAGTTATCGTCATCGGTAGATTTCGTGACGGTGATTTTGTGACGGTTATTTTGTGACGGTGATTTTGGTCGTTTTTTTTCGGATTCACTCCCGGGCTCCAGAACGTGCCATAAGGAGCTTCGTTCCAAAAAGTTATTAGTTTAGGTAATCTTATTCATAATGAAAAGAACTCAAACAGAAAAGGTTATCAGTATAGGTAACCTAATTCATAATGAATAGAACTCAAATAGAAAAAGTTACCAGTTTACATAATCTTATTCATAATGAATAGAACTCAAACAGATAAGGTTATCAGTTTAATGCCATAAAGCCGCAATAGTGAATATAAATAAACTACCTACTGGTTTTCACCAATTTTATCACCATCAATAATGCTAATAATTAAAGCATATTAATGCTAGTATAAAATATTATAAACATCTATATCACAAGATATTATTACTTATCTGTCATAGGTCATAGATTTTGGAAAGACGCCGCGCGCGCCGGTCAAAACTTTGTTTGTCTTTCATATTTTCACATTAAATTGTCACGAAATGTCGGTACACTATTAGTAAATACTCTTCCGGAATATATTCAGAGCAACAGACATACATAATAATTGTAATAAGTTTTTTAATTTTAATGTAATACAAATTAAGGAGAGTTTAAGAACCTGATGAATCAAAGTTTAAACCAAAGAGGAAGTCGCTTCTGCATCCTTCATTTTTAATAATAGAAAAACAGAATTTTTAAGTTAAATAAATTTATTTGTTTTACCATTCAAACCTCTTAAGTGAAATTAATTAAAATAATTTTATTATACATTTTAAAAAAACAAACAAGCTTTTATTCGTATTCTTCTCAGTTAACCCTTTCATTTGGTACCCATATCATGGGCGTGCTTAAAAAATAACTAATCCGCCATCTTGGGCTGTCCGCCATATTGGATTTAGAATGAAGTCATTTAGCTAACCTTGCATTGTCATCCAAACTAAACGTGTATGCAAAATTTCAATTCAATCGGTTAAAGATAACTGCATTAAAATTCAGTTGCAAGATGTGACCTGAACATACATACAAACATTGCAAGTTAAAAGTAGAAATATCTTAATGTAGTATGTAAAAAAAGGTTTCGGTATTTCAGATCTGTAAAAAGTTCTTTAAATTCACATCAAAATCTAACGAGTGTCTTAAAATTTCTAAATGCATAGGTTAAGCACCAATAAGTCAATCTAAAATTCTGACTAATTATTTTAAGTAGTCACATATTTATTATCTATAACTAAGAGTGAAGACCGTTATAAGTTGAGGAGACCAGGTGTTAGAAATGTGTGTTTTGTTTTAGCAAATAGAACTGCATCTGTTTGACTGTTTGTACATCGTGACGTCTGTGTTTACCTGGTCACCGGTCACCACATTATCAACACAGGCGAGAAGACTAACTACCTCGTATAACTCACCACTAACAACAAAAATACAAGCTTTCTTTCAAAATAACATACGGCAGGGTCATCCAAAGAAAACGTTTTAGAAATCTCTCCTCTAGCGCTGAATTTATTTTTTATTAGACGACAATGTCAAACAACGCGTATGAAATAAATTAAATATATCTATTTAATATTTTTTTGTTGGGTGTTGGACAACTCACTTCATTTACACATACTGTAAATGATATATTTGTTATGTTAGTGATTAATTTTAACATCTAATGTTCACATAGGGAGAAAATGATTTCTTATTTTGATATTATATAACCTCTGATCAAAATCCATTGTTTTATTAGTAATTTTAATGACAGCTTATATAATCTACAGAAACTCGAGAGAAAAGCCTCGAGTGAGAGAAAATTAATCAAGTGTATTTAATTAATATGTATATTAAACATAAAAAGTAGATTATGGTAGTAGGATAGAAGCCCTGAAACGAGCATTAAGAAACACCAAATATCTTTGGTTACACCCTTCAGCAACAATCAGTCATGGAAAGAATAGGGAGTCTATCAACAGGAGAGACTAATCCATGCATAAAGCCAGTCCATTAGTAACGGCAAGTCTAAACTATCCGGCGTAGTTTTAATAAACTCCCAATCCCCCCTATTTGAGTTTTAATTCTATCCGGTAGGACAAGCTGGAGTTGAAACTGCAGCATCCAATAAATAGGGGAGTCAGCCGTATCTTAGCCGATCTCAAGTTTCAACCTTTTGTCCTCTATTAACCCGTTGTCATCGAGAGGGGAGTATTTTTTTATTATTCCACAGAGAAACGTTTATACGACTCTATAGGGGATCGGAAGAAAATGCGTGATCAACGATTCTATAGATTTAAAACCACAGGGAATTATTGGGTTTGGGTTAAAATTATTTTTGTAGTTTATCTTCTGAAAGTTCTTCAAGTGATCAAATTAAATTGTAAAATTTGTAGTCGATAAGCGTAACATAACTTTAGAGATTAATACCCTTATTCGAATACGATGCTTTTTGGTCATAATGGTAAATCGTAATTATTAACATTACTTATTATAAATGTTATCTTTACAAACACAATATTCTTCTTCTTCCATATTATTATGTATTGATAATTTTATATATTAATATAATTATTTTGTGTTTCAGTCAAGACATGTACGGACTGAAGATGGAGAGATTGCATAGAGGATTCATGGAGATGGAAGAACCTATAGGTATGTCAATTTATTTATATAGAGAAAATTCTCCAATTTCATACTATACATAGAGTAAAGTTCTTTTTGTTTATTTTATATTATATTTCATTTATTTATTTTTTTCCCCCTTTATTAAATTCGCGGTCTAAATCAGTTTATTAAAATAATTGTTCTGTTATTTCTGTGATTTGAATATTGAATGTTCTGTTAGGACACTAATTTTTAGTACTCACAATAATTGTTACTCTACAAACATCCTGAATATACTTCTTCATTTTATGTGTTAAAGAATTAAGTATTGAAACTTCAAATATAAACAACGCAGTATAACCAACTGTAAAATTGTTTTTCCAATTGGTCAAAACAATTAATTTATTGATTTTGAAAAACATTTTTTGTATTCAGCGCTGGTGTAGGCACATTTCGCCGCCTCAGGGGAGATGGCACTTGGCCACCCCAGTAGAATATAGGAATTCAAATTTGACCATGGGGGGTGTAAGAACCACTATAGTAAGATAACTAGGTATTTTCTTCTTTATTATCGTCCATGTCGATACTTTTAGAATTAGAAAAAAACCATTCCTACTCCACTGGGCCGCCCTATAATTGTAGAAAAAAGAGAATTTTATAAAATTACAAATAGATCGACTGCTTGTAGATCGTAGATCCAATACAGAAGAAGAGTCTCTTATTAACAAGTTTAATCAAGTGAATAAAAAACAAAAAAAAAAAGTGAAAACCAAACAATTAAGTCAAACAAAAACAAAAATAAGTTGATTATATAAAAATATTTGTAAAAATAAGCTTCTATTCGAATTCTTCTCAGCAAACCCTTTCATTTGATACCCATATCATGGGCGTGCTTAAAAATAACTAGTCCACCATCTTGGGCTGCCCGCCATATTGAATTTAGAATGACGTCACTTAGCTAATCATGCATGTCATCCAAACTAAACGTGAATGCAAAATTTCAATTCAATCCGTTGAGAACGCCCTCAAAAGCTAAAAATAACGGGACTGTCCCGTTCAAAATGGGACGTATGGGCAATGGGCACCCTAATTATTTTTGTCTAGTTAAATTTAGTTAGTTTCGTTGTTAACTATTAGTTATATAAATCAATAAAAGTTTATTTTTAAGAAGATTAAATTAAAAGAAATTAGGGTTTAAGTTAATTAGTTACCTAGATATTATTAAAATGTCAGGTTTGTGTTTTAAGGTTATAAAGTGTGATAGACGGTAGTATATGAAACTTATTACATTATGTGTGTAAAGCATTCTTTAATGTAACATGAAATCTATTGCTAAGCGGTTCATATAGAAATGAAATATGTAAGATACCTATTTTCATAATTTACAACTTAGATATAAAATTGTTTAACTCCTTCTATTTTTTACAAGTTTTTCAAAGGCTCGGTTGAAGTTATCTTAGATGCTTGACGTGAAATCGTCAAGTGTTTTTGAAAACGTTTACAAGGTGGTGGCGACTAATAACAGGGTGTCGAGTGTCTACTACGGGGCTCCCCGGTTCTATCGATTCCAAGCTGAGCCCATGCCCCTGCTCTTTCCTCTACAAGGGGGGTAGTTTCCTAAATTATCTCCTTTGGGCCTGTTGTGTTTGAATAGTTAGAAGGGAGATGGGCCGCCGGGGGAGTGTCGGGTTACCTGTATTGTACTCTGAGACTCAGGGGAGAGACTTGCACATGGCCATAACTACAACTGGCCCAGTTTTACCTTGTACTCAGTGAGTTGTAAATAAATAAGTTTAGAACTCACTTTAACCAAGATGGTAAAAAGCTAAGACCAAAATAAGACAAATTACCGGCAAATACTAGATTTACATTTATGATTAAAATAACCAATAGGTCAAGTTCAAACATTTTTAGAAAAAAATACAAAACAAAAAAACAATGTATCTTACAGCGAATAAAAAGCGACACTGATGACGATAATACCTTTCTTGTGAAAGTTCCGACTATCCAAAAAAGAATAAAAAAAATAGAGATAATAATCACAAATGAATTACTTAACTAAATAGCAACCCCTACCTCTTGGAGTAAAATATTTTGAATATAAATTTAGAAGAAATATTATGTTATTTGTCTACAGAGATAAATCGAGAAAGTTTTGCTTATAGCTTATAGGTGGTGTTAATACAACACTAGCTTTGAGAGTTATAGATATGAAACAGACAACTTGACTCCTGTCAGCTAGCCCTCCATATACTGTTTATTCAGATTACTTCGGCCAACATAGCGCCAGCTCTCCAATAACCCCTTGTACCAACAAAGCCATGATCTTTAACATAGTTACCGTCTAATTATTGGATTTAAAACATTCAATACAAAGCAAACAAAAATAAAGCATACATTTACTAATAAATCCAAACAAGTAGCTATTCATTTAAATTGTTAAAAATCGTTTCTAAAAGCCTAGGCCTAAAGACAATTGAACTTTAAGAGTATAAGTATAGATTATAGATTACTAAAACTAAAATTAGACAGATTAGACAGTTAGACGCAGAGTCTAAGAGTGTGAAGAAGATTTTCCTTTTTGCTAAATAAATGCCATTTACTACCATTGGTCCAGACTACTAATCTACAAATCTAACAAGAATCTATGGCCATAATGTAGACACCCGTCATGCTTTTGTGTTGAAATTAATTTTTTTAATTAATTTAATTAATCTTTGGTTTCTTTTAATGGGTGTTTTATACAGAAGTACAAAAAACCCAACCTTTGTGTGTGTGTTGTTACCTTTACAATAATACCTGGAAATAATAGGTACTCTAGGTAACAAGGGGATAAGCAGCTTGTTTTGTTTATGTTTGAACAATTTTTCCGTCTCGGCTCGGCGGTAAGAATCTTCGAGCCCTTAATGTTCTCCTAGAGCCTGCCTAGAGCTTATTTAGGACTGAATAAGAATAATGCAAAGGTTAAGGAGGTGCTTTAGGACTAGGCTGGAGAGGCGAGGCGCCAGGAAAACGCCGAAGGTTTAGGTGGAGACGTTCAATGCTCACTGGAAGCCTACTACTTGTTTGCACAGGATTCCGACAGAAGAGGACGTGGAGCAGCTGCAAACCTCCCGCGGCAAAGAAACTGTCAAATACAGACGCCGTGACTACACTTTCACCAACCACATATGCCACAAATCTAACTCATTTCGGTACATTTTAAAGCAAATACCAAAAGATTTAATATTATTAGAGGAATTAAGAGCTAATTATTAATGCGAGTTGCTGCTACTTGTGAATACATAATATATACCTTTAATAAATATTATTGATACATAAAATTCCATAACTCTATAGGTAGTAATAATTAAACATTATAGCACATATCAAAACTGCTATAGAACATATTATATAGTCCTGAACGGTGGAAAACATATTAGTCCTGATGCATAATAATATTAATATATTTACTCCCCTCTGCTTTGGGGTTTGGAAAAGGGTGGCTAGCTTCTCTCCATTGTTAATATAAAAAATAGAATGCAAATAATTAATATGAGGGTAAGTTAATTTTATTATAGAAATGTCCTTAAGATTGATTAAAAGAAACCCACATAGACAGGAAAGTCCTTTAAAACTCTTCCACTCTCATTGATGAGATTGCACAAGGCTTTGCTTCTACAATCTATTAAAAGATATTGTTATAATGAAAATTTTGACACAAATATATTATCAACACTATGAATACTTCAAATGTCGCTACTTCTCAAACACTAAAAAAAGGGGGTTATTGTTAGCCCATTGATAGTTGCCCGTTTTAGAAATGTTTAAATGTGTCCCTTAATAAGGTTTGAAAATCTGATGGTCGGCTGTCAAAGTTATTATTAACGAGAACTTGAAGCCGTTTTTCAATGGTTTTACCATTGCAAGTTTTTTGTTAAAAAGCGACCACAATTAGTATGGTTGATTTCACATTAAAAAAAAAAATGTGATCTTAACGAAAAATAAAGATAAACAAACAATAATATGAAATAAATGAGTACGAAATGAAGATAGGCGTGACACTTAGCAAAAAAGCCGAACTAGTAACCTAAAAGAATTTTTTATTACTAGGAATGGCCTGGTTGTACCTGATGCCTAGGAATCCTTGACGTGGGTTCGGGTCCTCTTGTCCGGTGCCTGTCAAGTACTCCTTATCCTTTGTACCTTACAGAGTGAATAGAGACACAATAAGCAGTACAACCACTCAATAGTGTTACGAGAGGTTCTTTAATACCCTATCATTATAAGCTCAAGTTGAAATGCCGACAATGCACGAGGATCTTACCCTAATTTGTCTGCTGCTGCCGCATAGCTACAGCTACTGCCGCTGTTTATTGTGTTACAGGTCATATAATTTAGAAAATTACTATTTAAAAAGAAATTCTATTTGTGGTTTTTCAGAAGATAGTAAACTAAACAGAGGTAAAGCACCCTATAATAAAAACAGATGCATGTGAAAGCAATTATATAATCAACTCCAGAAATACTGAAAAATTATCAATGAAAATTCCATCAAATTATTACTATTTTTGAAAATAAACACGTTAAGGCCAATTTAGGAATGTGTTCACTGATGAACCGACACAAATGTGGTGGTAAGTAGGTGTTTTCCTGCTTTATTTTACTCTGGTGTCTAACCTGTATAGAGTTGAGGAACTGAGGAAGGAATGCTGCCTATCGGCATTGATTATTGATTAGGTATTGTATTACTATACGGAATCTAAATATATAAAAGCTTATTAATTAAATACAACTACAACTAAACAGAACTAATTTGTATTAATTATAAATAACACAACAAATGAATAATCGGATTTCCGAAAAATAAATCTCCGAAAGATTGCGGAAATTACGTTAAAGAAATTACATATTATGTTAACAGTCAAATGTTAGCTCTTCGTTTCGCGTTTGTGAGTTTAATATTTCCCTACTTTGATTTTTAATAAATGAATCTTCTATCCATTATGAAATAGTTGTATTGTTGAACTCGACTAATAAGGCAAAAATTGCACATATCAACCGAAAAAGATGTAGTGGTAGTTAGGTGTTTTCTTGGTATCTTTTACTCTGTTGTCTAACCTGTTAGAGGAAGGAATTTTTTGTCTCTGGTTTCGGTGTCCGTTGACAGTGGTTGAGACCTGACCCACAGAATGTTGGCTAACAAGACAGCCCGTATAGTGCTCAAGAGATCACGAACCTCATAGCAAGCAAAGCACCCACACAGCATTGCATCATTACAATGACACTCTTTTCTTTACAGACCACTTTATACCAACCACTATTGTTTTATACCCTCTCTACTGTACACTACCTGCTTAGAACACATTGTTAAACTAAGGACTTTGTTGTCAAGATCTTAGTCTTTTGTGTTCTCCACATGTTTTTGTCAGAGATTACAATAGTAAAAAGACAACCTGTCACAGAAACTATAATGAAAAGAACTTTGAACAAGGAAGCAAGTGAACATAAAAAGAAATGATTTTTTATATACTATAAAAGGTATTAAACGATTAGCTGACACCCTTAATAAAAGAAAAATAAACAACACAATAAAAATAAATTTTTCCTATAAAGAACGAAAAAATATCTAAGAATTAAAGGAAATATAGTTTACCCTACAGAAAACACTTTCAAAATTTGTAAATAAAACTAGTTAACAACATTTATTTAACATAAACTATTACATATTATTACCTCATCAAATATATTATATCACAATTATATATAAATTATTATCACAAAATTAATTCCATTTGTACAACTCATGTTTAAAGCAAATAAAAGGCTATATTAAATTTGTTGCTCCAGATAATATAAGATAGAAGTTTAATTCTGTTCCATTGCAATCTTTAAAAGACGACAAAAAGCAGACAAAAAAAAACATTATTTGTAATTAAATAGCTTCTTTTAATAACAAGTTGAAATCTGATACTATTGTCTTTTGTTTACTATTTTTTTTTCTCGACAATGAGAGAACTACTCAGTTGATAAGAGTATCGTAAATATTATAAAAAGAAGAGATATCAGGTAAATAAAAAAAATCAGTAGGTAATTGTGTCGTTTAATCAAAGTACCTGACAATGAAAGCAATTGATATAGTCCCTGTTTTAAATACAATATTCCGTTAAATGTCTTCTATCTTTGTGTGCTTTTAATATTTACGTTTTTATTAGCTTGCTTTCTTGTTTGTTTGTTTGTTTGTTTGTTTGCCCGGTACAAATCTCGCAATCGATTTCTAACTAACTTCCAGAATAGCTAGACATTTGAAACTTTTAGCATAGCTCAGAACACGATGACAATGCATTATTTTAATACTTTTAGCCATATTTCAGCAGAATTTAATTGGATTTCAGCAAATTTTGCTGCATGGAAAGTTAGTTCGGGAAAAAACCGCAAGTTATTTTATTTGTTTTGCCATATCCAATATTTACAATCTTCATTTTGACGGGTTTCAAATTTGTGATTTTTTATTGAGGTAAACATTGAATGACAGCAAATATATCGATTATATTATTTATCGATTATATTATTTCAAATATATCGATGGCACGGTTTAGATTTGGTGTTGGGGAGATCCGTTGTACAAAGATTTGTCCTTTTATAGGTGTAAGATCAGCTCTCTAGATGGTTGTCATTTATGTGAAGTAAATAAAGTCGGAACTATTTTTTTTCACTAACATTATATTATAAACATTACATACGATTCAACAGAAAATTTAAAAACGTAGTATATAAAAAGTTCTTTTTATCTTGACATTATTGCTACTGAACTGAGCTTACCGAAGGTGACGGGAGCATTGTGATAATTCTGATTCTGGTTTGTGAAAACATTTTTGGTCTCGTATCAGTCTGTCGGTCAGTACCGGATCATTTTTGCGAAACACTAACTTACAAACTACTGGTCCGATTATAATTAAATTTGGATGGTAGGTCATAATTAGCCCATTTGTTTAACATCTTTTTTACTTATCCAATTTTGAAGAAATTCCCATACTTTGATGAAAGCAGCCCCAAGATTTCCAATTCTATTCATTTATAAAACTAAGTGATTCACAAACGTTTGTTTTCGCAAAAAAAATGTATCAGGAATTTATTTATGGTCCCCTCTATTAAGCCTAGTTTGCACGGGTCGAGTATTTTAGTATTAGTAGCCACGGTCGAGTAATTTAGGCAGTGTCGAGTATATAAATTTAGTAAGCAACAAAGTGTCCAAACGAGTCGAGTACAAAATTACTAAACTACTCTACTGAAATACTCGACCCGTGCAAACTAGGCTTTAAGGATTATGGGATTAAGCAGTGTAGTATCTTATTGTAAGCGACAATAAGGAACAGAAACAATCGCAAGGAGATATGTTTTGTACAAATCTGTAAAAATTTAAAATAATTCTCGGCACCCTTAGCAACGTCCTTGTCGAGATATCAAATACTATCAACGATCATCTGACATTAAAATTTCGTTCCACACTTAAATCGCTGGATAAAACTGAGTGAAAATTTTAAGGAACGAATAATTCGACTACAAATTAGGTCTTATTTAAGAGAAGAGAAACGATTATCTCTAGAACTAAAGCATGAGTCTTCTTCGTCAATATCAACTATCATACTATCGAACAGGTGAGTCCCGAACATAAAAACAGATGGACTACTTAAAAGGGTTTCATTTATGGACCTGTGGTTTCCCAAACCTTATGGGGCTTCATAATCCTCAAGATAGCGGCTTCACTTTTCTAACCAGGGCCTCGGAAGCACCTATACTTCCTTCCGCTCCGACGCAAACCAATCGAACACGGTTCAGACATATAAATAGTGGCGCCTACTAACTGAAAATAAATAGTAAAAAGGTTTAGACGCAATAACTGCGAGTGAAATGGCGTTATGGTATTTTCAGTGATCGCTTTTATAATTGCATTCAAGTGCAATTTTAATTATATATACTAGCTTGATTTCACAATTGAATTCTAGCATCACATATATTAAAAATTGAAAATCATAAATAAATAAGCTTAATTGCTCTTATAATAAGCAGTCCGATCATTTTTAAATAAATAGAAGCAATCGAATTTCTTGTGTTTAGAGCTTAAAGAAAAGTTGTACAAATTTTCTGTACTCGTATTTTAGTAAACCTTTTGAAACCCCTCGACTAAGAAATAGGAGAAGCAATAATTACAGTATTTGTTCGAAATATGCAGGTGTGGTTACCCGCATTATCTGTATTGTCTATGTTTAAAGTACCAATGTTAGTACACGAGCAGAACGGACATTCCAGGTAAAAGGGATAACCCTATGTCCGGCCAGGAAAATGAGATCATCAGGGTATTATAGTTTTGTGTGTGGTGTGTGAGTGTAGAAGCAGCAGCCTAATGGACCTTAGCTGAGACCAAGCAGAAAATTACAAAACAACCTCTAAACCCCAGGCCAACCCTAGCCTTAGATACAATATCTGGAGCACACTCCTGTCCTTAAACAAAAGCAGGGATTATACACGCATCACCTCTTCTTAACTAATAGAACAAACCAGTAACTCTTTATTTTATACAAACATGAACATAAAAGCGAAATACATTTTATCAAAAGTAGGTAAGTTAGACGAGGGTAGTACCCGTCGTATTTTCTCAGTGTCCCTATATTTAATATCAAGGCTTTCATAACTTCTCATTTAAGTTTCGAAATATATTTGAGATTTACTTTAGTAAGATTAGAAATCACAACATATTTTGCCTAACCATTAATGAACTCGGCCAAAAATGGTAATATTAATACAATAATCCATTTTTACAACAAAATATAATATAATTAAAAAAAAAAATCGGGTGCGGGGTACCTCGGAACTTTTCCTCATTCGGAGGCCACTAAAGTGGCCTATTTAAATAATGTTTATTCATTATTTTTATTTATTTTATTTCATTTATTCAATTGTTTGAATTTTGGCGGTATTTTGACAGGTATGTAAACAAACTTTGACGTCATCAAAATTATCGCACTAATAAATAATTATATTCGCTTAGAACTTTAAAACTAATTAATGGGATTTCATCGGGGTTTTTTATATTTGTTCCTTATTTTTTACCGGTTCCAACGATATGCTATATGTCAAAAACGTATTTTTACTTTCAGTATTATTAACCGTCAAAGTTTAAAAATTAAAAAATTGATAACTTCAAAATGGCGGCCAATATCAAAATGAAATTAAGTAGGCTTGTTTGTCATACAGAGAGGAACATTCGTGCTAAATTTAAACTAGATCGGAACACTTTTCGATTTTTTAAATTTTTGCTGACTCAGCAAACTGGGTTAAAGATGGCGGCTCGATCAGGACCATTTTCGACGTTTAAGATAAGTATCGTACTAATTAATAATTATGTTCGCTTTTAACTAATAAATTAAACTAATTAATGGAATTTCATTGGATTTTATATTTGTTCCTTATTTTTTACCAGTTCCAACGATTTTATACTTTCGGTATTATTAATGGCGGCCAATATCAAAATTAAATTTGGTGGATTTGTTTGTCATACAAAGATGTACATTCGTGCCAAATTTCAACTATTTGAAAAACAACACTTTTCGATTTTTTAAAGTTTTGCTGACTCAACAAACTGGGTTCAAGATGGCGGAAAAAGTTGATTTTCCGGGAGGCACCACTACAGGTAAGGACTGATTTTTCTGCCAAGTTTCAACTCTCTAGGTTAAATACCTTGGGCGCTACGATGATAACATATACACATACATACACACACACACACACATACATACAGACGTCATGCTGAAAACCACTCAGGAGGTCTAAAAAACACCCAAAACGGATAATTCCGATGAAATCTCGAAAAAAAATTTGGGTGAAAACAATACTTTCCCTATCTTAGGCCTTAGGTCCTACTTAGGTAGTGAGTTTGTGAATCCCGACGTTCCCAACTCATTACAGAGTCATTTGCAACTGGATTGAATTCACAAAATCTCAGACGCGGTCTCCACCGGAAGATCTAAACTGGCACTACGAAACATTTATTAAAGTATGTCTGAGTGAACACGAACTTAGTTAAAAACTGATTATTATTGGAATGATACAATCCCGACGTTCCCAACTCATTACAGGATCATTTGCAACTGCATTGGATTTACAAAATCTCAGATGCGGCTTGCATCTGGGGGGATGATTGGCTTGCTATCATAGGCTGCTAAAGAGGCTCAAAATAACTGCCAACGTCGTTTAGTACACATCCAATGCTGCAAAAAAGGAAGACTGGTCGTTGTTCAAAGAATTGGTGGACGACGAGGAGAAGTTTTTCAGTTATTAAATGCTTGGCATAATTTTAACAGTTGCTTGGCAATTTAAAAAAAAAAAAAAAACATAAAAAGGCCACAGCTTGTCTTCAAAACCATTAAGATAACGGGTGCTCCTTCACTTATTCAATTAATTTTTCATAGTGTATATTTAAAACAAATCATGAATGGTAACGAAGGCGGCACTGAAGAAACCATCGCATAAATCCCGAATCCCTGACTGATCCTGATGTCACTTCATGAATGCTCTCTAAATGATCTAGGTTCAATCTCTACGGTTCAATCTCTACGGTTCAAATAAAACATTCTTTCCGAGATTCATGAATGTTTAGGGACACATCGGAGCGGAACGGATTGGCTAGATGTAAATACATTCATTGAGATACAATATTTAAATTGCATGAAGCGCTATGAACCCGCACCTTGTCTGCACGGATAATATAAAATGACCTTAAAGAACAGAATATAAATGTAATTGAGACATCCAACACATCGAGAGACTAAATTGTTTAATAATTGTTATTGCGTACTGTAGGTACTCGTCAAAAAGAGGAATATTGTAGTGATAAAAAAAATTCGCTTAAAACCCATTGTGATGTTCAATAATACTGAAAATTATTATGACGAATGGAATATTGTGGTTTTATCTTAAACGTGTCCTATCCAGTACCATTTAACAGCTAAATTACTAAGTAAAGCGGCCTATACGCAAGGGAATCTGTAACTAAGTTCGTGACGAACTTGGTTTTCCATCAGGTTCGCCGAACCGAGATCAGCGAACCTGGTTCCGGGGCTTAAGAAGGAAAAAACCGGCCTAATCTTCATCGAGAGATGTTCCTTTTTACATTTTATCTCTAATAAAGATTTAAAAACTTTCAATCGAAGGTTGTTAAATGTTTCAATAGATTTAGTTAAGGAACCCTCAAAATGTTTCAATCCGAACAGACGTTCCGATCATAACATATTACCTGACTTATCACTCCGATTTGTTTTAAAACTCATAAAAAATAACCAAGAAAAGATAATTTTTAATTAAGCTTTAGGATTCGGGTGGTCTTGCATAACAAGCTACAGGATAAAGCTGTCAATGAAGAGCCATTAAAGCAGGATGGAAACCCCTCAAGTGACGCCGCCGTCGCCCTCTCACTAGGAATAAAACTTTGAATCCTATTATCCCTGGGGTTGATCGGACTAAACTTAACATCAAGCATTCACAACTGTCTCATTACATTATACTAAAACCCTTGCTCGAGCCTGAAATTATAGATGTACACACCAAACTGCTCACGTTCTAAATAATCCCTCTATCCTACTGCGTTATATTCTAAAATGCTTTCATCGAATTATAAAACAGTTGAAAAGTGTGGTAAGTAATAGTTATTGATCAAATCCTATAGTTTGACCTTTAGCTGCTTAATTTGCATTAACATTTTACAATACGCAATCTTAAAGGAAAACGAACCATGTAATTCCCTCAACTTTTAAGTTATTTTATAAGATAAGTTTCAAGTGATTCAAAAGCAATTAGTTATAACAGTTATATTATACAAGGAAAATCAATTTAGTATACATCAGCCCCCATTGAACAGTAATGGTCATCAATAAAAATATTAACTAATGAATTAGTGTGATTTCAAAAAAATCATTTCAAATTTGTATCCGGTTAACAAATACTTTTTAAAATAGTCCGTCAGTTAGTATGGCACATAGCTTTCTCGCGTCGTATTTCATGTATAAATGATTTTGTGCTTGTACAACTTATTATTGTCAATTTATTTAATTTTTCCAAAATTGTTTTGGTTTTTTACACGAACGAATTAAAGTATCAATTTAGTAAAATTTAAAGAGCGCAGATGGTTAAAATTAATCTGGGGCTATCTAAAAACCAGATGAATACTTTTGGAGATATAGGTGTAAATAAATGTACGTCTGTGCGCATGGGAAACAGAAACAAATAGGCGCAGACGATTGAAACTTACATGCGATTTCATTAAAATGAGACGAGTAGTTTTTAAGATATGTTGCGGTTCACAAAAATTGAGCGACAGACCGACAACCAGACATGGAACCAAAAATGTTCCCTGATGTCCGAAACGGATTTCTGTCTTGGATTTTTTAAATCGGACACATAAAAAAATGTTCGTTCTTCAGAACGATCACATAGCTTCCGTTACCTTCGGTAAGCTTGGAAGCAAAAATTATTTACAATAACTAACTCAAGTATCATAAGAAGTCATAAGAATTAAAGACCTCTTAGTCATAAGTGCCAAAGGCTTGCTAAGAGATATCGACCAAGGAATAATAGTACTCAAGAGACTAGGTTAATACAAAAAAGATCATCAAGAAAAAGTCGATACAACAATAGATATAGAAAATTACAGGGTGGCCACTAATATAGCTTGACAAAATTCCCTGACTTTTCCCTGACATTTCCCTGACCTACTTCAGGTTTTCCCTGACCATCATCGATATTTACTACTTTACAAGATTTTCCTTTAAAAAGTTAAAGATCATCAAGCTAAAATAGAATACACAAGTTACAAGTTGATAATTACTTAGCCCAATGTTTTTCATATATTAGTTTTCATGTTTTTGTAGAAAAAATTAATTATTATTGAACATTTCATAAAAATTTGTCATAAAAATAACTTCGCCACGGCGGGGAATCGAACCCAGGCTCTCTCCGTCCGCGTTTAAAGCTTTTTTTTCAGGAATTAGATTTTTCCCATGAAAACGGCTTAAATCGTTAGATTTGTATTTATTAAATGGACTACTTTTTTTTTTTTTTTTTTTTTTTTTTTTTTTTTTTTTTTTTTTTTTTTTTTAATCTGAACGATTTCAAGAAATAATTCTTTTTCACGTTTTTTCAGAGTTTTTTGGGGGGTAGCGCCCCCAAATTTCAAGCTAAAAAATTCATTTCTCGACTTCGCCGTGGGGTATGATTTTTCTTATGTCTATTATTTTGTCGGGTCCACACCGATTTTTCCTGTTAAGCGTTTTCCTGTTCAACGCTAAAAAGTATAAACAAATCGTAACCTTTCCTTATTATCCTAGAAAGTAACAATTCACGTATTTTTACTTTCTCATGTAAAAGAGAAAGTATTGTGATGGCACAAAATTCGATTTTGATTTTATTTTTATTTTTGAGGTTCCTTGAGTCCAAAAAAGTGGTTTGGATGGTCTGTGCAGACGCCTGGCTTAGGCTCCAGGCGTCTGCTGGGCCGTTTTTGACGAAATTTGGCATAACATGTTTAGAAAAATCATACCCCGAGGCGAAATCGAGAAATGAATTTTAGCTCTAAATTGGGGGGCGCTACCCCCCAAAACTCTGAAATAATGTGAAAAAAATTATTTCTCGAAAACGGTTCCGACAATTTTGATAAAAAAAATTAAAATGTAGTCCTTTTAAAATACGAATCTAACGATATAAGCCGTTTTCCTGAGAAAAATCTAGTTTCTGAGAAAAAAGCTTAAAACGCGGACGGAGATAGCCTGGGTTCGATTCCCTGCCCAGAAGAAGTTATTTTTATGATAAATTTTGATGAAATGATCAATAATAATTAAATACACATACGAAAACTATTAAATGGAAAAAACCGGGCTAAGTAATTATGAACTCGTTTATAAGAAAGTTTGTCTGAGTTGTCTCAGACCCATTTTTAGGGTTTCGAGGTCGCCCTAGAAACACTTATGCTTTTGGTAGTTCGTCCGTCCGTCGCATCTTGGAGTATATCTCCCGACCTACTGAAGCTGTAGACTTGAAATTTGGTATAAAAGTTAAACTTTTTTGCCCAAAACAGAAAAACTATTGCGGACTTAAACGCTCCAAATTTCTACGATCTGCGATCAATTGCGAGTAGATCGTAATACATATTTTATATTTTTTTGTAATTTTCAAGTTGGGTATCATTTCAAAGGTATTGAAATGTATATATCTCTGTGGTCCAATGAAATTTCCGGAAGTTGGTCTAAAAAAGTTAAATTTTAGGGGGCCGTAACTCGGGAGCCCCAAAATTTTTGTCATTTGAAAATTCGAAGTTGGGTATCATTTTAAAGGTATTGAAATTTCGTTCACAAAGATATATCGTGTTTCCAAGATGGCGGCCATTATACCCCCCAAATAATTAAGACAAACCCAATATGTACCCCCCCCCCCCCCCCCACCTGCACTACCCCATTAGGATAGGTCCAAAAAAGGGCAAAAACACATAAAATATATATCTCTGTGGTCCAATGAAATTTCCGGAAGTTGGTCTAAAAAAGTTAAATTTTAGAAATTTTAGGGGGCCGTAACTCGGAAGCCCCAAAATTTTTGTCATTTGAAAATTCGAAGTTGGGTATCATTTTAAAGGTATTGAAATTTCGTTCACAAAGATATATCGTGTTTCCAAGATGGCAGCTATTTCCCCCCCCCCCCCCCAAAAAAAAAATTAAAACAAAACCCCAACAAATGCCCCCCCCCCCGCTACCCCATTAGGACAGGAGCTAAAAATAAGGCAAAAATACAAAAATATGCATCTATGTAGTCCAATTATATTTACGGGAGTTGATATAAAAAAGTAAAATTTTAAAAATTTTAGGGGGCCGTAACTCGGGAGCCCCAAAATGTTTGTTATTTGAAAATTCGAAGTTGGGTATCATTTTAAAGGTATTATTTGGTATCATTTAAGGTATCATTTCATTAGTTTTAAGGTATCATTTTTAAGGTATTAGGTAGTATTTGGCTCACAAAAATATATAGTTTTTTTAAAATGGCCGACATTTTACCCCTAAAATAACTAAATTAGTGCATACTACCGAAGATATAGTAATGGATAATATGCACTCCTCGTTTCTTAAAAGTGAATTTTTATACATATTTTTGATGAATGTTTCGATGAAGGATAATTTAGGGGAAGAAAAGCAACATATTACATATTTTTGTTAAAAAAAAATAAAAATAAATAATAATAATGTACTTATGAATTCTTATGACCGAAGAAACCCTTTTAGTAACTTGCTGGTAAGTACTTGACGGGATTTTTTGATATAATTTCTAAGTATAGAGGCCGTTAATCCTTCTGCCTTAGTTCCAAATACAGCATTTTTTTTTTTTTTTTCATTAGAAATTTCGAGAAAGTTAAGGTTTCTGTGCTTTAAAATTATGAAATAAGGATTTTAATTGCCGGTAGATTTTCCCTGACCTATGACAAAATTCCCTGACTTTTCCCTGACTATTCCCTGTCGGCCGAAATTCCCTGACTTTTCCCGGTATTCCCGGTTTTCCCGGTCTGTGGCCACCCTGATTAAATACCTTATTTTCATTGTTAAAAAGTATCACCGCCGGAAATGGTAGGGTTTGTTTTTCAATTTTAGGTCAATAGATGCGAGCTTCTGGACACTCTTCCGCACAACTATCAAATGTTTTTGTATTTTTATTCGTTGTTCCATTTCCCTGTTTCTCGGCATCTTCTACTTCTACAATCTTTTCTTTAGGTATAATTTATTTTCTTCATAGTTTTTACGGAAATGGGAAGCTAACATTGTTTTCTTGATTTCGCCTTAAGGTATGAACTTATTTGATTCTAGATTTATACATAAACTATTGAAATCAGTTCAGTTCAACTTCACACTTCTGTAAAAACGACAGACCACTGCAAACAATATTTTAAGAACTACTTTATCGGTTTTATTAAAAGAACACATCATTTTAATGTAATGGAGAAGTAGGTACAAATGAAAGTCCGAAAAAGATTGGATGGTGTACGGGGGAGTGAAATTAGGACCACCAAGAACTCTTAAATGACTCAAGGGATGTCTTAAAGAAGGTTTTATAGACTATGTAAAGTAGAGGATCACTTGAGAAACCTGAGGATAACCTGACGAATGTTTGGAACGGAACGAATAGAGAAAAAGGCTAGGATTCTGCTAGGATTGTAGTGCCACGGAGATGTCGAAAGAATGCACGGATTGCTGATTGTATGGATAAATCTACTTCATTTTTTGTTTGTAATTGTTTATGCTTTCTCTAATATACAAGAAAGTTAAATAATTAGCGCAAAGTTTTTGTTATTCAATTTTAGGTATTTTTTTAAAAAAAAGTGTTAAGAAGCTTATGTTTTAAGTACTACGCACAAACAACAAATGTATATGTAGTATATTTACTTTGGAACTGAATTATGAGTAGGGGAGAATGCTTAACCACTTATCTCTAAAAAGGTAATTGGCCATACTAAACCTAGACGAAGTTGCAGCGAGGGTGTGATAATGCAGTTTATTACAGTGTAATATCTTCACCAGATGGCAGATGGGTTGTTAGTTAGAGATCTAGCCTTATGATTAAGCAGCTATATTTTATATAAGGAGAGATATTTTTGTCAATTATTCTTTTAGCAACTTACATTACGCACAATTTGCAAATAATTATTATCGTAAATAGTGTACATTGTAAAGACATATTTATTGTTTTATATATTTATCTCGTATGCCTGTTTTAAAAATAAGGGGTCCAGACATAGCTCACCGTTAAATTTCCCGACATTATTTTTTGTATATAATTAAAGTAAATTATTAAAATAACTCAATTCTAACTTAGAGCAAGAAATTCGCACGAATCAGATAAGTTAAATGGATTCGTAAATAAACGCCTTCTTCTTTAGTTATCGAAGTAGCAACAATTTCTAACATATTTTTTATGTGAATACTAGGCTTCAAATTCTTAAAAAATTGGCAGAACCCGTTAACTTGGTGTGCATTACTACAATTAGGGTTACTGCAGGAACAGGAACCATATAAAACAAAAAATATTCCCAAGCATACAATAAACCATAATCATGTAGGCGAGGGTTACCCCTTTCTTAAAAAAAAGTTATATCGTTTATTGAAAATTACATCTAAATCCCAAACTTTTACAATTTTTTTTTAAAAAAGGTAACGTTTTTATTTCATTCAAATCAGGTAGGCGAAGGTTTCAGAAAATCCCAACTAAATTCAACACTTAAACTACAACTAGAAAAAAATAAACCCTTGTATACCTAAATGTGGGGTTAAACAATTTCTTAAACCCTTTCTTAATATGTGGAAAAGAAGTAACAGTGGCAGAGAAGAATTTATTAAAAGGTAATTGCGAAAAAGGGTGACATTAGGTAAACTTGTAGGGTTCCACGATATATTGGACTAGGAAGGGTTCCTATTTTTGTTGAAAATTAAACATTGATTCAATGGACAGTGAACCCTTCACCTTATATTATTGACTAGGGTGACTAATCCTTGACTGTTAGAAATAGGGTAACTGCCCTTTAAATTTTATTTTATTTCACTTAGAATTGTGTAACAATTGAACCTGAATAGTTAAATCCAACATCTTTATAACTAAGACTTTCTTACAAGCTATTGAATGTTTCTTTTAATAAAAAATTAACACAATTTGTTTAATGGTCCCTGAACACCTTTTGCCTAAGATTGATTTGGGCGACAAACCCTTTTTTCAAGTTAGTTCAAACACTATGCTTGAACTAAATAAGGGTTAATCTTAAAAAATATTACTAGAACTTCCTCCTGAATATTATACTAATAATTTTCCATTATCTTTTAAACGGGTTTTAAGTTTAAAATCAGATCCCGAAACCTTAATATGCATAAATTTATCAGGTCGACAGAAAATCTGTAACGGCTGAGGGTACAAAGTTTTAAATTTAAATTTGTAGGTAAAATTGAGGCATGAATATTTTGGTGCGTTTATATTATATAGCTGGTTGTGAATGCCAATTATAAGGTTACAACTGATAAGAGCGACAGATTAACCCCGTGTCATCCATTACATGTGTGTGTATTGTATAATCTCTTTAGCAGGCCTAGGTCCTAGGTCCTGCCATAGCGTCCGGTTAAAAAGATTAGCGAATTTGTTTACATTTGACAAAACTAATTTGCCGTTTGATTAATTAAAGTAACTGTTTATATCGAGTTTTAATGATAAACAATGATTGATCTATGTCTATGTCATTATGACGAAAATGAGGAGAATAATACGCCTCCCGAAATAATTAATTCGGCACAAAATACAACTAATGAATTAATGTCATCTTTATCAAAAGAGAAATACGAACTTACACACAGGAAGTTTATTAAATATTTGTTTCTGTATTTATTATTATTAAAATACAACAATCGTAGATAAAGTACGGTATGCAACTCGTGCGAAAACTGCATTTTGCTTTCCTCGTGTGGTTTTACTATACCCTCGCTGTCGCTCGGGTGCAAACTCCACACTCGCATGCAAAATGCTACTTTCCGCACTAGACGCGTAAAGTACTAAGGCATGAAACATGAGACTTGACTGTAGCTAATTTATATGGATTTGCATTGTGATTACAATATGGATTTGCTTACATGATGTCGCTCTCAGTTACACAAGCTATCGCCTCGAGTAAGATAGATTTTTCTTACAACCAAAATATGTAAAAAAGGATATTATTAAAAGAAGTAATTTAAGCATGGATTAATTGGATAACGAATGTTAAATTCGTAACATGAGTAGTTCGTTAAATTGCTGAGACTTACTACTTTGTACTTATATTTAATTACTGTACTTTAATAGTCCGTTAAACTCCCGAATAAGACTTATTTCTACTTTCATTTAATTTCTGCAACATACGTAGTTCGTCGTAACTGCTCAAATGAGGCTTGCTATTACTTTATTCCTTTATTTTAACTGCCCTGGGAAAGGGAAATAAAAATATAATTTCTAGAAGCCAAATGCCATTAAACATTCAATCAGATATACTTGTACCTTAAATGTGAAAAAAGAATGTAAAAAAGAGAATAATATAAGTTTAATTAGTGTATAATTTGTATTCTCATATTCATGTAAGAATTTTAGTTCCTGATTCCTTTCACGCTTTTTATTGACATTTCTAAAATCGTTGAGATTTTTTATGCCATTCTTGAACATTGTTTCTCAAAATCTCCATTCTTTTTATTGTAAATTTGAAAAACAGCTTCGATAGATATTACGTTAATTAAACGCGATAAAAAAACAAACTATCACTTAGTAAGGAGGCAAGAGTCCAAGAAAGTTAGTTTACTAACTGAAGATGTGGACAGACCACCAAACCGTCTACAAATCCTCCTGAAAGTTTAAAAAAGAGATAATAATCTAAAAAGCGAAGGAGTTGAAGCCGCTCAAGACAAGGGTACTAACTTCCCGAGAGCAACCCAAGGTGGAAACAGGAATGTACATTACTCACCGGCCACTAAACTTATCTAATATCTCAATATAATAAATAAAATACAAAAAAACCTCCCCCCCTTCTCCTCTCTAATCTTACTATCAATATTTATAAAACAAAAGGTACCGGGATTCCACCAAGAATGATGCGACGAGTGAGGACTTTTAGTATAAAAACAAAAATAAAAGGTAATAAAATGTCAACAATAAAATATTTTAAAATACCCCCAAAATCTTGAACAATTTAAGAGTACAATTAATGATGGTAGCAGTATGACAAAAAATTATTTTCAAGGTTTCATTATACTGCATAATACAATATGAGTTATCCCAGCATTAAGTTATTATTATAAATATTTCAACAATTTCTTATTCCTCCACATTTTAAGTCAGTATGTATTAAAAAAAAAAATCTTTATCGGGAAGTGCAGATAATTATGGTGTCCAGAGGAAATCCAACGAATAATTGGCTGACTTCTTTACAAAAGAAGTTATTGAATTTTAATTTATAAATACGGGCATATAAGGGCCAAAACTGTATATATGCAAAAAAAAAAACCACTGTAACTGTATATGTATATACCAAAAATATTTTCTTTAATATAATAATAAAAAAAAACAGTTTAGATTAAAAAAAGCAGTTTAGATTCTGCACAGACTACAGGCAGATATTTAAAATGAAAATAATACAGATCCAAATATAAACGATATATTTCTATTAACCTTCAAAGAACTTAAAAATGCATAGTAAAATTATGAGAGGAAAAAAAAACTAAAAGAAGCCTGATTGGATAATGTTTAGGTCGACTGAGCTTGACAAGGATCAACTGCCTAGCTAAGCAAGGGCAGCCATAACAGTGTAGTTGCTAAAATTACGTAGTCTGGCCCATGGTAACTGATTTTAGTGAATATTTTTAGAAAGAAACTAAGCTTTCTTTAAGCATAGAACTTAACTAAGATTGACAACGATTACTGTAAAGTAAAACACAGTGATTGAGCATAACATATAACAAGATTAGCATAAGCTGATTCAATTCAACTGACCTTGCGGTATTTTATTTTTATTTTGGCTCTTTCTTCTTCATCCAATCCTAAGATAAGTAGGTATATAAGCTTTAGTGTTTATTTTCTTTAAAGATGTTTCTTGTAGAGGTTTTTAGAAATATTTAACTTATGGTATAAGCTTATTTAGAAAAATAAAAATACCATTTTGAAATATTGAATATTATTTACTCTTTTAGTTTAATTTAAATAAAGTTAAACCTCTTTAACCGCGATAATTTAAATTATGTTTATTTACTTTTAGAGCCAAATAATTAATTCTTAGATAAGAGAATTGATCTCAGAACAAAATTACTGCTTTTAATTGGGTGCTTTTACCTTTTATTTCTATACGTACATAATATATTGATTGATATATTATATTGATAGTAAGCTAAAAATAAAAACACCTCTCCCAAAATAAACATTTTCTTTAAAGCCGGCCAGTGACTAAAATAATTATAAACGCCTATAAATATGTAGGAACTGAAGATCAAAAGCCAGAAAACCCAATTTAAATTTTAAAATTGATTTGAAGAGTGGCATTTTTTTTCTTTCTCTCCCAATAGTGAGAAGATAAAAGATAAGTAGTAGTGTCAACTTCACTACTTACCTTTTTAACAGTATTTATGAACCTTATTTTGAACATGGCGATGAACGGTGCGAATAATAATGAACTTGAAGTAACACTGAGTAAAAGCATTTACTTTTTCGTCCTACTTTCAAAGGTTGATTTTTAGATAAAACGAAAGGATACAAAAAAATACTGAGCAAATAGATATTAATAAATAACTCTAATGAAAAGTGTTTTTTTTTTTTGTTACCTGATAGCAATGGTTGGAAGCGGCCCATTCGGGCAATGTGAAAAGAGCCGTTTTGATGGAGATAAAACTCTCCGCTTTTCTTTACTCCTTGCTGCTTTTTCAGCAGAGTAATACCTAAATTAAACAAAACAATACATATTATTAAGGTAACGAGGAAAATAATTAATATAAAAATGCCATTTTTCAAAACTGGTCTTATTTTCAACCTTCGACGCCATTTTTTTTTTTTTTTTTTTTTTGTTTCTGTATTCTTCACCTTAGTTGTATCTATGTGCAAAATTTGGGGATGATTGAATCACGGTAAGTGGTTCAAAATTGGGGTAATAGGTGTGCGATGAAACTTAAAAAGCAAATAAATTTGACGCCATTTTGTTTTTTTGGTTTCTGTATTCTTCACCTTAGTTATATCTATGTGCAAAATTTGGGGATGATTGAATCACGGTAAGTGGTTCAAAATTGGGGTAATTGGTGTGCGATGAAACTTAAAAAGCAAATAAATTTGACGCCATTTTGTTTTTTGTTTTTTTGTTTCTGGTTTCTGTATTCTTCACCTTAGTTATATCTATGTGCAAAATTTGGGGCAGATTGAATCACGGGAAGTGGTTCAAAATTGGGGAAACGGAAATGTGCGATGAAACTTACAAAGCAAAGTAATATAAGACCAGTAAAAATGTAATGGTAAAAGTAAAAATGTAGAAAAAAGTTAGTAGAAAAACATTTATAGTAGAATTAGTTTAGGGGAGTAGGAGTAGTTAGTTCGGGCAGAAATCCTCCATCAAACAGTTTTCTAAAATATTGAACGTTTTCAAGAATGGGCAATTTATCATTTTAAATGTAATGTATTTGTTGTAATTTTAGCATTAGTCTTATTTTTATTATTAGTTATCAATAGTTTTTATTTTAGCACATAGTTTAGGAAACCTAAACTTTGGGTAAAATCATGAAATCTAAATCAAAATTATATTCTTGTAGAAGTTACTACATATATACAATTCAGTTATATATATATATATATATATATATATATATATATATATATATATATATATATATATATATATATATATATTATAATGGATAGATATATTAGATACCAATATTCCAAAAACAATAATTTTCTCAATGGATATGATAAGGGTACATCTCATGATATAGTTTAACTTAATAATTACAATCAAACACTGGATTTTCTTCAAGAAAAAAGAGTGATTAAATAAACAATCAAGCTCATAAACAGCTCGTGCAAGAGGCAATACACCTGATTTATGGGTTGGAAAGGAACTAGTATGTTTAACAAAAATGTAACGCAAATACCTACCGACATAGGACAAGAAAACTGCATTTTTTCACCCTCCTCTCGGACGTTTTTCAGAGCGCGGCTGTTGTCCGGAGTTAGAATAATAATTATGTGGACATTTAAAGTGGCGCTAATTAATAAGGTAGGGTAGATAACAGATAAGAGAGAAAGGATACAAACGACTCGGTGGTTAGGAGGAGGCAGTTAGGTGGGAAGACGTCTGTTCGGCCGTAGTAGTGCGGTGTACCCCGTGTAAATCAGGCATTGTAACAGATGTCCCGTGTCTTTCTCGGCTCGGGAACGAGGCTGTGTGGTCTCCCGGTCAGAAGGAATCAACACGTGGGACAAGGAGACACATACAAGGACGGAGAAGGAGGAGCAGAGAGAAACATGCTCGTGGCATGTATACGAGGTGAGATCGAGATATATAAATAAACGAAAAAACTTGAAAGCGTTTAAACTACGGTTGAGATACTCGAGGCCTCGGTAGAACGATCAACGACAAGATAATAGAAGGAAAACTTAGTTTTAAAAGTCGCCTGGACTTCAACAGTACATCACTAGAAGTTTGTTAAATAAAATAACTCGAAATACATATAACAGTTACAAGTCATAACTTCTACTTCACCATATGCCAACATCAACTAACCACTCAGCTGATCCACTACACTACACACAACATATCTCCCTTAATCTATCAATCTATCTCTTTCTAGCTCCTTACTCCTTACGATCAATTAAAACAAATCAACTTGATCATTGTTTACTTTTACCAGTAATTACTTAATAGAAGGCGTTGAGGACGCCCGCCTGTCATGATAACTTTAAAAATAGTTAAAAAATAATCTTGACGCGATAAGATAGCAGATAATTATGTGACATTTATCGAATATTAGTTAAGCATGCACAATGCACAAGCCGAAGTTACGAAGTCAAAGGTATAACCCACACATAACTGCCCGCTACACAGTAGACAGCCAAGCTCTCTTCAAAACCACATTGGCTCTAAAAGAAAACGCAGCGTCACTGTAAAATATTGATTACAGTCAAGCATTTATTTTTTTAACTATTTTGATCCATTAAAACTTCATTGTTAAATGTTTGCAAAAAAAGAAACTATTGCCTATTACTGATAATACTAAATCAAATTTTATTTTGTGGAGGAAGCCGGTATCGAAATTAAGAAGGGATTCAGTGTTTTGTTCCTTTTAAGAATTTGGCTGTGAATTTTGTGTTACCCGGGATATATCAAAAGCTGCTATAACCTTACTATAAACTAAACAAAACTTTTAATATTTTTAACAGATTACACAACGTGTGAGTATATCATTAAAAGTTATTATTCTCTTTTTCCGCTTAAACAGTAGGTTGGTATATTATTCTTTCTCAGCTTACGCTAGTAGAATCTCTCGAAATGAAAGAAGGGGTAGGAGACGGAAAATCTTTGTCATCTTTAATAAATTACTTAAGAAGAAATTGATGACATATCATTTTGAATTACTGTATAGCAATTGTGAATTTAATCTAAGCCGTAAGTAACAATGTGTGAGAAAGTTTTCTTATGAACCTTCTTAATGCGTTATAGCAATCAGAGGAGAATCCGCTGATCAAGCGAAATTTATTGAGTTAGTAGCTAATCAACAATTATAATTTTCCTAGGAAAAAATCAAAAGATTTTCTTCATAATAATCATTATAAAAAAAGTCCTAAATCGGATTTTAGGTGAAAACCATTCTCAAGAAATCGAGGAATTGGCGGGTTGTTTCCACAACAACTGAAAACATCTTAGGGCAACGTGATAATTGACTACAAGATAATAGTCAATATCTAACACAATAAAATATAAAACACAATAAAAAATCACAAATCATTTAACAAACCGTGCTTGTATGAATTTCATAAATCCTTATGCATTTATCTTAAAACTGTATGTATTCATTCAACTTCATAAAAGATACAAATATTATTTTTTTAAATATTTTATTTAGCAGAATCTGTTCCTAATTTTAATTTACGGACGTTTAATGTTTTTAAAAAAAGATTTTGACAAAATAGTGCAAATTAGGTATACATTTAATATATAATGTGATCTATAAATTCAAAGGGATTTTTATTTATGAAGTAACAGGAATTCGTACATTAACAATTCACGTATTTAGTTAGTTACCCGCCGGCTACTAACTACTCCACTGCTTTTTATATAATTTATCTAAATCTGTCAATTAGATCATACTGTATCAGTTTTCACTTAAAATATAAAAAGGATTCTTCAATGAAATCATTTAGCTCAACTCAGCAGAAAAGGTTAAATTAAAGTTTCTGTGGGTAAATTGCATAAGCATTAATGCATTATCAGTAGCTTACATTGGGTATATGTATTGTGATCTTAGCATATAAATAAGGACCCAAATCATTTAACTCAGATTAATTTTTATACAGTACTGTATTCAGTCTGTATTCTCTATTGTAATTCAGAAGATCTCTTTTTCAAAATAAGTAAATAATTAATTCTAAATAGACACTACATCCCTACTATCTGTGTCATGACATTTTTTAGGATTTCGTAGATCCTTTTCGAAAACCTTATGCTGAGGGTTGTTTCTGTCCGCCGTCCGCCCGTCGCTCTTTGGTTCATAATCTCCTAAACAGTTTAAGCAAGAAATTTGAAATACTGGCGTAACGTTTTGACCCACACATAGGAAAAATTTAGAGAAGATAAAAATTTAATATGCGCATGCGCAATTAGCAAAAATGTGGTAAAATCAAATATTTTAATTTTCGAGTGGGATATCAAATGAAAGCTGCTATGATGAGTAGGATACAAATAATATATATATATATATATATATATATATATATATATATATATATATATATATATATATATATATATATATATATATATATACACACATACATACACACAATTTGTGAGAGACACCAAGGGATGTGCCACGCAAGCGTGACCCATAGGAACTGTTCCAACATCAGACATTGCGTCATTAAGATGTTGGCTCGGGTCACGCTTGAGTGGCACATCCCTTGGTGTCTCTCACAAATTGTGTAGCCTATTGCAGTGTGCAAAAACACGGTATTACATTGCTAATGTGTTTTGCCAGCCAAGGAAGAATGGTGGTATGAGAGCACGCTCGTCTCTGATAAGTCCTTTATCTGATCTTCTTGATCTAGTATAGGTCCAGAGTTGGGTGGGCATCGTCGGGCCCCTGATGAGTCGGACGCGACGAAACGATGCACAGGACATGGCGTAATGCCGAGCCAACATCCTAATGACGCAATGTCTGATGTTGGAACAGTTCCTATGGGTCACGCTTGAGTGGCACATCCCTTGGTGTCTCTCACAAATTGTGTAGCCTATTGCAGTGTGCAAAAACACGGTATTACATTGCTAATATTATATCGAATTGTGAGTTGTTACCGCAAGTTCGTATGTTATCAAATGAGGATATCCCTACCGTCGATACTTGCTTGATCTGGAGATCACTGGACCGGTTTCGGCTAAACGCCATCATCAGCAGAGTCGAAGTCTCTCGTAGCACTCCTCACTCATCGAGTCTACATGAGAGAATGAAGTTCATTCTCTCATATATATATATATATATATATATATATATATATATATATATATATATATATGTATATATATACTTTTTAAATTTTGCATTCCTTATTGGTTTTAGGAACTAAAATATACCCCATAAATCCCCCTTCCTTGAGATAATTCAAGCAAATACCTTATTATGGGGCGATGAAAATAATGGAGGGAAATTTCTAATTTTTATAAATTGCAAATTTTATGGGCCATGTGCGCACGATTTTTTATTTTTTTAAAAAACAGTTAAATTTCAGAGAAAAATTTATTTAAAGTTAAAAAGTCCAGTCATGCACCATGACTTAAAGAGCGATTCTTCAAAGAAATCTGCGAATTATTGGCTTATGATAATATAGGAAAATTTTGACTTAGAATTTGAATGGGGAAAAAAAAAAAAAATGTTACACAGGGGTACGGGGTACAAAAGTCAAAATAGTATTTACCCTTCAAGATGCATGTCGTTGGAAAGCTCTATAAGAGTACAGTAATTTTTGTTATGTACACTTTTATCATATTTTGATATAAGATGGGGGTAAAATGGAAAAAACACGTTTTTGACCATAAATTGTAAAAATGTGACCCCTAAATGAACTCTGGCCAACGAACTCATACTTTCTTTTGATATTATTGACATTTTAAAATATGTTTGAAATTTGTATGTGCATCCTAAGGGGGGATATCGTCTGGAATGACACATATATTATTATACTTACATACATATACAGGGTGTTCCAGCTCAACAGGGACACAGAGCAGGGTATGACTCTATATTAAATTTGCTACCAAAAATATTATATTATCACATGTCCTGTCGACCTTTGTTTTTGAGATATATCGATATATATATATATATATATATATATATATATATATATATATATATATATATATATATATATATATATATATATATATATATATATATATATATATATATATATATAGTTTCGATATATTTGTGAATTTTGCAATAAAATGCTCTGTAACTCAAAAACGAATATAGCTAAAAAAATATGAGGTCTTCACTGTTGGAAAGTGCATTAAATTTCCTTTAAAAACTCTAAATATTTGCTCTTATAGCTCCATTTGAAGTGAGAATACAATCTTTAAAAACTAATAAAACTGTTTAAAGATTACAACAAAAATATGACCCTCCATAAAGATCCCTTTGTTGTTTGCAAAGTCATCATATGATTCTGAATAGCTTAAAAACTACGCCAACTCATAAGCATTCTAACGACGTAACATATGCTGTACTATACTGATAAGTATGGAACAGAAAAGCAAAAATATTGGGAATAATTCGCTAAAAAGTTAAATATTTTTTGTCGAATAAAAAATTAATTCATTGATATAATTTTAAATATCGTTTTTACTTAACAAAAAAATAATAATTGTACTGATTGAAACTGTTTCGAGAATTTTTTTTAAAGATATAGACTAGTATGAAAATGAGGCTATAAATCTTATTTACCAGAAATAGTGGTTTTTTAGTGGTCATTACAGTGGCGGATTAAGGGTGTCATCTAGGGGGTGGCGATCTAACCCTTCAAGGGGTTTCGGGAGTATGGAAGCCCTAAGGAAAGGGGGGGGAGGGGGAGTTCTCAGGATTCCTCCCCCCCGACTGCAGTACAATATCTTAACCGTAAGTCATAGGTGTCGTTAGCAGTTAATTATTGTAGGGTGCATATAGCGGGGGGTCCGGGGGCTCTCCCCCGGAAAAATTTGAAAATATGACCTCTCAAAACAGCGCTTAAATGCATTTCTGAGGTAAAATTTGATTTTAATACTTGGTCACAAAAGGGTAATTTTTGGCTCGATCATATGGTGTAGTTTGTTGGAAAACAAGTATGAACAGAACATGAACACAAGTACATTTAAAAAAAAAAATATAATACAAACTTAAAAGTATAACACAATAAAAGTTGTGCACCTAATCATTCCCTTTGTCTAAAATACCTAAAAAAATTTCGTTCTTAAGAACGAAAATTTATCACAGTTTGTTACCTTCGGTAAGCTCGGAAGCTAAAGGGGGATTTTTATTTTAATAAATTTATTTATTTTATTCATCTACGAGCCGTTAAGCCCATGACAACGGACCTAATTTTATATTTAGAAAAAAAAAGTTAAATTAAGTAAATTAATTTAGATAAGGTATTATATCTATTTGAAGACCATCGAATCAAAGCAAATACTCGTACTTATTTTTATTGGAATAAATGCGGTTGATTCAGATTGGCAATAACAACCATTTTGCTAAAACTACGCATCTATAAATAATTATTTTATAAAATTAATTACCAGAATATGTGGATTTGTTTAAACGAATTAATCTATTATCGGCGTCTCTATTAAAAACTAGGACATTTTAGCGTCCCGAAAAGTGTTTTCGGGAGACAAGTTCGGGATTTAAAGTCCAAAACCGGGACAACTCCGGGACGCCTGGCGTCATCAGAAATTTATTATGGGGGGGGGATATATTGCGGGGCCGGGGATCCTCCCTCAGAAAATTTTGAAAATATTACCTCTCAAATTTGCGCTTTTATGCATTTCTGATGTGAAATTTGGTAGTCGTTGGAAAAAAGTATAATCAAGGGGGGGGCGGTCGCCACCCCCGCCCCCCCCTTTAATCCGCCACTGGGTCATTAAGATGAGTTGCTCACTAAAATATTTTTTATTATATCATACATTCTTTCGCTTGTTTCTCTCCCCCATTTGAAATATTTTTGCTTTTCTGTTCTATACTTTTCAGTAAAGTACAGCATATTATGTAACGTCGTCGGTCTTCTGCACTTCAAATTTGACTGTGCACAAGTAAAAATCCGTGGGGTTAAGTCAGGTGAGCGTGTTTGCCAGATAATAGGTCCACTTCGGCCTATCCAAAGTCGACGGAAATTATTACGAAGCCAGTTCCATCTAACCATCTAACTACAACAACATGTCCTGCCTTCATATTTCAAATCTTAATAAAATAAAGTATATCCGACATAATATGACATATACCAGTGAATCAGCATAGGGCTTAAAACATACTTAAACTCATCTAAAAGACTACAAAAACCGATCACTAAAAACCACTGTATCTGGTAAATAAGGCTTATTAGCCTCATTTTCTTACTATTCTATATCATTAAAAAAATGGCTCACTAAAACAGTTTCAATCAGTACAATTAATTTTTTGTTAAGTAAAAACGATATTTAAAATTATATCAATAAATTAATTTTTTATTCGACAAAAAATATTCAACTTTTTAGCGAATTATTCCCAATATTTTTGCTTTTCTGTTCCATACTTATCAGTATAGTACAGCATATGTTACGTCGTTAGAAAGCTTATGAGTTGGCGTAGTTTTTAAGCTATTCAGAAAAATATGTTGACTATGCAATGCAAACAACAAAGGTATGGAGGGTCATATTTTTGTTGTTATTTTTAAACAAATATTTTATTGTTTTTAATGATTGTATTCTCACTTCAAATGAAACTACACAAGCAAATGTTTAGAGTTTTTTAAAGGAAATTTAATGCACTTTCCAACAATGAAGACCTCATCTTTTTAGCTATATTAGTTTTTGAGTTACAGAGCATTTTATTGCAAAATTCACTAATATATCGAAACTATATATATATCAATATATCTCGAAAACAAAGGTTGACAGGACATGTGATAATATAACATTTTTGGTAGCAAATTTGATATAGAGTCACACCCTGCTCTGTGTCCCTGTTGAGCTGGAACACCCTGTACATATTGTATACACACATACATAAAAAAGTGTTAAATTTTAGGAATCAATTCAGAATGGTCTTAAACGGATTTCTGTGGAAAAAAGTTTCAAAAATTCGCATTACAAAAATTTTGAAGCAATTGAAAATTCGCTAAAAAAGTAGAAATACAATATAGGGGAGACTGTTGTACCTTGATCACAGTGTACCTTGGATCAACCTTTAGTTTCTTGGAAGATGCTGTTATTGTTATCTACTTGACCTAATTGTACTAAGACAATGTTTATACTCAGTCGAGTCCTAGCAAGCGTGAGAGTTGCTGTCCATGTGCTGTTGTTTTCCAATAAAATAAAAATAAAATTTTTTAGCTCAAAAAGTAACAACTTTTGGTTTTACTATTTTTTTTTTTTTTAAATTGACAATTGTGTTTTGTGTTTCAAATCACATTCTATCTGAGTCACTACTTATTATTGAGTAATTTGTTATGCCATATTTCATTTTTAAACATAACCTAGAGTGTTGAGAAGGTTAAGTTTGGAAAAATACACCATCATGTACCTTGGATCACAACAACGTCCTTTACCTCTGATCAATGATCATATAGGTACATTATGTTACAATTATTATTATTATTTTAATTATTTCCAAAGATCAACATAATTTTGAATACCAGATTAAATTCTACAAAAGAATTGGAAATGGCAGCAAATTTGAGAAAGAATCCGATGAAATATTTGATGTAGCGGAAGCTATTGTGGTAAAACTGCCAACCCCAGTAGAATTAAGTGGATCTGCTAGAACTAATGGACAAAAATGGAAAAAATTATACAATACAAATTTCTGTTTAAAAATGTTGTTTTTAATGTGCATATTATATCTTCCTTAAGGTACATGACGTTGATGATCCAAGGTACACTAGGACGTGATCAATGGTACATTATGGTCTTGTACCATTGATCACATATCAATAAAAAAAGTTTTTTTTTTTCCCCCCTATAACTGTTTAACATATAAATTCTCAAAAAATACATAGTGTGTAGGAAAAATGGTGGTATCAGGAGAGACTGTTTCCGTTGTTATATTTTAAAAAATGGCTTTTAAAATAATATAAAAGTAAATTGTGATCCAAAGTACAACAGTCTCCCCTACTTGGTCAATTTTGGCAGTATTTTGACAGATGTAAACAAACTTAAGTAAGTATCGCACTAATTAATAATAATGTTCGCTTTTAACTTATAAACTAATTAATGGAATTTCATTGGGTTTTTTATATTTGTTCCTTATTTTTTACCGGTTCCAACGATATGCTATACGTCAAAAACGTATTTATACTTTCGGTATTATTAATGGCGGCCAATATCAAAATTAAATTTGGTGGATTTGTTTGTCATTCAGAGATGTGCATTCGTGCCAAATTTCAACTAGATCGGAACACGTTTCGATTTTTTACGATTTGTTTAAATGTTTGCTAACTCAGCAACTGGGTTCAAGATGACGGAAAATGTTGATTTTCTGGGCGGCACAACTAGAAGTATTCAGAGAGATTCAGAGAGAACTCCCACAACGAATAAATTCAGTTGAAATTTGAAATCACGAACATTTTTTTGAGGTGTGGTGTAAATAATACCTACTTTTCCTACCATAGGTGAGGAAAAGTAAAAAATATAAACAAATTTAGGCGGAAGGTCCTGGTTTGATCTCCCGGAGGCTCCTAATGATTTTTAGAAGTAATGACAAGGAGGTAAATTAAATTTTCATCGTCCTACAATAATGTATTTGCACGAATTATTTCAAAATTTTAGGATTAGGCAGGGTTGTTGGGAGGGAAACATTTTTTGGACCGTATACATTTTAACTCATAAAACCAGTCAGGAAAGCAACATTTAAAAAAGCATATAATATATATATATATATATATATATATATATATATATGCAACCTACTCGTCAGTGAATTGAACGCCCACAAAATTTGCAATTTATAAAACTTGGGAATTTCCCTCCATTATTTTGATCGCCCCATAATAAGGTATTTGCTTGAATTATTTCAAAATTTTAGGACTAGTCGTTATATGGTAGTTGGGGAGGGGGATTTATGAGGTACCTATATTTTAGACACATATAGGTGTAAATAAATGTATGTTTGCGCGCATGGAGAAGATAAAATAATGGGCGCAGAAGGTTAAAACTTATATGGGACCAACAATGGGCTACCTACCATCCAAATTTCAATAAAATCAATAATTTCAATCAAATTTCAATAATAAACGTGGTGCGAAATACGAAGTTGTTTAACTTATACCAAATTTTTATATACTTCCTGTAGAGTGAAAATACATATTTGTACAAAATTTATCTATGGCTTCAAAAACAATGTGGAACTCAGTCTTTTGTTGGTCTTCAACATGACATAGAATCACCCCACATATTATTTTATTTGACATTTATATGTTATGTCGATTTTATAAGATATGATATTGAGTAAACATACTACGTTTAGAAATTAAAATGATGAGCAATATTTATCGAATGTCATTAAAAGCTTAAACGATTGGTTCGCCTTCGTCGGTATTTCAAATGTTTGACTTAAAGTTTAGTTAATTAATTAATAAGTTAGTTTAAAATATAAGATCACTCTACAATGACACTGGTTTCTTAATACATTTAAACCCTACGCAATAAGCAGTTTGGTACTTATTTATTATTTAGTAATAAATCTCTTACTGTTTCCGGCGGAACTCAAAAATTATGTGATAGAAGCTCGCTTATATTAGTTACATCAAATGATAAAACTACGATGTTGTTTTCGACGAACCATCAAAATTTCATAAAAATCAGATATACTTTTGACTTTTGACGATATAGGTTGCTTTAAAAATTTTAAGTCCGAATTATTAAATTTCATTTTATATTTTTTATACATCTCGGACTCGTCTGTCACCAAAAATAATCTAGTTGCCAAGCCTGAAACACACTATTAAAGTCAAGTCTTATTCTTATTCCTATTGAAACAAAGGGAAATAATCACTCTTGTGTGTGTATTACCTATATATTTATAAAAGTTCCGAGCCCTAGGCCCGTGTGACAACGGGCTTAATTTTATATTTAGAAAAAAACAGTAAAAATAAAGTAAATTAATTTAGTTAAGTAATTATAGATAAGTTATTATACCAATTTAAAGACCAACAAATGAAAACAAACATTTATTTTTATTGGAATAATGCCTTGTTGTCTTATCAATAATAAATCATTTAAAGGTGAGTCGTCGGGACATAACTCGATTATATAAAGGATAGTATTCCGTTTTATTTAATAAACTTTAAATTCTAAGGGGTATATCTTCTATATATGTATATCTGGTCAAAAGTTTAATCTGGTCAAAACCGTGTGTTGTGGGCTTGGTTCAAGATTTGGTTACATACCGTATTCGGGTATTCCGTAATCCGGGTTATTGGATAAGCAATAATTTTATAGTGTTCCTTATCGAAATCCCCAAACAGGAAATTATTATCTTAATAAAGCTAATTTATAAGCAAGCAAAGTAAGTATTTATTAGTGAAATAATAGCTTATAAGTGCAATCATCATACTAATCGTAATTGATTTTTTTTATAGACTTAAGTTGAATTTTATTCAGAATGACCAGTTTATTTAGATACTGATTTTTATCAGTTTTTATACTTGACACACAATTCCTAAAAAAAAATGTTCCTTCGACTTCAACTGATTTTTTTTTTTTTTTTTTTTTTTTTTTTTTCACTTCAGTTTTTAATGCTATGTAAGGTCAAGGTTCAATTCAACTATGTATAACATTTATATGCACATCATAATGTGATGAGTTAAACAAAAATAAAGGAGCGTCACTCTTGATTATTGTTACCAGTTTAAATCTTTCGAATTTTTTAAAAACAGCAAAAACACAGACACCTTATTAACTAGAATACTTGTTTTTAATAAGGATACGTTCAATCACGGTTCAAGAAAAATCAGACAATTGCTGAACACTGTAAAATTTAAAAACAACTCGACGTTTAAAGGTAATCTGAAACAAATGTTTTGTGAATGACTTTCAAGATGAGAAAAGGTCGTGATATAATAAAATTTAAAAAAAAGTCAGTCATACACCATGACTTAGTGAGCGAATTTTCAAAGAAATCTGCGTATTACTGGCTTATGATATTATAGAAAAATTTTGATGAAAAAAAAAAACAAATTTTGGTACAAAGGGAAAGGGGTACGGGGTACATAAGTCAAAATAGTATTTACCCTTCAAGATGCATGTCGGTGGAAAGCTCTTTAAGAGTACAGTAAATGTTGTTATGTACACTTTTATCATATTTTCATATAAGAGGGAGGTAAAATGGAAAAAACACGTTCTTATGCTATTTTTGATTTTGACCCTAAATTGTAAAAATATGACTCCTAAATGAACTCTAAAAATTCCAATTTTTCATTTTTCTCAGTGATCGTTCTTTATCGATTATTGGGTTATCTTTCACTACTGTTTACCAACACATGAATCGTGGAAAGTTACAATTATTATATTTGACATGTAATAATATATGGTTTGATGATACCATGTAACTCTCCATACTCCTGTTCTATGGTAGGTTCTGAACTCTGAACTATAGTTCATAGCTGAAGCTTACAAAAATAGGAGCATTAACATCCACGCATAAAAACCTGATTAATAAGTGCCGTTGTGAAAAATAAAACTACAGATTAAAATAAAACGTATTTAAAAAAAAAAAAATAACTACCCCAGACAATGTATAACAAGAAGTGGTATGTATATAAATAATAAATAATTATGATCATGTGCAATATATTTTCAACGGGTGTGTGTATTTAACAGTATTAATAATAAAACTAAAATAAATGTTAATTTTGTTTAATTTCTTCATTAACGATTTAAAAAAACAATTTACTGTCATATAATTTGGTACAAACCTTTTTTGCGAATTTATTTCCGTTCAGAAAACGTCTTTACACTTGAAGATAAACTCGTATTTGAACGTTTATAGCTTGTAATCAACGAATTGTTATTGCTTTTCGAAAAACTAAAATCCTTTCTAATGAAATGTTTTGACAAAAGAAGGACTTTGCAAGATAAGCACAGAGACGCGAACTAACCGAGTTTCGAACAAGGACTGAAAGGTAAAAGAGGTAGCGAAACAGAGGGGTGAGCGAGGGCGCGGCAATCTCAGGGAGACAAACCTGGACCAATAGCAATCAAGATACGGGGCGGGGCTTACTTAACACTTACACGCACGATCTTAACTAAACACTAACACACTACTACTCGGGGACTTGTCGGCTCCCTGCATATAGTGTTACACCTAGACGTAGATTACGATAAACAGAAACAAAACAACTGACAAGAAACATTAATTATTATCATTTAGCCGCATCACGCTTATATAGACAATTGAATAAAACAAAAGCTACTAGCCTGATAAGCACAATATAATTGATGATACCCAACAACAACCTACCTACAAAATTTATTACAGTATATAGTATACATCCTAGTGACTTATAAAATCCTCGAGTTTAATAAAATTTCTCAAATCGTGAACAGTAGATACCCGAAGTGAAAAGTGAAATACTTACAGTAGAGAAGCTGCAATAACATTTAAGTATCTGGCCTTCTGTCACCTTCATTCTTATAATATCGACATATTAGAAGAAGTTCACCAAAGTAAGACCCCAGACCCCGTGTCCTCTATTAGTACCTGTACTTAGTACAGTCAATTAGTAATTCAATATTCAATACTACTACTTCGTACTAATTGAGTACTTTATAATTACAAGCGTATTTCTCGGTCTAGTTCTATTGTCGTTTGTTGACTGTAGAAACATTTGAAAGCTTGATTTAGCGGGATTAGGTATCGATATTGTCAGAGGAAATTATTCTTCAGTGTAGCATAATTGGTTAGAGTTCCCGCACACTGGATATGAGGGGGAGGTCCGTGGTTCGAGTCCCGGCGCTGAAGTCTATTTTTCTCTGTCTATCTCCCTTTATAAATAGTAATTATAATTTGATTTAAAATAAAATATAGCTATTGAAAATAAGGTTTTTTTAAGAATGATAATAAATCAGTTAGTTCAGAACAGTCACACATCCAAGTAGGTACTGACCACGTCCAATGCTGCTTCCTCCTCAGAGGCCACTTTAGTGGCCTCTGAGGTGAGGAAAAGTTCCGAGGTACCCCGTACCCGATTTTTTTAACTTCTTCTATACTAAAAGTAAAAAGGCTAGGCTCCTAGAAAAATTTCAAAGATTTTTTTATTATGTGAGAAGGAGTAATCTTAGTGTAAAGTTACTTCTTAATAATGTTTGACGAAAAATAGGTAAGATATATTAAACAACAAAGGTAAATAGTGATTTAAAATTGGTAGTTTAACATTTGAGTAAATAGATCATATATACGATTTGCAGACCGATGTAGGACTGCAACAAAGCAAATCGATTACCTATACCTACAACGTATGGTCCAAGGGCTATAGTTACTTTTATTTAAGTATATTGATGTTTGAGAGGAAAAAACAACATAAAAGAACCAGGGCCGCTGAGAGGATTGCCGGGCCCCTGGGCAAGTTAGCATCTGGGCCCCTTTGAACAAATAAAGGCGGGGGGTCCGGGGGCCCTCCCCCAGAAAGTTATTTAAAATTCAATTTCCAAAATATGAGTTTTAAGGATTTTTGAGGGCAATTTTGTTCTTAAAAGGAAAATATGTTTGGTGGGGACGAATTTATGTTTAACTAAGATGGGCTTATAAAACTAAATAATTGAGTAGTTTTGTAGCTGGTAAATATCATCAAAAACCTTTTTTTACACTGCAAAATACATAATATAAAATAAAACATATAAATTGTTTGCTAAAATAGTGAGAAAGAGAAAACAAATAAAAATAATTAGGTAATGCATTTTTATTGATAAGAATTATCATATTAAGATTTTATTCATTGAATAAAAATATAAAATCTAAGTAACTAAATGAAACCCTAAAATTCAAACTTCAATGCTTATGACACATTAGGGATAATTTTATGTTCTTGACAATCAGTAATGAACTTAGTATCTGGGCCCCTTTGAGCAAATTACGGCGGGGGTCCTTTTTTAAATTTTTTTTTTTAAATTTAAGTGCAAAAAGATGAGTTTCAAGAATTTCCGAGGGCAAGTTTCTCCTAACAGGAAAAGATGTTTGGTGGGGACGAATTTCAAATACATATGTACAGCTGGTTAAGTTTTGTATTTGTGTCTGTTTAATTTCCGTTGCGTGAATCAACTTTGCTTCCCAAACTTAGCTAGGACATTAGGGGCCCCAGCCAAAAAAATATTCTTACAATAAGTATATATTTCCAAGTTAGATTTCATTATGCTCTAAAGGAGCCTCTACCGACATTGGTACAAAGATGTAGTTTTTAATGCTTTTTTTTATTTGGGGGCCCCTTGGCACCGGTGCCCTCCCGAAATTCGGGCCTATAGTTATGCCACTAATGACAATATCCGTCTTGTCTTTTTATATCCGTATTGTAAAAATCCAGGGCCGTCCGGGTCTGTTCCTCCCAAACTTAGCTAGGGCATTGTGGCCCCTAGCCAAAAAAAAGTTGATGAGATAAAAAAATGGGTTCAGAACTGAATACATTTTTTTAAGAGTCCCAATACAATAGTATAGAAGTATAATTTCAAGTATGATTTTATTATGTTTTAAAGGGGCCCCTACCGACATTGGTACAAAGATAGTAATTTCATGTTTTTTTGGATTTGGGGGCCCCTTGGCACCAGGGTCCACTCGCAATTCGGGGTCCATAGTAATGCCACTAATTACAATATCCATATTGTCTTGGGCATTTGCCCCCTTGCCCCCCCCCCCCCCCCCTGTCGGCGGCCCTGAAAACAACCATCTTTTTACATGTTAAGCTGTTAAAAATGCGAGTCTTATGTTTATTCTGCAATATTAATAATGAAGAACACTTCCCTTGACTATAGTTATAAATCAAAGTACTAATCCATTTTTGTTGCAGTCCCCTTTTATTTTTAATTAATTTTTCTTTTTTGGGTCTTCAGGGGTATAATAAAAAAACAACTACGTTTTTTTGTGATATTTCGTCCCTACTTTGGGACATTATCAAGCATTATACTTATTTTATCTTTGTTCATTATTAAATTTTTTTTTTTTTTTTTTTTTGGTGCAGCTCATCAATTAAAAAGTGATTTTTTTAAAATAAAATCCACTTTTTAATAGTCATCCACTTAAGAGTCATGTTTCAATCTCTGTACCTGACTCAGTGGCGTAGGAACGGGGGGGGGGCTATCGGGCTTGAGCCCCCCCGTCAGATTTGAAGTGGCTATAAAATTATGTCTAAAACTGCTTAAAATGCTGTTTTTGAACGTTTATTTTCCAAATTTTTCCCGGGGGAGGACCCCCGAACCCCCCTTCTATAGGGGGGGGGGGGGGGGGGGTTAGAGAGAGGGTAGGTAGTAGTCTGGCACCTTAATTTCTAGAAATCGAGCACTGATAAAGAGTTTTTAGCTAGGACATTAGGGGCCCCAGCCAAAAAAATATCCTTACAATAAGTATATATTTCCAAGTTAGATTTCATTATGCTCTAAAGGAGCCTCTACCGACATTGGTACAAAGATGTAGTTTTTAATGCTTTTTTTTATTTGGGGGCCCCTTGGTACCGGTGCCCTCCCGAAATTCGGGCCTATAGTTATGCCACTAATGACAGTATCCCCCCCCCCACCCCCTCCCCCCTTAGTGGAGGTGCCGAGCCACCCCCGTCAAAAATGAATTCCTACGCCACTGACCTGACTCAAGTATTTTAAAGTGTGATATGTACCTACATATTTATTTCTAATTTATATTATGGATGTTCAAATATGACGAGATTAAGAAGATGATTTTATTTTAAAAAAAATCACTTTTTAATTGATAAGCTGACAAAAAAAAAAAAGAAGTAAATTATGAACAATGATAAACGCAAAAAACGTTGTTTGTTTTTCATTATACCCCTGAAGACCCAGAAAAGAAAACTTAATTAAAGTACTAAGCTAAATCAATTAGTGGTCTTTACCCTACAACATGTTCATGCCAACATGTTTCAGCTTCTTTATGTCGAATATAAGTTTTTTTTATGGAAGACGGGTATGCAGGCATTTTAAACGTATGCATATGTGATTTTACTGGACCATCTGGATTTTAAAAAATCAGTCGTTCCGAAATTTATCGGAAAAACTTTAACTTTTAGAAGAAAATAAGGTCTGTAGTCAAGCTCCATGTGTTTCACAGGCAAAATACTAAACATTTTATAAGACCAACACTTTTTGGACCCTGAGAACCTTAAACCATGTATATATACATGAATAAATGAAGTATATCGAGTTATATAGAAGCCAAATATTAAATAGAATTACAATAATAAGAAAATAAAAAATAAAGGTTCATGTCTGAAGGCGTGACGATCTTATCAGTATGGCCCATCCCACAGCATGAAAACTCCCGCATATAGACTATCCGCTTACTACTGTTTAACTTCATGAAATATTTATAATGTTCTTCTTTACTCTATTTAATTTGGTAAGTATAATTGATTCTAAAAGTCGGTACATAGTTGAAACATTATAATGGCCAAAGCCAAAAACTCGTAGGTACATCAAGATTGTATGGTATGCGGATCGCAAACTCTAATTGCTTGATATATAGGTATGTACATCATAACTGCGTGGATATGCGTATCAACTCTAATGTCTTTAATAATCTGGTGTAAATAGACAATTAATTATTCTGCCAATTAGTGTGGCACATAGCTTCCTCGAGTCCAATTATTGGACGAATAGGAATTTAAAGTAAATAGTAAGTTTAAATAGGAATTTAAGTTTTGTATGTACCTTTTTCGATTTCCAGTAGGGTCACACTTATTTTATTCAGCAAGAAAATATTTTTCAATACTAAATGTGCACCTAGAAGGTTGAAATTATGAGACCAAGAATGATCAAATAAAAAACTCATCAAAATTGGATGAGTTTTTTAAGTTAAGGGGGATAGCAAACAGTTTGAACTAAATTTTGAAATGTTAAACTGAATTTTGAAAAGTTCCCTGGTATCTGAAACTGATTTCTGTCTAACATTTTTGAATTCGAAGACAATCAAAAAATCTTTCTTCAGAATGATTACAATACTTCCGTTACTTACAGTAATCTCGCAAGTATTAATATTTAAAAAAAATATATATATTTTTATAATTCTATTTATTTATTCAAATAATTGTTCTACTCAATCTATTGCTTCCCAGCTTGCCGAAGATAACGGAAGCATTGTGATATTTCCAAAGAACAAACTTTTCTTGATTCCGAATTAAAAAAAAAAAAAATCTATGCCAGAAATATCCGTTTTAGACATCAGAAAACATTTTTGGCCTAGTATGTCGTTCAAAATTTTTGCGAACCAACATATCTTAAAAATATTAATTACTAACTTGTGACTTGTGATGCTAAATAAAAATGTTATTTTCTTAGAATATTAGCTTACAGCTAATTATTTAATTTGTAAGTAATTTATGCAATAAAGTAATATGTATTTAATATTTATATATGTTATCAATTCTGAACTTCTTTTCTAAATAATATTTTTAGAGACCATCAACAATAATGGTATTTTATTTATTCGTCATTTTTTAAACACTGAATACCCTACCCTGTACTCTCAATCAAGAAAGATATTGTTTTTTTTACAGGTTTAAGAACAAGCAGGAGTTTATATTAAGAATTACTTTTTGTAAAATTTCAAATATAAGGAAAAATTTCCTGGATAACTCGATCTTAGGACACTCTGAATGTCCTACGTAAATGAGAAATTCAGCCCATTCGACCCCCCCCCCCCCCCCCCCCCCCTGTGGGTGAGCCACTGCTAAGGTATCTGTATATGTTCTTATACCTCTTCATTCCATCATCTGAAAAATATTTTATAAAAACGGGCTGCTCTCAAAAAAACAATTATTTAAACATAATTTAAAAAAAATCTATTTTAATTTTTAAGTATATACCTACCTCTTCACACCATAAATAAAGAAATTGTTTTTATTTACACAAAAGGGGAAAAAGTGTTTAAGGAAATACAATATGAGGGTGAGAAATAAAATAAAATATTGAGGGGAAGAAGGGAGGATTTCAGCAAAGGTACATCAGAGAATAAATTATACTAACTGAGAGAGTAAGGGCGCTGAAACCAGATACAATAGAAGCACCCGGGGCAACAATCTACTTCTCTTCAAATATTTCACGGAATTCTGTAATAACTTCTCTTATAGAACATCATTATTTTGAAACCATTATTCATTTTTTTTTTTTTTTTTTTTTTTTTAGTGTTCACTAAAATTGAATTTTTATCTAATATAAATCCAATTATAGCCCATGAACTTTTGTTATTTCAACTTAATATTTCATGATACTATATACCTACTACATAGTAAAACAAAATGTCTATTAAACATCTGAGGTTTAATGTTTCTGGTTGTAATAATTGAAAAAGGCAGTAAATAAATTTTGATTTATAGAAAAAGGAATTTATATCTTAAACGAATTCATCTTATTTTTATTTTCCCATTGAAGAATTAAAAAAAAATATATATATAAAGGGATCTTATTTTGAGACTTAATATTCACAAGTACTTACATACTAAAAAATCTATTGCTATTTGTTGTATTGACAACTAAGATAATTGACGTGGTTGCCGATTGCACAATACCATAGAACTTGACGGTATTGGTAGATGGTAGAGTGAACGGTCGAGTAGCTTTTCTACTATTTACTATTTGCATTGTTATATTGGTACTCCTTAAATAACCTTATTGTAATTATTGTTGCTGTAAGTCAATATATTGTTTTTTAGTAAGATGTCGATCCTGGGAAATTGTCTTTATTTTTATTGTAACTTTTAAGTTAGAACATAAAAAAAACAGGAGGCCTGTAAAGGTTAAAAATATTCAGTAGCGTAAAATAGGGTGCGCCATAGTTTTAGATGTTGTGTTGTTCACAGTCAGTCGCGAATAAAAATATTGATTAGATAAAAATCTAATGAAAGAAATGATAGCAACACTAATTCTATCATTGGTGCCAATTAGAGAGGACCACAGCCTCTTGAACTAAATGCGTTCTTACTAATGAATTAATGAATACTGAAATTCTTATAAATAAATAAACATTATCAGAAATCAGAAACCATAATGATTAAAACGCGATTTTATCATGTTAACGCCCAATCTAGTTACCATTAATGGAAGTTCATATCTTCAAAAATGAAGTGCCGTAGAGTGATAAACTATTTATTATTTAGACCCTTTTATCCGTCATAAGTACCATAATCTATGTTGTAAAGCTATTATTATTCGAATTCATGTCTTCGCACCACATTTCGTTGGTATAGTTGCTTAAGTTGGTATGAGCCTTTGGACCATGTACATATTATACAGGGTGATCCAACAGGGTGATCCAACAGGGTGATCCAACAGGGTGATCCGCCCCCCCCCCTTGTTATTGAGATAAATAAATTAAACTTGGGGGATCCGTACCATGTAAAGGGAAGTTTGTTTTCATGCAAACGTGCACTAGGGGCAACCAGCCACTTTGCCCCTAGGTCACCCAACTTCAAAATTTCTAATATAATTGGAGTGTATATTTTTGATAACATATTTGGATTATACGGGGTGAAAAAGAATAAAATTTTACTTGAAACTTTTTTCTATCTCCAATACTTTGCCCTCTATAGGGAGGCAAAGATGGCAAAATTATAACCCTTCCGAAAATAGTAGAAAAATAGCATCCATAATGTATGCGGTAATAATTTAGTATTTTCTTTTATATAGGAGCTATTAATAATATATCATTTAACTAATGGAGTTATTAAAATTATAAAAATGTACATGTCCAAAGTATTGTTCTTTTGTGGTCTATCGAACCAAAGTGTTAAGTGAAACTGAGAAGTTTTCAAGATAAAAACTCCTTTTCGGACAAACAATACGTTTCTGAATCGAGAGAAGTAGCCATAGATTTGTTAGCCTAATAATAATAGAGAGGGGTTGTTATAAGGACAGTGGGTAGGTTGTCAGCAGTCAATAGAGAGAAGGACATCTCATCGAATTATACCGCTTCACTTGGTACTCCACCAAAACCCCCTAAAAAAGGTTTTGGTGGTTTTGGTTAATTCAGTTCAACCTTAAACCAGGAACCTTTTGAAAGAAACAAACAAAAACGGTTGAACAAAAGGGTATCTATAATCTCAGCAAATTTTATTTGAATGCTTACAACCTGCAACTCGATATTTTCGTTTCAGCTGTACAGTATTTAGGTATTTAGACAAAAGGTAGAAAAATAATATTTTATCTTGAGTTACGGGTTTTTATTTTTTTATTATCAATAATAAAAAATTGTCAATTTTACCGTTCGTTACAAAACATATTTTTCTTAGCAATTCCCATAGATATATTAAGTATGTTCACAAATTGTATTTAAAAAGTAAATTATAATGATCATTGTAAATTATATGTCTAATTTAGGAGTATATTGAATGACCTCGCTGATATATTGTATGGTAATTTCATATACCCACTTTATTCAATATCAGCACTAGGTAGTGGCGAGTCGTAATTTTATTTTTTAACACTGTCTGGTTAATGTTATTTGTTACATATTAATTGTTTATACTTTAAATTATTTTTGATATATGTTGTTATGTATTATGAGCTTGAAAAAGTTTTATCAAATTTAAATTTAAATTTAAACCTATAATTGAATCTTGCTTGACTTAACTTAATTGTTATAAATCTTTTAAAATGTGGCATTCTCTTATGGAGAAGAAGAATTATAGGATTACAGTACTAAACATGTTGTAAGTTTTAACAGCGTAATTTAATTTTGTATTGTTATTAGTTTTTTACTCTAAATAATTCCGTGCTTTATGATACTTTAAATTAAGATGTTATTGTTCATTAATTGTCAATTGTTATTACAGAAATACATCAGCTATGACTGAGGATGACCGTACAAAGAAGGGTCGAAACGTCTCGTTAAAAATGGTATAATTTGTATTTTGATATTTTCCATTGCTTTCATCCAATAAACGTTTGACGCAAATTTAAAATAATAATGGCAGACTTGTTAACATTTATTTATTACTAATTACTAATTACACTTTTATGTATTTAGTCAATTTATATTATAAGCAAAGAAATTGGATTTATTCTCGCTAAAGCTGTTGGACATGATGATTGATGATTATGATTACGATTTGATTTACAGTGCTGTTCCAATGTGCTAAGTTTGAAAACACCTCTTCGAAGTGTTTTTTTGAATTCAGGAAATGACTGGGGAGTTTAGATTTTCTTTAGGGTAAGTATGCTTACAGTATTTTACTTGAAAAAAAAAAAAAAATATCTAACTTAATAAATAATAATATCTAGTCGATATATATAAGGCGTAACTATGGGCCCGCGCGGGCCCACAATGCGAGGGGCCGCCAAATCAACGACAAGGGGGCCCCAGTTCTAAACGCAAGAGGTTTTTTTTTTTTTCTCATCAATTTTGTTTTATGAGGGGCCCCCAAAAAGGTTTTGCGGGGGCTCCCAATGCCCTAGCTACGCCACTGTATATAAGTATATTCTTATAAATGAATAAGGTTATTCAAGACCATTAAAAGCCTCTTCCCTATACTTTAACTCAGCTATATTTTTTTAAGAAACTAGCTTCACTTGGCCCTTGTGAACTAGTGCTCAGAAGTGTAAAGCGAATTCGTCTTTAGTCCTTAATCTTCTCTAAGCCATTCCTTTCTAAGCCATTCTGATATGGTGAGTTAAAAATAAATAAAACTAGATAGTTAGTAGTCATTTGGAGTTGTGCAGTAAGATGAAATAATTATCCATAAAGCAGTTTAAGGTATTTGACTATAAAACCCCAGTTTCTTAAGAATAGTTTAAAACTGAATTTTGTTTGGTTTAATGTTCTTCAGAGACGTAGAATAAACAAATTTTTTAACTCTATGATGACATGTATTAAGCACTAATATAATGCAAACCTAAGTGATAATACCAAAAACATCATCAAATAAACTAACTTGGGGCAGGTGCAACTCAAATCACAAGGTAAAGTTATTTTTGACTTATCATATCACTTTGGACTTTGAAGTTTGACTTGAGACTTTTGACTTTTGATTCTTATCTCTGCCTTTTTGAAGTGATTTAAGAAGAAGAAGGACATCTGAAATTTTTGGCTGAAAGCGGAAATCTCGGACAGTTCTGCTGGTACCACCACCCTGATACTAACATCGTATAATTACTTGACTGTTCTTCTGTATAGGCACCAAACAGTAATAACTATTCCGAAGTTAGGGTTGTGGCTTTGGTTTGTGGTTAGTTTGACGTCACGCTGTCGGTTTGTTTAAATTAATTGTTGATCCGTGGTCTGGAAGGACAATTGGAAAGGAGATGGAAGGGGAGGTCGGTGGGAAGGGAGGCGTGGATGAAGCCCCTCACCGTGGTCGGACATGGTCCTGGATGTATTGAGAGCATGACGTCGTGTCCTGTCCTGGGACCTAGACGGGGAGGAGCTGGGAGGAAGCACGCCAAACTGCTTCGGAGCAACTCGTCTAGAGTTACACTCCGAGTCTAGGGTTTCAACTGGGCACCGCGAAGAAACCTCACACGGTGTCCTTAACAATCGACATCATTACGAAACCCCTTACAAACATGTCCTTACTCCGGCCCCAGTCTAGGAGTGGTCCGTCCTCGAGTCCATTCATCACATTGATCCAACCTTCATTCAAAACCTCACACCTCATGTATATTAATAAAAATATAAACAATCGGTTAAAGGCTTAAGGATTAAAACAAAACAAATTCTTAAAAAGTGAATGAGTTACGAAAAAAAAATTAATTCCTTTATTAAACTCATTATAACACGGTTTTGTTCTTTCATTGAAATACCCAGATTTTTTCACTATTCCATTTCTTCAAAGAAATACTTGATTTTTTTTCTTATCCCAATACTTCATCTATACTACCAAATTCCATCAACTCAATTCATTAGAATCTTTGAACTATATGTTTTTTAAATTATTTACTCATTGTTTGACGCACTAACTATATTGTAAAGAAATACATATGAATGAGTTGTGGATGTCTCTTCTGATTAAGAATGGGGTTTCGTAAACATTTACTATAATAATTCGAGTACTTAATTATCATTGTAATTTTATAAATTTATCTTTTAATGAATAACCTAATTCATTACATGTCAACCCGCAGAAGCCGGGAACCCTACGTACTAAGTTATATAACTAAGTTATCCTCTTTTGTTATATTCAGCTTTAAAACTTTCCTTAGATCACTCACAATATGGGAGTGAGCCTAAGTACTTTTTATTTTTTGAGAAATAAAAAGGCGATGATTACTCTTCTGGGATTTGATACTTGTTGTACCCCAAGATGTAGCTTTCAACGTAGAAAGTAGGTATAGGATATTATTACCTTCCTGGATTATCTTTCTCCTTAAGCATCTTGATCGTATTTTTATTCGTAAAGTTTATTGACTTTAAACCTCTTCTCCAATTGCCTGCCTGCTAAGCTAATAATGATTTCGCAGAGCTGAGAAAATGTTTTACCTGAGGTTGCCTAGAATAGAACCGCTTAATCGCTCAATAGTTGCAATTTGTAATATATAACAGGTCTCCAAGGAAAAGGTAAGATAATAAGTTGTACTTTTACCTTTTTTGTGCATGGAACTTAACATAAACCTATTATCTATATACATATATATAAAACTAAGAGTGACAATGACTGACTGACTGATCACTAATTCTCCTACTTCCCATTGACAGAGTTTTGAAATTTGGTACATAGATAGTGTACCATAAATAAAAATGTACGGCCATTTTGATTTCGTTATATGGCCACCATATTGAAATATAACCGCCATCTTAGATTTATTCACATTCTATTATCTCAGTTTCAAGTGGACCTAGGGATCTGAAATTTGGCTCATAGCATAGACTATGGTAGCTAAAAATGAAAATGAAAGGTATTTTCACTTCAACATATGGCCACCATATTCAATTATAGGATTAATCAATTATCTTGGATTTAATCACACTCTATTCTCACAGCTTCCAATGGACCTAGAGATCTGAAATTTGGTGCATAGACTTATGGTAGCTAAAGAAGAAAATTAAAGGTACATTGTTTTGTTGCTTTTGAATCATTTTGACCCATAAATTAAACATTTTACTTTTAAATTGTTAGACTACATAATAAAAATAAAAAAACCCAACCAAACAACTTTTTGACAGGTTTTGACACGTAAGCAAAACATTTTACTTTTAAAATTTAGAACTATAAAACAAAAATATTAATATTAAAAAAAATTAAATATTATTAACACTATAAAAGAACCAGGACAATACAAGAACCTGGCATATACCTACCTGGCCACTAGACGGACGCAGGCTGACCGTAGGTCAGCCGAGAACGCCTAGTGATAAGATAAAACTCATAGGAGGGTGTGGATTTTTATATTTTTGATTTAGCATTAAAAATAATGGAACTCTATTTTTCGCATCACTTAATTATGTTACCTAGATATTTCACAATCAAAGGATTTTGTTTTGACAAATACGAATTATAGAGTGTTCTGGTTTAAGAGAATAGAACCTGTTGCTGAAAGAATAATAGCAGGTACTCCGGATGTCAAGTACTCCAGGATCTAGTTGAAGTATAAAGCGTTTCCAGCTCCTCCTTTAACACAATTAGAGGATCTTAGTTGTTGCCCTCCCTTTACTTCCGCTTGTATATGTTGCCTGTTGCCTCTTATTACACATTATTGTGTAAATGTCTTGTGTCCAAATGTCTTGCATCACTTTTGAAATCGAGCTCAATTCATCATCACTGCCTTAAAGTTTATACATTTGAAATTTAGTAGGAATTAGAATATGTTAACCTTAATGTTTTACGGCCCTCTTCCTCAATTTTTTTTTTTAGCCGGAAGGTGGTTATAATAAACAACGTATTGGAAAGACTATTCCTAAATAAGACATAGTCAAACTCTCGGGCTTATCAGTGCATAAATCAGTTCTGATTCTGTAAAAAGCCTTTATTGAAAGTTTAGTTTTTAATTTTGAAAAATGCGGGAGAAAGTTTATTTATACCTCTAAAAATATTTACCTTATGACAAAAACGAAGGGATAAAGAAATAAAAAGTAAGGATGTAAGTTATTGACTGTAAAAGTTTCATAATCATTTGTGGGCTAAAAAAAACCAACATATGTGGGCATTGAAGGTGACACATTATTAGCTTTATTGTTCAAGACAATTATAGGTTAAGTAAAAGTAAAATTCAGATTGGAGAAAGGCGAACAAAAATTAATTCAAATTCGACCCATACCAGCACCAAAAGCTCCACTTACGAAATATTTTAAGCAGAATGAAGCAAAATTAAATTCTTGTTCTCTCAAAAAAAAGTAGCCACTCTGCATCCTGTATCGATAGTTTTTAATAGTTCGCTAAAGAGGTAAAGGTATTAAAAGGTTCTCATTTTTGGCTGGAACGTTAAAAAAAAACATGAAAATGTTAAAAAAAATCACCGAAACGTTAATTTCCCGCCACCGCACCGTTTCGAAATGTTAAGGTTTTAATTAACTCTTTACATTTCGATATTAGGGAGTTTCGAGACCAGTGGCGTAAATAGCGCCCCTGCCGACCCCATGTTTTGGGGGGTTCCAAGGGGTCCCAAATAAATTTAGGAAACAACAATAATAATAATAATAATAAATCTCTCTAGTGGTCGGTGTCGGGAACGCGATGATGAGTTACAGTATTTTTTTTTACTACTTTTTATTAGCTTGCTTTCTTGTTTGTTTGTTTGTGTGTGTGTCCAGTACAAATCTTGCAATCGAATTTTTGACTAACTTCCCGAGTAGCTAGACATTTGAAACTTCTAGAATAGCTCAGAACACGATATAATTTTAATACTTTTAGCCATCTTTTCGTAGAATTTAATTCGTTTTCAGCAAATGTTGCTGCGTATGGGAAGTTAGTTCGGAAAAAATCCACAAGTATGGAAATTTGTTCGAAAAATATCCACAAGTTTTTAATTTGTTTTGACATGGCCCATATTTACGATCTTCATTTTGACGGGTTTCTAATTTAAGATGTTTTATTTTAGTACCTGGTATGGCTGATAAAATGTTCAAGAATGATTATATCAGGCCTTTAGTCCAGTCAAATTATACATTAAATTCGCAAAGCGTGATGTAGTTCTGATTTTTTTATATGTTGTTTGGACCAGTTAAGGTAGTGCGATCCTAAGTTTGCAGCTTCGAAAAACCTGTGCTAGCTGCGTATTAGCTGAAAAATTGAAACATTTTCGTACTTGTTTTAGTTTTTGCCGTATAACTTATAGTTTACGAGTTATACGGCAAAAACTAAAACTAAACTATGAGTTGTTCGATGTTAGGAGTTATTTCCATTTTTAAAGTACAGTAAATTTGCAGCAGCATAAGCTCAACCGGAGCTCTGTACAACCAATAGGTTCCGAGATATGGCACTTCAAAAATTGGCTATGATTTTCAAAAAATGGAAATTTTAAGTATTTCTCTCGTTTTGGGCTAAATATCGGCATAAAGCAGCGCACCTACGAGAAAAGTCATAAGAAATAGAGTTGTAGTAAATTTAATTGGCTTCCTTTTAAGTACAAAACGAAGTCTGTAGGCCTAATAGTTTAGGTGCAATCGTAAAAAGTACAAAAACAAAAGATTGGATTTTCGAAGAAATTGTCCTAAACACTGCTAACAACCAGTTGTGGCATTCGACGAAAGAAAAAGTTCATAGACTCATGTGTAACGGTGGAGAAGAATAATAATATTTATGTACATTTATTATAACAAATCGTAGAGGTCATTGACGCTTAATGCATTTTATTTCGAGGGTCGTGGCAATATTGTGGCATCTGATTGTCGTGGAGGCGATTCAGTTCCTGAACCATCGTCCTCCAGATCATTAAGAGGCTCCATGCAGCTCCAAAACATTTGTTTTCTATGAGGAGACAATATCACTTTGGATTTTATCAAGCTCCAAAAAAATTACCTCAATCACGAAGGAATAATGTGCACAAGGTAGAATCACTGAGTGTAAGGGAAACTATTCTTGAAGTGGCAAATCGTCGATGTGATGAATGGGGACAGGAGATTATAGATTGTCTTGCATCTGTATCTGATCTGATATCGTCGCTACTGGTGCCAGGTACCACGCATCATGCCCAGAGACGGAACTAGACCTGCTGAGGCCCGTGTGCAAGATTGTTTTTGAGGCCCCCCCCCCCTCTATTTAAATATTTGGTCAAGATGACCAAATATTTTTGTCGCCTCATTTTTCAGGATACACATAAGAATTGTAATAAATTGCAACGAAAAATATTATTTTATGATAAAAAAAGAACAAAATAAATTAAATTCGTATTTAAATGGACGACATTTTTGAATATTTCAATCAAAATCGTCGAAATCGTTTTCGAGAAATACTTTTTTCACTTTTTTCATATTTTTTAAGGAGTAGCTCCCCCAAATTTGAAGGTCAGAGGCTCCATGTGTCTGCACAGACAGGCGACAGACATTCTTTTAAAAAACTACTTTTTTGGACTCAGGGGACCTCAAAACGTGTAAATCCATCAAAATCGAATTTTCGCGCCATTACAATACTTCTTTATATGGAAAGTAAAAAGAGCAAAAAAGTTGGCTGTAATGTTTTTTTTTTGTTTTTTTACTTTAGCATCCCCCTATATCCCTTTATGTTAATAGTTTTTTCGCCAAAGACATTATACAGAGTAGCATACATTCTTAGTCTAAATGGCTGTTAAGATGTAGGGATATTTATTCTAATGTATCTTGGGACAAAGGAATATCACACTTGAGTTTATAAATGTGATCATATCCCTTAGTCTAATCAACTATTAAGATATAAATAGAAGGAATATTAAATATAAAACTGCCCCAGGAGTCTCAATGTCTTGGGAAGACAAACACACAAACATTTTTGACTTTTGTAGGGCAGACTATTGCGTTTAGAACCAAGGAGGGTGCTAAAGTATAAAAGAGCCCTTGTAATTAATACAAAAGAATGGATTTCGAGTTTATGGCTCGAAATGAGAACTCTTTATTTTAAATGTTTTTATTAGATCCATTATTTTAGCTGTTAGACGAGTTGAATATTCATATTTTGAAACTTTAATTCATGGAGAAAAAATGCCAAGTGTAAAAAGTTCTTATTTTAAGCCATAGAATCAAACTTTAGCCTTAAAAATATGTCTTCTATTGACTTTTTCATATTTTAAGTACTGCTGCAGAGCATTTTAGCGCTAAAAGTGCTTAGCATTTTTTCTGTAAGCGCATTTTAAGTTAACATAGGACCCAGCAATCCGCGTCTGGTTGAGGTAGCGTATCTGGGGCATCATGTATAGAAATGAAAAAACAAACAAATATAATGCATACATAATTAAAGTTATTCCTGTATATTGATATAAATTGCATACTTTATGTATTCTTTTTCATTTCATACTCTCTCGAAAAACCAAATACGCTACATCGAAGCCCAGTTAATCTACGACAGATACATACACCCAAGATCCGCAAAATCGACCTGTGTATAGGTGTGTCTTAAAATAGAGGACTGAAGATGGAAAATGTATTAAGAGAAAACTTATGAAATGAAGAAGAATCCATAATTGGTGCATTTTTTATCAATATACAGAAAATACTTTAATTATATGTGCCAATTTTATTCATTTCTATACATGATGCCCCAGATACGCACCTCAGCCTCTATTTAGTAAAATTATGATTTATTTTTATTTTATTAATTTTTTTTATAACTGGCCGAGCGGAAGTGAGGCCCCCCTTACCCCGAGGCCCGTGTGCGGCCGACCCCATGCACACGGCTAGTTCCGGCACTGATCATGCCACAAAAAGTTGCACAGCATGCTAACACCTATTAGACTGAAAAGAGATCATTCAGAGCCAACGAAACTCGCGGAGTGCATGGAATATATATATATTCATACCTTGATGAAAACAGGGAAGAATGTCAATTCTCGATGAATGATCTCATGAATAAGATCAAAGGCGATTGCAAGCCTAATTTCAGAACTGCCAAAACTCACCTACTAAAACGGTACGGCGATCCATCGACACATCAAACGGCCTTCGGTTCCGCCTAATCGTCAAGTCCGCAGGAAACGCGAAGGTAAACCTGGCACTGTTGCCTCCATAGTAAGAGTCTGCTTCCTTCCATTCATATCACACTTACCACCAAGTGCAAAAGTGGCTAGGTGTAGAGAAGAATGCCACAGATTGGGGTTGGACGAAAAGTACCCGTGGTTTAATACCAATAACATCATTATGTAAACCATCCCCAGCAAACCTTCTCAAATCGCTCTCATGTAAGTAAGAGCATGCACTTGCCGGAGAGCTGGGCCTAAGTGCTCAGCTTTGTGCACTACGTGCTGTGGCAAGACTTGTCACAACGTCCCTACAGTTTTAATCGACGAGGATGAAGACGACCTCGACGATCCTCCCCCTTTAGACGATCAATCCGAAACCCTCAAAATACCTCAGCAACTTCCCGGAATACGACCATCATCTACTAGGACCCTCGAAAAAACAAAGCATTAAGCGTCAATGATTGATCTCTAAGTTATTTTATAACAAATGTACATAAATATATGTATGTAGTATAGTTATTCTTTTCCACCTTTAAACATTTTTTTTTTTGGAACTTTTCATTCCTCGAATGCACGAAACTTGTTATTAGAAGTGGTTTAGGTTCATTACTTAAAAATACAAATTTCTTTTTTTTGTTCTTTTCAACTCGCAACATTACTATTTTGTCTACAGGCTTTATTTTGTGCTTGCATGAAAGCCAATTAAATTTACTACAACTTCATTTCTTATGACTTTTCTCGTAGCGGAGATTTTTTATGCCGATATTCGCGCCGAAACGAAAGCAATACATACATTTTCCATTTTTTTGTAAATCACTGTCAATTTTTGAAGTGTCATATCTCGGTAACTATTGGACCTACAGAGTTGTCGTTGGTCTTAAAAAAAAGCTTATTATATTTACTACAACTTTATTGCTTAGGACTTTTCTAGTAGGTTAACAGTTTACACCGATATTTGCTCCGAAACGAGAGAAATACTTAAAATTTCCATTTTTTTACAAAAAATTTCCGATTTTTAAATTGCCATATCTCGGAATCTATTGGTCGTACAGAGCTCCGATTGAGCTTATGCTGCTGCAAATTTACTGTACTAAAAAAATAGCAAGACAAGTAACATCGAACAGCGTATAGTTTGCGAGGTATATAGCAACAACTGAAAAAAGTCCAAAAGTTTTTCAGTTTTTCACCTATTACGCAGCTAGCACAGGTTTTTCGAAGCTGAAATTTAGGATCACACTACCCTAACTGGCCCGAACAACATATCAAATAATCAGAACTACATCAAGCTTTGCAAATTATAGGTCTAATTTGACTTGCCTAATATTCTGTTTCTGTGTTTTTTACGTTTGCACCTGAACAATTAGGCCTATAGACTTCATTTTGTACTTTAAAGGAAGCCAATTAAATTTACTACAACTTTATTTCTTATAAATTTTCTCGTAGGTGGGCTGTTTTATGTCGATATTTGGCCCCAAACTAGAGCAGCACTTTTTTTAAAAAAACATTGCCAATTTTCGAAGTGCCATATCTTGGAACCTATTGGTCGTACGCAGCTCCGGTTGAGCTTATGCTGCTGAAAATTTACTGCACTTTAAAAATAGAAATAACTCCTAACATAAAAAAACTCATAGTTTACGAGTTATACGGCAAAAACTAAAACAAGTACGAAAATGTTTCAGTTTTTCAGCTATTACGCAGCTAGCACAGGTTTTTCGAAGCTGCAAACTTAGGATCAAACTACCCTAACTGGCCCAAACAACATATAAAAAAATCAGAACTACATCACGCTTTGCGAATTTAGCTATTTTTTATGTATGTTTTGACTGGACTACTTTTTGTTATGTAAAAACTAATTGTATTTTTAAAAGATAAACATTGGAATGACAGCGAAACAGGAAAAGTAAACAAAGAAATAAATTAATTGACGTGTGACAACCCAGGTTTGTTTAAGCCGCGTTTACACTATCCAAGTTGACTTGGACCATATCAGCTTTGACTCTATTTTGACGCTACTTGGATCGTGTAAACAGGTTATCAAAGTCAACTTGGACATCCAAGTTGAGTTGGACGTTATTTGATCTAAGTAGACTTTGATGGCGTCAACCATATATATGACTATGACAAGAAAGCTGTCAAAAATTATAAAGGACGTGAAAAGTTGTGACGGATTTGTTTATAAAAAGGTTATTGACAGCTTTTTATTTCTTTTAATTTTTTGTTTTTTATTCCTTTGCTTCTAAGTGATTTTTTGACAAGTTCCCCTACTTAGACCAAGTATACTTGGATCGTGTAAACACGGCATCAAAAATTCATTTTTACTTTGACCAAGTGGATTTGATCAAAGTTACTTGGTCCAAGTCAACTTGGATCGTGAAAACGCGGCTTTACACTTCTTGTGTCCTAAGTATCGGTTTAATTTTTCGATAACAAATATATAAGCCGAGGTATATAAAGGGCTGCATTTGTCAGAAGTGAGTTAGGTAGGTTTAGTGTATTATGTTAAATATACAAGTTGAATCCTAACGGTCTATTTATACAGTGGGGAATTATTGTAAGTAAACAAATTGTTTGGGAGTAGCGCAAATAAGTGTTTAAATCAGGGTTGGGGATGCTGAGATATTATGATTTAGAGTTCAGAAATCAGTTTGGTTTTTTTTATTAATTTAATCATTTTGACTAATGTGTTCTCGCCCATTATGATTTAGTGATAACCTTAATTCCTGTTTTTTACATTCTCATATACGGTGAATAAATAATAAACGGTGTGTTTCTATGCAAGGTATTGAAGCAAAAAATGTTCAATAGGCTATAGTCCAATTCTCAAAGGTGTAGGAGCTATAATCAAAAATAGTATGTTAAAATTAATCGACCTTTACAATAAAAATGTTTAGTAAAAAATTCAATAAATATTAATCTTGGAACAAAGAATGAGCAATCGTTAGAAGCATCAGGAAATTTCCTTATTCCTTATTTTTTTTCTATTTTAATTTTGTCAACCAAGAGATTTTTCTTTTTTTTATCAATTTTGAAAAATGTTGAGCTCACATATAAAGTTGGCGCTTCTATGAGCTTTAAAACGATACCAAAAACGTCCCCTCTGTAAGTGGGTGAACAAACCAATGTTGTAATCAAAGCAGCTGGTGTAGGGATAATACACCACCATATATACCGCAACCATATACATATATGGTTATTGATGATGTTATGAAACAAATATGTTATTAATTTTAGTATTGTAATCCGAAATAGATATATCCAGTATTTAAAGAGAAAGTATTGCGATGAAGCAAAAATTCTACTTTGAGATTTACACGTTCTGAGCCCTGAGTCCAAAAAAGTGATTTAAAAAGATAGAGTCTGTAGTCTATGCAGACGTGTGAAGCCTAAACTACTAAGCCGATTTCGTAAAATGTGGTATACTACATACACAGAAAAATCATATCTGATAACAAGATGGTGATGAAATCTCTTTATTCACTCAGACATTAGATATTTTTTAAATATATTTTATGTTATTCATATAATGTAGAATATATAAACTATTCATTGTATTTTTAAAGAACACGAAAAAGGGTGGAAGTTTGGCCTGATTTTTTATTCTTTTATTCTTATATATACCTGCCATCAAATATTAGAGCACGAGCCAAATCACCAGGAAGCATACTTGTTCTTGTCAAATATACTAGACTTCAAGTTGATTTAACTCAACAGAAATAACCAACTAGAAATAATATAGTTTGGGCTTAACAAAAAAAAAGAAAGAAAAACATGCAACAAGGGAACCTCACACAAAAAAATACCGTACAAAAAAAAATCTGAAAAAAAGAAAGTTTTTGAATAAATAATTATATTATAATTTTTTAAAAGTCAAAGGAAAAAAATTAGGGCGGAGTTCATATTTAGAAATAAACTCATTATTAAAACAGTAATGTTTTTTATATGTATAGTAAGAAAATAAAAAAAGTTGAAGCGAAGGACCGTAATATTTTCCAGATCGATGAAGATGATTTTTTTTAACCTTGCTGAATGCAGGACTTGCTCAGAGCTCCTGAAGGATTTAAACAAAAAATCATTTTTAGACGATGACAGGTTCCATTGAAGCTTGAGAGTCGAAGGGCCTTTTTTACCTCGACAAAATAAGGGAAAAAAGAGAACTTAGGTAATATAGGAGAAAAAAAGAAGAGATGAAACAGAAGAGATACCATGAATGAAAGGACGTGCCATTCAGCCAGAGAAACTAAACAATTTGATGGATTTTTTCCATAAACAAAAGACTAAGTAATAAAGACAGACTAAAGATAAAAGATAATAATTGGCACGAAGCACGGGCATGCTCAGGACTCATCCCCGTGTTTCACGGTGAAATAACATCTGTCGGAGATATAACTGACAGGCTTTTGTCCCACATATTAATGTAGAGAATAGTAGAAAAACGAGGTCTTTTGAACAATGAAAAAAGATTGCAAAATATGAAGGTTAGTAAATGGTACGAAACTCGGACATACGTCTCACTCATCAGAAAGTTAACTAATTTGTTTCTAAAGATTAAAAACTTAACAATCTGGAATCTGGCAATTCTGGATTCTGGGATTGAGATAGAAAAGAAAAAACAGATCACATATTTTACTTTAAGTATTATTACTTTTGTACTCGTTTGGTCAGCGACTTAAAATGTATAACAGTTAACAGTTCCTGACTAGATTTGCCACAGTAGCCTTTGTATTCTTCTTCGACCTAAAGTAAATTGCAAAGATGTTGAAATTTAACTTATCGGTATTAAGAACAAACCTTTTTCTATAGTCTAAGTAGGATGAATTTGATTTAATATTGATAAGCTTTTTAATATTGATGGGATAGCAACAGCAATGGAAAGGTTGCCCTTTCGTATAGCGGTGTTTTTGGATCATCTTGCGAGTTAGATTTGAAGTCAGAGTAGTAAGTAATTCTCTGATTAATAAACTAACAGCTAACAGAATAAATGTTTAGATTCATAGTTTCATTTTAACTTACTTAATAATCAGTCCTTCTTTCAATAGATAATAATTATAAATATTATTATATACATATTATATCTGTAACGGATATATAGGAGCCCTTGGTTCAAGCCCCGGTGCTGGGGTCTATTTTTGTTTGTATGTCTCCCGTAGTTAATGATAATTATAATTTGATATAGATAATAGTTATAAATTACACTATCAATTGCATTTTTATCTGGCTAACAAGAAGTTAATCAATTTTGAAATTACCAACGAAATAACTTAAAGTTAATTTCGACCAACCCATGATTTGCTCTGGCTTTTTTTAAAAAACAAGAAGAGGAAGAAATAGGGGTTTGAAGGAGTTATCACTGTACTAAAAACATTTTTTGATTTGTGAGAACAGGTCGCTTTATTTTTTACTAATCCCTAGGGAAAACCAACCCTGTGGTTTGTATATAAAACTCCCCTCCGGAAGGAAGCCTACATAACAACTCGAGCAGTAAACTAGTGCTCTAGTCATCTTCTAGTTCTCTACGTCTCAGAATTTTTATAGACTCTTGCCTATCGTTACGTTTTTTCAAATGCTATAAAAATTAGACTTTTTGTAACTGAAAATAGACATAACTAGTTGATATGTTTAGCACATGACTTCCTCATTTTTAAAAATGCTTACAAGTGTATCTTTCTTATATCCCGTATTGCGCTTACAAAAATAACATATAGACGAAGTGTAGCTGAAACTGAATCCCAAATTGCCGATAAAATAAGATAAATAAGCATTTTATCATTATATTATTATTGCCATTTTAATTATTATTTCCTTTGTGCCATCATTTGAACAAACGATTTACCAATCTATTGAACATTTATTTCTTTTTATGAAGCATTGTTTGTAGCATTTATTTGTTTTAGTCTGTAAAGGCATCATAATAAAGTTATAGTAAAGCTATTTTTTCTGAAAAATCTCAATTAAATTTCTTTAATTTCTAGTTATTGTTACTCAATACAATCCTTAAAAATGCAGTGAATAATTCGAACTGCTGTGGAGTAACAGCAAAATTCACCATACTAGAATCAGAGGAATCTTGAAATTTGTGATTTGTGAACAAATTGTGAATTGAGAACCTGAAGTCTAATTTATATACAATTGTATATAAATTACAATTTATTAAATTATAATTTGTATATGTACTATGTACAATTTATAATTTAATAAATTATAATGCCATTTTTACGTTAAGAATGAGAATCAGAAAATAACTAATTTTGGGTTCACAAGAATGTATTTTATGAACTATCTTAGTGTGCCCTATTGTAATTCCATATATTTTTGGTTGGATCCTGAAGTGGGTAAAACAATAACTCTCTTTAGAGGCACCGTTTCGACCTCACCGGTTATTTTCGCCGGGCATGTTAATCAACAAGAGAGATGATAGTATGGACGACTCAAAGCAAATGTGTGAATTTTACTGTTGGCAGACACATAAAATAAGATAGAGATAGATAGTATGTCTTCGAAATTTCAACTAGGCTTGAAAATGACCGGCAAGGTCGAAACGTTGCCTATACACTGAACTAAAGAGTTATTATTTTACCCACTTCAGGATCCTACCACAAATATAAAAAATGTATTTATTTATTACATCATTCTACTTATTTAAGTTTCCAATATTGCTATTTTTCCTATTTGCTATCATCCACGATCCACGAAAGCCTAGCTTAAAAACGCTGGTGTTTATGTAACAAAATATTAAATAGTAAATTATCTGTTTCAATATAGTAATTTTAATCACTATAAAAAATCAAAACATCAAATGTATGCTGAAATTCCCACTAAGTTTATTTGTGTGGTTATATTATACCTACCACACAGGACCATTTCCGCTATTTTTAATACCGCTACCGCACACTTCAGCTAATCCACTCAGAAGTAGGTATACATTCTTAAATTGTAAATATTTTTAGCCTTATAATTTTAAGTCTAAGAATATTGGCATACTCCTAATATTATTAATATTTGAAGATCCAATATTATTTTCTCTAGTAGCCTAATAATCTAATAATTTTTCTAGGTCTCTGAGTTAAATTATGTGAATAAAAAATAAATTATGTGATGTAAAGTGTGCGGTACTGGACTCTACCCTTTTTAACCTTTTTTCGTATTAGAAGGGATCCAGTGTCGGCTTCTTTTGTGCGGTAATGGACTGTTTTCGAGGAAAGTGTGCCGTATTGGTATATATTACCATTTTTGTGAATATGCAATAATTTTAATAATTTACATAATGGTACAAAGAATCATTATAAAAAAACATCTTTCACCTAATGTAGTAACAATTCTTGTCTATTATGTATTAATGACTATCATCCAAACACGTAAACAACAGAAAGTTTTTTATATATAGAGTTGTTTTCTAGGGTCCGTAGGCCAAACCGAGGTCCCTTATAATTAATCCCTTTAATCTGTGATTGTCTGTCAGTCTGTCATAACCGCACTTCATCTCCGAAAGTACCCAACACACAAATATGGAACTTTGCAGTTTATATAGTAACCCAAACAGAAAAATAAATCTATAGGAAAGCCCCTAAAGATCATCTTTCAAAAACAAGGGGTTGAGGTTGAACAATTTTTAAGGGAAATACGTCATGTGGGGTGTTAAATGAAAGAGGAGATCGTCCTGAGTATAAATACATATGCATATTTGGTTTCGTTTTTGTATCAATTCATCTTCGCACAATGTGTCCTTAATAATTGCGTTTATCTCTCTCCCACCCCCTCTTTTTTAACACATCAACGAAAAAATCGCAGTTATTCTTTGTCAAAAAACGATTTTTAAAGAGTTTCTCGAAAAATAAAAAAAAATAGACTGCCAATTAGTGTGGCACATAGCTTCCTCGCATCATATCATGTACTTTATTGTGTATTAACATTAAAGTTATATTACTTTATTGTTATATTGTTTATTGTGTAAAAACTATTAATAGTTTTTAGCGATCTTTAACACTCTTTAGTGGTGTCGTTGTTGGTTTTACTAAAAAATTGTATTTGGAAAAAAATGTTTGTCTCATTGAATAGATGAAGTATGATTTTTTTCCTGACCTAAAATTCCAATTTTAAATTTGAAGTTCACGTTTACGCGAGCGTTGCGCGTGAACGCTTGAACGGATAACGTTGTCAAACGAACTCGTCCTGGGCATTGATAAATTGAACATGTCTACCAAATTGCATCAAAATCGGTCGACATTTACTCAAGTTATCGTCGCACGTTTCAAGATTCGCGGACACACAGTCCGACAGGCAGACAGACAGACAGACACGGAACCAAAAATGTTCCCTGATGTCTAAAACGGATTTCTGTCTTGAAATTTTTAAAATCGGAGACAAAACTTTTTCGTTCTCAAAAGTGAACACAATGCTTCCGTTACCTTCGGTAAGCTCGAACCAAAATCAAAAATAAAATAATAATAATAATTCTCTTGGAAACGGTTTGCGCTAGGTATTTTGAATTAGTTTCATCATCATTCATTTCAAGTTTGGACAACTCAAAAACTTTAGCTGTTATCATAAAACGGCTGGGCTAACATTGCTGATCAACGAGCCCATCCGATAATATTGCATAAAACCTTTGAAACTGATAGATCAGCAATAGCTTTAACTTCAAAGGACCAAATAAAATGTTACCTTCTGTAGTCGCTTGATAATTTGACATGGCATAAGTGAGGTTTATTAGGATTTCAAATGTTTTTAAAACAATTTTTTGCTTAGATGATTAACTTAATATTACCAAGAACATTAACTTAAATGTTACCAAGAGATATACGATACAGGGTTTGAAACTTTGAAACTAACACATTTTAAATAGTTTTATAATTTGAGCCCTTCGAGAAAAATCCGGCTTAACTTTTTTAGACTTCCAGATATTAGCCCTAATTATCAGATGGGATATGGGATATTTAAATAGAATAATTTTGACAACAATTTCTACCTTTCAATACCCTACTGAAATTATAGGAATACGCTGAAGTTGAATACCCTGTAAAAGGCAGATATGTGTAAGCAATTGTCGTTGCCGTTTTTCGTTGTAAAGACAAAGACATTTGTTTTTAAAAGCTAACAAATATAACATATTATGAACGAACTTTTGTAAAGTCCAACAACATAATATGTTGTCTATATATAGAGAAGAACTTTGCCAGAACCACCCTTAACTCAAAACTGTATTCCCACTACAAAATATGATATTAAATAAAGTAGATATAATGAAAAATAAACTTATAATGTTTTCTTAATATTGGATATATGAGGGCAGTGGCCTCTCGAAACTGTTTCCCCCTCTAGCTAAAGCCTGGCCGGAAAAACAAGAGAGCAAATATTGACAGAAGGAAACTTCCTGTTTCTCTCGCTTGTTTTCTTTCTGTATTTCACTTGCTTTCATAACATCCCATTCAACAAGGCTTTATGTAACACCCTGATTAGCATAACAAGGAAACTTTTCTAATATAATCTTAAATTTGATAAAATATATAAATTGTTTTCCCAAATCCTTTTTCATTATAAGAAGAGTTATAATTTTCGGCAAAATAGTTTTATCAAATAAGCTTTTCATTATTCAACTCCAACTCTACGCTCATTTCTACTTGTAACTCATCGAATTTTAACAAGTTGAAAACAAAAACGTTTGAAAATGCCTAAATATAGAGGGTATATTCTCAAAAATAAATATTGATTTAAAAAATAGTAATGTCTTTTAGGGTCCTTAGGCAAAAATGAGAACTGTTTGTGTGTAATAACTCTCAAACAGGAAAATTATAGGGAAGCCCAAAGAAACAACCCTCAAAGTTTGAGGTTGATTTTTTTTAACGGAAATGCGTCATGTGGGGTGTTTAATGAAAGAGGAGAACGCCATGAGTACAAATATAATGTCTTATAGATATATTTGGTTTCTTTTTTGTACTAATTTATCTTTGAGCCTCGTGTCCTTGAAAATTGTTTTTCGTGACCCCCCCCCCCTCTATTTTTGTTTGAACAAAATAATGAAAAAAATCAAATAAAAATCATAGTTATTCTTTGACAAGAAAAGAAAAAATAGTTTTCAAGAAATTTTTCAAATGTCATGTTTTGTGAGAAAAAAAAGTTATTACCCTCCAAAGTTATTCCCTCTGCCTCTAAAAATGTATTACCTAGATAATGGATTGGGCTAGACAATTCGGAATAGTTTAATTGCGTTTGATTCATGTCATTTTAAAAAATGGTTCAAAAGTTATAGCTAAAAACAAATTTTTAGGCCGCCATCTTGATACGGCTGGGCGGATTATGATTGTTAACAAACTTGTTCTATTTGTTAATGTCTACGGACGCTTTGTTTGTGCTTAAAGCACATACTTGGCCAATTTATTTTATTATAATCCCTATAGACATTGGAGATAAAGAAATGTTAGAAAATTAAAGGTATTATTAACTGAAGAATACGTAAAATTATATGAATCATTAACATTTTTTATTCTTTATCTTTTAAATTTATTAGTTTCAATATGATGTAGAACTTAAAATGTGGCTTGCTTGTAGCAACTTTATGTAACAAAAAATATAATTTGCTTTTAACATTTTTTTTTTTTTTTGGACATATGGAAACTTTTATCTGGCAACTCATCTCAAACCTTGCAAGCACAGGGATATTTCTAAATCTAATCTTTTTCAAATCAGGTCTTATTATCGGTTTCATTTATTACAATGTACATTATTAAAGAGATGTTATACTGGCATTATTATGATTTTATGCCTTGAAGAAGAAAATAGGTATATTTTCCGAAACGTCGGGAAATTTAAAACTTATTTTTTCCGAAACGTCGGGAAAAAGGACTAATATATCCTCAAATTCTATATTATTGAAGTTATGTCTATATGTCTAACATATATTAAAAATAATGGATAGAAAAAGTTAATTTCCAAATAGATTTCTTAAAGTCGTGACAACAGAGAGATGTGTACGACTATTCTTAATGTCAAATATGTTAATGAAAGCCCACTTGATAATTTTTAATTGCTCTTGGCAACACCAGTATAAATATAGAACTAGGGATTATGATCCTAGGAGTCATGTCATAACAGAGGCTGCTCATCTCAGTTGTAGAAAGGATACATATACTATCCTGGTATACTACATCCATAAATGTTATATATGGACCATATATACTGAATACTATCCAGGATATAATGACACTGGTCATGCAACGCTTATTCAAGCCCATGGGGTCAAATTACGATGATCTTACCTTTCACTAAAATTTTATACTCAGGCTTCTCTACAAATATGAATATAGCCATATACTTTCCCCAGACAAATGCCTTATGTTTCTTACGGATTTAACACAAATAATCGCTATTTGAACGTAGTTTTTTTTTATAAGACATAAAAGCATGGTAGTTTGGATAATCAATGGCACAACATTCAGCTTCTTTCAGAATAGACTGACGACTGACTTCTGTTTTAGACAGATAATGTGTTTTGTTGATATAAGCTTGTATATTTCATTGCCTGGAGTGGTGGGGGCTATTATTGCCATTATCACTCAAGAGAATCCTTGTTTCCCATACTACTAAGAGGAGGCAAGTGAAGCCCCATGATAGAAGCCACCCACTCGGGCCAAGGCACTCACTCAACTCGCCTCCCTCACCCTGGTTCCAGAACCAATTAGACTGGGGTTCTGAGAGCGAGGGAGCTGCAAGTTTCATGTTACCTGGGAGTGTTGGGAGGGTTTGGTTCATTAGTTGCACACCGGTGAGCCCGCAGCGCTAGTCTCGGGTTACCTAACTCCCCCACAGATCCATCCCGTTACCAAGGCGACTCGGAACCCTGTTCTTTGCTCTTTCTATCTACCTGGGCCGCCCTCCCGTTCTCAGCCGCAATACAGCCAATTAAACTCTATGTATTCATTACATACTCTCCGTATAGAGATACCAAGAAAAGGATTCAGCTACGTTTTTCGTGTTTAATTTTATAAATGAGAATTTTAACTAATTAGGATAAATCTAATTCAACTACTATATTTTTACCAAAAAAATCGCACTTGATTCTTAGTGAACATTTAGATAAGATAATGTAAAACAATTATAAAATAAAAATTAATATTTAATTAAATAACATAATCACCACATTTGGTCAATGTGGACATTAACCCTTCCATAACCTTAATTCAAGTAATATTCTTTAACTTTAAAAGCCTAAAGCCGGTCATACACGTTACGGTATACATGGCAGGTAAACCTATACTCTATGATACTATACACTATAAACACCAGTATGGCCAGCTTAATAATTCCAGAAGTTTTGAACGATTTTTTTTTTTCTTTGTTGTTCGATAAGGATTTGACCTCTGCTATTCGATTCTGACATGAAAATAGGGGATCCATTTAAGATTTTTAAACTGCCTCACGATTTTAAAACTTTTCTAATACCCTGTACATTTAACAAGAATAATTAATAGGTAGTACAATTTTTCGTTGGATCAATATAATTGATATTATATTGGCCACCATCTTGAAAATAATAGGTGAGAAATTTGAATAGTTGCATATTCTTTTTTTACATTTCAAGACCTTTAATTTGATGTATATATTTTTTTTGACACCCCATATTGGCCGCCATCCTGAAAATATTAAGTGTGAAAAATCGAAAAAGTGTCCAGTTGTCACAAATGCCGAGATGCACCATGAATTTCATGTTCCTAGCTTTAGTAGTTTATGAATTGGAACAAGTAACGGACAGATAGCCAAGCAGATAGACAGAGCCGTTATATAAGGCTTCTTTTTGAACTTTGTACAGAAACCTAAACCTAAAAGTATACATATTATACGCTTTAGTACGTTTAATAACAAAATACCTGGCGCAAGTAGTTCCCGGTAGATACGTTGACAAAAATTGCAAAATAGTAATTGATTGATAAAGCTAATTGTTTAACATATATTTAGTTAACAAATTCATTTAAATTGGCCTAAAGTTTATCGATTATTTGATAGGCTTCGTTTTTTACTTTCTCAAATACGTAGTATATAAAGTGAAAATATTGTGATGGCACAAACAATTCGATTTTGATGGATTTATACATTTTGAGGTCCCTTGAGTCCAAAAAAGTGTTTTTTTTCTCTTTTTTTTTTTTAAAAAAAAAAGTCTGGCATCTGTCGTGGAACCTGTGGAAATTGGCAAGTCGGTATACATTTCCAGAAAAATTATACCCCGTGGCGAAATCGAGAAATTAATTAAAGCTTCAAATTTGGGGTGCCATTCCCCAAAAACACGGGAAAAACGAGAATGAAGATGTTTTTTTCCAAAAACGCTTCCGATGATTTTTATTTTAAAAATTCTGTAGTGCAGTCCATTTAAATACGAAACTAAAAACTAACCATATAAGAATTTACCCAGGGGAATCATGTAGCGAACGGTAAGAGGTCGAGTTCGATTCCCCGCCGGAGGGAAGTTATTTTTATGGTAAATTGTAATCAAATTTTCAATAATAATTAAATGTAACCACTAAAACTCAAAACATCTAAAAATGGGAAAAACTGAATCAATTAATTATTATACAGGTATACTCGTATAATATGAATATGAGAATGTTTAGTTCGAGTTATATCAGAAAGATTTTTTAAAAATTATTTGTACACAGTATTGGTCAAACATTTTTTAAGGTCTTGTTTTTATAGAATAGGTATATCAAATCAAACCAGTGCAATAATTATTCACTTTGAAACCAGCTTATTCCTGTTCGTGGTTTTGTATAGAATTTATCAAAACCAACTTAACTTTTTTTTTCTATTTGCGGTTTTTAATAAATAATAAATTAATCGAATTGTCGGCTATTGCGCTGCAGTTACTGAAGTATGATATAAAAAAGGAAACATTTGTTTAAAATCAAATACTAAATTAGGTCACTAAAGTAACAAGAAAAAAGCCAGCCACTGTGATATTCTTATAACTTAATATTATTACCAAATGGCATTTATACATATTTTTGATATTTGATATGGGTACATTGCTGAACCAAATTACATAATATGCAGAGCGTTAAAGAAGGAAGCATCTTTCCCACGAAATTCAATATTATACTTATACTTAAAGTTTTTTTTTTTCCAAAGCAAATCTTTGACCACGATGTAATATAATATACATATTATTAGTGAACTGACATGCTTGATTGACGTTCAGTCGTCATGTGTCAATAACTTATTGACAAGATATATTTTTAATTCAATCTCAATAATTATAATTGGGATTTTGTCATATTGACATGCAATTTTCGATTTTCGTATTATCTCGTCGCAAGCTTTTATTCGTAATCAAGGCCTACAAAAAGGACCCTGTTTTTGCCACTTTTGTTTATGAATAATAAACTACTATCTTTGTACCAATGTCGATAGGGCCCCTTTAGAGCATAATAAAATCTAACTTGGAATTATTCTTCTATCCTATTGTCAGGGGGGCCCATTCAGTTCTGAACGCAAAGGCTTTTTTTTTTGCTCATCAATTTTATTTGGAGAGGGGCCCCTAATGCCCTAGCTACGCCACTGATAGTGATGAAATTAAAATGATTCCTACGAGCACGAAAGTTTGTATTATTGTGTTCCAATTAGTTACTTAGATTTTTGTGATGTTTTTGTCTTATTTAATATTTATGGTCAACGTTAATTTACAGGAGAGGAACTGACAGACAAATCTTATTAACAAACTGATATTAATAACATTTACATTTTTACTTGTAATTCTTTTTTAATGTGCAATAGTGATTTATATGTAAAAGATTGTTGATTGATTTTATTATAATGGAGTTTTTGTTGGATCATAATATACTCAAGAACCAACTCTACACCGCATTCTGAACACAGTGAAGCGCTTTTCCTATCCTGTGTAAATAGAAATTACATGCAGTGATCTGTGATTGGCTCTCAATCTACTAATGGTTGTCACTATTGATCTGGTTACTGCTATACCACTATACCATGCAGAGTTAACCCTAAACGACTATTATTCTCTACCTTTTCCTATTTTTTAATAAAATAATACACTACTATATATTACAGAACACCGGGCTATAGAAAAAATAAGAATGGAATTTGATCTGATGAACTGGGAATCCAAAATATTCCTGTCACGGGAAAACATATTTTTATTTTAATTTTGAGTTGGGTATCAAATAAAAGGTATTGGTTACAAAAATATATAACACTTGTTGAAAGTGTTTAATTTTCCATGACTTTCGTCTAAAAACATAAACATTTTGTGTCCCCCCCCCCCCCCCCCCTATAATAATTTCATGCTTACAATACCAACGAAACCCTTTTTACGTGAGACTTCACGTCAATGTAGACCCGCAATACACTCATGGGACACGTTGCTGTTCGGAATTACAGCAGCACCGATCCAAATCCACAACAATTAGTCCAGGTGTGGTCGATGCAAAATGACTAAGCAGGGAAAGAAGCAGATATAAAATACACAATGTGATTTATGATAGCGCAAAAATTAGATTTTGACGGTTTTACATGTTTTAAGATCCCTTAAATAAATTTGGGGGCGATGTCCCCCAAAAAATCCAAAAATTATTTCTCGAAAACAGGTTTCCCGTAAATTTTGATTAAAAAATTTTAAAATGTAGTCCATTAAAATAGAAATTGAAACCATAAGTCGTTTCCCAGGGAAAAATTTAGTTTCAGAGATATTGATGAAAATAAATCTGTTTTTGCTGAAGATCGAAAAGTGGAGAGTAAATAAAAAATTAGATATTAATTCAATATTACTTTCCATAAAAGAAAGTTGGTCGGATCGATTTTTTATAAGGTGTGTTAACAGAGAAATGATAGAACTTTAAACTTAACAAATAAAATTAAATTCTTCTCTCTACATATCTCGAATTTGATTTTTTTCTTTTCACGTAGTTTTATGACAATTAAGCTATAAAAAGCAATATCTATCTGTCTGTCTGGTTTAAACATTATAAATATATTTTTTATTTTTCCTTCTTTTATAAGTAAAGCCCATTTTAATGCAATAACAAATAAACACTTTGGGTACATTACCAACGCTACATTACAACTCTCTTAACAACCTCTACTCAGATTCACTAAATTAAACCACCTCAACCTCAACCTCATAGAACTAACTGGACATTAGGTGGGGTGCCACGCCACACATCCTAGTCACCCTCATAGATTAGTTCCAGCTTAATATACGGAAAAGGTATATTATTATGATTTGCTCTTTCTTTATGTCCCGAACACGAACAACACATCATTATGTTATTACAGGGCGGGCAATTGAGCCACTTTACTCATCTACTCGATGATCATCAGTGCAAAACATGTCTCACCTTTCTGGGATTTGAACACCAGATATGGCGGTGGTTGACCTTGGTTTCAGGAAGAGTTGGGAGTACCCTAACCATTCTGCTACACCGGTCCCCTTAGACATGGTATTAAAGTTATTTTAAGGCATTTCTGCAATGTATAGTTTCTTGAGGCTTTCAAGTCATTTAAAAATTATTTTAGATTTCCTAAGGAGAATAAATAATTAGACGAACATGAATAATTATAAAACTATAATCAGTAAGTCAAACACATTTTGAAACGTACATAATAATTATATACAACAATTTTAATAAAAATGTACATGGTACATACTCTATTTCAAAATCAGCTCCATTTAGAAGCTACCTAAATACAAATTGGTCATCCTCACTAAAGGAACATTAAGATAACATTTAACAGTCAAATTAATTAGCTTATAAGTACTAATTATAAACTAAGAATACAAAAGGCTTGCAAATCAGTAGCTATAAGCTACTGTTAGTTTAAGAAAAGAATGTATATTTAGTGTCTTTTTTTATTATTATTTGGGGAGCTTTTAAACCAAAAGACACAGATCACGTAGGCCATTGAACAATCCCGGGTTGGAGAACAAAATTTTAAATTCCTTCAAATTTTAAACCATGTCTCATATCTCAATTTTTATCAAACAGAGTGTCGACCGTGGTTTCCCAGGTCGAAGCCTAGTCTGAAGAAATTCCAGGTCCCATATATTTAGTATCAGTACAGCGTTGTTCCCAAAGAAAGAAGATAATTGAAATATAAATAATGTAGCTCATATTTATAGCAGAGTCAGTAAAAACGAACTTAGCTCACAGATTTCAGCATATTAATTTTATTAACCAACTTGAAATAGTTGCTGATAACATAGAGATACTTCATGAACATGACAATTATAATTCAAAGCAACAAAAACTTTAACTCTAGTTTGTTAGAATATCTTAATATTTGAAGTCTTAAATAGATCAATCATTGCTTTGTCCAAGAGATAGCATGCAAAAAAAGTGTCTGACTAACATCAAGCTAGAATGTTGTGTATAAGTTAATCTTTTAGCACCTTTTAAGAATATGTGGTCGCTAATTTCGTCTGCTGGACATAGCTTGGCAATAGGCATTTGAAAAAAACAAAAAACTGGTGGAGTGTGGAGAGCGGCCATGTCTCACCCATTTTGGTGGATAATGTGATTTTTATCAAAATTAGTTGTTAGACCAAAATTAAAGTTTGATGTTAGTTTGTTACTCGATAGGTACCCACCTACCACACTCTCACCCGACCATTTTTTTTTCATCCTATCTGAAATGATACTAAAGTTTAAACATAATGTTTTATTCACTATAATTTAATTGCCCAAATTTGATTTAATATAATACTTACTCTCATATGTTCTTTATACAAATGTAGAGCTTTATAAAGACCAAAGTCGTAAGTGTGAGAAAATATGCAGCCTCAAATAATGTTACATTCTCTTCCTACAAAAAACAGTAGCTTAATAGTGACTATAATCTAGTCCACAATACATCGTCACCTCAATGCAAGATGTAGGTAACTCGAAAATTTACCATTGTTGGATCATCATTTAGACCTAATTTTTTGTCAGGGGATTCAATGCAATAACTAGATAAGTCTTATTCCTAGCCTATCACTTTTTAAAAGTCCAATTACTATGTTGATGTAAAAAAACAAACAGAATCTAATAAACAATAAAAAATGTTTTAGGCCAATAATCTTAAAACATGAAATTTCGAGTTACCTACTTCTTGCATTGAGGTGACGATATACATACAACTTTGGTTCAATATAATGTTACGATCTCTTCTTTCACAGAGGTAGCTTTATAGTGCGGACCAACGTTAGTACAAATTATAGCGTATAGTTACAAGGTTACATTCTCTTCCAATAAAAACAATAGCTTAATAGTGACTACAGTCTAGTTAACATTTCAATTCCATTATTGAAAAAATTTGGTTCAATTCATTTTATTATGTCTAAATATAAAATTGTTACTCTTCCTCCACTTTTTATCACTTTGAACCTAGCCTACCACCGTATCTCAAGTAATTCTTAGGTCCGATATGCATTACTTTCATCACTTCAAAAGATTTTTGAAAGAGTCAAATAAAACCATTTTTAATCTAATCAATTAAATTATAATTACACTAAAACTAAATTAATTATGAACATTATTTAAGCTATATTGTTGGACAATCATCAAAATTAATATTTCACAAAAAAAAAACCTTTTAAAATCTATAGCAGACAGTAAGCTTGGCTCAAACTTTCCAACCAAACTGTCAACTCCAGATCAGCTTTTGAACATATTAATCTTAGATAATATCATTTGTAAAAATATAAATAAAAAATAAAATGTTTATGACATATATAGTCCTTTTAAAATACAAATATCTTATTAATAACAAAAAGAAAAACAACAACAACAAATAGTTTACAAAACAATTCTTAGGTGTAAACTTTTCTCACAAATGCATAATAAAAAAATAAAATAATAATTAAAAAATTTGGATGCCAAAAATAAGGACTGTGTATCAAATAACACACTGTACATGCAATACAACTCATTAAGCATTTTTTCTGTAATTTAAACATGAAAAATTTAACTCATTTAGGTACACATATTTATAGTTATATTCATCCTCTTAGTAAAATTGGAGTCACTATGGAAGAGGGATAAGATCTTGTTATAGTAACAAGGCTTAATTCACTTACTATCAGCTATGTGGTAATTTTAATAAATACATCTGTACTAAATGAAGTGTCAAAAGAAAACTATTTTAACTTACACAATGTTTCAGGGAAGTTTTTTCAGAAATAACTCAGTAGGAAGGAGTGAAAAGTGCACGTACATCGTACATGGCAATAACTATTTTAATTATTTAATTGATAAAAACAACCTAATATTTGTAGCTTTGATATGCTACATAAAGAAGAGTTCCTCCAGAAGTCATTTACAAGTATTCAATATACATATTGATTTACTCCCCAGAGGATAAGCAAATTATAGGTCATATGATTCAACAGCAGTTCATATACTGACAGTATTCCTGATTAGCTTGTCATGAAGAAAGTTTTCGCCTCAGGCAAACCAACCTTTAGGTATTCACATCCTCACAGGGATTATTCAAGTTTAAATTGTTTTACGCGAACTACCTCTCTGTTACCTTTTTATTAAGTTGAAGGTCCTAGCATAATAAGAGGTGTCACAAGTGGAAGATCCTAGGAGTAAAGTGTTGAATAAGGCTAAGCATGTCACAAGCTTATAGCATAATTAATCACATCACATACTGATTTAGTTTAAACGTTAACTAGCAGTATTCATAATAAGTCCATTTAATCATTCTGCTAGTGAATAGGCAACTAATTTAGATTCATACTTATATTTTAACTTTACTGCACTTACTTTATTTAATTTTGACTTCCATTTACTCTTACAATTATTAATAATAAAAATTGTCTAGATCAGATGTTCAATAATGCAACTAAAATACTCCCAAATATTTACAGCTAACATTAAAAAAAAAAAAAAATATATATTTTATTTTTTATAATTTAATTTTCTAAAACATTCAATTATTTACATTATATTTGAAAATAATTATTGTAATTATTAAAATTTTACCACATAAATGTCTTTTTATATATATATATATATATATATATATATATATATATATATATATATATATATATATATATATATATATATATATATATAATTTTTTTTTACCTATTTTAATAATTACATTTTTTATTTATTATTATTCGCATAGTTTTTTTTTAACAATGTAAGGAGGTGCAAGGACTTCTATTTCCCCAAATAGTTTATTTTTACATTCCAGAATCACATCAACTAAATCAAATCTAGGAAGTCTACTACAGAGAAGACACTAGACCTACCAAATATTTAGTAGGAATAGTTTTCACAATTACAAGTTCAAATAAAACTTATAACAAAAAAATGCTTCTAGTGTGATATTATTATACATGTCTGAAAAATGATAAAGTAAGGTGTTTTTCAAGCAACATTTATTTTATATACTAAGCAGACTACTGAAAAATCATCTCCAGTGATAGTGAGATGAATAAAAATATAAGAGAGAAAGAGACAGTGCAGGATGTAGGAGTTGAGACAGAGGTTTAGGTCTGCTCTGTTAATCTGAAGGCAGATTTAAACCCCTGTCTCAAATGACTTCACTGCTTATTTATTTATATAAAATTATGTCTGAAAAATTAAAGGGGTCAAAACAAATTTGTATAAAATATTAGTAACGTAATTTTCGACTGTATTTATCCCCAATGAGTGATAGTCACTTATCATTAAATTGGTGTAGTTCAATAACCAAATGTTTCACACAAAATTACTGGTTTCGGTAGCTCCAATGTAGCCTTCTTTCAGATAATCTGAAGGTTATTGAGTGACTGAGTGGAGTCACACAATAACCATCAGATTATCTGAAGAAGGATGCATTAGAACAGCCAAAATCAGTCATTGTTCAAATACAAAATCATTCTGAGTGGAGACATAGTTTGATTGTTGAACAACACCTCAATAATGAGGAACTGCAATTTGACAATAAACTGATCCAGTTTTCTCTTGAGCTTGAAAAAGTTCTAAACCATTTTATTCATAATAATTGCTGCCTGATTTTACATTTGTACTGAAATTTCGTCATGTTTTTCAACCATATTAATCAAACAAATAAAGACCTAAAGAGCAACAATGAAAAACCTTGGCTAAAAAAATTACTTCATTTATTAATTAAAGATAGCCAAGTATGATTAATCTATTAATGGACTATAAAAATAAACTTATTTTCACAATTATTAAAAGTATTTTAGAATCTTGACAAGAATTTCAATTTATTTTTACAAAAATATAAATGTAACATTAAAGAGTAATAACTATAAATATTTTTATTTACATAAAAAAAAAAAAAAAAAAAAAAAAAAAAAAATATATATATATATATATATATATATATATCAATATAGGAAGTAAAACTGACATCAGTAAATTATATGCTGAATAAAAAAACAAAAACTTAAAGAGCAATCTTAATCAGTAATATCCATACTGCAATAAATTCATTTTGTGCAATCAAGTTTCCACTGCTTAAATTTGTTATCATCAGTAAACTTACATTTTACAAAATTAAATTATTCATTATAAATAAAATTTAAATTCTAATAATTTGAAAGGTGAAGAAACACTAAAAAAAGTTAAAACCCTTCTACTATATACATACAGGATGTATCAATTTCAAATGGACATAGAAAAAGGGGTATATCTACAGGTCATTTGGAGCAAAAAAGTTCATATAAGCTATAGTCCAATTCTCAACCGTGTAGGAGCTATAAGCAAAAATAGACTGTGTTAAAAACAATCGACCTTTACCTTAAAAACTGAAATAACTCAAAAAAATATTAATCTTGGAACATTGAATCAACAATCGTTGGAAAGAGCAGGAAATTTTCTATAAAATGATGTATGTTATAGTTGACTTTTTTTGTGTGACTCAGAGCTGTTTGAAAACAAAAAAATTGATTGTTTTAAAAAATCTGAAAAACTTTGAGCCTTGTTATCGATATGACCCGAATGGGAGAAATGCGTACAATGTTATGAAAATTTGGAGTTATTAATAAGCTTTAAAACGATACTAAATACTCAAAATATTCCAACTCTAAGTGGGCAAACAAACCATCGTTGTAAAAAAAAACATGTCACGCTTGCAGCTGGTGAAGGGAAAAGAAACGTGACATTATCAGCTATGGCATCTTTGGACAAAAATATGTCGAATGTGCATTGCTCAAGGTGGCGGCCATTTTGAGCAGCTTCTGCCTTGAGATACCATGGTAAGTATATTTTACAATAATAGATCTTCTAGTTAGAGAACTAAAATTTCAATTTAAATGAATTAATTAATCAAATTAATTTGTTTATAATTATCTAAAAAAAACCTTACATTTTTCAATTAATTTTAACATTAATAGCTGCAAGCATGACATGTTTTTTTTTACAACGATGGTTTGTTTGCCCTGTTAGAGTTGGAATATTTTGAAGTATTTGGTATCGTTTTAAAGCTTATTAATGGCGCCAACTTTTCCTAATATTGAACGCATTTCTCCCATTCGGGTCATATCAATAACAAGGCTCAAACTTTTTCAGATTTTTTAAAACAAACTATTTTTTTGTTTTCAAACAGCTCCGGGTCACACTAAAAAGGCAACAAGTCAACTAAACCATACATTATTTTATAGGAAATTTCCTGCTCTTTTCAACGATTGTTTATTCATTGTTCTAAGATTAATATTTTTTTAGTTATTTCAGTTTTTTAAGGTAAAGGTCGATTGTTTTTAACACAGTCTATTTTTGCTTATAGCTCCTACAAGGTTGAGAATTGGACTATCGCTTATATGAACTTTTGTGCTCTAAATGGCCTGTAGGTATAACCCTTTTTCTATGTCCATCTGAAATTGATACACCTTGTATATTAGTTACAAAGATTTAATGATAAAATTATTCAAATTTACTCTTTGAGTTAATTTTTAAGCATTACTAAATAAAATTTATGTAGTCGGATAGCAAATATGCCCAATAAAGCATTATCAGTTCTAGCGTTGTAACTTGAAATGGTATTCTAAGCATAATATATCTACGTAGAATCTGAAGAACATCAAGCGTAATAGAATGTGTAAATACACTACTTATAATTTTTAAGACAATTCTGTTTTTAATATTAGCAGTAAAAAATTAAAAATTTCTTTAACATGACATTTTGTTTCACCATTAGTTGAAATGGGGGGGGGGGGGGGGGGGGGACTACAACACAGCTAGTTGAAAGGGGGAACATTAATAAACACAATATATGAATATTAGAAAGAAATTGTTCAGTTTTTGTCTCATTTAACTCTTTTAATACAATGGGCAAGTTGAGATCTTTATAATTTGTTATGCAGGCTATGAATCCAATATTTAGTTCAGGATGTTAGTGACAATGAGGTTAGGAAGAAGTATACTTGTCAGCCAACCTTTACATGAAATATTAGGTACAAGCTTTCAGTAGCCAATGCACAAAACACATGGAGCAGAAAATCAAGGCCTGTTAATCAGGGTTTAACAGTGAAAGGATTTACAAACAAGAAGAAAAACTCAACAACACAAAAGATACATTAGTAAGAAAGTAGTAGACAATAAAAGTTTTTATAAATTTTAAGCAAATTGATACATTGCAAGAACTTTTTCTCTTTCATGTATAGCCTGGTGGCGGAGCAAAGAAGATTTCTTTAGGAAAGACCTATTACACTTCGTACAAACATGGTTTTTTTCACCTGTGTGAATAAGCATATGAGATCGAAGGTGAGGCAAAGATTTAAAGCTTTTACTGCATTCATTACATATAAACGGGCGAGATTCAGTATGAGTTAAAAGATGTTTTTCAAGAAACACTTGTTCATTGAAATTTTTAGAGCATATTTCACAGCGGAACGAGGGAGCAGGAGCATGTGACAAGACATGATCTTGTAGATCTGCTAACTGAGTAAAAGAAGCTCCACAAGTTTGACAAATTAGTCCAGCATTGGTGTCAAAACGTTTAGTACCGTGAGACAGTGACATATGCATTTCCAACTCAACAAAACTTTTAAAATTAGCATTACACTGAAGGCACACATGTTCAGTTGCTCTTTCATGCATTTGTACATGTTTTTTCAAATTTGATGCATCTGTAAAAGCTAATCCACATATATGGCAGGCATATGGTCTCGCATTAGTGTGAGTAATAAAGTGTCTCTTTAATTCTGAGGGTCTAGAAAACATTTTTCCACAAATAGTACAGTGATATGTCCTTATATCCGAACCCTGAGGGGGTTTGGTATGAATAGATAGATGTTTCCTCATGTTAGAAGCATCAGCGAAAGCCAGGCCACAAACTTCACAAGCATAAGGTCTCACTCCAGTGTGGATCACCATGTGCCGCTTTACATCAGCGGGTCTTGTAAAGCTTTTGTTACAAATTTGGCAAGAATGAGCTTTGCGGTTGGAATGTGTCGTTTTATGACTACGTAAGTTGGTGGAATTTGTAAAACTCATGGTACATTCGTCACATGAAAAAGGTCTCTCTCCGCTGTGAACTAAACTATGTTTGCTCAGCTCAGAAGGTTTAGCAAATGATTTACTGCACTCTGGACACTTGTATGGTAAGCTCCCCGAATGCTTTAATAAATGCATTTTTAAATTGTAATTAGAAGCGAAACCAGCACCACACAGGTTGCATACGAACCGGGCATCACAAGAATGCTTGGCGGCATTAAATTGTTTAAAGGTTCTATTGCACACATTACAATGGTGTTCTTTATGTGTAAGTATGTGATGCTCTAAGGATGTATTGCTTAAAAATGAAGAATTACAAATAGGACAAACATGTAAACTTATACTTTCAGGTTTGTCTGAACTAAGGTAACTGTCTTCAGAAATATGATTGAATGTGTGCTTCTGAAGAAGCAGTATGGAAGGAAAAGTTTTATCACAGTATGAGCAACCATATTTCTCTCCACCACAAGTACAAGTTTCTTCCTTAATAAATGAATGATCACAGACACATTTCATACCGTTCTTAGCATGGTAAAGGCACAGAGTACAGGATTCTTCTTCGTCCAAAAATCCATTTTCCAAGTAGAAACTTCGGCATAGATTACAGACTTTACAGCTCAATCCAACCTAAAATAATAAACATTTATTAATTCCCCTTTAAACAAATAGACATTAAAATCAAGAAATTTTAAATAAAAGTAAAGTAAATATATATTATCTAAAAGTAAAGTAAATATATGTTACCTAAAAGTAAAGTAATATTACCTGAGAAATTACAGAGGGTTGATTTTGAAATAATTCTTTGGTTTGTGCAGGAACACTGTGAACTACTGAAACAGGAGTTTCTTTTAACATGTTGCCTCCACTTCGGGAGAACCTTAGAGCAGGATTTAAAGCCAGGTTCTCCATGCCTTGATTAGGAAGAGAGGTATTATTAGAGAGGTACTGAAAATTTCCATCTTTCAACCTGAAATCCATAACCTCATTTTCTTCAAGATGAAAAGAAGTTGCTCTCAATTGCTTTTGATCGGACATTAATTGCTTCTGATTGTCATCATAAATAGGAAAAGAAAAATGTTTTATCTTGTTCTCTTCCATGCGTGTTGTGAAATTATCTGCACGCTTGAGGTGAGTTACCAAAGGTGTGGAAGTAATATTCTTAGTCTTATTTTCTTGTATAATATTTTTACTACAAGAAGCTTGCATATCCTTAATAAGAGAGCTGGGATCTTGGATGATTGTTCTCGATGATTGGCCAGCAGTGTGAGCTTTTACGAGATTGACACTTCCATCACGAAAACCACTCAGAGCTTTTTCTAAAATTGAAGAATCATTTTTTACTGCCAACTCCAACTGAACTGTTGAATAAGGTGATAATATTTTTTTTCTAACACGGTCCTGGTCTTGTTGCGAGGGAAAATTAGCAGAAGAAAGTTTTGACTGATACAGTTCTTGATCGCAAGATTGGATGTTTTTGGTTTGAGCCAATCCCTGTGCAAAACCTGATGAAGCCATCATCTTTAACTGTTCCCGACTCAAAGCAATATGAGACAGAGTTCGATTAATGTCGAGTTCATTGGAATCATTTTTGGTAAGATCTTCTCCAAAAGAAATAACGTAAGGGGAAGAATTTTTTAGGCTAATTTGCTCTTGAGGTAAAGAATTACAGATAGGTTCACTTCTAAACCTGAACTGCCCTTGGTCACAAGAAGTAGAAACAGATGAATTATTTAGATGAGAGTTTTGAAAGGAATTGCAATAAGGAGACGGTGATTCTCTTATTTCCACATTTTCTTGAGAGGTGGCCATAGAAAGTGATGCTTCGTTTATCCTCATTTCTTCACTTGTTAAGCTAAATGGCAAAGAGTTCTTTGAATGAGCATATTTTTGATTAAGTAGATAAGAATATGACGGGTTTTCTATTAGTCTCTGTTTACCTTGAGAAAACTGAGATGTTGACATTTCTTCTAAGCCTTCATGAAAGTAGAGAGAAGATTGGGGAACATTTTTAAAGCGAATGTCTTCAGAAGATAGATCTAAAGTTGAAACCATTTTGGGTTCAGCATGATCTTGAAACAGCTGGGCAGGTTTATTAGACGATCTAGATAGGTCATGCATTACAGAAGTTGATGTCAATGCTGATTTCTCATTGATTCTTTCTTCATGCTTTTCTAAAGGAGCAGATGATTTTTTTATTAGATTTTGCCCGTGCTCGATAATCAACGATGATAATGAATTTATTTTTTGTGCTTGGCCTAGCATCGACTGTCTCGTAGACATTAATACAGATGTTTCACTATTATTTTCATCCCGGTTGACAGGAGTTCTTTCTACATAAGATGCAGGTAGGATATTTACAAAAGGTTTTTCTCCCTGAAGTATTAACCCATGTTCAGATCCGAATATAGGATTGTTTTCAAATTCTTTTAAAATAAGTCGATCTGTATCCATGTCTCTTCGAGTAATCAAATTATTGAAGATTTCTTTCACTTGATTATCCTCAAACATAATACCACCACGTTCATAATTACTAAATTGGATTGGAGAATCACTCCTTAAATCCTCTTTTTCAGTGTTTCTACTTTCTCCAATGAAATTGTTTGAATTGTCTTTTACAAGTTCATATCCTCTCTGAGAATTATTAGAATCTAGTCTCGCTTTGTAGTATTCTTCACTTAAATCCATCACAGGGGGATCTGAGATAAACTGAAACTTTGGCTCTTTTGTTCTTATAATCTTTTGAACTTCATTTCTGCTGTAATGTTGATGTCTCATTTTGTTGGAATTATCAATTTTCTCGGTGGCTGCAACATTAGAAGAGTTGTCTTTCAGTGTAAAATCAATAAGAACTTCTCTGGGATCATAGAATACAGAACAAGAGGGATCATTTTGTAAAAGGAGGCCTCCTCCCAAAGTATTAGATAAAATTTTCCCCCCTCCAAATTCATCATCACCCTAAAAGCATAAATAAAATCACTTTCATTAACATAGTTAAAAAACTGATTAAAGATACAACCGTAATATAATATAAATAATAATAAGCAGCCCTTTTAAATGATTTTCCCTTGGTTTAAAATATTAATGACAAATCTTTAACGGTATTTGAAGTTTTAACAGAAAGATGGTAGTATTTTTTAGGCAACTCTTTTAACAGCCTGATGAATATGTATTCATAATAATAAATATGGCTAAACTCGGCAATAGTGTACCCCTTCCGTGTAATCGATGTCTTTCGAAGTCGTACAGTTGGCTTCGATATAGCAATTCATCCCTTCCATTCGTATATAATAATTATATATGTATGGTTTGTTCATAGAAGAGTTGATATCCCTTTGTCAAAAAAATACGTTGTAGTGAGAAGGGGTGCGCTATTGCTGATATTTACCATAAATATAAATTATTCCACCCAGCTAAAAAATATTACCTTTTTTTTAAGAAGGGATAGTTTTATTTTGTTTTTAATATACATAAAATTAAAAAATTGAACTCAGAAAAAAAAAAACTTATTCCATAAATTATGTGAAGAAGTAAGTATATACTTCACTATTCTTTAATTGTATGAAGAGATATAAATACTAAAAACTAAATAAATCTAATTAAACCGCATTAAATGTGTTTTGTCTAGTAAACTTTTGGTATAAGAATTTCAGTCACGTATCAATATCAATATGTTTCAAAATATCGTTCGCAATAAATTAGAAGGGGACGCATAAAATATCTAGTATTTGACAGAAATAAGCCAAACATTAAAATTAAAATAATAATATCCCAATTATAAATAAGCAAAATAGACAGTTTTGAAGTAAATATGGTCATGTTACCAGTTCTGATCTATAAATTATGCTAATGTTAAAAACTATCATGTTGTATAAAATATAATTTCAAAATCATTCGATTGAATAACCAATTAAGTTTAAATATTCACTCAAACAAATTAAATTAGAAAAATAGCTAAGATAAGATAAAACTTCTTTAATTTTAACTAAAAAACATGTTAAAACATAATTTATTTAATTGTGAAATTATAAAGCCGGTAGTAAAAAACAAACATTATATATCTCTTTACCTAAGATATTATAAAAAACATCCCATATAATATTTCTTTTGAATAAATAATGTTGCAACTACATATGTAATCCTACAAAATTCAATAATATTTATTTACACACCTTAATTATCGTGTACATTATTCTTCAATAATATTCAGGTCAACATTAACATAAAGAATAAATGTTAGGAAGATAGACTGGCTTGAAAAAATATTATCACTTCACTATATAATGTATTAAATACAATTTTCAAAATATGTCAACAAAAACAAGCAATGAAATTTTATCAACTTTTTCCAATTTCCCAGTAGGAGCGCTGAAATAGGCAGTGTTGTACATTTTGTATTAGCAGGAATTTTACTATTATTACTGTTACTATAATAATATTTTACCCCAGCGAGAAGTATATTAACCCAAATAAGAAAGTAACATACATTAATATATGTTTATTATTATATCTTCCAATGAAAAATAATAATTTTATGTAACTGGCAAACCAATTCTTATTATGGCGATCTACATTTAGGTTATAAACTTCAGTGTTCAGTCTGTTTGTTAGCAACCTCCCTATCCAACGATCCAACGTACTAGAAGCTAAAAACCACGAAAACATTTTGCGCCGGAAGGTTATAGTCATGTTATAGTTGAACTCAACAACAGGTAATAATAATAGCTTTTATTTACCGTATCAGTTTTAAGTTATGTTTCTTCTTCTTTAGCAAATTTTCATTGGAGTAATTTACTAATGTGCCTATTATAGTGCCTTATTTCATTTTTTCTTTCATTAATAAAAATAAATAGTTTTGATCAAAATTGTTTCACTCCCTTTCAAGAAAATAGTGAGAAAGAGAGCTCGTACTTCACCAATTTTTAAGCAAAAACACTAAAAACGTTAGTGTGAACACAGACTCCTCGAAAAAAAGAAAAGAAAAACTTTCTTTAGCCAGAATTCAGTAATAAATCGTGAATATATATTTCTAAAGAATTTCATTAATGTAAAAGAGTACTGTAATTTATGTTAAAAAATCAAAACAATTTTGACTGATGTAAGAAACGGTGGAAAATTAAATAAATTGACAACCATACGAAATTGGCAGTCTATTTCTCCATTATTTATTTTTATTTTTTATAACAATAAAGGGAATAATGCAGCTTTTATGAAGTTTAAGTGAGCTGTTTTGTTGATTTCAAAGATTAATGTGATATATCAACGTTAATTTTATACTCCGGGTACGGGGTATAATGAGTAATATTTTTCTTAAAGAAATGTAATAAATTATAAGTCCTATTCCTATTGAATATTGAAGCTTATTCAATTCAGCTAAATTAAACTATCACAATACTATTTTCAAACTAAGACCAGCCTCTTTAGTATTCTTTATTATAAGTTTTAGTCTTAGCCTACCAGAGTTCAAATTAATTGTTCTATGAAAAATGTAATATTTTCCAGACTGATTCCTGTTATTTTTAGGTACCTGTTAATATTTTTGTTATCACAAGTTTAGATTGTACAAATTTAAAGAATTAATATTGACTCCACTCTTCATTTCCAATCCAAGTCTTGGAAAATGAACAAGTAGTTCCCTTTTCTTGCTTCCTACAAATACTTAAATGTTACCTTTATAGGGAAAAAATGATTTACTACATTTTACAATTTATTTATTAATTACTATTATACAGATAAATACTAAAAAAGTAACGCATAACATACTATTCAGTATTCAGTAAACCCATACAACGTTCACGACTTTTAAGTTATAACCTTCTCTTGTTGTTGACTGTTGAGGTTCAATTGTAACCTATTATCTAGGATTGTAACCTCCCAGCGCAAAACTTTTTCGTGGTATTTAGCTTCTAGTTCCAACGTAGGACTTGGGGTTTGGATATTTTGGATATATCGACATCGAGTAGACCATCCATCGATATATAATAATCGAGACCATCATCGTAAGAAAATATCGATATCTTTGACATTGACATCGAGAACCTCCAACCTCCAATCTCCAATGTTCAATATAGCCCATAATAACAAAAAAAAATCTACGATTTTCCGACCTTTCTCTTGTCTTCTGATTGCTTCTGAGAGGGATTATACAAGAATGTTCTTTTCGATGTTGTTTAGGAAAATCTCAATGCTGTCGATATATCGAAAGATCAACATTGATAAAAAAATATCGATAAATCTTAGTCCGATATATATCGATAAATCTTAGTCCGATATATATCGATATGTTGACATCGATATGCCATCCCATACAATACAAATACAGCATGCTTTTGTTATGATTGTAGAATGTAGAAGAATGAAGAATGTTTAATGTATAAAGTTTTTTTTTTTGAAGTTATAAGTATTTTACAATTTATCTTATCAGTAGCTTTTTTTTAATTTATTTTATAATGTTGCGTAGACAAGCGAGGTTGAGACGTGAATATTTGTATAGGAAAGCATTGGAAGATCGTAAGAGAACGATCCAAGATAAGAAAGAGCGAATTAAAAGAAGTCTTCAAGAAGCTGCTCCTATCGACTCTACTCTGAGGAAAGAAGCTTTAACTCTAGTTGATAAAATTCACTGGGAAGACGAAGGACCTAAACTAGCAGAACTAATAGGAAACGATGAAGGGGGAACTGCAGGCACCCATGAGGACGATGAGTACAGATGGGCAGGCGTGGACGATCCTAAAATTATGATTACGACATCAAGAGACCCTTCATCAAGATTAAAAATGTTTGTTAAAGAACTTAGACTTATGTTCCCTAATTCACAAAGGATGAACAGGGGTAACTATGATGTTAAACAGTTAGTACAAGCTTGCCGAGCCAATAGCGTTACTGATTTTATTGTAGTTCACGAACACCGAGGTGTACCAGACTCTTTGGTCATTTGCCATCTTCCGTTCGGACCTACGGCCTACTTTACTATGTCTAACGTTACAATGAGACATGATATCCCTGACATCGGTACCATGTCTGAACAGTATCCTCATCTAATTTTCCACAATTTCACTACTAAACTTGGTGAGAGGGTCAAGAATATTTTGAAATACTTGTTTCCCGTGCCCAAGGAGGAAAGTAAACGAGTGATCACATTTGCTAATCATGATGATTACATTTGTTTCAGACATCATAATTATAAAAAGGTAATTTATTAATTAGTTCTTTTAAAAAATATTTATTTGTATTTGATAGATATTTATTGTTCAAGTTGGGACTAACAGGGCTGGATTAGTTGGGTTACTCTAGTTTATATTTTTTTTCAAAATTAATTAACTTGTGTTGAAGGCTACACTTCAGTTGGTCCCAAACGCGAGTTAGTGCGTTGACAGCACGAGAAAAACTAGCAAATGGGGTGGGGAGCCAATGAGAGCTCAACATTTTCCCGGACAAAAGGTCGGGCCAACTAGGGAAAGATAAATGTCTTTGGTGGAGGGGAGAGACCCTCTGGATAACCGTTATAACCTTTTTTTTCCCCTCAGAGAGGTTGACCAATCTGTGCGTCACTCGATTTCCCATGCTGTCAACGCACTAACTCTCGTTTGGGACAGACTGCAGTCTTACACGTATATCGAAAAACTGGGGTGTGAGAGTTTGAAGTCTAGAAATAGTAGCACTACACTCATGCCATTATACTTTGTAAATCTGACAGCTCAGATTGGCCAACCTATGTGAGGGAAAAAATGAAACCACTAGGCCGTTATCTTAAGGTTATCCAGTGATATTTTTCTTTGCCTAGTCCCCCCCCCCCCAAAAAAAAATATCGAGCTTTCATTGGCTCCCCTCTTGTTTTTTTTTTTTTATTTTCCCACGCTGTCAGAGTAACCAAGTATAATGGCATGAGTATAGTAGGTCCTAGTACTAGTGTTATGGTAGGATGTACTATGTGTTCAAACCTAGCTATTAACCTTATTTTAGGCTAATTTTACTAGCTCTGTGGTGGAGAGTTAATATCTAGTAAGTTAGTTAAATATCAAAATCTCAAGCTCTAGGCAACGGCAATATTACTTTCCTTAAACAGTAAGATTAATATTTATAATTCATTGTTTTTAGGTTGATGGAAAAACTGTTGAATTGACAGAAGTTGGTCCAAGATTTCAACTGACGCTCTATGATATTAAATTAGGAACTTTAGACAACGCCGATTCTGCTAACTCAGAATGGGTACTTCGTCCCTACATGAACACAGCTGCCAAGAGAAGATTCCTCTCTGATAAAGATGGCTGGAAACAAGATGACGAGGACCTTCAAGTATAAACTACTAACTAAACTATTGATGTATAAAAGAGTTTTAAATTTTGGATAAAACTAATTTTTGTATATAAGACTTTTTTATTATTAGTGATACCCCCCCCCCCCCCCCTCTTCCCACTAACCTATTTAGTTATTAAGAAAAGGTAGGTGGTTAATAGTAAGTTGTGAAGTCCTGAAGGGACTCCCCTTTTAAATTTAATGTAAACACACACTAGAAAGAAAAAAAAAAAACGTTTCCCGAAGTAAAAATGTATTTACGCGAACTTTAGATAATTATAAGATTAAGATTTATAACCTGCGTTTGGGTAACCTCCCAGTTCCAAAAACTACGAAAAAGAAGAAGCACCGTCGTTGTGTTGTTTAATATACCAGCGTTGATACTGACTGCATTACATCCAGCCGCTTCAGTTCGATTAGGTTTTTGATTGCTTGTTGTTTAAACTGACCCACTCTCGGAGAGATTCGTCAGATGGACCCAACGCACTGAGGTGCACGTTTGCTGTTTTCGCCGTTTCCATCTCCGGCCACTTTTGGGCCACAGTTTCAAATGCTCCAATGTAAGTAACTATTTTATTCTTTCAGATAAGTTCTTTTGTCATTAGTTTATCCTAATCTTGTTTCCCAGTTATAGATTTTACGTATGTCTTAGCCATGCTGGTTGAAGTGTATGTTGTACCTTTGAACCAACACGTGAAAGCGTAGTGGACTTGGGTCCACGGCAGGCTAAGTTCTTTATAATTTTTCTTTATATTATTTGTTCGGTTGAAGTGAGTAGTTCTAGTGAGGAAGTCCTTGTTTGACCGAGGTTTAATCGCCCACGTCCGTTTGTTAATTTTCAGAGCGCTGAAATAGACCGAAGAAGCCGTAGGGGGCAAGGTTCAGGACAACCAACCTCTTCGATGTGTTTTTTGTGTTCTTCTTTCTCTCTTTAACTGAGATGGTTTTAATCCTCAAGTCCCGACAAGCTCATCCTGCGATGTCAATCGTCGGCAGAATCCAGTAACAGGTCAACTTCTCGTCCCTACTTACAGCAGAGCGTAACTTCCTACCCGCCGAACTACAAGCACCCGTCGTAGGCGACCACATGCTATATGTCGTAACAATCATCAATATATTATGAGTTAAATTATCCAAAAGAGTTAGGATAGTAAGTTGTAAGTGTGTGTAATAATCAGTACAAACTGGGTACAGCCCTTAATAGCCACCTTATTTAAATAACTTTTATGTAACTTTTGTGTATGTGTAAGCACATTTTCAATATAGCCTAATGCTCTACAACTCTAAAGTATGAATCATTAAACTTCATTTAAGAAATTTATGTCACGTCAGTGTGTCGCTTCTTGTTTCTCGCACATACCTAGCTTAAAAACGAAAAGAAAAACCGTGAGTACTCTCCGACCGCTACATTTGGCATCCCGGACTTCGGACTGAATTTAAGTAGACCTGAATCTGTCGTACCAGTCTGTACTAATAATTGCACATGCATATATAATAATTATTTTAAAAGAAAACTTAGTTTAACATCATCTTCTTTAATTGTTAGGTGCAAAGTTATAGTTGTATTTATGATAACACGAAACATGGCGAGGCACAATAGCAATCTCGATGGGGTCGCCAATAATAGTGATGAAGGGGTGCCTAATGCCGACAACCTAAGGGCTATGATAGAGGCCATTAGCGCACAGATGCGAGGGCACGTCCCAAGGCCTGAGTTCAAAGGTATTTTTAGGGGGCACTGCTCTGAAAACCCTATCTTGTTTTTAGACGGGTTGACTAGGTACGTTACAAACAACGACATGATTGCTCAGTACAGGCATGTTGTCGACAACAGTTTTAAAGAGGCTGCTTACATTTGGCTGATGAACATAGATGTGGCGTTACACTATGACGAATTCAGAGAGTTATTTAGAGGGAGATTTTGGAATGATGCAATTAAGGAAAAAACCCGGAACGAGGTTGTTAACGGGAAGTTTACGAGGGGTTTTAATGGGGACAGGTACACATATCTAAGTCTTATGTACGCCAAAGCTAAACAATTTGAGGGTCAGTGGGACCAATTTAATGACAAGGAGTTGCTTCAACACCTTGCAAAACATTATGGGCGCGACTTCGCACACATGTGTCGCTTGTCACTTGTAAAAAATTTACAAGAATTCGAAAATATACTCCACGAATTTAATGACGCAGAGCTGTACCAGGATGAGCAATATTATAATAATAGGCCACATAATATACGGCCAAATCGGTTTAGCCACCAACCTAATAGGCAACAAGAATATAGACCATATAGTCAAAGAACACATCGAAGAGATGACAGGGGAAGGGGTTGGGGTAATGATTATAATTATAGCAATCACAGGGAGCGAAATGATGTAAGGAAACCTCCTGTGGTACATAACATTAATAGGAGTGAGGCCAGTAGTGCTGAACGACCTGAACCTGTAAACGGGGCTTTAAACTGAGTGGTGGGATTGCGTTGCCAGGCGCTGACTTAATTTTAAATAATGTATTAGATGACCCACCTCAGCGGGGTGATGATGTAATAAGTAATGATGTAATTTTTGAAAACTCTGGGGTAGTAACCCTTAATAATAAATTTAATTCTGAAAACTCTAATTGTGTGAAGACTGATATTGAAGTAACTTGTGAGACATCAGAGGTAATAGCTAGTGATCAATTAGGTTCTGAGAACCCGAGTGTTGCCACATGTATGAGCGTTAAAGGTGGCATTGTAAGTAGCATTAAAAAGAGGAACCAGCCCAATAATATCCAGTGTAGTACTTTAAAAAAGAACTTGGGTGAGGTCAACAAAGAAATAGGAAATTGCGACTTAGGTGTCGGCGACCCGAAGATTAGGGGAGGTCAATTGTCCCAGGATAGTAGCAGTGTTAACGAGGAATGGGGAATAAAAAATTTGTTCGAGTTCAAAGAAGGAGGAGGTGACGTCCAGGAAGACACGGTTAAGAAAGTGAATCGGAATTTGCCTTTTATATGCAGTCGGGTCGGAAGTACAGAGGTACCCATACTGTTAGACTCTGGGGCACAGGTCTCATGTATCCAGGAAGAATTTTTTAAGACACATTTCGGGGATGACCGTTCATTATGCCGGCTGCCGATTAAGGGGATTAGTGTAACTGGCGCAGCAACAAGAAAGCCATACAAAGTGAAGGAACAGGTGTTTCTTGAACTCAGCATAAGTCAATCTCGGATCAATGTGAATTTTATTATAGTACCCAAACTCACAGCTAAATGCATTTTAGGAGTGGACGTGCTGCATGCCACGAAAGGCAGCCTAGACTTCGAGAAGAAGGTGTTCTCTTTCCGCACAGCCCAGGGGATGGACGCCGTTGTCTTTGATCAGGTGGAAATAGGGGAAGAGGTGACCATAGCAGGGTTGCACCATCATCATATTAGCTACCAGCCAATCACTCGTGAGCAGGGGAATGAAGTAAAAGGGGATATTGATTACGCTGTTGCAAACACGCCAGGATTAGATGAACGACAGAGAGCCGAATTTAGGAGTTTGTTACTGCAGTTTGAGGAGATTTTTGAAGACCGAGTGGGGTGTATTCAAACATATGTTCACGAGCTAAAGGTTCAGGAGGATACACCATTTTTCTACAGAAACTACCCCATACCATATGGACATGTTAACAAGGTCGAAGCGGAAATTCAAAGAATGATTCAACAAGGGGTGATCGAGCCATCAACAAGTTCATATATAAACCCGATAGTTACCACGGTCAAGAAAGATGCTTCAGTTAGGGTTTGTTTAGATGCTCGTTTCCTTAATAGCAAATCAGCCTCAGATCATGATATGCCACCGACGATCGACCAAGTTTTCCAGAAATGTCAACGCACCAAGTTTCTCTCATCAGTCGACCTCCGCAGTAGTTTTTGGCAGGTACCCTTACGCGAGTCAGATCGGAAGTATACTGCGTTCCTCTTCAAAGGTCGCACCTACCAGTTCGCTAGAGTCCCTTATGGCCTGAAAACAAGCTTATCAGCACTCATTCGTAGTTTAAGCAAGGTCATTCCACCACACCTTGAACAAAATATTATTCAGTACGTCGATGACATTTTGTGTCTTTCTTCCAGCTTTGAGGAACACATACAAGTATTGTACCACCTATTTTCAGCATTCAAAGAGCATAACGTCACGTTGAATTTAAACAAGTCGACATTCTTCAGGAGCCAGGTTAACTACCTAGGGTACGTTATTAGCAACAACTCTATTAAGACTGACCCAGATAAATTGAAGGCTATCCGTGATTTTCCAGTGCCGAAGAACAAGAAGGACCTCAGAGGGTTTATTGGTTTGGTTATGTTTTATAGTAGATTTACGAATAGATTAGCACATGCTATAAGTGGATTTAATCACCTATTGAAAAAAGATGTGAAATGGAAGTGGGACAAACCATGTGAGGATGCTTTCCAGGAAGTGAAAGATCTATTTTCAAGTGAGATTGAGCTAGCACATGCAGATTTTAGCAAACCATTTTTCCTTCACGCCGATGCCAGCGGGAGAGCAATAGGGTGTAGTTTAGGCCAAATGGACGAACAGGGAAATCTCCAAACAATCGCTCTTGCCTCAAGGCTATTGAAGAACACAGAACTTACTTATAGTATCACAGAACTAGAGCTGTTAAGTTGCATTTATGGTATAAAAAAGTTCTATACATGGCTTGCGCATGCAAAATTTTTCATTTTAACGGACCACAAAGGTTTGACATTTATTCAGGCTTGTAAAAATACCTCTGCTAGAGTATCCCGATGGTTATTGTTTATCCAGCCTTTAGATTGTGAGTTTGTGTACGTCAAGGGCAAGTCACATATAGGACCTGATGTGCTCAGCCGTCAGATAGCAGGAATAGAACAGCTGGAACCTTTAAACTTCATTATTAATAATATAGTAGAGGAGGATAATCAATATGAGTTCCTGGATAATATCCAAGCGTACCAAGAGCAAGACTCCTTTTGCAAGAACATCAAGGACAACATAGAGCAAGTTAAAAATTTTGAGCTGTGGAATGAGGTGTTGTATGTCAACCAGAAGGATAAAATTAAATTAGTCATACCTGAAAACATTATTATTAAGCTGATCTCTAGGTCTCATTTACAATATAGTCATTTTGGCATCAACAAATGCTATCAGACGTTAAAAGAACAATTCTACTGCAAACGTTTAAAACAGCATATTACCGATTATATAACTCGGTGTAAGGTATGTCAGCTTAGTAAAGATGCTAACAGAACTAATCATGCATGTTGGTCAAGCATTGTCGCGTCTGAACCCAATGACATTGTCTCCGCGGATTATTATGGACCACTACCACTTGGTCGAGGAAGTGTCCGGTACATATTTGTCATCATTGATAATTATTCAAAATATACCAAGGTATACCCCATACAAAAGGAGAACACATATTATGCTATTAAATGTGTGAAAATGTATATGGAAGAAGTAGGTCAGTTCAAGTCTATCCTTACAGATAATGGGACACAGTTCCTGTCAAAGAAGTGGAAAAGTTTTCTAGAAGAATACCAAATCAAACATGTCCTAACACCTATCCGACACCCACAGTCGAACTTAGCGGAGAGAATAAACAAAGACTTGGGAAATGCATTTCGATGCTTAGTATCACACAAACATGGTTTGTGGCCAAGTGTCTTACCTGACATAGAGAAAACCATGAATGAAACATATCACTCAATCATCAAGTGTACTCCTAGCTACGCTCATTGGGGAAAGAGACCGGTGAAGCTGTGGGACAGTCACTTGGATCGCCCTCCACCTCAACATGAGGACTTAGCAGGACAGACTATATCGGATAATATTAGAAAGGCCACCCAGAAAAGAAACTTAAAACATAACCAGCACAGGATACACACCACTTTTGAAGAGGGAGATATGGTGTTAGTGAGAGCGTTAAGTGTGAGTGATGCCGATAGGGGTATTATTTCAAAGTTTTTGCCTCGATTTGAAGGACCCTATAAAATAGGAAAGGTGAAAGACCCCATATATGTTCTGTTGGATGAGGAAGAAAAAATAAGAGGCAGATTTCATGTATCCATGCTAAAAAAAATATTATATACCTGTAGTGGACCAACCTGCAGAGTTTTAGAGTTCTCAATTTTAAAATTTTGATTTTGATTTATTATTTTAAGTTACATTTTTTTAGACTTAAATTTTAATTTTTCTTGTAACAACTGGCAGCCATCCCATACCACTTAGTTTATTCCCATTGATATATATATATATAAATAAATATAGAGACTTGTATATTGTAAAATATATTAAATGTGTACAATTTAAAAAAAAAAAAATATAATAAAAAAAAAATAAATAAATAAATAAATAATAATATTTTTTTATATAATGTCATAGTGGGCCAACATGACACAGTCTATGACTTAAGTTTTTTTATATTATTGATTTAAAATTTTTTTATGTTTGTGATTTAAAATTTTTTTTTTTGGCCACTTTATGATTTGATTATACACAAAACTACCAAATGACATTATTTATTATTATAAGCAATAAGGACAATTTGTTATAACTTTAGTTACCATAAAAGTAATTTATTATTATAAATTTAAATCAAATTATACTTAAAAAATTGTAATTTATTATTGTTTATGTTTGGATTTTTTTTTATGCGTGTAGGTGTTGTATGTATTTTGTGAGGACGCATTATGGCTATAATATAAGGTAGGACTTGTATATTTACGTAATAAAATTTTATCTGTTCCATACAAAATTTTCAAAAAAAAGGCGGAGAGTAATGTGAAGTCCTGAAGGGACTCCCCTTTTAAATTTAATGTAAACACACACTAGAAAGAAAAAAAAAAAAACGTTTCCCGAAGTAAAAATGTATTTACGCGAACTTTAGATAATTATAAGATTAAGATTTATAACCTGCGTTTGGGTAACCTCCCAGTTCCAAAAACTACGAAAAAGAAGAAGCACCGTCGTTGTGTTGTTTAATATACCAGCGTTGATACTGACTGCATTACATCCAGCCGCTTCAGTTCGATTAGGTTTTTGATTGCTTGTTGTTTAAACTGACCCACTCTCGGAGAGATTCGTCAGATGGACCCAACGCACTGAGGTGCACGTTTGCTGTTTTCGCCGTTTCCATCTCCGGCCACTTTTGGGCCACAGTTTCAAATGCTCCAATGTAAGTAACTATTTTATTCTTTCAGATAAGTTCTTTTGTCATTAGTTTATCCTAATCTTGTTTCCCAGTTATAGATTTTACGTATGTCTTAGCCATGCTGGTTGAAGTGTATGTTGTACCTTTGAACCAACACGTGAAAGCGTAGTGGACTTGGGTCCACGGCAGGCTAAGTTCTTTATAATTTTTCTTTATATTATTTGTTCGGTTGAAGTGAGTAGGGAAGTCCTTGTTTGACCGAGGTTTAATCGCCCACGTCCGTTTGTTAATTTTCAGAGCGCTGAAATAGACCGAAGAAGCCGTAGGGGGCAAGGTTCAGGACAACCAACCTCTTCGATGTGTTTTTTGTGTTCTTCTTTCTCTCTTTAACTGAGATGGTTTTAATCCTCAAGTCCCGACAAGCTCATCCTGCGATGTCAATCGTCGGCAGAATCCAGTAACAGGTCAACTTCTCGTCCCTACTTACAGCAGAGCGTAACTTCCTACCCGCCGAACTACAAGCACCCGTCGTAGGCGACCACATGCTATATGTCGTAACAATCATCAATATATTATGAGTTAAATTATCCAAAAGAGTTAGGATAGTAAGTTGTAAGTGTGTGTAATAATCAGTACAAACTGGGTACAGCCCTTAATAGCCACCTTATTTAAATAACTTTTATGTAACTTTTGTGTATGTGTAAGCACATTTTCAATATAGCCTAATGCTCTACAACTCTAAAGTATGAATCATTAAACTTCATTTAAGAAATTTATGTCACGTCAGTGTGTCGCTTCTTGTTTCTCGCACATACCTAGCTTAAAAACGAAAAGAAAAACCGTGAGTACTCTCCGACCGCTACAAAGTCTTCAGTAAAGATGTGAAATAAATGTGACCAAGAGAATCCTAGAAAATTTGACTATTTCAGTCCCGCAACCTTTTTTTAGTTTCCAAACATTTCTTCTTATTCTTCTTCTGAAAGAAGAAGACAAAACCTGAATTATTTTTTACAATGGTATACAATTGGAAAAAATGGTTAACAGAATGGTTATAGTTATAACATCATTTTAGAACAGTAGAATATCGATTAACTGTCTTTCTTGCTTAACTCATATCGATTAACTTAATTCGGTTGTGGATATCTAGTTTTCATTCAACTGATATCAGTCTATAGTTTGGAGTTGTATTAGTTGTAATTGGGACGTGTGTATAACGAGATAACGTGTGTCATGCGCCTTCTCACTCCTCCTTCGCTCTGAGCCCTTCACCGTCGTTCCTTTCCCCTACCCAAAACCAAAAAACATCCGAATGAAAAATTCGATTAGATTCAGTCTCAGTCTATATTTTTTCATTCAAGCAGGCTGTAGTTTGGGGACGAGATAACGAGTGTCAAGCGCCTTCTCGCTCTCACCCCCCTCAGCTCTGAGGCCTTTACGGCCTCCACCGTACTACTACTATATAAAAAAAAACCATTTGATTGAAACATTCGACTTGCGGGTTCAGTCTCGGTCTATATCTTTATTCGTATACCCTATACCCGCTATGAGACTGTTTTCAGTCGATTGAATTCAATCGACAGTTTTTTCCCGAATCAAATTATTCATTCGGTTGTTTTTTCTAGTCGGTTGTCCCAACGCTATTAAAAACTACTCTTCTAATTTTAATTAAATTTGGAATATAGGTCATAATTAGCTAGGGTTACCATGCGTCCGGATTTGAAACATCTGTCCGAAATGAATTTACCAGATGAACTAAGAATTTACTAAGATGAATGGAAAACGCAGCATAAACAGGGAAATTTCATTTTGCTTTTTTAATATATTTAAAATAGTAGAATTCGCCATGAGTCTGTTTGGAGCTTCGGCTCCCGCTGAATGTATTCTTTCAATGGTGGGGTCTATTTGGACGTCTAAAAGAGGAAGATTATTTTTATCAGTTGTAAAAGAGCTTCTTAATATCAAATTCTATTATGACATGCTCAGAATTCCATGACAAAATCAAAAACGACTGCAAGCCTTTTCTAAGGACAATTAGTTCATCTGAAAAGTATGAAGCAAGAACTAATGAAAAAAAACTAATGAAGAACAGCAGAGACGAGCAAAAGTTGAATATGATATTATTAAATAAATATGACTAATCAAATATTATATTAATAAATATACAACATAATTTTATATTAGTAACTTATTTATTTTCACAATAAAAAAAATGTATTTATATATTTTTTTTTATTGCAATTTTCCGTCCAGACCCCCGCCCCCGAGTTCCCTTTGTCCGGATTTGAGCTTCATAAATTATGGTAACCCTATAATTAGCTTGGTAACCCTATAACATAGTTGGTCTCATAATATGTAACTTTTTTCCTGTTCCATTCTCTTCCACATGCACATTTTGATAAATGTATAAGTTATAATCCAATTTTTAAGATTTTTCTTATACACACCCATGGAATTGTGCATAAAAACAAGAAACCTTGATCAAATATTCATTTCATGAAGTAATATAAAAACAATCAAGCAATTTATTTAAGAAAGTTAACTTTATTTTAACAGCCTAGAATTATATTCCAAATAAATTAGTCTTGGTAATGGTCCAAATAGTTACTTTTAAATAATTTTAAGTATGGTAAACAAATGTAAGTCTAAATATATATATGTAGAATAGCACCAACAGTCAATTTTAATAGGCACTTGGGGTATCATTTAACAAATTAAATATAATTTTTTAACAAAAAAATAATTTAAACAATGCAACACACAATATAATTTTCTTTTTAACTTAAAGGTAACTGTATAAAAGAATAGAAAATAATAATACATAAAAATAAACACATTAACATCATAGGAAAAATAGTCATTTATCAACATCTCAAATAATAATTATAAAAACATAAAAATTATTATGAAGCTAAATAAATCCTAACAATTTAGAAAACAACAATTTTTAAAACTAAAAATCAAACAAATTCTACACTTCAATAAATAAATAAGTTTAATTCACATACATAAACTTCAAGTACAAACAAATAAACTTATAAATAATGGTACGTTAGAAACATAAATTTATAAATACTTTTTATTTTCTTCCACTACTAAAGCTGGGGAGGCCATATAAATAGAAATAAATAAACATGGGAAATTTGTTCAAAAAATCAATTTATAAATATAAACTATATCAAACAAAATGTATTGATTTAACTGAAAAGTAAGAAACTTACAAATCCCATTACTAACTATGTTATACTGACGTTTCTTTAATTTCAAAATATCCATATTGTGATGGTTCAGAGCAATATACAATTTTTATGTCCAAATGATATCATTAAATTGACAAATTCTACTTAACTACTCTCTATTTAATTATTAATTTAATTTAATCATTCAATGCTCAGATAAATTAGACTACCAGTTTAAACTTAGATTAAGTTTGTATCAGAAGTCACCCTAACTTTTCTCCTGAGAGGTCACCTTCCATTGGTTTACCTGACCACAAATAGAAAAACTGGTTCCTGATACAATATCTGATGTGCACCAGAAAAAAAGCTCGGTGTTAAAAAGTTATAACTCTCAAATATCAGTCAACAACATAGCATTTAACAAAAGAAAACCTGAAGACTGCAGCAAATTAGTGATTAATGCACCAGAATATTATGTAACAATACTTGAAAATGCCAGAAACAACTTTAGATAAAAATATGCACATCTTGAGTTGTTTCAATGAGAATAATATTAAAAATGAGTGCGCTAGCAACAAAATTTCAGACTCATCACAAGATCTCTAGACACTAAATAAATAGCCACGGAAGCTACATCAAAAACACTCGTCTTAATCAACATTAGTAATATTACCTCTTGAGCTTGAAATTATAATTTGTTATTCTATAATGGTAAGGATTAAGAAACGAAAATATGTGTAGCTTAAACAAAGTTTTTTTGTTGTTATATTCTAACTATAAGGCACCTTGGTACAAAAAAGTAAATAGTGATGTAAATTTATAAATAATTATTGTTCCTGTTTTTTTTTTTTTTTTTTTTTTTTTTTTTTAGTAATTTCAATTGGTTTGATCGATATCATGAAAGTCATGTTGGGTTGAATGCATTAATTCCAAAAACATTTACTTGCCATTATACATTTGGGAAAGTAGGTTTTTTTCTTCTTCCGACAGATTGTAAACAGAAGAAGGTATGCTGTGTTTGTCAGAATGCTCAGAAATGTTATTTTCACAATCTACAGGAGAAATTAAAGAATGTAATTCAGGACTGTCTTCCAAGTTCTTCTTAACAATTATTGAAGTAATTTCAAAATCAGCAATATTAGGATTAATAGATGGGTTAGATAAGCTGGAATGATTTATTTGATTATCTGCTGAGTTTCTATTTAAAGGAGAAACATTTGCAGCATTTAAAATGGTTTTATCATCACTATTCTCAAAATTGAAATGAGAACTGTAAATATGTTTAATTTTTTTTCCGTTGGTATTTTTATTATTTTTCATATGAACCCTTTCTGTTTCTGTATCACTATTGTTTTTATCTAAAAAATGCCTATGTTGGGAAAAATTAAAAAAATTATAAGAATCATAAATTAAATTAGTCTCCATAGTATTATTGTTATTGATTCCAATCTGTTTCGAATCCTTAGAAACATCAGTTGAAATAAAATCTGTTTTAACATAATGGTTGTGATCAATTTGATTCAAATAATCTGCAGGAGAAGATTCTGAGAGTTTGCTTAGGTCAGGATTTCGAGAAGTAAAGTAAAGTTTGGTGAAAAGATCCTTTTCCATTTGAGTCCACCCGGAGAACTCTTCTTCTGGTGGATAGTGTTTGTCTTCAGGTATTAGTTTGTATAAACCATGCTCCAATGCTACCTACGAAATATAATGGTTAAATATGCAGAACAGAATCTAATTTGAATATTCTTCAGAAACTTTTAATTGACAATAATAAATAATGAAATGCTAAGTAATAATAAGTTTCAGGCTATTTTTATAGAGAACCTAAAAATTGAAAATATGTTGAATGGTTAAGATGGCTGGTTATTTAGACTCCTAATCACTTTTTTGTTTCTTCTACAACCTTATGATCATTGGGTCATTTACAGGGATCAGCCATTTTACTAATTGACACATAACTATTCCATTCCACCACTCATTTATTCGCTTATAAACATGTCTTATTTCTCTGGAAATTTAAATCAGATAAATTAGTTAAGAAGTGGTTTAAGAAAAATAATTTAAAATAAAATGTGGATTCTTTATACGAACTTAATGCCCTTAAAACCCTAATAACTGTTTGAAAACCTAAACAATTACTTATCCTTTTCTTATTATCCTTATTTTATTTTAATATAAATTATTGGTTAAGTCGTGTAGGGTGTATTAACAAACACATCTACTTCTTAAATCGGCTATATTTCAACCAAACCTGGTCATCATCAGGCCTACATCATTATTAAAAGATTGTTTATGATGTTTTAGGCCTGATGATGACCAGGTTTGGTCAAAATATAGCTGATTAAAGAACAGGGTCGATTCTACTAATAGGCAACTAGGCGGCCGCTTAGGGTGGCAACATTTTAGGGGCGGCAGAAGGAAGGGGAAAAAAATAATGTTTAATCATAAAGAGAAAAAATGAGCAAATTAGGAGAGAAAAAATTAAAACATCAATATGTTTTCAAAAGCATACCGCACAATTACCTAATATGAGTTTACTTCGACTAAATAAAATCAATTGGAGACAAATTAAGAACTGTTTTGGTTGAAAATGGGTCAAAACATAAATGAAAAGAAAATTTCCTTTTGATGAGAAAAATCAGAGTTGTCAGCTGAACATAATTTAAAAAACTTTCAAATGGGGAATTTTACTGTGAATACCTCCTGTATTTTGTATCAACCGATTTAGTTTTATGTTTTTGCTGCAACTTATTTGGCAAAACTCAAGTTTAAGTACAAGTCTTACACTTACATAGAATGGATGCAACGAGTGGCAAAACCTATAAGCGATTTTATCTTCACACGATAAGATTGTGGAACATACCAACTTACAGGAGGGGCCTGTATACAAGTCTAAAATAAATTGCAACTATAGTTAGTGTTAATATAAAAAGCTTAAAAGATAAGAAAAGTACAGAAAAGATCTTAGAGTTTGTAATACCAGTTGTTAGAGTTCTTGGTGAATAAAATTTGGCCTTCCATGGCAGCAGTTATAAACTCACTTCTTAAAATTGTGAAATATCTTGCCATTTGATCCTATCATGAATGAACATTTTAGGAGGATACAAAGTAAGGGTAGGAGTTAAAGTCAATACTTGGGCAACATTATTCAAAATAAACTGATCCAAATGCTATCAAACAGTATCAAATAGAAAACAATTGCATTGGTTAAAAAGGCAAGTTTTTTTCAATCATTCTTGATTGTGTGTCCCAGATATCAGCTACATGGAACAATGACCATGATCATAAGCAATCTTCATCAACTAATCCATTCAGCCTTCTGATAATGAATGATGGATGCCTTCTAGGAAAGCAGCCACGTGCAAATAAAAGAGCACTTTTTGTAATTTGTACTACTGATTGAAACCACAGGTGAATTGATGAATCATGTTCTGATCAGTCAAGTCCGAAGCTTGTGGTTAACAATTGCATATCTTCATTTAAGTTTGTTGTGGCAGTTGTAACATGACACAGTACAGTAGAACCCCTCATATCCGACCTCGGAATATCCGACCGTGACACTCCTTGGTTTTAAAAAAAAAATGCCTAATCCGAACTTCATCCTTATCAAAATATCGAGTATTAAATGATAAAATCAGGCAGTTGCTTCTTTGTTATCATACTGATCGTTACACTTGTATTCTTATTATCGTGCGTGTGATCCTATATTTACAACCTAGTGTTGCGCTATATTTTGAGTGAATACGGGCGGCTCAACTGAAATAAAAACGGGTTATGTGTACATTACTACTGTAGATGCAGAAATTAGATATTCATCAACGGCTTGACAAAGGTGACAAACGTTCTAAAACTTGCTTCAGAGTTAGTGTAACAACAATTAAAGATTGGAAAAAGGGCCTGAAAGACTTTGAAGCGTATTCCTCAAGAGGATAGTATGTATATTTTAATATAAATACATAGATAAGAGTAAATTAATTCTTAATAATAAAGATTCAATTTTTACTCTGAAATATTTGCTTTTCTTTGTTCCTCGGAGTATCCGACCTTTTTGGTGTTCCGACCATGCTCCGGTCCCGTAGGTTACGGATATGAGGGGTTCTACTTTATATTATTTCAAATCAATTTGACCAGTAATAAAAGAGCAAAAGCAAAAGCTCTTTGCTCTTCAGAAAACAGTAATTGAGCTTAAAAATATATATTTATCAAATCCAAAAAATTGATTGAGAGTTTTGGGTTGATTCCGGAGAGCTAGCCAAATTTTTAAGCCAAAGAGAAGAAGAAGGAAAAGTAAATTGTTCGCTTACAAATTAGCAGATGAAACCATCGCTGACCCTAATGTTTTAGAGTAAAATAACTATTTTGCAATATTGGATGCAGCATTTAGCTCTGTGAAAGAAGGATGCATACAGTTTAATGAAATTATTTGATTTTTTCTACAATATCAGTGACCACAAGATAAAAATTTCCAGAACTCATGGATTTGTATATCAAATTAGATACAGCTCTAGCCCGCTGTAGCCCTGGAGAAACCTTATCTTTCCTAAAGACATTGCTATGGCAGCTTTCTGTTTTGAACTTTCAGGAATAAGTAATCGAATAAAAAAATATGCAAAATCTGAATACGTGCTGAACTATCTGTCCCAAAACAAGTTCATCGTATCCTTTTTACAAAGAATTGAAGAAGGGGGAGGGGGCAATTTTAAATTCTTGCCTAGGGAGGCAAAACACCTAGAAACGGCCCTGTTTAAGAAGTAGAGTTTAAGAGTTTGTTAATATATGACTTAACCACAAATTTGAAACAATTACTCCCACAAGAATCAATGCTTGAAAAATGTATTAATCTGTTAAGAAAATGGTCCTTGATCATCTTACTTCTTACTTGAAATTCCTTATAGAATTTTAAGCAAGAAGTAGAAAATATAAGCATGTGACTGCCTGCCAGTTTGTAAATTGAAATTCTTTTTGCAAACTAAAGCACTTTTTCATCAGAATTATTGTTCGTAAACAGAATTATTCGGACTTGGAGTCGATCATAAATCGAGGTTCCACAATAATTCTGGTTGTCTTGTGGAATCAGAAAATATTGGCCAGGGGGAGTGCAGCCATAAGTATTGGATTTCTTCTGGTGATACCATGTGCTAAAGCTTAAAATAGTCATGAAAACTATTTAATTTTAGACAAATCATTTTAAGTTAAAATATTAATATTGAATCAATTGATATTTATATCTTGTAACCAGCCCTATAGAGAAGCCATTTTGCTTCCACCTGCTAGCTTACAAATTTCTATTCTTTCTTGTTTGATTCTATAAAATTTAGAATATATAGTCTTTTAGTAAAAGTACAAATCAGTACCAAAAAATATTATATTAAGAATAAGAATGAAAACTGAACTTACTTCAGCCTCAGCATCAATTTGCACAGGTCCTAACTGAAACCACTCTTCAGAGGAAAGGTCCCATTGTGTTTTACATTTTCTACCTAAACCACTGATCTTCTCTTTAATACGATAAGTAGGATCCTCTCGGGCTTTGCGTTTCTGCCACATGTTTCTACTCCTTTCAGCTTCACGGTAAGAAGGATTTTCCCTAGCTTTCCTCTTCTGCAGACGATTTCTCATTTTCTCTGCTTCCCTATTAAGACACATTGAAATTTAAATGGACCGATTTAATGTTCACAAAGGGTCCCCAAGTCCTAAGTAGCACATTGCTTTTACATCTGCTTATCATGAAAGTAGCCTGGGTTACCTAACCTTGAGTAACTATATGCAGGTTTAGTATACCCCATAATTTATAATAAATTGCAATTTCTCCCCCTTTCAACAATCTAATTTCAATTTCTAACCTCATATTTAATAATATTAAAATCCTATGAGATAACACCTAAAAAATTACATAGAGGCTGTAAAACTTTTAAAAAAAACTCAGACCTCAATGTATTGAGTTTTAGATTACTTGTAGTAATCAATACAAAACAATGAACCACCTAAGTAAATAGTCTCCCAATTAGTGTGGCACTTAGCTTCCTCGCATACTATTTCGAATACTTTAATGATTTTATAACCTATTACTGTCAAATTTATTTAATTTTCCCCAGTTTTTTAAATCTGTCAAAATTTAATACTATGTGATCGTTCTAAAGAACAAATATTATATCTCTGATTTCAATAATTCCAAGACAGAAATCCGTTTCAGTTATCAGAGAAATTTTTTGGTCCCGTGCCTGTCTGTCAGTCTGTCTCTCACTCATTTTTTTGCGAATATATCTTATAAACTACTCGTACTCGTCTGGTTTTTATGAAATTTGGATGACAGATAATTATAGCATAATTAGCCCATTGTTAATTACTGGTCCCATAAAAGTTCCAACCTCCTGCACCCATTTGTTGCTCTTCCACATGTGCACACACATACATTTATTTACACCTATATCTTCAAAAGTACTCATCTGATTTTTATGAAATTTGGTTGATCGAAAGTAACTCACAGATTGCCCCAGATTAATTTTAACTGTCTGCGCTGTTTAAATTTTGCTAAATTGATACTTTAAATCATGTAAAAATCAAACAAATTTTGACCCATTTAAAACGAAGGTAAACTATTCTACACACAACCCTTGTCCAAAACAAAATTTTGCTAATGAAATTCACAATCCCATATCCTATATTTTTTTTCAAATTAAGGCAAAGTCTATTATGCATATCATAATTCAATTCAATTTAAGTCTTAGTTGACTCGGGCTTCATTTAATATAATGTGCTTAACACCCAGGCTGAGCCGTCAATCGGGCCTAATATTGAATGCATCTCAATTAATTTTGATGCATTTATTGCAATCGACAAAATCCGGGCTCACCAGCAATCAGGCCGATTCATTGCACTCCTAATCCTAACTCAATTCATTGCACTTAATTCTGTAGCCAATAATCCGGGCCTAGCTGTAAAATCGGGCCAGTCTATAGTTAACGTATCCTAATTCAATTCAGGGCATTTAATTCCATTGGATAAAAATTCCAGTCTAGTGTTCAATAGTTTTAGTTTCATCAGCAATCCGGGCCAAGCCGGCAATTGGGCCTACTTAGTTTATGCACCCCCCCCCCCCCCCCCCCCTGCGTACGCCACTGTATCTTACACTTATAAACAAAATTCTAGCTTGATGTTAGTCAGGCACTTTTATGCACGCTATCTCCTGGACTATTAGTAACATTAATATAATGGACTTTCTTATTCTTAACCATTGTTGTTGCAAAGTCAAAGATTAAAGTATTGCTTAACCTTTTTTCACAAAATAAAGTATATTGAAAAAAGTAAGCAACTTACCGATAATTTGGATCAAGTCTGGCTTTCCTTTTACAGAGCATATTGCGTAGTCTCTCTCTATCTCTAAATTTCGGGTTTGACCTGAGTTTTCTGGTTCTTTCCAAATTTTTCAGTCTTTCTCTTTCCCTGTACTCTGGATCTGATTCTCGTTTTAATTTTCTCCTGTCTTTTCGATTTTTCTCTCCATTAGCAACCTTGACATAACCTGGAATAAATATCACAGATAAATTTTAAAAAAATGAATAAGATAGCTGTACATTTTAATCGAAACTCCATCTCTATTCACAATACCATGTTTAACTTTGGTCCATTAGAATAGTTCCCTTAGAGGAATTCAAGAACCTAAAGCTGGTCAAAATAGAACATAAACTTTCTTAGCACAGAACTGTAATTCATATAATACAATAATCCTTGAGTTATAAAGGGTAACAATCTTTAAGATGGGAATTAATTATCTTGTCTCATAAAATATACATAGTTTTCATCAAAGTTTGAATTCAGAAAGACAGTAAAACTCACCTAGATCACATGGAGGCGGAGAGGGAAGAGAGTTCATATAATTTATTGCTAAAGGTAACGCACCCTCAAGATTTTGAAAGATTTCATTCCTAATTGGTTCAACTCCAGGCATTTCAGTCTCCATAATTAAATAATCATTCTTTTTCCTATTTGTACAAAAATAATAATATACGAGTATATAAAGCTCTAAGTCAAAAACTAACAAGTTAAAGAATATTAATGCTTTCACTGTTAAATAACTGCAGTGATGGTCTATAGAGGCTATTAACTATATATTTTTATTTGTTCAGGCAATCATGGCCAAGAAAATTATGAATGAGTATACTCGGCAGTCTGTCTGGAATTATGTTTAATGGAAATTTCACATTGTCAAAAAAGAACTAAAGGTTATAATCTTGGTAATTGGATGTTAAAATCAGTAACCCTATCCGCAATGGCTTTTGCTGATGACCTTGTTTTAGTAGCAGATATAGCTGTAAAGCTTCAAAAAAAGTAAATGTCTGGTCAGAAGAGTTGGAAGCCAGAGGCCTCAAAATTAATGCAGATAAAACAAAGACAATTATCATTTCGAGGCAAAAACAAGATCACCATATCTTTATCAATGGCAAGCAGTTGGAACAGGTCAATAGCTTTAAATATTTAGGAAGAAATTGAAGCAAGGATAGCGGCTACAGGCAGACTCTATCATGCTATTAACAGGGGATTCCTTAGTAAAGCTGAAGTCAGTCAAAAAACTAAACTCATAGTTTTTAAAACAGTTTATATGCCCACACTGACCTATGGCTGTGAGTCTTGGACCCTCACAGAAAAGAGCCATAGCTGCATTCAAGCAACAGAGATGCGCTATCTAAGAAAGGTGGCTGGAAAGACTAGAAGGGATAGGGTTAGAAACTCCACTATAAGACAAGGTTTAGATGTACAGCAGGCAAAGGTGACAGTGGAAAACACACAGCTTCGATGGTTTGGGCAAGTTAACCGAATGGGCAGCGAACGATTACCTCGAAAAGTCTTTGAGGTAAGGATTGAGGGTAGAAGGCCCCGTGGAAGGAGACGAACTTCTTGGATGGACAATATAACATCCACCCTCACCCAGAGAGGACAATCTGTGCAAAGTGCTCGCTCCATGTCTTTGGACAGGAAAAGGTGGAGAAATTTTTGGTACTCCTCAACACTGCAAGGTAGAAGAGGACTTGACTAAGTAAGTAAGGAAATTTCACAAAAAAAAGATAGCCTGTTGTTTATACTTATTCGTAATTTCCTTTTTTAGGCCAGGGCAAGAGAGAGGCTAAGAACTCAGCGCCACTTAGACCCTAAGTAGCAGGTTCTGAGGTATTATCTGTCTAAGGGTAATTATCAAGGGAAGCTAAATTTGGATGTACTGCACTATAATTAATGTAATTATGTCCAATTAACATTTTATTAGAGATGTTTAACCAGTAGTAGCTCAAGAGAAGTCAGGATAAATAGCAAAATGACATTGGGAAATATGAATATGATATTTAGATAAGCGGAAGAACAAATTTACAATAATTTTTCGAATAGCTAGGAATGTAGCAACTTAAAGATGCAAGAACATTACAGTGAACTTAGTTTAAAACAAAAATGTAAGTAAAAAGGACAATTAGAAATAGGTGAGCCAAATAGTGCAGATTTACCGCGAAAATATAAAGTACGTCAAAGCAACAAACTAATTAATGCCGAGTAAGTCATGTGGCTTACATTTTATGAATGACTAAATAGATTTAGTACAAAACTGACAATAATATTTAACGTAATTAATAAACATTAAAAAAATTAAATAAAAGAAACTTGATCTTTAAAGATGACAATGTCACCTTTATTACTTAAAAGAAATAAAACAGGTAAAATAAATTTAACGAAATTCTGTAGAAGTCCTTTCTGTAGCTCTTTAAAATAAAAAAGTCGTGATTAACTTAAAAGTAAGTTACACGTCAAACAATGATTTCTTATAGTACATACCTTTAATATTACTTAAAACGACGTTTTCTTCTCCATGAATTAATAAACATTATAGCAATTAAACAATATTTATAGTAGATCAAAATTTTATTATTTTGTATTTTAATATCAACTGACAGCACATTAGCACCAGTGCTGCCTTTCCAACATTAAAATTCTTAAATCGAAACTATTTCTAAACAAAGATACTAATAATAATTATGAAGGAAATTCAATTTAAATAATTAACTGTATTTAAAATTTCCATAGTTCAAATCAAGATATTAACCTTCTATTGCTCATATGAGGTGGATTATCTACATAAATATTTATTTTATTAGTTTAATATAATAAATATTTATAAACCCAGTGATAGATCTAGGCTTCCAGTTGCCTGGGGCAGTTTGCCCCCCCCCCCCCCCCCCCGGAAGTAAACTGCAATAAACAAGCTGTATATTTGTTGGTTAATCTCGACATGACGGTGCCATTAATTGCTCTAGTGTATTTCATTTAATTATTATTAAACATGTAAAATTTTACCATAAAAATAGTTCCTTCCTGGTGGGGAATCAAACCTTTTACTTCTCTTAAATTTTACAAAATTATTTCAAAGAAAGTTCTGCCTTATGCATTATTACAGTAAGGACAATACCTTAGGTCCTAGGAGATAAAATTAGGCAAAAGCTGGCCAAAAGCTTAGAAGTCTTAACTCGTGTTAAATCTTAACATTAACAAACCTCACTCAAATTTTGGAAGTCTTGTTATCAACAATAATACAAATTAAGATTTTTCAACTTTCACCCACTTTATATGGGTAAGGCTAAATGATTCTATTTCAAGAGACTATAGGCAATTGTTTTGTAGAAAAATGTGATCTAGTTGATTTTTTTATAGACTGGTTCCAACGCTACAAAAACCTCGTCACTTTCAAGATATTGGCAATATAAAGATATTACAAATAAGTGAATACATTTTGCCAATTTTTAAAACTACATAAAGCTTTTTTGTTAACGTGTTCGTTAGACTGGTCTTCAAATGTTGTTTCAAAAGCACCCTATGTCAAATTCTAATAACCATACTTTAACTTTTTAGTAACATATTTTTATAGTGTCCCGAGAGGAAGTATATTAGAATATGCTGAATAGTTGTTTATAAGGGGCGTGCCCAAAGATAAGTCAAGCTTACTTAAAAAATCTTTTTTAATAGAAGACAAAATCATTGCAAGTGACTTTTATTTACTAGATAGTACACTGTCCACAATAGGCTCTGTCTGTAAGCAGGCTGCAGACCCAAAGAATGTGAGTAAATTGCTTAGGGGAAGGGCCCTTAGTTCTTCAATAGGCAAAATGCCTAAGCCAAAGATTCTGCAACTCAGACAAGTTGAAATTGATCTGGAACCATCTGTGGGCTACTTTCGATAAACCATCCAAATTTCTTAAAAATTATATGAGTACTTATAAAGATATAGGTGAGAAAAAAATGGGCGCAGAAAGTTGAAACTAATAGGGGACCAACAATAAAATAATTAGGACCTAAGAATAATTCGAACCAGTAGTTTTTAAAATAAGTTGGTTCATAAAAATCGTGGACAGACCGACAGACAGACACAGGACCAAAAATAGACTTGGAATTTTTGAATTCGGATAAAATACATTCTTTAGAATTTAGAAGGATCACGTAGCTTCTGTTACCTTCGGTAAGCTAAGAACAAAAAATTCAAGAAATGAATAATTTTATTGTCTTGGTACCAGAATTTTATGATTTACTCTCAGTTTCTCTATTACTCTCTCAAATGTATTTCAATATTTTTAAAATCCTCTTAAAGGGTAACATCCGAGTGTAAAAGCAATTCCTATAATAGAGGAAATATCAATGAAACCAGTAAGGATAAAAATAAAAACAACATATTATTTAACTTTTACCTTTCTTTTTAATAGGATCTAATGAAAACATAGGGTAAAAACTACTAATGCACGATAAACAATGTTAGTATAAATAATAACATGATGTCAAAAAGAGATCACAATTAACATAATTTTCTTTTCTAAGTAAATAAAAGCCAACTAATTAAAAAAACCTAAATTATGAGCATGTTAAGTAAAAAAATATCACATGTATGTAATAGCTAGCAGCTTATTTGTAAGGAGAATCATTTGCACTATTAATAATGAATGGGATGTATTATTATAGACATGTTTATAGTGAAAATAAGAATAAATAAAAATTGATTATATTAACTTAGATTTAAAACTAATTTAACATAATTTCTGACCATAAAAATAAACTGCATAGCCCCTTACACCAAAGATAAATTATGGATACCTAGATAAAAGGGTTGTTTCTGTTTTCAAAACTTAAGTATATGTTTGGCATATAAAAACTTCTCTGGAGTTGTAATCAATGATCCTAATACTTTCCTCCAACATGATTTTCTTTTAAAAATATTTTACAATTTAACAAAAGAGGTGATTCATATTTTTTTCGCAGTAGATTAACTTAGCCTGAATAATTATTGTCAAAACTACATAGTCCTTAATAATTGTCATGTTAAAGGCTAATTTTAGCAGGTATCTTCAGTCAACTCTAAAACAAATCAATGTCTACAAGTAGCACTGGCAACAAGGACTGCTCTAATGGTCACTGGTATTAACAAGTGAAGACTTGTATTCTATTAAAATTCCTAGTCTATGAATAAGCTTTTAGAGATTTGACTTTTGCTCATATAGGTTGTCAAAAGCTATCCAAGACAAGCATGGGGGAGAAGTGAAAAAGTGAACAAAATAATTAAATAAAATAGTCAGAGGAGGAACAAAAGGCAGTGACGTATTTGTCTAATATAATTTCGGATGAAATATTTTATTTAATGTTATTTTCATCCAACAATACTGCACTGCAAAAATAAATATTGTCTACATTCTTCCACTAACCTTCTTCTTTTCTTTTTTACTTCACCTTCATAATAAAATTATATCATCTTTCCTTTTTAAATTGTATGAGTTGGCATTAATTGCCAAAGTATAAACTCTGGGAGGCATATTCCTTTCTTTTAGTCCATGCTAACTGTATCATTTAACTACACCTCTATATTGACAACTGTATCTGTTTAATTTCTTGAAACAAAGATCGTTCAAGAATAAATTATCATGATGATCGATTTTGTAGGTTTGAGAAAATGTTTTCTCACACTTACAAAATCCATCATCACGATAATCATCATAAAATATAAGAAGGTGTAACTTAATGTTTATAATATAATTAGTAATAAGGCAAATAGCATTCTAGAAGGACCTGCTCAACTCCTATTGTGTTATAAAAGGAATTATACTAGAAGACCTTGACAATTGTTAAATATCTCATTTATAACGTGTTTAATTTGTTAACTGAGGTTATGCATTAGAATATTTAGTTGCCAATATTAAATGAAACAAACCAATCAAAATGGAAATTACTGTTAGAGTTGTGAACCCAAAATTTTAGAGGATGCCTACTTCAAGACAAGTTTTTATAAATTAAATTTTTTAATGTAATGATTGAAACAAATGACCGTAAACCCAAAGTTTAACTTTGTCTCCTCAACTTTAACCCAGACTAAGTTAATCCATAAATAATTTGTAAAGAAACATAAATTAATTTATATTTTTTTTACAAATCAGCACCAAGAAAAAAATCAATAATTTCAACCCCTTTTTAATAAAATCCCTACCAATTACTGGCTAATACCTTCTTCTTAAAACTGACCATAAATCATTTTATAATTAAGAACATAAATTAAAAGCTAATAGAAATGATTTAATCAATAAAAAACAATGTAAATATGAGTACATCAACAATGAACAGTTATCATGTATTATATGCAACAGTGAACTATTGATTATAATAGTGATAAACAATATTTCCTCAATTTTAAGACAGAGCATTAAGCAAAGAAACATGAATATTTACATTGTAAAATATTTAGAGAATAAACGTAAATAACAATAGTTCATTAAAAGACAAATTAATAAACGTGGTGACAGAACTACTCCTTAATTTCAAAACTTCATGAGTAGTTAAAACTAATTACATTTATAACATGCCTCTAAGAAAAGCATAATAAGTTCAAACATAAAAACAAGATTACGCTCATTTTATTGTCTCATTTTAGTCGCTTCTATGGCTAGAAACTAATGACCTTCCAGAGGAGATTAAGTGAATCCTAATACTTCAAACCTACTACAAGGAAACCTTAAGGCCGGGGTTCTCAACCGGTGGGTTGCGACCCCCTGGGGGGTCGCCGGACGTGTCTGGGGGGGTCGCGAAATCCGGGGAGAAAAAAAATAAAAACAATTTTTTAAAAATTTAATTTTTAAATTACATATAGGTACATTTTCTTAACTTTTGGTTTACCGCAATAGCATAGCTTGAGTGCGGCCTTCAGTGATCTTAATATATCATTATTTTTTTCATTTTCATGTATTACTTATCCAGATATTAATAAAGTCTTTAAATAATCTAACTAGCATATCTAATGAAATCATACATAAATACAATTTTTTTGCATTCACCTCATATTCAATTTCACCTCAGAAATGCATAAAAGCGCAGTTTTGAGAGATCATATTTTCAAAATTTTCCGGACACCCCCGCCAAGATCCCCCCCCCAACTTTACAAAATTGATTCAACAAGCTACATGTGATTGTTATGAGTACATACAAATTTTTTTAACATAATAATTCAGAGGGGGTCGGCGAAATAGTCTACCTAAAAAGGGGGTCACAGTGTCTAAAAGGTTGAGAACCCCTGCCTTAAGGGATACTCCTGATAAGAATTATTAGAAACTGAGTCAGTACAATCTGTGTGCAATGAGAACTCAGGATTATAAAATTCTGAGCTCTCATTGGCTCCCCACCTCATTTTTTTTCACTTTCCCGTGGTGTCAACACACTAAAACTCATTTGGCACAGACTGTAGCTAATACCTCAGTTATCTTATGACTTATGACCAATTAAATACTCAGGCGTCTTTGAAAATTATCCCAGCAATAAGTCAAAAAATGAGGATTCTCACAAACTCAGTCTTATGTCTCTTTAAAGAAGAGAGAGCAAGCTATAGAATAAGCAACAAATTCTATCAATGATTACTTACAACATTTTTGTTCTTCTTTGAGACATTTTATAAATGTAGAAGATAGTTCTAACTGCTTAAAATATGACTAGATTAGTCAGTACTTTTAATGATAGGTAAATAACAATTGGTTAGTAACATTCTATATATATTAATGTCGTAGGTACAGTAAAATCTCATGTTATATCTTAAATATAACATGCATTTTTATTTATAAACATTGATATTGAGAAAAAATATATAATATGGACACAAAAATGTTTACCGAATTGGCACAAAATCAAAGGCGACTTTACTCAAATATGTGTGCTCTGATTTAGGAGAGCTGAAAAAAGTAATAATTGTGCGTATTAAACCAGCCATTCACTTGGTTATATGACACGGGGCGAAGCTTGTTGGATCTGTGATGGATGCATGGGGAATCCGACTCGACCTTGTTGTATGACATGTTGCCAACTACCCCCAATTACAGTCCATCTGTTGTACCACATTGGCTCGTTGAAGTAAGTGTAGTACAACCAAGTTGGACCGTGAATGGCTGGTTTTATACTAGAGATTTACTGTGATATAAGCCCTTCATCAAATTTTAAATGGTAAAAGTTATTTCATTATTAATAATATTTATAAGATAAATATAATGAGAGTAGTGTAATACAACACATCTTAAAATTGAGGATGAAAATTTAAAGTGTAAGGTTTTTGTACGCAATAACTTTTTATACATCTATAGATATATTTATAGTGGAAGTTTAATACATTATTTTTATTTAAAAAAATATATTGAGGATAAGAAGGAGAAACTTAAAAACAAAATAAAAGGTTTAATTATGAAGTAGTATTAAAAATAGTGTTGCATCTACAATTAAAAAGCAACAAGAGCTTGTTAGCTAAAACATATATACAATATAAATATTTTTTTAAAGTAATTTCAATCACTATTAATATAGTATAATCATAACAAACTAAGATAAGGGGAGATTTATCAGCTTAGAGTGACAGGTGTGGCTATTACATGGGTCCAATAAAGATGTAAGTTAAGTTGAATAAGTAAATATATCAAGTCTCACCTCTCTAAGAATTAAATAAGAAAAATTCCTTACACCTCTCAATCACACTGCTATTTCTCTGCAAATGTATTATATATCAAGTTTTTCTATTTATTTATTTTAAATAATAGTATCTAATATATATCAGAGAATATAATTTTTGTGATTTTCTTCTCAAGATTTTTATACTGTTAAAGAGTTCAATTGGTTCACGGAAATCTTTATTCAACAGATTTACCGTAAGAGAAGTTTCACATAAAACATCTGCAGTATAACCCCTAAAAAATAACAACACAATTTTAATTTTGAATAAAAAAATAAATTAATTTAGCTTTTCTTATTCTTTACATTACACTATATAACGGGTTAGTACATATCTTGGTAAAATAAAATAAGTAATTAAATTGCACATAAAAATAAAAAATATAATAGTAACAAAAATGAGTATACAAAATTAAAAGTAAAATAAAGCATTTTCCAATTTAAAAAAAAAAAAACAAAAAAAAACATTCATAATAATAATAAATTGTAAAAATATTTTGCATGTTTTAAGAATAAACAAAATGAATAGACTATCTAATTTATTAATATTATATTTTCCATGTTAGGCAATAACTATTAATAATGTCAAAAAGTTATTTTTGATAAATAAATTAATTCTATGTATAATAATAGGCTTTCTTAATTTATTTTTATTCAGATATTTGCACCTCAAAAAATGTCAAGTCTTAAAGTTGGGAGTGAAAGTTTGATGATTTATTATAAATCTTACAATTTGACAGACGTAGAAATATATAAAAGGTTGTAACTTATGTATATTATTGTTACGTGTTAATACAAGGGAAAAGAGCAGTAATACTACCTGGAGTAATTTACTTACTAAAGCAAAAATTCACAGATGATTGGTAAAATGGGTAAGAATAAATATTGTTTCCATTGGGCATCAGTAACAACTGTAGTTCATAAAAAAATTAATATCAAGGACAAGGAGCCGATTTTAAAATTAAAAATATAAGTTAATGGAATAGTGTGGGGTGTCACAAATTTGAATATTATTTACTATTATTTCAAAGTGGGGTGAATTATATTAAATACAAGCCCAATGGCCAACAACCTTTTACAGACCAGATATTTAAATAGCAAGAAGTTTAAAGATTTTAATAAATTTCTGATTTTACCATCAGATGTGAAGGCTGTCCTGACTGAATTTTTTATAATAATGCGGTAAAAAAAAAATACTCAAAGGATCTGAAGTTTAATAACAAAATAAAATTTTGAATACTGATCCAGTGGGAAATGATCCCATACTGCTGTACATACTGTTTTACATACTAAAAAACCTAACAAATTATGATGCTGAATATATATTAAAATTAAAAACACAATATGGTGGAGGTTGTACAAGGTTATCACCACCTCCACACCACTTTAAATTATTAGACTATAAATCCATCCCCATGTCAAACAATAACATTTCTTCTAACACAAGCTCTTATTAAGTTTAAGCTCAAAGAATAATAAAGAATGTTAATTTCACATATTAACTTATTATAATTTTTTGTTTAATCCCCCTCCCCCACATAATAATCTAAGAGAAAACACTCTCAAAAGAACCCTACTCATAAACTAATTCAACTAATCAAATCCAAAATCTCTAAAGCAAAACCCTAAAATTTTATTGCACTCTTCTAAAAATATGAGATGTTATCAGCCTAAATTCTAAATCTAACTATTTCTTCCTAAATTAATAGAATAACTTTGTCATCTTAATTTTGTAATTATTATATTTTAATGTCCAAACAATTATGTGCACAAAACACAAAATCATAAATATAAAAATTAACTAAAGTAAATAAAATAAAAACCAAATTCACAATAATATCCCATACTTTATAAGAAAGTATTTTTTTTTTTTTTCAAAAAGGAACCACTCTAACTATAAATCTAATAATTATATTTATTATATAATATATATATTTTTTTATATGCACGTTTGGTCATTCTTAGATTAGGATAGGCACTACATAGTCTAAAAATTACTCAGTGAAATTCATTAATAGATAAAATAAATATATGAATTTGTTTTATAATAAATTTAAAAGCTATAATTAATAATAATAATTATAAATATATAGTTCAATAATTTAAGATTATTTTATTTATAACCTTTCTTTTTATAGTTCTATTTTTTATTTAAATTTCTAATAGTTTATATTTAACAGTAAGTAGTACACTCCTGAAAAAAAAAAAAATAATTAAAAATATTTTGAGGAGTGAATATAGCATTTCACAGGATTAGGATGAATTTAAAGAAAAGTTCTAAGCTTGATGCATGATTAATAGTGAAATCAAAAGGCACTTAAGGCAAGCAAAGAGATGGTAGAATATGTATACCTAATATTTTTTTCAATTATCAAAACATGTAGTATCAAAAAAGTTTAATAAAATTGACAATACATGAGGCTTGAAACATTTCCTTCCACAACTCTTTTACAAATAAAGGCTCATTCTAAATAAATAAATTCAAGAGTGTACCACTGACAATCACTTTAAATAATGATGTGGTATGAATTTAAAATTGAAACCAAGAAGGTTTCTATAAACAAAAAAATACAATCTATTAGAATACTCCGGAAAAATGAAAATATCTCATGAATATGCCTTTGATTATATTGAAATTGAAAACTTTATAGAAATCCATAGCTTATACATACTGCATTGCGTGTAAAAACAATTCTATTTCCAAATGAGACAAAGCAAATAATAAGAAAAGACAAATGTAATATAGATAAGAGTATTTGCATGTTTTTATTTGTATAGTTAATTTGTAATTAGACGTGAGACACGTTTACTTAAAAAGGTGGGATATTATTCTAGAATATTTAATAAGCAGTAAAGAGTTTGTTAAAAAGTTCTAACAGTTTGTGTAGTAATTAAATAAAATATTAAAAAATCATCTTTTCAGTTTTAGAAATCAGTTGTTTAGAGTAAGAATATAATATTTAAATACATAAAATAATTACATCGCTCTGTTTGAGTAAGCAGTAATTAACACTGCTGAAACATGTATATATATTATATAAGTTCCATTTTCCTACTGTTCTAAGTGGACCAATCCCTTCATCCAGTTACATGCTAATGTAAGGTCATAATATTAAATTGTTTAAAGATTTGTTAAAAGTAACCAAATAAATTAATAAGACATTTAAGAAACTCACTTGATAAAATTGTTCTTAATTTCAAGGCATCAACATATTTCTTGTGAAACCTTAACATTTATTTATAGTGCAAAAATTATTTTTAATGTGGTCTTCAGCTGCTTTCTTACTTTTGGACAATGTAATTATTAAAATGTGGAGTCTAAACAACCAATCTTTTACAGTACTTTTGTTGTAATTCATCAAGTTTTATCTAATAATAAGTAGTTAAAAGCAGAGATCCGAGGTGGACTTACTGAATATGTTTTTATAATACTACTTTCTAAAATGTTTATACTTAATAAATATTTTTATATTAATAAAATATTATAATAATAAGAATGGTTACCGCCAAAAAAAGGACGGATGATTGTACCTTCAAGCAAAGTTTGTATTCGAATAATTTTTATTTCATAATTTTAAGTTGTAGATTGGTTCTACCCATTTACTGCACTTTTTCAACTAATTTATATACAAAGTAAACCTAACACAGTTTCACCATCGATCAGGGATTTAGTAATTTCTACAACAAATGTTACAGTATATATGACATAGCTACTTAATCCAATGATGGAACCTTTAGTATCACTTGACATTAAACATGAAATGTTGAGGGTCTTGAGGCATTCCATCATCACATTTGCTATCGGCTGATATTTATACTTTTTTTGGTCGTTCAGGAACTTCTTATTACCAGCCCAAAGCCCGAATCTTAATACAACCAAATAAATGATCTAATATTATTATTTGGTTGAATTTCCTTCTCTTATCTTTGTTATAATAAGGAAAAGTGAAGAAGATATATTGTAAATAGTGAGGTGTCAAAAGAGGGATAGTTTTGATGCATGGTTAGGGTGGCCATATAAAGTTTAGTCCAAACCGGGACATTAAAAGGGGGGGGGGGGATCCTGGGGACCTAGGATTATTTTAAGAATTTTAAAGAAAATATACATTCTTTAGATAAAATTTTCTCTTTTGACATCGATTAGTAAATCTGCACTATTTGGCCCACAGATTTTGTACTGCCCAATTTACTTCGTTTTAGGTTTCTGTCTGTGTGTCTGTTGCCATGTTGCAATTCATAAACTACTATGGAACATGAAATTCGGCATTTGTGAAAACTGTACACTTTTTGGAGTTTTTCACTTAATATTTTCAAGATGGCAGCAACAAACAAAAAGTTTTTAGTCACCATGACATGTTATACATCAATTTAAAGGTCTTGAAGTGTAGAAAAATAATATATGCAACTATTAAAATTTTATACTTAACCCATTGAATGCGTAATCTAATTCATGAACCTACCTTAGTGGCTGAATAGAATCTTTAAAAGTTAATTTAAAAAAAAAAAATTGATCCCCTGTGGATACAAACGTCAACGGGCCTGACGGAGCCTTGCAAGATGGTTCGACTCAAGGCACGGAGAATAGAGCTACAGAGGGCTGAAAGGAGGGGATTGGATCCACCCGCCAGGCGTGTTAGCACGGCATGGATCCACCTGCATTGAAGGGGTAATCTTACAGAAACTGGCGTTTATCGCCTCACGTACTTACGTGAAGTGTGCCTTACTTGTTTTTTTAATTGTTCCTTTTTTACAGGATTTGTCCTTATTACAGGATCTGTAAATTGTAAAAAGATTCCGGATGTAGCATCTCGATAAATAGTTTTTTCTTTTTTGAAAAATGCATAGAGTATCACATTTTTGGGTAACGATGGAAGTTTATAGTTATGATAGGCCAAAAAGTACTAACCTTACCTAAATTAACCATAACCTTCCACAATTTTCCCTAAAATTAAAATTCGATTTATTGAGATGCTACAATCAAATCGTTTTTGTAATGTAAAAAGGAAAAGTTTAAAAAAACCGAAGTAAATGGTGGGGCATATCACAATAAATAGCATAAATAAATAGCAGCAAAGGAAAAAAAAGCACTACGTTGTTGCACAAAGTATTTCTAATAACAAATAACAGGTTTTAGCTGCTTAATAGCTATCTTCAGATTCTAAATTAGTTGTTTACAGTATCATGGTATTGAAGTTAGTGACCGAGATTCACTCATGAGTAAATATCACCCATTGGAGAAGCAAACAGTGATAAATAACATATTTACTAAGATTGGAAATGTCTCATTAAGCATGGGACAAGTTATTAATTTTACCCAGACCTTCTGGAAAATGTCCCATTTTTTAAAAAAACGGAACATTTTCAGGAACCGACGGGATGCCTTCAAAAGCTTAAAATAACGGGACTGTCCCGGTCAAAACGGGAAGTATGGTCACCCTATGCATGGTAGACAATGAGTTTGTCCCAGGGGTTCATGACTAAAAAATTGACAGTCTCTGTACACTCTGGCACTATTCAATTACAACAGTTAGTTGTTAAAGGGCTCAAGCCCTGCACAGTGTAGGTTGGTGTTTGGATTCCGGTTACTGTAGGAAATAGACAAACTTTAAAGATCTCTTAACACACCAATCCTAAACTTGTCAGTTTTTTTAACTTTTACTATCCACATTGCCATCAAAGGTTTTTACATTCTGTTTCACTTCTCTTAAACATTTAACGATATATGTTTGTGTATTGGTTTCAAGTAGAGTGTACATATACCTCAAGCCAACCAATAACAAGTTTATTAGCCAGGTATTAAAAATCTAGTGTGTGGAGTTCAACCTAAAATTTAATTATTTTCAAGTTAAACAATTTTACATTAAACATAAAATAATTATGAGAGCATCTATATATCTAAGAACATTAAACACACATTTTCACTAAAAATCTTTGGCTACATTGATAAATGTGACATAAAAAATACCACCTTAAATACAAAAAAATCCACAATTAACCAATCACAGCTTGCTTTTCTACTTATTATTAACTTAGAGAATGACTTCCCTTTAATTTTTTTTCTTTAAATTCGGAACATTGCTTTATTTAGTATATGGTAAAATCTTATTTTATGATACAAAAACATTTTTTTTGTATAAAAGATTTTAATTTTTTGTCGATATTTTGATGCAAATACTCTAATTAATAAATGTATTAATCCTTATCTCATTTTGTATTATTTCTAATAATTGGAAAAAAAAGAAAATATATTATGGGATTTTTTAATTAAATATTTTTCATAACTTCCTCGTCAATAATATTCCTAAATACTGAAATCCTATCAAAATGTATAAAAACCACTAGAGAGCAAAAAATCTTTTAAATTGTAAAAAGACAACATTCTTTCCATTTTCTATAACAATTAAAACATAAATATGATGTCTTCTTTACTACAAGAAATATATTTTTTTTTTACAAATATATATATATAAAAAAACAGCTTTGTTTATAATTTCAAAACTGAGCATTTATCTTTTTTTCTCAATTTTTAATTTCCATCCTTGAACACACCCTGTGATCAAGTAAAAAAAAAAACTGTAAATGAAACAATTTTTAATGTTTCAAATTTCAGATAGAAAAAAACTCGGCATTTATATATAATCCTGCCAAAATTACAAATCTAATCAATTAATTTTAAAACAATCTTCAAAATAAAGAGGGGAAAAATACATTATTGTGTTATAAAAAAGAAATACATAATAGATTAAGATAAAATATCATTATTAGTTAAAACTGAAGTCTACATTTTAAAATATTCTTACTTGTAAGTAGAAACATCTTTCGGTATCTATTATATAAGATATATATATATTTCTTTCAATTAATTAATATACTTCTTTATACAAACTGAAACGTATAATTTTACTGTATGCCCTTACACATAGGATTAACAAGTACAAGGGAGGATTGTATGAATTTTGTAGAATGCGTTAATGAAGTTAAAACAGCCAATTTTATATAACTGTTTGTGGTTGTTGCTGCTTCTTGGGAAGAGGAGCTGAAAAATAAACAAATAACATTACAGTAGGTCAACAATTATACCAGGAAAGAATATTGTGCATTTGAAACAATTTAATAAATCATCAGGCGCTGCTGACTAACCTTAAACACTTGTGCCCCAGATTTGTAAACACCGACATAATTAATAGAACAGTAAACTTCGTAGGTCTCTTACTGGCATTATCAATAAAGATATAAGTCTAAGAAAATAATAAAAACGTTCCATATTTTTATTGGGGTATTCAACATTCTCATATCTCAAAAAACTAGGTTTTCCAAAGGAAAAATACTTGTATGATTAAAATGGACTACATTTTAATTTTTTAATAAAATTTGTCAGAACTATAGTTTAGGCTCCAGCATGTCTGCACAAACGTGAATGTTTTGAAAACCAATTTTTAGGTGGTCTCTTAAAGGGTTTATATTTATCAAATCAAATTTTACCATATGACAATACTTAAACTAACTAACTCTGTGGCACAACAGTCTGTGTTATGCATGATGCGGGGATAGTGAGTCACTCCATCAGCTGTTTAACCTTACTATTGAAGCTCATGCAGTTAGTGGCCACTCAGCATAACCAGCTACCTATTTATTGACCCCTTGCCAGAGTCGGAAATCAAACTGGGAACCTCCTGAGTGATAAGTGAATGCGATAGCAATCAGCTGCCATCAATGGTTAAGTAAATTATTCAGGTGGCCACTTATGGTCACAGCTAATAAAAAATAATAAGAACATAACCAAGTGTGGTGATCTCAGACTAGGAGAAAAACCAAATTCTTTATTAAAGAATAACTTTAATATTTTAGGTTAATCAATTATTTTTGAAGTTCGTGTGCAAAATGGAAATAAAAGTTAATATAACATTTATAGATATATAATATTTTCAAAGTTACTCACTTAGACTTGATAGCCGGTATTTGTCTTTAAGTGAAGAAACAGTCCACTCAGTAACACCCTGTTCGGCCAAATCCTGTTGACGGTCCTTCAAGCTAGAACCAAGCTTGTCTAGAACTTCGATGGCTTTAGATTTTTCACTGCAGCTCAAGAATTCCAAACTCAATGCGAATCTAAAAAAAATTAAAAAAAATAAATAAATAAATATATATATATATATATATATATATATATATATATATATATATATATATATATATATATATATATATATATATATATACAGGGTGACTGGCGATATATGTGAAAAAATTTAGTAGGTTGTTCTGTGCCTCAAGGGCTACAAAAAACACTATATAAGCGGTCAAATCTTAACCGTTCTCCCACAAAGTCAAATTTCATGATTTTTTTAAGATTACATACCTTTGCTCATAAAAATGCTTATTTAGTCCAGTCAACGAAGGAAAAATAGGAGAAATAAGTTGTGTAGTCGCAAATTTTTATACAGTGGTAGGGAGGTGTGCCATGAACAACATACTAAAAATCCCCACCAATGGGGGGCGAGCGAGGGGGTGTGTGATTAAAGGTCACTTTTTCATGCTTTTCTGAAATAACTCGAAAACTGTGGACTCTATCAAAAAAAAGTGTATGTACACAATTAAACTACATTAAATTTTATACAAAAAAGGTACTTTAAATTTTTTTTTAGCTCCAACCGTTTTTGAGTTACAAGCGCTCAAAATTTGATAATAGAAATAAAGTAGGATTAGGGGGCAAAATAACTCTTTTATTTGGGATTTATGACCTTAAGCCACACTTATTTATTTTTCCATAGGTTTTTGACTCCCCCTTCCAAATTATTAATTTCTCTATTTACCCCCCTACCCCCTAGACTCCCCCCCCCCATTACTTACCTTAAAAGCCCACCCCAGAATGTTCTGTGAATTATGTGAAAAACTAAAAAATTTTCAGTTGATGCTTTATACCTCGTAAACTACGCGTATTTCGATGTTAATTTTTCTTACTAGTTTTTTAGTGCAATAAATTTACAACAATTAAAGTCCAACGGCAACTCTGTACGTCTAATAGTTCACAAAATGGGGCACTTTAAAAATTGGATTTTTGTTTTCAAAAAAGTATTGCTCTCGTTTCGGGGAAAATATCCTGTTAATCTACGAGAAAAGTCATAAGAAATGAAGTTTTAGAAAAGATAATTGGCTTCATTTTACGTCCAACTACAACTCTGTATGTCTAATAGTTACCGAGATATGGCACTTATTGGCAGTATTTCCCAAAAAATAAAAATTTTAAGTTTTGCTCTCGTTTCGGGGCGATTATCGGCATAAAACCTCAACCCTACAAGAAAAGTCATAATAAATTAAGTTGTAGTAAATTTAATTGGCTTTTAATCAAAGACAAAATGAAACCTGTAGACAAAATAGTTTTGTTGCAGTTGTAAAAAATCCAAAAAAAATGGAAATTTGTATTTTTTAAGTAATGAACCTAAACCACTTTAGTTCAGTCAAATTTGGATATAACTTGCAAAAAATCTAAAAGTTTTGAAAAGTGGCTTAAAATGTTCATGACTTTCCTGTCTAACATACTAAAAGTCCCCAAGGGTAGGGGGGGGGGGGGGGGGGGGGGAGAAGCTCTTTTTGCTTTTTACCAAATACCTCGAAAAGTATTCACATTAGTCGAATTTTGGTTATGTAACAATTTGTTTTTCATTAAATTTTTAATAAAAATTGACTTTGAACCTTAAAAATTGACTCCCCCCCCCCCTCCCCTCCTAGGAATGAAAAATTGGGAAGGGGGAGTCAAAAATCTATAGAATAATAAATAGAGTGTGGCTTAAAGTCAGAAATACCTAATAAAAGAGTTTTTTGGCCCCCCTCAATCCTACATTATTTTTTATTACCTAATTTTGAGCGCTTGTAACTCAGCAACGTTTGGAGCTAGAAATTTGTTTAAAGGACTATTTTTATTGGAAATTTAATGAAGAACAAATTTAACATAACCATAATTGGCTCAATGTCAGTGCTTTTCAAGATATTTGGTAAAAAGCAAATAAAGCACCTATAACCCCCCCCCCCCCCCCTACATCCCCAGTACATAATTTATCTCTTATTTCAGAACTACTGCACTTAGATGTTGTACAAAAAGTTTGATTTTACCCGCTTAACTGTACATTAAATTTTCATTTTATACCGTAAAAACACTTTTTTAAAAAATTCGTGCTTTTTCCAGCCAGCCCCTGCATCTCGCCAAACTTTAGTTCTAGAGAAAAATGAATTGGACCTTTTTTGTATAAAATTTAATGAAGTTTAATTTTGTACATGGACTTTTTGTCACTAGAGTCCGCAGTTTTCGAGTTTTTCAAGAAAAACATGAAAAAGTGACCTTTTTAGGGGCCTCCCCAACCCCCCGCTCGCCCCAGACCGGTGGGGATTTTTAGAATGTTGTTAAAGGCACACCTCTCTACCAATATAGAAAAATTTGCGACTACACAAATTATTTCCCCTATTCGGGCTTTTTTGGTCTTCGTTGACTGGACTAATTGCACCAAAAGTATTAGCTAGAATAAAATGTTTAGCACCGTTGTAAAGCTGACAAAATTTCCTATAAAATGTAATTTTAGTTTTCATGCCTTCAAATTATATGACAAAAAGTTTATACAAATTTTATTTTTAAGAAATTAAATTTATAAAAATTTTTTTTTGAGGTCCCATATCTTGGTAAAGAACCGAGCTCTAACTTTTCGGACTTCAGGAAAAACTTTCTTATTGACTTTCGATCAATATTAATATTATTACCCATATAAGGTGACGGATTGTAGTAAACTTCGTTGAATGTGAAAAAGAAACATGTATATTGTTGACACAAAGATGAGTATACTAAACCAACCTTGCTTGTTTTTAATTATTTACTCACCTGTAAGTCAAGAATTGCAACAATAAACACGTTTCTTTTTTACTTTCAGCGAAGTTTAATAAAAATTCCGCCCAATGAATGGGTAATAATATTAATATCGATCAAAACAGTAAATAAGGAAGTTTTTCCTTAAGTCCGAAAAGTTTAAGCTCGGTTCTTTACCAAGTTATAGAACCGCAAAGCAATTGATTTTTTAATTTTCTTCTTAAATATAAAATGTTTATACATTTACTACGTTTCCATGATGTTTAAATACGGATTGAATCCTAATTTGGGATTTAACAAGTTAGGTGTTTTCATAAGTAATAGTGAATCCGTATTCAGTACGAAATAAAAAAACAAACTTTTTCTTGGTTACTTTTGTTAAAGGTTATAAATCGTTTTGTAACCTTCACCTTTTATAACCATGCTTTTTATTACGTATTTTGACAGATTCGACTACAGTTTCTACAGAAATATGCTAGGTTCGCTCACAACACCGCTCTGGGCATGTCAGGATCGAGTTAAGTGTTTCCATGCAACTAAGATCCAGATATGATCCCAGAATTTAGTGGATTGTATTGGGATCAGGATCGTACTTAATCCATTTTGAATCTAGGTTTCCATGGACACTTATGATCCAAAAACTGTATTCTACTCGTATTCAATCTGTATTTAAACATCATGGAAACGTAGTATGTGTTTGTCATGTAATTTGAGGGCATGGAAATTAAAATTACACTTTTCTTATTGGAAAATTTGTCAGCTTTACAACGATACCAAACATTTTGTTTTAGCTTTTATACTTTTAGATTGTTTTTATAAAAAAAGGTAAGCGATCTTAAAAAAATCATAAAATTTGACCTTGCGGGAAAACGGATAAGATTTGACCCGTAGTTTATATAGCATTTTTTGTGGCCCATAAGACGTAGAACAAGCTACTTAATTTTTACACATATAACACCAGTCACCCTGTATATATAAATGAGGTATTGCGGTTGACACTCAAAGATAAATATACGAAATACGTTTATTAAAACAAACACACAACTTCTTCGTCTAATACAACTACGCTTTAACACAATTATAATCGCCACCATACACAACAACATACAACTAGAAACGCTCGTTCTATATAACAGTCTGTAACATTCCTCAAATTTCCCCGCCTTCTTCCATTGGGGAATCTAACGCTCTTCTCACCAATTCCTCATCCACGCCTCGGTCATCTTCATTATCTATATCCTGTCGGTCCTCAATCCCACATATATATATATAAGCCCTGTGAGCCAAGGGTAGTACAGGGACATGGGTATGACCCCACATCAGGTCCTCTGATTTACAAAGCTGACACTAATGATCATACCATACTCGCTTCAGCAGTACATTTTACAGGGTTAAGAAGTATGAAAGTGGCTGGAACTCTCTACTACGGGTTAGTTAAAAGCGCTTAAATAAGGCCAATGGCTAGGTTCGAAAAAATGGCTTGTCTTACCTGTCAAGTACTTGTCCTTACTACTACTACTACTATCAACAAAAAAGAACCTCTGCCTATTCGTTAGTAAAATATTAATAAGCTAGATATTGCACATATCAAACATTCTTTCCACTTGGTACTGACAGCATTCAGTTGCAAAATGACAACCATGGGTCAATCATAGAGACTGGATGGCAGGTCAGAGTCAACACAGAGGAGTGACCATCACCGTATACTAGTCAAGAGCTTTAATACTTATGTAAATTTATTTAATTTTTTTACATATGTTTATTTATATTTATCAAAAGTAAATAATTCCTGAAAAAATTAAGTATAACTGAAGTGAGGTGTAAACACCGCTATGCGACCACTAACAAGATACCAAAAAGCACCTCTGACCTCCTGAAGGTTAATATAGCTAACTAGTAGTTCTGTGAACAGTAGACCTCGCTCATTAAAACAACATATCGGGTTTTGAGCTTAGAATAAAAAAAAATTTACAAAATTTAGCCGTTAATTAAGTTATTTCGACAAAAAAGACCTGAAACATGATAAAGTACAAAATATTTTTATACCACAGTACTCTTAAAGGGCTTTCCAACGATACCAAAAACGGCCGGTCAGATATTATTTTTACCATTTCTAAAACAGAGGTACAACACTATGTACCCCTCATGGACAGGGTACAGTAATAAATTTAAGGTTCTTCTTTCGCGCACACTTTACTTTTATAAAGTAGTAAGTACCATATGAGTTTCAGCTCAATTATAAATACAATAGATCTTGCCTTCCCAGTCAAGAAAAAGGTTTACACAACCATACAAAGTAGTAACGGTAAAACAAAAAGTCAAGAGCTTGAGGCTATCAAGAAAGAACTTATTGAATTGTCTTCATTTAAAAATGATGTCCAAAACGTACCCGAAATCCAGGGTAAAATAGCCAAACTAAGAGCCATATATAGGACGAAACTCAAGAAAGCCAAAAAAAAACAACACATCTGAGTACGTAAAGGAAAATCCAAAAAATCCAAAAAAGTTATATTGCTTGATTAAAAACGAAACAGGTCAAAATAAAAGAAATATCAAAGGCAACATAAAACCTGAAGACTTCAATACATTTTTTACTGAAATAGCAGATAAGCTGAGCCAAGACCTACCTACAGCAAAGAAACCAGCTTTCCAGTACCTCAGCAACAGTACGTTTAATAATAGAAGCTTCTTTCTCCAACCTTGTTCACCTCAAGAAGTCTTAAAAGCAGCATCAACTCTTAAAAGTTCAAACTCTCAAGATATACATTATATGAGTAATACCTTTATCAAGCAGATAATAACACACCTGGCCATGCCGCTTAGCCAACTAATTAATTCTACCATGTTATTAGGTTATTATCCGGATTGCCTCAAAATAAGCAAGGTCACACCCATTTTTAAAAAAGACTCACCAAATGAAACTAACAACTACCGACCTATCGCCATAGTACCTATCTTCTCTAAGATCATTGAAAAGTTACTACATGCACGTCTCCTCAACTTTCTGGATACTTTCTTGATTCTTAATCCTCGACAGTTTGGGTTTTTACCCAAAAGATCGACTGTGAAAGCTCTAGAAGTGATTACCAAAGCAATTTATAGAGCTTTTGAAAATAAAGATGAAGGCATTGCACTGTCACTGGACCTTACCAAGGCCTTTGACTGTATTCAGCACAAAATACTTGAAAGAAAGCTTTACCATTATGGTTTGAGGATTAGCTCTAGAACTTATAATGTCCTTTTTAGAAGAAAGGTTTCAGTGTGTTTCATTTAATAATAAAGAGTCAACTCTTCTGCCGATCCTCCATGGAGTCCCCCAGGGCTCTGTATTGGGGCCTCTCCTATTTATTTTATATGTCAACGACCTCCCAGACTTTGACGAAATTGATACTAGGTTTGCGGATGATTCAACTTACTTAATTATTTCAAAGAATAGAAGTGACCTAAAGGCTAGAGCCGAGAGAGTCAAAATTCTCTCAGAAGACTGGTTCAGAGGTAATGGCCTTACTTCAAACTTGAGTAAGATACAAACTATAACCTTCTCCCTTAGAGAGTATAATAGAAAAGAGACTATTAAAGTACTTGGTATTAACTTTGACCCAATTCTCTGCTGGGAACATCATATCAACAATCTATCCAACAAGTTGGTAATATCTATTTTTATCTTAAAAAAACTGTCGACGTATCTAGAAAGTGATATTCTAAAACTTGTGTACTTCTCGTATTTCCACAGCAGAATGACATATGGTGCCAAATTATGGGCTGGTTCACCAAAAGCCTCAAGAATCTTTATATTACAAAAACAGGCGGTACGTACCGTCACTAAAACCAACAGTCGAGAGCATTGTAAGCCTCTATTTATGAAGCTTGGAATTCTTACGCTCCCATCACTCTTTATTTATCTTATTCTCTCAGATATTCACAAGGAAGCAGCTAACAACTTGGTGAATAGACAAGAACATCCATATCTAACAAGACATCGTAATAATATTGTGGTACCATCTCACCGATTGTCTAAAACAACCAACTCACCTGACATTCTTGCGGTCAAAAGCTACAATGTACTCTCTCAAGCAGCTAAAAACCTTAAACTGGAGCAATTTGATGCAAAACTCAAAAACTACCTTATCTCTCAAGCATTTTATTCTGTAGATGAATTTCTGTCTGAATGCAGTTTCTAATATTATTTGCCTAGTACCTCTTTGACGTTTGCCAGAAGTTTGTACCATATAAGATACAAACTTATCGGCGGGGAAAAAAAAAAAAAAAAAACCCTTTTGAACCCTGTCCGATTAAAATTGCGAACGGTACAGAAGGCCAAATTAGAAATTTCGGAAAGACACGTTTTTTGTGAGTATTTCGCCGAGGTACTCGACTTCCCCCCCTCGAAGGTACAAAAAAAAAGGGGATCTCGCTTACCCCTTGAAAAAGACATTTTTAGAGTATACGAAGCAGAGTAGGAGAGTTCGTTTATTTTCTCCGTACGTGCCTTCTATGTACCTTCTTGTACCTCGGAATTTAAAGTACCATATCTCAAAAAGTGAAAGTACAATTGAATTTAAAAGGAAAACGCCAGGAGCAGCATTTCATAGGCTTCTAAGGCTCAAAAGCCCAATAGCGTCGTATAAATGCCCTAGGAGGAGATACGTGAACCATGTAGAAAATGTTTGAAAAAAAGTGGTAAAAAGTGTTTTTTCGCTTTAAAGGGCCTGAAACGTGAAATTTTTTAAAATGTTTTTGCATCACTTTTGTACTCTTCCCAAGGGCTTTCCAACGATATACGACACCCCGTACCAAATATCTCCGGTTTTCGGGGTGCACGCAAAAAAAAAAAGTTCTCGTTACCGACTATGGACCTCTGCGGGATCTACAAAAGCCTGGAAAAAAATTTAAATTTTTCAATTATTTCAAAAGTTATATGTAAAAACGTGTTAAAAAAATGCCCTTTTTGACCTTGGACGATTTCCCATTGAAAATAAACCCATTTCCCAGAAAATTTTCCGACAGATAGAATTTTTTCTTAAAAATACACTATAACCTTAACAATTTCCAGAAAACTGCATGTTTCTACAACAAACACACTTATCAGTACAAAAATAAAAAAAACACCCTATTTTGCCCTTAAAGGCTAATTTTCACCCATAAGGAGTGGTTTAAAACTGCCCATACCCAATGTTTGGTCAAGCGCTTTTTAAGGTTCCTAACCGATTTTGACATTACCAACTCAAAATTTTTCCGAAAATCAAGAGTCGGGGTATAATTATTTTTTTTGTTTTTTGCCGTGGCGCCTTAAAATAAAGTAAATTTTTATAATATTCATAAATAAATGATTATTGCTGAATCACTTCCTCTAATTTTAAAATTTTATGAAGACAGATAATAATTATAACTACTATAGCTCATAGGTTAATGTTAAGTACTAGGTTAATGTCTAGTACTAGTAAATTATTTGTAATATTTTATTTATATCGACTAATTTATACAACCTCAATGGACCTCAAAACGTGTTAATCCATCAAAATCTCTAAATCGAATTTTCGCGCCATCACAATATTTTTTCACTATATGAGAAAGTAAAGGCAAAAAAATAATCTATTACCAACAAAATAAATCACAGGGAAGTATACTTGCTTCAAGCAAGTACTTTTTAGGGTTTCGTATAGATTATTCGGCATAATATACGCTATTTTTGGCTAAAATAACATTTGAGAATTTCCCAATCTGTATGCAAGTAAAAAAAAAATATAAATAAATTTAAATTGTTCTCCCCAAAAGAAAAAAATAGTGTAGAGTAAGGAGAGTACATTAGATGTCCCTGGTTCGATTCCTCGGGGGGTCACAATGGGGTCTTATTCTACCGGTAATAACAAAACGTCAAATGAATTATTTTCTGGAAATTTTCATCACCCTATCATAAGGTATATGCATAAATTATTTCAAAATTATAGCACTAGCCGTTATAGGGTGGTTGGGGGGGGGGGACTTTTCTTGGTGATATTCAGGCGCTAAAAACGCATTATCGGCGGTTTAAAGCCCAGTGGTCATAAAACGTCATAATATATATTAGTAATCTACTCTTCAGTAGTTTTCTTTTTATACCCATCTCAAAAATTAAAATAAAAATTGCCCCACTGCGCATGTGCGCACAAAAAATTTACAATTTTTAAAAATTCATAAAACCAGCCCGATAATATCATTGCCGCGCCATAAGGGCATAAAGAGTCATATATGATTTGCAATCTACTATACAGTAGCTTTTATTTGATATCCATATCGAAATTTTTTTCAAAAAATATACAAATTTCAAATTTGAGCATTTAACATATATTTGTGCATTACGCATGCGCATATTAAATGTTCACCTTCCCTATATTTTTCATATGTGTGGGTCAAAAAGTTACGCCAGTATTTTAAATTTCACATCTACACGTAGTCACGTACACATGTCATGTACAGACGACACATCACGCTCGGCATAAGGGTTACGAGGATGATCTATAAACGCTAAAAACAACGGCACTTCTTTAGATTGTTACTCCCCTTATAAAAGAAATTGAGGGGAGTTACAATCTAAAGAAGGTGTACGGAATGCTCTTCTTTAGACTGTTACTCCCCTTATAAAAACAGAAGTGTTATATTTCTTTGTCCAAAAGTACATTGCACTAAATATCCCTTTTTCTTTATAGTAATTTAGTCAATTCATTTATATTCTAAAACAACATAGGGGAGTAACAATCTAAATAAGTAACAAAACAACAACAAAACAAACAATAATAAACTATAGCAATAAAAGGAAATTAAAGTAGACAATAGTAAGAAATAGAGATTGGGAGATGTTCACGCAGTGAGAATTATAGCAAATAAATGCTATAATGAGAATAATTATGGTAAGGTTGTAGGTAAGAAGACAGAAGTCGGGAAGTCAGGTGACGTCACAGTCCGAAGGTAGCCGAACAAAACCGAACGCAAAAACACCCTTTTGTCACCACCTGTATATTCTACTCATCTTGCCCCCGCCCCACAGTCGATTTACAAAAAATAGAAGAGAGACAGACACACAGACGAAATGCCAAACGGTCGAGTTAACACGGAGACCTCGCTTCGCTTGGTCAATAATGAAATTTTGGTACCAGTTTACCTTTTAGTAGTTGCTAAAGCTTCAAGAATTCTTGCTACAGCGACAACATCACGAGTTGTGGGAGGAAACGTAGCAAGTGCTTCTAGTATTTCGCCAAATAATCCAACGGGCACATCCGTTCTAAATGCTCTTTCAATTTCAGCTATTCCTGCTGATTTGAGAACTAGATATCTGAAAATTACACATAAAAAATTAAATAAATATCACACAACTGGCATTAATAAAATAAATTATACTTAACACCAATAAAAAAATAGCCTGTTACCTGTCTTGTGGATTAGTAATCCTTCTTAAACTCCTGACTAATTCAGAAGTGCCGCACCCTCCACCTTGCCCTCCGGGACAATTCATGCCTGAGTAGTCAAGGTCCTATACAAATTTTAACCACAGTTGAGAAATGGACAATAAGGATAGAATAAATCAAGAGCCTTTCAAAAGTTCTTAACTTACTCTGCTTAAGAACTATTAGAGGGTCTTACCTCTACTATTGTTTCAAAGAACAACTGTTAGTATATAATTGTTGGTTACAGATATAATATTAAATGAAAGAATTTTTTACTTTTAGTTTTGAAAACTCAGAGGTCAATTAATGAAAATTATAGTTAGGGTACAAGTTACAGATACACTTAAAGCTTTAAAATTGCAACGAACTCACAATCCCATCCGTTATTTATTGAAAATTATCTTAGCAAAGTAGAGAATAGGTTTATAGCATTTTGGATGTTTTGGCAACCGTACATAGGATCTGTACTCAGTCAAGTAGCGGTTGGCCGACTAATGTCCGACCAATCCAAAGTCAAGGGCAAGCACCCAATAGTGTTGTACTGTATACTGGCCCCAAGTGGTCAGTTATACCCAAATATTTTAAGTGGTCCGATAACGTGACGATAACTTGATAGTCAGGGTAACCATAGCCAAAAAAGTCAATTATGCTTACTCTTTCCAAACCTCTTTGTACACAACAAATGTCTTTGTTGGGCTTGTTTAGGCCATGTCTGACACCGTTTTCCTCTGTGATTTTATTTGGTTTTAAGGCGTTTTTCTTTATTTGAACCCTATAAGTTTGACGCGTCAGACTGGAAAATGAATATCAATTAATATTAATTAATATCCAGCTGATTTTCTCAAGATAGATTATTTGAACCTTATAAATCAACATTTTAATATTGTCTGACGCAGAACTTTTCCCGTTTTTCCAGTCTGACGCGTCAAAGTTATAGGGTTCAAATAATGAAAAACGCCCCAAAACCAAATAACATCACAGAGGAAAACGGTGTCATACTTGGCCTAAACAAGCCATACAAAGAGGTTTGGAAAGAGTATGTATAATTGACTTTTTTGCCAATGGGCACCCTGACTACGAGTAAAAGTAAACCGATTTTGATGAAATTTGGTAGACATGTTTATTTTACCAATGCCCAGGACGAGTTCGTTAGACAACGTTATCCACCCAAGCGTTCGCACGCAACGCTCGCGTAAATGTGGACTTCAAATTTAAAATTGGAATTTTAGGTCGGGAATAAAATCTAACTTCATCTATTCCATGAGAAAAACATTTTTTTAAAAAAATACAATTGTTGAGTAAAAGGGGGGTGGCTTGGTTCCCCCACCTCTCTATTTGGCCTAGCTCTTTAATAGCACAGCGAGCCTAGGGACCTCAAGACCAGGCTTCATTCGCTATCTATACACTGTTGTATTCACTTCTGTGCACACGTTATCGAACTGCTCTCAAACTATAACCTACTCTCACGCCTACCGACTTTTGCTTTACGAATTTGAACACTTTGAATATTGCTACTGCTCTTTCCTTTTGTTATATTTATTTTACATACCCTCATCAACATTATTTAAAAAAAGTTGATATAATATAACAGTAAAGTAATATAACAATAATGTTAACATAACAATAAAATACATGATAGGATGTGAGGAAGCTAAGTGCCACACTAATTGGGAGTCTATTTTTTCTTCCAGTATTAGGCTAATCCAGTATTTCCCTTTACTCTGCAGACTGCATCTAAAAAGTACAAATTACGATCCATCCTATGCTATACAAAATGTTAATTTCACACTACCATTAAGTCGGTAATTTAGCTGCAGTGGACGAGGGTAAGGTTGACCAATAGTGTAGTCGGCCGAGGACGGATCCTATAAATAGTTGGTCAAAAAGGCAGGGGTCAGCTTATAAATGTAAATTTTAGCTATGGACGAGAAGACCATAAATGCTATATCTGTAATTTAAGTGCAGTTGAAGACAAGTTCCACCTTATAGCTGTCATAATTATCACTAGGGTACTCTTAAAACAAGTTTATTTAATATTGAATCCTCATGTCTCAAGTATAAGCCATTCATTAACAAATTATTTCTCCTGCAAAATTTGAATATTATAAAATAAAGTATTAAGTAACAAACTATACTTATATTGCTAAGGCATTGAGACTTCTAATCACAAGTTCCATTTAAAAAAGAACTAAATGGAGCATAAGGTGGTGGTGAGGTGGTGGGATGGGGCTTGGATGTAATTAAGAGCTTGGTGGTTGATTCCAAAATTATCAACCATACAAAACTCAAAATTGTTAATGGGATATTTAAAGAACCATCACTAAAATTTAGTTGATATGAGTCTTGTGGCAAAGGGAGCTGCGAGTTATAATTTACAATCTCATTTCCCTGATTTAATACTGGAGTTTATTGTTGCATAAGAGTAATTAGATCAATAATAGGAAGTCTAGATTTCTTCTGAATAGAATAAACATTATTAAAACATCATAATAGAATCTCTATAATTTAAAAGGTAAACATAATGTCGCTTGTGGAAAGATATCTCCTATGTAAAAAATTGAAATTTTCAGAAGAGCCAAAAGAAAGTTTTTATGTTAACGAATGCCTCACTTCGGAGGTATATGAAATGTTATTTTTTGGTTAAATTTATCAAATTGGAGATTTTACCACCTAAAAGAGGGGACAATGTTAGATAAAACCTAATTTTTTCACTAAAATTGACACATAAGAGGTATTTTCCCACAATTGACGATAAACCTTCAAGCTAATTCCACATTTTAAGTCAGAAAATGTAGTGCACACTAGCACAACATTTTAAGAATTAATACAGATGGATTTAATACATGTATACAGTTTAATTTTATATGAAAATTGATGAGTGTAAATGGTACATAAAACATTGAATAAATTACATAGGAAATGAATGAATGGGTGAGCAAATGAGTAGAGTCTCAATAGTCTAAGCTCCGATAATACAAGTTTCCAACAATTCAAGTCAAACAAGAATTCATGGAAAGAAGAAGGAGTGGCTTCCCTGAATTAAACAACATTAGGACTAACAGGGTTAGTATTAGTAAAGCTGGATCTCTATGATTTCATAGAATACCTTTGCTGTTTAAGCTGGGCAGCTGTGTTTACATTCAAATTCAAGGAAGCCAATTAATTTATTTATTCTTCTTCTTCAGTTTTAAGCCAGAAGTTGCACAGAAAGCATCCCGTAACATTTTTGTAATGAGTAAAGGAAAACATACTGAACTTCCATTAGATGTGAAAAAAGATGCGTTATTGGGTATTGATAAAGGTGGCTCACTAAAAACAAGTGCACGGGAGGTAGGAGTGTAACAGTGGATGATTGGAAACAGAACATTATTTGTCAATAAATAGTTAAAAAGTAGAATTCTAAATTTACATTTTTCACAAATGTCGAATAGCCTGAGTTTATGCTGGTCCCAGCCAAATTGGATTATTGAGACTCAACTGTAATTAACTTCTTGAAAATTTATTTTAAAAAAGCAAACAACTAAAGTCACTGTTTTTCCTGCAGATTGATGATTAAGCCTTTAAGATATTATACTATAGGCCACAGGCATACATAAGGTCTAAAAATAAAGTAGCTAAAATCAATAAAATGGTGATGTGTTCGACAGGAGTCAGGATGTATCAGGTAATTAAACAAAAAACAAACCAGATATACCATGACTTATTCAGCCTGACAACCCTTGGAGAAATAAAAAATAACTAATCTTTACTTTACAGTGCAGTTCCCAACAGTTATATTCAATTTGTATTGGTTAGTATTTGATGTTAATAATATTAGCTGCTAAGGGGTGACCCTTAGTATAAATGTTAGTACAAAACGTATTTGTGATATAAGGTTTATTGAAAACTGGTGAACTGATATTATTTTATCATTTAAATACGTAGCCTAAAATATAATTATCAACGGTTGGGATCTCACTTTAAAGCGAAGATTAGCCTAATAGAAGAAAAGTGCATTCACCAGTTCCATTGAGTTCCCAATCTTGAACTGATCGTAGTGCCTTCTTTTAGAAGAAAGTGGATTCCAGATGGTTTTCTTGTCGGCGGAGACTTTGTCTCGTTTGTCTAACGGTTTGAGGTGAGCTGCGTTAACGATTTGTCTGAAAAAGTTTCATCGTTAACAGTAAATCATATACTCTCATTTTCATTTTAATTAACCCTTCACAAAGACAAGGCAGGATTAGGACGACGAAATATGTTTTATGTTGAAGGACGATTGACTTACCGGAATTCTTCGTAGGATCCTACTTTCTGATCGCAAGCCGCTCTTATTTTTGCAGCGTTTCGTACTTGGTACAGTTTATCCTGAGCTATGGCCGAAATAAGATCTTCTTCCAAAAGTTTAAGATCCAATATATTCTTGGATGCCATTGGCTAACTTCTCTACGGTTCAGACGAAAACGTAGCACTCATATTTTCTAGTTAATTAATTCTGAAATAAAGCGAACCCGTGAATTAATTTAAAATAATAGGGAAATCCTTCACAATAGAAAGAACAAGCTTGAATCAGCTGTGCCTCGATTGTCACAAAAGCAAAAACAATGCGCAACCAAGGGCAAGGGTACCAATACTAACAGAAATAAAAATAAAATTACTTTCATAAATTTAAAATGTTGTAATTTTTCTTTACAGTCGTTTTACCTGTAAGTAATGTGTCATTGATAATGCTGAATCAAAGAAAAAGCAAGTTTTAAAAAAGATAAATAAAACATTCACTGTTAATGAACTACTTCTTGCTCCGGGGGGGGGGGATTTCTAGTTTTAGTAATATCCAATAGATAATAAACTTATTAGAACTAATCGCTTGAACAGTCATTTTTCTGTTTTTTATCTTAAAAAATCAAGTGTATATTAATTTAAAAAGCGATTTTTTTGTTCACCCTCGCACAGTGGTTTAGGGGTGTCAGTGTTGGGATGTGGCGCTCCGTACCTCCGTGCCCAGTATCGTCTCTGTTGAGCTTGTGATAGTGCCGCTGCGTCTTGTGCTTTCTCAAACGGGGGTCGGGTTATTTGCCCTCGTGTTTGTTTTCCCGAGTTTTATTTCGTTTTTGATTTTTTCCCCGTCCTTGTTAAAATATGTACGAATTGTAATATTAAAGTGTTATAATATTTTTTTTGGTGATTTCCGGTGGAAGTGTTGTTCTACGATATATTTTATGGATCCCAAGATAAGTTGGTTTCAGCCCGAACAAGAAGGACCTGCCAAGGATTACTGGGTGAGGATCTGGGACAATTATACTAATCTACAGAAGAAAAAGGCGAAGCAAGAGTCTAAAACGAACGACGAGGGATCCGATAACTCGGCGACTATGAAAAGGACTCATGCACAAGCCAATTTGACTCCCTGGACCACCAATTTAGCCAGTACTTTCGGCATGGACAGAAACAAAGATTCCCTTATAGGTATTTACGGAGGCTGTCCGTGGCGTCCCCATGGCAAGCGATATGATTCCCATGCTCTGATGGCGTAAGTGATTGTATTTATCAATTTTGTCATGTAGTACACCGGTTTCAAGTGAAAAATTGGGTCATGCATTTCACCCCTCCCTAAACTGTCATGGCGCCTGCCTTGTGCGGGTTGTCAAGGGCTTTTCGCCGTTTTCAACGTTTTTTTTCACTATTTCTATTATTTATCTAGTGCTGAATGATACAAATTAGAACTTCTTAAATTTAGGCAGATTTGACATAATTATAAGTTAACCTGTAATACTCTAATTAACTAAATGTTTTAAGTTCTGTCCAAACTACTTAATTTATCCATTTTTCTGTACTTATCGTAATTTCCAATCGATTTCCTACGCCTTGGTTTTAAATACAGTTATATGCATTAATGTCGTTAAAAATGAAATTTGCTACGTAACTGTTCTGTAGACTGACATTTACTCACACGACCATGTTGTAGTACAACCCTGTTTAGGCAGTTATTGACTTCTCTATGCTCTTTTTCAAAACTACCTTACACACTTTACTATAGGTTGTGAGTAAATGAAATTTGCATACACTTATGTAGATTCAAATAAATATTTGTTGTACTCTTTCGGTCAATTTTATGTCACCTTGTAGCTTCTATTTTACTGACTTAAGAGATTACTGCATAAGTTTAAGCCCTATTAGTGATTTTGTTTTAAGTATACTTTGACAGAGCTTGATAAAGTTACCAGTTTTATTGTGGGTCTGATACGGATAATGATCCATGGATTAAAGCCTGGTTGTGAAGTTAATAATTTATTGCTTTTGGGTTTATATATTTTTAACACTTAGTTAAACTCTTCATATTTTAACCCCTAGTTAAACTCATTTTCCTTTAGAGGTAGGCATCACTTGTAAAATATTCTATTATTTATCAGATGGTCTAATACTTACTTTAAAAAATTCATTCATACTTAATACTTACAAATGAAAACAACAATTATTATCCAAGATGTACTTTATATAGGCAGTTTCTTTACACCTTAATAACTAATCTTATTTCGAGGAAAATAAGAATTTACAAGTATATTTTTCATCAAAATTATCCTTATTATAGAATTTATGGAACAACAGTTTATTTGAATCTTAAATTTTTATTTTAGCTTTTGTTAAACACCTTTGTTTCTAAATATTAAAAATGCCGGGCATGTTTCTTTTGCTATTGTTGCCATAACCTTGTTTTTAGTCAATTAAAAGTAAAAGTGGTAAATCTGCACTATTTGGCCCACCAATTTCTAATTGTCCGATTTACTTGCAATTTTTTTTAAACTGTTCCTTTTTACATATTAAAAACAATTCTGGTTGTTCCATCTCAGTAAATTCAATATATATATTTTTTTAAAAAAATACGTAAAAGTGAAGTGTACAGTGCTGTTTACAAAAACGACGTATTTTTAACAGCCGCTTTGCTGTGCTCCGCTCATTTTCTTAAGAAAAACAACCCTGCTGCATATAGACCAGGTAGATGTCCAATTCGAAGTACAAAATTTGCTTAATTATCACTTTAACTTTAGCCAAAAAAATACGCAAATTGTCACTTCCTTAGCAAAATAAGGGAAGGTTATGGTTAGTTTAGGTTAAGATTTGTACTTTTAACATAACCTTCCATGTCCCTAAGAAAATAACACTCTTACCTATATTTTTAAAAAGAAAACTATTGAATTTACCTAAATGGTACAACCGGAATCGTTTTTTATAATATGTTAAAACCTAATAAGAATAAAAAAGCAAATGTATTTGCTTTTATTATATATTAACCCCTGAAGACACAAAGAAAAAATAATATACTCGTATATATATTAAAGGGGATAACTCACTAAAATTTGGGGGGGGAAAAAATTTTTTTTGATGGCTCCGTTGAAAACAGGGACATTTTGGCGAACTCCTGGCAACCCTAGTATTTAAATAAAGTGAAAACTGTAAATATGGGGTTAACTGTTTTACTCTAAAAGAGGAATTAAATAGTATGTTAGACAAAATTGATATGCTTTCTAATAATTTTGAATCAAAATGTAAGTTAAACATATTTATATTGGCTATATGTTCACACTTATTCTATTCTACATAATATATTCTTTCTTGTTACTATTAAGTCTCTCTCTTTAATTTTATACTATTAAGTCTTAATGAGACATTACCTTTTATACTTTGTACTTTATTCTTATTAATTATAGCAATATTCATTAATTCAATTGCCTTTTTTTTGTTTCTAGGTTGCATGAAGAAATAATTGATTTTTATAATTACATGTCTCCTACTCGAGAGGAGCATTTTATGAGACTTCAAGTTGTACGGAATATTGAATCAATTATTCTAGAACTCTGGCCAAATGCTAAAGTTGAAGTTTTCGGCAGCTTTAGTACTGGCCTGTATCTTCCTACTAGGTATGTTTTTAAGACAACAAAGTAATTTTTACTGTCCAAAATTTCATATATATTTGCTGGTACTTCTTGTGTAATTATTTTTTATCATCATTATTTTATAAATAATTTGCTTACTATTATTTATTAGACAGTAGAACAGAAGGTTGTCTGGTTTATAACAAATTATTATTTCAAATAATATTGCAAAAGTGTGTAAAGTAAAAAAATTTTATTATACATCAAATAAAAAACAGTCTTAAACATCGATTTCAATGAATTATATATGTATGTGTATTTATACACTAAATTAATCTTAAAAACAAGAAAGTCCTGGGTCATGATAATTATAAATAAATAAATAAATAGCCATTTATTAAGAGGATTAAAATTTACATCAGGATATAAAATCTCTTATTAAGAAAATCACAAATTAAAACAAACAATTAATAAAATTAAAACTATTTTAATAAATTAAAGTAAAAGAACAAGTTTTTATCTTGGGCCATCCGCCATATTGGATTTAGAGTGAAGGCATTTTATTTTTCGTATTCTTCTCAGCAAACCCTTTCATTGATACCCATCTCATGGGCGTGCTTATCATGCCAGTGATCATAATATAGCCAGATAAAAAGCAATCTTTTTTATTATGTGTATTTTAACTTTTTTTACCTGTTCGTTATAAGCGAAAACCGTTAGAGATAAATGCTAGATAAATTTATAAATATATTTATTTTATATTTATATTTAGTTAATGTAATTAACAGTTTAAAATAAAATGTATGTTCAAGGAAATCTGAGGGATGACATTAATCATAATTTTCCAATAATCAATCTGTTCTAGCAAAATAATTGAAAAAAAGTTCAGTCATGCACCATGACTTAATGAGTGAATTTTCAAAGAGATCTGCATATTATTGGCTTATGATAATATAGGAAAATTTTGGTTTAGAATTTGGATGGGTGAAAAAAGAAATTAGGTACATGGGGGTACGGGGTACAAAAATCAAAATAGTATTTACTCTTCAAGATGCATATCGTTGGAAAGCTCTCTAAGAGTGCATTAATTGTTGTTATGCACATTTTTGTCATATTATCATGTAAGCGGGGGGTAAAATGGAAAGAACACGTTTTTATGGTATTTTTGACCCTGAATTGTCAAAATGTGACCCCTAAATGAACTCCAAACATTCTGGCCAACGAACTCATCCTCTCTTTTGATATTATTGACATTTTAAAATTGGTTTGGATTTTTTAAGTGCATCCTAGCATGAGATATCGTCTGGACTGACACACACACACACACATATATATATATATTCATACATATATACATACATAACAATAGAGTTAAATTTCTTTGTTAAAATAATAAAGATTGTCTGAGTTGCCTGGTGTGATTTTTTCTTAATATAGGCAGGAAGAGTACCTTTTGTCTTCGTTTATTGATAAAACGCAATAATAAATATTCAATTTTGTCCCTAATCTGGCATAATCAATCTGCTCCTGACAACAGGTAGTTTGATTGACTGTGGCCTAAGGCCTAATCCTCAGTTCACTATTGATGGCCATTTATTATGTTAAGGACTCAGTAAATTTTTTACCTTTTATACATTATTCTCTTATGTGGTAAAATATTCATTGATAGATTATGATGATCATTACATTATTTTTTTATATTTCGTTTTAGTGATATAGATTTAGTTGTTATTGGAGATTGGGAGAGCCTTCCCCTGAGGACTCTTGAAGATGCTTTATTGGCGAAAGGTGTTTGTTGTAAGGGTCAAATTAAAGTCCTTGATAAGGCATCTGTAAGTTTTATTTTTTTATTTTCTATTATTTTTTTTGTGTTTGCTTATTGGGGAGGAGGGGATATGTTTGGCCATTCTTGTCATATTTGCATATTGAAAAAAAATGTACATTATCTTAATCAATTAAAATATGATATGTTACAATAATTAGTCCTGGTCAACTTTAAAAATATGGGGTTATTGCAGAATGAGCCTAAGTAATCATGGAAGTAAGTTAAATGAGCCAGGTACATTTTTTAAAGACTACATTTTAAACCCAATTTTAATTAGTAATGACTCACATCATATGCAACTCCCTTGTGTGTTCAAAATGTTAGGTTTCACAAAAGGTTTGTTCTAACAGGCAATTTGAGAACGGCTTTAGATCAGTTCAGTATTAGTTAAATGCACATGCGTCTACGAGGACTGGTTTGGAACTGCTTAAAAAAAAGAAGCCTAATGAACAACTTTAGGACTCTTTCAGAACTGTAACCTTTTATTTATCTTCCTAATATTTCATCTTCCCACTTGTTTACGTTCAATCTTATGAATTTTACAGTTAATGTTTCAAAAAATTACTACATTTTATTTTTATTATAATGTTTTAATGACGTATGAAACTAAAATACAGGATTGCTGCAAGTCTGAAGATGCCCATTTGTGTGGGTGATTGGTTTGAGGGTGAGGGTTTTTTTAGGTCTGTACATATTTTATCCAATATTAACTCGAAGTCATCATCATCATCTGCAAATGATTATGATTCTTATCCCATAATACTAAATTATTATCGCTATTTATCCCATAATACTAAATTAAACAGACAGTAAAGTAAAGTAGAGTAATAGAGACTTTAAGTATTGTGATCTTGTTTTTTTACGTGCACAGGTAAGAGATATGATTCCTATGGTGTAACCTCTGTAATTTATACAATAATAGCCTAAATGGTTGTCTAGTGTGGCCAAACTATGATAACAAAGGATTGTTGATTTTACTGATTATCTGGAGGGGAGAACCATAATTACTAATTTTTTTATCCTCTGGTTGGACGAATTCCATCCTCCTCCCATTTTGTTTTTATTCAGTTGTTTGTGTGCTTTTAATTATTTTATATTAATAATATTATATGTTTTTTGTTTCAGGTTCCTATTGTTAAATTGACTGACCGGACTTCAGAAGTTAAAGTAGACATAAGCTTTAATATGAATAACGGTGTTAAATCAGCGGAACTCATTAAAGAATATAAGGCAAAATACAGTGTGCTTTCTAAATTGGTTCTAGTCCTTAAACAGTTCCTTCTTCAGCGAGATCTTAACGAAGTATTTACTGGTGGCATTTCATCCTATAGTTTAATTCTAATGACCATTAGTTTTTTGCAGGTGAGATTCTTTTATCGTTATAAAGCTTAGAGACATCACTTATTTTTACCTAACCATTTTTGATTTATAATAATACATTCTATTTCAATAGAACTCTTAATTACTTGAATTAATGAGGATCGGGCCGATACGGATGCTCAGAAATTTGGATACTTTTATATGTTCAGGAATTAAGAAAAAATATGTAATTTATAGAAAAACACGTTTTATTTACCAAATGAACTTAGACAACATAAGATGCTCCTCTACTGTATTAAAAATTACTGTAAAAAAGACGCAGAAAATTAAATTAGGCACAAGTTCATTGTTACAATTCTGAACACAATACATATTCTTTTTATTTTCTTCCAATAATTTTATTAGAATAATTAGGGATTCGGTTGATTGTGGGGTTCAGATGATTGGAGTTCTACTGTAATATGCTTTACACCTTTGTGTGAAGTATTAGTTCAAGGTCATTAAAACCTGTCTTATAGACCTTGCTAATACCAGGGTGTAGAATTAATTAAATCCATTATTACGAAAACAGTTTTCTAACTATATTTGTTAAAAATATTTTTATTTTTCTTTTATGTGTTACTAAATGAATCTTTATTTATTTTTTAGCTTCACCCTCGAGCAGATTTTATGTATATAGAAGAAAATTTAGGTATACTTTTGATTGAATTTTTTGAATTATATGGTCGAAAATTCAATTATATGAACACGGCCATTAGAATAAAGAATGGTGGTGCATACATATCGAAACAAGAGGTAAATGTATATTCGATATTTTATTTATATTCAGTATATTTGTTCTTTATAGTAAATATGTTTATTTTAAATTATAATCTTTTTTATGCAATATCAGTATAACAAGATTGGTTTATACAAGTAGGTTCATACATGGTTAATATATCTGTAGGTTATGCCATGGGGATATATTCTCTTATCTTTGCATGTAAAAAAACAAGATCACCATACTTAAAGTCTTTATCATGTTTTTAAATAGTCAAGTTGTTATGGTCCCTCTACTCGATAGGTCCTACATGGCATTGTAAATCATTGCATTTGTGTAGGAAGCTTAGTAATAGGTAGTGAATGACTTGCAATGGTCAACTGTAATAGGCCTCCATTTCTTGTCTTGTATAAAAAAAGGAATATGGCCTGCAATTTACCATGGTTGGATGTTTGGTTGTGTCCCATTGTATAAATTTTGCACTGTTTTATTTTTTAATATTTCTTGTTAAACCCTACTGTTCTGCTTAAACTTTTTAAGCTTAATTTTAATTTCTATAGTTCAATCATGTGTTTATGAAAGTTTAAATAAACTTTCTTAAGCTCCAATATTGATATTAATAATACTAATTTTTTTTTTTTTTTTTTTTTTTTTTTTAATTTTACTCAATTTGTAATAAAATACAACCTTCTGTAGTATCTTTGATGTAGATTTATGAAGTATGGTATGAAGAAAGATTTATTTTTGTGTTTAAAGATTCAGAAAGAATTGAAGGACGGTCACAGGCCATCGATCCTATGCATCGAGGACCCGCTTACTCCAGGGAATGACATAGGACGTGGTAGCTATGGCGCCCTCCAAGTTCGGCAGGCCTTTGAATATGCTTACATCCTTCTCAGTCAGAGTGTTAACCCATTCAACCAGACATTTATCTCATCTAAACAAAATAGGTTTCTGGCTGTTTATATATTATAGTAACTAATATTGGTAGTTAGATGACAGTTCAACTTGAAAAAGTAGTTTTTTACCAGGGTAAAAGCCATTTAAAAGTGCTATCAGTAAACTTGCTATCTAAGCTTTCTCAAATAAAAAAAGCTGTTCATACTTTATAAATAACAATGAAAGTTTTACTGTTATCTTGAGAGTATTTTTATTAATTGTTTTTACTGAATTTGTGCTATAATAATTGATTAAATCAAGTAGAATTTAGTTCCAATCAAACTATCAAACCCTGACTAAGTACTTTATTTAGTTATCTCATCATATTTTCTTCAGTATAAAATAATTGTTTATTATTACATGACTGAATCAATCAACATTTTTTTTTTTTTTTTTTTTAGTATATTGGGTAGGATAGTTAGGGTAACGGATAGAGTTATATCATATAGAAGTTGGGTTAGTGAGAACTTCCATGACAGTACGCTCTCGACGAGTCCATCTACATCAGAAGGTTCCATCTCGTCTTCAGATTCCGTAAGTTGGTTTTCGTATTATTCTTAGATAATGGCGAGGAGAGGAATGTATTTTCATTATTGAAAGGTGTAGAATGTGCATCCTTTGACTCTGGTCGACTGCATATGCAGTCAAGAGAAAGCAGGGCTTCCGGTCGAACTACTCCACTAGTCTGTACCACCTTCTTTGTTCTTTGTGTGAATGCTATAAATGTTTAAACTTGGAGTTTTGAGGTTTTTAGTTCCTCTTCCATTCACAATATTTCAGGAAATTGTGTTCGAAAGTTTTTTCTGTTTGGAACATTCAATTATATTGTTTTGCGTCAAGTATCCCTTGCAAAAAGCCTTGGTGGTCTCTACTAGTTGCCACAGTCTAAGGGTTTACAAATTGATTATATGCCATGTGCATGTCTCTAACTTATGAATAACTGATACCTTTATTTATACCTCTTCATTTTTATGTATTATATTAATGTATGTTGGTTTTTGTAGGAATGTGAGGTTTTGGATTCCGGTCAAACAAGAGAAGTGGAAGTAATGCTAGGCCAGCAGCCTCCCACACAGCCACACTGGAAGCAAAACCATTATAATTGTAATGCTTTTACTTAACCTGTCTATAATTTCTTCTTTTTTTATACTTATATTATTTTATTTATTGAAGGTAGTCTAAATCTAAATTTCTGTGGTACTTATGATTCCCATTCATCTAGTTCTCTTGTATGTGGGGTGTATATATGGAGAGGAAAAGTTTAGTGAACAATTAAAGAACAATTAAGAATTTTTAAAAAAATGTTATATTTGTAACAAAAATTGTTTAACAAAAAAGTTTGTCTGAATTTTCTTGTTAAGGAAGTTAATGATATTTATTTGTCAGAACTATTCAATCAATTTGTTGTTAATGTGTCATTTTCAATACATAATTTGATACTTGGGCCCCTGGTAGCTTGCCAGGAGTGACACCTGTTTGATCCACCTGTCTTTGTGCCCTGTGAACGGTAAATATGTTGTATCTTACACACTTTTGTCTTTGCTCCGATTTTGATAGTTTTTTGTTTGTTTTTTTAATTTTTCCGTTTTACATTCTAAGAATGCACACATAAAACTCATATTGGTACTCGTAAATGTATGTAATAAGTTATTTTTTGTTGAGAATTAAGTAGTTATGTCAAATGAAAGCACCGGCAAATAAGAGAAGCTTAGATTGATAATACGATAACAATATTGATACATTTCTAACATTAATATTTTGGAGCTAAAGTACGTATTCTACCAATACGACCTCACTCTTAGAATGTAAATTTAATAAATAATATTACTTAGTCAATTTACCTATAAATACAAAGGGATATCATCACTTTTATATTCTGAAGTGTGATATTCTTTTCTCCCAAAGTACATTGGACTAAATATCCCTTTGTCTTAATAGTAATTTAGACAAAGGAATAAACTATCATTTTTACAAATGTAATAATATCTCTTAGTCTAACTATCTATTAAAATGAAGGGGGATTTAGTTCAATGTACTAAGGGCAAAGGAATATCACACTTCTGTGATATTAGTCATCATATACCTTAGTCTAGTTAACTATTAAGGTATTCCTTTGTCCCAAAGTACATGGGCTTAAATATCCCTCTGTCCCTGTAGTTATTTAGACAAAGGAATATATACAGGATAGTTTAAATTCCTTTGTCTAAATTACTATTAAGACAAAGGGATATTATTTAGATTAATGTACTTTGGAACAAAGAAATATCACACTTCTGTACATAATATCCCTTAGTCTAATTAACTATTGTGGCAATGGGTATTATCACTTTTAAATGCAGAGGTGTGATACTTCTTTGTCCCAAAGTTCAATTAACGAATTATCCCTTTGTCTTAATAATTATTTAAACAAAGGAATATAAACTCTTCAGTAATATGGAAGCATTATTACATACTTAAGCTCCAAAACACCTGTGTTGCTATTTCTTGAAAAGTTTACTCTCAGCTATCGATATATATTGATTTTTTTATTGTGTTACCTAAATCTTTCAAAGATGGTAATGTCATGTTTTCTTTTTAAGTGTTCAACTAACGTTTTATTTTTAATTAAAATTCAACATTTTGTTGTCATTTTTTTTTGTTTAATATGTTTTTTTTTATGTGTTTGAGCATATATTTCAAAGTTGTTTTTTTTAGCTATCCCAAGAGTTTTCCCACCAGTTAAACCCGAACTGTCCAACATTGCTCTTATGTGTGTTAATGGATATTTTATATACAGTTGACTCTCTCTATTCCTATACTTAGGACCATGCCATGTCGGATTTTGATAACAAATAATTATTACACATGTGAATCAGCCTATTTATTGATGAAACATCTGCCTTCACAAAGTTATATAAACAATGGCTATAATTTATTTTTGTTTACCCTAGTGCCCCTGTATTTCATGTTTCCTCCTTTTTAGTTGTCTTATCTTATACGTGGCTAGAGGGGAGGGGGGTCTCAGCCTCAGTGCCGGACTGGCGGAGTGTCAGACTACAGACTCTCAACTTATTGATTTAATCGTAAAACCAAAGTTATCTACGTACTTAGAATGTAAAACAGAACATTTTAAAAATATTAAAAATCAGAACAAAAAAAATGAAGTGGGTCAGATAAAACATTAGGAATAACCTGCCCGAACATTTCTAATTCAGCTAAATTTTTTAACCATTTTTTTTTAGATTAGGCATTACAAGTAAGGATTTAAATAATCCCCATTGATATTTTGTCGACTTTACATACTATGGATGATTATTGTTGTGGAAATTGTAAGATTGGACAGTTATCTTCTATATGTGTGTGTGTGTATAAATATATTTTTTGTAATTTATGAAATGGGTGGAGATGCAAATCGTGAGTAGAAAAGTGATTGCCAAACTCCATTAGTTGTAGTTGTTTTGTGGGTACCAATTTTAAGAATGAAATCATTCTTTATATACTATACACCTATATTTTCTTTTTTTTAATTTTTTTTTAGAGTATTGTTTTATATTATATATGAGTCCAATATTCTTCTATTTTATGTAAGGATCCACCTTACATTCTAACTTGGCACAAAAAAAAGAAGTATATCACCTTTTTGGTAGAGAACTGCCCAACTACAATTTTCCATAAAGCCATCATTGTCAACCGAGGACCATGAATAATCTAATTATCCAATTAACTTTTTCTTTCTTCATTTAATGAATAATCTAGTTTTGTGACCTTAAACCTTGTAAAGCTGACATAATATCAATGATGTGATGACTTTTTATTGATTTATATCCATGACTTTATACTAAAAGTGTGTTCAAATCTTTAGTTCAATTTGAATTTTTTTTCACCCTAATTTACTAGGACAGCATGCAATAATTTGAAAACCATGTAGATTTTTTTAATTTTTCCCTAAGAAGAGCGTTTTATAAAATTCAGTTAATTTACAATGGGAGAGTAAATGATTGATGTTTTGATTGTGTTTTTTTTTAGACCATAGCAATAACAATAACAATAATGGAAATAATGGTCATCATAAAGGCTGGTACAACGGGAGACAAGGAGGAGGAAGGTACTACCAGGGTAACCACTATTCTCACCATTACACTAGGTCTAACCATCATAGCAATAATCAAACAGGTACCATTCCTTTCCTAACATTTACTACGTTGACACATCTTTATGAAAGCATTTTGGATCCGATTAGTTTTTTAAAACAATACATGTTCACACAACAAAAAATACAGGTGATCATAATATTTGTTTTCGATATCTCATAACGGTGGTTTCGTCACGAGTAAAACCTTCTTCAATGTTACCAAATATGCCCACAAATTTTTACATGTTATTTCAAATAACGTTGTTAAAAATTAACACCTTCTTTGGTTTATATAAATAAATTTTTTTTTGATGAATATAATTAGGTATAATTAAATAAATTCAAAACTGGTTAGTTTTATTCATTTAATGTGAGACGTTTCGACTCTTTATATAGAGTCATTCTCCAATCACAACAGCTACGTAAATCAGTTTAAATAGTTTTAACAAATTTTAATTAAAAAACATCCTCCATGAGAGTTCGTCATTTTCTTAAATTAAATTAATTATTTATATAAAATTAATAACATACTTGTATTTAAAATTTAGAACACCAAAAATATATATTAATTAAATAAGCCATCTGACGCAAACATTCACTAGTTAACAATATCATATTTTTGCAATGAATTTAAACTTATTTACATTACAGTTCCTTTACAGTTTCTCTTATACTTCACGTGTTCCTGAGTCTAGTTGAAGCTGTTGGAACTGAAATGTAAATATGTTTAAATTCATTTCAAAAATAAATTTTAAAATGTGATATTGTTAACTAGTTAATGTTTGTGTCAGTTGGCTTATTTAATTATTATTTATTTTTGGAGTTCTAAATTTTAAATACATGTATTTTATTAATTTGATATAAATAATTAATTTAATTTAAGAAGATGACAAACTCTCATGGAGGATATTTTTAAATTTTTTTTTTTTTTTTAAACTGATTTACATAGGTTGTGATTAGATAATGACTCTATTTAAAGAGTCGAAAGGTCTCACATTAAATGAATAAAACTAACCAGTTTTGAATTTATGTAATTACACCTAATTATATCCATAAAAAAAAACCAATTTATTTATATTTATATGTTAGTAAAACTTTTTACAGGTTCTTTATAGTACTACCTTATTCCAGTTTTAAAAAAAAAAAAAAAACTAAAGAAATGGAAGCAACTAAAAAAGTGGACAAGAGTAAAATAACCTGATATCTCGATCCCCTCCACGACCTGTTTGTATGATCCCCCGTTCCGATAACGTATTTTGGGTGGAGTGGATTTGAACCGATAGGATCCGTCGTTCTCCATTCACACAGCGTTTTGAGTGGCGGATCGTTTTCAAAACTGTTTCCAAAACGATGTGTGAACGTAGTAATTCTTGAGGGACCTTTGTTAATGCTACGCAAAAGAAGTTTGTGGTTGGTGCAATCCAATACCCCTTTGTTTCCAACTGAAAAATTTAAATATTCGATGAAACACCTAAAATGGGAGAAATCCCAACATATTGGACCCTAATAATGAAATTTGCAGCTATTATATTACCAGGGGCTCTGTATGGGTGATATTTTTATTCAAATGGATTTTCAGACAGACGATTGCTTCAACTAGTCTCTCTTTTGTTAGTTGAGGTAATGAGAATTAATAGTTATTTATGTAACTAGGCAGCAAAATGGAATTTTTTCTGACAAGTGATTAGATTAGCCTCCGAGCCGAAGGCGAGGACAGGCTATGATAATTAACTGCCAAGGCAGGTAATTTACCTATTTGACTGCCGAGGCAGGCAATGAATAAACGAGGCAGAAATGTTTCCTTTGCTGCCTTGTTGCATACAATATTTTATCTGCTTGCGGCTGAAAAATGAAGCTGCTAAAATGTTATCTTTATTAATATAACATAGTTGCCAACATTATATAAGTAAAATGTTTCCTGACTTTTACCGCCTAGGCTGTAAAATTACATTTCTCTGCCCGAAATCGGTTCAATAATGCCTCATTTTGCTGCCGCAAGTAGATAAAAATTATTGATTTGTTTTACCAACCCTCTAAGTTGTATTAATAATGTTTTACATCTGCATGCCATTTAGCAAACTTTATAAGCAATTACCAACGAAGCTTTTTTTAAAAAAAAATGATTAATCATAATAAAACATGTACATCACTTTACAAGAGCACTAAAGTTTATCCATAAATATAACATAAATGAAAAACAAAAATAGATTTCTTTGTGTTAAAATGTTTTGTTTTTAGCTCTAATACAATTTTATCAGTGCAACTATTTATTCATTTTTAGGGTACTTCATACATTAATTGTTGCTCTTACTTTCAGGTGGTCAACAGTCAAAACAATTTAGTTCTCAAAACGGTTTCGTAAGGATGTTTAGCAGTAGAAAGAGAGGTACAAATATTGACTCCAAATCCGCACAACAATAACCAACGAATATGGTATGTTTAATTTATTAACTAAAAACATTGTTATTGGAATTGAAGGTACCATACAGGTAGGGTTAAGGGTTGTTAGGAGCTATTGACTAGAAAGGATAAAACCGGCTAACTCAAAAAAAATTTGAGACATTTATTTATTTATAATAGGAATAGTGTAAATTTACAATACATACCAAAATCATGATAGTGTGAAGAATGCTGACAAACTTTGTCAACCTACTCGAGCTAATGCAGGGGAAAATGGTGGTTATCATTTTAAGTGATGTTATTTTTTCTTCATTAAAATGTTTTGGTATAAATTGTAAATTTTCACTATTCCTCTTTTATATAATAATAAAAATAATGTTCTGTAAATTCATTGAATTAACTGTCAGATTTGGCTGCTGGACAATGCACTTGCAAAATGTTAGAGTAGCTGCTATTATTATTATTGGTTGTATAAAGGGTTTATTAAATATTTATGGCAATTTAGCTGTCTTCCTTTAGTTCAAAGATCTAGTTCGAGATATGAGCCTACAGACGCCACAATGTGCCTGTGAAGCACATACTACTTAGCTTTGTTGGTGAGATAACACATTTAGCCTTAAATAAATTTGGACAATATATGGTTGTATTTCAGGTCCAGAGTTTTGCCGCTGCTGGATCAAAGGGTTTGGTTTGGCCGGGTCTGGATGGTTACTGCCTACCAGGGTGGAGAGTTTCGGAGAACATGATTTACCCAGTGGTTCACCGATCCAATATATCGAGCCACAGGTCATCTCGCCACACCCGTTCTCACCATGTCTTCCTTGCGCCACACTACTGCTACCCGTTCCTCTACAACCTTCCGCACAGATAGCCTTACCTTACTCCCATCCCTGTGTAAATAATCCTGTCATTCGTTACCCTATGTCCTGTGTCAGAAAAAAAACGACTGATAATTTATTATTTAATTTTTGTCCCTTTTCCTGTGCATTCGATTGAAGTATGATTCCTAGTCTGTTTCAATTTTTTTTTCCTTTTTGTACTTACTCAGTCGGTATGTATATTTATTTTTTGGTCCTTATCCCCCTTTTTGAAGTTACTCTACTCTCGTTTAAGCGTTGTACATACTGTAATATTTATTTTTTAGTATAATTGTAAATAAGACTTTTTCTAATTTTATGAATCGAATGGGAGGGAGCGTGTTTTTTTTTTTTTTTTTTTTTTTTAAAAGTTGCGTTAATCGGTATTAAAAAAAAGAAGTTAAAAAATGAAAAAAAAGAAGAAAATTACTCATTGACATGAACACAAGTTGTTATTTTTAAAATGCTGTTGATTTAATAAACAATCATTATTACATTATTGATTTTATCGTCGAAGTATAATTATTTATGGATACCTGAATTTCAGATCTCATTGAGAGAAGAATGAAATAATAATTTTCCCTTTATATATATATATATATATATATATATATATATATATATATATATATATATATATATATATTATAATATATATTTATATACATATTATAATATATTAAATAATAAACAAACAAAAAAAAAATAAAATAATAAAAACTCAATTTAAAAAATAAAAAAAAAAATTAAAAACAATTTTTAAAAAAGTTTACAAAAAAACCAAAAAAAAAAACTAAAAAAAAACCACATAAATATAAACATTGGGTTGTTTCTTGACGAGATTTAATCTGAAGTGATTGTACTCTAGATTTATTAAGTATAACATTTAAGTGTTAATAAAATATCAAAAGTACAGAAATCTTGAATGGGAAACCGACTCTTGCCATCATTCCATTATTTTTTTTTCTTTCTCTCTATCTATACTTTTTATTTATTTATCATAAAATAAAGACTTATTATTTTCTATTCTTTGCTATGTATAATATATATGTGTATATATCAATATTCTTATCAGTGTTATGATCAAAACAAACCATACCAAATGGAGTTATGGACACTTAAAATGATAAGCGACACTTGTTCCAGTAATCCGTACAAGCAAGCATAACGGATATTTATACTGATAATTGACACTACCTGTAAAAAGGGTAAATATTAAAGCAACCAAGCAAGCAAGAATGATATTTGATGAATATTTATTTACAGTGATAATTCGCTCTTACAAAGAACAGGTACTTGTTTAAGAGCACCCCATGTAAGCTTGACTAATGGATTTTCAAATGAAGCTCAAATATTTAAGATAATTAACAGATAGTTGCTTTATTTAATGATGAAATCTCATGTAAGTTGTAAAATTAGGATATTCTGTAAATAATCTCTGATAAAATATTTTTATTTGTTGTTTTATTTATTATTCGAGCCTTCTATTGAATTTGTAGTTATCAAAATTAATCTTGTGTTCCACTTAATTATTAAAACCTGAATTAATAATAAATAACTTTGAAGCTTCATTAAAAAAAAAAAAAGAAACAGCTTTATATGATTATAAACATTCATTTGTTGATATGGCTTTTGTCCAAAATAGTCCTCTTCGATTATGAAGTGCACGAAAAGGCATTTCTTTTTTTTGCTGAAACACAAGTACTATGTTAAGAAAAGTTTTCACCTCTTCTTTAATGACATCTTCTGTACATTTGTTAGAGTTATCGTAACAGTTATGACAGAATTATAACTAATTCTAATTATAAAATTTTATATTTGAAGAACTAATTAGTTCTTCAAATGTAACATTTTATTTCTTCAAATATAACATTTTAGAGAACTGCTCTGGATTGAAATAGTTATTTCTCTCCATTCTTCCTCTTTAAAAGGGAGAATTCCATACAATTATTTGTTGACTTAAGTAAACTATGAATTTGAATTCTTAAAAATTACTATTATTTTTTTCTTAGAGTAATTGCTTTAAGCTACTCAAGTATTTTTTTTTTTTTATAACTGGACTGGTTTCAATCTCTTCTTGTTTTCTCTTGGTTGTGATGTTTCGTTTAATGTATTGTTTCTTTTTTTTTAATTTTTAATGAGTTGTTTTTAATCATCTTAAGTAAAATTATTATTGATTTTGTGTCTGAATTATTATCTACGACATAAGAAGGAACTTATCCCATCATCAGTACTATTAGCTTAAATATATACATTACTCTTTTACCTAGAAATGAAAAAGAGTTCATAAAATCGTTAATATTCCACTCTGACAATTTTCTCTTCTAAAATTTTTCCTCTCCTTACCCAGAAGATAACAGTTACTGCTCTTCTCAAATCATCCCTATTTTTTATCCCTAAATGAAAATGGAGGAATTTATTTCATCAAAGTACTACTCATTACAAAACATCACAATTTTTTAATCAAATCAAATAAAAAGGAACTTTCCATTTCTCAATTAGACGATAACAATATGGATCCTAAACCTGCTAATTAAATTTTAGTCTATTGCAATTAAAACATTAAATGTAAATAATTAATTATTTCTTGTTTATATTTTTGTGTCCATCCCTTTCCAAAATCATTGACTATGTTCTTTGTCCTTTCCATTAGAATGTTTTTTTAAAAAAAAAATGATATCTCTCATAATTATCTGATAGTATTTTATCTTGGTTGCAATTATTCATGTTGAAAAACATTACTAAAATATTTGATACATAACACATCAGAATCTGTAACAGAAATGTTAACTTTCAAACTAAATGGTTAATATGCATGTAAAAAGTGCAAAAATAATTTATCTAGAGTCTGTGATGTCTTCCTTTATTAGAGTCATCACAAGACTCCGCGTTTTCCGGTGAAAATTTACATCTCACAGGATGTGAAGTCCGATTTTCTCTACTGAATACATCTTTGGTAACGTTAAATAAACAACTAACTGAATGGAGTTTCGTTATGATGTAATTTCAGCCAAAATTATGCTCTTCAACCATGAACATGTTTCCTTCTTTCTTATCCTTTGAAGACAGGTTCACTCGCTCTGAAGTAAGGCACTTAAGATAAATGTGTATGTAAGTGACTAGGTAGTGTTAATAAAGAAATGGAAAAATCGGACTTCACATCTGCACCAGGCGTACTGTGACAATCTTCACAGGAAGACCAAGATTTTATAACCTCTAAAGCATTTCTCCTTCATACAAATTTATCGGAGGTAGCCTTACATTAATTTGTTCTCAAAGAAGTAAGAAAGGAGGAAAATATCTAATACCAAAAATAAAATCTGTATGATGAAATAAATCTATATGATTTATAACCAAAATCATTATCAAAACCATTATCTTTACTCTTTAAGTTTAGATCATAATTAGGCTAGTTTACTGTTAGTAAATTCTACATTTTTCTCTAATTTATTGTCTATTGAGTGTCCATTCTCCTTTTATTTATTTATTTTTTATTTGCTCTTATATGTGTATGTATTATTTTCTTTTCAACAAATTATCTCCTGGATATTGCTCTTTGTACCTTGGTGATCTGTATGGATAATGTGTGAAAAGTCAGTTGATGTAAGAACTTGTTAACTTTTTTTAAATGTTTCCCTTTTTTTTTGTATCACAATTTAAAACAGTTCAGATTTATCCGAGTCTGACTTTTCAGTTCAATAGTTATTAATTTTTTTTTGTTGCCAATGTTTTTTTTTCTGAAATTTTACTGTTTTTGTATGAATTTTTTTTTGTTTGTTTTTTTAAATGGGTTACTTTCTGAAGAAGATAATGTTATTTACTTTTCTTTCTTTTTTTTAATTTCAAAGTTGTAATTAATATAAAATTGTAAAAAAAAGGATAAAAAAATAAAAAATAAAGCTGTGATACAACTCCAAATTGTGTTGGTGTATTATTATTCTCTGTGTTCTGTTAGATAACCCTGGTTACCCTAGAATGAATTAGATGGATGCCACATTAATGGCTCTCACATTCGGGCTGCTGCATTTAGTGTTTTAGTATCCTTATGTTGATATTAAAAAGTAAAGGTTTTTTTAATTAAAGTAAGGTTTTTTTTAAAAATCTATTTGGAAGACACCAAATATAAATACTCGTGCAGTAAAAATAGGTTTTGACCTCAAAAAAATTAGTACACCCAAGAAATTTGGTTGACCTGTTGTGCTTAGTTTCCTGATTACTGTAATGAAAGTCCTCTAAAATTAAAGCTGTGCTATGGCCTCCATATTGGAAAATGGTGACTATTTTAAGCTTTTTTGTTTGTAATTCCTTAAATATTACAGATAGAAAAAAAGTTTCAAATAAAAGTTGTAGACCATTATAAAGTAAACATACATTTTGTTCTTACCACTTTTTCTCTTAACCTAACAGGTTTCAAGTGAGAAAAAGTATATATCGCCGGAAAAAGACTGACATAACTCAAAAAATGTCGAAAATGAGTTAGTCAGATGGTCTAACTCAAAATTTCACGCTGATTCTGATGGTATAATCGTCTTATTTATATCTTTTTTTTTTAAACCGGTAGAGAGCATAGTGTCTTACTGTCTTATCTCATAAGTTGCTGGGTTTGGGTTACAAGACTGACGTATTATCTGTTTATATCAAGACACTTGGCAAGAAGCGTGTTTTTTTTCTGTACAAAACTGTATTAACTAAAAAAAAATGCATTCTAACACTATAGGTTAGAACTCTTTTTGTTATTTTTTATAAACAATAGTGCATTATTTTAAAATAAGACTGTATTGATTTGATTAGTCTTAAAACAGAAATAGAATTATTTTGATTTTAAACTGTCTCATTTCAAAATAATTCAGTTTGGACCTTAAGAGGAGAATTTCATTGTCTTATTTTCGATTAATAACGTCACATTTTGAAATAACCCTCTCGAATTTAAAATTATCAAATAAACATTTTTTATTACAATTGTAATAATTTTGAGTTAAGGCTCGTTTTTTTTTGAAATCATAGTGGTTAAAATTAGTTTTATCTATAAAATGTCTTTTCAAAAAAATATTTGGAGGTAAGACACTCTTGTACTTGATATTTTACCTGTAATGTATTTTTCTATAACGTGTCTGTCTATAATGTGTTCTATAAAAGTTGAAAATTATAAAGATCTAAATAGGTATATTATGTTTAAACACTTCACCTACTACAATTTCTCTTAGGTAATAAAATAAATACATTTTTACAACTTTAGCATAATTGAAAACTATTTGTACATCTAATCTATTGTAACTATTAATAAGTTATTACTCCATACTATATTAATTATTAAGAAAGAAAGACGTGTGACTTTTGCCAAGCATTTTATAGCTTTACAGAAGAGCAGAAGCCTATGCTTAGAGAAGAACACAACCAGCATTTGCTAGAAAAAGAATTAGCCAGAGCTGAGAAAATAAAGGATAAAGATTCTTAGGGAAATTGTTGCTGCTGTTTTTTATTTACAAGCTGCTCTTTCCGCATCTTCTTTTTAATATGTGTCAAAGTTAAATCTTTACAACTTCACAATTTATGAAATAAAAAGCAACGATACGTTCTGCTATACATGGCAAGAGGGCGATGCTCATAGGTGAGCAAATGAGATATTATGGGCATGTCTTTGGAATTATCTAGACCAGCTAAATAAGAAACTCCCTGCTTTGAAAAATATAATTTTCTTAACTCAAAGGCAGTCTTAACTCAAATTTTCATTAAAAACATTTTTTTTAGGCCCCCCCCCCCCTTTCAAAATAAATAAATTTTGTTTAATTGGAATGCAGTGTTACTATTGCTTCTATAAATAAAAAATTGTTATTAATCCTATTTATTCTTTTTACGACTTTGATTAAGCTTTTAGCAATTTAACAAAATGTTAAAATCTTTAATTGCGTTTCCTGAAAAAAGTCATTTTTTGAGTTTTCAGTCTTTTTCCGGACCAGCGATATGTAGTACTAAGCACTCTCCCGCCCTCCAGTCTGATTGTGACCCCTATAGAGCTTTTTCTTCCTTTTCTGGGTAATTGTAATGTATTAATTTTGTCCTATTTATTTATTATAATTAAATTTAATATTCATATTTATTTTATTCTTATTTTCATAGTTACTGTTGGATAGCCTTTTTTAGTTGATAAGCATCATGAGCGATGATAAGCAAGTGAGAGTATTGCAGTAAATACTAAATACTGACTAGAGGTGGTTAGAGGAATTTATTAATCATAAATGTCATAGTTCAAGATAAAGATAAGTGGAAGAGGGTAGAGTGGGGGTACTTGGAACAAGGCTCACCTTCCTATACTCATGCCATTATACTTAGTTATTCTGACAGTGCGGGAAAATCGGAAAAAAAAAAAAAAACAAGAGGGGAGTCAATGAGAGCTTGAGATTTTGACATAGTAGGTCAGGGCAGCTAGGCATACATAAATAATAAATATCATTTAAGATAACCGCCTAGTGGTTTTATTTTTCTCTCACATAGGTTGGCCAATCTGAGCTGTCAGATTTATGAAGTTTAATGGCATGAGTAAAGATAAATCTATATAACTACACACCTATAAGAATCTTAATCACATGCAGTAGCTTTTAAACTATTATAATAAATGTATCACTTCAATACACATTTAAACTCCTGTTTGTATTAAGTTGAAATTTTGCATACTTGTTTCAATTGTACTTTAGACAATTTGTTTGAAGTTTTATTAAATTTGTGGAGAGACGATTGTGCTTGTCTTTATTACTAAACAGCATATAGTCTTATTGATTTATCAAAAATCCAAAATTAATTATAGGAGCACCTAGTGCCGGATTTAGGACTTTTGAGGCCCTAGGCCAAATATTACTAGCGGCCCCTCCACATTGTTTTTTTTTATCCTAGTTTTTATGAACTATAGAAGTTCTATAATTGAGTTTACTTGGAAATTTTTTACAAAACCGTTATGGTAAGTTAATATTTGTAGGCTTAACTTAACTTAACTAATGTCAAAATAGTGTAATAAACTATAATGAATTGGAAGATTTTTTTTTAACTCTTGAAATACTTTATAATTTGGTTTTACGTTCTACATAATACGTGGTTAGGTTTTTTAATAAATAGGCCCATAAAACTCACACTTTTTTTGAATTTTATTTATTTGTAGAACCTTTTTTAAAAACTTATAAATATAAAATGTATAGCTCAGGAGATAGCGTGCAAAAGAGTGATTGACAAACATCAAGTTAATCTTTTGGTGCCTGTAAAAAATATGTGGTCGGCTAAGTTCGTCTCCGGGACATAAGCTCGTCAGCTTGGCAATAGGCATTTGAAAAAAAAAAAAAAAAAAAAAAAAAAAAAAACGATGGACAGGCTATTTTGGTGAACAATGTGATTTTCATGATCCTGAGTACAAAACCAGTTAGTAGACCAAAAATCAAGATGATGTTAGTTTGTTACTTGATAAGTGACCACTCAAATTTGGAGTAATAATGGAATAACTAACCATTAATCAACTTAATATTTGGTCTACTAACTAACTTAGTACTCAGGATCATAAAAACTCAAATTCAAGAAATACTCCTTAGAATATACTGTGCCAAAGGCGCTGAGCAGCAAGCCATATCAATGTATTGCCCATATCTAGGCCCCCCTAAGCCCACAGCCTAGTGGTAAATCCGGCACTGGGAGCACCAGACATGGCATTCCAACGATTGTTGATTTCTTGCCTTTCCTAATAGCAACTTAATCGAAGGGAGGGGGGGGGGACTGTCAGCTCATACTTGAAACATTATTCCAGTTTTTTAAAATGTCAATTAAAAAAATAAAAATAATATCCGTATGCTACATGTGCATCATTTGCCTGCTTTCAGCCATCATTAATCCTACGATGAACAAATAAATTATGAATTAAATAACTAATAAATATTAAATAATTTACTAAATGTCCAAGAAGTAAAAGAAAACCATTTTGTAAACAATAAACTCGTATCAACTAAAAAAAGGTAAACCAACGGTAACGCTGATAATAATTATAAATTATCTAAATAAAATATAAAAAAAATATATATATATGTATGAAATTAAATTTAAAAATGTATATATCTAGGTGTATAAAATTTAATTATTATATATGAGGAAAAATAATATAATAGAAATTAAATACAGTAGTGTCTCGCTTATCCGGACCCCGCTAGTCCGGACATCCGTATAATCTGGACGGGCCAAAAACTATGTACAAATTGGAACCAGGGCCTGTTCAGATTTATGAATAATTAAGATAATTGGAGTTTTTTTTATTGTCTATTAAAAATTTATAAAATTGTTCCTAGTATAGTTTACAGGTGTATATTCCAACGTTCTAACACAAGGAATACCCGGTATTTTTGTTAACATAAACAGATTTAGAATAATTAGGAATAAGTAAGAACATCGATAAATCTCTTTCGGTTCCATAGAAATGAAAGGGGCGGAAGATATAAAGGTATTGTATTCCAATAAATACAATATTATGTGACTGAGATGGGGAGAGGGTTTTAAGAAACATATAGCGGCGGCTCAACGCAGTTCCAAGAAATTTCGACAAGCCGCCAATGTCTAATGTCTCAACTTTTTATGAAATGATTATCGTTCCTCGAATTTCATATCGGAACACAGAAAGTTCTTCTCAGGAAGTCCCTTCTATACCTGCCACCTGCGTAATAGATTGTCGTTTTATTTTAATTCATTATTCATTTGATATTTGGACTGGTGACAACAGCTCTTAACTTAAATAGTGGACCTACGTTGTACAAGCATGTTTTGGAGACTAATAAAAGTAATTTTTACGATAAACACATCGATTTTAATAGTTTTACCCTACTAAAACTTGTTTTACGGACACTTTAAAACTGATTCCGTTTAATCGTGTGACTCTAGAGAGACTCTACTGTAAATATGTGTATTTATCCTAAAGTTAAAGATAAAGGTCCAGTCATAGTAGGAGTCACACTTGGACTGGAGAGCAGGAGACATTAATGAGTATTTATTACTACATTTATACTATTATGTTTGGTTTTGAGAAAAAAATATTTATAATGGTATACCTTTTTTAATTTGAAACTTTTTTCGGACATATTTAAGGAATTACAAGCAAAAAAGCTTAGTAGCAAAAAGCCACTACATTTTCCAATACAGCTGCCGTAGTGTAGCTTTAATTTTAGGACTTCTAGTTTATTCATCAGGAAGGTAAACACAACGTATCACCCAAATTTCTTGCTTGTACTAATTTTTGGAGTGTTGGACTATTTTTAGCCTATTTTTCTTCACTCTCTGATTTAGACAATAAGTGTAGTGCAACGTGCAACCCTTGTAATAATTTCTGTTTTCTCTAGATCTGTACACATGGTGGAATAGATTCATGTTTTGAATCCAGTTATATTCCAGCATATTACTGACAGTTTGAATGCACACATTAGCATTATATGTGGTTTATGAGCTGAGTGCATCCTGATCTCATTGTATTTCGCCATTAAGTATTATGATATTGCTTTTTGCTACCTATATTATATTATTTTCTCAAGTCTTTCTAGTGTCATCTCTCCTGTAAAAGCTTTAAGTATATAGAGATGTTTTTGAAAATTTAAGTTTTAACTTTGTAAGCTTGAATATACAACTTTTTTAAAAAGGAAGTTTAAGTCTGACCATCATAATTAGCTTTAAAAAGTAATAATTGGGTATAAGTTATTAATAATTTTCAAAACATTGTTTTACTATTATTTATTTATGATTTTTTGTAACAGATGTAGTTGTGTGTGCATAGAAGAACAAAGACAATTAAATATTTGGCAGTGTTATGTACATATCTACAATTTGAGAGTGTCAGTGTAAATCTCATTAAGAATTTTTTCCTGTGACTTATCTTGTGGAGAAGCGAAGGCTGTTTATGAAGAGTTGTGTTTTTTCCAAGATTGTGTTGGTTATGGTTTTAACGACCATAACTTCCACCATGGTGGCTACCACCACCCCCATGTCTACCACCACCTTGACCGCCTCCAAATCCACCTCCTTGACCGCCTCCAAATCCACCTCCTTGTCCTAATCCACCTCCTTGTCCACCTCCATGAATACCGGAACCACCTCCAAGCCCGCCTCCATGACCACCTCCTCCAGATCCGCGTCCACCACCTCCGTTGAATCCTTGCCTACCACCTCCATTGAATCCTTGTCCTCCACCACCGTGTCCTCCACCACCGTGTTCACCACCACTGTGTCCACCACCACCTTGTCCACCACCCCCATTGTGGCCTCCTCCTCGGCCACCACCACCATAATCAGCGGTTACAGCTACCACCAGCAGGGCACCAAGTAACTATGTACATATAAAATGAGAATCTTAATATTATGCAGTAAACAATCTTAATTATACTTTCAATTCAAAATAGTTACAAAATTTTACTAGAGTTACTAACAACACTGAAAAAACATATTTTAAATTGGCAATGAAAGCTTCGCTATGTTAAAAAAAAATATATATATATTTTTGTTTGGTTGTTCTCAATTGGCGAACAATATCTTTGTTAACTTATAAATTTAACAAAAACTTTAATTTAACATTATAGTAAGCACATTATACTTTTTAACTCTGACAGCTTATCATAGAAAAGCAAAGGTTAAATCGTATCAAAGATAAATTTCATCCTTGGATTTTTCAGTTTAAAACACGACATTAGACTTGCAAGTAAAAAAAATCATTGGATTTTTTTTTTTTTTACTTGCTAGTCTAATAACTTTTGCTATAATTTTAATTTAATTTTAGACAAATTTTGCATACTTTGTAATATTTTTGTAAATAGTTTGTATTATTAATCATGTATTTACTCTCCTTTCAATATGTAAATATTAAGAATAATTTAATTTATAATAAGATAAGTATAAGATTCAGGTTAAACAATTTCTTGGGACACATATTTTAAATATATATAATATATATATGCTGACGAATATAAATATATTCGTCAACATTCTCTGCCTAACTGCTACATGGCACAAAAATAAAAATAATAATAAAAAGTAAAAGTTTTCATCTCAATATTAAGAATTGCATTTTTTAGAATTTACAAATGGAAATTATTTTCACCATGGCTCTATTTCTATTTTGTGTAAAAGTTATTTTACTCCAAAATTAAAAGATAATATATATATTTTTTTTAATTGATCATTTCACTTCTCATTTGAATCAATATGTGTGTGTATAAATAAATAAATTTGTTTACTTACTAAAATCAGTCCTTTCATTTTGGCTTCAAACTGCTAACTGTTGATAATTGCGAAAATTTGGGATATTTTAAACTGAAAAATCCAAGGATGAAATTTATCTTTAATACGATTTAACCTTTGCTTTTCTATGATTATTGTTATCATATTATTGATATATTATCCAGTTTCTTCTGAATTTTATTTTTAAGATAACATAATCCCAGTAATAGTGTTCATAATCATAAATTTTAGGTTTTACGTAACTATAATATATATTATATAGAACTAGAATATATTATAACATATTCCTAAAGATAATATTTATATTAGATGTTAATCAATCTTAGACTAATAATATAAATATATCGAAAATGATAGTAATGAATTAATGAGGTTGGTTTTTACAAACTCATCATAATCAATAAAGTTTATTGTATGGAATTCTAGTTTAATTTGGGTTAAGGTCTAATAGAATTCCTGTGAAAGATCAAGATTGATAATTCCCTACAAAACATAAGTTTTTAAAAATAGAATAACAATTTGTATAAAAAAAAAAAAAAATTATAAACATAACTGAAAATAATAATAATTAACAAACTAGGGAACTTTTCTTAATTTTTAAATATATATATTTTTTTCCTTAGCTTTAATAACAATAAAATGCCTAATTTTCAATTTTGGGGGCTCTGCCTCCCCCCCCCCCCCCCCTTCAAAAGTTATAAGGACATAAAAAAGCATATTTCTGGGTTCATAGAATATTATCACATGTTTTGCATGTTTGAGAATATTATGGAATATTTTAATGATAAAGAAATTCTAAGGTAATAAAAACAAGTTTGAAACCGAGTGTAGCAAATAATCTGGGGTAAGTGAAGTAGTGTTAAGTCGAGCAGGCTAAGGCATAAGTAGTGTACTTATAGGATAACCATTGGCACATTCGTTGTAATGTTGAATGGTTTAGGGATTAACTCCTTCTTTAGAAACATAGTGTTATATTTTGGGGTTTTTGGTATGGTGCCTTCCCCCTTCCAGTCTCAGGTGAACCTGTGTCAGATCTTGACCAATACCAGTTTTATATGAAAACATTCTTGAAGCAAATCTTTTGGTTTGTAATAAGCTGTATAGTTATAAATGCAGTAAAAAAAAAAAAAAAAAAAACCTAAGTAAATTACTTATTTAAGTACACCAGTTGTAAAACCCTAAAATCTTTCACTGCCTTCCTATTGTAGTCTATCATATGTTAGACATACCTAATAAATAAAATGATTTTGATTAAATTGAAAAGTTTTAAATTGTCAGTTTTATTGTCTTCATTAAGCATAGATTAATATTGAACTGTATTACAATTCCCTCAATGATGTATTTAAATTTAATATTATTTAAGTGCATGTAATTTGCTAATGTAGTAAGGGTTTTGATGTAAACTTTTTTTTTATGGATAAGGTGGCTTGAATAATTTGATTCTTTTGTACTAATAATCCATGATAAATTCAGTTTCATTTTTTTTTTCTATATTTTATTTTTATCTTCCATTATTAATTTTGTTTAACTCACAATTATATTAATCAAATATAGCTTATAATCTATGATATGAAATATGAAGAGGTACTTACTGTCAATACTAGCTTGTTCTGAGGATCATTGGACCGGATTCAGCTATATGCCATCATCAGCAGTAGAATATAGATCTCCTACAGTCTAGAGAAATAATTTCAATTGTTAATTAAAATGTCTAACGTTCATTTGAAATTTCTCATCGAGATAGGTTAGGAAGTGGTGGTGACAGCAAATAGCCAGTATTTAAGCTGTTTAACCAACTCTGCATAACTCTTGTGTTTTAATAATTGGCGGTTCTGCTCAGGGTTCCTTAACAATGATGATTTTCCTAGGGCTCTGATTAATAAATCCTCAATATTGGACTTTTATTTCCATCCTAGCCACCAGGTTGTTAGATCCTCAATTCCACTATCCTTCAATGTGAATAGCCTCATTGGTGTAAATTTGCAGTAGAAAGGATTGCCACCTCTAATCGTAGTTTTTTAAATGTTTACATAGCTATATAGTGATGCTTTACATTCTGAACTCACGAATTTATGATTTTTACAGGGAAAATAATAATCGTTACCTACTCAAAAAGACCTTTAATTTTATATATAACATGATACATGACTTAAAAACCCATCAGTTTGTGTATTCAAACATAATCTGTGGTAGTCATATAAAAATAATGTCATTAAATATGTATATTTTCTTTCTGTACTCATCAAGACCTTTGCAATAACATGCAACATGCCTTACATGCATAAACTTTTTTCAACACCCTCATTTTAGCCTTATATGTTTTTAAAATTCCGGGAAAACTTTCTTTTTTTTTGTAGTAATAGTTAAATATACTTTTCCTACACTTCAAGACCTTTAAAACAATGTATAACATGTCACGCTCTGACTAAAATATTTTGATTTAATCGTCTGCTATATAATTGGCTGCCATCTTAAAAATATTAAAGTGCGAAATTTCCAAAAACTGTACACTTGTCATAAATGCTGAAATGCACCAGTGTGGCGAATTTCATTCAAATTGGTCAACGTTTATGCCAGTTATCGTTAGACAAACAAATAACCAAACAAATATAAACAAACTTTTAAAATAACAAGTCTCTGAAATTAAGAACTCACCACTCTCATTCAATTATAATATTTCAAATGTTCTAATATTTTAAAATATATATATATATATATTTTTTTTTTTTTATTTATTATAATTTTTTTAATGAGCTGAAGTTTTAAAATTTTACTGTAGATTTAATTTAATTTTTTTTTTATAACTTTCATTCTTTTTATAATAAATCATTTAAATTAAATTTAAAATGTAGGTTCTTTACAACAATAAGGTTGTAATAAGGTTGGTTGGCTCTCCTCCCTCCATCCCTCGTGACTTTTTGCAGACTAATTATCTTGATAAAACAAATATATAATATTTTGATATGGTAAAAGGGGGAGTTTAATAAATATAATTTCTATTGTAGATGTTAGTTTTCAAAATGTTAATACCTTGAGATAATATAAATAATGCAATTTACAATACCAATACAATTTATAGTTAGTTAGAAAAAAGAATAATCCTGACGGGGCACGCCATATTAACAACAGCTATAATGACTAATGACTATTCTCCAGTTTTGGGAATAGCAAAAAATAGGCATTGGTCGAACTTTCAAAGTACGATGTTATGCTCAACTGAAATTCATAATGCAACGATTAGTTGAGTGCTGAATCTTTAATCCTTAATCAATGATTATATAATAATTCTAATTTTCGAAGTTTGCAAAATTTTCCCTTACTTCGCCAAAAAGTTAGTGGTTTTTTATGTAAAAAATATTTCCTAGGAAAAACTTTATTGAAGTATTAACTTGTAGCCCTGACAAATAACTTTGAGCTAATTTTAAATGGAGGGGGATTTGACAAAGTTTTAAATCGGAAATGACTCAAGTACTTCTTAATTTTTAAAAATATTTATCTTCCTTTTTATTATTAAAAAATGCTTGTGTTACAAATTACTTTAAGGTTTCAATTACGTAAAAATAATCTTACTTATAGACTTAAACATCCGTAATATTTTCAGTTTTTACGGGAGATAAATTTTATTTCTTGTAATATTTAAAAATATTTTAACTCCTCTTACATGTTAAATTATACAAATAAATACTACTAATCGATGGTGTCAAGCTAAAAGGGAATAACCAACATTTTTTTACTTATTACCTTCCTATAATATCAGAGGATATTTAAAATCAAATGCTGAAAGAATATAACTGAAATTGCAATATTAAGATAAATAATTAAGAATTATTGATTTTTTTTTTTTTAGGGAATTACCAACATGAGTCACCTATATTGCTTTGCAAAAAGGTAATAACCAACATGAGTGATGAAACAATGCCTCTTTGAAATGAATTGCTGAAAGGGAATAACTGTGATTTTGGGGAATAACCATTATTAGGGTTATGAAATGAATTGCTGAAAGGGAATAACCAACATATCAGTTTAATATTTTCATGCAAATAGATATTTCATTAAATTCAACACTGATCTTATTCATTTTTTTTTAATAGTAACCCTTTGTGCTATTTAAAAAACTAATCTCTTCAAAAATTGAAACAGTTAGGTTTAAATAATGCTATTTAATGTTCTAGTGAAAAATGATTATGAAGTAGGTTATTCCCTTTTAGCTTGACACCATTGCAATGTCTTTTACAAATAATAATGTTATGTTTATAAATAACTAATTTCATGGGGTCACTGAAAAATACATCTGCATCCAACTTCATTCGGATGCATTTTGGCATATACATTTTGGCATATACATTTTGGCTCATCTGAATTCCACCATATGATTCACCTACTCACCAGATCCTAACCTTCGATGATTATTTATCTATGCTTCGATGATCGACGTCAACTTTCACTGTTTCTTGTTTCAACTTCTACGTGTTTTGGTCGATAGTCGAATTTACGTGAAAAGTAATAGCAATAAATTATTTGTTTGCATAATGTTATGGAAGTGATTGATAATGTTATTTTATTTCAATATTATTAGCATATTGAAATTGAATTCCGTTGTTAAGTTACATCGTTTAACTTAAGCCGAGAGTTCTGGTGTAGAAACGACCCTTATAAGAAAGCTGCGGAAATGGCCAGTTAAGTTGTTAATATTCTTATATTCGCCCTGTTTGTCCGCTCCTATCTGTGATCCAGTTTGACCATTATCATGTGCAAAACATCCGCTGGCTAATTCAATTAAATTGAAGATGAAGTACTCTGGACAGTTTCGTAACACTGTGTGGGACCCCATCCTCCTTCTCTCGCAGATTGTTGCACTTCAGAGTGTTTTTTATGTGACTTTAGGAGTGTGGATTGTTGTGCTCAACTTTTTAGTCGGGACTTCTCGATCTCTTGACTACGTTTTCAGATACCAGGTTGGTATAATTTTGATTAGTTTATATAGTAAATTAGCTGTAGCGTTTAGGGATCATTGTTCTATTTACCAATCTTGGGTAAAACTGAAAAATATGATACGGTTTATAGAAAAGATGGTGGACTCTAACGTATTTTGACTCATATTTTTTGACAAAGGGATATAAACCCTCCTATGAACAAACCATACATATATAATTTCCCAAATGTTTAAATCATACAAATGTACTATTTGACAAAGGAATATAATCTCTCAAGTGAATAAATTAAGCCAAGTTGTGCCGCCAAGCGATTCTCGACCGTATCATCTCCTTCAGTTCAGCCGTATATTCTTCAAAGTGGAGTACTCTTGGCCTCTGAAAGTTTCACTATTGTACAAACTTATGGTGTTTGAGATTGGTTTCCAATTACCTCTAAGTTGGCCATGTAGAAATAAACTATGTCTTCAGGATCACAGCTACTCTCTATCTGAAAGATGGCTCTATAATAACTAGGCATCGTGTGGCTCTAACATTGAAGCTAGCGTTATAAATATTAAGTAAATAGTTAATCAAGTTAAGTGCCATTGAAGAAGACAATAGGTTTGTTCCAACAGCCAATTCGAGAACGGTTCTAGAACCAGTTCACAATTTTTTAATGCGCATGCGTCTATGAGGACTGGTTTAGAACTGATTCAAAAAGAGGAGCCTGTTGGAATGATTTTAGAACTCTTTCAGAACTGCAACCTTCATGTTACCTCTCTTTATCTTGCTTTTATTTTCCTCTTCGTATCTCTCCACTTGTTTTGTTTATGTTCACTCAGAAATGGATTACTTACGTGAACATATTCTATTGTTAAACTCAACAAAGTTTATAAGAATGCACATTAGGGCAAATCGTTTTTAAAGTTACAAATTTATCAATTTCTGAATGATTATATTTCGCTCTCACATTTGGGATTTGTCAGGCTCGTAACAATCCTGTCTTTTAGTTTCAGTTGCCTATTAAAAATTTGTTTGTATAAATTGTAATTTTTTTAAACATTAACTGTTAAATCATATAAAAAGTACCGGTGTGGAAATCCCACACATGACTTCCATGAAATGTTGTGGAGTCAATATGCGATCAAGAGAGAACTCAGTATTTACACCCATTTTCATGGAAGTAAAAACATTAAATTGCCAATATCTCCAAAACCACTTGTGCCCAAATAGTATAGGTACAATCTACCAAATAGGACACATAATATATACCCCAAACGAAATAGAAATCAAATAATGTCCACTGAAGTTATCGTCGACAGACTGATTTCGTGCTTAAGTGACTACAGCTCCGAAACGTCATGAGCTACGATGTTTGGGTTTGTCGCCATCAGTTTTTCCGACAAAAGTTGTAAAAAAATGCCGCAACCGCATCTCAATATGATGTCTTGAAGCGATATATGTTATGAAAGGTTTAGTTACACACGAACACACGTACGTACGCACAGACGTATATGAAACGGATTTTAATGATATCCCCGGATTCGTAAGACCCCTCCTTCACAGAGATCTCGGAATCAAGTTTCGGATGATAAAATGTGAATTTTATCTTGGCTTATTAAAAATAAACCCTCGTATAAGAAAAGGTCAACCACACATTAAGAAATATTTACAAATAAAGGGTTCAATACTACAAAAAAGAAAATTATAAGAACAATTTATCTGGTTTTTTTTCTTGTCTGTAAATCATCGACGGATGTACAGACAAAAAGATCGGAGGTAATTCTTATATAAAGGACTCAAAGTCGCTATGAGAAATTTTAATTATCAAGAGGAATAAATATATATAAAATATAAATTATATTTTATTATTCCAATATACTATCATGATAAAAAATAATACGTAAAGAAGAAAGAAGTAGTATAAATATTAACTGTGGAGAGAGAAACAAAACACGCTAGGAAACAGAGATATCAAGAAACGAAAAAAAATGTTAGGTTATGTTATAGTTGAACAGTAGTAGTAGTGTAACCTACACGCCTCTGTATATTAGTATTAGTAGTTCTCGTCGAGTTCCTGCTTCAGTCCGGGAACTGAAGAAAGAACCGTTCGTCTTTCTGTTGGAACACGGGACTAAAAGTTCTAGAACTGTCCGAGAAGCGTGTAGGAACGGCCTTTCGATAGTGCACATGCTCCCGACAGCTCTAGAACCGTCTGAGGCTCTGTTGGAACAAACCTAACGAGTGGTATAGGTGGAGTGGGGGGTAACAGGTGCCTTCCATCACTACCCTATATAACTCCACACCTTCCTAACCCTTTCAACCAGAACTTTTTTTCAACTATTATAAATTTATTACATCACTACACAAAAACTTATGCTTTTATCTAGTTGAAATTTTTCATAATGCTGTCCAACGAACTTAGCCTGAGTACTAGTAAAAGGAGCATGTATACCAAATTTTAACTAAATCAGTCATATTTTACTTAAGTTCTTGTCGTACACATTAACGTTACAGACACTCTAAGAGCTTATTTTGTTGAATGTAAGAAGCTCGCTTCAATTATGACTCGTTATATCTATATTATTGATTATTGATTAAACATTATTTTCTCAATTATTGATTCATTGATATAAACCAAAAATATTTCAATATTTAAAAAATAAATGTGGGATTAGGGTACGAGAGTGGTTATACTCTTCTTAAACCAGTGATACATCTGATTTAAAACCTAGATGGGACACTCTATGATACAGGAGAGAGGCTATTCCCCTTTGTTGTTAAAGTACAGTGTTGTTAAGTTTACATCAGTATTATCAAGCGCCAACCATAAAATAGATTTCACAACCCACTGGTCTATTTATGACGCTCCTGGCCAGGAACAATAACTAATGAAAACTTTGTTTTATTATGTTGTTGGCTTCAGTTCTTACTACTAAATTTCTCTTACCACTTTAGTTGATCATTATCAAATAAAATCAAGAATTTTCTTTCAAAGCTAATTTATCTTAGCAGAGGCTAATGAGACTGCTTATTTATGTTTATTGAGTTTTAAGATGACCTCTGTGGGTTGTTACTTTGATTGAACTAAGTAGGATTCAGCCTAAGATACTTGGTTTAAAACTTTTACAGTTTGGAATATTTCTTCATATTGTTTTAAATACTGTTTATCTGCTTTTCTCTCTTTTAGGAAGTACATGTCAGAGATTTTTCCGGCCAACTAATAATTCTTGCGTTTGTCCTAAATGCTCTTACAGGGTATGTACATTTATTTTAAGAACTTCATATTGATTTAATTTTTTAAATTATGTATTAATAATTTTAATTATGCTAAAGTATAACGTTATGGTTAACTAACCGAGGTCTAGGCTCGGTCAAAGTGATTGTGACAATTCCGGTTGATCCCTAAAACAACCGAAGGTTTGACAATTGCGGTGGGTTGTTAGGCTGGTCTGTCCAAACCTTACTTCTCGGTTGACCTAGTTAGTAATGAACTCACCTTAATAAATGTAGTTGTTATTTTTTTAGGTTTACCCAGAGTGTCAGAGATTGTTTTATCTTCAAGTTATTATAAGCTTACTTCATTATTCCTTGTAAATCCATCCATTATATGAGATAATCCCAATTTTACCCCCCTCCCCCCTCTTTCTACTGTATATTTATGTATACAATAGAATTGTTATGGGGTTATAAATAAAATAGTTTGTTCTGACAGTTAATACCAGGGCTATACATTATGATTATTCTCCTGATCCTGCCTGTAATAGAATTATTTTGTATTATCAGTTCCCATGCTTTGAAAAAATTAGAATGCCAAATGTTTATCTTTGTCTTTTATTTTTAAATGATTTAATTTGAATGCTTAGAGCGGTTGGTTTATGGTGGCTTGTACAAAGGACTAAGCTGTGCCTAGACTTTACCTGTACTGCACACTTTTTACATCTCATCTTCTGCTGGTATTACAACAGGTAAGAAATATGAATCAAATATAAATTATCATTTATTCTTCTGTTGATCCCTTATTTTTCTACTTTTCTCAAAATGTCTAAGTCTTCAGGGATGAAGTTGATATATGAATGAATATGAAGTTGATATATGAATGAAGCAAGTATAGATCATCTAAGCTGAAAATAAAAAGTCTCAAAGAATTCAATAGTTTAATTCTATTCCTAACAAGTTCCCTATTGTCAAGCTTCAAATAATATTTGTAAAATTAGTATGCTTGACCTGTTTAAATTTACAAAGTACATTGTAAAATTTCATACACTTTGTTGTTGTCATCATACTATGTAGTGATACACTACAAACAATTTTTAAGAAGAGAAGTTAAAATAAATAATATGTCATACCTCTCACCCAAAATTTACCATTATTTACGGGTAGAGCAAGACAAATGAAATATGTTTGTTTGGAACGCATTGTCAACACCCGACAAATTACTTGAAAACTATGGCAGATAAGGCTAAAAACTCCAAGAATTTCTTGTTGCTTTTGAAAAGATTTTTATTTAAGCTTATATTCCATATGAGTACTTATGCAGCCGAATTATAAAATCTAAAAAAACCGTGAATATTTAGTGAGAATTGTTTTGTGCCGTTTAGAACATTGTGAAATGTTATGATAGTAAAAATTGTATCATGCCTTGTTGAAAAGCAATGAAATAGCTGGATGTAAGCGGACTGGTGGATGATCAGCTTTTCGGCTTAGGTCTCGCCCACAGTCTTAATATGCACTTTGATAGGGTTGGTTTTGCATCATTCGCCTTAGCCCTTTCGTTCCAGGTGTCCAGTATACTGGACATCATTTTCAGGACAAGTTTTAATCTACATTAAGTCATTTGTCTTTATTTTTATTTTACTTTTTGGCCAACCTGATAGCTTCTTTAGTGATTTTAACTCATCAGTGTTAACAAAAATAATTGTAACTATTAGAAAAACATCATTTCGACAAGTGATTTTCATCACAACAACATGGCGTCCAGAGGGATGTATTATGTTTCACTTTTTTGTTTTACATTTGTAATATTTCTTTTAGGCGGTGATTGTTTTTTAAAGATAAAAGTTATAACTGGTTAAATAATGATTTTAAATCTCAAAAATGATCAAATTTAGCACATAATGTATTGTCAAAATTTGATGTCCAGTATACTGGACATTTGAACTTTATGGTAACATTTGATTTTGTAATATGTTCAATATCAGGTAATTAATTTAGAAGGAAGTTATGATTTAGAACTTGAAAGTGAGTTTGATGAATTATATTGTTTTATTGCAAATATTTCTTTCATTATTATCATTAAAAATTTAATTTTTAAAAAATTCTTTACTTATTATTATTCTTGAGAGAGGTAGAAATTGTTTCCATAATTTCTACAATTAAAATTCAAATGTTTATTATTTCTAATTTTACTCGTTTTATTGCAAATTAGTCACATATTATAATCAATAAGGATTTGAGTTTTACAAATGCTTCATTTATTCATTTATTGAACTTTTAAGCCTTAGGGTGAGTTCAAATATCGGGGTTTTACTGATTATAATCACTGTATCAGTCATTTAAGCTAATGCAATATATAACTGATCAAAGAGTCATGATCATAGTGATCACAGTGTTTGAACTGTCCACTGCAGGGGACTTACAAATTTTACATGTACATCTGGGATCTTACAGTTGAGTCTGAATGTCCACTATAATGGACATTTCATATCTCAGTAACGGGTGGTCTAAAAATTTTGAAAAAATTACTGAGTCATCTAGGGGTCATAAGAAAAAAAATTACAATGAACAGAAAAAAATCGGGTGCGAAAGGGTTAGGGAAAATTTTATGTTAGTCTTAATAGTTAGTCTTAATAATAAGAAGTTGGTGATGTGGAAATTTTTTTAGCTTACATGCATACTATACATCCTTTGTTGAATTCATCATCACTCAGTGATAACAAGTAATTTTACAATTAATTAACTACGATTTAACTATATATTAGGATCATTGATATTTCTTATTATTAAGAGGTTTACAGAATTAACATTATTTTTAATTTGAATTAGTTAGGATCTGTTTTTATTATTGTTATAATTTATATTTATCATTTGGTATGATTTTAGTTGTTTCCCAGCATCGTTATCATGGTGGCTCCTTCAAACTGCCTGCATCGCTATAATGTGCATCTGTGGAGAGTTTCTCTGTGTGAGAACAGAGCTAAACGCTATTCCACTAGGCGGTGTACCTCCTAAAGTAGATTTGTAAATATATATTTATACAAATATGTATTAAACATTTTCTACCTAACATGAGATTCCTAAAAGATTAATTCGGTCTGAAAAAAATTTAACAAGACAAAAAACAAATGAAATTAATGTTTTTACAAGTTAAATATTTTAATTGTGTATATATTTATAAAAAGTTTTTTTTTTTTCTTTGTTCAGCTTATTATGTTTATCACGGATATTTTAATGAAAAATTGTTGTTAATGTATTAAGCGGTTAATTCTTGAAATACATGTTTTAAATATTTTGTAAATATAGTGTCAGAATAAAAAATTCTCTTCCGAAATGACTTCAAAATAGTCTTATTAAATATGATTATGGACAAGGTAAGGTCCATCTGCACCATTTCTTTTATTAATATCAAGTTGCTTCCATATGTATAAGTTATACTGAGCATACTTCTTTACTTTAACTTATTTGCAGCAATTTTATTAAGCTAACTATTTGCTGGTTGTGGATATAGGGCAGGTAAGCAGTCTATCTTTTTTAATTCAAAAAATGTTAACAGCATTAAGAAGAGGTGGGTAATATAAGTTAACAAAGAAGAGTGGAGTTTAGTTAGCTAAGAACTATTAAAGTAATAAATCATCTATTTGCTGTGGTTAATAAACGAAAATATTTAATGCTGAGTAAAATCCAGAATTAAGCAATGCTTTGTAAAAGTGCGGTGGTGACATATGTTTTAAGTTTAGAGGTGCTATGTTTAAAGAGCTCTGCAGATATGCCTCCGTAAAATTTGCTTTTGTTATTGTTTGTCTTTGAAGCTTAACTGCTGAAACAATCGCGTTCAATTCAAATGAATAGTTAACTATTGACCAATATATGTTTCTCCGTCCCTATCTAATTTAACCTCATATTTTTTGTACTTAAATTAACAAATGTTCTTTACAGTTTTAAATTCTTGTATTTTTATATAGTAATTTTTATAATTAAATTATCATGTTTACCCTGAGTTTTATTCAATAGTATCTTTCTAAATTAATAGATTAAAATTCTACGCTGATATTAAAAACTACATGCTCAAAAGTATTTATGTAATTACAAAAGGCCACACACCTCTACTTTGCTAAACCACGGGTTGTATTAATATTAAGAAATAATATTTTAAATTAAACTTTTATGAGATTAGCTTTTTGCTGCTTTATATATATTTTTTTATTTATGATAATACCAAAGAGGCTAATAATTTTATTTTAAAATCATCTTCTAAGATCTTTGCTATGCTTAGAAATCAATTTTGGTTTACAAATTTTGTTAAGAGTGAAGTCATTTCAAGTTTTACCATTTAAATTGTTTGAAACTGGTATCTAACTGTTAACATATTATCTCTTTTCCAAAATTTAAATATTAATGTTATTAAACTTATATGAAGTTCTTTCTGCGTATGTTTATTTATTGTTATGTTTAACCTTTTTATATTGAAGATTTTGTTAAAAAAATAAAACCGATTATCTTTTTATAGATTTATTTTAAACTTTTAAAAAAATATTGGAATCAGATGGTCACAGTGTAAACTCAAATTTACTAAGAAAAAGTTTTTAAACAAATTCCCTTTTTAATTTTCTTTGTTACATCTAATTGAGGATCACTTTTGTCTGATTTAGAGGCAGAAGGTATACTGGATTGAAGAAATTGTAGGCCTAAATAAGATCATTATACTAAGTCCTGTTCATTCCTACATTTAAGAGCAGTAGCGTAGCTAAGGTTGGACTGCCCACCTGGGGGGAACCAAATGAAATTCGACTATTTTTTATTTTTTTGCCTGTGGGGGAGGGGTTGGGAAAAACAAGCAAAGTATAATTTTAATTATGCAGATTTTTGGGTGGATAGGTGTGTGTAAGGCAGAAGGAACAGCTACTTAACGCAATTTAATGGATTATCGCACTTATAGTCAATTCTGTTTGATATAACTAATTACTAAATTTACTTTGATTATTTTTTGTGTATGACATGTAATTCCTCTCGGAATTAAACTAGAGATGTAAGTTATAAGTTAATCAACTTATGCTACAGAATTGAGATATGCAAGTGTTTGATGAGTCGTTTCCAGGAAATATGCTACTGCATGGTGCGAAACCACATTCTGCATTAGGAAGGAAAATAAGTGGCTACTTGGAGAAGTGTGTCCAACACTCTTGCAAACCAGATAATTCTAATAATCACTCTTTATCACCCATCACTACAATAGTAGTGGCTGGTAGGTGCAGGCCCCACATGGCTGAGTTAGTGTAGACTAAAACAGCCTATAATACACATAGGAATGTGATTTACCTGCATGTGGAGGTTTAACGAGCAAAGTACGTAATAAACTTGCGAAACCAGGTTCCTATGTGTATAGAGGGCGCTTAAAACTATGTGTTAAAAGAGTAGCAGCTAAGGAACTAACTGAAGGAAATTGAATAGTTGGCATACCACAATATAGCAAAAACAAGTATAGCATTTAGCAAAGTCAGCATTGTAACTACATCTAGTCTTCTCTTATAAAAGTTAGTTCTTCTCCACAGTTTTACAAAGCTGGCTTTCAACCATGAATGGTCATCTTCAGTGCAGATGAGATGGGTATGCTGACTGATTTTCTTTTTGAATTCGTGTAAGATTTTAAACAGAGGTCCATATCACAGTATATTTCATATCAAATATACTTGAGTAAAAAATAATGAAAAATAAAATATTTAGTAAAAAGGTAATAAAACAAAACTCAAAAACAATATATAATATATATTTTTTTAAAATTATTTCTAAATTATTTTCATTTTTTATTAGTATCATCGCAGGTTTTTAAATAATTATTTAGATTTAGAAAGAAAAAGTGTAACAAACAATACATGTTAGAAAAAAAAGCACAGCAAAAACATTTCTACCAAAATTTATGCTGTTAATTTGCATTTATTCATAACTTACAATCTAATTTATTGTTTTAATATGAGAATACAAAAATAACAATTAGTTGCAGGTTAACTATTTGTTCTCTTTAAGTTATTTTATATTGAAAAGTAATGAGTAGTGAAAAAAAATACAATTATCAATAGCAATCAGTCGGTTATTAACAATAACATTTTTATTAATAATAGAATTATCTACAAACCCTGAAATAATAGGAAACAGATGTTGGTTATTAACTAAAACTGAATCTTTATAATAGATTTCTTTTTTCAAAAAAAAAATCCAAAATTAATATGCTATCAATTAGTTATTAAAAAAAAAAATCCTGTTCTGATGCGGAAGTGATCTGCGCTATTAATGCACACTAGTTTCTAGTAATCAAACTGTTATTATAAATGATCAATTTTTTTTAACAATTAATTAATCTGCATTAACGATGAACACAATTTAAACAACTTAAACAAGCATAACAATCATGAAATCATTGTTTTTATGAAAAATTCTTGTGATTATCTATCCAGCTAGTAACGATAAATGTGAGAGTAATTTGCTGTAAAAAATGGGTCAATTAATAAGAATCAGTTAGTTAATAATAATATCTATAATAGAAGCAATCTCATGTAACAATAGTAATATCTTAATTTTTATTAACTATTATTCAACAATAAAGGCAAGTAAAAAATTATATTACGACTTTTCAGCCTTTTCTGGATGGGATAAAATTGTTAAAAATAATTGATATCTTGAGACAAATTTGGTACAATTTTTCCATCATGCTTTTTTTAATCGTTAACATAATTATATTGCACACTTATCAAGAAAGAAATAATAATAATAATAAAAAAAAATTAAGAGCCTATGTAAAATAAAGAACAAGGTTAATGCGTTATTTTTTAGTACATAAATGCAGATAAGATAACAAATTCAAATATAATTCTTTGAACTATCAAAGCAATAGTTGTCTCACAATCCCAACCTTACAACACATTGCAGTACGCAGTTTGACATTGTTTTTTTTTTGAGCAGCATAAAAAGAATAGATACACATAAAGATATATTAATTAATTTTTTTTCCAGTTAAAAAAAAAAATATAATAATAAAAACAGGCCAAAGAAAGAGTAAATACTTATCATATTTACAATTAAATATAGAAAAATAATTGTATGTAATATATATTTAACTAGTTTCTTTGTGATTTGGGAGCCAGTCTTTGTACCATGGGATCCTTCGAGTATTTACCAAATAGGACTGTGATTAGGCCCACTCCATAGCCAGTTGCTCTTTCACCCTGTAAAAGATAATGCCGAATTATCATAGCATATATATTATAAATAGATTTGAAGTTAAAATGTTAAATGTATTTTATAGAGATAGATTTGATAAGGATAAAGAATGTGAGGTAGTCATGATAAATAGCAAGACAAATATTTTCATTTAAATATTAAAGAAATATTTTTTGACGTCATTCATTTATGTTGTGCTACATTATTTTCCACTTTTATAGGTAAAACATAAAAAGAATAGGAGCAAATTTGCCTGAAATGATTGTTTGGATACCAACATATTTGGTTCCATTATTAGAGAGCTTAGCTTTAATTATATAAAGATGTGTAAACTGACCATGAAAATATTCCATTGTTCATTTTATCATAGCATCCACCTGAAATCGCTGTCTTCTTCAAATGTGTGACATGATTCACACTATAATCATTTTGAGGAGATTTGTAAACCTATTGATTTCTTTGTTAATTTGATAATTGTGTCCACCTGATCCCACTGTCCAAATACATACAAATCAGATATCAGATTTGATTCCCAGAAATTTATGACATGATTCCCACTAATGATAATATCGAGTAGAAGTGAAAACTGATTATTCTCTCTGTTCTAAAATGGCCTAGTATGTTTCGGCAAAGGAAACTTCAAAATAAAAATTAAGGTAAAATATTAGCACTTCAACTATTACCCCGTATATTGTAGAATTTACTACATAATACTCAGTTGAAAAATAATAATAATAATAAAAATATTTTTTCCATGAGAGTGTCTGCTCGCCTGTACCTTAAAATTGAATTCTTTTTATTCAACACCTGAATTTAAAGCTATTTGATTTCTAGATGCAACACAATTGAATATGCAAATTAAACTTCATCCAACTTTACTCCACACTAAAAGTGGAGTGAAGTTCCGTTACCTTCGGTAAGCTAGGAAGCAATAGCAGTATATAATACAAAAAGAAGAACTAAAATAAATTATTTGGCAAACGAATTAAGTAGTTTTCCAAATAAAAATTTAGTTTTTATTTTGATAGAATTTTTCCAAAATTCAAAATTAGAAATTATACTATTCAAAATTATACTACCCGTTATTTTTTTAAGCAGCAGTTATAATTAATTCCACACTATCTTATAACTTATAACATATTATTTATAATTCATCTTAGATAAATAATAAACCTTAGGTTTATTGACACCTTCAATATATGTATAAATCAATTTTTAAAAACAAGATGGATAAGGTAGGTGTAGAAAAAACAGCAATTAAATTTTGGTAGGAAACGTTTCGACCCTAAGTAAGGTCATCCTCAGTCCATTTTAATGACTAAAAAATACATAAAAACAAAACAATCCATCAATCAATTACAAATTCTTTACAAAATGGTTAAAAATGAGGAAGCTGGTCTATTACAGACATCCTGTATCACAGGTTCAATCTTATCTCTAATACAGTTTTTAAAACATCGTATTACTTACATTGAGTAGTCTTCCCAAATAAACTTCCTCTATAAGAGAGCGTCAAATTGAGTCATAATTAAATTACGTAACGTAGGTGCCAATACCTATTATTTTTTTTTAATAGGTGACAATCTCACTGTCACTGAAAAAAATATCTGCTACCTGCAACGTTCCTCTAAGGATCCTTGACCAGACCCGTGACAGTGATAAGATTTAATAGTTTTAAACACTTGAATCTGAACCTCAAATTATATCTTTTCCCTTGTCACTTGTCTCTGTGTGGAACGGAACCAGGTAGAGAGAGGGCTTTCTGCTAAGTAGAAAAGGGTACAGCCAAAAGCTTACATGTAGGAAAAGGAACCTTCCCCCACTACTACAACATGATGCCACCCTACTACTTACTACCTAACCTACACCTACCTTAAAAATATTTAGGGGCCGTTCCGTAACCAGTGACAAATTTAATAGCTTTAACCAAGTCACTGTAACGTCAGTAATAGGTGACACAGTTGGAACCCTATTATTTTACCTATTACGTTAAATAACGCACATCTCTACAAACTATCTTGTAATCATACATTGCCAGGGAGGCCCCATTCAGTTCTGAACCAAATCTTCTTTTTTTTTGCTCATCAATTTTCTTTGGCAATGGGCCCCAAAGAGTTCTTACGGGAGCCGCCAATGCCCTAGCTACGCCACTGAATTGGGTATTACCATAAAAAGAACCTTTCATTGAATATAAATCAGTACCTCAATGGTAAACTGCACTATGTCCAATTATTTCCCTAATTGGTATCCAACTTGTACCTAAATAACAAATATAATGAAATACTTACTGAATGGACTGGACTAGCCATATCTACATGAATCCAGGAACCACTGAAGTCAAACCCAATATGGGATAAAATAAATAGTCCAGCACAGGAAGACTGAGCATTACAGCGATCCTAACAAACAAACTTTGATTAATACATTATTTGAGGGTTGCATATAATAGGATCATTAGTTACTCATTAGGGTTGTTTCCCATATTGAAAGATGAAATAAAAAAAAGTTTTACTAGTAAATCAAAATGTATTAATTACTTTTGGTTGCCTTGAGCATAATTACCAAACTTTAAGTCAATATCAAGCTCTAAAGGAAAGTAAGTAGCTCTTTCTTGTTTTTTAGTATTACTAAACATTTTCATATTTGAATTTTTTTTAAATATTGCTATCTACCAACAATGTAAATATTAACTTTCATAGAAAGGAGGAAAACTTTCTTTCATAGATGTTCATAGCTCTTTAATACAGCACAAATTTGTTTACTTTATATAGTGATAATTTTATCCATTGGATAGATGGAGAAAAATAGGACCATTTTACACACTTTTCATATGCACAATTAACTAAGATCACAAAAAAGGCACTCTAATGTATAACTTTTGGATCCTTTTAATATATTATTTCCTTCAAATCACTAGTCAAAGGCAGTACTGTTTGAAATATTATGTTATAATGTTTAAATAATAATAATTTAAATGACAGGATGGAATCTAATGAAAGGTGAGAATATATCCTTTTTGCAAATAATCCAATTTATGAAATTTATTACTCAATAAATGCATAGAGAAGAGAGATATTAGTTTTATGGCTGTGAGCCTAATGTAAAAAAGGGATTTTAATTAAACATATTTAAAGAGTTAAAAAAAGAAGAAGAAAAAAAAACTATACCTGAACACTATTTTTCATATCAGCTATGGCTGAACTATACTCGGAGAAATGAAGCTCTGGAGAGAAGGGTATGGGAAAGGTAAGATCACCTGAAGTTTTACCTGCTTCCATACAATCAATCTCCCAAGTCTCTGAATTAGTCAGGACAGCTGCATGATATTTACCCGTAGCTATTCCCTGCAAACGAATAAATAAATATAAAAATAATAATTACTTCTCCTTTCCAAATTTACAAAATATCAACATTTTATGAGTAAAGAATATTAACAAAGATGTGATAGAATCAAGAAAGTTAGACAGTTTCTTGGAATCTATCACATATTTTTTTAAATACACATTTTAATACTTGTTTACACTTAAAATTAGCTTTGGGATTTTATAAAGCCATCTTCAGTGCCGATCAAAGAAGAGCTAGAGTTACATTTTACATTTAGGTACTGATAGCATCATTACATAAAATATTTGTTTTAAAATATTCTAACATTTAATTTACCTGAGAGCCAGTTAAAGTTGCCATATCAAAAATAATATCAGCCTTAAGATCTTTGTTTGCGTAGGCAACACCATCAGCAAGAACCAGTCTACCTTCAGCATCAGTGTTATTAATTTCAACACTCCTGAAAACAGATCAAACTATCAGAAACATGTTTAGAGATAAGTCTTGGGTGCTTAAAAAAAGGAATAAACATTTTGGGGGTTAAAATGATTAATCTATGTAATAGTATATTATGTTACTAGGCTGTGAAGTGAGTTTTTTCTTTACCGCGGCAATTACATTTACTGTCGAGAGAAGCGAGACAGTAAATATTGCCAAGGTAAAGAAAAAACACTTCACAGTCGCGTAGCATATGCTATTTTTTCCGAGGTAGCAGACAATGAAAAAACATTAAATATTAATCACTAATCAATATATAATAATAACAAATATTAGTACATACTTAAGACTTAAAAAAAGAAACCTTAAAAAGAGGTTACACTATAAGAAAAGATAAATAAAACGCATTGACATCTAGCGGATTTTAATCGTACTAGAAGCATTTCTACAAAGACTGCAGCGGTACTAACGGAAGTTTTGACAACTACCCGCCGGACATAAAAAATCTTTTAGTTCCTAGGACGTAAAAGATTTTTTCTTTACAGCTAGGAGTAATGAAAAGATTTTTTAAGTCCACGTAATGAAAAAATGGATTTTAGCTATGTCTTTTAGGCTCTAAAGTTACTATATCACAGCCTACCACGGAAAAAATATATTCTTGCTCTATGTATTGCTAAATAGATTTAAAAAACTAAGGAGGTGGGAAAGAAAGGCCCAGAGAAAAATAAAAGCAGCCAGTCGGTTTTTGATATTGTACTGATCTACACTTGGTTTCTAATTATCATGTGTGTCATTCTATAGTTAAAATCAAGTGTTGTGCTATATCTTTAGTGAATATGGTGGCTTAACTGAAATAAAGACGGTAAAGCGTACATTACTGTAGAAGTTAGATATTCTTCAACGGCTTGACAAAAGTTACTCCATTCTAAAACTAGCTTCAGGGTTAGGAGTTAGTGTAGCAACAATAATTATTAAAGATGTATAAAGGGTCTGAAAGACTTTAAAGTGTATTCCTTGACAGGATTAGTATGTATATTTTATTATACCTACATAGATTAGAGTACGTAAATTTATTTATAACAGTTAAGATTTAATTTTTACACAAAAATATTCCCTTTCTTTGTTCCTTGATTAAGTCGGATCTGACTTTTTTGTGTTCCGACCATGCTCTGGTCGCATAGATGACGGATATGAAGGGTTCTACTGTATATACTAATACACAGTACGTTAAGGGTTTTTAATAAAACATAGACAGTCATCTCATGTCATAATTTCGGCTATATTTGGCCCCTCTTCGAGGCATAGATGTGCTGCAACATCATTACTTTATATTTAAATTACAAGAATTTAGAGACAATTAGTTTTTTTTAAAACTAAGTTAAAGCTACATACAAATTAAAAGGTATTTTCCTACCGATCGAGTGAATAGGTATAATCCAGTTTCAAAGATTAATTTAGAACAGAAATCGTGTAAGTATCTCCCAATTTGTATTGGGTTTATCATCCTAATTTTTTTCTCCTGGAACACTACTATCGATGATTTACGCTTTATTAATCGTACCTTTAAATTATAAACGTCTCCACAGTATTACAATGAAAATGAAATGAGTAAAATGCTATTTTTACTAAAATCTAAATACTATGTTATACTAAATGCTATGTTATTTATTTTTTTATTTAAAATTTAATTTTAAGTTTGTAAAGTAATATTACACAGACATAATAGGAAGGTTCGACACAGGATACCTATGAGTTACCACCTGTTACCCGGTTTTATATGTTAATGTTTTTTTAGAATTGTTCAATTGTTATACTGTTAGAGTTTATGTTATCGATAGTAGTGTTTCGGAGGAAAAAATAAGGATGATGAATAAAATTTGGGAGATACACGATTTCTGTTCTGAATTAAACTTTGAAACTGGATTGTACCTATTCACTCGAAAATAACTTTTTACTTGTATGTAGCTTTAAGTTAGTTTTAAAAAAATAATTGTCTCAAAATTCTTGTAATTTAAATATAAAGTAATGATGTTTCAGGCACACCTATGCCTCAGAGAGGCGAAATATAGCCGAAATTATGACATGGACATGAGATAACTGTCAAGTTTTATTAAAACCCCTTAACGACCCCCGTCTTGAACACATAACTAACAACCTTTTTACTATGAACTTCTCTTTCAAGAGTGCCGCTGAGATTTAATTTTCCAAATCTTACCTTGCTATTTCTCTGACAGCATGGTGTCTGTCTTACATCAAAACAAAGATTCAATATTCCAACATTATCCATGGTAGGCAGCCTACATTTTACGTCTGAACAAGTTGTTAAAAAGAGAACGGCAGATTTTCCCTTCAAAACAGTCTCATATTCGATGCATTAATGTTTTTTCCAAATTATTAGTTTGAAAATTGGGATGCGTCTTATATTCGAGGGCATCATATATTTGAAGCAATACCGTTTTTAAACAACAAACCTTCCTGAATAGAGTTGAAAAATATCATCAGGACGGGTAGACTTAGGACCAACTGAATTTTCAGCTAAGCAAAAAACAGCATGTAGATCTGTAGTGAAACCAAGCTTGCCAGCAACTGCCATAGCACCAAGTACTGCAGCAGCACCACCACAGTCACGTTTCATACCAGGCATTGCAGCCTATTAACAAAATAAATAAATTATATACATAGAGAGATATAATGTTAGTTTTAAAATAAGATCTTGAACTAAATTAATAATTTAGTAAGAATAGATATGACATAAATACCTTTCCTTTGATACTAAGTCCACCAGTGTCATACACGATTCCCTTACCGACCCAGGCAATAACAGGCTTGTTGTCAGACCTCTCTTCACTCTTGTAAGATACGACAGCTAATGCTGGCCCAACTTCACTTGCTTTCCCCACTGACCACAAGCCATGGAAACCTAAAAAAAATGAGAAATATGAAAATATTGATAACAAAATTTAACTCCCTCTCTTTAAAATTCTTGGTCTAAAACTATTTTCCTGCTTAAAATTCTTACACTTTGTAAAATAATTTATTTGAAATTTATAATGTGTGAGCCACTTTTTTCATACTTCCACAAATCAAAGATCGCATTGGCCCTTAAAGAGCTTAAATATCGATCTGTCTACAACTCTGTCCACCACACAGGCTTCATGTTTATTGCACTCTTTGGTTTTATATTAGTTTCATATGATTACTCCTTTATTCTTCATCCTCCCCCTCACACTTATCCTTCTCTTCTGTAATAGTGTGAATAACCAAATAACAAAGTTAGTTTGTTTTTGATAAAATTGTTTATCAAACCACAATAATAATATAACTAATGGAGGTAAGTTTATAAACCACCTCTAACCACCAGATGACCTAGAACTAATTTACTTATTGATGCAAATATAATTATGTTGAACATTACCTTGGTCCCTGAGTTCTTCACCCTTAATGACTTTCAGTGACAGATTGTACTTATCAGATACCGTCTTAATTTCCTAAAAAACAAAACAGTTTAACATTATAAAAATGATGTTCGAAAGAGATTCATTTAAGATTCAGAATTGTATAATCATGCACACAAAGATTTGAATGTAAAAAACATTATATATTAGTAGTGTTATAATAAAACAGAATCGTACGTTTAAGAAGTGGTTAACATTCATTTCGGAGCAAGGTGTGTCGACAATTCTAGCAGTCAACCTAACAGCTTCAACAAGAGTCTCAAGAGTTTCAATGGGAAGCTCTTTGGGTTCATCATCAACAATGATAAACTCAACAGTAACAGTCATCTCTTGCCTATCACTGTTACTAGCAGCAGATTTTCTAGAGTAGAGAGGATAAGCACGAGCGATAGCCAGAGCTGATGCAAACACTTCATCCCACTTGCAAACCACCTGAACATAAAATAAATAATATTAATTATTGAGTAATTGGATTTTAAGGACTCACCTTAAGCCTCTCTAGCTTTATAATAATGTCTATAAATTGTTTGATTTTGAAATCTAACTTAAAACAGTTGTTCAGATTAATTTAAATATAAAATTCAATTTTAACAAAATTGCAATTAGGATTTATTTTTTCTTTTGCTTCTTTTACATCTAGGTAAACACATTAGATGATTTCAGAACCACTTAAAAAATCTACTTAATGTGGTCACTATGATTATTGATTATGCATCATAGATATGGGATTCAAATCATCACCTCAGGCAGCTAGTTATAAGTACACTAACCTCTCAGCTAAGCCAAATCCCTCAAAATAGAATTATGATGTTTTTTTTATACTCAGAAGGTGGGGCAAGTGAGCCATTGGGGGAAGTGAATCACTTTTGAATATTTAATGTAAACTATAAGATTTGCAAATCTCCAATAATTCAAGAAGTCAGATAAATTTGTTATCCAGGGTAATTCAATATCGGTGGCAACAATGACATGCTAGCCTGCGTTTTTCTCTAATGTCTCATAGCGAAGCATCATAAAAAAGGTGCAGTTCAAAATAAAAGTGGTGCAACCAAACAACATCCTCACACAAAATGAACTGTACTTGAAGCAATTTGACAGGTTTAGGCTGTTCTTATACACCCTTCTTCACATAATCGGTTACAATTTATTGTGTGTGAAGACGTTGATTGGTTATTGAACTACACCTCTTTTATAACAATGATATTATTTAATAGGGAGTTTTAAAAGGTTTTTGATACTTTACCATGTAATCTAAGAACTAGTTTGTACAGCTTCGTTGTTTTCATTTGTTTCTTCTTCAAGGATACATTTAAAGGTAAGTTTTCATAACTATTTTAATTTCTTGTGAAACATTACTCTATTTAATATGTTTATTAGAATAATTTGGCACTTCTTTAGATTGTTACTCCCCTTATAAGAAAATTAGAGGGGAGTAACAATATTAAGAAGGTGTATGGAATGATTTTCTTTTCTTTTCTTTTTTTTACTCCCCTTATAAAAACAGAAGTGCATTGGACTAAACATCCCTGTCTTAATAGTTGTTTAGTCAGTCATTAATATTCTAATAAAACATAGGGGAGTAACAATCTAAAAAAGTACCAATATAATTTATTATTTATTTCATATGACTCACTTTCCCTAGTAAAATTGTTGGGACGAGGCAAGTAAGCCATACTTTTTCTTGAGATATAAAAGCCTTCTACTTAAAGTTGGAAGGCATCTACCTGCATTTAATTGTTTTTTAAGAAAATTAGCTAAATATTTGAGGTACCAATATAATCAATATAAGGACAAAATAAAAAGTTTATAACACCATTTTAAATTCATATTTCTGTTTGAAACTTAAAGAGAAGATTTAAAATACTAATTTAGCTTTAAAGTTAAATTTTTAGAGGCTCACTTGCCCCATCTTACCCTTAAAGTACAAGCATCAAGGTTTTCAATCAGATATTTTAAGTCGGCAGGTTGTCAAATTGATTATTGATTATTTCCTTCTTGAATAGGTTATTCAATAACTGCCATCTAATTATTTCATTTTAATTAGTTCAAAATCAATAGTTCTATTCTAGTTCAGAATCAATTGTATCTCTTTCTAAGTATTAAGTATTATAGGGCAACAAAAATCATTTTAACAAAACCTTCAGGAGGTTAAAACAAGAAGACATTAGTTTAAGATCTAAGACCTTAAAATTTCACTTACAATTATAGTTTCACTGGTAGCACAGCATGCTGATTTGATAACTCCTGTAAGAGCATGAGGATTAGCAGGGGCATTGTGACGACTGCACTTCGCTGGCAGCGTAGAGACAACAACCAAGCCCAAATAAAGTGACACTGAGTCTGTTAGGGAAGGGTGCAGGCTTGATAAACCTATCTTCCATACCTTATAACAAAAAAATAATAGTAAAGTTAATAACATTTTTGATTGGACACATCCCAATAAAAAGTTTAAGAACATTTCTGTACATTCAATAAATTTATTAAGGGACATTAGGGCCATGCTTTGATTCACCAAAGGAAAAAAGCGGTTTAAATTTGTTTTTTTAATGAAATTTTGCAATATAGTGTTTAATTTAAATCAAATTATAATTATTATTAACTACGGGAAACAGACAGTGAAAAATACACTCCAGCGCCGGGATTTGAACCACGGGCCTCTATATTTCCAGTATAGCGCTCTTCCATCTAAGCTACGCAGGAGAATGATTTTTCACTACCGTAATCGATAACTAGTCCCGAATCCAAGCTTTCAATATTCATATACATTTAGACAGTCAATATTTATGACATTAGAACTAAACCAAGAATTAACGCTTATAATTATAAAGTACTCAATTAGTACCTGTACCTTGTACAATCAATTCGAAATTCAATTTTTAAGTTTTTGGTAGTTTTCATACTACGGAAAGTTAAATTTTAATTTAAATCAAATTATAATTATTATTAACTACGGGAAACAGACATAAGTCATAAGTCATAAGAAATTACTTATTTTCGTATTTCAAACTCCTAGTTCAAGTTAGATATAAGTATAATTATAAATAAGTAATTTAAATCAAATTATAATTATCCCGGCGCGGCGCTGGAGTGTATTTTTCACTGTCTGTTTCCCGTAGTTAATAATAATTATAATTTGATTTAAATTAAAATTTCACTTTCCGTAGTATGAAAACTACCAAAAACTTAAAAATTGAATATAATGTTTGTAAAAGTAAACATTTTCTTTCAACTAAATTAATTAATTATTTCCTGGACGTAAAATTATCAATAATAATTTAACTTTTCTAGTGTTTTAAATACGAAGGTACTACATTTAGGTTACTATACTTTTAGGTACTAAGGCCTTAATTAACCATGGTTACAATATACTTTTCACTTCGTTGATTGTTACTTTCATTTTATAACAAGTTAGCGTCAGCGCTACAGCTAAAGACATTATATAATTAAGTGTAAAGGTTTTGAAAATGATAAACTGATGTCTTAGTACATTCACTATCAAATATATGGTACAAACGTTGGGAGTAAAAATTATGTAAAAAAATGTCTTAAAACACGTTTTCAGCATTTAAATTTAAAAAAAATGTTCGCCCTCCCCAGAAACCCCGTAAGGTTTTAGGGGTATGCCATACCCCCCCCCCCCCCCCCTGAAAGTAAACTCTGGAGCCGCCCTTGTATCCAGTAAGGAAATGGTTATCGACTTATAAAAGTACTAAAATCTTTAAAATAATTGCAGAACCAGTGGAAGCGATACATTCGTGAATCACCTATTTGTCAAAACAGTACATCAGAGAGGGCCTTTCTACTTTTCTAAGCCTGATTTACCATTTTATCATAAGCGTTTGTTCTGACCCTTTTCTTCTATTCTGTGTGCATATAATGAATCTCTTTTTCTCATTACATAATTATATAATGTATACCTGCAGTTTACAAATTTAAAACAAAATGTTAACTATCTTCAAGAACATACCTCATCAGTAACTCTAGGTTCAAGTTTATGCTTGACCTGGCTATAATTAATTTTGTTCAAGTTAGCTAGCTGGCCAACTACGAGAACAGGTTGCAATTGAGGATCGCTAGCGGCGGATTCATTGGTGAACTTAATTCTAACGTTAGGGCCTCTGTTAAGATCCATTATTTCCTAATCATAAACAAACAAAAGGATTAAAAATATACAAACATTGAATTATACAACTAAAATCATACCGGTAAATTAAAATTATAATAAGGTAAACCTCTGATTGTAATATTATTCACTGATTAAAATGAGCTTGAATCTATTTGTTTACTTCTAAGGTAGAAAATGACAAGTTTTAAACGAGGTTCTATACACAAGAATAACGAAAATTTGAAATAGAAACCTTCAGCAGAGCGCGACAAACCCAATTAAAACGACTCTAAGATCAATTACAAATTAAAATTCATAGATGTAATTACGAAATAGACACAAGCAAACAATCATTATCTTACCTAAACTACTGAGAAAAGTCGACGCCCTCTGAAAATTATGTAAGTGTTATGCGATGCGTTGCGTACCTAAAAATACATTGATAAATTGATAACGATTATAAATTTTTTTTTTTAAAAAACCAAATATTTTAAAAATGTCCTTCAAACATGCTTAATAAGCAGGAACTAATTATTCAGTAAATTTAAACCCAACAATAGAAGCAAAGAGGCAACAATAAATATAAAAGTAATATAACAAAAATATTGATAAAGCTATAATTTTATTATAGATAACACGTAATAGAAATAAAATAAACAAATTGAAAGATGTGAAAATGATATTTAGATCTTGATCTAGAAAAAAAAATCTATATTGAGTCTTTGTTTAGTCTAACCATATTATGTATAATAAGACAACACTGTACAATTGACAAACTGGAGGTTTCTTTTGTGGCGAAGTGCGTGAGTTCGCGTTGTAATTTTTATATTTTATCCTTTATTATCTTCGACATCTCGTCTATTTATTCACAATTTCTCAATTTTTCTGTTAATTTTGAGTTTCAAGAAGGCTTTAAAAACCTTTAGAATATGGAAGGGTAAGTTTTTTTTATTGTTAACATAGTATGTTAGTCATGTCTTATACCGATATTGAACCGCTAAATGTGTGCGTGTAATCTGCTGAGAAATTCCCTGTATAATTTTAACTTCCTAATACATATTAGTTATAATATGCTTATTTTCATGTGGAGAGATGTAACTATGTAGGTAATTTTTAAGAGATGCTGTTGTCTTAAAAGTGTAACCTAACCTAGGTTTCACCTATATATTTGAAGACATTTAACTTTCTATATTTATCCACTTTAATGTAGCAATGCCACTTTAAAAGAAATAAAAGCGATAATAACCTTATAAACACACATTATTAATCACTTACTTAATAGGTAATCAAGGAATCTTAAGTGTAAAGACAAACATGTTTACGTGTGTCAAATCTGTTGGAAGTTATTGCAATCATTGGTTCTTAACTGGTTAGTAACTGGCCAAAACTAAACGTATGCCACTTGTTGGAAGGATAGTATGTTTGTTTCGTTGTATTTTATAATTATGTATTCTTACGTGTTATATTCTGACTTATTCCACTTTCATGTTACAACTAATCAGGTGTTTCTGATAACTTCTTAGGAACTATGAAGATTGTTTCTTGTTTATTTCTATTGACAGAGAGACGTTTCTTTGTCAACTAAATTATATTAATAATAAAATGTTTTATAACCTAACATTGTCGAATGTAACCTTCTTTCATGGAAGAACTGTGTGTTTGAAACATGGGTAGAAACTGTAACTTTATTTTTATATGAAGGAAAGCTGATGCTAAACATTTTAAAAATAAATTATTGGGGTAGACTAGTTTTAAGATTTTTGTAATAACTTCTCTTAATTTTAGGGATTTGACATCATACTGTGAGGATCACTAGCGGCAGACTAGTAGGATCACTAGCACTAAGACTTCTAAGTAGTAGAACATGTGACCATTTTTTTGTTATTTTAAATTCCACATCATTTGACTGCTAAAGAGTATGCTTTAACGTAGCCATGATCTGTAGTATATATATTTGTACTGCTTCATTGTCCTTCGTTCTGACTCTTTGTTATTACTTTTGGTTGACCTGGAGTTGCACTGAGTGGTTAGAAACTAAGGGGTATAATCCCCTCTTAAATCTCACTAGAGGCTGAAGTTTCTCTTGCGTTTTAAATCTACATTAGTAAACATTTGTTGCAGTTATGATTAACTTAGTCCCATAACTTTTTTCTGTTTGAATTTTCCAATAAACTGAACATGTAGATGGATCAGTAACTATTTATAAAAGTATCACCTCTCAAAACTTGTAAATGCCTCTCTGAATCCATTCCACACAATTGAAACTTTTAAAATCACACAGTCCTCTAATTGGATGCTGCAAACTAGATATTTTGTTTAAGGGAGGCTATGAACAAAGCCTTAGGTTATGGAAGAGTTTTTAATATTGTGTTATTATTTATGGGAAAGGAAATAATTGACTTCTAACAATTTATTTTTTGTACAATTGCCACTTGAAAAAAAAAAAAAAAAAAAAATCTGATATAAATGTTCCTTTATTTAATAACATTTTAAACCAAGGGATATAATTTTGATCAATAACGCTGTTTAGGTAAACTCTAGAAATCACTTTGCTTAAATATTTAGTTTTTTGTGTCAAATACATTGAGTCTTAATTTGTTTAATGAGAAGGGTCACATAATAGTTAGACATCATATTTTCATGATTCAAGAAGTTGAGGTGTACTGCTGTAAGGCATATCAATGTTCGTAGGCTTCCGCGGTTACTGTAAGGCAAAACGATAACATATAATAATTGCTCTGAAATTGGCACTCTCATAAAATAAAGCTGATACTCTTTATTCTCAGTCTTTGTTTATCTTCAATGGGTGGGTGATGTTTTTGAAATATCTGTATGTATATATTTTAAGGGTAAGGACATTATATCTAGTGTAAGATATTATGTTTTGATGTCCATCAGCTTGCCAAGTGTCATTAAGAAGTTCAAAAACAAACAAATGAACCGAGGGAGGAAAACATAAGATCAGAATAATGACGGGTCCTAGTAATCTAGACCCTTATAACAGGTAGGACAAAGATTCATTTAAAAAACAAATGATTTACAATAAAATATTAAGGGTTTGACCTTGAAAAGGAAGAATTGATTCACTACAACATCAGATTCGAACTGGAATTGGATCTCAGAGGGATTGATATTATGGTTAATGAGAAATATTTAGGAAAGTTGCTTACCAAGGTAGGACTAGACATTTTAAAATTTATTTCGGACCATTTGTCCCCAAAATGTATAATAATAATTCAGTACACTGAAATAAAACAAATGTTAGATTCACATTTATAAAATAAATTTTTGTTTTGGCAGAGAGGATGTGAGTTTGTGAAGTCAATGGAGAAAAAATTAAGAGATCATTAGTGATAGGGATAAATGAAGAAATTTTGCAGCAAGAGCTCATCAGGTGTTTTCCAAAAAACTCACTCATATCAATATCTAATATCAGGAAGTATTAGATGCAGCATAATTATTGGAGCAAGCTGAAATACTACAATCAAGGCTGAAATCACTTAAGAGGCAAAGAGTGGGTGAAGAAGTTAACACAGTTAAAAAAAAACGGTAACAACGAAGAGTAGAATAATGTCTTGTTATGAATAACAAAGAGCAGAATTAATGTTTGGTCGACGAAAGAACACGACTAGATCTACTGAGGCCAGACGTCAGTTATAATATTGATATGGCATAGTGTCGTCATTAAGCCGATCTTGACCTAAAGAGAAGAAGAGAAAAAGACTTTTAAGAAGGTTGAGAATGTGGGTTCTTGGTCAAAACAACCGATACTAGCAAGAGGGGGAGATCCATGTGAAGGTAGGTCCTTATCCTATCGTATAGTAAGTGAGGGAAAAATATTATGGAAGCATGTTTACCAGCTAAAGATGAGAATACAAGAGGAAGACTAAAAACTAATAAAATCAAGAGGGTGAGATATGTAGGATATTATGTATCGAAGTCTATCAGATTTTCAAGTGTTATTGAGATTATTGACACCATTTTGTAAATAATAAGTATAATTCACTCTTTGGGTATCTGACATCTAGTATGTGTATGTGTTAAAATGAGTACTTCTGTTTGCTTAACAATCCATAGACAAAAAAAGTTATAGTAAAATATGTATTTTCACTTGCACAACAATGACACTGTTGGATATGATGTCGTATGAAGGTATAGACTCCTACAGTTAGGAATAACCATAGTAATAGTTGCATTATAGAAGTTTAGTTAACCCTCGGGTGCGCGCGGTCTAATATAGACACGAGGAGGCTTGGACCCCTGTTAGGACTTAATCTGTTTTATATGCCCACACAACAGGTAAAATAAATATAAACTTGAAATCATTTTACCAAAATATTATAAAACATCTCTAAATTGGTTTTATTATTTTTTTAATTTATAAAATACCATTGTTTAGTCTCATACTTTATAAGCACAAAATTAGTCAGTCTCAATTATAATTTTTAATTTTTTCTGTATATTTTAATTTATTTTTTTTTAAAATTCAGGTACCATATTAATTTATTTTGTATTATATGTATAAATTTCACTAAAATTTCCGTAATAATAAAATTTAAGTTAAAGTGGCGCAGGTCCCCTGTCAGGACAATATGGACACAAAATTGAAGTATAATGACATACGATGTCAAACAGTGACTGATTCTCTTGATAAAAGCAAGAAATGTAGCTAGAAAAATCCCTACCTTCCAATCGCACCAACATCTATCTTAATTTCACAGTTATATCTCAAATTTAGGTCTCACAGGACCGTGCGTTCCCGAGGGTTAAATTAATTTTTATTGTTGTGTTTCTGCAGCGAAGATGTAAGCGGTGGATCAGCCCAGACCGATGTTAACAAGGCACTGCAAGAAGTTCTCAAGACTGCCATCACATACGGTTCCATTGTAAAGGGCTTGCATGAATCTGCCAAGGCTTTAGATAAGAGACAAGCACACCTCTGTATCCTTGCAGATAACTGTGAAGAGCCCCTATACAAGAAACTAGTCCAGGCTCTATGCTCAGAACATCAAATCAACCTCATCAGGGTAATTTCTACGTGAATTTTGTACATGTTTTAATATTTTGTTCAAGTTTACCAATATTTTATTTTCCTGATAGACAGTCTTTAGGAATTAAATAGGAAATTAAATAGTAATAAACTTCTTTTAATTCATAATAAAGACTATATTTCACCCATACCTGGGCATCTTCAGGCCCCAAATGACATAAACAATATTATAAAAAATTGTTATTTGATCCTAAAATATTTGTCTTTTTTATATAAATATATTTGTCAACAAAATAAAATTCAAACAAAATAAATTTTGTTATTTGATCCTAAAATATTTTTCTTTTTTATATAAATATATTTGTCAACAAAATAAGATTCAAACAATTTTAATTTTAACTAAAAGAATTAGATTTAAAAACATGGTAAAATTATTTTACCTTGAATAGAATTTTCTAGCTTTACGTTATTGCTAATTATAATCTAACATTTTCATTTAAAAATGTAAACTTAAATCACTATTGGAGTAACTGTCCACATATATTTTTATATTTTTCTCATTCTATGAGTTACTGACCCATCAAGGGAGCCAGGGTGGCCGAGGTCGTAAAGACAACGCTCAGTTATCACTGAGTCGAGGCAACTCGAGGTCGTGGGTTCGATCCCGGGCCGTGATACACTGAATGCATCTATGAATCGCGGACGGAGTAGGGCGAGGGACACCCCCTGAGGGGTTCTCTTCCCCCACGATGTCTAGTGGGTTCGATCCGTGTCATGAGATGTGATCTGTATCTATGGTTCGAGATCGGAGTAGGGCGAGGGGACCTCCTGAGGGGTCCTCTTCCCCCACACTTTGAAGCACGCTCATATAGCTTACTAATGACCACATCATACTCGCTTCGGCGGTACAATGTACAAATGTATGATGAGTGAAGTAGCTGGAACTCTCCACCACGGGGAAGTAAAATGGGTCCACTGTAGGCCTGATTGCGAGGTTCAAACAAGTGGTTCGTCCTACCCGTCTAGTAGGAAGTACTAGGTAACTACTACTACTACTACTACTGACCCATCTGATAATCTTATAATCTATCTAGATTATATGTTATCTTTCAATAACAATAATTGTTAAATCAACAGGTATGGGTGAAATATAGTCTATATTATGAATCAAAAGAAATTAATTTTTTTTTTTTTCATCCCTAAGGACTATCTATAAGAAAAAAAAATCCAATAAAACCTGAGGGATAGAAGAAACCAGACAATATCTAATACTTATCTAATTGAGTACTTTTGAAGTTCAAGAATAAGTAATGCTTAAATTCAACATGTAAGGATATCCTAATAAATCTGGTTTATTAATTATCAGGCCAAATATATGTTTATAAATTATGAATACAATTGTTAAGATACTTTCATGGTTTTTCTTAAATGTTTAAATACCTGTAGTTCAACTGGTACCATACAACATTCTTCCGAAGGTTAAACTTTTTCTTTAGTAAGTTATGATTTATTTAGTTAGTTTCTTATCAGAACTGCTATTAGATTCAATTTAAACTGATATTAGATTGTTCTAACCATTGATCCAACTAGTTAGCATGTTTCTTTCACAAGTGTGCTGATATTCAGGTAACCACTCAGCATCTTATGTTTTAACATTTTTAGTATAGCTGATTTAAAACACTGATTTAGATTTGTCGCACCTGAGTTACTGAATTAAGAACAAGGAACCCCCTAGTAGGCCATGGATCAATAAACCATCTGTAGAGTATTTTTTTTTTTTAAAGTTACTCTAATTATTAGATTTAAAACCATGTTACAGATAAATCAATTTTATTTAATCTCAGTTAGAATGATATGGAATTCTTAAAGCCCTATTGGTAAAATTTTTGGCCCCCTGAATACATGAACAAAAGTTGGCCTTCTCATAAAAATAGTTCGTTCTATCAATAGTTGTAATTGAAATAAGTATTTCTAATACAATTTAATTCTCTTTCACACTTCTTTTATTATATTATGAATATTCTATCATGAGGCGAGTACTTTACCTAGTACTGATGATTGACAGCATTTTTAGATTAAACTTTTTTTTTTTATTAAATTCAATGATTGTTTATTTATTTAACATTAATTACTGTATTTTTTACAGGTGGACAGTAATAAAAAACTTGGAGAATGGGCTGGATTATGTAAGATAGATTCCTCTGGAAAGGCCAGGAAAGTTGTTGGCTGTTCATGTGTTGTTATTAAGGTAAATATGTATCTTCAAAATTATTTTATTATGACTAATAGGGCTGAGTGTTGTCCGCTATTATGAAAGTCTGTTACATAACAAATAATTATTTTAATTAAAATAAAAATGCCAAAGGGTGTACATTAAATAAAAGATAGCCATAAGGCTATCTTTAACCCATGTATAAACATGGGTTTAATAAGTGATTTTTGACTAAAAAATACTAATAAAACAGAACTAGATGCAGGGTCTTGGGTCGGGCAGCAAATCAAGGAATTTCTTAGAAAGCCTTGTCTTCTTTTTGTCCACTATAGAAGGATCTGTTATTGTGAGGTTCTGTTGTATTTAAACTAGGTATGTGTACACTATGTGTTATGTTGTAAAAGAGCTAAGTTGTGACTTGTCAATATTATTCAAGGACATTCCTTCTGGCGGAATGTAGACTAGACATTACACAAATAATTTCATTATTTTATATTTTACAAATTAGGATTTTTAATTGACTCTATTCTGTAAGAAGCGACTGAAACATCTGATTAGGAATATTAATTCTCATGTAGGTTCGTGATAAATTGTATGACAGTAATCAAAGTAATACTATTCTGCCTAGATTACTCTACTGGTTCCACCTCATTAATTGGTCACATGTGTCCTATGCTAGCCCCATTTATTTAACCCAACACAATATTTCTTATTTCACTTTGTACTCTCCTATCTTCCTTCCTAGCTTCTTTTTTTTTTTTTTTTTTTTTTTTTTTTTTTTTTTTTTTTTTTTTTTTTTTCTTTTTCATTTTTATACTTTCTAATACCATAAAATATGCAAATGATAGTTTAACTATTGTTTGCTACTCAACGTTCTACTTCTATTTCCTCAGTCTTTGTGAATTAATATTCTACAGTATATTCAATGAATAAAGATGAAACTTAAATTTATATATATATCCATTCAAATTTGTAATAGAATAATTACTCTCTAAGTGTAGTGATCACTCTTACGTATTCGCTTTGGCCTTAACCAAAATGATATTTACTTATTCTTATTTTTTGCATTGCATGTTTGATTTATTGATACTTGGTTTTGTTTTAGGATTCGTATATTTTGCTTAGTTTACTAAATTTTTGTGATCTTAATGTATATCGTATTTCTTTCTTTTGTGTGTTGAATTTTTTCCCTAAATATTTTTATTTATTTGCGTAGGATTATGGTGAGGAGACCCCATCCTTAGATATCATTAAGGATCTACTCAAGACATCTGTTTAATTGTTTTGTACCATCATGTTTTTAAAAATATAACTTAATATAAAATATATCTGTTTTTAATTTTTATACATATAAATCAATTTTATTTATTTCTTCTTTTCTTTTAATGGAGTTGGTCAATTTCTAATCACATATTTTATATTGAGTGTATTAGTACTGTAAGACACCCTAGTAATACATGGGTAGGACAAACCACTTGTTTGAACCTAGCAATTATGTCTATTTGAGGCCCTTTTTAGTAGCTACTTAGTAGAGTTCCAGCCCCTTCACACATCATACCTCTGCACAATGTATTGTCGAAGCGAGTAAGACACCATACTTGCTTCGGCAGTACATTGATGAACATTTTTTGGTGTGATCATTAGTGATCCATGAATCAGAGGACCAAGGTGTGGGGTCATACCATAACATTGTACCACCCTCGACTTACGGGTTCATTTCAGAGCCCAAGGCATGGGATCCTGTGTAGGAACTCTGGGATGCCTTTACAGTTTCCCTTGACCTTGTTCTGCTCTAGATTCATAGAAGTAAATCAGAGCATCTTGGCACAGGACCGAAACCACACCTCATAACTGCCCTTGATTCATTGATGTGCGAGCAGACGAAACAAGTGTCTAATGCTGTACAGCCTCGCAGGCTCCCTTATTTTGTGAGTATGGTAATAGTGTGAGAAATATATATTATATAATTTTTTTTTTTTTTTTCAATTATAACTTGAAGGAATGAATGATGTCATTAGTGCTGCCATAATGATGAGAAAAAGAAAATGAAAAAAATTGAAGAGGAACCATATAGGCTTTTTGGCCTTTGTGTTGTATTGATTATTTATTTCTCCAGTTTTTCTTACAACAGATAGATTACCAGAATATTTTGGCTGATGTCCTCTTAGTCATTTAGTATGACCATATTGCTTTAAACAATTTGTATTAGACACTATACATATTATGTATTAAGCTGTTTTTCTTTCTATCTACACTTTCTACATGTAAAATGATCATTTTAATTTTCTAAATTCTTTTCATGTGGTTATTAAATTGATAAATGCCCTGTAAATAATACAGTAGAACCCTGAAAATCCGAACTAATTAGGACCAGAGTCTGTTCAGATTATTGGGGTTTCTGTTAATATTGTCTATTACAATTTATAACATTGTTCCTGGTATAGTTATAGGTATATTTCTACATTCTGAGGAATACCTGGTATTTATGTTTTTAAAAAAAATATAACTCTGGTAGCTATAAATATACCAACAGTGAAACTTGAAATCTTAACACACTGGAACTTGATTAAATTTTATTTAAACATGTAAATATTTTATTATAACCCGGCTCATTACTACAATATATTATTATTCGAAAAAAATATATTAGTATTACAATTAGAAAAAAATTAAGAATGTGGATGGAATTTTTTAAAATTTAGTATTGAAAATGCTGAGATGCTCTTATGATGAAGAAATATTGATTGCCACTATTATACAACACTACATAATAGTGTTTCCATTTTGTTATTACTATTGTGGATGGCAGGTAGTGTAAGAGTTGGTTGCAGCATTGCATTTTGCTACCCCTTTTAGTCTTTTCTGCAATTGTCTCATTTTCATTTCTAGTTAGGGAATTCTGAACAATCTGTCTTAACATATTTGCTGATCCTTTGGTAAAGTTTATTTTGAATTGTTTTATTGATTCTTAAGATTAATTTGTCTTTTGAGCTCCAATGTCTGACAAATATTCAGAGTTCAATTTATTTGGCAAATTATCATCACATACCATAAAATAATCATTTTTAAGAAGAGGTTTTTGTAAAATATTGATAAAATCAAAAAATGTATGGTTCTTGTCAGATTGGTTTTAGGTTAAAGCAGGGATTTCCAACCTTTTCTACATTGTAGCACCCATAGAAAATTATAATTTTCTCATGGCACTCATATAATTAATATCTATCTGTGATAGCTTTATCTCCTATTTGTATAACTATAAACAATAGATCAGGTAATTGATTAATAATTGGTAAGAAATTATTTAACCAATTTTCATAATCAGTACTAAAATTACTCAAAGTACTTTAATTGGTTGGAAAACATACACAAAAATAAAATACACAATTTGTGTGAGTGAGAGACACTAAGGGCTCATTCACACTGGGATTCCGGAATGCGATTCGTGTATGAGATTCTAAAAAGTATCAAGATTCAGTATCTCGGCGGCTTCTTCCCCCCACTTTTTCTAGTTTTGATCCCACTTTTATTATACACTAACATATATATGTATTTAATTTTTAAATAATTAATTATATTATATTTATTATTATATTCATAATTAACCTATTTTATTTAAAGTAAATAAAACAATTGAAAAAAAAAAAATATTAAATAATATATTACATTGATTTAATATATTTATATAATTAAAATATTTTATGCAACGTAAATAAAATGATTTATAATAAAATATTATAATTAATGATATTACAGTAATTATTATGAATTTATAATTAAAATATTTTATTTAAAGAAAATAAATAGCAAGAGAATTGAAGCAGAATGCGATTCAGAATCGCCTAGTCTGAATGGGCCCATATAGCGCAATGTATCATGAGCCGCTTTCCAAGAAGAATTCTAAAATGAATCGAGGCGGCTCACGGGGACGGGATACTCGATTTGAGAATCTCATACGAATTGCATACTGGAATCGTAGTCTGAATGGACATAAGCAAAATACATAGGCCGCCTGGTATCATTAGAATCTTCGATTCGTGAATCGCATTCCGGAATCTCTAGTGTGAATGAGGCCTAAGGGATGTGCCACGCAGGCGTGTTGTTCCAACATCAGGCATTAAGTCAATAAGATGTTGGCTTGGCATTACGCCATTAAAATAAAATTATATAACCTTCTGCATGCCCTTGAGGTGTATGTGTGTGTTTCGTGCGATGGGTAAGTCTGCTGCTCACTGCACAATTTTTAAAATCGTGGAATAAGGCTTGAACCTTATACATCTGGTATCACTGTGAAATGAAACTGTATTTTATAACAAAGATTATTATATTATATATTTAATATGTGAACTCAGGCCTCCTGTTTCAAGGTTTTCCTTCTTGGAGGCTTTTGGATCTTTATATTACTTTGTTATATTCTAATTATTTATGTAAGCAAGTGTAATTTATAATTATTTTATGTGAATTGGTAAAAATGTTTTAAAATAAATAAATAAATCTACCCCCATTTCTTTTTCCACATTGATTTTCATACGATATTTGCTCTTTATAATAGCAACCACCGAAAATCCAGTGTTTGCACTTGGGAATGAGGGCCTTAAAGCTTTGCACTTAAAATCAGATATTTATTTTTGACTGATATCCAATCCAAAAACCCATTAAATCCAATTAAGCTAATAGTTTTTCAGGTTGTTGTCGCTCAATTTGATTTTCTTCTTGTTAAGTGAATACTTGTGGTGCTTGAGCATAGAATGGACATTGCATCCACTTAAACTGTCTGTTTGGTCTTTGTGCTGTTTCGCAAAGTACTAGCAATCCAGTCAATTAGCTGTGATAGGTTCTCTGTGAAATGGGTCAACAACTTGATGTGAACAACTATGTGAAATCTTAATTCCACTACGGCGAGCATACTGAATGTAATGAAGAATTTAACTGAATTTGAATTCCACAAAATTAAAATATAAGAGTGGGAAGATTTTTGTAAAACCCATGCAATGGAAATAAAAGTTATAAAAACTAATAGAAAAAAGTAGGTTTGAAATAATGTAAAATGAAGTGTTAGTCACACTATTGGAGAGGTATCAGTATCGAAGCATCAGCTAGGGTTAAAGGAAAGTTACAAAATTATGTAGCATTTGGCATTTGATTAATTTGGAGTTAAACTAAAAAGATCTCTCTCCGTGGCACCCCAGGGTGCACTTTAGGAACCCTTGGGTTTGGTTCTCTTTTATTTAGTTCTACCTTTAATTTTGATATTCCTGCAAAACTTAAGATAAATTCCTCCTAATTCTGCCTTAATTCTTCTCTACTTATATAAAGTCTCTACATTTTGAAATAACTTGTTCTTTTGTTGCTCTATAGTCCACTGTGAACCTTTTTTAGTATAGACACAAAAATTTGCTGCATTATAATGAGGATAAAAAGTCGGCCCGAGACAACTCAGACAAACTTTCTCTATACAAGTTCATAATTACTTAGCCCAGTGTTTTCCATTTATTAAATTTCGAGTTTTTGTAGGTTCATTAAATTTTATTAAAAATCTCATCAAAATTTATCATAAAAATAACTTCTTGGCGGGCAATCGAACCTGGGCTCTCTCCGTCCCCGTTTAAAGCTATTTTTTCAGGAACTAGATTATCCCGGGAATACGGCTTATATCGTTAGATTCGTATTTAATTGAAGAACAAAAAATTTTTAGGTCCCCGATTTCAAAAATTTTTTAAAGACAGAAATCCGGTTCAGACATCAGGGATCATTTTGTGTCTGTCAGTCGTTCAATTTTTGCGAACCAACGTATCTTAAAAACTAAACATCCAATTTTAATGAAATTTGGGTGGTAAGTCATGAGTAGCCCATTGTTGGTCCCATATAAGTTGCAACCTTCTGCGCTCAGTTTCTCTTCCACATGCGCACAAACATACATTGATTTACACCTATAGCTTCAAAAGTACTTACCTGATTTGTATGAAACTTTTATAGTTTATCGAAAGTAGCCCCAGATTACTTTGAACCGTCTGCTCTCTTTAACTTTTGCTTAATTGATACTTTAATTCAAGTAAAAATTCAAAACAATTTGGCAGATTAAAAAAACGGGGGGAAACAATTAAATAAATTAGACAATAATGGCTTGTAAAAGCATAAAATTAATAAAGTACGTGATAGGATGCGAGGAAGCTATGTGCCACACCAATTGGCAGTCTATTTTTTTTAGTTTATGGGGGGTAGTGCCCCCAAATTTGGAGCTAAAATTAATTTCTCGATTTTTCTGAACATGTATGCCAAATTTCGTCTAAATCGGCCCAGTGCCCAGTAGTTTAGGCTCAAGGCGTCTGCACAGACGGCAGACGGACATTTTGTAAGTACCACTTTTTTGGACTCATGGGACCTCAAAACGTGTAAATCCATAAAAATCGAATTTTCGTGCCATCACAATACTTTCTCTTTATCTGAGAAAGTAAAAAAATATATACTAATCATTTTTTTTTTAATTTTATTTCATTTACTATTATTTCTTCCGAGCTTACTGAAGGTAACGGAAGCTATGTGATTGTTCTGAAGAGTGAAAAAATTTTAGGTCCCTGATTTCAGCAATTCCAAGCCACAAATCCGTTTCAGACATCAGGGAACATTTTTGGTTCCATGTCTGTCTACCGTTCAATTTTTGCGACCCAACATATCTTAAAAACCTACTCGTCCAATTTTAATGAAATTTGGGTGGTAGGTCATAATTAGCCCATTGTTGGTCCCATATAAGATTTGATACCCATAGCATGGGCCTGTTTAAATAAATTGATAGTTAAAAAACATTTTAAAAACAAGCTTTTATCTTGGGCCATCCGCCATATTGGATTTAGAGTGAAGGCATTTTATTTTTCGTATTCTTCTCAGCAAACCCTCTCATTTGATACCCATATCATGGGCGTGCTTAAAAAATATCTAGTCCGCCATCTTGGGCTGTCCAACATATTGAATATAGGACGACGTCAGTTAGCTAGCCATGCATTGTCATCCAAACTAAACGTGTATGCAAAATTCCAATTCAATTAGTTGAGGATAACTGCTTTAAAATTCAGTTGCAAGATTTGACCCGAACATACATACATACACACAAACATTGCAAGTTAAATAAAAGCTTTTAAAAAAGGAAGATCGATTCAAAATCTATTTGTACATATAAACATGGCTCGTGCATTAACTATGAATCCTTTTACATCAGTTTTGGAGCAATCTGGAATCTGGGCCTATGTTTTAGATCCTATCGACGCAGGTTTAAAGTATTAGTGTCTGTAGATTGCAAAACGTTCGTGTTGTGCTGGTTTAAGAATTTAGGTAAATTTTAGTTTCCTTTACTTTTTGTGCAAGATGTATAGAATTTATAGGTCGAGAACGTTTGCATATACCTATATTAGGTTTATTCATTTAATATTAGGGTCTTTGTGATTCCCTATTACTGTGATTTGACTGGCCTTTTAGGTTCATATAGTTTTCAGGTGCCGGGTTGCCACCTGGCACCCGAGTTATTAATACTTGTACTGGTTATAAAACTCATTCCCGCCCCAGGACACGAACTTATAACGGTTTGTGTTCCAGCCCCCCCCCCCCCCCCCCCCCAAAAAAAAACAAAAAAAAAAAAAAACCTGGGTACGCCACTGGTGCTATTAATTAAAGCCAAGGTAGTGGATTGTATCATATCATAGGATAATTATAACTGGTTTAGGATGACTAGAGGACAAGTAATGTTAAGAAGACTAAAGTAGAAGGTAATGTGAACACATTTCTGTTAATTTATCTTGCTCTTCTTAATCTGCTTATCCCGTGGTTCAAAGAGTAAAAGAGGATTATGGGTGTTGTAGAAGGCTCGGATATGATCCTTGTAGACTGAAAGGTTCGCTTTGTCATCTTTGAAGGTGGCAAGGATTAAAGAGATGGTTGATTCTTCGTGCTCTACTCGTCACACAAAGGATTGCCATTCCCCTTTAGATTCTCCTGTATCTACGAACTTATTACTTATTTATATCCACATTTAAGAAATAAGAGTTCACGAGTATTTTTGGACTTTTTTTAAGGGTTTCGTTATAATCTCGACGTAAACTAATCGTTTAATTTTTAAAGACTTTTTTGATTAATATTATTTATAGCGAACAAAACTCAAAAGAGCGAAGTAAAATAAATTTATTGTCAAAGAAATACTACAATTGCTAATGTTCATGTTATGAGAATATACCTAAAACAATGTATTAATAACTAGATAAAATACCCAGCATAGCCCGGCCCAGGTGCAGGCAAAAATCAAATCATTGGTGAATAAAATAAAAAAATGTAAGTACATAAAAAGCATCAGAAAAATAAATATGTTTACATTGAACATTGTATTTTGAGAGTAAAATGTTAAACTTATATATATCGCACGTAAATGATCATAGCAGTCGTATATATTAATTATATAATTATCCGGTGTGTGTTGGATCATGTCCCAGTTATTTGGACTGCTTATCTTCTCTTTCCCATATCTTTATTTCTACTCTTTAAGAATGGACTTTCGTCCTAAGAATCGTCTAGAGTTCTAGAGCAGTGGTGTATTTTATTACCCCCTAGAACTTTATATCGAAATTTTTTCCTAAATCCATTAGTTTAGCTGTAAAATGGACTTAAAGTTTCAATTTTAGCAGGTTCAGTGCTCTCCAGACGGCAAACTAATACTCGGAGCAAAAAATTCTTATTTTTAGCCATAGAATCCGAATCTAGTCAAAAAAATATGGTTTCCTATTCACTTTTTTTATTATGTAAAATGCACCCACTTTTGCTAAACACAGAAAATGTTCAGCATTTTTTCTGGAAGCGAATTTATAGCCATTATCGAACCCTGAAACCCGCATCTTTCTATCTATCATGGTTCCGCTGTTCCATATTAGCTGGGACAACCCTGTATATATCATCACCCTGTACACGTATATCTCCCTAACGCTCGTTTAGTGGTTCTAGCGTCTTCAGTTTCCGATATTAGGTAATGGATAGGTGGCTTAAAAATACTTTTTCCTACTAGCGGCAGCAAAATTACGCATTATTGAACTGTTTTTAGGCATGAAAGTTTAATTTCTCTGAGGTTTCAAGAAAACTTTACAATACGCAGCAAAATACGATTTTGCTGCCTAGGCGGCAAAATCGTATTTTGCTGAGGATTTTTCCACGCTAAGCCACGCCCACATTCCCCGCTACAAATATATAAACAAACAACCTTTTCTTTTATATTATCTTTAACCTAAATTATTTGAACAATTTACCTTAACAATATTACGAATATATAAAAAAAAAGGTTTATAAATACTTATTATAGATTATATTTATAAAATAGAATGGAGTAAAATAATAAAAAAGAAATAAAAATATTACAAAAAAATAGTAGGTCTTAAAATAATCATAAATAATTAAATTAGTAGCAACACTGCAGCTCTTCTAGTATCATCATTTTGTTTTGTTTTTACCAGGGGGTGAGCACTATGCACACCCCCTTGGTTGAGAAGTGTCGCCAAGAACTTGGAAAAAATCTACATCAAACTACCACTTGCGCGCGCATAGGTAGGCCCAATTTCTTCCCGACTGTTATCCAAACAAGGAAGAAAAATCATAACCTGATCGAATTTCTAAAGCAGAGAAGATAAGTAGAATTCTAAAAGCATTCCTGATCGAATTTTTCCCATTCTTCTTGATCTTCTACAGTTATAACCATTGTACAATCATACGGGAAGGTAATCGATCCTACTCGGATCTTACTAGATTTTCCAAGTTCTTGGCGACACTTTTAGCGCCTAGTGCTCAATCCCTATTTTATATAAGATCCTTGGTTTTTACTGTATTTCTGTCAATTATTTTTTTATAATTATAACATTTGATATTGTTTCTTGTTTTTTTAATTTGAATAGTTCAATAATAGTATTTGATAAGTAAGTAAGTATATATGAAATAAATATTATTTATAGGAAACATTTTTCTGCCGCCAGTAGGAAAAATATTGTATGCGACAAGGCAGCAAAGGAAACATTTCTGCCTCATATTGATATATTGCCTGCCTCGGCTTCGCCTCGGCAGTAAATCGAATAAATTACCTGCCTCGGCTTCGCCTCGGCAGTTAATTTCCATTGCCTGACCTCGCCTCCGGCTCGGAGGCTAATTTAATCATTCGTCAGAAAAATTCCATTTTGCTGCCTAGTTACATAAATAACTATTATCTACTCACGGCAGCAAAATTAGGCATTGTTGTACTGTTTTCAATCTGCAAAATGTCATTTTTCTTGATTCTTTTGTAACAAGTCAAAAAAACACGCAGCAAAATATCAAAGTGTCAGCAAAAGTTCAAAGTGTCAGCAAAATAACAAACAGGCTGCCAAATTTTAAGAAAAAGTTACTACATCTCAGGTTATGAACTCTCCCACATTATTCATTTTTGTATATTTAAGTGTAATATTCTGCTAAATTTTTATCTGTTTCTAAAAATACCTTTAAAAATGATAATAATAAAACTAATATTATTATTTTACATTGATTATTTAAATCAAATTATAATTATTATTAACTACGGGAAATAGACAGAGAAAAATACACTCCAGCGCCGGGATTTTGTATTAAGTATTTTTCTGTCTCTTTCCCGTAGTTAATAATAATTATAATTTGATTTAAATTAAAAATTAAACTTTTCGTATTATGAAAACTACAAAAAACTTAAAAATTGATTTTTTATTATTTTTAAAAAGTCGTTAAAAATTGAGATGAAAAACAGCTGTTAATAAAAAAAGTGGCAACACTGATGGTTTTGTTTTAACTTTCGAGTCATTACACTTACTCGAACTTCCGAGTCATCCATTCGATTTTTACAATTTTCATTGCTTTAAATCTTTTATCTATCAAAAAAAGATAATTTATTAATAGTTTTCTGTTATTATTTTGATAAATTTGTTAATTAGGTTTTTGAAGTTTAAATAAAAATATGGATGATAATGTTGTGCAAGACGTTGAAGACTTGTTTGATAACACGTAACACGCCACCCGAAATTGCAAATATTGCAACATCATACAAGGAAAGTTTATTGCCCTCTAAATCAGGTACTAAAATCTTTAGTGTAATTTGTCTGCCGTTAGTAGATAAAATATTGTATGTAACTATGCAGCAAAGGAAACAGCAAAATAGTAAACTTCCTGCCTCGGATTCGCCTCAGCAGTAAATTTGTTTAGCCTATCCTGTCAGCAAAATTCCATTTTGCTGCCTAGTGACATAAATAACTATTTCCTATATATTACATATAGCCGTCATCTTAAATCTAAACAGTAGATTAAAATAATCCTTTTAAGAAAATGTCAATGTCATAAGTCATAAGAAATTACTTATTTTCGTATTTCAAACTCCTAGTTCAAGTTAGATATAAGTATAATTATAAATAAGTAATTTAAATCAAATTATAATTATCCCGGCGCGGCGCTGGAGTGTATTTTTGACTGTCTGTTTCCCGTAGTTAATAATAATTATAATTTGATTTAAATTCAAATTTAAACTTTCCGTAGTATGAAAACTACCAAAAACTTTAAAATTGAATAAATAAGTAATATTTTTAGTAAACCAATTTATAAAATAATAATTAAAAAATATATTAATATAAAATAAATCAAACATTTTACGTGTTTTTATATAAATAATTATTATATATAATAATTATTTAGTCAATTTATAGGTATTTCAAAAATTATCTTTTTACTCCAATGTTAATAATTACGCTGTTTTTACTTACTCATATAAAGACAAAGTATTGCGATGGCGCAAAAATTCGATTTTGAGATTTTGATGGATTTACACGTTTTGAGGTCCCCTGAGTCCAAAAAAGTGGTTTTTAAAAAATGTCTGTCGTCTGTGCAGACGCCTGGAGCCTAAACTACTGGGCCGATTTTGACGAAATTTGGCATACATGTTCAGAAAAATCATACCCCGAGGCGAAATCGAGAAATGAATTTTAGCTCTAAATTTGGGGGCGCTACCCCCCAAAAACTCTGAATAAACATGAAAACGGTTCCGACGATTTTGATTAAAAAATTCTAAAATTGTAGTCCATTTGAATACGAATCCAACGATATAAGTCGTTTTCCCGGGAAAAAGCTAGTTCCTGAGAAATTAGCTTAAAACGCGGACGGAGAGAGCCCGGGTTCGATTCCCCGCCCAGGAGAAGTTATTTTTATGATAAATTTTGATGAAATGTTCAATAATATTTAAATGTACATTTGAAAACTAATAAATGGAAAATACTGGGTTAAGTAATTATAAACTCGTATATGAGAAAGTTTATCTGAGTTGTCTCGGACCGATTTTTATATGAATGTTATTTACCATAAAATATTTAATAACAATATTAGATTATTATACTAAACATATTATATGTATAAGTATGTTATAAATAAGTAATATTTGTAATAAATCAATTTATAAAGTATTAACCCAGTAAAATTAGATTTTTGGTGTAGATTAATTCAGACAAAGCTGGAAATAGCTTTAATTAACCTAGGGGATCCCGAATAAGATTAATATAATGTTGCCACGGTTTCTGAGTTGAGCTAATCTTTGGGAGCCAAAAGCTAAAAAATAGGAGTGTTCTGAACGCATAATTTAATGCTCTACAACTTCAGTTATTTGACATTTTTCACTTGAAATAACCATTTTTGAATTACAGACGTACAAAACTAAGCATAACACACTTTTCTGGCAAAATTGGCCTATTATTGACTGCCGATTCTGACTAAACCGCTGTACTAAATGTAATGTTTAAAAATTCATTCGACGCAGAATTTAATATTATTTCATTTTTGTAAGAACACAATTTTCTTTTCGATGAAGTGCCAAAAGTACGCCGTTTTGGGCTATCAACAGTTTAGCTCACCTCAGAAACCATTGTGATGGGGTGCCCAGGGCGCAGTGAACGTCTAAAACGGGCCTGTCTAAGGCTGGTTTTCAAAAACACTATTTCTTCTTTATTGTACGTCCTTTTATTCGTCTCTTGTAAGGTTCTTAGATAATCTAGTATTTTGATAAATTCCTTTGGAAGAAAGATTCGTTTGTAAATCTCGGCTTGAAGGGCTTTTCGCGTTTTAATCAAAACTAGAAACTATAAAAGTCTTCTGTCTTTTGATCTTTTATAACAAAACTTTCTCTCTTTACTTAATATTTCCTTAGGTTAAAAGGATCTTTGTTTTTTGTTTGTGCAGAGTTTAGTAAAAGGGAACATTTAGACCAGCTATTTCAAAAATATATTTATATTTATAGTAGCCTTCACCTCACGCGCCGCGCGGGGCTCATGCTAGGTATTAGTGGCTGTTTCTTATTATCATGTAGGCCTAGCAATTAAATGATAAGCCTAAATAGTTTTGTTTCCAAAGCCTTCTAGGAAAGTCATTAAACAATCATTAACCATTGGTGCATTAATTTAATTATCAGTCTCTTCTCTCAATACGGCAGTTGTACCAGTTAATATTGAATATCCCTCGTTCTAGGACAAATTCATAAAATAATAAACACTCGATTTAAAGAGCATTAGTGTGAGGTTTAAGCCCCCCATCAGAAATTAAATTAGTCAACAATTGCAAGCGCCATAAGAGCTCAAAGTAAAAAAAGATATAAAATTTAGCTCTATTTAAGGTAGAACCAATGAAGGTACAACAAAAAGCCATAGGACCAAAGTTGTACCTTTTAAAATCAGATACCACTGCGGTGCTATCTGCTTTTCGATACGACTTACGTGTACCGTTTAGCTGCAATGAGCCTCCAAAAAACTAATTTTTTAAGGGGGGTAAAAATCATTTTTTTTTGTTAACTTTTTGGATTTTACCAGTTTTCCACCAAACGCAAACAAATGTGAGTCCATAGGTGGTCTAGAAGTACCCAAACATTGATTAGCGAGTCTATGGGTTTTGGTTATGGTGGGTCCATCTAATTGTTTTAGGTTATTATTTGTATACTTTTTTTTTATAAAATTGATAATAACTTTGGTTCTACTAAATATTGTTCGATGAAACCAAACCTATACAAAATGTGCAACATGTTTGCGCTCACCTCTGAAAAAAAGTAATTGATTTCGTTCAGCTAGTTTTGAGCCTATAAAGTCGGACTGGTGGCGACAGACACATGACACATACACAGATGCATACACGAAAAAAGCCAGATTCGGTTTTCGGAATGTATGAAATGAAAAAGTATAAATAAAAATTTAAATTCTGACCAATGTACAGACAAAACTTTAATTTTATATTTATAGATTAAAAAAAAAAAAAAAATGGCAAAATGCAATTATACCCAAGATTGTGAGTCCCTTCGATTGTGTTAAATTCGTATTTTTTAATCACAACTTCTACTTTTAACGTCTGAGTTCCAGAGTTTATGTCAACAAACTTTCTTTGCATCCTTTGTTTTTTTATTTTTAAATTTTGGAGATTTTAGGCTATGAAAAACGTGTTTTAGGCCGTAAAAATCAAACTTCCAGTTCAGTGTGATAGGTCAAAATATTAAAATTATATAAAATTCTTAAAGTTTCCTTTGAATTTTTAAAATTTAGTTAAGTGGAGTTTGATTCTTTACTACTGAACTAAGAAAGAACGGATACAGCTATAGTTTGCATAAAGTTATTATGAAAATTAGACAAGGTCAAATGTTGAAAGAAAAAGATTTATTTAGTGATTATTTAGTGCTATAGGACGAATAATTGACTATTTTAATCTAATGTATATCGGTGTAAAAATGTTAACTACATTTTTATTTCTCTTTTTCATTTCTTTTTTAGGGTTTCGTTGGTAAAACCAAAAAAAGAAACCCTTATAGTTTCGTTCCTGTGTCTGTCTGTTACTCTGTACGATTCCAATAACTTTTAAATCAAAAGAGATAGAAACATGAAACTTTCTAGTATTAAAGATCGTTATAACGCGCACACAGGAAAAATATAGCGAACTCAAAATTATCAGCTGTTAAAATTCAAAATTGCGGATAATTCAAGTCACACGAAAACTTTTTTTTTTTTAATTTGAGTGGTGTATCAAATGAAAGGTATTTAAGAGAAGATTACAAAAATATATAACACTTGTGGATAGTGTTTTATTTTCCATTTTGTCAAAAAAAACATCAACATTTTACGTTCCCCCTCCCCAAAAAACTACATTTCTGCTATAACTAAAATATTAAAAAATATGCAAAATGTGCGGTCTTCTGGGCCATAGAAGAATTGCAATTTTATTAGATTAACTGGGAATCCAATATGGCGTATTACTTGTTTAATAACATTTTTAATCGGAGCGCTGAAATTTTATAGGAATCTAAATGAAAGCTGCCGGGTTTAATGGAGTTTAAAACCAACTCCCTGGTTTAAAAAATGGCTGTGTATATGCTGTTAATTAATTGATGTGTTGAGTAATCGATGGATTAAAATCTAAAGGAAAGGATATTTATTCATAGCCGACCTTTAGTTGGGCCGGTAATGGTTTCACACTATTATTGTTTAACTTATTATTATTAACATGAATGCTATAGTGCAAAAGGAGCAATTTTCTTTCTCAGTATTACATTAATAACATCATTACCCATACTAGTTACTACTATTTATAACTTAGTTGAGTGTTTATTAATAATACTAGTATTTATTATTAAATTTTAGTCGTTTGTTAAACATTTAAAATCGTAATTTTAGTTGGTTTCTACTTACTTATTGTTTTATTAGGAACTAGCTGGATTCCCGTGCTTCGCTACGGAGTGTTATTATAATTAGATAAGTTTATAAACAACCATAATGAAACATATAAATTATTTTACTATGCAAGAATATCTAGATTCTATCTCTCCCACCTATTTCTATACCCCCTCCTCTTTGATAAGCTAATTTTAAAATATCCTAAATCCCCCCCCCCCCCCTAAAGTAAAATATGACAAAACAATACATAAAAACTATTACTCTACTCTTAAAGAGCTTTTGCATCATCAATGGTATTCATTACATTGACCCCGTATTCATTACTTGTAGGTACCATACCCCTGTGTACCAAATTTAAATTTCCAAAATTCATGTAGGCTGACATTTTCCCCTTGCTTTGAAGTTCAAGTGGGCAAATTTTTATGGACATCGAACTAAAACTGTAGATTTTTATAAAGAACATACACCCACATACGTTGATTTTTATATATATAGCTATAAATTTCTATTTTTCCCCCTCCTAAATAAAATTGTACATAACAACAATTACTTTTCTCTTAAACTGCTTTTCAACGATATGCATGATATGAAGGGAATCCATTACTTTGACATTTTTACACCGTACCCCTTTGTACCAAAATTTAAATTTCGAAAATTCATGTAGACAGTGACCTCCCCCTTGCTTTGAAGGGAAAGTGAGTAAATATTCATCAAATTGGGATAAAACTGTAGATTTGTGTAAAAGACATACCCTCATACAGACACTCTTCTTTTTTTATATGATATAGCTATATTTTTCCATTTTACCCCCTCCTAAATGAAAATACATATGACAAAACTGTACATAACAACAATTAATGTAATCTTAAAGAGCTTTTCAACGATATCCATCATAAAATGTATTCAGTCCTTTGACCCCGTATTCAATATTGTACCCCGTTCCCTGTGTACCAAAATTTAAATTTCGAAAATTCATGTCAACACTGATTTGTTCTTCCTTTGAAGGTCAAGTGTGCATTTTTTGATCGAGATCGGACTAAAACTACGGATTTGTATAAAGAACATATACACATACGTTGACTTTTAGATATATTTTTCCATTTACCCCCCCAAATGCACGTAAAAACAATTACTGTACTCTTAAAGAGCTTTTCAACAGTATGCATCATGAAGGGTATCCATTACTTTGACATTTGTACCCCGTACCTCTGTGTACCAAAATTTTAATTTCGGAAAATCATGTACGCAGTGACCTTCACCTTGTTTGGAAGAAAAAGAGTGTAAAAATGCATCAAATTAGGATAAAACTGTAGATTTGTATAAAAGATATACCCTCATACAGACACTCTTCTTTTTTTATATGATATAGCTATATTTTTCCATTTTACCCCCTCCTAAATGAAAATACATATGACAAAACTGTACATAACAACAATTAATGTAATCTTAAAGAGCTTTAAGCACGATATCCATCATAAAGGGTATTCAGTCCTTTGACCCCGTATTCATTATTGTACCCTGTTCCCTGTGTACCAAAATGAAAAATTTCGAAAATTCATGTAGACCTTGAGTTTCCCCTTGCTTTGAAGATCAAGTGTGCAAATTTTTATCGAGATCGGACTAAAACTGTAGATTTGTATGAAGAACAAATAAGATATAGCTATATTTTTCCATTTTACCCCCTCCTAAATGAAAATATGACAAAAGTGTACATAACAACAATTACTGCACTCTTAAAGAGCTTTTCAACGATATGCATCACGAAGGGTATTCATTACTTTGACCCCGTATTCATTACTTGTACCCCGTACCCCTGTGTACCAAAATTGCTTTGAAGGTCAAGTGTGCAAATTTTCATCAAAATCGGGCTAAAACTGTAGATTTGTATAAAGAACAAACACACACACACACATACGTTGACTTTTATATATATAGATTTATTAGGGTCCGTAAGCAAAACCAAGGACCCTTATTTCTTCCTGTGTGTGTCTGTCCTGTGTTAATGTAGTGACTTAAAAAAAAATCGGTTTTTTTTAAAGAAAATGAGGGTAAAAAAACTTAAGAGTTAATTTTTTTTCTGTGGTAGGCTGTGAAATAACTTTAGAGCCTAAAAAACATAGTTAAAATCCATTTTTTCATTACGTGGACTTAAAAAATCTTTTCATTACTCCAAAACTGTATTGAAATAGTACTTTACGCATCGAGTGCGGAAAGTAGCATTTTGCATGTGAGGGTGGAGTTTGCATCCGAGCGACAGCGAGGGTAGTAAAACCACTCGAGCAATGCAAAATGTCGTTTTCGCACGAATTGCGTACCGTACTTTATCTACGATTGTTAGATTTAAATAATAAATACAGAAAAAACTAAACTTCCTGTATGCATGATCGTATTTCTCTTTTGATAAAGATGGCATTAATTCATTAGTTGTATTTTGTGCCGGATTAATTAGTTCGTTAGGCGCATTATTCGCCTCATACTCGTCATAATCACTTAAATCACTCATTTCCACAAAAAAACTCTATATAAACTGTTACTTTTATTAAACAAACAGCAAATTAGTTTTGTTAAATGTAGACAAACTCACTAATCGTGTGTAAAGGTGAAGAATTCTTCTTTTTTACCAACCTAGGGCGGTAAAAAAGAGGTATTCTTCAGAATTATGAGACGCGCATGCGCAATGAATACAAGTACGTAAAGAATCACTTTCTACGCATCTAAACAGAGATACAATGTTTATATTTCGTAACAATCGTAGATAAACATTTTTTACGTCTTACGGATAGTTATCAAAAGTTCCGTTTTTAGCGCTGCAATCTTTGTGTCGCATGCTTCTTAGTACTATTAAAATCCACTAGATGTCAATGCATTTTATTTATCTTTTTTTTATAGTGTAACCTTTTTAAGGTTTCTTTTTCTCAAACTCTTAAGTATGTACTAATATTTGTTATAATTATATTGATTAATATTTAATGGTTTTTCATTGTCTGCTACCTCGGAAAAAATAGCATATGCTACACGACTGTGAAGTGTATTTTCTTTACCTTGGCAATATTTACTGTCTCGCTAAAAAAAACTCACTTCACAGCCTAGTAACATAATATACAATTCTCTGTCATTTCTCCTTACAATCAAAGTATTATTTGCCACATTTCACATTCGCCTTGTTGATAATACTATTTTTTATTACTAAATCCTTATTACTATCCTTTTAGAATTAAACTTTGCTGTGAAGTGTCATTTATTAATTTTAGACAACATAATTTAATTTTACTATAGGATGTAGGATGACAATAATGTCTTTTTTTAAGAGTGTTTTTTTCCGGAAACTCGAGCATTGAGCATGCTGTGTTTGTTTTTCCCTACTGTTATTTTTGTTATTCTATTCAGCAATCAGACTATTTAGTACTGTTTTAATTTTTAATTTTCAGACTATACTATCTATCAGCAACAGGATAATATTCCCTCTACTCATAGGAGTCTTTGCCTTAATATTAGAGAAATAAAATAAAAAGAATATTCATATTAGGAATAGTCATAAAACTTTGAAACGTAGCCAAAAATGATTAAACTAGTTCTAAAAAAATCGGGTACAGGGTACCTCGGAACTTTTCCTCACTTCAGAGGCCACTAAAGTCTCACTAATGGCCACTTTAGTGGCCTCTGAAGTGAGGAAAAGTTCCGAGGTACCCTGTACCCGATTTTATTAGCAGCAGAAGAGCGAGCATTGGCCGTGGTCAGTACTTGGATGGGTGACCGTTCTGAACAAACTGATTTATTATCATTCTTCAAAAAAACATTTTTAATACCTATTATATTTTATTTAATTATTTGAAGTTTTGCGGTATTTTGACATATGTAAACAAACTTTGACGTCATCAAAATTATCGCACTAATAAATAATTATATTCGCTTATAACTTTTTAAACTAATAAATGGAATTCATCGGGGATTTTTATATTTGTTCCTTAATTTTTTCCGGTTCCAACGATTTGCTATAAGTCAAAAATCTATTTATACTTTCGGTATTATTAACCGTCAAAGTTTAAAAAAATCAATAATTGATAACTTCAAAATGGCGGCCTATATCAAAATGAAATTTGGTGGGGGATGTTTGTCATACACAGAGGTATATTCGTGCCAAATTTCAACTCGATCAGGACCATTGTCGATTTATTACGATTTTTTAACATTTTTGCTGACTCAACAAACTGGGTTCAAGATGGCGGAAAAATTTGATTTTCTGGTCGGCACCACTACAGGTAAAGACTGATTTTTCTGCCAAGTTTCAACTCTCTAGGTTAACTTGAGAAAAAGAGTCTTACGAGAGAAAGAGAGTCTTACGTTGGTCTCCGACATCGTATGACTCGCCCTCTACATATTTCCTTTTATTAAATATAATTTGCTCTAGTTCCACTGAAATCGGCACTGATGATGGCTTTATAAAAGCCGAAAGCTGCTTTGATAAATAAAAAAAGTTTTATCTACCGTGGAGAGACTGGTTCTTTTTATTTATTCTCTAGGTTAAATACCTTGGGTGCTACGATGATAACACACACATACACACATACATACATACAGACGTCATGCTGAAAACCACTCAGGAGGTCTTAAAAACACCCAAAACGGATAATTCCGTTGAAATCTCGAAAAAAAATGTTGTGGTGAAAACAGTAGGTACTTTTCCTACTATAAGTAGTGAGGAAAAGTAAAAAGAATTGATTGTAAAAAACAAAAACGGTCGTTGCTTTGATTTAGTTATAGTTATTTTACACCGCTGATGATGATTTTTTATACTTGTTGACGTCCCCATGTACGAAGTATATTAGGAGAAAGTATTGATGAGTCGTTTATATCACTTGTTGAAATAATTGAAAACACTGCACTTGTAGAATATAAGTTTATTGGTCTACCACAATATTTTAATTTAAAACAAATCAGACCGGTTTCAGCCTTGAGGCTGAAACAGAGGCTGAAACCGGTCTGATTTGTTTTAAATTAAAATATTGTGGTAGACCAATAAACTTATATTCTACAAGTGCAGTGTTTTCATTTATTTCAACAAGTGATATAAACGACTCATTATGTTTGATTACCACAAAATCTCAGTCAATACAACGAACTTTTTAAGAAAGTATTGATATGGCCCAAAAACTTGATCTTGAGATTATGATGGATTTGCATGTTTTTTCTGTACATGCGCATATGTATTGTTCAAACTGCTTTTTTGTAATTACAATTTCATCCTATTGAAGGAGTACCTATAATAAGTGTTTACATAAAGGCTAGACTGCTGTACAATAATTATTAAAATCACTAACTACAAGAGGCTTTTCTATTATTATAGTGATAGGGTAACACGGTTAAGGTAATGTTATAAATATAAAGGTTCTGATAATTTTTCCTATATGACTGTTGAGTTCTTTTGATAGTTTCTTTTAATGCAAAATTTGTTGAGGTTAGCACACTAAGATAAGAATATTTGTTTAACATTTCTACTCTGAAGCACTCTATGTTGTTCCAAATATCTTTTCTATTTGAGGATGATGCTTTGTACACTTTCATATTTTGTAAAGCCTCCATACACAGTGTGATTTGTTGTATATAAACAAGATGAACAATTATTGTGTTGAACAACTTGACAATAAACTAAAAACAGGTTTGGTTTGACAAACATTAGTTCCAAACTTGGAAATTTGTTTATCAAAGGACAGTATTGCCCAACAAAAATATACATAAATCATAAATCTAGATCTACAAATCTTAGGACCGATACAAACTACAGCTGGCCCATACACATTACGGTATATCTGACAGGTTAACCGGAGCGTTAGTGCAATCATAACTGAGTTATGTCATAACTTGATAGCGATAGCTCACACCCTCTGGTTTACTTGTACAGGTTTGTTTACCTGTAATATATCGCAACGTATTTGTATTAAAGTTCTTTAACACGCTCATACCCAGGTCAACAGATTTGTAAAACAAAATGTATCTACCTTCCACAAACATTTACGGCGCTTAGACTGCATTGACAACATTATGTGTCAATCATAAAAATTGGTTAGAAGATCAGCCCACACATTTTGAGACACGTTAGACAATTAACCTAAGTTGTACTACAAATTGCACCGTTTATTTATATACATGTTATGTAACGACGGTAACCTTAGAACCACAACCAAAATATTGAATATTTGTCTCAGACCAATTTTGAAATTATACTTACACTTATTTATTTAAACTTTTTTTACGTACCGATCAACACAATATAATTATGACAATATGAGGGATCAGCTACTTAACATTTGTGCTAGATGTGATTGTCAGTGTGATACATGTCACACTTCTCTGTTATACAAACCCTTACCAGATCATAATCTGTAAGTATTCGGACGAGTTGCGATTATGCTGTCCTCGTCTGCGAGAGAAATAAATAATGTAATGTAACATTAAAACAATCTATTGTGCCTATTGTTACGCTTCTTAATGTATGCATTTATACTTCTGACTCAGTGGCGTAGCTAGGGCATTGGGCCCCCCCCCCGTATAACTTTTTGGGGGCCACTCGCCAAACAAAATTGATGAGCAAAAAAAAAAATACCTCTTGTGTTTAGAACTGGGGGCTCCCCTATTCGTTGAATTGGGGGCCCCCTGACTGTGGAGGCCCTCCCGCAATGCGGGCCCGCGCGGGCCCATAGTTACGCCACTGCTTCTGACTAATAAAAAATGTTTAATAAATCCTTTTAAAATATCAAGTGAAGAGGTGTTTTTTTGTTGGAAGAACAGTTTTTCTTCATATACTTAAATAGCGCGCTTTGAAATGCTGTTCTTTTTTTACTGGGCTACTGTATATTTTATGTAGATGATAAAGGGTTGAAAAACGCTGCCTGGACAGATACCTCTAGTTTACTTTTAAGTCACGAAGCATTTGATAGATAAAAGTAAGAAGTAAGGCAACAGCGTGTTTGTTTACTTTTAGTTTCGGTGTTAGAAAAATAAAAAAAACAACATAAGGCTTTGTCCAGTTAAGTAATCATGTCTTGATTGGTGAGTTTTTTTTTTAAATAAACACCCTGTCTGTGGTTTATTTATTTAGTTATGGTTTTGTCTAGTAGTTAGTTGCTTCCCCTTCATATAGGAGTACGGCGTTCGAAGCCAAGCCAAGAGTGGGGGAATCTCACCCCCACTCTAGAATTAACACCACCCCTGACTAGGGGTCCTTGCCTCCCCACATCGTATTCCTGGATTTCGATTCAGTATCGCGTCAGACTCTCTAAGTGTAGTATGTACTCGTTCTCTCCGTGAAATGTTTACATTGTTCCGACACTTTTAAAGAAAAAAAGTTTAAACAAGTTTGTTCGGTTGTCTCTTCGTGAATAAAATGTCGCTGTTCATACACCTTTCTGGATTTATTTACTTGCTACTAGGTACATTTTTTTAAAATAATTATATTTTACAACATAGTTTCGTATTTTTTTAAATAGTTAGGTTATGATAATAAACTATTTTTTTTCTTTGATTGCTTATTAAATTATTCTTGTAATGAAATCGTATTGTATTTTGTTTTATTATTTTTAAATGAGAGTATACAGCTAAATAACTTTTTTTTTATAGAAGCGTCCCGGCTTATTTATCATAAGATCTTTTTGTACGTAACATTACTACTTTTTTAGCTACGAATAAGTTAAAATGTTATTGTCTACATATATATTAGTTAAATATGTCACGTGATTACTATAATATGATACAGCCTGTGGAAATATCTTTTTAATAAAGAGCTACCAGCTCATTTGGACTATGATAATGATTATAATTATTTTTATGTATCATTACATCTATTCTAACTAAATGTTAGTTTAGATATTTTCTGTATCACAGATACCTTTTATTAGAAACATTTATCGCGGTATACATTTCGGCCGTTGTCGAACTACCTTTACTAAAGTTAAGCGTCCCGGCTTATATGATCAGGGTCTTTGTGTCACTACTACTATTCTAGACAAAACAAATTGGATTAATAATTTAAAAAATATACATTACAGATATTTATATTAGAATATTTTATCAAGTTATAAAAATAATTTATACGGCTTGATGATCTTAACAAAAATACCCGGCTTATTTTGATCAAAGTTAAAATAAGTTGCTTTTTGTATCTATTTATATTTGTTCCTTGTAGAAAAATAAAACCAGTTGATTTTTTAAAATTTTAAAATTGCTAAAATGAGTTTAATCTAAAATTTTGTAGCTGGAAGGTTACCCAACGCTAGGTTATTTAATAATACACAACAACATTTTGTGCACTCTCATAATCTATATTTTAAGAAGAGAGATTATGTAAATTAAATTGTGAAAAAGGAAAGAATATCGTTTTTATATTTTTGTGAATGCATCTATGACAATATGTAAAACGTGTCTTTATAAATAACAATATATGAAACACAACAAGAAGGAACCAAACAAGATTTTTCTAAGAATTTTTTATTTATTTACTTATGAATTATGCTTAAACTGTTTTATATTAAACTTATTGATTTACTAACAGCAGTAATACGTTTAATATTGATTTACTGACAACATTTGTGCGTTTAATATTAAAATTTCCGATTCAATGATTGATAACATTATTCATTTCCTAGCAGAAATTACATATTAATTACTTAAAATACATATTAAACTTATCTGTTTACTGATAAAATAATCACAATAATATTAAATTTATTTATATAATGACCATATTTGTACGTTTACGTACTATCATATCAATCTTACTTATTTACTGATCCCATTTTTTTTTTTTTTTTTTTAATTAAACATACCAATTTACGTATTCAATTTCTCTATTTTATAGTTTAAGCAGAAATGCCGAACGTACTTGTTTAATCGTCTTACTCCCAAAGCGTTTCAAAATAGTGCAATATGTACATATTATGTATTACAATTTTGCTGTAAGGGTTTAAGTTTTGATTTGTACAAGAGCGGTGGTTATTATTGTTGTCTTGAACAAGTGATATTTTTCCTAGATATAGCTTCTCTTTTAAAAAGGGGTTAGATAATGATTTGTTAATAAACCTTAAGTCAGTTAACTCTAACTATATAATCATTTAAAAAGGTATTTAATTATTTGTTTGGTTTGGAGTAGTTATGTAAAAGAAGTTTTTATGTTAAGACAGCCGACTCTGGGGAATGCCTATTCGTCAACCAGCCGGCCGGCTCAATTCGATTTGAATAATAATGGTCCATCCATTCGATGTATATTTTTTTATCTTTTTCGATCCATAGTATGAACTATAAACGCAGTAGTGGATAATTGTCTGTATTTATCGATGAAATTATTATCCTTAATTTCTCGGGTAATTTAACCCAGCTTATTGTTTTTTGCTTACAGTAATCACCAAATTATGCAGTTTTAGTTATTTGACAGCTCGGGGAAGCAGTGGCCGCTATTAGGGAGGGGGGGGGGACTTTCTGGGAAAATGTAATTAAATAATTTTGCTTTGAACACTGTTTTTGTTTAATTTACTTTTTGTGCCTACTATGATGCTGTTAAAAATTCTAAACGTTTTTAAAACGTGACATAAAATTTTGTTTAAACTTTATTTACGAAACTTATACATTTCAAATAAAAATCCCGAGGATGAACCATCTAGAAAATTAGCCTCAAAATATATACTCTTAAAACTCGCCATTTTGCACCTAGCTTTTAAACATTTTCCGCACCATTTCACTACTAGATTTTATGGGGGGGGGGGGTCTCCCGGATCCTTTACCCCTTTTGGTGGGGGTATTCCATACCCCCAACCCCCCGGTGTGGCATCAGGTTCGCCCCCACACTTCCAAAGTCTAATCGCCGCCACTGTGGGGAAGTCGAAAAAATAGAGTGGGGAGGCAATGAGAGTACCTACAGGATTTTAAAATCCTGAGCTCAACGCACTAAACCTTATTTGGAGATTACTGTAAGCTAAAAACAATAATCTGTGCTAGCTACATAATAGAAGAGTCATAAACCTTAATGATACACTTCTTGTGTTTCCTTGATCTTACTTTAATCTAGAACCGGGGTCTCCAATCCTTTTGGTTGAAGGGCTCATAGAGGGGGGGGGGGGGATCAGAATAAGTTGTTCCACAGCGGCCGGATGAAGTAAGCAACATTCAGCTATCGGACTTCACAATGGTAGAGAATAGAGATAGTAGCATTCTTCTATCCATTTCTGCCTTGAAAAAAAAGTTACATAAAACCAAGGACCCTTATATTTTCCTGCGTGTGTCTGTCCGTCCGTCCTGTCGCTTGCTCTCACGGCTACACCTTTCGTCCGATCACTTTGAAATTTGGCATGTATGTGTCTTGTACCTACCCACATATTTTAAAAATATAGCGACTTAAAAAAATATTAGGGTAAAAAAACTTAAGGGTTAACATTTTTTTATTTTTTTTCGACACCGTGAGGGGTATCATATGAAAGGGTACGTCGAGCTGATTACAAAAGTATATAATTCTTTGGTTATAACTTTGATAGGGCGAGCGTAGGCGAGTTTGAAGCGGCTGTGAAACGTGTCCCCCCCCCCTCTATCTTGCTTATGTGAAGTGCAAAAAATCTGAAATAATTCCAGAACGTTCTTCGACCAAAAGTAAAGATACCATTTTTTGGTATAATTTCGAAAAAAATATTATTTTATTTTTTATTGACAAAATACGTTATTTTATAATTATGGTCTTTTCTATGTATTTATATGTTTTTGTCCGGTTCAGTAAAGTCCGGAAGTTTGTTTATGTGTTTTGAGAATATCAGACCCATAGGATAGTTCAAAGAAGCTTTTTAGCATTTTAAAAAACACCATGAATAGGGAAATACTTAAACTATACAGTGTGGCCTACGTACCCTCGCTATGTGCTGACTAGCTCACACTTGACCTGTTTATTTAATGTTTGAAATGGCTTGATTTAATCATAGAGAACTTATACTACTCTAGATTAACTTGTTAAGATTTATTTGTTAACTTTTTGCGTGGCGCGGTGGACCGAATGAAACGTCTCAAGGGCCGGATCCCGCGGGCCGTTGTTTGGACAACCCTGGATAAAACAAATAAGGGAATGATAAAAATCGATCATTTTCTTCACAGATGTCTACAGTATTGACAAGAGAAAAATAGATTTAACAAATAGGGCATTATATAATAAAAACAATAATTTTCTTTACAGGTGTCAAAATGAGTGACAAAAGAATAATAGATTAAACAAATAGGTAGTGATTAAAAATCAATAATTTTCTTCGCAGATGTAAAATTAATTGACAAGAGAACAATAATGATTAAACAAATAGGGAATAAATAAAAATGAATAATTTTTTACACAGATGTCAAAATGATTGATAAGATAACAATATTATAGATTTATTAATAATAATCATAAATTTTCTTTAAGGGTGTTAAAATGATTGACATGCGAACAATAGATTAAACTACATAATAGGAGTTTGTTGTTTTTACAGGTATCAGACTGATTTTCACAATGTAGGGAATATAGATAAAATAAGCTCATAAACCATATTCATTTCTGCCAAAAATATGATACTCCTGCTGTTCTTTTTTATTAATGTTTGAAATGGCAATATTATGGAGAACAAAACTTTGCATTAAACGTCTTTCGTGGTGCAGCGGGCTGAATAAAAACAACTCAAGGGTCAAAATCGGCCCGCGGGCCGTAGTTTGGAGACCCCTGATCTAGAATAATACATACATACTTAGTGTATATCGGTGTTGGCTCCATCTTAAATGGCTATGGGTGGCAATGTTTCGCAACTATTAGGAGCATCTTCAGAAGTATAGGTTGTTCTAAGGAAGTATCAATGTTTGCTATAGGGTTTGGTCAAGGTTTCGGGTTATTATCTTGTCAGGCTTTAATAGTAACTAGAGTTATTGAGTCGGAACTTGCATAATCCTGAATACTTCAGTCTTAGGTATCACAAGCAACTGAAAATATAACAATACAAGATATACTTATTAGGCAATAATTCAATAATTATTCGTAATAATTCCAGCCATAGAAAGATTAGGCCTGCCGAAAGCCTTAAAGTATATGGGTTATGACGATACGGGGTTGACATATCGCTCCATCAGCTGTATATTAACCGTATACATAATTGGTATTCAATAATTCTTAAATAAACCAATATGACCCATGTAATAAACTTCCTGAGGAAATGGTTTAAAGATTTTGTGAATCCCGATTTCGAACCCATTGCAGGGATATATTCATAAGTCATAAAGTAGTTGCTCATAATGAGAGTTAATAACAGCCTCATCGTGAGCAACCCCCCTTTGAGAACGTGAATAAAATCCCTACATATTGTGAGTTAGAGAAATAATTAGAATTTATTAGGATATTGATGAATTATAATTAAGATATTGATCTCTATTAAGATCTAGAATTATTAACTCCGCCGCAGGGTTCAATATCGATGTATTGTAATAGAATAATATATCTATTTTTCTTTTTTGTTTAACAATAAACTGGTAAATTTTACTCTGGGTGTTATATTCTCTTAAAAGACTAACATTATTATAACCTAATTAATTTTTAATCATAACTATTATTAGTTCAGAAATATATATTTATAGTAGATAAATAATATTTTTATTTGATTTTTCTACGTTTATGTCATTTCTTTTTATTAACATATTTTTAAATTTCTGCAAATTAAAATATAATTAGTAGTTAATTATTATAATTAGTATACTTATTAAAGGTATTTCAATAAAAAACTGTGGGTTGACAATGTAGTTAAAGTATTTGTGTAAGTTGAAGTGTGAAGTTGAAGGGTTTGTTGAATTTTAAAATTCTAGCGTGTAAAGAAACTATTCTAAACATTCTAAAAATTTCATTCCCTTTCACTGACTTGTTTGTGCCCTGAATTTTTAGTTTCCTCTTTTACACATAAAAAGGGATTTTATATTTATCTCTCTCTTAAATTTAATAAAAGAAAGTATAATCTAAGCTAAGAAGTAAAACACGTTAACTAAATAATGGTGAATAAAATACTAAGAAGATGTTAATCACATTTTATAAAAATGATATCAAGGCCAGTTTAGACCATTTTAGTGCTAATGATGGTGATATAATAGTACATTACGCGTCAAGTGCGGAAAGTAGCATTTTGCATGCGAGTGTGGAGTTTGCACCCGAGCGACAGCGAGGGTAGTAAAACCACACGAGCAATGCAAAATGCCGTTTTCGCACGAGTTGCGTACCGTACTTTATCTACGATTGTTAGATTTAAATAATAAATACAGGAAAAAATAAACTTGCTGTATGTAAGTTAGTATCTCTCTCTTGATAAAGATGGCATTAATTCTTGAGTTGTATTTTTTGCCGAATTAATTATTTCTGGAGGAATATTATTCTCCACATTTTCGTCAAACTCACTTGATTCACTCATTGTTTTTCACTAAAAACTCGATATAAACAGTTACTTTAATAAAAGAACAGCAAATTAGTTTTGCTAAATGTAAACAAACTTGCTACTCGTGCGTAAAGCTGAAGAATTCCTCTTCTTTACCGCGCTAGCGTGGTAAAGAAGAGGAATTATTCAGAACTATGAGACGCGCATGCGCAATGAATACAAGTACGTAAATAATCACTTTCTACGCATCTAAACAAAGATATAATGTTTATATTTCGTATCAATCGTGGATAAAAATAATTACCACTCCACAATTTAAATGTTATGCTTAATAATAAGTCATTAAATTGATTATTACTCAATTTGAGCAAATATAGGTGGTATTAATGTTCTGTTTGACGTCTGATTCCTAAAGTAGATGTGGCTTTAATTGTTTAACTTCTATGTTTGAGCATTACGGTCTTTGTCTTAATGATTCACAATAATTGAGCTGAGCGAAGCGAAGCTCTTATACTACACTTTGCATTTTTTCTGATGCATACTCCTCCTGAACGGCAGAGCCGATCCGCACAAAATTTGGCACAGTCATAGTGACCAACCAGAGGAAGGTATAAATCTGAAATGGTCTAAATCGGTACACAGGGGTACAGGGTACGGAGTACAAAAGTTTTCTCCTGAACTGCTGCGCCGATCCGCACAAAATTCGGCACGGTCATAGTGACCAACCACAGGAAGGTATAAATCTGTTATGGTCCAAATTGGTACACGGGGGTACGGGGTACATAAGTTAAAATAGTATATGCCCTTCAAGATGCATGTCGTTGGAAAGCTCTTTAAGAGTACAGTTATTGTTATGTTAACTTTTGTCATATTTTCATTTATGAGGGGTCACTATTGGTAAAATTGAAAAAAATAAATAAATGTGGTTAAAATCCACGCTCAGCTCAATATTGCAAGGATTGCACACCTAGTAGAAGATTATTTGGAATAAATAAAGTGAAAGACAAAAAGTGTAATCGTTAACCAGATGTTGATCATTAAAATTTGACCAGGAGAAGTCATTAAGAATATTAAATTTATAATCTATATTAATGCTTTGCTCTAATACAGACTAAAGCATTTTATCTTTTTTGTTTTCCTCTCTTGTAGATGGGAAGTTCTTATTGGAAATTACATATTTAAATTGTAAATTGGTTGTAACGTTTTAAGAATAGTGAGCAAGAATAGGTCTGAAGAGGAATTGATCGAAGCCTTGTTAAAAAAGCAATGCGGTTGATGTTAGAGCACCTGTAAAAGATGCTATAAAAGCTTTGGACGGGAAAATGCTGGATACGGCCTTCTTGTCGATCTGCCGGTTAGAGCTCGACAAGTGGATGGGGGTTTATCACCTCTTTTCCTATCACAATGGTAGAGTGGTTTTCGTTTAAATTTTCGGAGCTCGGTTGTAACTCGGCTCGAATACAGGAGAAGATGTTACCGGCACCTCGTTACGTCTCCTTTATGCCCCGGCTCTATACTCCACTTCTCCCACGTGAGACACCTTTTTTTAAAAGGTCTTTACGACGCCCTATGTACACATAAGTTCCACTTTACACCGGAGCCACTCTCACTTTTCTCCGGGTGCTTTTTCAAAGTCGGCTTGTTCACTCTTCTACGTGAAGTAAAAAGGGACTTTACATTTTACTTTTACTCCGACACGCGGCTATAAAACATTACGCCTCTTTGCCCCCCACCCTCTTCCGCCCGACCGCCTTTTAATTCCGCCGGCCTCCGGGCCTACACGTCTTTCGTACTTTCCGAGCACGTACCGAACTAAGAAGGGTTAAAAATCTCTAACGCGTCCGAAATCCGACGCGATACGGATCCACCCCCGCTACGCCTACTTGACGCTTTAAATATTACATTAAATCCGAGGCACGACATTATGAATAAGTTATAACTTCATTTGTTATTCCCCCTCTCTTCTTCCTCTTAGCTCCCGGCCAAGAAATTACTCTATTTCATCCCTTTACATCAAGATGTCTCTGGCAGAAGATAGGCATTTTTTGAATAATGATACTATTTTATCATCGCGTATAAAGAAAAAGAGAACATTTGGTACATTTATATTTCTTCTACTTTCCGAGTTGGAATGGAGAACGTTCTTCAGACGTTTTCATATTATCATCTTCTGATTTTTAATATTACTTTCATTTCATGTGAAACCTGATAAACGAAACCCATGGTTAAGTAGATGGTAATTAGATTATAACTAGTCAGCTAATGAATATATACATAATGTGTATGCATGTTGTTATGTAATAGAAGATTATTATCGCATGTACCCGACTAACTCCTTTTATTTATTCCGTTAACTAAACTAGTAACTTAAATTGTGTATCGTGTTTCTGTGATGATGTATTGAGATTATGATATATGCATATATATATATATATATATATATATATATATATATATATATATATATATATATATATATATATATATATATATATATATATATATATATATATATAATCCGTGTCCCCTCGTAATAAAGTGTTAATAAAATTGTATTATTAACTATTTTAATTTTAAGGAAAAATAATTATTTTCAGTATGACCGTTCAGGGATAAAGTGTAATATTCTTTGTTTTATATTGTCTCTTTATTTGTCTGACTAAGTTTGCTCCTCTCTATTGCTAATAATAAAGGGCGAGGAAGTGAGCTATCGAAGAATTAAATCAGCGAAATAATTGGCTAAGGCCTAGGTTACATTGGATCCGAATTTGTAAGAAATATTGGTCGTACGAGTTCGTATGAAGGCATCAGAAGTAATCAAACGCATGAAGCGCTATGAGTCTGGTTAGTTTGCTCCAGCCCTCTTCGTACGAACGAGTCAGATGCGTTCAAAAAAATTGCTTGCATACGAGTCTGCAAGCCAGTGAGACTTTTTCATGTAACGCTTTTTGGTGTCGTTTTTTGGTAACGCTTTTTGGTAACGCTTTTTGGTGTCGTTTTTTTGTAACGCTTTTCGAGTTTATGTGCCAAAGTAAAGACTTGAAAATATATTAGGAATTAAATCAAACATATGTTGTGCACGAAGAAAGAAAGTACTTTTCTTCTTCTCCAGTTTTATTAAGAAGTAATCTTCTTCATCCATATTTTTATAATAAATTCAAAAAATGTTGTATGTTAAAAGTGTTTTTTTATTTTAAAAATGTTTTTGTGTGTTGTGGTGGACAGTTAAATATTATGTAATTAGAATTGTTATAATTATTAATTAATTAACAATTAATATCAATTAAATTATAATTAATATTAATTCATTAATAATTACTATTGTCATTAATAATTACTATTATTTCATTAATAATTACTATTATTTCATTAATAATTACTATTATTACATTAATAATTACTATTATTTCATTAATAATTACTATTATTTCATTAATAATTACTATTATTTAATTAATAATTACTATTATTTCATTAATAATTACTAATTAATTAATAAGTACAATTAATTAATTATTATAATAATGTGGGGTGTGAATTTAAACTATGGATTGTGAAAATTTTATTACGCTAGGGGAGAAAAGGGATTTACGATCATTGTAGGATCAAAAATGTAAATATCACAACCGAGAAATAAACAAACTATTGTGGAAGTTAAAGAAGTAGCGGGAACTATTTCAATAGTTTGTATCTTTAATCATTGTTGTGAACCCTGTTAAATATTTTATAAAACTCTCGGATTTCATAAGCTTTATTCGTACATCTATTGAAGCATCGCCTTGGAATGTTTATAGTTGATCTGTGATTTTGACATGCTTCAAACGTATCTGGAATAATTTCTAAATTAATAATTATATTGTGAAGCAAGCAAATGTACTTCACAACAACATCTGCTTTCTCAGGATGAATTTCCGTTTTCAAAACTATTCAACGAGACCTTTTGCTCGTGAAAGGCTATGATTGAAAATTTCTTGTTCCATTGACAGTGTTTGTCCAGGAAAAGGTCTCATTAAATAATAGGTATCATAAAAATAAAACTTTTAAAGGATATGCTGCGTCTCCTGCAAAAACATGTAGAACAGTAATATCAGTATTCGAAAAAGTATTGGAGAGTCCAAAAAGTAATCCAAATCAATGAGATCCATCATTCTTCTGGTCTACTGAAAACTGAATCCTCGCACGATTTCGCATGAACACGGTTTCCACTCCATTCGTACGACCAAAATTCGAATCCAATGTAATCTCGGCCTAAGTGGTAAAATGCGCTTGCACATGTCTGGAACCACTTTCCTACGCTAACATACATATTTAATTCGAATCCTTGTCTAGAGGTGAAACATGTTTCTCTGATAGTATAATAAATCCAATTACTAAAATATATAAGAAAATTGTTTTGTAGTTGCACTTTAAATAACTATGACCAACTCATATTGTATCAATATCAATAAAATACTTATTACTGAACTATGCTAAAAAACTATACATTACCCGAATCCCGCATATAACCTCCGTCCTCTTCCTCGTCAGGTTACTGGTCTCCAGTGTTGTCATAGTCACAGATAGTTTTATGTTTAAAGTGCCCACTCACTTCGTCCTTTGAATGAATTGGTGATGGGTTGATTAGGCCGTCGAAGAAACATAAATAATAAATATAATTTATTAAAAAGTGGTAGCGTCCTCGCACTTCGCCTGGAACCTAGGGTAAGAGAACTCTCACCTAGAGAAGGGGGAGGGGATGTTTTAAGCTGATACTCATCTAACCTTTACTCATCGAGTTAATAAGTAAAGTTGCTGGATCCCCTGTCCTGTTATAACCTAATGATGTGTTGATTCAGACGTAAAAGAAACAGAAAAAAATAAAGTGGTTTTTGCTTGTCGATAATTTCCTTTTATTTATTGCTTCAGAGTAGGTAACGGGAGCATTGTGTTCACTTTTGAGGACGAAACAAATGTAAAATGTCTCTCATTTTAAAAATTCCATGACAGAAATCCGTTTCAGACATCAGGGAACACTTTTAGTCTCGTGCCTGTCTGTCTGTCGGTCTGTGAGTCCGCGTCCTCTGAAACGTGTGACGATAACTTGAGTAAAAGTTTATTTGGTCGGTAAATTTAATAGATATGTTCATTTTACCAATGCCCAGGACGAGTTCGTTGGACAACGTTATCCGCCCAAGCGTTCAGGCACAGGCACAACGCTCGCGTAAATGTGAACTTCAAACTTTAAATTGCAATTTTAGGTCGGGAAAAAAATCTAACTTCATATTATATTCAATGAGACAAACATTTTTTCCCCGTCCTAAAATTCCAATTTTAATTTTGTAGCGCACGTTTACGCGAGAACGCTTAGGCAGACAACGTTGTTCAACTAACTCGTCCTGAGCATTGGTAAAATGAACATGTGTATCAAATTTCATAAAAATCGGTCAACTTTTACTCAAGTTATCGTCGTTCGTTGACAGACTGACGTACAGACACGGAGCATATTTCGTTGAATATAGGAAGCTCGCTACGCTCGCTTCAATAATATATTTACGATAATATATAATGTTCACATTATATGCAGTTTTTACATTTTACTATAAAAAAAAACAGCAAAAAACCTAGTTCAATAAATTACACACACACATAATATGTGTAATAGTCCAGGAGATAGCGTGCAAAAAAGTGTCTGACTAACATCAAGCTAGAATTTTGTGTATAAGTAAATGTTTTGTTGCCTTTTAAGAATATGTGGTCGGCTAAGTTCGTCTGCGGGACATAGCTTGGCAATAGATAGGCATTTGAAGGCCATGTCCCGCCCTTTTTGGTTGACAATGTGATTTTCATGATCCTGAGTACGAACTTAATTAGTAGACCTATAATCAAGTTGACGGTAGTTTGTCACTTAATAGATTAGTTAGTAAAATATTACTCCAAATCAAAGTGTTCCCCTATCAAGGGACAAACTGCCATCAACTTGATTTTTGGTCTACTTACTAATTTAGTATCCAGGATCATGAAAATCATATTGTCCACCAAAAAGGGCGGGACATGGCCGCTCTCCACCGGTTTGTTTTTTCAAATGCCTATTGCCAAGCTATGTCTCGCAGATGAACTTAGCCAAACACATATATTTAAAAGGCGCCAAAATATTTGCTTATACACAAAATTCTAGCTTGATGTTAGTCAGACACTTTTTTGCACGCTATCTCCTGGACTATATTATATATTTATATATGTGTGTGTGTTTGTGTACGAGTATTAAGATTGTATTTATATTGCATTTTAGCCGGATCTCCTGTATTTTGGAAGAGGGTTAATCCCCCTCCCCTGAGTGACAATGAAATACAGCTCAACTAGTGGATAGCTTGCCTTTAATATATATGTAAATACAATGCCAGTCGTAACTACAAAATTATGCTTCAGTAATACATTTTCATCTTCTATCCTAGCAATAATTTACCGAGAGAGAGAATGTCCTTTTGTCAAATTAACTTTTTAGACAAAAAAAACATCTCCCATAGTATTCTAATTATAAAAAATAAACTAAATATTAAAAATTATCATACCAGGGCCTTTAATATGTAATTAATTTAATTAATGCTATTCACTATCGATATACATGTTTAATTATTGGATTTACTTGCATAATTTTTAAATATCATTCATATGATTTAAATTGTGATAATAGAGTCGATCGGAGATGGCTTACAAAAAAGTATATTTACCCTAGAAACCAACCTTATTTCGATTTCAATCAATAGATTATTCAAAAAATCTATTAGTAGCACCTACATTCATTTTCTGAACCTGAGTGTTAGCTTATAATTCAATTACAACTTTCATTTAGACCCTAATACAATTTCAGTGCTCTCATTAAAAATTGATATACGAAACAGATCATTATGAAAGAATCGATTTTGTAAACCTGGTTCCTTTTTTCTCAGTTGACAAACGTAATTTTATTAGATTCATTGACTGATGAGATATCAATATTTCGTTTGCAGTTATTAGTAAAAAATCAAAATTAGTCTCATATATACATTTAGTGAAAGCATGTCTCACCTCACTGGCATTGGAACCAGCTTCGTCTATATAAAGTCAGTGGTTTTGAGGGAATGTGATATCAACTTTCAGTCATTACCACTTAATCTGATTCTCCCCATTTTTATATGTTAGAGGTTTTTATTTTTTTTAAAGTTTATTTTCTTACCAATGTTTTTCTTTGTAAGGAAGTTTTTTTATGTACCGAGTAATAAAACTTAAAACATTTTCACCCCTCTTTAAAGCATCTTCATATTGCGTTAACTTACAAAGGATATATAAATAACAAAACAAAGCAAGGTATAGTTGTATTACTCGCAATCTTTATTTAACATTAAGAATATAGTTGAAAATGTGTGTACATGATTTAAAAATTTTCTATACAAAGTATAACTAAAATAAAACTAATAAAAACAACAACTCAACTTAATAATTGTATCCTGGGCGTATCACTTTTATTTGAGGTTTGTTGTGCTGTGTTTTCAACTAATTTTAAAATATCGTTATTACAAGGACTGCTTTATCATATTCATTAATTATTATAATAGAATTCTATTGAATATTATAAATAGGTAACTTGCACATTGTCACTTTTAATTTTTAGGGTAGGCAAAAACAAGGAAATTTGTACATTCCTGCGCTTGTCTACCACCTCATCTCCGAAAGTACCCAACACAAAAATAAATGTTTCAAAAGTAATATCTAAAACGAATAGTAAAAATGGGGCCATCTTGTTACGGCTAGGCCGATTATGCTTAGTAACAAACTCTTCATATTTCTTTAATTGACTGGACCCTTTGTGTGTGCTATAAAAACTCATACTTGGCCACATACACATTTATTTTTCCTTTTAAATCGATCCACTATTTCTTAAAAAGGGTAGAAATAAACCAGAAAAAATGCTGTAAAAATGGTTTGTTACCTTTCAGATACACCCCATACATTTATGGGGTTTATTATATGTATATGTAAGTTTCAAGTAGATGTGATGATTCACTATTATGATTCACAAACTTGTGGTTAATCTAATAATAAATAAACAACTTATTCCCGAATTAATTATTAACAATCAAGACAATAGACAATAATCAAATAATGCATTCCATAATTAATGGTCCCATCTTAAATCATTTTTAAAACAATAAGTTCTATGGAATTGAACTGTGACTGTTTTCTTAAAATATTTGTAATTAAAGATCCTGAGTTTGAAATATTCGCGGGTTGAATCACCTGGTATTATATTGTATTACATTCCAAATTGATTGCATAATAGCCATGGGAAGAGAGTTATTTGAAGTTCGCTTTAATATAAAATATTTGGTCACGATCACCATCCAAGCCTATTTATTAATTTACATACAATTTAATTGGTTCGCCAACTCCTTCTCCGTTTCCATTGTATACCTAGTATATAAGGTTCGAACTCCCAAGCATTATTTACATATAAGAGTACACGGCATGTACATGTTAGTTCAAATTAAGCCTGAATAATGGGTCCCTCAAGTTTTAAATAAATGATATGACAAAACAATCGGACGTGGAACAGGTAAATTGAATACCCATAAATATTTCATCTCGGTTTTATACTGTGAGAGAGCCATTACCAGTGTAGGAATACGTAAGCAGATGAGTGGCCGAAAATTTAAATGAGAAATACATTACAGCGTTCATGTAATTATCCGTTCCCAAGAGCCGAGTGCACTCATGAAATTAGTATTTAGTTTTGACATTAAAACCGGAGAGAGATGAAGGAAAATGGAAAATTAACATTCCGGACGCACTGACTACGAACGACAAAATTTGCCGCCTTAAAACTTGGGCTTATTTTTCGACAATATAATTTAGCCTGCATGTTATAATGAGGGGAAAAACTAAACTTACAAATAGTAATACTAATTCAGTAATTACTAAATGCTATGGATTATTTAGACATCATCATCTTAATAACTTACGGACTTTAAAATGTGAATAGTTGCGTTAATATATTATTTAATAATGAACTAGTACTTAATTGTTTGATCAACCATAGTTAAGAGTAAAGTTAGAAAAATAAAATCAACTATGGTATACAAACTCACATAGAAGTCTGTATTGACTTTGTAATTAATTAAAATAATTGATGCAAGCTTTAATTTTTAATGATGCATGTTGGTTAATTTTCTGTTTGGGATACATAATATGTTGAAACCAGGCCCCGATTTACCAAAGGGCAGACTGGGCAATTGCCAAGGGCGGCAATTTTTGGGGGGCGGAAAATTTCCCGCCACAATTTTAATCCATGCAATGCGTGGACATGGTTAACGTGCTTATTTATTAAAAACAAATTGATTTTACCCTTCAAAATTTAGACATGCTAACTGGTACCTTTAAACTTAGGTTCATGTATGTTTGCAGTTTTCACTAAAAACGTAGTTAAAAAAATTAATATTATTTAAAAAATAAATATAGGCCTACTACTTTTTTATCAACAGTACACACCATTTCAGGTTAATACCTAGTTGCGTTTACACATGACATTTATTGCATGATGTTTATGTCAGACAGAAATCCCAGTAGTGTAAACACCAAAAATTTATGTCTGAGATTTATGTTTCTACTCTCAGCTATAAGTGTCGACACTTCTATACCAACAGATGTAAACATCGATTATTTGAAAATTCAAACTCCTCTTTGTACATTTATTGCAAATTTAAGCATTGCGAGAAGTGTCAGACATATATCTCCGACATAAATCTCAAGCAATTTCTCTCAGATGTAAACACTCTAAGCGATTTCTATCTGACACTTGACATTTATTGCCGGAGAGAAGTGTCAGGTGTAAACGCACCTTAATACGTTATTTTTACAACAGTGTATGGTATGAGCCCACATTAGAGTAACCCGAAAATACTATTCAGTAATCTCAAATACCTCAGTCCTTTTGTGTGGGTGGAGGGGGTGGTGGTCTACAAAAGGTTTTGAACTGGGTGCAGCTTATCCTAAATCAGGGCCTGGTCAAAACACAGAAATTAAATTTCACCGAAATGTGTGACTTATTTGTAAAAAAAATAAACCCAAAGAACAGTTTTATGGGTTTATTTGATTTTTTTTTTTAAATGCAACCAACTATCTTTATATTATATGAAATTAAAGTTTTGTGTGTACATTGATCTGAATTAAAATTTGTAGATACTTTTTCATTTCATACATTACGAAAACCAAAACCTGCCTTAACTTTTTTCCTGTCTCAATTTCGGTAAGTCTGTGTCTAAGGGTGTGGCGCGGGTCCGACTTAATAGGCGTAAAACTGGCTTCACGAAATCCATTAATGTTTTACCTTCTTACAGTAGTGTGAGCTATCGTTTGTGTGATTAAATTCAGACCTGAATTAGGTTATATATCGTACCTTGTAGAAGAATATTTGCATTGCATGCAATTAATACCATTTGAATAGCGGTATTTCAGCACAGGATATTTCATTAATGCTTGATAATGTAATGAATTATAAATAATGTATAGGCATAGGCCTGAGAAGATTTCTATAAATGCTTTGGAAACGAAACTATTTAGTTATTTCATTTAACGGCTAGCCCTTCATAATTTGCACTTCATTAGCCCTAAACATAACCACTGATTCTTATCATGAGCCTCGCGGGATGAAGAATAGTTAAACATAAGCTCATTATGAGTTTTTGTAATAAACTGATTTATTTCGCCCTCTCTGATTTTTTCTTCGTGTAGTTTTGGAAAATCGCAGTAGAATTTATTTGATTACCATTGTCGTTTCTGTTCTACCCACTTATTGGTTTTATTATGTCATTCTTGTATTAAACCTAGAGCTTTTTACTTTGAAATTGTTAACTCTAGCAAATAATTTCCCTATCAGGGAGATTTTCAATATTCAATATCACTCAAGTTTGTCATTCTACTATTTGCCGTTTACTTCACTTCAAGTACACTTGTTTGTACCTCTGGAAATAAATTTCTTCGTTTAAATAAATTGCCTTGTCTGTTTATTCTCTAAGCTTTAGTAAGTCCATTCTAGTTATGTAGTTATCTGTCAAACAAGATTCTGCAGAGATCACTGTCCGGGAAAGTTAAGGGAAACATTTAGACAACAAGATTCTGTCTGTAGGTTTATGTAGAGGCTGGGGTTTGTTTCTAAGTCCGAAGGGCGACACTGGGTCTCACCCCTATTTAACCTCCCATTCAAAACTTCTCCTTGCCCAATTATAGTTACCCCACGTAAATTAACTATTCAATTTTACCTCACTCGTTGTTTCAACTCGGTTCGTAAATGCTAGTGTGTATTATCATGTGGGTTTAAATAAGTTTCAAGTCTTAATATCACTTACTCAAAGAAAAACAGCAACAAAAAAAAAAAAAAAAAAAAAAAAAACACCTACTTACATCGACTAGGATAAAAGCAGAATTATTTTTAGTATTGATTAATAGAGGACTAGGTTGAAAATACACTTTATGATGATGTAAAACAATTTCTGAAGGTAAACAAGCGAGTAGATCAAAGATGAGTACTTTGCTATCGGAAGGAAGATTGCATTTACAGATGTCTCAGTAGGAGCCAAAGACAACAAGTAGGCCGGACAATAAATAAAAATTTGCAAAATCTTATCGCCATTAAAATGCCTCTTTTAAACTAAAATTGACTGAGAGGGAGAGAAGAACAGCATTTAAACATGTTTAAAAAGTATTTCCATGTATCTAAGTATAGGAGTATTTACCACGTCCTTGTTTCCTACTGCCTAAATATAGCAAATAGATTGTAAAATCTAATCCATCCAGGCGGAAGGAGTTCTGGACAGTAATGATGTAAAATTGTGTGAATGGGAAGTAGAAAGACCATAAAAATCGTAATTTTTATACTTAATTACCAAACCTTTAACTGTAAACGTACATCGAATGACATCTCTCCACTAAAAGTAACTTTAATGTGCAACCACTTACGTTGTAGATGGCTTTCAATCAAAAATAGTTACCTGTAATGCCAATGAAAATGAGAATATAAGATAATGGTTATCTATAAAAATTATCCAGTTAATAATATATACCATGAATCCATGAATGGTGGACAGTGGTTGCTAGGGTTTCAGCGCCCAGGGAAAAGGCGGTTTTCGCGCCCCGTCCCTCATAGATACTTAGACATAATCCTCCTCCAATCCAACGAGCAAATGAAATCTCCGAATTCAATTTAGTGACCCCTAGATAGCTGTCTCTGCTTGCCCCCAAAGCTGCACCACTGACGGTAGATCAGATATGAATTTGGAAAGATACGTAGACTTTTTCCCCGTCAGGTTGACCATTTCCGGCACATGCCTATATTTGTGGTTTGTTCCGTTGGACGGTTAAGTTTGGCTCCACCTAGGCACTTTATGGTTTTATATATTTGCGCATGCCCGAGTTTGATTTTTATCCTTTAGCTTGGAATCGAACTCGATATATTTTGATCTATAAGCAGTTACGCTATAACTTCATTGTTGGAAAACATCCCTTGCAACCGGGTATAATTCAGCAAAAAGAGGAATAAATTAGTAAATGAATGTTAAGTCCAGTCCACAATTTTGCTCTCTCTGCTAAAAGAATTTGAAAATTAATTTTTTGCTTATAAATTATTAAACAGAATATACTTATCTAAATAAGTATAATTTAGACTTCCGCGGCCAGAGTTAACTCTTGATCTCCCGGAAAAATCCCGTCAGAGATTTTGTGAATTCCGTCATTTAAAACCTAATGAAGGGATCATTATCAAGGGAGTTGATCGTGGTAAAAGGGATTAGAAATAAGTAATTTACTAATAACTCTTACCCTCTCTAGACTCATTATATAAATGAACTTCCAACCTTTAGCTTTAGGTTAATTGGAATCGTACACACATAATATTTAGTTTTTATAAGGTTAAAAGTTAAAATTTATTCTAATCCTTAATTTTTTTAAAACTTTCTGTAGCTCTGATTGGTTTGTTAAAATCCACTTTTTATTAGCACAACAAACTGTTTGACAACAATAATGTTTGATATTAAAAGGAAGGCAAATATCGATATTTATTTCCACAAAGGTTTCCCGCTTAGGATTGGATAAGAAAATTCAAGGTAATAAATAACTTATTGTGGTAATGAAAATGTTTAAAGTTTTGAATAATTAAGCTCCGAGTGTTAAATGTTGGAGGATGTTCAACCCCTTTTCTATTCGAATCATCAACATTATTTAATTTAAGTGCTATAATTTCGTGTTTTTTGCTTCCGAGCTTACCGAAGGTAACGGAAGCATTGTGTTCACTTTTGAGAACAAAAAAGTTTTATGCCTCCGATTTTAAAAATTGCAAGACAGAAATCCGTTTCAGACATCAGGGAACATTTTTGGTTTCGTGTCTGTCTGTCTGTCTGTCTGTCTGTCGGTCTGTGTGTCCGCGAATCGTGAAACGTGCGACGATAACTTGAGTAAATGTTGCCCGATTTTGATGAAATTTGGTAGAAATGTTTATTTTACCAATGCTCAGGTCGAGTTCGTTGGACAACGTTATCCGTTCAAGCGTTCACGCGCAACGCTCGCGTAAACGTGAACCTCAAATGTAAAATAGGAATTTTTGGTCGGGAAAAAAATTAAACCTTATCTATTCAATGAGACGAACATTTTTTTCAAATACAATTTTTTAGTAAAACCCACAGCGACACCCCTATAAAGTGTTAAAGATCGCTAAAAAATGTTAATTGTTCTTACACAATAAACAATATAAGAATAAAGTAATAAAACTTTAATGTTAATATAACAATAAAGTACATGATAGGATGCGAGGAAGCTATGTGCCACACTAATTGGCAGTCTATTTTTTTTTATAAAGTGTATTATATTATTTTTTAGTAGGTATCATTGATTCTTAAATATTTGAATTCTTAAGATACTTATAAATAAAAAATGTTTTATTATGTAATGGAGTTCCTATTTGACAGAAGGTACTACCGCTACTAGGACTAACCGCTTTAGGTGCTCATTATTTATTCTTTCAATTGTTTAAATTACACTGATGCTAAAGTTATTGAAACCGTTGTCTATTAGTATGAATGTAGTAATAATATTTATCCTATCAATCGTGCCATTAAAACTACAATGCCATTAAATAAATATTTACATGCATTGTAGAGAGATATACATACTAGGTGTGCAATGCAGTTGTCTGCTTGCGCTTGAGCGTGCATTTTAATCTTAAACAATTAACATTTTTATTTATAAACAGCTGAAATCGGATCATATTTTTAATGAAAAAGCATTTTTTCCCCTGTTTTTCAGTTTAATTGAGCCATTCTCCAATAGCCTATTAAAATTCTTACCTTAATTACATAGTTATTTAGTACTTAAGTAATAATTATTTAATACTTAAGTAATAATTATTTAATACTTAAGTACTAATTATTTAATACTTAAGTAATAATTAATTAATACTTAAGTAATAATTATTTAATACTTAAGTAATAATTAGTTAATACTTAAGTAATAATTATTTAATACTTAAGTAATAATTAATTAATATTTATGTGAATGGAAAATTATTTATAGTTTAGAGTAAAAAGATCAGGAGAACAAGGAGGAGATCACGAAGCAGGGGATACTTCTGTTTCTAATCCTACTCAAAAACATAAGATGGCAAATACGGTTAATTTTAATATGCGGATCTACTTAAAGAGGCTCTTAGTCAGGTTATAGACAGTAAAGGATTAGCCACTAAAGGCGGGTTTTCCTAGCAAGCGTATCTAATACGCAGCGTGAACTGAATAGCGAATTTCACGTCGGCAGGAGCTTATTTCTTACCACGCTGCGTATTTCTATTTTCCTAGCGAACGTATTATTTTTTAAGTTTTGTGAAGATGATAGTCCAGGAGATAGCGTGCAAAAAAGTTTCTGACTAACATCAAGCTAGAATTTTGTATACATGTTAATATTAACGACTTTTAAGAATATGTGGTCGAATAGATTCGTCTGCGGGACATAGCTTGGCAATAGGCGTTTGGAAAAAACAAACCGGTGGAGATGTCTCACCAATTATGGTGGACAATGTAATTTTCATTATCTTGAGTACAGAATTAGTTAGTGGACCAAAAATTATTGATGTTAGTTTATCCCTTGACAGATGACCACGTTGATTTTTAGTAATATTTGCATAACTAACCTATCAAGTGTGAAAATAACATCGACTTGATTTTGGGTCTATTAACTAATTCTGTACTCAGGATCATGAAAATCATACTGTCCACACATGGCCCTCTCCACCATTTTGTTTTTTTTTCAAATGGCTATTGCCAAGCTATGTCCCGCAGATGAATCTAGCCGACCACATATTCTTGTCATTAAGATTAACATGTATACAAAATTCAAGCTTGGTGTTAGTCAGACACTTTTTTTGCACGCTGTCTCCTCGACTATGAGCCGTTTGGGAAGAAATAAAAAAATAGCTTTATTGCTATTTAAAAAACATTTGGCGGAGGAGGATAAAGAAGATAGAATACTTTTATTCTTGCTATTAGCAAAGTGTATTTAAAACGGCAAGAGGAGGGAGCTTTCAATATATTGATTAATATTATATAGGTGATACGTATATCTATACATTTACATCTATATACTAGGTTATACGTATTATAAAAACAATAAAAACAACACAGAATATATTAAACACGCGGCGTACGACGCAACTGACTCCTCTCAATGCAGTCGGTCTTATCACGCCTGACGTACAACGCTGGCGTGGAACGTATTGCGCTCTGTAGGAAAACACTAACACTAAATTCTTACCAAGGAGTGCCGGCGTGTTGCGCTGGGCGTATTACGTTGTACACGGCGCACCAAACACGCTTGCTAGGAAAACCCGCCTTAAGGAGGATATTAGAGCGTTAGATTTAAAGGTTGAACAGGTTAGTCAGGACACGTGGCACAGCTCAAGCAACGTGTCCAACTACTTGAGTATCGTTGTACCCTATATGAAACCCAAATCGACACCTTAATAAATAAGTCGAAAAAGAATAATCTTCTTTTTAGAAATCTCGATTATACGGATACGCTCTCAACTGATTATGAAAGTTTGGTCACCCAGTTTTGTCATGAATTGTTGGGACTAATTGATATTGTCGTCGAAAAAGCTTATCCTATTGGAAAGCCTGGAAAATACAAAAGGACTATATTAGCTGTTTATCGGCACGAAAAACATAATATATACGACATATTAAGGAATGCAAAGAAATTTAAAGGAACTTCATTCTTCCCTCATCAAGACTTTTCAAAAAAAGTCCGCACCAGTAGCGCATGTTTGTTCAAAATAATGCATGAAATAAAATTAATAAACCCTGCTGTTAAAGTGTCTGTGCGAGGCGGGAAAATTTGATTGTCGATGGTGTGAACTTTTCTTGGTGCCAGCAGAATCAAGGTTTGTTGTGTGGTTCGGAGAATGGAGAGGACATGTTAAATTATTTAATAAAGCACGATATAAAAGATGTAGTATAGCGAAGATCCAATTAGGAGATAAACCAAGTACATATTATTGAAGGAGTAGAAGAATGCGAGACCCACTGCTGGCAGTATCGAAGAAGTATGCAGCCTGGCAACGTCAAGCAAGAAAAATGTAAAAAGCTCATCTGATTTCATGCTAAATCTTTATTTGAGTACAACGAGAACATTCTGTATAGTCAATAATCTCTTACAATATAAGAGTGTGAATGTATATATGAAAATAGGAATACGTGAAAGCATGTAAAATTTATTTTTAAATAAAATTGTATTTATTTATTTATTTATGTATATTATGATCAAGTATTTTAATTTACATTAAGCATAGATATAATGAATGGATGAATGCCTCTTTTGGTTATTAGTGCGTTATTTACATGAATTATTTATTTATCTACTCCCGGCAGCAAAATTAGGCATTGTTGTACTCTTTTTAATCTTCAAAATGAAATTTTTCTTGATTCTTTTGTAATATGTCAAAAAAACATGCAGCAAAATAATTAAGTGTCAGCAAAATATCAAAGTGTCAGCAAAAGTTCAAAGTGTCAACAAAATAACAACAGGTTGCCAAATTTTAAGAAAAAGTTACTACATCGCAGGTTATGAACTCTCCCACATTGTTCATTTTTGTATATTTAAGCGTAATATTCTGCTAAATATTTATAATATGTTTTTGAAAATACCTTTAAAAATTAAAATAATAAAACAATTTTGATTATTTTACAGTGATTATTTTTAAAAATATCGCTAAAAATTGAGATAAAAAACTGCTGTTATTAAAAAAAGTGGCAACACTGATCGTTTTGCCTTTGTTTTGTTTTAACTTAATGACTCAAACCTTCGTATTTTTTACATCTCTCATTTCTATAAATCTTTTATGTATTAAAAAGGAATATAATAATTAGTGTAATTTTCCTGCCGTTAGTAGATAATAGTTATTTATGTAACTAGGCATCAAAATGAAATTCGAGTCATCACACTTACTCAAACTTTCGAGTCATCAATTTGATTTTTACAACTTTCATTGCTTTAAATCTTTTATCTATCAAAAAAAGATGATAATAATTTAATAGTTTTTGTTATTATTATTTTGGTAAATTTGTTAATTAGGTTTTTGAAGTTTAAATAAAAATATGGATGATAATGTTGTGCATGACGTTGAAGACTTGTTTGATAACACGCCACCCGAAATTGCAAATATTGCAACATCATCCAAGGTTTATTGCCTTCTAAATGAGGTACTAAAATCTTTATTTATTATAATTTTTCTGCCGAGATAAAAGTAGATAAAATATTGTATGTAACTATGCAGCAAAGGAAACATTCCTGACTCGTTTAAAGATTACCTGCTTCGGTTACACCTCAGCAGTAAATTTGTTTAGACTATCCTCGCCTACCGCTCGGAACTAAAACTTAAAAAGCTTGTCAGCAAAATTCCATTTTGCTGCCTAGTAACATAAATAACTATTTTCCTCTTTTCTTTTTTTCTATTTGAACCAAATCTCGACAGCCACAGCTTGCCACAGCTAAAAGCTGTGGCTGTCGAGTATTAGGATGGATAGATAGTATTTTTTTCTTTTTTTAAAAAAAAATATATGTACTATGTTTACTGTAATTTATTTAACAAATATTAGTGTGTATATTATGCAATTCAAAACTAACCCCGGCAGACAACCTAAAGGTCATTGCTGTATAATGTTTGTGTTTGTTCTTTGTTCGTTGTTTCGTATTTGTTCTTGCAATAAACATTGTTATTATTAAATGAAAATATGACAAAAGTGAACATTACAACAATAACTGTTCGCTTAAAGAGCTTATTAATGCAATTTTATAAAGTTTAATTGAAACTACCATATTTTTGTGGAGTTAATTAAAATAAAGAAAATACTGTTTCAGAAGAAAAAATATTTTTCATCTAAAGAGCTATTTATACCTAAGATAAATTCTACGAACTACTTAAAATTGTATTACAAATTGGAGAAGAGGGAGAGGATATTGCAAATACCGTTCCCAGGGCCCACTGAGCAATTATAGGGGTTGGGGCTTCAGCCTTAATAGAAAAATAAAATTATCTCTGTACTAGAAAATTATTCAGGAGATATCTGAACTTTATTGGAGCTGACAAAATGAAGAAAATCTAAGGGGTCGAGGAAAATTGATTACTTGATTACCCTGAATAATGAATGAAGATTTATTCGGAAAATTAGACCCAATCTCTCAACTGGTGCAAACTTTAAAATTGTTTTCTCATTTTTAAAAATTGTGGTATTGTGTTAATAAAATTACCTAGGGACTGGATGTTTGAATTGGGTTGTTTATTCATTTGTTGGATAGGTAGCAAATTGTTAATTTTAACTAGAGCGTTGGTTATATTGAATTGTAGTACATTTATGTCATTATAAGGTATTCTGTCGTAATAGAAATTGGTGTTGTTGCATTAGACCAGCAGACTCTAAAATTGTTTGAAGGTATATTATCAAAATGAATATTAATTTGATAAATTTTATCCTTATGGATATTCAAGGTGAAATATAGGAATTAAATACTACAGTTCATACAAATAGGCCAAGTTTTAAATACCTTTAGTTGAGAGGTGCATTTTCTGTTTTTCGCTTTTGCTTAAATTTATGAAGCCTTATATGACATTTATATTTTTATCTTCCTTTCGTTAATAGTAACTGTCAGATTTGATTAAAGTTCTTCAATTTCACACCTTGATTCGGAGTACTTATACCCTTCATATATAAGGATGCCTTAAAATGACTATGACCGACATGTAATCATGTCCTAAATCCTTAATATACTTAATACAATACCTCGTTGATTAATAAATTCTAGAACATGAGACGAACATGCAGTGCTAAGACCATCATCTGAGAATGCATTGTTGTAATGATGTTTCAGATTTTCATAGATGATTCTGTTGATAGAAGTGAAACATAGAACTTGGTATCAATCTAAATACATATCTTAAAATGTAAGTTTTGGATTAATACTGTTGAAGCTGAGGCATTAGACTAGAAACAAAAGTTTTGTTGTTCCGTTAACTTTGCTAATGGGCTTTGCTAATTGTAGACTATAACTCCTTCTCTTTTACGATTTTTTTTTTCAGAATTGATGAATTTGTAAATAGTGAATTTCGCGAATTATGATTACAAAAAAAGAACATTTAAAAGTATTGATTTCCTTTACAAATACTCGTCAATTTCCCGTTTTCGTTATGAAACTGAGTTACTCTTTCGTTAATATAATTTTTTCTGAGATTTGGAAGTATACAAAAGATGTTTTTTTCTCTCTCATAATCAAATAGCGGAGATTTTGGGAAAATTCGTCTTTAGATTTATGAGGTCGCCCCCAAGCTATGGGGGGGGGGGAGGAGGGGGTGGTTCTAGGGACTGTAATGAAAGTCCATAATTCAAAACCAGCCAACCCGCTCCTGTCAGCTCGCGTAAAAAAAGGCTTTAGTGTCAGATTGATGATGAGTAAAAATGTTTTCAAGCCTCCCTTTTTATAATAATGCATTTTTTCCGGGTCCTAATCTTTTCAGGCATATTTCTAGCATGTTGAAAGTTTTGTTCGAGTTTTGCTAAAATTAATAGATACTTTTTTATGAAATCTTAAATTAGATTAAACATTTAAATATTTTTTTTTATTCTCATGTCGAGCGTGCCCTAGTACCTAACTAAACGGCTAACTGAAAACTATTAGCTTTCTCAAGCTATTTTACTCTAGTGCATCCGGCCCGGATTTAAATAATACATTTATTTATCATCAATTCGTTAAAAAGTTATATTTTGTCACATTTGTAAACGTAATTTCTTACGTCACCTATTGCCGGGTTATTAAATTGTATTCAAGGATTGGTAAATTCTTGCTATATGAAAAGCAGTGATTTAAATTGTTCAATTATAGTCTTCCTAATCTTAACTTAATAAGTGTGTTACCGTCTATTCTTAGTATTGGTGTTTTACGAGTATAAGTGCTAGAGGTCGACCAAGAAGTCATGAACACGGGAGAAACGGAGAGCTTAACTTCGTTTAAAATCGGAACTTCCGAGTAGTGCCGAAGTCAGTACAGTCGGGTACTAAGACAATAACCATTCCTAGTTTGTATGACATGCGCAGTTACGTCAAATCTCACGAATAACAACAACAAGAGGTTTCCAATCTGTTAGGTTTCCTGTTTTGTTTGTTTTTATACAATACGAATTATAGTCACACCTGTCCTAAATCCAAATAACTCAGAAATAAAGAGGAAGAAATAATAGATTATGAAAGAAGAAAATTGATTTAAATTGAAAGAATATTACTATGAATAATAATATAAAGATATTATCGTACATTATTAGTGATTTCTTATCAGGTACAGTGTTGCCTGTTGCATAAAATATTAAAAAAAATATAGAAGTTATCAAAAATAAAATTATTAATAACAAAAGATCAACACTGTGTTTTTTGACCGTGGTCTATTATATCAAAAACTGACTGTACATGACGACACTAGCGCACTCCTCACATTTCCATGACTTCTTGGTCGACCTCTAAGTGCACTAAATAAACTTTTAATATCTATTGTTTAAAAATGAGATCTTTATCATGTGTGCGGTATCAGATAAATCAATGGTTTGTTAAATTTAATTTCGACCCAGATTTTACCCTTGGAAGCTTATATGCAATAAATACTCCTTTATCTTAATATTCTAAATTAAATTTTAAGAAATGCATTAACAATGGTTTTAGTTTAAATGAAAGCAAGTAAGTTGAAACAGAATAAAAACAAAACAATTGAATCCGTCCAATCTGTTGTAATACGGTAGTTTTTTACTACTTGTCACGTTCGCTTTGAAGAGAAAATGTGAAGCTCACATGAGTTGATTCATCCTATATTTAGCTTTAAAAGTAAAAAAGCTGACTTTTTCTTTTACTGAGTGTTGTATAAGAATAATTCTAGAGGTTCATTTTGTTTTAGGATCTGTAAGCTGTATTGAAGAAATGACAGTTCGAGAAGGGGAGCGGGTAGTTCTTCCATGTGGTTTGGAAGGTCCTGTTCATTGGTTGTTGGACGAGAACAGAGTGACAGATAACAGCAGAAGATATATTAAAGGAACGGATCTTGTCATATCCAGGGCACTCCATGATCACGATCAAGGAACATTCTCCTGTTCACCTGTAGGCAACTCTGGACAAATCGGAGGAACTGTCAACATCAAAGTTATATGTAAGTTTTTTTTTTTTTTACTTTCAATTGTAACTTGTTTGGCTGCAGGTTAATTAGTTTTAGTCCGTATACAAAGAGTGTTAGAAATCCAATGCTTCTGGATATCAATAGCAACTAAGATATATCAATAAGCTCTTAATATGACAATCTGAAAGCTCTTGTACAAACACGTACATTTTTTCCACTAAATTCCAATAGTAATTTCGATAGTAATGGTTATAGTAATGTATTACTTTTGGTCTTAAATTTAAGTGCAATATAGGACATCATTTCGAAATTTATTTTTTTTCGGTTTTTTAAAAGATTTTTTACTTAATTTCTTTCCCACAAATGGACTATGATATAATTGAATGTATATAATGCATAAGGTTTATTATTTTACCCCATCTTGGCTTAAACATGCTTAAAACCGGCTTTCAACTAGTTGTGGTCATCTTGATTCCTAAATTGTGTATTTATTTTTCACATTTCTATCATGATAAAAATAACCACTTTTGATTAAGTGCCGGCTTTGTACAATAAAGGCACTTCTGTGGATAATGTTTGATTAAAATCACTTCTAATTTTTCTACTTAATAAGATGTTTACTTAATATTTCCGGAAGTATGTAGTATATAACCATTATTTCACTAATATAAATTCGTATAGTAAGAGGTAAGGTTCTAAATATATCTACGTATTATGATAATTGTTTAGAATAACATCATTTTTATTTTAGTTTAATTCCCTCTCTAAAACAGAAGGAAATAATTATTTTGCATGGAAAGGATGTAGATAGGAAATTGTGTTTTCTAGAACCATATAATGTCGTTGTATATTATTCATATAATTTTGTTGTAATCTTCCGAGATGAATATTTATTCTATATTATATTTATTCCTCTATACTCTGTATGTCATATTTTAAGGGCGTATACATTTAGTCATATGAAATATATGTAACCTCCATTGTGTAATTAGTGGTTTTTTATAATATATATATATATATATATATATATATATATATATATATATATATATATATATATATATATATATATATATATATATATATATATATATATATATATATAATTTGATGTTACTAAATTTAAAACAAAAATATGTTAACATTGACGTTGTTTTGTTTTTGTTTTTGTTTAATGTATTTAATCTGGAGTAGCTTTGTGACTTATACAGGTCTAAGGTTTTCTTTATTACTATCCAGGAAGCGTATTTTCTTTAAGTTAATAGACCCTTTGGTGTTGTCAAAATAACTTTGTTTTCTTGCCTTAAAACCGAGCATTGATGCATTAGAAGAGCAATCTGATACATATTTTTATTTGGATATGGTCAGGACAGCGATACCAACAAGAGGGAGAGATATACGAAAAAATAAATAAAGGGGGAAAATCTATTATTTATTTGTATCTTATATTGAGCTGACAAGGGTAATGCGAAAACATACTGACTAACTGAAGATGAGAATTGATTATCAATACTGATAAAATTGGCGGAAGAATATGTCATAACATAAATTTTTGGTTTACTATATCTACGATAGTTATTAGGTTTTAGGATTTAGGAGTAGTTAATTTTGTAAATTTACCATCTAAAACATATTTCAATTTATTAGTTTTTGGATGACATCCTTTATAAATTTAATGGCAAAAGATTTTTTTTTTTTATTGCATTTTTTATAAAGTTTAGTTAGTCCTACTGTTACTTCTATGCAACTATATTCATAGAAGACACCCTAAATGCCCGTCTGTGGCCACTAGTGTGTGCAGACGAGTGAAGCCTTTTCTCTACTAAACGGATACGACTCCCTAATAGCACTAAAAAAACTTTAATAAATCTTAAATAAACCTCAAATCACAAGGATCTATCTAATCTTTAGTATCTTGTTCTTAATTGTGTTGGAATGCTAGTATTGATTTATACAGTTTTGAAGACCAAGAGTTTCCTAGAATTCCTCGTTCATAAAGAGAGACTTTCTCAGATTTACTAACCAATAAAAGCATTTGAGATAAGTTTATTGACAGTTTGAATTAGCCTAATTAGTTTGAACTATGCTCAATATTTTCCTAATTAAATTGAAAAAGGAAACGTTGATCTTCACATCTTTAATGCCTTTGGTTCTTTATTTTTTTTTTTTTTTAAATTGACTCTTGTTGATTGCCTGTTATTAAAGTCTAAAATACAATTAAAGGCATATTCGTTATTTGTGGTTAAAGGAGGCATTAATATGCATGTGCTTGGGCTGTAATAAAGTCAGGTACTGTTTAATGGAAAGGGTGTTTCAAGTTGTCTTAGCTAGTGGTAACTTGTTCTTGAGTTAGGAACTCGTGGTTTTCTAATTAATGATCCTACGGTGTTTCTACAACTGGAAGCATTTTATAAAGTGTCTGAGGCCTGGGGAAACTTGTTCAGATTACTGTAGCCTCCCTAGTTCACCGCCCCCAGTAGCCCCGAAACAGTTCAGTTATAGATTAGCGGATTCACGGCTTTTGGCTTTTGTTAACGGGCAAAGGTTGTTGGGGGAGTTGGAAGGTGCTTAAACTTGGGTCCCGATCCTCTATCTACACGATGGAACACCCCCGCATTAAGAGAGCGTAAAAGATATTAGAATCTATCCATTCGTAAGGTAACTTTTAACCCAATCCGATCTCTCTAACATCCTAAACAACTCCCTAAAAAATATCTATTTAAAATAAGATAAACCGTGGTTTTTCAAACTACTGAATGTTATGCTTGCGAGGTATATACATATATATATTTCTGTTGGATACAAAAGGAAGACAAAGATAAGGAGTACGTGAGGTTACGAGGACGGTCCATTTACTCCACTGACACAGTTGTACCTTTCTCTTTCGCCATACTTTATCCAGAAAACCGCACCTGTTCTAGCGTTTTAGACCGAAAGGGTGGGCCAACCCTCATAAAACTTGGAGTCTTTCCTCATTCCTACAGCTCTTTTATGTAGCCTACTACAACCTTCCCATTCAAAAAGAGAAGAAAACCCTAAGAAAAACCTCCTAGAAGGTCGCTCAGGTTCTTTTTCATCATACAAATAGAATGGAGCCTTGCCAGCAACCCTCCCGTTGTTACACCTTACCTACTTATCTACTACCGGCATCTGCATTTTTTCCCGGGCGTCTTAGCCCGTGGACCTTTTTCATAGAATTTTCTTCTCCCGAATTTATCCCGTGCCCCTATTCAATTTTTCTCGGCGACATTGAAAATAGTAACCCTTAATATTACATTCTATTTCGTTTAAAGATAAAAAAAAATTGGAACACGGATAATATCTGACATACAATCTATAACTGTAGCCAAAAAAAGGTTTCTACATTTATGATTTATGTAGCCACAGCGTTATAATCAGACTTCAGTTTTATATTATTTTCTTTAGAAATTATTATTTATTCGTTTATGTTTCTTGCTGGCTTCCTTTGGAAATGTATTATTAAATAATAAATAAAAACATTCTGCAGTAATTTAAATGATCACTCAAACAGTTTTCTTTTTTAGTTCGAACAATGTATTTTAATTGGATTAAATTAGAATATATATATACACTAAAGTAATAGCATAAATTTGTCTCAAGAATGTTGTCATATATGTGCAATTGTTTTATATTTAAAATACGTCACTATTTTTATTTTAAAGAACAATTTTATTCATTAACGTTGTGTTATCTCTTTTGTATCTCCGACTGGATGTATGCTTCGATTCAATCCCTGGCTGATTGTGCTTTCATTTCGCCTTACGTGAATGAGCCCTTTTAAAAAGTACAATTGTAAAAGTGTGCCACGCATGAGGAGTATTGGACAGCTGTTAGGGGAGCACGTTTGATGCATGTGTACATAATATAATATACATGTGCAAATTACATAAAAGGGTTAAGGAGGGTGTGCAATAATTCCGTCTGCTGGATGCATCATACAACCATGAGTAGCTCATATTTTTTTATTTTGTAATAACGACATTATAAACATTTAGCTGCGATACTCAATAGATGTAGGGCAGTTAAGAGAAGTCTACCCCTTAAAATATTTAACTATTTAATCGTCCTGAGCAGTCAGCTGACTTGTTTGTCGATTTAATATTATTAAATAAAACAGTTGTATATTCAGCATGAGGATACATTCTGGAAGAGAACCCGAGAAATTAAATGATTCCACTTATAAATGGCTTACCCAAAAATCCTCATCGGATCCTCTTCATATACACCGTGAGATTGCAGACCTTGAAAAATAACGAGGAAGGAAAATGGTCTGAGGCATCTGGCTGAAGTGACATACTCTAATTAAAAGATTCCGATTATTATAGTTTTCATTTTTAACTACTTTTGCTTCCGAGCTTACCGAAGGCAAAGCAAGTGATTGTGATCACTCTGAAGAACGAGATTTGTTATGTCTCCTAAATGAAAAAAAAATTTATAACGAAATCCGTTTTAGACTTAGAAGGAAATTTTTGGTCTCTTGTCAGTCTGTTGTTTAACTTTCTGCGAACCACGATATTTCAACCCTTCTGCGCACAAGGCTTTTTCTTCCGCTTGCGCAAAAACTTTCCTGTTTACCCTATTTTAAGGAAATTTAAATGGTTTGTCGAAAGTAGACCATAGACAATAATAGGGCGCGAGTAGGTTATTATTTTTAACTAATTAAGCTTCTTGGTATCATTTTCGCCTCTCTAATGTTATTTACATTTCTTAAGCCGAGTTAAGTTAAGAAAGTAATAATAACGAGTAAAAAATAGCTTCTTATTAAAGAAGGGACATTCCTATTTTTAAAAGATACAGTGTTAAGGTAATGATTATAGGTTTGTTCCAACCAAGCATTGTACCGTCCGCGGGATAGTCGCGGGCATGCGCAGTGGATAAAAGCCGTTCCAAGCCGACTTGTGACAGTGTTTCGTACTGTCTACGAAACTGTTCCAACCCGGGCAGGGATCGCTTGCGAACCGTTCACTGTTCGGTCCCAACGATCCTCTGACAATACCATGTACTGGTTTATGTTTATATGACATGCGCAGTTATGTCAACTGTCACAAATATCAACAGGAAGGTTTCCTAACTGTTAGGTTTCCTTGAATGTTTTTAATATAGTGCAAATTTTAATCCTAAACCCGTTCCAACCTGACATGATTTTATTGTAGTACACTGTTAGCGCATGCGTATAAAACCTGTCCTAAACGATTTCCGAACGATCCGCGGGACGATACAAAGGACGGTACAAATAGCGGGGTTGGAACAAACCTATAATCTCATCTCTGTCAAACTAAATTAAAATATAAATTAATGTAGAAAATATCAACACATGTGTTATCATCGTCAAGGGACCGGCGTAGCCGCGTGGCTTAGTGCGCTCGCTAACTCCCGCTTGAAACCAAGGTCATTGTCAATATTCCTTGGCGATGGTTCGAATCCCATGGAGGTAAAACGTGTTTCATACTGATGATCATATCAAGTGGATGTCTTAAGTGGCCGATGCCGATACCATCTCCCCCACTTCCGTGTTTGCTCAACGAATCTCTGGGTTACCTGACTTCGGGTTCAATTTTAGAACTCCCAGTTAAAGAGGATATATATATATATATATATATATATATATATATATATATATATATATATATATATATCGTCAAGATGGTCCATTAATTACAGTTAATGCATACCTTCTCTTCATTTAGTTTTATTCAGTTCATTTAAAGTTTCCTACATAATCTTTAAAATATTGTAAAAAATACAAATTTCAAAGTAGTTTGTAACTTTTAAAAAATATTTTTCTTATCTTTATATCGAACAAGTAATATATTTATTTACTGTTACTTTAATTAATAGAGTATTAAAGTTAATAATATTAAGTTATTATATTAATGTTAAAAACTTGTTTCCATTAAAACAACCATCCAACTTCTTTCTATTCTAGGTTATAAAAATAGCTTTTTATAGTACTTTCCTATAATCGTAAAACTTAGATATATGTTACTAAACTTAACCTCTAAATTGCTCTGGGAGACCTAGTTCTTGTGGTTTAAGGTGCTTTTACAATTTAATAATTTTTCCGACAGACATTTCCAAGTTATTATAGTTAAATCTTTATTACATTTTTCCTAAAATTTACTCTGTATGTGAAAGGGTTTTTTTTTCTTGTTCATTTGATACAAATGTTTGTTCAATTTTTCAACAGAGTATTTTTAGGGTATCCCCTCCCCCAGATGATATTAGGAAAGGTGAAGATTAAAACTTGTACCATTGTGGAAAATATCTTTAAAGAGCCATTTGTATTCTCTTCGTGAACAATGTATGTGTGTGTTTCATCAATATATATATATATATATATATATATATATATATATATATATATATATATATATTTATATTTATATTCACGTACTTATTAAGAGTAATGGTCAAAACTTGCAGGGATGTGTTATGTTATCGTTAAAGAGGAAAAATAGTTGAAAGAAAGAAGAAAATAGGAGTAAAGTTTTTATCAGTTCAGCCCCAGTTTTTAGGAAATTGTTTCTACTTGTTAAGATAAATGACCGTCGCCTCTTCCTTTTCGTTGAAAACACCCCTAACTTTCCGACATTTTCCCATCAAAATTCCAACGTTGGAACTAAAAAACCCCAACTTGATAATGTACCGCTTCTTAAAGGGGAGGGAAAATCGTCTTCAGAATTTTAAAAATGTTAAACTCTCTGGAATTTTTCGGTCTTAATTCTTCTTTGTATTTTCTCTCTTTATTTTATTATTATTATTTATTTATTTAAGTATTATTTTTTAATCTTGTTTAAAAAATAAAAATGGAGTAGAGAGTTTATGTTTTATATTTTTGAGTGTTGAGTCTTCTTCACATTAAACTTTTTTTTTTTACGTTTAAAAGTTTGATATCGTTGAAGAATTAGTTTGAAGGATTTATTATTTAATTAAGGATTATTATTAAAGGGAAAAGTATGATTAAATTTATTTAGAGATATAATGTTTTCATCCAAAAATTCCTGTGCTATAAAAAATAGATTTATATTAGATGTTAAACTGAGGCGATCGCCAACAATGAAACCAGACCTGTAGAACAATATGCAGACTTATTTATAACCGTCATAACTGATTAAATAATATTATTAATATTCTGCTCATTGTCCCTGTTCACTTACTTTTTAAATTAATTATTTTATTAATATTTTTTTTCCGACTATAAAGACGAATATTTTATTGGTACCTATTATTTAAATGAATATTTGAGAGAGTAAAAATAGACTGCCAATTAGTGTGGCACATAGCTTCCTCGCATCCTATCATGTACTTTATTGTTATACTACCTTTAAAATTATTGTTATATTACTTTATTGTTATATTGTTTAATGTGTAAAAACTATTAATAGTTTTTACCACTTAATAGCGGTGTCGCTGTTGGTTTTACTAAAAAATTGTATTTGACAAAAAAATGTTTAGCTCATTGAATAGATGAAGTTAGATTTTTTCCGGACCTAAAATTCCAATTTTAAAGAAGTTCACGTTTACGCGAGCGTTTCTCGTGAACGCTTAGACGGATAACGTTGTCCAAAAAACTCGTCCTGTGTAAAATGAGCATGTCTACCACATTTCATCAAAATCGGTCGACATTTACTCAAGTTATCGTTATCGTCACACGTTTCATAATTCGCGGACACACAGACCGACAGACAGACACGAGACCAAAAATGTTCCCTGATTCTGAAACGGATTTCTGTCTTGGAATTTTTAAAATCGGAGACATAAAAGTTTTTCGTTCTTAAAAGTGAACACAATGCTTCCGTTACCTTCGGTAAGCTCGGAAGCAATAAAGCGTTATATATTGACTTATACTATGAAATGAATTTATTACTCATAAATTACTTATCCTCATATATTGGCAGCTACTTTATCTCGTGACCATCAATTCTAATACTATTACTATTAACACTAGTAGTAAAACAATAATTGAACATATTTTATTCGAGAAGCTAGTTTTTAGAGATGACTCTAGGTGTAGTAGCGGTGCAAAATGTTATCCCTCAAAATTACTGGTGGTTACTTTGAGTTGCCTCTTGAGGCAGAGGTCTTTAGCAACCTAGGAGATTTAATTCAGGAGACATTTTCGGACAACTTAAATGTGTGCGACTGCTATGTGAATCTTGTGTCGCCTAAGAGAAGGAAGAGTTATAGAGTAGTAAATTATAAAAAAAAAAAAAACAGCATTGATGTGTGACCACAGATCTGGATTCCAATCCCAGATCGGGCTCCGGGCTCCTCTGCTAGGTGTTTACCCCACGTCGCCATCTAAATGGGTTGCTGCTTACATGAAATGGTGACTAACTTGTTGCGTATGTCAATTATAAGGATACACTAGCCCTGTGTCTTCCATTTCATATATAGTTGTAAAAGCCCTTTGGCAGGCCTAGGCCCTCCAAGGACTGTTGCGTGTAGTTAGTTAATTATTATAGATCTTTAAAGATATTTTTTTGCAAAAGTTCTGAAGGCAGTTACTCTAAGTGGTTCATATATTTAAGTAGCCGTATTGTAAGGAACCCAGTCTATACTTTTTACTTTATTCAGGTGTAAGTGAGAGTAATTAGAGGCGGTTGGATTGTCGCCTTGCACTTATATTAATAGTTTGCGGGAGCAAGAAGAGCAAGACAGGCTGAGTATATAAGGTGTTTAGCCGGTTCTAACCGCATCCCGAGGCCTTAGGGTTCACCCACCTGCCACCAGCACCTGCGCTACTAAGTCTTATTTCTCACGTACCGCAATTCAATAAACTCCTCAACTTGATTTCTCTTTGTTCTTCACGCATTGTCTTACTTAATTTTAATATTAAAAACCTTTACTTTATCTTTCAAAAATTTCATCTTGCCCTGAAGGATGACAAGAAATTGGACTAAACAATTATAATCGACTGAAGAAGCCTGAATCTGTAATACCTACTCATATGAATAAAACACATTTCCCCAAATTAAAATATTTAATGTCAAAACGTCGCAGTAGCTAATCTATGTGAGTCAAAACAAAATGTTGTTCTATGTAGCGTATATATGACTACATGTATAGAAACGATAAAACTGACGTTTATCGTCTACTTTACGTTTTTTATGTATATTGACCATAATTGTATAATGTATGGATACTTTTTATCGAAAACCCTGGTTCGCTACTGATGCCCAGAAACGCTGCGGCAGATACATACGCCCTAAAAACGGTACATCGACCTGTACATATGCATTGTGTTCAACGATAGAGGACTGAATAGAAAAATTTATTAAGAGAAAAAGGTATACAGACAATTCTTTAATTATATATATTATTACAGTAGAACCTCGCTTACACGACCCTCAATAACTCGAAACTCAATTACAAGTGCAATTTTCAAATCCCCTTGAGATTGCTATAACACATAATGTTAAATTAACCTCTATAACGCGACTATTATTATCCAAACAACCTTAATAACACGGATTTTTTCCAATTCACAACGTAACTCAGAACCTCTATGACAAGTCGTTTTGAGAAGTCAACCTCTATAACGCGACATTCTATACAGGAATGGGTCGACCTTGAACAAGTCAAGACTTGAAAACCCCGCCCCTCCCCGCTCCCAACATTCTATTGAACCTCGATAACACGACTGATTGCCAAAATAACCTTGGTGACACGACCCTCAACAAAAAGAACACCTCGATAACAAGACTGTTTCCCTAATCCCCTTGAGACACTTCTTATCGAGGTTCTACTGTATATTTGTCAGTTTTTCTGTTTCTATACATGTGGCCTCAGATACGCTACATCAACCAAAATGTTTGTTAATGTTTTAGAATTTAGATCTAGATGCTTACCATTTCTCTCTATATCTTTGAGACACAATAGTCACATGTGTCTTTTCAGTCAATTTGTTATAATTCAAATCAAACTAATATTTTCGTTAAAAACAAATTTTATTCAGCTTCTCAGTAGAACTAAAATGTTTCTATGACTTAAAAATAATATGAACATAAAACTACTTCCTTTAAAAAAAATAAACTAAAGTTTAACAAGTCTATTTTTTTTCTTCTCCTTCATTTTGAATTTAATTTTAAATTAAAAAAAAACACTCACTAATCTCCTTTAAAATGTTTTTTTTTAAGGATAATGTTTAAATTATAACTTTTTGTAACACCCTATCAGGAAATAGGTCTAATTTATAAAATAATAAATACTCGATTTAATGAGCATTAGTGCGAGATTTACGCGAAAATAATAGCGGACACTCAAAGTCAAAAAATTAATTTTTTTAAATGAAATCTAGCTAGCTCCGACTAACGTGCAATGGAGGTACGAAAAAAGTTATAGAGTCAAACTTGTAGATCTTTCAAAATCAGTAACTATTTGTGCAATCAGTTTCTTAATACGACTTACAGTTAAAGTTAATTCATAGACATCTTTAATGTTGCATCTACCATTTTTTATTTTTTTGGGTGGTAAAAATATAAAATTTCAATTAATTTGGTTTTTCCTGGGAGAAAGAAAAAGAAAAACGTATTCTTTATAATTTCTTTAAGATACTATTCCAAATTTATTTTTCACATAAAAAACTTCGATAGTCAAATTTCCAAAATTCCCCCTCCCCTGCCATTTATAAAAATTAAAATTTGTCTGATTCTTATTTATGCGGGATCGATTTAAAGGTCTCATTAAGTGCATTAAAAGTTGTAGTATTGCTTTTTTTGATAAATACAGCATGAAAGCTATTAGAGGAAAATAAATTCTTGTTTGAAAATGATTTTTTTTTTTATTAAAGAAATAAATAATATTTAAATAATAAATACGATTTTCTCAACAAATTCTTGTATAGTCGAAATTTGGACCGGTTTACTCTTGTACGATTTTAGGAAATTGTACTTTCTGGGTACAGGGTACATTTTGAACAAAAAGTAATACTATAAATCTTCATTTAAGAACAAGCAGAAGATTTTGTGAAGAGTGACTTTTCTTCGAAAATTGGAATTTTTTTGAGTTTACACGTATAGGCAACTCAATCCGTGGACATACTGTGTATATATATATATATACTAGCCGAATTGACACGCTTCGCGTGCCTTATTCGTCTAGAAGTTGGCGCTAGGTGTAAAAAATAATTAAAACAATATAAGTAATATATCTTTTTTATTAAATAATTTTGTATTTTAGTGCAATTAGTTTATATTATTTTTTATTGCTTATTTTTAAACATTTTATCTCAATTAAATATATGACCTGCTTTTTTTATATAAAATATATTTTTCATTATAAATGAATTTAACCATAAGTTTTTATATTTCCTACATATTTACTTGGCACTAACTATGTGGATAATGTATTTTGTTTAACAGTGTAATTTTTTTTTTATTTAATAATATTATTGCATCAGAAATGAAATCTTAACTCATAAAACTGTTGTTGGTAAAAGTTTTGTATGTCTTAGTTTGTTAGTTCACCGCTAGAATGCTACCGTATGTACCAAAAGTACACATGTGTACAAATATGTTCAAGTATTAATTTTTTTCCGAGTTCCTAATATTAAATAAGGCATGCATACAAATTTTAAATCAAATCGAATCAATATTTCTCATATTTTTAATTTTTTATTAATTTCCCTATTTTTGGGCCCAGATTTTGAGCCGGAAAATTTGGGCAAAAAAAGTTGTCCACAACCCCATACAAACTATACGTTTTTTTAAAGCCCCCGTCGAGTAGATTACGAATATGCCGTCAGTTTACCATTTAGCACTTTTAAAGCCCAAAAAATGGCCAATCGAAAACCCCAAAAATTGCCAAATATGAACTTTGAGTGGCTTTTTCTCGGAAACTAAGAGTCTTGGAAAATAAAGTCCAAGAGCACTTTCGTCTTGTATTTTTCATTTTTATAAGCGTGACAAATTTCATGAAGATAGTACAAACTTTATTTTTTACCAAAAAATCGTCAAGCCACACCCCTGTGATTTTTTTACCCGAAAAAGTCAAAATGAAGATAACAAAATAAAATGAGGTATATTCGTAAACGTCTCGAAAAGGAGAGTAAAAAATAATAACAATGTTTTAAATTTCAACCAAAACCTAAGGAACCATTGTCAAAAAACAGCTATATAAGGACTTTTTTCAATTTTACCCCCCTAAAAAGTAAAAATATCACAAAACACTACATAACTACATTAAAAGGCCTATTCAAGAGTTTTTCAACGATATACATGAAAGTAGGTTTTGTGTTTAAAAGCATATTTGTACCCGTGTACCCATAGGTACCAAAAATATATTTAAAAATCAAACCATGTATAAGATCATTATTTAGGCTAATGAATTCTAATAAATGTAAAAATAAAATTTAAAAAAATTAATTCACCTTCTTAACCTGAACCAAAAGTACAAATCGGTACAAATGTACCCGTACAAAAAATTTTAAAAATAAATAAATACCACAACATTAAAGTATTAATCAAGGCCTTTAAAACGATATACGACACATAAAAATATACACGTGTTTTAAAAATCCAATATGGCGGCTATAATTCAATATGGCGGCTATATATCGAAATCAAAACACCCGCACTTTTCTAGTATTGGTACACTCTACCTATGTACCAAATTTCAAATCTCTAGGTCAATGGGAAGTAGGAGCATTACTGATGAAAAAATCCAAGATGGCGGCTATAATTCAATATGGCGGACACATATCGAAATCAAAATGGCCGCACTTTCCTATTTATGGTACACTCTATCTATGTACCAAATTTCAAATCTCTAGGTCAATGGGAAGTAGGAGAATTTTTGATGATCAGTCACTGTCACTCTTAGTTTTATATATATATATATATATATATATATATATATATATATATATATATATATATATATATGTGTGTGTGTGTGTATATATATTTATATATACATACACCCACACAAACAATTAATATTAAAAATGGGAGTCAATCGTAAATTCAATTTTAAGATTTTGATGGCTTTCCGTCTTTAGTTTTAATTGTAATTTTTTATACCGGGAAAATCTTATTTAATGGTATTTATTTTATTCGTTTGAGAAAGTATTGAATTCTGTGCACTTGAACACGCGCTCGGAGCCCTAATAAAAACAATTTTAATAAAATTGTATGTAAATTGTGAAATCGATGTATATATAGTACTTCAAATATCACGGACACTGTTAAATTACAAAAATTCAGGAAAAATGTTTTGTAAAACTAAATTAAAAATTTCCATGAGAAAGGAAGCTGCTGAATTGGGATAATTACAAGAAAGTTTTACCGAGTTCTTTTTTTACAACACATAATAAAACAGATTCTCGCCTATTTAATAACATTATTATTTTTATACCCATTCTGTTTCCTACAAATTTCAACTTTTTTTTTTTGTTTATTGCGTAGAATACATTTTTATAATATGAAATATGCCGGAGAAAATGCAAAAAAATATTTTAATATTTCATGAAAATATCTGGCAGAGCACAAGCTTCAGTGTATTATTAAATAAAATGAAAATATTATTCACAATTTTTTTCGTTTAAAGATACTTTCTGTTTATTTATTTCATTGCCCATTTTTGTTTATATTGTTTTGAGTAAAATTTATTGTTATGTGTTAAATAAATAAATAAAAGTTAAAAATTAATAAAAAGAAAATAATATGTTATATGAGTAAGTGTAAGTATCCATATATTATGGACATAAAAATGTGTAGTAATGTACGAAAGTGGGGGGACAAGTTTTCTATTGCACGTCATATTTTATTTAATATTCTTTTCACAGTTTAGTGTTACCTAAATAAAATAAATCCTTTTTTTTTTTTTATTTTTATATTTATAAATTAATGTTATTGTTTTAAGAATACTTAAATTATTTTGTTATGTTAAGTTGAGCGTCCTCTTTTTCTCTTTCTTTCTAAATATCTTTGTTTTGAGTGGATATAAAGTTTATATAAAAGGGTTTTAAACAATTGTTATAAATTGGATAAACATCTTTTTGAAGGTTTGATATTTTTTTACCTTCTGCCATTTTTATAAATATTTTAATTATGCTAGTTCTTTTTATCCTATTAAATTTTATGGATTATTATTTTGTTTATTTGTTTTATCCGAAATCTTGTTGTCCTTATTCTTAGCGATTATAGCTGGATACTAAGTCACAATTTTATCAGTTAGAATTGGTGATTTTCAGTTGTTTAGGCGATGATAAATTAAAGTTGTTAAAACCAGTCTTATTGTGATTGAAACCTGTCGGTAAATATGATTAAACACTTTTCATTTATTTGATTAATCAAAATATAAAAGTCATTAAAATAAACCTATATGTGATTGAAATTTGTCGAGCTGCGATTGAGATCCCGTAAGGCGGCTTTCACACTGCGCGCGAGACCGAGCGAAGCAAGACCAACGCCGTTCGACCGATTACACTGTTCTGCAAAAAAAGCTTCAGAATAAAAACGTCCTTGTCTGAAATATTATTGTGTTCTGAATCCGAATCTGAAGTCAAAATTTCTCCTATTCGTACAGGTTCTTGGAAAATGCGCCTTAAGTTGGGAAAAATTGTGTTTTTGGGGGTTTTCAAGCCAATATTTCTCCCAAAAAATTTCGTAAAAAAAGAAAAAATATTGGGCGTTTAATATCTTCAAACCATGAAGAACACGAATCTAAAGTCAAAAAAAAATCTGCATACCTTACTTTTTTAAGAAAATTGAAAAATAAGAAAGAAAATAATCAATGTTTCCTCTTAATGAGTCATTGTATTTCTACAAGTCAATATTCTAGAGAATTACAAGGTTAGTTATCAAATATTATAATTTAGCATATCATATTTAATTAAAAAAAACACATACCAGTTGTGGTTTTGCCCAATTTTTTTTATTATCCCCCCCCCCCCCTATGTTTCTTGTACCCCTTCCCTCCTCCTCGGTCACATATATTGTAATTCTCAAGAATAATGTCATAAAAGTCACAATACTTTTCTTATATGACTGAAAAAGTAGTAGGAATACAATGACTCATTATAAGGGAAAATATTTTTTTTGTTTCTTATTTTTCTATTTTCTTAAAAAAGTAAGGTCAGCAGATTTTTTTTTTACTTTAGATTCTTGTTCTTCATGGTTTGAAGATATTCAAACGCCCAATATTTATTATTTTTACGAAATTTTTTTGGGCGAAAAATTGGGTCGAAAACTCCCAAAAACACAATTTTTCCAACTTAAGGCGCATTTTCCGGGAAAGCTGTACGTATAACTCGCCCGGCTCGGCTCGTTCTCGCTCGGCGAATAATGTGAATAGCCCCAATGTTGATACATGTGTTTGTTTTTCAAGCGGAATTGGTCTCGCGCGCAGTGTGATGAATTTAGGAAAATAAGGAAAAGCTTGCGGGTGAGGTGAATAGGTGTTGGCAAAAGGGTTAGGTTATTAATGATAAGGACCTTCACATTTCCCTTGGATTGATGTCAGCACAAAGCTCTCCTGGATTATCAGCATTCTCTGCTCGTTCCTTGTTTATTCTTGACCTCTGTCTCCATCCTTGCACTTATTTATGACTTATAATTAACGATAAAATTATAATTAATGATAATGGAACTCAGAGAATATTTAACTTAATTGGAGATTACAAAGCATCAATTATGACGTTACCTGTCAAAAATTTAGATATTTTTATTATCTTATTTTAGTGTACTTAATATTCTGTACTTAAATTTAGTATATGTATTTATGTACAGGTTAAGTGTAACTTCGTACCAATATTACTGCACTTACTATTTCTTTATTACAAAAAATGTCATGTTTCTTTAACTCCTATATAGTTTGTTAAAATATGAAACGCTGGTTTGGCATGACTCGCACCACACTTCCATCTTTTTGGTTTTTAATTAACATTTTTCACTTTTCGGCACTGGTGATGCCGAAAAGTGGTCCTATATGGCCGAAAGCTGCTTTGAGAATTATTAAATATATTTTTACGTGGAGAGACTATCATTTCAACATTTCCTATCGTTTGATTTTATAACAGCTCAATTTATTTAACGCCATAAAGAGATTGGAATCACTAATGCACTTAATAAACACGCCAAATATTCCAAATTTAGTCAGTCAAATACAGTTTAGTTATAATTCCAACGTTTTGAAAATGTTATTTACTTTGAATAATTGATGTATTATACATATTTTTTAAATAATGGTAATCCTTTATTATTTATATCCTTTATGTCTGGTTTCTTGAATTTTTGTCTTTATTGTATTATATTTTCCTTCTTTTTTTTTTGTTGATGATTGTGTTTATTTAAAAACATATTTTATAGTTCAAGTTTGTATTTCGATTAAATTTAAAATCCTAAAAAAAGAACTGAGGAAGAAAAAAAGACGAAAAAAGGGGATTAATTAAGTATACAAATAAATTAAAGGTTAAAAAAACCGCCTAGTTATTAAGCCTTGTATACTTAAGAAGTTAACCTTGCGACTCATGACTAATTGAATGCAGTCTTCTTCTTTTTTTTAACTTCTACATCTGTGTATTAAGAAACGTAACTAAGCATTCTATATTATACACTCTAGGTAACTTAACTCTGAACATCAGTCATTCTAGATCGACGAAACAAAAGAGCTATGATGTACAAACGATAAAGGAAGAAAATAACTTAAAAAAAGAGAACGTGTGAGAAAATTATTAAAGAAGGAGGTACTGTTTTAACTGGCTTATAGTACATTAGCATTTTAAGAGATTCTTCAAAAAAGAGAGGAAGGGAGAATAAGGAATACAGGGAATAACTGATGTCGGCTCTTTAATGCCTCTCTGTCTTAAATATTCATTTATTCGTTTTTTATCTTCTTCTTTCTCTCTCTCTTTTTATCTTTGTTTGTTCTTTTCTTAAGTCTTGAAGATGTAAGAGGGAGTTTCGCCTTGAAAATGCCCTTTTTTTTCTTCAAAGCCTTGCCGATTTCGAAAAAGACAAAAGGAGAATGACTTTGAAGAACGACAAAGAAATTTTTGCCTCTCATAAAAACTTTTTTATTAAATCGGTTTTGGGTTTTGTGGAGTTTCAGTTTTCACCGTAAGGATGGGAGTGGACGGTAGCATGAGGGAGTAGACCAACACTGAGGATTTATGTGAGTTTGGAGGGTCCGGCTTCAACAAACTTAGGGACGAGAACAGTGGGGGGACACCGAGAGAGCTCTAACCAGATAATATAGAGTAAGACTGGATCTGACAGCCAAGTCTAAACTAAACCTGATGCAGACGATATCTCTTAAACCTCACGCTTCAACTTCACTATGATAAATTGATAGACGATTGGTTAAGAATGTTACTTTGGCAGAACGTAACTTTGGACATGGCTTAACTATAAATTTTAATATTTGACGTATCCGATGATAGAATTTAAAAAAAATAGTCTGCCAATTAGTGTGGCACATAGCTTCATCGAGTCCTATAATTGGACGAATGGTTACTTGAGATTTGGGTTTGCTTCGATTCCAAATGGACAAATTATGTTATATCCTCAACATTTCGTCAAAATTGGATGAGTAGTTTTTAAAATATAGTGGTTTGAGAAAATGATGAATGACTGACAGATGCGAGAGCGTAAATGTTATAAGGCTGAAACAATTTCGTTCTTTTTATTTTTATTTAAATCCCTTTATTAAATATATGAATACAAAAAAGTACATAAAATTACATAATTCTATGAACAGATATAATTAAACATTATAGCACATAAAAAGGTTATCTCTCCTCAAAAGAACAAAAAATAGTCCTTAGCTGCGAAGAGACCTATTTTGAGCTTGTTCTTTATTTAATCATATTGCCTCCGTTACCTTGGTAAGTTTGAAGTAAACACAAAATAGTTATTTATGTTACTAGGCAGCAAAATGGAATTTTGCTGACAAGTTTTTTAAGTTTTAGTTCCGAGCCGAAGGTGAGGATAGGCTAAACACATTTACTGCAGAGGCGAAGCCGAGGCAGGAAAATGTTAATTACCTGCTAAGGCGTAACCGAATCAGATAATTTTTAAATGATTCAGGAATGTTTTCTTTGCTGCATAGTTATATACAATATTTTATCTACTCACGGCAGCAAAATTAAGCATTGTTGTACTGTTTTCAATCTGCAAAATGTAATTTTTCTTGATTCTTTTGTAACATGTGAAAAAACACGCACTAAAATAATAAAGTGTGAGCAAAATATCAAAGTGTCAGAAAAATTTCAAAGTGTCAGCAAAATAACAAACAGGCTGTAACATTTAAGAAAATGTTACTACAAAAAAGTTACTACATCGCAGGTTATAAACACTTCCACATTGTTCATTTTTACACAACATTCAGCTTAATATTTATATCTTTTTTGAAAATATCTTAAATAATTATAGTAATAAAAATAATTTTATTATTTTACAGTGATTATTTAAAAAAAATTGAGATAAAAAACCGCTGTTAATAAAAAAAAGTGCCAACACTGAATTCGTTTTGCCTTTGTTTTGTTTTCTTGATAAGTCAAACTTTCGTTTTTTTACAAATTTAATTTCTTTAAATCTTTTATATATTAAAAAGGGAATATAATAATTGGAGTAATTTTTCTGCCGTTAGTAGAAAAAATATTGTATGTAACTATGCAGCAAAGAAAACATTCCTGACTCGTTTAAAGATTACCTGCTTCGGTTACACCTTAGCAGGTAATTAACATTTTCCTGCCTCGGCTTCGCCTCGTCACTAAACATGTAATTTGCCTGACTCGGCATCGCCTCGTCACTAAACATGTAATTTGCCTGACTCGGCTTCGCCTTGTCAGTAAAATAGTAAATTTCCTGCCTCGGCTTCGCCTCTGCAGTAAATTTGTTTAGCCTATCCTCGCCTTCGGCTCGGAACTCGGAACTAAAACTTAAAAACTTGTCAGCAAAATTTCATTTTGATGTCTAGTTACATAAATAACTATTATCTACTAACGGCAGAAAAATTACACTAATTATTATATTCCTTTTTACTACATAAAAGATTTAAAGAAATGAGAGATGTAAAAAATGCGAAGGTTTGAGTCATTAAGTTAAAACAAAACAAAGGCAAAACGAATTTAGTGTTGCCACTTTTTTTATTAACAGCTATTTTTTATCTCAATTGTTTTTAATAATCACTGTAAATTAATAAAATTTGTTTCATTATTATAACTTTTAAAGGTATTTTTAAAAAAGATTTAAATATTTAGCAGAATATTACGCTTAAATATATAAAAATTAACAATGTGGGAGAGTTCATAACCTGCAATCTAGTAACCTTTTTCTTAAAATTTGCCAGCCTGTTTGTTATTTTGCTGACACTTTGAACTTTTGCTGACACTTTGATATTTTGCTGACACTTTATTATTTTGCTGCGTGTTTTTGACATGTTACAAAAGAATCAAGAAAAATGACATTTTGCAGATTGAAAGCATTACAGCAATGCTTAATTTTGCTGCCGTGAGTAGATAAAAATAATTAGTCGAGTCTTGCAATGATTAAAAACTTGTCTAACATGACTAAACTTGTTTATGAGAATTGCTTTTGGTTTGCATAAATACTCAATGTACCAATAAAAATCGAGGCCGCCTTTTTTTAAAGATTTATTACCAAAATTCTAATTCAAAATTATCCCCATCGATGCATTTGTCAAGTCTTCAAATCTTTAATCTGTATGTGGAGTTAAGAATTCTTTTTGTTAAATATTATATATATATATATATATATATATATATATATATATATATATATATATATATATATATATATATATATATATATATATAAATTAACGTCGTCCAACATCCATTCCTATTAAAGTTTAAAAGAAGAAACACATACGAGTACGTTTGTATTTTTAAATAATTCCTACGAAAAATCAATTTTTTACGTTTATTGATGTTATTGAGTGACGTTATTCTTATTTTGACATGAAAGTAAGTTAGATTAAGGAACAAGGATTTCTTCTTTGTCCCTAATTTCCACGACCCCTTTCATCCTCTTTTTATGGGCTTCCTTTTACCTTTTTCTTTATTGTTTGCTAGTTAAGGAATAATTTAAGATTTAAAATCATTTAGACGTTGATCAAAAACGGAAAATTTCTCAATTAATCTCAGATTGGATGAAGCAAAAGATATGTGCTACAACATGATTCTTTAATTGAATGGAAGATATTGGCATATTTTATAGAATTATTCTGGCATATAGCAAATGTATCTTGCTTCAGTATGATTAACAATATTAATATTATTGGAGTAGTGTTGGTTTTAGTTGAATCTCTGTTTCATTCCGAACACGAGACGATCATGAACGCATGAGTTATAAGGGCCTTTATATCTGTAACTCTTGGTGATGAAAAATGGATAGATTATTTCGAGCATCGAGAGTGACAATGTGAAAAGAAAGGCTATTGGAAAGCTATTATAGCTAAATGTACTGATGATAGTGAAAATGCGGAAATACGTTATCTCCAGAGACGGGGCAACAAATTATACATTTTACCTACTTACCAGCTTAATCTGCATCGGGTGTTATATCGAAAGATTTAAACGGATAATTCCACGGAAATCGTCAGATTTATAACGACTGGGTCTGGGTATTTTCATTTCGAAAATGATTCGACCTGTGTAGCCTCCGCGGTTTAAAATTTCAGTTTAAATCCATTATATGTTCTCAGATGATTTTTTGGGCCCGGAAGTCGATATAGTGATGTGAAGACTTTTATTTCTTTTTTAATATTGTAGTTATTTTATGGTAGTTATTTTTTTAAAAATATACACCTATTTGAAGAATTAATTATATATTTAAGATAATTATGATATTGTGATTCATTGTGTAATGTCAATACGAAATAAATACTCTTATTTTAATATTGACCATATAATAAAACGTATTCTTCTTCTTTTCCTTGATTTGTTGCCTGATTTGGCTCATGCTTCGAAGGAGGTTCTTTTTCCTTCGTCGGGTTTGCTGTTTGATTTAGCACGCGATTCGGTCAGGTCTTTTTTCTTAATCAGATTTTTCGTATTGCTGAGAACAAGCTTCGGGGGATTTTCTTTTTCCTTTATCGGTTTTAGCACGTATTTTGGGGCAGGTTTTTCTTAATCAGGTTAGTTCTGTGGTTTAGAACATGCTTTGGAGCAGGTTCTTTTTCCTCCACGAAGTTTGCTGAGTTTTCGCACACGCATTGGAGCAGGTTCTTTTTACGATAGGGTTTGCTGTCTGATATAGCTCAAGTTTGGTGCGGGTTCTTTTTATTTTATCGCTTGTCTGATTTCTTGCTGTACGTTTACCTTTATCAGATTTACCACCCAATTTGCACACATTTTGTAGTGGATACTTCTTTTTATCAGTTATTTTTATTTACCTTAATTAGGCTCACTTTTCTAAGCAGGCACACTTCCACCTCTTTTCTCATCAGAGATTTTATCCAATTTCTCACTTGGATCACACTTTTCATGTACATGTTGTACATTGTACATGCCTATTTATGAATGTTGGATTCTCCTCTTTCACCCTCTAAATTAGCTAACAACCTCAATCACGAACTTTTCCTTTATCTATTTTCTCCGCTATGAAGTTGTACAAAATATATTACTACCTCAAGAAAAACTTAAATATCTCAGGTGTTCTAAGCTGCTTAAAATTAAAAATGAAATTTTAAAACTATATGAACTATGGATAGTTCCTTCCTATATATATATCTCAAAGAACTAAAAAGTAAAATAAAATCTTTTCTACTTGTTAATTACGGATTTTGAGAAGTTTAAAAACTTATAAAAAGAAGATGGACTAGTTCACTTGTTTAAGAGTACTGCAAATACTATCCTAGTTCAACAAGTGTTGATTTTGTTGCTTAAACTTTTGCTAACTTATTCTAGTTTTATGTTTGACTACTTTTTATCTACTTACCACTTTAAACTAGTTTAGAACTTAGGTTAGTTCTATAAGTTTCAAATGCTATTCAATATTTACCGGGAATAGTTTTATATGTTTAACTGCTTACATTTAGCAAATAACTACCAATTTGTATAGCTTCCTCGCGTCCTATTTATTGAACGTATATGGTCAAATGAGGTTTGGAGCAGTTTCGATTCCCAGTAGGGCCACACTTATTAATTAATATGGGACTAACAAAGGGCTAATTATGACCTGCCATCCAAATTTCATTTGAGCTAGTAGTTTTTAAGATGTGATGGTTCGGAAACATGATGATAGACAGACAAGCACGAGACCAAGATGCTCCCTGATATCTCAATTAATATGGTAAAATGTTTAGGTTATTTGAGGAAAGCTTTTTTTGGACCCAGTAACTCTGATGGTAGATTGATTTTTTTTTGGGTTGGGTGGTATTGTCTATTGTGTAAAAACTATTAATAGTTTTAGCGATCTTTAACACATTACGGTGTCGCTGTTGGTTTTACTAAAAAATTGTATTTGGGAAAAAATGTTTGTCCCATTGAATAGATGAAGTTTGATTTTATTCTCGACCTAACATTCCAATTTTAAATTTGAAGTTCACGTTTACGCGAGCGTTGCGCGTGAACGCTTGGACGGATTACGTTGTCCAACGAACTCGTCCTGGGCATTGGTAAAATAAACATGTCTACCAAATTTCATCAAAATCGGTCGACATTTACTCAAGTTATCCTTACACGTTTCAGGATTCGTGGACACCCAGACCGACAGACACGAGACCAAAAATGTTCCCTGATGTCTGAAACGGACTTCTGTCTTGGAATTTTTAAAATCGGAGACATAAAATGTTTTCGTTCTCAAAAGTGAACACAATGATTCCGTTACCTTCGGTAAGCTCGGAAGCAATATTACAATAATGTTAATGTTAATACTAGGCATCACGTGGCTCTATAAATATAGCGTATATAAATATGTATTGAATATTGAAAAAATAGATAATCGTGAATCATGATGAGTTGAGGGAACCACCCCGCATTCTTACTATTCCTCTAACCACACATCTCCATTTCAATATTTATAATTTGTATCTCTTTGCTACAAACAAACTACTGCATGTATTAATTCATAGTGGTGTCGATGTTAGTTTTACTAAAAAATGTTATTTGTAAAAAATGTTCGTCTCATTGAATAGATGATGATAGAATTTTTTCCCGTCCTGAAATTCCAATTTAATTTTTGAACCTCTCGTTTGCGCGAGCGTTGCGCGCGAGCGTTGCGCGCGAACTCTTGGACGGATCACGCTGTCCAACGAACTTAGCCTGAGTATTAGTAAGAGGATCATGTATACCAAATTTCAACTAAATCGGTCAACTTTAACTTAAGTTATCGTCACACGCGTGAACGTTACTGACAGACAGACAGTCAGTCAGACAGACAGACAGACAAAAAGACAGACAGACAGACAAGATTCATAGTTTGTTGAATGTAAGAAGCTCGCTTACGCTCGCTTCAATAACAATAAAGTACATAATGGGGTGCGAGGAAACTATGTGCCACACTAATTGGCAGTTTTTTTTTTTGGTTTTTTTTTTGGTTTTTTGTTTATGTTTATCAATTTATGTGTGTTGCCTTAATAATCTGGGTTTTTTACGCTCCTTTATCAAGCGTTTTAGTTAACAGAATTAGTTTAATAAAGAATGGAAGGACAAGTCACTTTAAGTACCTATCAATGTGGTCATTGAGTGTCGAATACTTATCTCCACAGTTTTAAATATCATTATGTTGTTTGGAATTAAGACCAGAGGAGGTTTAGGATACATTATCCTTATTAAAAGATGTATAGAAAACTTAATCTAGTAGGGTAGGTGGAGGCAAGGGTCCGCACTTTGTGGTTTAGGGCTAATTTTGAGCATTTGCTTTCTTTTTAATAATTTTGGCCAACAATCCATCTAACAATCCCCCGTCTCTCATACTCTCATTGCTCCAAAAATTTCTCAAAATTTTTAAGTTAGATTGAAACATAAAAAAATAAACTTACCTCATTTGGCAACAGTCGAAACTAAATCAAGATAACCTTACAGGAGCAAAGCCTCAACGTAAGGAATGAGTGTTGCCAGTCCCACTTCAAAATGTAGTTTCCCTCCCAGTTTTAAAACAGTTTGAAAATTTACCCCACGCAGACCTTTGACCCCACCTACCCTATATCTTTGTCTCGTACCATATCATGATATTAATTGTTGTGAACAATAAAGATGGACTAATTAATGTCAATTTTTTTAAGCATTTGCATCTTTTATCAGGCTTGATTAAAAGCTTGACTTACGAGATGTAGCCAGAAGGAGGAAACTTCTTCTCACTTACCAAGATGTTGCCGGCTTTGTCACGTATTAGACGCCAAGTCCTTTAGTCTGCCAACTTTGCCCTTAGAGGAGTATAAGAGACTGCCCCTAAGCAAACAAACTGTTAACTTTCTACGAGTTTAAGAGGTAAGAGGAGTAGGGAGGGACGCCTCTTTACCGGTTAGTTCAATGCTTTCTACCCTCGTTGACTTAGTCTTTAAATTTAACCCTGGAGGGAAAAATACATTGTTATTATTCTCATAATAATAAATTATTTTCACTTTTGCTAAATTTAAAAGTATTTAGTAGAAATAGTCTTATTTAACGTTACACTAAAAAATATGGATTATTTTTCCATATTTTGGATTGGTTGGAAAACTAGGCTAAGGTCTTGTTAGCTAAAATTTGAAAATTAAAAAATAAAATTCCTTTTTTAAAAAAAGAAATGGATGTATTCTAGTGTGTGAATATTAATATTTGAAGGTATATATTTTATTTTGTTTTTAGGTATGTATACATTATTACTCGACCAGGAAAATTTGTAATTTTACCGTGAAAAAACCGTTACTGCTAATTTTTAATACTAATCAGTTCCGACCATGTTAGTTTGTCGTCATCATTCATCCGATTTTTATATTTTATATTTTATATTTATATAAATCATGTCAAAACATAACTAAATGACAACACTGTTATTAACAATTTCTATTGCACATTAAGATTGAAAACAAAATTGTGATATACTCGTAGTTTCTTGGAAAGTTAAATTTGCAAAAACGTTAACAAATTTTATTTTTCTGTTTTCAATTTTTTTATTCCTAAGTTAAAATATATAAAATGCGTTTGAAGCAAATAATAAAATGAAATAAAATATGAGAAACATCTTTTTCACAGTCAAAGTCATAACTATAAAATAAAATCTATTCAATTTAAAAAAAGGTTTATTTATAGTCAATCAATTTTATTTTTATATTTATGAAGAAAAAGGTACTTTCACACTTTTATGTATTTCGGTATAAAAAGAGATTGAATTAGCATGTGTAAAAAATTAGTACTGTATGTAAAACGTGCAGTCATGGAATATAGTTTCAACTTTGGAAATGTAATTTTCTCGTCAACGATATTTTTAAGTTTAGCAAGTTTTTTGAAGGTAGGGTTAAGAATGGGGAGGAAGAAATACGCTAAGCCAACAATATTTCTTTTGCCAGATGATGCAGTGTAACTGCGTTTATATTAAACTTTTTATGCTTTCGAGGTAGGAGAATCAAGAGGACGAGAGAAAAAATCAAAAAAGTGTAACTTTAGATGTGAGATGAAGGGGTTATATTTTTGGTTTTATTAGATTTATAGAGTTGAGGATTTGGAGGGAAAGCTGTCGACACTCTAAACCATCAGAAAACTTTTGATGGATGATGAAACATGAATTTGTTTCACCGAGATTTTCAACTGGTTTAGGTAGTTTTCATTCCCTTCAGAGGGAAAATTTTCAAGTCTTGTATAAAAGGGAGACTGCTCGTACGTAAAAAGCGAGTTAAAAGAAACACACCAAGCTACTGAATAAGTTTTCTCCTTGAAATTTTCTTTTTCTCTAAGTAATTTGGTGACATCAGATTACAAAAAAGTTTGTGAAAGATGACTCTGATCACGCTAAGAAAAGTTAAAAGGTAGAACCTCTAAAACTTCTTGTACTCGGATTTGTGAAAACCTCCAATGTATACACACACATATATATATATATATATATATATATATATATATATATATATATATATATATATATATATATATATATATATATATATATATGTATACATATATATATATACATATATATATATATATATATATATATATATATATATATATATATATATATATATATATGTATATATATATATATATATATATATATATATATATATATATATATATATATATATATATATATATATATATATATTTTTTTTTTTTTTTTACTACTTGAATTTCATCGAGAAAACTTTGCTTTTCATTTGAACGAAAAACAAAAAGTGCGTCAAGTTAAAAAAATGAGATTTATTTCTTCCCCAAAAAACTTTCTGAAATTTGTTAATCACTCTTGAAAATTCTATAATTTTACTTCAATTTCCTTCAATTTTTTTTCTTTTCAATGTTTAAAAACATAATTTTTTTTTGTATTATGAAAAAAAGAGAAATTTAATTCAGAAAAATATCGTCCTTTAAAAACTTCTTTTATACTTTATTAACATTACCAACATAGCTTTTTTGTTAATTTGGTGTTTTTGGTCATTTTAAAAATAATTTTATAATAACTTGTACATTAAAATAATTATCTATAAGTAGCTTGTTTTATTTACCTCTTGCTTATTAAAACAATTATAAAACAGATAAAAATTAAGTTATTTAGAAGAGTTAAGCCTGCAAGCTAAGCTTTTCTTTCCGACCACAGAGAGATAATTTCATAGGAAGTGGCTAAGTTTAAGGGGAGAGGATTTTCTTAACCACTGGGATATTCTAGGTTTTTAGTGGCTTTCTCCACCGTAATACTTAGTTATTAATTTTACTTATAATTTTTTTCTGTTGCTCTATAATTTTTATTTAAAATTAAGCTTGATAGTTAAAGCGGGCTTAAGAGAGCTTCTTACATTCAAACACTATGTATCCCGTCTGTGTCGGAAACGCGTGTCTTTAACTTGAGTAAAAGTTGACCAATTTTGGTGAAATTTGGTACATATGTCCATTTTACCAATGCCTCGAACGAGTTCGTTAGACAACGTTATCACGAAACGCTAGCGCGAAAATTTTAAATTGGAATTTTAGGATGGGTAGTAATTCTAACTTTATCTATTCGATGAGAGATACATTTTCTCAAATAAAATTTTTTAGTAAAACCAACAGTTTTACCGTTATGAAGTGTTAAAGATCGCTGAAACTAATAAAGCGGACCTAACAGCGAAAAACTAACTAACAGCGACACCGCTATGAAGTGTTTAAGATCACTAAAACTAATAAAGCGGACCTAAACGTTTAAAATAGAGAAAACTACGTTTTCACCAATATCTTACATTCTAACTTATTGATTATAATAAAACTTCACTTGAATTGCATGTAAATTTACAACCTGATGTAGTGAAGTGATACATTTTATAATAGTTTAAATGGAGATGTCCGGGGCGTGAGGGTTAAGGAATAGTCCTGTTCCTCACTACACGGCTCTTTATTACAATCATCCTCTTTAACTCCTCTATCAACTCATCATAACTATGTTCTTAATATTCAATATTTATTGTATTACGCTCGCTTCAATAGAAGAGCGACGCGACGCCTAGTATAATTACGGTTAATATTTATTTCTTTTTTTGTGATGGAAAACGAGAAAAATTCAAAATAGAAAAATCATATTAACTTACGATTTAAATATTATTTAAATCTTATTCTTATTATTAAATATTCACTCAGACGTTAATTCAATAATTGTTAACAGGAATGCTTGTTAATGAATTTAATTAATTTAAGTGAAATTATTCACATTTTATATTTTATATTTTATGTTCAGCCAAATCCGTAATTTGTTTAATCACGTTATCTCTGCGACAGGAAGCGTTAATAACAATTAAACCCTCGAGGAAATTTTATTTGATTTACACATTTTTTTCTTTTAAATAAATAGTTGAATGGAATTAAGAATCTTTAATAATTGTTTTTATACTCTACATAAAAAAACTAACAGAGGAATAATGACGCTTATTACTCGAATAAGGTGCTTCAGCAGTGGGTTTAAGGCTAGTTGTAACAATTAAGGATATTTTTAATAAGTTAAGACTTTAATAATTAACGTGACTCATTCTTGGCTGTACGGCCTTACGTACCCAATCCCCAAAAAACACTTTTGACTTTTGTTTGTGATAATTTTTATTAAAGTTAAGTATACCTCAATTTTCTATTTTGACATTTGGTGTGAAAATAGAGAGGAAGTCTGTGGACAATCAAATTATTTTTTTGTTTAAATTTTTTTCTCGTAGTTTTTCTTTCAGTGCTCTCAGTTTTATTTACTAAGAGTATATTTCTAATTTCATTAGAAACTTAAATTGTAAGAACCTTTAAATTGTTGAAGAAACTTTAAATTGTATGTTAATATTAATGTTAAAGAGGAAATCTAGATAAAAATTATCCTCTCGCTGAGATTAGAACCACTGGTCACCGTTTACTCCTCAATGTTCTTACTTATAACACCTGAGGTCATGCGTCCGTCATAGACCAGGATTTAAAGCAATTGTATCTGCCTTTTTTTCCTTCTCTTTAATAATAATAACAATGTCTTGCCGACTTCAAAATTAAGTTTGTATAAGAAATTAATAAATTTTTTAAACCTAGATTGCTAGTAAAATGAAAGTAAACAGCTTAAGATAAACATAATGGCAAAAAGGAGAATTTATTTCGAAAGAAATGTATCCTGGAATTCATTTCATCAATCTTGATCAACCATAAAAAATAATTCAGCGTTCTTGTTTCTATCTTGAAGCAAAAATTATTTTTTTCCCGGTAAATGTCGGTATATCTACAACTTTGATTTTTAAATTTGTTCTGAACCTCGAAATACTCCATTTTTATTTAATTAAACGAGCGTAATGAGTTCTTTATTTTAGAGACTTATGCTTTGAAAAGTAGGTTGTGTGTTTGGTTGTCTAACGAAATTTGGCACTCGGGCACATCTCAGCATTTGTGATGACTTGATGACCCTATGGTTTTTGGAAATTTCACACTTAATACATTTTCAAGTTGGCGGCCAATAAGGTTGGCAACAAAATAAATAAATTTAGCCAGCTTGACATGGTGTACATCGATTGAAAGTCTTGAAGAGTAGGAAAAGAACCATATTACTGCCATTCTTTGCCGGCATTTTAAAAACAAATGTTATATATCGTTTTAAAGGCCATGAGAAGTAAGAAAAGAATGTGTATGTGTAACTATATTGTTTAAAGAATTTACTATTAACTATTTAAAATTTACACTTAAAAAGATGACGTACAACTAAAAAAAAGGTTTTAATCAGCGTGGCATGTTATACATTTTTGTACGTTATAAGTTTTTTTGCGTAGGATAAAGGAGTGTAACTATTGTTAATTTTTTTCCGCCATTTTTTAAGCCAAATTGAGGGTTATGAAATAAATGTTTAAGCTTACATGGCATTTTGCATATCATTTTAAAACTCTTGATGAGTGCAGATAGAAAGTATATATTATGATATTATTTTCAAAATGGCTGCCACAAATGACTGAAATTACTCAAATTTAGGGTTTTTAAATCATTTGGCATGCTGTATATTAAAATTAAAGGCTTTTTTGAGTAGTTAATAGTTATTATTCTCCCATACATCCTATATACGTGAGTTCAGGATTCAACGCATTACTACTTACTACCGGTTCAATAATTATCGGGAAAAATAGGTTGAACTCGATGCAATTAATTATTCGAATACTTAAAGTTTACTCTTAGTAGGTTTTCTTATTATGAAAAAGTTTTACAATAATCTCACTTAACAAAGGAAAAATAAATCACTGAAGAAAGTTGGAGTGATAAAAAATCAGCAAAGTTTATATCGACTTGCAAAACAATAATGAATAGACTTACTAAAGCTCAGAGAAACAAATTTCTCTAGGTTGGAAGTTTTGTTGTTTAGTTTCGAAGTTAGTTTTCTGTTTTATCCAGAGTTTTGTTGTTACAATCTGACACTGCGAGGCTAACTAACAAATTGCAAAATTAAAATAACTCCTTTTTTTTATTTTTTATTTCACCTGAAAATTTTGGCATACTGTTAAACAAGAAAAAAAAATCAGTCCGAGACAACTCAGACAAACTCTCATATACGAGTTCATAATTACTTAGTCCAGTGTTTTCCATTTATTAGTTTTCCCATGTATATTTAATTATTATTGAACATTTCATCAAAATGTATCATAAAAATAACTTCTCCTGGGCGGGGAATTGAACCGGGGCTCTCTCCGTCCGCGTTTTAAGCTATTTTCTTAGGAACTAGATTTTCCCCGGGAACAGATTATATTGTTAAATTTGTATTTTAATGGACTACATTGTAGAATTTTTTAATAAAAATCGTCGAAACCGTTTCCGAGAAATACTTTTTTTTCACGTTTTTTCAGTTTTTGGGGGGTAGCGCCCCCCAATTTTGAGCTAAAATTCATTTCTCGATTTTGCATCAGGGTATGATTTTTTTGAACATTTAATCCAAATTTTGTTCCAAATCCCAGTAGTTTAGGCTCCAGACGTCTCCACAGACGACAGACAAACGACAGTCGACAGACAGACATTTTTTAAAACCACTTTTTTGGACTCAGAGGACCTCAAAACGTGTAAATCCATCAAAATCGAATTTTCGCGCCATCACAACACTTTCTTTTAATTAAGAAAGAGTTATTTATTTTTTTATAAAACACAACAATAAATTTGGTTTCATTTTTACTTTCTCATATACGTAGTGTATTTAAAGAGAGTATTGTGATGGCAAAAAAAAAAATCTATTTTGATTTTAAATTTTACTTTAATTAAATTATTTAAAAAAAAAATTTTTTGAGCTACAAATAAACTGCTTTTTAAATTAAGAGAATGTCAAATTTAAAGATGCTTGCCCCTTACTTACATTTTAGTAAAGTTGTTTAAAATGAAATCCAAATTTATTTTGCTACACAATACTAGGGATGGATTTAACTTTAATGTTCCAAGGTTGCCAGTCTTTTAAAAAAAAAAAAATTGTATACACGTACATACTAGGACCAGTGTTTTCCATATGTTATCATTTGTTTCGAGTTTTGGCTGTTATATAGTTATATTCAATTATTTTTGAGAGTTTTATCAAAATTTGTCATACAAATAACTCTTCCCCTTGCGGGAAATTGAACCCGACCTCTTTGCGGTTGTAACTATTGATTTTTCCCGGGAATACGTTACATTATGGTTAGATTGGTATTTAAATGGACCACCTATAAACATCGTCGGGACAGTTTTCTATAATTTTTTTTCTTTCATGTTTCTTTCAGTTTTTTTTTTTTAGGGGGGAGGGAGATTGGTAGGGCCACCAAATTTAGAGCTATATTTCATTTCTGTATTTCGCCTTATTGATTTGTTATTTTTAACATTTAGTTGATTTTACACGATTCCATTCTCTACTGAGACGATTATTTTTTATATCTTTCTGTGATCTGTGGTTTCTCCATTCGCATAGAGTCTATGGACTCAATCAATTTCATTAAACTTCCCCAAAACTATAGTAATAAATTGGACGTGGGGTGTCTCGGAACTTATCCTTACCAAATAATTCCAATGTGGTGACAGATATTAAGTTAAAATATGAAGTGAGTATGTATCTAATAGAAAGGCATAATTTGTGCGAAGTTCAGCTTAATCGGTGAAATAGTATCGAAATTATTTAGCGTTAAAATGTCAAAGTTCAAAAGTCGATATTGTCAAAATGGCGGCAGATATCAAAACTAAATTCAGTGGAAATGTTTATCTTGAGGTTAGGTATAATTAGTGAACATTTAAGCGCAAAAATGTTATTTATATATGTGATTTTTTTCTGACAGCAAATATAAGTAAAGGAATAGTGACTTCACTAATTTAAGATTTACCGGGCGGCGCTACCAACTGTAACGTCTGATTTTTGTACAACAGACATTAAGCTAAAAACCACTCAATAAATGGTCTTAAAAAATACCCAAAACGGATAATTTCGTTGAAATCTCGATTCCGGTTTTTTTTTAGGGGAAAACAATACTTTTCTTTTATTTAAGGAAAAGTAAAAATAAACATGAAAGTAATATTTTTCTCATGAAGGGTTTTCGACTATTATTATTTTTTAAATGTACTGATATACTTTATTAAATATATTAATAGCCATTTAAGTTGCGTCCATGAGATTATTTATTAGTTAATGTATATTGTCCTTATCACCAATGTGTACGAAAATAATAGAGACTATAACAATAAAAAGTGTATAAGAGAAGTTGATTATTTAAAATTATATTATTATCGCCATTAAGAGTTTGGTCATAAAGGGATAACAAAGGATTATTTAAATTAATTGACTACATTTCGTCCCTTGAGGGCCATCATCATCAAGCCTGGTATGATTATGTTGTAGTTTCAATTAGTTTGGTAAAAAGTGTACTTACTTTTTTGTGAACAAAAAAGTCCAATAATGGCAGCAACTTAATTATTGAAACATACCACTTCATGACTTCAGACATGTAACTAATACGAACTTAATTGCTAAGAGTTTAACTATAGAGTTTATAATTTGACTTAATTACATTCAAAGTATAATTTCTTATGGCCAATTACATGAAATTAGCACTTTTTTCATACCTTCAAGACCCAACACTTAAGAGCATAAATATTTACAGGGGTACACTGCTTAAGAACTTGAAAAATTAGCATAAATTGTCTCCACTTTAAATTTGTTTATTTAACAAAGCCGCTTTTAGCCTTCATAACGACATCATCAGTGCCTTAACAAAATGGCCAAACAAAATATGAAGGCTGAAAACTGTTTTGTCGTTAAGGTTTTAGGCTGAAAGCTGCTTTGAATTAAATATTTTGAAATTCAATTTTTACAAGTTATTACGTTTAAATTTTAATTTAAATCAAATTATAATTACTATTTATAAAGGGAGACAGACAGAGAAAAATAGACTTCAGCGCTGGGACTCGAACCACGGACCTCCCCCTCATATCCATAGTGTGCGGGAGCTCTAACCAATTAAGCTACACTGAAGAATACTTTCCTCTGACGATATCGATACCTAATCCCGTAATTTAAATTAAAATTTAAACGTTCCGTAGTATGAAGTTACTACCAATAACTTGTAAAAATTGAATTTATAATTGATTGTACTAAGTACAGGTACTAATGGAGTACTTTATAATTACAAGCGTATTTCTCAGTCTAGTTCTATTGTCGTTTGTTGACTTCTAAGACTTGTAGAAACATTTGAAAGCTTAATTCGGGATTAGGTATCGATATCGTCAGAGGAAAGTATTCTTCAGTGTAGCTTAATTGGTTAGAGCTCCCGCACACTGGATATGAGGGGGAGGTCCGTGGTTCGAGTCCCGGCGCTGAAGTCTATTTTTCTCTGTCTGTCTCCCATTATAAATAGTAATTATAATTTGATTTAAATAAAATATTTTGTTATATTTCAATTTATGTGGAAGAACAATTTGTTATTCGTTTAAGAATGCCGCTCTAGACCCTAGACGTTCGGGACACAAAAAAAGTCACCGTCGGGTCCGCACTACAGTTTACCTCTACCTCTAAACTCGCTCCTCTACAACTTTAAAGACGCACTCTTTTAGCCCCCTTTACTCTACCTTTTACTTGTACATATTTCGCTCAAGATAATAGGTTAAAAGAATGCTTATTTTAATAATTTGTAAATTGCATTGTCTTTACTATCTAGTCCTCTTTAATTATTATGAACCAACATAAACACTTATCTTAAATAACTAATTTATCTTTTACGAAATTAATAATAATTAGATCGCTTATATTAGATATTTTAAATCATATTCCATTTTATGCACTACATTATTATAAATACTTATTTCATATTGCCAATTATTAATATAATGCTTATGATATGAATTTAATAAATAATAAACTGAATACCCTACATATTTAACATATTATTTATTATTTACATATTTAATTTAAAAAAAAAGTTATGTTGCAAAAATCAAACTAACCGCCTTCAATTAAAATAATACTCAGATTATGTTCTAGATTTTATAATTTTCTACGCAGATATAAATATTACAGTGAAGACTGGACTGGTAGAAAATTTAAACTAATTGGTAAGAAATGGTTACTTTTGGCCAACGGTGGATCATATTATGTTATATAATACTAATATTTATTAAAACCATTAAAAGAAAAGGGTTTTTAATAATAATAATCATCATTTAATGTTTATATTTTAAACTGCTGTGAATTCTTAAAATATGCGGTGTCAAACAAAAGAGGATACTCAATGTTTTTATCTCTTAACAAATCCAAGAAAAAATCATCGGTCATCGTCAAACCAAATGAAGAGGAAAAAAAATAACTTAGCCCTTAATTTGCTTACCAATATTTAAAGTTAAAAATTAATAATTTGCTTATAAATTTAAATTTGTAATATTTAAATTTATAAGCACATTATTAATTTTTATCTTTAAATTTAACTTTAAATATTGGTGTATATATATATATATATATATATATATATATATATATATATATATATATATATATATATATATATATATATATATATATATATATATATATATATATATATATTACCCTATTAGTAAAAACACTGATCATGCGATAAAATATTAAAATTCGCACCTATCTACTTACAAAGCTTGGTTTTTAATTAAATTACATTTCAATTTAATTCATATTTTATTTCCGAATTTTATTTTTTTTGGATTGATTGCATTTTTCATTCTAGAATTATAGTTACTAGTCGTGTATAATATGTGTACTTATTCCATTTAAATCACTCTTGGGTTTACGTGATAATATATAAACAATGTAAAAGTAACGAAATAATTTAATGTCTATTTTATTTATATTTAATATGTGTTTTTTACATGTCTATGTTTAATTATTGTATTATTTTTTCTATATTAATAAACATTGTTTTATGTGTTATTATAATCATTATTAATTATTTTAAGTTTATTCATATTATTATTTATGAATAGTCATAGTAGAAAAGGCCTTGAAAAAATATAGACAAAAGAGGGTTAAATGCACAGTGTATAAAGTAGAGGTGGGGTAAGGCCCGATCGTACTCGACTCCGACTCCTCTCTCTGCTTCGGCCTCCGCAGGGCGACTTTTTTTGTGCCCCGAACGTCTAGTCTCTCTACTAGACGGTCCCATATCTTATTGTAAGAACTTATTTATTATTTGTATGCTAATATTTATTTTTATATTTTTGTTTTAGGTAAGTTATTCAGCTCAAATACCTTTATTTTCGATTTGGTAAGACTTTTCTTTAGTTTTTTAAATTTATTTTTCGATTGTAACAAAGTATCTGACTGCACATCTACGTTCGTACAATATTTTAACATCGTACATTGATAAATTGCACTATTAATCACTCTAACCTCTTTTAAAAAAACAATTTGTCGTCCTGATGTTTCTTATTGTCCTAATTAACACTTCATTAGGTTACAGGGCACTTTACACATCTACTGAATGTGGTCATAGTCATAAGTGTAAAACATGTCACACTTCTTTAAGATGATTACTAAATATGCTAGTGGTTTTAATGTGTATGAGGGATTTTACATTCAAATTTTCTTATATGGTCGAACAATTCGTTTGTTGTTCTTATCTTTATTCGCCACATTTCTATTTCAAATAAAGGGTAACGGTTGAATTCAACATTTGTTATGCATATAAAAAATATGTATGTCTGTTGATTAATACATTCACTCCTAATTGGTTAATTTTATGTTGGTGTTTTATGTTTTCAGCTTATAATTGATTCAAACAAATGTACGGACTGATATATGTATATTTTAGTATACAAAAACTGATTACATTTTAACCTCTCTGTTAAATTAAATTCAAATAGAATAAAAGATTTGAACAGTATTATTAAGATGTTCATAAAATATATATGTATAGGTAGATGCTTAGATTTTGGTTTCCATCTTACTATAATTTAAATTAAATTTATTTAATAATTACTTTATTATTTGTTTAATTAATTTAATTTATTTAATTGAAGGGGTCTTTTTATGTGGACTTGTAGAATGCATAAGAGGGAAGGAGATTGGTTAGAATAAAAGTCCGTGGTGTGTGTGGTTTACTTATTTCATACCAAGCTTTCGCTCAGGGAGCCTGAGCTTCATCAGTGATCTACAATGATAAGAACAAAAATGACAGTATTGAAAATTATAAGAATATAATGAATTTAATGAAATAGTACTAAAAGTCTTACCAAAAAGGTGAACAGTAATTTTTACTCGTTTTAACAACTCGTTTTAGCACGTTATTACATTCTTTTATAAAGATTTTTTTTTATTATTGGCATAATAATTAAAGTTCCCTATCGGGAACTTGAATCATTTCATTATCAATTTCTTGAAATTATTAAGTTATCTTTTTATTATTTTTTAGTTAGTTGATAGCACTTAAAAGAATGTGTCATTCATTTCTGTTTTCGTTGTTTGGTGAGAGAAGTCCTTTTCAGTTTGTATTGCTTAGGTTGAACCATCTGTCGGGGTTTTCTTGGTCTCTTGTAAAAGTCTGAAAAAATGTAATAAACCTTTTTTTATCTTCCTGCTGATTTTTTTTTTTTTTTTTTTTTTTTTTAATAAAAAGACAAGTAGGAAATGTTGAGGAGCCGGACGAGTGAGGTCCTGGTAAGGTGAGGGGTACTATCCAAGACAGGGTGAGGGGTACTATCCAAGACAGAGTATTCTTGGTTCCTGCGGGGTTCTCCCAAGAAGTAGACGTGGCCTGCATCTTTCATGCCTCCTTTACTTACAATATTTTCTTCTTCAACTTTTTTCGGTCTTCTTTTCTTCTCTCTTGGCGTCCCTTTTTATTTTTTTATTTTTTTCTGCGAAAAAAAGTCCTTTGCGGGCTTATTGTCCCATGGGTCTTGGCCGAGTCCATCAATCCATCCCTCTGTGTTGGGATGGATCGCGGAGGAGGATATTTCTAAAACCCGATCACGTCTTATCTTCTCCTGGTTCTTTTGCCCCGTGGTTTTTCAGTTCCCCAACCTCTAACTGAAAACAAAGATACAAGAATTCCCTATTTCTTCCAGCCTCCTTTCTTCGCTAACTTATTTTTTTCTCCAAGACATAACGTTTGAAAAATTCATTAAAATACTAGGAAAAAAAGTTTTTCATTAATTCGTTCAATCATGAAATTTAACTTGTTTGTCTTCTGTTTATCTCTCCTCTTTCTTTCTTTTTATGTAATTCACTTTGTTTTTATAAATAGTTATTAAATATTAACTAAACTTTCTTTAGATGTTATCTTATAATAACAAAATATATGAATGGTACTACTAAAATTTGTTTTTTTTACCGTGTCAATGTAATATAATTTCAACTTAAGCCACATAAAATGTATTGATACCTAGATTTTTAAATGTTACTAACCTCTATGTCTAAGAATTTTATAGACTATAATTATAAGGATCTGCGGTTCGTTTCCCATCAGTGGAGTACATTTTTGTCTGATTTATCAGGTCTTTTCCATCTTTTTTCTTTTATAATAATCTGATAATTTAGTTCGTAGCATGAATTCCCATAAATTTTAATTGCCTTGATTGACATGTTCATTTTATTTGAAAAGTCATAGTAAATTAAGTAATTATAATAAAGAAAACATATTATATTCTACAAAAATATGTAGCATTTCATGGCTTTTAGGATATGTTTTAAATATTAAGGCTCAGTAAAAACCTAGCTTGCAGGGGTTACTGTCTAAAGTGTTTAAACGCTTATCAAGGATAAAAGGATCAAAATATTACTATTAATTAAAATGAATGTTATTACATATCATACATTTAATACACATTAAATAGAAATAAATTATACTAACTAGACCTACTAGGCGAGACAACTAAGCATCAAAAAAGTCCTAATAAGAATAACTAATGCTCCCTTCTTTGTTTCTAACTTCATACTTCATAACGACCTAATAGTACCCTTTGTTTCTGACCTAGCCACTTCCAGATATCAATCCTTTCATGATTCCGTATCCCATCATCCTAATCCTTTAGTCCAAAACCTATCTTCAAATCACATTCCTGGAAATCCTCTCCGACGACTCAAAAGGCAGTGGCCACTCAAAAGGCAGTGGCCACGCGACTTGTTAAATATTTAAAAAAAAAAGTATGCATAATAGACATTAGATAGCATGTTAAACTCATGTCATTAACGGTGAGTTCTGTCACTGGACAGTATCACATCAAGAGTACCACGCCATGTAACAATTTTGTAGTAGTAATATACAATAAAACGAAAAAGAAATTTGTTTGACTACTTATATGCCATACTATTTGTACTACTGCTAATATTACTTTCACCATGACCTTTAAATATTCCTTTGTCCCAAAGGAATACTTAGGCTAAATATCCCTTTTTCTTAATAATTCTGGGTACTAAACATTAAGAGTACCCACTCTTATAGTTTAGCTATGTGGTGGTACCAAAGTAAAATAGGAAACATGAGGTAAAACTTTAGTTGAGTACCCACCCCCGTTAGTAATAAGAAAAAGGAATATTTAGTCTCAATATTTTGGGACAAAGGAATGTCACAGTTCTGTGTATAAAAGAGATAATACCTCTTAATTTAATTTAAAATTAAAACGAATAATATTCCTTTATCTAATTTTCATACTCTCCCAGATCATGTCAAATTTACAATGAAATAGGGGGCATCCAAACTAAACGAGTGCCACCATTGGTACCACTTTACATATATTATTATAAAAATATATAAAGTAGACAAGCCAAACATAAACAGGGGAACAACTATAAGAAACAAGTATTCTAAATAAATATTATTGATGACAAGGTCGTCGTTAGCTTGTTTTCTTGACGGCGCTCCGGAATTTCACCCCATTTCTTCCTACTAATGACAATTTTTCTAATCTTACTTTAATATTTTTACTTACTTCAACCATGTAACAATTTTCTACTACATTACGTTTATTTTTTTTTTTTTATTGTTACACTAATATAACTGCGTTTGAATTATTTTTGAATGGAATACTTAATTTTTAATATTACATAGTATATATATATATATATGTGTTCCGAATTATAAATACTAAAATCATCTTTTTAATACAAGGAAAAAAATGAAAAAATGGTTATTTTCTCTCTGCAGAGAAGAAACTAAAACCTTTACATTTCCTTAACGATAGTTCGAAAAATAAATGAAAAATTTTAATCTAAGAAGAAAAATTAAAAGAAACCATCCTAAGATGAAGAAAATGAATACAAGTTTATGTTTTCATTTTTGGCCTTTGACGGCAGTTTAGTTTGGTCTAATAGGGAATTAGTTGTAAGTAGTCCCATTAATAATAGGGCAGTGTTGCCTCCCTTATTTTAACTTTTAATAAAATACTTCCCATTTTCACCCGTTTTTTTTACAGCTTATTAAATGGAGGGAAAAAATTTGGCGTAAAATTTATTTATATAATATTTTTCTGAAAAAGATGGAATATTTCTTTAAAGCTCTTCATCCCCTCCCCTCAAGGCCGTGCTTAGGATAGAAATTTCATTTCACCCCTTAGAATACCGAGTAATTAATATTTTTCTCTTTTATTTTTTAAATTATACACCAAAAAGGAAAATATTCTCCCCGTTATTTAATTAAAGTAATTTAAAAAATGAGAAATTATAGAAGAGGAGGCCCTTGTTGCTCAAAAATCGTTTCGACTTTCTTTTTCTTTCTCCCTTCTTTATCCTTTATATTTTAAGATTAAGTGCCAACAAAATGAATTGATATAATAAACCACAATTCTGATAATAAAACGCACATGTGCTTTAATTCATAACTGTTAGTAAAAGGTAGTATAAATCAGTTTTTGGTTTCAAATTATACGATTGAGGTTCAGCTGTTAACAATAAAAATATTTAATATCGGCTAAAGTATAGCAATTCTTTTTATGACCAAGCTGACAGTAAGTCATTAAAATACAGTCGGAATGTCCACTTTACACTGCTGTCGATGAGATCTCTATATATATCTTTCGTAGGAACTGCGTTGTCCGAAAAAGGAAATTTTTCAAAGATTTCCTCAAATAATAAAAAGTTGTCAAAAATTATATGTTTTACTGAATACCGACTTTTATCATTTCCGAAAATATGTTATTAATATTAAGCTTATGTTATGAGCAACCCATTGAATAATATCGGATTATATTCATTTAATATTATGCATACCAATAATCAAACTTGAGAATGAACGAATTTAAAAAAACAAAAAAAAAAACAATGTATAATGAGATAAAAATGGTTTTCATATTTTTAATGCACCATATTATTATGATCTCTAAAGCTTTTCTATACAACCTTGCATTGTCCTTTCTTTTTTTAATTGTGTTGGTTTGTTTTGTGTAAAGACAACGTAAGAGTAGAGAATTTCTTTCCTTTCATATTTTTGCTTTACGCTCCAGGTATTATATCTTAAGTAAGCCGAGTCGCTCTTTTTTATTTGTATTTAATTTAGTTTTTTAGGACCGATTCAGCCTCTTCTAAAGTCTCTCGATAATATTAATCTTCATAAGTATCAACAAGAAAAGGTTTTTAGGTTTTATCCCACGTTTAGAGTGCATAAACCTTGAAAAATGATAGAGATATTACTGTTGTGTAATATTATGTTCTATAATATATTTTTTACGCGAGGCTGGTATGAATAAGAAATAATGTATACAATATTGTAAATTTAATAAGTAATTTCTAAGGAGAAAAACACCTTAAAGCTGAAATGGGACGTACCTTTGTTTCAATAGCTCTGAAATGGTTTTTACAACGACGTGTTTAATTTAAGTCTCCAATTCCTGATGAGATTGAAATGGATATAGAGATATAACTTGATATAATACACAAGTTGAAATGGTATAGAATCTTAAAGTTATCATATAAGGTTTCGTTTGTGATGTTTTTGCTTTGAAATAATGATTTTAGAATAGACTATGACGTTGATTTATTCGCTAATTACTGTGAAATAATTGCATGAGTTTGCTCTCTTTTAGTAAAACTACTAAAAGATTTTAGTAGAATATACCATGAATGCTCTTGTAATTATATTATTTTATTATTAAATAAACTAGAGATTTAAGTCTTTCTAAGATTATCTCCAATCCCACGAGGATACACATTGCCTCTAGGGATTTCATTTTACTGCCATCCTTGAATGCTAGCTTAAATAAAAGATAGTGAAATTTCGTCTAAACTTGGTATTAAATCTTTTTCACTTTTTTGATGTTAAATATTTTACTAGCTTCTAAGCAAACACGACTACACAGCATGCGAGAGAATAGAGAGGATTATCACCTATTTCGAATTTATTTATGTAAATCCTTATGAATTTGAATTCTTTATCAAGTTATTTGTCACCATTGAATTTTTAATTTTTTTAAAAAGAGAAAAAGGGCAATTTTCTTTTATCTCGATTCGTTAAAATAAAATCTGTCTGACGTCAGTGAAGATGTGAAGCTTTAACTATGGAACTGATTTTGATAAAATTGTGTTAGCCTATTCAGAAAATTGGCTTTTTAGAAATTCATAAATATAGAAAAACCAAGATAAATTGTGAAAATTTGATTATTCTTTAAAGTTTTCGACGATTTGTTAAAAGAAAACAACTCGGTTTGAGAAAACTAAGACTTACTTTCTCATATACGAGTACATAATTACTCGGTTCAGTGTTTTTCATGTATTAGTTGTTTCAAGTATTCGTAGTTAAATTTTATTATTATTAAATATTTTATAAAAATTGACCTTAAAAACAAGTTCTCCTCAACAGGGAATCGTACGCGGCCTCATCCCGTCAACCTTTAAAGCTATTTTCTCAGGAGCTAGATTTTTCTTGGGAAAAGGCTTATATGGTTAGATTCTTATTTAAATGGACTACATTTTTTTAAAAAAAATAATAAAAACCGTCGGAACCATTGTGGATAAATAATTTTTTTCAGACTTTATGAAGGAAACGCCCCCAAAGTTAGAGCTAAAATTCATTTCTAGATTTCGCCTCGGGGTATAACTTTTTGGAACCTGCGTGTGCCAAATTTTATTAAAATTAGCCCAGTAGTTTGAGCTTCAGACTACAGACAACAGATGACTGACTTTTTGGATTCAGGGGACCTCAAAACGTGAAAATCCGACAAAATTCTCAAAAATCGATTTTTATATAGATTTATGTATATGCATGCGAAAAATCAAATTTCGAAGATACGCAAGGGTGTTTTTATTGTATATACCTATATAGATATTCATATAGTACATGAGAATTTATATATATTGCATTAAAGGTATTAACTTATTATTCTTTATCCAGGTATTATATATTTAGTTTTTTTTAAGCTTACAAAAAAAAAATTATATTTTTTTAATGGCATTTTTCCCAAGGGACATACATGATTCCTTCTTTTATCAATATTAACAAAGATTTATGTTCAACGAGATAACCGAAAATAAATTTAAAACAAGGATCAAAGAAGGTAGTGTAAAAAAAGAAGGCTTTAGGATGTCGAAAAGATCAAAATAACAAATACTGGGAAACAGAATGTACCCTCGGCGGAATAAATTAGGTTAAAGGGGCTTTCCCTGTTTTGCATTTTGTAGCATATTACATGAGGAAAATCACGTCTAGAAATTATAAAATGCTAAGGAAAATATGAAAATTATGTTTAAAAAATTCCTATGAATGAGGAATTATTATAAAATTGAAACTAGCTGGTATAAAGTTACTTTATTATCACACTATATGAATAAGTCTGGTTATTATTAGTCACTCTACTTTGTAGGTTCTGTAGTTTTTGGTTTATTCAACTAACTTTATCAGTAAAGTGATGCAATTGTTACTTGTACAGTCACCCTTCTAGCAGCCTAGCATCAGGTATAGTACGAGTACATCATACGAGTACATCACTGCTTTTTATTAGTCACTAGTCTAATCAATTCAGTTACTTAATAATCGTCTTGATCAGCTTTTATAAATGCTTTAAAAAATAAATAAATTGACTAAAGAGACCGATTATTTGTTATTAAAAAATCAAGACATACAGTAATCTATAAAGGCATTTCATTTAATGGCTTAGTCTACAGTCTCAGTCTGCACGATAATGCCTATAATATGCTAGCACTCTATAGGAAATATAGACTCTTACTTCAGCGTGAAGCGCTGGGTGATGGCTTGTTTAGTAGTATCCGTGTGTTGTTCTTTAATATTTATGATCTTTAAACCACAAAAAACATTGAGGGTAAATAAAAAAAAAGAGAAACAGCGACTTGCAACGTGTTTTTAAAAAATTAATAAAATATTGGGTCCCCATTAATAAAAATATTGTTTTAAATAAACTCTAGATGAATAAAAAACATGTTTTTACCAATTTCCCTTTTTTCAGTGTTTTACTTTCTTATTTTGAATATAAGTCTGAAACAATTTTACTTTTTTAATATTAATACATATTGATGCTTGATACTTGGGTTGTTATAAAGCAGGAAGGGGAAGTGACGAAAAACTTTTCTATATAAACTCTGAAATATTTTATACTCTTTTGAAAATAATGAATTATCCAGTTATAATATGTTTATAAAAAAAAAGTTTTGTTCAATTTTTTCTGTCTACTTTAGTACATCCTCTTGACTCATTTTTTTTTTTTAGTAGAACTTTTAAAGTAAACTTTGAAAAACATTAAAATGAAAAATATAAAAATTACACTAAAAACTTGTAGTTGGAAGCATGTTTTTTGTATATAATTGTTTTTTGTTTTATTTCCAGTTAGGTTCCTTTCTTGAAAGTTAACTTGTGGGAATAAAGTTTGTTATCATTAGTCACTTTATATAGACTATTGACTATCAATTAACTTCCGTTTAACATTTTATTCTGAGTCTGTTAGAACTTAGTTAGGTAATTTTAACAGTTAAACAGTGTTCATAGATATATATTTTAGTTAAAAACCATGTGAGATTGTAAGTTGAAGTTTAGCTGGTCGCAGTTGGTTGTCCTCAGTTTACTTTTCAAAACAATGGCTTGCTAGGGAAATTGTGAGGGCAGTGTGTGGCTAGGCAATTTGACCAAAAAAGTGTTCCCACGTAGCCAATAATTTAATGCCAGTCAACTGTCATTTGAATGGCATCGCGTAAACAAAAACCGTAGGGACCTTAGGGATAAATGCCGGATAGCCAAACATCAATGAATTAATTTTTTAATTTTTATTCATTGTGTTCCTGAAACTTTACTTACTTACTTCTTCCGATCCGCTTCTGCCGTTTGATGAAGATGATAGCAGCCAAAAGGATTTCCACGAAACATACATGAGATGTTGTCTATCCATGTATTTCTTCTCTTGGATCTTCTTCTTCACATCTTGCTTCTTTTGACGACTTTTTTTTGGCACCCTTAGGTTATCCAGTCTTTGCACGTAGCCAAACCACCGTAAACGATGTACGCAGGATGGATTGCACCTCTGAACTGAGTCTGTGGACTTTCTGACTCGATCTCTTCGTGTTTTGCCTGCTACTCACCTCAAGTATTATTTCATCTCTGAGGCTTGAATTCGGCTCTCAAGTTTCACAGCCGTAACTCATGGTGCGGACGTTTACTGTTTTAAAGACAGTTGTCTTTAGTTTACTGCTTACTTCGCCCTTACTTATAATGTTTTATTTATGGCGTATAGAAGTCTGCCCGTGGATGCTACCCTAGCTTTCACTTCGGTAGGGAACTTATTACCATACTTGGTTTAGCTGTTCTCCTTGGGTGGTGATGTTCTGCACGTGCTGATTGGAAGACCTCTTGCCTTTAAGTACTTCACAGAAGTCGCAGTATAGAAGTTATTTCATAGTGATAGTTTATCTTTCAATAAAGTTACCATCCGTGAAGAGATTTTTTTTTTATTCCTAGTCTATTTGTTTGTGAAAACATGATTAGTTACGTAGAAGTGATTAGTGTCACATAGTTTATTATCGATCTTCACCAATCAATTTTCCGAAATATTCAATATAAATTATCTATTTTTTTCTATTTCCCTAATCTATTTGGAACTTTTAGAGCTGAAGAAAGGCGTCCCATATCAGAGAAAAATAAAGTTTTAATTTATTATGTTAAATATCTAATAGCGATTAAGAAATTATATTTCAATTTATTCCTCTCTCTCTCTCTCTCTCTCTCTCTCTACATATATATATATATATATATATATATATATATATATATATATATTTATATATATATATATATTTATATATATATATGTATGTATATTTATATATATCCGCATTAAGTTTAATTTGTGAAATCTGAAATCTCTGCCTCTTAAAACATTAGCGTTAACACTCTCTTAAAGATTCGTATGATAATATGTTTGGGTTTTGTTTTAAAAAAAAAAAATATTCAGACTAGAGCGGGGAGGTATAATTAGACGTTGGAGGAAGTGCAAAGTTTGTTTAGCTAATTTCCAGGATCTGAAGCTTGTTATATTCCATCCCCCTGCTGAGCAACTTTGTTTCCTCTCTTACTTTCTTGTATTCATGATTGCAAGTTGGATTGAGCTGATAAGTTTGGATATTTTGTGAGTAATAATACTGCAATCGTGTTAAAATTGAAACGTTTGGTATGCCTCATTTTCTCGAGTTTACTCACAGATTATGAAAACTAATTTATTTTTATTGCAGCTAAAAAAATACTCATATACTGAGGGAATAGATGTAATAATTCTTAATACATGAAAATAAAAAGCGTTGTTAAAACAGGTACATTCAGTCGTTATTATTTTTATGTCTTTCTATATCATTAAAAGCCGTTATGAAAACAAACAAGTCCAGTGACAGAGAAAGAGTAGGATATACACATACTAAACTGTGGGTTGAGAAATTTAGGCCAGTTTCACTCTGGGCGACCCTAGCATATTTTCCTTTATGTATACAAAAAATGTAATCATTTAAATTTATTTGTATTATATCTATGCTATCTGCATTTCTTGAACGAGTTCAAAAAGGTATGTTCTGGGCACATCAACAAGTTTATTATCAAATTATTCTCTTGTTGGTGGTTTTAAACCGAGTGGTTTCTCTTGCTCGAATTATGTTATATGATTAGGGGTTGGAAACAAGGCCGAATTTCAGCGGAACGAACTCTGAATTACTATTTGATAATCAAATAACGCCATTTTGTTAAATCTTACCCGCGATGCGGTATACCACAATGATGATGATGTTACTGCAGACGTATGTGTAAATTACAGAACTGTGTGATAAAGCGTGAGGCTTCAACACTCGATTCGAGTAAGCCTTCTGAAAGATTTGCCAAGGTTTACTTAAGCGTTACTATTATCTTCACATAACTGAACTGAAAGCCTACATCAAAAAGAAATTTCTATTATAATAAATTTTGAATAAGATTTATATTAAGCCATTTTGCCCAACTCTTAAATCCCCTTTTTTATGATAAAAAATAAATTTATAAACTCAGAAATACAAAGGAAACGTCTTATTTTGATATTATTAACTCTATATTCTAAAGACAATGTTGTCCAATAACAATAAATACATTTCTAAGTATATAAACATAATATCTACCGGTACTTCTTTAGATTGTTAATCCCCTGTATTTTTTTAGAATATAAACGACTGACTAAATAACTGTTAAGACAAAGGGATATTTAGTCCAATATATATTAGGACAAAGGAATATCACACTTTTGTTTTTATAAGAGGAGTAACAGTCTAAAGAAGAACATTCCGTACCGTACACCTTCTTTAGATTGTTACTCCCTTCTGTTTCTTTTATATGGGGAGTAACACTCTAAAGAAGTGTCGATCTAGCAATCCATAAAACAATTCACTCGCTTCAGTGGTAGGTACCTTGCATAGAGATGTGTGAAGTGGCTGGAACTCTCTATCACGGGGCTGGTAAAAAGGTCCTTAATTAGGCCTAACACCTAGTTTTGAGTACTTCGTCCTACCTCCTACCCGTCTAGAACTGACTACTACTATTTGTCTTTAGGTTAGGAATTGTCTGAATAAACGTCGTTAAATTTCGATAGCATCATAGTAGTTATTTCCGACAATATTTTATGGAATTTCCACTCTTGACGGATATAAGTCAAAATGTAAAAGTGGTTGTATTATTGTCAAATTACTTCAAAATAGTTAATGCTTAATTCAAACGGGTTTCACTTATGTTGGCAAATCATTAATCGTTGCTATTATCTCCGTGTAGGGTATTAACAGCCTTTACCTTTAGCGAATACTATGTTATAAATTACCTATGTATGTCATCAATATCAGAATTTGGTTTATTTATATCGTCTATTAAAATGGATGTGTAGGACTTTGCCGGAATTTGAATGGTTACAAGCGATTTCGTTATAAATTACCTATGAGGTCAACACCGGTGATTAATTAAAAAATGACATCGGTTTCCATTTATTGCCGCAATAAATGTAAGGTTGTTTCCCAGCTTTGTCATCATATTTGAGTTGGGTATTGTCAGGTGCCGTTATACGTTGGATTTTATCGGTTGGATTTTTACGTTTTTATGAAACGTAAAGTAAATAAGGTAGAATGAATTTATAGGTCGGCTGTGGAGTCTTGCCTCCGAGTCCCCTGGGTGAGAGAATTCCTATGGGGGCACGTGGGGCACCTCGCTCCCCTTCTCATCTGTCCCTTAATTCCACTTTCCATTAATTCCCCTTCAAGCTTCTACCTGCTACCCTTTACCCTAAGCAACTTTACTTTAGATAATTAATTGCATCTTAAAAACCCTTCTTGTTGTAACAAAACCTTCTGAATTTGAATCTAGTTAACACAAAATTTTTTAGACGTCGCAAAGCTGAAAATTTACAATCGTTAAAAAGGAAATAGAGTTGGGAAAAAAATTTAATTTAGGAAATCACGCGCGGGAACTCTAAATTTGGACTTTCTCCTTATAAACTGTAGTGGAATATATCGAAGAGTATATGAACTAAGACACAATTTTTGAAGTTTTCCCAAAATAATATATTTGTTTTAATAATTTTAAAATACAGCTGAACTAATATTTATAATAAAATTATATTATATAATATATAAATAGTTTCAATTTATATTAAAAAATTGACAGCTAAATTATAAAATTAAATATGCAGGTTTGCACCAGGTTTCGTAAAAGAGTAATTTACTAATAACACTAACTTTTTACTATACCTAGTGCAATGCAATTACGATCCCAAGCTGCCTGTTAATTTATGTAATTTTTCTATTGATACAGGCCTTGTTAAGAAATCAGCCATCATGTCTGATGTTTGGAAGTACGTTAGTTTTATGGCGCCTTCACTCACTACCTCTCTGACGTGGTGATACATTATCGGGAAGCCTAATTGTCTAAGCGTCCTCCTGTTTCTTGGATTCCCAACGAGCGAAGAGTATGAAATATGACACAACTTAGGAGTAAAATAATTGATATTTGCTGTGCTCGTGCCTTTATAACTACTCCTCAAACAGAATTATGCCTTTAGATCCAACGAACACTACTGGCTGAAGAACAGCCAAAAAAACTTCTTTGTATTTTAAAAAGTAAAAAAAAAAAAAAAAAAAAAATGAATCGGTAATTATAGAAAGTTGTATTACATAAATATGACTTTATAGGATATAGTGAAAGACAAGAGAAAGAACACCCTTCCCTCTGTGATATGTGGCCAATTACTATCAATACCTACACAAATAATGTTCCAGAGAGGTATCAGGAATGTAGGTTACATTCCAGTTCAGACATGCGCAATGCGACCTTAATTACATGGGGTATGCCATTGCACACTACGGGCATCACGAGACCGTGAATCAATGTCAATATGTTTTACTTTGAACTTAGAATCATTCCTTTTCCTCAGCTTTTCCTTAACGTGTCACTGACAAACTACAATATACAAGTAAACTAGAATCATTGTGCCTTTGATGACACACTATAATTGAACACTTTTATCACGTTTCCTTTGCCTATTTCTAGAATTAAAAACCGTTAGCACTAATTTTTGCTTGCTTCTGACCTTTTCTCCATCTTTACTCCCTATATGCTCAATTTTTATTTCACAAAAAACACAACCTAGAAACAGTAATAAAATTTAGGTAAACTGATGTTTCCACAATACAAACATTTTAACCTTGTGTCAGTGAATTATTGACGTACGTCTTGCACATTTTATCGATGTTTGGAATTGGAAGCTCATTTCATTTGAATGTTTAGTTTAAAAAACCCGTGCTTCGCTACGGAGTGTGTTATTTTCAATTTACATAATGAGTTTATAAACTACCTTCAAGAAACATTTAAATTATTTTACTAAGCGAGTATATCTAGATTTTATCCCTTCCCCTTATTTCAATACACCCTTCCCTTTGATAAGATAATATGCTAATGTCCCAAATTAGTAATTGATTCCGACTACTGAAGAAAAATGCTTAAAATATAACTTTCCGGGAAAAGCAGTGGTGTCAGTCCCCCCCCCCCCCCCCCGTATCATTTCACATTTCTTGGTTGAAATTGAAATTATCTAAGAAGATCGGTCTAGGCTCAATTCCCCTTTATTTTACTCTGTCCTTATGTTACCCTTAGGGATAAAATTTTAGACAATCTCTATTGGCAGTTATTAATATAATTTTGAAATTATTATACTACTTATACACCCGTAGATTTTATTTTAGCATTGTAAAGAAGTGGTGATGATTATGTTAGTAGAGGTTTAGACACGGTAAGGCGTGATTTATAAACTATTGTCTTAATAACTAAAAATAAATCTAAATATTTTTTGACAGTGACTGAAAACTAATTTCTTTAACAATTCTTCCTATAGAAATTTCCACAAAACATAAAATATTCTCAGTAGTTTCTTCTGCAATTTTGGTTAAATACATTTTTTTTTAATAAAAAATGAACTTAGAATTTTGAAATCTATTTAGAAGCCCCGCTCTCCGCGCCATATAAAGCTATTAAAACGTTTTATAGCCTATATCACCTGCCTAAGAACCACCAAAATCTATTCTGCCGTTTGGACGTGATTGACGCACAAACAAACAAACATAAAATTTTCTAAACTAAATTCGTTGTCAAGACTACTCATTTGGAAATACAAAATATGAGCCCAACCGGATAAATGAATACTTATTAGTTTGTTATATATAGATATAGATATATTTTCCATTTTACCCCCTAAATGTTCATAACAACAATTACTGTACTCTTGAAGAGCTTTTCAACGGTATGCATCATGAAGGGTTTTCCTTTTTTAGTGGGTGTCTATGATATGAACAGAGTATATCCTAAACATTTCAAGTCTCTCGGTTAAGCAGATTTTGCTCTACGTTGATTCTATGTCAGTCCAGTCAATCAGGACTTTGCCGCTTATATTAGAGATAAATCTAAGGTTAAGTATTAACTGTGCCGGAACGGGAATAACTTGTTTCTATAGGTTACACTATTCTTGAATTAAATATACAACATTTGATGTTGTAGTATTATCATATGAACTTAAAAAAAGAAAATATTACTCCATTTCAATTCTTGAAGTTTTTTCGTGAATGTTTTTGCTGGCGAAACAGCAATGTTTTAACTTCTCGTGTAAAAACAGTCCTAATCTTATTTTTTCTGTAGCTTTGTATTTAACAAAATATTCTATCGTAGTTGTAAAATTCACTGTACTAAACATTTGAGTTTTCCTCTCGTTTTTTTTTTTTTCTATCACTATTTTAGTAGAAGCTATTTTCAGGTTTTCGTCTCCCACTTAACTTCATCCCTTTTCAAATTATTTTCTCTTTTTCTAGCTTGTTTTTACCAGTAAAGTTTTGAATGCGTTCAAGTTAAAGCCAGGGGGTATTGTAAAGATGAGTCTGAAGGAGGGATACTACGAGAGCAATTAGTCTAAAGCTGTCGGCTGTGGATTGAGCAGGGCAAACGATCCAAAACCCCTTTGCTAAGCTTTCAACCTTCTACCCAGGCAAGTTGCATAACCCGCTCGACAGCTTAACAACAAATTCAACTTTGACGTGTTTACTGCTTATCCCGTTTTGCTTTTGACCTATGTCAGTTTAGAGAAAGGGCTTGGGGCTTGAAGGATACACTTTTCCTATCAAAACAAGACCGAAGTAGGGTTTCTTTCTCAAACCCCCCTTCGATGTATTTCATATAGAAAAGAGCGTAAAATCTCATGTTATTGGGTTACTAGTTCATTTTTCTTTAACCTTCTATACTGTATCTGACATTAAATGTCAATGGGTTGAGTCCGACTATCTTAAAAAATTGTTGATGTGTCCAGAACACATATTTCTCACAGGTATGAAAAGGATTCTAGTAAAATCACTTTTTTTATAGTAGACACATTATTAAACAAACAAATTCTCAGTGTAGTTTAATTGTCTCATTATATTTTATATTCTGGAGGTTATTAACCTCCAGAATATAAAATATAATGAGACAATTAAACTTAAGGTCAAAATTTTAGAATTTATTGCATCATAGCTTTAGCACTGATACTTTCTCATATCTATGAGAAAGTTTGCCTGAGTTTCCTGGACCATTTTTTGTTCACCTAAAACAACAATTACATCAATATTTCAGTTTTTTTTCTGGGAATATAGATGCCACAAGACTAGATTCCAATTAGCAATCCGTTATTTTGACTGCGTTGATGTTAAATATTAGAGGTGTTGGAGGAGTCCGTCTTTCCATAGCTTACAGACCAAAGCCGAATGAAATTGATTGATTATTTTTGACACTATTACGGAGGTAGCGACATAATAATAAAAAAAAAGATAGTTCCATTTAATAAAGTCATGAAGATTTTTCAGGAATACACTTGTTGACGAAATTGCAATGCTTTTACTCCACGAGAAGAACCTAAATTCTCTTAGTGTGTAGTATTGCATTTATTAAAAAAATTCTATATAGTAGTCCATTTAAAGAGAAATAGAATCATATAGATAAGTAATTTTTCCCATGAGAAATCTAGTTTCCAAGAAAAATAAATCTGATTTTCCTGAAAATCAAAACCCAAGTGTACACTATCGCCCAATAAAATAATTATAATATAAATAAAATACGTATAAATTAGTTGATTTGAATAAATTTAGTACAAAAATTAAATTCATATTATCATTTTGTTGAATATTTATTAAATGTGTTTTATAATAAATTGATTAAATTAGATATTATTGAATTTCAATTTAGTCTCATTATGAGAAAGTTTTTAGTACCAATTTTTGATATTTGTAAAGAGAATTATTGTTTTGTGATAACTTAATTATAAGCCATAAATTTTAATCAAAATTAAATTTAATTCAAATTATTTTAATAATAATTAAAAAGTGTTAAGCTGTATAGACTATGAATGCATTTTTTTATATTTTTTATCATTGTAAACTACAGTTCATATTATTTCAGCATAAATTCTTATTACTTATTTTTTTAAGTAATGATGAATATTCTTACCATTTTTAGAATGGTAATTTTAATTTAGTTCGGTATTTTTAGTGAATAATTAAATTACAACATTCTTAAATTGTTTAATTTATATAACAATATTCCAATACAATGTAAAATATAATATTGCAATATTTTTTATACGTAAAATTAATATTTAAAAGTATAATATCTAAAAGGCTTCGAATAGAAATAAGTTATGCGATACAATATAATAATAAATTGCTAAATTTAGAGCTAACTTGTATATACATAAAGAATAATATACAATATCTCTTAACTTATTTTTCTTATCAGTTAATAAAAATGTAATAATTATAATAAATAAAATATATCATTTATTACATATAAATTAGCTAATTTGAATGAATTTAGTACACAAATTAAATTCATATTATACAATATTTTAAACCTTAACAAATATATTTTTATAATTTATCATTTTCAACTGCTGTTGAATTTTTTTTGTATGGGTATAAATAGTTTTATATGTTTTGTAGATAGAACAAAAAACAAAACATTGTTACGACGGTTAAACATTTTTTTTTTTAAGTATTGTCAGACACACAACACATACACACACACACAAACAAACACACGCATATATATATATATATATATATATATATATATATATATATATATATATATATATATATATATATATATATATATATATATATTAGTGGTGTTGTATAAGGGGCGTTAAATTTGGAAGCCCTTTTAAGATGGGGGCAACAGGTTTTGGCTGTAATTCTGTGGCACCTGGTCTCTTTGGGAATCGAATCCTTTACCTGTAGAATCATTAATCTTTTTTTAGGGGAAATACGAATAGAGAATTTTATATAAAGCTTTCCTTTATTTGTGTGTAACAAAAGAGATCTGAAAAAAAAGGTTTCTCGTAATTTTACGTGTAAAATAAGTAGAAGTAGGATCATATAGAATATGATCTTTAAGTTGTTTTTTCTGTTTTACGATACTTACATATATATATATATATATATATATATATATATATATATATATATATATATATATATATATATATGTATATATATATATATATATATATATATATATATATATATATATATATATGTATATATATATATATATATATATATATATATATATATATATATATATATATATATATATATATATATATATATATAAGATCATCTAAGCAGGGAGGATTCAAAGTTTATTATTTAGAAATATATGCATATTTTTGGAAGCGTGCAAATTCTGTATATATTTACATTTAAATTTCTAGATTATTAAATGTATCAGTGATTATTTAATATTTTTTTGCCCAACGTGGGAGCGAAAAAAAGAAACCACTAAAGAAAGATTTTTTTTTTATTCATATTAAAACAAAAACCCTACGTAGGCGTAGGCCCAACAAATTTTCAAATTTTATTTTACAAATATTATAAAGAAGGGTTCAACACTAAAACAATTAAAAATATATTATTGCTTTCTAGTTTAGCGAATGTCGCGGAAGGATATGATCATTATGAGAAAGGATATTTTTTATGCCTCCAAATTTAAATATTTTTTGATAAAAATCCGTTTCAGACATGAGGGAACATTTTTTGTTTTGTGCCTGTCTGTCGGTATGTCGCTTACATTCACCTGACATCTGAAAGGCTGTTCTTTTTATTTTCCTTTTACTGCTTGAAGTCCTTTTACTGCTGTAATGCGGGGAAACATGGGCGATTTTATATTGGCAAACCCCATTTGTTTCCCATTTCCCATTAATTTTAATAAAATTTAAATGAAGTTTCTCTAGGGTATACAATCTATAATTTTGCCAATTATTCATCTATTATTTCTCGTGCTTATAAACCTGTCCAAAAATAAATATATTCACCTGACTTCCCTTTCGATGAACTTTATAGTTAAATAACAAGCAACTGAAGGGTATAGTGAAAACCCTATCATCGAATTTAATGAAAGTGCCATTTGTTAGATTTGTTTAATTTCATCCAATATTTTTTTAAATTGTTATTTTTAACTCTTTATAGTATATATATAGACTCTGATAATTTTAAATTGCGTTTCCTCAAACACTATTTTCGTGCTATGAAGATGTTTTTCCCCCTGTTTACATTTTTATCAAATAGTTACTTTTGTTAAATTACGACTTTCTTAATTCTTTTTTTCTCTTTTTATTATCTAGGCCTTTTAGAATCCCGGTAGAGTCGTTGCAGACTCGTTGTTGAGGTGTTGCAGATTCTACATGAATTAATCCAAACATTATAACTCATTATTTGAAGTGGGTTTGAACTATTCTTTCTCTCTTATATTGCTGTTCAGTTTGTTGACATTAATAGAAGATGCTAGTTGATAGATAAACTTTATGATAGATAATAACTGAAACTTCATGATACATAAAGAATCTAGTTGAAACTTTAAAGATCTAATTAGTGGACTTTAAATCTTTTCTTGTTTTAAGAATACTCGAGTACAATTCTCAAGAAATCTTTTGTTTATTATTAAGTACCTGGTTGGAGATTGTTGGGAAAATGTAAGAAGTAGAATGTCTTTGCAGAGATGATTAAGAAGGTTCGAAGACCTTTGTCTGGTGGGAACGGAGGTTTGCGACTGGTCCATATTTGGTACTAACCTGGTGGAGACAAGTTGTACGATTGCAGCTCCTCAAGACACGCCCTAAACCCTGCCATTTGGCATCCTTGTTAACTCTGTTTTTTCCCCCTTTTTCTCTTCTGTCTCATGGATTAATTAATGCTTCTTTGTTCGAATTAAATGAATATATATCATTGGTTTCAGTATTATTAATAAAAAATTAGAATAAGTAAACTTTTTTAATATTTGATGCATGTAATTTAAAGCAATCTTTAGGGAAAAGTCTTTCTTCTAAGAATGTTAAAGATAAATGATTAAATCAATAACTTAAGAATTCCTTTAACATAAGAATAATAAATAAAATAAAAAATAGACTGCCAATTTGTGTGGCACATAGTTTCCTCGCATCCTATCATGTACTATAACAATTATTGTTAGATTACTTTATTGTCATATTGTTTATTTTGTAAAAACTATTAATAGTTTTAGCGATCTTTAACACTTCATAGCGGTGTCGCTGTTGGTTTTACTAAAAAATTGTATTCGAAAAAAATGTTTGTCTCATTGAATAGATGAAGTTAGATTTTTTCCCCGACCTAAAATTCCAATTTTAAATTTAAAGTTCACTTTTACGCGAGAGTTGCTCTTGAACGCTTGGACGGATAACGTTGTCCAACGAACTCGTCCTGGGCATTGGTAAAATAAACATGTCTACCAAATTTCATCAAAATCGGTCGACATTTACTCAAGTTATCGTCGCATGTTTCATAATTCGCGGACACACAGACCGACAGACAGACAGACAGACAGACACGAGACCAAAAATGTTCCCTGATGTCTAAAACGGATTTCTGTCTTGGAATTTTTGAAATCGGAGGCATAAAAGTTTTTCGTTCTCAAAAGTGAACACAATGCTTCCGTTACCTTCGGTAAGCTCGGAAGCAATTAGCTCGGAAGCAATAAAAATAAAACACATTAGGGCAGAACCAAATGTAATTTAGGTTTGATCACAAAGCGTAGTTTGAAAGTTTATGTCAACTTAGTTTGAGTGAACTATGTATATTTTTTTCTATTCTAGAATTAGAAAATAGTGCTTAGAGTTGGTGCGAGCATTTGCGGTAAGCCAATTTCATGTAATATATATATGTATATAGATTGTGCGTTTTCATTGCAAATTATCTCTCTTATCTGTTTATATATTGGAATAGGGAACATATACAAAGAAATATACAAACTTTTGAGTCGCGCTCCAGTTTTTGCTTTTGCGGCCAGCTAAACAAAAACAAATCTGAACTAAATTTTTGAAATTGTTAAATGTTAAGTGTATTAAGCAATGTATGTAGAATCTCTTGTAGTTTTATCAATAATAAATAAATTGAAATTGAAAAATAAAATGTAAAGAAGAAGAAAATCATTTTATGAAATATAAAAAAGGAGAGGTCGAATTATTACATAGAGGAATGTCATGTCTATTTTATTACATTGTTGAGCTTATAATATATATATATATATATATATATATATATATATATATATATATATATATATATATATATATATATATATATATATATATATATATATATATGGGTGTGTTTCTATGTGTAGTTATAGAGAACAGGGAACAAAAAAAGGACGGGAGATGAGTAAAGATAGGTATTATTTTTTGTGTTAGTGATGTGTTTCCAATGTGTTCGAATTTTGCCTTCGATTGTGTAAAACATCCATTGTTTTTCGAGCCCCCATCCTCTTCTTTTTCCGAACGCTTCGCATGTTGGAACTGGGGGTCGAATGGGACGAATTTTAAGGGGGATGGGCGGATGGTCGATGTCGGTAATAAATTGATTCTAGCTGTAGAGGTTAGCTGGTTTTGACACTAAGGTTGTAAGACCATAGGGAAGGACACTCACCCCTCTACATTTTGGTTCTAATACATTACCCTCGGTTGACCCCCCCCCCCCCCTCTGAAATCGTTATGGTTTCGGTCATTTCCACTTTTTATCCCCATACAAAAATGACCACTAGTTTGACCCAAAAAAAGAAGCTCAACTCTATCGATCTTTTATACTCTCCCACCATGAAGACAGAACACTCTTCGTATTAAGGACCTTTTTTAGAACTGGAGGAGTGGTAAAAATATATATGCACACAGACATACATATATATATATATATATATATATATATATATATATATATATATATATATATATATTACAAAAAAGAATACTAAGAAGAACGAGAAGAAAAAATGAGAGGCCCCAAAAAAATCTGACTGGACCCTGCATGGAAAGGATCTCTCTCTAGTACACCAATTAATTATCCTTGCACCCCCCCCCCCCTCTTCCACCACCAATCCTTTCTGTCTTTATGTGGTTGACCCAGTTCCTAATAGGAGTTAAGTGGTTAAATTATGATCTTCTTTTGGCATCTCTCTTCTTTCTCTAAACGTACTTATAGAATTTTAGGGGATTCACTTGCTCGTTTATAAAATATATTAATAACTAGCTGGATACCCGTGCTTTGCTACGGAGTGTTATTTTTATTTTAATTTGATAATAATTGATAATTTTGCTATGCGAGAATATCTAGATTCTATTCTTCCCACTTATTTCTATACCCCCTCCTCTTTGATAGGATAATTTGCAAGTATTCCAAATTTATTCCCACCCTAAATGAAAATATGACAAAACTGTAAATAACAACAATTATTGTACTCTTAAAGAGCTTTTAAACGATATGAATATTAAAGGGTATTCATTACATTCACCCCCTGCCCCTGTGTAACGAAATTTAAATTTAGAAAATTCATGTAGACAGTGATTTTCCCCTTGCATAGAAGGTCATGTGTGCAAATTTTCATCGAAATGGGATTTGTATAAAGAACACACACCCACATACGTTGACTTTTTGATATATTTTTCCATTTTACCCTCCTACATGTACATAATAAAAATTACTGTACTCTTATTGAGCTTTTCAACGATATACATCATGAAGGGTTTTCATTACTTTGACATTTGTACCCGGTACCCCTGTATACCAAAATTTAAATTTCAAAATTCATGTAAACAGTGACCTTCCCTTGCTTTGAAGTTCAAATGTGCAAATTTTCATCGAGATCGGACTAAAACTGTAGATTTGTATTAAGAACATGCACACACTCACATACGTTGACTTTTTAGTTGGTAAGTCACCTGTAACGGATTAATAGGAGGACCCGTGGTTCATGTCCCGGTGCGGGGGTCTATTTTTTTCTGTATGTCTCCCGTAGTTATTGATAATTATAATTTGATTTAAAGTAAAATTTAATCTTTCCGTAGTATGAATACTGCCAAAAACTTAAAAATGGGAATTATTTAAATTCAGACCCACATAAATCAGATGAACTTCCTAATACGGTTGTCATTGTACGCCATTCTTCTATAATATATTATATTAGAACCCATTACTTAGAATACCAGATTATTCCTGGGAAAGCGCCTTGCATGGTTGTATTGGTATTTAAATGACTACTAAATTAAATACCAAACTCAATTACATACATATTTTCGTGGTTAAGCTTATAATTGATTACTTTATTTCACCTCGAGGTATGACCCTACTGAATAGAATGTATGTGTTATGTGATGTTAATTTTCTTTACATATTTTGTTATTACCTTTATACATATAACATATGTTATTATATTATTATAACTATGATGTAGCAAATAAGAATTATTTAAATAAAATTCATTAATTTTCATTATTCTTAGTCAAAGGAGGAATGGAAGTGAAAACGTTTTAAGTAAAATTATAGTTTACTTAAAAATCACTCTGAATACAGAAACAAATGATAGAAGATATGTTAGAAAATAAATAAAAACTTCCCTTCTTATAAAAAACACTGTGATGTCTTCATCAAGATATAGAATTTCCCGATTTTTCATATAAATAAAAACGAAGAATGACTAGAAATGTCGACGTAAAAAGGTTGTATTTTGTTGGTTGATCTTTATGTATTTTTATTACTGTTGTTTTTAGACTCAAGTTCTATGTACACAGCTCCTGAAGATTTATCTTTAATAACGAATGACAATTGAAAATAAATTGTGTTTAAAAGAAAGGGATAAAGATAGTAGTTTTAGAGTCAAGCCTTTGATAAAAGGATGTCTTGCAGTTCGGTCCTTATCCATCCTTTATTGCTTTTATTGGTTCTTCCTTTAGTTCTCATCCTTCTTCTAGTTTTAGAACAAAAGCAGAAATTCCTTAAGGATCCCAAAAACCCTTTGCTAAAAGAAAAGGGAAAAACTACTATACTCTTCTTTGGAACTTTACTATCTTTTGGCTCGTTTTATTTTATATATGTATTTCTTTTTTCGTAAAGATTTTAATTGGCGTTTCAATTAACTCTTGGGGTTTTTGAGAAAAAAAAGTGGTAAAAGCTCAGAAGACTTTTTATTTTATTTTCTCTTCTTCTTCCACGAATGGAATTTGTGGAGGCTTCTTAATTGGAAACGTTTGTCTCTGTACTTAAAGAAAATTAGAAAGAAAGCCTCCCTTTTTAAAATAAAGTCCCCCCCCCCCAAAAAAAATAAAAGGAAAAGAAAGCAATGAAGAATTAAGGTTTTTGCCGGTTAGATTGTAAAAATAGTTTTTCCTTCTATTCTCTTTTTACAAAAGGAAATTAGGTGACATCTATTTAAACAAAAGATAAATGATTAATGATGACACTTCTAACATTTTTGTTTTCTTTTTTTTTGTTTTGTCTACTTTAAAAAAAAAAAAAAAAATAATAACCTATTGTTTGCTCCACACTGTATATTAATTTAATTTTTGTTTTTGCACCCTTTGTTGTGTTCAAACCTGAAATGTTATCTATCTATATATATACAAATAAAGTTTTGTCTGTACGTTGATTAGAATTAAAATTTGGATACATTTTTTATGTCATATATTTTAAAACCAAAACCGGCTTTACCTTTTTTTCATGTCTGTTATGCATTTCTGTCTGGATGCATTTCGCTACCGGTCCTCTAGGTGGACGTTATAGACGCAAAAATCGTATATTTCAATTCAATCTTGATTAAATAATGGTTATTTATAGTTCCTAAAAATAAAGGAGAGGAATTACGTGCTATAAATTAATTGTCTTTTAAACTGCGATTCGGAGGTATTTTATTCCTAATGGTGATAATAATTATGTAAAAAAAGGGTTTAGATTTAATTAAACCGCTTTATTAAATATAAATTATTTAATTTAACCGCTTGGCCTACAAGATAATATGAAACATAGCCTCATATCATAACTCCTCATAACATAAACACTTAAAACATAGCCTCATAACATAATATGAAACGTACCCTCTGATTCCTAGCATAAGCCCTTCGCGGAGCGCGAGATGAAGGCTAGTTATCTATACTCTACAAGTAAATGACTGACCGACTCATAAAGATACCTCTGGAACCACTGGAACTTATGACCATTTACCTCCTAGGTGGTCGCTTTTTAAGGTTTCGAGGTCATCCTAGAATTCGAGGTCATCTTTGAGTATATCTCCCGGGGTACTGTATCTAGAGATTTGAAATTTGGTATACAAGTTAAACTTTTTTACCCAAAAACCGGAATAAAAATTGCGAACTTAAATACTCAACATTTTTTCGATCAGCGAGCAATTGCGAACTATTCGCAATATTTTATATTTATTATAATTAAGATAATTTTTAAATAATATTGTGGTCTACCAAGATTTTTTTTTTAAATTTTATCCTGATGGGGGAGATATGGACAAAGTAAAAGAAAGAAAGGGAACTAAGCCCCTGATCTCCTGACTGATCTTCTGAAGTTAAGCAGTTAGTTTGCAAATTATTTTATCCAAGGGGAGGGGGCATAGAAAAAAGCGGAAAGGGATTTAAGAAACTCTGTTACACTACATCTACATGTACATCTTGATATTCTCTCATAATAAAATATAAAAATATATCTTGGCGGTTGTTTATAATGAAAAATGTACATTAAATAAAACACACACCGTATCGAAGAATAGGAATCTAGCTACTTAAAAAAAATAGTTTTACTTCAAAGAATCGAATTTATTTACATTTTTATTTATCTTAAATTTATTACTATATCTTAATTATTATTCATCCTTCTTTAAATATATTCATTTATCTTCTTCTTACTGTCTTATTTCTGTTGTTTTTATACAAAACGTAAATGTATATAAAGAGTGGGAAAGTATGGTGGTGGCTCAAAAAAAAAAAAAAAAAAAAAAAAAATCAATTTTGATGGATTTACTTGATTTGTAAGTCAAGTGGATCTCTTGAGTCCAAAAAAGTTTTTTTTTAAATTGCTGTGAGTTTCTGGCCTGTGCAGACGCTTGGAGCCTATATTACTCAAACTTGTTAAAATAAAAAAATACCCATCCAATTAGTGTGGCTCATGGCACATAGCTTCCGCGCGTTCTACTTTGTATACTTTAATGATTTTATACAGTTAAAAACTATTATTGCCAAATTTATTTAATTTTCCTCCATTTTTTAAAACTTGAAAAATAGTTTTAATTTTTTACACTAATTAAAATATAAATTTTGCAACATTTAAAGGCGGGGATACACTTGAGCATTCGCCACGAATGTGCATGCGTTTCCGTTCAGCTCGCCCTCTCCATATCTAGCAAAACGGGACGAACGCGTGCTCATTCGGGGGCGAACGCATGCTCATACGGGGACAAATGCATGCTCATTCGGGGCGAATGTTCTAGTGTATACCTGCCTTTAGGAGCGCAAACGGTTAAAATTAATCTGGGGCCATTTGCAGGTTATACTTTCAACAAACCATTCTAACTTATAACCTCTTTAAGATTTCTTTTTCTAAAAATCTTAAGTATGTACTAATATTTGTTATAATTATAATTATATTGAATGTTCTTTTCATTGACTGCTACCTCGGAAAAAATGCTACACGACTGTGAAGTGTTTTTTCTTTACCTTGGCAATATTTTCTGTCTCGCTTCGCTCGACAATAAATATAATTGCCGCGGTAAAGAAACAACTCACTTCACAGTCTAGTAACATGATTATACTATTGTGCACATGTGAAAGAGAAACAAATAGGCGCAGAAGGTTGAAACTTTTGTGAGAACAACAATGGGCTAATTATGACTTACCATCCAAATTTCATTAAAATAAGATGAGTCGTTTTAAATATATGTTGGTTCGCAAAAACTGAGCGATAGACCGACAGTCAGACTTACATACAGACACGGAACCAAAAATTATAGGCTTGGAATTTTTGAAATCGGAGATCTAATAAATTTTCGTATTTCGCAACGATAACATAGCTTCCGTTAACTTCAGTAAGCATGGACAACGGAAGCAAAAAAGGATGGTAGAAAATAAAATCTGGCATGTTTAAAAAAATCATAACCAGGGGTAAAAATCGAGGAATAAATTTTAGCATTTAATTTGGACTGGCCCTCAAACACTGAAGATTATTAAAAGATGGGTAGTGATTTTTTCTTTTGAAAAAAAACTCCAATATTATCAAGGTGTTTCAAATATTTATTTGTTTATCGATTATAGTAACAGATTACTTTACCCAGGTTCGAAATGTACAGCATTTATTTCTCTTTCCTTTAAAAAGTAAATTTGTTTTATATTTGTTTTATTCCTTTAATGTTCAAAAAATGGAAATATATATAATGTTGTTTTGGTGGTAAATCTAGGTTTCTCTATTTTGAAAACATAAAAATATATTACTTCTTGGTAGAACATAGTAAAGTAGTTTTCTTGTAAAATATTCCCTTAAAAGCGTTCTATAATATTGGATTTTATTCTCTTCCAAGTTATAAAATTGAAATAAAGAGATATTTTTTTTAAAGTAGAACAAATTGTTGAATATATAAAACACAACTTTTTTTTTGTTTTTTAAATGAAAAATACAAAGAAATTATTCTATACAAGTTTTATTTTATTTATGTTTCCATTGCAAATTTAGCTTTTGGGTTCTTATTATTTTATTACTTTATTTTTTGATTTCGTATTCTTCTATTGGAATCGTGAAAAAAATAATATAAAATAAGTAATTATTGGAATTACACCAATCAATTTTAAGTGAATAAATATCATAAATATTCGTATTTAAAACACTATCTTCAACAAAGAAGATACTTTCAAGATAAGTAGAATTCAAGTTAATTTTGTATAGTACAAAACTCAAGTCGACCAAAATGCATTACCTCTATTCGTTTATGTCGACCAAAATGTATTTCCTCTATTCGTTTCTGATCTTGGTCTCGACTTAACGTTGAATGGTCTTCATATTCTTTTTAAAATTAGATGCAAACTTCTTCCCTCATTAAGCTATTCCATGGCCTAAAATGGACGAGGCAGAAGTCCATTTTCGTCCATTTTGTCCTCTATGAGTAAAGGAGTCAATGTTTCACTTCATTACGGAGTGTCCTAATTATGTAGGCAGTTTAGGCGTCGTCTCCTGACTATCACATTACCGATATTATTTTACTAAGAAACTTATAACGATACCAAATTTTTGAAAGAGAGCCAATTATCAAATTATGCGTTCTGAGAAAAGTTTCCCTGACCCTTTTTATATAAGAGTTTACTTTTAAAGGTTGTAGGACATAATGGCTAACCTGCTGTTCAAGTTTACCCCTTTTTTGTCATCTCACCATGTGTGGGATTGGCTTTAAGGTGTGTGATGTAAACTTAACTACGTATGTTTATAGTTGGGATTTTAGTACTAGAGGTATAGAATGTCTGGATAGCAGGTGGCTAGCGAACCTTGCTCACTTTGCTTTACCTTGCCTTTAGAGTTTTACTTGTTTTAATCCCTACTAGAGTTACACTAGTTCTAAACCACTCACAGCCTTTTTTAAACTAACAAAAAGTTCTTCCTCAAAGCTTTTTCCCTTCCAGCCCCCACCCTCCTCTTTGGACTTGAATATCTAACAATAGATGCACTCGGCTAATGCATTAGATTAAAAATGTAGACACAAGTTACTAAACTACCATTGCTATAAATTACAAAAAGTTTGAATTATTATTTTCCTTTCTTTTAAAGGATAATAGAATTTTTTCAGTACTTCAATTTTTAATAGGAGTTAAGTGATTTTTTCTCTCTCTTTTTATTCTCTCTAGCCACGCTAAAGGTAAGACTGTGGTTTAAATGTGGAATCAGATTTAATAAAACTCTAACAAGGTTCTCCGACATGAAGTTAAGTTATAGTGGAGGGACGGCGTGTTTCTATTGAATCCATGTACAACACTTTAGGATGAAGCTTAAAAATTAGATTTAAGAGTTAAGTTAGCTCATTTTTATGTAATTTTAGAAACAATAGATTCTAGCTGAGCTTTAAAATTGAAAATAATTGAAATCTTGGCAGAAAAACTGTTTTTTATAGTAAATAAACGCTTGGATTACTAATTAGGTAACCTAAATTAACAGTAATTAATTTTAAATAAAAGATTAAACACTAACTTTTAGTGCGTAGGCTTCCGCGGGTAGACTCGAAGCAACAATGTTTACTCGAAGCAACAACAAGACATACTGACGACTGGAGAGAAGGACGGCGTATTTATAGTTGCTTTCTGGAACGTAGATTATACACAACAACCCCCGGGGAATCTAGGTATAATCTACGTTCCAGAAAGCAACTATAAATACGCCGTCCTTCTCTCCAGTCGTCAGTATGTCTTGTTGTTGCTTCGAGTAAACATCACGATGCACCACACCCCTAAAGATGCTTCCAGTAGTGGAAGCGAAACGTCGGACTTCTTCCCCTTCGTGACGCGGATTTCACCGGAAAACCAAGCTGTTTACTAACTTTTAGTAATTAATCATTCGGAATCAGGTCATTATTATCTCTGTAGGGAATAGAAGGATCAGTGGAGAAAATTAATATGGTTCTATAGACTACTTTCGACAGACTATCTAAAATTCTTCAAAATAGAATAATTACTTTTAAAGATAAAAGTTTGTTCGAATGCTTAAGAAAAGGCAATTGTCACTGGGATAAAACAATGGACATATGACCTACCATCTAAAGTAGTGTTTAAGATAATGGTGGCTCGAAAATTGTTGAACGATAGATCGACTCACAGACACTAAATACAAAATGGAATAACGAATACAAGAGACTGCGACGCTGAGTATGTTGGTCAAACGGGCCGTTTAACTTTAACATGCGAGTGAAGGAACACCTTTAACTTCAACGATCTAATAGCACGTTTAATCGGCACTTCTCTAAATTGGAGAGGGAGAGTAACAAGAGGGGAGTAACAATCTAAAGAAGGTGTGCGGAATGTTCTTCTTTAGACTTTTACTCCCTTTTTAAAAACATAAGTGTGATAATCCTTTGTCCCAAAGTACATTGGACTGAAGATGGCTTTGTCTTAATAATTATTTAGTCAGTCATTTATATTTTTAAGATAACATGGGTAGTAACAATCTAATGAAGTACCGTTTAATCAGCACCTTAACGATTATAATCACATGCACGCGTAGCACAAGATCGGCTTCCTCCATTATGCGCTGAAAGAGCGTAAGCTAGATTCGTTGGAGAAATTGGAAATAATGAAGCGTCAATGCAGAGCCGGCGAGAGGAATCTTAACGATAGAGGGGATGGTTCGCTTCTGATTAGGACTCTGGTTTCCGTTTCTACTATAGAATCAGTCTTGTCGATCTCCGGCATGAAATAGACTCACCTTTCACTAATAATATTTTTATTTATCTATGTAACTAATTTCTTCCTCAATCGGTAGGCTGTTTTATTTATTTAGTTTATATTTAGCCGGCGAGTATTTAGTTTATATTTAGTTTATATTTGCTATGTACCTCGTTTTTTTTTTGTTTTGTTTTTTTGTAACTTTTTTAACTGATTTTTGCATATTTTAACTTATTATTTGCTCTTACTCTATTTTAAATTGTTAACTTTTTGTTCTTTACGTTTTTTCTCGTTTTAATTGTTATTTAAGTTTTATTGTTGTCACTTAGTTCTTTATTTCTTGTTTGGTCTTTGCTTTGGCACTGATGATGGCCTTACAAAGGCTGAGCTGCTTTGCTTTAATAAACCAGTTTGAATTTGAGTGGAGAGAAAATTTATTTTATTCCTTTAAGTTGACCTCCATAGACGCTTCTATAATATCCAACAAATAGATACAAAATGTGCCCTGTTCAAAAAAAGATTTGTGTCTAGAAATTTTTTAATTCAGACACATAAAAAAATATTGATCTTCACATTGATAACAAAGCTGTCGTTACCTTCGGTATACTCGTAAGCAAAAATAACTAAATATAATTCAGAGCAGGTACCTACTAATAATTATAAAACTGATTAATTGCACGTTGACAGGTAATTAATTTATAATCAATCATCTGTGACTGGAAGTCTTGTGCGAAGTAAACCCTGATTTAGTGGATGTGTTAGGCTCACTAAAAACCACATATGTCAAGAGCTTTTAAAGGCAGAGTTTACATTTATGCTATAGGTTAATTTCAGGTAACACGTATTTGAACATTACCATACTGACCAATGTCCATTATGTGGCATTTATCCATTTGTTATCAAGGAAGACAAGACCATATAATAGACTTATTAAATGACAAAATTAATTTCATAGTAAAGTAGTGCAATACAATGGAATCTTTCACATTTTAAATATGTTATTTATATATGTTATCAAATTGTAATGTTAAAATGCAAGCGTGAGTACAGGTATTTAATAAAGAATTCCTGTATTAGTAAATGTTTTGTGTGGTTTAATGAAATATCGAACAAAACTCAGAGAATGATTTTGTAAAAATTTATAAATAAAATCAAGGAATCGAATATTATAATTTTTTACCATTACCTATTAAATTTTACTCCAGTTTTGTTTATAATAAGTAAATTCCACAAAAATCTTTGTATAGAAGCAACTAATGTGCAATATTATATTAAATACAATTTTTTTTTCAAGGTATTAGAATAATTAATGTATTAGATGCCACCTTAGAACATTTTGGACCACTTTAAGAAATCCATATAAAATTATCTTGGATTGAGCTGACTGAATATCGCTTACTCTGGTTGCAACTTACTTAATGAAATTCCGGATGAGGTCCACCCCTTAAAAGTCCGAACAGTTCCAATGTTGTTTTTTTTTCTCTGTGGTGTACATCGATACTCAAATAAAACCCCCGACTACACTTTAGTAGATTGGTGTTCCAATTCCTTGATAGCTTTAGTCCTTTAGATACCACTTTTACCCAGCTCAACTCCCAAAATCACTTTGTAATTTTACTACTGGAAGTCAATAGTTTGGATCCTGCAAGTACTGGGCATTCTGCAATTACTTATCATAAAGTCTCTCTTGGGAAAGTAAAAGCAGGATTTTTTCCTTTATCTCTGGTGTTACTAAGATCTCGGAAAAATCTGGAAGTATCTCAGTTCCAATTGGTGGAAGTAATACTAAAGCAATTTCCTTCGAATATTGTCTCCGTTTCTTTCCTACTTTTGTATTTTTAACTTGATTGAATTCTCTCATATTTCTTTAAGGGTTTCAGTTATACCGAAGTGTTCGCTTGATATTTGAAAACTGGGATTCTTTTATTGAGTATTTATTTCATATAATAACAAATTAACATTAGTCGATTTATTTTTAATATCAAGTTTTAAACAATATAAACTATTATTAATAGTTAGCTATAAATACATAAATAATTATTTTTAAATACTTTAAATGCCTCATTCAAAATAAAGTATGTATAAACAACAATAAAATAAACTTGAGTTAAAAGTTTTTATCATTTAAAAAAATAGTAGACGTTGCAAGCGTTATATTAAAGTTCCCTCGTAAAGAACTTTAAATTTTAATTTTCAATTTCAATCCTTACATTCGACATAATTTGGACTATCAACAACTCCCCCCTATACCCCCAAACGATGTAAAGGTCGGGAAAAAATTGAAGTTGTCAATAACCCTAATCTTGATATTTATCGTTGGAAATCTCTCAAAGAATACTGCTTAAAAGAGTTGAGCTTTGCAATTATATGGTACATGTATATAATTCACATTTATTACTACATATATCATGTAACACACACACACATATATGTATATATACAGTGTGCCCCAAGATAGAGTATCCGAGAGGAAAAAATTTCTTATTTTTGGGTTTTCGAAAAAAGTCATTCTTTATAAAAACTCCTGCTTGTTCTTAAACCTCAAGAAATGCTAACATTTTCTTGATTTTGTGTACAGGGTGTTCTGTTTGAAAACTTTAAAATATGACCAAGAGTAAACTACCCTAATTTTTGATGGTATCGAGAAATATTATTAAGAAAAGTGTTTCAGAATTGCAAAAAAACGTATAAATATTAAATATTAAATATTTTTTATTTTATGAATTGTTAAATTTTAGTTAATTTTCTGAAATATTAAATTTTAGTTTGTTATTTTAAAATAAACAATAAGCTAACTACAACAACAACAAATAGTTCTCTTTAGATTTTTATAATAAACAAGTGTGATAAGAAACTAGTGGATAATACCTTGGAAAAGTTAAAGAAAATAATTAAACAGGTCATTGCCAATATTCCTCTTGAGCAAGTTGACAAGGCTTGTATAGAATTAAAAAATAAAATCGAAATTTGCGCAGAAGTAGGTGGCAATACATTTGAATTGATCATTTTTTAATTTTATTTTTCAACTCTGTTGATTTTTTGTGATTCTTTAATAAATGTTAAGATTATAATTATTAATTAATTACTTATTGTGATGATTTTTTTATTTTTTATTTATTACTACGTTTTTATTAACTTGCTTTCTTGCTTGTTTGTTTCTTTGTGGGTCCAGTACAAATCTTGCAATCGATTTTTAACTAACTTCCCGAGTAGCTAGACATTTGAAACTTTTAGAGTAGCTCAGAACATGATGACAATGCATTATTTTAATCAGCAAATTTTGCTGTATGGAAAGTAAGTTTATTTGTTTTGACATGACCCATATTTACGATATTCATTTTGACGAACGGTTTCAAATTTATGATTTTTTATTTTAATACCTGGTGTGGCTGATAAAATTGTTAAAACGTTCAAGAATGATTAATATTAGGCCTTTTTGTTATGTAAAAACTAATTGTATTTTTAAGAGATAAATTTTCCTCACCTGTACTTCAATACTTGTACTCATTATTCTTCTCTTACCGTTCCCTACAAGGGGGCATATTGATGGCACAGTTTAGATTCGGTGTTGGCGAGATCCGTTGTACAAAGATTTGTCCTTTTATAGGTTTAAGATCAGCTGTCTAGTTGGTTGTCATTTATATGAAGTAAATAAATTCGGAGCTATTTTGCTTCCGAGCTTACCGAAGGTAACGGAATGAAGAACGAAAAATGTTTAGGTCTCCGATTTCAAAAATTCCAAGACAGACATCCGTTTCAGACATCAGGGAAATTTTTTGGTTCCGTGTCTGTCTGTCGGTCTGTCGTTAAATTTTTGCTAACTAACATATCTTAAAAACTACCCGTTTAATTTTAATGAAATTTGGGTGGTAGGTCATAATTTGCTCATTGTTGGTCTGTCGTTAAATTTTTGCTAACTAACATATCTTAAAAACTACCCGTTTAATTTTAATGAAATTTGGGTGGTAGGTCATAATTTGCTCATTGTTGGTCTCATATAAGTTTCAACCTTCTGCGCCTATTTGTTTCTCTTCCACATGCGCACATACATCCGTTTATTTACACCTATAGCTTCAAAAGTACTTATCTGATTTAAATGAAACTTTTATAGTTTATCGAAAGTAAGCCGCAGATAGAGCCCCAGATTAATTTGAACCGTCTGCGCTCTTTAACTTTTGCTAAATTGATACTATAATTCGTGTAAAAAATCAAAACAATTTTGACAGATTAAAAAAAAATGGGGGAAACAATTAACCCAATTAGACAATAATGGCTTGTAAAAGCATAAAATCAATAAAGTATGTGAGGAAGCTATGTGCCACACCAATTGGCAGTCTATTTTTTTTCACTAACATTATATACAACAATAAAAAATTATATTATAACACTATTATATTATTCAACAGAAAATTTAAAAACGTAGTATATAAACAGTTCTTGTTATCTTGTAATTTTATTATTTGATTTAAAAGTAATTTATTTTGTTTTCATAAAATAAATTGATATTTAATATTTATACGTTTTTTTTGCAATTCTTAACCACTTTTTTAAATAATATTTTTCGATATCATCAAAAATAAGGGTAGTTCACTCGTGGTCATATGTTAAAGTTTTCAAAAAACAGAACATCCTGTACACGAAATCAAGAAATTTGTAGAATTTTTAGAGGTTTAAGAACAAGCAGGAGCTTTTTAAAAAGAATAACTTTTTTTGAAATCCCAAAAATAAGAAAATATTTCCTCTCGGATACTCTATCTTGGGACACACTGTATATCAAAGGCTTCCGTTTGCTCTGCTATATTATGATTGTAAATTAATTCGACTTCTCCGATTTCAGTAGATAAAGCTCGTGTAAATTGAAATCTGCCCAAGGATCGTATGTTAGTGAAGCTCGATAAATATGCAATACGTAAATGATAGTTAGTAGACCAATGTATGTTTTCAATACCAAAGTATTTTCCTGTGAAATGTGAGTAGGGTTAAATTAATATACATTTGTAATATCTGTGGTAAATTAATTCTTGATAGTAATTACATTCGAATTAATATATTGTAAATAATTGGTATGATATGATTTACACCTAATATACAATAGATGATCTCAAACATATGCAAACATATACATATCTTAATTTATATTATAATTTCATGGATTTTATATAGGCTAGCATTGATTTCTCTTTAATGAAAGTTATTGAGTGAAGTATTTCAGTTTTTAAATGTTTTACTTTGACAATTTGAATTTTAGATAATTGTTGAGCTATCCATTACAAAATGGTTTAAGTCTACGGCTGTTTCTGCTTTATTTCTGAAGAGCCTTTGATGAAACTGCATTGTGCTCAACACAATCGACGATTTTAGACTCTCTACTGTTCAGATTAATCTACTGCAGTCTTATAAGGGACCGATTAATCTGCCGCTTACTGATTACTTCAAACATACTAAAGAATGAGAAAATATTAAAAGAAAGTACTGCTTTAAATCAGAGGTAAAATAAATTTTTAGATGTAGAGGTAGAAAATAAAAACTTGATACACGTACTAACAACCTAGGTTTAACTGTTGGAGTAATCGAGATATGGAGGAGGAGGTAATCGGTCTCTCCAGTTTTTGTTATTCCTGAAGGTTTCTTGGTTGAATATTGCGACGTTTCGCTTCCTTACTGAAAACACATTCAGGATTTGGCTGTGAGACCACGAAGTTATACAGATAAATTTATAAATAGTTTCAAAATCAGAATTAACTAGAATCAGAACTAACAGAGAAATCTCTACTACTTAGTATAATTTTAAAGTTTATTTTAGTAAAAATATATTTTCTTCTTTATTGTTGAGGTTTTGTTTGTAATAATTAAAAGTTTTAGTGGAGAACATATTATACTTCCAATTATCTGAGTTTTAACTTAGGGAAGGAACTAGAGCTTCATCTACGGTCGTTTAATTGCCCAAGTAATAATGACATTATCATTCTTCTTTTTTTTTAATTGAGTAAGTTTGAAATACCTAAATTGGAGTTAGTTGAGGTGTCGATTTTAACTTGGTTTGGTCACGAATGTGACAAGTTTGTGATAGTAGTAGAACATCCTCTCTGTATTATAATTATGTAGAGATGCTCATTCTGGGGTCTTTAGAGTTCTGGGGTCTTAGAGTACTAATAAAACTTTATCACCTCCATTTGAGGCACCTTCCAGCCTTAAAAATTGGATCCTGGGCTTAAAAACATGATTTTTTTTGTCCATATTGTTGTTGTTTCGTTGTGCTCTGTCTCACACATTGTAACTATTATTTTCTATAAATTAAATTAAAAAACTTGAAACACAAAATAATTGGATTTTCTCGTCGTGAAACAAGTCTCCTTGTATATCACGATAGTGTAGTTTTTTTTTATTTAAACTAGTTTGAAATACCTAAATTGGAGTTGAGATATCGATTTTAACTTTAACTAAATTGCTTTTTCAAAAGATGTCAAGAATCTGACAAGTTCGTTGTATTGCATGACATTCGACAGTTCAACTTTGGTTCTGTCCTATTTTCATCATAAATCTAAATGGAGACAGATCCCAGCCCATTTCATTCCTCTATTCAACCCTTGAGGAGTGGAAAACATATTTTGATTGTCATTTTTTTGTGTTTTAAGTTAAATTTTGGTTATGTTTAAGCTAGAAAATAAATTGTATTGTTACATCAGTTTTATTGTTAAACCATGCGATGGAAATTAAAGTAATTATTTTGAAATTAACAACAGGAAAATAACTGACAAGCATTTCCTCTTTAGGGGATTTAACTGGCACATCGCCCTTAATTAGCGTCAAGCCGTTTTCATCGCAATTGGTGTGACTAAAAGGCTCAGGAAATAAATATACATTTAGTTATCGACATTTTTGTGAATTATAATCTGAACACCTACTACCTACTTATCTGCTTTGAATCCAAGAGACGGGACATTTCACGTATATACTTGATTCCTTTAATATAATAAACATTTCTGCTACTATAACTGCTAATTGTTGCTCTACTAGTACCTAATTGCATTTAATATCAGTTGGACCCATGAAGGATGAAAATCCGTTTCAGACATAAGGGAACATATTTGGTGCTCTGTCGGTATATAGCTCAGTCTGTCTGTCTGAATCAATTTTTGTGAACTAACATATCTTAAAAACTACTCATCCGAGTTTATAGAAATGTATACGGTAGGTCATAATTTGCCCTTCGTTGGTCCCATATAAGTTTCAACTGTTTACGCCCATTTGTTTCTCTTTCACAGGCGTACAAACATACATTTATTTATACCTATATCTTCTGCTTATAGATTCTGCTTGGTAGAGATAATTGTGCTACCATGTAGCCAGAGTTTGAAGATGTTTTACTTATGATATTTTACTTTCCCAATTAATATAATCAGAACAGGTCAAATTAAGAAATTTCCAACTTTTAACCATTTAAGGATAGTAATTAGTAAAAAAAACAACAAAAAAACCTCGAATACTTATAATTATGAATGTAGTATTTTCATGGTTTTTAATATTTCTCTAAAAAAACCTAGAATGCATCTGAATATTAAACGTCTTAATAGTAACCTGAATTACACAAATTTCATTAATTTATATTTTATAAAAGTAATTGAGGTTTTTTAATGTTCCTTCATGACTAAATTAAACGAATCAAAATTATAATTAAGCAATTACTCGAATAGAATTATAATAAAGAAATAATTTAGTTAGTTCAACTAAAAGGATAAAAAAAAACTTTTTTTTTCAAAAGTATTTATTTTAATTAAATTCTAATAACGATCTTAAAATTTTCCAGATCCAAATTTCTTCTTATCTGTTTAAACTTGTTTAAATATCTCTGAATTATCTTAGTTTAATTTTTCTCCCTTTGGTTCTTGAAATCCGTCGCCTGCGGAGTTAAAACAGCCTGGAAGCCTTTTGGCAAGTCTGCTATCTCCTTAATTTTTGAAGCGTTTAAACTCATTACCATTTTATATGGGTACGAAAAAGGGAATAGATTAGGGAAATTTATTTAAATTCATTCTTACTAGCACTTTCAATGTGTAAGGAAAAAAAATCTAAAAAGGTTTAACTTGAAAGTAAAACGAGAAAAAATAAATGTTTTTAGTTGGTTGAAAAAAGTTAAGTGAAAGTGCTTTAATTTTTCCCTTTTTTTTTTTTACAAAAAAAGATGTGCTAATGGTGTTACTCTAGTGGAAAATGTTAGTTCATGGATTAAAGGTCATAAAAATGTATTTTAAGGGATATTAGTTTTATGAACTTAATGTTATCGACTTAGCACATTATCAATATTTTGTGTATTGTTTTTACTCTCTCTCATACATAGTACGTATATATACATAGTATATAAAGAGAAAGTATTACGATAACGTGAAAATTTGATTTTAAAATGTTGATAAACTTATATGTTTTTATGTGTAAAAATAATTACAAGATAAAAATAACTTTTTATATAATACGTTTTTAAATTTTCTTGAATCATGTGTAGTGTTACAACAGTGACAACCGACTAGGCAGCTGATCTTAAACCTATAAAAGGACTATTCTTTGTACATCCGATCTCGCCAACACCGAATCTAAACCGTGCCATCGATATGCCCCCGTCTAGGAGACGGTAAGAGAAGAAAAATGAGTACAAGTAAAGAAGTACAGATGCAGAAAAATTAAAGCGATACCTAGGACACAAGTGTAAACAAACCTGGTTGTCACACGCCAATTAATTTATTTCTTTGTTTACTTTTCCTGTTTCGCTGTCATTCAATGTTTATCTCTTAAGGCCCCCATACACGGTCAAAATGTTTGCGCAAACATTTTGACCGTGGATGGGGCTGTTTGATGTTTGCGCAAAATGTTTGATCGTGTATGGGGGCATTTAGCAATACAATTTTTTTTACTTAACAAAAAGGCCTGATATAATCATTCTTGAACATTTTAACAATTTTATCAGCCACACCAGGTACTAAAATAAAAAATCATAAATTTGAAACCCGTCAAAATGAAGATCGTAAATATGGGTCATGTCAAAACAAATAAAATAACTTGCGGATTTTTTCCGAACTAACTTTCTATACAGCAAAATTTGCTGAAAACGAATTGAATTCTGCTGAAGTTTCAAATGTATAGTTTCTCGGAAAGTTAGTTAAAAATCGATTGCAAGATTTGTACTGGAGACACATACAAACAAACAAGAAAGCAAGCTAATAAAAACGCAGTAATAAATTTGATTTTGTTGAAAATCAAAAACAAAAAGTCAACCACTTCCTGTCGAACACTTTTTAAATATGTTTAATGAATCGATTAAATGAGACATTACAGGATGAGAAAGTTTTGTATTATCGGTACGATTCAATAAAATAGAAAGCAACTATGAAATTCGTAATTAGACCAGGATTCTTTTTTAAATTATAGCTCAAGTGATCTCTTATGAGTGCTTTATTTTAAATGACTCGAAGAGAAAATGTACTATGTATTTTAAAAAGGGGATGTTTGTTTCACAAAAAAATCAAAATAAATATCCGCCGTTGTGAAAAAATGCCGCTTTTGCTTTTAGCGAAAAACGATTTATCTCAATCTCGAACCATTAAATATAATTTGTAGAAAAGGACAAAGGTAAAAAAAGGAAGATTTTATGTATTACTACAACCCTGTAAGACTTTGAGTTAAAAGGTACAAATCTTAAATTCCAATCTAGATTTGTTATAAATTATTTCGAAAACCTGAAAATCTAATGTAACTAAAGCTTTTAATACTTTTGACTTGGAAAACATCTTGGAGAAATGTTTTTCCCATTAAAACAAAACTTCTTCAAAAGAGAAAATCTTCTCCCTTTTTCTTATTTATATAAGTAAGGTATGAAATTGGAAAGCCTTTCGTCTCAACATTTTTTAAGAAGATTATCCTAAATAACATTTATTTTTTAATATATTTTAACTCTATTAAAATTCGAATTATAAATATGAAGCATTTTTCATTTTTATTTTTAAGTTAAGAATTCTGTTCTAAGGGAAACATAATAGTATTTTTTAAATTAAATTCTAGTTAAGAGACAGTAACCGATTAGAAAAGAAAATAAAATAAAGGTGGTTATTCTAAAAAAAGGTATTATATATTTGCAATGCAATTTCAAACTTCGAACAAAACATTTTAGAATCGTTCTTTGAGATTATATAAATCTATGCGATATAAATCATTTTATTGTTCTTTAAATTCAGTAAGTTTTTGAGGGCTTTTATTGTAATACTGGAATTGAGAACTATACAAAAACTTAGAATTCAATAGCTAGAAATTTAGCTTTAACTAATTTAGCAAAGCTAAGAAGAAATTGAAAATTTAAATGAGATTTTTGCAAATATTAAAACTCAAAAAGAAGACGAGAAAAAAAAATAAATGTTTCTAGTTGGTTGAAAAAAAGTTAAGTCAACGTTTCTTAATACAAATATTCCTTTTTTTTCAAAAAATAGATGTGGTGCTAAGTATAATAAAAACTTTATGTCCGTGGTGTAACCTTTCCTTACTACAAAATATATATCAGGAATGCGGAGTTTTTATAGCGTTGGAGTAATTCTAGAAATTAGAGAATTAGCCTCTTGATCGCATTCATTTCCTTGAGGCTTATTATATCCGTTATCTTATTATAAAGACTTATCCTAAACATTAACTTATGAAGCGTTACTTGAGTACGATATTCATCAAAATGATTGTATTTTGCATCCGAGCTTACCGAAGGGAAAAGTCGAATATACCGGAAGCTATGTGATCTTTCTGAAGAAGGAAAAATTTTGAATTCTCCTATGTAAAAAAAATTCCTAGACAGAAATTAGTTTTAGACATAAAGCGTCGTCCGATTTTAATGAAATTTTGGTGGTAGGCCATAAGTATATTGTTGGTCCCATATAAGTTTCAAACTTCTGCTACCCTTATGTTTCTCTTAAAAGTTTTTTTTTTATTATTATCTATATCTCTGAAAGTACTTATCTTCTTTTTATGAAATTGACATGGTCTGTACAATGCGTAGCCCATAAACGGTCTCATAATAATTTCAACCGTCTGCGCTCATTAAATTATGCTAAAATGTGAAAGAAAATTAATTTTAGTCTGAAAATTAGTGTGGCACATAGCTTCCTCGCATCCTATTACGAATTATTTTGATGTTATACTTTTACAACCCAATAATGTTTAATTTATTTAGCTGTTTCCCCCTTTTTTAAATCTGTCAAAATTGTTTTATAAAATTGATTTTTTTACACGAATTAAAGTATGCATTTAGCAAATAGATTGACAGACAGAGAGATAGAAACGGAACCAAAAATTTTCCCTGATCTCTGAAACGGATTTCTATCATGGAATCTTTGAAATCGGAGACATGAAATGTTCGTTCTTCAGAAAGTTCTCACAGCTTCCGTTGTTTCGGTAAGCTCCTAAGCAGAAAGGGGGGGATATTATATTTATTTTACAATAATAGATTGTAAAATCATAAAAAATCATTCAAGTATACGTCATATAGGACGCGAGGAAGCTATGTGCCATAGTAATTGGCAGACTATTTTGTTATTAATTAAAAAATAACTGTGTACCTTTATATCTCCTTAATGTTGTACATTTGATACATTTTTTAATCTAAAACATATTTTTATATAAAAGATGTAATTATATTAATAATAAAATTATATTTTGTTTTCTGTTTCAGGTAAGTTTGTTTTTATTCATCCTACAAAATTAAGGGTAAGCAATAGACTACACTATAGTACCAAAAATTATTTTTTTATATTCACAACTAACTTTCTAGACCTAGCCTAGGGAAACGGTTTTTATTTTGCTTTAATCAAAATTTTGGACTCCCAAGGACTGTGACTCTATAAGTTGTACATCATGATTTACAATGTATTTTAAACCTACAAATAAATTATTCAAAAACACGAATAAAATTAAATAAAATATCATTCCATTAGTATAATGTGTAATTATATCGTTAAATTTACATATTATTTACTATTTAATACATATTATATAGTTCAGTTTTCAATATTTACAGTATATCCTTTATACATACAATCGAGTAGTGTCCCGGCAACGCACCTCGAAATGATTTGTTAGTGCTAAGCTAAGGCAACCACATTTATTCCAATAAAAATAAATGTTTGTTTTGATTTGTTGGTCTTCAAATAGATGCAATAACTTATCTAAATGGATATCTAAATTAATTTACTTAGTGTTACTTTTCTTTTAAATATAAAATTAAGCCCGTTGCTACGGGCCTAAGGGCTCGTACCTGTTTAGCTATATTATATAACAATAATATACTTTTTATTGAGTGTTTTACAATATTAACTGTACAAATAAATAATACATTTAGTAATTCAATTGATTGTAGCAACCTAAATGGTGGTTATAGTTTGATATTGGTCATCATATTTTATTTATATATAGTCAGTTCATCAATATTTATGGTATGTAGTATATTGTTAGGTATTAAATGCTCAACAATATGATGACAAATCAATGAGACTATACAAAGCAAATTATATCTCTATACATTGTACTTGCTGTGGATTCCCGTGCTTCGCTGTGGAGTGTTTTTTTAATGTATTTTGGAACGAAGTTCCTTATGGCACGTTCTGGAGCCCGGGAGTGAATCCGAAAAAAACGACCAAAATCACCGTCACAAAATAACCGTCACAAAATCACCGTCACGCAAAATCCGTCACGAAATCTACCGATGACGATAACTTGAGTAAAAGATCACCGAGTTCGTTGAAATTTGGTACACATGTTCATTTTACCAAGTTCGTTGGAAATCGTTATCCGCCCAAGCGTTCTCGCGCAACGCTCGCGTAAACTTAAGCTTCAAAAAGACTGGAAAAAATGTTATTTAGGAAGCCTGTTCCTTGACTTGTTTTGTTTATTTTTGTTATATGTCAAAATGTCACTTGGACCAACCAGATTTTAAATCTTTTTACAATATTGACATTGACATGTGTTGGAACTTGATGTGGGAATTTTTTAGTTTTGATGTAGGGAAATGTTTTTGTTTTGTTTTTGTAGGGATATTTTTTTGTTTTGATTTTGCGGGTGGGTTTAATATAAATACTTCAACCTTATAATTTATATTTAATGAAAAATGTAAGGAACTTCGTTCCTACCGGGTGTCCCGCGACACCACACGTATTTTTTTTTTTTAATTTGATGGGTTTATAAACTACCGTCAAGACGTATTTAAGTAACTTTACTAAGCCAGGATATCTCAATACTACAGAGATTTCCCCTTTTATTTTTTATCCTCCTTCTCCCCCATGAACCAATTATAATTTTCAAAAACCTTTAATTACTTATTGATTTCGACGACTGGAGAAGCATTTATTAAATGTATAATTTCCGGGAAATGCAAAGGTTGTTTCTTTATGGCCCTCGGTTTAATTTGTAATTATATTTTTATATTCTGAAAACTTCCTAACATCAAAAGATTTGCTAGGCTCAGTTCACTATCTTTTTTTATTTTCCCTCATTAGGGTTTGAATTTTAGAAAATCCCTAAAGGCTGACATCATATTTTTGATTATTTCACAGATATCGATATGTCCAATTTTGCATATAAATAGCCACATCTCACACCTTGATTCAAGCTGGTGGATTGTAAACATAATTATTTAATTAATACCTAGAATCAAAGAGGAACCTACCCTACCTACAACATTTCAATATTCTAGTGCTATCTGTTCCGAGGATATCGCTTTAACAATTTTTTTTTTTATAAATGACCGCCATCTTAAATCAAAATGTCCGATTAAAAACCCCTTTTATAAAAGTTGTTTATGTCATAAAAGGAAGCTATCTTTCTACCTTTACAATATCAAGTTATAGCCGCCATATCTTAAAATGATTTCTTAGCGTACACCTAGGGGTTAAGAGGAACCTATGTACAAAATTGCATGGTCCTTAGGCCCAGTTGTTTTAGAGATATCGTGATGTGTCAGTAAGGAGATGTTATATTTGTTTACATTTTAATGTTAATGCAGAGTTAATGGACGTGTTTAAAGCAACCATCGGGTCTACTATTGCCTTGAGCGACCATGTTGCTAGTTTCTTCCTATATAGCCGTCGGAGGAGGACTGTTGCCTCGATTGAGTATCAGAATTTAACCGAAATTATTTTGAATCTTGATTGCTGAAAATGGCGCCTCGACAGGGCTAGGAAAAGCCCTATCAGTTAAAATTTCAATTTAAAAAACTGGTATTAGACTAAATTTAAGTGTAAAAATTAAGTTATTTCGAATTGAAACTTAGTCAAAATATTAGTTTGAACTTATTACTCTACTGAAAAGGAAATAATATATCGTTAACAAATTAAGAGAGTAAATATTAATATTTGTATTTTAATTTAATTTAAAAAAATTGAAGTTCAAATATTTTTACAAAATAGATTATTAGAAAGGAGAGTGTAAAGAAGACGTGGATATTAGACACGGAGAAGAGAAGAGTGAGATAATAGGGAAATTGTGGACCGAGGAAGGAAAAGGCTAATTGTGGCTTGGAAACTGGGTAGAAGGGACGTATCGAGCCAATTCCCTGCAATAGCATTACCAACTCCGTGTTGTAGAATACAAAACTCAAACAGACAACCTTGCTGCTTCGCTTCTAGCTCACTGTCACGGACAATTAGTTGCAATCAACTCCCTAGACCACCCTCCTCCAGCCACTCCGGCACCACGTCGCGTTGGACAACTTCTTAAATGAGATCGGGAGATCGAGTAATCGAGTAGAACTGCTAACTGTATAGGTAAAGTTCCTCTCAGACTTTAAATCTGGGATTAGTTAAGAGTTTTGTTCAAACAATTTATTTAAAACTTTTTGTTTTTTTGTTTTAACCTAGTTGTTTTTAAGAGTTTACCTATTCATTAAGAAGTAACATTGAGTCGATTGAATTACTAATATAAGTGTTTCTTGTTTATAGTCAATAGACGAATATATTATAACATTATTTAAATTTCATAGTACGGAAATAAGTTAGGGATATTGCTGGGAATCTTCGGAAATATTTAAAATATTTAAGATATATGGGGGCCTCGGTAGTCCGTCTAGGAGAGCAGTTAGCTTTCCAATCAATAATGAATAAAGTTAAACAACATCGGGCGGTGCTGTCACAACATGAAATGGTGACCACAGATCTGGGTTCAATTCCCGGACCAGGTTCTCTCTCCCCCCCCGATCGTTGTTGACGAAGCATCGCCATATAAGTGGGGTAGCTTCTTATGTTTAGTGGTGTCTAACTGGTTGTGAATGGCAATTGTAAGGTTTACACGCCATCATCTATATGTTAATTATATCTTCTTTATGTTCCGAACCGAAGGAAAGTTAATTTTTATTACAGAATAAAATTTCTTCTCTTCATACCTAGCTTACACACAAAACTCTCTGAATCGAGTTTCATATATTTTTGGTGGTTTTTAGATAGGATTAACTAAAATTATAGTTTAAAAATTTTAACATTGTATGGGATAATAGGCAATGGGTCGTTTTCATTTGTAGGGTACATTTGGTGGTCTCTAAAAGTGCCCCAACACAAAATTTCAACTTGAAGAAATCAAACCATTGATCAATCCTAGATGTTGTATAAACATTCTAGTTCATGAATCAGCCTGTCGTTTGCGAATTTGTTTGCTTGCTAATTTTTTAGCAATTTTTTTAGTGCAAAAAAGAGCAATGTCCCCTCATGAATGTCACGATAAATTGTCCCGAGCACAATTTATTTTTAAAGGTAATTTTACTGCTGAAGCTCTCCAAACGCGTTCAAATATATGTTTTAATAACTTTTAAGAAGATTATTTATCTTCATATAGTATTTCAGGTATTTTTTTTAAAAAAAACTCATGAATGTCACAAAAAAGTTCCTAATATTTTGACTCTTATATGGAATTAAGGTTCGTATTGATAAGGAATAGTTGGCTTTTTAAGTGTAATTATGCTGCAAGTTGACATTTATATTTGAATTGTGAAAAATTGTAGAGAAAAAATAATTTTAAGGACTTTTCAATTAATTAATGAAAAAGTGACATTCATGAGTTAAATAAGAAAGACAATACTTGTTATCGATTGAGTTATATTATTATTATAAACTTTATATAAATAGTTTTAATATCATATATTTTTATTATAAACTTTATATAAATAGTTTTAATATCATATATTTTTATTATAAACTTTATAAAAATAGCTAAAATAACTGTATAAAATCTTGCCCAAGCACGCCTTAATGTTTGTGTAACTGTCAAATCACTTAAGCCTTCTCTCCTTCATAGATCTGTTTCTTTGTGTTGGGGTATCAATCAAATTGTCATAAAACGCCAGTTTTCTTGCAGCATCACTTTTTTTAAATATTTGTTTTTGGTGAGTAGGTACACAATATGTGAGAAACACTGGCATCAACAAGTTGCACTGCTTTGCTAAGGGGAGAAAGTAAATTTGGCTGATGAATTTTCTGACGCTGTATTCGTTTGTTATCTCTCCAAATTTTCCTTCATAATGATTTATTCTTTTCTTCTAGCTCTTCTATTCTGTAGTTTTCATTCCTTCTGGTGGTGCTAGATCGATTAGCATCCTGTACTCGCCTTCCTCTACTATGTCCTGATGACATGCTAGAAAGTTCTGGTGGTGCCGGAATCAGAATGGTGGATTTTGCTGCCATACGTACTTTTATTCTGTTTTCTTCGTTCAACATCTAATTTTCTCCAGTATTTTTTTATTCTTCTTTGCTCTCTGGGCTTCATGTCTTATACTGTTTTCCATTTTGAATTTCTGTAAAATAAGAAAACAGTATACATCACTTATTAGTCTGTCCACACATTGAAATAATTTGCATTGAAATAATTCACACTGGTTTGTTCATTTCATTATTATACTGAAATACTTAATTCAGGCTACGTTTTGCTACCACAATAAATTATTTATTTATATATATATATATATATTATTTTTTTGATCTTCAGATTCTTACCATTTTTATTTCCTGGAAACAAAAAAGAATTTACCTCACTTGATCTCGTTTTTCTTTGTAAATAGCATCTCTTTTAGCAACTGCCTTTCTTCTTTCTCTATAGCGCTTGACTCTTTCCACTGATGTTAAAGCCTACTGTCTATAAAATAATTCTAGACCCTCGAGTTTAAACCCTTGTAACTTCTAAACCGGATGCTGTCCTTTAAGTCAGATGTATGGTGTGGTAGTAAAGCTAGGACAGGATTATAGGGGAAGAATCTCTGACCAGGTATAACAACCTCGCCATTTCTTCCCTCATAATTATCCCTGTTATACCTTTCAACTAGGAATTAATGATCAACATTTAAAAAATCATACAACTTTTTGTAGCACCGCGGGAGCAAAAGTAAGTTCGTATCTTTGAAAGGTAATTTTTTCTTGATTTTTCTGTGAAGGTTAAGTGTTTCTATCTACAGCGGTTCAAAAGATATCAGGTTCCATTAAATTCGTTAATTAACAGAAATCTAATTAACTTTTCGACTTGAAACTTCGTAGGCCTCGACATTTATATGAGTTCTAAAAGTCCTGTGAATTTGGTTTGATTTGGTTGAGAACTTTTAAAGCAGTGAGTTTTTAAAGTTGGGCATTGTCAAAATGTGCCGAAAAAACGGCTCTTTTTTCACCTATCCCGCAATAAAGTAATTAAAAATTAACTTTAAAAAATAATTATCCATATGCTATAAAATTTTATTAAATTGTCTAAATGAAGAAACTTGCTTCATCAACATACGATTTTCGGTTTAGAAGTTACAAGGGTTTAAACTCGAGGGTCTAGAATTATTTTATAGACAGTATACAAAGAATTACTGTCTATAAAATAATTCTAGACCCTCGAGTTTAAACCCTTGTAACTTCTAAACGGAAAATCGTATGTAGATGAAACAAGTTTCTTTATTTAGACAATTTAATAAAATTTTATAGCATATGAATAATTATTTTTTTACGTAAATTTTTAATTACTTTATTGCGGGATAGGTGAAAAAAGAGCCGTTTTTATGGCACATTTTGGCAATGCCCAACTTAAAAAACTCACTGCTTTAAAAGTTCTCAACCAAATCAAACCAAATTCACAGGACTTTTAGAACTCATATAAATGTCGAGGCCTACGAGGTTTCAAGTCGAAAAGTTAATTAGTTTTCTGTTAATTAACGAATTTAATGGAACCTGATATCTTTTGAACCGCTGTAGATAGAAACACTTAACCTTCACAGAAAAATCAAGAAAAAATTACCTTTCAAAGATACGAACTTACTTTTGCTCCCGCGGTGCTACAAAAAGTTGTATGATTTTTTAAATGTTGATCATTAATTCCTAGTTGAAAGGTATAACAGGGATAATTATGAGGGAAGAAATGGCGAGGTTGTTATACCTGGTCAGAGATTCTTCCCCTATAATCCTGTCCTAGCTTTACTACCACACCATACATCTGACTTAAAGGACAGCATCCGGTATGGTGTGGTAGTAAAGCTAGGACAGGATTATAGGGGAAGAATCTCTGACCAGGTATAACAACCTCGCCATTTCTTCCCTCATAATTATCCCTGTTATACCTTTCAACTAGGAATTAATGATCAACATTTAAAAAATTATACAACGTTTTGTAGCCCCGCGGGAGCAAAAGTAAGTTCGTATCTTTGAAAGGTAATTTTTTCTTGATTTTTCTGTGAAGGTTTTATGTTTCTATCTATAGCGGTTCAAAAGATATCAGGTCCCAATAAATTCGTTAATTAACAGAAATCTAATTAACTTTTCGACTTGAAACTTCGTAGGCCTCAACATTTATATGATTTTTAAAAGTCCTGTGAATTTGGTTTGATTTGGTTGAGAACTTTTAAAGCAGTGAGTTTTTAAAGTTGGGCATTGTCAAAATGTGCCGAAAAAACGGCTCTTTTTTCACCTATCCCGCAATAAAGTAATTAAAAATTAACTTTAAAAAATAATTATCCATATGCTATAAAATTTTATTAAATTGTCTAAATGAAGAAACTTGCTTCATCAACATACGATTTTCGGTTTAGAAGTTACAAGGGTTTAAACTCGAGGGTCTAGAATTATTTTATAGACAGTAGTCATACCTCTAAGTTAATGGACAATTAAAACTAGCAAAACAGGATACCAAACTATAAGATTTCTCATAACTGTCACATGACACTCTTGAATGTCACGGACCATATAGTGACATTCATGAGTTGCGACGGTCATGAGATTTACAATAAAAATGAAATTTTTATAAATTTTTATTAAAGCTATAAAATTGAACTTGGGATATAATTAAACTGTAAAGTAAGCCCTATACTTCATCAAAAATTACAATAATTTAATAAAGCTTAATAATTAAGACATCAACGTGACATTCATGAGGATTTATAAAAATACTTACCATTTATTTTTAGAAAGTAGACTCTGGCGGAGGATCCAGTGCGAATGAAGGCACAAAGACAACTGAAAAATATTGTGGGACTCTCGGGGAGGTGTACCTTGGTGAATCCCCAATCCTACTAAAAATCTCTGACTCTGATAAAGACGTGACATTCATGAGGTCGACTTTGGCACTAACCTTATGGACATTTATTTTTATTTTTTTCCAAAAAACTGAATAGAATTAAATTTATTATCTCTTCGTTAGGTGTAAATAGAGAACCTTATAAGACCACTGATTAAGGTTTCGGTTCTGTGACTTTAAGGGCCTTAAAATGGGGGCTCTTCAAAATTATATAAAATGCCTGAAGACAGTGACATTCATGAGTTTTTTTATTTTTTATTTTTTTTTTAATATATAAAGCACGACTTTCTCTTTAAAAAATAGATATATCCTAATTCCTTGCATTAAGAAGTATAAAATTGTAAAGAGAGAACATAAAAATTCCTTGTACATCCTAAGAAATTTGAACACAAAGTGCGAAGACAGCAAATGTACCCTAGGAATGAAAACGACCCCAATAACATCAAATAAAAAATATTATTTTACACAGCCTTCGCAAATTTTGACTTATTTTTAGTATTATTACTATACACTAATATTATTAAAGATTAAAAAAATACAAATTACAAAAACTTCATTATAAGGATCAAGCTCTGAATAATCAGATTTCTATTTTTTTTATTAAAACCAAAGTAAGAAAACATCAAATAATTATTAGACTAATTTAAGATTAAAAAGAAAATTAGATTAAGTACCAGATTTTGTAGTACCTATATAACGTGAAAAGAAGTCCGTTGTTTTTTCTGATTCAATGGCCTACATTGCTTCAGATAATTGGTTAATCTTCTCATTTTTTTTTTAGACTTTAAGCACAATAAGAAGTTGATTAATTACAACACTCTAGTTTTGAATAATTTAGATTAATGAAGAGACTAAAGTTATCGATAAAGTGAAGCATTATACATAGTTTATGTAGTTATGAGTTAGTCTAAAGCTTGGCGTAGTGTTGCTTTATGACCAAGTTATAGCTCTAGCTAGTAGCTAGCTAGCTAGGGATCGTCTCCCCCTCTAGCTTAATTATTAATTATCCGTCACAACCTGTTATCCTTACATCAGTGCTATTGACTAGTATGTCTTCAGCTTGCCGTTAAGCTTATTATGATCTCCTTCGCCCCTCTACTCTACGCTTACACTAATTTACTTAGTCCACTATTTACAAAATATCTTCCAAGGCAATTAGTACTTAAGCCATTTAGTATTATATTAATTTTACGAATTAATTATAGTAGGGAAAACATTTTTTTTTTCTTGATAATTTCTGTGACTAGAAGGCAAAATCTAATATGTTCGATTTTACTTATTTTTCAGGAAGCTAATTAAACTTTGTTTTGCTGTTAAAAATCAGTTTTCTAAAAAGCTTTAAATCTAAATGACAACCATTTGGCACATATTTGGTTTTTTTTTATTCACCAGTAGTGTTATTGGGCAGTTTTTCTAAAAAGTTTCCCAATGTGTCATATTTTGCCCACTCTTTGTCAATTAAGAAAGATGCCTGAGTATAACAAAAGAAAATAATAGCAATTCGAAAAAAGGTTTGTTTTATTGTAAAAACTAATAAACAGAGCAAATAATTTATGTAGAATTTAAGAAATATTGATGTGATTTAGGTGATCTGTTTGTCGTCAGAGAAGTGGATATAATGTTTTCCACCATCTAATCCTGCCTATATTTCAAGTAATATTCCTTTTTGGTATTATTACTTGACACTTGAGAGCTATTAATTAAGCCCTAGAGATATAATATTCTGTCGCACCTTTTAGTTGACACTGAGAGAGCTGCATGGTGAATGTAAAAACTCTATTTTTTTTTTTAAAGAAATGGACATATCATATTTTACCATCTCACCACAGATTTTTAAATGGGATTTTTAGAGGTGAATAAATTTTAAAATCCCCTTACCGTGACAATAATTGGTACGTTTACCTTATGCATTGTCCCTAGAAATAATATACCTATAAAAATCGTAAAAAATTTCCCAAAGCCATATTTACTGCATAGTCCCCATTCTTCATATTTTGCCCTATTATTTCGGAACCTAGATTTTTCCCATGGTATAGACTAAATATTTAATCGTGTAAGCTATTTTTTAAAAATATTATTCTATAAATAATACGATAAGGCCAAAAAGGAGTATATTCTAATTAAAGTAATTTATTAAATCTTGATTTTTGAGAGGGCAAGAAAGATTATTTTTCTCTACAATTGTAGTACACAGGAAGTGAGGTGTGAAGCAGAGAGGAGGTGTATTAGTGCAAATAAAACAGACTAATAGGATGTTTGTCAAGGAAAAAGTGGAATTAGTTTACAAAAAAAGATGATTCAGAGTTCAGAGATATTTTTTTTATCTTTTTGCCATTATAACTTTTCTGCAGACAATGCGACAACACTTACGTTACATATTCCTAGAATTCTAACCCAATACCAACGTCGATGTATCTTTTTTAAAAAACATAATATTTGTCAATAATTACCTTTTGTAGAACAGATTTTTTTAGAATTATACTGAATAATATTATATTAGTTTATATATATATATATATATATATATATATATATATATATATATATATATATATATATATATATATATATATATATATATATATATTGTTTATATATAAGTTTCTTTATAATTTTTTAAATTTTAATTTAAATATAGCCTTTTATATAAATCTTGTAGATTCAGGGAACTTTTGAAATGTGTAATTCCATCGAATTTTGAAAATTTATTTTTGCGTATTCACTTCAGCTCTGCATAAATGATAGATAAATGATAAATTTGAATTATTAATTACATTATAAAAATTACATTCCTGGGAAAATTCTAGTTTCCGAGGTACTAGCGCACATGGAAAGAGGGAATATACAAATGGGGCAATATAAATGAATGTGTATGAGAATATGTTGTATTTGGTTGCATCGGACTTATTTCTTGTTTTTCAATTTTTCTCGGTTCTTTTAGGTTGCGATCCACGCTGCATTAGGTCAGTAGAATCTTACAGGTTTTAGTTCTCATGGGCCCTAAAGACCGCATTATCCCACTCAGCTCTTCCAAATACGCTACTGATCGACCAATAAATTTAGTTATAAGAAGCAAGATGTTGCTAGACCACTCATGGCCTATATCCAAATTACTCGTGAGATCTAACACACTCGTACTAACACAATTAACCAGTAACCAATTTGTAATCAATTTACAGTTAAAGGAACTAATTACTCGGGCATTTCCTGTCTAAACAGCTAGTTTGTTGACCGTATATTTAGCCTCTGCATTAGGACGCCTCCTCGGCTTAAAATGGAACAAACAGTTTGCCTCTGCCGACCAATCTAAATTGAATCGAACCATTAATAGTCTCGATATCTTGTCCAAATGTTAAACAACCATTTACTTATCCAAGAAGCACGAAATCAATTTAACGCCCCTATCTACAATAAACATGAGTAATGGTCAATATCTACTTCGTTTTGTAACAGCTGTCAAATACTTACGAGCTGAGTGTATTACGTTAAACGTACTGGCTCTATGGGATCTTCTCAAACTCTCCAAATGCTAATATACAGAATTTTGATAGCTATTAATAAGAGGAAAGTTTTGATGGTAATTCTCTTCTTGAAATAGCTTAGAATTGTCCCGAATGAAGATCTCTAAATGTTTGAAGTGTCTCAGCTTTAATTAAACTTAAACATACATTTAGATTGAAACTGAGCCCATTAGTTTACTTTAAATGGTTTATTTATTACCGGAAAATTAGCTAATCTTTAAATCTTTCAAGAATTCCCCTTTTCGGGGTTTATTTTCCATCTATTATGGCGAATGATATTAATAGCCTTTTATCGAATTGCGGTACATTAAAATATCGTATGTTCAGTAATTAGGAAATCAAGGAGTTTAGATAAAGAACTCTAATTACTGGGTAGTTTTATTTGTACTTAAATAAGAGTTAATTTCTACGAGAATAAGAGTCTGAAGCTTAATTAAGGTAAAACACGAGCAATAAAAACAGTTGAACTCTGTAATATGATTAAATAAACCTTTATGAATTACAGATGAATTCCGTTACCGCACCCTTTTTTAATTACTACTTATTTGAATTGTTTCTAATTTAATTGGTTAAATAGATGTAAGATTAGACATTTCTAAAAGGAGTAAGAAGTGAAATTATGACCAAAAAGTAAACTAAATAGTGTCTCTGGTATTCTGGAAGTAAAGCTTGGTAATAAAAGTCTGACTTTTTTTATTCAAGATTTATTTTATTAGAACTTTCACTCAGAAATACTGACCATCGTTGATTTTGAAAGTATTAGAATTCAGAATTTACTGTAAGATAATAATTTTCTGTGAATTAGTGTGCCTTAACACATTATAATATAGAAGTATAGAATATAAACGTAAATTCGAAATAATGTAATTTAAAAATCCTTTACTTAGTGCCTCTAGTTTTAAAAAAGGAAAACTAAGCTTAGATTAATTCTAAATTAGTGGTGAAGTTTTTTACAATATTTTGCGGTGGTTTTTCTTAAAAAACCCTCTTTTAGCGAATTTTCGAAGAAAATTAAGCAATTGCAATGCCTTTAAAATATTTGTAATTTTTGAATATTTTCTACAAGGAAATCCGTTATAGACCATTTTGAATCGATTCCTAAAATTTAACACTTTTTTATGTATGTATATTGTATATATTATGTATGTATTTATGTGTGTATGCATATGTATATTTGTCACTCCAGACGATATCCCTTAGGATGCACTTACAAATTTCAAAAGAAATTTAAAATGTCAATAATATATCAAAAGAATGGATGAGTTCGTTGGCCAGAATTTTTGAAGTTCATTTAGGGGTCAAATTTTGACAATTTAGACTCAAAAACGTGGTTTTCCATTTTACCCCCTCTTATATGAAAATATGACAAAAGTGTACATAACAACAATTACTGTACTCTTAAAGAGCTTTCCAACGACATGCATCTTGAAGGGTAAATACTATTTTGACTTTTGTACCCCGTACCCCCGTGTACCATTTTTTTTTTTCACCCAGCCAAATTCTAAACCAAAATTTTCCTATATTATTATAAACCAGTAATACGCAGCTTTCTTTGAAAATTCGCTCATTAAGTCATGGTGCATGACTGGACTTTTATCTTTAAAAAATTCCCCACTACCTAGAAGAACATTGAATGAGGGATGTGATTTTGTGTTCGCTCCTGGTGGCGAAATATAGTACTAAAAAGTGAAAATTGAACTACCTCATGCTATATTCTAACTCCATTGAAATGTTCGGCGATTAAGTGGTGGCGATATGTTTCACTTAAGTAAAATCTAAGCTACCTCCTGTTATATCCCAACTTCCTGATACTATATATAAGACCGTCACATTTTTCATGTCGTTTGTTGCGTGACTGACACTTTTTCTGTCCCCCTGGTCAAAAACATAACGATGTTAAAAAGTAAAAGATCCTCTTAAAATTATTATTTATGGCGGTACACAATGTAAACATTTGTAATCAAGTCCTTGGGCAGGTATATATAGAATCGGTTCATCACAAAAATCCACCTACTAATTGTTTTTCCTATGTATAAATTAATACAAATATATTAAAAGTTCTTGCCTAAAGTGTTCAAAGTGGGTCTATAAGGTGTAAATAGTGCAGCAACCTGATGATCGACTGAATCATTTATTATATTTTTGCAAATAGTTAATAGGGTAATTAGAGATAAAAGCTTGATTTCTTCTAAGGTGCCACATAGTTTTACAATATATCACCTGCCAACCTTTCCCTTGCTCAGGATGTTAACTAGTTTGAATATCAATTGTAAAATTGTAACCAAGTCTACAGGTGTTTTCCTACTAACACCTGTTGACCGCACATAACTGACCTGTCATTAGGGACATCACTATACGATAACTGAAACGCCCTTTCTTTTCTTGTAACTAACTATAATGTTTCATCAACCGCATAGTGATTAGAATATATAAATGAAGCGTTTCATAATGTCAATTAATCAATTTCATTGTTAAAAAATATTCTTGCTGTTTATTAAAATAGTCTGTGAATTAATGTTGCATATATATGCTCGCGTTCTATAATCATGTTTTGCTTTCACGACCTAATATTGTCTTTTTGCTTCTAAGCTTACCTACCGACTATAACGGGAGCTATGTGCTTTCTGAAGAACGAAAATTTTTTGTCTCCGATTTCAAAAATACCCAGACAGAAATCCGTTTCAGTCATCAGAGGACATTTTTGGTACCGTCTCTGTCGCTCAATTTTTGCGAACCTACATATCTTAAGAACTACTCGTCCGATTTTAATAACATTTAAGTGGTAGGTCATAATTAGCTCATTTTAGGTCCTAAATAAGTTTCAACCTTCTGTGCTCATTTGTTTCACTTCCACGAATGCGCACAATCATACATTTATTTACACCTATTTCTTTAAAACTACTCCTCTGCTATTTTATGAAGTTTTGATGGTTTGTGAAAAGTTTTTAAAATATTTTATTTAATAAAAATTATTACCATAGGAAAAGATGACAGTCTAATTTGATTAAATAAAGCTTAGCTAAATTAAACAAATAATAATACCTAGCTAAAGTAAATAAATTTGTTAGGACAAAATCACCTACTCTCTGAAATTTTAAACGTTTAACTTATTAGATTCATCTATTTGTATAAAGAATACCTGCTACTGTAATAAGACCTTTATTTTTCGTGGTTCAATATTTTATTATGATTGGGTGTTATGATTTTGAGTTTGAAGAGGGTAAGTTATAGTTATTGATGCTGTTCTATTTTTAAGTATTGTGAGACCTATATTAGAGAAGAGGGTGTGAAACCCTCCATGTCCTTCCCCTTAGTTCCAGAGGATGCTTTAGAAGTCTTGTTGTTTTTTCTTCCACGTGTGGTCCTTTACTTCCTTTCCCATCCTCGTCAGGTACCTAGCACCTTCTCTTTTCATCTTGCCTTCTAATCTTACCCGTTTAAACAACCTTTTCCTAACTACCTTTACCTCCATCTTCTTCACCGTAAAACTTCTCGTTTTACACATTCTAATAAACTTACCCGTTCGGAACAAGCACACAATACATTTTCGCTTCGTTTCTATCTTGTTCCTAAGTTCGGTCCATCTTAGAATTATATAGCAACCCCAGTAATTTTCTCTTCGGATTCCTTCTCTCGCTTCTTTAGTTCTTTTGTATGACCGGATCCGACAGATTATCCTTCACTTTCTTTATTAGTCCGGCCATCTGTCCGTCATCTGTTTTCTCACCGCAGAGAGACGAAAAATCACAACAGTGAAAATTGTCTTGCGGACAGCTTCAATTTCTCGTTGCAGTTCTGCCAAGTTTTTTTTTTACTACTCTATTTTACTCCCCAATAAAAATGACATTCCTCAATGGTTCCTCTAAATCACATTTTTTCTTTACATTCTGGAGAGAGAGGATAAAATCGGAAAAATCTGGTTATACCTATTAAAGAAAGAATTATTTTATTATTATATGTACATACAGTGTGTCCCAAACATAATAGAGTATCATATAGAGGAAAAACGTTCTTTTTTGGGTTTCGAAAAAAGGTATTCTTTACAACAACTCTGGCTTGTTATTAAACCTCTAATAATGATAATATTTTCTTGATTTTTTGTACAGGGCGTTCAGTTTCTTGGACAGTTTAAAAAATTGCCAGGAGTAAACTACATACCCATATTAGAAAAATATTATTTAGACAAATGGTTCAAAATTAGCAAAAATGTATAAATATTAAATATTATTTTATTTTGTGAAACTGGAATAAATTATCTACAAATCAAATAATAAGCTGATATAAGAAAAGTACATAGTTTTTGTTTTGTATCATACGACATTAATAATTCTAATTTTTAAACCTTATTAGAAGACAAACATCACAAAAACCTTAACAATGTTGATTAAAACAAAAAATCAGTCATCACAAGAACACACAGGAGAAGAGTGGAATGTCACATTTAAACGCTAAACTCGGCAAATGGCATTTTAAAGTTTGGAGCAGCATCAAAAATTGATTGAACCTAAACTAAGAAGAATATTTTAGTTAGTCATTTTTTTATATTATTTTTAGACCATTGAATTCTACTCATTTAGCTGAACAAATTGATATGTTTATGCCATTTTTGATAAAAGTGTGTAATTCCATTTTCATCACAAAGTCTTCAATTGAATTGCCCCCTACTTTTGTGCAAATTTCGACTCGTTTAATACAATATTCGCCCGTTTTTTCAATTCTGAATTACTTTCAGTTTTCAAAAAACTGAACATCCTGCACACAAAACCAAGAAAATATTATAATTTTTTGAGATTAAGAACAACCAGGAATTTTTGTTATGAAGAATGGCACCTATCTCCTTATTTTCGCGTTTAAATATTTTATTTTTATACATGAACTGGAACTGAACATACATGTGTGTGTGTGTGTTTAAATGACCCTAATATAAAAATAGTCAGTCGTTATTCAATTATATATATATATAAAACTAAGAGTGACAGGGATTGACTGACTGACTGATCACTAAAGGCCCGTTTACACGGTGATAGTTCTTCCACGATAGAACTATCATGTCAGTCTACGTCATACAACCATCGCCGAGGTGTGCAGTCTACACGGTGAGAGTTACAATACGTCAAAACTTGTTGTCGTGCACTCAATGTTACATCTATATAATACTTTTTTTACTAGAATACGGAAATAAAGCATTAAATATATTATAATGTTAAATTATAATACACACAGCCAAAAGAATATATTCATATTGTCGAAAAAAACAAAATCTGATATCTTAAGTGAAGCAATCTATCATATTTGGTGCCTTTAAATCTGTTATCAGTTAATAAAAAAGTATAAGCCAATCAGCGTCTAGTATCTAGCGTGGTAGTTCTTATATCATCCGCGTGAGTACTCTGACTGCTGTGATAGAACACTCAACTATCTCGTCAGACGAGATAGTGTGATGGCAGATATGTAGTTCTATCGCGACAAAATCTATCACGTAGACACGGTGATAGTCGATGCGATAGTTGCTGTCGTGACCGCAACTATCGCGCCAACTATCACCGTGTTAACGGGCCTTTTTGTGTAAAAGTCTCCTACTTCCTATTGACATAGAGCTTTGAAATTTGGTACATACATAGAGTGTACCATAAATAGAAAAGTGCGGCCATTTTCATTTCGATATATGGCCACCATATTGAATTATAGCCGCCATCTTGGATTTATTCATATTCTATTATCTCAGCTTCAAGTGGACCTAGAGATCTGAAATTTGGTTCATAGGCTAATGGTATCTAAAGAAGAAAATTAAAGGTACTATCACTTCAACATATGGCCGCTATCTTGGATTTAATCAGATACTATTATCTTAGCTTCCAGTGGACTTAGACATCTGAAATTTGGTAAATGGGCTCATTGTACCTAAAATTGAAAATTAAAGGTAGTATTAAATAGAATAATTGAAAATTATAAAATAAAAAATTGAAGGTAAATTTATCTCACATTTTCTTTTTTAATTAAAAATATATATTACAGTTAAACAAAATGCATTATCTAAATAATAACTGCAAAGTGGATAAATATAAAAATTAATGGTTCAATTAATTTATAATGAAAAACATAATATTATATGAAAAACAAAAAAAAAGCTGAATATCAATTTAATTTAGATAAAATGTTTAAAAATAAGCATAAAAAATACCTACTTGCACTAAAATAAGAAATGATGTAACAATAATAGTACATTACGCTTCGAGTGCGGAAAGTAGCATTTTGCATGCGAGTGTGGAGTTTGCACCCGAGCGACAGCGAGGGTGGTAAAACCACACGAGCAATGCAAAATGCCGTTTTCGCACGAGTTGCGTACCGTACTTTATCTACGATTGTTAGATTTAAATAATAAATACAGAAAGAAATAAACTTCCAGTATACAAGTTCGTATTTCTCTTTTGATAAAAATAACATTAATTCATTAGTTGTATTTTGTGCCGAATTATTTCGGGAGGCGTATTATTCTCCTCATATTCGTCATAATCATTTAAATCACTTATTGATTTTCACAAAAAACTCGATATAAAAGTTACTTTTATTAAACAAACAGCAAATTAGTCTTGTTAAATGTAAATAAACTCTCTAATCGTGCGTAAAGCTGAAGAATTCCTCTTCTTTACCGCACTAGTGTGGTAAAGAAGAGGAATTCTTCAGAACTATGAGACGCGCATGCGCAATGAATACAAGTACGTAAAGAATCACCTTCTACGCATCTGAACAGAGATATAATGTTTATATTTCGTATCAATCGTAGATAAATATATATTAATTATATTGTTTTAATTATATTTCACACACAGTGCCAACTTCTAGACAGATAAGGCGCGCGAAGCGAGCCGATCCGGCTAGTAACTTATATAAATGTTACGTTATATGCTATTTTTAATTTTTTAATGAAATATTAATAAAATAAGCCGGCAAACTTCAATGTTTAATAGATTCCAAAAACTGTTTTAATATCAGTGCTTAACTTGACATTTAAACATTGTGCACGGAATGCTAGTCAGTTGGTATAAGGTAATATTTTCGTATGGGTTATTATTAAATCAGCTCTATTATTATTATGCAGTATTGTCAAGTCAAAATGTTAGTAGCCCTATTATGCCCGAAATATGACGCTAATAACTAGGTAACAATTTCAAATTAGAATGTTGAGTCACTTTTTGATTGCTAAGATAATCATAAGTCAACAATAATTTAGCGGACTTCAGGGTAAAGGCCTTATTAATTCTTGAATAAAATATATATAAAATTAAATAAAAGGCACACCAATTGTAACATTTTGATAATTCCTTGGATAATTTTCAAGGAGATAAAAGATTAGATTTGTTTTGTTTAGTTGGTTTTATTTTTGAATCACCATAATTGTCGTCATTTTTCCTCGTCTTATATTACTTTGCTTTGTAGGTTTCATCGCACATTTCCGTTTCCCTAATTTTGAACCACTTCCCGTGATTCAATCTTCCCCAAATTTTGCACATAGATACAACTAAGGTGAAGAATACAGAAACAAAAAAAAAAAAAAAAAAAATGGCGTCAAATTTATTTGCTTTTTATGTTTCATCGCACACCTATTACCCCAATTTTGAACCACTTACCGTCATTCAATCTTCTCCAAATTTTGCACATAGATACAACTAAGGTGAAGAATACAGAAACCAAAAACAAAAAAAAAATGGCGTCAAATTTATTTGCTTTTTAAGTTTCATCGCACACATATTACCCCAATTTTGAACCACTTATCGTGATTCAATCTTCCACAAATTTTGCACATAGATACAACTAAGGTGAAGAATACAGAAACAAAAAAAAAAAAAAAAAAAATGGCGTCAAATTTATTTGCTTTTTATGTTTCATCGCACACCTATTACCCCAATTTTGAACCACTTACCGTCATTCAATCTTCTCCAAATTTTGCACATAGATACAACTAAGGTGAAGAATACAGAAACCAAAAACAAAAAAAAAATGGCGTCAAATTTATTTGCTTTTTAAGTTTCATCGCACACATATTACCCCAATTTTGAACCACTTATCGTGATTCAATCTTCCACAAATTTTGCACATAGATACAACTAAGGTGAAGAATACAGAAACCAAAAAAAAAAAAAAAAAAAAAATGGAGTCAAATTTATTTGCTATGTAAGTTTCATCGCACACCTGTTACCCCAATTTTGAACCACTTATCGTGATTCAATCTTTCCCAAATTTTGCACATAGATACAACTATGGTGAAGAATAAAGAAACCAAAAAAAAAAAAAAAAAAAAAAAAAAAATGGCGTCAAATTTATTTGCTATGTAAGTTTCATCGCACACCTGTTACCCCAAATTTGAACCACTTATCAATCAATCTTCCCCAAATTTCGCACATAGATACAACTAAGGTGAAGAATACAGAAACCAAAAACAAAAAAACAAAATGGCGTCAAATTTATTTGCTTTTTAAGTTTCATCGCACACATATTACCCTCATTTTGAACCACTTCCCGTCATTTAACCTTCCCCAAATTTTGCACATAGATAAGAAAGGTGAAGAATACAGAAAAAAAACCGTTGAAAATAAGACCAGTTTTGAAAAATTGCATTTTTTTATTAATTATTACTTTTATAACTACTATACAATTTAATTTGAAACATTTTATTACTCATTCTCCAATTTTTTGAATGAACAAATTCTACTTATATTTCTGTGATTTTTATATTAAATACTTAATTTGTTTTAATTACTCCAATTAAATTTTAATTGTCCTATGTCTGCTCACTTTTCTCTTATCATATTAAAACCCTTAAGGTCACTTTGAGTATTACATATTTTGAATGTGTATAACTCACCAAAAATATCCAAAAAATCTAATTATTACTTTATATATATATATTATATATATTTATATTTTACTTTAAATTAAATTATAATTATCATTAACTACGGGAGACATACAGAGAAAAATAGACCCCCGCACCGGGTCTATTTTTCTCTGTATGTCTCCCGTAGTTAATGATAATTATAATTTGATTTAAAGTAAAATTTAATCTTTACGTAGTATTATTACTACCTAAAGCTTAAAAATTTGAATTTCTATATTTATATTATTATTATTTGAATGTTTATCTCTCGAAGTAGAATGCTTGTTATGATTATAAATCTCTCTTCTTATCGTCTATGTATTGATCATTTATTAAAAAATATACATAAAACTAAATCGTTATGATTGCATAAAACGAGATTAATGTCAAGACGTTGCCCTTGCTTTAACCAATTAGGCCATTGAGGGCTCTCACAAAAACCGTGTTTTGTTTGCGTACGAATACGAATATATTCCGATTATTGCATTTTATGATTTTGTAATGGATCTCCATAACTAATTTTGTTACTATTATTTTGTGGAAATGAAACAATATCGCATACTATCATGGTCACAAATAAATTGGGGTTTAACAAACTTAATTAAATTGAGCAGTGCAATGAGAATATTGTCAGTAGTTAAATTAAAAACGTAGGTTCTTTTATTAGCCATTGCATTAGCTTTCTATTATCCACCAAGAGAGATTCCTATTTGTTTTTGATTTTATTTTATTCCAAGTTCTAAACGTATATACGTTGAGTCCAAACTGACGGCGGCATTTGCACCATCTGGTTTTTCCCTAGTTGAAATCGATCGAGGGGGAGTCAGAGTTGGTGCCCCTTGATTACCAGGGCCCCCTGTAAGCCTAACACTGCCTGAGGGCTTTCCCTGCCTGTCTGCACACCGGCCTCCTCCCCCATGCCTTGACAAAAACCACCAGACAAGGGGGCTGCTTGCTGCTTACAGCTAAACAACCTTCCCTACTAACAACCTAAAGGATTTTACCATGTTATTCGGATTAAGTTTAATCTGGCAAGAGGAAAAAAACCCGTGTTCTTGAATATAAACGCACGTTTTGTTCTGATAATGTCGTTTAATCAATCTATCTGGCTTTTACGTCGTTCGATCTCCTCGAAAGACATAATTTCTTTTTTCTTAAAAATCGTATTAAACTCTAAATCTCTTGTTTTTATAATATTATTCTACCGTTTACAGCCATCTTTTTTTCTTTGCCTAGAGCTCGGAGGAGGGAAAATTACTTACTTCTTCCATTTATTCCAAGTACAAATAAATTTATGGCGATATTTACTACTGAATGAATAGTTTCACATTCTCTCTAAGTAAAAAGGTGGGTAACTAAGGAAATGAGTTCCGAAATTTGAACAAAGACTAGAGGATTTTAAATTATATTTTCTCTATACAACATTAAAGCAAACCTTTCTAGCGTTGTTTTTTTTTTTTTTAATTAAGACTTTAATTATTGCCACCTTTGAAAATTACATGGACAATCTAAGATTCGAACTACACACCTTTAAGAAAAAATGTTAAACTAAATCAAATTATAATTATTATTAACTACGGGAAACAGACTGGGAAAAATACACTCCCGGCGCTGGAGTGTATTTTCACTGTCTGTTTCCCGTAGTTAATAATAATTATAATTTGATTTAGATTAAAACTTAAACTTTCCTTAGTATGAAAACTACCAAAAACTTAAAAATTGAATTTCGAATTGATTGTACAAGATACAGGTACTAACTGAGTACTTTATAATTATAAGCGTTAATTCTCGGTTTAGTTCTAATGTCATAAAAATATTGACTGTCTAAATGTGTATGAATATTGAAAGCTTGGATTCGGGACTAGTTATCGATTACGGCAGTGAAAAATCATTCTCCTGCGTAGCTTAGTTGGTAAGAGCATCTGTACTGGAAATACAGGAGACCCGTGGTTCAAATCCCGGCGCTGGAGTGTATTTTTCACTGTCTGTTTCCCGTAGTTAATAATAATTATAATTTGATTTAAATTAAAATTTAAACTTTCCGTAGTATGAAAACTATCAAAAATTTAAAAATTAAAAAAATGTTAAAGTAACTTCACAGTTGACAGACCACTCAAAACAAAATCATTTAGACCATTCTGTTTTAAATTAAAATGTTTTAATTAACTGATTATGTAAATGCACAAAGGAGAGATTAATTTATGCAATATTATAAAACGTTGTATACTTTATCAATTGAATAAATGTTCAGGAAAAAAATACATCGTTTGAAAGAAAAGCTCGAAAGTAGTATGGAGATCATAAAGATTGGTAAAACCTCCAAGTATACTGCATACTGCTTTTCCAAACGTTTCTTCCAGCTTGCGCGATATGCAAATGCGACGTGCACGTTATACACCATCTTACATATCGGTTGCCTAGCAGCAAACGCACCAAGCGAGACTGAATAGCACATAAAGATGGAAATCTACTCCACCCTTACTCGCAGTTTCCTTTTTATTTCCAACATTATTAAGAGAGTCAAGTTTACGGTTCTGTTACTGGCTAGAGTTGTTAACTTAAAGCCCTTTTTATCTTCTTTCTTACAGTGATGATGTCTGGTTGGTAATTTATAAAACTATACTATTTTCATAGCTTTTAGATTCCTATGAAGTCTCCGTTCAGGGGCAATGTCCTTATTCGTTCTTATATACTTACTGTCTAATTCAGTAGTTTCTATCGATATTTTGTGAAATTTAATTATAAAAAATATAGTAACAGTTCATTGTAGAATACCTCTCAGCCGATTTCGATCGATTTAATTGGATAATCATCAATGAACGAGTAGATACCTTGTTTCTCTGACAATAAACTTCAATTTTGCTTTTGTATTTTATTCCCTAAAAATTACAATTTAATAGATCTGCCTATCCAGTCGGACGGACCATTCTTACGCTCAGACGGCAGGTCTTCAGACGGGACTTCAGTTTAAACTGTTAGGCCTTCAGCTACAGTGGCGCACCCAGGGGGGGGCACGGGGGGCACGTGCCCCCCCCCCCCCAAAGCCAGACCTAAAATTTAAGTATGCAATCCCGCAGCACGTGTTAAAGTAATAGTGTTGTGATAGTAAAAAAAAAAATTAATTTATTATTTTAATATAATAGTAATTATTTGTGTGACTTGGTTTTACGTGCCCCCCCCCCCCCCCCCCCCAAAGCCAAAGACGTAAAATTTAAGTATGCAATTTCGCAGCACATGTTAAAATAATAGTGAAATAAATAAATAAATAAGTAATTATATACCTAAATTAGCCCGACATTTTTTTGGCGTTTAGGAAGACGTGCCCCCCCCCCCCCCCCCTCCTTCAAAGCCATAGACTTAAAATTTAAGTATGCAAATAAATCCGTATTTTAAAAAAACACAGTAAATTTTTTTTTCAGTATCACTTAATAAATAAGTAATAATCTACCTAGCCCCGACATATTTTCTTTTTATCAACCCGCTTAGGTTAAGGATCTATAAAATAGGGATGGAGCTCCTGGGTAAAAAAGTGTCGTCTATTGAAATTGGAATAATCTGCATAAAATTACGACTGCGCATGGTCAGAACTTTTTAGTGGGACGAATTTCTTTCGAACTATTATCCATTGTTTATTTTGAATGAAAGGTTACAATATAACATTTTTAAATCAAGTTTTTAATTAAATGTTTCTTGTTTTAAGTGTTTTTATTTTAATCTAAAGCTTTACTTTAATATATTAATTAAATTTAATATTAAATATTTTTAAAATGTACCAATTTATTTTTCTGGCTACTAAAATAAAACATTAATCTATTATATAATGTACAACTTTTAATAGTAGAATATTATTAGTATGTATATAATTTTGTTTAAATAAAATACCCCGGTCTTCATGTCCCGTTCATAAAAAAATTATGTGTGAGGCTCTCACACATTAGAAGTGAAACTTAAGTTCTAGAATGCATTTCTCTCTTTCATTTTTTGACGAATTTATTATTTCAGTATTAAGAAATGGTTATGGGAAATTTAATTGAAAAAAAATATATATATTTGCTACGCTAAGGCAACCATATTTATTCCAATAAAAATAAATGTTTGTTTTGATTTGCTGGTCTTTAAATAGATATAATACAATTAATCTATAAAAATGTTACACTTGGACGAGTCTCGAATCGCAAACTTCGTTACACGATTTCACTATATGAAAAAATTCACTCTACCACCGCCAAAGAAGTTTCACTTCAAAAACTTAAATTTATTTGTATATAATAACATTTTAGATGCTCTTAGAATAGGCTAAAAAGACGTTTTCAAGTAACGTAAATTATAAAAATTTTCCCGGGGGAGGATTTTCCCCCTAAAAGAGAGTACATTACATCCCCTCCCCCCCCTTATTTTTTTTTAATCTGTGCCCCTCCCAAAAATAAATCCTGGGTGCGCCACTGTTCAGCTACACTAATTGCTGTAGAAAAAACTACCTAAGACTATCTCACATTGATTACAATTATTCTACCAGGCTGCGTCTCTTACCTCAATTTTAAGGGAGTTTAATTTTAAAAATTAATAGCCATTTAAATTTAATTATTTCAAGTTTCTTATTTTCAAAATTATTACAGTATCGCCAAAATAAATAATAAATGAAGATTTGAATATATTTTAATCTAATTATACATATCTTTAAATGAATGCTAATTAAATTAATATAGCTTTTTGGAAATCTCTCTTTTAGAGGAAATTTAGCAAAAAAACGAAATACATATTTCAAATTATTTGCTTCTTTATATTTTTTTTAAAAAAAATAAAGAATAAAAGAGAGAGATAAAATAAGGAAAATAATAAAAGAATGAAAAAAAGGAAGTATATTTGACATAGGGGAAGAGAATTATAAGGGAAGTGAAACCCAATGAATAATTTAAATAATATTCCTTCAGATGAACCCTTCTGAGGGGGTGGGACAACCCAATGGGCGTCAGACTCAAATTGAAATTGAACCCATGGTCCCCTTTATCTCTCTTTTTTTTTAATTTTCTTTTTTTTTCCCTTCCCTTTTTTACAGGATGAAATTTTCAGTATAGAGGCTTAAGGGCAAGGAAAGGGATATGTATTTTGTTTTAACCCCATTTCAACACTGAGATCATAACCTCATGTGTTATAAATGTTGAAAAATTAAAAATGAATATAATTTTTTTTATTCAAAAACAACAATGATTTATTTGATTTTCATGAAATATAGTTTGTATAATATATATATATATATATATATATATATATATATATATATATATATATATATATATATATATATATATATATATATATATATATATATATAGGGTTCTTTTTGCCTTTTATATATATATATATATATATATATATATATATATATATATATATATATATATATATATATATATATATATATATATATATATTATGGGTGAATTGTGAATATCAAGATTAGTATGATCATACAAGACTATAAAGAATATATAAAAAACAAACCATTTATTTCTTTATAATGAGGAGAGTGTAGATTACATTGGTTTATTCTATCTAATAGAGGTTTTATTCCTATATACACGCTGGCATTAAACTTATTATGTATATTAGATTCAAAACGTAATTATCCTGCTTATAATTCATTCTTTTTCTAGATTTAATGTCAGTGTTTAAAACATATCGATTTATACGGTTTTTTTTCTATTAATTAATTTTGAGTTTTAATCATATTATCATATATCATATTAATTTTGAAGAATTTATTATTATTGCATACATAATAGTTTTATCATTAGTATGATTATGAATTTGTGTATATTTACCTATAAGAGAATCATCTATTAATATTTCTAATAATAATTTCTAAATAAATATTGTTAATCACTTGCAACCCCCTTTATTAACGAGAATTGGTGAGCAGTTGTTATAATGCACATTTACAAGAATTGAGTGGCTGTCCAAACAATAATCCTCCTTGTAGTAGTATAAACATTAATTTTGGCCTATCTATGTCCCTCTGACGAACTTCGCCGACCATATATTTTGTAGGTCACCAAAAAATAAACTTATAAGAAAAATTTTAACGTGATGTTAGTCCGTCACTTTTACTCTGAGCTATCTCCTAGACTCTAGACTCTAGACTATCAACTCAATCTTCCATACATCCTTTTTTATTGAGATTCAATTTTATCAAACTGACTCTTTTTTTGAGGAAAACGAATGGGTCAGTATTTAAGTAGCCCTCTCTGTCCAAATCATTATTTAAAGTAGATTAACAATAATAATTGTGTATCCAAAATTTTTTACCTAAAGAAAATGTATACAAACTAAGGAAATATTAAAAAATATTGGGATGTGAATAAAAATCATCATCGTAAACAATAATTTTGAATTTTTGAATTTTTCTGTGAAAAAAAAGAAGAAAATTATGGCTCCAAAACCTTCCACCCATCACCCATCCTTGCTTCCTTCGCAGACGACAAATGCATCCTTTCCACCCATAAAAATTCCCGTACTGCTTCTGATATCGTTCAAGAACACCTAAATCTTCTCGAACTTTGGCTCAAAAAATGGCGCATAAAAGTAAACGAAAGTAAAAGTGTCCATGTGACTTTTTCATTAAGACATGGAAACTGCTAACCTCTTTTCCTCAACCAAATCCTTATCCCACACTCTAGTACTGTCCGCTACCTTGGGATGTACCTTGATCGTAGACTTACATGGGCACATCACACAGCAACAATACGCAAACGCATTTACACACGATATAAACTACTACAGAGACTCCTCAACAAAAAAATAAAAACTCAACACACATAACAAAGTACTCATATATACAACACAATATTCAAACCTGCGTGGACATATGGCATTGCATTATGGGGCTGCACCAAACGTTCTAATTCCTACCGCATCCAATCCTTACAATCAAAGATCCTCAGAACCATAGTAAATGCACCCTACTACATCTCCAACCAAACCTTACACAACGACCTCAACATCCCATTCGTCCGAGACCTAGCCATTTCCTGATACAGATCCTTTCACCAGTCAGTCTCCTTCCACACAAATCCTCTTATCCGAAACCACTCCTGATAACCCTCCCAGGTGCCTGAAGCGGCAATGGCCTCGTGACTTATTAACCTAAAAACATAAGCTATGTAAATTAATGAATTATAATCACAGCCAATAAGCTCTATCACTGGATAGCTGTCTTATATCTGCCAATGTCAAGCCACTATTATACACTGATCATTATTGCTTATAACTATAAATTGTAGTTGCAATAGTCAATAAATGTTAAAAAAAAAAAACCAAAACCTTGTTTTATTTTTACCCCTTATTTCACTGGTCATTAGGGATGTTAAAAATCATAAATATTTAATTAATAGTTATTTATGCACCAAGGGAGTAAAGTAGGCCATTCGCCTGAGCGAAAAAGTTGGTTCTTGAAGCAAAGCCGAAGAACTATGGTCGCTAAATTCCGAGGCGAAGCCGAGGGAATAACGCTAATTAGCTCCCGAGGCGCAGCCGAGGGAACAATGGCACTTTACTCCTGAGGTACATTCAATATTTTATCTCCAGTACGGAGAAAATACACATTTTCATCCATTGCACAGTTTTTATTTATTATTCTAATAAATAGCAATAATTGTTAGCACTTTTAATAATTGCAGATATAAGAGATTCAATATTAAAAACAAATAAGAATTGGAATTAAACAATGATAAACAAGTGTGTCGCCAACCTGAATTCATTAACTTCATTAAGTTAGTCATCCATTCTCTACTATTTATAAAATAATTAAGTTGGCAATCCTTCTTTTTCTCCCTACGTTTGAGTTCAGGGAAGAAAAGAGTTACTTTAGTCCCTCTAAACTAATACAAAATCATAATTTTTTCTCCCTCCTAGAAGATAAATCAATTTATTAGCTAAATTTTGCCCTTGTCTTCGGCATCATCAAGGCCTTTGACTATCACATACCTATACATTTAAGGTTTTGGTGTAGTAACCTATCTATATATACATATATACAATTATGTTTAAGAAGTAACTATCATCTCTAATGTCCACCACTTATTCAAATGTTTTATAATTATAAATGTATGATCTCTGATGGGATAAAACATAATTTAAATATGTTTATATTAGTTCAGTTGTTCTTGTGTTTAGAAAAACAAATGCAGGCAGGTTGACTGGTTTATGTTAATGATAGGTAAACATTGTGGGCAAAACCTACAATAAACTAGAATTTCCCATTATCATTTTGGTTAGTAAGCATCTGTTGTGCTTCACATTCACGTGTAAAGAGAGGCTGTCAAAACAATACTCGTCCTTTTATAAAGATGTCAAAACAACTTTAAAATCTGTTCGAGAAATAATCCTCTCCACAAACAATAGTCAAATACGGTTTAAATTCGTTCTTTAGTTATTATAAAGAGAATTGTTCTTATTTTTTTATTGTAATTGATTTAATATAAAGGGAAAAATATAGAAATGGCAGATTAATTATAGATATGTAGAAATCAAGAAGAATATAGATATACAATACGAATATTTTACTAGGTCTCTGGTCTATTAAATGTGATTTAAATGATTTCTGTTCAAATCGGTATAAAAATTAAAGTTTAGAATTACAGAAAAATTATAAAGCTTTGTTATTTTTTTTACAAAATTTAAACAGGATAATGTTAAATAGTTCTTGTTGAGATTATTAAACATTAAACGGAAAACTCAGCAAAAAAAAACAGGGAAAAAACTTTTTAATTAAAAATTATAAATATTATTATTTCTCATCCGATTTCAGCTGTTTAAAAGTAATAATGTTTATTGTTTAAGATTAAAATGCACTCTCAGCTCAATATTGCAAGCAGACAACTGCATTGCACACCTAGTTAGTGCATCACTTGTTTTTACGTTGGTACTGCTTACTTAATTTCAAACATATGGAGTGGGGAGATAAAAAACTAGATTCCTAAATCGAATCGGTCATGTCTTTTCTTCATAGCCTATTACGTTTATTATTTTTACCAGTTACCTATTATTTATTTCAACTGAAATCACTTTAATAATTTTTTAACGCGATATTTTCAAAGAGAATCCATTTACAGATATAGGTAATTAGTTATATATTAGTGATTATTTTATGATTATGCATGTGTAAATATTAAGGCCTGTTTTTTATGGATCCTTATAATTTCCTGCTTTTGTCTTTGTGTCTTTAACGCATCTTTATCTCCAAAAGTACCCAAGACAAAATTTTGAAACACTGCAGTTATGTTATGTGTAATAACCCAATCACAGGAAAAATGTAGGGAAGCCCCAAAAAAGTATTAGGGGTTGAACTTGTTTTTATCGGAAATATATCATGATGGGTGTTTAATGGAAGTGGAGGTACAAATATATTATATTTGATATCTTTTTTGTACCAATTTATCTTACCTTAAAAATTTTATAAATTCTATTAACAGAAAGCTACAATATTGGTCTTCCCAATACTTTATAAGAATATTAATTTATTGAGATAAATAATTTAAAATAAAACTATAAAAAACCAGAATTCATATTTTTTCTTTTTTTGTAAAAAAACAAAACAAAAACAAAACAACTTGTTAAAATATGTTTTTCTTTTTTTTTAATTAATTTCATGAAATTAATTATAAAGTTTAGTCCATTCTCTTTTTAGATTGCAATTAATATATACTTATATGTCAAAAAACTTTTTTTTTAAAGGAAAGTTAAAGAAAATAAACAGTTAAAGACTTATAAAAGAGTTTTTAAGTAAATTTGATTAATTTCTAACTCGTATAGACTTGCAATTTTTTCTTTTTCGGGTATTATATATAGTATATACATTTATATTATATATATATATATATATATATATATATATATATATATATATATATATATATATATATATATATATATATATATATATATATATATATATATATATATATTAGTCCGATAGCGTGCAAAAAGTTTCTGACTGACATCAAGCTAGAATTGTGTGTATAAGTAAATCTTTTGGTGCCTTTTAAGAGTATGTGGTCGGTTAAGTTCGTCTGCGGGTCATAGCTTGGCAATAGGCATTTGAAAAAAAAAACCGGTGAAGAGCAGCCATGTCCCGCCCTTTTTGGCGGACAATGTGATTTTCATGATCCTGAGTACGAACTCATTTAGTAGACCTATAGGTAATCAAGTTGATGGTAGTTTGTCACTTAATAGGTTAGATAGTCAAATATTACTCCAAATCAAAGATGGTTACTTTTTGCCAGGTTACTAAAAATCATATTGCAATGAAAGAGGAGGATTTATATTTGTATATTGTAAACATTAAACTTTTCTTACATAAATTGCCATTATATGGTTGTTTGATTCATTAAACTAAGCCCCAAAAATATTACACCTGAAAATATGGGGGGGGGGATGAAAACGTGTTTGATCGTTCATATCTTAATAGTGTGTGTCGTTCATATCTTAGTAGTCAGTGGTCAAATGCTCTTAATGAGTGCTATTTATTTCTAGTTTAAAACGTAAGGTAGCTGAAATTGTTTCTAAGTGATTACAAAAAACTATAGATTCCCTTGATTACAGGTTTTAAAACACTTATAAAATTGTAAACATTTTAATGGAAACTAATTTATGTTGTTATTTATTTCTACTTTATCCGTGTTTTTTTTTTTTTTTTTTTTTTTTTTAAAAGCTTTTAACTTATCGTGAAGAAACATCATAATATTTTATTATTCAATAGAATCTAAGGGAAAGGGATTAAATTTGCCTGGTCAATAAAGAGTTAGAAAAACTTTATAATACAGTGTTGACTACTACAGTGGAATAGAAGGCAAACTGCTAAGAGAAGCAAAGAGGGGTCTGGTTTTTATTTTATCGTCAGTGAATCTGTAATAGCTATTGATTCCAAATGTTGCTCTTTTTTGCCTTTTCTCTCGTCTGTTTGCATTGCTGTTGAAATGGATTTACGCGGCTATTGTGTTGCTTCTTTTTTCTCTTTTTCTCTGCTTTTCTTTTTTTTTTTTGTACTGTATCGAATAGTAGTAAAAAAAGATACAATTTGGAAAAATAAAAGGAAAGTATTGGAATAGATTTTTGTCTTGAGCCTCTCTTTAAGGGTTAGAGTTAAAGAGAAAAGGTCAGGAAGGGTCCCGAACCCTCTTATAAAATGAGCCTAAAAATGTTTATTTTTAGTATTTTCCACCTCCAAGGATTTTTTTGTTGAATTAAAAGACTTCCTTCCTTGCTGTTTAGATACAGTTCCATTTTTATCTGAACTTTTATTTGCAAAATGTTATTACCTCCTTCACTTTTATTAACTGGGAAATCGTTTTATTAAAAAACCAAAAAAAATTCTTATTAGTTATCAGTGGTGTCTTAATATATATATATATATATATATATATATATATATATATATATATATATATATATATATATATATATATATATATATATATATATATATATATATATATATATATATATATATATATATATATATATATATATATATATATATATATATATATATATATATATATATATATATATATATATATATATATATATATATATATATATATATTGCCTCGAGAAACATTTTACTATTTAAATTAAACTCTTAACGACCGACAGGTTGAAAGAGGTTTACGCCAGTCAATTTTTGATGTCTCTTTGACTTGTTTTTATGTCCCCATCGAGGGAAGTAATAGAACTTAACAGTGCTGAACGAATAAGGTTCTTCACACATGGTTCTTTAATCAAGGCCATTGATTGGCAATGGTCATAATAATGGCTAACAGTCACGATAATTGTGAAACATTTTTACTCTCTTTTGAATTGGAACAACTTTTGATTTTATGGTTATTGGAGCTTTGGTTCTAGAAAAGTAGAATATCCATTAGTATTTGCCAAATGTAAATATACCATAAAAAAATAATATAATGTGCTAAATTGTGTCTATCAAAAATTGACTTCAGTTTGTCGTTAAACTGATATGATAGTGAACAATTGAAATAGTCGAAACCGGCCTGTACTAAGTATTAGCTATTTTATATGTATACTACTTATTTATATATATATATTTACATTTGTACACGTTGTTGGTTCTCCTTGTGTACTATGTATATAAAGTAGTAAAAAATAATGTAATTTATGATAGTATTTAACAACAAAAGGGAAAATACGTAATTTTTAAAATATTAATTTATATACAATGAAGTTATAGAACTATTGATAAAATCTCTACCCCTCTTGGAGTTTAACTCTCAAACTAAATCCTAATTACTTTACTTTTGTTCATCTAATTATGTATAATTCATGAATGGAAGATGATTTGTCTAGTTTATGAATGAGTGTAGAACTAGCTCTATTCTTATGCTGATTACTTGTTTTTGTCGTTTTGTTAAGCTGAGTACTATTTCAGGATGTATTCGGATATTAGCTGTGTTTTTCAGTGTACATAGCCACAAGGTGAATGCATAGGTTAGTTTTTTGTGCGTAGGAAGCAGCCTTCGGGCTTTATGCATAAAAGTTTTTTTTGCTCCTCCACCCTTTTTTCGAGTATACCCTTTTTTGGGGTAGCTTTCTCTCTTCTCGGTGGTATTCAGAAGCTCCTAAAAATATTTCCTAAGGGCTCTCTCCCTTCTTGTTAAAGGTTTTTGGTAAAAAAAAAATGGTTGCACAAACCGGTACAAGAAAACATTACAAACAACAGTGGGGTTGGAAGGTCTTTCAGGGTTGGGTTTCATTCAGGAGCTGGCATCTTTATTCCCCCCCCCCTCTATTCGGATGAATAGTGAGTAGGAGGGAGTTATTGTAAACATTAGCTCAAGTAGCGGCGAGATTTACTGATTCCGCCCGGGTAAAGTCTGTTTCTAAAAACTCAGGTATAACCAAGCGTTACTTCCACTCCACACTTCATGAATTATGCTTTTTCAACCAATGAATGCCATCTACTAACTCAGCTTAATTGCAACAAATTAGTTCCTTTTATGCAATATATATATATATATATATATATATATATATATATATATATATATATATATATATATATATATATATATATATATATATAATATTTTTTTCACATATTTACTTATGTGAACCACTTTAGCTAGATGTACCATCTCAATTCGCGTGGTTTCATATATTTCTGCGATGTAAAAAACCTGTACTTCACGGCCCTGCGTCTCAATGTGCGCCCAGGTTTAATATTGATGGTTATGTAGTTCACTATTTTTAATCATTTAATTTCACACCATTTAGGGCAAGGTTGCTGTAGAATACTAGTTGTTGGTCCTGACACCTCAAGCCCTCACGGACTTTTTTTGTGAAGCAGCTATTGAATTTAATGAAACATGCATTGAATTATAATTATGTTATTAAATATTATATAACTACAACACCTGTTATTGGTTATATGGGTGATCCTATAATTTTTTTTTATCAAGGAAAATGTGGACATTTTTATAACTGACAAAAATAAGGTTTATATTCTTATTTACTTTTTATACTGTTTGGACCAAAAATGAAAAGATACATTCTACTGCGACTAAATGTACAATTTTCTAAAAAGAAAATTCTCTTAAAAACTCGTAGAAACTAAGGTTGAAATTTTCTCGACGGTAGAAAGAGTATTGATAATATAAGTTAGTTTACTTATATTACCCTTATACTTGTGTATTATCTTATTTTACCTGGGAACTATTTGGACACCACTGTGTGCAAGTGTTAAGGGGGGTTTCTTATATTGGAAATAATAAGGCTTACTTGTTGTTACACCCTGGAAACCCTTCAGGTCTTATTTGATTTTATATTTTTTCGTGCTCTTTTGGCTCTTTACTTCGTTCTTCGCCCCAAGCAACCATCCTCGGAGGCAGTTTCATTCTAAAATATGTTTTAATATTCAACCTTTCTACTCCCTCTTAAGTCCTATGTCATAACTAGATTTTTTTTTTCTCAAGACCTCGGCATAGAAATAAAGAGACTTTTATATAAAATGAAAAGAACTGTTATAATTTTTTTTTCTTTTTTGTTAAATTATAAAAAATAGACTATCATTTGTGACCTTTTTCGTTATTTGACAACATAATTCCAAAAAAAATTTCTAAATATTCTTTTTTTTTTATAAAATTGTATTATTATATCAAATTTTATTTTGAGACCATTATATTCGATTACCACCATTCTATATAATATTGAAAAAAAAAATGTTTTGAGCCGTATAAAAAGGTTGATACAAATTCGTTTGATGATGTTATATAGGTCTTAATGGGTAGATCCCTAGGGTTCGCTCTCATTGCTGGAAGGAAGTACATCTTGTTTTAAGGAAGTAAAATCTTTAAAATTTAACGTTAACTAAAAATTTGTTAAGGAATATTTATATTAGTATATAAAAACCACGAAGTGCATAGTATATAGAAAATATAATATGTATTTTACATTCTAATACATATAATAGGATTGGATTGTAGAAAGAAAATAAGTGTATATTTGACCTTGTTCGTTTCTTATAGGGGCGTTGACTCTTTAAAAAAAAAAAGAAAAAAAGTATTATAAAATATACAAACATATAAAACGATCAATTTGATTTCGTGCTTCGAATCCTTTTTCGTGTTATCTTTATAATAAGAAGGGTATTAAGTATATAAATAAATAAAATGAAATATGTGCGGTTATATTAGTATAGCTCATATTAAATCGATTGTATTAATTTACATAAGCCATTGATTTAGATAGTATATAAGTCTTAAATCCAAGTTGAAGGACTTAATCAGAATGAATGTTAATGATCCGGTCTGTTTTTGGCCTGGGTCCCACTTCGGCCTTCTGCCAACCCTCCACAAACCTTCCCAAAATCTTATTTGAAATTCACCATAATTCACTCATTGGGCTAAGATAATTCACCAGAGCAACTTAATAGGATAAAATTAAAAGAGAGTGGTTTTTTGCCTTCAGTTTCACTATCACGATATATTTACTGGTTAACTTTGTTAAGTATTTTAAAATTGTAAGTATATTTAAACTAACTTAAAACTACGTAACAACCAACATTTTAAACAGCTACTAATTTAAATCTATTAATTTAACTTGAACCACCTTAAACTTCTAACTACTAACTTATAAGAACGAACACCTTGAATGTTTTTTTGCACTTTATTTCACGTGCCAATCAACACATTATTAGGTTATCATGTACCCACTAGGATTCGAACTCACCAGACACATCAGTCAGTGTCTACACCCAGGTTTCAGGCATAATTGAGCGAGCGCGTTTACTACTCGGCTACACCGGTCACCAATTAACTTAACTTTAACCACCTTAAAACAACAACTTAAAACTACTAACGTAATTAGAAACATTAAAGCTACTAAATTAACTTGAACCACCTTACAACAACAAGTTAAAACTACTAACGTAATTAGAAACATTAAAGCTACTAAATTAACTTGAACCACCTTACAACAACAAGTTAAAACTACTAACGTAATTAGAAACATTAAAGCTACTAAATTAACTTGAACCACCTTACAACAACAAGTTAAAACTACTAACGTAATTAGATACATTAAAGCTACTAACTTAACTTCAACTACTTTGAAACAAACTAAAACTACTGATAAGAATTACCTTAATACCGACCAACTTATTGTATTTACAGAAAAGTTTATCTACAGTAGGATTAGTTTATTTCTTTTACACGTTGTACTTGTACTTTTCTGTACAACGAGTTCATTCAACTAACAGTTTCTTCTATTAAAAATATACCATGTAAATATCTATTATTAAATTGTAAATTACTAATTGCCACCACGCATAAAATGTTATGACTGTAATGAACAGTTTTCGAAAGACACCATTTTATTTGGGTTTTCAATCCTTATACTACTTTGGGTTTAGACAACTTAAATTTAGTAAGAACTGAATGGATTTTTTTTTTTTTATGTTCTATTTTCTACATGTATGTATTTATAGTTTTTGGCGTTGCTTTGTAAGATTGGTGGAATTTGGAGCGTGTTGTTGCATGAAACCCTGTAAGCATTGATCAACTAGAAAGCTCCTGTTGGCATTCCTTATTCAGGTGAGACTGTTACCTGCTCCTGGGAAGCATAGTAGCATAATACCCTCCAGTATAAGAGCAAGCTCTATTCATTCGGTGTCTATTGAAAACCTAACTACAATAGAGTTGGTCCCGGAGTGACACATGGTCCTTAATTGTGTGGGAGGAAGTAAGTGTTAGAGTTGGAGTCTAGAGTTGAGGTGGCTCGACCTGTCGCTATTACTCAGAATTAACTCGAGCCTCTGATATATACTTACTTCACGTGCACATATACGCATGTGAATGGACCACTCTTTTTACTCATTGTCCAAGAACAATTGTGCAAGAAAAGAGCAAAATTTATCAGTTTATTGTTCGATCACCGTTGAAGCAATAACTATTTTATTATATACCTACTCGTACATTTTTATTTATATTAAGAAAACAATATTGGGTTGACGAATCCTGATCATTGTTTAATCTCATCTCATTTATTGTTGCCACATATTATACTGGTATACTCTGCCAATCTTAAAATTGTAATTAACTCATTTACTGTAATGGTATAGATAAACAAGCATGCGAATTTTTGTCCCAAGTTAATACGTCGTCAAGTTATCATGCTAACTATAATAAACATTGCATATATTATGTAGTGACAACAATAACTTCATAAAAATAAAAATTAAATCATTTAATTTTAGTATTATAAATGGTTCAGAAGTTATCATGTACAATGGGATATGTGGATGGACAGACCAAATGCGGCACCAGGTTAAAAATAGTGAAATCGAAAATGGTAATTAAGAAAGGTAAAGAAATGTAAAAATAATCTAAGTAGTTATTTGTTTACTTGTGGAATCTATTTTCTGTTTTTTTGGTTTTAAATTTGGTTTCATTTATATTTTTGTTGCAGGTAAGTGAATCCAGTTATTTCATAGTAGTTTGGTAAGAAAACAAGTTTTTCTGTTTTTTTTTTTGTTTTTGTTTTTTATTGACGAATTAAATACGCACTTAAATAATAATATATTAATGCCTAGGTGCTCTTTATTTTTTATTTTTTTCTAGTAGGGAGAAAAAGTTATGATTTTGGATTAGTTTAGAGGGACTGAAGTGTCTTTTTTCCCTGAACTTAAAAAGTAGGGAGAAAAAGTAAAACCAGGGAGAAAAAGAAGGATTGTCAACTTAATTATTTCATAAATAGTAGAGAATGAATGGCTAACGTAGTGAAGTTGTTGAAATCAGGTTGGCGACACTGCTTTTTCGACCTTGCTTATTATTGTTTTTAAACCTGCATCTAAATAACCTTCTATTTGAGTTGAATTGCAATTCTTATTTGTTTTTAATATTTAATCTATAATATAAGTGGCAATGTCCTGATTGACTGACTGACTGACATAGAATCAACGCACAGCAAAATCTGCTTAACCGAGAGACTTGAAATTTTGAGGATATACTCGGTTCATATCCTATAGGCATCCACTAAGAAAGGATTTTGCGAAATTTTTATTTTTGTACCCAGGGGTACGGGGTACAAATGTCAAAGTAATGAATACTTTTAATGATGCATATCGTTGAAAAGCTCTTTAAAAGTACAGTAATTGTTGTTATGTACAGTTTTGTCATATTTTCATTTAGGAGGGGGTAAAATGGAAAAATGTGTATAACTACATCTTATATAAATGAAGAGTGTCTACGAGTGTCTTTTATCTTATATAAATGAAGAGTGTCTATGAGTGTACTGCTTACATGAGATTATAAAGTTAAAATGTTGGTACACATGAGTACGGGGTACAAATGTCAAAGTAATTGATAGGTACCCTTTATGATGCATATCGTTGAAAGGCTCTTTAAGAGAAAAGTCATTGTAATGTACGTTTTTGTCATTATTTTCATTTAGGAGAGGGGTAAAAAGGAAATGTCAACGCAAGTGAAGAGTGGGAACATAAGCCCAGAACATTGAGAAGGGAATTGAGTCCAGACCGATCTCCTAAAGTTAGGAAGTTAATACTTGAGAAAGAGCTCTTATTTTGGATGTAAGCATGTATATTAAAAAGATAATTCTAATTTCAACCAAGGGATGTAAAATGACACGGGGAGGGGGGGGGGGGGGGGGTACAGATGGATAATACCACTGCTTTTCCTTTTTAAAAATTTAGTCGGAATGAATAACTAATTTGGGATATTAGCAACTTATCTTATCAAAGGGGAGGGGGTATAGAAATAAGAGGGAGGGATAGAATATAGATATTCTCGCTTTGTAAAATAATTTAAATGTTTCTTGATGGTAGTTTATAAATCCATTAAATTGAAAATAAAACACCCCGTAGTGAAGCACGGGTATTCAGCTAGTCTCTTATAACCTGCTATTAAAAGTGCTAACTATTACTGTTATTTATTAAAATTATAAATAAAAACTGTGCAATAGATGAAAATGTGTATTTTCTCCCTATTACTGATGGAGATAAAATATTGTATTTACCTCGGAAGTAAAGTGCTGTAATTCCCCTCGCGATAATTACGCCCCGAGCTATAATTCCCCGAGCTAATTACGCCTCGGGAATTAAAAAGTCTAATTCCCTCGGCTTCGCCTCGGGATTTAGGGACTGTGGTTCCTTCGGCTTCGCCTCAAGAACCAACTTATTCGCTCAGGGAATAATGGCTTACTTTACTCCCTAGGTGCATAAATAACTATTAGAACTAATTAACTAACTCTTTGGTGCAACGATTCGTGAAGGGTCTAGGCCTTTCAAACGGCTTATACAACTATACACTATACATGTAATGGATAACACGGGGTTAATCTCGCTCCTTCAGCTATATAAACCTTAAAATTGACATTAAAGGTCAAATCACTTCCAGTTAGTTGCCACTTACCAAAAGTTGCTATACCCATGTATATGTATATGGCGATGCTGGGTGAACACCGAGCAAAGGGGCCCGGGGATTGAACCCAGATCTGAGTGCAGCCATCTAATTTGTAGCCATGCCCGATGCTGTTTAACTTTGTTGATAGGAGAGCCAACCGTCCTCCGAGCTACCGATTCCCCTATATTCTAGATAGAGACAGTGAAAATTTAACGAGAATAAGTGGAAATAGGTTTTGTGTAGGCTTATAGTCTCAGATTAGTACTGGAGTTTTGTTTAGGCTAGAAGATGGTTTAATTTATACTAGATTGCCATTATTTAGCACTAGCATAACAAGTGCATTTGTGTATAGTTTTTAGCACAAAAATTATTATTAGATTATCATAATATATGAGGAGCAAAACGTAAATAATTGTTTATGTTTAGGCTTAGAATATTAGACAGGTTTTATTTCTGCACTAAAATAATTGTTTTTTATTTTGTTAGATATAATTTTTTTTATGGTAATTGAGTAGCATTCCAGACTTTAGTAACATGTCGCAACAAGTTAGTATAACAGTACTCAACTTACTTAAAATGTGGTTGTATAAAGTAAGATGCCTGAAGGTTATTAAACAAGTTTATCGATACGACAATTGTTCTTTGTGAATGCCTACATATTCTTATTGTCTTTTTGGTAACATCACGATGTATTTTGATTACTTTGGTTAGAGTAAAATAAGAGGAAAGAATAACAGTGAACAAGGCAGTGAAGATTTTTTTTTTTCCGGCCCACTTGTTTTTTTGAAGTTTTAACGAAATTAAAAGAGCTCTGTTGCATTTGCATAAGTTACTGTTAGAAGCTTATTTGTTTTAACAAAGTGGGGGAGAGTTTATCGGTGCCGTGTTGCGGATAAATTGTTAGAACAGGGTCAATTTAATTTTCAGGTTGTGGGGGAAGGTAGTATACGAGGAAAAACGACAGTTTGGGTTTTGAAAGCACCTGTGAACTTTACACTAGCTGGCAGTAGAAACCTTAGAAATACAATGGATAATCCGACGTGTTACACCCGAGCTAGTCTTATCCCTATGTATGTGTCAAGCCCGCTCTTAAAGTAAGTTTCTACCGATCCCTATCCGTATATTGCTCTCCGAGAGTAAAGCGAAACCTTGTCCTAGTCCTAACCGGGATCGGAGATCCCTAGGCCGGGACACTAATCCCGTGTAATAGCCTTTCGACGCTACACGCGCTCGTCGGCCCCGAGCCAGAAGCCTTAATATAAAGCCGCTAATTCCCACCTAGAGAAGCGGTTAATTCCTTCGGTCGGATAAAGCCCTCAGCTTTTCGTTGCTTCTATCCTTAAAACTTAACAGGAACGTTTTAACTCCCCTTGTTAAAAAGGCTTACGACCAGACTCGGATGTAATCAGTTTTGCCTTTTTGCAACTTTTGCGCAGCTCCTCCCCAATATTTTTTTTTTAAAAAAGGAAAGAGGGTTGAAATGTTACCTCCTTTTCATCAGAGGGTCGGAGTAATTCCAACACTTATTTCCCTCTCCTTGACGCTTTAATAGCGTAATCCTATTAGTAAGCATATGAATGATTAAAAAACCTTTACTCTACCTTCCAGCCTCAATCCAGAATCAAATTTTCAGTCGGTACTTTGCTCTGCACGTGTTCAATATTTCAAAAGAGATTTTTTTTTACGTAATCCGTAATACTTTCAATGATTCGTATTTTCTCTCTGTACTCTATTTAGTAGATTAAATGTAATAAATTTATGTCTTTCAGAATAGAAACTAATCTTTAATTCGGAATTCTATATTTGGGAATTTTGTATGTAATGAGAAATTCGACTTCACTTTAATATTAATAATTCTTGTTTAACTTTCAAATGTGAATAGGTATTTTTTCTTTAATATTCTTTATTTAATGCAAACCATAACATTAAAAGAAAATCTGAATTTGAACAAGTTATAATAATAAAATAAATATATACTGAAAAGGTCTTTTAAGACCAATAATATTCATCATTATCATTTTCAAAATTCCCTTGCAAAGAAATACTTTCATTTGATGTAAAAGCAACTCTATTAAGACATTTATGGTATTAGGGTTAGGTAATTGCAATAGCTGCTAACATCTATTTTAACTGCTATTGCAATTTAAATGAGATATATTAAACTTTCTAGGTTCATTTGCATGGTGTAATTTATCAATTAAAACAGTGAATACCTTTTCTGAAGTTAATAAACTACAAATTAATTTTAGACCGGAAGGTATGTGGAGCTAATAGTGTATTTATTTTAGTTTAATGTCGAAATTATTTATACTCTTAAAGGAAAACAATGAAACTCTACCTTACTTATTGACGGTTCTTATTTGAGTTGTTGTGAAAATATATGCTTTGCTAAAAAACTTAACTTTATGTGGACTTAAATAAATGTAAAACTACTTGCATATTATCAAGTTAAATTTATGTTGTAATATATATTTCAATTTATGTAGTTGTATTTTTTAGGGTGCTGCGTTTGTTCTCATCTTGAAGTTCTTGCTCTTCCGTTGGTGATGGCATCTCGGTGTTAATAGTTCCTTAACTTAAAATTAGTTGACATTATTACTTAATTAGAACGAAATTTACTCCCTTGAAGATGCTTCCTGCATTGTGTGTCAAACTTAGCCTTAATAAACAAATAGACATTGGCTAAAAGTAGTTAGACGTGGTTTGAACAACAATCTTATGAGAGTTATATAGTGACTTACTACTGAAACAAATTTATTTTCTCTCCCTATTGAACACACACTACACTGTTAAAATTTCTCTTAATGAAAATATAATTTATATCATTTAGAGGTTAATATTTAATTTAAAAATGCATCATGTTGTCCAGCGAATATATCAGGGAAAGTTATATCAAATGTCGGTCGAGTGGCTTTTATAAGATTAGCCTGAATCGTTCAGTATTCACCAATTAAATAAATTGATTTCATGAAGCTGGCAAGCCATTATTTAAAGCATATGGCTTGTCAAACGGTGACATAATTTATGTGCGCCATCAAATATACATACGTCAAATACATAATGTATTTAAGAGATAAAATTATTAATAGCTTTGAGGAAATTAGCTTTTATATCTCTATTAAGTATTTATTATTTGTTGAACAGCCTAAATTTAATCTAAATAGGGCTTCTATAGTTCTATAGTTAAAATATTTTTTTTTTATTGATCATGATCTTTTAAATTTTTTTACGAGTTGTGTGGTTAGATAGAGTAAAGCTATCTTTTTCATATCGTGTGGTTTATTTTACTTTTTTACGAGTTTTTTGTTGTTTGTTCCTTGGACATATTTATCGATGCTATTAAAGGGTTTTGGAAATTTATAGCTAAGGTATATACTAGCGGATTTCTGGTTGTACGGAGAAGTACAGGGTTGAGAGAATATAGTATAAGTTATGGATGGATGGGGTCAGTCCCGAAGGCAGATCGTTATCCCCCGGGTTAGCCCGTGTGTCCCTGTTCTTGCAATATTGTAATATATCGGTTCCACATTGTACACGAGATGAATAGTGTTCGACAGATCGTCACTTTACCGCTGTTAGCAACCGTAATGAATCCTTCCCCTTGGCCTGTCGCACAAATGTTCTCACAAATAACCACTTAGAGAATCTACGATACGTGGAAGGAAGTCCAACACAAATCAGACTTAATCAAATAAACCTCCGGGAGTCTAGTTTACTGTACCCAATATGAAATACGTGGTCCACATCATTCTCGTAAATCAACTCAAACAAAGCTACGTTCTAACAATTTAAATCTATTTGCTATTTATGATAATGATACAGAAGTAGGTGCTGATTAAAAATCCTCTGAAATAAAAGTTATTTATATTTATGTTTTTGCTCTTGCCATTATAAGAAATATAGCAGGTCCCTATGTATAATTTATGGTAATGCGTTATAGCGCTTTTATTTGTATTCTTTCAATAAGTTTGCTCGTGAAATAAGAGTAGGTACTAATATTTCCGTTGCTGGCTGATTATACACCGGTTTGCAATGGCGATTATCTTTCATCTTTCATCTATATTGTTTCATGAAGGATCTTCTTAGTTTCCTTTAACAGCTTAACATATGATCGAAAGTTTATCTTGCTGTTATGTTTCAATTCCTTATTGGTTGATTTCATCTATATATTTTATCTACTTGCGGCAGCAAAATGAGGCATTATTGATCTGATTTGGGACCGAGAAATGTAATTTCACTGTCTATGCAGTAAAATGAGGAATAATTTTACTGTCTACGCAGCAAAATTTTCATTGTTTAATGTTGGCAATAACAGTTTATATTATTATCTCAATCTTATAAAGCTTAGTCCACACCAGTAGACACGTTGCGAGACATGAGACCGTCTACAGAAATGTCTCGCAGCGTGTCTATTGACATCTGCTGAGACTCTCTATGGTCTAGGTCTAGCGTCCACACTTGTAGACACGTTGCGCAACATGCCTAACGTTGCACCATGTCTACCATTTAGAATGGAAAACCATAGACATGCGATTTTTGGTCTAGCAACGAGACCGTAGACGCCGTTTGTCTAGCCGATGTCTGTAGACAAATCGCTAGACATGTCTCTGAGACCAAAATCGCGCAACATGTCTACTAGTGTGGACAAGGCTTAACATTATATATTATAGTTTATTAAGTAATCTTTAATAAGTAAACTTTTTTATTTATTAAATAATTTGTTTATATTATTTAATTCTGTTCAATTTCAATAAATAGTAGATCTTTAATTAAAAAAATAGCGGATGACGGCCTTTACTGCAGCTTCATGTGAACATGCATATTATTATTGATTCTAGATTAAAACAGCTGCTTTTTTAATTAATCCTAATTACTTCTTTTCTTAATTTATTAAAATATTTGCTTGATACATTAGGCAAGATTCATTGTGCAAGATGCATTATTCATTCGAAGTTTTGTTTCGTATAAATGCGTGTTTTGCATTTTATTTTTGATTCATTGTTATAGATTCAGTTTGCTATTCACTTATTGTTATTATTCCAAAGCTATTTCTTCGATATTTTTTACATTAATATTGTTATTATATCTTATTAATATTACATAGTTATTAACTATGTTGTAACAATAATAATATTATAACTATGTTATAATATTTTAGATAAAATATTGTATGCAACAAGGCATAATAATAATTGTATGCTTACGGCTCGTAAGCAGTTAATTTTCGTAGGCTGTCCTCACCTCCGCTTGGAGGATCACTCGTCAGTAAAATTCTGTTCTGCCGCCTAATTACATAAATAACTATTATAGTGTAGGTTAAGAAGCGAACACTAAGATTTTGGTTTATTGAAGTCAACTTTAACAGATAGCAGTATTTTTATAAACATATCTCGCTCGTTAAGAGAAATTATTAAATAAATACAACTTTAATAATTCTAAGCAGCTACTTATAATGGAAATTTTAATAATTCAATAACCACTAGTGCAGGGGATCAAACGTCTAAAATATTCTGGTATCTATCACTATTCTACTTCTTTTCTACAACACTGCACCTTAAATTTATGGTTCTTAATACCACCTCCTATTTTTAACATTTCCAGTATTCTTATTTCAAGAAATTAGCGTTTCGGCTCCGAGAGAAAAATTTACCTTGTATGTAAACCTCATTGCAGCCATTAGTCTTTATGCTATCTATATTTATAGAATATGTTAATATTATATCAGTTCTTATCCTTTAAAGGTATGGTTAAGTTTAATAATATAAAGCCGACTATCTCATTATAGAGATAGTCGCCTTTTACTTGTCTGTCAATGATTATAGTATATTTCTATTCCTGTTTTAATGTTTTCTTTTACTTTTATTGTTTCTTGGTTCTTAAGCTTACCTATCTTTGTGTTCACTTGTTACTTTTAATATTGTGAGTAGACTTCCAACGTGCTTAATAAAGTTCACATTCTAATAAGTGCTGTATGCACATTTTTACCACATCACAAGTAAGTGAAATGTACATTTTACTATAAACTATTCTAGTATGAAGCTATATTTCTACTTCTTTCATATTACTCCGAATGTGCTTATATAATGTATAAGCCAGTTATTGCCTTACCTTAAAACCGATATTCCCATAGGAGTTAGAAAGAGGTACAAGATGTGGTATTGAAGTTCTAGGTCTTCCGGTGGTGACTGCGTCTCGAAGGGTGTACGTCCTGACGTTTCGCTCCTAATGCTAGAAGCATCTTCAGGGGTGTTCATGAGGTCCTAGGTTTAAGACAAGTGTGAACTGACCTGTCTTAAACCTAGGACATCAAGAACACTTGATTAACTTATAGCATTACGAGCGAAACGTCGGTCACCACCGGAAGACCTATAGAACTTCATTATGATTGTAACTGTGGATGCCTACGAATAAGATGTGGTATGCTCACTAGGGTGGGTTGAAAAAACACTTTTTTCGAGATCGTAACCACCGTACCTCTAAAAACTTGCCATTTCATGAGAAAATTCCGAGGAAAAAATTTGAGCCAAATCAAGAATAGTGACCTAGGTCTCCCGCTGGGGGGTCAAAGTTTTGGAAATAATTTTCCTTATAAGTCGTTTTACCGGGAAACATTTAGTTTTCGTGAAATTTATTATAATAAAACCGATTAAAACACATTAAAAAAGTGTTTATTTTAATGTGTTTTGAAATAAATTGATTAAATCAGTTATTATTAAATTTAAATTCAGTCTCACTCTATGTATATGATTAAGTTTTGTTCGAGTTAGTCGTAACATTTTTTATTTATCAATAATTGCGTGATTGCTACTATAATCGTACAATGTTCTTAAAAAAAGAAGAGAGTCCCTAAGGTACAATCCTAAAAATCCCTAAGGTACATAGCAAGAATAATTAGTTGGGTGGCTAATACTTTATTGTGTAAATAATAAACAAAAGAAACCGTTTCATAATTATCTTTAACCATATACAGTATCGCAGTGAGCATTGCTCACTGCGTTATAGCTCATTGATACATTGACACTCATTGATACATAGTGAGACTGAATTTAAATTTAATATTATCTGATTTAATCAATTTATTTCAAAACACATTAAAATAAACACTTTTTTAATGTGTTTTAATCGGTTTTATTATAATACATTTCACGAAAACTAAATGTTTCCCGGTAAAACGACTTATAAGGAAAATACGTATTCAAATCGACTACATTTTAAACATTGTTAATTAAACATCAGTTTTTGAGAAATAATTTTGTTCAGGGTTTTTTGATGTATCAGACTACAGGCTTCTGTCGTCTGAATTCTGATAATTATTTCTCAAAAACTGATTTTTAATTAACAAAGTTTAAAATGTAGTCAATTTGAATGCGTATTTAACCTTTTTGTCGTTTTTTAAAAATCATCAACATTTTTTAAAAATCACTTTTTTGGACTCAAGGGACCTGAAAACGTCAAAATCGAATTTTCATATCAAAATATATATATTTTTTTTATTTTTTATAAAAACCACGTATATTTGGAAGAAAAAATCACATCATTTATTTTCCTTGTACTGGTAAAGAGATAATAAAGAAATATATTATAAAATTGTTGTTTTTTTTCTATAATTTATATTTTTTTTCCATTTTCAAATATCTATTCAATTTGGAACCGTTCAATATGTTGGATAGCATTTATTTTCATATCGTTATTATCAACTGCAATATAATGCAAAAAAAATAAAATCAGACACTTATAAATCAATTCATCTATGTTGTAATTAACCCACACACATACATTATATTTATTGCTAATTTTTTCTTGTTTGCGGGACTCGATTCTATTTTATAGCAGTTTCGTTTAAATTTAGTTTCCAAGGAGGAGAGCCTTTAACCTCACTTAGGAAGTTGGGATGGTGGTGTCAGGCTAATGCGATATAACTCGGCTACTACGTTTCTCCTTCAGATTTTTTAGGGCTATAGTTCACAAATTGACATAACGCAACCCAGAGTACTTATTATGAAGTGAATACACAGCCGCAATTTCATAAATGTTTGGGAAATATCCAAAATGCTTAAGATAACAATTACTCTTTTCTTATTTTTCATAAATAGATCTGAAAAAGTGATACTGATTGAATCAAGACACTGGTTAATTATTAAAGTTTTTTAAGATGTTAGTAACCAGTAGAACATGGTCTTACTTTTTGCGCTTTTCTTGGTCTTTGTTAATGGACTCTGCACGATGACACAAACAATATGCAAACACGTAGAGAAATACTTGTCCTTACAAGTGTTTGTTTTACGAAACGCCAGAGGCTTTCTTGTTTAAAATTTAAAGTGTGCTATTTAAATTCTCAGTAAAAACTTAAGGCGAGTCCAAGTGTGACAGTAGTTTGTTATTCATGAAAGCTGTTTTTTGTTTCGTCTTCTTTTTCTTGGCTTGCCATTCTTTTTCTGTACGTTTGAAATGGAACACGGGTAGAGAATGGAAGTACTGATGGGTTGCGTCACAATGTAAGGGATGAAGACGTACTACAATAGTCCTTATAAATATCTTCTTTTTTTATTCTTTTTCTTGAATTTTAAACGTGTCTTTTTTATTTTATTCTATTTTTTTGATTCATAGACATGTGAGGATTTCAAGCATGAATTCTCAATAGAATGTATATTAATGGAAAAACTCTCTTTGTTACTGTATTTTTTCCTTTTGTTACTGCAAAATTTCTTACAAAACTGAATTTTGTTAAAATAGTTTGTCTTTTTCTGTTCTCCTCGTTTTGTTATTTAGTTTGTTTTTCTAAGTGAATCCTACTCCGCCTCCTGATATTTCTCCGTTTTGTTTTCTCTGGGCTAGTATGATAATACCTAAGACTTATTCCGTATGCTGTTTGACAGTGAAATACGCCAGTGCTCTGACTTTTGTTTACATGAAAGTCAAATGGAGCCTGAGAAAGAAGCAATTTTATTATTTTCTATTCCTTAATACAGTTCATTCTTCAGATAAAAAGTATATGTCTTACTTGAAAACCTAATTTTTTCTTGTTTACTTTTCTTTTTATATTATTTTTATCTGTCTATGTAAAATGTCTTGTTATTCAATTCTCTGTTTTTAAAATTCATTTGTTCTCTTTATATATAAGAATTCATTCGATCCCTCTACATTCGATTATTCTTGCGGAATTATTATACTATATATCAAGTAGAACATTTTATTTATATATTCTAAACAAATGAAAATTAAAATCGTTGTTCAAATTATTTACGTGCAACTGAAATGACCATAGACGACAGAAGGTGGGTTTAATAACCCTTGTGTACTTTTTTTTGTGTAAATCCATCAAAATCGAAATAATGTACAACACAATGGCCTATTTTTATCACATTTGTAATGACAATTTGTTAATTTATTCCATTAAACATGCAACATTTGTGTTTTTGTGTTCACTATCTAGCCACTGGTTATTTTTTTGTTTTTTAATCAATATACCATACCATCAAACACACGCTATGAAAATTCTTCCTACATTATATTACCAGTATGACTGTAATATTTTCAAATTTCAATTCCTCGCCTTCACATAGACGAGGATGTTATAAGGGGGATTAAACGAATCAGATTTTCAAATCAGTCCATTTGATGAATATTTATGAAAATGGTAAAATTGCACTACCAGGATATTTACTCAAAGGGAGAGTTGACAAATGATGTTTAGAGTCCAAAGTTTTATTGTTTTCCAAGCTATTTTAGAGTGTTTCATGAAAATTAACTAGGGTACTATTCACAATGTTTTCATATGCCTCTTGTATTTCACATTTGAAACTAAACACATCGAAACAATACACATCGAAATAAACTTTTCTTTTTTAACTGCATTCATTTGATTTTGAAATCAAATAGCATAACCAATCATTTAGTTTTTGTTTTTTCAAAGGTTGTTTCTCGTTGTATCAGCTTCAGAAAAATATGAAGTTTGTCAATTACGTTTTTAACTCTGTTGACATTTTGATTAAATGTTGGATGCTTTCCGTGAAGTTTGAAAATCAAACTTTCTTTTCTAAAACTTAGTGTAACTAAAGGTTTTTCACGTCGTTAGTTAAACTATATGTATAATCTATACACTAGAAAAGAAAAATAATACACTTCGCTATGAGAGCCAGAAATGATCTCCACGCCTTCCGTTTTAATCAAGAGGTTTGAAAATCATACTTAGCCCGTAACTGGTGAGGTTGGGTGTCAGATGCCCATGGAATACTTTGTTGTTAAATTATCACTAAAGGGTTAGTGTGGGGCCTGTGTCCTCTCATTTACCTTAAAATCAGTTTATTGTATGTGGTTTGAAGATCTTAGGTTGCGCTAAACGTGAGTTGTTTTGTTTTTTGCGCTATTTCCAGAAATTCAGGGTATTCCTAACCCAACCTCAACAGTTAAGTTACTCTTTTTACTGGTCATATATTACTTTGCTTTGTAAGTTTCATCGCACATTTCCGTTTCCCCAATTTTGAACCACTTCCCGTGATTCAATCTTCCTCAAATTTTGCACATAGATACAACTTAGGCGAACAAAACAGAAACCAAAAAAAAAAAAAAAAAAAAAAAAAATGGCGTCAAATTTATTTGCTTTTCAAGTTTCATCGCACACCTATTACCCCAATTTTGAACCACTTACCGTCATTCAATCTTCCTCAAATTTTGCACATAGATACAACTAAGGTGAAGAATACAGAAACCAAAAATAAAAAAATAAAAATAAAAATGGCGTCAAATTTATTTGCTTTTCAAGTTTCATCGCACACCTATTACCCCAATGTTGAACCACTTACCTTCATTCAATCTTCCCCAATTTTCGCACATAGATACAACTAAGGTAAACAATACAGAAAAAAAAAAAAAAAAAAAAAAAAAAAAATTGAAAATAAGACCAGTTTTGAAAAATTGCATTTTTATATTAATTATTTTACTATGTATTTTGTATAGTAAGAACTTTTTTTTAATATAATAATTTAATTTTTTTACTAGTATTAACATTAAATTTCATAAATATAATAATATTTCCTCAAAATTTTAATTAAAATATTCAAATTATTTAAATTAAACAATACACAAAATTTGTATCGTACTTATATTTTTTTTTCAAAGAATTGTTTTAGATTATAAATAAAAGTTACTTTTAATACTATATGCAGCTATTTGTTATTTATTCCAATTAGTAAATTTGCTGAGAGGGGGAAAAAGTTCTGGGTATCTGTAACCCAACCTCACCAGGTAAGTAACATAAAAAGCACCTCACCAGTTACGGGTTAAGTTACGGGTTAAGCCAAATCTTAGTAGACGTCTCTTCATGTTGTTGTTTGGTAAAATCTTTCTAATAATTTTCAATTTGTAAGAAATCACCAATCATTTTTATATCTTTATACTAATTTATAAAAAGCGATAAAACTATACAAACTTAATCTTGGATTTTTTCTAATAATTTATAATATGTCATAGGCCTTATCTTTATACAAATTCATAAATATGTAAAAATAAAAAAAATTTAAGCTGAATCTTAGATGTCTTCAACCACCTCTAATTTTAAAATAGTAAAATAAACTTTATGATCTCTTCTTACTATTTATAAATAGCTGACAATTCTATGATTGATTTTTAACAAATAAATTGTCATGATTAGATAACATTATGGTATAAAACTGTTTACCTGTGTTACTTAATAGATTTAAAAAAAAAAAATTCTCTCTTTAATTTTTTTTTTTGGTGATCAAGGAAAAGACTACATTCCAGCTTTCTATTTTACATTTTCTTCCAAATTACAAAATCTAAATCACAAAAGTTTTCCCCCTTTTTTTAGAAAAAAGGAATACCTCAAAAATTTTTCTTGACCTACTACCTTAAAGAGCCTTAAATAAAGATTTATATATACATTTTTTTTTTAAATATTATTTTTTTTAAAAAATTGAAGCTCATAAGAAAAAAAACTTTGAAAAAGTAGTTTATTGTCAAAAAAAGGCTTACATTTACATACCTAACGACGTTTTATAATAAATTAAAACATGGAATAGAAAGCAGTAGAAGAAAAACCAATTCAACATTTTTAACACTTTTTTCTCCATTAATGATTAAGATGAAAACAAAAGAAAAAGGGAATTATTGTTACAAAAGAATAATTTTACTTTGGGTGGCAAAGTCTTTAAGGTTAAAACTTTGATTTTCCTTTAATATATATATATATATATATATATATATATATATATATATATATATATATATATATATATGTGTGTGTGTGTGTGTGTTTGCTTCTCTTAACTCCGTGAAGTACTTTAACTATTTTAAAACTTGGTTGTTTTTATATCTATTTTATTTTTATTATCGCGTTATTTTTTATTTTTTGCTTTGACTCTCGTCTCGTGTTCTGTTAGTAAAAGAAAAAGAAGAAAAAAGAATAAAGAATAATATTAAGGCTTGTTTGGTAAAGTAGACAGGAGGAGAGGAGGAAAAGTTGTCCTAAGTGGATGGGAAAAGCCATCATTTTATTTGATGAGGATGGGTGCAAAAGGAAAAGCGTTAGAGAAAACTGAAGGAAAGTTAGTCCATTTAAAGTTTTGATTCTCCTCTCTATTTATTTCCTTCTGTATTCCCAACAGTTCTGTTTATTTTTCATTCTATTTGCTTGATTTGTTTTTCCTCCCTATTCTTGAATACCCTTGTTGTTTTTGTTGTTAGAGTGATTAGTGAAATTGTTTAACCATTTTTTATTTTTTTAGTTATTCAATTAATTTCAATTGTTTTATAAAGTGAACTCCTAAGGGACATTTTAATTACGGATACACTTTTAATAAGCACAGTTGTTTGTTTTTGTAAGCTGTTATATTTTTTTATAAGTTTAATTAAAAAAAAAAAAAAAAAAAATGCCACTGATAATAATGATGTAATGATTAAATAAAACGGTATACAAAGACGATTTTTTTAATTATGGACTCATGGTAATAAAACAATTGCAAATATTTTAACACAGTAGTTTGGAACACCTTAATCATTAAGTGAAAATTTATAGCTACGACTCATTTCTCTATTTCGCCTAAAGTTTTATTTTCCTGAATATGTATACTTAATTCCATCCAAGTTTGTCTTCATAAACGACTACTTACGACCAGATATTTTAAAAAAGCATTTTTTTTTTGGTTCGGAAGACATTAAAATATGTTAATCCATCAACATTGTGTATGATACGTTACATAATTATGAATAAAATACTTGCGAACCGCTATATACTGAATGCAAAAATTCCTCTTTTGTCATTTATTACGATAAATAACTTCCTTTTCAAGTCTGAAAAGGATGTTAAAAACAATAATTTTAAATCTGAGCTTCAAAGCGTGTAAATGACTGAATTAATGTAAAAATAAATGTAATTCAAATTAAAAAGTAAATGCAGTCGTTTGTATAGGATGAATTAACGTGACATAAAGACTGGGAAGTAGCCGGTCATGCATATCCTATAGCAAGGATGAACGTAAATATTCAATTACCCGCTTCTCTCAATAGAGCAATGTGGAAAATAGATCTAGTAAATATTATTAGTTTACTATGCACGACTCTATTTAACTTCTCTTGTTTGCGAGGTACAGTTAGTAATCAATCCTTAACTTACTTTCTGACCACCTTGAAAGTTAATTCTTTCACAGATAATGTATTTATGATTAGGTACAATGCAAGTAAATAATTTTTTTTTTTTTTTTTCTCTCTCTCTTTATTGTTTAACACAACTACAATTATGAACATGGTATAAGTGTTACAGTTAATATAGTTTGTATAGTAAATCAAAACAGCGAAAATCTACATAAAAAGTATTAGTTGCTAAAAAAAAAAAAAATCACCAACCTCAATAGTTACAAATATTTTTAAACTGTATTTTTAACAAAGAAAACATGTACCACATGCTAGCACACACAACTTAGTTTTGCGCCTGTGAAGAAGGACGTGACATACTGACAAGATAAAAGTTTGACCCGTTTTTGGTTTTCGAAATGTAAAATATGAAAAAGCTTGTAATTATATATATATTGAAAAAAATAATTGTGTGGGTGAGTGTTTTAAATTTAATCTTAATAAAAGAAGGCTGCCAAGTTATTCGAGTGTATAAAATATTGCGGGACCTTTTGTTATTTATGTCCTTTATTGTACGACATAATTAGTGGCTGTGGTCCTTAAACGAAATATATAAACAATAAAAATTCTCCTAAATTATCATTAGTTTTAAAAAACTTAATTAATAAATATAATGTTAATAATATACCGAGCGTAGGAAGATTCATTTATATGAAAAAGGCTTTTTGTGATTTAAGAGCTTTGGAATAGGTTAGCAAGCATATCTTTATCTTTCTCTTGATCTTTCATTGAGTTTTATTAGAAATTATTTTTAATAAAATTGTTAATTAAATAATTTATTATAAATATGTACCAACAAATCACTTATGCAAAAAAAAGTCTCGCGTAAGAATTTGTGAGATCATAGGTTTAGCCACATAGTTCTAATGTATCCACTGTTTGTAAATGATGTTTGTTTGTGTTGTGTCCTCTTTATTCTCTGTCCCTCGCAAACTCAAACATTTTCTTACCCAATTTACTCTACACTTAAGTTTAAAAAACATTTTCTTTACGTAGCACAAAAAGGTTAAACAGCTTGATGTTATTTAATTTATATTTTGCCTATGGTTTGTATTGATATCGTTTTGATCGAATTAATTCTCACATTGTTCTTAATTGAGCGTATAAAAATGCGAAAACCCTAAATATTTTTAATTTTCGCCTTAGGAGCATTCGTATAACATGAATGAGAAAACAAACTATAGTAAATACAATCAAATTAGTTCAGAATCAATTATTTTTAATAAAAAATCCATGAAAAAGTAAGCAGTATACGTATGACGATATTAACTCTATAAACGAAAACAAAGCAAGTGGAGAAAATAGTAGATGTAAAAAATCAATAACCGATGTATAGGTAACGGAAGCTATGTGATCGTTCTGAGGAACGATAAATGTTAGGTCTCCGATTTCAAAAATTCCAAGACAGAAATCCGTTTCAGACATCAGGGAACATTTTTGGTTCCGTGTCTGTCTGTCGGTATCATATAAACTACATTCCAATTTTAATGAAATTTGTGTGGTAGGTTATAATTAGCCTATTGTTGGTCACATATAAGTTTCAACCTTCTGCGCTTATTTTTTTCTCTTCCACATGCTCACAAACATACATTTATTCACACCTATAGCTTCAAAAGTACATATTTGATTTGTATGAAACTTTTATAGTTTATCGAAAGTAACCCGCAGATAACCCCAGATTAATTTGAACCGTCTGTCTGTGTCTTGTGTCTTTAACTTTTGCTAAATTGATATTTTAATTCATGAAAAAAAATCAAAACAATTTTGACAGATTAATAAAACGGGGGAAACAAACAAATTATACAATAATGGCTTGTAAAAGCATAAAATCAATTAAGTACGTGATAGGATGCGAGGAAGCTGTGCCACACCAATTGGCAGTCCATTTTAATTATTGATAACTCTGTTTTTACTCTATATATTTTGATAAAATCAACCCTACAACATGCGTAACATATTGGTGCACACTTCATGCGTAAAAATTAATTCTTTTACAAGTTTTGCGCCTTTAAAATTGAACCAGTGGCGACAGACATACAGACCAATAAGGCTGGATTTGGATTTCAGAATGTATGAGATGAAAAAGTATCCTAATGTTTTGTAATTCTGAGCATTGTACAGGCAAAATGTTAATTTTATTTTTATAAATAATACACCCACCTTCAGAAGTATTGCAACACCTACCTACTTTGTAGAATAGTGTTAAATGAAAATTTTAGTAACTGAACACGCATGTGAAAATTACCAAAATACTTTCCACTTTCTCAAACTTTGCAAAAACGTATATAATTCTAATGAGCTTTCAGACTATTTATTTGAAGAGTTCAGTTCAGAACAAGGCATTTTGATACTACTAACTATCTTTGCATTTTTCTTTTTAGCTAATGTCTGTAAGGATGATGATTTTTTATAAAAACTTTTTTTCTTACACACTTAATCATGGCAACATTTCGCCCGCTGTTGGGCATATTCACGCCTTATATCTGGTTTATAATGTGATTAACAGTTTTTTTTTTTTTTTCTTTTTTAAATATTTAAACAGTTGAGAGGAGTAACTAAACACACTTCTTTTCACAAACATTGTTTGTCAGTTACGTTATCTTGATTAAATTTACTGTTAATAAGAATAAAAATAACTTTACATCATAATGAGACTCACCTAAAACCTTAACATTGTTTCACACTCTAATTACTTAGTGCTTAATTGTTAGTTGTTTTTTTTAGAAGAAATATTATAAGTAACTACGAGTATTTCAATCTAAATGATCGTCTCTCTTTTCATTGTAAATTTCCTAACTGCTGACAGTAGGCAATCCTAATGTTTCTTTTAGTCCATTCTTATTATTACTAAACTTTCATGTTTTTTTGTTTGACCTTCTAAATTACCGCTGACCTAACATTAAAACAGTCTATTCTTTCAGAAGGAACTGAGAGTGTATTTTTTTTTCTTCTCTTTTATCACAGCTAATCGAAATGTAAATTAGGCAGAAGAATTAAATGACTCGTTAATGTTTTATTGGGGCCATTAATTCTGTTTCATTTTTTTTTTAAATTTAAAATACTTTTTATTTAAGGCTAGCTTACTCTGCTTCTTTTGAGCCCATTTATATATTTTTATTTCAGTATCAGATTTATTGTTTTATGATTTTTAAGGAATGGTTAATTTAATCAATAATTTGGAAGATATGATATAATTATTTTTCGAAAAATTTTATAAGGGTTTTTAGTTTAATTTATCGCTTTTCTCTGACTATCCTGATATTATTATCTTGGCCCTTTAGTTTATAAAGCACGATAATAGAAGCGTTTAAAAAGGATTTGTTTTTATTTCTGACATCCTCGATCACGACTTTATATTTAATATGTAACTTTATATATAAATAACTTTATATTTCTGACACTATATTGATTTATTGGTTGTTTGTTCAAGTTGGTTGTTTCACGCAGGTGTTAAGTTGTTAGCTACGAGTAACTTCCCAATGAACAATTAATTTAAACTATTCAGTTAGACTAAATAAGAATAATTACTAAAAGCTTTATTAGTCTTTTGTTAAAAAATAGTTTAAAGAACAGTCTAAATTTGCTTTTTTATTTTGGCAAGGGAGGAAGGCATTGTTGAATTTATATTTCGCTTATGTTTCAATCTTTAGCTCTACTTACTCTGTTATTGATGTAACGAAGTAAACAATTTGTTTGAAAGACTGAAAAATTGTTTCTTAACTTGCTTGTTTTCTCCTCCTCTTTTTATTCTTGAAAAAAAAAAAAAAAAAAACCTTAGTACACCTATTATAATGCGAGACTCACACTCAGACTAACTTCACAAGTGAGTTACAACTCACTGAAAAAGACGAATGTAAGGAGGAAAAAAAATGAGAACGCATTGTGTGTAATAAGAAAGTTTTTCTCCTTTAAGAATTGTTAAAAATTGGTAAATTGAAGTTAGTTGAACAATTTTATTCATTTTGTTACAAAATTTAAGTTTATTGTGCCGTCTCTCAATTATCCCTTGGTGAGTCTTTCAACATTTTATTCTAGAAAAAAATATTATGAATGTATTATAATAACAAATTTTAATATTCCCTACGGAATATGCATTTCGAAATACAAACAAACAATCAAGGGAAAACAGTAGTAATTGAAGGGATGCAAAAAGGAAAAACCCAATTTTCTGTTGAGAATAGGGCAAAAGGTCTGGTCTAATAGGTTTTATACACAAAACCCTTCATATACATATTCTAAAATTATAATAACTAATTATCCCCGGTTCGTATAGTCAAAGAGAACATAAGTCAAATACAGAAGGGTTAATGTAATTTGCATAACCTCCTCACTTTGGAACCTACATGAAGTTTTTTCTTCCGTCCGTTAGAGGAACACGTGAGAAGATATTCAGGATTTTAGATTTAACTGGGTCGTCCAGTCCTTTTACTGAGCTTTATATTAAACTAAGCGAGGTAAAAAGATATTGTTTTTTTTCGCCGGTGAGGCGAAGCTTTCTTTGGGCTTCCCAACTAGGATTGCAGGAAGAGCTTTTTGCGGGCTGCAGCCCTGAGCCTGAGGGGTAGGCTACTTCCCTCGGCTTGGAACCGCTATAACAATGGAGGTTTTGTCTCCCACCACTTAATTAGGGGTATAAGGTTTGGACAACTGTGGGCCTTAGTTACCACCACGCATCCGTTTTCTTCACATTTCTCTCGACGCTTCCTTCCTAATCCTCTCCCTCACGCTGTTCTCCCTCTCCTCCGGCGCCGGTTGAGATTGTAACAAACAAAAAACACGACTTTGGACTAATCAAACTAGTATTAACAGTAGGAGGTTCTCTTTAAAACTATGTTTTTGCTACTATTTTAGGGTTGTCAAGTGAAGCTTGTTAACAAGCTGTCATGGTGTTGAGGTTTATCTATAAGATAAGGTAAGGGTTTAGTTCTTTCATAACAATAGCTACATTCACCTTCTAGAACGATTAGATCTTACTATAGAGCGACCAGAAGAGGGTAGAAGGATTCAAGATTCCTTGAAGGTCTCTTTTTTGGGCGGGATAATGCACTAGAACAATGAGCAGGACTTTCATCAGAAAGTCTAACGTTTACTAAGAATAGGAAAGATAGACATTTTATAATTCTTCTTTATACATGTATAATGTTAGAGACTTCTTTAACATTATCAATGTCCTGGAGCAACTTTGAAATGAAAATGATTTACACTTTGAGGTGAGCTTAATGAGAGGAAAATTGGGGTATTTTTTATTTATTTTTTTTTTGATAAAACAAAGATATTAGATTAAGATCGGTGCTAAAAATGTATGAAATTTCTAGAGAAAGAAAAATATAGGCTACTTAAAGAAATTTCTCTCGTCTTTTATGAACCATTATTAATTAGTTGGAGTGAAATTGTTAAGATTTATCTTTTTTTATTCCTATTTATATTATTTTAAAGGTATCATGTTTGGAGAATATAAAATATGACGCATTGCGTATCTTCTTTAATATTAATAAGATGCCCCCCCCCCCCCCAAAAAAAGAGTTATAAGAAAAGATGCGGTGAAAAGACCTTGATGTTTAGAGGCAAGAAAATATACAAGAAAATGAAGAAGAAGGGGTGAAAAATCCGAGTGCTGAAGAGTAAAGAAGATATAACCGAGTCAAGGACACCGAGATAATGAGGTGTAAACAAAACGTTAAGAGTCGGCTAAAAAAACTTAGTTCCTCTCTCAGAGTTCCCTAACCATGTCGATTAGAGCTATTTTTAACTTGGCACTTAGAGAAAGTTTTACCAAAAAAAATTGTTTGTATAACATTTTTATAAATTTTTTTATTCTTGTAGATTGTGAATATGGCTTAGACTAACTAATTGTAACATTCTCCCTTCTCCTCCCTCTCTCTCTCATATATATATACACATATATAGATATAGATATACACACACACACACACATTCACACACACACACACACACACATATATATATATATATATATATATATATATATATATATATATATATATATATATATATATATATATATATATATATATATATATATATATATTAACGTATATGTTACTATTATTGAGTATATATATATTATATATATTCTAATCCTAGAGAGGTAAAATATTATTATGCTTTTCTCGCTGATAATCACATCGGGTCCTGCAATTTCATAATGTTGTATTAATCGGAGTTTGAAGATAAACATGAAAATGGTATGTGAAAATTTTTCAATGTATAGAGCATGATTCGATGGATAAAGAACTCTTGATTCTTTTTAACATGTCAAAGAAAAGGACAGCAAAATAATAAAGTGTCAGAAAAATATCAAAGTGTCGGCAAAAGTTTAAAGTGTGTTCAAGTGTAAAAGGTTACTACATCGCAGGTTATGAACTCTCCCACATTCTTCATTTTTATATATTTAAGCGTAATATTCTGCTAAATATTTATATCTCTTTTGAAAATACCTTTAAAAATTATAATAATAAATTTTTTACCCAAAGTTGATAGTTTTTGAGTTGTATGGAAAAAACTGAAAGAAAAAAGTGTTTTTTCATGTTTTTTGGCTATAACTCAAATTCCAACAAAAATTTTTGGTGGCGAACCTCAGATTCGTAAACAGCACCCCAAAAAACATAAAGGAGCAAAAAATCATAACTACTCCAGAATTTGTTTTAAAACACCCCTTTTTGGCACCTAATGACTGGACTAAAAACAAATTTTATTATTTTAGAATGATTATTAAAAATAAATCGCTTAAAATTGAGAAAAAAACAGCTGTCAATAAAAGAAGTTGGCAGCACTGATCGTTTTGCCTTTGTTTTGTTTTAACTTGATGACCTGTCCTCGCCTCCGGCTCGGAGGCTAACTTAATCACTCATCAGGAAAATTCCATTTTGCTGCCTATAGTAGTTACATAAATAACTATTATAATCTTTTATGCTGCTTCATCAGAGTAGAAATAAATTGTTTTATTTTTTATAGAGCAAGCATTAAATAAGTGTTGGTGAATCTGTGTAAAGGTGAAAGCTTAAACTGGTGCAATAATAGTTGAATTTTATTATACAATATATGATAAGATTCTTGGCTGGTATTTCTTGAATGAGAATGATTTCTAAGTATATTGAGGTTGAGTGAATACATCAAGGGTTTTAACTGTGTGTACCTGTGAAGAAAGGATAAAGGATGCAAGTTGTAGTCGGGGGACTACCGGTGTAAAATCCTTAGTATGTGGCAAAGTCACGGACCAGCTTCTCCCTCGAGGGATATCCCCGAGCAAGGGCTAGGGGTCGTTAGGATCTTAGGCACGTGTTTGCTGTGAAACTCTAGTCCTTTCAATAAGACAACACGTTTTGGAGACAGGGCCAGGACGGGGGTAGGAGACCGACCTGGTCCCGTTTACCGCACCGTGCAAAGACCTCCTTGTGACGCAAAGGACGTACCCGTCGACCCAACATTTCCCTTTTACTCTGCTCACGGTCTCACTTTAATTCTTAAGATGTTTCCTCTGTTTACTGCTCTCTAAGAATACAACTAGAGTTCAAAGGATGGAATCCTCCCATTTCTATTCTAATCTGAGAAGATCGGGTAGTTCATAGGAAAATAGAATCGTTATTGGAATGCATATAAGATACAAACAAGTTTTATATTCTTCATCTAAATGCAAAATAACCTTACTGTAAAATTAAATATTATAGAGTACCACCATATTTTTTATTCATTTCCTTTAATAGTATGGGCAGGGGAAAGATTCGATATAAGAAAGCAGACAAAAATGTATATAATAAATGGGATAAAACAGGGCTAGGAAATCAAATCATTATTATTATGGGGAAGAAGACATAAAATGCACCCCATTGCTGTGAACAGATTACTAGGGGTGCATTTTCTGGATTTCTCCATTCTTCCAAAATTATATTAATGTTTAATAAATTTTTTTTTTAAGTCTTTGACCTTTTTATTTTCTCAAATACGTATATTTTGAGAAATTAATGTGATGGCATGAAAATTTGATTTTGAGGTACATTGAGTCGAAGAAAATAGTGTAGTTCTTTGGTCTGCGATTATCTCAGTGGGTAAAAAAGATGTCCGAATGTCCACCTGGGATCACAAATTGCAGCTAAAATATTACTTGCAATACCTTTATATTCGATTTTTAGAAATTAAAAATAAATGATTAACTTTTTGATGTATTATAAGTAAAACGTGTGCGAAAATTAAATCTCTAAAGTTAATGTTCGGACATTTTTTTCATTTTAAACTTTTCTGAGGAATTAACTTACATTGCATTCTATAATTTGAAGGATTAGGCAATTGAATGTAACTTTAAACTGATTTTCCTTTATTAATTAAATTTAAAATGCATTTTAATGGCCTTATTGCCTTTTAAGATTTTGTCGTTTCATTTCTTAATGGATGTTATCTGATTCGGTATTGCACCACATTGCAAGGTTATATGAGTTTGTAGTGAGAGGTCCACTGCAGATGATGGGGTATATAATTGAGTTTCTTGTTAAGAGGATTATATTAAGTGGATGAATTTATCCAATTTTCTGGGACTCTGAGTGAAGCAGAGAAGGTTTGCTTCGATAACATGCGTACCTTGGCTAATTGCATAGCGATTGGTTTACCTCCACCGCTCTCGCGATAACCTTCATCCCTCTCTCACTTAGTATCAAGTAATTTTATCATAAAGTGAAAATACTATCCCATTTCTTAGAATATTGGTCGACTATACCATTCTGGTCTACAAGTTTGTTTAAAAGTATCTTCTGCTCTTCTCTCATACCATTTTGACACACAATTATTAATTTATAATTTAACCCTAATAAGATTAAAAATCGGTCCGACAAACTCGAACTAAACTTTGTCATTTCCATAGATATATTGAATTTAAATCATATAATATCTAACTTACTTAATTTTGAGATACGCAGGCGCATTGCACACTGGGCATGCGCAGAGACCAATGCTCGGCTTGTTTCCTCTGTTTGGTTCGGCAGTCTGGACACGGCTTGTATACAGGGTCATTGGTGATATATGTAAAAAAAAAACTAGGGTGATTCTAAATCTCATTGGCTACAAAAAAACTTCATATACTCCATAGGTATTCTCAACCGTTTTCCCACAAGGTCAAATTTTATGATTTTTTTAAGATCGCATACCTTTGCTCATAAAAACATTTATTTTTCCAAAAGTATCAAAGCTAGAACAAAATGTTTGATATCGTTATAATGCTGACAAAATTTCCTACATGAAAAGTATAATTTTAATTTACAGCCTCATTTTATTTTTATAGCCTCAAATTAAATTACTACAAAAGTATACAAATTTTAATTTTAAGAAAAAAACTTAATTTTTTTTGTGGTTCCATACTTGGTAAAGAACCGAGCTTAAACATGGTGGACTTCAGGAAAAACTTATTTACTAACGTTTCGATTAATATTAATATTATTACCCATTTATAAGGGCGGAATTTTTAGTAAACCACTGAAAGTAAAAAAGAAACGTGTTTATTGTTGCTATTGTTGACTTAAAGGTGAGGAAATATAATTAAAAGCATTTTAAAAAAAGTACGATTGCTTTAGTATACTCATTTAAATGTCAACAATAGCAACAATAAACACGTATTTTTTTTTTTACTTTCAGCGAAGTTTATTAAAAATTTTGCCTTATGAATGGGTAATAATATTAATATTGATCGAAACGTTAGTAAATAAGGAAGTTTTTCCTGAAGTCCGCCAAGTTTAAGCTCAGTTTAAAGTTTAAGTTATGGGACCACAAAGAAAATTGTTTTTAATATTTTTCTTACCCTGCAGTGCACAGGTCGGGTCTGTGAGACCCAGGGTGTCACACTCATTAGCAAAATACTGATAAGGGAGGTTCGTATAACACCATCCCCTCCTATACCTTCAAGTCAAACCTTCCTCAGTTCAGTACCACATTTTGAACAATTCACATAATTTCTTTCTGTCTATTTTTTTACCTCAAAATTACCCCTGGGTCTGTGAGACCCAACCCGTGTACTCATGTAAGTATTTTTTTATAACTCGTAACAACATTTGATTATATATATTCGTCAATAACTCTCTAGGTTTTAATTTTATTTACTTGAACTTTATTTAATATTAATTTCAGGTATTGTACAAAGTATTTATGATGACTGATTATTTTCGATCGTTAATTTAGTATTGAAAATTTTGTAAAGGGAGAAAAAATATTACAATTACTCTCCTGGCAGGAATGTTATATATATATCGGGATTTTTTTTTAGAATTACCGGGAAAAAAATTTTTGGGATTAAAGCTGTGCCTTCCAAGCCTCAAGAGTCTAATAAAGGGGGGGGGGGATGTTCAATTTGCACTGACCACAAATCCGGTCATTTTTGCAAAAAGTGCAATATATATATATATATGCTTAGAGCATTTGCAATTTATATGCCAAGACTGTGGAATTGAAATTTTTTGATCGTATTAAGTTCCTATATTGATAATTGAAACTTATTTTTTCAAAATTCTTTTAATTCTTTTTAATAATTTTTTTTTTCATGTTTGACAGTAAAAATTAAAAAAATTGTAGTCATAAAAAACAATATATTTTTTTTCTAATGTAATTTTATTGATATATTGCATTCTATATTTTTTTACTAATAAATAAAGATTATTTCTATACTAAAAAAAAAAAAAAAAAAAAAAAAAATATTTAAATAATAAACCATCTTAATTTTTTTTAAATATTGGGTCTGACAGACCCAACCCGTGCACTGGTGTGATTTTTTTTCACCCGTGCACTGCAGGGTTAAAAATACAATTTGTATACATTTTTTGTAATTTAATTTGAGGCTATGAAAATTATAATTACACTTTTCTTGTAGGAAATTTTGTCAGCATTATAACGACATCAAAAATTTTGTTTTTTATACTTTTGGAACAATAAATATTTTTATGAGCAAAGGTATGTGATCTTCAAAAAATAATAAAATGTTGTCCTTGTGGGAAAACGGTTGAGAATAGACCCATGGTTTATATGACTTTTTTGTAGCCAATGAGAATTAGAATCACCTTATTTATATTTGTACATATATCGCCAAGTACCCTGTATAACAGGCGATTGTTTATATTTTGTTTTCTATTCTCAGCTTAATCAAATTTATTTTCTTCATTATTCCGGAAACTATATTGGATTTATTTAATTAAAATATTCATTTTACCTCTCATTTGTTTCAAATCAAATAATTAGCAGGTAATAAAATTAATTATTTTGAGAAATTTATTGGATGGTGGTTTATTAAATATCAGGTAAATATACAAAATACAATATACAAAATATACAATAATACAGAAAATAATCTTATCAATTTGTGTGGCACATAGCTTCCTTGCCTCATATCGCGTGCTTTATGATGTTTTGCTTTTTCAACCCATTATTGTCTAATTTATTTTATTCCCCCTCCTTTTTTTGCTTCCGAGCTGCTGATCGTTCTGAAGGGCGAAATATTTTTTTGGAACGATCTCTATGCTTTCTTTAGCTTTGGTTAGCTTGGAAGCAAAAATATATATAATTAAGTGTTCCCAACAAATGGGGCTCGTCATGAACTAGAGGTTAAAATGTTGTGAAGTGGGTTCTCTCTCTCTTATTTAGGAATAAATGGTTCGTTCTTCCCAATACTATCTATTTAACATTCAAGTGTTTTTCTACCGCTTTTTATTAGGGCATTACAGTAAGTTAAACGTGAGTTGAAAAAATTAGGAGCTGTGAAATCGAACAGGCTTAGTAGCCTTGACAGACATTTTATCTATAAATAATTTATTGGTTTATTTCTTTGGTACTAATAAGATCGACAATGATTCGATCTTCATCTAGACAAAGTATGAATTCATCTGCGACGTTATCATAAGATAATTTGTATAATCTATTTAAAATCGAGTAATAGAAGTGCGCCACTTATACTATTATAATCCTACCGTATCGAGTTTAGAATACATTAGATCATTGGTTCCCAAAGTGGGGGGCGCGCCCCCCAAGGGAGGCGTGAAGACAAGTCAAGGGGGGCGTGGGACCTCAAGATCGAGATAGCTTTGCCGTCCGAACGTCTAATGCGATTATATAAAATTCCAAATATCAAACCAGTTGGAGAACCTCACTGACAAATTCAAAGGATACTTTCCTAACACATGTGATGACAACATTTACAAATTAACAATAGATCCTTTCAGTGTCAACATAGATTCCCTGCCCGAAACACTTCATGAACAAGCTTTAGAAATAAAAATAGTTCTGCTGCCGATTTTGATAAAATGGACAAATCATCGTTTTGGGTTAAGTATTACAAAGTGTAGCCCAGTATATATATCACAGCAAGCATTTCGATTGTATTTACCTTTTTCAAGCACTTATTTGTGCAAAAAAAGATTTTTCAGCACTTGTTGCTATAAAAACAAAGTATCGTGGCAAACTTGATGTTGCTGTGATTTTCGATGTGCACGTTTTATACTCATCCAAGAATAGGGAATCTTGTAAAAAAAAAAAAAAAATACAAGCTCATCCATCTCATAAGATTAACTTGTAATGATATAAAAAAATAGTAATACAAATAAATGAATGGATAATTCAATGTAATAATGGTTTATTTTATTTTATTCATTATCTCATAATATTGCATAAGGGGGGGGGGGGGGGGGGGCGTGGCAAGATTTATTCTTGACTGTGGGGGGCTTGGTAAAAAAAACTTTGGGAACCCCTGCATTAGATGGTTAAGAACAACAGGTAATCTTGCATGGTATAATGAATATCCAAGAGAAAATGATAGACACTTATCTGCCTGCGTTTAATGCTTCCTTTTAGCATGTCTTCTTCTATATATCTCTACCCCTTCGGAAGAGAAGATCAACCCCTCAATAATAATCATACTTCAGATGTGTTTTTCCTTCTCATTGTTAGAATAGATTATATGAAAATGAGGACAAAACTACGTGACAAGTTGTTACGTTATATAGCTCAAGTAACTTATATGCTTTGCAAATTATTCTGCTTATTCTCAGAACTACTACCAATTTGATTTTATAACATCTAAACAAACTTACTCCAAATCGTCATTGCCTTACGTAGCCCTATCCTTCCGATCAAAGCAATAATTATACAAAACTGAAACCTCAAAACCTAACTAATCTTTCAGAACAAAAAAATATCTTTCATTTCTTTGCAAGATTTTCTCGATCAAAAAATAATTTTTATTTAGAAAGTTATAAAAGGAAAATTTATTTGGAGAAACACGGAAAGTCAAAGAAAATGTTTATGTTTTTTGAAGCTTTTCTAACTACGTTGAATCACGAATCACGAGACTTAGTTTCTAACTTAGCTTTTCAAATCCTACTAAATTTAAAATTCTTATTCCCCCTACAAATAAGTATAAAGAAGAGTTTAATCGCGTGCGTCCAAGCTTTGCATGTCTCATATCCTGATAATGCTCGGGTCAGTACCGATAAAACAGTTCTAGGTCGTATTATATCGTAAATCTACTTCATGCGTGTTTACAGCTTTACTAATCAATCTAATTTATTTTATTTCTTTTGTATGTATCTACTTTATATATGTTTAAATAAATAATTTATTTTGCCTTAAATTATTTAATACTGTTAAATATTAAAAATAGGAACTTTATTCAAATGTTTGTTTTATTCGAGGGGTTTCTTCGAAGAACATTTGTCAAATAAATAAATTTGAATTCACAGAATCCTTACCTATTAATTAGGTGAAGGATTTATCCCTTTAACATAAAACTTTGCCTTCTAAAGTTAGTTAATAATATAATGTAACATGTTAAAAATGTATTTTTCGCATGCTTACTCTAGATATGTTAATTTTTTCTGAGTTGTATAGCTTTTCTAAATTTATTAGTTGACTCTCAAAGAAGCTCAGTAGTATCTAATATTATTTTACAAATTGGTTTCCCTCACTTCATTTAGTTATCATAATATCATGTGGTTTTTCGATAATCAGCTGATCAATTTTTTTTATATAAAATCCAAATACCACTGACTGACGCCTCACGAAGTCTCTGAAATACCTCTGGAACCCACATTCGTAGTTAGGTCCTTCTCAGCGCCTCTATGTGCTCGCTAAGAAATCTTTTTACTACCATTTATAAGAAAAATTCATAATGGCGATATTTCCGGGACCAATTGCACTAGATCCTTGAAATTTGGAAGTTAGCTTCTTTTTATGACATTAACCACCTTTGTGTGATGATTTTTCCAATCTGCCATTTTGATTCAATAAGGTAGCATATAAATATTTGAAACCAATTTACCTCACTAATATAATTTTCACCACTTCTTAGAAACGATAAAATATTAATATGGATTTGGTATGATTATTTCTAAAATAAGGATGTCTGCCAAAGATGGACTTTCTGCCATTTTATCCCAAGGGGAACAATAATGGAGAAATTGAGTCCAAAATGATCTACTGAAGCTAGGAAGTTAATAGTTGGGAAAGGACTTTTTTAAAGATGTAAGCAATGCATAATATATTAATAAAAGAACATTCTAATTTAAACTGAGGAATGTGATGAAACGCCAGGGAGGGGGGGATATAGAGGAAGAAATATTTGTTTTCTTCGTAAATTAACATTTAAAAATGTTGCTCCAGTAGTCGGTATTAATATAAGGAGGGGGCAAGGAATCTAAGTAAAGAGTAAAATAATTTTCATATTTTTTGACTGAAGTTTATAAATTCAACAGATTAAAAAAATAGCGTTAAAAAATCCTGAGCGAAGCATGGGAATTCAGTTAGTACAAAGTAAGTTTATTGATGCGTTAAATTGTATTTGTTTTCTAGGGTAAATATTAGTCTAAGTTATATGATATTGACCCCAACAACTGCACTCGATGACAATATTATATTAATGAATGATATATCATTGAATACTTAATCGATTCATTAATAATAATTCATATTAATTAACAAATTTAATCAAGCGTAAGTGAATTAATTAACGAATGTTTGACACCCACGCTTGTATTTAACTCTAACCTCTCCTTTTGTTGCGATCGAGAGACAAAAGAAGCGGGGGAAAAAATAATAGGAGAGGTTCATGTTAATGCTTAGCTCGGTAGTAGGTATTCCATAGTACCACAAAATGCAGTTTAATTTTGTGCGAATATCATTATTATAACCTTTAAATGTAACAAAAGTCCAATGTAACCCATTGCATAACAATTATGGGAGATTACCTACTTTACATCGGACATTTAGTAAAAGTCAACTATCCTTGATAACACTAATATGATAGCTGGTGAAAGTGTTAAGGTTGCTAAAACAGTGTTGCCGGAGTCCTATGTGAAAATGCACTAAAAATCCCTCTCTTTCTGGAGTTGTGCAGGGGCAAATGTCCAAGGAATGCTCCCCTACCTATTTTGTCACATTCTATCCGTCACATTAAAAAGTTGCCCACCTGTAGCTTAGCTAATTATTATTAGTCATCCGTCAAATATTATCACCAGTTGTAGATCTTTTTAGTTTTCACAAACTATATCACATCCTTAAGTTTTTAACCTAAAATATTTCTACGTTAGACTAGATAAAGCAACGAGTCTCCCATTGATTAATTACTATGAACTAGAATCTGACATGTTAAACTAATTTATTTTAAAGAAAGTTTACAGTTTAATTATGTTAAGCTTTTCCTCGAGTCTAATAGAAGCTGCAATTTATATCTGGTAAAACCTCGTGGACAGTTAAAGGAAAACTATCTCAGCACCTTCTATTTATTACAATCAACCAAAACATTAATTAAATTAGACTTCATTAAATCATGCCTTGAGTCAAGGAAAATTTTCAAAGCTCTCTTACCTATCTTCTGGAAACATTAAATAAGGATTAAAAATTAAAAATGGATTAGCTATGGTGGTCAAGTACTTACGCTTTATATGAAAGTTTACTCTTAATTGTAAGTTTATGTATGAGTTGAAACGTATAGCTAGCTAAGAAGAAAAGCGAGCCTTTTAATTCCTTAATTGACGCACACAACTACTCAAAAGTTGATGAAGTTCAAAATGGAGTTTTGAATAGTCTAGCAATTAAGGTAGCACATTGCTTCCTCCCGTCTTATTTTGTGTACTTTAATTATTTTATACTTTTCAACCTATTATTGACAAATTTATTTAATTTCCTCCCGTTTCTATCAAAATTGTTTAGCTTTAATTAATTTTTTACATTAATTAAAGTATCAATTTAGCAGACAGTTGAAATTAGTCTGGGGCCATTTGCAGGCTACTTTGACGAACCATACAAATTTTATAAAAATCAGATGAATACTTTTGAAGATATATGTGTAAATAAATGTATGTTTCTGCGCATGTGGAAGTGAAACAAATGGGCGAAGTAGGTTGAAACTTATATGGGAAAACTATTGGCTAATTATGACACTATATCATTCAAATTTTAAAGATATGGTGGATCGCAAAAAATATGCGAGAGACAGACACGAAACCAAAAATGTTCCCTGATGTCTAAATTGATTTTTTTGTCTTAGAATTTTTAAATTCTCGATTTTAAAATTTTTTGTTCTTCAGACCGATCACATAGCTTCACAAAATTTTTATACACTATCTAAAAGCAAACGCTTTATTTTTAATCATATGGCGATTTTTTTTTAAAGTTGCCCATCTTCTTCATCATAAACCGCTCATTTCTTTAGAACTACTTAAAAATATTAAAGTTTAATTATAAATAAACTCATTTATTAAATTTTAAATAATAATATATTTTTATTATTATTATTTTATTATTATTATTATTATATATTTTTATTATTAGCTGTTGAACGGGACTAAAACTACAAAAAAAAAAAAATAAAAAAAAAATAAAAATAATATATTTTGCTTTGTCGGAAAGATCTAGATTTATGATCCTTGTTTAAAATAATGATAATATAAATTTATGTAATATTTACTTGCATGATTTTTATTTTTTTTGTGTTGAACAAATAAAATTTTGTTTGTTTTATTTTGATTAACAGTATTTGTGTTAATGTAATAAACTATTAGACATAATAAATTTAAAGTTTTAGAGAGATACAAATGGCTTGTAATTTACACATGTTTTCCATGTCTCCATGTTGAAGAGGGAAAATTTACTCGAAACCCAAAAACTAATGTTTTGAGGGGCGTGTTTGTGCCTTAAAGTTTCAACTTGAAAATGGGTATCTTATTGTAGAAGGTCTCTCTCTCAAGCTCAAGGTTTACCAGCTCATAACGGGAGAAAACAGTTTTCATTAGAAAATTCGCCTCCATCTGCTTCTCTCCTTAAACTAAAACTTGAATAAGTTATAAATCAAAATATTTATATGTAAACTGGGCCGAGTGTTTAGGTTTGTGGTTTTTGAAACAAGCAGAAAAGTCGCTAGACACTTTCTAAATGAGTTTTTGTTTGGAAGTTAAAAATTGTTCTTCACTAAAACATTTTCTTTCTGTCCGATTAAATGAATATTAAGTCGGAACATTTTTTTTTTTTAATTTAGAAAACCGTTTAAGATGTCATTTTGAGTTGGAAAATTTTGAAATTAAGATATTCCTGGGTTAAGCCTAAGAAAGTTATTTTAAATACTGCAATTATTTGTACTCATAATATGATTATAGATTATTTAAAGACAGAAGAATTAGTTTTTAAGGCTGGATAACTTGTTATTTGCAAATAACTTCTCAAGGAATATTTATAGTGGACCTTAAGATCATTATTAACTTTTGCTTTTTTAATTGTCCTAAAAAGTTTGCTTGTATAGAGTTAATGTTAAGTTCTATTTTATAATTTGACTATCAGTCAAAATCATGAATAGCAAACAAGCAAAGTGAATTTTCTAGTAATAGTATATTATGTTACTAGGCTGTGAAGTGAGTTTTTTCTTTACCGCGGCAATTTTATTTACTGTCGAGCGAAGCGATACAGTAAATATTGCCAAGGTAAAGAAAAAACACATATGCTATTTTTTCCGAGGTAGCAGATAAATGAATAAAAACCTTAAATATTAATCAATAATCAATATACTAATAACAAATGTTAGAACATACTTAAGATTTAAAAAAAGAAACCTTAAAAAGAGGTTACACTATAACAAAAGATAAATAAAACGCATTGACATCTAGCGGATTTTAATCGCACTAAGAAGAATTTCTACAAAGATTGCAGCGCTAAAATCGGAAGTTTTGATAACTACCAGCAGGAAAGAAAACATGTTTTACGTCCTAGGACGTAAAAAAAATTTCTTTACAGCTAGGAGTAATGAAAAGATTTTTTAAGTCCATGTAATGATAAAATGGATTTTAGCTAGGTTTTTTAGGCTCTAAAGTTACTATTTCACAGCGTACCACGGAAAAAATATATTCCTAAATGCAATAGCATTATTCTAGTTCACTAGCCATTTTATTTTGCTGTTCTTTTTGGGCATTCTCAAATTCCATCTCTCTTATTCAAGGTATTCTTTTACCTTTCATTCTCCTAGATCACCGCCCTTTTTTTTTTTAGCTGTTCGTATGTATTGCATCTCCCAATTCACTACCTTCTTACTGTAGCTTTTTGTATACATTAGATGGTTTGAGTTGCTCTTCGTTTGTATTTAGCGTTCACCTATTTAACTAGTGGCCAGTGGGTCGGTGTATTTAAAGCTTGTTCTCGTATACAATTTTATACTCAATACTATACTAGTGTCATTTGTGAAATAGGCGTCCAAAGGGAATGCGCTAGATTTGTTCTAATAATTTTCTCGAAGCTTTTAAATCGTTTCCCACGAGAAATTTAGTACTTATTATTACTCATCTATGGAATTATGCCTCCATTTTATTAGTCCATTAAAAACATTTAAAAAAGGAAGTATGATGAAGTGCCAACCCTTTTTTCTAACTACTGGTTTTTTTTTTTTTTTTGTTAAATTACTTTAAGAGGGAAACTTTGGCTAAATAAAATTGCCAAAGTTTTTTTTTCTGTGAAAAATTTTTATCTTATATAGAAAAGTTTTTTCTCATTCCTCTTTAAAGTCATTATAATGAAAAACTTTCTCGTATAAACTATATAGAATGGGTTAATGATGATAAGTAATTAAATCTTTAATCCCTTTAGAGTAAATAAATTTTCTTAAATCTCTTTTTTACTAAGTTTTTTATACAGTAACTAACATCATTCAGATAAAATCAAAGAGAAATTTGAGGCGGAAAATAACCTCTACCCCTAACACATCCCGTATTTTTACAATAAACCAAACAGACTTCATTTAATTAAAACAAAATAGAGTTTATTTATTTCCTTAAAGACTCAGTATTGAATGAAGTTAGTGTTATAAACTGCGCATGTATTTCATAATCAAAAAATTCTATAAACTAATTTCTCCATTAAGTGGAATTTAAATGTATGCACATTAGGTAAACAAAGGATCTATATCATTATGCAACTACAAATTAATAGATTTGTGAAGTTTCTCCAATCTATTATTATATTACTATATTACTCCAATCAAATTTTTTACATTTTTTTTTGCCAAAATATGGATGGACTCCAACACTTGCATGCGGCAATAGACGTGTAATGTACTATGTCTTTTATAATATTTTGCTTGATTAATTTTTCATTTGAAATTTCCTTTATTATTTAAATGCGCCGTTTTATATTTATTATGGATAAATAAATATTTTCGATTTCATCTATAGTATGATTGTAGATAACTAATTAATATCTACAAATTAAGGAAATTGTGTTGATACGAGTAAATATATAATAAAATTTCATAAGTAACGGTATAAAGTATGAAGTATTTGGTCTTAGAGCTAATTATAAAAAAAAGAAGCAAGATAAGGGTAAAAGAATCCGCAGTGGTTTTGTAATTACCTTAAAGAAAGGTATTAAAGAAAATGGGAAAGATAATATAAGTTATTGTATAAATTTATTTAATAAAAGAAGATAAAAAAAGAGAAATTGAATCAAGATAAGGGGAAGATCACAATATGTTGGAGAACGGTACAAAGTTGGAGTAGGGAACATTCCTGTTTCATATTAAAAAAAGTGGGTGTTCACCCTCGGCTTCTTGTCACTATTGCTAACGGAGGTAGTAAATTTCTATCTTAATGCGAAGTAACCCATCAAAAGTACTATTACATTATAAAAGTAAAATGAAGTAGTTATAAATCTTTTTAAATGAAAACCTACAAATTATTTAGGGTTTTTTACTTTCTTATATATTTAAAGAGAAAGTATTGTGATTGTACGGAAATTCTACTTCGAGATTAACACATTTTTAGGTCAAATTAGTTAAAAAAAAGTGTTTTTTTTTAAAAAATGACTGTCTTTTGTCTGTGCAGACTAAGCTACTCTGGCATTTGGTAATACATTATTCAGAATAATCATACCCCGTGACGAATTCGAGAAATGAATTTTAGCTAAATCACTTAAATTTTGCTTCCGAGCTTACCGAAGGTAACGATACTTATGTGGTCGTTCTGAAGAATGAACATTTTTTAAAGGGTTCGATTTCAAAAATTCCAAGACAGAAATCTGTTTCGGACATCAGGGAACATTTTTGGTCCCATGTCTGTCTGTACACATATCTAAAAACAAAAAACATATCTTAAATACTACTCGTCCGTTTTTTATGGAATTTGTATGGTAGGTCATGATTAGCCTATTTCTGGTCCCATATAAGTTTCAACCTCCTGCGCCCATTTGCTATTCTTCCAAATGCGCACAAACATACATTTATTTACACCTATATCTTCAAAAGTACTTATCTGATTTATATTAAATTTTATGATTTATATGAAAGCCTGCAGGTAACCACAGATTAATTTCAACCGTCTACGCCCTTTAACTTTTGCTAAATTGATACTTTAATTCATGTAAAAAATTAATTTTGTAAAACAATGTAAAACAATTTTGACAGATGTAAAAACGGGGGAAACAGTTAAATAAATTGAACTGAACAATAATGGGTTGTAAAAGCTTTACATCAATTAAGTATGTGTTAGGATGCGAGGAACCTATGTGCCGCACTCATTGGCAGACTAGTTTAATTTGCAAACGTTTCCTGTGGATATGAATTATGCAGATTAATGTAATGAGTGTATTATGTGGTGTGTATATTAAAGAGATAATAATTGACCTATTTTCTACTTTCTTATATAAAGAGAAAGTATTGTGATGGCGCGAAAATTCGATTTTGATGGATTTACACGTTTTGAGGTCCCCTCAGTCCAAAAAATTGGTTTTTAAAAAATGTCTGTGTGTCGTCTGTCTGTCGTACGCCTGGAGCCTAAACTACTGGGCCGATTTTGACGACATTTGGCATACATGTTCAGAAAAATCATACCCCTGGGCAAAATCGATAAATTAATTTAAGCTCAAAATTTGGGGGCGCTACTCTCCAAAAACTCCGAAAAAACATGAAAAAAAAATTATTTTTCAAAAACGGTTCCGACAATTTTGATTAAAAAATTCTAAAATGTAGTCCATTTGAATACGAATCCAACGACATAAGCCGTTTTCCCGGGGAAAATCTAGTTCCTGAGAAAATAGCATAAAACGCGGACGGAGAGAGCCTGAGTTCGATTCCCCGCCGAGGAGAAGTTATTTTTATGATAAATTTTGATGAAATGTTCAATAATATTTAAATGTACATACGAAAACTAAGAAATGGAACACTGGGCTAAGTAATTATAAAGTCGTATATGAGAAAGTTGATCTGAGTTGTCTCGGACCGATTTTTTATTTTATTTTTCGTTATTATTGAAAATAAACAAACTTTTTCCATAAATTAATGATGGTGAAGTGGGTAGTGTTCGCTTAAAGGCTAAATAGTTTGTTCTTTTTATTAATCATTTTTAATTATGATTACAAAAATAGCAGTAAACTTTATGAGTTTCAGGAAAATAAATGTAAAAATGTTCAATTAAAACTTTCTCTTGGAAATAATTTAGATTAGTTGTTTTATTAAGTAAATTTGGGTGAAGAGGGAGACTGGATAGATAGTTCTTGTAAGATAACTAAAAGAAAAAAAAGAAATGTTTGAGTTTGTTTTAAAAGTTTCAAAAAGAAATATTTTTGAGCCACAGTAATTTGAAAAAACTCTGAAAAGATTTAATCTATGAACTTGAACTTATAAAAAGTTTTCATAAATGTATTTTCTTTAATATTTTTAACGAATAAGTTAGGTCCATTTTTACTTCATTTATTTATCAAATATACATACATACATACACACACACACACACACACACACATATATATATATATATATATATATATATATATATATATATATATATATATATATATATATATATACATAATATATATATTCAGTTATGTATGTAAATCACAACTTGTTTACTTTGAAATAGTTCATTTTTTACCTAATTTCTCAATCTACAAACAATAATAATAATTAGAATGGTGTATGAATGGTTTATGATTCTGGTATGTGATGGATAGTACGTTTAACTTAGAATCATGATGTCTGTATGAGGCAATACAAAATGGATAGAACGCTAAAAATTGATCATCATGATCTAATTTTAAGACGAAATTTAAAGTTTACCGTTTTTGATATAGTTTTTTATTAACACCTATGAATATAGTTTCAAAATACCAGCGAAAAATTTTATAAAAAAAAGTGCTTCTGGTGGCTGTCTTTGAAAATGTTTTAAATGTGAATAGGACCTCTTATTATTTTTTGTTAGCAGGTGCTGATAATTTATAGGAATATTGTAATAAATTTGATTTTAAATTTTCCCCGATTTTCAGGCTTTTTTTTATCCCTTTTTAACGTTTTTTCTTGTTGTATTTCAGTCCGTTCAATGTTTTAACTTCAAGTTATGAAATTAATCTTTCCTTTATTAAATTTAGTTTTTTATTCACTTTATTTTAGTTTTGGGCGTGTGTTTTGAAATAGACTGTCTAGGACAAATGGAACTATTTTAAGGATAGATCTCTCTTTTAGAATGAAGTATTCTAGTAAGTTGTACATATATAAATTCCATTGTGAAGGGTGACTACTAACTACTAATGGTTGGCAGGCTTTACTAACAGAAGGCCTTATTCTCACAACATATGGTTTCTTTTTAACCAAGCTTACAATTCTATCTTGCTTTTCCATTGTCCTAAAGGGGAAAAACTATTTGCTCCTGTTTTCTTTTTAGAACAACCTTTAATAGAAAAAAGCCCGATGTGTTCGTCCTCAGTTAAAGGGAAATGGGAAGGGTGTGAAAATAGCCTAGTTTTTTTCCCGCTGGTTCTCTTCGTGCCAGGCTCTAGGTTTTTACTCCTGTCTAAAAGGCTTCTCTCCTTGTTTTTACTCGGTTTAATGAATAATGGTTTGGAGCTTAAGGCCTTTTATCTTCTTAGCAGAAGGAATAAGGAAGCAAAAAATTGGTTACCTATATATTATGTTGAGTTGATTCACATTAGTCCTTCCTACGTCATTGGATTTACTTTATAATTTTGTTAGTATGCGACTGAAGAAAAATATTTGTTGATTAAGTTGGTAGTTTTTAAAAATGTTCGAGCTGACAGTGACTGGCATTTGCTATAATCTTTAGGTAAGTTGATGTCTCAGCTTTTGTCGACGTCAACTCAAAAAATTTTGTAAGATCTGTTCTACTAATAATGGATTTAGTGCCGTTATCGCAAAACGTTTAAATATAAGACCTAATGACCGACAGATCTGGTGAGTTCGAATACTAGAGATATATGACATGTTTTAAGACATTGGTGATTAAATCGAGTAGATACGTTAATTTTGTAAACCCCTGTCCTGTGATAACTTAATAATTTGTTGATCGGGGCGTAAATATACAACAAATAATATTCAGAGAATGCGAGAAAAATGCCGATTTTAATTTTAATGCCGATTTTTATTCCGTCTGTGCACATTTAATATTGAACAAAAATTTAGAGTGAGCCCACTAGTAATCGAAAAAGATAAAAACAGCGACAATTCCCATTTAACCATTCGTCTAATAACCACGTGAGCATGCTTTGCGCCTCACTAATTGGCAGACTATTTAAAATGTTTGCTCTTTTTTTTGTTTCAGGTAAGTGTTCCAGTTTGTTTAACCATACTTCCATGTAGTGGTAAGAATATTTTCCTTTTTCTTTTTCCTTCAAATAATCATTAATAATCTAGGGACCGGCTTAGCCGAGTGGTTTGCGTACTCGCAACTCCTCCGCCTAAAACCGAGGTCTAAACACCTACAAATCTGGTGAGCTGGAATCATAGAGAGGTGAAGTATGTTTCATACTGATTATCACATTGATTAGATGAGTAAAGTGGCATGATCCCCGTCCTGTAATATCCTAATCATGGGTTGATCAAAGGGCAAAATACTTATTATAAAAAAATAGTTATTATCAGTTCGACAAACTTGAACAAAACTTTCTTATACACATATTCAACTATCGTTGATCTATTGCTTTGTGGTTATAATTATCTCATTAGTTAGCAGAGACCTTCTATATTTTACATATAGTAATTTTTAACTTGTTTTAGATTTAAATAATTTACTTTTTCCCTACTTCTACATAATGCTATTTTTTTCTCGAGTGTATTTGCCAAATAATTCTGTATTCATGATAAGAGAAAAGAGGGGGAAATAAAATCCACTCCTTGACTCGACATCGAAAATAAATTGAAGCTCAGGCTTGCGTTTTTTCCCTCCAATTTTTCCATATATTTTTCCTCGAGTTATTATTTTTTTTACTCCTTAAGGGGGATTTTTTATTTTTTATTATGTCATTCTTTATTCTTTGACCTACAAACCCTGAAAAAATAAGAGGGAACTAGGGAGGAAAAGGGTGTTGACTGGAGATGGCAAATTGAAATTCACCCACATCACTCCCCCTCTCTTGGCTTCGCACGGTTGACATCATTTCACTTTCCTGTGCTCGACTTATTGATATTGAAAAAGGGGTTTTTTTAGAGGGGGGGGGGGGGGGGGGGAGTTCACTCCTTTGAAAGGCCTCAAACTCTAACCGTGTCCGCTTTCGAAACCCCCTGTAGAGATACCTTTTTTCTTTTCCATTCTCCTCATTCTATATAAATCAATAATTCATGTAATGACAGGCATCGCTGGTCTAAATTGGAGGTGAGCAGAATGCTACTGCTAGGCTGGGGAAGGCCTCCTTTTATATTGCCAATAGGCTTTGCCTGTTCCTCTTTGATCTCCCTTCTCTCTCCCCTCCCCACCTACCTTTATCGAGCATCTAATATTCATTGAGCTAGAATGATTAATATGGCTTCCTTTTGAAGGAGGTAAGGGATTCTCTGTAACGTGTGGTGCAGCTAGTACAAAGAAAATTTAAGGCAATGACAGGTTGTGGTCTTAACTTTATTTTTTTGGCCGGTTCTATCTTGGAAAATCCAATCTGTCCGCCCTATTTTTAAGGAGGTTTCCAACTAAAGATATTGTCTTTAGTGGTTTATTCCACGTACGAGCAAACCCTGTTATAAAAAAGGGCTAATAAGTTGAAGGTATGCTCTTAATGCAATCATATTAATGGTCGAAAAGGTAAAAGATTGGAGATTACGTTTTGCCTGATTTCCTTACATGATTATTTCCTTCTTTGAACGTAAGTCGCGTTTCATGAAGTAAATTGAAGAAAAAAAACCCTAACCCTCTAGCAAGGCAAATAAATGGAACATGAAGTGACCTATCAAAATTACTGAGCTTGAAGTCTGTTAGAGTTTGGTCAGTTTTAACATAGACTTGAATAGGCTACTTTGTTCCTTATCTTTCCCCTACCATGTATCATTTACTCCCGAGTGTATGTGCCTCCCGTCTCTGACCAGTGTCCTTTTAGGCATTTCTATATTCTCATCTAATTCTATCCCTTAGTCCAATCTTCCATCTAAAATTCGATATCTTATTAAGTGTGTTAATTGACAAGGACAGTGGTTAATAGCCATTCATATACGAGTATATCTAAATCATTCAAGTAATTGTATTTACCTTCATTAAGTATCTATACCTAAAATGACATTACACTTTGAAAAGTACGTTTTTTAGTGTGTGTTTATTCACCTCGTTATATCTATATCTAGACTGATCCTAAATTTACGACCAGTCTGCCTAAAGGCTTTACATCTACATCTAAATCTCTACGCATACATCTATATCTACATCTCTGTCCTTACATCTATATTATCTACGACCATCAAAGTCTCTTTATTATATAATGTAAATGAATTTTCATATGTCTGTCTTCAGACTGATAACTTTTGAGATAATCTGCACTGAATAGTCAAGAAATTTAACTGCATATAGTAGATGCATGCTGTATTTTCTCAAATACTTAAGCAAATGGCTTCTAAATTTGAAATTCAACTTACCAGACCTATGTTACCTATAGGCAATAACTTAAGGTAATGTGTGTCACTTAAAATAAACTAAATCGCCTACTTATTATCTCTATTTCATGACTACTCTTAATATCATCCATCCTTAGTAGCTCATCCCATTTTCAAATTATAACACTTAAAGACATAATTTATTTATTCGATTTTTTTCTATTACTTAACTCGTTATTAGATTGAGCAATGTTTGCATTTGTTTAGTTGTGTAATTTCGAATCCGTAAAAAAGGAAATAAGGGTGATTAAGGAGGAACAAGTTGAACCTTTAGGATCTCATATACTCGAGCATTGCAGTAGATTTCTCAGGCTCTTATCATCTCTTCCCCTCATTATTATTAGTCTTTATATATTTTATTTTGGTTTGATCTCTTCTTTTTTATATCATTAGATGGAAAATCTCGAAGGGGCTTTCTCTACCTGGAAGTATTATTTTAAAATCATATTTATTTGCATTTGTTTTTTTGTTTTTTTAATAATAAATGAATTTAAAATTAACAATACTGTAATCAAATGAATAGCCATCGAGTTTTAAATTTGTATGAGATCTCCAGCTACTGTCACCCCCATCACCTCTATCGACCAGTATCTTTTGCCAAAAATTATTGGCATGAGATAGTGGTAAGGCCACGATTCATATCCTAGAACCCTTAACCATCGATCTCGCTGCAGAAGCTTTCAAATTCCCTGCCTGCCCAAACTTCAAGCTTCTATTGAAAGTTTAGCTTTCTATGAATAAATGCCCTTTTGGTCTCCTGAAGTTCACAAGATTCCTTAGAAAACAGATAACTGAATTATATTTAGAATATAAAATAAACAGGTCAAGTGTGCGCTAGTCTGCACACAGCGAGGTTCTGTAGACAACTTTGTATTGTTTAAGTAGTACCTATTGATGGAGCTTTTTAAAATGCTAAAAAGCCTACTGTAAACTATCCTATGGGTCTGATATTCTCAAAACACATAACAAAGTTCTGATAAAGTATTGTTTTGCCACTGAACAGGACTATAAACATATAAATTCATCGAAAAGAGCATAATTATAAAAAGAAGTATTTTGTCAATTAAAAAAAAAAATAAAAACAATTTCTCGAAATTTCCAAAAAGTGGTATCTTAGCTTTTGGTCGAAGGATCTTCAGGATTTTTTGCTCTATACATAAGCGCTATCAAAAAGCGTATAACAAAAAATTATATATTTTTTTAATCAGCTCGACGTACCCTTTCATATACCCCACCCGGTGTCAAAAAAATAACCCTTAAGTTTTTTTTTTAACTTTTAAGTCGCTATTTTTTAAAATTTGTGATTAGGTACTATACACTTATATGGCAAATTTCAAAGTGATCGGACACAAGGGTTAGCCGTGAGAGCAAGCTATAGGCGGAATAGACAGACACGCAGAAAAATATAAGGGTCCTTGGTTTTTCCTTCGGACCCTAAAATGAAGGTTCTGATCGTTTCGCTTCAGTGAGCTACAGTCACTTAAAAATATGTAAATGAGAATTTTTGAAGATTCCCCCCTCCCCTTCAGTGCAATGTATTTTGTGCTGGAAGGATCAATATTGATAATTTTTTAAAAATATTTTTATTTGATGAGGATTTTGACTAAAAATGTTTTGTTTGGTTTATAATTCAGTCCTATCAAGATTAACATCATCTCCAAAAAAGTCTTACTTTATTGTGAAGTTCAATTTGTTGTCTAACAATATTCTGTCGACTTCATTGTTGTTAGTTATATTCTCTTTATTTTATTTTATAGTTAGGTATTGTACTTAAGAAAGTCCAATAAAAAGTTCATTAAAGTCTTTAAATTCTAACTTAACCTTATAACAATGTTAATTATTTTAATTTACACTGTAAACAACCTTGTTCAAAGCTGTAGAACTAATGTAATTCTTTATCCTTTAAACCTATCATGAAATGCAATTTGAACAACCTTTATCTCTTTTATTTATCAAAACAGTTTGGTCCCTATTAGTATACTCTGTTTATTTAATTTAAACGTTTGGTAGGTATTGCTTTTTTTCAGAAAAGAAGCATTTACTTTACTTGCAAAGTAAATATAATGTATTCCATTTTTTCACCCGAAACATTTTTATTATTTGCCAATTATTTTTAATTATGTTTTTGCAAGTATACGCTCTAGAATACTAATGTATTACATATTCTAATTTGTACCAGGTATAATAAAACATTCCTTACATTCTAAAAATGGATCATTTTAAGTTTCATTAACACTGAGAATGCATTTAAACAAAATCTAGTTTAAATTGTTGCTCCTATAAATAAAAGCATAAACTAATACATATTTTGTTAATGAATATATTCAACAGATTGATCTATATTTATTTTTTTCTCACAAATTTTTCATTACTTCTTTATAACTGCACAGAAAAAAACTTTATAACATGGAATAATAAAAACTATTCAAATGCACTCATAAATTAAAATTGCCAAGGAAAAAAACATGTTTATATTAACCTAATTTTTTTTCACACACTTATATATATATATATGTCACATATAGTGTTATATTATGTATGTTTAATATATATATATATATATATATATATATATATATATATATATATATATATATATATATATATATGTGTGTGTGTGTGTGTGTATGTATATATTTTATAATATAGGAGGGTTTTTTGTTTTTTTTAATTTTATTATGAATATTTAACATTCTATTGCCAATTTTCTCTCATTATTCGTACAACGTATTTTTTTTTTTATCTTCGTAGAAAAAATTGAAGTAAACTTTTTTATAGAGGTCGGATAGGGGGTGGGCAGAATAGCTCGTTGAGAATAACTGCGGTTTTTGTAACGACTCCCCTCTATGGAGGATCCCTCATTCATTATTCCTTGTGTTCGGAGGGAAATATGGAAACTTTTTATTTTTTTATCTACTATGTATATGATTATAAAGTCAACTACAGTTTTTCTTTTATGTTTAAAAAAAAGATTGAAATTAAAAGTTTACGTTGTTATTTAGTGTCATGTGTAAATTTTGTTTTCTTTTATTTTCTTTTATATATATATATATATATATATATATATATATATATATATATATATATATATATATATATATATATATATATATGTGTGTATATATATATTTATATTTATATATATATACAGGGTGGGCAAAAAAAATCGCACTTTTTTGAACACTTATAGCTCAGCTTCTGTAATAGATAGAAATAAGAGGTTTGCAAGGTGTGAAAACTACACTCTTCTACTTTAAATTTCAATTGTTACATAACTTAAATAACTATTGGTTGAAATCCATGCAATGACGGTTTGAAATAGGGTCTTTAAAAAAGTCGTTGTCCGGGAAGTAATCGTTGTCTGGTATAAAGTTTTGATAAAATTAATTACCTTGTAGGGGGGGGGGGGGGTTCTTTGTAGGCAAGTGGAAGGAGTCCTTCAGTGTTATAAGAAACATTGCATATGTGTTAAGCACAATATGTTGCCTGAAATTGAAGATCACATGCCAATTTACACGTTAATGCAAGATGATGCCTCGTTCCATCGCTCCTTGCAACAATTCAATACTCGCAAGAGAATTGCCCAGACTTCATTCATCCAGACGAGTGGCCGCCCAGCAGTCCTTACCCAAATTCAATTGATAACTCTGTCTGGGGTTGGTAAAAACAAAGAGTGCACGTGGGAGGCAGAATAAAGGACACTTCGAAAGAGGATTCTTCGTGCCTGGGATAATATGCGTCAATCAACTAATGCTGGGGCTGTATCCCACTGGAGAAGGAGAGTGTAGGCTGACGTAAATGCACTAAGAGAACATATTGAACCATACTACAAGTAAATCTGTAAAATATGCGTTTTTTTTTAATTTTGTTACTTTCATTTTTTTAAATACATTTATTTCATGAAAACTACCCCTAATTGTGTTTTCACCCAATTAGATCTGAAATTTAAAGTAGAAGAATGTAGTTTTCAGATCCTGCGAACCCCATATCTCTATCTATTACAGAAGCTGAGCTATAAGTGTTCAAAAAAGTGTGTTTTTTTTTGCTCACCCTGTTATATATATATATATATATATATATATATATATATATATATATATATATATATATATATATATATATGTCTATATATATATATCTATATATATATATATATATATATATATATATATATATATATATATATATATATATATATATATATATATATATATATATATATATATATACAATTTGCGAGAGACACCAAGGGATGTGCCACGCAAGCGTGACACATAGGAACTGTTCCAACATCAGACATAACGTCATTAAGATGTTGGCTCGGCATTACGCTATGTCCTGCATCGTTTCGTCGCGTCCGACTTATCAGGGGCCCGACGATGCCCACCCAACTCTGGACCAATACTAGATCAAGAAGATCATATATGGGACTTATCAGAGACGAGCGTGCTCTCATACCGCCATTCTTGCTATATATTTATATAAAATAGGCAAAATTGAAAAATTAATTTTAGCTCTAAATTTGGGGCTCTGAAAAAGAGTATGTCTCAAAATCGGTTCCGACGATTTTGATTAAAATATGTATTTTCTAGTCCATTTAAATTCGATTCTAACCATATAAGTAGTTTCCCCGGGAAATTTAGTTCCTGAGAAAATAGCTATTATCGCAAAGCGTGAAATTTCTCTTTTGATTCCTCGCTGGAGAGAAGTTATTTTTTTTTGCATATTTTAATAATAATTAAATGTATCTACGAAAACACTAACAACTAATAAATGGAAAACACTGGACCAGGTAATTATGTCCTTGTATATGAGGGAGTTTAGTACAAGTTGAATCGGGCAGATTTTTAAATTTAAATTTGGTTTGTTTGCTCTTCATTTTGTAGTAATTTATTTGTGATATTTTCTATTTTTACTTTCTCATATTCGCAATATATAGAGAAGGCTATTTAATTATTTATAACATATATATTATGGATATTAGTCTTTATAGTATTGACTTTATACCCGTATAGCATTCACAAAAGAATTAACGATCACAGTTTTAAAACTATATGATCAACACAACCGTACTAATAATTTATGATTATTTTAAAAATGTTGCTGAGATACATTTTTTTCTAATCAAGCATTTGATTTGGGTCCTTTGGCTTACTATTATATAATAATGGAATCGTTTTCTGACTTAAAAAAGAAGAAATCTCTTCTAAAATGGATTAGTTTACGTTCAAACTTATTTTACCTTATGGTTCAAAACTTGTAAACATTTTCCATTTACAATGGTTTATTGGTCCTAGTTCCGAGTTTTGATTGTTAAGAGGAATCGATTAAGTAAATTTGGTCTTGTTGCTGTTTCGGTTGACTAACTGTGTCAATTGGGCTATGAATTATGCCTAATGCTAATTGTTGATCCGCATCCATTGCCCTCTCCGTGCTTAGCTTTATTATGATAATATCAAATGTAATATAATCTTAAACTCCTTCAAACAATAAAAATCCTAGATAGTTTGTTTACTAGTGTTAGTTTACTATAACTAAATGAATAATAAGTGCTTCTAACAATACTAACTACATTATTACTTCAACGTATTTATCAACTTTTGTATTTGTATTTATTATGCAATTCAGAAGTATAATAAGTATTGAATAATGTTTAAAGGTTAAAATTGGGTCTAAATTTGTTTTAAATTGCTTCTATTCTAACATGTATAATTTTACAATAACTATAGGTTGATTATAAAGGTTATGTTTATTTTTTTTAAATCTCGGACATTAAGACATTAAGTTTATAAACATGATTATTTAAAGCGTGTTATCTGATGTAACAAACTTGTAGCTTATTCTTTTTTATGTATACCTTATAGTTTTCCTTGTTATATTCTGTATTTCGTCTTCATCCTAAATACTCTGTGTTGTATCAAACAGTTGTTTAAACTAAGGCTATTCTGTTTATTATAACTGTCAACCATCCTTCGGGTTATCTTTCACAAAATGTCTAAGGGTTTTTTTGGGACCAATAAGAAAGGGCACTATTCTAAGATCTCACTCCAGAGTTATAAAACCTTATCTCGGGATCCAATTCTGCTTAAATTTATGTTTGGCCACTCAAGTTTTAGTGATCTGTTAGTCTGAGAGTTAATATTACGTCGAGGTTAAGCAACGGAAGAAAGGTTAACTGTTACTGTTATTGGTTGAACATTTTTGTGCTTTTCTTTCAGTTACCTTTTTTTCACCTGGTTTTCGGAAAAAATATAAACGATATTTTCCTCTTCCCAAACTATAAAAATAAAATGTTAATAGTGTCTTGGATTTTTCTCCTCTATAACTGACATTATCTTCTAGGGAATTGGAAGGCTCTGAATTGGCTTATCATCTTAAGGAAGGAAAAGGCTTTGAGACACAAATTGCTCGGAATTACCTAGTTGTATATGTAATGCTTTTTGGAACGTGTAACAAGGGTCTCATATGGCTATATAACCTGTTTATGTTCTGTAAAATCTATAAAAAGGTATTTTGGCTTAAAGATTTGTTTAACATTTTAAGAATTTTCGTGAGTAGACTCATGAATTTCCATTATGGTCAAATGGATATTCCTATAACATACTTTAATAACACTATAATCTGGCTTCCGCGGCTCCTCTTATAATAACAGTATAAGTATTTTCAAGAAAGGTTACGGTCTTAGAAGAATTTTAAGGTTTTTTGTTATACGTTTTTATAGAAACTCAAATAATGGGTCACATATTTAAACTGAACTTATTGGTAATATATTTTTTGTTCAACAAAGATATTTTGTTTAACCAAAACAAAAAAAAACAACAAATAAACCTTCTACCAGTCTTCTAAAGCTCAAATAAGCAAAATTACCAAGTCCTTGTTTACACTACAGTAGGCCAAGTAGTAACTTATGCTACTGACTGACACTTAAACCTTAATTTTACTCACGATGAAAGGCTTAGATGATAGGAAAGGAAAATCCTAAGCCTACTCTAATGTAATATTGAGTTGTATCTGTATCTCTTTTATCTCGTGTGTGCCGCCTTGTTTCTATCATCATAGTATCATAGATCTTACAGCACTAGTAGTCGATGGCATTTTGTATAACTAACACTGATTAATTTGTAGTATTTATCACTAAAAACATAAAATTGATTATTCAAACTTGTCCTTTTAAAAACAGTAGCTTAAGCACTGCCGTTCTTTTTTGTATAAAATTAGTATAAGTATATAAAATCAAGGATTATCTTCGTCGTCACATTTTTTAAAAGCTCTCTAGTTTAAACAATTTTGAGATAATTTATCTCTTGCTTTTAAAATAAGAATGAAGTAGAAATCAATAAATCTATTATATAAAGTTTATATTTATAAGTATTATATAAAGATTATATTTATAAAGTATATACTCAAAATAAAATCTTCTGGTTAATAGATATTTAATGTAAGAACATCGTCAATTTATTAAGTGGATCTCGAGGCTTAGTATACTGCTTAATCAATAAGATTATATTTTTTGTTAACAGTCTTATCTTAGTACGCTAAACGGGTTTTTGAGGTATTTTGAGGTGAATGGACATAAGGGAATCTCGCTTGTCTTGCAAATATTGTAATGGATGACAAGGTTTGTTTTGTTTGTATCGTTTTAGGCTTGTGTAACTAAGGGTGACAAAAGGCAAAGTAAGGGATTAGAGTGTCCGCATTTAATTTACACACGCCTGAATCCACTGTTCTAATATTGACGTATATCTCGTTCAAATCCCACATAAATATTTTCTGGCATGACGTAACACATGGAGCATATGTGTGAAATGGTTGATCCTTTTTTCCTGCATTATCCATAACGGTATATTGATCTGGTCGCAAACAAATGGTCTAGATAAGTAAGCATTACTTTTTTTTACAATCGTTTTTAAGAGTTCCTTGTTCATTTTATAAATGTGATCTTTGACTTGTTAAGTACATAAGTATTTTAACTATTTATGCTGCACTAGGTAATAATACTGTTTTAATTTTATGTTCATACCATCTAGAACTAGAATCCTATTGCTGGTATTTTTTGAGACATCTTTTTTTTGTAGCGTACTTGCGCAACTCCCCTGAAACCTATGCCTAAACACTAACATACCTGGAGAGTATGTTACCCATAGGAGAAGTACCCATAGGTGTGAGAGGTGTTTGGCACTGATGATCACCTCGAGTAGATGAGTTAAGTGGGTTTCCTCCTTCTTGTAATAAAATAAATAAAAAAAAAACTAGGACTATACATCACATTGTATAATACGTTTTTATATTAATTATTTCGACTTTAAACTATATTGTACTACTAATAAATTATCCATTTAAATGTATTATTGCATTAAAAAGGGCTTTAGGAGCTTATATTGGCTTAATCTTCACTAAAAGGGCTATTAATATCAATTCTATTTACTTTAAAGATGTTATGGGGGGTAGGGTCGTTACGTTAATATGCATTATTAATAATGTAAAACGATGTTTATATTTAAGCAATTACATGAGTGTTTAAGTCAGTTATTGGGTATTAAAAGTGGAGGTATTACTAATATACGAGTATGGTAATGTATCAAGAGAACGGTTTGTGAATTAAGAAATGTATCGTAATCCTAAAACCCCTTTAGATCTCGCATAGCTTGCTAGGGTTTCTGTAGAAGGAGGTTTTAGCTATAATCCTACTGTAATCCTTCTATCTTAGCGCGTTTTACAATTTAGTCCTTTACCTGTTCTATGGACACTCCTTTATTCCTTCATCCTACTGGAAACAAGCTTGTAACCTTCATCCTCTCTTTCTGTAATAATTCTTTTTTTTCCTTTCCCCTCTCTTGAAACCTCATCCAAGTCCTAAAACTCTTTAAGGAGTAGAAGAGGGGGAAAAAAGAAGATAAAATGCTACTAATAAATTATTAGCCATTCCTTATCTTGGACCTTACACAAAAAAACCTTATATCCATCCATCTTCCCCTGTGACAAATATCGTATTGATTTTTTAAAAAAGGAAAGAAGAAAACCACAACATCTCTGACAGTATAACATTAAAAATACTGAAAATATAAGAGAAAATAAGTAGCGTAATATTTTAGTATGTTTTGAAGTGAAAAATACGTTTGATACTTTATCAATCTATATTAATGAATTTTTTCTTCTTTAAAATTATTCAATGTTACAATTTTTAACAAAAGTTGGCGAATAGTAGTTGTACCACATAAAATAAATGTTAATATATTTCAAAATAAAATTGTTACTAAAAATTAGGTTGGTATAAGCAAGCGTGAGAGGAATCAATATGCGCAGAAGATTGAAATTATTATGGCACGATTTGTTATAATTTTGGCATGCAATCCAAATTTTAGCAGCATAGTTTTCAAAATAATTTACGGACAGACCAACACAAAGTCGCGAGGCCACAAATGTTCCCTGTGAAACTCATTTCTGTCGTGAAAATTATTTAATTTTGAGACATTATTTCCCGCATTAAGCTTATACAATGCTTTCTTTACCTTCGGTAAGCTTGAAAGTAAAAATAAATAAAGATAAAGTAGCCAAAATAATTATCTACTTTATAAAGTTGTCTTACAATAAAAGAAATATGTGTGAGACTCTCACATATTAGAAGTGAAACTTAAGTTCTAGACACAGTTGATTTTATGGTCCCTCCTACATATTTATATAAATATGTCATATATAGAATTAAGAGTTTAAATCGTTCTTAGAAGAAGCACTTAACTCAATTTTACTCGTATGTCAAATCAAATTGCTCCACTTATATACTAAGTTCATTAAAATGAGGATTTGCTGGTTCCTAAATAAAGAAAACACTAGAATTGTTATTACTTAGATTTAATTAATAATGAAATAGCACAATAAACCTTATTTAAGTAATGCATATTGTATAAATAATTTATTAAATACGCAACATACATGTTTATAAACAAGAGTTTACAATGCCGCCACAGTCAGATAACTTCTCTAAGAAAAATAATTTAAATTAATAAAATATTTTCATAACATTTTACCGAATGTGCAATTGATTTACCTGTAAAAATCTATCACTTAGACGAGTCTCGAATCACCAACTTCGTTTCATCCAAGCCAATTTACTCTACCGCACCTAAAGAAGTTTCACTTAAAATAAATATAAATAAATATATCTATATTCTATAAATATAAAAATGAATGTTTGTCTGTCTGTCTGTCTCTTATGCCTGCCTAAACCGTTCTTCCGATTGCGATGAAACTTTGGGGGAATGGTTGGACGCATTCCCGAGAAGGTTTGTGAGTTAGTAAAACTATTTTTAAATTTTGGTACACAGGGGAACTATGTAAAAGTAATGAAAACCTTTAATGATGCATATCTCTTTAAGAGTAAATTTATTGTTGTTATGTATATTTTTTTTATATTTTCATTTAGGAGGGGGCTAAAATGGAAAATACAGGAAAAATATTTCTATAATCTATATCAATATAAATAAAAATGAATGTTTGTTTATCTGTATGTCTCTTATGCCAATATTGTACATATATTGTAGAAGTATATGTATATTGCATATTGTAGTATAAATGTTTCATATAAGGCAACATTATTTAACTAAATGATCTATTTTCAAAGGTTTCCAAAGGTAGCAGCTATACATTTTTTATGTTATTCATGTTTATTAGGCGGTACGAAGTTCGTTGGGTCAGATAGTAAATAAATAAAGTAGAATAATAGAGACCGGCGTAGCCGAGTAGTTAGCGTACTATTTAATTTAAAAAAAAAAACTTTTTAATTGGTAACTATTTTATTTTATAATCTCATTATCTTTTTTTAATTTTACTATATACTTGCTGGATACCCGTGCTTCAGGTTAGATTAATTGATTTGTGTGTTATACAAAATACATACTTAATTATATGCATTGAAATGTTTATAATTCGCTTCCAATTCTCCTACTCACTTAAAAACTTCACCAAACACCTGTAATTATTAATGAGACATTTTAGCGGAAAATCACCTCTAAATATTTTTATTTACCATTTAAAACAAAAATATAATAGAGAGATGATATTACTCTTTCCGAGTATAGCATATGGAAGGCAATATTAAAAGAAAACTCCCCATTTAATGAAACTGTTTCCTCAATCTAGAATACAGCGTTGTGTTGAGGTATTTTTGATTTGTTCCCCTATAATTTGAAGAAGTCAAACCTCTGTGACATGTTTCATCGAAAAAAGCTATAAATAAGTGACATGTCGCTGTCATGTCATTGTTTTTGTTTTGGTTTTGTTATATGTATAATTTGAGTTGATGTGTGACCACAGTTTATTTATGAAATATAATAGTGTTTTAATTAGTCTCATATACTTCAATGGCGACGAGGCGAGGAAAGAACCGCGACGCAGACGAAGAGCAGATCGAAAAATACACGAAGCTGATAAAACTGCGCACGGGAGTAAGTAAACAAATAAACCGCATAAATGATTTTTTAGAAAATAAAGAAATAGAAATTTCAGAAGTAAAAGCTCGAGAGACATTTCTTGAACAATTGTGGGAAAAGATCGCGAACTTACAAGAAGAGATACTGGACCTCCCACTGAATGATAGGCTGTTGTCAAAGGATGAGAAAGATTTTATTCTAATAGAAAAATCGTACTTCCAAGGAAGGGCAGCAATAATAAAATTGATAAAAGAACATGATGAGTCTGCCAGGACTAATAAGGTAGTAAGTAAAGGTGAGACTTCAGGAATAAATTTACCTTTTACCCAATTTCAAGAGGAAGAGGCATTTGGAAATTTTATTACGCGATTCGAAAACTATTTAGAAATAAAAGGTGAGGTTACACCTAAAATGAAAGTATTAACTTTTTTAAATGCCCTTAATCCAAAATTACACCAAATTACGTATGAGCTTTGCGCGCCCGACGATCCTAGGGAAAAACAATTTGAAGAGTTGTCAAACATTTTAAGAAATCACTTAGACCCTAAACCGAGTATATGGACACGACAACATAAGTTTATTTCTCGTTTGCAGAATCAGAATGAATCAGTCATCAGCTACGCGGCAGAGTTACGAAAACTTGGCTCTGACTGTAATTTTAATTGTTTGTGTAAACGATCAGTTTCAGAATTATTCTTAAAATTACAATTTATTAGAGGAATATCGGATGTTGAGGTGAGAGCAAAGTTACTTCAAATGAAAAACGAGAGTGACTTTAGTGATCTAGTGGGTGTAGCTAGCACGATGGAATCGGCGAAAATTGAGTCGGTTAAAATGAGTGTGAAAAATGAAGGCCTTGCATTACAAATAAAGAAAAAAATAAATAACGAAAAGGAAGAAAATAAAAATAAAACCCTTACTATAAATGAATGTTTTAAGAAGTTAAAAGGGAAGTGTTATCGGTGTAGTTCTGTAGAACATCGGGCAGATAAGTGTCCTTTTAAAAACGCTATTTGTAGACACTGCAAAAAGAAAGGGCACCTGGAAAAATCATGTTGCTTGAAAAAGACGGAGGGGCCAGCTAAAGTAAATGAAATCAACGAGGAAAGCAGTAACGAGGATGAACCGTATGAAATCAACACGATCTCAGGTAACATAACAGACAGATTTTTAATTGACATCACCATAAATAATAGACCGACAACTATGGAACTGGATACAGGTGCAGCACTAAGCACGTTATCTCTTGAAGACTGGACTCGACTTAATATAAAAAATAACTTACATAAAACAGGGGTCGTATTAAAAACATATACGGGTGAAAGAATTAAGCCTGTAGGGATGGCCTTGGTGGAATGCCAGTACAAGGGGCAGACATTCCTAGGAAAACTCTACATAATTGATGGTAAAGTTGACCCTATTTTTGGAAGGGAGTGGTTAAGAGAGATTAAATTAGACTGGGCAGAAATAAGAAATATATCTAAGAAAGAAACGTATGCAGGGTTAGAAGAGCTTATTAATAAATATGAATCCATTTTCATAGGTCCAATTGGGGAAATACCCACGGTACGAGGACATTATTACCTGAAAGAAAACTCAAAACCAGTATATTTTAAACCAAGACCAGTACCGTACGCTATGAAAATAAAAATCGAACAGGAACTAGATAGGCTAGAAAAAGATGGTATAATTTCTAAAATAGATTTTTCCGAGTGGGGCACCCCAGTAGTACCGGTGATTAAGCCAAATGGAAAGTTAAGATTGTGTGCAGATTACAAAGTTACATTAAACAAAATGATTAAAGACGAACCGTACCCTATACCAAAAGCAGACGATATCTACGCTGCCATGCACGGGTCAAAATTCTTTTGCACTTTGGATATTAGTTGCGCTTATCTCCATATGGTTATGGACGAAGAGAGCGCACTTATGCAGACACTTAGTACACACAAAGGCTTGTACAAGGTAAACAGGTTAATGTTCGGAGTAAAGACGGCACCACAACTTTGGAACAGGTTAATGGACAGAATACTACAGGGCATTGAGGGTGTGAAATTTTTCTTTGACGACATTATTGTTTTTGGAAGATCTAAAGTAGAAACATTAGAGAGACTGAACTCGGTGTTTAAGCAAATTAAAAGTTTTAATTTAAAATTAAATAAAGACAAGTGCAAATTTTTTGAAACATCTATCAAATATTTAGGCCATATCATTGACGAAACAGGTATACACACGGCACCAGATAAAATAAAAGGTATTGTAAATTCAAAAAGACCAGAATCTGTGACAGAGCTAAGGACATTTCTTGGCATGGCAAATTACTATAACAAATTTATTCCAAATTTAGCCTCGATTCTGAATCCACTAAATAGATTACTTAAAAAGGATACTTCATTTAGATGGACCACAGAGACGGAAGAAAGTTTTAACCGCGTGAAAAAGGAAATCACAGGAGAACGGGTACTCGCCCACTATGACCCGGGTGAAAATTTAGTGTTAGCCACAGACGCATCTCCATTCGGATTAGGAGCGGTGCTGTCCCATCGATACCCCGACGGTTCTGAAAGGCCTATAGCGTTCGCGTCTCGAACACTAACTAAGAGCGAAAAACAATATAGCCAGATTGATAAGGAGGCACTCGGAATCCATTGGGGACTAAAAAAATTTTTTACATACTGCTATGGACGAAAATTTACAATTATAACAGACCACAAACCTTTACTTAACATACTAGGACCACACTCAGGACTGCCACCGTTAACAGCGACTCGACTGATTCATTACGCATTATTCTTATCAGGCTTTAATTATGATATAGAATTCAGGAATACAAAATCACATTCTAATGCTGATTATCTCTCTAGGTTCCCTGTGGAGAAGCCAAAATCAGTAGAATGGAAAGATGAAGCAGAACAGTTCCAAATATTACAGATAGAAGTACTACCAGTGACAGCTAAGATAATTGCAAGGGAGTCTAAGACCGAACACCAACTCAAGGAAATTATAAAGGCGTTAAAGGAAGGAGAAAGTGTAAAACCATATGGCTACAAAGACGGAGAACTGACTCTGCAAGATGGATGCATTTTAAGAGGTACGAGAGTAATTATCCCAAAAACACTTCAGAAACAGGTCTTGATGGAGCTACATATGGGACACATGGGAATGGTCAAAATGAAACAAGTAGCGAGAAGGTTTTGTTTTTGGAAAGGGATAGATCAGGCCATCGAAGAACTAGTAAGAACGTGTAAGCCGTGCTGTGAAAAGCAAAATTCACCAACTAGAGCCGAGTATCATCCATGGACAGAGCCAACAAATCCCTGGCAACGAGTCCATATAGATTTTGCGGGTCCTGATGCAGGATCGTATTATTTTATACTTGTGGATGCATATTCGTGATGGATTGAGGTCATTCCAACCAACACGACAACCACGCAATGGTGCATAAATCAGTTACGCAAGTTATTTTCAACTTTTGGACTACCACAAACCCTTGTATCTGATAATGGACCACAATTTACGGCATTAGGTTTTAAAGAATTTTTAGACAAGAGAGGAATAGTGCATCGCACAATCGCTCCATATCACCCAAACTCGAATGGATTAGCAGAGAGAGCCGTACAGACTGTAAAAAAACAATTGAAAGCCATGGGAGAGTTACCAAAAGATGAAAAAATTCATGAATTAGTAACTCAACTGAGAAACGCCCCGGCAACAGCTACTGGAGAGTCAGCTTATAAACTTATGTTTGGACGGGACGTAAGAACTAGGTTAGATCTTATGAGACCAGATGTAAGATCTAGAACGGTAGGTGAGAAAAAAGCAACTAGAACTTTTAAAATAGGAGAAAAGGTGCAAGTCAGGCAATACTCTCGAACTGGATGTAAGTGGATGTTTGGGACTGTATGCGGAACGGAAGGAGAAGTAATTTACAGAATTCGGCTCAGTTCAGGAGAGGAATGCAGAAGACATGTTGATCAGATCAGACCAACCAGACTTGGAGGGGAGATCTGACATGTCGCTGTCATGTCATTGTTTTTGTTTTGGTTTTGTTATATGTATAATTTGAGTTGATGTGTGACCACAGTTTATTTATGAAATATAATAGTGTTTTAATTAGTCTCATATACTTCAATAAGTATGAAAATCACAGGGAAGTACTTGCGTCCAAGTACTTTTTAGGGTTTTGTAGAAGATTAAGCATGCCCGTTATGTAATTATGATTTTATTCTTCGATCTCAAGGGTCCGGGTTCGATCCCCCGGGGGGTCACAATGTTTTTCATCGGTAATAACGACTAGAAAAATTCATTTTTTCAAACCATTTCCATCGCTTTACCATAAGGTATAACCATGAATTATTTCGAAATTTTAGGACCACCCGTTATATAGTGGTTGGGGAGGGGGGAAATTTTTGGGGGTATATTTTGACTTATAAAATTAATAAAGAATGAAAAATTTAAAAAAGCAAATATATATTTGAATCCTACTTTTCCCCAGCTTTCATATGATACCCAACTCAAAATTTAAAAAAAAAAAATTTTTTGTCGCACTTCAAATTTTCGCGCCCAAAATTGGCAATTTTTTAAAATTTGGGATGAACTCCCGGAATTTTCATCGCCCCACAATAAGGCATTAGCATGAATTATTTCGAAATTTTAGGACCAGCCGAAGTATAGTGGTTGGGGGGGGGGATTTTTTTTGGGTATATTTTTATTTTTTTACCCAATAAGGAATGCAAAATTTGAAAATGTATACATATCTTTGCGAACTACTCTTCAGCAGCTTTCATTTGATACCCAACTCAAAATTTTAAAAAAATAAATTTTTTGGCGCACTTCAAATTTTCGCGCCCAAAATTGGCAATTTTTTAAAATTTGGGATGAACTCCCGGAATTTTCATCGCCCCACAATAAGGCATTAGCATGAATTATTTCGAAATTTTAGGACCAGCCAAAGTATAGTGGTTGGGGGGGGGGAATTTTTATTGGGTATATTTTGATTTTTTTACCCAATAAGGAATGCAAAATTTACAAAAGCTTATATATATTTGCGTCCTACTCTTCAGCAGCTTTCATTTGATACCCCACTCGAAAATTAAAAAAAATATAAATTGTTGAGTTTACAACATTTTTGCGAATTGCGCATGCGCATATTTTATTTTGAACTTCTGTATATTTTTCCTGTGGTTGGGTCAAAAAGTTACACCAGTATTTCAAATTTCAGCTCTTTAGCTTAAACGGTTCGGGCCCTATGAACCAAAGAGCGACGAACAGACGGACACATCACCCTCGGCATAAGGGTTTTGAGAAGAATCTACAAAACCCTAAAAATGAGCTATCACTGTAAAGGTCACAATAAGAATAGTAAGCAGTAAGATTTAAAACAGCAAACTAGTTAAAACAATTTTTTCTCAAGATTATTTTTTTCCAATCTTACCCTCTTAAAAATAAAAATATGACAAAAATTGTATATAACATCAATTATTTTATTCTTTAAGAGCTTTTCAACAAAATACATTAGGAGGGATTTTCGGGTATTTTGATCTGTATACCCATACTACTAATCTCAAAAACAAATTATAATAACAAATGATAATTATATTCTCAAATTGTTTTATAATCGTGTTCCTGGCATCAAATAAGCCATGTTTATCAATTTTCATTTAATTCAAATCAAAAATAGTAATATTGCTAACTTTCATTAAAAAGAATATTTTTCATATTATCCCCCTCTTAAATGATACAATACTTACTGTACTCTTAAAGAGCTTTTCAACAATACCCATCACAAAGGGTATAATTTGGTTATTAAGGGTTGAATTCGGTACCTCTGTGTACCAAAATATAAATTTCAGTATACAGTATACAGTGACCTTCCTCTGGATTTGAAGGTCAAGTGTACAAATTTTCATCAAGATTGGAATAAAACTCTAGATTCGTATAAAAGGCATACATGAATACTTATTTTTTCTAAAAGGCATACATGCACTCTTCTTTATATATATATATATATATATATATATAGAAGTAGAATAATAGAGGCCGGCGTAGCCGAGTAGTTAGCGCACTGGTAACTATTTATGTTATATATATATATATATATATATATATATATATATATATATATATATATATATATATATATATATATATATATATATATATATGCTAGATGCATGTGACCATTTTTTAATCTGTTCAGCTTTAACACCTTGTGGGATGTTGTGCCTGGAGTTATTAGTTTGAAAAAAAAAAAAAAAATCTTGTATCTGATACAATCCAGTTTTACTCTAGTATCGGAATGTCCTGTGAGATGGTGAATCTGAGAACTGGTCCTGTAATTATTATAGCACATCTGTGTTTCTCAACCTTAACACTGGTTCTAAAGCTCAGACACCATACCCTTGTCTTGAATTTAATTACTATACTCTTGCTTCTAAATACCGGTCAGTAATCCATTAGTCCTCCTCTAACTCAGTCTAGTTCACAACATCTCGCTCAATTTACTATAACCAATTCCCGATCAATTTTTTATTTTTTAAAAAAAGTAACAAACAAAAAAAAGTCATGTAGATTCGCCCCTCTTTATAATAAATAACGTCTAAAATGTACCTTAGCATTTTATCCGTGTTTCTCATGTATAAGAAGGAAAAAATCGGTACGACTAACACGAACAAAACTTTCTCATATGGGCTATATAACAATTAGAACGATCTGCAGGTTCGTCGTTCGTCACATCGTTTGAGCTTAACATGATAAACTAAGTACGAAAAAATTAAAATTATATTAGGACTTTTGAGATAATTTTTATTTGAAAATTGAAGTTCATTGACCATTCAGATGCTTTTCGGACTGTATATAAAACTCCAATTATTCGTACTAATTAATTGTTAAGTACTTTGTTAAAACATGTAATGTTAAATTGAGATTACTGATATATATAGCAATAAACAATATTATTTCAACATTATTCATTCCTGCAATGCGTTAATTAAAAATTATGCTGTTAATTAAGAAGCTAAGATCTCTTAAACAAAGTTTTTAAGATCCTTTATAGATCTAGAGGAAAATTTTGTTTTATTTTGAGGTCCTAAATTAATTTTTTAAGTTTGACGATTTAACCCAGGAGCGCACCAGTCTAAAGGCCCCATACACGGTCAAAATATGCAAACATTTTGACCGTGTATGGGACTGTTTGATGATTGACGTGTATGGCCATGGTCTAAATTTGACCAACATCAGGTTTGCGCAAACATCATGTTTGCGGTTTGCGCAAAATGTTTGATCGTGTATGCCTTAAATCATTCCTAGCTGTTTAGAAATAGATACCATTTGTGTTTTGTTTAGATTATTCTATTTATTTTATTTCCTGTTTCATTCTAATAAGTATCTTCTAATTTGTTATTTAAAGGTTAATGCATATCCTTGATTAAAACGTTTTAATAACATGCAAATTACATATTAAACAAGATTTCTATACATTACTCTCGACCGAAAATTTATTCACATTAAAAAAAATGTCATTGTTCATACTGAGCTAAAAAGCGCGAGTTTTATTATAAAACTAGTTAACATTTTTAATAAAATTGAACTTTTGTTCTTCTCAAATTAAAAATTATTTTTAGAGTTATTCTATTATTATAACTGAAAATGTTATTACTTTTTAGTTACTTCTGCTTCAAATAATGATATGATTTTTATGATGTACTTAATAATTACACTTATAGCATATTGCTTAGCTATAGATATAAATGTCGAGGGAGAGTAGAATTAGAAGTTATAAAATAAAGAATATCAGGATTTATCCTAGAAGATTAGAGATTTTACTACCCATTTTTTTTAATATTAATTACAATGTTTGTCAGAGAAATATCTGTCACCTTACTATCATTAGACGTCTTCTATATGGTTAATTCCTTTGAAATAAATTTTCTGAACTTACTTTAATAGTATATTATGTTACTAGGCTGTGAAGTGAGTTTTTTCTTTACCGCGGCAATTAAATTTACTGTCGAGCGAAGCGAGACAGTAAATATTGCCAAGGTAAAAAAAAACACTTCACAGTCGCGTAGCATATGCTATTTTTTCCGAGGTAGCAGACAATGAAAAAACATTAAAACATTAGTGATTATATTAATCACTAATCAATATATAATAATAACAAATATTAGTACATACTTAAGACTTAAAAAAAGAAACCTTAAAAAGAGGTTACACTATAAGAAAAGATAAATAAAACGCATTGACATCTAGCGGATTTTAATCGTACTAGAAGCATTTCTACAAAGACTACAGAGCTACTAACGGAAGTTTTGACAACTACCCGCCGGAAAATAAAAATCTTTTAGTTCCTAGGACGTAAAAGATTTTTTCTTTACAGCTAAGAGTAATAAAAAGATTTTTTAAGTCCACGTAATGAAAAAATGGATTTTAGCTATGTTTTTTAGGCTCTAAAGTTACTATTTCACAGCCTACTACGGAAAAAGTACTTTTTTATATACTAATTTTTAGAATCTAAAATTTGTAAATTACATCAAGATTTATATTATACGTCATCGCAATGCTCTCTCTAAATTTAATTTTTTAAATGCCGTTAATTCATAAAATTCTCGTGTCACTAATGCACAAATAACCCAGCAGAATTGTAACCCATGTACTACGTAGGTTGTACTACGTCTTATGGACTACAAAAAAACGCTATATAAACCATGAGTCAAATCTTAACCATTTTCGCGCAAAGACAAATTTTATAATTTTTTTAAGATCGCATACCTTTTCTTATAAAAACACTTATTGCTCCAAAAGTACAAAAGCTAGAACAAAATATGTGGTATCGTCGTCTGACAACTTTTCCAATAAGAAAAGTGTAATTTTAATTTTCATGCCCTCAAATTACATGTCAAACAATATATACAAATTTTATATTTAAGAAAAAAATTAAAAAATCAATTTCTTTGCGGTTCTATAACTTGGTAAAGAACCGAGCCCATACTTTTCGGACTTCAGGAAAAACTTCCTTATTTACTAACGTTTCGATCGATATTAATATTAAACCTATTCATTGGGTGGAATTTTTATTAAACTTCGCTTAAAGTAAAAAATAATTGTGTTTATTGTTACAATTCTTGACTTACAGGTAAGTAAATAATTAAAAACAAGTATTGTTGGTTTAGTATACTCATCTTTTTGTCTACGATAGCAACAATAAACATGTTTCTTTTTCACTTTCAACGAAGTTTACTAAAAATTCCGCCTTATGAATGGGCGGAAAATAATAATATTAATATTGATCGAAACGTTAATCAATAAGGAAGTTTTTCCTGAAGTCCGAAAAGTTTGAGCTCGGTTTTTTACCAAGATATGGGACCTCCAAAAAATATTTTTAACATTTAAAAAAAAAAAAAAAAATTGTAAAAAAGTTATGTCATATAATTTGAAGGCATGAAAATTAAAATTACATTTTTCTTATAGGAAATTTTGTCAGCTTTACAACGGTACTAAACATTTTATTCTAGCTTTTATACTTTTGGTGCAATAAGCATTTTTATGAGCAAAGGAATGTAATCTTAAAAAAATCATGAAATTTGATTTTGTGGGAGAACCGGTTAAGATTTGACCCATGGCCCATTATATAGTGTTTTTTATAGCCCTTGAGGCGTAGAACAACCCACTTCATTTTTTCACATATATCGCCAGTCACCCTGATATATATATATATATATATATATATATATATATATATATATATATATATATATATATATATATATCTATATATTTATATTTATAAATATATATATATATATATATATATATATATATATATATATATATATATATATATATGTATATATATATTAGGGATCTATATGTAACCTAATATTAATTTTATTGTTACAAAGTGTTTTGCACAATGTTGTTTTGCATGTTTACAAAAATAGTATTATACCCCACAAAAAAGCTCAACTTTGTTTAATGCATAATATATTTCCTTTTTTTCTCAAACTAATTACAAAATAAGAGAAGGTACAATTAATTTGTTGTTGTTTTTTTTTTTAACTGTAATTGTAAATATATATAATATATATTTGTATAATGTAAAAGTAAAAATTAATTAAATATAAAATAAAATGAAAAGGTGTTTACTAAGCAGAATAATAAGAGGAGAGAGAAGTCTTGTTTAAATTCCTTTATGAGTTTCAACTTAATTTGCTTCATTTATTTTTCATTTGAAATTTCCTTTATTCTTAAGTCCGTCCTTTTTTTATAATTTTTATTAAAGCTACTAGTACGGTTTCTTTTATCTTTATGTTTTTTGCCCCTTTTTAAAAATATTTTAATTGGTTAATTACTAATTTATTATAACAATAATTATGATTGCCGTCTTTCCTCCTTTAATTTTCAATTCTAAACGACTAGTTAATTTAACTAATATTGGATGAAGGGTTTAACTTTACATAAATACATTGTCAGTTCGTCCATTGTTTTCCATTTTGATTATTTGTCACGAATTTTCATGGCTAAACCCGGTAGGCGGTAGAGTATCGAACCTCGTCAAGAAACCAAAACTGTTCTATTTAAAAACTGAGTAGTTTTTAAGATAAGTTGGTTCGCACAATTGTTGAACGACAAACAGAAATTAGACCAAATATGTTCTCTGATGTCTGGAACGGATTTCTATCTAGAACATGTTAATTTAGAGACAAAAAATTGCCTTCCTCAGAATGAAACAATACTTCCGTTATATTCAGTAAGCTCGGAAACAATACCTATAATAAACTTAATTTTGTTTGAAAGTATTAAAATTATACACAAGTTTACTAAAGTAATCATATTGATCTGCTAAAAAACGAACCTCTTCTGAGGTAATTGTCGCTAATTATGCAAATTGTTAAGTTGATTCTGTTGAATTATTTTAGTAATTTGTTGGCATCCTTTCTCAGTAGTATATGTTCAGATTAATTGGTAAGGTTGGGGGGGGGGGGGGGGGGGGGGGTACTGATTGATCAGTGCCTTACCTAAAGACTCCCGCTGATTAATCTACCAGAGTCTCCATCGATTGTATCCAAGACAATATAGTTTCATCAAAGGCGCTACCAAGAATAAATCAGAAACAGTCATCAACATCTGTTCTTTAGTGATAAATAGAACCATTATTATTGCAATCAATTATGCTTCCTGCAAGATTAGTTTCTTATTAATTTAGTTGTAGTTCATTCATTGACATCAACATTAAATAATCTGCTAATTAGTGTGGTACATATAGCATCTTCGAGTCCTATTATTGGATGACTGTTCACACGAGTGTAATATAATATGATTCCAATGGGCTATAGAAGTTTGGTTGACACACCTGAGACCAAATATGTTCTACTAACTTATTTTTACTTAGGATCATGAAAATCACATTCCCACCATAATTGGCAGGGGCCATAGCCGCTCTCCACCGGTTTTTGTTTATTTTATTTTTTTTTCAAATGCCTATTACCAAGCCTATGCCTATGCCCGGCAGATGAACTGAGCCAACCACATATTCTTAATAGGCACAAAGATTAACTTTACTCAAAATTCTAGCTTGATGTTTTGATGATTTTTTGAACGCCATCTCCTGGACTATTTCATTACTTTCGGTAAGCTCGGAAGCAAAGAATATATCGCTATTGGGAATTTAGAGAATTATTTAAATTTTATAATAGCAGTATTAACCAAAGGGTAAGCTAACATTTTGTTTGGACAAACAAAAATAGTCATTTATGCAGGTGGCCCACTACACTATATGGAAAATGCAGTCGTAATCTATACTCGATCTTGTGTTTAAAACAATTGAAAATTATCACTACCTACGAAATACATTTATTAAACAATCTTCTGTTTGGAAAAATAAAAGTTGTCACATTTATCCTGATTACTCTATAAGTAAATTGTTATCAATACAGATCTTCATTTTGAGTTATTTTAAGCAGGTGGCCCAATACATTATATAGAAAATGCAATCGTAATATATACTCAATCTTGAGTTTCAACAAATAAAAGTAATAACTATACTTGCTGATCACTATATACGAAATACAATTAGCAATCAATCTTCTGCTTGGCCTACTATAAGTAAATTGCTATCAGTACACGATATTCTGTTGGTACATGATCTTGTTGGGAACAATAAAGTAAATGATGAAAACCAGATGGTCAATTCGAGAAATTAACTTATTAATTTGACAAACAATAATTGCTAATTTCGTTTATGTTATTGTCCCTGGTCTCTAATTTGCCCCTTAGAAATTTTGATAATTTTGTGTATGTATGTATGTTTTCGCAGTATGGTAACAATTGGAAATGTATTGAATTATGTATCTATCTTATAATACTCGTAATTATATAACTTCATACTCATCATAATTTATGATTATAAATTAGTAATATGTATATGGTCTATGTATTTTATATTATTATTATTAAAACATAAATAATCAAAATTGCTGACGATTGTCCATTAGAATATAAGTAATAGTAATCATGTCTGGAAATTCAAATTATAAATTGTATTATTATTGCTCCTTCAAATTTACAACGATAAGTATAAAAAAAACATTTAACGTGTCCAATTACATACGTTTATTGAACAATTTATTTGGAACTTAAATGCTATTATTTTTTTGGCTCCGAGCTTACCAAAGACGCTATGTCATCTTCCTTAAGACACGAACCTTTTTTTTTTGTCTCCGATTTAAAACATTTCGAGATAGAAATCTGTTTCAAATATCAGGGAACATTTTTGGTCCCGTGCCTGTGTTGCTCAATCTTTGCGAACCATCATATCTTAAAAACTACTCATACTGATTTTAATAAAATTTGGATGGTAAGTCATAATTGGCCCATCGTTGGTTCCACAAAAGTTTCAACCTTTTGCACCCATTTATTTTTCTTCCACAAGGGCACATTCATTTATTTTTCAAAAGCAAGTTAAAGATAAATAAAACTTAGTTAATTTAAAGTAGGTGTATCTGATAATTTAGTTGTGTTTCAAATATACTATGAACAAGAAGAAAATCATTCAATTAATTTTTTTTCTTATAGTAAAATGGACAAAATAAATAACCTTTCATTGGAATTAAACTATTTGTTTAATTAATTATACTAATTACTGAAATTATACTATATGTCGAAAGACTTAAGCATTCCTTTTGTATCGAATGAATTTTGGTCAAACTTAAATCTAGCATCTTTCGTAGTTTGTACCATATGAAAGTTAGTACACGTCTACTGTTTTTATTTAGTTTCAAAGAACCAAAGTAGGATCTCCAAATTTTAATAGCGCTAAAGTTTGTTTATATTGCACATGATATTTTGTCGTAATAAAAATATGTTTTTTATTTTGTGAAATTTTCATCCTCGTCTTCTCTCACTTTCTTAGTTCTCTCTCTCTCTCTCTAACTCTTAGTACCTTTAACTTTGTGCCTAAGCTTATGCATATATGAGCTCGAGCATATACAGCCGTGTGTTTATATTTTAATTTAAATGAGAACGCAGGAAAGTTATTTAAATATTTTTTTATAAGCATAATAATAATTATAATAAAACATTTCTCTCTCATTTTCTTATTTGCGGTTTAATAATAAAACGCTTGAAGTTGATAAACACAGGAAAAACTTAATTCACCAGTATTTGCTCAACATATTTCAAGGTAGGTACCTTCCTTTATAATACGCACATTATATTTGCGTCTGTAAATATAAACGTAACGAACATTTTTTTTTTATAATATATTATGTCCCTCCCCCACATATATATATGTATATATATATATATATATATATATATATATATATATATATATATATATATATATATATATATATATATAATAATATATATATATATATATATATATATATATATATATATATATATATATATATATATATATATATATATATATATATATATATGTGTGTGTGTGTGTGTGTGTGTGTGTGTATTTATATAATTTTGTTAACAGCACTTTTAGAAAGCCTTTTTATTTATTTTATTTTTTTAAGGTGTAATTTGCTCTTTTTTTCTTTTCGAATTTACATTTTATGAAAAAGCGTGGAACCTTTTTTTTGTGATAACAATTTTTAAAATAAATTGTTTCCTTTAATCATTTTTGTTTGTAGCTGTGTGTTTGGGTTTACTTTCACATTTTATTTCATATTTATTTGCGTTTTTAATTAAAATTAATATGTAAGAAGAAGAAGCTAAATACTTCAAGCTCTTTTCTTTACGTTAATTACTTCATATTTTCTTTTTCTTCATTTTCACGTTATTAATTGCTTGACTAAAAAAACATTTTTTTTCCAAATATAACAACTAGAGGGCTCAACCCTCTACTCGCTTTTCTCCTCAACCCTTAGATGGCGCTACCCAGCCACTTTACTGCATGGGGGTGCTATGCTCCCATTCCACTCAGTGTCTCAGAGACAGTCCTTTGTGGCCTTGGTGCAGGGCATTACATTGAGCTTATGAATTAATAAATTCAGATTGTCTTTTAATTCTAGAATTTATTATAAAGTAAATTCATTACTGTTTAAATTGATATATAAAAAAGTACGACACCCCTCTACTAACGCTAAAAAACAATATTCGGTATTACGATATGACCTCCATGTTTTCCTTATAATAACTATCTTTATAAAACAGTAATAATCAACTTAGTAATTTGCAACTTCGTCGATTTTTAAATCTAAAAACTATTAAAGACAAGTCAAATTAAAAAATGTTGAGTAAATCGGAATACAATTCCTAAAGTTATAGGTTTTTTTTTTAATATAAAATACTGTGCGGTCACTTGTATTCGAATCCATTACCTTGAGGTTTGAATTGCATACTTTACCGGAGTTAAGAATCCAGCCAAAATTGTTTATCCTAGATCATTTGTAATAAATTATACTACTTATGTATTTCATTTTAAAGAAAAACTTTTGAATTTATTTCGTCATTAACTTCGGGGATTATTCGATTTACATGACATTTTTCTATTCGAATCGTGTTTTATCGTTGTTTAAATAGATATAAAAAACTAACCATATTCGCTGAAAATAAAAAAATTTCAATAATAGTAAGAATTACAAAAACAATAAAGTTTTTTTATGTAGAACATTTCGAAATCAAATAACTTTTACATTAAATTAGGTAGAAAAAAACGGTTTACTACTTATTCTTTTTAAGTTAAATTTTTCTTGTTTCAAAAGACATATATGTCAGGTAAATTGGAAGCATATACCCCAAATTGGTAATGTAAAGTAAACAAGACGTGAATTTACCCCTCCACCTTATTTTCCTTGTTTAGCGCATTATACAAATAGCATTTTCTTTCACAAACTCGCTATCCCCATCTCTATCCTTGTGTCCTGTGTTAACGCACTGTTCAAGTAAACCCTTCTCTTTCTTACTCATGTTATGACTAAACATTTTAAAAATATAGAAAGTATATTACTTTTATATAATATTTATTCATTATACTCATGAATTAAATAAAAAATTAAATTAAAATAATAATGAAAGTTACTGAATCAATGCAAAAATCAATATAGGATGTGATTTACTCAGGGCCTAAATGAAGTATAATTACACTATAAATATATTCTACCTTCAAAATTTCATGGTCTCAGGTCCAGTTGTTTCAGATATACTGTGGTGGTAAGTGAGTGAATGGCATTTGATTTTTATATTTTTAATATAGGGGAAGTTCCCTTACCTTGGAAAATTAACAAAAAGGAGCTATTGCTAATAACGTTGATAAATGTGTAAGGTTGCTAAAATAGTAATACCAGGCTCTATTCTTACAAGCAATATTAAATTATCCAGGTACTTTCATAGCAGTATTACATAGCATTGATTGAGAGAAATGGCATTCAATTTTTTATTGCAATTTTTTTTTTTGATAAATTATTGAAATATTTTTAAGTCATTGTAATAAAGTCACAATTAACTCAGGTACTATTTAGGGTGAAATCCCATCCATCTCCTTCTCACTACCCTAATAATTCCATAAAACTTTGTTCCTCAACTAGAAGATATCTTTTGCCAAAGAACCCTAAATACCGCTCAACCACAATCCGTCCAACACCCGGAAATCCTAACTTCATAATATACTAAGTTTGATTTGTAAAAAAAGTCTACACGAAACTGGTCTTTATTTATGTATGGTTTAACAATATTCTGATCAAATGAACTAGTAATAGTGATTATTTTATTACAACCGTTACCTGTTTACCTTTATTAGATGTATTATAATATTATGAACTGAATGATCTCAAAGCTACAGGCTAGCGTAGGATGAAAAATCAAAACAAAGTTACTGATGTTTAATGAAGATCTGAAAATTTTAAATTAAATTTTGCTTCTTTTAAATTTTAATATTCATCCAAATAAATGAAAAAAAGGAAAACATATTACACAGCGACTTTTCCATGAAAAGTAATTAAATAAAAAATAACGTAACAAAAACGAAGAAATAAAAAATCTGTAAACAATTTATCATTTAATTTGTACAGACGTGAATTCCCGCTTTATTTTTATTTCTATTGTAACTCTAAACAATAATATTTTATTAGACATGCTCTGCATTCGAGATTAACATGGGTCAATAGAATGTTAATAAAAGAGGAAACAAATAAATATTGATACACGATTCAAATAAATCAACAATCAAGAAATGTAAACAAAACAAGTTGAATTAAAAAAACAACTGAAATTATATTTCTTTTATTTTGTCGTCCCTTTCCAATAGTATGCCCAGATTTTTAAATTTATTTTAGAGAAAAGACTAATTGAATAAATAATAGGTAGGAGAAAATGGAGAATCAGAATGAAATATTAAAAAAAATAAAAATAGTGACACGTTGTGTTTAGCGAATTTGTGATTTTAGGGCCAAAAACGAGGTCTCTTATACATCCTGCGCTTGTCAGTCGGACGGACTCAGGCTGAGACACAGACGGACGGTCTGTGTCTCAGCCTGATCTCCGAAAGCACCCGACACGAAAATTTGAAACTTTGCAGTTATGTTATTTGTAATAGCCCAATAACAGGAAAGTTTTAGAGTTTGTCGAATAAGGGGTGACTTTTTTTAAAACGGAAATGCATCATTTGGGGGTGTTAAATGAAAGAGAAGGACGCCTTGAGTACACCTATCTTAGGAACGGATTAGGCAAGACATCTCGGAGTATTTTAATTTCCTTTGGTTCGTATAAATATGCATATAAATAAGGGCTTTTGTTTCACGCGTCGTTACAATAAATAGTTCAAAAATTATGGCTGAAATAAATTTCAGAATTTGCTTTTAATAGATTTTTTAAAATTTAAATTTGGAAAACTAGTTTTGAAATATCGAAGGTTTTATAATGCGGGAAATCTCTATCCTTTACAAAATTGATAAAAATTTAAAAATCCTTTTTATTCGTTTGAAGTCTTCATCTCATATGCCTTATGTGTGTGGAGAGAAAGTAACTTTATAGCACAAAATGTTCAATTGCAATGATGTTTTAATGTATTCTGATTAAAAAAAGGTCAGTTTAATGTGGTTTCTTTAGTTTGATAATGATTAAAAAGTAAAAATCTTCATTTCATTCCTACAATGTAGTTAATTTCAGAAATAGTGACTTTGTCATGGCCTTCATTAATTATTTTCCTCGTTATCTTTCTTCTTCTTCTTCTTCTTTTTGTTCTAAGAACGGTAAAAAGAAACCTTGATGTTAGCCAGAAGAGCGTCTAAAAAAGATTATAGCCGTTATCAGCAGTGAGTTTGTTTCTCCTTATCGTTTATCAGTTGGAAAGCTCTGGGCTAAGAGGCTGGCTTCGTCTTGTAATATCGGTTCCAGATATAAGGATTCTAAGCCTGAGATGATGTTTTTTCTTCCTGGTTCTTCCCTTGGTATGATGGATGTCGAAAAGGAGTTAGAAGAGAGTGAGGATTTCCCGGTCTAAGTTTAGAGATTTAGAGATGGAGGGAGAGGAAGGGCTTGATGATAAGAAACAGGGGAGGGATAACGAGCTGATAGAAGAGGAAGCAATATGTGAATCTTTCCAGTTAGAAACAGGCTTACTTTTACCTCCTTGCCACACATAAAACAATCTCTTCACACTTTAAACTCTCAGCAAAATTTTGTTTATCTTATTCTTACAACAAAAAAGTTGAAACAAGCCCCTACTTATATTATAAGATTCCATCACTTCCTGCATGGTGTGCATAAAAACAATTTTGTACGAAAGAAAAGTTTTTTAGATAATATTATCTTTAGCTTATGTTATGTTAGGGATTAATATCCGTAATTTATGATATGTTATGGAATGTTATCCGCCCAAAAGCGGCTCTGCTAGGAAATCCCAAAGCTAAATTACAACTCTCTTATTTATTCTGGTATTCAGTGATGATATTAGAGAAGAATTCGAGATTGAAGTACATATTCCATATCTAGTACAGATGTACTCCTCAAAATATTTTACAATTTTATAACAAAGGTTTAAAAGTAATCTTACTAAAAAAATATTGTTTATTTACGTTATTGTTTATGATTCTTTTATTTACATAAAAGTAGTAACTTACATTTACATATAAATTAGTATATGTGCATTATATTGTATTTGAGATGATGTTTTAGTTTGTTGCTAAAACATGCAAGATTAGGCGGAGCCTAAACACTTGTAATGTTTTACTCTTTCATGTCCACTCGCTATTTCATATTCATATAATACTTATAATACGATCTAATATTCACCTAAAGTAAAACTATAAAAAGTTAATTTACTTGTGTCTATTTTAAGCATGAAATTAAATTAGGTCGTAGAATAATTTTAATATTGCAACTATTTGAAAAACAAGTGAGTGAAAATGTTTATTTTATGTAAACTTCTTTTGAAAAGGCCACTTTAACCTTAATACCTAGAAATACCTTCATATTTTAATTTAGTCCCCAATATTAATATTAATGGAGTTCTTACTACGTTTCTAAAATTTCAAACATGAAATTTCGTATTTCGTTTAAATATATATATATATATATATATATATATATATATATATATATATATATATATATATATATATATAACGAAATATTTATTTATTTATAAAACGTTAACCTATTCAAATCAAGTTTAAAAGCCTCTCGAATTCCAAATATCCTCTCGAATTCCCCGTTGGAAATTATAAGAGATTTTTTGAAAGTCATTACTCCTTTTAGTAGCAAATGTATGTATCATATAATTTGTAGAATCATGGATATGAAGAAAAATTATGAATCATGAAAGATAATTAAGCGTGTTCGGGTTTTTCTGTCTTACCGTCTATTTTTACCATATCTGTCGAGGTTTTAACTGGTCATTACGCTACAAACATCATAACATTATCTTTTTATTTTCTTATTCAATTTAAAAAGGTAGGCATATTTTCTTTCGTTTGTTGTAAGTTTTAACTTGTAACTTTTTTTTTAGGCATTTTTACTCGATAAGCCATTTATATCCTTTGTGTACAATGTAATGCTCTTGGTCTATATTCTAATTTCTGATTAACGAATTGTGAATATAAATTTTAATGGGTACATTAAGGTGTCTGTTTGAGACTCGTATTCTAAATTGCTATTTATGTAATATTGTATTTAATGAGAATAGTTTCCTTTTTTAATCCTTTACAATACTTCACTGTTGTTTGTATGTTTAAGCCTGCCGTCTGTTGTCAAAATCTTGGGCTAATTATAATTATTAACCATCTTCCAGTAATCTAATCGAGTTAGACTCTTTACCATTATCGATTAAGGTTAGTTTTGTCATACCACCAAATGAACTATTTACGTACATACACTTGGTATTAACTTCTGACTATCCCACTAACTAAGTAAGGTAAAGATAAAATAAATAATAGATTTTCTTTTTTCAAATGCACGTTAAAGCAATGGATATTATTCAGTAGAGGATTATTCAATATAAGCAGTGAATCAGTTCAGAATGGTACGTGGATGTTTGCTCTGGTAGAATGGTCCGTATTGAGTTCGGTCGTGCGATTGTTTTTATCGATTGTTTTCCTAGGTTTGTTTACTGAATAAGGGAAAAGGTAAAAGTGGGAAGGTAAGGTAACAGGAATAGGGTATATTTTGAATAACAAATGACTTATCGTTGCTACCTCTGGCTTCCATAAAGTTATTAATCACTCCTCACTCAGCCAGGTTGCCTTCCTAGATATGAATATTAATCATGGCGGTGGTCTTATCCCACTCCTCAACCATCTCACTCATCCTTTACTTACCCTAATTGACCTTCTCGCCTTAACAACTAGTGTAGGCTAAAATTGAGCTCCAGCTCCCAAATTTGTTTAATATAACAACAAGTTAATGTGTTTCTTCTTTCTCCCTCACCCAGCCCTTCCTTCCATATCTTTTCAGTCATTTGATAGATATTAAATCGTTAAAAGTAATAACAAAAGTTATCATTGGCGATAAACTAAATGGAATGAATATAAAGATAAATAATAGAGTTAATTCTAAAATCAAAATTGATAATCATTAACGTAGTATAAAAGGCACAAGCCAAATAACTAATTATAAATAGAAGTATAAATATAATCATAAATCATAACTATAATATTATATTTATAACTAATAAATAAACTAAATGAAGTTTATAAGGGGTTACAATTTTGGCTATAACCATGTAAACAAATTTATTAGACAGCAGTTGTAATGTAGATTCAGGAGTTGTTTTTATTAATTTAAGTGTAATTGTGCAGCTCAATTCTGAAACTAATCCATTTAGGGCCTATAATATAAATTGAAGAGAAAAAAAAAATTTTAATCGTTCTGAGCATATTTCACTAATAAAGTAATTGTGAACAGCTCTTAAAGGTAACTTAAGAATCATTTATACAAAATGATTCTTAACAAATTTTGAGTAATTTGGATACTTTTTGGTATTGTTGCAAACAATGTTTCTTAAGATTGAAATTTAACAATCTATTCTGAAATTCTACTTCTAACATTATCATAACTTTCTTTTGAAGGTTCTTCAAATCAGAGGTTATTTGTCTTTAACTTTCTAATCTTCTTTTGAAGTATGTAGGTACTTGAACGTAAAATTGATACGCAACCTTCTTTGATGTGTTAAAATTTCTTTTGAAGGTTCTACAACAAATAAGATATTCTTTAAAGAACAAATTTTCTTTTTAAGATTCTAATCTCTAACACGATGTTTTTCTTCCAAGCATTCCAAGGCAGAAATCCATTTAAGACATCAGGGAACTTTTTGGTTTTCCGTGTCTGTCTGAAGGACTGTCTTTCAATTATTCCAAAACAGCATTTCTTAAAAAATTCACGTCTCGCATTAATGAAATATGGATGGTAGATCATAATTAGCCTATCGTTGGTACTTTATAAGTTTCAACCTTTTAAGCCCAATTGTTTGTCTTTAACTCGCACACAAGCAAACCTTTATTTACACCTATATTTTTAAAAGTACTCATCTGATTTTTAAGAAATGAGGACGGTTTGTCGAAAGTAGCCCGCAGATACTCCAGAATAATTTCAAGATTTTAATATTGTTAAATTGATACTTTTATTCGTGTAAAAAATTAAAAACAATTTTGACTGATTTGAAAAAGGGAGGTAAATTAAATAAATTTGACAATAATGAGTCGCATAAGCTGAAAATAATAAAGTATGTGCCATAGGACGCGAGAAAGCAATGTGCCACACCAATTGGTAGACTTTTTTTTTAAAGTGTCGAGTACAACATTTTGAAGGAGGAAGTATTGCTTACTAACTACTAGAAAAAAAAAAAAAAAAAATCAATATGACAAGTAGACCTAGTGTGGAGGGGAAATGCTGGGTGAGAAGCTAATCGGGTTTTCTATGGGCCTGAGTCAGCCTTGCATTGAGTCGGGTTATGTTTACTGCACGCTAGGGGGCCCTCTTACGCTAGCCCTCTTTATAATTAAAGGGGGATAACCCCCACCCCGTAGTACCGTAGTAAAATGGGTCATAAAGATGTCTGTTGAGTCATAGAGATCGAGGGTGAACTTGTCGGATCGATGAGAGTATTATAGTAGGGCGCGGATGTGCTAGCGTCTCCTTCCGTTGTCATGGTAACCTAAAGCTCTTACAACTTTTGTACCAAGTAGCGTTTTTTGCATCGCTCTCACTATCTAACTAATAGAGAGAAAAACGCTTTTTTTTCTTCTCCCCTCTAGTATTTTCTTCTTACGGAAAAAACCTTGAGTTAGAATGGGTATAAAAAAGTAAGGTATAGGATTCTGGTGATTGGACAAAAGGTCTCTATGATGCCTGACCCTCGGACCCTCTGCCATCCTCTTATTCTCATCCCTAGTTTTCCAATTTCAAAAACCTTGATATTCCTCCTCCCTCATCTCACAAACCCAGGGCAATAATCTCTTTATACCGAAACCCCCTCCTCCTGGGTGCTTATTTTCCGATTCGCTATTTCTGTCCCTCTGCATCTTTGCTAAGCTTGTTCTCCCGACGGTTTTTGCCTTTCCCTCGCTTCGACTCCGAAATTAGTTCTATTTAATAAGGGAAAAGGTTTTCCAAAGGTTCGCCTCCCTTTCCCTGGGCGAGCCCTGCTGTAATACGGACTGGAGGCTATTAAAACGGAAACGGTTTCCAAGAGTCGTTAACGTCCGTCCCGCCAGGCAGCGCTTCAAACCATAAAATCTCCCGAGAGATAAATCCACCCACTAGGGTCGACTAGATGACTAAAACCTCTCACTTTTTTTAATAAATTTCAAAACAAGTTCTAGGAAATCTCTCGCAGATGCCGAGAAAATCTTAGCAGGAAGGTCTTTTAATTTTTTTATTATGTTTCTAGTCATAGCTTTTTACACGACCTTTCGACATAGAACCAATCTTCCTTTATATTTCCCTAGTCAATTCCGTAGATTGTAAGAACTTAAAATTTGACAACGCTATTAATAAAATAATTCGCCCCATCACGAAAAGATTTAAATTTTAATAATAATTTGGTATATACGGAAACCTTGATCTACTGGAATTCCGCAATTGGATTTCAGATAAATTTTTCATTAACTATTAATAGATTCGACCTGTTTAAGGGTTTATGAATAAGTGCTAAACTCTCTTTGGGATAAGAATAAATTTTTAAAAAACTATCAGTCGTTAAAGTATATATTAATACTTCATCATGGTGAGTTAAGGCAGGGGACATAAAAAACTTTTAAAAATATTTATTTAGAGAATACGTTTAGGCCGTTAAGGTGTATCATGTTTTCTCATTCAGTCTCCTAAGTTAAGATATCAGATCAGATAGTGTAACAATTTATAAATAACAGAATATGCACTTCTGCATTTTACTTTCAACTTTAATTAATAATAAAATGCTTATGCGATGTGTGCTACAGCTTGTGAACGGCTTGGACCTACCAAAGGTCTTATATAACTATATTTAGTGGATGACATGGGGTCGTCTTGTCGCTTTATCAGATGTATAAAAGCGTTCTGCAACCACTCCACTTAAGTACTAACCATTTTTATCATGATGCAGGGTGATTACCCAGCATCATGTGGTTGGTGATTACCAACCGTGCATTAATTATTGCAATGCATTTCGTTCTCTTAATTTTCTTATTACAAAACAAGCTCACTTGTGAATCTACTTGATATAACCATGGAAATCGACAAGCTGAAGCATCAGGAGGGACAGAAAATAAGGAAGCTGCGTACGCCATCATCAAACTCTCTGGTTCTGTCTCTTTGTAGGCAACGCAATTATCGAAGACGTCCTTAATTATCAATTGAACGTAGATGTAATATTAATTTATGTCGTGCCCTTGTTTGGTTAGATTAATTCGGTTGCAAAATTTACGTGCATCAAAATTCTTGGTGTCCTCTATAAGCGAGTACCTCACATTTTATGAACCTCTAATTTACTATCTGTGTGTGAATGTATAAATTCTAAATTCTCAAAAAGAAACCTGTTGAACTGTAAGAATAAAATATACAGGAGTAAATATTGTTGACTGGCTCGTGTTTTATTTAACATTTATTTATTTTACTTTTTACGAATAGAAAAATAAATACAAAAAAAAAAAAAAAACTGAAGTCTGTGATACTTTTATCTAAATGTTCCTGACACAATAGGTCTTTTATTAAACAATAAAAAAGAAAGCAATTTATTTCAATTTATTTTTTCCACGCTTCGTTACTCTTGTTGTCTTTTTAACTCAATGTTATTTTAACCTTTCGTTTACAGAATAAAAACGAAAAGCACGAAGTTTTTATAAAAATTATAAATGCCTTTTAAGGTTTTAGTTAACAAGATTATACATTATCTGTAACATTTCATATTAATAATATTAAGTATACTATTCTCACGACTTGTCGCGTCGGAGAATACTATAAAGGAAATAACAAAAGTTGTTCTACCTTATAATATTATCACTTTATGGTGATGATCATCCATACAAATCATAAGAATATACATTTTTTCATGTTTCATCTTTTGTATTAAGCCCTATTAATAAATTAGCTTTAACATTTTACCCGTATAATTGAAAAGACAAGACAAGGTTACATTAATTATTTTCTTTACACATAATTATTTAATATTATTATTTTATTTATTCATGTTTGTCTCCATTTCAGCTTTTAGTCTGTTATTTCTAACACTGTAAAATATGTAAACTAATTTCTAGATTCCAAAGGGCCCCAAGGGGTTCTAGACCGACCAGACCTCACTATAATAGTATTGAAACCACTAAATAATTGTTTAATAATGAAAATGTTACCATTGTAAGTGTAGTTCATTTAAATACCAATGAAACCGCTCGTACTCGAACTTATGACCTTGAGGCCCGTTGAATGCTGTACCACTGTGCTAGAAATGTTACCAAGAAACCATATAAGTAGCTTTTCTGGCGAAAATGAAGTTTCACAGAATAATTGTGTCTTTCGCACACAATTACACGGGTATATGGGATAAATTGTCATCAGAACTAATTCTTTGATAAAGAGTCAGAATAAAGACTAAAATAAAAATATGAATATGAGTATAAGTATGCATCATTTGCACCGGACCAATATTTTAAAAATGTGTAATATTTTTTTTTTTTTTTTTATTTTAATTACCATTTTCTTCGTTTTTAATTTTGATACCGTTTCCTCAAAATGCTCATAATCGTAACCTATAAACTAGCCTTTCTCTAAAAACTAAAATTTCTCTAAACCCACAAACTTGGGTTTATAATTTATTTGTTTAAGTTTTAAGGAGGTTAAGAGGATTTGGGTCGAGAAGTTTTAGCCATAACAGTTCTTTCGAGTAGGAAGACTTAGTTGAGCGGTAGAATTCTCCAAAGAGCTCAGTATGTTTGTGACAGTAGTTGTGGCTCAACTTAATTTCTTCTTTGTTTGCATTAATGCTTCAATATTGTGCATACTAAAACGTTTTTCCTCTGGAAAATGAAAATGCATTCATATTTCAAACCTAATGGAGAAAACTTGAAATAGTACTTTCTCTTATAATTTTCCTTTATTTACTTTAGAAAAGCAATTGAACTAATTAATTTTATTTTTTTCTTATTTCAGGTAAGTCGTCTTTTCGTATCTTCTACTGATGTTTTAAAGGTATCTGTAAAAGTTAATTATCTCATTATTAATTCAGTTCTATAAGTTTCATCATGAAAAGTGAGTTCGATAATTATAATCCACTTATTGGGTTTTCCACAGTTGGGATACACAAGTTTATCTACATTGGGGCCAGCTAGCCACTTAATTACCTCTGTGGTTATTTTTATTTGTACTAGTTGGGATTAATAATTTTAACTATAATTTTAATTTCATCTTAAATTGGAAATAAATTGAACATAGGCTGTCTTGCTTCAATGTAAGTGAACATAAATCTAAGCATTGTGATCATTTAAAATTATTATGTTGTTAGGGAGCACCGCCGAGAAATGTGGTTATTAAGTAGGACTCATGCAAACACATTTGTCACACTGAAAGTTTGGTGTAGGCTTTGCCAACTGGACCAGATGATTGTAATCGTAGCCAATTTAAATTCAAAATGTATGTAATACTTACGTCACGGAATCGATCTTGATTTTTATTAATGTTTTTATCTTCACTCATTCTCCCTTTTCTTGGTTGATTTTCAATGGATTGTCTTGGTTGGCTGCACCACGTTGTATATGTTTAGTCCTTTCTTTAAGAGTTGTGTTTCCCACTGGTGTTGTCCATCCTATACTGCGAAGGTTACTGTACCAACTGCGCATGACTATGATCATATCAAAATTTCCTGTAGCATCCAAATTATAATATTTAAACTTATAAATGTTGACAGCCTTCTGGTAACGTTTACTTTAAATAGAAACTGTTAGCTTATGCACAAAATATTTCTGCATGGGAGCATATGTATTATACTTATGTAAGAATATACGATTAAAAGTTAAGCGCCATTATTTGAGCTAAGACTTATTGAAATGGCTAGTGAATGCAAATTAGGAAAGTTAGTAGAATTGATGGGGAAGGAATTTAACAAAGATATTCATTCAATTTTCAGAAGTTATTGGTACCTAGTATTCATACTGCGGAACGTTTAAATTTTAATTTAAATCAAATCCCGGGGCTGAAGTCTAGTTTTCTCTGTCTGTCTCCCTTTATAAATAGTAATTATAATTTGATTTAAATCAAAGATATTTAATGAACAAGAGGAATTAAAGGTGATATCTTCATGATGTACAAATATTTACTCACTTGGCGACCTTAAGACAGAACAAGGACTTTATTTAGGACTACAGGACAGTCTAAAATGCCATTGAGACATTTAACTAAAGAAAGTGCTCCATAGGCTTTTCTTCTAGAGCTTAATTTTTAAACTTTTAGCCAGTTAAAAATCGTCTCATAAGAGTAATAGCACATATATATAATATATAACCTAATATGGTATATAATATAATAACCTGTATAGTTGGGGTTATAACATGATCTAACTACCCTTCGTTGGACTGCCTCGAGACGCTTAGACTTGGTAAAATAGGTTTTGATATGTTCCACATATTGCAGGAGAGATTGGACTAAGGACTTGTACAAGGATAGGAAACAGTGAAAAGAAATATCACCTCTTGAATGTCATATTAGGCCAAGTGAACCTTAGGAATCAATAAGGATATCAAGATGATTCCAATCCTATCTTGATATTCTTGATACCGTGGTAACCACATAGATTTTGCCTACATTAACAGTCAATGATTTAATTCAGCCCAGGCTTCAAATGGGTCGATGTCATTCTGTAACTCTTTGCAGCAATTTGAGATAGTAATAGAAGTTAAATGTTTAAATATTAAATTAAAAAATGTTTATATATGCTAAGAAAGATATCATTTTTAATAAGAGAGCTAAATGTGTGCTTACATTGCAAGCTTTAACACCAGCGCCTGCAGCTGCCTTCTTAATCACGTTGCTAAAATCTTTTATCCTTATAGCGTATAAAACTCTAAAAAAGTAAAAAACTAATAAAATTGATCGGTATATTTAAAACAAAAATACGCAATCATGGCATTTATTTACTATCTCGTGTTATCGATCATATCATATTTTAAATTATGAACTATATTGACTTCATCTATTTAGTTTGAAATTCAATTTTAACCAGGAAATTGGGTTTTGAAATTGAGGGTGTTAAATTTCACTAAGTTACAGTCTTAAAGCGTTGTTGGAAAACGGTCGTTTACAACCATTTCAAACAGTTTAAATTGAGTTAGAAGTTTGAACTATCCATAGTGAACAACTGAACTCCGATCTTTTGGTTGTCGAGCTTTTATCGTTTTCTATCTTATTGGGTGTTTTGAAATGGACGGTCACGGGGCAGAGACCCTTCGAGGTTCGTAAGCAGTTTCGGGTCAATATCTGTGTCCTCATCTTCTAAGAGTTGTGTTTAAGTTTTCCTCCTTCTGAAGATCCAGAGAGAGGGGTTTATTGTCGAGGAGTCGAGTTGAAACGAGACCTAGTGCACTCTGTGTAAGGGTTCAGGGTAAACTTGAAGGGTATAAGTTTACGGGCCCTTGAGGGCAAGTTACACGACAGCAGTCTTCTAACTAACTACAGAGTTAACAGTTTCACAACAGGCCAGACTCCCTGATCTTGTCAGTTTAAACCGGACTTGATGAGGTTGTCAGCGCATGTACACTTTAAACTTGGATGATGGTCGGAACGTCAAGCGAAGCAACAATTGGAGTGAACCGAGCGAACGACTACCTGTTATCTGCAGGTTTGTCTCGTCGTCTGAGCTTGTCATGATAAACTATGTGTTTCGGTATCAATAGGAATGAAGTTGAATCTTGTAAATAACATAAAGTACATGCAGTACGTGATTAAACTAAACAAATCCGCTCTTAATAGAAACAGCCCTGCAGGAATTAATTGCTTAGTACATAAACCCACTTACTTCCACTGGGCTTATTTTCCTTTAAGTTTGTTTTGAACTATTCCTTTTTATATGTGTGCGAAAATGATCCACTTATGTGGTATTTTACCAAATTCACTTTTAGTAAACACTTCTTTAAATAATAAAGCATGACTTAAGTGTACTAATAGCTGTTGCTTTTAAAATATAGTATCTTATGAAAAGAAAGAAAGTTGGTCTGTTTAAATAAAATTTTGATCTTTTAATTTTTGTTTTCGCTGATATGAACTAAATCTTTAGACTCCTTTTCTGTCTAAAATCAGAATCATATGAAATTTTAGACAGTTTAAAGAAGGGGTCGATCCCGTTCCACACGGATTTGGATTTCAAGTATTGTGTCTGAATATTTTCCTTATTTTGCAATTCCAAAAGGATTTAAATAAACCTTTTTCTTCTCCCATCTCTAAAAAAGTGTTTTACACTGCTCAATATGTTTTTATCCTCTCAACATCTGGCAAGATATAGTAAGGTTTCCCTTCTTATTTTAGAATTTTCCGAATGAAGAAATAAATTGGAAAAATGTCTTTCCAATTTGTTCCGACCAAATATTTAGAATCCCCAAATCAAAATAAATGCCAAATGTGTTTAGGAACGTTACATATATTTTTATTTTAAAATTCATTTATTTTTTCTTTTTTAGATAAAGGTAGACTTGTTTTTTCTCTAAAGAATATAAACTTTATACTTTATAGTAATAATTATTTTTACCTCCAGCAGGGAGAAAAAGTGAACTTTCCTCCCTAGTTTACAGGGAAGAAAGTTACTCATTGCACCCGGTTGGGTTAAACAGGGAGTAATGAAAAATAAGGGAATCATGAACTCTCATGATTCACTCCAGTGTTGCCCTAGATAAAGCACTAGTAAATAAAGTAAATAATAGTAAATTTCATTTACTAACTTTTGCTTAATGTCTAAATCTATAGTGTCATCTTCACATAATATGTCATGTAACCTCCACAACGGATGCCATATTGATTCATCAGTAAAACAAACAAACAAGTTAAAAGTGATCATAATTTCTAAATGTAGATAAACTAATCCATATGTAAATACATCAGTTGCCAATACCATTTAATACACGACTCAGCTTCCAGGTGATTCTCCCATTTAATTTTAGCATTTAAATTCAAATAATTACTATCCACAGTTTAATTTTAATGTGATTAAACTTATTTAGAGAATTGTTAATATTATCTATATATTTTTTTTTTTGTTTTAAATAAATATAATTTCAAGATAAAAAGAACTTTTTATATACTACGTTTTAAAATTTAAAAAGCAAGCTAATAAAAACGTAGTAAAAATGTGTATTTTTGTTGAACTAAATCATTTAAAATTAAAATCTGTCAATTTTTTTACTCACTTCTGGAGGTAAAATATTGTACCTCGGGAGTAAAAATCCCTTGCACCCTCGCGATAATTAACTCCCTCGGCTCGTGCGTAAATAACTATTCTATCTTTGTTCATGTAATTATTTTTAATTGGAAAATACTACTTTTTAAAATAGGCTTTTAGGTTTAAATTACTTTTCCTTTTTCAGAAGGAGTAGTGTTATATAAAATTTCAATTGATCTGTTGGCATTGCTGTACTTAAACTCATTCCTTATATTGAAACACCCCTTACTAAATAATGAAGATTTATCATCAATAGTGCAATTTTTCTATATTAATTTTGATAAATGTTTGTTTGTGAGTTATTCGTTTAATAGATTTTTAAATGTTAATATTTTCAAAACGTTTTCCTGCCCGTCCATTAATTCTTGTGATTCAATTCTGATATTTCTAAGAGAGGCTAATTTCAAATCTGTTGCTGTGAGAATCTTTTTCTATCTCATCCTATGTTTTACACTTATTATAAATTCTTTCTAACCAGAAGCCATGATTCTGTCAAATTAAATATCTTCTCACAAATGTGATCCGGTGTACAAGGATACATTTTATAAATTCAAACCTTAGTGGAATTTTGGGGCGTATTAAAAGATATCTAAGGGAGTTGGTAAAAGTAGACCGTGAAGGTAAAAGCAAAATCCTAATATATTTATGAGCATTCATTCTATAACCTCAAAAATCGTGGTGGTGTAAAAGTATGAAGCAAATAAGTAAAGTAATAAACATACAAGAATTTTAACTCGATTCCTGTTCTTGGATTTTCCTTTTGGTTTCGATTTGTCCGGAAGTGAGGGGTATAAGTTCTTTATTGGTGTTGGACTCTTGTTTCCTATTGTTTCCACAAATTGCATAACGAGAAGACGGGGATGGGCAAGGCGTTGTAACTTCCCCTCGAGAAGGGGATTTTGGTTGGTAATAGGACTGGAGCAGGGGCTGAGCTTCCCTCCAAATCAGCTTTGGTCCTTAAGCCTCGCATGGAACATGGCACAACCTCGACGTCTAAAAAAGAAAACTTTTTGCCTAACAAGGTTCTGTCGAGAAAAACTGGTAAGAAAACAAGAGAGAACCGACTGAGCAGGAGGAAGCAGGAAAATCTCTTACTTTTTTGTTATATATAGTTAGCTTTTTTTCTTGATCCGTATTATTTTTTCTTTGTCGTTACAGGTTTTTTTTTTTTTTTTTTATTCTAGACTTCTTTTCCCCGTAGCACAATTATGTGACAGTGAGAATAATGGTTTTGTCGGTGAGGTGAGGAAAAGAAGTGAGTTTCTCGGAGGTTTGGTCTCGCCGTGTGAATGGAACTGGTAGGTAGCGGCCTCCGAGGTAATTTATATAGTGAGGAAGGGGTTAATGACGGTTCTCCGGACGTTTTGTCGGCCTCGACCCGACCGAAACTTCTTCCACAAAAAAACCACACCTAAACTATAAACTCCCTCAAACCTATCCGTCGAGAAAAAAACTATGAGGACAGATCGGTGGTCTTGGAGTCCCCGGTCCAGAACGGCAGTCAGCCTTGCATAAAGAAAAACGCCGGCAGGATAGATGACTTAGTGCTCAACTCCGGTTACCTTAGAGTTACGCTTCACCGGTACCCAACTAGAAATCACCTTTTAAACGAGCCCTGTTTTCATACTATCTATGGATGTATTTATTTATGTGAAGAAAAGTGATAAATCGATTTTCAGTTCCTTGCAAATTAGTTTTGACTAGCAATGAAATCCTGCATTCACGATAATGGCTCGAGTCTAGCATCACCTGTATAAGAGATAAAATAATCTATACCTTATTTTGACCTAATAATAAACCAAAGCACGCCATTATTTATAGCCTATTAGGTTAAGTACTTTATTGTTTTTTTTTTAGTTTTTTTTTAAATTACTTTTTTGTTACATTATTGCATCTACTGCATGCTACAAAATATTAGAGCTTTTACTAACTTCCTCTCAAATTTACCTCGTCCGTCAGGTCCATAACTCAACAGCAGCTATTGTGGTTTTTAGATAATAAACTGGCTTGAATAACCAAAATTAAGTGTCCATTGAAGTTTCAGTTCATAAAATAATAGCAAACATACTAAAAAGTTGTCTGAGTCCGTTATAACTTTTGCTGGTTGAAGGGACCAACATAAACAAAGTGCGATGATTACCATTTTTACCGTTTACTTATCTACAGTAATGTAGTTCAGAACCAAGAATTAATATTTGCAAGCATGAATGATGTGTCTTTTAACGATACGATCAAAATTCATCTATTAGGCTTTATATGTCGAAAATCCTGTTGTATGATTTTGTATGGTTTTCTTCCATTTTTTCAACCATAAAAGTGATAGGAGAGACAATTTAGAACACAATGTGGAGAAAAAGATAAATGTGGAATGTGAATATGACATTGATGTATTGATAGCCACGTATCAACATGAATGCCACAAATGACATGAGTGTTGGTTTTGACATTCATTCATATATTTGTGAAAACGTATTAACTATTTTTTTAACACTGTCTCTTTTGTCCCCATTCTACCTTCGTTTTCTCTTTCACATCTACGTTTTCTTCGAGCAGACATTATTATTGTGCTGTAAGTCTGAGATCTATTTTTTTTTTGCGTGAATTCTTAATATGCATTGGATAAATATGTCTTCTATTGCCTTTAGTATTATACATTGCTTGGTAACAAGGTTCTAGTTTTAAACTCTAGTTATACGTAGTTATAGAAGTAGTTGAAAGTTTTTAGATTGTAGAAGCGGCATTGTGTTTCTAGTTTGAGACCAAGTCGTTCATCTTAACCTGGAAGGATGCTGCTGATTTTCCCAAGCTTCTCTCCTACTTCAGTATCGCCCTTTTATTTTCACTTTGTCTGGGTTTTCATCAATCTTTACTACCTTGACACGTTTCTCTCAACTATAGGGTAAGGTGTCTCGAGATAACAAATATAAACTTTTAAATCTTTCTCTTTTTTTTTTTTTTTTTTTTTTTTGAACTTGTTCTTGAAACCATACAAACGTAAATTCTTTATTCTTATGCAATTCTGACTCTAATGATCCCTTTTAAGTAATTTTAATATTTTAGAAAGGTCAACAGGGATAATAAATTATTACACATGTTTCACCACATCTTGGCTATATTTCGACCTTCTCCTTAGGTCATCTTCAAGCCTATAACATAATTGAAACAAACAAGGTATTTACTACTCTATCCAACAACTGAACAAGGATCTTACTTCCATTTATAATGATATTAAAAATCTATTTACCTCCAAACGGTTCTTGATTAACAACAATCAAACAATTCCATTTCAAAATAAAAACTTAATATTACTCCCAAAATTTCTAGTCACAAATCATTACCTACTTGGTAACTTGTCATTAAAACACAAAAATATGTAATGAAATAAAAAAAAATATTTTAACATAATTGTTTTCTACTTCCATAAAATCAACAAATTAAACAAAGATAACAGAACAACACAAAATTAACTTAATTAACAATAAAAAACGAAAAAACCATGTCTGTTATCACAGTCTATTTCTATCACAGTAATAAAAGTTTGGTAATAAATTAATCATATGTTGTCAAAAAACCCAGGTTAATAACTTCCTAACTGACTGCGTTACATATAGTATTATTTTTTAAAGGAAAAAATGGAAGTAGAGAACAATTATGTTAAAATAATTTTTTATTTCATTACATATTTTTGTGTTTTAATGACAAGTTACCAAGTAGGTAATGTTTTGTGACTGGAAATTTGGCAGTAATATTAAGTTTTTATTTTGAAATGGAATTGTTTGATTGTTGTTAATCAAGAACCGTTTGGAGGTAAATCGATTTTTAATATCATTATAAATGGAAGTAAGAACCTTGTTCAGTTGTTGGATAGATTAGTAAATACCTTGTTTGTTTCAATTATGTTATAGGCTTGAAGATGACCTAAGGAGAAGGTCGAAATATAGCCAAGATGTGGTGAAACATGTGTAATAATTTATTATCCCTGTTGACCTTTCTAAAATATTAAAATTTATTCTTATGTGTAACTATTACTATATCCTTTTATTTTTCCTTAACATTATTTATCAGTTTACTTTTGAAACTGTAGATTACGAATATATTGCACTTAAATTTGTGAAGTTAAATGTTGTTGTTTATCTGCAAAGAGTTAGAAATAATAAAAATACTTTAAATATAAACCAAAAATTAACCCTAAACTTAACTGAGACATTCAACATAACCTTCATCTTAAAAAGGTAACCTTAACCATACATACATTAAAGATAATCTTGAACATACCTCCATTAAAGATAATCTTAACCATACATTACATTTAGGGAGGAGATTAAATAAGTTCCCTCAAGAAAATGCAAGAAACAACTAGCCTAATGACTAGAGGGAGTGATACATGATTTTGTTTATTGACTTAAGACTAGGTAAGAAAGATGTCTAAATAGAGTATGGTAACTGACATAACCTTCCTCATAATGTTTATACCTCATATTTCCTAATTATAACCGAACAATACCTTCATGGAGGAGGTTATTTAAGTTCCTTTTAAGACAGAGCAATATACAACTAGCCTAGCTGGAGGAGTGCGACAACTATAAGCATTACCTTCAAAGAGGAAGTTAAACATAACTTCCTCAACTAACAAGTTGCCTCAAGAAAAAGCAAGAAACTAATAGCCTGGCTAGAAGAGTGGCTAGAACCAACATAACCTTCTTCATAAGAATAACCTTTTGTGCAAATTAAGTGTACATAACCTTTAGAGGTTACACTAGTTGCTTCAAAAAGACAAACCTGAACTAGAGGCTATATTGAGGCAAACAACACACTATATTTTTAAAAAATATATTTTTTGCTTCTTTTCTTAACTTATAGTAGTATTTCTTTACGTACCACCAGACACCAGATGTCGATGGTGTAATTGTTAATAAATATTTTTTTAAAAAAAATCTTTCTATTACTCTTTATGTAGTTTATCTTGTAGTGTAGTTTTAACGAAGAAGTGGTCGGGATCTTTAATTATTCAGCTAATCTATTTAATTAAGTTAATGACTAAATTAAATTATTTTCTTCTCGATGGTTTTTAAATCTACGTATATCTCCATGTTTTTTATTTTAAAATACTAGTTTTTAACAGCATATTATATCCCTTGATTTGATAATCGCGGGGGTAAATTTCTATGTAACATGCAGAACAAAAACCTTGGTTAATAAACCAATTTGAAATTATTAACATTAGTTCTTGTTGAATGATGAAGGGTAAAGAAAAGTTCATTCGAGAAACATAAAAAAGTTGACTAAGGTTTATAATTTATGATCATAAAATATGAATTTTATTATCTATATCTATATATTCAACATCTGTTGAAATTCCTTGAAGCAATTATCTATGTATTTATGTTGTTTAATACTTATGCAGTTTTGTTTTTTTCTTCACCCATGTGACAATAAATTTCTTTTTAATAAAAATGCTACAAAACAGTTTTCGCCTTAATTTTTTCGTCATAATTCATACCACCATTCAAATTTTCGACTGGGATACAAAATTGTCCTAAAATTAGCCGGGAGTGATCGAAAATCAAAAAAACCCTAAAACCAGTAAAGTTTTCAAAATTAGGTAATAATTTACTTTCTTGGAAATGATTTTCAGTAATTATGCATTAGATTGATACGGTCGTTTTGCACGAGATGAAATATAAACAATTTATGTTGTGATGATTTCGAGCCCATCAATTTTTTCTAATATGTATACTTAGGGGAAAAATATGAAATTTTCACTCTGTCGAAGATAAGTTGATGAATATTTATGATATTCTGTTCATGTTATATCTTTTAAGTTTATTATGATTTGATATTTTCTTTAACATTTTTAAGAATGAAATATATCAAGATGTATTTTGATAAAAGTGGCATAACGCAGTTTTTTTATTAACAGCACAAGTATAAGATAACGCTCGAATTGGGACGCTAGATCCTCAAATGTCGGGCAGACCTTGTGTGGCGACTCCTGCTCTGTGCCTCAATTCGCGCAACACATTTAAGTCGTTTTCCCTAGAAAAAGCTTGTTTTTGAAAGATCAAAGCTAACTTTCGTGAGATAAGGCACAAAAAAAATAGAACAAACCCACAATATTTGCGGAAGAGTGTTAAAATTTACATGGACCTAATTTCCAATATCATTCCATTTTCATTAAGAAAAAACTGTTAATTTAATTTCTCCTTATTATATGATTTTACGTAATCTTATTTCCTAAATTAAATTTTAATTGTAATCAGACATAGAAATGTCAATAACGTTTTGAGTCTAATTAATCAAAAGTACCGATAGACGAGGAAGTAAAATTTAATATCATTACGTTATAATTTCAATTAAAATTTCCTCGGAAAGCTTAATTATTATTCAAGTAATTATGTTCGAAATTGTTAAATCCATTTAATAGCAATCCCAATATTTTCCTAAGCTCTCTAACACGAGTTACATTATTTCACAAATTCCTGTGATCACAATTATTCCATAATGACACCAGATGATTACTGAGTAATGAGGCTAATTACTTTGTCTATTATTTTGTTAAAGAAATAAAACAAATTTCATTGATCTAAAATCATTCACTCTGAATAAACAACAATCATACTACGTAAACAGATTCATCACAATTAAATTTCTTTCTATAATTACTGGGTATTATTCTTTTTATGTATCTATAAATATAAAAAAAAAAATAATTTTGTTTCTTCATGTCCTTAGTGCCTCAGGAATTATTGACTAAGAAATAATTACTCGATTGACTTAAGAATAATTGCAAAACTGAGTAAATAAGCTGATTTACTCACATCCTTAATTATTACTTCTTACTACTTATCTTATATTATTAATTCTTACCGATTATTATTCTTAATTCTATTATTGCAATCTTAAGGCTAGGTATTTAGGTGTATTTTTAAAATTATTATGTACCTCCGGGCTTTGCATTTGCCTTTTCTCTTATTGCTGATTTTATTATTTATTAGTAGAATGTATTGTTCTAAAATTGGTAATATTTATTTGTTATAAGTAATATTGAGAATTTTACAGTATATTTCGCGTATTTTATTTTATTATTCAGTATATTTCCGCTTTTATTTCTTATTTCTTATGTCTTATCTTAAATTAGTTCTTTTAACGTTTTCACAATTTTTTTTTTTAAATATAATATTCTGGCTGCTCCACCATTCGTTCTTTTTGAAATGTTTACTAATAATACCCATTTTTTCGATTTGATTTAAAGATATATCCTCTCTACTTTTTGTTCATTCTTAATTAAGATATACATTATGTATTTCCTCTCCCTACCTTCCTTATTTTCAATCCCTCTTATTGAAGTAGTACTTCTAAATCCTTAAATCTTCTTTTTCCATTATAATTTATTGATAATTCGTAATATTTCTTTCTTGTAATTTTTTATTTCATTTTAAGATTTAATTTAATATTACTACTATATAGAGCACAGTAAATAGCATTCTATAATTTTATACCTTCATTTTTATCTGGAGTAAAATATACCTATATTCCTTAAATTGAGTATAATATCAATAATAATTTAGTATTTTTCATTTAATGTTGGGCGCTTTAACCTATTTGCATTTTCCCTATTTCTCTTGGTGCTTTTTTATTCACCGGTTATTTGGATAAAAATGTATTGTCTCACCTCCCTAGGAATTCAACTAGATCAGTCAATGTTTGGACTAATTATGGGTGAATAATAATGCCACGTGGATAATTTCATGCCTTTCATTTTATTAATTAACTAGCTGTCCCGGCGAACTTCGTACCGCCTAATAAACATTAATAAAATAAGAAGTTTGTTTAGTTAAATAATGTTCCCTTAGACGAAAAATGTATATTACAATTTGCAACAATATATACTTGGCATAAGAGACTTACAGACAAACAAACATTGATTTATATATATATATATATATATATATATATATATATATATATATATATATATATATATATATATATATATATATATATATATATATATATATGTAGATTATATAGAAATATTTTTCCTGTATTTTCCATTTTACCCCCCTCCTAAATGAAAATAGGACAAACATGTAAATAACAACAATTACTGTAATCTTAAAGAGCTTTTCAACGTTATGGATCATGAAGGGTCTTCACATTATTTTGACATTTGTCCCCGTACCCCTTTGTACCGAAATCGGAACTTAGTTTTACTAACTCAGAAATCTTCCCGGGCATGCGTCCAACCATTCCCCAAAGTTTCAACGCAATCGGATGAACGGTTTAGGACAGACAGACAAACCAACATTCTTTTTTATTTATAAAGATTACCTATTTATTAATTAATTACCTATATTACAACTGATTGATTTTAAATATTTCTTCAAATGATATAATATTGTGTAATATAGGTTTGGATTGTTAAATTGGTTGTTAATCTATTATTCTTTTTGTTTTAAAATTATTGCTTGCATAGTGCAATGACTACTCAACTAGAATTTGTCTTCAAGTTTTTGAGGATTTATTATAAGATTTTATGAGTAGTAATTATGTGGAAGTTGAAGAAGAAAAATTTCCATTGTTATCTATCCTTGTATTTACAATATTTTCTAATAAAAAAGTTCTCAAAAACAGTTATTTCCTTATGTTCTTTAAAACGATGGAATCTTTGAAAAAAACAACGGTTTGTTAAGGTTGAAAAACTCTTTATCCCGATCATAAAGTTAGTTAGATTGGAAGTGGAAGAAGGAAACATCAGAGATCGGTACCTTGCTCTATTCAGAAGTAAAAGGTTTAATAATGGAGATTTGCTTCCTTTAGAGAAGCTAAACCGTTTTGAATATAACTCGGGGTATTTCAGGTTAAAATTTATTCCCCTGAGCTCCATTAGCTGAATGTGGGAAAAGCTAAAGGGAACTTTACTGTTAATTAATGTGCCTATAATACATCCTCTGTTGGGAGACTCTTACCTCTCCATTCCCACCTTTATATTACTCAATATTATTTATCTTACGTAAAATATTGCTCAACTTTCTCGGATATGTGTGGCTTTTTCAATATGTTTCCAAAGTTTCATTTATACTCAGTATAATTAGCATCGTTTTAACTTTCTTGTCATTTAGAAATTGACTAGTTAAGGATAAAATTACCTGCTTATAAGGAGAAGTTATTAGCTTTCTTATTCAACAGGGTTGAAATAATTTGTCCCACTTTAAGGCCGGGTGCACTTTGAGACGCAGGTGACGCAGGGTAGGGCAGCACAGTTATTTTCAACCGCAGAAATATACGAACACGCGTGAATTAAGATGTCAGATAGTCAGATCCACTAGAGTTTAGTAGGCAACTTTGGTGTAGTACTATCCTCTGCCCTTCCCTGCTCTGCGCCTAAATTCGTGCTTTTTTGTATATTTATGCGGTTGAAAAATACAGTGTTGGCCCTGCGTCCCCTTTGTCTCAATGAGCGCCCGGGTAAAATAATTAAGTTTAGTATTGATAAGAAACTCTCTTCTAAAATTTAAACTTATTTGTGAATAGAGTCTGTCACGGAAGTAAAATTAAATGCTAGTAACAAATAGTGTGACACATAGCTTCCTCGAGTCTAATTATTGGAAGAATAGTTACATAAGATTTGGATCTGTTTCCAAATTCCATGAATAGAGAGATATTGTACTTAATGGTCTGAGTAACTGTTGTGCAAATATAATTTAACACAGTTTGTTCCTTTTCATTTTTATAATATTAAATAGTATGTACGAAAATTTTCTTTTATGCTTCCCCTGTTCTTTACTTAACTATATAAATATTTAACTTTAAACTAAATTTCATAAAATTGTTAAAATCAATCAATTATTCTGTTAGCTTGAAAACTCTATATCATTTTATAACTTTATAATAATTAAAATTGATTAAAAATTAGGTTCTCCCGTGATTTAAAAAAAAACTAATACTACGTAAAGTGATGACTTCAGACGTTAAAATCTGCCTGCATGAAACCTGCGAGATGAATTTTAGAGGGGATATCATAATTAGTCCACTGTTGGTGACATATGAATTTCAACTATTGGCACATATTGCTTCTTCCTGCGCATGTGGCCAAACATATTTTTGGCACCTATATATTTTAAAAGGTGTATCAAAAGTAAGTTTCTTGACTTTGTTTCCCTCCTGTGATAGTGACTCATCATTAAAGAGGTGTAGTTCAAAAACTATAAAGAGCGTCTACTCACATAGTAATTATATATTAAACAATTTCACCGGTTTCGGCTGTTCTGATACAGCCTTCTTTAGATAATTTGTAGGTTATGAAGGGACTTTATAAGTTCAATTAATGAATTGTTTGTGGTCAAATTGTTTGAAATACAATTATTTTGTGTGAAGACGTTGTTTGGTTTTTGAACTACACCTCTTTCATGAAAAGTAAGTTTACCGAAAGATTCCCACAGATGGTTTCATTGTAATATCGACCGTATAACTAACTAACTCTATGGCCCAACAGCCCTTGGAGGGCCTAGGCCTGCCAAAGCGCTTTTATAACTATATATATAATGGATGACACGGGGTTAGTGTGTCCCTCTATTAGCTGTATAGACCTTACTTGGTGATGCTGGGTGAACACCGAATTTCAACCGTCTACGTATTTAATATTGAATGAAAATAAATGTAACCCCGACTGGGAATCGAAACTCATCCATATCTCATGTGATGTCCAATAATAGGACGCAATGAAGCTATGTGCCAAACTAATTGGCTGAATATTTTTTAACAAAAAAAAAAAAAAATTCACTTTTTTTCATTTCTATAGGCATTGAATGAAAGAAAGTGCCATGCTGTTTCCTCTATTCCTGTTTGTAAAAACTCAAAACAAATAATATTCTACGGTGATAAATAATTTATTAAAGTGGAAATAAAATTTGTAAATTTTTATACCAACTGGAAGCAATTTGTCCTTCAAAGATAAATTAGGTACAATAAACGATTGAATGACGAAATTATCTTTTGTATAAGTGAATGATAAATAGTAAAATGTATTGTTATTTACTTTATATAATTGTATGACATGAGTATTGATTCTTATCTATGCATACTATATAAATATAATATCTCTTATACTGCATTAAAAGTAACTTGTCGTATTAGTTATTCATTTAGATGGCGTAATTTATTTGTCAATGATCTTTACCAGTCTTCAAAGTATCTTACTTAACTGGTTATTAGTTTAAATAGCTTAGTTTTTTAATGGTCTTTACTAATAGCCTTCCACGCGTCTTACTTAACTGGTTCATAGCAATATATTTTAGTTTTGTGTCAATGATATCGTTTTTGTTACTTTCACAAACTAATTTCTTTCGCTTGATCTTTCTTACTCTTACTTTTTACTTTGATAATTTTGTTTAGATATACATACTGCTATTTTAACTATTACATCAAGGTATAGTCCGCAATAATTAGAAGATATTTTATTAATAATTTTTGTTATTCTAAGATTATTATACTGTTGGGTGAAGTTTCCTTTGTTGTATATTTTCATGTTGATATTTTCTTTAGATCTATACTGTCGTTTGTTGAAAGTATAGTAATAGAGGCAGTCAGTATAATTTACGATTGTAGACTTGTGATCACATCTGTTTGTTTATGGTGAATGTATGTTCGAGCGTGTCACGTTGAAATCTAGATATTAGTTGCTTCAAGCACGTAGGTTTATAAGTAGTTCGAGTTTCGGTTTGTGCTAATTCACAGCACAATTTTATTGTTTTGTTTTCTCACTTGGAGCTTTAAGTGTAATGTACTAACACATGGTACGTGCTGTGTTAAATGTGCAATGTGCTGAGGGTGCTCCTAACACTTAACCCAGGGTAAAGTACTCGTTACTTTACGACCTGTTCCTGCCCTTCAGACTTTATATAGAGACTGGAAGCTAAGAATGAAAGCTCCTGAGTGCTTTCATCCATAGAATCAATGGTCTTTATACCCAGTGTAATGCATAGTGCTTGTCTTTTCACTTGCCTTTTAATCTAGAATGGGTTTTTGTGTGAAAGCTTAGACCAGTTCTATTGCTTTTCTAGGATGCAGTAGTCTGAAATGTCTACTTTACAAACATAAGTAAGATATGTTTATTTCTATAGAAAATCGACAAAGTTATAACTTGCCTGAAACGAAGGTCCAAACACCAACAATTCTGGTTCTCAACGTTCGCAATGGGGTGAGACATGCTGGTCACATCGAGTAGATATGTAAAGTTACCTCCCTCCGATTATCTTGGTAGATCTGGAAGTAGAGAAATAGCAAAAGAAAAAATAACATAATTTATTGATTGTTATGACAATATGAAATTGAAATTTACTACGTGACTCTCCTAACTAATTTTAAAGGGGAATATAATTAATCCTTTATATTTTTAATCGAAACTTTAGTTAATAGGGTAATATAATGCTCCTAATTAACTGTTATTTTAAATATGTTTCCAACTGCGTTTGTTTGAAGTCACTATAATAAATGGTTCGAAAGTTATAGCTGCAATAGCTGAAACAAAGATCTTAACGATTATGCTGGTTATCGAACTCATATTTGTTAAATTTCCTTCAGATCCTTTGTGTGTTCTGAAAGCACGTACTTGGCCAATTTTGTAATTTTTTTTTTTTTTTTTTATCTGTCCAGGTGATTACTTGTTTCATTTGGCATAGAAAATCAAATGAAAGTTATTAATTATTCATATTTTGATAAAGGTTTATAGAATATGGACCTTTCTAATAATTCACCTCTGGTTTAAGCTAGATGTGACAGGGCAGGTGGTTTATTACTATTCGATATCGATTTGGTTGTTAGGAGGATTTATTGAATACATTGATACTTGAACTTACTACATTTAGTATCTCTGATACAAAAACAAGTTATTTATTTTTTTTATCTCTGTTAAAAAAGATAGTCTTAACAGAGATTAAAAACTCTCTTTTAGTGTTTCGCTCTACGTATATTATTTTAAGGATTCAACTATCTGTTCACATGCAGAGATTGTTTAAGCCTCGATTTAGGGCTCAAAAGTACCTTGAATATTGCGTGATTGCACTAACAATTTAAAAAATTTGTTTACTTGCATATATTTACAATACATAATATATAAATTAGCCTTAAAATTAGTGAGGTACGGTTTAATAAAATCTTCATAGATTAACCAACTAGTTTCGTGTAATTTGTACACATCATCAGGGTTTTACTACAGGTAATATATACTGATCTTAAAGTGTATACATAGTGACATTAGGAGTAGGACTGGAAATCTATCATTTTTAGACCAGGTGTAATGGCTGGTGAATCCAGGTAAGGGTAGAGGCTACATTTTAGATTATAACTAGACATAAAAACTAATATCACAAAAAAAAATCATAAATATTGTACTAAACTAATTAATAATTCGAACATTCGATTTATCATTAAGGGGAGTTGGGTCTTTAAGTCAGGATAATAGTGTTTTTACGGTGTTAGTGGGTTTGAAGGAAATTTTAGTTGTGGGGGTTTGAGTATTTTTTTGACCTTGTCAGAAAGACCTTTGACATAAGTTAGTGAACAAAATTTGGTGGACGTATTTTCAAGGGGGTATCAGGGACTGGAGTGTAACATTGTTTCTAGAATTAATAATGTTTAGAGAATAATTATTCTCTTTGAGATTATGATTAAAGATCACTAAGGGTGAGAATTCGACTAAAGAAAGATCTAGCAAAATTATATTTCTGAGTGTAAGAGTGGTGAGAGAAATATAATTTCCTTCAAACCCACTAACACCGTCAAAACACTATTTTCCAGACTTAAAGACCCAACTCACTTAATGATAAATTTGATGTCATTATATAAAATTAACTGTTTAGATTGTGACTCATCCTACATAGGTCAAACTTCCCAATTCCTATATTTCTATAGGATTATACCAACATGAATATAGCCTTAGACCCAACTATCCCAATCCCACAGCCTTTACCAACAACTTTCATTCCACTAGTCACAAATTTGGTTTTATTAATCCCACAATCTTAGCTCAAGAACCTAATTACCAGCGAAGAAATGTTCTTGAAATGTATTATATATCTAAAACCAATAACACTGTTAACTTCAGAACTGACACCAATAACTTAAGCATCTGTTAACAGAATATAATCACCAATTTTTAGTGTATTTTAATTTTCTCGTTCAATTAACTTCTAATCTTATTCTACAACTCTTTTGGTATGTTATTCTATGCATTTGTTACCTTCGAGTCAACTTGTATATTTTCATTATTCTTAGTCTTATCTCACTGTTAGTTTATGTTTCGAATTATTAATTAGTTCAGTGCAATATTTATGGTTTGTTTTTTGTGATATTAGTTTTTAAGTCTAGTTGTAATCTAAAATGTAGCCTCTACCTCTACTCATACCTTGATTCACCACCCTTTACACCTGGTCTTTTCTTTTACTGTTAATCCTCTCACGTCCTTTTTGCCTCCCACCTTCAATCCTTTTTACCTCCTCTGTATAAACAACTATCATTTCTTGACCAGTCCTATTCCTAACGTCACTATGTATACACTTTAAGATCAGTATATATTACCTGTAGTTAAACCCTGGTGATGTGTACAAATTACACGAAACTAGTTGGTTAATCTATGCAGTTTTTTATTAAACCTTATCTCACTAATTTTAAGGCTAATTCATAATTTAACGGTTGCTAATTTTACATCTTATAATATATAAAGAGGAAGTATTATGATAATGGAATAAAAATGATTATTTTTAGATTTCAATGTATTTTTACATTTAAAGTCCCTCGAGTTAAAAGTTAAAACCCTCCCAACGAATGGTCAATATAAAATGTATTTCGAAGTTGTATAATCAGGAATGGTAAAATAAAAATGTCATAATACTTAACTTTAGTAGTTTCAGGTGAATGTCCTTGGATCAGAACTCTCTATTATTCCTCTACTTGACTTTTTGTCTTAACTTGAAGTTTGGAATAATTTATTAACTAACTTCTTTTTACTAGAAATTATTTCAATTTGAAAGATTCAATTTGTCTTTTAGAGAAGTAAAAATTTTAATTAAATTCTGTTTTCTTGTAGAAAATATAATATAATTTTTTAATAGAGTTAAAAAGGGAGAACAATGATTTGATTTCTCTTAACCTTTTACCCCTTCATTTTTAGTTGTTAATTTACTTGTTGTGTTGAGACAAAGCAGGATTAACAACGGTGCTGCAACTCTACATACTTATCAAAAAACGTACTTCTACCATATTTTATCCATTATACATATATAGTCGAATGAGCCCTTTGGCAGGCCCTCCGGAGAGAGCTCGTTAGTTAGTTAGTCCACGGATGGTCCTATATTAATATTAACAGTCTGCTTACATTTATTATTGAATAGAGTTAAATGTGTCCCCTCTGGGAATCGAAACATGTCCAAACAACACCATTTTCAATTCCCAGTTCGATCGAATTATTTTATACTCACTAGTACGCGGGGAAACTATGTGCTACTCTAATTGACAGATTATTTTTACTCGCTTTATCATAAACCACGTGATGTCCTGCATATTTAGAAAAGGTATGGTATTTGCATGTGTGATGTATATAGATCTATATATAAGAGTATATGAGGGTATCAAGTAAAGGGTTTCATCTGTAATTTGAAGTTGACGCCTGAGAGATCAAATGTAGACGGAGGTTTATAATTCGCTCATTGTAAAAGGCAGACATCTTGAAGTACCTTGATGTTTGGTTCTGTATTGATGTCAAAGGTGTTGCTTCTGTTCTCAACTCTCTCTCTCTGATCTATCTAAAGCTCTTGAGTTCTCAACAGGGTTGAGCCCTTTCTATCTTCTCTGTATGTTTTAACAGCTTTGTAGATTATATATTTGCCTCCTTCATACTATAGGTATAATATGTTTTATCGACAAAGCCTTTTTTTCATTTCCAGATGAACACCTTTTTTCTTTAAAATCGTTACACTTGAAAGAAAGATTGCATGAAAAACATTTATGGGAAAAAAGATAAGAAAAGAAATAAGCAGACAAATATTTACTATAGCATTGATTTCTTTTTATGCCTACAGTACTTTGTTTGTTATACTGTAATAGTACAAAATTTAATATTTATTTTGTTTAAGTGGATAAAAAATAAACTATATACATATATATATATATATATATATATATATATATATATATATATATATATATATATATATATATATATATATATATATATATATATTATTTATTTTATTTTATTTATTTAGTTAATCCCTTAATTTTCTAACATTCTTCTTCTTATTGGGCTTTAGGGATGCTCATTAAAAAAAAAAATTCTCTTTTTTAAAAACAATTTAATTGGTGCGAATTTTCGCCCATACCTGGGCATCATCAGGCCTAAAATAATAATGACAGTACTTAATGTTAATGATACATTTTTATAAATTAAAAAATCAAAAAAGTTAAACAAAAAAAAAAAAATAAAGAAAACAATGGTTTACCTTTATCTGAGTAATATTTGTGTACTTTTCATTGTTCTTTTTTATAGATATCACAGGTTGAGTAATCCCTCATTATTTTTTTTAGAAAAGTAGAATTGTTTTTTTAATGAGCATCCCTAAAGCCCAATAAGAAAAAGAATATATATATATATATATATATATATATATATATATATATATATATATATATATATATATATATCTCAAGAGGATTATTAAGTTAGGGAGGTTTAAGCTCTTGCTTGAACCAATTTCCAAACATCAATATTAATCTGCGTTAAATTGCCACAGGTGTGACCGGTAGCAACCTAATAATAATCGCATATAGCTATGATTATAAAACATGGTTTTAGCCTTCTGCTATAATACGATTAGTCAGAGCCCTCAACATAAATTATAGTAAATTTCCCAAATCAACCAGTTTAATTTCTTAGTTTATTCCCTATTATCCTATAACATTTCCGATTTTCTTGAGGTTGCAGGTTTCTTGTTTCTGAACTGTACTTACGGGTTTTAGTTTTTTTTTTTTTATAATTTTCTTGCTCTCTTCGTGACTTCAGTTAACTATTATTATATTTTCCTAGGTTATTTTAATTATGTATATTCCAATAATAATCCATAGATAGGAGCTGACAAAATTTATACGCATATAATCTACTTAAATAGCACTGACAAACTATCCTTCTGGAGAGTCGAGTCTCTTGACAGAGAGTGTTTTTTTTTTTTTTTTTTTTTTTTTTTAATTTGTTTAATTTATTTATTACACTCTTCCAATTGTAACAAGACACAAATATGATGTATTACATTATTTAGTTGTGCAAGTTTTAGGTTCATTTTAGTATTTATTAAGTATAATTTCTAGATAATCTTACTTAGCTCAAGAGATTTAATGTTTCTAGGTTTCTAGGATTATACATTTATCAGGCATTAACAAATACCATAGCGAAGCACAGTAATCCGGATAAATAAAAATGAAGTAAAAACAATGCGCAGGAGGTTGATGTCTAAATAAATTCCTGTCAGTCTTTTAATTCGGAGATATAAAACAAATTCTAATTAAAATGATCATAACACTTCCATTACTTTCAGTAAGGTCGGAAGTCAAACTCTGTCTCTTCTCTCAAAACTATACGTACGAGTACTATTTAATTAAACCACTTTCAATTATAATGGAAATCATCAGTGCGCAAAAAACAGAATTTTACAAAGATAAAATCTATTTTTTTTGCTCTTTCCTGTTTTTTACGGGACTGATAAAAGATATAAAGTCGATAGATTTGCAGTAGTGTATATGCTATAGAGTTGAAAATCTGATTAACACTGTCTTATAGGTTAGCTTCACAGTATCCTGAGCCTAATTGGTAAGGGGGCATTTCCCCTAATACGTAGCATGAAGCTGGCCACTCACTTTACTGCTTGTTTCCCAGCTTGTTTTTGTTTAGTAGCATACCATGTTCTCTCCCGTAAAATGTTACATTCAAGCTAGGTTTAGTTTTGTTTTGTTAAACTTTGTTGTTTCTATTGCTACCTGTAAAGGTAAAAGAAATATTCAGCCAATTAGTGTGGCTTAGCTTCCTCGTGCCCTATCGCGTACTTTATTGATGTTATGCTTTTACAACCCATTATTTGATTGTATAGAAGCTTTCATTGAATATTGAGATACATTCTCTTTTCGTCTTTTTATGGGTTAAAATAAATAATTAATTTTCTTCTCCTTTATTTTTTTAAAAATCAGCTATAGCCTATAGGTATGCTATATGTTGCCTTTACTTCAGGCTAAGTAAGTAGCTTCTCTAGGCTGGTAACATTGAATATTTAAAGAAACTTTCTCAAAAAATAGTTTCGAAGACTTTGGCTAATAAATTCTAAATTGTTGTCCATTAAAATACAAATCTAACCATCCAAGTCGATCTCCTAGGATTTTTTTTTTTTAGGCTTCTATATTAAAAATATTTTTTACTCCGCCATCTTAAATCAGGATGGCAGCTATTCATATGCAAATTTGGACATGATGTCATCGGTTAATCTGCTAGTAATATAATATAATTAGTATTACGATTAATAATTGTAGATGCTAAATTTTTTGGGTGTGTCCTAAACACTGAATGTTATTTAACCAATTGCTTTTGTTATTTTTAGTAATGCATATTTGTTAAATCCCCTTTACCTCTAACTAGCACGATCCTTATTTCAAAGGAAAGCGTAAAGAAGTAAATCAAAGGTGTGTAGAATTAGAGTTATATAGAGTGGAGAGAGGCGTGTAGGTATTATTTTATGGTTTAGTATTCTATACAGAATTGAAGGGTTAGGTTGGGGCTTGTCGTTGAGCCTCTGGCCCTTCAACCACAATAATACACCTCCATATACTACCCTACTACCTTCCCTGAAACGCACTGCCTAGTTAGGGCCGACACTTTGTAACTCCACACGTCTCAGCACGCCATCTCCTCTCCGATCAATAAAAACACTCAACGCTTTCCACATAATGCCTAAAATAAATATATAAGCCCTTGTAGAAAAAAAACTAAAACCTGTCAAGAAGTACTCATCTTTGGTTAAATTTTAATGTGAGTCCTTCGTCTAAAGTCTAAAGAATAGTTCATCTTTTTAACGCCACTATGAAATTATACTGTGTGGGGTAATCAACACAGCATGGATAAAAATGTTTAGACTTAATCGTAATAACTGTAGTATGTTGGTTGTTGTCCCTTAATTTTATAGGCCTTTGTTTAATTTACAAACAATGGTCATTCTTCTCGAAGGCAGATTCTTCTTTCCCACTAGTTTTACTTAAAATAAATATTAGGTTCATCTTGAATAAAAGTGGAATAGGTTGATTGTGCTTGAATTGTAGTCCTTTCTGTTGAAGTAGGGTTCCAAATTGCTACCAGTCATCATTAGAAAAGAAGTGGAATGAGTCGAGTGGAACTAGTAATCAGATTTGGTAGCTGTCAAATATAGTAGAAAGACATGAATTATGAATTTGACATGAAGTCTTTCGCTTACGAGTTAACGTGGACTCTCCCTCTCAGATCAACATGTGCATCCTTAAAGATGCCTGAAGCACAGGGGCAGGAGGCAAAACATCAGAAACCCCATCCAACGTGACGCGGTCGCTACCGGAATACCAAGAAATCCATGATGATTTCATCAGTGAAAGCCTACTCACTATGATATTAAAATGACGAAATATTTATACCAATCTCTTCAAAAGTTCTCATCTGATTTTATTAAATTTGGATGGTTTGTCGAAAGTAATCTTGCTAATTTAATGCTATTATTTACGCAAAAAAAAAAAAAAAATTCAACTGATTTAAAAAAAGAGGAAACAATTAAGTAAATTAATGAATATTAGGTTGTAAAAGCATCAATTAAACGCGTGATAGGCTGCAAGGAAACTATGTGCCACACTAATTGGCAGACTATTTTTTACTAGTGAAAGTAAAATAATGAGAAACATTTAATTTTAAAATAGTCATTGAATTAGTGTGGCGCATAACTACCTCGCGTCCTATTTCGTATATTTTAATACTTTAATGATGTTATGCTATTTCTTCAATCTATGATTGTCAAATTTATTTAATTTTCTCCCCGGTTTTTAAAACTCTTAACATTGTTTTGATTTTACATGAATTAAAGTATCGATTTAGCAAAATTTAAAGAGCGCAGACGGGTGGAATTAGTCTGGGGCTATCTGCGGGCTACATTCGATGAACCATCCAAATAATGTCATAAAAATCAGATGAGTACTTTTTTTTGAAGATATAGATGTAAATAAGTGTATATGTTTTCTGCTCATGTGAATGAAGAAAAAATGGGCGCAGAATGGTGAAACATATATGGGATTAACAATGCGCTAATTATGACGTACCATTTAAATGTCATTAAAATCAGACGAGTAGTTTTCAAGTTATTGGTCCGCAAAAATTGAGCGACACACCGAAGATTAGACAGACCCGGAACTAAAAATGTTCCAGTAAGCTCGGAAGCAAAACTTATAAATTAATAATAAATTTAATTTTCAATTAAGTCAAAGTCAGAGGCAATAACTCTTTGTGCTAAATAATCATACTTCAAATTTCACTTACTCAAACTTAATAACATAATCAAAAGAAAAAAAAATGTTTAAATCCCTTCCTCAAAACAATAAAAAAATAAAAGCAATTAATTATTAAAGAAGAATAGTGTGTTCAATTTTTTAATTAAAGGTTAAGCTTTTGCTTCTTAATTTGCGATTAATAATGGTCGAGATGGTTAAACAATTTATGACAATTGTTGCTTAACACCCAACACATTTAAGGTTAAAGGTTGAAATAAAGAGAGTAAGTAGAGGATGAAATTCTTTCAGAAGATAATATTAATAAACGAAGAGAAAAAGGAAGTAAGAAAATAAAAATATTAAAGAAAACCGTGTGTTTTAATTAACCTAAGGTTTGAACCGCAGCAACCAGGAGCTGAATTTTTTAGAGAGAAAAATAAGATTTTCTAATGAAAATTATTAAAAGATGATGGGTCTTCTTGAGGGGAAAGTAACAGCTGAGAAAGAGATCTGAGCGAAAACCTTTATTATCTAAACCTTTTCCCCCTCCTGTTTTTGATAATTAGTTTCCTTTTTTTTGGTAATTCTTTTTGAAGAAAAACCTACCTCTATCCCCCTTTTCCAGAACAAGAAAATTTTAAACGAAAATAAAAATTATATAGATGGGTTTTTAAGGTAAAGGTAAAGGTTGGGTTAAAGATTAGAATCTTTGAAAGAATAAAGGTTTTTCTAACCACCAACCCTAATAAAAGAATAAGGAATTCTTAGTTATAAAATGGATAATGAGAAGAAAACTGGTGTATTAAATGAAGGGAAAGAAGGACTAAGTGAAGTTTTTCAAAGTGGAAAGTTAGAAAATTAAATTTTATTTTTCGAGTAGAGGAACTTAAATTAATAAAAAAAAAAATGAAATGAAAAATTATCTTTTCTTTAAATTTTTTTTTTTATTTTAATTAAATAAGTAAGATGAATACAATTTTTTTTTTAACAGTCGTCACATTGACTGTTGTCGCTTTAAGATTATACATATTACAGTAATAATATTTGTGAATCTTATGCAAATCGGCTATAAAATAATACAATGTAATCTACTGCACTCCATGCTCTGAGCATCCCTCAACTGCTACATGACTTTATGTGATTGTACCGAAGTTTCGACACCATAAATTATATCTGGAAGCATTTCATCCATAATTTGTATCTTTCATTTTGCCTATATTTGTTGTGTCTTGACCATCCTAGAGTTATTTGTCTTGCCACTTCTTTTTCATCATTACCTTTTCCTGCAATTAAATGACCGAAATATATCTATTCTTGTAATTTTTCTATAGAGCATCTCTTTTGAGTTAAAAACCAAATGGACATTTTCACAGTCTGTTTTATATAAGGGCAGGGTTATATAGAAATAAGGGGGGAGGGGATTAGGAAACTTTGACTTATAGATATTCTCGCATAGTTTTAACTAATGTTCTTTTACGTTAGTTTATAAACCCAAAATATTAAAGAAAAACCAACTTAAAAAATAACAACATTCGTACGATGTGTACTCGTCAACACATAAATATATACGGAGTGAAAGTCACAGCCTCCATAATAGAAATATATGATATCAGTAAATTCCCAATCTTCAGGATAATAACAGTGATAAATTTGATTGTAGACAAAATCAATAACAATGGTGGCATGAAGCAGACAAAATTCGGGAAAACCCAAAAGAAAAGCATTATACCTAATCAAGAATATATCAAATTTTATGGGTTTCTCCAATTACTTTTTTATCTCGCTAAGCCGTAATCTAATTTAAAATATGTAATAGCTTGCCTTGTAAACTTGTTTGATATTTTAGCTCCTTATTTCTTAGTTTAATTAATTTTATTAACAAGGATTGGTGAAGAGTTTTTGTCAATTTGTAAAGGAGGTTTTAAAGTATTTAAAGCATTAATTAGAGGGGGAGTTTAATTAAGATTATAGATTTTTGCATTGTTTCATCACAAAGTATTACTAAGTCAATATAAACCATTGTGTTAACTTGATCCTTGGAGAGCTTTTATTTCCTTCGTCTCTTTCCTTCACATTGTCCAGTAAACTCAACGCCTATTCACTTTTTAAATTTGAAATTGATTATGGAGCATTTGACTCAGTGATTTTTCTTTCTTTCTATTTTTTAGATATATATTTATATATAGAAATAGATATTCTATTTCACTACTAAATAATGAGAGGTGTTTGATGATGCAAATGTACAAATTTGAGATTTTGAAGTTGCTTCTTCAGAAAAATCATCTAAATAGTATCCGAGATTGTTGTGCCCGTACTAGAGAGTGGAAGACTGCCATAATTTTGAAAAATCGATGAAAAAAAATGTTTTTGATTTGTAGGTAAAAAAATAAACTCCACCGAATCTTAAAACTAACTTCTTAACAATTGTGCTTATTTAACAATATATTGAAATACTGAATAAGATCTTCATAAAAATGGCATTGAATAGAATACTTTTTACTACATTGATTTATTTTTCATTGATTATTTTCAATAAGCTCAGAGTTGACATGATATAGTTGAATGTTTTTTATTCATTACTCGGCCTTTCCCGTTCCGATCAATTAGAATTATTTCTATTGAATATTTAATATATTTTGAAAGTAATTCTTCAAAAATAGCTTACTCTTACGCTCTCTCCCTAACCTTAATCTATAAACTTCGGAAAATAAATGAACTAGAAAGAGAGATAGGAATAAAAATAAATGTAGCACGAATCCTACCATCATTTTCTCAACTCTCCTTCACTAGAGTTGAGAAAATTGCGTTGTTAAAGCTTTGTTTCATCTGTTTAACGCAATAATGACTTCACCTTCATAAATGATTTCTTTAATGTTCCAATATTAAATTAAACTTACTAAGTGTAAGAGAAAAAGTTTTAATTTATTTTTTTTGTTGTTATGTTTCACAAGCTAGGGTAATGTATTCCCTGATCTCACAATTATTGGACCAGATAAAATTATTTAATTATAATTATTATTAACACTGGGAGACAGACATGTCTCCCAGTGTTAATAATAACTATAATTTGATTTAAATTAAAATTTAAACTTTCCGTAGTATGAATACTACCAAAAACTTAAAAATTGAATTTATAAATAATTTTGATATTGGCCGCCATTATAAGTTATCGATTTTTGATTTTTGGAACTTTGACGCTTAATAATACCGAAAGTATAAATACGTTTTTGAAATACAGCATATCGTTGGAACCAGTAAAAAATAAGGAACAAATGTAAAAAAAAACGATAAAATTACATTAATTAGTTAAAAGTTATAAGCAAACATAATTATTAATTAGTGCAATATTTTCGTTAAACGTGAAAGTTTCTTTACATCTGTCAAAATACCGCCAAAATTCAAATAATAAAATGAATGAAATATAAAAATGTATGTATATATTTTTAAAAAAATGATAATAAATAAATCAGTTAGTTCAAAACGGTTCAGCGGCAAGAGAGGCCACTTTAGTGGCCTCCGAAGTGAGGAAAAGTTCCGTGGTACCCCGTACTCGATTTTGTTGTTAATATTTTTCTAAAATGTATGCCAATCTTTGTATTCAAAGGGATTGGAGTTGCCAAGTGGTCAGCATACTCACAAAAACCATATTCTAATTCCATGTTGATCAGGATTTAAAAAAGGAAGATTTTCTCCTCGGGGTATGATTTTTCTGAATAAAAATCCGTCCAGTAGTTAAGGCTTCACGCTTCCGCACTGAACACAGACAAACATTTTTTAAACATTACTTTTTTAGACTCATTGGCTTTCAAATGATTAAATCCATCAAAACCAAATTTTATCCAACACAATACTTTCTCTCTATTTATAGCTACGACTTATAGAAGGTATCATTATGTATATTGCTGTTTGTACATCATTATCTTGGAAAACTATTATTTGTATTAGTAAGGAAAATGGTATGATTTTTTGAGGGGCAACCCGCTTCAATATTTGTCATCAGTATTATTATATTTTAAATCTGCTATGCTTAATAATATATCTATTGCCTTATGAAGAGAGTATCAAAAAGCTCTACTTAGTAAAGATGAGAAAAGTTAATTATAAATTTTAATTGAGGGATGAAATGTTTTGCTTTCCATGGCTATAGTGAGAACTGCTAGTTGATCTCCTGGACCTGCTGACTATTCATGACTTATCCAAACTACCATAATCTTGAATAATTTAAAATATTCCCGAAATATTCATATCCGAGTTGCAACGTTTCTGCATTCTCCTTTCCTTTTGGATTCATCTGCTTAATCCGTGGTTCAAAATAACTTTCCGTCCACCTATAAATTAGTTATTTCGACTGAGATTAAAGGTATTTATATATTTAAAGTGGTAAATAAGTTTTATCCTTTAAAATTCACACATTTCCTGATTTTTACTACGTTTTTATTAGCTTGCTTTCTTGTTTGTTTGCTTGTCCGGCACAAATCTGGCAATCGATTTCTAACTAACTTCCCGAATAGCTAGACATTTGAAACTTTTAGCATAGCTCAGACCACGATGAAAATGCATTATTTTAATACTTTTAGACATCTTTCAGCAGAATTTAATTGGTTTTCAGCAAATTTTGCTGTACGGAAAGTTAGTTCGGAAAAAATCCGCAAGTTATTTTATTTGTTTTGCCATGTCCAATATTTACGCAATCTTCATTTTGACGGGTCTCAAATTTGTTATAGATAAACATTGAATGACAGCAAAACAGGAAATATCGATTATATTATTCTTAGAATAATACTAGATATAGAAGGAGCATAGAATCGGAATCCTAAGCAATTACTGATAAGAGACTGAAGCCAACTTTTGCCGAGAGGTTGTGTCCTTAAGACCAGGCTGCCAACATAACAACACTCATTTTTTTCATTTAAACAGGAGAAGGTTGGCCATGCTTTAGTAACTATTCAAAGCCCGCTCACAAACATCAAGAAGACAAAACCCTGCCATTGGCTATTGTTTACGTTTCACTCTGACGTCATTTTTTACAACTCGCCCAGCATGATATAATAAACATTTTTTTTTTTTATCATATTTCAAGCTAAAATAAGATAAAACACAAAAAAATATTACAATAAACTAAACTGACTATCAATAATTATAATTTAATAAAAAATTAAATTAAAAAACCGAAGGCAAATAATTTTAGAGTTATGACGTCACAAATTACAAATATGAATTTTTAGAACGAGGATTAAGGGACACAACCAAAGTTGGCTTCAATGTTATCAGTGATCCTCCTTCTATATATTGTATTATTCTAAGATATTATTTATCGATTATATTATTTATATTATTTCAAATATATTGATGGAACGCTTTAGATTTGGTGATGGGGAGATCCGTTGTACAAAGATTTATCCTTTTATAGGTTTAAGATCAGCTCTCTAGATGGTTGTCATTTAGGTGAAGTAAATAAATTCGGAACTATTATTTTTTCACTAACATTATATATTATATAACAATAACAATTATATTATCAACATTACATACGATTCAACAGAAAATTTAAAAACGTAGTATATAAAAAGTTCTTTTTATCTTGAAATTTTTAATTTTTTTAAATAATGCCTATTAAAGATTTTATTTTACTTCATTGTTTGCAAAAAAGTATTGTGATAGCGTAGATAATACGAGATGTTTGACGAATTTTGCAGATTTACTTTTTTTTAAGGCCAATAATCCAGAAAAATTTTACGAGATATCTGTTAGTTTCATCGATAATTTTAGTACAGAGTACTTGATTTATGCCAGTCTAAATTAAATATGAATCAAAACTACAAAACTACGAGTAAGTTCTAAAAAATTGTTTTCAATCACCATGTGTAGAAGTTGTGACAAGTCCTATACCTTAATTTTTTTTTTGTCCTATACCTCAATTTTTACGAACCATCAATCTTAAAAACTACACGTCCTATTTTAATGAAATTTGGATGGTAGATCATGATTACGGTAATCAATGAGGTAATCAGATTACCTCATTGTTGGTCCAAATGGGATGTATGGACCAAACATAAGTTTCAACCTTCTGCGCTCATTTGTTTCTCTTCTACATCCACACAAATATACATTTATTTTCAGCTACAGCTTCATAAGTTCTTATCTGATTTGTATGAAACTTTTATAGTTTATCAAAGTAACCTGCAGATTGCCCCAGATTAATTAACCCGTCTGCGCTCTTTAACTTTTGTTAAATTGATACTTTAATTCATGTAGAAGATAAAAATAAATGTTTTTTTGACAGATTAAAGAAATGGGAGAAAAAAAAACAAATTAGACATTTTTGTAGAAATTTCTTGAGAAATTTGGCCTTTTTTTAGGGTTTTAATTTTTTTAAACTTTTATTATATATTAAATATAATAAAAATAAAAAACTTCCACTCTTCTTTAAAAAATGCTATATTTCGCCATCACATTATGGAAAGTTTTATAGTTAATCGAAAGTAACCACTGATAGCCCCTTGATTAATTTGAATCGTCTGCGCTCTTTAAATTTTGCTTTATTGATACTTTAATTCATGTAAAAAATCCAAATAATTTTGACAGATTAAAAAAACGGGGGAAACAAACAAATTAGACAATAATGGCTTGTAAAAGCATAAAATTAATAAAGTACGTGATAGGATGTGAGAAAGGTGTGTGCCACACCAATTGGCAGTCTATTTTATTGATTGTGTTGTGTATAAACTAAATAAGCCATTAACAATTGTCACATTATGAGACTATTGTTTGTTCAGTTTGTTTTTTTGCTTTGTTTGCAATGCGGAAAAAAGTTATGATAGTAAAAAGTTTTTTAGGTCACATAATAGAGGAAAAGAAAAAGGAGGTTTGAGGCTTATTTGTATGTATTACATTCCCCCCACTACTCTACCAAGCAGAAGAAAGTCTAAGCTAGCCTCCATGTCTTGCTCGATAAATAAAAAACCTTATGTAGGCAGAAGGAGCCCAAGCTAGGTACTGAAGTCTCGTCATGTGTGCTTCAGAAGGAATGACGTCACAACTTCTTCAGCTTCTTTACTTCAGTTATGACAAGGCTCTAAACATTCGTCAGAAAAGTAGAGGCTATGCAAACCTTACGCCTTTACCATGTATAAGCCTTACATAGTAACAATGAGATACAAACATTTCCAAAAATAGAATAAAAAAAAAAAATGTAAACATGTTACACATAAAACATTTTTTCTCCACCATGGAGCATGAGAAAGTATCTTCCTTCAAGCTTATTAAATCATGATTCTACGCTACAATAGACACAATGAATAATTATTATACTCCCTCTAAGCGCATTGAATATTGTGTCGGGCTTTATCATAAGTATCAACTTTAAAGATATGCGTTCTAATGCATAAATGTGAAAACAATTTGCCACTTTTTAAAGTTCGTTTGCAAAACCAAGGACCCTTTTATTTTCCTTCGTGTGTCTGTCTGTCCGTCCGTCCGTCTGTCGCCTGCTCTCAGCGAGTTTGAAGTGCCCCCCCCCCCCCCTCTAACTCCCTTATGTAAAGTGCAAAAAACATTCTAAGACCAAATATATAGATGCCACTTTTTTCCATAATTATGCTCTTTACAATGTATTTATATATTTATAGTCCGGTTCACTGACAAAAAATACTTCATCAGAAATTTTTTGTTTGTTTATGTGTTTTGAGAATATCAGACCCATGGGATAGTTCAAAGTAGGATTTTAGCATTTTTAAAAGCACCATCAATAGGTACTATACTTAAACAATACTGCGTTTCCTACGGACCTCGCTGTGTGCACACACGTGACCTGATTACTGTTTCTTATTGTTTGTATTGTTATTATTAAGGGTAGTTTAATTTTACTTGTTTAATAATCTAATGGACCTGTTGAGTTTAAAAGTACAGGAAAGGATTTATTTAATCTCGTAGTTATAATATTTAAGTGTTTCAAAAAATGAACCTATAAAGTGGTCGAAGCAGATCTGTGAATTAAGCAGAAATGACTATTAGCTGAAATGCTTTGTATTTATTTTGCCATTCAACTATTATTATTATTATATACCATTTTTCATTAATAATTATTTTTACCATTCAGGAACTTGAGCTGATAAAATAATTATTAACAACATTATCATTGATCAGTTGTAACAATATTAATAATTATTGATGTTAGCATGTATATGTTCTGAAATTTTTTTTGTTTAAGATCTGAATCCATTTATATCTTAATCTTATGCATATTTTACGGTTTTGGTAGTATTCATACTACGGAGAGATTAAATTTTAATTTAATTCAAATTATAATTATTATTAACTACGGGAAACAGGCAGAGAAAAATACACTGGCCTCTATATTTCCATATAGAGGCCTGTGGTTCAAATCCCAGCGCTGGAGTGTATTTTTCTCTGTCTGTTTCCCCTAGTTAATAATAATTATAATTTGAATTAAATTAAAACTTAATCTTATGTTATCTTTATACGTATTTGTCTTTACTTGATTACTTTTTTTGTAATTTAAGATGAAATAGGCGTAGACAGTATAGTTTGTTGAATTAATTTAACCATTAAGTCATGTCAAATTGACTATTATTATTAATAACACACCTTATTGGACAACACATAATACTAAATATAAACAATAATAGTTTATGTGTAAGAACCGCGATTGGAAACAGTTAGATGGTTAAAGGATTGGGGTGTAATACCGTGTTATTGTGTTCTAATCTGTTTTTGGGCAATGAGTGCTGGGATTGAGTTAGGAATATGAATTTCCAGTATTGTCCGATTGCGGTCGGAATAATGGCCGTTTCTCCCTCGATAATCAGCTACCTCTTGCTCGTACTGTATTACCGGGAATTCGCGAATCAACACCGGAAACTCTCTGAAGAGAGATAGAAGCGAGAGAGGATCATAATTTCACCGCTTAAGCAGATATCCCTTGTTTACCGCTAGTTGTAGTAATTGAACCTATCTATCTACTTGATAGTTATTATCAATTGACCTGTAATCAATTTTCATTTACTCCACCATAATTCTGTCTCAATAAACTCATTAATGCAATTTGTTATTCCAACGTAATTTAATTGCAAATATCTAGTTAGTTGGAATCCCAGAGAGGTGAGACATGTTTACACTGATAATACACTGATGACTAGATAAGTAAAGTGCCCGTATCCCCGTCCAGTAATAAACTAGTAATGTATTATCGGGAATCGGGATCCCCCCAAAACAAAAATAATATATTATATAGATAAATAAAATAAACATCTAATAATAAATATATATTAAATATTGCATCAAAATATTATGTAATATATATTTTAGTTTTATCATTATTTACCACAATACCTATATTTATCAACATCAGTCCTATTATACTGGACTGTTGTAATACTACTGAATCAGTAATTTTACTTATGTACTACTGAATCAGTAATTTTACTTATGTTTGCCCCTATGTATAAGACATTAGCCGAAGTTCTCCAGGTATCAAACCAAAATTGACGTCTCCAGAAATCCGAAAGCTATAATAATAGCCAGTTTTATTATATACGAGACACATGTTGACAATTGTGTTATCACTGATTGCCTAGTCTAAAATAAGCTTTATTTATCTAGTTTTAGGGGGTGGGGAGGCCGAGCCTACCAAGTAGATCACATTTGTGTCCTTTTTGCCAACCTCTGAATCTTACCCCAATTTAACTACCTCAGTCTTACCCTCAAGTCTCTTAGTTGGATTATAAAGGAGAGATGTCTTGCCACTTTAGTATAGCAAGCTTCTCCTTAGTGATCTAAAAATGTGTTAATAAATTAATATTAAATTTAATTGGATGACATTTAACATACCTGTGTCTAATTTGTTTCAGGTGAGTACTCTATAGCATCATTCTTAGTTTTATGCTAGAGGTATTTATTTATTGAATTAATTTTTAATTTTAAACCAAGTTATTTGAATTTGTAACCACCTTCTTTAAACTTTAAACAAATTGTTTAAATTTTTCCTTCTAAGTTGAGTTATTACTTCATTTGACTTAATATTTGATTAGGGTTGTCCCAAAATGATGTTTTGTATATAATTCAAGAGTATATTGTATTAATTAACTGGGCGCTAAAATTATAATTATTGACCTTCATTAAAAAAAAAAAATCGACTAAATTTTGAAGTGAAAATTAGGGGTAGACATGTGATTTTATGTGGATATCTAGATTATTATTATTTATTAATTTTAGCAAATTTCCGCCTAGTTTAAAGAGCGATGGGGCTATGTATGTCTTACGTGAATATGAGGCATTATTAAACAGGATTACAAGTTTCTGTACCAAGCTTATGTTGTTTAGAAATTTACCAATTGTTGAAAAATAAAACATGTAATTACGTTCTAGAGTGTTAATATAAATAAGACATTAACTCATGAGGCTGTTGAATATGAAATCTTGAACGTCTATATCGGAAGGTTGAATCAATCAATTATTTAAAGGATAATCCACCGTTAACTCGCTACTATCAACTGCATTATGTGACAACGAAATAAATTGACTGGGTAAATTATTCACCAGACTCTTAGCCTGGCAAGATGAACCACCTTGGTAACGTCATACATCCTTCATCATCAACGTGTAATAAGCTTTTAAATGAGTTATCTCTCCCAGTCTCAACTATATTGACTTGAGTCTTACCTCTAGAGAATATTATGCTTTCTAGTAAGTTTGTCATAAGCATTAAAACTAACAACGAAACCATGTATAGCTAATTAATCTTGCTAACTTTAAAATCTATATAATGAAGACAATTTTTGAGTGACAGATCAAAATCAAAATGATGAACATGTCAAAATTTACACTTTATTTTCTATGCTAGAAAATAATACTTTGAAGAGCATTTATTATGATTCAAAAATGCTCGATTGAAGACATAGAAATACACAATTTCCAAAGCGCTCAATTATGCGCTTTTATTGCTTCCGAGCTTACAAAAGGTAATGGAAGCTATGTGATCGTTCTGGAGAACCACAATTTTAAAAATTTCCTGGGAAAATTAAATTATTTAACGATAATGGGTTGTAAAAGCATAACATCAACGTAATAGGTAGGTAATAAATTTAATGTGTTGTAAAATAAAAAGTATAAAATAATATTTTAATAAAAAAATAAACATGGAGTAAATAAATTTATAATTGTACTAAAATGGAGACTTTTTTCTTTTCTTTTTTTTAACGAGCCATAGATTACATTTCTAAGAGCGATCACAGTATATAGTGAATCACTAAAAATTAAAACGTGAGACGTTTTGTTTACAAAACCCTAATGATCTGCTTGCATCATCTAAAAAATTCACCGTAAATGCTCGGAATTAAGAATTCTAGCGAATGACAAAAAAAAAGTTGATAGCGCCCCAGGGTTTTATCATTAGTGACATATTTTTATACTGCGATCGCTCGTAGTATTGTTGTCATTATTTTTTTCTATGTATATTTTTTAAATAAGATTGATTTTGAAGATTATTAGCCATTTAGACAATATGAATTGATAAGCCATTTCATTAAATTCATTATCCACTAGACAAGTATCATGTTAGAAAGATTAGATTGTTTCGGCTATGACATCAGAAAAAATTAATTAATTATATTGAATTCAACTTAAAGAGAAAAACTTTTATTTAGTATCGATATGAAAAATATTCAATATTGATTTACTTTAACTTATTTTATCTAAAAAGCTCTTTCTACATCTCTCAAACCTTTGTTACTTTCAAATAATATGTATGCAGAGAAACTATTGTAATATGCAGACATTTAACTTATAAATTATGGATTTACAAGTTAAATTGTCTACTAATTCCAGGAGTTAAGTAGTGTACAGTTAAATACTAATCAATAGCAATTAAAAATAATAATCAAAATAGTCCAATTTTAAGCGTAGAATAAATATTTCTTTCAATCCTTGGCATACCATATACGTGCATGTGCATATTTCCTTGGCTTATTTAAAATGTCCTTCCAGGCAAAATCGAGGCATTAATTTTAGTTCTAAATTTAGGACACTGCTTCTCAAAAACTTACTGAACCCTATTTATAGATAAAGCGTATTAAAATTAAATGCAGGATTTAAATAGAAATTTTGATTAAAATATAAGAAAATGATCTTGGTATATTGCTTTTTTGAGAAATTCATTGGTCTTCATTGTCCATTGCTGGTTCAGTCAATAAGTGAAGAAATACATGTATTTCCTTAAATATAGTTTTTACGCCGCTAAGTACCTTTACGTAAAGTAACCTTTAAGGGTTTCTTTTAAAGTTGTTTTCTTTAAGAACATTAAAGAGGTTAATTTTTTTAATGTAAAATGTACTCGATTATAATTTATCCATGCTCGTATAGCTATTACTTTTGCTGATTATGACTTATAATTATACTAATGCCGTCTGCATAATGATAATTAAAAATAATACAAGTTTCAGAGAAAATGTCGAGAAGATGTTCTAATTTTAGGGGTATTAGAGCCATTTGAATTAATTGTATATCATTTAAACAGTTTTAGATTATTTGGTTATGGACGCTAAGTAGAGATGAGAGTAGTGAAAAGGCATTAGGAAGGAAGTAATCCAGTGAAGTAGATATTGAACATTCCCTTTGTAGAGAGATGAGTTCTAGCAGGTGGAAATTTCTCGACCTCTGGCTAATTCAGCTCAAGCCTCAATCCTCATCCTTGAATCCATCGTCATACTAGACAACTTGTGACCTCTACTTCTAGCTTTTGAAACCCTTTCCAGTCAATTCCAATTACACGAAACTTGATATTAAACATTGAATATCGAAGGTATTAGTGGCTAAGCAATATAATGTATAAACTTTTCAAAAGCATTGTCAACTGCATGGTTGAGTTTAAACGTGATACCCTACTTGATGTGCTTTTAATAGTTGTTCCTCTATTGGAAACCTTTTATTCAATGTATAAATATTTAATTATAGCATTTGAACTTTTATAAATTCCTTATTCTTTTTTCACTATATATACAATTTAATGTTTAAAAAAAAAACAAGTTCCCATTAAAAAGGTCCAAGCTACTGAAGCAAACATTTTTAGGATATTATGGCATTTTAATTGCATTAAAAAGAGTTAAAAAAAAAGGAGAAAATTTATTGTTTTCTTTATTACAACTCGTATTATGATGTGTAAAACCTTTTTTTCTTCTTCTAATGTAATTTCGAAGAAAAAAGTTATTTTTTCTCTTTACTGCTTCATATTATATGGGGATACTGTTACATCTTAAACTATTTATATTATTATTTTCTTTTATTAAATTTTTATAGGATCCTCTTCGGCCTTAAACATCATGATTGTACATTTTACAGAATGAAGTTAGCTGCTCATTCACTGTATTCATATTATATATCATTGATTGCGGCCAATAGGCTACTCACTACTATATAATTCTTCTATTTAAGAACTCTTTTATTTTGTCGTCTGCACTTACCCTATTGACCCATTTGACTTGAACTTGTTGATCTATTTATTGACCTTCTCACCACTATCATATTATTTGGTTTCTATTAATCCTATTCTGGGCCTTTATCCCATAATTTTAAATTTTTTATGCAATTTAAAAAAAACTTTTGATTTTATGAGTTAACTTCCTTAGGAATAATTTCCTTCAGCTATAATTACCAAATTCATATACCATTTATTGCTTTGTCATATAAATTTTCTATATTTATGCTAAAAATATTTTCTAAATTAGCAGCTAATTCTAAGACTGAGGTTGAAATTCTAGAATTTAGACCAGTTAATGAAATCAATTCATTAGCTGTGAACAGTTATAAATTTCCTTTTTATATTGAGTCATGTATTTTTCTTGGAGAAATGATGATGGATTCCATGCTTTGGGTTTTTGTCGGACTCGTTGAGAAAAAAAGGTAATATTCCGTGTATTTGTCAGATTTGGGAGGACGGTCCTAAATTGGAGTTTCACATGCCGAGGTTTTCACCGTTTCTTTTTTTTTCTCTTTACCCAGGATTCAAGAGGGGGTAGAGGTGTGGGTATTTGACCGGAAATTGACCTCTGGTCCTACGATAGTGACCAGGTATAGAGGGGTTAGGCTACCTAATACAGCAAGAGGAGGGATATTTGGTCCGCAGGATTTGGGACCGTAGAATTTATAGGTTGGACCTCCACCCCTACACGGCTGTACAGACCTGTTTTATCCGCCTTATCCATCTTTCGGACGCCCTCCGGTTAAAACTGGCTTTTACCCCTCTCCACCCAGAACGAATCGATCTTTATCCTAGTGGATATATCCGTACTGATATAGAACTTCTCTATAGATTCAAGTACCCTCCCACAACGAGAAAAACAGGGTATTTATTATTACCGATAAATCCTCCCGCCCGTTTTGTAATTTCTCGCTACGTTTAAACTTCTTTAGCCATAGCTCTTAAAAAAAAAAAAAAACTGACAAAACAACAGTATTTTCACATAAAAATAAAAGAAAAACTCTTTTTAAATTTGATTCCAAAGGTAAGTTTAAATCGGCATAGAATGAGGGGATTTTGTTTCTTATTTTTGTCAGTGTGACATGTAGCGAAAGTTGCAAGTGTAATCGGAAGTTTTGGTACCCGACTCTGTTCCGCTTCGCATCTCTTCAATCCCTTCTTCTTCTTTCTTTTAGGAAGGAGGAGGGGGAATCAACTGAAACTTGTATTTGGTTGGACTTTTCCTCTTTGTATAAATCACGGAGGTTTTTTCTCTCTCTCGATCCACCTATTTCTTTCCCTTTCAGTGGTCACCGCTCTTATGCACCGTAAAATTACTTTTTTGAAACTTTTTTTGCCTCCTCGAAAGACAAAAGAGAGAAACTTGTTTTTCTTTTTCTTCTTTTAAACTTTATAGAATCTTCTAATAGTAAAAATGTTTATAGTTATAAACTTTGACTATTTGACTCTTTATCTTCGACAAAAACTGCTGTATTTTTAGCAGTTTTTTTTCTAATTTTATACGTTATTGTATATTAGTTTCTTTAGAAAAAATCAAATAAAAATATGTATAAAATGTAAAAAAAGTTAGAAAACTAGAGTTAGATCTCGGTTATTAATTAATTTTTGCAAATTTCCGTCTAGCATAAAGAGCATTGGGGCTATGTATGTCTTACTTGAATATGCAGAAAAAAATACACCGTGATCTTTTTTCCTGTGTCTTTTTAGAGTCCGTAGACAAAAACGAGGACCCCTATACATTCCTGCGCTTGTCTGTCTGTAACGCACCTGATCTCCGGAAGTACGAAATTGTGAAACTTAGTAGTTATGTTATGTATCCAAATGTCACCTAGCTAGCTGGCATTTTTAATTTGAAAAAAAAAAAAATATATATATATATATATATATATATATATGTATTGATAGATTTTTTAAAATATTACTTATTGAGAGCTTGCCAACGATATATAGCATATGGCTATCGACAACTTTTTCTCGATCTCAAATCGCCATCGAAGTTTAAATTTAACACTTTGGCATAATGTTTTAAAGACATTCGAAAAACAAAATAATACCACACTCTCTATGGTAGAAAGTGAGGTCTCTTCATATGGTTTCATCGGAAGGGATGCTTGTGAACCCTCGTCAAGCCCTACCCTTGGATGACAGTAGTAGCCCTAAAGATTTGGTAAAATTGCAAAATGTCACTTTGGTGTCGATTTGTTAATAAATATACTAACGGACAGCAAGAAGGCGTCAGTTTAGATAAATTATAGGTGCTCTGGATGCCACTTTGATACCATAGTAAAATGATGCTACTTGATTAGTATGGGGAAAGAAATATGTTTACCTAATATATATTTTTCTGGATGATTGTTTTACTTAAATAAATACAGCATCCTACTCGTGAAGTCATGTCCTTTAATATACTTTACTTATGTTGTAAATGCATTGATTCTAGGGCAAGCCAGATAGTTCTAAGAATGAAAGGCCGTCACTTTGGTTCTAGCATGTTATATATATATATATATATATATATATATATATATATATATATATATATATATATATATATATATATATATATATATATATATATATATATATATATAACATATATATTTTCTGTATATATATATATATATATATATATATATATATATATATATATATATATATATATATATATATATATATATATATATATACATACATATGCACACACATACATCGAATTCGAAAGTAAATTTGATTTTAATAGGAAGGATTCATTAGAACATAATGAATGTGCATTACTTAATTGCAAATTTTTATAATAATAATATATAAATATGTTGATTTATTTTTTACTATTTTTTTTTTCTTTTTTAATCAAAACTTTTATCGTTCCAACCAATCAACCCCAATAACACTATTAGCTTTATATTGTTTGTCAATATGTAATAAATAAAACAAACTCATAAAAAATAATTGAATCACAAGAACGCCCTAACAGCCAGCCATCAGCCTTTTTCACTCTAAACATTAAATTACTTTGATAGAAAAAACTGAAATTATAAATGTAAATTAAAGTATAAAACCCTAATTTAGAAATGATAAACGAATGGAATAACAGATAAGAATTTTAAATTCAGTTGTTGTTGATTTTATACCTGACACGTTTATGTAAATTTAAATTAATTCAGGTAATTATAAATAAAATAGAAAACATTTTATTGATTATTGTGTTAAAATAATACGAAATGTATAATGTGTGTGTGTGTGTATCTTTAATAATGAAAAAGAACTAACTTTTTTAAAAAAAAAATTAGTATATACCTTAATTTCAGTTATGTTTTTTTTTAAAAACATAAACTTTTTCGTTACTTGAGTAGAATATTAAAAAATCCGATGCAAGATACAACTCGTACTATACTTTTATCATATACTTGGACCATCAGAGTTTTCGTGGTTATCTTAATTATTATTGAACTTTATATAATAATTTACAAGAAAAATAACCCCTCCCCGGCGGCGGGGAAATCGAACCCAGCCTCTCACCGTCCGCTTTTAGTGCTATTTTCTCAGGAACTAGAATTTGTTAGGGTAATAGACTATATGATTAGATTTGCATTTAGGCGGACTACATTTTAGAATCCTCATAATCGTCAGAACAGTTTTTGTGAAATATTTTAATTTTCAGAGTTTTAAAGGGGTAGCGTCCCCAAATTTGGAGCTAAATTCATTTCTCGATTTCGGGTATGATTTTTCTGAACATGTATGCAAAAATTAATCGAAATCGGCTCAGTAGTGTAGGCTCCAAGTGTGAAAAGGCTACAGATGTTAGACTGACATTTTTAAAAGGATCTTTTATGGACTTTTGGGGACGTGTAAACCTGTCAAAATCGAATCTTAGCACCATCAAAGTACTTTCTCTTTATTTAAATTAGGTTATCTATGTGCAAGTAAAATCCGTAAAAAATATACGGTGTATGTCTTTTCTTACAATAGTCTTTGAAATCCAAAAATGTTGACATATTTATATTTTTTACTAATATATTTAAGGTTGGGAAAAATCGACTTAAACTTTATTGCCACATTATGAAATTAAATTTCACAATAAATATCTTATTTAGCATTGTTATTTATAGTGGCAGTTGGTTAATTTTGCTAATGTTACACATTATTTTATTGCATTAAAGTTTAGATTGAGTGAACTTCTATGTACTCTTATCTTCATTCTGACTGAACTTACATGTTATGCTTAGTGACATGATTTATATTATCAGAGAAAGATGTATAATACAACTGAAAATACTACTATGTGGTTGGACCAGTTTAATTATACGAATAATATCTTTGAAAGATGTCCAGCTTATGGAGAAGTGAAGTTATTTGATGACGAAACAAGCATAATGTTATTTGCATAGTGCTAAATGTACTATGTTATGTATATGTTTGTATTCGAAATTAATCTATTTTATAATTGCTTAATTGCTTATTCTTGATCTATTGTTGGATAAAGATAACAGAGTTCTGTTTATTTAGACAAAACAAGGGTGGGGGTAAGGGTAATAATCTAAACAAGGATAATGTTAGTCCAAACTGGTTTAGCACAATGTGATATTAGGCTGGTGTAATGTTACAAAGCGGTTGTTAAGCATGTTGTTTAATGTATATGTTGTTAGTTTGGTTAAAGGAGACTATCTGGTAAGGTTGTGTGGACTGTATAAAGCTGTAAGAGGAGAAATTCTGTGTACAGAAGGAAAAGGCAGTAAATCTCTATTCCCTAATTAGTCCTGGAGAAGACTTGTTTCACTAAATTAATGAAAGCTTCCTCTCCCCGAGATAAAAGAGCTTCTTCCTCCTTCCAAATTATAGTGGACTTCAAAAAAACATCTCTCGGTTTTCCTTACTCCTCCTTCAAACTCCGAGTTACTGTTCTTCGTTACTAAACTCCTCAGAGTCGTTTATCACTTAGGAAGTTCGTCTTGAGATAAAGAAGAAGAAAAAAAAACTGCCCCAAGAAGAGTTACATCCCTTAGAAACATTCTCTCTAAAATTATTTTGGTCCACTTAATTTAATTTTTATTAGCGATTTGTCTAAAGAGACTCTGACTCTCATTTATTTCAAAACCTTGTTAACCCTTTTTTTCTCCTCTTAATATTTTCTTAAGTCCCTAGTTCAATTACGACTGTTGATAGCTTTTCTTTATTTATTAGGTTAATAGGTCAAATAAAGGTTATATTAAAACTATGTACATCTATGTGTGTGTATTCTGTGGAGTGCCAGTAAAATCATTTTTTTAAAAACAGTAAATTTTCTTAGAAATATATTCTGGTAGTATAATTTACCAGACATTTTTTAATTAATTTCCATTACCATTAATTACCTTTTTTTTAATTTTTCTGGTAGTATAATTTTTTTTATGTTATACCGATTATATTTATCACCTTATACATTTTAATAAAATATAAATTATTCAAAAGTGTTTCAAGTATCCCAGCTAATATTCTTAAGTTAAATAATCCTTTCTTTTAATTTATTAGAATATTGCAACTACATTATTACATGTTATAAGCAATACCGATTATACCATATTGTTTACAGTGCCTTAGACACTTAGACATTAGATGAGAAATTATCCATCGATTTTATAACTTGATTTTTTTCAAATTTAATTACTCAATCCCGCTACATCTGCCTCTTAAGGCGTCGATGAGGGCTGTGTGAGATAAATGTAGTGGATAGGTTTTGGACTAAAGTTTGGGTATGGTGTGATATGGAGTCATGACAGGATTTGTATCGAAAAGAGGCTGGATCACGGATAAATAAGACTCTAAAGTCTCTATGGAGAATTAAGTTGGAAACATAGAAAGGAGCGTTGACTATATTTTTAGGATTTTAGATTGGGGGTTTTGAATACGATAGGAGTTGGTGCACAACCCTAAATTTCAATGCTTTATGTCGATGTGTTAGGGTGTTATAAATGAGTAATATGTTGAGTTTAGATACATATGGTGTTGGGGTCTGTGCAAAAGTTTCCAGTCTTGTCGTTTGAGTTTTATGTGATATGGGCAGTGCTCGATTTCTAGAAATTGAGGTGCCGGAACTACTACCTACCCTCTCTTTGCCCCCCCCCCCCCCCCCCCCTCCCTGTAGGAGGGGGGTCCGGGGGTCCTCCCCCAGGAAAATTTTGAAAAATTAACGTTCAAAAACAACATTTTTAAGAGTTTTAGACATAAACCCACACTGCAATCAGGTGGGTTTCGTGTGGAAACTTATATCATTTTAAGTAGCATTTTTTATAAACAATTTCTTGATTAGCATGCCACATGTTGTTATAATACTCTCAATAAATAAAAAGGTACTTAGGTTTATAGGAATAATTAAATCAACAAAACATTATTCCCTGTCTCCCTCGCCCTTGGGAGTTTCGTCACAGCGTCTCTGCACAGTACTTATTTAATACGATCCCTGCCTTAAAAAAAACCTTTGTTGTTTCAGGTTATCATAATTTAGTATATAGTTAATCTCAACAAATAGATATTTTTTGTATTTTGAAAAGAAAAATATTTACCAGTAAAAAATACATGATGTCCTTAATCAAATTTGTAGTCTCTCATTGACAAATAAAATCAAACAAAGGATTTTAAAAAAAAATCTTAGTGCCGATAATTTTATTTTTTATTTATCAAAGAGAGAGGTCCCGGAACGCCGTTCCGCCTCAAATCGAGCCCTGGGTATGGGCATAACCATCTATCATGGGCATGGCATGTTCGACGCTTTTCCCAAAGGTATGGGTGTACCCAAGATTACACTGTCCGCTGGACCTGGACAATGCTGTAACAATAATTAGTTTTGAAGCCTCGCAAATCTGATGGGGCTTGAGCCCGGTAGCCCTCCCTCCTATCCCTGCGCCGCGTCACTGGTTTCGAGTCATGTTTCCTCACATGACTGTTGAACTTGGTTCAATTCATATAAATTGGGATTCCATTCTGATTATAAAGCCTAAGACAAGATTTGCCTTGATTTTAATTCAAATTGAAGTCCATCCCCTGCTCCACAAGACTTGCCATTCTTGAATAAACCCTTCTCTCCATTCCACCCCCTATTCTGAATTTATCGCTTTTCTCAAGTACCCAGCGAAGTTTACCTTAAAGGGAATTACCTGTAAACCAAGTTAAATACTTACTTAAAGCTTGTCTCTTGGTATTTTCGTAGAATAGATTTAATCCTGGGAGCTAAAGTGGATTATCTTGGTCCTCATTCTCCCAACAGCTCTCCAGCCCGACACTCAATTCAACCTTCTCTCCTCTCCTAAACCTTTTAAAGCATTTTTTTAATTTTTTTTTTATTCGTTATCTTCTCAATAAAACACTTGAATAAGGGAGAAAAAAAGGCAGAAGAAGGAGAAGTTGAAACAGACGCTTCTACTTAAGGGATGGGGAACCTACTAAGTGCCTTCGTTTTTAAACTGAATCTAGCCTCATCCTCTCTTCCCGTTTTTCGACTATCTCCTCCCTGATTTAATTTTTTTTCTTTTGTCTCCTGTAAAGAATTTCTATCGAATTTACATAAATATCTAGTTTTTTTTAAGCCCATTTTTAATCTAATGTTTGCACTTTCTCTTCAGCGCAGTCTTATCACAAGGTGATTCGCCTACTAAATAATATACCATAATATATATATATATACCAACAAAAACACTAGTGTAAAAAAGAAAGCCAAGTCTAGCGTAAAAAGTTGTGAGATCATATGTTTAGCCAAGTCTCCCACTGTCCGAGTAATTTTTAGTAGGTCTTATTTATCCAGTGCAAGTACATGATGTTTGTGTGTCCCGCTCTCTATTCTCTTTCCCACCCAAGTCACTCTACACGTTTAAATTTAAAAACATTTTCTGACTTGGCAAATACACACCACAAACTTAAATAAAATAATAAATATTATTTTTTCATTTGAGCGTCGCAGCACAAGGATACACATTTTTATACGACACAGCATTTAATTTTAGCCTCTTTGTGGTGTGTTTTTGCCAAGTCGGAAAATGTTTTTAAATTTAAACGTGTTGAGTGATTTGGGAAAGAGAATAGAGAGGGGGACAGACGAACATCATGTACTTGCACTGGATAAATTAAACCTAGTAAAACTTACTCGGACAGTGGGAGACTTGGCTAAACCTATGATCTCACAACTTTTTACGCGAAACTTGGCTTATTTAAGTGTTTTTGTTGGGATATATCTTCTTTTTGTAAGTAATTTTTCAGTGCCCCTAACAATTTTTCGTTTTGCGAATTTTCGAAGAAAATTAAGCTATTGCAATGGCTTCAAAATGTTTGTAATGCGAATTTTTTGAAAAAATTTTCCACGGAAATCCGTTTTAGAACATTCTGAATCGATTCCTTAAATTAACTCTTTTTTAGGGTCCGTCGGCAAATCCAAGGACCCTTATATTTTCCTGCGTGTGTCTGTCCGTCCGTCCGGTCGCCTGCTCTCACGGCTACACCTTTCGTCCGATCACTTTGAAATTTGGCATGTATGTGTCTTGTACCTACGCACATATTTTAAAAATATAGCGACTTAAAAAAAATTAGGGTAAAAAAACTTAAGGGTTAAATTTGTTTTATTTTTTTCGACACCGTGAGGTGTATCATATGAAAGGGTACGTCGAGCTGATTACAAAATTATATTTTTTTTTGGTTATAACTCTGATAGGGCGAGCGTAGGCAAGTTTGAAGTGGGTGTGAAACGAGTCCCCCCCCCTCTATCTCGCTTATGTGAAGTGCAAAAAATCTGAAAAAATTCCTGAACATTCTTCGACCAAAAGTAAAAATACCACTTTTTGGAAATTTCGAAAAAAATATTATTTTATTTTTTATTGACAAAATACGTTTTTTTTATAATTATGGTCTTTTCGATGTATTTATATGGTTGTAGTCCAAATAAGTGGCAAAAAATACTTTATCAGAGTGTGTGTTGAGATTATCAGACCCTTAAGATAGTTCAAAGTAAGTATTTTAGCATTTTAAAAAAACACTGTTTATACACTTAACCCTCGCTGTGTGCTGACTAGCACACACTTAATCTATTTATTTTATGTATGTATGCATGTGTGTATATATATATATATATATATATATATATATATATATATATATATATATATATATATATATATAATATATATATATATATATATATATATATATATATATATATATATATATATATATATATATATATATATATATATATATCAGAAATAAAAATTAAGCATTAATATATATATATATATATATATATATATATATATATATATATATAATATATATATATATATATATATATATATATATATATATATATATATATATATATATATATATATATATGTGTGTGTCACTCCAGACGATATCTCCCCTTAGGATGCACTTAAAAATTTCAAACGAATTTTAAAATGTCAATAATCTCAAAAGAAAGGATGAGTTCGTTGGCCAGAAAGTTTGGAGTTCATTTAGGGGTCAAATATTTACAGTTTAGGGTCAAAAATAGCATAAAACGTGTTTTTTCCATTTTGCTCCCTCTTATATGAAAATATGATAAAAGTGTACGTACAACAATTAATGTACTCTTAAAGAGCTTTCCAACGATATGCATCTTGAAGGTTGTTGTTTTTTCTTTCTCCCATGCAAATTCTAAACGAAAATGTTCCTATATTATCATAAGCCAATAATACGAAGATTTCTTTGAAAATTCGCTCATTAAGTCGTGGTGGATGACTGGACTTTTTTATTTCTTTGTTCTTGTTGAAAATTTATTTTCTTGTTTTTTCTACTTAACTGGCTACTGTCAGAATTTTCAAATGAATTATTATTGAAAATATAATAAAATAGTCTTATCATATGTATAGTTGTCTTATCATATTATAGATATATCATAGTTGTGCGTTTTTACTCTGTAATATCCGATTACAATAGTTCTTGTTCGTGGGTGTTAGTTGTCGGTGGGTGTTCAAATTGAACTAAATAATATTTTCTAGAGTAAATTATGTTTGCACTTTAAGATAACTGTCAATCTATACTGTCAAATAGACCTCAACGAACGTTCTCAATTTCACTTTTAAGTTTTAAAGTTCTCCTCTAGGTAGTTCTAGCGGCACTGTTTACAATTTTTAAATTTTTTACACTATTTTGAATAGGCAGGTTTTCTATTAGCCTTGAAAGAGATAAAGAACCAGTTTTTTTCGGATTTATAAATTTTTCCTTTATTTGCACAATAAACTCTACCTACATAAAAAATTTCAAGTTTCTAGGATTGTTAGAAATGCCTTAGTATTATGATGAGTGAGTGAGTCAGTGACGAAATAAATTTGTCGAAACCTATTGTTTTAAAAATCAACTGCTGTTATTGGTGTATAAAGTTTACTCTATTCGCCTTAACGACGTTGGAACCTCCTAAATGGTGCAAAATGTTCTCTTTTTAATTAATGCTTAATTTTTATTTCTGATATGTTTAAGGATGTCTCCTGTGGTTTAGTGACTAGTGTGATAGGTGCAGCCATCTTAACAGTGATTAACAAACAAGTGATCAGACCAATAATAGATGCCACAATAGTGGTAAACTTGGTGATAGGAGAAATTCCTGCTAACAAAACCACATAATAACTTTAAAAAATCGGTCCGAGACAACTGGACAAACTTTCTCATATTGTTCAAACTGTATTTAACTCCATAATATGTTATTTATTTAATTGTTTTTTTAAAAAAAAACAACATAAAAAAGCGTTCAACAGGTTGTTGTTTTCGATTTTCAACAAAATTAGACGTATTTTTATCAATCCCCTGAAAAATACATTTATATTCGGCCAGTAGTAATGCTCCACGCGCCTCCACAGACGGCAGAAATTCATTTTTTAAAAACCACTTTTTTGGACTTAAGATCCCTCAAAACGTGTAAATCTACCAAAATCTAAAATCGAAATTTCGCGCCATTACAATACTTTTATATGACTATGATTACTTTCTATGATATGAGAAAGTAAAAATTTACCTTCTTTATAAATTATTTTATAACGATTTACCGTCGTAAATAAGAAATAAACATTTTTTAACTTTGACCACTGTCATAGTAACTTTTTTTTTTCAGGTATCATTTATATTTTTTAAAGAAGAGAATATAAAATATTTTACTCAAAAGAGTGTTGAAACTTTGAGCTAAAAATGTTAAAGCGAGTTCTTTTATTACTTGGGAAAAAATCGTAAATAGCTAAGCTTAGATAATGCCAAATTTCCTTTGAAAAAAATAATCAAAGTCTACATCACAAGCTCGCTACAATATGTAATATTGCTGGAAGGATTACAGTATCTACTTAAACTTTATATTCCCTAGATAAGTCCAAGGCTTTAAGCTATTTCTTCATATTGTTCCTTTTTTAAGTAGACATTCTTTGTAATAACATTATTTTCTTTCTCTTTTCATGACGTCAAAAACAAAAAAAAATCGATCCGAAAAAGTAGAACAACATTTTTTGCTTCCGAGCTTACCGAAGGTAACGGAAGCTACGTGATCGTTCCGAAGAACGAAAAATTTTTAGGACCCCGAGTTAGAAAATTCCAAAACAGAAATGCGTTTCAGACATCAGGAAACATTTTTGGTTCCGTGTCTGTCGCTCTATTTTTGCAAACCAACATATTTTAAAAACTACACGTCCGATTTTAATGAAATTTGGATGGTAGATTATTATTATATTATTAGCCCATTGTTGGTCGCATATAAGTCTCAACCTTCTGCTCTCATTTGTTTCTCTTCCACATGCACACAAACATACATTTATTTACACCTATAGCTTCATAAGTACTTATCTGATTTGTATGAAAGTGTTATAGTTAATCGAAAGTAACCACTGATAGCCCCTTGATTAATTTGAATCGTCTGCGCTCTTTAAATTTTGCTTTATTGATACTTTAATTCATGTAAAAAATCAAAATAATTTTGACAGATTAAAAAAACGGGGGAAACAAACAAATTAGAAAATAATGTCTTGTAAAAGCATAAAATCAATAAAGCTCGTGATAGGATGTGAGGAAGCTAGGTGTGCCACACTAATTGGCAGTCTATTTTATTTACTTAGAGATACCGAAGTCGAATGTAATGTCTAATTTCATCAAATTATTTAAAAAGTGTTCAACAGGTGATAGTTTTTCGCAAAATCAGATTCTCATGAATATCTCAGACACTAGATTTTCCCGGGAAAACGACTTCTTAATTTCTCTATTTGGTCTTAGGTCATGATTTTTTCAAATTGCAACGAAATTTGTCTACGACTTTATAGCTCCACGCGTCTGCACAGACGACAAACAGACAATTTTTAAAACACGAAAAACATTCAAAATCATATCTTCGCACCATTCATCCATGCTACTTTCTATACATGCAACGATATGAGAAAGTAAAAATTGATTAAACCAGTAACACAAAACTCGGAAAACAATTTTTTAAAATAATTAATTACTGCATTCACTATTTACTTACTCGTAAAATTCTGAGTTAAATTTGAAATATTTTTGAAAACAAACTACTATATGGATTAAATTCCATTTAAATATTATTTTTATATTTATGTTGTATTTTTTTTTTTTTTTTTTTTTTTATTTATTATTGTTTACAGCTGCTATTTTTACAACCCGCAGTTTATTTGGATAGTTTCTCTCCCCAAGTTTTATATTTTATTAAAGAATTATTCCTGACAAAACTACATTTATTTTGTATATTTTTTATTCTTGTTTTTCTAGAGTAGTTTTTGTACTTTGTTTCTTTAAAATATTTTTAGTTCATTTATAAGTTTTTGAAGTTTTAAAAGCTCAAATTTTATTTGAGCTACAATACTGTCATGTAATAGTCTAGGTATGTACTAGGGAGTAATAATATAGCCTTTATATGTTCCAGAATAATTTAAGGTTGTGTTTTTACTAATAGAAACATCAATTATTTAAAATGAATATTTTATATACTTTATTTTTATAAAAAAAAGTGATAATAAAAATACCGTGATTTTTTTTTTTTTTTTTTTACTTATTTTATTTTTAAATCCTTTATATTTATTTAAGCATCGCTAAAAACCTAATATCTGACACGAATTTATTGATGGGTTGAATATATAATATATATAAAGGAATCCGTCAATTTTGTTTGTGCCTGTCGATTGTCATAAAAATCTTTGAAAGAGTAATTAAACCCTCTATCAGTCATCCAGTCTAGCTGTAACTTGGCACATAGATTCTATACAAAAACGAACACATTCTATCAAATTAATTAATTAAATATTCTATTAATTAACAAATTAAGTTACCGACGATTTACTCGATTAAAATGCACAAATTAATAGTAATAATCTTTTTTATGGGCTATTATCATTTAAGTATTTTAATATTTTATTTATTATTTGCTACTTAATATAGTTTCTCTTAAGTAGGAAGTAGGTCCATGTCTGGGCATATTTGATTTCCAGATTTCCGTATTTGATTTCTAGACTTCTCTATCCTGTGCTATTTTCATCTATTTTACTTAGTCATTCCTCTATCTGTTAAACGGTCTTCCTCTGATTTATTTGTGGTTATTTCTTTTAAACTGTTACTTTTATCATCACTGTCCTCATCTATTGAATCAAGCTTAGCTATTGTATTACATAGCGAAAAAATGCACTAGTCTGTTAACTATTTTACCTAAAAAAGTAAACTCTTAAAAAAATTAAACTTATTAAATTGATAGTAAAATTGATTTACTCAACTCGTTAGCTTATTCCCATCATTTGCGTTTGTCAATACAGGTTCTGCACTCGACACCTGAATCCAGCTAGGGGACTTTCACTCGTTCCCCTAGCATTATAATTATAAATCTGCAGTTGCGTGAGTGAAGTGGCGTCTATCCTGTCGCAAAATGTGAATTATACGGTTTATAGGCTAATGAAACGATCGATATCCGAGCCCCCGTCGAGGCTCTTGCACCACGAATTATGATTATGTTATAGTTATTGCCTGAGATATTAAAGCTATTAGTTGCATCTTCTTATCCTAGAAAAACTTTAACCCTCTTATATAAAAAAATTAAATATCTGTCTATTCAAGCTGGTAAGTAAACACAGTAACATCCCCACGCCAAGGATTTATTTTTATTTTTATTTCATGGTTATTTCCTGAGCTATTAATTAACTTCTTCTTACTTATTTGTTTCTTAAACTGAATCTCTTTGATCTATTGAAGCTGCTAATTGAACTCAGTGACGTTCCCTGTAGTTAGAGCACGCGGCCAACTGCCCGACGTGTCTTCTTTTCTCAATTAAATCTTACTCTCGAAATCAATTAAGTAACCTGCTTTTGTTTAAATGATTTAACGGGTGACTAGATTATCTGTCTTATTATCTATTCAAGTTGCTTACTAAACAAACATGGGCTCCCATAGTACTCATATTGTTTTCTCAGTCAAACCTTACTCTCATCATCTAACGAAGAACCAGTTTCAGCTTACAAATCAGATATTGTAAGCTGAATCATTTAATAAATACAGTTATTGTAAGTTGAAACAGTTAATAAATATAGTTAGATTAGTCCAATTTTTGTCAGTTTGTGTATTCAGCCTTCTGATAAAACATAAATTTCCCTTTTCTCTATAGAATCAAATCTTATTTCATAGTCTTGTAAAAGTTTAAGAGAATAATAAATAATAAAAAATAATATAAATTATAATAAAAAATAAAAATACCTAACACAAAAATTTGAAACTTTGAAGTTAATGTTATGTGTAATAACCCAATCACAGGAAAATTATAGGGTAGCCCCCCCCCCCCCCCAAAAAAAAACATTTCTAGTAGGGGTTGAAGTTTATGGAATTGAAATATTTGTTTAACGAAAATGCGCATGAGAAAAACGTGAGAAAAAAAGAACGTGAAACTTTCCAGTATAAAAGATCGTTTTGACGCGCACACAGGAAAAATATAGTGAACTCAATATTATCAGCTGTTCAAATTCAAGATGGCGGATAATTCATGTCACTCGAAAAAAAATATTTTTTTATAATTTTGAGTGGGGTATCAAATGAAAGGTACTGAAGAGTAGAATAGAAATATATATACCACTTAGGGATAATGCTTAATTTTCGGCGCCATTTTGTTAAAAAACATCGAAATTTTGCGTATCCCGTATCCCCCCCCCTAAAATCGTATTTCCGCTGTTACTAAAAATATAGAAAAATATGCAAAATGTGCGGTCTGCTGGGCCATAGAAAAAATAAGATTATCAATTTGTTCTGATTTACTGGAAATCCAAGATGGCGGATAATTCATGTTATCCGATTTTTTTATTTTTTTTAATTTTGAGTGGGGTATCAAATGAAAGGTATTGAAGAGTAGATTTCAAAAATGTATAACACTTGATGTTAACATTTAATTTTGCGCGCCATTTTGTCAAAAAAAAAATCAAAACTTATCTCCCCTCCCCCCTTACTTATTTTGTGTTCACAATACCAACGAAACCCTTTTTATGTGAGATTCACGCCTTACCAATTTATTTGATTATCGTTTGGTCCGCTAGGAGCTATGATATCATTTTATATAAAATTTAGAAAGCTCTACCGGCGAAATATAGTACTAAAATGAAGTTAAAACCAATCTACCTCCTATTATATTTTAACTTCCTGCGGCTTAACATTTAAGAGTGTCACATTTTCCATGTCGTTTTTTTGCGTGACGGAAATTTCTTCTGTCCCACAAGACTAAAAACGTATCCATGTTAAACCGATATGAAAGTTTATTAAATACACATATTATTAAAATTCTCAACAGAATAATTTTTTGTTTTAGTTTTTACATGAGGGTAAATAATTATTATAATTAAATAAAATAGTTTATTTTTTAACAAATCTACGAAAAAATATTTAAAAATACAGTTATTCTTTATAATTAGAAGGTTTCATGCATCGCATATTTTGGAAGAAAAATAGCTTCCCCCCTCTAAAATAAAGAAATGTATTATCTTGGGAACGGATTGAGCTAGACACTTCTGAGTAGTTTCATTGCGTTTGGACGGTAAAAGTGCATATAAAGACGTTTGTTTCAAGTCATTATAATAAATGGTTCAAAAGTTGTAGCTGAAACAAACTTTTGAATGGCCACCATCTTTATACGGCTTGGCCGATTATGCTTGTTAACGTACTCGTCCTATTTATTAAATTGCCTATGAACTGATACTGAAAGCTAATACTTGGCCAGTTCATTTGATGAAGCAGTAACACGTCCGATATAACTGTCAGCTGATATTTTTAATCTGCAGGAAGATGAACATAGTAGAATCACTTTATTATAGCCAATTTTGCTTGGCTCTTCAATAGTCAGGATTGAATTGAAATAAGATGAAACCGAAAGTACTAAGAACGAGGTAATATACCTCTTATCTTTTCATTGTCATTGTCAATTTATAGTTTTTATCTTATTTTTTACTTTTATTTTTATTTGTATTTTTCTTTTCTTTTTTAGAGTCAATTTATATTCGTTTTGCTTATTTCAATTTATCGGCTTGAAACTTTGGCATCGTTTCAATATCTCGTTTCCCTATCTCTCTCTCTCTCTCTCTCCCTCTCTCTCTCTCTCTCTCTCTCTCTCTCTCACTCTCTCTTTCTCTCACTCTCTCTTTCTCTCTCTCTCTCTCTCTCTCTCCCTCTCTCTCTCTCCCTCTCTCTCTCTCCCTCTCTCTCTCTCCCTCTCTCTCTCTCCCTCTCTCTCTCTCCCTCTCTCTCTCTCCCTCTCTCTCTCTCCCTCTCTCTCTCTCCCTCTCTCTCTCTCCCTCTCTCTCTCTCCCTTTTTTTATTTAGCAAACGTTTATAAATGTATAATATAAGAGGTAGAAGGTAAAAAAATAAATAATAAATATTAAAAAAACCACCATTGAATGTTTTCTAAATACATTTTTTTATTTTAATATTTTAAACTAATCACTTACTTTCATCTTGGCCGCTCTTAGAATTTTGTGAAGCATTAAATATGTGCACATGTTACTGAGAGGAATGGCTAAAATAATTCATAGTCTTGTAAAAGTTTAAGAGCAATGAAAATATAAAACTAGTCTTCTGCGGCTTTACTTTTTTCATTTCAATGATTTAAAAAAAGGGTTATTGAACTTTCTTTTTTTCATTTTATGTTTTATATCTTATACATTTCTCTAATGAACCAATTCAATTTTTTAAATGGTATATATATCCTACGGAATTATAAGCTCTTGAAGTTAATGTATACGCAGTCGAATTTATAGGAAGCGACAGTGGCTAAATTATTAAGGATGTAGTTCAGATCTTTTTCTTGAAACTATAACTAAAAAACCGGTTAATATAATCTGCTACATACATATATTTGGATGCATATATATATCTATATGTATATATATGTATGTATGTGTATATATATATATATATATATATATATATATATATATATATATATATATATATATATATATATATATAAATATATATATATATATATTTATATATATATATATATATATATATATATATATATATATATATATATATATATATATATATATATATATATATATATATATATATATATATTAAGGATTTATATATGTAATCGAATATTAATTTTATTTTTACAATGTTTTTTTTTGCATGTTAACAAAAATATTACTTTAATTTAAATCAAATTATAATTACTATTTACAAGGGGAGGAAGACAGAGAAAAATAGACTTCAGCGCCGGGGTCCCGGCGCTGAAAAATATTAAAATTCAAACGTTTCATAGTATGGATATACTACCAAAAACTTAAAAATTGAAAAATATTATTATACCCCTCAAACAAAGCTCAACTTTGTTTAATACACTTTCTACTTTTTTTCTCAAACTAGTTACAAAATAAGAGAAGGTACAGTTATTTTGCTGTTTTTTTTTTTGTTTTTTTTTTTAACCGTTAATTGTAAATATATATAATATATTATATTTGTATAATGTAAAAGTAAAAATTAATTAAATGTAAAATCAAATGAAAAGGTGTTTACTAAGCAGAATTATAAGAGGAGAGAAGAAGTCTTGTTTAAATTCCTTTATGAGTATATATATATATATATATATATATATATATATATATATATATATATATATATATATATATATATATATATATATATATATTCTGCTTTGATATAATATTTGTTTAATGGTAAACCTTTTTTTTGATCTTTTAAATTTATTTATTTCAATTCTTTATTGTTAATCGCAAGAAAGACTAAGCATGTTTGAATTAATGGTTACCTATTTTTAGATACTCGAATAATGCTGATATAAAAGAAAAAGGTATAAGAAAGTTATAAACTATACATGTTTAGTCGAAAGTATCGGGATACATCACTAATTTTTTAGTTTATTAGTTGTTAGTGGAGAAAAACCAAACTTATGAAATGTTTATTAGGTATAAAGGTATATTGTAGTGTATGGCGCAACTTTGCCCCTTCCCTAAAATTGGTGATTTTGGGGGTAGCTCAATAATTTTAAATGTAAACCCCCAACTGAGAGATACCTCATTTTATAGGTCTTGATAAAAGACATCCGAAAGCCGCCAAATCAAAATTGACAAATGTGTATTAGTCGGCAGCCATTTTGGACAGGATTATTGTAGAGACTTCTAGTTAGCTTTTTTATTTTTATTTTTTATTATTTTATCAAGACTTTTAAAATGAGGGTCATTGGGTAGTGGTTTTCATTAATTTTGTATTTAGCAATCCCCATAATTCCCAATTCCGAGGACAGTTAAAGAGTTGCTCTATACAGTTATTTGGGAGTTCCCATTACTTTTTTTACACTTTCGAATTACCCTTATGTACTTCTTAGTGTATTGGGGAACTTTGCCCTTACTCCCAAAATTGATTTTGGGTTTAGCTAAAAAAAACTTTAAATTCAAATCCCTACCGAGTGACACCTCATTATAATGAAAGGATCGCACACTAGAGGTGTCTACATCAGTCCTAACCAAAATGGCGGCTGATTAACTAATTTACTTTGGTAAATTTTGATTTGCTGCCATTTTAGATAGGATTAATTGAGCTGCCACAAAATCCCCAACTTTTGGAAGAAGGGCAAACTTGTCTCATACACTAAAAAGTACATCTTTATGCCTAATAATCAGAGACCTTCAAATGCCTTTTTGCCATGGCGCCATACTAAAATGCCACATTTTGCCTATTTTTCGGTAAAAAGCCACATTTTGCCGATTTTCGGTAAAATGCCACACTTAGTGCCACATTTTGCCTTATTTGGGCTAAGTTCTGAGAAAAAAAATAGAAATATTCTAAGGGGTTCTACTACAACCCATAAAACCAGGTAAGATACGCCCTTGCAGGGCAGGATTCCAAGGTGCTGAGGATTCCCCAAGTGACGTGGATTCCTATCTTAGGGTAGTGACACACTTCGTCTTGGGTAGAAGTTCTAAGGTTAAAAAAAATCAAGTTTAAAGCCGCGTGTAGCAAATAATCTGGGGAAAGACGCAGGTAGTGTTGTGTTCAATACCAATTACCCTTAAAAGGTATAAGTAGCATACTTAGAGGATAACCATTGGCACATTCGTAGTAATATTGAATGGTTTAGGGATTAACTCCTCATTTAGAAACATAGTGTTATATTTTGGGTTTTTTGCTAACGGTGCCTTCCCTCTTCCAGTCTCTGATGGTGTACCTGAGTCAGATACTTGACCAATATCATTCCACCTCTCTGGTTGTTGACAGTTATTGTGTTCTTATAGTCTTCGAACTTTCCCAGTGATTTTAAACTTTGTTTGTGTATTAAATTTTTGACCATGCCAAAGAATAGAAGTAACCGAACTGCCCTGCTCTGACAGCGCTGCATACATACTGAAAGCGGGGGTGTGTTTGAAAGTGTGCTCCCTAAAATGGTCCATGTAACCTGCTTGGCCCATGCTGTTTTTCACCAGCTGTAAATTACTTAATTTCAGTGGAGTAAACAAATTTTTATTAAAGCTCTAAGCCGAGTGCCAATCTTCAAGGAAATGCTACCAGGGACCCCTCTTCCTTCAGAGCCTATCCTAACAAGATGGGAAACTAAAATAAGAGCGGCCCTTTATTACGCAGAACATGGAGAAAAAGTGAAAATTCTATTAGATGAATTCGACGAAGAGGATAACATGGCAATTAAAATAGCCAAGCAGGCACTGGGAAACTGAAGCAGCTAAATTTTATACGTGCTCATTTTTTTAAGTTGCCACAGATGAAAGAAGAAGAGGTGCAAGGCACTTCGTTGACTTCAGCTGCTAAAGTTGTCTTGGAGCTCCAAAAAGCTGCGATGGAGTTGCGGGGCAAAAAAGGAGAGCAAGCCCGAAAAAATACTGGAAGCTGCTTTAAATGTAAATCCAGATTGGAATGAAATAGTTAATGTTATCCTGGGCGCTTAAGGGTAAAAATAATGCAAGGTGGAGACGCAGTATCAAGTTTTAAAGACTGCTTTATATTGAAGTATGTATAAGCCAATTGTTTCTACCAACGTGGAAAGGTCATTTTTTAAATTAAAAAATATACTAGCAAACAATCGCTAGAAATTCACCACAGAAAATATTGAAAAGATAATTATTGTACAGTATAATAATTTGAATTAAAGTATAGAAGTTTAATTAAAGTATAATAATTTTAATTTGAAATTTGTTTACAAAGCAAATTACTACATACAAAGTAGTGTATAAGTAAGAAACCTTCTTCATCTTATATACATATAAGTATGTATATGCTCAAATTCTAATAATGTGTTTTTTCAAATTCCCCCCCCCCCACCCCCCCGGTTGGCCTAAATAATTGATAGAGAATATAAAATAATATTTAGGGCATGCAGAGAGAATGTATTTAGGCTTCTTAAAGCAAATAATTCCTAACCCTAGTAATAATGTAGTTAATAGGACTCAAGTTGCACGATTTAATATCCCTTTTACAATGGAAAGGGGAGGGGGGGGGGGTTTGGAAAGTTGAAAAATAAATGCCACATTAGCTAAAATAAATGCCACATTTGGCCAAAATAAGTGCCATATTGCCACATTTTTTAGTGCCACATTTCATAAAAATAAATGCTACATTTTGAAGGTCTCTGCTAATAATCATTTAGTGGGTTAGGTTTTTCTCCGCTAATACGCTAAAATGTTATTGTGGTCCTTGTATATTTTAAAATAATTTCAATTAGAATGCATTTATTTAAGTTTAAATTTGCGATACAGCGATATCCAAAATAGGAGATACTATTTACAAAAGTAAGTATGGTTATTATTCTAAAATTCATTTAATTATTACAAAATTAAATGCACTTCCAAAACGCTAATAGATGCGGATACAATTGTCTAAGTTTATAAAATTTATAATTAATGAATGATTAATAATTCTCATCTGTGAAATCAACAGCAATAGGTCAGACAATACATATTACAACATTATGCAAAGGCCGTCTAGACAATAGGAAATACATTAAATCCATTGAATACTACATCCTCTCGTGGTGATTTAATTTTGGGGTGAATTAATCTTTCTATACATTAATTTTTGAAGTCCACAAATCGATAAATTGATTACAAGTTAGTTTTAATGTAAATATCTAATTCATGTAAATAAAAATTATAAATAAACCATCATTTTATTTACAACTACAGGTGCTGAAACTATCCTGTATTAAAGAAGTACTCAGGCTGTCTACAAATATTATATTTCCACAAAGAGATTAAACTTATGCATACAGTTGTATAAACTCTTTTTTTGATTTTTCTTAATGAAAAAAATTGTTCGTCTCTTTAGGGTTAAAAATATTTATTTTCCTCTTCTTTAATAAGCTATAATCGCCCTTACATACGCCCTTTACTTTAAACTTTTTAATGCATCATTATCGTGTCTAATTGAACAGACATTAAAAATACATATGAACTGGGTTTAATATGATCACAACAATACAGACTAATATAATTAATTAGTTTATAAACTGCTTATTAGAGTGGCACATAGGTTCCTTGCGTCCTCTATCACTCTATCGCGTATACTTTAATGATTTTAAGCCTTTAAAATCCATTAATGTCTAATTTATTTAATTTTCCCCCGAATGAAACCTTGTCGCCTGGTCTCGAGGGCCCTGGGCTCGCTGTGCTATTGAAGAGATAGGTCAAATAGGAAGGTGGGGGAACCAACCCACCTCCTATTTCCCTTGACTATCTCCCTCCCCGCGTTCTCTCCATAATAAAAACTATATATAGTTTTAGCGATCTTTAGCACTTCATAGCGGTGTCGCTGTTGGTTTTATTTAAAAAAATGTATTTGAAAAAATGTTTGTCTCATTGAATAGATAAAGTAATATTTTTTCCCGACCTAAAATTACAATTTTGAATTTGAAGTTCACGCTTATGCGAGTGTTGCGCGCGAACGCTTGGGCGGATAAAGTTGTCCAACGAACGCGTCCTGAGCATTGGTAAAATTGAATTCTCTACCAAATTTCATCACAATCGGTCCACGGTTCGCGGACACAGACCGATAGACTCGAGACCAAAAATGATTCCTGATGTCTGAAACGGATTTCTGTCTTTGAATTTTTAAAATTGGAGACATACAATTTTTTCGTTCTCAACCGTGAACACAATGCTTCCGTTATCTTCGGTATGGAGTGCCTCACTGTTGCCGTTGAGGGCTCTAAAAATATGAATAAATAAATAAATAAATAAATAAATAAGCTCGGAAGCAATAAAAATTGCAATTACAATAATTTGACTTATTTCTAGATTGCTTTAAGATTAGAATTACTTAACAATAATATAGGTGAGTTTAACTTGTTTTAAGACATCCAAACAGTTTTAGGATAAGATTTCGAAGAAATAAGAGAAAGGTTTTTGTTCATGTACCTTAATATATAAAATCTAGGGAGTCATAATTCAAAAACTACAGGAATTTAATTTCAGACTTGTTTCCTAGAACTCTACCAAGTTAGGCTGTATTTGTTTTGAGTCGAGTCTCCTCTTAAATAATCGCATCTACTACTTCCTTTATAGAACTAACTATTTCTTATTATAGTGTTTTTACACATCTTCTTTCTTAACTTTTTAATTTACCTATTATTTTAGTTTCTGGTTTCATTAGTAAATTAACTTTTAATTTATAAAGTGCCTGCTACTGCAGCCAATAAAATTTGCACGACTTTGTATTTCTTTTTTTTTTTAATTCTTTTAACTAAATTAATATTTTTAGGGTCTGTAGGCAAAAACGACTCTTATACATTCCTGCACTTGTCTGTCTGTCTGTAACGCACCTGATCTCCGTAAGTACCCAATACAAAAATTTGTAACTGCAGTCATGTTATGTGTAATAACCAAACACAGGAAAAGTATAGGGAAGCTCCAAACAAATCAGCCCTTGATAATAAGGGGTTGAAGTTTAAAGAGTGGGACGGTTTGTTATCGGAATTGCGTCATGTGGAATGGCGCATGACCATGGCCAAATAAAAGAGGAGGACGCTCTGAGTACAAATATGTATTTCGTTTTTTTTTTTTTACCAATTGATCTTTGGCCACGTATCCTTGAAAATATAGTTTTTTCTTTAAAAGACTCTCTTAGATTCAATGAGGTCATTATTAGTGTTCCAATTTGCTAAGAAATAGTTACTTTTATAACTGAAGTTGTTGTTGGTAAGTCTAAATTAGTTATGTAGTAGTAGTAAAGTCCTGTAGTATTAGACGGGTAGGAGAAATCACTAGAATCTAGCAATTAGGCCTTATTGAGGCCCTTCTTACTAGCCCCGTGGTAGAGAGTTCCAGCCACTTCACACATCATACCACTCTTCAATGAACCACGAAGGGAGTGTGGTGTGATCATTAGTGAGCCGCATAAAGACGTATATAGACTGGCAAGTAATTTAATTCACCAAGCAACGCTGGCATTTCGCATTAGTTATGTTAAATGTTAGAAACCAACTTATCTTTATTCTTCCAATTATTATTTATGATTAAGGGGTAAGGATTAATAATAATGCACCTTCTTTAACATTTATCTCTGTTAAAGTATCTTTATACATATTAAGAGAGACATGGCAATGTATGCCTAGAGATTCAAGTTATAAGTATTATTAAAAGAGAAAGCGATATAGGCGAGGAAAATATTAATACTAAAAATTTGATTTTATTTTTTACTTTCTTTTGTTAGCTGTTTCTTGGAGCTAGCGTGGCCGTGTGGGTTAAACCACGTCTGCTCAGCGATCAATGGATCAGGAGGTCGGGGTTCAATCTCTCGCCGTGATACTCTGATTTCCATGGCTTACTAATGATCACATCATACTCGCTTTGGCGGTACAATGTACAGACGTATGATGAAGGGGGGAATTCGAAAAAGGGCCTGAATGAAGGCCTAATTGCTAGGTTCGAACAAGTGGTTCGTCCTACCCGTACCTTACTACTACTACTACTACTACTAGCTGTTTCTTTTACGTGCCAATCAACGTCATCATTAGAATATTACTTATTACAGGACGGGGAATCACAGCCACTTTACACTTTTACACATCTACTAGATGTGATCTCACCAAAAATAGTATGTTTAGACCTAGGTTTCAGGCAGAGTTGCAAGTACGCCAACTACTTGGCTACGTTGGTCTCCATTATTGTTTAATTTGTTGCCCTTTTTTAATATTGAGACTCAAATCAATTGTTAACATTTCCAATTCTAAGTCAAACATGACACAATTTTTTTCAACAAATCTAATAAAACAAGTTGGGGGAAAAAAAGAATTCCCTAGGTATGTCTAAATTTTAACACTTTTGGTTGGAGGAGAATGTTTCAACGAGATTCAACCAGGTTCGAGCCGTGAAAATCCTAGGTGGTTTTGGCAGTCGGCCTGTAAAACCTGAAAAAAACTTGGGTTATTGGGATCAAAACTGGCTCGGTTTCAAAACAAAATTACCGAGTTACCTTTTTCTACTCTCTACACACTTGAACCTACCTTTCTCTCCCGGCTTCCAGGAAGCTTTCATTCAGTAAAGCTAAACCCTTCAAAACAGCCGTAGCGCTAACAACAAAGTAGAGATCGTAATGTAGCGGAAAAACATTTTTTTTCTTCTAAAATGTTTCTACCGAAGAGTGAAAGGAAACAAACGAGTGGCTGAAGCGAAACGATTTTCCGAAAAACACGGCGAAAGACCTTAAAAACAGTCTTGTTAGCAAATAAATGTAACAACAATTTCTACTTCTGACAGAGATCGGAAAAACAGCTTCGTAAACAATTGCTAACAACCATTTCCAGAAAATATTACCTGTTTCTAATATCTTACGTTTATATTTCATGAAAATTAAGGGTATTAATACAAATTTCTTTAAAGACTTTTTTTAGATGTAGGTATATATATATAACATATATATATATATATATATATATATATATATATATATATATATATATATATATATATATATATATATATATATTATTATTATTATTATTATTATTATTATTATTATTATTATTAGGATTGAAGCCGACTCATTTTAGGTACCCGTCATCATAAAAATGATTTAAAAGGAATTAAAAAAATGTAAATGTATCAATACTCTTTAAGCTCACTATCGGTCTACTAAACTACTAGAAACTTGGCTTCAAGGGTCAACATAGACGCTGGAACAAGCTGATGGAATTAAAAAGAAAAATTAATTTGCAAAAGTAGAAAAGGGAGAAGGGAAGAAAGCAATCTAGCTCCTGTAAAGATATTTTATCTACGATTGATACGAAATATAAACAATATATCTCTGTTTAGATGCGTAGAAAGTGATTATTTACGTACTTGTATTCACTGCGCATGCGCGTCTTATAGTTCTGAAGAATTCCTCTTCTTTATCACGCTAGCGCGGTAAAGAAGAGGAATTCTTCAGCTTTACGCACGATTAGCGAGTTTGTTTACATTTAACAAAACTAATTTGCAATTCTTTTATTAAAGTAACTGTTTAAATCGAGTTTTTAGTGAAAAACAATGAATGAATCAAGTGGCTTTGACGAAAATAAAGAGAAAAATACTCCTCCAGAAATAATTAATTCGGCAAAAAATACAACTCAAGATTAATGCCATCTTTATCAAGAGAAGAGATACGAACTTACATATAGAAAGTTTATTTTTTTCTGTATTTATTATTTATTATTTAAATCTAACAATCGTAGATAAAGTACGGTACGCAACTCGTGCGAAAACAGCATTTTGCATTGCTCGTGTGGTTTAATTACCCTCGCTGTCGCTCGGGTGCAAACTCCACACTCGCATGCAAAATGCTACTTTCCGCACTCGACGCGTAATGTACTATTCCCGGAGGTCTTTTGGGTGGCACAGCCTTGACAAAAACTGGTCAAAAAATAACAAAGCTCATTATTGATTTGAATTTTCGAAATTGAGACAACTTAACCAGATTTCATTTTCTAGTCAGCTTTAGAATGATCCTTGGAGAGATTGAAATGTTTAATTGCTTCAAACATTTCAAAATCTCAAGAATTTATTATTGTGAGGTAAAATTTTTAATTTGCTTACTAAGCTGTGATTATTGACATGTTTATTTATACACATTCACATCTCTTCGCCTTCTAAATGCATTTTTAAATTAAAGTAGTTATGTTTCGTTCCTTATTATGGTCTATGGGTATGAAATAAACAGTTATTTCTTTTTTCGATATTTCGCCTCCTCTTGAGGCATCTTCAGGCCTTTAAAATCCAATCCTTGTTTACTGAAAATTTGTTATTACTATAGTGATGCGGTGCATAAAGAACTTGCGGAGAATTGTTGTCTTATATCAGCCATACTATTTTCTCAATATTGCTACCAGGATAATATTTTGGTGAAAACTGACCTATTCATATTCAACCTGAAAAAACTATAAATTATTTTACGGAACTCACCATATAAGTATGAACTTAATTTTTAACACCCTCATCTCGGCCACATTTGTTGCAAATCTTTGTAACAATAGTTACATATTCATTTCCTACTCATCAAACCCTTTAAAACAATGTATGGCACGTCATGCTGACTATAATCTTCCTCTTTAGTCGTCTTTAATATTGGCCCCAATCTTAAATTTAAAGTTGTCAAAATAAACGACCTACTGTTAGCCAAATTTCGTACAAAGTCGCATGTTCTCAGGGTAGAACTAATTTCCATCTAATTCATCCACACATAATCCTTCTTTAATAAAGTTATTGCAGGCTCACCACGCTCACCTACGGAATAAGTATTTGTCCACAATCTCTATTTAATAATATTAATGCAGACTCGCTGCGCTCGCCTGTTGATTCAGCATCTGTAGTAAATATTTATTAAATAAAGTTATTGCTGGCTCACTACGACCGCCTGTGGTATAAGTATTTGTAGTAAATATTTATTAAATAAAGTTATTGCAGGCTCGCTCCGCTCGCCTGTTTATGCAGTATTTGTACATGATTTTAATTTAATAAATTTGTTGCAGGCTCGCTACGCTCGCCTGTTTATACGGCATTTACTGATATTATTTACAAATGTTACTGCAGGCTCGCTACTCTCGTCTGTCTAGAAAGATTTGTGGTATAAGAACGTGAGCTAAGTGAGCCTGCAATACCATTATCCACAAAAACAGAATAAATAGGTGAGTGTAGCGAATCTGCAATAAATCAATTAAATGAAAACTTATTTTAAATGCTGTCTATACAGGCGAGTGCAGCGAGCGAACAATAATATTATTACAACTCGTGTATAAACAGGCGATCGTAGCGAGTCTACAATACCTCTATTAAATAACGGTTAACAATAATTCCTGTTTAAATTGGAGAGCATGCAATAATTCTATTAAATAATAATTATCTACAGATGGTTAAAATGATTTAGTGTGAAATTGTAATAGTTATTTACTCTTTTCCTACTTTTATAGACCTTTAAAACGATGCATATCATGCCATGCAGACTAAAACTTTTTTTATTCGCCGCCATATTGAAAATATTAAGTGTGAAATTTCCAAACACTGTACAGTTGTTACAAATGCTGAGATCCATCAATGTGCCAAATTTCGTTGAAATTGATCCATTTTTACTCCAGTTATCGTTAGACAAACAAACTTTTCAAATCCCAAGTCTCTGAAATGAAGAACTCACTGCGCTCGTTCAATTAAACTATATTATTAAAAATTATCCTGGTTCCCTAGCTGTGTCTACACATTGTCTCATTTTTGTGTATTTGTACTTACTAAATTACTAAAAATCATAAAATATTATTAATTTTTCTCGAAGAGAATACCGGTCACTTGTGCATTTTAGAATTAGATCATAAGCGGACCTCACACGGTCAATATATTGACTCAATATTTGATTTCTGTCAATATATTGACCGTGTGAGGGGTTTATTGAAGAAATATTTGTCGTTGTCAATATATTGACGGACCTCAAATAAGTTTGATTTTTATTGAAGCTCCGTCAATATTTGGTCGTATTGTAGCGTTGCCAGTGGCAAAATCGTGAAAACTTTTTCCAAAACAAACCTTTAAGCGGACCTCACACGGTCAATATAATTTCCTTCAATATATTGACTCAATATAATAATAATATAATAATAATAATAATACCATTTTATTGATCATTATTTACAATTCTTGACGATTATTATTCTTATTACTGTTTTTACAATTTTTGACAATGCTATTACAAACATATGTATACATATACATACTTACACATATCCCTATACATTTTACAATAAATCTATATAACAAGATAACATTAACAACTTAAATACTATGTATAAAAATTCAGATACTGTAAAAAATCATAACAACACTATCATGACCAAATCAGATTTTCATCTGTGGTTACCATATGGAAGGTTAATTTTGTAGCTAGTTTTGTTTTTGTTTTTTAAATGATGATTGCTTTCCATATTTATTTTTTTATTTATTACTATTTAATTAAACTGTTTATTTGTTTATTATAATATTTTGAATTATTTTAGAGCCAAACTTCACTATACACTTGAGTCATTCTTCTCCACTCTTGCCGGTCCCGTGCAACCCTTTGCCACGTTTCTCCTCCGCATGTTTTCTTGAATTCTTCATCCCAGCTTATTCTCGGCCTTCCTCTTCCTCTTCTTCTTTCTCTCGGATACCATTGAATAATTTTCTTTGTACATCTTCCGTCTGATGTTCTCACAATATGGCCTGTCCAATTCCATTTCCTCTTGCTTATTGTTATTCCAATATCTTCAATTCCAGTTTTCTCGCTAATCCAATTGTTACTTTTCCTATCTTTCCTTGAAATTTTAAGCATACTTCTCATCATACTTCTTTGCGCCACCCTCAGTTTATTAATAGTTTCTTTACTTAACACCCATGTTTCACATCCATAAATCATTACCGGCAGCACACACATGTTCCATAGCCTTCTCTTGTTATCTGCACCTACCTCGGATCTAAATAGACTTCTGTAGCGATTGTAGCTGTTCCATCCCATTGCTATTCTTCTTCCCAAGTCTTTTTCTTCGCAGTTTACCTCCTTAGTAATCAGACTGCCTAGATATACATATTCCCCTACTTGCTCCAAATTTCCACATTCATTAGTTTGTATGCCGTCTTCTACGTTTATTGCCATTATTTTGCTTTTAGTTCTGTTTATCTCTAAACCTATTCTGTTTGATACCTCTTGTATTTCTTTTATCATTGTCCCTGCTTCGTTCATACTCTTAGCTATGATCACTACATCATCTGCAAATTTCAATATGTTTAGCCATTCACCTTCTATTTTGATGCCGTAACCTTCCCAATTTAATTCCTTGCATGCTTCTTCTAGAGCTGCTATAAAAATCTTCGCTGAAGGGACGTCCCCCTGTCTAATTCCTCTATTAATTTTTACTTTTCTTGTTTCTTCGGCCAAGCTTATTTCCAATTCCGCGCCTTTATAGATATTCTCAAAAATGTCGACATATTCTTCACTAATATCCGATTCTTTAAGAACTTTCATGATGGCCGATTTATACAGGGTGTCAAATGCTTTCTTGAAATCTAGAAATACTAATACAAGAGGGAAGTTATATTCATGTGCTTTTCTTATCAGCTGCTTGACCACAAATAAGTTGTCAAGTGTCGAGAAGTCCTTTCTGAATCCTGTTTGGGAAACATGGAGATTTGCTTCAAGCGGTTTCTCAATTCTTTTCGTTATAATTGACATAAACGTTTTATAGATTACCGGAAGAATACACACAGGACGGTAATTCTCTATTTTCATCTTATCTCCTTTTTTAAATAAGAGCAACAACTGTGCTGTTAGCCACTTGTGAGGTACTTTTCTTTCTTCTAAACATAAATTAAACAATTTGCTCAATGCTTTTACCAGAGTTTCACCCCCTGCTTTCAGTTCCTCATATATAACTCCGTCTTTTGCACCTGCTTTTCTATTTTTTGTTTTTCTAATGGCACATGAAATTTCTTCATCCAAAACATGTAACACTATTTTACCTTCCACTTGGTCTTTTCTGCTATTCGTTCGATTTTCTTGAGCTATTATCTCCTTGCTGTTCACTCTTAAAAAAGTATTTTCAATTCCTTCTCTGTGTGTTTCCTTATTCTCTGTTATTTTTTTCTTTAATCTTGCAACATCTTTTTCTTGATATGCATATAATTTTTCATAGTATGATTTTATTATTTCAATTATTTCTTCATTTTTACTCTTTGTTTCACCATCTTCTGACTTCATAGAATGTATTTTCTTTTTGCCACATTCTTTTGACCTCCAATAGTTCTTCAAACTTCCTCCATTTTGTATAATCTCCTGTAGTTCTTCAATATTTTTATTTATACTCCATTCCCTTATTTTATGTCTAATTAGTTTCGATATTTCGGCGAATTCAACTTTATCTTTTTCTTTTCTCTTCAACTTTCTTCTTTTTTCTAATAGCTTGTATATTTCTTTCGGCATTTTCTGTTTCTGTGACTGTTTTTCTTTATTCGTTTTTTGAGTAGCATTCTTAATAGCATTTTCTATTCCTTCATTTATCAAATCGATGTTTTGCTCATTTATCTCCATCTCCAACTCACTTCTTAGTATATTTTCGAAGTCTTTTGCTTTTAACTGCTCAACATCTATTTTATATTTATTTTTGGTTCTTGGTCTCCCCTTTTTATATTTTATATGCTCTACTCTTAAATGTGCTTTCAGAGGTCTGTGGTCACTTCCAGTTGTGTACGTATCTACTGCTTCAACATCCCTAAAAATTTCTCTTTTGTCGGATAAGAAAAAATCGATTTCATTCCTAGTATTTCCTGATGGGCTAATCCATGTCCATTTTTTCCCGTCTGGTTTTGCGAAGCAAGTATTCATCACAAACAAATTCCTTCCCTCCGCAAATTCTATTAGCCTTTCTCCTCTGCTGTTTCTTTGTCCATACCCGAATTTACCTACTGCTTCACTATTTCCTTCATTTCCAACTTTAGCATTGAAATCTCCCATAATTACGGTGTACTTACATCTATCTTCATCCATGGCCGACTGCAAACTATTGTAAAACTCTTCCATTTCTTCTTCTTCTGCTTCTGAAGTCGGGGCATATATCTGAATTACTTTTATTCTTCCTTTATTATCCCCTTGCTTTAAGGACCAGATCATTTTTGACACCCGGTGTGAATAAGATTTATAACTATTTATATTTTTTTCCGCTCTCTTGTTTACTATAAATGCTGTTCCGCCTCTACTACCCTTTCCATTATAATACATCTCCATGTTATTCCCTATATCTATTAGTCCCTCACCATCTCTTCTCACTTCAGACAATCCTATTACATCCCACTTAATTCCCTCTAACTCGGCTAATAGCTCTATTAATTTTTCCTTTCCTCTCAGTGTTCGACAATTATATGTGTATATTAAAATATTTCTTCCTTTTTGTTTTTCTTTCTCCTGATCTATATTTCTTTCTTTTCCCTTTGTCTGTAGTTGCTATTCCTGATTTTTCTGCCTTTTCTCCGTTTCTTGTCTGTCCACTGATCTTGTGTACGGTATCAATTGTTGCCTAAAAGTCCTTGAATTTTTCGTTACCTGCATCACTCCATCCTTTTCCAGTATTTTTTCGGATCTGGGAGATATTTCTAGGCTTCTTTTTTGTCTACTTTCAGGTTTTCTACTTTCATCTTTGTCCCTTATAATTAATTTGTCATATTTCATTACGGCAAATTTTCCATCTTGTCTTGCTTTAACTAATTCTTCTTGCAATTCTCTTCTCTTTTGCCGTACTTTAGTTGGGAAGTCCTCGGTTATAAATATTTCTGACCCTTTGAGAAATTTTTTCTTACTCAAGATCTCTAACTTTTTACCCCAAGTGTTTAGCTTCAAGCATATTGGCCTCACCTGCTTATCGAGATATCTTCCAAGTCTCGTTACGTAGTTTATTTGATCCTCGCTAATCTCCACTTGAATTTGCTCTCCTAGGACATCTCTAACTTTCTTCACTATTTCACTATATGTTTCCCTCTCTCCTTCTTGAATGCCATGAATAATAATATTGTTTCTCCTCTGCTCTCTTTCAATATAGTCTAATCTTATTTCATGTTGGTTGATAATGCTACAATTTAAATTTTGTTGTTTCTTAACTTTATTCAGTTCTTCGGTGAAACTTTGATGAATGTCCTCTCTTATATCTCTCCGCATTTCCTCTTTGAACAAAGTTAATATTTCTATTAGTCTTTCTTCTTCCATTGTTTTTCGATGTCTAGTATATTATGTGTCACTAATTTTTGACTGTTATTTCTACTTACTATTTACGTTACACTATCTTGCGGACTCCACACCTTTGTATTTGTATGTATTTATTTTTATCTAATTAATGATTAAATTCCTAATTTGAATATTCTTAGTGTTCTTGTGAGAAAGAGTCTAGTTAAAAAAACTGTGGTTCGGCGTTGTATCGAACCTTACTCAATATTATCCGCTCGGCTATTATACCGGCGTTTAGACCACACGGCTATCCAACTGGTTCTTCAATTGAGCCTCTCAGCTTCTACTTGGCCAATACTCAGCAATATATATATATCAGTCTTCCTTGGTTTTCTCGAGTAAAATAACCTGACTTAGGATACTAATTTAATTAATGTACAAAAAGTCTTTAAAAGCTTGTAAAATAAACTCACTTAACTCCTTCGTATCGTATACACTTGATGTTATTTTCTCTATTTGATAAATTATTTTTCCTCAGGTATTTTTTTGATACATCTGAACATCTACTATGAAAGTATTTAAAATCTTGATATTTAATGGTCTATGTTAAGGAACGCTCTCAAAACACTCTCACTAATAAACCAACTCGCACTAAACAATATTCACTAAAAATTCTCACTTAATAGTTTTATTTACTAATTATAAATTTAAAAAAACATTGGAGCACGATCTTCACTGTTTGAGACAAATGTAACCTCCCTCTTTGACTCAATATATTGAAGGAAATTATATTGACCGTGTGAGGTCCGCTCCAAATAGAAGCCGAATTAGAATAAAAGGGCAATGTACTTTTAATAAAGTAATTACTTTTTATATGTATACTGACTAAAAAGTGCTTTTAGTCATAGGCATTTTCCGAATTGCGAAACAGAAGAATTTTCTTTTTGTAATTTGTGATTGTATATGGAAGCTCTTGTTTCTAATGTAGTCACATACTTGTTAATGTAGTCTGCTATGACATAATTCAATGATGATTTGTTAACAGAATCAGGTGCTGTCGGTCGCTGTACGAGTAGGTTTCACCTGATTCCACATTACTCCGTAGAATCTGGTTTTCCTTGATCAAATTTGTTGCGGTTGAAATCCTGATTGAGTATACAAGGGCTCGGGCTTAGTGGTTTATGTGGTATCGGATCCTTTGACGTCAACTGAATTTTAGGTCAATCTCTCCTGGTGATCGTCTCTCACGTCGTTTTCCCTCTTCTACATTGTTTTGAACCACTGTTTTCTATGCGAAATGTTTTCGAGAGGTCAAACATTGATTTTGATTTATTAATGTGTTTTTGTAGTTGGTAAGTTTAGGATGCATGTTTTTGTTTTTGAACGTGTTCCAAGTCTGTAAGTTCATAGAATATTTGTCAAGCCAAGGCGAGAAGACGCTTCTTCCCCCCGAGGGGTCTATTAGAAATTAATCAGAAGCAAGTCCCTTAATCCCCGGAGGGTTTGTAAGTCCACAGGCTATCGTAGTCACGGAGCTTATTCGCCCTTTCCATTGACAAGTCCCTTGGTAACTTTGCGGTGAAGTTTTCACCGCGTTTCACCTAAACAATTCAAGATGACTTCCGACTCCCTAAGACACCTTTCCCAACCCTTTACCCCTTCTACTCAGAAATTGAATTTCTAACGACTTGTGTTACTCCGAGAGCAAGGAGCGGCTTGATTCGTTTTAGACAAAGTTTCCGATGAAAATTTCAACTCGTCGGTATTTATTTCCATAATCAGATCGTTAAGGGAATATACCGGTCGTATTTTTTAATAAATAAATAAATTTGAAGGGAATCATCCAACGTTTAGTGACTATTAAGATGCGTTTTTCAAAGCTCCATTTGAAAAGCCAGAATTAATTATAATATTAATATTCTTAAGTCTTGTTTGGCTTTCCAACTCAACTAGTGGGCCTGGAATTTTAACAGCGACTTAGTTGCCAGATACCTAATACATACTTCTAACGTTTGTACAAAACGATTTTTACACTTACACTGGCCTTTAATATGCAAAACTAATTCTGTAATAAACGGTGTAATTAGTTCCTTAATTTTATTAGCTGTTATATTATTATTAGTACTACAACAGGGTATCTTCCCGATTCAAAACGTGGACTAATATATGTATATTTAATATACTGATAATAACAGTTGATCTTAAATGTTTAAATGTTGTACCCAAGTTGTACCAACAATTTAATTCTGATTTACATTTCTATTTTCCATAGCTCACTACTGTTATTCTCTTGAATCCTAATGTTTATCATTTACAATAATTTCAATGAGCAAAATGTTCTCAGTTCTTCACATTTGTTCGGGTCTAAACATTTGCATAAATTAACCACTGAAGTAAACTAGTTCTTAGTTGTAGTTTAGTCGAAATTTGAGACAAACTTTGTAGCTAATTTTTTCCTGAAAGTTGAACTTGTGAACCAATAAGACTAATGAGAATGAATGTACTTTCAATGGTAGTTATAGGGCTGGTTCAAATGTATTATCTTCTTTTTAGAACGGCATCTCCTTAACAAATTATATTGTTTTATTAAAAAATTTGTTATAAATTTAAAATCATCGTTAATAATTTATTTTGATTAAATATTGTTAAAACATTAATGGCCCTTATTGAATAAAGATTCTGCTTTAAAAACATAAGAATTATATACTTTGTTATAAAAGAATGTCCATCAAACATCAAGACTGGTTGTATATTTTAGTTGAAGGAGAAGGTACAAGTAGTTGGACGGAATAAGAGAATTAAAAGCTACTCTTCTGTGTTATTTGAGTTATATATTCAACCACGGCTGGTTTCCAGCAGTTCTAACAAATAGTTCATATTAAATTTAAGGACTCTTGCCTCTTTCACCCCTTGATCCTTCTTTCCCCTCAGGAGTTATTCTCTTATGTGATATAAGTCTCTCATTCGCCATCAAAAGTATGTTTCTTTTCTTTTTTAACACTGTTGATGTTTAAATAAAGGATACAATTCTGAAAGGAGAGACGGAAACCCCTCTTCAATTTCCCTGACTTATACTAGGCAGTTCAAACGAAAGAAAAAGAATTTTTTTTTAAGGATTAAAAAAACTACATTTTTTAATAGGAGCTTACAAATGTAGGAAATAAAAATAAAGTAACTACTGCCTTCTTATTTTTTTATATACTTAGTATAATTATAGAAAGAAATTATTGCGATGGTCAAGATTTAAAGATTAAAAGATTAAAAGATTTTGATGATCCTTAGTCCAAAACAATTTCTTGTCTGTAAGTAGTCTGTGTTGACGCGTGGAGCCTAACCTACTAAATTTGGCATAAATGTTCAGGAAAAATCATACCCCGAATCGTGAAATGAATTTTACCCCTAAATTTGGGGATTGTTACTATAGTAAATCGTTTGGTACTGAATATAGATTCCCCCCTCCCCCTTCAATAACTCGGAGGAAATCCTTTTAACTCGCACATTTAAGGCTGTCTATTATTAGACATTCCCCTTAAAAAAATGTTTGGAAAAGAAAATGAAAGAACCGGATTCTTTTGTTTTCGCCGGACCAAATCTTGGAAAAGGAACTCTTAAGAAAAATGAATCCCTGGAAAAGAAAGAACTCACTTTTAAGTCTCCCGGGGAACCGAAAAGACCTTCGTGTGAGCCCTCACATAGGACATTTTCATTTTCTTAACTGATTCAGAATATGATATAAAGGGTTTTCTAAGATACACATCCGCTACAATTTTTGAAAAGGAAACATTTTAGTGTGGGTTAATACATCTTCTTTTGATGAAAATGAACAGATTATTGGATTTTGTCTATTGTCCTGGTAGTTATTAGCTGAAGAAGTTTCAGAAACAAGTCCATTTACTATTATCAGGTCTAACACATCGTTATTTATTGTATATTCAAAGAAAAAGTTTAAGAACCATAACCTGCTACAATTATCAGGTCTAACATAACGTTATTCATAATTTATTTTAAGAATAAGTGTCGGGGTCAAGCCCTTCTACTATCATCAGGCCTAACATAACGTTATTTATTGTTTATTCTTCGATGAAGTTTAGTGTGGTGATAGTGAATCTTTAACGACATTTTAGAAGTATTAACTTGTACAGTCATGCAAAGTTTAACGTATTCTTTTTATTGTTCATTCTAAGAAGCTAAAGATTGAGAAGCAAAAGTTTAGGATGGCTGTCATCTAAACCTATTCACAACGTTGTTAATGTCCTTTTATGTAGTTATTATTTATCGACATTTCAGGATTGTATATGTTACTGTACCGTCACTAAGTCTACTATGTTCTAATGATTAGTCATCTCGAATAGAAATTTGTTTATCTACGCTCAACATTGTTAATATCCCAATAGTTATTCTGTATCGAAATTTCAGGATTGTATTAATGGTCACATCGTATATTATTACAGTCACTTAGTGTAATATATTCTTATAGATGGGTTCATCCATCGAAATTAGTTTCTCTATGCACAACATTATCGATAAGCTTATTGTTATTCTTAAAAAATAATCATATCATTATATAATAAATAATAATTGTCAGGGTGCCCTGCCCATAGGCAAAAAAGTCAATTATACATACTTCTTTCCAACCCTCTTTGTATGGCTTGTTTAGGCCAAGTCTGACACCGTTTTCCTCTGTGATTTTATTTGGGTTTTGGGGCGTTTTTCATTATTTGAACCCTATAACTGTGACGTGTCAGACCGAATATTAATTAATATTAATTACTTTTAATTACTATTAATTATTATCCAGCTGATTTTCTCAAGATACATTATTTGAACCCTATAAGTCAACATTTTAATATTGTCTGACGCAGAACTTTTTCCGATTTTCCAGTCTGACGCGTCAAAGTTATAGAAAACGGTGTCAGACTTTGCTTAAACAATCCATACAAAGAGGTTTGGAAAGAGTATGTATAATTGACTTTTTTGCCTATGGGCCCTCTGACTATAATATCTTCTAATAAAATAACAATACTAGATATTGGCATTTCGGAAGTACGTGCTTTTTTTTGACGTAACATCCAACATATTCCGATTGAAGATTTATTCCAATTTAGAGATTTATCAAATTTGTAGTGCTGTGAATACTAGCGCTACAAAGAAATAAACCTCTAAAAATTTACTTAAGTGCTTTGACAATTAACTAAACTATTTCAACTCTTAAAATGTCATTACATTTGTTAGATTTTAGTTGAGAGAACTTTAATACTGTTTCTTTTTTAAATGAACATTGAACTTGAATTTATATTGACTCCACGTTAGATTCTTTAATCACTGATTTCTATATTTGATTTAATACATTTTAATTGCTAATAGATGATAGATAATTTTTTTTTATTTCTTTAAATTAAATAAAAACAATTTTTTTGTTTTTGTTTTAGGTGAGTGCTATACTACTGGCTAATTTTTGAATGGTACAACGCCTTATTTAAGGTATTTCATAAAATTCATGTATGTATAATATATTGAGAATATTAGGTTTTTTTTCCAAGTTAAGAGCAAAGAATGAGGTTTTGCTTCGCTTTACTAGGCAAACGAGACATCCCTTAGTATAATGGCCTATATCCCTTAATTTAGAACTACGCATCAAGTGTACATATATACAGTTTTTATCGCTTGATAAAATTTGTAATGAATTTTTATGTCTTTGTGTGTTTTAAAAGTCAACACACAATTTGTTATGTATTATATATATATATATATATATATATATATATATATATATATATATATATATATATATATATATATATATATATAAATGAATGTGAACGGGAGGAGTTTAACACTAGAATGGAATATTCGATTTTTTTAAGAGTAATGAGAGAGGCGTGGACTAAATGATGTGGAAATAAAAAGTTACGGAAAAGAGGAAAAAAGAATTCTAGATTTAATTTTCAAGCCCGGAGAGAGGGGAATATAATAAAAAAAAAGAATTGAAAATTGTGTGGGAGAACGAGATAAAAATCAAGTTGTTTTCTTGGTGGGTTCGTTATGTAAGCTGAAGTAAGGGTGCGGGGAAATTTTTGGCCCAGGTCAGCAATTCTATGAAAACAAATGATTTGATCCTCCCCCCTCCCCCTCCCTGTTCTGAAACTCTAACAAGGAGTTGTCAACTCGAATTTGAACAACAATGACAATTATTTACCTTAACAATCTTTCACTTCGCGACGAATTTAAACCAAAGATTATACAACTACAAGAACTCAAGAGTTCAAAAACCCGAAAATGAAATAAAACTCCTCTGCTCTAATTGTCCTCTTAAAAAGTTGTCAGACTTCGTTATGAAACCATCAAGAAAAAACCAGATTACTTGACGAGTTTTATAAAGTTTTAACATTGTTTTCGGCTAAAAGAAATGGTATTAGTTGAGAATTTTGTTTTTTTCTACTTACAGTTTCTAGTGGTATAAAAATGTTGATTTTTTTAAATTAATATTTCACGTGAAAGAAATGAAGGTATTAAAACAAACAAATTTCTAAGTTTTATTAATTATTGTATTTTTTTATTTCAAAGTTAGGTATTATTACTTTAATTTAATTTATAGCTGGAGCAGTTCTAAAGCAAATATAACTTTTTAATACATAAACAATTAACCGTTTAACTTTTTAAATGATTTACTCATTGGGATTTTATTCCAAACTATAACTATTTAATTAACAATTAAACATTGCCAAGATTTTTTATACATAGTTATCAGCCTTAAAGTAGTATTTATAGGCATATTTCTTAATGTATATGTAATGATAATGATAAAATATGATGTAATAGTAATGATAAAATATTTTATATGATGTTTTTCAGTACTAGTAGTATCGGACAGAATTTAAATTTTTATTGCAAAAACAAGTGTAAAGTTCCCTTATCAAATCATACATAGACAGTTACAGTTAAGTTAATATGTTTTGTCACGGCGCAATTATTAATTACGCATGCGCAATTATTAAAAGACATCGGCTTTTATCCTTTGCCCACGCCCGTGACGATCCCGCTGTCGGTTACCAGCTTGTTTAGAAGAAGAAGAAATCTAATATTGAGTTGAGTTAAATTAAATAAAATAAAACACTAAAAATTTAAAAACATCTCGCGCTCCTACAATGACTAGATAATCTTGCCTGCCTGCTTATGCATAATTATAACTTCTTTAAATCCATCAAATTAACAACAACTTACAAGTGAAGATTCAGGAATCCGCCTTGTACTCTAAATTTTAAATAATCTAAATTGTACTGCTTATACAACTAGTTTTAATAAAAACGTTTTTATAAGATAATTAAATTTTTCTACATAACGAGTTAAATTATATAAAACTCTACATAAGACTTTTTAATAATGTACTAGTTTATACCATTAAATAATATGAATTATTAAGTTAAAAGTTGAAATCAATTATGTTACATACTTAGATTTATGGCTCAGATAATCCGTAACTGCTTCCATTAATTATTGAAAAAACTATACACTTACATATTACGAGTATACTGCGTATTGTCAGTAAATAATATTTATATTTTACTTATCTGTTTCATTCACTAATGAACATTTACTGTTATATTATTTACTGTTTACTCACTATTTACTCTATTTACACTACTTTCCCATACTGTTTTCCCTTTTCCTTAATAATCAAATTTATTTCAATATTCTTTTCTAGTTCATAAAAAACAACTTATTTAATAAATATTTATAAATAATAAATATTTGTAGCATCTACTCACATTACAAACACACAAATAAATATATATATATATATATATATATATATATATATATATATATATATATATATATATATATATATATATATATATATATATATATATATATGTATATGTGTGTGTGTATAATAATACCTTCCTACGTACTACCATCATGAATGTACCGAGGAATCATTTAATAATATAACCATATGTTTTAGATGCACACACTCATACATGAGTATATATATGTATATATATATATATATATATATATATATATATATATATATATATATATATATATATATATATATATATATATATATATATATATATATATATATATATATATATATATATATATATATATATATATATATATATATACGTATGTATGTATGCATTATTTTATGATTTCTCAGTACATTCATTAAGTTAGTACGTAGGTAGGAGTATTAATGTAGTATCCCAATAAGGAATGTTGCTGTCTTGTTCCGTCTTATTTTCTGCAATATCGTGGGAACTGAATTGACACTTTAAAACATACCTTAGTTCAATGTACATAAATTAAATAACATATGTTTTAATTGAAATTTCAAACTTTGTAAAGTTCATTTTCCCATATTTTTTTCCGTCATTCAGCATTTTTACATCTCATAGAAATGTGTATATGTATATATATATATATATTTGTTTATTTGTTCCAAATAAAGATATTGGATGATTAGTTAGGGATTACATTACTATCTTTAGAACATATTAATGTTTTTTCTCACCACTTGACTTATAATCTTAGTAATTTCATCACACTACAACTTAGGCAAACTTCCTTTTCTAGCATTACATGTTTATTCCCTTTTTTTACAACACTTAAATTCACATCAGCATTAAACAAATTAAATAATTCAACTAATAATTGAAACTATTCGAATTCAATTTGAAATTATAAAAGATAAATAATATGTGAATTTATAAAGGAGAAATATCATCATTAATAATTAGTTTTTTTTACTATCATCTAAAGACTTGATATTTGGTATAAAGGTGTAATAGGTATGTTCCTTCGATTGAAGTTTTTTTAATATTTTAAGCCAATTAAATAGAATTTATATATCAATTACGATATCCTTCTTCCAATAGATATATTCGAGTTTATTTATATACTTATTTACTACTGTGAACCAAATTATATTTTAACAATTTATTTTCAATTATTTGTCTTTTAATTTCCCATTAATATTCGTTTGTTACAAAAAAGGATTAACTTAATCTCTTATGCTTATATATTTTTATTTTAATCGCGTTATCTTTATTATATATGTAACATATTATATATATATATATATATATATATATATATATATATATATATATATATATATATTATATATATATATATATATATATTGGTTTAACAGAGATGGTGCAACACTTCTTCAGTTATTTCTTTTACACTGAGCAGTTCAAGTGATGAGGAGGACGCTGTTATGTTGCTGTTTATTTGGGGTAGAACAATTTGCAGATTGCACTCGGTGCTGGTCTCCGGTTTTTTTTGCCTCGTTTCTGCTGATAGCTTTATCTTGAGCATCCGTGGCGTTTTCCTCATTCTTATTGCTTTCATGCGGACTAAGGTAACGGAAGCTACGTTATCGATCTGAAAAACTAATTTTTATTTTTTTTATAATCTCAGAATTTAAAAATTCCAAGGCAGAAATCCGTTTCAGACATTAGAGGTCATTTTTTGCTCGTACAATATTTTCGAATATCCATATTTTAAAAACTGCTCCCCGGTCTCATTGATACATTATGATCTACCACTTTTAAAATCATGACCCATGACCCTATGAAACATTAATCACAATAATTGTAAGAATTATTCTTTTTGTACTAGAATAATACTTTTTCCTAATGTTAAGTTTTATTTTAACTTTGTTTTGTACATTTTTTGTTATTTACATTGAAAATCATGCTTATTCATTCTATAGTATAAAAATTCAGTTTTGTTATGAGTTGTAAGGATTTCTTTTTAAAAGTTTGACAGATAAATAACCCGTTGCTTTCATTGTTGAGTAGAAGTTAGGATTTCGAATTGAGAATGTCGAGTCAAATCGGCACTGGGAGTTTTACCTTGCCCTTTCTGTTGTATTCTACCTTGCTACTTGCCCCAGTTACAGCGTCCCTTTCTTAGAATACCATTGTAATACAATCTTCTTTTAACAAGAGAATGAAACTTGTTGTTATATTTAGAATCGTTTGACAATCTTCTTATTTTATGTTAAATTCTTTCAAGATAGGTATTTTTAATTATTTCAAAAAGTTAAATTTCTTAACTTAGCACCATAATCGACAATAATTAAGTTTATCATAGGACAGGGAATTTGGCACTTGACAATAATGTTAATAGATATTATTATAGAGTAACGGTGAGTTGCAACAGTAAGAATCAAATAAGTAGCTTAGGCAATCTTAGGAAATTCTTAAAAAAATGAGTATTAGACTTAAAAAAAAATATATAATAATAATTAATTACTAATAATAAGAATACTAAATAAATAAAAATATATAATACTATTGAAGGAGAAAAGTTTAATGTTTGTAATTAGACACAATTTCTTTAAGGACCTTATTTGCACATAACAAGCACGTAACAAAAATATCAATATGCTTTAACAAAAATATTTGGATACTAATTTTTATTAAAGGAACAAATAATGGAATTAACATAATATAGGTCAAAATAGAACACATTAAAATAAAGCATTAAGTCAAAGATTATTATACTTAATAACTAAAATAGACTTCCAATTGGGGTGGCACATAGCTTCCTCGCATCCTATCCACGTACTGTATTGGTTTTATGCTTATTCTACAAGCCATTATTCTCTAATTTATTTAATTGTTTCCCCGTTTTTTAATCTGTCAAAATTGTTTAATTTGTTACATCAATTAAGCAAAAGTTAAAGAGCCCAGACGGTTCAAATTAATCTTGGGATATCTGCGGGTTACTTTCGATGTACTGTAAAAGTTTCATAAAAATCAGATCATTTTTGTGAAGTTTTTTTTTAACTATTTTGCTTCCGAGCTTACCGAAGGTAACGGAAGCTATTTGATCGTTCTGAAGAACGAAAAATGAGGTCTCCGATTTCAAAAATTCCTAGACAGAAATCCGTTTCAGACATCGGGGAACATTTTTGGTTCCGTGTGTGTCTGTCGGTCTGTCGCTCAAATTTTGCGAACCAACATATTTTAAAAACTACACGTCCGATTTTAATGAAATTTGTATGGTGTGTCATAATTAGCTCATTGTTGGTCCCATATACGTTTCAACCTTTTTACGTTCAACAAACATACATTAATTTACACCTATAGCTTCAAAAGTACTTATCCGATTAGTTTGAATCTTTTATGGTTTATCGAAAGTAACCCGCTGATATCCCCAGCTTAATATGAACCGTGTGCTCTCTTTAACTTTTGCTTTATTGATACTTAAATTCATGTAAAAAATCAAAACCATTTTAACAGATTAAAAAACGGGGGAAACAATTAAACAAATGAGACAATAATGGCTTATAAAAGCATAAAACCAATAAAGTACGTGATAGAATGCGAGGATGCTATGAGCCACACCAATTGGTAGTCTATTTATTTATTTTAACACAACTACTGATTTTTATTTGTAACAAATGATACGGATATGATTGTTTACATTGCGGGAGCAACGAGAAGAAAAAGTAGTCCTGTGGCTACACTTCCTTGTCATTGAATATAGTAAAAGAATTATAATACAAAATAATGGTCCTATGGCCTTTATTTAGTCATATGGTATTGTCGAGCTTCAAATTGAAGTCAGTGTCGTGTCAGTCTGTAACTGTGTAGATTGAGTCCTCTTGTCTTAAGAAGATAATTTTAAGTGTAATGTTAAGATCGAGTCTCTGTTAAAGAGTTTGAAAAAAGTTCCAGTCAATATGTCCGTCAGTCAGTCTCGATTAAGGTGGAATTTCAGAAGTGGTAAATCCAGTGTAAGAAGAACAGGACTATGGTCAGAAGAAAGGTCATTAAGTACAGAAGAAGTAGTATGAAGGTTAGCTAAGGAAGAGGTTAAACACAGGGCAGCACTTTGTTGCATGATGGGAAGCAAGTGTATTCGCCAGGAGAAAGAATGTGGTAATTGGTTGAACATACATTTAGGAGGGAAATACCGCTTTGATTACGAGCAAGACACTAATAGGGATGTTTTGCATTGTCCACCGGCTATGAATTTAGGACCAAAGGATTGAAATTAGCATAGGCAGTCCTGCTATGGTAAAGATTAACTAGGAGACGAATAGATGGCGGATATGGTATTAAAAGGAGTTGAGATTAGAGGTATGGAAGTACATTGGTATCAAGTGAGTTACAAGTACGCTATCCACTTGACTAAATTTAAACTAAGTTTTACGAAAGAATGTTTTTAACATCTTAAGCACACTGAATCCTTAAAAGTCTCCTATGTACTTACTCGTAATATTCTACATAGTTCTGTAAATAATGTAATTTTTATGTCAAAACATAAAAAATTCTTCTTTTGTGTGGGTCGTAGAGGGTTGAATATTATAAACAAACTAAATTGTTTTAAAATTGACTATATTTCGCCCCTCTCCGGGGCATATTCATGCCTGAAACATCATTAAGAACATTGTTAACATTTAAAATTACGTTTACAAAATATATGCTTTACAATAAAATTATGATTTTTATTTTTCGTTTTTACAGTAAGTACATATAAGTTTTTTTTATATTTTTGTATAAAAGAAATGGCATGCCTTTCATATATAAATACCTCTTTTATATAAAAACTAGCTGAATACCCGTGCTTCGCTACGGGGTGTTTTATTTTCAATTTAATGGATTTATAAACTACCATCAAGAAACATTTAAATTATTTTACAAAGCGAGAATATCTAGATTCTATCCCCTCCCCTTTGATAAGATAATTTGCTAATATCCAAAATTAGTAATTCATTTCGACTAAATTTTTAAAAAGGAAAAGCAGTGGTATTTTCCTTCTGTACTATTCAATAAAGGTATTTTTAAAAAAATAATAATAATAAAAAAAAAAAAAAAATACAAAATTTTAGCCAATCGGATAAATGTACGGACACAACAATTATTAGTTTTTTATCCATAGATATAGATATATTTTTCCATTTTACCCCCCTAAATGTACATAACAATAATTGTACAGCACTCTTAAAGAGCTTTTCAACGGTATGCATCGTGAAGGGTACCTATCAATTACTTTGACATTTGTACCCCGTACTCCTGTGTACCAACATTTTAACTTTATAATCTCATGTAAGCAGTACACTCATAGACACACTTCATTTATATAAGATGTAGTTATACACATTTTTCCATTTTACCCCCTCCTAAATGAAAATATGACAAAACTGTACATAACAACAATTACTGTACTTTTAAAGAGCTTTTCAACGATATGCATCATTAAAAGTATTCATTACTTTGACATTTGTACCCCGTACCCCTGGGTACAAAAATAAAAATTTCGCAAAATCCTTTCTTAGTGGATGCCTATGATATGAACCGAGTATATCCTCAAAATTTCAAGTCTCTCGGTTAAGCAGATTTTGCTGTGCGTTGATTCTATGTCAGTCAGTCAGTCAATCAGGACATTGCCACTTATATTATAGATATAAAAAAAAACTTATATGTACTTACTGTAAAAACGAAAAATAAAAATCATAATTTTATTATAAAGCATATATTTTGTAAACGTAATTTTAAATTCGTAAGTAGAAATTAGATGTCCCTATTTATTTAATAATTATTTTTAGGTAGGTCAATTAGGTAGGTCAATTACTATGAGTTGTTAACTCTTACTTACTTTTACCCTAATTGACCTACCTAAAAATAATTAGTAATTTTAAATGTTAACAATGTTCTTAATGATGTTTTAGGCATGAATATGCCCCGAAGAGGGGCGAAATATAGCCAATTTTAAAACAATTTAGTTTGTTTGTAATATTCAACCCTCTACTACCCACACAAAAGAAGACTATATTAAAAAAATAGGGACACACGGAAATGTTTTTAAAGTTATTTAAAAACACAAGTAAAAATTCTTAAGGGCCAAAAAAAAAACACGAAAAAACCAACATTAAATTAAGGATTCAACATTTGAATAATTCTTTGGCTTGCCTCTCCATTTATCCGAGTTATCAGTGTAAATAAAAAATGAAATTTTATTTTGCTGTTGTTTGAGTTCCAGTAGATTAATAATGCAAATTATACGAGTGGATAGGATTGTGTCAACTTTAAATGTACATATATATATTTAATATATATATATATATATATATATATATATATATATATATATATATATATATATATATATATATATATATATACAGAAGTGTGGAAAAACGTAGATGGGTGCAAGGATGTAACCAGGGGTCCAAGCTAACTTTTGCTTAATAATATAATGAAAACCCGAGGGCTGTGTCGACTTACAATATTAATACCATCCCTGTTCCCTCCAGACTGTGTGGGAGTCTTTATAAATATTCATATTAACTCATACATTTATTTCGATCTCATCACACTTTTAATATACATGTATGTGATATTTTCTTTCTTTTTTTAAAAAAAAATGCAGATAAAGAATGTGGTCTCACCTTTTTCTGAAAGTTAATTATAAACGCCTGTTTGGACACATAATAATTATAAGTACAAACAAGGACAAATGATAATTTAAGTTTTTTTCATTGTTGTCGACAGGATAATTTTATTACTAACTATATTTTAGATTTTATTTATTCGATGTTTTTCCAGTTTTCTAATCGTTACATTTTCTCTTTTACTTCGAAAACATTAGATTCCTTGTCAAACAGATATTTTGATTTTGAGTAACATCCCTTTTAAACTGTTATTACATTTGTTTCATTGTAAATTAAAGTGTTGTTCTGCAAATAACTTTAAATTAATGGAATTTGGAAGTCGTCTTATTGCAAATTTGTTGGTTATATATTATTTGTTTTACCAATAAAAGATCACCCACTCTTACTTCATTTTTAGTTTTATAAAGTAAGCAATCATTTGTAAATTCTCTCATCCTTTCTTTGTATCTCCCATGTCTATTAAAGTAATCTTACTACCCCGATATATCGATAGGGAGGCACGAAGATATCGATCGGTTATATTAGCTATGTACTTCAAACCAAGGTTAACCATTTTAATTATCATTGATACAGAATTTAAATCTAATAATTATATATATATATATATATATATATATATATATATATATATATATATATATATATATATATATATATATATATATATATATATATATATATATATTTATAAATTATGTTTTATTTTAAATCTTCCATACATATATTTTTAATTATTTCATAGGTATTATATTTTTTTAAATATAAAAGAAATACAATAAATGTGTAAAAATATTCCATTATTAATGAATATAGTAATTTTATTTAATAGTTTTTTAAATTAATGAATATTCTAATTAGGATTGAATTTAGTTTTTAGTTTTTATTTATATGTTTATTAATGGCATAATAACATATTTATAGAAGAAGAAAATATGGTTTTTTTATTAGGTTTTATTCGAATTGAGTTGTTTTTATTTTTGGGATACACTACTTGTCACTAGTCCTGAATATATTTTAACCTACACTAATTGATATAACCTTTAGCATTATTAATATACGAGTTTAAATTAAACCCTGCCGTGCTTTTATAAATGGTTTTTAAATAGTAAATTTTCCCCCTTTTTTATTATTAATTTTTATTTTAAATTGAATGGGGGTGGGGAAAGGCAAACCAAGTTTCTTTGTTTATTTATTCGAATAAAAATTGATAGAATTGGGGGGGGGGGGGGAATTTGAAACTGTGTAAGTGTGAAAAAGTTTTTCCGTAAAGGGTCGTGGAGATGAAAAAATAAAACTGTTGAACTTTTATATGCTTATCTCATCGTTTTGTAGTGTTTGTTTTCACGCAGACTCTCTGCACATAGAAATATAGAGAAATCTCTTTATTCTTTTCCGAAGATTTTGTATAAATAAAAGTGAAACTAGAAAATAGAAAGAGATGTATTTGACGTGAGTGTAGGAAGTGGATTGTACGGCAGTGTGTATTGTGTCTCGGGTGCGGATTTATTTGCTTTTGAGCTGCTCATCCGTTCCAGCTTTCAAGAGACAATAAAGCCGAGAAGAGGGTTCCTCCCAGTTATATAAGCTTTGCAATAAAACCGGAGAGGTCCTTATTCCTTGCATCGCGTCTTCTTGTCCTGCCGAGACGTTCGTCCTAAGGCACTTTATCCTTTAGTCTTGCGTCGTGCGCGTCATTTAAAGGACCGTTCTCTTTAAACCTCGGCACTCCGGCGTATAAGGGATAAAAACTCCTATACACCGCTATCAATCCTCGGATTTCCAACCCTTTCCAATTACTGTCCTCTTGAAAAGACTCCTTAAAAGCCCTAGAACGTGGCCCTTCGTCTTCACCTGCAACCCTCGCTTCATCCATTAATTAAATACAACATTTATTCTTGGATTCTTCTTCTTACTTCCCCAGAGGCCCCATTATTTCCTTTTAAATTGAATACCATGCTGATACCGACTTCATTCATTAAGTGATGTCCCGACTCTCGACTCCAGAACTGATTACACCGTTATCAATTCTAGCAGCCTCAGAAACACCTTTTAAGCTAAGATATTATCCTCTTCTCTTCTAGATATCACCAATTTTTACTGTCATCAACCGTTCCTATTAAACACGAAGAATAATGTTGTCCTTTGACTTAGAGCCTTATACAGTTTATTTACTCTAAAAATAAAAAATACTGACATTTTCTAATTGCATATTATTAAGAAGTTGACATACTTCTTTGTATCCCTATCTTCATAGTACGAAGAGGATAATGATTTTAATGACAATAGTCAGTAATAGCTTTTATCTTTTCAGTATGAAGTACTTTAGGTTCCACAGAAGCCTCTCTGCCATCGCCATTGCCACGAAGAAATATTACAGTGAGAAACACGGCTAAAAGTCAATTAATGAGAGACAAAAACCAGACTCGAGAGCCAGCTTTATAATGAAAATATAATTAGTTAGGAAAGGCATTAGTTTTGTCTTACTAATGAGATTAACTTGTTCTTCCTGTTCTATTGAGCAGCTATTCTTCTGTTTGGTGTGACAACAGTATTTCTATTATTTCTACTGTTGTATTTCTAGATGTATATTTAGGATAATTGTAAGTATGAAAAGATAGTGTCACAACATAAACTTTTCTAGATGGGGTGGGTCTTTATTACATTGTTAAAGTTTTTTCTTTGGTTTCTGCTAACAGGTCTAATTCAGGTAGTTCAATATAACAAGGGTAGTTAGCGTTGATTTACTACTACGAAGGCTAGTTGAGGAGGAGAGTCGCGGCCCCACAATGCCGCCCTCTTTAATAGGGTCGTTTTGCATTTCTCCCCGTATGTAAAGCAGTAGATGCAAAAGCTCTTTTAGACTGGATTTATAGCTCACTTTCCCTATGTAATGTTAATGTGTCTACCTGGTAAGTTAATCTAGTTTAACAACCTTAATATGCAAACAAAAGCATTAAATTTAACTTGTAGATAATAGCATCTGTGCAGGAGTTTACCTGCTTGAACAGATTACGAATGTGAAATGAATAACATTTATATTGAACTGTTATCAATCAAATATACATACATTTATATTAGCTTAGTCCTTTTTCATTAGCAAAGACAGATAGCAAACTTTCAAAATGTATTTAATACTTACAAGATAGGTCGTTAGAAGTATTCAAAATGTTAATATTTATATTGTATAGTAAAAAAAAAAATATTTGGAAGAAGGAAAGAACTAAAATAACCTTTCAAATAAAACAATATGACATTAGTTTAAATATTTGTAAAAATATACCAGATAAAGTATATCACTACATCTATACACATTCTTTAAGTACAAACAGAGAATCCCAAATCTATTAGCTTCCGCGTTAGGAATCATTCTTCTAGGAACCTCTTTATCAGTCAGTGCTTAAGTTTCGAGGGATTTATACCCTGATTTTTCACAAATAACACTTTCTTCTTCACAAGCTTCTTTTAGATTTTAGATTTTTGAGTGATTAAAAAACATACCATATTAGTTATGTATAAGGTCTAAGCTTCCTTCTTTCAACCCAATATAACTCAAACTGACACCATAACTACAAGTACATGTCATACATGTAACATGTATGACATTGTGCACATCTAACTTCAAAATAAATATAAGCTTGGAGTAAAATAAAATTATAGGAACGACTAGATGTACCAATCTTAACAATCAAATAGTTAAACAAGCGAAATAAAAATGTTTGTCAAAATGAGAGGTGAAAAAAGGTTTCGCGAATAAACGTTTTATTTTAGGGAAATCTAAACTTGGGACTCACGGCTTTTTTTATCGAATTGGATCTGGCCGAGCTAATGTCATTATACCGGTGGAAAAAGCAACTATTTTTTTGTGTTTTTTTTTGGTTTTTCCAAGCAATGCTCTAAAGCCATCTGGGGAATACATGAATTTTCGGTGAGAATCCAATCAAAGAGGAGGATGGCCAGAGGTTGTTCCATTGAGATACCTGACCCTTAGGGTCTGGAAAAGCTCGCCGGTTCACAATTCATTGAGCAGGTTGGGAGTTGGGATCCTGTCGTCCCTTACAGGTCCTAATCCCTCAACCCTAAACATTCCATTTCCTGTAAAACCCCTGGCCAGTCCCTTCTACCCGAGTTTTCTTTACCTACACGACACACATCTCAACCTAGATCTACCAATCTCTTTTTCCAGATTTTCCCTAACTTCTCTCTATTACACGGTTCAACTCAACTAACCTACTATTTTTAATATTAAAAAATAACCCCTTCTAACATCCACTACTTTAAAGCCCGCCTTTACATTTGACAATTTTCTTTTTAAACGCGATAAAAACTACTTTAATACTTGGAGAAAAGAATACCTTTCCTCTCCTCTTCCCCTATTTTTTTTCTGGCTATTTAAGCTGATTTATGAAAATAAATTCTTTACGGGAAAGCTTGATTTCGACACCCTGGATTTGTTCATTCAGATTGAAGCTTTGTGCAACTCAGACTTAGATAACCTTAAAAAGAAGTGAATTTATTATTTTTATTCTAATATTCTTCCCTTACCTTTCTTATACTAAATTAATATTTATGAAACATTTGACCTTTAAAAACTTGCAGGTAAATTTAAACGATTTTTTCTTTAAAAAATGTCTCTCCTCATTTACCATCTAAATCTGTTCAATAAATTTTAATATATTAATTTATCAATTCATTAAACTTTAAAAAAAATTATACTTCATTATTTAAATAACTCGCTATCAAGTTTTTATCATAAGTATATTTATAATATGACACGTATATCAAGTTTTTTACATTGCAATAAAATCACAATATTGAAGTACAGTGTTACCTCATATCTCTCCCTTAGGGAAGATCGTAGTTGGTAACTTTTGATCTTAGCTGATCAGTATGCTTTCTCAAAGTCACGCCATTTACCACTACCGAGTAGCTGACATCCCCAGTTCTTTCCAGAATGGTTACAGCAAGTATCCCTTAGATTCTTTTTTAAGTACCCAAAATGTGTCACCAGCTTCAAAAAGTCTGTAACCGCTTAGTCTATTAAGTTTTGTTTCACCAGTTCTGTGTTAATTTTGCTTTGCAAATCAGATTTCAATGCCCGTGTCTAATTCAATGTATAAGTGCTTTCGGCCTCTCGGCCATCATCAGTGCCGGTAAAAGGTAAAGGAAAAACCCGACGTGGAGTCACTTGAAAGACAAAAAATGAACTCTTTTTACTTATTCTGTGTCTTTCAAGTGACTCCAAGTCGGGGTTTTCCATTACCTTTTACCGGCACTGATGATGGCCGAGAGGCCGAAAGCTATATAGTTTTGTTAAATAAACTTTGTTCTGTGGAGAGGCTATCCAGTTGTTCATTATTCTATTGATATCTACTCCACTTATATAAGCTCTTAATTTTCAGACCAAAATTGTTCCCTGGTGTCTCAATCAGATTTCTATCCAGGATTTTTAGGGTTTCGTTGGTAAAACCAAAAAAAGAAACCCTTATAGTTTCGTTCATGTGTCTGTCTGTCTGTCTGTCTGTCTGTCACTCTGTACGGTTCCAATAACTTTTGAATAAAAAGAGATAGAAACGTGAAACTTTCCAATATTAAAGATCGTTTTGACGCGCATACAGGAAAAATATAGCGAACTCAAAATTATCAGCTGTTCAAATCCAAAATGGCGGATTTCTCACGTCATGCGAAAAAAATATTTTTTTAAAATTTTAAGTGGGGTATCAAATGAAAGGTATTAAAGAGTAGATTACAAATATATATATCACTTAGGGAAAGTGTTCAATTTTCGGCGCCATTTTGTCAAAAAAACATCAACATTTTGCGTGTCCCCCCCCCCCCCCCCCCCTAAAATCGTATTTCCGCTGTTACTAAAAATATAGAAAAATATGCAAAATGTGTGGTCTGGTGGGCCATAGAAAAAATAAGATTAGCAATTTGATCTGATTTACTGGGAATCCAAGATGGCGGATAATTCATGTCACACGAAAATAAATATTTTTTTTTTAATTTTGGGTGGGGTATCAAATGAAAGGTATTGAAGAGTAGATTACAAATATATATATCACTTAGGGAAAGTGTTCAATTTTCGGCGCCATTTTGTCAAAAAACATCGAAATTTTGCGTGTCCCCCCCCCTAAAATCGTATTTCCGCTCTTACTAAAAATATAGAAAAATATGCAAAATGTGCGGTCTGATGGGCCAAAGAAAAAATAAGAATAGCAACTTGGTCGGATTAACTGGGAATTCAAGATGGCGGCTGATTGATGACATGGGAAATAAAATTTTGAGGGAGGTATCAAATGAAAGGTATTGAAGAGTAGATTACAAAAATATATAACACTTGTAGAAAGCGTTTAATTTTTCCCGCCATTTTGTCAAAAAACATCGAAATTTAGCTTGTCCCCCCCCCCTAAAACTATATTTCCGCTCTTACTAAAAATATAGAAAAATATGCAAAATGTGCAGTCTGATGGGCCAAAGAAAAAATAAGAATAGCAACTTGGTCGGATTAACTGGGAATCCAAGATGGCGGCTAATTGCTGTCACGGGGAAAAAAATATTTTTTCAAAATTTTGAGTGGGGTATCAAGTGAAAGGTATTGAAGAGTAGATTACAAAAATATATAACACTTGTGAAAAGCGTTTAATTTTCTACGCCATTTTGCCAAAAACATCCAAATCCCCCCCCCCCAAACTACTAATTTCATGTTTACAACACCAACGAAACCCTTTTTACGTGAGACTTCCCGCACTACCAATTTATTTAAATTTGGAAACATTAAAACTGAAGTGTAAACGATAATCTGTGGAACACTTTATAAATATATTTAAAAATATATTATTAGATATTATGGGATTAAAATTCACTACTACTATATGTATATCTTGTCGTGCCAATTATTTTTATATTTATGAATAATTATTTTCTTTTCAAATTTTTTCTTATTCTGTGTTCTACTAAGTGTATTAGAGTATTTTATAACTGAAAACTTCTTAATTTAACTGTAAATTATAATAACAGGCTTCATTTATAACTGGATTAAATATTTTCTAGTAATTATTAATTTATAAGCCATTATATAGAGAAAGAGTTTTTTTTCTCTATTGTAATATTATTTTCTAATGACGCGTCTCATCTCCATTCTTTGCTATAAACTTTGAATAAAGAATCGTGATCTTATCTCATTCCAATTAGCCTTAGTTCTTTAAAGAACAAAATTATCTTTTCTCACATCAACTATTTTATTCGACATTATGTGAACTTTAATTATTTGTAAAATATAATTAGAATGGATTATTTTTTTTACATAATAGTCATTCGTTTGATTTCTTATTATCTGATGAACTTATGACTGATTTTTTTTTTTTAAATATGGTGCTGAATTACTGTTAATGTTTAACAATCATAATAATAATGAAACTTATAATACATAAAAATTAAATTAACAATTAACATAATTTTTTCAAATTTCAAAGCTACTAAAATGTATGTTAAAAGAAAGTTTATGGATCGCTGAACTAATTACTGACTGATATTTAATGTTAAGGTACTGTTAATTACGTAATTTCATGGGCATTACCACAAATTATTATAATTTTGCTCCCTTCTCCGTTGTTATTCACCTTTAAGGATATTATTGTTGTTGTGATTTATCCATTATCCTTCAGAATTGTCCTTTATATGCTATCAACCTAAAAAAAAGGATTACATACCTACAATATTTGGTGAATCTTTAGGTCTGTCACATTAACTTTATCTTTTCATTCAATTTTTAAATCCTTAAATCCTATAGATTTAATATTAAATTAAATTATTCTGGATTATAATCAAATACTAAGTAATTTAATACCTAATAGGATATGTATTAATGACTAAACTTTAAGCAAGAATTTTAAACAATTGATCTCTGATTGCTATAAAATCTATCTAATTAGTTATACTTTTAATTAAATGAAACAATATTTTAATCTCAGATTATGTTAAATTTAAAACGTTTAAATTAATTGTAATCCTTCATTATCACTTCCCTTTAAAGATTAATTTTCCTTTCATTTAATACAGAAATATTAAAACGATAAACTGATTACATTTTCGCTTTGAGTATTCGACATACATTTTGTAAACGTATATTAACGATTACAAAATGTATGCCTAACTCTATAATGATTAATATATTTAATTATCGTATCGTTATTTTTAATAGTTAAATATTTATTTCAAGTATAATATGAAAGTTTAATCAGTGTAGGTCGTACATGAGAAATTAGTTCTTATATATTTATTTAATTATTTCCAAATAATTAAATAAATAATTATATTTTAATTAAATATTAAATATAATAATTACATATTTAAAATATTAAATATCTTAATTAAATATAATTATATTTTATTAATTATTTCTTATTATTTATTATTTTAGAAGTTATAAAAAACCTGTTTGTTTTTCTTCTATTACCTAAAATGTGGTTTTTATCTACTATCCTAAAAACTACTGTAGATGAAATTTTCGGTACATGTCACATATTTTTAAATTATATTTGTCGCCACTATTGTTTGATCCAATGTCAGATCATACAATATCTTGCTTAAGTAAGGTGATTTTTATTTTCGTGTTGAAGTTTGAGTTCCCAAAATTATAAATTTAAAATCGATAAATTATATTATATGGTGGTCTAAACAAATTGATCTCAAAATCTGAGAATGACGAAAACCACTACGGTTTGATCAAAACTGATAATATAGTTAGAACAAGGTGATTGAGTATCTTCTAGTCAGCTTGAAGATGACCCAAAGAAGGGTTAAAATATTATAAAGTGAACTTTATATTATTTTCCTTAAGACCCAACCTTCAATAATATATACATATATATATATATATATATATATATATATATATATATATATATATATATATATATATAATATATATATATATATTTATTTATTTTATAAGCTTATAATGTTATGCATTTGCGTCTCCACAAAGGGCGGCCCCGACTGTTATAGAGAGGGAGCATAGTACCCCAATAGCAGTGAAGCTGCTAGGTAGCGGCTGCATAGCTGCCGGCTTTTTGGGAATGGCGAGCGGAACAAGTAAGGATTAGAGCCCCTAGCTTTAAAAAAATAAAAATGAATCCAAATAGTCTTATTTCGATGTTTGTCTGTATTTTATAATTTTTTATACCACTAACATACATTTTAAATGAATCATTAGAAATAATTTTATGTTTGCTTATTTAATCGAGTTGCTAATTAAGAACAATTATTGTGTATAAAAGTTATTTTTAGTTTAATAAAGTTAAAATTACTTTAACTTACTAATTAATTCTTTTTATATATTAATTGCGGTAAGTTCGTAACATTGTAGCGTAACAAACACCATGAATAGTGGAAAATTTAGTTGATTATTTACCACCTTCAAGAGTACAATTACACGTTGAAGGAGCTAAGGGTTAGGTGAGGACAGGGGGGAAAATTAATGATGAAGAGATGAGTTGAATTGATGAAACTAAATGCTGCACCGGTAGCATACTTCGTATTGTATCTCACAGATAATTGAGCCTGTAATTGAATATGGTCCCTTGAGAGTCTATTGGAAACACTGTTCCCTTCTCTCCCTTATAAATTGACTTTGATTGTGTCCCCCCCCCCCCCCCACTTTTCATTTGTTACCTTCAGTCAAATTACATTTGTAATTCGTATGTTACCAAGTGCGAAACATTGTTGCTTTAAATGCAAATGTTTTATTTAGTGTTCTTTGTCTCCGACATTCAGTCCTAGTAAACATACAGATAGTATCTTACTTGTTATTGAATGTTGGTGAAGGTGATATGACGTCATTGCGTTTAATTCTTAATAAATATTCGCCTCCTAATCAAGGGGTGGGGAGGGGGGGGGGGTAAATTATTTTACATGGTAATCCTGAAACGTTCTCATATTTTTAATTATATGTCCGTCGGTAGTCTGTACAGATTGTTGGTGCCTAAACTATTGGGCCGACTTTGATGAAATTTGGCATACATATATCTAGAAAAATGAAATCATAAGATGAAATCGAATTTCAATTTTAGTGCTAAATTTTGAGGTGCCACCCACCAAAAACTATGAAAAACCATTTTTAAAAAAAAAAAAAATCAAAAATGTTGTTCCTTTAATTATACAAATTTAACCATATAAGCCGTTTTCCTGAAAAAATTCTTGTTCCTTAACAAATATCTATAAATGCAAAGAGGGTGGGTTTGATTCCCTGCCGAGGAGGAGTTATTTTTATGGTTAATTTTGGTTAATTGTTTAATAATAATTAAATGCAACTACAAAAACTCGAAACAGCTAATAAGTGATATAATAATATTATGCAAAAGTAAAGTACGCGAGAGAGTTATGTTCCACACTAATTTTTTTTTTTTTTTTTTTTTTTCTCTCTTTATTGTTTAACACAACTACAATTATGAACATGCTATAAGTGTTACAGTTAATATAGTTTGTATGACTTGTTCGACATGTAAAAGGAAGTAGTCCAGTGACTACCCCTTTTTGGCGTGAGAAATACATAAAAGATTATAAAGTAAATAATAAAAGTAGATAGAGGAGAAATGAGATAAATTAATTAATTAAATTAATAATAAATGAATAAATAATGAAATAATAAGTAAACTAAATTATTAATTTACTTAAATAATTATATAAATAAGATATAGCAGATAGAGGATAATTACAGATTTATACGTGTATATTTAATAAGTCTCTAGGCCACTGTCTCTTTAGGCGTCGAGGAGGGTTATCGGGTATATATTGGGCAGAAAGGAGTTGAACTAAAGGATTAGGATGATCTAATAAGGATTCATGGAATGTGTGGTATCGGGATATGGATAGATCGCGAACGAAGGGAACGTTGAGATCATTGTGGAGAGTGAGGTTGGAGACATAGAATGGAGCATCAGTGATTTTTCTTAGGATCTTGGACTGGATGATTTGGAGACGACGTGAGTTGGAAGTTCCACACTAATTAAGGCTATTTTAATATTTCCCTTCTGTCTGTACATATTATGTCTTATATGTATATTTTTTTTTTATCAAGTTATTTAGGCATAAGTAGCAAAATATTTATTTGTGTATACCGGAGCCATAACGAATATTAATTTGTGAATAACGTTATTTTGAGTTGAGTTAATTTGTGTTTTTTTTAATTATGTTGATATGTTGTTTAGGGTAGGAGCTTTTTAATTAAATTTGTGTAAGGGTATTGGAAGGTATTTTATTATTATTTTTATTTATTTGATTTCATTTATTTTTAAATGGGAATTTATGACGGGACTTAAGTTACGTTTATTTGCAGTTGTTAAAACGGATATCTTAGGCCTTAGGCAATTTGAGGATTTGCTTAAGAGGGGACCAACCTGGCATTTTTCTAGAAACTACAGAAAACCTCATTTACGTTGGGCGGACACGAGTCCTTCCAGTAGAAAACATTTTTTGTTTTGGCAGTTATGGTTTTCGTTTGCGGGTTTCTGATGGTGAGTGGTCTCCAGATTTTGTAATTTGAGGCTAAGGGGAGTAATTGATTTTTTTTGTCTATTTGACTCTAAAACTTGTAACCTAAATTTTACCCTCTTCTCCTCTACCTTGATAGCTGAAACTTGCACACATTATTTATTTCCGACCATAATAGAATAATCAGTCATTAGATAATTAATAAACAGTTGTTATTTCGATTATAATGATTGAATTAATAAATAAATCTACAAAAGTGTGTCATTATATTGTTTTTTTGTTTTTTTTTAATTTACCTGTTCTTTATTGGGGTTGCTGGAGAATATTAAAACGTTGGCTTTGTACTCAGAAATGGTTAATCGTTTTATCAGTCTTAAATATATTGCCTCTGTTAAAGCTAACTCTGTTTTGACAGTTAATGAAATGTATAAATAACTCAAGTCCATAGCTACGATGGAAGAAGATATTCATTATAGGGGATATAATTCTACGTGTTTATAAATCAGAATCAATGATGGGCTTATTTATTTCAAATGCTATATTTTATCGTCGTACTAGTTCGTATAATATATATATATATATATATATATATATATATATATATATATATATATATATATATATATATACATATATATATATATATTACATATTATTTAGAGGTACGGAATTTTCGTTTTTACGAAATAGACGCGAATTTATGCGAAAATTGCAAATATTTGCGAATAGATGCTAAATGTATACATTAAAATATTATACTTTTTATTAATTACGTAACACACATATTTTACAAACAATAGTTTTTTTAATGCCGCCGCTGTCAGATATCTTCTCTAAGAACAATTTTTTCAATTAATATATTAATATATTTAACAAAAAAATTAGGCGAACAATAAAAAAAAATATATATATATAAAAAAACGTATAATTTATCAATTGCCTTAAGAAGCCAACAGCATTGTATGTATACAGTGTAAATAGTCAGAAACGAAAGAGGGCTTCATCTCGGCATTCGCTGAAGCTTCGAAATAACTAGGCTAGGTGAGTTTGCGGCGCCATCTTAGAAGCTCGTGACATGAGTGTAAGCTCAACCCGCCGAGGTGTCACTGTATAACAATTTGAAAATATTTGAAGTATTGCAAGTATGACCACCTTAAATCAAAATACATTCCTCGAAAGCTTCTCAAAACTTCCTTTCTTCAGAGTGCTTCCTTAAAATGAGCTCAGTAATGGGTTCTCAATTTCATCACACAATGCTTCAATCGATAGACAGGAATGAAGATTCCAATATTAAGGACATTTTGTGGGCTACTAAATGCTGATTTCTAACCTTTGCTGAAGCGGCGTTACCGAGCATTTGGAGACCAACTAACAGCGTAGACGCAGGACGCTTCTTTAGTAAATATAATGTCGACGTTACTGACAGAAGAACGACTCTAACAGAATCAACTGTTAAAATAACAACAATGTTATCATTTGATTAAGATGAAAGGTAAATTTTAAGTGTATAAAAATAATGTTTTATTTCATATATGTAGTATATGCGAATTTTAGCAAAATTTCGAACTTTAACTCCTTTTTTTTGCGAAATTTCTGTTTTTTATTTGCGAAAATTCCGTACCTCTATATATAATATATAATAGATATTATTAGAATGTGTGTCATTGGTAAACTTAATATAATACTTAAAATAAGTTACTGTCATTCTAGAATAAGCCAATTTCATTCTTCAACTAAATTTTGTGTCTCATTTCTTTTTTAGGTTTAGACGCCTATTTCCGTTTAAACGCTGTTATGATACTAAAACTATTGATTAAATTTTTGCAGTGGACTGCAGAATAAATTTGTTTTATTTATAATTATTCATTCGTTTAATAGTTGGAAGGAAACTTAATATTTTGGTTCAAATGTATTGTATAGACGAAGTTAAGATAAAAGTTATGTGCACTTTATGACCAGTTAAATTCATTCCCTATTCATTTGGAAAGGAGGTTGGTATCACTAGTACACTTGCTACTTGCTATCCCCTGATTATACCTTTACTTTGTGCATTTACCAGGGTATTAACTTGGATGGGATGAAAAACAGAACAAAAACAACATCAGGATGCGGTTAAATCTCATCAGTAGGGTGCGAGTCTGTTTCAGACCCTATAAATGTTTAGCTGAATTATTCCTTTAATTTATCGACATGTTGGTGGCCTACTTACTGTATTGTTCAGCTGGTTTGGCTTTGAAATGTCAAATTGTAGCAGCATTAATTATTATTCAAGCCTCTACTATGGACTGTAGATGGACTCGGTTGTACACAGTGCACGTGTTAAACCTGCAGGAGTACCTGTTATATATTTATTACTGGGGATATTAATTGCCATTACGTGGCATATTGATTCCTTTACCCTCACATTTCCCAGTCATGCTAGTTAAAAGCTATTTTATCACTTTTTTACTATTGTTAATTTATCAAAAGATAATCAAGCGTATAACTTGATAAAAAGGTCTGTGACTTCATTGAAGGCAATTGTCAACTCAAAATTTAACTATTCATGCTAAGCTAGTTGGTTTCAAGTTATTATTTTGTCATTGCCAAGTACAGTATTTAATTAAAAGGATTAGACTCTCTTTAGATTAATTAATTTATCAGGAAATTCAATTTATCTGGCATTTTTAACACCATATTCATTACGATAAAGTGGCAGAGGTAATATTTGGTAATTTGTGGTTAAAATAATGTTAAATACGAATTTACCTTATTACTTTCAGCATTCTGACATGCATAGTTTGGTTTAAAATTTTATATGAAACCTTGTACTAATAATTAATTCAGTTCTTTACTCGCTACACGCCTTAAAATTAGTTAATATATCAGGTGAATTCGAAACCCAGATAGATGAGACGTGTTTCACATTGATGATTATTGTCTAACTTATTTAATTGTTTCCCCCGTTTTTTTTTAAATGTCAAAATTCTTTTGATTTTTCTTCCGAGCTTACCTAAGGTAACGGAAGATATGCGATCGTTCTGGAGAACGAAAATATTTTCGAAAATTCCAAGACAGAAATCCGTTTCAGACATCAGGAAACATTTTAGGTTCCGTGTCTGTCTGTCTGTCGGTCGTTCTGTTGCTCAATTCTTGCGAGCAACAATCTTAAAGACTACTAGTCTGATTTTAATGAATTTTGTATGGTAGGTCATAATTAGCTCATTGTTTCAACCTTCTGCGCTCATTTGTTTTTGCACATGTATACAAACATAAAACATACATTTATTACACTTATACCTATAGCTTCAAAGGTACTTTGAAGATCTGATATGTATGAAACTAGTTTATGAATGAATATAGTTAGAAGTATAGTTAGAAGAATATAGTAGAATTTATGAAATATAGTTTAAGCAAATACAATAGATTAAACGAATTGGAAATAATATAAATCAATAATAATTTTCTTTAAAGATGTCAAAATGATTGACAAGAGGGAAATAAATTAAACAAAAAGTCCAGTCATGCACCATGACTTAATGAGCGAATTTTCAAAGAAATGTGCGTATTATTGGCTTATGATATATAGGAAAATTTTGGTTTAGAATTTGCACGGGTGAAAAAGAAATTGGCACACAGGGGTACGGGGTACAGAAGTCAACATAGTATTTACCCTTCAAGATGCATGTCGTTGGAAAGCTCTTTAAGAGTAGAGTAATTGTTGTTATATACACTTTTATCATATTTTCATATAAAAGGGGGGTAAAATGGAAAAAACACGTTTTTATGCTATTTTTGACCCTAAATTGTAATAATTTGACCCCTAAATGAACTCCAAAAATTCTGACCAACGAACTCATCCTTTCTTTTGATATTATTGACATTTTAAAATTTGTTTGAAATTTTTAAGTTCATCCTAAGGAGAGATATCGTCTGGAGTGACACATATATACATACATATATACATACATACATAAAAAAAAGTGTTAAATTTTAGGAATCGATTCAGAATGGTCTAAAACGGATTTCCATGGAAAAAATTTTCAAAAATTCGCATTTCAAAAATTTTGAAGCCCTTGCAATAGCGTAATTTTCTTTGAAAATTCGCTAATAAAGAATTGATAAAAATGAATAGTCTAAGATCCGGTATAAGAAATATATACCCTCATCTGTTATTTAATGATAATAAAGAATATATGATAGAGAATTTATAGATTGATACATCGCAAAAGCTAAATCGCGTACCGATGATGTTAAATAAGAAAATGTTTTAACTTCCCCTTACTTCAACTTCCCTGATGTGTTATTTATGAAAATCAAACATTTGCTGCGAGAATTCACCCCAAGGAATTCAAAAAATAAGGGTTGCCTACTTTCCCCTCCGGCCAACTGGTTGCCAGGTATAAACAGGTGAGTAAACGTAATTAATATACCCTCTTCAGTTATTTAATCGATTTATATATCAAATGAAAGGTAATTTTATTCCCAATCCAACCGTATTAGCTTGCCCTAAATTCTAAATTAAAATTTTAAATTTTAAATTTTAGGTCTAAAATTTAGGCAACCATAGATTCAACCAACTTTTTTTATGAGGCAACCTAATACGGTTGGATTGGGAATAAAATTATCTTTCATTTGATATATAATTCGATATAATAACTGATGAGGGTATATGAATTACGTCTACTCACCTGTTTATACCTGGCAACTCCATAGCTAGGCCAGAGGGGAAAGTAGGCAACCCTTATTTTTTTAATTCCTTGGGGTGAATTCTCGCAGCTAATGTTCGACTTTCATAAATAACACATCGGGGAAGTTGAAGTAAGGGGAAGTTATTAAACATTTTATTATTTAACATCATCGTTACGTGATTTAGCTAGGCAACCTATTTGCGATGTATCATATATTCTTTATTATCATTAAATAACAGATGAGTGTATACATTACCTATACCGGATCTTAGACTATAACAATTTTCTTGACAGATGTAAAAATGATTGACAAGAGAACGATAGATTAAACAAATAGGGGATTAATAGGAATCAATGATTTCCTGAACAGATGTGAAACTAATTATAAGACAACATTGGATTAAAAACATGTAGGGGATTAAAAAAATATTTCTTTACAGGTGTCAAACTGATTTTAACCATGGTAAGGAATGTGGATAATAAGCTCATTAACCATATCCATTTCTACCAAAAACTTGTGCTGATCTTTTTTAATGTTTGAAATGACATTTCGTTATAGAGAACTTATAATTTTGCATTGTTTAGGTTCATATTATTTATTATGTTAACGTCTTTGGTGGCGAACCCCGAACCCGGTGAGCTGTAGTTTGGAGACCCTGGCTTAGATTATATATTAAAAGCATTACAACTGGTAGAATACATTGTTTTAAATGTAGAATCGACTTCTATGGAGTGAAGTTATATGTTAAGCTCATTTAGTGCAAAAATTAGATATGTTGGAAATTGAACTCAAAGAACGAAGATTCATAGAGTGGTGTAACCCGACTCGAGATGAATGAAAATTCAATCTAATGTGTCGTTTATTCTAGAAAGAAAATGTGACTCCCGGTATATTCTCATAAGAAACTCAACTTTTAACAACAAAGAACATAATATATTTATTCTCTTTATTAAGAAAGTCTATATTTACTATCTTAAAGAGCCTTATCCTTTTTATATTAAAGAAAAGGGAAATTGGTTTAAGTATGTTTCTTATGTTATCTGTTATGTTTCTTATGTTATGTGTATGTATTCTTATGTTTCTTGAAATTTGGTTTAAAAGACTTTCATTACAGCATGCTGTTTTTTTTTGTTTTTTTAAAGTAAGTCCTCCTGGAGCTTTTTTTTACATTTTATTTTTAAAACAAATTTAAATAAAAGTATATAGTCTTGATACTCTCTTATCAAACAACTTTTATTACATAGCATATGCAGTTTAAAAAAGTATAATAAATAAATAATAAAAAAAAGTCTATATAAATAATAAATATATGAATAATTTATTTAAACAAAGCTTCTGTTTATTTCCGAAGTAAAAATAAACTTAAGTGCAATTTATAGATACATAATATTAAAGTAGTAATACCCCTTCCCTTAACTCCAATTCCTCTCTACAACTGTACAACAATGGGGGAGAAAGGTTAAAAGTGCTTCCATGTTATAAAGTCTAAATTCAAATAAATATAATAAGTATATAGGTACATGTTCAATTCTTGACATTTGAAGGGTGTCTCACACTAATTAGAGTTGTAATGGAATCCATGACTAATTCATGATGTCAGACTGAATAGAAAGGGAAAATATGTTTGTAAAAGTTTGGAATAAAATAAGTCTGGCAATTTGTGTGGCACTTGTTTTTAAGGAATATTAAATTTGCGGTCAGTTGAAATTAATATGAGACCACAAATGGGCAGTTATTACATTCCATCCAAATCCAAGAGTTAGCAAAAAGTAAAGGCTAAGGAAAAAGTTTGTCCACATGTGGTGGGAAAGCTACTTTTAAAAGGCAGTTACGAGTGAATTAAAACATTTTGATCGACCGACTGATAGACATGTGGCCATAAACATACTAGGTGTCTGAAATGGATTTCTGTTTTGAAATTTTTGAATTCGGAGACAAATTTTGTCTCCGTTCTACTTACCATTCTAAAGAATGGTAAGTAAAAACCAAATAATGCTAAGGAATATGTGCGTAAAGGTGGCCAAAGTATGTCTTAAAAGATTTTGAAATTAAGCATTTTCCGAAAGATTTAGGTAATCCCCTCGGACTTCGAGTTGACTAATTAAAGCCACATGTACACAGTACACTTATATTTGTATATGGGGTTTGTTGGTAAATCAATGAACAGTTTTTTCGATATATTAATTATAGTTAGCTGTTTAGTCATGTAAACCAAAGAAGATATTTTAAACTTTTCGTAAAAATTCAGTTACATTTTTTTTACAGCTAATTAATTATTTTTTACTACGCACATCTATAAAATTTAAAAATGCAATATTAGTTATTTCTGAATCACCAGAGTAAATATATAATGTTGTCCTTTTTCCAACATATTAATGTGAGTTTTATTTTCTTTTATTTAACTTACTTTATGTTTGGTTTGTTTTCCCCCAAATATTGTAACCTAAATTCGACCCACTTTCCGACTACCTTGAAAACTGAAACTCGCAAATGTTACGTATTTCCAATGACAATACATAATAATCAGTCATTAGTTTTACCAAGGTATATAATAGTGTGTCATCAAAAATTGTTTTGTTTTTCCTGTGGTGACAGCGATTGGTGGAAGTCATTGTGTCACTGTTTCTATAATTTTAATGCGTTTTTATCTTCATCGTTGAGTTTGTATTCAAATATTTCCTATTGTAGTTTAATATTTGTCTAACTCTTCTGATTTTCTCATTATCTTTAGTTGTCATTGCTTCTAACATATACCAATATACGTACCAATTAATATATCATTAGGTTATTACATAATAAAGGCATCTCCTAAAAAAAGTAAAATATAGATTAATTGTTAAAACATCAAGAAACCCAATGCTTAATGTACTACCGATGACTTAGATCATTAAGAACAACAGAACAATGTCATGTTCAAATCATGTACCCAGCAAATTATTTTTTTAAATTCTTTATATGAAATTAAGTTTTGTTAGTTCCTGCCGTCAGTCATTGTCATCAAAATATTTGGAAGGCTAATTAATAATTAAACCTCTTCCTGTCATTCAATCACACTGAAACTACTCTATCCTCAAAGCATTTTTATATTTATTTTATTATACCTTTTATTTATTGTTTAATATAATATTTTAACAATATGGATTCATAACATAATCACTTATGTATTTATAGTTTAAGTTTAATTCCAAGGTTTTCCTTTTTTATTGCTTTTGTATATTTTTAATTTTTTTTAAAAAAAACAACAATATGTTTAAAAAGAGCTTAAAATATAAACCAAGATGAATACTATATCATATAAATATATAGTTTGCTAGTAGCCTACACATTGGTTAAAATAAAATAATACCTTTTTTCCCCTCTTCATAAAACAATAGAATTGTTTATGAGTCTGGAGCAATTTATCTTGAATCCATCCTACGGTTGTTTGGATTCTGCAATTCTTTTTCTGATTTAAACAAATCGATATGGTTTTTTATTTTTAGTAGTGGCGTCTCTTTAAGTATGAAAGTAGACTGGTTCCGAGTGTTTTATTTGTTTTTATAGTCGTAGGTAGTTGAAAGATATATTCCTTGATTCCGGGTTGGTTATGAGTTTGAAGTAGGTGGCTGGCTACTTCAAATGTATAACACATGTTATTTATGTCCGATCAATTTTTCATTACTTCGTGCCCAATCTCTTTCTTATTGGTTCCCGTTAACTTGGCGTCCCGCATAGAATATAATACTATCATTGAGTTTATATATTATGTTTAAGCTACAAATATAGTTTTATTAATACACACACGTATACGTATATATATTATATATATATGTGTGTGTATGTATATATATATATATATATATATATATATATATATATATATATATATATATATATATATATTCAGGCAATATATTATATTGACTGAACTGTTTTTGATGTACTATAGTAGCAATCTTTTTTGATCAACGAAATCTAGGAATGAATTTTAGTTCTAAATTTTAATTTGTTATCTTTCTCAAATACAGTTTTGACGATATTGATTTTAAAAAAATTGCAATTGCAATAAATGCAGATACCAATGAAATGATATGTTGCGTTCGTAGTAATTTTTAAGCTAATGGTGTTTAATGATTTAGAATAGTGAAATTACAATAAATGTCCATGGGAAGGAAAGCAAGGAATGTGGACCTCAATATTAAAAAATATGTATGAGAGAAAGTTAATCAGAGTTGTCTCAGAAAGACCGATTTTTTTTTATTGAATGAAAATGTTTTTCCAAGACGCGTCATTACTTTTTTACACCCTTTTGTAAAGAACCAATAATAATGCGTAGACACACGTTTACGTATAGCTATGGCTCTCTGGTCTACACTCTACACTACTATTGTTGTGAAGGGCTTTTATCGTTCTATTCATGAATGAAAGTAGAAGAATGTCACAGGTTGTTGTGAAGGAATGACAAGACTTTGTCGGGAGGCTGGGCAGAGTTCTTTGTGTCCTGTTTGAATGGCAGCTGATATGCGGAGGAGTTATAGAGAGAAGTGCATCCTGGAATACAGTTTGCCGGCCTGTTTATGACGTCATCTGAATCCAGTGACCTCCCTCTTTGGGTACAAGTGAAAAAGGAGGCATGCTGTGGAGGGCAAGCACCCCATGGGAACGTTCCATTGTTTCCTTTGGTCGGTCTATCCTCCACAGCTGCAATTTAGCACTGAAGATATCTGGATGGTTTTTGTGCTCTTATCCATCGGGAGTTGTGTCACATCCCTTTGGGACTTAAACTTCCTTCTTCTAACTCATGTTCTCTCTGTTTTGCTCTTGAAGATCTTTTTTTACTGGTCCGAATCGGAACTCGTTTTACAGGTCACAAAAGATCTTTACTTTTCTTCTTTATTGCAGAGGCATCTCAATTCCCGAACCGAACGCGCCATAAAACCTTATCCTTCATTCCTTCTTTTATATATATCTTTCCTTCGTATCTCCCTTCCATTTGATAAATTGCTATCATCAAGATCCCATTTGGTTTCCGTATCAAAAATCAGTTTATGTTTATTAAGTTCTCGTGTATTTGTTCGGTTTAGCATCGAATAAGAATATCTAATTTTTAGGACACACCGGATTCGACTACTTTATCATTAACAGTGAACAGATGACGAGTAAGTTCTCCAAAATATCAGTAAATTAAACAAGTTTTGCATTTTCTGAATGTGCCATACACATCATATGTTTTAAAAGTAATATGTTTATTACTACAACAACCTTAAATCTAATTTTGATTCCAAAAATTAGGTATAGTACCTTGTAAAAACAATTGGAGTTTAGTAGGTACTATTATTTTATAAGTTTCTGAGATAATTCCTTATTCAAACATGAAACATGGCATTAATGGAAATGAATTAATTTCTGCTTATATTTGCCTTGCTTATCATTGTATGATTGAAAACGCACAGGCTTGTATCAGGTTCAATTAAAAGCTTCCAAACAACAGAATGCTTTTGATCTTTTTCCATAATCCAAGTAATTAGTAGTACTTTTAAAGGACGATTAAAGACACATTTTCACATTCGGTAAAATTAAAATTCCCCTCTGGTGTTTGACATTGATTTGCTGTTGTTTTTCTTAATTAGGATAATAATCCTTTAATTTAATTTCTAATCATAAACAAATTATATAGTAGTGATATTTGTTAGACGGCGAGGATGACCCACTTTTAAACCTAGCAATTAGGTCCTTATTGGTCCCATATTACTAGCCCTGTGGTAGTGAGATCCAGCCACTTAATACATCGTACCACTGTACCTCCGAAGCGAGTATGGTGTGTTAATTAGTGAGCCAAGTGAATCAGAGCATCGTGGCGCGGGATCGAACCCATGATCTCCTGCTGCCTTTGATTCATTGATAGCCGAGTAGAGATGAAAAATTATTTAAGCCACACAGCCACGCTGGCTCCCCAACGAAGTATCTACATACATACTTTTATAGACAGAGTGTAGTGATGGCGCAACCATTCGTTTTAAGACATTAATATTATAGATTTACATGTCCTAAGGTCCCCATGTCCAATTAAAAATATTCAATATTAATGTTCCGTGCCTGTACCGATTTAAGGAAGATATCGCGCATAATATATGCGTGATATTAATTCATATCTTCATAGCACATAAATAAAATATGTTATTCATGTTATCGATAAACATCTCTTAAATTATATATTGACCTGAGCAACAAGTTCTTTTTGTCAACAAATATTGAAACATTTTTAATAAAATTTTTATACGAATCTTTTTTAACAATTTTATTAGTTTTTTTTTTCTTTTAAGGATCTTTTATTTGTTTGTACTGTACTTTTTCTTACTAAATATCAGGAAATTTGTATTTCTTCAAAGTCCTCCTCCAATATTGGATTTTTTCTCTCAATTTTAATAACAGTGGTTTCGATTTCAAATTAGTATGAGACGGAGCAAATATTTAATTAAAAATTCTGTTCTGAGTTTTCCTTGCCTTGTTTTCTGTACTTTTTCTTGATTTCTTTTTTTTAAATGAGTTATTTTAGAGAGAGGAAAATGTCTGGGCTAGATTGCTTTGATTTTTATCTTGAATTTATTTTTATTTTTTAAAAATATTTTTTCTTTCTTAGCTTAATTTTAATGTTATTACTTGAACAAATTGTACTTTTTAAAAAATAAAATAATTATGCTTTGCTAGAATTATTAGTATTATATATATATATATATATATATATATATATATATATATATATATATATATATATATATATATATATATATATATTTTTTTTTTTTTTTTTTTAAAAAGAAGAAATTAATGCTATAATTTCTCTATGATATTACAGTTGTTATTCTTATTTTTTAAAAAATAGCCATATGCTTAGACTAGAAATAGATGTGATATTTTATCGTAGACGATTTATAATTCTTCTCAAATCTGCCTTTAATGGCATTTCATGCCTGAGATTTAAATCATTACTATTAACATGACATTATTACTTAACCCTTACTCCATTTATCAGATGTTTTTATTTTTTAACAATGACATAAAAAAGTGAAGCATGGGCAGTGCCGGATCTAGGTTTTTTCTCAGGGGGGGGGCAAAAACAGATTTTGCCGCCCTTGCCACACAGGGGCAGATCTAGCTGAAGAATTTGGGGGGGGGGGAACTTGGGGGGTTCAGACTCAAATCCAAAGGGGGGTCCGGGGGGCCACCCCCGGAAAATTTTATAAACTTAGGTGCAAAAATGGTGAATTTTAAGCGTTTTGGAGAACCTTTTTTTTAGAGCTTTTTCAGCTAAAACTACAGTAACTATTCTATATTGCGTTTAAAATACCAATTAATAATGATACTTTCTATTTTATTTAACCTGTAACACTATACTATGCTATTAATTCTTCCAGATTCATTAGGAGGGGTTACCCTACTGCCCAAAGGGGGGTTCGGGGGGCCTCCCTCGGAAAATTTTAGAAGATTAGGTTCAAAATGGTGAATTTTTAGGCGTTTTGGAGAACCTTTTTTTTAGAGCTTTTTCAGCTAAAACAGCAACTTTAAGTTTGTTTAAAATTGTTACTGCAGAATTTTTGAAACATTTATTATCTAAATCGTGTTTTAGACTTTAAAAAAATATTTTTTACCTGTAACACTATACTATGCTATTAATTCTTCCAGTTTCATTATGAAATACCTTCACAACTTCCTATATATAGCAACTGAATCAAGTAGATACACACTCAACTAAGCATATAAACAAACATCCATTAAAGTATGCAAATAAAAAAAAAAAAAAAATAGTTTATATTTGCATCCCACATAAAAATGTAAGTGGGAATCCCAGTTAGCAATTTTAATATCAACTTGACTATTGCTCCATAGTTAAGGCAACAATATTTATTCCAATAATAATATAGGTTTGTTTTGATTTGTTGGTCTTCAAATAGATGTAATAACTTATTTAAATTATTTAATGTTGTAAAATGTTTACGTTTTATTATTGTATTACATATCATGTAATATATTAATTTGTTAATATTGGCAATAAATTGCTCTTTATTTATTGATATTTTTTGCTTCCAACCTCACCGAAGGTATGAAACTATGTGATCGTTCTGAAGAACGACAAATTTTTAGGTCTCCGATTTCAAAAATTCCAAGACAGATTCAGACATCAGGGAACACTTTTGGGTCCGTGTCTGTCTGTCACTTTTTTTTGCGAACCAACATATCTTAAAAACTACTCGTCAGATTTTAATGAAGTTTGGATGGTAGGTCATGATTAGCCTATTGTTGGTCCCATATAAGTTTCAACCTTTCGCGCCTACTTGTTTCTCTTCCACATGATGCGCACAAACATACATTTATTTAAACCTACAGCTTCAAAAGTACTCTTCCGATTTGTATGCAACTTTTATAGTTTATCGAAAGTAACCCGCAGATAGCCCCAGGTTAATATGAATCGTTTGCGTTCTTTAATTTTTGCTAAATTGATACTTTAATTTGGGTAAAAAATCCAAACAATTTTGACAGATTAAAAAAACGGGGAGACAATGAAACAAAATAGACAATAATGGCTTTAAATGCATAAAATCAATAAAGTACGTAATAGGATGCGAGGAAGGGATGTGCCATGTCAATTCAACGTATTTTTACGAATATCTCGCTTCCTATGGCTCGGAGACAAATTAAAATTATTATCAAAATGCAAAACTATTAAATTTCCCCCAAAAAAGGTCTCATTCATTTTTTACGTACAAAGAACGGTTTAGCAAAAACCTAGTTCTACTATAACTTGCATTGTGATTGTTTTTGCACGACTTTTTACGTGATTTTGTGAATATCTCGCTTCTTCTGACTCGGAGACCAATTGAGGATCAGATCAAAATTTAAGAATCTAAAATTTCACCGTTTGGATAATAATGCGCTCCGAAGTTTCCCTTATTGTCTCCGAGCCATAGGAACCGAGATAATTCGTATAAAAAAGACCAGTCAGCACCCTGACTAAATGAGCGAATTTTCAAAGAAATCTGCGTATTATTGGATTATGATAATATAGAAAAATTTTGGTTTAGAATTTGGATGGGTTAAAAAAAAAATTGGTACACAAAATTTGACTCGTAAATGGACTCTAAAAAGTATTATATTTTGTATTAATAGTATTATTATTTGCGTTAACAGTTTGAGTCTTTCTTGACACATCGAACTTCTTAAATAGTTTTTGATAAACTTCAATATGCTTAAGTTTCTTTCACATCAACTTTAAAGAAAAAAAGGGTAAACGAAGTTAAGGGTGGGCTATATCAGATTGGACAAGATAACTGTAATTATATTACATATATAATTAAAAATTACATTTCACCTTTTTTTTTTTTTTTTTTTTTTTTTTTTTTCATGAACTTTTTATTATTTTTCCTTTATTTATAATTTTATTTTTCCACCTCGTTTCGCCGCCCCCCGGGCGTGCCGCCTGGGGCGCTTGCCCCCCGCAGCCCCCCCTTAGATCCGGCACTGAGCATGGGGTCGGTATAGCCGAATACTCACTTAACTCTCCTATAGCCTAAAAACAGCGTAATCAGAGGATAATACGAAACCCACCTCTCTGGGAAATGTTTAACTTATGATCTTATCGAGTAGATAAGATAATTTAAAACGACCCCTGAAAGTAAAAACGTTAAGTGTATAAATAAATATAGATGAAAACTAGATAAACCCTTTAAAATCCTTAAATCCTTTTTGATGGTTCATTTAAGTAAACATTTACTTGTTATACAGGTTTCCTCTAGCACGTTTTTATTGTAAGATAACCCTTACTACATCATGATAGTATCACGTGCCAGTGTGCCAGGAGTATTATTTTTTTTAAAAAAAATTATGAATGGGGAATTCTTTATGAAAAACAGAACGAATAAATTTTATGATTGGAAAACAGAAAAAATCGTTCTGTTCCGGTAAAACTTTTGTGCATGCTCACTTTTATTGTAATAGTCTAAGCTTATTGTGGCTTCTACAGCTTCCGTACACATTAAAATGTTTTAATTTTTATAGTCTTAATCTTTATATGCTACTCAGAAACTATTTTTTTCCAGAAAATGTACTATTGCATTTATTAAAAATCAAAAAACCGCCTTCACCTCCGCCTTTTTTTTTTTTTTTTTTTTTTTTTTTTTTTACAATTTCTTATGGTTATATGAGTGGTAGAACGTCTGAATCTAGAGTACACTTCTGAAATTCATTTCTCGATTTCGCCGTGAGGTATGTTTCTGAACATTTAAACATTCATCGTATTTGATTTAAAAGTTTAGGCTCCACGCGATAGACCGACGACAGATATTTATGAATGACAGATATTTTATGAATTAACTTGATTAGTCCTAGTTGTGACTCTGCCGTAAGGTGCTATTTAAAAAAAAAAAAAAAAATACAATTTACTTAGAGTAGAGGTTTTTGCAACGTGTAAATCTTTAGAAATGTCCAAATCTAATTTTCGTGCTGTCAGAACTTTCTATATAATATACTACGTATATGAGAAAGTAAAGTTTTTTCTTTCGTCTTCTTCGGTTCTTATCTGCAAAGTCTTAAGCCTCAAGGCATGACACTGTGTTTTAAGTTTATTTAAGATTACAATGTCTACTTTGTTTATATAGGTATATATATATATATATATATATACATATATATAGACACGTGAAAGATATGAACATAAAAAAGAAAAAAATATCACTTTCCTTACTTTGACTGAAACTTCTAGCCCACTCTTCCAAGACAAGTTTGTAATTTTTTTTTTAAATAAAAAGATAAAAACAAGGTCCTGACTAAAAGGGAGATGACGAGTCTGAAGGAATTATCTGCGTTAGAAGGAGAGAAGACAAGGGAGATAAGAAGGCTGGTTTTAGAAGCTCGAGTCAAGACAGGCACCCTCCCTCGAGTTCACATCTTCTTACCTTAGCACCCAGGATATAATAATTCCTCAGTCTTCTCCTTCTCAACCTGTTCTAACATGTCTCGCCTTTTAACAGCTGCTTCCAGTTTATCTTGTCCTTCCAACAGATCCTTCTATCCTTCTCTATCCTTAATCCTAACTATCTATTTAGAGCCAGCAACCTCCACAGTAACTTGTGCTTCGTATGAGTCAGAGGTTGTTTTTTTGCTACTTTGTTACCTTTCGATTTTTTTTTTTTTTTTTTTTTGTTTTTAAGTGTAGTAGGTAGTTTTGTTCACGATTTTCAATATTTCTGGAGTTAATTTTATTATACGAGGGTAGGTAATGATTGCGAGACGGAAGTCAGTGTATCTATAAATAATTCTACGGTCAAGACGGGATTTGAACCTGATACCTCCCAATATCTTATGCAAAAGTCAAGCGCCTTAGACCCCACGGCCATCGGTAGAGAAAGTGCGACGTGAATGATAAAAATTTTCTCGATATTTTTTTAAAAAAATATGTATTTAATTAATTGATTTTCCACGATTAGATGCAGTGTAACTTCATTTGCACGTAATTTTTACGCACAATGATATTTTTTTTCTGTAGAACTACATAAAAGATTATAGTAATCATTATTAGATAGTTCAATATTAATAATTTACTTAGTAATGAATATCATAATTCTATCCTAAGAATATAGGATATAAAGACTGCTGTAAGAACGTAATTTTTTTCGAGATATTGTGGGAGATCGGAGATCTACTATCTATTTCTAGGCATAGTGTGGGGTTAGCATTAAAGCGAGCAAACATAAATAAATATTAAGAAAATTGTCGGTAGTTAAATATTAGTAAAATTTGGTTCAACTTGGTTTTAAATGCTATTAAAGGGTAATTGAATAAACTATCTATTCAGTCAGAAAATGATGTTACAATTTTTTATGAAAAACAGGTCTTGAGACGTGTTGTTCTATCTGATCTTTTACTGATTTAAATGCTATTTTATCTGAATAACATGATTATAAAAAATGTCTCTGTAGCCGTAACTGTATTATTACTCGAGCTTTCCTAAAAATTATTTAATTTGATTAAAACCTTTGTTCTTTGTATTTATTTTTAGGTGTATTTATTTATTTTTTTTTTTAATAAAGTTTTTTTTCTTTTACCCCCACATGGTATATTTTTTACGGTTAAAACAAATGGAAAAAAATCCTTAATTAGTCTTAAATTGTATTTTATTTCTAAAATTCATTACTTGTATCCATTTGTTAATTAACGTTAAATTATAAATGCTTGTTTTACAAATTAATTTACTTTTTAAATGTTTTTTTTTCTCCTTTAAATATATATTTTTTTATTTTATATTAACATGACAGGCTTAACATATTCCGAATTTAGTTATCAGTATATTTAATAATCCCTTTATCTATCTGGATGTATTATTTTTCAGTTAAAACAAAGAAGTTAACGTCTTAATCAACAAAAAAAATTGATCGTTTTAATCGGATCCTTTATACATCTACTCGATGTGATAAACTGTCTAAAAGCATGTTTCACCTTTCTTGAATTCGAATTCGGGGCATTAGTTGTATATAATACTGTTCCTGGGATGTGATGATCAGTATTAAATAAATAAGGACGTATAGATTGTATTATCTACTAAAGGGCTTTTTCAAGCTTGCGTAGTTCCGCATTTAAAAGTGTTTAGATAAGCATAGGCACAATTTCCTTGTAATCCAAGAAGTTGTTCCTAAGCAATTTTACTAACCAGAAGAAAAATCAAATTTGAAGAAGTGCCAGCAACACTGCGTTAATTGGTTATCTTCTACAGAGCTGTTTTGAAACTTACTCTTAATGAAATAGCATAAAACTCGAAGAGCAAAATATATAAAATTATTTTTAAAAAAATAACATTTTTTAATATTTAATTAATGTAGGTTTTTATACGTCTTCTCGGTTTACTGATTACTAAGTGATCATTTTAATTAATTGACAAATAAATCAGGTAATTTTCTGATGGAGGTTTTAATGTCTACAAAATTTAATTCTAATTAATGCTATCATACTTACAAGACATTTGACACACACCACACATGTAGATTTGACACACACCACACATGTAGTGATATCATTAATACCAGGCTAGAAATGGTCAGATCATGTTATGATATGTCTTTAAACGTCCAAAAAATCGAATAAATGTATTCGATAGCTTTATTTTTTTATAGTGAAAAAGCTTTAAAAAATTACATTATTCTTATATTAGTTTTAAAAGCTGGTAACAAAATTGAAAAAAAAATGTTGTTCGAACTTCAACCATGATATTCCATCATTCTCACTAAAAAGGAAAAATCAATGAGAGTTGTAACTTTGGTTTACCTCTGGATTCTGACTGGGCTTGAGTCAAATATTGACTGTGATTTTATTTGATGAGAGGCAAAGGGCAGAGCAAACAGCGTCCAGGATGGTTTGCTTATAGGTTCTGAAACCACAGCAGGGCCGAGTGTTTACGTCCCGGTCCTATAACTCGGGATTCACCGGCTTTTCCACCTATTGATTTAAACTTTGTCAAGACTCTTTAGATTTCATAGGCTATAAATTTCTCATATTGTCACGTGCTTGAGTAAAAAGGGCATAGATCCAATAGGATATAGGTAATAAAAAATATTACTCTTGGAAAGGGCATTGGAAAATAACGAGAAAGGTCATATAAATCTAATCTACAGCTGATTTTGTGTATGTCTCTGCAATGAAACCCATTACTTTTTATCATCCTGATCATCTAAATCATCTAAATCTATCTAATTTCATTTTTTTTTTTTTTTTTTTTTTTTTTTTTTTTTTTTTTTTTTATGGTACTTACTAAATAGCAAAGAAACCTCAAAGAGTAAAACTGACCAAGTGATCAACATACACATGCGCTCCCATACTGTAATAAATCATTGTCAGCTTGGAATGCTTTTAGGACTTCATTCGCACTATGTTAAAAACATTCAAGGAAACCTTGAAACAGTTAACAGTTAGGGAACCTTTCTGTCGACATGTGTGACGATTGATATAATTGCGCATGTCATACAAACCAGAACAACGCTACAAACCGGACAAACGCCATGACCCTTAGAATTTTATTCCTAATAAACTTACATACATGCGGCATTTATTTTTTACTTCATTACTTTTTATTTTTTTTTATACTTTAATTTTTGCATTTATTATAAAAATATGGGTGAAGAAGCTAAAAGATTACTTTTTAATAAACTGGAGAAGTAGACAAGTACTATCTTTCTTCGTGCACAACATATGTTCGATTTAATTCCTAATATACAAACGCAAAAGTCTGCACGCTCGAATTTTTTTGACATTTTAATGTTTTTACTTTGGCTCTAAACTCGAAAAGCGTTACCAAAAAACGACACCATATAAAGCGTTACATGAAAACATCTCACTGTCTTGCAGACTCGTATGCAAGCAATTATATTTTCTTCTTGGTATTAAATTTTGAACCCGTTTAGCCATGAGGCCACTGTTCTAATTGAAACGATATTTTAATCTTGTAAATTAAATTGGAGCACTCCTGTCATTAATTTGTAAGCTAAATTTTTTTTGGTGTGGATTTTATTTTAGAAATCATTCATGCTTCTTTTCAAAAATATCTTTATAGCTTTTTTATTATAAAAGAAATTATGGGAAAGCCCGAAAAAGTTTTTTAAGTTGACATCTGACACCGAGTGATAATTTATTCAACTTTAGTTTTAGTATTTATCTTTTCATTGAAACGTCTTCATTATACTAAATTATTAAAACTTTATGTCGCTCTTTTAAAGTTTTAAGTGAGTAGTATGACACTTATATCGCCTAAAACTTTAATAGATTGTCAGGTGACATAAAATATTGATTAACCAATTCAAAAAGTTATAAGATTGGATCCTTTTTCCCTTTTGTGGATGTTAGTCAAATCGACTTCATTTTCCTCTTGATATGGAAATAACTTTATGCAAATATATTTCTCTCTTAGAGTCAATTTTTATAAACAGTAATTTTGAAATTGGCGAACTCTTTAACTGTATATTTTTTTGAGAATTTCCTTTGGAAAATTGCTTTTAATGAGGTCTTTATTTCTCTTTGGCTTAGTTCTCTTGGGACGAGGGTAACATCGACGCCTCCCCCCTCCACCCTGCAGATAATTAGTGACTTTGAATGAACGTTGTTTTCGCAGTTTTCGGTTTCTGTGAATGTAATTAGTAGGCTTTCATCTACCTAATGATTAAACAATTCTACTTAATTATCACTAGGTCTATAATTAAGTGCATACCATAGTGAGTGACTTTCATTAATTATAATTTAGCTAAAAAAATATATAATATGTATAGAGGAGATAGGGCACTTCATTTATTTATTTTTTGTTTTTGTAATCTTGTTCTAAGAAGCGGGCACTTGAATTTTCTATTTCTATTTCAGCTCTTTTCCTATTGAGCTACGAAAGAAAGAATATCTTTTGTCTGTATGAAATGATAAGCAAATGCTATTTATTAGACTAAATACAGTATCTAGACTAGAGAGCGGAACATTTTGATCACAGACTACTAGAATAGTTTACAATATTTGTTGACTGTTTCTTTGAATGTAGATAGTTTTGAATGAATGGCACTCTATTCCTAGGGAATGCATATTATTGAGAGAGCATTGAAGCCAATTAATTTTTATCTGCCTTTCTTGTTTAATACTAATTTAGTTTTGTGAATTCTCGAAGTAAGGGGTCCCACGCATGTTCGATACTTGTACAGAGCAGTGAAGCCGCCAGGTAAACGGAGCATACTTTTACTAACTCAGAAACCTTCCCGGGCATGAGTCCAACCATTCCCAAAGTTTCATCACAATCGGATGATTCGTTTAGGAAGGCATAAGAGACATACAGGCAGACTAACATTCATTTTTATTTATATAGATATAGAAAAAAAAAAAAGAATTTTTATTCTTTAAAGCTTACGAGTAAATTGTTAGGGCGTGTTTTCATCCTTTCAGTTTAAGGAGGTAACATTTTTCACTCTTTTCTTAACGTCTCTCCTAAGTGTGTTTGGGTGTTACAAACTGGATTTATTTCTTATCACCAAAAGGCAGTAATTCCTCATATTGTTCATTTTTCACCCTAGAAAGCGAGGCCCGTCTTCTTTCACGATAAAAAGTTCATTTATCAAACATTTTATTGGCGATTTTTCATATATATATTTATTTTTTCTTACTCTTTCATTGAGGAAACGAGTAACACACGCTACTGCATCATTAGTTTTAACCTTTTTTTTCTTAATTTTATCGTTAATAACTTTTGACGTAATAAACCGTATCAAGAAAAGCAAGGAAGGGTGAAACACAAAAAGTTATTAGTTAATATAGCTAATGGACGAAAAACTTGGTTTTCGTGTCTTCTTTTTTTTCTCTTCCTCTACCAAAAACATTCTTATATTACTTTCTCCTAGTACATGTTACTTTTAAATTAAATTGTTTATGTATCTGTTCCTTCTGATAAAAATTGTAGTGTTTTGTTTTTTTATGTTATACTTAAGTTACGCGTGACCTTTTTTTTTTATTATAAGTGTTATATGTTTAAATTGGCTTAATGTTGCTTCTTTTTATTTCTTCCATATAAAGAATTTAAAAAAGTTTTTTCTTTCCTTAAGGAAAAGATAAAAAAAAATAAAGTAAACTTTTTTAAACTGCGTTTTCGCTTTATAGTTTTTTTTTTTAAAAAGTTAGAAAAAGAAAATCCGGATGAAATAAATTTACTGGAAGGAATAAAGAGGATGTAAATTTGTTTTAACGGATTTTCAATAACATTTTAAAAGAATGTTATTTATTCTATACTTTTCTTTTTCTCTTCTTTATATCTCTGAACAGTAAATAAAGAGTTGTATTTTGGGGGATTTATACAAAGTTGTTAACTTAAATTTTAAGTTTATATTCTCCCTGTAAAATAAGGAATATAACAAATAAACTCTTATCTTCGACATCACTAGAAGTAATTAGTGCTTAACCATTAATTAAATTAAATTATGCTAATACCTTCATGAATATTAATAATTGTTACTTAAAATAATAATAAGCTGTATTATTAAACTGGTTTACCATACTAATTATGCAACCACATTAAATTTGTGATTGTAAAAAATGTATCTATTTAAGTCTGACCTTTCATTTATTTGCTGAATATTTGAACAATGAAGTATTGATTACTTTCAAATATTTCGGCAGAAATATGAGAATGCAGTGTACACGAATTGCCGCATCTTACTTATTATATTAACTTAAAAATTCCTTAACAAAAACACTTGTGTAAAAAAAATAAGCTAAGTCTCGGGTAAAAAGTTGTGAGATCGTAGGTCTAGCCACGTCTCTCCCTAGTCCATCTAAGTTCTACTAGGTCTAATTTATTCAGTAAAAGTAAAATATTTTGTTCGTCTGTCCCCCCTCTTTATTCTCTGTTCCTCACAAATTCAAAAATTTTCTTTATCAAGTCACTCTACACGTTTAAATTTAAAAATTTCGTTTAATGTAATAATCTTTATTTTTATTTTTTTTTTTTTTTTGCCTACACATATTTTATAACTCACAAAGGTTTCAGAAATGAAACCTAAGAATGTTAATAAAGAACCCTTGCCAATTGTCTTTTAGTTTTACGCACGGTATTCCAAACCTAATGAAATGTGACGTCATTTGCGAGAGTGAACCAGGTACATATTTCTCTTTGTCATGTCAAGAAGAGTTCATAACCTTGTCCCCTCTCAAATTATACATTCCTTCCAAATTATTAAGTCAGAGTTTGTCTCTCTTATGAACCTTTTTAATAAAGAATGTATTTAGAATATTTTCTCTTTTAGCTGTTTATTGTTGTGAGGGTTTTTCTTTGTACTTTATATTTATAAAGGAGTGTTGTAGTTTAGGCTTGAGGTACCGGGATACACCAGAACTTTTTCCAAAGAGGTTTTACCACCTTTCTTGAGTGTGCGAATACTCTATTTATGCTCCTCCGCCCTCCTTGAATGTTCGTAGGTTTATTTACATCTTGGTTTTCCTTGAGTCCCTCCTATACCCTTCTTTCAAGCCTCCTGCTCACACAAAATATTACTTCAGGACTTACCTCTTTTTGCATATATAGTACTTCACTTTACGTCTAATGAGACATTACAATGCTCGTGAGTTGGCCACTTAAATAAACTTTACTTTTACAAAACCAAAACATTTATTTAAAAAGAAATGTAGCAAAAAATTAATTAAAGATATGTAAAAAAAAATTTGTATTCATAAAATGATTTTGTTTTAACAGACAAAATTAAATATACATGTCTCTTCGTATGTAAATGGTTTTTTTAAAAAATGCAATACATGGTCGAGACTAAGCAACAATTATTTAACATACCACGTACCAACTTTACTTTAGTGTTTGTTTTTTTTATTTTAAATTAAATTTGTTCTGCTGAATTTAGAGTATTAATAAAGCTCTTGTTATTTCGTTTTAAAGCGAACGCTTGTCTATTACTTGTATTTAATTCAACTAATATTATGCTCAAATACACAATCGATTTTTTTTTTTTTTTTTTTTTTTTTTTTTTGGTATGGATTCACTACACTTTCGTGTATCTTAATCTTTTTTGTCTATGCCTATATTAAACAATTAGAAAAGTTAATATTTATTTTTTATTTTTGTTTTATATTTTCATCATTCGTTTAATCAACGGTCAAGTTAAGATTCAGAAAGCCAGAGAATTAAGTCTATGTTCCATTTTTTGTTTAGTGGAAAATTGTTCTATTATTGCTTTTCCGTTATTATATTCAATAATTGCAATAAAAATGTATGTGAGATTGGAGTAATAACTCAAAGCGAGTGGAGAAGCGTTCAATCACTTCGATTTATTCAATAGGATACTGAGCTGATAGCATTAGCAGATCTGTCGAACCCCACTTTCATCTACTCAAATATTAGAACTAATACCAAAATTGCTTCTACATCAACATCGACGATCTTTCAAATGAATAATTTATTTCATCTTTGGTCCAAATCAATTTGATGCGTTGAAATGCTATCGTATAGTCTGGAGAACAAAGGAAAATTCTACCTGTGCTAGTGTTAAATTGTTGTTTAAACCGCATTTTCTCTTTCTGAATTCCCCTCTCTTTTCTCTTCTGTCTGGAATAGTACAAATAAACCAAGGGGTTACTGGAGATGCATCAGGGAGGCTTCAAACTATACCATATATACATTCCTGAAATAGGCGGCTGCGTTTTAACTGTTTGTTGATTTTTCATCTCCCATTCTCTCCTCTATAAGGAGTTGTTCTGTTTTCCATTTTCAGATAACTCAAGGTGACGTATACAAACACAGGTTGGGTGGCGCCCTTTCGTTTTACACCCGATCGCTCTCGTCCTGTCTTATTTACTTTTCCAGCTTCAAAACTAAAACACCCTCCCCCCTTTGTTAGAAGAATTGAAATTAGGTAGTTCGACTAAGGTTGTATTTTTGTTGTAAATAGGAGTACAATTTTGTTTGAAATTAGTTTTGGTAACTGTAGATGATCAAACCCCCAAAACCCTTATAATAACATCGCCCCTTTGAAATAGATATGCTGATTGATTCCAGGAGGGCTCCGCTAGTTGTCAGACTAGAATTCTCAGATCAAAGTCTCAAGGGTTCTTTTACTCGGGTTAAGAGATCGGAGGATTATCTTGTCTTTTGAAAACCGATATAATTTCACTAAAGTAAACTTGAATTGAGAATCAATAAACACTTTTTAGTATATCCTAAATGAATTGGATCTCCCCCCCCCCCCTCTACCCCTCAAACTAGATTACCTCTCCATATAATCAATACACTAGAACAGGTTCAAAGCTAAACATGGTTTCAATTATTAAATAAATAAGAAAAATTAAGAATATTCTACAAATCCCTTGGATGATGAAATAGAATGTGTAGGTTAATCATGAAATTTATATTTGATGATAATTTTTAAAGAACTTCCAGATGGGTTGAAAAAACCGAAAGTAAAAGGGGTAATTTTCCAGTTTCTGTTTGCATTCGGGAATACTTTGTGCATTCATATTTTATGCGTGGATACTTCCTATCTAGCTAATTTTCATAAATTTTCTCCTTAAGTAAATACATTAGAAAATCTCATTTGAAGTTCTAAATTTGTTTATTCACATTTTAAAATGGAAAGAGAATTTTTAATATTTTTGTATTTCAACATAACGTCAATTACTGTACTCATGCAGATTATTTTTAAATATTTATATATGAAGGTATTATTCTTTAGAATATTTTTGAAACGAAGTTCCTCATGACAAGTTCTGGAGCCCGGGAGTGAATCTGAAAAAAACGACCGTCACAAAACCGACCGCGCCGAAATCCACCGATGTTGATAACTTGGGTAAAAGTTGACCGATTTAGTTGAAATTCGGTATACATGTTCATTTTACCAATGCTCAGGCCGAGATCGTTGGACAACGTTATTCACCCAAGCGTTCACGCGCAGTGCTCGCGTCAACGTAAGCTTCAAATGTAAAATTGGAATTTTAGGATGGGACAAATTTTTAACTTCATCTATTTATTTAATGAGGCAAACAACTTTTATAAATATTTTTTTTTAGTAAAACCAACACCAACTCCGCTATGAAGTGATAAAGATCGCTAAATTTATTAAAGCGGACCTAAACGTTTAAAATAGAGAAAACAAAATTTTTACTGATAACTTACGTTCTAACGTAACGATTTTAATAAAACTTTTTGCACATCGTCTAAAGTACAATTGAAACTGGCATGTAAAGTTTAACCTGATACAAGCAGACGTTTTCGCGTAGCGATGTGATATATTTTATAATATTATTAATTTCAGGCCAGGTAGGGCCGAAACAGGATTGTTTCCCATACAACCATTACATCCACCCTATTTAACTATAAATTCATCATGATAAACTTTTTTCTCAATATTCAATACATATTTATTGCAAGATGCTCGCTTCAATGATAAAAAATGCTTTTCTTCTTATTTTGACTTGCTACAGCTAAGCACAAATAGTAAATTACTTTAATTTGTCTTTTTTTAACTCCTTCTTGCATAAGTAGTTGGCATCGTATACTTAGCAGTGTGATCTTATAATTTATATTTTATGAAAAGCGTCAGTAATGAAGTTCCTAACACCCGTTAGTAAAAAAATACGTGAGGTGTCGCGGGACGGGTGTCCCGCGACACCTAACGTATTTTTTTATTTGGCTTCACTTGCTTATATTCTATACATTATATGGAATTATAAAGAGTCCCTTTTGGACCTAAAGATGGTCCTTAATTGTTGTTTCTAATATAATATATTTATTTGTTTGTATGTTACAGGTGAGTCTCACTTCTTTACTACTTGGATATAAAACTTGGGAAATTGACAAGTGCATATTTGTTGGTAAAGTAAAAACTTAAATAAAAATTTGTAGTTAAATAATTCATTATCTGGATGAAAAGTGAACAAGAAAGCTCCATTGTTATGAAAAATATAAGAGTAAAAGAGGACGGTACATTGGCTCTCATATTCCATAAATGAAAATAAAGCTAAATTATAATAATAAGGTAGAAGAATAATAAATGAAATAAAGTGAATAAATTACACAAATCAATAATAGTATTAGTAAAATTAATAATTTAAAAATAAATCAGCTGTTATTCTTAGTTATATTATCAATTAATGTTGTAAATTAATCCAGCCAATAAATTAATCTAAATTCTATACATACATTGTCAATATACATAGGTATATTGGGATATAGATATAACCAGTCTTGAGATAACTGGAGCTGCGTTCATGCTCTGCGTTTGCCACCAGTAATCAATAATTTGTATTAAGCTATTGTGAATGTTATGTATAATATAACTAAATCATTATTTGTAATTACTTTAACTAATAAATTAAGCAATAAATCATACCACTACTCATATGTTTGTCTCCAAAACTTAAGCTAAGCTCATCTCTAAAAATAAAACTAATTTGATTTATAAAAGAATAAATACTCCGCCGATTAGAGTGGCACCTATCATGTACGTACTTTATAGATGTTGTTCTTTTAGATCCCGTTATTGTCTAATCTATTTAATTTTTTATGCTAATAAACTCTAAATTATTATGCGACCATCTGTGGGCTACATTTGACAAATCATCCAAATTTCTTAATAATTAGATGAGTAGTGATTTTGAAGATACAGGTGTAAAAAAATGTATGTTTGTGCGCATGTATAGAAGAAGAGCCAATGGGTTCAGATGGATGAAACCTTTATGGGGCCAACTATGGGTCGATCATTAATTACCATCTAAGTTTCATTAAAATCGTACGACTAGTTTTAAGAGCTGTTGGTTCAAAAAAATTAAGCGACTGACAAACATACCGACTGACGGGTCGACAGATAGACACGGGATCAAAAATGTTCCCTGTTGTCTGAAACGGATTTCTTTCTTGGTATTTTTAAAATCTGAGACATAAACTTTTTTCGTTCTTCAGATCAATCACATAGCTTCTGCTACCTTCGATAAGCTCGTATGCAAAAAGGGGTGAAAAGAAGATCAGTAATAATATTGAGTTGTAAAAGCAAAACATCACTTGATAAAATACGCGAGGGAGCTATGTGCCACACCAATTGACAGACTATTTTTTTTCTGAAAAGTCGGTATACCCTATCCTCATTTTCTTTTAATTATTTACGGTCGATATCCTCATATTATTTTTGGTAAATGGTAACTAAACTCAAACTTATTAACAACGTTTAACACTTTGACTAACGCTTATATAAGAATTAAATTTAATTTTAAACCTTCTAATTGCTTTTACTATTTTTATTATTTTTTTTTAATTAAGAGTATTAAAGGGAATTGTTTTGTTTGAAATTAGTTTATTTATTCGAATGTTTATAGCCCGCATTCTAATTCTACCAGAAGTAATGTAGTTTAATTATCTGGCAGTATCTGACTACGTCAAGCATTCTATTCACGTGTTGGTTTGAGAGACCTCCCTGGTTCTATTCCAAGCAAGCCAGGTCAGGTGCTCATTATGTTATGTTGAAATTTCTGAAACGTCAAGGGCTTCTCTAAGAGCTTTCTAGGTTCTGTATGTAAATCAGTGTTACCCTAGGTGGCTTTGTTAGCAGACGGGTTTTACCTTTACTTGAAGATCTTGTTCTTTCTTGGGTAATAAAGATGCAAGAGCCAAGACGAAAGTAATCAAGTCTTATACTCGCTTAAACTACTTAAAATTATTCACGCTTGAGTGGTTCTTATTTTTACATTTACTTATTTATTATTATACTTATGTTTATTCTTTCTTTTTTAAAATTTTATTGTAATTACATAAAAGTTATTAGTACAATAGAGCTTCTTTTTTATGATATAGGTACTTTATTGAACGTGTAATCATCCTGCAATAATAAAATCAATACCAAAAATAAACTACCCGTAATTATTTTGATCGTTGGTATCGAAAACTATTATTTAGAAAAGTGGTTCAGAATTGCAAAATATCGGTCCGAGACAACTCAGACAAACTTTCTCATATACGAGTTCATAACTACTTAGCCCAGTGTTTTCCATTTATTAGTTCGAGTTTTCGTTGGTACATTTAATTATTATTGATTATTATAACAAAATGTATCATAAAAATAACTTCTTCTCTGTGGGGAATCGAACCCGGCCTCTCTCCGTCAGAAACTAGATTTTTCCCGGGGAAAAGGCTATCGTTAGATTTGTATTTAAATTGACTACATTTAATTTTTTAATCAAAATAGTAGGAACCATTTTCGAGAAAGAGTTTTTGGAGGATGGCGCGCCCAAATTTGGAGCTAAAATTCATTTCTTGATTTAGCCTTGGGTTATGATTTTTCTCAACATGTATGCCAAATTTCGTCAAAATCGGCCTGCGGTCTCTGCACAACGGCCTTGGTCGTCTGCACTGCACAGACGACTGACAGACCTTTTTTTTAAACTACTTTTTTGGACTCAGAACACCTCAAAACGTGTAAATCCATCTAAATCTCAAAATTAAATTTTCGTGCCATCACAATACTTTCTCTTTTTATGAGAAAGTAAAAACGCGTAAAAATTAAATTTTTATGAAGTGTTTAAAATATCAAATTTTAGTTTTTTGTAAGCAAACAACAATAGTTCACACTACATTTTAATAATAAACAAATAGTTTTTGCCGAACGCCTGGTTATTTGCGTGGATGCGCTGAAGGAAAGGATTACACGGGCCATTGTCAATATTTCCCTTGAGCACGTTCAAAATCCTGGAACAGAATTTATAAATAGAGTTAAAAGTTGCGCAGAAGTAGGTGGCAATACAATTGTGAAGAATGATATTATTTTTGTATACATATATTATATTTTTTTTTCAACAATGTTGAGGTTTTTGCTGGTTGCTTTCTAATGAGGTTTTAAATATTGGACTTATTTAATCACTTTTTGTGATGCTTAACAAAAACTTTGAACTTTTAGCGAATTTTCAAAGAAAATTAAGTTATTGCAATGGCTTCAAAATTTTTGTAATGCGAATTTTTGAAAATTTTCTCCATGGAAATCCGTTGTAGACCATTCTTAATCGATTCCTGAAATTTAACACTTTTTTTGGACATATATACATGTATATATACATGTATATATGTATCAATATGTGTATATATTATGTATGTGTCACTCCAGACAATATCTCACCCTAGGATGCACTTAAAAAATCCAATCAAATTTTAAAATGTCAATAATATCAAAAGAAAGGATGAGTTCGTTGGCCAAACTATTTGAAGTCCTTTTAGGGGTCAAATTTTGACATTTTAGGGTCACAAATAGCATAAAAAGTCTATTTTACCCCTCTCTTATATAAAAATATGACAAAAGTGTAAATAACAACAATTACTGTACTCTTAAAGAGCTTTCCAACGACATGCATCTTGAAGGGTATATACTATTTTGACTTTTGTACTCCGTAGCCCTATGTACCAATTTTTTTCCCCCATTTAAATTCTACCAACATTTTCCTATATTATCATAAGCCAATACTACCCAGATTTCTTCGCAAATTCGCTCATTAAGTCATGGTGCATGTCTGGTCTTATATTAGCTTATTATTTGTGTTTGTTTAATAATTAATTTTGTAAATTCAGTACCACTTTTCTAATTAATATTTTTCGATACCTTCAAAAATAGGATAAGTCTACAATTGCTCATTTCTTTAAAGTTTTCTAGAAACTAAACATCCTTTCTACTAAGTCAAGAAAATGTGATAATGTTTAGAGGTTTTTAAGAGTTAGCAGGAGTAAGCAGGAAATAATTTATTTTTTCGAAAACCTTAAAATAATAAGAATTGTCTTTTTAAGACTCTTTCTTGGGGACATTCAGTATATGTTTATAAACAAATTTAATAAACTAAGTTTGTTTATAAAAAGAACTGTTGCTTTAACACTTAAAGTTCAAGTTGTCAGTTTCATGCAAACCGCGCTGGTAAATTTATCTTGTTGGTGCGCCGGAAGTTAAAACCCCTGTTTATTCAAAAAAGAGGAAGGAGTTAGGTGTATTTTCATGGTTTGGGGTAAAACCTCTCACATTCAGGCTTCTGGACCTCTGACCCTAAAACCCTCCACTAAAACTTACTTCCTTCGTTTCTCTTTAAAAAGTAGCTAAACATAAAGGGTGTATTAAGTTGGTTTGAAATATTGTTTATAAAATTCAATCTTGAGCTTATTCCTTTAAAAATAACGAGTTTTTTGTATTAATTATTCAAAACCTTAGTTAGTTATTTGATGTAAATTGGAACTTATTGTTATTAAATTAAATTTGAAGATAAATAACACTTAAAGACCAAAATTAACCAGTTTTTCTTAGAGATCCGCAATAGCTAACATTAAATAGAGATCGTTTTTAAACATTAGTTTGCCAATCATCAGTGGATCTGACGATGAACGCAGGAATTAGTTCCACAAATTTTTGGACATTAAATTATATCACAATAAATATTGACACCTATTTAGAATTGGCACAGTCTAGAGGTAACTCTCTTTGATTTTACCTCGACTTGCTCTCATTGAATTAAAGTACTTAGGCATAATTTTATTTTGTTTCGTTCGACTTATTTCCTGTCCCATGCTCTCTTGTTTATAGATGATTTACAGAAAATAGATCCTTTCTATTTCTACTTTCAAAATCAATCAGATAACCAACAAAGATATCATATTATTCATAAACTATCACACTTTCAGTTACTCTACATTAAAATGCTATCAGCTGTCAGTCGTCAGCTCATGTTTTACGATATAATTTAGCTCTTTTGTTCTGATTTATTGCAAAACAATAATGAAAATCCTATAATAATGCACATAGTTTTTACTTTTCCTCACTACCTATAGTAGGAAAAGTACTGTTTTCACCAAACCTCCTGAGTGGTTTTCAGCATGACGTCTGTATGTATGTGTGTATGTATATGTGTGTGTTATCATCGTATGCGCCCTAGGTATTTAACCTAGAGAGTTAAAACTTGGCAGAAAAATCAGTCCTTACCTGTAGGGGTGCTGCCCAGAAAATCAAATTTTTCCGCCATCTTGAACCCAGTTTGTTGAGTCAGAAATGTTTTTAAAAAATCGTAATAAATCGACAATGGTCCTGATCGAGTTGAAATTTGGCACGAATATACCTCTCTGTATGAAAAACAAGCCCAACAAATTTCGATTTTGGCCGCCATTTTGAAGTTATAAATTTTTGATTTTTTAAACTTTGACGGTTAATAATACCGAAAGTATAAATAGGTTTTTGAAGTATAGCATATCGTTGGAACCGGAAAAAATTAAGGAACAAATATAAAAAACCCCGATGAAACTCCATTAATTAGTTTAAAACTTATAAGCGAATATAATTATTTATTAGTGCGATAATTTTGATGACGTCAAAGTTTGTTTACATCTGTCAAATTACCGCCAAACTTCAAATAATTAAATAAAATATAGGTATTAAAAGTAAGGTTTTTTGAAGAATGATAATAAATCAGTTTGTTCAGAACGGTCACCCATCCAAGTACTGACCACGTCCAATGCTGCTTCTGCAGCATTGGCCTCTGAAGTGAGGAAAAGTTCCGAGGTACCCTGTACCCAATTTTTTTTTTTTTCCTCACCCTTTCGGTTATAAATAATTAACATGTAATCTATTCTACAAATTAAATGTTTTAGGAAATTAAGGAGTTGATAGTAGTCTTTTGAAGTTTTGTTCTCCGTTTGATACGAGTAAATTTAGTTCTGGTCCTTATCTTTTTCTAGGTTAAAGCTGAAGAAGAGTAGAAGAGTTTTGAGTTCAAAGGCCCCTAGAGTTGGTTATAGAGGTAACTGCATTATAGATGCGTATTAGCGACAATGCGTGCCCTCTCCATCCCCGAGCCTTTGGTATATGGGGTGCCTAGGCAACAGCTCGCATAAAAGCAAGGAACACTTAGTGTGCAAACCTTCCTCTCTGTCACACCCACTCTCACTCCATTTTACTTCATTAAATATTTATTATACCAAGATAATTATCTCATACGAGTCGAGGAACGGGTGAAAACATTAAAACCACTAACGGAGCTTTTCAAGGGAATTGCAGGCGCATACTCGGCGTTTTCAAAAGCAAATAAATGAAGTCTGTGTACTTTCATGTCCTTTTATTATAAAATAGAATTGAAATTTGTTTTGTGTGGAAAGTAATTTGTCGAAGCAATTAATTTGAACTTTTAGGAAAATTAATTCTACAAGCTTGTGGATAATGCTACGAGTATAAAATTCTCTATAATCATTATTCTTTTATCTTCCATTTTAAGACTAAAAATTATCTAGATAATCTGTGAGAGACATCGTATAAAATAACAACAATATGAGACTAAAGGAACTATTCAAGATTTAAAATAATTCATTTTCATCATTGCTTATATGTACGTCTTAAAAATCTATTTTTAATGCAAAATGAATCTTGTTGAGATAAAGCAATTTAAAGAAGCTGCTAATCGTCTTATTTTTTTTTTTATTAAAATATGGGTTTACATCTATTTAGATTGGTACTCAGACTCAAATTTTAGTTCAGTATGACAATAGTGCGGCTAGAACGAATTTATACCGGACTATTAACTAAGTCCAAAGATTAATAATACTTTTGGTTCCTAGAAACAGTGGCGGATCTAGATCTTGCGGGGCCCTGGGCGAGACAAAATGGCGGGCCCCCCTAGGTATTAGTAACTTAATAATAAACCACTTATAACTTGATCCTATTTTACGGCTAATTCCCTTCACTTTGCAGTCAGGCTTTTTTGCTCTCAAAATAATTCAAAACTTTTAAAATAATTACAATTCTGCTCATGATTTTAATCTAACATATTATTTGAACATAAACCCCTCAAATTATATAGTTAACGTAATCTAAAAGAAACATTTTTATTGTAATAATTAAGCTTTGTTATACGTAACTATTTATTCTTCTTCATGATATAGATTTGGGTTCTAAGGTTAAATTATCATTGTAAATAAAAAGTTAAGCTGTGTTATTTGTGATCAGTCCTATAATTTGAAATCTACACTCGAGCACTTTAAATTTACTCCCAAAATTCATATTCTCAGCTTATAACTTTCTATTTTAGTGCCGAGTGTTTAGTTTAATTTTCAAAGACACATTTGAAGGGGGGTCCGGGGGCAGACAGGAAAATTTTGTAAATATGACCTCTCAAAACAGCGTTATTATGCATCTCTGAGGTGCAGTTTCTCTTGACATCAATTGGTAAAACTACACTAATTGGCCCAATTATTTCGTACTGTCCGATATACTTAGTTTTTTTTTAACTATTCCTTTTTACAGGATTTGTTTCTTTTACATATCTTTGTACATTGTCAATCGATTAAGGTTATGTAGTATCTCGATAAATTCAGTGTTTTATTTATTTGCTTAAAAAAAATACACGAAATGTCACGTTTTATGATAGAAGGTTATTGTTAGGTCAGGTCAAAAAGTACTAAACTTAACTTAAACTTACCATAACCTTCCATACTTTTCCCTAAAATTAAAAAAATTGAATATATCGAGATGCTACAACCGAAATCGTTTTTGTAATGTATTAAGGAACAGTTTAAAAATAACGAATTAAATTGGACGTTTAGATATAACGTGTGGGCACATAATGAAGATTTACCCCACAGAATAAATAACAATATCGTCATCATTTTGAAAAGAGGGAGGGTGAGAAAACACTAGGACGTTAACTCACTTAATTTTATTTGGAGCGGGGCCCCGCGGGCTATCCTAAACATAAAAAAAAAAAATCTATATTTTATAACTTATTTATTTGACTTATATATAGCGAGGGGCCCCGCGAAAAGGTATTTAGGTATTAGGCTCTACCATGTAAACTAAATTCGACTGAATTTTATAATTCTAATATTTCATGTTTTGTACATGGGACGGGGCCCCGCGGACAATCTTCACTATGAACTATAAATTTGCCTGTAAAGTATAGGTTTTTTATTTTAATTTTCTATGGCGCGGGGCCCTCCAAGGCGCGGGGCCCTGGGTGGTCGCCCCCCCCCCCCCTGGATCCGCCCCTGCCTAGAAAGGTGATACAAACTACCCACTAACAATCGTAACGAAAGGTGTCATAAAATTACCGATTCGACTGTTAAATTTTTTTTTTCCTAATTTAATTTTTAAATTAGGAAACAAAGCCACTGTTTGTTATGAATAATCTAATGTAGGATATTTGTTGACTCATGCCACGACTATTTTCAAAAGATGAAAAGCTTAATCGAGACTGATAATTAGCTTAGGGATTTGTATTTTCCATTGTCTTCCAATCCAGTGCACTAGTGCTGTACCGTTGTTTAGTAGACCGGTTAAAGTTTAGGTCCATTTGGGGTGATATAATTCCTTCAATGCTATTATATTAATGCTTTGTCATATATTTATAATTTTCAAAATAGCTAAGAATTATTAATTCTACTTTTCAAATTTAAATAATCATATTTTAACCTCAGCATACTATAAACCAATTGCACCTATTGTTAGCTCTGATTGAACTAAGGAGCTGTAGTTAATGGGATTCTACTGTGGTAGTTCTTAACTGAAGTTCGTGAAGATGTCAGATTTATGTATGCTTTGATTCTGATAAGAGGTTTCATACACCAAATCTAAGCTTATGTCAAATGGGATTTTTGATGTCTGGTTAGAACCGAATGATGTATGCATTGCTCAGGTTTTAGAACACTGTTTAGTGACCTAAAACCTGCCATCAGCCACTTATTATTATGTGTCAAGAGAATTCACTTTGTCCTCTTTATAACTGCTTTGATGTTAAAGGTTTAATAATACATTCTTGTATAATTACTTTTCTGGGAATTTTGGTGATTACATCTTAAGTAAGATAGTCAAATTTGTTAATTTGGATCAGGATTTTGTCGAATCTGGGCCGAAACAGAAGTCTCCTGTCATCTTCTAACTTAATTTGTTAGTATACGGTTTGAAAACAACTCCCAGCTATTTAGCATTTTTATATAACATTTATTTATATATTTCTTCAATATACGTGTAAACACATCAAATTAATGATTAAAGGTACTGTTAGAAGGTTTATTTCATTGATCCAAAATGTAAGATTCTTTGAAAAAGTGAAGGAATTCCCTCTAATTTACTCAATATTGGTTTTAATGTTTACGTATTGGCTCCTAAAATATATATAATTGCTTTTCGTCTGGCATTGAGATACAGCGTTCTTGGAAAATTATGGGGAATTTGCCCTGCGGAGGTATCGTTTGATGTCCATATTATCCAATAAACGACAAATAGCGATCAATATAGCCCATAAACGATCAGTATTGCTCTACAATATTTAAGGTTGCACATTTTATTCAACGTTTATATCTTTCCTTTAAAGATCAGTTTAAGGGTGTGGAAGAACCTTTTGTAAGCAAGAATAGAGACATTCTTCAATAATCTTGGGGCCCTAGGCCTGGTAAAGATTTAGGTGGGATTCTTTCATTTTACTCGAATTCGCTCAATCAACCCATCGAGTGGTCTAATCGGTTTTTTTGCTGCCGTAAAAAAGAGTCGGAAAAAAGGGATATTGAGGACTAGTGTGTGTCTATAAAGACACGATTGATTTTTCTCACCTTTAAGTGAGATACTCTAGACTCGATACTTGTTACTTTCTCATATTACGTTATAATACAGAAAAGGATTTTTTAATATATGTACGTTTTAAGGTCCCCTGAGTTCAAAAGGTCCTAACAAATAAATCCTGATAGTATATCAACACATTTAAAGATTTAAATAGAATATTTATTGTTTTAGATGATAATAAAAATAATTGCGATTTAATGTTAATTAAATAAACCACAAGACATCGTCTTACATTATTCGTTAAATGTAATTGTCCTAGTTGACCGAAGCGTGTAAATCGAATTACATCAGGCAAGTAATAGGATCGATTACCGCTTTATTGGATCAACGAAATGAACCGTGCAACTATTCCTCTAGGTATTGATTTTATGTGTCTATATATCTAAGAGAATTGGAATCTTTATATTTATATATTTATTAGGATATATATCATAAGGATGTAAAATCATTCCAAGTCTAATTCCTTCACTCCCTCCCCTCCACCCCAAAGAAATGTTATGGTGGTTATAAAAATGGATTAAGTATATTTTGTCCTGATTTCTACTTGGTTTTTGTTGTGCCTCTATACAGCAATAAATCCACTCTGGAAAGTTTCCAAAAGCCTGATTAACTCTCCTTTTTTTGGCTGTGTTAAAATTGAATTAGAAATATATCTGATATATTGTCTGATAGGTTTGATTGTAATCTGGTCAAGTTATTTATTTGATAAATCAGGGTTATTTCTGAGTGGTTGAAAATATAGGGAGAAAAATAAAATGTTTTCGACCTTAATTCTCCAACCCTTCCTATAGGTTGTTCTGCCCATGTTTCTGACCTAATATCTGCTGCCTTTTCGTTATTAACCCCTCGTGTCTCTATATCTTTCTGCTTTGTTCAGGCCATTTATCCGACCTAAATAATTTTCACCGGGTTAAAAAATGTCTCTTGTTATTCGATCATTGCCTTTTCCTCTTTGTGTGTCATTTTTGTTAAGATCAAGTGACCTAGTTTTTCCTTGGCCTAAATATTTGGGGCTTTTTTTTTTTTATCACTCTCCCCTCTTCCCATATGCATATTGGGATTAATCAAACCCTTTACTGTGTCGAATATTTTTACTCCACCTAAATATTTACAGTCATTATATCTTATGATTTATATTAATACACTTTTTTTAACGTTAACCCGTTATAATTTATGTGTATAAATATATATATATATATATATATATAAATATATATATATATATATATATATATATATATATATATATATATATATATATATATATATATATATATAAAACCTATATATATATACAGGGCTCGATTTGAGGCGGAACGGCGACCTCTCTCTCTCAGTGATAATAAAAAAAAAATTATCAGCACTAAGAGTGTGGGTTTATGTCGAAAACTGCTTAAAATGCTTTTTTTGAACGTTTATTTTTCAAATTTTACCCGGGGGAGGACTCTCGGACCCCCCTCTATAGGGGGAGGGGGGGAGGGTGGGTTGTAGTTCCGACACCTCAATTTCTAGAAATCAAGCACTGTATATATATATATATAGGACAGTGATAATGTCAACTTAAATCAAATGTCATATAATCTCATTTTAATGACATTTTTTTCAACTTTCTGACTTCAAATCAGCTGTATCATCCCACATAATAACTTTTTTGTAGGAGATGGCATAGCTTAATGGTCAGTAAGTAAAAGCTATGCCACTCGACCCATTCTGAGCTTTTTTGGACGTATTAGGTTGTTTAGATTGTAGTCAAATTAGTTATAGCAAAACAATCTCAATCAACCTCCAAACATGCCTTCCAGATTGCCTGTCAGATACACCTCTATGCCACATCCAACCGTGTTAGACACGTCAAACCTGCGAATGTCAAATTAGATACAATTAGTTCATGTCAGTCGACCAGCTAATGTTTAATAATGATTTCATGACGCCAATTTTCATAGCTGAACATTGTTGGATACAATTCAGAAAATTATAGCATATCAGTAATAACTTGCCGAAAAATTAACTTCTTTAGCATCTATTTTTGGTAGACATATAAAGCTGTGTATAATCAATTTGCCTTAACTCAAGTAGATAATCGACTCTAACCATAAGCCGATAACCTTGCTTGAATGAGTTGTATGATTGCATGTTGTTAAAAACCTGTAGGATAACCTCGGTACTAAATTCTTACCCTGTATAACTCTTGACTAAAGTAAATAAATGTAATTGAAAAAATCATCTATTAGGCGAACAAAGTGAAAACACTCAACCTCAATATGCAGAAGAAATGAAGTCATTTCGGCGTCTAACTAATTACTTCCATGAGTTTAGATAATTTATTTTTTGTATAATGTTTAAAATGTGTGAAATGTAAAGTGCATATTTAAAATGTCCCTTATTTATGTTTATATGGTAAAGCTTAACTTAGTTGGTCTCTTAAATTTGGATGAAGTATATTTTAAAGCTTCGGGGAATGAAAGAGATTATTTTCTTTTAATTAAGCCGCCCCCGCTCTCTAGTCATGTTTTAGCGTGGTTTTAAACATGCTTTAAGCTTGTATCAAAGCTGATGTTTTCCTTACCAGGTAGTATGTTTGCTTTACTGATTGTATTTAGGTTTGCTATAAGCTTAACTGGCGGTGTTGCTTTGGTGCTCTTGATTCAAGTTGAGAAAAGAAAATTACTCTCTTAGTTAGTTTACTAATTATAAAGATTCATTTTTTTCTCTCTTCTTGATATTTTTTTCTGTTTAGTTTTAAAATTAGGTAAAAAAAAAAAAAAAAAAAAAAAAAAAAAAAATTATATGCCTTAAGAAAAACAAATGTTTAAATATTCAATTTTTTTTATTTAATTAAATAATATTATTCTGTATTTTCTGGCTTGTTAAACGTTAAGTAATTTTGAATTGCTGATTATGATTTTTGCTAATTAGCACAGCTCTTGTTTTATTAATTAAAATGCTATTCAAATTTTGTTTCATTGCTTATGAATATTTTCAATATACATAGTTTTCTTGATTATACAATTAGAATATATACAGTCTATCTCTCTTTTATCATTTTAATTTGATAAGATAATTTAATTAATATAATAGTTCGACTCGAAATATTTTCCCTTTATAAATACTATGATTGGAATAGATTGATTTGTATAACTGCGATAGTCATTGAATTTACTGTGACTAAGTTAATTATGAGTTAAGTTTGTTTGTGACTTAGTTAGGACTATATGATGGGGAAGGTTTGGCTTGATTAAGATTATAATGAGACTAAGTTGATAATTAATAGGATAATTCGATAATTAATATATCCTGATGGTTTGGTTGTATTGTTTAGTAAACATCACTGTGTAAACTGCTATGTGTAAATATTGAAGGTACATGACAATATACTAATTCAACTAATTTGTAAATCTTAGTTTATCTACTTGGTTTACGTATTAATTAACATTTTTTATTAGTGTATTAAATTCAAATCAATTATAACCACAATCAATTATTTTATTTCCACCTTAAAAGTTAAGTTTAACAAGTGATCAACTTTTATCATATTATCTGTTAAATTAGGCCATAATCTGTTTTCATTTAATTTTTCACATTTATTAATTTTGTTGCTAATTAATCTGACGAGAGGGTAATTAGTCTTTATTAAATGATTAACTTACTCTTGTAAAGTTATTTTAGGCTCAGCAGTTTTCTTGGTTACTTTACTGCCTCTCTGTATATTTTTGTTTGGTTAAAGTTTCAAGCCGAGAATATTCGGGTTAACGCCGACACAAACCCCGTCCAAAAAGTTTTCTAACTTAATCTAAAAACATCTTCAAAATGAAATTGAGTTTGAGGAGAAACGTTGTATCAAAAAGTAGGACCCTGAACTTTTTTTATATATCTATTGAATAAAAAAAAAAAAAAAAATGAAACTTTTCTTGTTAGTAGTGGTTGTTATTTATTTTGGTATATTACACACGCATATATTTATAACCGTTTAAACTTTAAAAGATCATGCTCATTCTAGTGCGTGAAAGACATAAATCAATTACAGGGCGCATCACATTAGGTTTTCATTATCTGAATATCTATATTTACAAGTATTATTTCACTGTTGTTTACGAAGGAATTTGCTGCTTGTTTTATAGATTTGATGATTTTTTTTTTATAATCTCAACGTGCTGAAAAAGGCCACAGACTGGCTTCAATGACTTCATAAATTTAATTATATAAACCTATGTATACAAAATTAACAATTATTGGCTACTTATTATTATTAAATTTTATTTTTTTCAAAGAAGTTATTTATTATAATGGTACAAAAAATAAAATTTTATTATGATGAAATTTAAGTTAATTTATTCGTACATTTGTAAAATCAGTGTAAAATTATAAAAATGTATTCAGTAGGTATAAAAATAGGTCACCTAAATTAAGTCGAAGGGAAACGAAATCTTCAAAAATCATCAGATTTTTCTCTTTGTAAACTTATAATCATATCAAATTGTTTCAATCAGATGGAATGCAAATTCTCCTAAGATTTTTCAAACACCAATAATTTTGAATTCAGAATTGAATGATAATTGTGACTTTGAAGATAATATTTTTTTTAAAGAATTCTTTTATAATGTATATTTATTTTTTAAAGGTAAAAATCATAACAAATAGTCATTACTGTGTATTGAAAAAGATTTATTGTTGAAGAATGATTTTCTGCATTGTAGTTTGAGCCTGCGAATGCAAGAGTTTGTTGCTCGGGTATTATCTGTTACGGATCTGAAGGTTTTGTGAAGCCGGGACCTCAAGTTCGGCGTGGGCAGGTGAAGAATGCGTCTCTCCATTAACATCGGAACTCCATTATTGTCGGTGAGGTTCCAGGTCCCTGGGTTCTCTCCCACACACTTCATAAACCCCCTCGGTATACGGCAGACTCAGGCCTCATTTGAATAAGAGAACAATGCAAGGCTTGGGCGACACAACTCATACTAGCACACTCCGGAGAACCATCAGGCTTAATCCTTCCGAAGTCTCACAACTGAGTCAGGTTCCCTTTGTCGCGACAATCCGAACCGCCTACCCGCCGGGTCCGGTTCCTCCGGACAACCACCGTCAACTAACAACTAATATAACACAAGTTTTTTTCCACAACTCTTCACTTCTCGCCTCTAACTCCGCACTCAACATTTCTTACTGTCATATCAAATTATTCAAAAATCACAAAGCTATAAAGGACTGAATATAATGTTTCCCTACACATATCATATACATTTTTCTAAAATTCTTAAATACGGTAATAAGAGTGAAACATGTAATTGTGGTCCCCAGTACCGTGTCGTTCATTAAAATACAGTCCACTGTAGCCAACTAAGCCAAGGATTAGAAGAAAATTAGGAACCCTAAGAAAAAAAAAAGAAAGTTAAATGTATGGTGTTTGCTAACCGATATTGTCGTTTTATTTGTAGTTGGTGCAAAATATGTAAAAGAGTTTGACATTATAGTCGGAATTTGATAGTGGCAAAAACATATTGATGTACATACCTTGCAGCAATACCGCTAAATCAATTTTAGCTTTTTATTTGGGACACCATTTAGTTGTTTTGATTTTGTCTAAAAAATTGTTCATATACCTATCATAAAAACCTCTTTATATGTACTACGTATATGCGAGTGTAAAAATGTACAAATACTCGTATAAAAACTTCGTATAAACATTTATCTTTTAAACCGTAACTTCATACCGATTATTGGTAGTAAGTGTTCTATACTTTCCCATATTATTTCAATCAAAATATAGGCCGAATAATAACCTTTAATATAATCAAAATAAAGGTTATGATTGCTTATCAATTTAAGTGGATTAGATGTAATATGTAATGCAAAGTTTTCCAAGTCAAGTTATCACTAGTGGGAGTTAAGTGTGAGAAAGTTGGTAAGTTGGAATGTAAAGTTAAGGAGCCGCAGGTTGAAGAGCTCTACTTTAGTAACGCTTTGTTCTGCAGCTTAGCGACAACAGTGTGGCGGGTAAAACCGTCGAGTTTGACGAACACAAATAAAGCCAAGACAAGACCAAATATAACTTTAACAAAGACAAAGGTTCTTTTGAAACATAGATGCCAACAATGAGATAAGCTTTAAGTTCCGTATACTTTCTACCTCTCTTCACCTCCTTAGAAATATCAAGCAAACAAACTTTTACTTTTATTAAAAACTATTATTATTTATTTTCCTAAATAAAATGATTTTAGTATTACTTCCAAGCTTACCGAAGGTAACGGAAAATATGTGATCGTTCTAATGAACAACAATTTTTTATTTCTCCAATTTCAAAAATTCCAAGCCAGAAATTCGTGTTACAGACATCAGGAAACATTTTTGGTTCCGTGTCGGTCAATCGGTCTGTCGCTCAATTTTTGCGAACCGACATATCTTAAAAACTACTCGTCCGATTTTGATTAAATTTGTATAGTTGGTCGAAATTAGCCCATTGTTGGTCCCATATAAGTTTCACCCTTATGCGACCATTTGTTTCTCTTCCACATGTGCACAAACATACATTTATTTACACCTGTATCTTAAAAAGTACTTATCTACTTTTTATGAGACTTTGATGGTTCGTCAAAACTAGACCGCAGATTAATTTCAACCGTCTGCCTAAGCTCTTTAACTTTTGCTTAATTTACTTTAATTCATGTAAAAAAAACAAAACAATTTTGACATTTAAAAAAAAGATGGAAACAATTAAATAAATAAGACAATTATGGCTTGTAAAAACATAAAATCAATAAAGTAAAGTACAGAATAAGTTGCGATTGACACCTTTTAATTTGATTATTGACGTTATGGTTGATGGACCAATTTTAGGTGTAAATAAATAACCTTATGTCATTTTTACTGAGACGTTTCGACCCTTCTTACTAAGGTCATCTTCAGTCATATTCTTTATTTCTGTAATAACAATAATCACCAATTAATGAAAAATAAGGTCTTACTACAAGTAACATAGAGTATAGAAATCTTTAGGACTAATAACAACACAATTTAAAATTAATCAGTTACACTTACAATAAGCTGTTTGGTCATGAAGTCTATAACAATTCTTCTTCTCCATAAGAGAAAGTCAAGTGAATTAAGTTATGAAGAATTAAATAAATTAAAATATCAAGCTACTGCTATTACACGTCATGATTCATAACAATTAATGAAATTTTAAAATTTAAACAGAAACAAAGTAAAGAGTAACAATTAACATAGACTAGATTTCACAATGATACAATGATAAAAAAACAAAAAAAACATGGTTACCTCACTACATAGAGCCGAAATTGAATACAGTGTCTATATAAACTGAAGATGACCTTAGTAAGAAGGGTCGAAACGTCTCAGTAAAAATGACATAAGGTTATTTATTTACACCTAAAATTGGTCCATCAACCATAACGTCAATAAAGTAAAGTACGTGATACGATGCGAGGAGAGCTATGTGCCACACCAATTGGCAGTCAATTACTTAAATTAAACATTCTTAAACTAAACAAAAGTCATCAATTGCAGGTTGTTGACATAATGATAAAATTGTGCTTTCATTTAAATCAACATAAGGTGTCAATAATACGAAGTATATTTAAAGTTTAGCTGGTCATAGACTATTACACCTATTTCTCTAACTCGAGCTCTGGGTACCTTATAAATTAGTTCAAGAAAAATAAAAAATATTCTGCTAGTTTGTGTAGAAGATAACTTCCTATTAAGAAGAAATGGTCCCTGGTTTATTGAAGAAATGGTCCCTTGAGATTTTGGTCTCTTTCGATTCCTAGTGGGGACACACTTATTTTTAAGCTATAAATAATTTGTGCTGACGGTTAAAATTAATATGGGACCATCTGGCCACTTTCATCTACTTTTTCCTCAAAATCGGATGTGTACTTTTAAATAATAAATGACCTTTATAACAAACGTATTAATTTGATTTTTTACTTTCTACTATCTTCTTCATTTGATTATCATTGATGTGTTTGAATTTTACAAACTTAATTTATATAATTTAAGAAATTTGAAACTAATTGCAATCCATGCATACACATTTCAATTAATTAAATTTGTATTAATGTGTCTCTCTTCTGTTTCTTTTTAATTCAAATTTGATTTTGTATTAAAAAGAAAGTAGATAAAAAATGTATAGCTCATCGCCTGCTTAGATTTACTAGTTGTAAGTTTATCTGATTTACCTTAGGATGATCGAGTGTAGTACCATTAGTTTATCTGAAAGATGCAATAATTCTGCCCGATACAACTCAAATAAACTTAGTCATGAATACGAGTACATAATTACTTTTTCCAGGATTTCTTTATCTCTTTTTGTTGTTTCGAGTTATTGTAGAGTTACTTTAAGTAGTACTAAACATTTTATTAAAATTTACGATAAAAATTCCCTTTGCGTTCATAGCTTTTCCTGAACCTGTAAGCCAAATTCCATCGAAATCGGTCCAGTAGTTTATGCTTCACGACTCTTCAAATCCTATTGACTACAGAAGACAGAAAACTGACATTTTTAAAAATCACTTTTTTGAACTCAATGAACCTTAATAAATAAATCCATCAAAACCTTAAAACTCGAGTTTTTACACAATCGCAACACCATCTCTCTTCGCATACCTACTTCCTATATGAGAAAGTAAAAATATTTATTTATTCCAAGTTTACTTCCATTAAGGTAAAAAATATGTTTAACTCTTTTTAGGCCGAGTTAAAGTCATTTTATAAGTTTTTTTTTTAACCTATAAACTCTATTAAACTTTTTGAGAAAGCTTATCTTCAATTTTCTTTACCATTATTATTTCAATTTTTATTTCTTAGAAAGTTTTTTCTTTACTTTTTTTTCTGTAAAGCTCGCAGGCTTAGGTTCTTATTTGTTCGTTTATCTTTTTTCGTTTTGTTAAAAATTTTCTTATTGTAATGATTGCATTCGATATATTATATAAATTTTAGTCCTTAAAAACTGACAATTTTATAAAGTTACCAAAGTCGATTTATTATTTACCTCAGAAGTTTATTCGTGAATAACTACAGAAGATAAATAGGTTTATATTATATAAAATTTTATGTATTCTATGTATGAGTATCACGGTAGACTACTGAAGATGAATAAGCTTTCTCCAAATGACATTCTTTATGAAAACTCCTTCTAGTTATTATTTTCTTGATTTTTTGCTCAGGGTGTTCAATATTTTAAAAACATTAAAAAAAAGTTCAAGTGTAAATCAACCGTTATTATTAGTGGCATCGAAAAATATTATTTTATCTACGATTGATACGAAATAAAAACATTATATCTTTGTTTAGATGCGTAGAAAGTGATTATTTACGTACTTGTCTTCATTGCCCATGCGCGTCTCATAGTTCTGAATAATTCCTCTTCTTTACCGCACTAGTGCGGTAAAGAAGAGGAATTCTTCAGCTTTACGCACGATTAGTGAGTTTGTTTACATTTAAACAAAACTAATTTGGTGTTCTTTTATTAAAGTAACTGTTTATATCGAATTTTTAGTGAAAAACAATGAGTGAATCAAGTGACTTTGACGAAAATGTGGAGAATAATAATCTTCCAGAAATAATTAATTCGGCAAAAAATACAACTAATGAATTAATGCCATCTTTATCAAGAGAGAGATACGAACTTACATAAAGCAAGTTTATTTGTTTCTGTATTTATTATTTAAATCTAACAATCGTAGATAAAGTACGGTACGCAACTCGTGCGAAAACGGCATTTTGCATTGCTCGTGTGGTTTTACCACCCTCGCTATCGCTCGGGTGCAATCTCCACACTCGCATGCAAAATGCTACTTTCCGCACTCGACGCGTAATGTACTATTAAGAATAAGAATTTAGATCAGAAGTTGCAAACAAATGAATAGATATTCATTTAAGTTTATTTTCTGAATAATTAAAAAAAAAAAAAAATCAAAAATAAACAATACTCTAAGCCTATCAAATGTTTTACTTTGAATTGTAATAATTATTAGGATGAGCTGTAGGAAGGTTTTATTTTATGTCCTTGATTTTTATTTTCTATCATTTTATTATTACCTTTCGCTTCCGAGCCAAAGATAGTGGAAGCTTTTTCATTGTGTTTACTTTTATGAGATCTTAACCGATAGAAACGAAAAAAAAAAAATTAAAAAAAAAAAAATACGTGTGGTGTCGCGGGACACCCGGTAGGAACGAAGTTCCTTACATTTTTCATTAAATATAAATTATAAAATCACACTGCTAAGTACGTATACATTGCTAACTACTTATAAATGGTGGAGTTAGAAAAGAGACAAAATTAAAAGTAACGAACTATTTGTACCTAGCAGAGTTAAGGCAACATTAAAAGAAAATCATTATTTGTATCATTAAAGCAAGCGTCTTACTATTAATATATATTGAATATAAGAAAAAAGTTTATAGTTAAAGAGTATGTTTGTTAAAGGATTTTGGATTAAAATTGGACTGTTTTCTACCTATCCGGCCTATTAATTTAAAATATTATACAATATATCTCTTCCCTACTCTAAAGCTTCTGCTTGTATCCGGTTGAAATTTTACATACCTGTTTCAATTGTACTTTAGACAATGTGTAAGAAGTTTTATTAAAATCGTTATACGTTAGAACGGAAGATATCGGTAAAAAAGTTGTTTTCTTTATTTTAAACGTTCGGGTTCACTTTAATAAATTTAGTCATCTTTATCACTTCATAACAGTGTCGGTGTTCGATTTACTAAAAAAAAATATTTAAAGAAGTTGTTTGTCTCATTAAATAGACTAGGCATCGCGTGGCTCTATCATTGAAGCGAGCGTATAGTAATAAATATGTATTGAATATTGAAAAAAATAGATAATCATGAATCATGATGAGTTGATAGATAATGGCTTGGGTAGTAGTACAGCGGCTAGTAGTAAGGGAACCTTGTAAGGGAACCACTCCGCATTCTTACTATTCCTCTAACCACACATCTCCTTTTCAATTATTATAAACTGTATCTCTTTAAAACAAAAAACTACTACATGTATCAAATTGAAATTTTGCTTGCCTGTTTCAATTGTGCATTAGATGGTGTATATGAAGTTTTATTAAAATAGTTACGTTAGAACGTAAGATATCGGTAAAAATGTTGTTTTCTGTATTATAAACGTTTAGGTCCGCTTTAATAGTTTTAGCGATCTTTATTAATTCATAGGCGGTGTCGCTGTTGGTTTTACTAAAAAATGTTATTTGAAAAAAATGTTTGTCTCCTCGAATAGATGATGATAGAATCTTTTCCCGTCCTGAAATTCCAATTTAATTTTTGAACCTCTCGTCTACGCGAGCGTTGCGCGCGAACTCTTGGGCGGATCACGCTGTCCAACGAACTTAGCCTGAGTATTAGTAAGAAGATCATGTATACCAAATTTCAACTAAATTGGTCAACTTTTACTTAAGTTATCGTCACACGCGTAAACGTTACTGACTGACAGACAGACAAGATGCATATTTTGTTGAATGTAAGAAGCTCGCTTACGCTCGCTTCAATAAAGTTAGAATTTTTCTTGGATTAAGTACGCAGTATTATAGTAATATTCTTAAAAGTCGCTAAAAGATTAACTTGTACACAAATTTCTAGCTTGATGTTAGTCAGACACTTTTTTGCACGCTATCTCCTAGACTATTATATTTTCTATATTTACAAAACCAAGTGACATTTTGACATATAACAAAAATAAACAAAACAAGTCAAGGAACAGGCTTCCTTAATAACATTTTTGAAGCTGAAGTTTACGCGAGCGTTGCGCGTGAACGCTTGGGTGGGTAACGATTTCCTACGAACTCAGCCTGGGCATTGGTAAAATGAACATGTGTACCAAATTTCAACTAACTCGGTGATCTTTTACTCAAGTTATCGTCATCGGTAGATTTCGTGACGGATTTCGCGTGACGGTGATTTTGTGACGGTTATTTTGTGACGGTGATTTTGGTCGTTGTTTTGGGATTCATTCCCGGGCTCCAGAACGTGCCATAAGGAACTTCGTTCCAAAAAGGTGTCACAGATGTTGATCATTGTTTTCTGTTCTCATAACACTAAATAATATTTTATTATTTCTCTTTTTGAGTTTTTTACTTTAATAATTTATGTTGTTCGGTACACTTTTGTGGTTGGTTGCTAAACTTAAGATTCGGTTGAAAAACTTAGGTTGGTGTGGAAGGGAGCCAGGGTGGCCGAGGTGGTAAAGACACCACGCAGCTATCACTGAGTCGAGGCAACTCGAGGTCGTGGGTTCGATCCCGGGCCGTGATACACTGAATGCATCTATGAATCGCGGACGGAGCAGGGCGAGGGCACCCCATGAGAGGTTCTCTTCCCCCACGTCGTCTAGTGGGTTCGATCCGTGTCATGAGATGTGATCTGTATCTATGGTTCGAGGTCGGAGTAGGGCGAGGGGACCCCCTGAAGGGTCCTCTTCCCCCACACTTTGAAGCACGCTCATATAGCTTACTAATGACCACATCATACTCGCTTCGGCGGTACAATGTACAAATGTATGATGAGTGAAGTAGCTGGAACTCTCCACCACGGGGAAGTAAAATGGGTCCACTGTACGCCTGATTGCGAGGTTCGAACAAGTGGTTCGTCCTACCCGTCTAGTAGGAAGTACTAGGTAACTACTACTACAACTACTAGGTTGGTGTGGTGAATTTGTTTTTGGCATTTAAAACTATGTTTTTAAAAGGCAGCAAATATGTATTATAGCGTTAGATATTATTCTAGACATCTTTTGCTAAATAAAATATTTCAAAAACTGTCATGCAGAGTTACGTTTTAAACATGTTTATTTGTTGGTAACACGAATTAAAATAATACAAATATCCTAAATACTGCATATTTGTTTTCCACAATAGAAATGCTTACAATTGCAATGAAATTAGTTTATTGATAATTCATTTAATTTTTATACTATGTTATTTTGTCTTGTGACTTTCTTTCTGAATATATGTTAAAAATCACATTGTTTTTTTCTTTTATGTTTGCACTTTTTGATTTAAGTCATCTGATATGGCGGTGAAACTTTAATTTTAAAACAAAACGAACAAGTGAAGTATAACCTTTAGTTTGTAAAAGTAGCCTTAAAAACCTACCTATATTGATAAATCACACGAAAAATCATAACAAAATAATAGGACTGCTTCCTATTCCTTGTGACTGATGATATAATTTTCTGTATGACTATCATATAGAAAATCATACCGTGCAGACAGTTTTAAATTAGCTTATAACAAAATCATAAGGGAAGTCAGAACAAAAATCACATAGTGCAGCGTGGTCTAAAAGGCTTTTTATTTTTTACCAGTATTATTGTGGCAGCTGAGAATCAAAATAGATAACTACATTGATTTATATACTACCGTACACGTATATGCCAAGTAAAAGCTCAAAAACAAATTTTGATACATTATATAATTACATTACATTATATATAACTTGAATTATCTCACATACCTAGTGATTATGTCCAGTGTCCATTTGTAAGTTCTTTCAGGTTTAAATTTAATTATTATTGAAAAGTTAATCTCCTTTAAATCTCCTCAGAAGATAATCGAACCCCTACCTCTGACCTTTTGTAGTTAGAGCTATTTTTTTTATGAACTATTTTTTTCCCTGGAAAACAACTTATTTGTTTTAGCTTTGTATTTAAACGGATTAAATTATAAAATTTTTCAAAACCGTCGGAACCGTTTTCGACAGCAGCAACCAGACTGCTTTTTTTAAGGTGACCAATCATGTTTCTCATTAATCAATGTATTTTTTTGTTTTTGTGAAGAAATAATAGTAATTAACAGGACACTACATAGAAAACTAAAAGTTTGAAAAACTCTCAGAATCTTAAATTATCGCAGATTCAACTAAAATAACTACTTTTAAAATGTAGCGAATTGATCAATTCAACTTTATTCCCCATTTTTCCTCAAAAGACAATGTACTACTTATATATTAATTAAAAAAGTGTTTCAAATTTTTTACTTTAATGGATTTAAGTTAAAAATATTTATAAGAGCATTAGTGAACAAAAAAAAAAAAAATTCTTAAACTAAATGAAACAAAAAAGTTGTATGCTAATTGCACCGTTTTGGCTTAATGATGATCTGGAGTTTTAAATAATGGGTAAACCAAGTTTTAGGCTTGCCTCGTCGCCTTCTCTCATCATAGTTTCTAAGAAATTTCATCATTTTCCGCACAAATACCTCTCGAGATCGATGTTTACTACTTGCCAACTTTTCACAACAAAGCCAAAAGACTTTTGAAACTGTTGAAAACTTCAAAACAGCTGAAAGAATATCTTCTTGACAACTTTTTAAAATTATTATTATATTTCTAAGCTTTTTACAATAAAAAAACCCTTTACGTTTTTTTTAGTATTATCTTTAGTATTATATATATATATATATATATATATATATATATATATATATATATATATATATATATATATATATATATATAGGATAATATACAGCTGATTTAAAAGTAAAGGGATGAAAAGTTTTGTGGCTGCACAGTAAAGATAAAACTTTTTATTTTTTACCTTGGTAAGACTTAAAAGCTGAGATTTTATCATTCAATATATATATATATATATATATATATATATATATATATATATATATATATATATATATATATATAAAATATTTTAGAAAATTATTGTTGAGTATGGTTTTTAATTTTGTCATGAAAGCGTACTTATAAGATTTTAAACGAAAAGGAAGATTTTTATTTATTAAATATTGTGTTAATATTTCGAAGGATGTTTGGGCTTTCATGCTGTGTTAATTTTTCTGTATTAATATGCCCTTCGCTTCGATTAAGATTGCGTTAGAGTTCGTCATTTCATATATACCTACAATAATCAAAACTTCGGCAAAAGTTCTGAAGGCTGGTGGGACTAAATGAACTATGACCCCTTATTACCTATCTTCACACCGCAGGTAAAGAGTGCATTGAAAAAAATGTTGAGCCAAAATCACTAAAATTTAGGTCTGAAACATACATTAAAACCTTCATTTTGGCATTCAGTGGACGATTTTATGTTTTATATAAATCCTATAATATAATGTAATTATATCACCCAGTGTGAATCATATAATGGGTTAAAATATGAAACAAAAAGTATCCTGTATTAAAGATAACACATACAGGGTGGAATGTATGTATATAATACTGAATAAAGTATGAAAGAAAACATCTTTATATATCTTGATGTATACGGGTTCATGCTGTAGTCTGTATGATAATTTAAATGCAATGCATAAAACGTACTTTCTATAAGTAGGTTTAATGTTGGATTTACTATGTAACGTCTATTAATTGGTATCGTTCATTTTAACGTAAATGCATTATAGGTATGAATTATATTTGACTTAGATTGAAATATCAACGCCCTATATGTCTTCCGTTTAAATGATGACACTGGTACTTATGAAACATACCGTATTTGGTATAGTTCTACCCTTCCTACGGGTTGTTTTATATCCCCTGCGTCGTTTCAATCATATATACCCCTGAATGTTTCATCTGAGGCAATACGCTCTTCCGCATATTTAACTTTGTCATAAAAGCCTACTTATAAGATTATGAACGCTATGTGTATGAATCAGTAACTATTTCGCTTAAAATACTTACTAAAGTATATTTTATGCTGATTATTGAATGATATATATACAGTGTGTTCCAAGATAGTGTATAAGAGAGTAAAAATTTTCTTACTGTTGGGTTTTCGAACAAAAGTCATTCTTCATGAAAACTCCTGCTTGTTCTTAATCCTCTAAAAGTGATAATATTTACTTGAATTTGTTTACAGGGTCTTCATTTTCTTTAAAACTTTATAAAATTTCTAAGAGTAAACTACCCTAATTTTTTATGTAATCCAAAAGTAAATTTTATTAAAGTGGTTTAGGAATTAAAAAAAGGGTGCATATTAAATTTTAGTTAATTTTCTAAAATATTGCATTTGAATATGTTTTCTAAAAATAAATAATAATCTTACAACAAAAAATAGACACACTTTAGTTTACTGAGTGAACTATTACTGAGTGAACTATTACTGAGTGAACTAGTGTTCGATTATTATTTTATAATATTTTTGAATTACATAAAAATAAGGCTAGTTTACTCTTTGTAATTTTTTAAAGATTTAAAGAAACTGCTAAAGAACACAAATTCAAGAAAATAGTAACACTTTAAGAGGTTTAAGAAGAAGCAGGAATTTTTATGAAGAATGATTTTTTTGCGAAAACCCTATAATAAAAAAATTTTTACTCTCGGATACACAATCTTGGAACTTTGGAACACACTATATATCATAGAATAATCAGCATAAATTATACTTTAGTAAGTATTTTTGCATGCGAAATAGTTGTGCACACACTATATGGTTGGGATATCGAAAGAAAATATCGATATCCTCGATACATCGACATCTAGTGGACTAACATCGATGTTAGCCAAAATATCAAAAGAAAATATTGATATTTTCTTTTTTTTCCGTCTTTTGAGAGTGGGTTTATGTTCAAAAGTCATCTTTTCGATTTCTTTCAGGAAAATTTTGATGTTGTCGATGTATCGAAAGATCATCATCGATATATTGTTTTTTCGGTACATCGATATTTTCGATGTATTGACATCAATGTTCCAACCCTAGTAAAGAGTCCTCGTGAAGCTCCTGGGCCCGCACGTCGGCTGTTCCACCAGATATTTATTATTAAAGGTATTACAAGAGAAACTACTGTCGTTCAATTCCTCTCATTCAGTCTTTCATTTCTATAGGTACTACATTCAACCTCGAATACACTTTTAGTACTATTTTTCTATTTTTTTTTTTTTTTTTTTCATCACTTATATTACTCCTCATATCAAGAATAAGTCTGCCAATTAGTGTGGCACATATCTTCCTCGCGTACTGATGCTATGTTTTAACAACCCGTTATTGTCTAAATCTCATTTATTTATATGAATAGGAATATAGGATATTATTTTTTATGGTCCAGGAATTTTTGGAATTGGAGACATAATATATTTTCGTTCTTCAAAGCGATTTCATAGCATCCGTTAGCTCTATCATCGGTATCTCTATCATCTAGCTATCATCGGTAAGCTCGGAAACAAAAACAATAAAAATAATATAATTCATAGCAAAGCGCGGGAATCAAGCTTGTATTCAACTCTCTGATAACATAATATTCCCATAGTTAAAAGAATTATATTTAGTTTAGGTTTCCCCCTTTTTTCCTCATGTGCACTCTGTAAATCTCTACCTTCAAAACCGTTAAAATTTGATTTATTAACACATTTTATAATATTTTTATTTTTGGCAGGCTTGCTTTGCCGGACTATTATATGAAATAAAATCTCTACTATTCGTAGAAAGGGCTTTCATATATAAATTAAAAGCTTTTATCTGAATATTAGATTTCTTACAACATACATTGATAAATCCATAATGTCCGTAATATATATATATATATATATATATATATATATATATATATATATATATATATATATATATATATATATATATATATATATATGTATAAATATTAAAGTCGTCACTTTCTTTATTCATTTAAAAAAATATAAACCTTTTATGAATATTTTTTACATTATTCAAATTTTCTCCTAACTTCTATTCCTATAGTTTTCATAACATTGTTCTCTAATATAGGTGATTTACAGTTTAGTTATTTTTCATTATATTAAAAAATTTAGAATGACGTTGTTGAATTTATACTATGATCGGTGTGGAATTTCGGTTCGCGGTCATCTCGGAACTTTTCCCCTCACCAAACATAAATATATAAATGTCAACCAACTAAACAGCTGATAAAATAAATAATATTAGGCTTGTTCCAACCAAGCAGTCTACCGTCCGCGGGATCGTCACGGGCATACGCAATTGATAAAAGCCGTCCCAACCCGAATTGTGACAGTGTTTCGTACCGTCCTCCAAACTGCTCCAACCCGCGCAGGGATCGTTTGCGAACCGTTTACTGTTCCGTCCAATCGATCCTCTGACAATACCAAGTTACGACATGCGCAGTTATGTCAATCGTCACATGTCAACAGGAAGGTTCCCTGACTGTCAGGTTTCCTTGAACGTTTAATACAGTATGAATTATAGTCCTAAACCCGTTCCAACCTGACATGGTTTTATCACAGTACAATGTTAGCGCATGCGTATACAACCTGTCCTAAACGATTCCAGAACGATCCGCGGGACGATACAAAGGACGGTAAAAATGGGTTGGAACAAACCTATTAATAACTTGTGAAGTATTCAATTTATTTTGATTCGGCTTGCTGAATTATATTCTTTATGTTTAACACTTTCTATCGATACTTCATTTGTTTATATTAGCAAAGTAGTTTCGGAATTAAGGCTCTACCGCCCTTTGAGATTAGGAGAAACAGTAAAATTAAAATTATACTGGTTCTAAGGAAGATATCAAAAATCTAATCACAGGCTTCATTCCTAATTTTAATTCTGCACAATTTGAGCCCTATTTCAACTTCCTATGATATATTGTACAGGCGCCATTTTAATACAACGAGTTTTATCGTTGTATTGAAATGGCGCCTGTACTATTTATCATAGGAAGTTGAAAGAGGGCTCAAATTGTGGAGAATTAAAATTAGGAATGAAGCCTGTGATCAGATTGTTGATATCTTGCTTAGAACCAATAAAATTTTCAATTTAATGATTTTTCTAACCTCAAAGAGCGGTAGAGCCTTAAGTGTTAAAGTTTCAAAGCTCAAAAGTCAATATTTTCAAAATGGCGACAAATATCAAAACGAAATTCTGTGAAAATGTTAATCTTATAAAGAAGTACAATTATTGCAAATTTCAGCGTAAGAGGAAAATATATTTCGATTTTATACGAATTTTTGCTGGATGAACAAAATGGGTTAATGACGTCAAAAATTCACGATTTTCCACGCGGTACAACTATATGTAAGGACTGATTTTTTTTTTACCAAGATTCAGCTCTACCTTAAAAACTTTGAGAGTTATGCAGGACGCAGAGAGGCAGACATCCAGCTAAAAACCACTCAAATGGTCTTAAAAGCACCCAAAACGGATAAAAAGGTAGGGAAAGGGAAAAATAGGAAATGAATTTAACTCACTCTCAATTATCGTTTTAATTTTAATATCAATTCGTATTTGATTGCTAATCTTATTTTGTATATTACCCTTTGGCAGGCGCAAGTCTTTCACAAGCTGTTGCGCCTCAAGTTATTTTTTATTATACAATTGTTTGTAAAATAAATTTGAATTAGTTAAATGGAACATTCATTTCTTTTTTTCTTTTCTTATTACCTCTTTTTTTCGAAGTATATTATTTCTTTTGTTTCATATTTCATTTTATTATATTTTTTCAATTAATTTTTATCTTTTGTTTAATTATATATATATATATATATATATATATATATATATATATATATATATATATATATATATATATATATATATATATATATATATATATATATATATATATATATATATATATATATATATATATATATATATATATATTTTATTTTTTTTAAATTTAAAAAAAATGCTTTAGTTGAAAAAAAAGTAATTAACTATTATTTATCTTTTTAATATAAGGGTTTGTTTTTATAAATGGTTCTGCTTCTTACTTGGTAATTATTATTGATTTTCTACCAGCTTTTCTTTTTATAATTGTTTATTTATGAATTATATACCTAAGTGATACCAGTTTATTTTTTGCTAATCGTTTAATGGTTTTGTACTCTTTGTCGTTTTCGTTGTTTGTTAGGTATCATCTAGTGTGACAATCGTGAAATAACAATGTCATTTCTATGCAACTATTAAAATTATGCTGTTAATTTAAAATAACACGTATCCAAATATTTTGGAACAGTTATTTGTCTGATAAATAATTAATTACTATTAGACCTATACATTTATAGGCGCCTTAACTCGGCGTTTGGTTCGTACCATAGCACCAGATCTGCTCTCCAAAAATTACCTTCATGGCACCAAGGTCCGAGCCCCAGATTTATTCTATGAAATAATCTGTGGTTCTCATTCTTGATAACCAATTCCTGTCCTCATTGCTTTAAAAATCTGGATCTTAAGTTACTTACTCAATCTAGCTCCTGCTTTACTTGATCAAGTAATCCGCGATTCTCATCCCTGGTAACTCATTCCTTGCTTTAAAAAGATTGGATCATAACGGTTCGATTCCAGGCCCCACGCTCGGTTTTTACCCAGTATCGGGGTATAAATGGTTAGCTACAGCTATTTATAAAAAATGGCTTCCGTCCGGTTACGGAGACCATTAAATACGGCATATGCAGCTGATGGTGCAACATATATAGTTGTATAAGCCATTTGCCAGGCCAAATATAATTATTTATATTACATATTAAGAACTTTTTTATTGTTCCAGGTTATTTAATGACAAATAAACGAGAATGTGCGTATCAACTTTAAGGACTATCCTATTATCAGCTACGCTGATCCAAATTTTAATCAAATTTTCATAATTTTTTTTTTTAAGAGACTTGAGAATCAAAGTGTTAGATTAATCCGTTGCTTTTATTTGCTATACTAACTAAGGTGTCTTAATAAAATTGTTATTAATAGAGGTTAGACGAGGTAAGAATTTTGTCTCCTTTAGAACAGTAAACAATTTTGACTGTTGAGGTCTTTAGGAAATTAAGAAATAGCAAAAAATAGTAGTCAAACTTTATATTTAACCGACTAGTTCTTGTGGAAAACTAATTGCCTAAACTATGCTTATTCTAAACTTCCATATTTTTTGTTTCTGTTTTGCATACAGTAATAAGAATCACTGTTGTCAGGTACCTCATTAGAAGGCACGCATATTGAGAACTTTAGTAGAACCATATAAATGATTATGATGGTGAAATTTTTCTAATAAAAATACGTGTTCACTCTCCTTATCATTTTTTTAATTTCTGCCTCATATAGGTCTTGCAAACCAACTAACTTAGCTGGTTTACTTTAACTGGTCAAGCAATAAAAGTGTGGAAATGTGTAATGGCCTTTTGAGTTTTTATGATGCAAAATGACAAAGTAATAGAATTTATAGAAGCAAACGCTTCTTCACAAATAAACATAACAACTTTTTAGGACCGTCTCTCGGCCATCTTTTATGCCTCAATGAACGTAACTAAGTAGGAAATTGACAAATAATTGGTGGGAGTGGTTGTAACACTTATATGAATGCTTTTATTTCTGGAGAGGCATTCATTTTTGTCTCACTGTTGAAATCAATTCGATTTGAGCACCTTTCTACGAGTAGATAGGTAATTCTTGAAAGTATTTTCTCTTGAAAATTTTTTCTTGTAATAGTACATTACGCGTCGAGTGCGGAAAGTAGCATTTTGCATGCGAGTGTGGAGTTTGCACCCGAGCGACAGCGAGGGTGGTAAAACCACACGAGCAATGCAAAATGCCGTTTTCGCACGAGTTGCGTACCGTACTTTATCTACGATTGTTAGATTTAAATAATAAATACAGAAACAAATAAACTTGCTGTATGTAAGTTCGTATCTCTCTCTTGATAAAGATGGCATTAATTCATTAGTTGTATTTTTTGCCGAATTAATTATTTCTGGAGGATTATTATTCTCCACATTTTCGTCAAAGTCACTTGATTCACTCATTGTTTTTCACTAAAAACTCTATATAAACAGTTACTTTAATAAAAGAACACCAAATTAGTTTTTTTAAATGTAAACAAACTCACCAATCGTGCGTAAAGCTGAAGAATTCCTCTTCTTTACCGCACTAGTGTGGTAAAGAAGAGGAATTATTCAGAACTATGAGACGCGCATGCGCAATGAATACAAGTACGTAAATAATCACTTTCTACGCATCTAAACAGAGATATATTGTTTATATTTCGTATCAATCGTAGATAAAATATAATATGAAATTTAAATCTCTCTTTTGGATTTTCCAGACGTTGTTTACATTTGCTTATTAATATAATTTATTGTTTTATTTTTGTTTGTTTTTCAGGTGAGTACCAAGTTTTTACTTCTTGAATCAGCTACCTTCAACTGCTGTTCTTTTTACCGAGGTATTAATAAATTAATTATTATTCTTAATATAATTGGGTAAAAGGTGATATTTATCATCCGCAGAGTATATTCATAATAATTTAATGAATAATAAGTTATGATTAGTTTTTATAACGGCTTTGGAAATGAAACTACTTAGATTTTCATTTAATGGCTTGGCCTACATGATAATGCAGTGCAGCAGGGCTCGTTAAGTTAATAGCACTATGAAATATAGGCACAAACACTGATTCTACCATGAACCCCTTGCTGAGTGCGGGGTTGAAGGTGGGTAAATATTAGTCTGGGAACATTAAATTATTATATACATTTTTTCAGTAACATTTGTAATATAATTTTAAAAAGAGAACAATATAATATAAAATCAGAGTGACAAAACTAAGTCTGTTTGTATTACATTTTTTTAATTTTTTAGCTTACATTTTTTTATGTTTTCAGTTTTATACCCACCCTTGATATAGTTTTACAAATTACGTTCAAAACCATCAACATAATAAATTTATTTATTAAAAACGGTCTAGATGCATGTCTCTTTTTAAACATTTCTTTCCTTTACTTTGACAATAAGTCAAATATAGGTACATATATCATTCATTATATTAGGTACTAGTATCATTCAACATCTATAAAATTCACAAGATTTCAAATCAACTATCTTTGTGTACTCGCGCACTCGTAAGGAAAGTTAAAATTATTGGTAATCCATGTCTAGAAACTAAAATAATTAGTCTTATTATTAAAAATAAAATGTACTATGCCGTCGGTATTCGAGCCAAGGAATTCTTCGTTTGTTTATGGTTAAGCATTGGTTGCGAAGAAATCGTAGAGATGCGTGGTTAGAGAATTGCGACGTAAATGCAGAGATGCATGGTAAGAGAATTAACGTAACGCTGAATCGCGTGTTTCAGATCCCTGCCGCACCTACCAGGTGATCTATAGTTGTTGTTGTCCCTTACAAATTAACTCATTGTAGGCATTATTTATATTTAGAAAGGCTTTCGTGTTGTTTAAAAGTAAAATCTGAAGTTTAAATTAATAATATATAATCTTGAAAAAAGAAAATGGTTATTATGATAGTAAAGGGTTGAGAGATATAGGATTAAAGGTTCCAAGGATAATATGCAAAAGGGAAGTGTAGCTCGTAAAGGAAGGGCCAAATGATGCTTCCAAAGTAATATTTTAGAATAACTTGAAGTAAGCACAAAGTACTAACAGTTGCGCAAGTAACAGAGTAAGGTAATAAGGTTGTTAAAGGGCTGGAGGGTTTGTAGTTAATGCCAGGGTCAGGTCAGTTTAAGGGCTCGAGATAAGGATTCCCTTAGGATGTATCCTGCGAGTCCTTTAAGGTTTTCCTTCTTAGCCCTCCAGGTACACAAAGTTCTGAAATCCACCCGAAACCTTCACGTGATGTCGAAAACTTCACTTCGAAAAGTTCCCTTCTTCCTTTAGACTCTAGAGGGATGAAACACCTTCTTTCTAGAATAAAAAGTAAAATTGCCTGATAACTCAAGATTCGCCCTTAAAACCTTTACAAAAAAACTTTTACGCATGTTCTTTTAACAAGTTAAGGGATAAAAAAAAAGGAACTTTTTTTCTTCTAGTTATATCCTACATGAGCAGGAGAAAAAAGTCTTTATAAGACTACGAAAAACGAAAAATAAACTTAAACCCTGTTTTTCACCTTCTAGGATTTAAAAAAGGGGTAGAGTTGAATTTATCTTTTAAATAAGTTTTCTTCACACACGTATAAAGAAAACCACCTTTTGCAAAAAAAAGTGCAAAAGGTAGGAAAGTATTTAGGGAAAGATTTTCTTTTAGGTCTCCAGCCTCTTCCTTTTTTTTCCCATGGAAAACAAGATTAGCTGAGTTAACTTGGTTTGGAAAACTGTTCGTAAACTCCCCCCCCCCCTTTTTTGAGTTTACTCTTTTGTATACTTAACACTAACACTACTTGTATTTTTTTTTTTAAGGAAAAAATAACTAAATGTTAGATTTAAATAAATACAAAAATCCAAACCACACTTTGTGAAAATTTTCTTTTTTTTTTTTCAAAAAATAAACTACTAACCTCTCATTCTAAGAATAACAAAGAAAGGTACAAAAAAACTTTTTTAACCAAGCGAACAAAAAAAAGAAAGATTCTATCAACAGAATGCAAATTGTTAAGGGTAAAGGGTTTATATACAATATACCTATACAATCCACGTATGTTAAAATAATAAATAAATAAAAAAAAAGTGGAAAAAAGAGAGCTAGATAAAATTTCATTGGGTTTGCATTTCGTTTAACCTGTGGTCCATTTGAAAGAAAAATAAAGTAAAATTTATTTTTGGAGATTTATTTTTTAAGGGAAGTAAACAGCTTATTTCTTTCGTTTTCGACTAAATTCTAAATTTCTCATTCATTCCCAATAATTTTCCATCTAGTAAAATTCGCCTTCTAAAATTTCTTCTAGTATAGGGCTAACCCTGTACTTCCTTTTCCAAGTGGAAAATCAAATTAAATCTTTTTTTAGCCCTAAATTTGCGATTCTGTTATCTCATGTTATTATCAAAGTTATATATATATATATATATATATATATATATATATATATATATATATATATATATATATATATATATATATATATATATATATATATATATATATATATATAAAAGTTGTGGTTTTGCTTTTTTTTGATAAAACAGCATGAAAGCTATTAATGAGGAAAATAAATTCTTGTTTGAAAATGATTTTTTTTATTATTAAAGAAATAAATAATATTTAAATAATAAATACGATTTTCTCAATAAATGCTTTCATGTTGCTTTTATCAAAAAAAGCAATACTACAACTTTTAATGCACTTAATGAGACCTTTAAATCGATCCCGCATAAATAAGAATCAGACAAATTTTACTTTTTATAAATGGCAGGGGGGGGGGGGGGCGATTTTGAAATTTGATTATCGAACTTTTTTATGTGAAAAATAAATTAGGAATAGTATCTTAAAGAAATTATAAAGAATACTTTTTTCTTCTATAATCGAAAATTGGACCGGTTTACTCTTGTACGATTTTAGGAAATTGTACTTTCTGGGGACAGGGTACATTTTGAACAAAAAGTAATACTATAAATCTTCATTTAAGAACAAGCAGAAGATTTTGTGAAGAGTGACTTTCCTTCAAAAATTGAAATTTTTTTGAATTTACAGGTATAGGCAACTCGATCCGTGGACATACTGTATATATATATATATATATATATATATATATATATATATATATATATATATATATATATATATATATATATATATATATATATATATATATATATATGTATGTATATTGTTGTGCATTTAGAAAAAAATAAAGGTGAAGTGTAAAAGTACAAAAAATAATTTCCGAGTTACACTGAAATACGAGTGGAAGCCGGTATCTAAGAGATAAAGTTTTGTCGTTTCTCTTAACCCTCTCTAAACTCGCCTAAAAATAATGAGGTTGCCACCTCCCTCTTGAAAAAATACTTACTCTATTTGAGTTTTTTATTTCGGGTTGAAATATACAACAAGGACTGAGGAGGCTGTTAGAAGCCTCGAATAGAACGAAAAGAGGAAAAATAAACGAGAAAAAAGGGAGGCAGAAGACTGTGAAAAGTGTTAAAGTCAAAATTAAGAACAGTGTCGTCCTTCTTCACTTTTTAAAACTTTACCTTTAAGGGAAATAAAAAATAAAAAAACAGTAGGAAAATATCTGAGAAATAAGTAAAGGATAAGAAGGAATAAGAAGAGAAAGAGAAGAGTTAAGTCCGAGACTCAACAACATAAATATTAATGAGACCAAAACTTAACGAAAAATAACAAAGATGGAGCCCAGCCATCACCAGCACGTTTATATCAGCACCTAAATATAACCGCTTCTTTCTCTTCCAGCCATAAGAATGCATCAAGGTTGGGATTTTGTTTCTACAATGGTTGTTTTGCTGTTGATGACGTCATCAAGAGATATTATTCTAGAGGGTAGAGGAAGTAGGAGATATTTGAACCATTATTATTGGTTTATTATACGTTACCACCATCATCATGTTGTAGAGTATCATCATGGTGTCCTTAAAACCTTGCAAATATCTCTGCTTATACGCTAGTTTAGGTTGTTAAGAATGAGAGTGTAAGCGGGAGAATAATGTATACAATTTCTTATTGAGACGTAAATAGTTGTAGGTTAATAAAATTGTGGTGACTGTACTAATAATAATAACTGTAAGGTTTAATTCAAAATATTACAGAAACATATATACCCAGTGAGAAAGGTTTCTTCTACAAGTTTGGCCCAACGAATAATAAGACTGTTGAGGTTCCTCTTTTTTATGTATTCATTCTGATAAAGACGAAAAATCTTAAAGCCTTAATAGGAAACCCCTGTCCCTATATTACTCAATATATATATATATATATATATATATATATATATATATATATATATATATATATATATATATATATATATATATATATGAGGCTAGATGTAACACGTAGAAGAGCCAGGTCCTTAAGTAAATACGAAGAGTGAATAAGGAGAAAGGGCAAAGTCACGATGAAGGAGGAAGGTTTTAAAGTGAAAGGAAATTATCAAATTTAAAGAGCAAGTTTCTACAAGAGTGAGTTTCTTCTCTTATTCCTCCAGGAAAACTTAAATGAGGTAGGTAATTTAAGTGTGCATGAGATCAGGAGTTGGATGTCTCTGTACTCAACTGACTTCTCTCTAAAACCCTCAGCAGAGATCTAACAATACCTAGAAAAGATAAGACTTAAGTCTTCGTCTAACATGAAGAATAGAAATTTAAACGAAATAAAAAGCCACTTCAATAAAACAAGAGCAATAATGTTAAATACTGTAATCACTTAGTTCTTAGCCATCAAGTAGGTGGTTAGTTTGTTAAATAGTTATGCTATACATAACTATGATTAACGAGAGAAACATTAATAATAAATAATACTTAAAGAAGTAATACTTTATCACTGAAATGAGATATCTCAGACGGTTGGAACAAAAAACAAAAGAGATTGTGTGTATATAAATCATTTTAAATAATACTTAAAAAAGCGATCAATACGATCCTACTTAGCTGCTGTGTTTTTTTATTTGTGAAGAGGCATTCGTTTACTATTACGTTTAACTAATATGATTCTGCTTGATTATATTTTCTTCAACGGTTTGGCTAACTAGGTCATGTTTTTGGCCACCTTTAAAAAGTGCACTTAGAGAGAAACACTTCATTTTCATAAATAATAGTGATGCTGCCCAAATGGAATGGGTTGCTAAACACACAGGGTACTGATCTATCGTGAGACATTACTTTAAATAATAACTGTAAAATTATTTACAATTAATTTTATAACATGGTCAAAACAATTATAATAAATTAAAAATTAAGTTACCATTATACACAAAGAAAGGGTCACACTGTCAAAACAAATTGATATAAAATAAAATAAGATAAAATTAAAGTAAGTTATATGTTTAGTAGATATGATAGTTAATAATTCCCAGGGAGTCTAAAATAACAATCGACTCTGACAGGGTATAAACTAAAAAGATCGAAGTTAGAGATTTATTTATTTATTTATTGCTATTATTTTTTCTTTGTTCTGCCATGTCCAAAAAAAATATGAACTACCACAGCATTTTAGCATAAAATAAGTTTAAAAATATGTCATCATCGCTTCTTCCATGTTGGCCACTAGAGATTTTTTTTTTCTCTCAATATTTCTTGTCATATCTGACGTTGATATGCCATAGCAATTAACACTTGCTCGAGGCAGTTGCCTGACAACAATATGTTCCGAACTTTTTTGTTCCCCGATGACACGAAAACCTCCCTCCGTACCCTTTTGTCTAAGAGATTAGTGCATCCGGCTATTGTGCAAGAAGTACCGGGTTCAATTTCAGCATGAAAACTATAAAAAAAAAAAACAAGAAATAAAAAAAACAATGCAGAAATGCGCAGTGAAAATATTCAAGGAATTATGGATTAATAACCACAGCGCAGTTAATACTTTTTGCTGTATGAAACAACAACGTATTCGGATTTGGTTACCATAGATGCCAGACAGGTTTCGCACTAGATTGATTAATGGGAAGTCCTTGTAAACTCTCCGTGATATAAATAAGAAAGTAATAAAAATAATATAATGAAGACGCAAATATATAAATATATGCGTACAAACTTAACATTTTAATGTCATTTTTTAACTTATATAATTGCCAATACATTTTTAATTTTCAGCAAATATATTAAATAAAAATATTAGATATTTGAATTAAAATATTAACTTTATATTAGTTGGTGATAACAAAAATAAGTTGCAGTGGTTAATACGTACTATAGTTAAATTGATTTGAAATTGAATGAACTACATTAAATAATAATTTAATATAATTAAGAAAAAACAAACTCAAACGTACATCACCCTAATTGTAAATAATAATTAAACACATCAATTTGAATGTTTTTGGCGTCTTATTGCTTCAATTCCAAGAATTTCTGTTCTTAAAATTAAAATACCACTTGAAATTATATCATCTTAATTTCGTCCGACAAAGTTGGAGGAGACGGGAGGAGGTGGAGGGTTATAATTAGGAATTTAATCAAGTTGAGGTGCCCTTAGGAGGCAGGTATGGCTCAATTAAGGGCCGAATATGTTAATAATTCAATTAATTTACTCTACTCTCCGAGCCCCTGCCTCGGGAGTTCAGAGGTGCATCGAACCCTTCTTTTTTTGCTTGATTTCCCCCTTCGATTCTAATTGAATTCAGAAATTTCATTCTTGGCCAACGTTTCCCTCGAGTAAAAACCTCCTTTCTATTCAGAATTCAACGGAATAACCGTTATACGTTATTCATTCCGAGATTATATTTATTTGATTTTTTGTGAAAAGGCAAGAGGAAAGAAGAAATGAAGTAAGAGTTTTCTTTTTATTAGATTTTTTTCGAGGTGAAATTTCCTTTTCTTAAGATTTAACCAAGATAGTACCATCTGAAAACATTCTGTAAAATTAAAGTATGTAATTTTATTAATTTATTTTACCTTTTGGTTAAAGAAAATAACAAATTATAAAAAAAACACATTTAAACCCTTTTTTCTACTCACGTGCTCTAGTACATTCATAGTACTCTAGTTCATAGTTTTCCTAGCACAAGTCTGACGCGCGCGACTCACAGCCGCTGAGGTGTCAGACGCGCACTACTCCAGCATGAGCTGCATGGCCGCTAACTCTCGCGCTCATACATACTTTTGCTCATGGGCGTCGTCTGCAGTACTTATTAAATAGATCAGTAAATAGCCATAATCACAATATTACTTAAAATCTATAGTAAACTATGTAGTCCCCAGGCCACCATAAGAAGTGAGTCGCTGATTGATTAAGTTTTCTTACTTTATGGAATCGCTTATTTATGCCTTGTCCACCGATGAATTGGGTATATGGCAACTGGTCGCTGGGCCATTTCTTTTTTTTTGACATGCCAAACATGCCCTTCTGTGGAAACATTGAAAAGAGATAGATAAAGTTTTGATTTTTACAGGATCGTTTAATTAAATTATTTAAAAGAATAGTGGTACACGTGGCCACCGATAAGAGTGGGCCGTTTGGGGTGTCCACCACCCCAAACATGTCACTCTGCGGGGACGTTGAAAAGTGAACGGCCCACTCGTATCGGTGGCCACGTTTTATGGGGTAATGATGTAAGGGATGTTAAATAAAAGAGAGGGACACCTTGCTTGCAAATATATAATATTTGGTCTCGTTTTCGTACCAATTTACTTTGTGTCTTGTGTCCTTTAAAATTGCATATTTCGTGTCTCTCTCCCCCCCTTCCCACCTCTCTATTTTCTAAAAAATCATAGTTATTCTTTTTCAAAAAACAATAAATCTCTTTTTGTAAGAATGAAAAGGAATTTTTCATTCGTCGCATATTTTATCATTTCCAAATAATTATCATTTGGTGGCATTTTATCTTCTTTTTTTATATAAGAATACATTTAAAGGTGATTATTTCACTTTATTATACTGAAATATTTAAAAGTTTAAGCTAAAATAATCTTTCAAATGACCGCTATTTTGAAACGTCTGGTGCAGTTTTACATTTATGAGTATGGTGTAGAGTCAGGTGTAGTTTTACTCGTATGTGGTAACTTACAACAACAACTTCTAACGCCTTATAAAATCTCATTAAAAATACACGCAAATTCTTTTTGGTTATGACAACTGAAATAAGTGATATTTAATTAAAAACATTGTTTAAGTATTTCCTTAATTGCTAAATAGCAGTACAATACTATATAATTATATATAATTCAATACTATACTATAGGGGGCCGGTGCAGCCGAGGGGTTAGCGCACTCGACTCTGAAACCGAGGTCTAAACCCATGCTGTGAGTTCGAATCCCAGCGGGGTGAGACATGTTTCACACTGATGATCTCATCGATTAGATGAGTAAAGTGGCCGGATAACTCCCGTCCTGTAATGACCTATAAGCTGTTGAACGGGACTAAAACTGCAAAGAAAAAAAAAAAAAAAAAAAAAAATACTATACTATATAATTCAATAAAATAAGAAATTAAAAAAAAAAAAAAAAAAATCAATAACATTAATTAATATATACTATATAATTCAATAATAATAATACAATAACAATAATTGACTTATTTTTAACTTAACCCACAAATTCGTTGCTGCATGTAAATTGTATATAGGTAATTAAGAACATTTTAAATTAAACTTTCATTGACATAATAAAAAATCCCGTCAATTACTTGCCTGCAAGTTACTAAAAGGGTTTCTTCGATCATAAGAATCATAATACATTATTATTATTATTTATATTTTTTTTTTTAACAAAAATGTGTATAAAAAGTTTTACTTTCAAGAAACAAGGTGTGCATATATTATCCTTTAGTATCTTCGGTAGCACTTATTTGGTTATTTTAGGGGTAAAATGGCCGCCATTTTGGAAACACGATATATTTTTGTGAACCAAAATTTAATACCTTTAAAATGATACCCAATTTCGAATTTTCAAATAATACAAATTTTGGAGCTCCATTGTTACGGTCCCCTAAAATTTCTAATATTTGACTTTTTTCAGATCAACTCCCGGAAATTTTATTGGACCACAGAGATGTATATTTATGTATTTTTGTCTTATTTTTAGGACCTATCCTAATGGGGTAGTGCAGGGGGAGGGTCATTTTGGGTTTATTTTAATTTTTTGGGGGGTAAAATGGCCGCCATTTTGGAAACGCGATGTATATTTGTAATCTACATGTCAATACCTTTGAAATGATACCCAATTTGAAAATTACAAAAAATATAAAATATTGCGATCTATTCGCAATTGATCGCAGATCGCAGAAATGTTGAGTGTTTAAGTTTGCAATTGTTTTTCTGTTTTTGGGCAAAAAAGTTTAACTTGTATACCAAATTTCAAGTCTATAGCTTCAGTAGGTCGGGACATATACTCCAAGATGCGACGGACGGACGGACGGATGAACTACCAAATGCGTAAGGGTTTCTAGGATGTCCTCGAAACCCTAAAAATGGGGGAATTTTACACATTCTTTTAAAATTCCTTGAAGTAAAAGCAGCGAGCTTATTTTATTTTTTTAATGGTGACAATTTTTGAAATTGTTAGATTTATTTGTTGCCTTGAGTGTAGAACTAGTCGGTTAAGGCTTTAAAGGACAGACATAACTAGCTAGTTTATTATAAGATTCAATCTCAATAAAGAGTTTGTCATATTTTTTGAAAAATAAATACAATCTGTATTTATAAGACAGAATAAAGAAAATTTATTTCATATATTTTCATAACGAATAAATATTATATTTCGTAATATTATTAAAAATCGGTTACAAGGGAAAGAGGGAGGGGGAGGAAAAAAGTGACATAATAATTCAAGGATTTATAGCCTGAGGAAGCGGGGCGGCTCTTACTCTCCAAGGCCGGATTTAAACCACCCGGAGGAAATAAAATATTTTCTGATTTCTCCTTCTAACTTCTAGTTTATACCTTGAAAAATCCCCCCCCCCCCTCCCCCTGACCGGATATATATATATATATATATATATATATATATATTACTTTTGAGAGGATCAAATTATCTACCGGCAGGGTAAATAAAGTAAAAACTGAAAAAAAACCTCATAGTAGATAACGAAATAGCATCCAGACCAAAATAGGTTTTCGAGTCTGATAAGCAATTTTTGTTTGAAACATGAGTTTCCTTATCTATATAATATACTGGTCGATAGAAAACTTTGATATTATAGCTATAGATGTTTAAAGATAACCCTTAATCTTAGTTGGAAGTGTAATATTGGGTTATTTATTACCAAAAAGAAAGATAAAACTTAATTTATAAAAGTAAAACTGATTAACAAGTAGTCTGCCATTATTGTCTCCTTTGATTTGGATCTGTTTCGATTCCTAGTGATGTCACATTTAGTTTTGTGCAATAATAAATCTACGCAGAATTTGAAATATATAGGTACAGGGTGGTCCAAAAGTCTCCCCCCCCCCTCTTAACTTTTGAAAGTTGAAGATAAATTAATAAAACTTGGGGGATCCGTATCATGTAAAGGGAAGTTTGTTTTCATACAAACACGCGCTAGGGGCAACAACCCACTTTGCCCCCAGGCCACTCAACTCCAAAATTTCAAATTGGAGTATATATTTTTGAGAGCATAATTGGATTCTACGATGGAAAATAATAAAATTTTACTTGTAACTTTTTTTTCTATCTCAAACATTTTGCACCCTGTAGGGGGGGGGGGGCAAAGATAGTAATATAACACTTCCGAAAATAGTAAAACAATCCCTTATATCTCTATAAAATCTAAACGGTTTGGAATAAATTAATGGAACTTGGGGGATCGGTACCATGAAAAGGGAAGTGTATATTCATCCACTCGCGTACTAGGGGCAACCACCCATTTTGCCCCCAGACGCTGAAATCTACCATTTATATGTTAGATATAGGAGCGTCTATGGAGGTATCTTAAAGGAATAACAAAAATTGTCTCTCCACGTAAATCCAAACTGGTTGAGGGCGTAAAGCTTGATTCTTTAGAGAAGTTGGAAATAATATAGAGTCAACGAGAGGAACCTTAACGAGAGGGGGGATGGTTCGCTTCTGATTAGGACTCTGGCTTCAGTTTCTACGAGAATTAGTCTTGTCGATCTCCGACATGATATAGGCTCACCTCCCAATTAATCAATTTCTTATTTTTCCATGTAACTCTTTTCTTCCTCAATCGGTAAGCTGTTTTATTATTTAATTTGTCATTAACTCTCAATGTTTCCCGCTTTAAAATAAATTCTTTTAGTTTTTACTTTTCCGACTGATTTTTGCGTATTTTGTTTATTTATTTTTTATTTTTTTGTACTTCTTTTTAGCTTAATATTTGCCCTTTTTAATTATTATTAACTTTTTGACCTTTACGTGTTTTTTTCTGGTTTGTAATTTATGTTTTAATGTTTTTACTTAGTCATACAATTTCTTGTTTGGTCTTAGGCACTGATGATGGCCTTATGAAGGCTGAAAGCTGCTTTGTTAAATAAACCAGTTTGGATTTACGTGGAGAGACGATTTTTGTTATTCCTCTACCATTTTTATACTTTTGCCCCAAAAAGGGGGGCAAATATTGGAGATAGTAACAAAAGTTTGAAGTAAAACATTCTTTTTGTTCACCGTAGAATCTAAAACTGCTATAAAAAATATACACTCCAATTTGAAATTTTGAATTTCGGTGGCCTGGGGGCATAGTGGGTGGTTGCCCCTAGTGCGTGATTACATGAAAACGAACTTTCCTTTACATGGTACGGATCCCCCAAGTTTCATTAATTTATCTCAAACCGTTCAAAAGTTAAGAGGGGGAGAGGGGACTTTTACCACCCTGTATATGGGACCTATGGTGAACTACTTGTGACATACCCTCCCAATTTAATCGAGAACTTATCGATAGCTTTTAAGATATTATGGCGGGCAGAAAAAATAATTTATGACAGACAGGCACTTGACCAAAAATGTTCCATGATTTCAGGTACGGAGTTTTGTCTAGGAATTTTGAATCCGAAGACATAAAAGAATTTCGTTCGTCAGAATAATCACCATGGTTTTGTTACCTTACTTAAGCTCGAAAGGAATTATGGAAGGTAAACCAAATATTAATAATAACCTCGGTAAACCAAATATTAAAAAAGTCCCACAGTCACAGAAATCCATTGCAGACATCAGGGAACATTTTTGATCACTTGTCAGCCTGCTACACTGCCACCGTGTCTAATTTTAATAAATGTTTGGTTGTTGGTAATAATTAGTTCATTGTTAATCCCATATAAATTTCAACCTTCTACGCCCATTGGTTTCTCTTCCACGTGCGCTTAAAGTTATTTTTACTAAAACCCATATCTTCAAATGTACTCATCTCATTTTTGTTTAATTTGGATAGTTTGTCGAATGTTGTCTGCAGATGGTCCCATAATAATTCAACCGTCTGCGCTACTTGTAAATAAGCGCAAATGAAGGCAACGGAAGCAAGTAATGAAGGTAGATCAAAACAATTTTGACAGATTTTAAATAGGCGGAAAAATTAAATAAATTAGACAATAGTGGGTTGCAAGTTGCAAATGCATATTATCATTATGTGATAGGACACTAAGAAGCTTTATGTTGCACTAATTGGCAGAATATTTTACAGAAAGCTATTGAGAAGATAAATTCTAAAGAAGAAGAAAAAAAAAAAAAAAAATCTTAGTATTATTGGGGCGGAAAATCGTTATTTTTATAACAATAATAAAAATAACCCAGTGAAGACTAACAGCTCTTTTTAGAAGAATTAAAAGAAAATATACATTAGTATTCCAAGAATTCTGGATGAAAAACTAAAGGCAAAGAAAAGGACGTATTATTCTGCAGTCCCGAATTTCATTTTCAGCCGATTGAAAAGGCATTTCAATCTTATCATATTTTAAGTCAATAAGAGCTTGCCTGCCCTTTCCGATTCGCCGGGTCAGGGCTTGATAAAAAAAAGAAGAAGAATGGAAGATAAATTCGAGCAGGGCCGAGACCGGGCAAGGTGCGTTGATACATTTTTTTTTGTCACTGGACCCATTTCTATAGAGAAGGACGTGTGGTGAAAAAAGAACTCAGAAAGAGTGAAGGGGTAACACACACGCGAAAACAGATATAAAAAGAATTGCGTTCCTTTCGGCTCAGTGGTGTCTGAGGACCCGGCGAGAAAAGAAGAGTTATAGAGATATATGGACGGATTTTTTCCCGCAGTTTCTTCACGTCTCTGGAAAAAGAGATAGTGACTCTTTTTTCCTCTCTTGCGGGGTCCGAATGTGTAGAGAAGTACCCGGTGGAAAGGGGAATAGGAAAGGGAGTTTAGCTTTTTCTTCGGTCGGGTTACTTATAGGAGAAGTGAAGGCGAGCGCAAGGGCAATTACATCCGTGGCGGGAATGCTAATGCAGGTCTGGTTGCCATGACGGCGGAGGGTGAGGGTTCGATCCGCGTCGAAACGAGTCGAGTTTTATAGCCCTGAAGGAAGGAGCGAGACGTCAGCCCATCCGATGCATTCGGACAAATATCTTGGGAAACCTCTGTACCACTCCGACACGCGCTGTGAGTGTCACAGGCTTCTCTCATCCGTGATACAAAACACACCAGGCCAAATACAACTCGGGATACGGTTCGGCAATCACACGAACCCCCACAGTGCTAGAGAACCCCTTTATTTACATCTAGTCTAATGTTACACATCTGCTTTCTTATAGCCCAAACAAATGACAACATTTATAAGCCCCAGAGCTGTTTCAAAGCAAACTAATATTTTAAAGCTAAATAACAATACCACATTCAAAGACTACAAGAGACGACACGGGAAAAAACACATGAAAGTGAAAAGTTTACAAGTCTTGACAATTGAATAGAGGAAATTACTCTCATAATAAAAAGCATTAGAGAAACTTGGAACATACTATTATCAAAATCCAGATTTTCATGACAGAATTGGATTTGGTTTTTTCTATTACAATTTTTTTTAAAATAAAGCTTATCGTTATCGGGCAATTTATTGACGTATTGATAAGTTCAATAAAGGTGTGCTTTTATTTCTTACATGCCATAATTTTTAACGACTTCCAGACACTTTAATCAAAAAGGCAAATTATGATAATCTATATTTAAAACTCTTATATTTAGAACTTTAAAAAAAAAAAAATTAACCACGAACTCTCTTTGATAACGGCCTTCCATTTGCTGTCAATTTGTTAAATTAACATGGTTGTCAATTACAAATTTAGAAATGTAGATACACAATTTATGTCATGCGGAGCAAATAACAATTGATACAGCTGTATTATCTGGTTCATTTGAACGAAGTACTTAACTTCTATTGTATAGGAAGTACACATTTACTAACGGTTCTGAGTAAACACCGAGCACAGGTGGGTATTGAACCGGGAATTAAACCTGAACTCTGACTACTTATTGAGAGAAAGGAAGGCAATACCTCATCTAGGGACCCCAATGTGTAATTCAATTCCCTTTTATCTTGAATATAATATTATTATATAGCAAATTATTATATTATGCTAATCTACTACAACTAAAACTATCTAAAATTAAAAGTATTTTTCAATTCTTGAGTAGTTGGGTCTACAAGGAATTAAATAGGCTTACTTTTGCAATATTCCAACCCTTACTTGGGTCATTCTCAAGAAGAATGTTGAAAAGATTAAATTTTGTTGTTTTTAAAGGTCCATATAATCGAATCTCAATGATGTTCGCCATTTTAACCTGCTTTTTTAACTTTTTAAATATATCATCCTAAACATTTCCTAAAATCCTTATAAAAGTTTCGCCTCTTCTTATATGTTTATATGAGAAAAGACTAGACTCTCCAAGAGTATTCTAAACACTTCTCCCAGAATATTGTAAATTTTATAGTAATTTATATTTCTTATTTCTTCATCAGCAACTTTAAATGGTCAAAATCTTTACCGTCTAACAATATGAAGAAAGTTTAAATATTAGGCGGCATAATTTCAGACCAAAATAAGGCAAATTGAAGTGCTTGCTGATGTGGCAATTCTTTTGTTAATCTTTGGCAACCGTGCAAAGGATCCTTCAGCCGTAGGGTAGTCAACCATTAAAATAACTCTTATCCGAGTTTGGCAAATTTTCAAAAACCTCCTTCAACTTACAACGTACTAAATTTTGATGAAAAATTCACTACTTTTCACCAGGTTTGCACTCTCAAAATAAGTTAAAGTGACTTCTAAGACGCTAAAGATGTAAGGACAAATCAATTTTAAAGCAAAAGAGCTAAATATTCCACTTTTAAGTGTTCTGTAAGTTTTAATTGAACTAACTTTAATAAAAATGTAAATATATAATCAAATTAACTCTACTTCAAAAATAAAAACAATAATATACCATCTTTTCAATCTAAATAGAAGAACGAATTATCATTCAAATGAGTTTAAAAAGGAGAGTTAAAATTAAACACAAAAAATCTATAATAAAAGTTATAAAAAATATTTCCAGCTTCGCTCCAAAAAAAAACAAGATTGAAAAATGAATAATGTTATTCTTTTTAAATATTAAAAAAAAAATTATGCTCCTCGTATAATAAAAAGGTCTTAACTATATATCTCCGTGTTTGAAAATTAGTGTCTAAATTATTATTAAAAACGAGACCCAAGTAGCATGAGGAAGACTACTTTGAGTCGATAAGTCCATTCTTCAGAAGTAAATTGCTCCCTTAAAGGTCGGTCTGAATAAGAAATTCCGGGAGTCGTAAGGCCGAGAAGGCTGGAAAGTAGACCTCTTCCTAATTGATCGAAAGGGTCCGGCACTCGGGAGAAGATACACCATCGTCTCATGAATATTTATTCATCTGGCACTGGAAATTGTTTTTTTTTTTTTTTTTTTTAAATAAAGAGTATTAAAGATATTCAACATTCCGATAGCCTCGGGCCAATCTCCTTTGGGCAACAAAAGATTTTAATTTTTTTGTAGTTCAATTTTAAACAGTAAGATGCCGCTGGACCCAAATAAGCAAACATTTAAGGTGTTTCTCACGCCCACATTTCTAAGTTTAGCCATTTTTATTTTATTCGTGAGTCAAAGATTAGTTTTTTATTTATTCTTTTATGATTATTTATAATACTTAAATATAATATGCAAAAAGATTGCATTCCCTATGCAACGTGTTATTTTAATTTTAATTTTAAACACAACAAAGTAAAACAAATTATTTATAGCAAATGTGTAGCAATTTAGTAGGTTTCATGTATGTACTTATGATTTTTTTGTCATTGTCATATCTTCGTAATAGAGCTATTGGACCTCACTTATTAAAGCTATGTTCTATATATTCTTAAGCTTAATATATTATATTTTTGCTTAATATATATATATATATATATATATATATATATATATATATATATATATATATATATATATATATATATATATATTGTTTTTATATTTTTTCTTAAAAATATCCCTTACAGAATAGTCAAAGAGGAATTAAAAATAATTATTTTTTAGCATTTGTTTATTCATTATTTATTAGCTATGAAAACAAAGTTAAACTTTATTTAAACAAGTTTAAATGAAGTTTAGCCTCGCATAAAAGTTTATAACATTTCTGAAACTTACTGTTCCGAAATATATGTTCTTTTTAAAATAAAACTGAAAATGTTTTTTGTGTCATAGAAACATATTATTAAGTGACACAGTGTAATATGTTGGATTGTAGTAATCTACTCTTGTGGAAGTGTAAACCTTTTTTTTATTGGCAAAAGTTAATAAATGTGAGGGTAACTGCAGCCATTTTAAATAATGTCATCAATTGGACAAAATGGGGATTATAACAATGTTCAAGGTCATTTTGTTCCTAGTGCGGCTGCGGCCGACTTTTGTGGAGCCATCTTAGCATTTGCTTTGTTGATTTAGGAAACCGCAAAAAACTCAGGTTGGCCAGGTTCGAGTCCTTCCAGATGGGAGATTTGTGAAGCTCACATAAATTTAAGATGCAGTATTTAACTATAGAGTATAATGAATGTCTATCGTGAATTTTATAGTCATATTTAAAAATTTAACTTTTTTTGAGAATAATATTTTTGAAAATTTTTTGTTGTAGTAAATTAATTAATTTATACATAATATGCATAAAACTACACCAGAAACTTAAATTTTTACTATCAACTTGATACCTATAAAAAATTATTTGAATACCTGGACTAATAGAATCGAGATAGTTGCTCAGTAAACCTAACTCAAGATATGAATAACTATAGGTACGGTACTTACCTGAAACCAAACAAAAATAATTATTTAAACACTAACAGAATAAAAACAAGGTTATATTTGATTTGAATAATTTTCCGATTGAAATAAATTGAAATTTGCAGTAAAGTTAGTCTGTTTATAGAAGAAGCAATAAACATTTTATTGAGCAAATTGAATATGTGAGTTATGTGGAAATATTTATGAAAGAGTGGATGCGCTAACATGATGAAAAGGAGAAGATTGGAGTTTGAGTTATATATGGTTTAAGTAATATCGTGTGTAGAGGTAGGAAGGTTAATTCAGAGAGTAATATATGGGAGGAGATGACTTGAGATAGCTTATCCAGGATGGACCGTATGGAAGGATCATCAGGGCTTGGTATGATAACACTCCTCAAGAGGGCTAATGGCTTCTACCAGAGATGTGGACATTGGTCCAACTGCCTCTCTCTCTAAATTCCATTCATTAACTCACTGCTGCCTTCCACCAGATATATCCCTCAAATCTATACATTTCCATACCTCCTTCATTATATCCGCTCTTTCAAAGCCTTCCTCTGATATTTATATACGAACTGGTGGCTCTAAAAACTTAGGGGCCCACCAGCAAATTATTTAACCAGTTTTCAGTCTCGCCTCCTACACGCTTATCCAGTGCGGTTCCCTTATCGCCGCTACTGTATATACATGATAATCAGCAAAACTTTCATTTTTAGAACTTACCAAATGTGAAAGTTAAAGAAATACTGCAGATACTATTAAATAACATTAGAATGTGAAACAGTTCATCTGGAAAATAAAAATCCAAAATCATGGTCTGGCAGCTATCTCAGCACTTTACCAGACTACTGTGTGGTGTCGTAGGACACCCGCTAGGAACGAAGTTCCTTACGCTTTTCATTAAATGTAAATTATAAAATCACACTGCTAAGTTTTACGATACTAACTACTTATACATGGCGGAGTTAGAAAAGAGACAAAATTAAAGTAACTAACTATTTGTACTTAACAGAGTTAAGGCAAAATTAGAAGAAAAGCATTTACTCGTATTTAACACTGAAGCGAGCGTCTTGCAATAAATAATGTATTGTATATTGAGAAAACAGTATATCATAATGAGTTTATAGTCAGAGCAGATGCTTGTAGTGACGGAACATGACTGTTCCCTCAGACTCCGCCGGCATTTTTATAACTCCATTTAAAATATTATAAAATATATCACTTTAATACGCAATAACTTCTGTTTGTATCTGGTTGAAATTTTACATGCCTGTTTCAATTGTACTTTAGACGATGTGTATGAATTTTTATTATAATCGTTACGTTAGAACGTAAGATGTGTGTGAACGTAGAAGATATTTATTTTAAACGTTTAGGTCTGCTTTAATAAATTTAGCGATCTTTATCACTTCATAGCAGTGTCGGTGTTAAGTTTACTAAAGAAAAATGATTTATAATAGTTGTTTGCCTCATTAAATTGATAAAGTTAAAAGTTTTTCCCGTCCTAAAATTCCAATTTTAAATTTGAAGCTTACGTTTACCCGAGTGTTGACGAGAACGTTTTTTGTAAAAATATTATTTGTCGAACGAACTCAGCCTGGGCATTGGTAAAATGAACATGTTTACCAAATTTCAACTAACTCGGTCATCTTTTACTCAAGTTATCATCATCGGTAGATTTCGTGGCACTTTGTTTTTTAACGGTGATTTTGTGACGGTGAATTTGTGAGAGTGAATTTTTGACGGTCGTTTTTTACTTTCTCATATAAAGAGAAAGTATTGTGATGGCGCGAAAATTCAATTTTGAGATTTTGATAGATTTACACGTTTTGAGGTCCCCTGAGTCCAAAACAGTGGTTTTTAAAAAATGTCTGTTGTCTGTCTGTCGTCTGTCGTCTGTGGCGTGGAGCCTAAACTATTGAGCCGATTTTGACGAAATTTGGCATACATGTTCACAAAAATCATACCCCGAGGCGAAATCGAGAAATGAATTTTAGCTGCAAATTTGGGGGCGCTACCCCCCAAAAAACTCTGAAAAAACGTGAAAAAAAAATTTCTTGAAAACGGTTCCTACGATTTTGATTAAAAAATTCTAAAATGTAGTCCATTTGAATAGGAATCCAACGATATAAGCCATTTTCCCGGGAAAAATCTAGTTCCTGAGAAAAAAGCTTAAAACGCGGACGGAGAGAGCCCGGGTTCGATTCCCCGCCCAGGAAAAGTTATTTTTATGATAAATTTTGATGAAATGTTTAATAATATTTAAATGTACATTTGAAAACTAATAAATGGAAACACTGGGCTAAGTAATTATACACTCGTATATGAGAAAGTTTGTCTGAGTTGTCTCGGACCGATTTTTTTCGGATTCACTCCCGGGCTCCAGAACGTGCCAAATGGAACTTCGTTGCAATAACTTTCTTGTTATCTTTTGACAGGCATTCTTACAAGATACTGTCGGCTTATTCGGCATTTAAACCGGGTTGGTCTGGATGAACCCGCAGTCAGTAAGATATGTAGCCACTATATAAGAAATCAAATATATCAATTTAGTTAAAAAATGTATCACTTTAGTCAATGGCTGCCTAACAATAACTACATAAAGTGGTTTACATGGAAATTGTTTTCCCATTATAATCAATGAACTCGAGTTCTAAGAGGAAGTAATACGGAGAAGGAAAGGGACAAAAGGATGTTTGAAAGTGGTTAGACAATCTCGTTTAGACCTAGAGTGTGAAAAGGATTTAATTGTACGATCACTAATTCGATCGTGATCCATTCCGACGAAACAGATGCTAAATGGAGGATTCCATGCTCATCTCTGAGCTTAATACTCCTTCATTTATTCCTCCCCTGCACCACTACCGAGAAGTAGTCGCACTCATTTACTAATCAATTTCTCAGTCGATTTCCTCTCAAGGTTAGGAGACGTCGACTTGGGTCTGATTAAATCACTTGGCTCTGCTTCCATCTGGAAGGCGTGACAATGACGGCGGGTAGGTGTCACATTTGCATATTTCCTCCCCTTCACATCAAGAGACCTTTCCTGCTACATCAAATACAACGATCCAAGAGCCGTGGCAAAGGAATTTGATCTACAAATAGCTTGGTATACTTATCACAATAAATGTCTTGTTGTCGTTTCATTATAACTAGACGTTTTAACTCACTCCTATTGAATTACCTATCTGACAAAGTTCCCCTATTAGACTTGCACAGTGAACCAGTTTAATTTTGTTTATAATCATGGTTCTCTTAAAATGTAATTATTTATTTTTTGAAACCACTAATTCACATTTAAAATGTTAACTTACACTATATCGCGTTGTATTCGAAGGATTATATATCATAGTGGTATTAATAAATATATATTATTTGCTATTTATTGCTGGTGCTTAAATCAGTGATTTGGCAATGAACTAATAAATTTAAAATTCTAAATTTAATTTAAATTTGGAAATTTCGCCAACTTCCAAAACATCTTAGTGAACTCGAGCACTCGCTTTTAAGGTCCAAACCCAACATATCTGGTCCGATTTCATATCGGATAGAGGTAAGACATGTTAAATACTGATGATCCCACCCAATAATGTAGAAAATTGTACAAAATGGGATAGACTAGAAATCTTGATATCCTTGTGGAGTATAAAATAAAAATAATGTTAACATAATGGGGAATTCTTCGTTGAAAAGGTCCTTAGGTTCGACTCATGCAGATTCTACCTTAATTGGGCTTTAACAAAATGTTGACTTACATTACTCGGATTCTTTAAAAAATGTTAATCTATTTTATTCCACTTCAAAACTGAAACTAATGAGGACATGAAGGCAAAATGTCTTATAAATCTATTGCTTTATTTCCATTTCTATCTAGCCAGAAATAGAATTTCGAAGATTTTCAAATTTTCCAACTTCTTCACTGTCAATAGAGTCTAATTTTAGGTATAACATAATATTCTTTTATGCGGCTAGATAACAATGTAAGCTATAAACATTTTAAATCAACTCATGGTGTTGAAAGCAAGATTTTTTGCGGTATTCAAAAATGCAATAACCTCTTGATGTCCGAGCAGAAGCATACATCTGACCCCTGGGAGGGAAACTCTGTCTCATGGGACACATTGTCCCTTCGCATGAACAGTGGTAAGCATTTACGACTTAAAAAAATATCCTCGACCTAAGAAAGAAAATAGAAAATGTGAAGCCAATAATACAAGGGTCGAAAGAGACTAGGTTTTTGAGATGGGATCAATTTATCAACGTTTTATTTTATCAGTATTTAATATTTACTCAACATCAGGACATGATACTCAAAAACATCTCACGACACAGTGCTTTAAAAAGATTAATACGTCCTGAATACGAGATAAACACCTATTATCTGAATAAACTTTTTATCAACACTTGCCAATGCACCAGATTTGGCATGTCCTAGTGGTTATTGTACTCACTCTAACCTGAAAGAAAACCCAGGCCCAAACACCGACGTATAAGGTTCAAATCTCATATAGGTATGAAAATGTTGGTGTGATATGGTAATTTTGAATACATTTGTCAGTCCTAATGTTGACTTAATCAGTATTAACACTATATAATATTAAACAATCATAATTGTATGCACCATTGCAAGAACTACTTATAAAATGACAGCTAAGTTTGGAAAATTTCTGTAATTTTACTATTAGAACTTAAGTGAAGCCCTATGGCATTGACAACAAAATTGTATACCTTTATAGCAATTTTTAAAAAAAAAATTTTTTTTTAATTGTCGAAGAAGTAAATGTACTTGAAAGGTTACGCCACATTTGACATCTGGTTGATAGGAATTTGCAATTAATTCCAACAGGTTTTGCACGTTAAAAAGAGCGTGGGTTCGTATCCCACCTGTGTCTGAAGTTGTTGGCATGGTGGCTGTACGTAATAATTGCAAGACGTGGCAAACTAATTATAGAAATGAAACATTATCTCTTCCCCAATAAACTATATCTTTTAAAGCCACATTTTAACCACAAATTATTATTATCATTTGAAGGACCTACATATCAACCTGTTTTTAGCTCTACTTCCTTAATCTACTACATTGTTCTCTTTAAGGTCCCCATTGCCTTCCAAATTTCTTAATTAACCACCCAGATATGATGGAAAACAGGATTACCCTTGTAAAGTCAGTTCTGACTTTCCTCTCTTCTAAACTTCTTTCTGAGTTAGAGTTTTAGAACAACGGGGATTGTTTAATCAAACATGTGATTTTTCTGTTTAAAACAGAGAGCAGAGGTTTGTTTTTATTTTTTAAAAACGCTTTAATAATTATACTAAACTAAAGTTTTAGCTTCTATTTGGTATATCCATAATTTTATAACTATAATTACATTGCTCATAACATATATAGTTATCCCTATGTTGCATGATATACAATGTACCTAATGATTGTATGAATTAGGTATAGTACTTCTTTGAACTTTTTAGATCACTGAAAATACATTTCATCTTTTAAAAAACTAATGGATTTATTTATTTTTTCCAAATGATTTATAATCAAATTAATTTAACTTTCAGGATAAAATTAGGTTCTTTAGCCTCCCAAAAAACCTTATTAAAGGAGAAAATCTGGCAAATGTTGATAAGTTGAGAAGGACGGGAAATCTATAGAAGTGAGTGGGTTTTAGTGAAGAGGATGTCAGTCGTACTGAGGGTTTTTAGAGGATGAACACGGGAAGGACTACGTGGGAGAACATTATCCTCCAGCATTTAACATTTAGCCCTTCTAAAGCTGAAGGCTTGGCCCATGATGGTCTGAGCTGTCAACTCACCGTTATAAACGCAAAGCCTAGGTATATAGATAGTAAGGATATAGGAAGAGGAGGCATATTTGGCTCCCTTTCTTCACCTCGTAGAACCCTATTTACCTTAACCTCTCATATTCGAGAGAGGGCCCTCATCTCTCGTATTATTATCTCGAGTCATATTTACGTTAGTCGAACATCTTGTATAAACCTACACCATCTCAAAACCTTCCTTTGTCTTTACAAAGATCAAAATCATATTTCTAAATAACCAAACCATTAAATACTCATTTTCGCATGTCTAATGTAAAATTCCCGCCTTTTATTTGTTCAAAAGGATTAAACATTAACTTTTTATTTTCTCAAATACGAAGTATGTATATAGCGAAAGTATTCTGATGGGGAAATCATTATGATGGATTTACACGTTATAAAGCCTCCTGAGATCTATAAAGTGGTTTTTTAAAAAAGTCGATATATTCCATTGTGATGCTCCATTTGGGACCATTAAAAAATGGAACTAATAGGTAAAAACCCAAATTAACCTCCATCTAACTACAGCTATTAGCCGAGTGGTCTAAGGCGCTGTTTAAAGAGCAGGATTACGCAGGTTGGAAATGAACTGGTCTACGACTCAAAAATCATTGATCATTTTGTTAGAAAATGAAGAAACCACTTAACTGATATAGTACATTACGCGTCTAGTGCGGAAAGTATAGCATTTTGCACGCGAGTGTGGAGTTTGCTCCCGAGCGACAGCGAGGGTAGTAAAACCATACGAGCAAAGCACAATGCAGTTTTCGCACGAGTTGCATACCGTACTTTATCTACGACTGTTGGATTTTAATAATAAATACAGAAAAAAAAAAATTAATAAACTTCCTGTTTGTAAGTTCGTATTTCTCTTTTGATAAAGATGACATTAATTCATTAGTTGTATTTTGTGCCGAATTAATTATTTCGGGAGGCGTATTATTCTCCTCATATTCGTCATAATGACATAAATCACTCATTGTTTTTCACTAAAAACTCGATATAAACAGTTACTTTAATTAAACAAACAGCAAATTTGTTTTGTTAAGTGTAAACAACTCGCTAATCGTGCGTTAAGGTGAAGAATTCTTCATTTTTAACGCACTAGGGCGGAAAATAGAGGAATTATGAAACGCGCATGCGCAATGAATACAAGTACGTAAAGAATCACTTTCTACGCATCTAAACAGAGATACAATGTTTATATTTTGTATCAATCGTTGACACAATTCTTTATTTATTATGTTTAGCTTGGTTTTTGGGTAAAAAAACTGATTAATTTAGCTCCTTAAGTTTTATTTTATCTTCTGGGTCTAAGAGAACCGTTTCTTCGCAGTGTTCAGGTAGAATTATCAAAAAAAGAACTTCAAGGTGTTTAAAGCAAATAGCATTACAATTTTAGAACAAGATCGAATAAAAGTTTTTTAAAAATAAACACTCCTAGTAAAAAAAGAATGTCTTATTATATTATTAAGACATATTTATTTATGCATTTATTTAAAATTTTTACTTGAATTACCCCATTTTCTTTTAAATTATTATTTATATAACATTTTTGTTAAGCTATTATATTATTTATATAAATATAAAATAAAAATAAAATAATAAAACTAAAATCTTCTACCCTCCCGTCTTTTAAGAAGATTATTGAGATTAAAAATAAATAAAATATCCAAGAAAATCTAAAGAGGATTATTGCCTGGTTCAAATAACCTAAACATTTTTATGGAGCTAATTCCATAAAAAATAAGGTTGAAATATAAACAATAAAATTAATAATGCAAAATAAATTAAAACTATGAAGCTATGAAATAAATATAGGTCGAGAAAAGTTTGAAAAAGCTTTCTTTCATACACATATTTGATGTGATAGTGCCCATTCATTCTCCTTGTTTGAGTGCCATTATCTCAAAAAGAACATGATTCTCGGGAATGCAAATCAAAGTTGATCTTTAATTTATTTAAAAATTAAAAATGTAAATAGATTTGCATTTTATAGAAGCTGCTTTGAACATTGTGTGTTAATAAAGATATAAATAGAGCAATGAAATGAGATAGAGAGAAGTAGATGAGAAATGATGAAGGATTTAGTAAAGATAAATATTATCTTATTTAAAAATAAATTAACTATTACGTAGAGCAGTTGTAACAGATAAAACAAATTAATTATGATAAATAAATTAAATGAAATAAAAATACAATGTTTACTTTTAAGCATTATTAATGCATTGAGTTTTTACCTATTAAAATATTTATAAATATTTAATTTAATTTAAATGTGTAATTTTATAAATTATATTTATAAAAAGGATACCTTATAAACGCAACAACGACATTAAGTACAAGTTAAGAAATTATACGTGTAGTTTTTGTACACATGTCTAGAGCAAATGTGAACGTGTGGAAAACAGCCAAGAAGAAGTACTTTAGTTGCACCTGTATAATTATTCAACTAGAGTAGTAACAGAAGTGTGATGCTAAATAACTAAGTGCTTAGGGAAGAATTTGAGGAAGGAATACCAAATTTGGTTTACCATCGTTTTCTCTGATTGTTATGCAGCATTATAAATTCAGATGCAACTCATAAGCACAAGACTGGTATTGGTAATGTCTAGAGCATTCGGATAGACTTAGAAGAGCGAGCATGGGAAAATTGATCATTCAGGAATCCATAGATGAATTAGCAAAGAATATAAGAGGAGCAGATTTTTTTTTTGGACCTTTGCCTGTTTTAGACGTTGAAAGTGTGTGAAAACAACTTGGCATATTATAGGAGTAACTCTTAATACATGGCGAAAATGGAAGCGCAAAGTAATTCATTCACTAAATAATATAATCCGCTACTAGAGAGAAAGGGTGCAGAAACACACAAGGGAAGTTTTAAGTTGTTCTTAAATTAAATAGGTGCGCAGGAACACCTTAGACTGGGAATGTGCAGAGCCCAATACGATCATTGCTCGGTGCGTGTTCACAAATCGGAACGAGATTATTGTTTATTAGAACATATTTGTTTATTATTAATTGTAAGTTAATTGTTTTCATTTTTCTTTGTTGACCTAACTAAATTGAGTTTTCAATAAGTTTTTTTCAAGGAAGCTGGGAACCGTCCGCAGAATCGTAACGTGCATGCGCAATAGATAAAAGCAGTTGGCTAGTCCATTGTAGAATAGTAATATTGATATAGGTATATGTTGAATGATGATTGGCATTACGTCAATCATAATGTATTGGTTGGTTATGTTATTCGAAATATAGATTATTCGTGGTCTAGAGTTCAACTAGGATTCATACAGTAATCGTAGTTGTAATATTTGGCGCTGTGTAGTCAAACTTGCCTAGAAGACGACGGGGTTCAATACAAAATGATAACGACATTCAAGAAAATGGAAATCAAGTAAGAATTTTAAATTCGATAAATATTTTCCTGACTCTGAAGAATAGGAAAATTGGATTTGGAGGTTTGAAAATGAGCTATACCTTAATGGAATAAATCAAAGTAATAATAACGGTAGGGACTTAATGCTATCCAAAATTAGATCTGAAGTAGAACAGTTATTGACCATTTTAGACCTAGAGACGTACGAACTGTAACCTACAGTGACATAAAGACAATGTTAGGACGACATTACGGACATAAAATGTTTAACTTGGCAGAAAAAAAGACATTTCAAGCAACAGTTTGACAGGGCAATGAAAATATTTTAACATACATTAATAAATTTAAAAAAAGAAAATAATAGAAAGTTTAACTTTGGTCAAAATTTAGAAGAACTTATAAGAGATCAATTAGTAGGTGGTATAAACAATGCAAAATGGCAACAATGTTTAATTAAAAAAAATTGTCTAAAAACAACCTTCTTTGGGGTTGATATGGAAGGAGAAGCACTCATTTTAGAACAAGTAGGGGGTGTGTAGTATAGTTATATTTATATAATATGTTGAATGCTGATTGACATCAGGTCAATCTTAATGTACTGATTGGTTTTGTTATTCAAAATATAGATTATTCTTGTTCTAGAGCTCAACTAGGATTAGTAATCGTAGTTGTAATATCAATGAAATAGGTAAAAACCTATTTTATTGACTAATCAATTAATTAATCAATTTTGAGCTTTATGCACTATAAGAAAATTCTAAAAAATTTTGGAAGTAGGTAAGTCATCTTAAGTTAATTTTACAAAACCAAGGTGAAGACCTTCTCAAATAATAATCAGCTCAATAAAATACAAAAATAACATATTCGTTGTATAGAATAATAAATGTTTTAAAACAAATCGTTGATCTATATAATAACTTAATCATAATCATTACACACTAAATGTATTTCTAGCCCCACAAAATTTCAATCTCTAAATATAGAATATAAAAATGCCAGTGCCCAACACAATTCAAAAACAGATAGATACTTATAAAATAAAGATAAAAAAAAAAATCATAAAGGTAGTAAATTTATTTTTAGGGATTTCATCCTAACTAAACTCATTTCATACTCATATCTCTAGGGTGTTTTATTTTTTCGGCAGTAAGGTAAAACACAACCAAAAAAAAAACAGTAGTTGGATAGAAAAAGGGTCCCGTGAGAGTGTTTTATCCTCTCTATTTTAGTTCTTTTAGTTTGAACAAAAAAAGGATATAACTTAAAATCACGTACTCTAACAAGTATATCTATAAAGCAATGCAGGAAAGAAGACACCATCAAAATAAATAAAGGGGAAAAGAGGAAACAATGAACTTTTAGGTAATCATTTTTTTAAAACTCTTTTTATGTAAAACTTAGTGACTACCAGAATATACATATATAGATACACATTATATCAGATGTATACTATATACATTTACATAATTTTACAAAGACTAAAATCGCGATCGAATTGCAATGAAATTTAATGAAAACAATGGTCTTGACTAAATTATTATCGAGAGTTATTGGAAGGGCGACAGCGGGAAAACAGTCTAAGGGTAGGGGATAACAGCCGGAGATTTTCGGAAGCAAAATGAAATAAAATCCGCCAAGGAAGAGGGGAAGCAATCAATGAATGCTTGTTTATGGTGAAAGCAATAAACAAGTTAATACAATTAGTTCATCTTGTCATTTTATAATTTACCCAACTATATAGAGTCGAAGAATGAAAGTCTTAATAATTTGGGTTTTATTTCCAGATAGCTATCGCATTGTTGCTTGTTATAATAAATTTATTGTCATATTGTTTTTTTAACCTAACATTGACCTAATCAATGTCGAAGTTGGTTTTTATTGACATTTGTCCCAAATATTAGAGTTTTAGATAGTGTTTTGTCTGGACTGTTCAATGTTTGTCCAAGGAAGACTTTTAAGTTGCGGAAATTATCAAAGTGGTGTATCAAGTTTTGAAAATTTATAGATTTAATAAATATATTTGTTAGTGGTGAGTTAATGAAAGGGATAAAAAAGCAGTTATAGAGATGATTAGTAATGACGTCACAAGATGGCGTAAGCTTTCGATAATTTATTCGATTCGGTTTGTTAGGTTCCTTTTCCTTATCACCTGTTATCAATCCCATGTAAAATGAATGGGAGAATTTTCTCAACTTTTTAAATAATTAATTATTAAATTATTATTAATTTATAAGACTTTTCAACCTTTGAACGTTATTACACTAAGTCTATTTTAACAATGTAAGATAAGAAAACATAAAAAATTGCCGTTCTAGTGGTTTAAAAAAGTATTATTGTGAGTGTGTTTTATTGTGGTGATACCGTCCGGATCCGTTCTTATTTATTGTTTATTTTTTAAATCGTTTTTCTATTTTAGTTTGTATATTATGTCTTCCACCTTCTTGGGCGTTATGAAAATTTCATCTATACTTCATTTTTTTCAGAGGACAAAGCTATTCTTCGTAAAAGTATGTCAGAGTACTTAAGTAATATTAAATTAATGTATTAAATTAGTTTTTTAATCAACATTTTAAACAAGTATACATGCGAGGCACTCATATCTTATATTATTATACTCGTTAATATAGATAACAGAAAATACACAAATAATAATAGTAATAACAGTCTGCTCTTTGTCTCGTCATCAACGTCTTTTTCCTAGGCTGATCAGTGATCTATTGTATATGTATAGTATATAATTATGTTCCAACATCGGTTAAATATAATACACATTGTAAGTAACCAGGAACAAAATATTATTAGCAAATAATCTTTTATTACCTGGCAGATTAAGTATCACTATCTTTCTACAAGTCCTGTACCCTGAGTATACTTCATTGAGTTTCAAAACTTGAGGAAAATTTATTTTCGGACACACAATATGAACACGAACACACCCTGTGAATTTTTATGGCAACAGGAAATACAAAAAATCAAGTATATAGATTAATAACTCAAATAGCTTTTTCGATGATATGACCCTTCACACAAATACTCATTTTAAATAACTGAAACGAAAGTTTTTAATGTTTTCTTTGTTACACTCGTTAAAAAAGACTTGGTACAACAATGTTCAAAGGGTGAAAACTCTTATAAATCAATAATAATTTAATAATTAATTATTTAAAAAGTTGAGAAAATTCTCCCATTCATTTTACATGGGTTTGATAAGAGGTGATAAGAAAAAGGAACATAACAAACACTGAGTTAAATTTTCGAAAGCTTTTGTGACGTCACACTAATCATCTCAATACTAATGTCTATTTGCTAGAAGTTTTCTAATTGTTAATTTTTATCAAAATGTACGATTGTAATGATTCTCCCCGGCGGGGAATCGAACCCGACCTTTCGCCCTTTACAATTAAATGCTTTCTTTAATCCTTTAAATCATCTTCGATTTTGTTTGCTTGTTTGTGCCAGTCGTCTGTCGACAGAATCTTTGGAGGGGTAATTATCTCTTTTCAAGTCATCTAATCGAGCTGAAATTTAGCACATAGACTCTACCAGTAAAAAACATTTTGTCAGATTAATTAAAACTATTTTTTTTAACCGCAATTAATATGAAAATTTTCCAAGAGTATACTTTTAAAAAACCAAAACTTTTTCTATCTTTAATTTTATAACTTAGGTTCTATTCAATATTTTTCGATGTTACCAAGCCTATACAACATGTTAGCACACACGACTATGCAACTTACTGGATTTCGTTTAGCCAGTGCACCTATATTTATATACAGTCGGGCCTGTGGAGATATTCAGTAAAAGGAAACAAATAAGGCAGGTTTTGGTTTTGAGTTACACCCTTCAAGAGTTTCCAATTGCCCTGTAGAAAAATAAAATGGGATGAAATTCAAATAATTTATATATATATATATATATATATATATTTATATATGTATGTATATATATATTTATATATGTATATATATATATATATATATATATATATATATATATATATATATATATATATATATATATATATATATATATATATATATATATATATATATATATATATATATATATATATATATACATATATATAACATATATATATAACATATATGTATATAATATATATATATATATGTAGCTATTCGCCATTCAGGTAATGATGACGTATAGCTGAAACCAGTTTAGTGATCCTCAGATCAAGCCAGTATCTACGGTATCTAACTATCCCTTCATATTATCATGACTTACTAACCTGCGGTAATAACCCTCAATTTGACTATTAGTCCAGTCACTCGGGCGAAAAATAGAGCCTTACCTCCGAATTTTGTCGGACTGCATGGATTTGGCTGAAAATTTGGATTTAAGCTTGTCTTACCCTCCTTTTCAAAAGTTATATATGGGCGAGGTGTGCTTTTTGATGTTAAGGGGTTAAAACTACCCCTAAGTGAAAATAATAGGAAAACACGTATTTAAGCATTTTTTGCATTAAAATGTGATTTAATTAAGAAAAATAAACATATTCAATGATAATTTGTACTTTAATACAAATTTTCAACCCTTAGAAACCACCCCTTATGACGAAAATAACTTATTTTTACGCTTTGAAATGCTTAACTTGTGAATTAAAATCAATAAAAATGCATTAATCGTTTGTGAAACGATGTTTCATTGGTTTCAAATTTTCAATCCCTAGAAAGCACCCCTTCATGCAAAAAAAAAATACTAAAAAAGCCTATTTATAGTTTAAAATGTTTTAATTTTCCATTTAGATCACTAAAAATGCATTCCCCGCTTATGAAACGATATTTCTTTAGTTTCAATTTTTCAACCCCTAAAGGCGACTACAACGTTAAATATAGCTTTTTACACTTTAAAATTCTTAACTTATGTATTTAAATCAATAAAAATTTGTTCCTTGCTTATGAAACGTTATTTCTTTGGTTGCAACTTTTTTATCCCTTAGAAACTACTCCCTATGCTTATAACAGTACAGTGCACTCAATATTATTTGAATTTTGGTTTTATTAATTATAAGATATAAAAAATACGTAAAAATGATGGTAAATTATGTAAAAAATAGTAAAAAAGTTAAAAAAATAGTGCAAAAAATCAGGAACCATCACAATCACTTGATATAATCTTCATCGACTTTATCTTCTTCTTCATTAATTGAAGGGCAGTTTTGACAATTATCTCCCGAGCAGGTCGCTACGTGGCATTTCAAAATAAACCTAGCCTCTAACAACCACACGAAGATCCACAACCTTTTTTACAATTGCAAAAAATCATCTTCAACAGCTCCTCTGGTGCAGGCAAACTTTGCATTCTACTGGTTGTAGAGATTCTGCATCTTTGAGCCGTCCCCAATCAATTATTTTTATGTTCTTATTTCCCAGCCATAACTGGGTTTGTAAGAATACTCTTTTTATGTGCTCATTGAGAGCACCAACTGTTGGCACAAGGGAAGATAATTTAACCGCAGTATCCTTTGTAGTGGCTTTTATAAATGACTCGTACCTCATTTGCTGTAGAAACGATGAGTAATCTTCAATTTTATTTAATTTATTCACGTGAGCAACCTTAGCAAGTCCATACAATAAAATGGTGCAGTACCTGCCAGCTTCCAAAATGTGGTCAATCTAGGAAGTGATATCATAAAATTCATCTACTAAACTATTATACGTACTTTAGATATCTGAGAGCTCCAAAATACGTATATTTTTCACGCTCCAAAATTATCTCCTAAAACTATTTTTTTTTTTTTCTTCAATAAATTAGTTAATTTTCGAGCTTTGATATATGTATACATATCCATTTGAAAGGTAATTTCAAGGGCTACAAGGCTAGGTTCATTAGAAAGTCAAACTACCCCTCACTTTTGAAAAATTAAGGGTTGAAGCACTCGAAACAGGGGGTGTTCACACCAAGACCCACACTTTAATCGGTGATATCTCCATTGATTTTCATGCTGCAGAAGTTTATAAGAAATGAAAATATTCATTGAAAAAAGAGCTTCATTTTTGTACTCCATCATTTTAAATGTATGTATTATAGTTTTTAAGTTATTTTGAAAAAAGGGAATTTATTAGAAATTTTCAAAATAGGCGATATAATTTAATCAAACTTATTTTTCAAAAATAATGCATTTTAAACCAGTCAAACTCCTGGATCTAATAAAGAACACTAAAATAAAATGTATTATAGAAGGAAAACGATTAATTTTGATTCTGGTGGATATTAGGTTGATTATACTGCCCTTTTTTCCTTTAAATATTCGAGAAGTCCATCTTTTACGAGCTGTAACTCACTCAGTTTACATGCAAATGACTTTTAGCAGTACTCATTTTAAAGATCTTTTCATGGACTATAATAAACTCACCTATCATTATCCCCGAAAAATCAACCCTTTTCTTGCAATTTAACGTTGAATACATTGATCCAAGTATTCGCAAAAAAAATGTCTCCTTTCACCGACCATATCCCCCTTTGTATTGCTCCTAGAATATCTTATAAAAAATTAATCTCTTTGTTTTTTTATAAGCTTCATTTTTGTTTTCTATACTTTTTTCGATCAGAGGCATATTTTTTAGTTATTCGTGAAAAACCGTTAAAAAACGTGACTTTTTTCAATGAAAATTCGCTGTTTTCAACCACGAATAACTCAAAAAGTATTGACTTTCGGAAAAAACTCTATAGAACAAAAGTTGCTTAGAATTTGATCCTCTATCGATTCCCGTGGTTATTTTGAGCAAAAGAATTTCCACCCCCGAGAAGGGGTGGCAACCACCCCTGGGGTGGAAGCACACATCGGCACTATATAACTTTTGTTATTTGAGCACTTTCCCATCAACTCACCAAATTTCAAGTGAATCGGTTCAGTCCGACAGAATTCGGAGGGGAATAGCCCGAGTGACTGGACTATATATATATTTCTTATTTTTACTTTTCTAATTATTTAATTTGAAATAATAATTAATTAAAATAATATTTTTTATAACTTATAATTTTAGAATTTAATATAAGGTTTTGTGAAACAGTTGTATAAATTAATTTCAAAACTTCAAGATTATAATTTAGTTTTGCTTCTCCAACTATTCCTGGGTAATTTTCAACAGTTGAACTTAGCATCGTCCATAATATTCCAATCTTAATATTTCTTCAGGCTAAACTTTTTACGAGTTTTTTTTTTAATTAAACTAATTAAAAATAATTTATATTTTTAAAGAATAACTGTTTTTAAATTAATTTTTATTATTTAAAAAAAAAAAATAAATAAATAAAGTTTCTTACCTTTGCATTGAATATTCTAATTAACAAAACTTAAAAGAAAATTTTGTGAAAAAATAAGGTTCTGTTAAACTCGGATGGGAGCAACCATAGATTTATTTGGCATGAAAAATTAAACTGAAAACTTGCTATTGACTAAGAAGTTTATAATTGTAATTTTATAATTATGCGGTGCATAAAGAACTCGCGTGAAAAATTCGCATTACCAAGTTTTTTCCGGGGAAAAACATACTTATTATTAATCTACCTTAAAAGAGCTTAAAATTATATGTGACATGCTGCATAAACGTTAACCTTTTTAACTCCCACATTTCAGCAATATTTCTTTTAAAATGGCGGCAAAAAATAAAATTTTGAAATAATAGTTACACAATCATTTCCTACTCCTAAAGACCTTTAAAACTATGTACAACAAGCCTTGCTGATCAAAGCCCCCTTTTTTACTTTCGTCAACTTGAAAATATTAGGTGTGAATTTTCGATAATTACATTTTTTTCCTTAATATTCTAGACCTATTGATGTATAAAAAATCATGCTGTCTAAAACCTTTATGTTTAGTTGCACGCTGTATTGGCCGATATCTTGAATATATTAAGTGTAAAATTTCCAAAAACTATAAAGTTGTCACATAAGCGACTTGAATGAGACACACCTGTGTGCCGATTATTTTTTACGCCGAATTTTCACGTCAGTTATCGTGAGGCAAACCCACATCCTTTTAAAATCCCAAGTTTCTGAAATGAACTACGCTCGTTCAATAAGGGAATGGAGAACTCTGCGGGTACGTCGTATTATCAAATACTGTTTGTGGATTTAGAGCGTTAGTGTAGAGTAGAGTATTTAACACATAAAAACGATAATGTATTCATTCCACAATAAATTCATATTTTCTTTTGATTCATAAGCTCAATGTAATACACTATGCCACCTTATCTTTTTTGTTTTTCTTCTTATAAAGGATAACTGTGATTTTTTAAAAAATAATAGAAGGGGGGAGACTCGAAAAACGAAATTGTAAAGGACACGTGGTACAAAGATGAATTGGTACAAAAACTAAACCAAATATACTTATATTTGTACTCAGGATGTCATCCCATTTCATTTAACACCCCCATATGACGCATTTTCGATAAAAATCATTTACATTTTTCCTTTGTTAGCTATTATTAATAAAATAATTCAATTCAAAGTTTCAATTGATTGTATTGGTTACTCTAGACTCTAGACAGACAGATAAACGCAAAAAACTCTAAAAATGGGTTTCTTAGAGCAGCAATAAATTATAAATAATAATTAGGTTTTTAAATTTCATATTAGGAGATATAACACCCAAAATATTATGTACTAGCCGGTCTCGGCTAGCCTGCGGCCGTCTACTGCTGTCATATAATTGAAAAAAAAGCTGGTAATTATATAGGACTTATAACGGCTTATATCGTTAGATTCGTATTTAAATGGACTAGCTTCGAGTTTGGGGGGGGGGGGGGGGACGTACCCTAATTTGGAGCTAAAATTCATTTCTCGATTTTCGCCTAAGGGTATGATTATCGTAACATGTATGCCAGTTTCGTCAAACAAGGCCCAGTAATTTTCCACGCCTCTACACAAAAACATGGATTTTAAAAACCACATATTAAGACTTAGAAACCTTAAAACTTATAAATCAATCAAAATCTCAAAATAGAATTTTCGCGCCATCACAATACTTAGTAAAAAGGTAGTTCTCAAAAGGATTCTTAAAATATAATGTAAATATTTAAAATAAATGTTTTACAATTATTTTCGGTCCTAATTAGCCCTTAAAATAAACTCTTTTTAATTAGCCTATATATATATATATATATATATATATATATATATATATATATATATATATATATATATATATATATATATATATATATATATATATATTATTTTATTATCTCTATACTATTTATATATATATATATATATATATATATATATATATATATATATATATATATATATATATATATATATATATATATATATATATATATATATATATATATATATATATATATATATATATACTATATATATATATATATATATTATTATTTTATTATCTATACTATTATATATATAAAGTGGCTAATCAGCTGATCGGGTTATCAAAATGTTTAGGCACTTCCAGACCACCTAGAGACTCGCGGTTTTTTGCGTTTGGTCCCAAATCGGCCCAAACCGACTAGAAAAATCCGAAAAGTCGAAAAAAATTAATTTTACCCTCCTTAAAAAAATAAAAACGGGGGACGGGAATTGAAGGGTTTCTTCGAAGGGCTATAGCGGCTAAACGGTTAGTCGTATCGAAAAGCGGATAACACCAACGGTAACTGATTTTAAAAGATCTACAATTTTGGTCCTATGACTTTTTGTCCTACGACCAACGGTTCTACCTTAAATCAAGAAAATTTGTTAATTTTTAGTAAATTTTTTGACTTTGAGCTCTTATGGGGTAAGTAATTAAGGGTTGATTTAATTTCAGATTGGGGGTTTTGAACCCCACATTAATGCTATTTAAAATAAGTATTTATTTTTCAAATTGTCTGTCTTTATTGCCGAGAAAAATGAGTATTTATAAAGAAAAACTAATTTAAAATTCCGTAAATACCGTCATGTTTACGTTTTTAAGAAATAATCATGTTTTTATTATTATAGTTTATTTGTATAGTTAAACACAAGTATAAAGATAAAGAAAATATAAATAAACAATAAATAATTAAGTTTGTTGTTTGATAGGTAAAAGATAATAAATACAATAGTGTAAACACACTTTGGATCCTAGACTAGATGTAAACAAAAATGTCCCCTCTCTTTCTTCACCCACTCTCCTTGACGTCAGTTACGTATACAGCCGTCGAGCACTACACACCTCCCGACATGTTTTCTTATACTACCGACATTTATTAAGGTATAATTTTATTCTTATGTTAACTATTTATTTATTTGTTTTTATTACCATATTATTGTTACTACAATTGTTTTTAACAGGTTGGTAAATTCTATATTAAGAAAATGTTTAGTTCATTAAAATTAATATTTTACTTTACTTAAATGAATGTTTTAGTTTATTTAAATGAATATTTGACTTTATTTAAATGAATATTTTAGTTTATTTAAATTAATTTTCACTTTATTTAAATGAATATTTTAGTTTATTTAAATGATTTTTTTAGTTTATTCAAATTAATTTTTTACTTTTTTTAAAATTGATTTTATTATTACTAGAATGAACTGATTTATAGTTTGTTAAATTCTACATTAAGTTAATATTTCAGTTTATTTAAGTGAATGTTTTACTTTATTTAAATAAATGTTTTGGTATATTTAAATGAATGTTTTACTTTATTAAAATGTTGTTTTAGTATATTTAAATGAATGTTTTAGTTTATTTAGGGTAATTTATAGTTATTTGTGTGTTAAGATTATAATGAAGCCCCTATGTCAAATTATTTCGACATTGTTTTCTTTTTACATGATGTAGCTTAATTATACATATATGTAATTATTATTTCACCTCGACCTTTTCTACTTATGTTTAATTAATTTAGAGTACTAATAAATAATAAAATAAATTAACTGAGGTTCCATCTTTATTATTGTTATTATTATTATTCTGTAATAAAACTAATCAAATATAATGTAATTTATTTCATGAGAGGGGCAACAATTTACTCTAATATGTTAACACTGTGACATAGCCACCGATTCCTAGCATGAACCCTACGGTTACGACAATCGGTTCTACCTTAAGTAGAGTAAATTTGATCAATGTTTGTTAAATTTTTGACTTCGATTCGGGTGCTTAAACCACAAACTAATGCTATTAAATCGGGTATTTATTATTCTATTAATTTGTCGTTTTTTCTGAGAAAAATTAGTATTTATAAAGAACAAACAAATTTAAATTTTCATAAATAACTTCATTTTAACTTTTTAACAATTTTTTTTAAGCTTATATTCTATAGTTCAAAACAAGTATAAAGAAATATAAAAAAATATTGAATTATAAAATTCGTTCTAAAGGTATATAAAAGAGAAATTTAAATTTCATTAATCAATTCATTATTAATGGAACTAAACTAATCACAGTTAAGATATCTAAATATTTTATTCAAGTAAGAAAACCATCTTCGGAGGAAGTAATATTAATTCCAAGAATAACTTTAAATTTGAAGTCGGAAGAAATAGAGGTGTGGAAATTATGATGCATTGAAAGTTCCCCTTGAAATTAGCTTATTCGATGGCAATAAATAAACCCCAGAGTCAAAAATATTTTTTTGTTGGTGTGAATCTCGGAGTACAAAGTATTATATTTGATGAAATGGCCTATTCAATTAACCAATATGATAGTAATAGGTATAAAATAGTAGTAATACAGCCGCTGATTGAAAATTTAAGATGGTTCCTCAATCTTAAGAAAGAGTAACAAATTATATCTGAAATATACGAAGTGACGTACGTAATAATATCTCTTAACGAGTTGCATATGTAACAGATTTAATTGACCTTAATGATTTCGTATATCCTCCTGAAGTACTTTTTAATAGCCAGCAATATCTCTAATATTTTAAGGCATATCTGAAATAAGTATCTAAATATTCTATTCACGTTAGAAAACCATCTTGGTTATATATTATAAATTATCAGAGTTCATTAAAAATAAATCCCAGGGCCAAACATCTTTTGTTGGTGTGGATATCAGAAACATGCTTTAGCCCCGGCCAATGTACGTCGTAGTAAGAAGTTGCTCCTTCATACAAGTTTTTGTACCATCTGAGAGGGCTACAGATGGAATTGCTTATACACGGAATATTGTTTACGGTCCATTACTACATAGTTAATAGTATTTAAATAGTAATAATATACAGCCACTGCTTGCAAGCATGAACTATTTCACATGACTAGCATGAATTATTTCACCTAAACCTTAACTACTTATTTTTCAAATAATTTCGAGTACTAATAAATAAAATAAGTTGATTTAGGTTCTAGCTTTATTAATATTATTATTTTTTGATTATTATTTCTCAAGCCCAGCAGAACCATTGCATAGTTTGTTTTTAGGATTACGTTTTAGTTTTAGGTGTGGCCTAGCTATATGTTTCCTCTGGATGGCGAGAAAATTCCTATTAAGGGAGGTGGAGTTATATTTTATCCTCATTTTATAATCATTTTGGAAAAAGTCCTGCGATTTTTTGGGAGGACCCATTTTCAAGTAATTTATTTAAATTTAAGTTAAGCCATTTTCATTTTCTATATTAAGCTGAACAAATAATTAAGTATAAAGTATTATAATTAATGAATTGGCCTACTCAATTAACCAATATGATAGTAATAGATATAAAACAGTAATAATATACAGCCACTGATTGCAAGCATGAACCCCGCGCGAAGCGCGGGGCGAATGCTTGTATATATATAAAGTGGCTAATCAGCTGATCGGGTTATCAAAATGTTTCGGCACTTCCAGACCACCTAGAGACTCGCGGTTTTTTGCGTTTGGTCCCGAATCGGCCCAAACCGACTAGAAAAATCTGAAAAGTCGAAAAAAATTATTTTTACCCCCCTTAAAAAAATAAAAACCGTGGACGCGAATTGAAGGGTTTCTTCGAAGGGCTATTGCGGGTAAACGGTAAGTCGTATCGAAAAGCGGATAGCTCCAGCGGTAACTGATTTTAAAAGATCTACAACTTTGGTCTGATGACTTTTTTTCGTACGACCAACGGTTCTACCTTAAATGGAGTAAATTTGTTAATTTTTAGTATTTTTTTTTACTTTGACCTCCCCTAGCGTTAACGATTATTGGCCGATTTAATTTTCGATTGGGGTATTTAAACCCCACACTAATGCTCTTTAAAACGAGTATTTATTTTTCAAATTATCTGTCTTTTTTGCCGAGAAAAATGAATATATATAGAGAAAACACAAATTTAAAATACCGTAAATAACGTCATGTTTACGTTTTTAACAAATAAACATTTTAATAAGCTCATATTTATTGTCATGTTATAGTTAAAAACAAGAATAAATAAATATAAACAAATATTGAATAATAAAGTATGTTGTTCGATAGGTAAAAGATAATAAATACATTAGTTTCCGCATAAAAACACTTTGTAAACAAATGCCCCCTCTTTTTCTCCGTCAGTCTCCCTGACATCAGTCTTACGTGTCCAGCCGTGACGGGCACCTCTTCTCCCCACATATTTTGTTATACTACCGACATTTATTAAGGTATAATTTTATTCTTATTTATTTAATTGTTTTTATTAACATATTATTGTTACTAGAATTATTTTTAATAGGTTGTTAAAATCTATATTAAGAAAATGTTTTAGTTTATTTAAATGAATATTTTAGTTTATTTAAATGAATTGTTTACTTTATTTTAATGAATATTTTACTTCATTTAAATGAATATTTTACTTTATTTAAATGTATGTTTTATTTTATTTAAATTAATGTTTGTTTATTTAAATGATTTTTTTACTTTATTTAAATAAATGTTTTTATTATCATCTTACTATTACTAGAATGAACTGATTTATAGTTTGTTAAATTCTATATTAAGTTATTATTTCAGTTTATTTAAATGAATGTTTTACTCTATTTAAATGAATGTTTAAGTTTATTTAGGGCAATTTATAGTTTAGTTGTGTATATGGCACATTATTTCGACGACATTGTTTTCTTTTTTATATAATGCAGCTAAATTTATATATACAATTATTATTTCTCCTTGACTTTAACTACTTATGTTTCAATTAATCTCGAGTACTAATAAATAATAAAATAAATTGATAAAGGTTCTATCTTTATTTTTATTATTCTGCAATAAAACTAATCAAATATAATGAAATTTATTTCATGACAGGGCCTACTCAATTAACCAATATGATAGTAATAGATATAAAATAGTAATAATATACAGCCACTGATTGCAAGCATGAACCCCGCGCGAATGCTTGTATATATATATATATATATATATATATATATATATATATATATATATATATATATATATTTTATATATATATATATATATATATATATATATATATATATATATATATATATATATATATATATATATATTAATTTGTATGTATTCATACTAATTATATATATACTAATTATTAATATTGTTGACATAACTAATAAAATCTAATAAAAATATAAATCAAAATAACATAAATAAAAGAACTAAGAAAAGGCTAAATCAACAATTTAAATAAAAGAAATATAATAGAAAATTAAATACAATACTTTAATGTAATCATAACACACATATGATGTATATAATCTGGAGGATATACAAATTTTAAATTCTAATATTATTTAAATCTTCACTACTTATTTGATTTTTTTTTTTTTTTATATACACTTTCTGCAATCAATTTTTCCTCGAGTTTTCTTGATTTTTTTAAAAACAATAAATCCACCAAAAAAGGGCAATTAAAAAAGTAAATAGAAAAGGGGAATCCTAGAACAGATTCATTTCTAATTCTGAAAACTAATACTCCTTGCTACAAATTATGGCGTCAAGTTTAATTCATCCTGAAAATATTTATCTTGCTTTAAGGAACATCTCAGGATAACATCTGTGTATGTGTGTATGTATGTATATTTTCTCATGTTGCTGCTAATAAATGAAGCGTGATAACTGTTTTTTACCCTCTCTTTTTTTTATATTTCGAAAATGGTCCTGACAAGAAGGGTGAAAGGAAGAGAAGTAAACCCTAATAATTTTTTCCTTTAAGTGTTAGAAAAGTATGGTAAAAACGGAAAGGGATGCCTAGAATTATTTTTCGCTTCTCTTTTTTTTGTGGAAGGATTCTTTTTACTTTGTATTTTTAGACAGAGTGGATTTCTCTTCATTTTTTTTAGAAGATCAGTAAATTCAAACAGGTAGGGAAAAGTTTATCTTTTATTTTTAGCCATCCTGATATTTTTGTTTCGTTATACACGAAGCACCAGACAAAGAGAATATTGCATTTTTAAGATTTGAATGGATTAACACGTTCTATATATTAGGTCTAATATTTTATACTAATTATTGGTTTAAAATATAATTGATTATAACTGATTATTACTAATGATTTCTAATTTTAATGAAACACTTGATTTTAGAATGTGACATATAAATTAAAATTAACAGATAAACTCATTAAACAAACTTCCATGCTAAGCGCAGGCTTGGGAATGTCATTATATTTAATATGATATATATATAATGTGTAGAAATAGAATTCATATTTCATACATATATGGTGAAAATTTGTAAACATCACCATTTAATCTAGTAACTATGTACTTCCATTTTGTATGTATAAATGAAAAAGCTAGAGTACAGTATACACGTATAAATTGTGAAATTTATCCTTATAAAAAATATATTTATAACCCTGCAAACACATAGGTTGTGTAAATTTATAAGTGTATGTAGTATATATGTATTAAAAGATATGTAGAGAGTGTATTTTTATATACAACAATATACAAGGAAAACGTATAAGTATGTACCATGTATTTGTACTTTTATAGACTAACACTCCAAAACCCGTCTCTTATCTGAAGACGCATCTCTTATCTCTTTCTCCCTCTCTCTCTCTCTTTATATATATATATATATATATATATATATATATATATATATATATATATATATATATATATGCATTTATGTAAGTATATGTATGGTGGTGTTGTTTGTAAAATGAGGGGTTTATATGTGGTGGTGGTGTAGGCACTGTTGCCTCATTAGCTATGAGCCAGTGTATGTGAGTAAAGTAGTGAGTTACACCGAGGGTGTAGCAAGGTGCTCATTATCGTGATATCTTTGTCTCGAGTATTACCAAGCTTCCAGGAACTCTTCATTCCTTCTACTTGAAGCCAATTCTTACCACCCTTACATTTTCCAACAAGACCATGAGAGAAAACCTCTCCTAGTTGCAATATCCTTTTACAATGCTTCTACGTCCTTGCTTGCTAAAGAATATTAAATTTCTTCCCTCTCCAAAACTTTAACCAAGTCCTTGTACAACGTTATACAAAACAAATAAACAGAGTTTTCAACTGTATAATCATTATTATAATCAGTGCACTAATATTACCAAGTATATTCCCTTAAACAACATTAAATAAATATATATTAACTGTTATATGTAACATTATATTATATAATATATATAACTTTTACACTCTAGCATCCTATGCAGTTTAAGTAAATGATAGCTTTAACCCTATTATCAATTTTGTAAACTTTAACAAAGTAAAACCTCTAACACCTAATGTGTCAGAAATAGAAGCGTCAGGTGGTATAGCATGATTTTAGAAGTCCCTGATCTTGAAAAGTTGTTAGTAAACATCAACTTAGACGGTTATAGAGAAAAAAAATTCTTCCAATTATTGTGACACATAGCTTCCTCTCGTTCTATATGACTTACTTAAATGGTGTTATGCTTTTACAAACCATTATTGCCTAATATATACCTATAATTTTTCCCCTCCTTCAATTTTAAATATGTCGTAATTGTATTGATTTTTTACATAAATAAAAGTGTCAATTAAGCAAAGTTGAATGCACGCAGACGGTTAAAATTAATGTTGGCCCATCTCAGGCGCGGATACAAGGGGGGCGATCGCCCCCTCCCCTCAAGGTCACCAAAAATTATCTATTTTCAGGTACCGTAGTGCAGTATATATGTTATAACCCCAATAATGGCTTGGAATAGGTCTTTTTATAAAAAAATAAACCCTTATAGCTAAATTTCCTGTGTCTATCTGTCACTCTGCATGGCTCCAATAACTTTTGAATCAAATGAGAAAAAACATGAAACTTTGTAGTGTTAAATATTGTTTTAACGCGTACACAGGAAAAATATAGTGAACTCAAAATTATCAGCTGTTCAAAATCAAAATCAAAATGGGGGATGTCACGCGATTGATTTTTTTTTTTTTTCAATTTTGAGTAGGGTATCAAATGAAAGGTATTGAAGACTAGATTACAAACATATAAAACACTTGTGGATTTTGTTTAATTTTTCATGCTATTTTGTCAAAAAACATCAACATTTTAAGTACCTTCCCCCCCCCCCCCCTAAAACTATATGTTTAACGTTACTGAAAATATGAAAAATGTGCGGTCTGCTGGGCCGTAGAAAACATAAGAATAACAATTTGATCTAATCAACTGGGAATCCAAAATGGCGGATAATTCATGTTACGGGGAAACTTTTTTTTAATTTTTAAGTGGGGTATCAAATGAAAGCTACTAATGTGTAGTTTACAAATATATATAAACAATTTAAAAAAATTATATACTTCTTATTGTATTTGTAAGTCGAAATATACAACAACAAAATTGTCCCTTCCCCCCAAGTACCCTATAACGGCTATTCTTAAAATTTTAAAACAATTAACGCTAATACCCTATGGTAGGCCGATGAAAATTTCCGGATTTTTTTTTTGCTTCTTGTTATTACAGATAAAAAACATTGAGTTCCCCTTCCTCTATTTCACTTGGATGTATTTTAATTTTCTGCTGTTACTAGAAATATGCAAAATGAGTCGTCTATTGGGCCATAGAAAAAATAAAAATAGCAATTCAATCTGATTTACTGGGAATACAGTATGGCGGATAATTTATGTCCCGCAAAATTTTCTTTGAAATTTTGAGTGCGGTATCAAATTAAAGGTATTAAAGAGTAGATTACAATAAAATATATTATATCACTTGTGTGCTTAATTTTCCGTGCCATTTTGTCAAAAAGCATAATTTATCGTGACCCTTATTCTAACTAATTTCATGTTCGCAATACCAACGAAACTCTTTTTATGTGAGACTTTACGCACAACCATTTTTTTGGACTCAGGGACCTTAAAACGTGTAAACTCATCAAAATCTCAAAACAAGTTTTTTTTGTGCCATGCCAATACTTTCTCTCTATATACCACGTATATGTGAAAGTAAAGACTGAAAGCACTCTAAAGTATATAAAATAACTAGTTTTAATCATAATACAAAATTACACATATGTATTTTTCATATATAAAAAAAAAATAATCAAATATAAAAAAATGTTTGGGAGGGGGGAATGTATAACTAAACTCATCCAACCGACCTGAATGTTTTGTAGCATAAAAGTTTTCACGGTAAATAAAATAGTATAAAAATAACTCATAAAAATAAATTTTACTAGAAAAGACTCGTTGATACACAATTTCACTGAAAATCAAACGAACAGAAGAAAAGGTATAACATTTGCCTTTCTTTTATATCAAAAGAATATTAAATTAAATTTTATTTTACACTTTTTAACAAGAAAACAAAATTTCTGGTTTTTTTTTTTGGTTTTTTTAAACTTGTGTTTTTTTGTCCTCTTATTCACAAACCGTCCCTCCTGTATCTTTTGAGAACAATTCTGTTGTATTTTTTTCCCCCTCACCCCTCTTTTTTAAATATTTTTTTATAAACAAAAAGTGAAATAATCTGTCACAGACAGAATGAATCGTAGAGAGGTTTCCAGTTCCTTTATGAACCAAGTTTAGTCTTTTTGTTTCACGCTCAATCTGTTTTGTTCTTTTGGGAGAAAAAAGAGGGCAAATTATTCAGTGCCTCTTATTCGGTACTGAGAAAAGAGATCTTTTTATTTTTATTTAACAAATAAAGAGTTCGTGAAGAAAAAAGAAATATATTGTCTATTGGAGGTCTTCTTAAAGTAATAACATAAACTGCTTGTCCACGTAGATTCCACAATTACGATAGAAAATAACAAATTTATTTTTCAATTGACTTTCCCAGCCAAAACACAATTGTTTGGGAATTCTCTAGTATTGTGCTCAACAAACGCCCACAAAAAAAGATGAACCACTTTTGATGTACAAGCATTTGTTCGTGCGCGTGGTCCCTGCTAGGTTCACACCGAGCTGTTTGTGCATAAAGGATGCACGTTTGGTGTGGGCGTGGCGTGGCTTAAGAAGCCTAGCTAGCTGAGCTCGCTTCAACTGCCGTCGAGGTATGAGATACGAGTTCAGCGTGCCGACTTTAATCAGTCGTATCAGCTGTTTTAGGAGATCCGGACGCAACTTTAATCGAAACTACCCCATTTACCTCACGAATCTGCAAACCCCAACTCAGCATATAGTATATTTTTATTATTATTTGCGATTTTTTAAAACTTTGCGAAAAATATTATACTCCATAATTAAAACGCCGGGTTCTACAAGGATTGTTTAGAGAATATTATGTTAATATATTAATAGGTCAACAATCTAAATTAACAATTAAATTAAATTTAAATTACTATAAAATGATCCTTTGTTAAACTACAAACGACAAAATCAAGTGGTGTGGCGCCTAATTAATAGTAATTAATATTAATTAATATTAACTAATATTAATTAATATTAATTACTATTAATTAATATCGAGCTGATTTTCTCAAGATACATTATTTGAACCCTATAAGTCAACATTTTAATATTGTCTGACGCTGAACTTTTTCCGATATTTCAGTCTGACGCGTCAAAGTTATAGGGTTCAAATAATGAAAAACGCCCCGAAACCAAATAAAATCACAGAGGAAAACGGTGTCAGACTTAGCCTAAACAAGGCATTCAAAGAGGTTTGGAAAGAGTATGTATAATTGACTTTTTTGCCTATGGGCACCCTGACTACTATTATTGCCTAATTTGTTTAATTGTTTCCCCCGTTTTTTTAATCTGTCAAAATTATTTTGATTTATTACATGAATTAAAGTATCAATTTTGCAAAAGTTAAAGAGTCAATTAATCTTTATCTATCTGCGGGTTATTATCGATAAACTATAAAAGTTTAATGCAAATCAGATAAGTACTTTTGAAGCTATAGTTGTAAATAAATGTGTTTGTGCACATGAGGATAGAAACAAATGAGCGTAGAAGGTTGAAACTTATATAGGACTAACAATGAGCTAGTTATGAGTTATGAACTACCATACAAATTTCATTAAAATCGGATGTTCAGTTTTTAAGATATGTTGGTTCGCAAATATTGAGCGACAGACCGACAGACAGCACGGAACCAAAAATGTTCCCTGATGTCTGAAACGGATTTCTGTCTTGGAATTTTTGAAATCGGAGACCTACAAATGTTTCCGTCTTCAGGACGATCACATAGCTTCCTTTACCTTCGGTAAGCTCGAAAGCAATAATATTGTATTAAAATAAAGCTTAGCAGGTCACTTAATTCTACAAAACGTTAGATACAAATCTCCTTTTTATTGGAATAAGCTGTTTTTAAATATATAATAATAAATCCCCTACATTAACGACTATTATTATCCTTACAAGGGGAATTGAATTACGAGGAAAATATATAACAACGAAAATTTATTATGCATTTATATTTTTGTTTTAGTTAAAGGTATTAAATGTTAACTCACAAGTAACGCTCCAAAGATAAAGTAAAAAAATCCAATGTATGGTATAGACTTGATGTATGATGGTGATAAATAATTATATTTAAATTTCATAATAAGTTTTCTAATCGGACTAATTTTACAATAGACATACTGGCTAAGCGAAATATCATTTTGTATTAATTTTAAATTTAATTCATGATTTATATGTAAGTTTTACTAAGTGTTGGCTGTTTAATCAAACTAACTTAATTCTTTGCGCTGGTGACTTGAGAACGGACTAACATTTTTAGCACTACTGCCCTTAGGAAATCCCTGAATTTATGCACTGTACTGTAAACTCTATGACAGGTGACAAATGATATATACACTTCCAATGGTGACTCCATTCAAGTGGTAAGCATTCTTCATCTTTGATTGGATTTTGCTACTTTCGTAGAATCTCATACAAAGCAGAAGCCCACCAGTATATAGTAACTCGAACCAAAATAAATAAATAGCTCATTTTTACTTAAACTCACGCATTAAAGTGTAGACTAATGACTAATCAATAGTGTTGCTTATATTGTTAGTTATTTTCTTTATTAAGTACCTTATAGAAGAAATGTTTTTAGAAATTGAATATTGGCAAACTTATATAAAGGTACGAAAACAAGTAAAACCCCTTACATTTGTTGATTTTATCATACAAAACCGATTTATAGATTAAGTACTCAAGGTATAGTTGAGTTAAAAGTTTAGTGATCGTCTATTTTTAACAGATGAATTTTTCAGTTGTTCTTTTTTTCGTTCGAGCTTGGCACAGACACTTTTTGTAACACGAGTTAGCAACGTGGAATTCATTTCCTACTGAGTGTTGAATACAGTTTCATTACAGTGACAGATGATGTCGCCTCTCTCTCACCGGTTTCACCTGAAAACCTTCTAAACCCCGTCGTCACTGAATAATGAAAATCAGTTTAGGGTCCCCAGTGGGTTGAGGGACGTTGAAAATTCCCTCTCTGAAGCTTGGAGCCTTGTTTACGCAATCCTACTCCGCTTTCAACACTTGGTTTTTGTTGATGTGGTTTTGAATTTTTTTCTCTCCTCTCCACGCTCATTTTTTCCCCATTCGCCTGGTGAATTTGTTTCCTCCGTTTAAACGAGTGGAACGTGTAGTTTGACACTTATTTAACATACTGCTGTTTGTACTGAAGCGAAATATAACGCTAAATATTTCCTCGTTAAATCTCGCCGGATGGAAGAAGGGGATAAAAAACACCACCGTACTTCTAGTTCCATTAAATCATTCATTTCTCTTTCTCTAATTTTGTTTTTCAACATAACCACTAAAACTGTCGTGTATTTAACGTTGTCATTATGATGGATATGTCCTAAATAAATGCTTTTAACTCAAAATATGTTCTAAATGTTTGACGACTAAAGCATATAAGAAACAACTTGAATGATACAATATAGGCTAAAATGTAAGAAAAATGTTTTATGGGATGTAAAAGACGACTTTGTTTAAAATCAATTTTAAGTCAGTGATCTCACCTATATTACCGCTGTAGTAACAAACATTATGTTAGGACTTGGCCCCTCTTACACCTTAGATTATTTACTATCTAATATGGTATACAATTTTATTTTTACATATTTTTTAATTTTAATTTATTTTTTCATATAACATCATACCAATATATAAATATATAATTAAATATAAAATAATATTAACAACTTTATTGTAAATTAAATACGTAAACAAACATGTTTCTTTTTGAAGTGGGCCTTCACTTGAGAAATCATTAAAAAAATCATTATAACTAGGAGGCCCTAAAATTTCATTGTAAATATATATATATATATATGTGTATATATATTTAATTAGATAATTAATAATAATTAGGTATTATTTATTAAATATTGTTTTATTTATATATTATTATGTTACATTTTGAACAGAAAAGTACTTTTGAACGCCTCTTTACGAAACTAAAATAAATTTTAGTAAAAAAAACCACTAAAACCTGGACAAGGTGTAAGAGGGACAAAGTAAAAAAAAAAGTTTATGCTACTTCCCAACTTGAAAACCCTCTTATTCTATGGAATATTTTAAAATTTAGAAAAAATGAAGGTTCATGTTGAAAGATTCTCACTGAACTGGGCTAAGCATTATATAAGTCCAAGTACTCTCATATTTTTAAATTTATTAAAGTATGAAAGGGGGTGAAAAAAGCCAGCTTGGTAAAGTCAGTGGGATTTCTTTAAATTTATGGTCCATTTAAAACTTTGTTACTCCATGAAACACCGCTTTGTTATGTGAGCCCAAGAAAATCTATATACACATATTATTAATATATAAAATTACACGCGCGCGGCGCGCACACACACACACACAAACATACACACACACACACACATATATATATATATAGTGTGTGTATTATTATTATTATTATTATTATAATCTACAAAGTTATAAATTTAATGTATATAACTTATATAAGATTATGTAAACATTTAAATAAGATAATATTATTTAAATAACATAACATTGTTCCACAGTATAATTCACTTTTAATTGAAATATTATTAGATCATTTTGAAGTTATGTTGAATTTTTTTTTTTCTTTATGGCTTTTATTGTTATAAAACTATTTGTATAGTTATTAGTCCAGTAACTTTATATATCACAGTATGCGTCAAATCCGGTAGTTCTGATTTTTTGCAGACTTGTTTATGATGTTGGCCTAATAAATAATCCAAGTTTGTGACATCAAGCGCCGAACGCAACTTTGTCAAAAATCGAAAAATTGGTTATTTTTTCAAATTTTGGCGATTATAACCCTAAAGGACTAGTTTTTGGAAAAAACTTTTTTTAGGACGTTTTTAAAGTAGACTAAATTTTCTACAATATAATATGATGCTAGAACTGTCTCTGTAAACCCAATAGTTTCCGAGATTAAGCCTTTCAAAGATTATCTGTTTATCTTAGTACCATATTGTAGAAAATTTAGTCTAATTTATAAACGTTCTAAAAAAGTTTTCTTAAAAACTAGTCCTTTTAAATTTTAAAAAATAACGATTTTTTCGATTTTTGACAAAGTTGCGTTCGGCGTTCGAGGTCACAAACTTGGATTATTCATTATTGATTTTTATCGATTTTTTGCAAACAAGTTTGCAAAAAATCGGTAGTTCTGATTTGACGCATACTACCCCATGCTTTCAGGCGACAAAGTTACTGGATTATATATATTTGTATAATAACCTTATGAATCTTTTTTGAAGTAAAATCTTTTAAAGGAAGTTACCCTTTAAAGCTTAGTCCATACTAGGATTCATTATTCCATGGTTTAGTCCCGGTTGAGTCAGTGATAATTAATTTTCCCGAAAATCAATGAAAATCTCGTCCAATATTGAATTCTCCTATATAGTGTTATGCAGCAATGAATCCAAACAAAGATATTTTTTGTTTTCAAACATTTTTTCTATCATGCTGTGCATAATTGAATATATAAAATATATACATTTGTTTTTGACTTGAGGTTCTTGTAGGTTAATAATATTTTCTTATATTTTTTATTTATTAATTAAGATAAATTCCCTTTTTAAACATTATTAATTTTAATGTATCATCTTACTTATTGCTTCATTTAATGCCATGAAAATGTGAAGGAAATACAATAGCGGAACTGGCTTCGTATTTCAAGAACAAAGAGATGAAAAGAGGAGTGATTTTTTTGTTTCATTAAAGGCTAAGATTGGTGTCGAAGGTAAAGGGAAGGTGGAGATAATTGGTCGTGTCGAAGCCTTCTCTCTGTAATAACAGGTTAGGTAACAAAAGACTTCGAAGACAACTAATTATTGTTGAATAAAGACTCTTCTACTTCATCTCTAGGGAGACCTTTAGATTCCTTAGTATTCATAATTATTATTTTAAACTGTTTCCGCTCTTTAAATCTTATTCTGTTCAAAAAATCTTACATAGGATACTTATGTATTCAAACAAAATTAATTAAATATCTTGTCAATAGTTGTTATCTGCTCACAATAATTTAAAATATCTTTATCTACATTGATACGAAACATAAACATTTTATCTCAGTTTAGATGCGTAAAAAGTGATTCTTTTCGTAATTGTATTCATTGCGCATGCGCGTTTCATAATCGTGCGATAAGGTGAAGAATTCTTTTTTTCCTCACTAGGCCGGAAAAAAGAAGAATTCTTCACCTTATCGCACGATTTGCGTGTTTGTTTACATTTAACAAAACTAATTTGCTGTTTGTTTAATTAAAGTAACTGTTTTTATCAAGGTTTTAGTGATAAACAATGTATATTTAACGATTTTCTATATTTATTATTAAAATCCAACAATCGTAGATAAAGTACGGTGCGCAACTCGTACAACTCGTACAAACTGCATTTTGCTTTGCTCGTGTGGTTTTACTACCAAAATGCTACTTTCCGCACTAGACGCGTAATGTACTGTAATACGTCGCCACACATCAAAGGGTGGTAGCGTGCCTTGTGGCGGGCGTATCACTTATTACTTAAACTTACAACTAAGTTAGGAAGAGGGTTTCTCACACAGGAAAACTCGGGTTTTAAGTTGGAGGGTGCAGTGATGCCAACCCTCCAAGAACAAAAATAAGTCTATTAAAAAAAAAAGAAACAATCGTGGATTCGAGCTCCCTAACATAAGAACTTACAAAACTAGGGCCCTATGGGAGCTCGTAATTACAACATAGGAATTTGATTCTAAAGCTTTACTACATCGATTTTTTATTTAAATATGTTAAGTCCCAAAAAAAAAAAAGGAAAGAGAAAATAAATGAAAGATTTGGCTCGTTGACCTGATGGGTCGCCTTTTCCCGCGGAGGACGGAGCTCCAAAGGATAAACTTAAGTCCCTTACCTTCTCGAGCTTCCCAGTTTCCAGGTAATCCAAAATGTTAATCCAATCGTAAGTCACTTAACACATAGTCGCACGGCACACAGCTAACGGTATACGGCACACAGCCAACGGCACACAGCCAACACCACACGGCACACAGCCCAACTTACCGTCCGAATCCTCGCTTAGAACTGACTCCCCGGCTCAAGCTGGCCTGTCCTTTTATTTGGGAGTGATGAGACGGTACGTGACTGAACTCGCCTCGTGCCTGGACGTATCTTGCCTTGTGTGCGTTACGTTCCTGAACGTCCGTGGTGCACGTGCAGTGGGCCGTAAGCCGGGCGGAATAGGCGTCCGCTGGTGGTGGGGGTTGGCGTGCACTGGACTCGGGACGTGCCTGTTCATGCCCGGGCGTGCCTGCGCGTGCCTGTGCGTGCCTGTGCGTGCCTGAGCGTGCCTAGACGTGCCTGATTCATGGCGTGGCCACGTGGTAATTCAACGCTTTTCAAAGTAACCAGGGGGGGCCGGGGCTTCCGCGGCCACCTGGTTACACTCCTCCCTTCTCCGCAAGCCGACGCCCACGTCGGCGAAAGAAACTGCCTAGGCGTCCCTAGGGGCTGGGGGTCCCGCCACTGTAGCTCTAGGGGAGGTCCAGGTTGCTCAAGGCCAGCTGCTCCTCATATGCCTTCCGGCGACAGCCGTTGCAGGAGTTAGGACGTCTAGCTTCTCGGGGGTGGCTGCAGTCCGGGGAGGAGGTACCAGGTCTGGGGTTGGAGGCTCGGAGTGGCTGAGTGTGGTCCCTGGTGACTGGTCCTTTCCTGAAAACTCAAGGGTAACATTAGGCACAGAAAGAATTACATTTTTTGGAACCCTAAAAATTCGGGGGATACCCTTGGTTGTCAAGGCGACAAGGGAAATGAAGGGAGAGATGATAATGAATAAAATCCAATAATAAATGGGTACATAAAGGTGGCATTCCCCTAGTGAGGGAAGGTAAACCTGTCCGGAGGTCGGTCCTGGGGTGTTAGATCTGGCTTCGGTGGTATCTTATCTCTGTTCAGTTCTTGGTCGTCAGTGGAGAACTGGTAGGTGGGGGTGGTATGACAGGGGAGAGGTTCCTTGTTGACCATTACATTGGGGGCGGTCAACGGACTCTTGGAGGGGGCGATGACTCCTTTATGCAGCAAGTCGTTCGGTTGCTGCTCCAGTGGAACTCCCTGGTCGCCGGCTAGACGACGGAGCTTTAGATGCAGGACTTGGTGGACGTCTTCCCTCGGCTCATCCCAGCACTCAGTCTGCAGGCTAGCGTTGTACTCGCCCTGCTCCTCGTCGTTAAGCTCTTGTTCCCGCACCTCCATCGGTTCCTCGTCGAGAAGCTGCGAGGTCTCTCCGCTCGCATTTGGTTCAGGGGATTCTTCCTCCCACACTGGCTGCACACGTGGTTCTCCGTAGTATCCACTTCTGTCGTTCCCCGGTGTGGGCCGCCACTCGACTGCAGGGGTAGCTGGATCCGCCGGGGGTCTCCGGTGTTCTGGCGGCGTGGCCGGGTGAGGAGGGGCTGGTCTGGGTCGCAGTGGCCAAGGGCAGCGATCCCGCTGATGCGTGACATCTCCACAGTAGGTGCAGGCGGGGAAAACGATCCTCCTAGGGCAGCTTGCAGCGAGGTGCCCAGGCTTGCGGCAAACGTAGCAGCGCCTCTTTCCTGTTCTCTGCTGACGGCAGCTGCAACGATTGCCCTCTCTTTTACCCCAAGCTCCGGCGGTCGCTTGCGACTTCGATGCCCCCTGAAGACTTACTAGTAACTGCTCGATCCGTCGCAGAGTGGCATCGAGGGACAGCGTCGGACTCATGTTGTCACCATTCTTGAGGTTCCACGGGTCGCCTCGGGGGTTGAGCGTAGTCATGTCCTGTAGCTTTCTGGCTACGTTCAGGGCATCGCTGAGAGTGTCTGGTGCTGTGACTGCTACGAGAGATCGCAGCTCGCCTCGGAGTCCTCTTATGAAGGCTCGAACTGCCTTTTCATCCACCCACTCCTGTTGCCTTATCGGAGTCCAGGTTGGGTGTTCAGCGCGGGCGACCCGCCGGGCCAACTGCTCCACTCGCTCCGCATACTCTCGTAATGGCTCGTCCTCGAACTGATGGACCGACCAGAGCTTCATGGCCGCTTCGGTTGGATCGTCCTGTCCGTACCACTTCAGCATGTCTCGCTTGAGGTTGTTGAAGGGCAGCGGGTCCGCTGGGTTGGTAGGCCGGCCAGTCACGAAGGTGTAGGCGGCGCCCCTCGTCTTTAGCCTCAGCACCCGTACCTTCAGCTCCTGAGATATCCCGGCAGTTGTTTCCTCAAGTACTTGTAGGAACTGATGAAGGGAGTATTTCTCATCTTGATCGGGGTCCCAGGGAGCGATAGAGTCAAGCAAGGACTTTGGCAAGGGCCCAGTCCCTGATTCCTGTTTGGGCGGATCCGGAACTCGCAGCAACAGGCGTTCCATCTGCCGCATCACAGCTGCGAAGGGTCCAGTTTCTTCTTCCTCAGCCATCGTAGAGAAAAAAAAAAAGAAACAAAAAATAAATGATTTAAGTCTAATCCTTTCGCTAGGGAATGCCACACAAGGTAGAAAGAAAAATTAATGAGTAAATAAAAATGAAAATGATTAAATAATACAAAAAGAATAATAAATTGATTAAGTTATGTTAACACACAAGAAGAAGAGGTTTTCAAAGAACCCTGTAAACCAAAGAAGGGCGACAAGCGTCACAAGTTATCAAGACAAGTTAAATGAAATAAAAAAAAGTAAATAAATACGAGAGGGGTATCCTCCGAATTGTACAAAAAAAAAGGATACTTACTTCCCTAGAAACACAATAAGTATGAAAAATAATATGGACTTATTCACATAAATACATAGATAATTTGATCAATAAATACACAAAAAAAAAATTCCAAAAACAAATAGTTTATATCTGAGCTGGGTTAAAAAAAGAGTATCATAAATTTATCAGTATAAAGTATAAGTAAATAAACAACAAGCACACACAAAAAAAAAGTTAAATAGATAAATATCAAGCAAGGCTTCACTCGGGGTAAGAGGCCCACAAAAATGATAAAAAAAAAATTAAATTCAATTACGAATAGGTATCAATTCAATAAAGGTACTTACTTTCCTACAAACAGACAAAAATTAGCACAAGTACATATAGATTGATATACAAAAAGGAATAATCGATTAGCAAAAGAAATAGTTAAAGTTTTAATTAGATTAAAAAAAAAAAAAAAAAAGAATTAATTTAAAAAGAAATTAATTCAAAGAATTAATTTAAATAATCAATTTAGGAAAAAAAAAATAATTTAAAGGATTAATTTAAACTTAAAGCTATTAATCTAGGTTCCAATTATTTAAAGTCAATTTAAATCAATAAATAAATAAATAAGCACATTTAAGCATGAAATATGTAAGGTTACACACCACAAGAAAAACCTATATATTAGAAAAATTAAAGCCTGAAAAATAAAAAAATAAATTAACAAAAGGGTAAAGTTTTACTATTGTAATCGCAAAATAATAAAGGCTCAAAATACATTTAAATATTAAAAAAAAATAGTTAGAATTTTAGGAGCAACAAGATTAAATTCTCAAAACAAATTTAAGTTTAAATAATATTAACTAATCCAAATAATTATTAAATAAGTAAATTATTAACTTAAGATTAACAAGAACCCAAGCTCAGGGACGATTTTTTTTTTCCTTAAGTTCTAAGACATGGAATACACATACATATATAAAAAAAAAGAAAGATTTTTCGTAATATATTCAATAATATAATTAATAATAAGAAATAATTAAAATACTCACAACTATAGGAAAAATAATCTGTCACAGAAAAACAAAATCGCAACAAGAAAAGCAAGTAAAAGAATTTTAATTTATTTTAATTAAATAAATTTAAGAAGAATATAAAAAAAATTAATTTTGGTCAAAAGGAACGAAGTTAAAATTGTAAATGTAAGAGGCCTAGTTACACAAGTGTGACAACGAGATTGAAAGATGATTTGTTTATAAGAGTAATATCGGCTTAAACCCGATAAACGTAGCATCTAGAGTAAATTCAAAACAAAAAGATTGACTATAAAGATTAATCTTTTCTGAATAATAAGAAAAAACAGTTTCATATAAACAAAGAGAGATAAATAATAGATAAATAAATTCGATTTCTGATGTGCAAAAAAACAAGTCTTGTCTAATGTACCAGAATGGAAAACAAAATTTTAAATTTAAGCTTCCAAATTTTTTTTTTAATTTTTTTTTGTTTGAATAAATTGAATTTTCAAAATAAACTTTAGTAGGTAATTATATTCCTAAAGAACCTATCATTAATAATTACACGATAATTAATTAAACAAATTTTCAATTTATAATGATTATTAAAATGACATTATTTTAAGTATAAAGAACTAACGAAGTTGCATGCAAGTAAATTTAGAAAATAAGGCTCTTAAATTTTATAAAGATAAATATAAATAGAAGTTAAATTTCAAAATCTTAAATATTTAGTAGAATTAGATATTTAGAGAAATATTTAAGTTAATTTTCAGTTTTAAACTTTCTGAACAAGGAGAAAAATAAATTTAATTTCCCAATTAATTTTAGAACTTAAATGCCTAGGTACAATAATTAATTTAATTAAACAAATTTTGAGAATACCACAAATAATTAAAATAAAATAATTGATCAAATTAAATAAATGTAGACTTATTTAAATCTTAAGTAATAATAAAAACTAAGTGTAAATTTAATAATTAAATTTCAAACAATAGCACACACATTTTTTTTCCTCTTTAAGTTACGACTCACGTTTAAATTGCAATAAATAAGGTTAAAGTTAAGTTAAGTTTTAAAGAAAGAAAACAAGTTTAATCACAAAAATTAATAGAGTTGGAACCCAAAAAAAGAACATAAAATTAATTAGTTATTAATTAAAGGAAATTTTAAATTAGATAAAAGATTGAATAAATTAAGTAAAAAAAAACACAAAACAACGGACCACTCAAGTTACCGACGAAGTTTAAATAAATTAAAATTAATGTAATAATTAACAAAACAACTTCCAATAACATTTAAACTTTAAATCATCGCTACGTGTCTCAGAGGATGCCGTGATCAAGTATACAGAATTTTTCACGGAACATACAGACACCAAACTATAGTTAATGGTTACTATTAAAGTTACGAATAAAACAAAATAATTTTACGAAATAATTATACATAAATAATTAACAAAATAATTATACGAATAAAATTAAAATAAATTATTTTAATAATTAAGTGGTTAAGGTGAGCACAAAAATAAATTTTCCCTTCAACCAAGCTTAATATATTTTCCAATACTTAATTTAAGTAACTAACTGAATAAAAGAAAATAAATAAATAGATAACATTGAGAGGTCAAACAAAAAGTGGTAACACGTAATAAATTATTTGAGAAAATAAGTCCACATGCACAAGAATAGACTTAATAAACTTTTTAATAAATATAAGACAAAACTCAATAGGTAACTTTTCGGTAACATATAAAAAGAGAATAAATTAATAACACCCGGAGTCAGAAAGGGAGAATTAATTTAACAAAAGAAAAAAGCTTAATTTTGGATTAATACTTTGCTAAGCCGTGTGGCATCGTCATAAATTAAATGGTACATAATAGAAACATGCATAGGTGCTTAACCAAAAAAACTCTCTTCCTACTTCGGCGTAGGGTACAAGCAAAAGAAAAATTAAATTAAATAATTTAAAATTAAATTATCCCACCGCTGCCACCATTTTGTAATACGTCGCCACACATCAAAGGGTGGTAGCGTGCCTTGTGGCGGGCGTATCACTTATTACTTAAACTTACAACTAAGTTAGGAAGAGGGTTTCTCACACAGGAAAACTCGGGTTTTAAGTTGGAGGGTGCAGTGATGCCAACCCTCCAAGAACAAAAATAAGTCTATTAAAAAAAAAGAAACAATCGTGGATTCGAGCTCCCTAACATAAGAACTTACAAAACTAGGGCCCTATGGGAGCTCGTAATTACAACATAGGAATTTGATTCTAAAGCTTTACTACATCGATTTTTTATTTAAATATGTTAAGTCCCAAAAAAAAAAAAGGAAAGAGAAAATAAATGAAAGATTTGGCTCGTTGACCTGATGGGTCGCCTTTTCCCGCGGAGGACGGAGCTCCAAAGGATAAACTTAAGTCCCTTACCTTCTCGAGCTTCCCAGTTTCCAGGTAATCCAAAATGTTAATCCAATCGTAAGTCACTTAACACATAGTCGCACGGCACACAGCTAACGGTATACGGCACACAGCCAACGGCACACAGCCAACACCACACGGCACACAGCCCAACTTACCGTCCGAATCCTCGCTTAGAACTGACTCCCCGGCTCAAGCTGGCCTGTCCTTTTATTTGGGAGTGATGAGACGGTACGTGACTGAACTCGCCTCGTGCCTGGACGTATCTTGCCTTGTGTGCGTTACGTTCCTGAACGTCCGTGGTGCACGTGCAGTGGGCCGTAAGCCGGGCGGAATAGGCGTCCGCTGGTGGTGGGGGTTGGCGTGCACTGGACTCGGGACGTGCCTGTTCATGCCCGGGCGTGCCTGCGCGTGCCTGTGCGTGCCTGTGCGTGCCTGAGCGTGCCTAGACGTGCCTGATTCATGGCGTGGCCACGTGGTAATTCAACGCTTTTCAAAGTAACCAGGGGGGGCCGGGGCTTCCGCGGCCACCTGGTTACAGTACTAATATTTTTCCTTATAAATTATTGTGAACCAAAACAGGGATTATACCCTAATATTTGTATTTATAGTATATTGAGTTTGTGACTGCAATTTCTATCTAATCAAGTTATTTACCTCAAGATTCTGCAAACCACAAGTTACTACACAACTGTATAATTTTTTACTGCTACCATCCTTATTGTTAGTAACCTAAAGTCTGAAATAAGTGGGTGATTGTGTATAAGCAGAGATATTTACAAGGTGTAGGGACGCCTTGATGATACTCTACAACATGATGACGATGGTTGCGTATAATAAACCAATATTAAAGGTTCAAACATTTACTTCTTCCTCCCCCTAGAATAATATATCTTGATGACGTCATCAACATCAAAACAACAATTGTAGAAACAAAATCCCAACCTTGATGCTTTCTCATGACTATAGAAGAGAAATAAGCGGTTATATTTTGGTGCTGATTTAAACGTGTTGGTGATGGCTGGGGTCCATCTTTGTTATTCTTCTTTAAGTTTTGGTCTCATTTTTATTTATGTTGTTGAGTCTTGAAGTTAACTCTTTTCTTTCTCTTCTTACTCCTTCTCATACTTTACTATTTACTCAGATATTTTCCTCCTTTTTTTTTTTTTGTTTCCCTTAAAGGTAAAGTTTGAAAAAAGTTAAGGAGGTCGACACTCTTCTTAATTTTGACTTTAACACTTTTCACAGTCTTCTACTTTTGTTTTTTCTCGTTCATTTTTACTCTTTTACTTCTGTTCGAGGCTTCCAATAACCCCCTTAGTCCTTAATTAAACGTTATTTCTTAGCCACCACCTTTCAACTCGTATTCTTTTCAAATTTAAGCCTACATGTAAGAATATGATCACACCTTGCTTTTAGCGATCAAAAATATTTGCAAAGGTTTTCTATGGGACGTGTGCATCGGCAAAGAAAATAAAGAAAAGGTTTCTATCGTTTTAAAATTTGATTACATTTTCCCCAGTAGTTTCCAATCACAAAATGATAAATACATTCAACACAACCAATTTCGTAAATGAACCTTTCAATATGTTGTGTTAACATTTTTTAAATTGAAGCTAGTTGTAATTATTATGATATTGTTTTTCCTTGCCACATTGCTTTGAAATTAGTTGGAGGTAGTTAGAGGATATATTATATCGTTTCTGTTAAATATTTAGTTAATTGTGAAGAGCAAGTGACATTATTTATTTAATTGTCTCAGAATAATTTGCATATATGTAATTATAGCCGATATAGGAAGCCTCAATGGATTACCTTTGTGGTATCACAAGGCTTATTCACAGGGGTTGGAGTTTTTGAAAATTATTTGACTATATTTAATTATTCGGTAGTTAAATGAGTGAACAATAAATGCGTTTAAAATATTTCTGTAATTAATTAACTCAAAGAGAACAACTCGGGTATGATTTAAATGAATATAATTTTATTGAGTGATAAATGTATCTGAAAATATTTAATTGATGAGAGTTTTCACGCTTCAAAAATTAGTGATTTGTTTACCGGATTTAAAAAAAGAAAGTATAAATTAAAAAGAAAAAAATTGGTTTGTCCATATTTTCATTTTTACTAAAAACAGTACCTCCAATCATTTTAAGAGCATTGCACACTACCCATGCGCTAATATATTAATAAAATTATATATATGTGTTAATACATGTATGAATATATTTATTTAACTAACCGAATTTGAAAAAATAAATTGATTCTTTTAAAGCGAATTAAAAATAAAACATTTATAAATAATCCCTGTTACTGTACTTTCTAATCTTTCAATTCACCATCGAAAAGTAAAAATAGAATGAAAAATTTCGGATAAATTTAATCCCTAATACGTTCTTTTTTTAATTGATTTATTTTCATCAAGGAGATAAATCTATATTAAAATTATCCCTTTTTCAGTTTATAATCAAATTTATGCGCATATTTCGTTTTAATTTACTCATAATTGCCTGTATGGGTGGAAAATGGGGAGCAATGCAGCAAAAAGAAAGGAGGGAACCCCTCGATGAAAATGAAAACCCCTCCTCACCATATTAATATTCATATAATTAAATACAATGGTTATTGGTCCCCCAATTTTGTCAGTAGGTAATTAGTACAACTCCCCCATTTTTACCCTAACGCATACACTTTTTGAAAATTCAAACAAAAAACGCTTACCCACTTTTTGTGTTTAAAAAATCAAGTTTGGTGGAGTAAAGGTCTATTCACATATCAGTCACGGTTAGACTCCGTACTGTCAGTTTCGAGAAGTATATGTCTCAAAAATTATGTTGTATTAAATAATTAAATGTTTAATGACACCATCTACACTCAGTTGGCGGCGTTCCGAATCAGATCCGTTAGTCCCGTCCTCTCACCGAACCGTTTACGTATTATTTCTCTGCCACGATTCATTTTCACTGACGTGGTTCCGTATGTTATTTCGTTTTAAAAATGGGTGATAAAACATTAATTGATTGTGAACGACTGTACCCTGCACTGTATGTTTTGTCCAATGTGAAGTATATGGACACTTTTGGACAAATTCGTATCTGGTATGTGGCTCGCTGTTGTCAAAATCTTTGGAGGGCTAATTAATCCTTTTCCAGTCATCTACTCGGACTGAAAACTCTGTGCTTCAGTGGATGTAGTCTAATTAAGTAATTATTCTTCGTCCAAATTTAATATAATGATAGCAATTTCCTTCTCTGAGAACTCATTCACAAATATATTGGTGATACACTGTACAGAAAAATTGACTGGTAAAGTAAGACAACTCACGGATAGATGTGAATAGAGCCATGATTTTTACTCACACTGAACGGCGACGGTTCTGATTTAGAACGGTGACAGAACTGATTTGTGTGAATAGACCTTAAAAAATGTACGAGACTTTCTGTGTATAAAGATTTTGCCGAAGACCTGCTCGACTTAAATGTTGTGCGTTCATAGTGTACCTATATATTTTTGAGTCATATTTAATTTTTATTTTATCATTTCTTTACGTGCCGATAAACAGAAAAGTACCCATATTTTTATCAGACGAACGGATATACACTGGTACATATCTGCTTAATGTAGTCATCAGTATCTCACCTTTGTGGAATTCGAAGTAACCTAGTGTGTTAGGAACTGGTATTTTAGGCGTGTTGCAAGGATCCGCTACTGTTTATTTATTTATTCTTAATTTTTTAAAAAGAAATAGACTCGTTAATTATTATGATAAAACCTCTTTGCTAATTGGTCAATGATATTAATTGGTGCTTATAACTTGGTACCAAATTTATTTGTACAATTAATTTCATTAAAAATAATTTCTTAAATCTTTGGATAAACAGAATGATGTATTAATAAATAAATTTATAAATAAAGGTAAATCGTTTTACATAAAATAATACACATTAATATTCCCTGGCAGGTTATAATTATTTCTAATTGCAATAGGTATTAAAATATAATATTGAAACACATTTTGTGTAGACTCTAAGGTTTTTTATTTTATTTTATTTATTTATTTAATCTAGACTCTAGGCAACATATTTAGACGACAAACTTTTATAATAGCAAAGGGACCCTAACTAGGGACCTTAACTATTAACTATTTTTTTTAATTAAATAATTGTTAGTTCTTTATGTGTTAGGTTATATCATGTTACGTTTTATAAGAAGACAATATCAACTATGTGACGATTGTGTGTACAGAGAGTCTAAGGCAATTCCGTACGTTCATTAGTTGTAAAAAAAGGATTTATGTTCTATCTCTTGTCTTCAATTCGATAGAATCTAGTAAAACTGTAATAAAGCAGGGAAGAAACATTATATTTTCCCTTTAAATCTTCTCCTGGTTCTATATCGACCTCCGTATCAATCACCCAGAGCACGCACCTTCACTCCCCTCATAAAAACATCTCAACCTTTCCTTTCTTTTCCTCTTTTCTCAGGAAATTGAGGTAGGAAACTACACTTTCTCTACTAGTAAGACTTCTTCTGTATTGCTATTTCAATAACTTTTATATCATTATTACTTTTGAAATACGTTAACAAAATTGCATGGATTGGTTTATACAATGACTTGTTTTCTTTGACATTCTATTTTTCTTATTACCTGTCTATCGAACTATTTATTTTAAAATAAATATTTCTAAATTTTCAACTGCAGCAATCAAGAATTCACTCTTGCAAGAGAGAAAATAGAAAATTATATCATCGAATATTCTGTGTTTATTATCATTTGTCCACTCTATAAAGGTAACTCTTGTACTTCAAAGCCTTCCTTGCACCGCGATAGTTGCTGTCATGACAACAGCTGTCACCCTGTAGACAGATGGATAGTCACTGCCATCCCATCATTCACACACCATTTTGATTGAGAGTAATGTCGTTTCTAGTATCACGTGGAAACAGATCTAGGAAGCAATAGTTTGATAGCACACTCATATTGTATACATAGAATTTTTACTTTCTCATGTGAAGAGAAAGTATTGTGCTTGTGCGAAAATTCGATTTTGATGGATTTACACCTTTTGAGGTCCACTGAGTCCAAAAAGTTTTAAAAATGTCTGTCTGTGCAGACGCCCGGAGCTTAAATTACTGGGCCAATTTTGACGAAACTTGGCATACATGTTCAGAAAAATCATACCTTGAGGCGAAATCGAGAAATAAATTTTAGCTCCAAATTTAGGGGTTCTACCCCTCAAAAACTCTGAAAATAATTATTTATCGAAGATGGTTCCGACGATTTTAATTAAAATATTCTAAATTGTAGTCCATTGTAATACGAATCTAACGATATAAGCCGTTTTCCCGGGAAAAATCTAGTTCCTGAGAAAATAGGTTTAAACGCTTGATCGAGAATTTATTTGTATGATACATTTTGATAAAATGTTCAATAATAATTAAGTTTATCTACGAAAACTAATAAAACACTGGGCTAAGTAATTATAAACTCGTATATGAGAAAGTTTGTCTGAGTTGTCTCGGACCGATTTTTTTATTTATATACCTGAAAGTGCCCAATTCAATTCTATTTTGAATCCATCGTCTCACGTCTGCGTCTCACGCATATCTTTCTATTTATTTGGCTTCTTCTTTGTTTTAATGATTTCCCCAATGACAACGTTTCGGACTTGTTGAATATTTCCACTATCGACCCTCATCTTAAAATTGTTTTAACTATTTAAAGCTAATAGAGTGTTCTACTAAGTGTTCCAGAAATGTTCCTATAGTAGGAGTAAGAATTTTTATTTAAATGCTTTTGCTTATTGTAAATTGTTTTATGTTTCAGGGCTAGGAGAGAGCGCTACCGTAAGCCTGGTAGGAGAGAAGCCCACTAAAGCTGGAGGATCTCTTCAACTACACTGTAATGCCCATGGAACTGAGCCAGTCTCTATACAGTGGTTTAGGCAAGTATATTTGACTCATATTTTCATTTATTAAGGAATTAAAAATATTTCGTTAAACCATGTTTTTCTACCAAGTGATTGCCTGTCCTCTCTTAACTAATCTTTTGCTAGCACTATAAATTCTACCTAATAGTCATGCTTTATTAAAAGGTTCACAGTTAGGAACTTTCAGATGCTGATAACTAACAATAGGACATTTTTCTCGCAGGTTTTCTACGTTTAGTAGATGGTAAAAAATGTAGTATCTAGTATTGCTCCCAGGTTTTCTATGGTTAAATGGTAAAACATGAAGTATCTAGTACTTATAAATTAAACGTCAACTTAGTTGTAAAAGAATTATAATATTCTTGGCACATTATAAACTGCCACCTTGTGCATCCTCATGGGATATCTTATTTACCGGCTTTTAAATTTCTTCAACTAAATGTCAATATACATAATATATACTAACTCAATTTGAACAAAAATGGGCATATCGTGTTTTGCCATCTGAGGACTAATTTTTTTTTAAACCATGTCTACAGACCAATCTTAGTCTGCAGAAAAAAAGAACTGTCATCCAGGTAAGCAGTCCGCAGTAAGCGCAAGTTTTTTCATAATACATCAAAGTTAAAGGATGAAGTAAGCTCATTCTATATATATATATTTTTTTTAATAAAACAGTAAATAGCGAAAATACTTCTCAAAAATATTTTCAAATATTTTTTCAAAAATATTTCTCCTAATGACCCAGACAAAATAAAAATAAAAAACGTTTATTTTGGCACGTCTTGACGTATAATTTATTTATATTATTTTATGACCTTTTTTAAGAGAATTTATTTTATTTTATTTATTTAGCAAACTATTGTTTTTATTATTATTATTATTATTATTCGATCTAAATTTTTACTTCGTCTATTTGTATTCATGTAAAGATGGTTATTATACAATTCAACTTCAAATGATGTAAAAAAAGAGAGAGAAAAAAAAAACTTAGTGAATGTCCTTTTTATTCTCCGTTCTTTAATAACATTCTATTGGAAGTCAAATTCTATTCAGGTAATAATTTATTTCTTCCTCTACTTTTTTTTCTTCTCCTTCGTATCGGATCTTTTGAAGTGACAGAAAGAAACATTATTTTTTTCTATTTCCCTCTGCTTTTTACGTTTCGTTTCTATTAAATAGAAATCAAAGAAAAAAAATTGTTTTCCACTTGAAATAATTCGCTAAGTGAATTCTGGTTTTATAAAGCAAGGGAACTTGTTCTTTAACTTTTTGTGAATTGTTGGGGATCGTAGTTGGGAAAAAGGAGGTTTTCTATTTTTTTACTTTATTTCTCGGTCGGTATCTCTTCAGTATGTTGTTATATTGGTTTGAATCAGTTCCAATTCGTGGTTTTACTCCCCTGTCCGAAGGATGTTGGTCTCGTAGTCTCGTGTAGGATTCTATCCCTTACCGGGATTGTATTCCTTTGGCGGATGGTATCCTTTTTTTCGGTAGATTGTATCCTTTCTTTGTAAGCCTTCCCTCTGAAGAGCATTACTTAATCCCCGATTTTCCAAAGCCTTAGTTTCTCCTCCGGTTCCTGGTTCCCCCGCCTAATAAATTCCCAGTCCCTTATCTTTCAAAGGTAACCTCATCCCTTGTCTCTGATTTGGACAGTCTCCTCCGAAACTGACGCAATGATTCTTTCTTCCTTCTCCCTGTTTCTAAACTCCTTTCGGTTCTAATACTCGTCTAGGACTTCTATTAGCTTTTGTTCTCTATGCTCCTACGTAATCTATAAAGCTGCCCTTTGTATAGAATATTTCGTTTTCTAGAATATCATTTCTAAAATAGAAGAGATAGCAAATTTTAAGATTGGATTTGACCTTCCTATTGTCGAAATCCCATTTTCTCAATTCTACTTTTATATTTTTAGAGCTTAGCAGAAATATCATTGGGTCTTTTAAAAATGCATTGATTGTAAATAGTGAATGTTATTTTTCAAAAACTAATTACTTATTTTTATAAAAAGACATTGAAAGATCGAAAATATGTATGCATTATCTAGCGTTGGACGTTTTTTCCCTCTATACTACTAAACACATCTTCAGAGATTATGGAAAATCGTTGTGGACTAAGACAAGAAATTTTAAAAGGGGGTCTTGAAAGTTATTAGGTGGGCCGCTATATGTATGTATTTATTGTTGGATTCTTTTTTTTCACAAAACAAATAAAAGGCTTTATTGTTATTATTATTATTATTATTATTATTATTATTATTATTATTAGAAGTATATGTGTAATATTTTTAAAGATATACATCTTTTTGCGAGTGCCATCTTGAATCATGTTTACAGCCATTTATATTCAAATTTCGACGTTACAATATCTTTGGTTACAATTTTCTCATCAATTTTACCTCTTATTTGGTCATTTATTTGCGTCAAAATTATTTTCTTGGATTTTTTTGTACGTTATATTTCTGAACTGTTTAATAATCTTTTTGGCAGGTGAAAAGATGATTTAACACATTGACACAACTTAACTTTTTGCAGTGATGTCATGCAGTGGCGTATCCAGCGGGTAGGTCTGGAGGGGGCACATTCTAAGTCAGTTTAGTTTAGGGAGGGGGGGGGGGAATTCATAGTGGTAACAAGAAAAGGGACCCCCCCCCCCCCCCCAAAAAAAAAAAAAATCTCCGCGCGCCAAGTAACAATCACTGTTTTAGAACGTATTCGTTAGAAAACGTTATGCTTACTGCAGTACAATAGGGGGGGGGGGGGGGGGGGCACGTGCCCCCTGTGCTCCCCCCTGGATACGCCACTGATGTCATACACCTGATAGAAAAGTATTCTGAATTCTATCTACTGTTGAACTTCATCAAAGATCTAAAAAAAGATAAAATAAACAAAGAAGTGATGAAATTTTTATGGTTAAAAATTATAGGCTAAAATTGAAGTTTAACACAAGTTCATTACAACTCCAGAACAAGACTGGTTTATTTTATGGCATTTCACAACAACACAACATGTGACAGCTCAAGCTCAACAATTATATAAATACAAAATTCAAAATACCCTGCATAAAAATTATTACATTCTTGAAAATAATTCTAATTTGCGAAACACTAATAATTATAATTTAAAAGATTTCCCATTTTTTCCAAAAAAAAACCTCAAACGTACAAAATTCTTCACTTCTTTGTTTAATAATTATCGTTGTGACGTATATTACTTTTATTTTGATCAAATTTTTTTATCAACCAATTTTACGTTGCACAGATACCCCATTTTTATATAAAAGCATGACAATAATGTGCCTATTAACTTCTAGTAAAGGTATTTTTACCTCACTAATGTATATCTTTAGTCTAACATTATGTCAAATTTGTTAAGCTTGATTGTGCTAGTAACTTTGTACTGAAATTATAGTTATAAGATACAAAGCTTGTTTTTATATAAAATACAATTTATCTTTAGATTTTACAAAGATAACATCCTTTTTCATGTTATAAAAAGAATAGTTTATTGTTATTAAAATTTTAAATACTATGTTTAAAATCTGTGTCATTTCTCGTTAAAATTTTATTGTTTTAGTTAAACGTGGTTCAAATAATATTTTAAAACACAATGTAATTTATAAAAAAAAAGAAGAAAATCATTTTCACGTGGTAATGTTATTTTCTTGGGTTGTATCCTCTCTTTTCCAGGAGTCTTTGTTTCTCAACTGTACTTAAAATTAATTCACTTCTAATGTTAAAATGGTGTAAAAAGTAAAAAAGAGATATTTCAGGTGTTTTCTTTTGCTCTTTAATTACTCGCGTGAAAAAGTTTTTTGATGTTTGTTACACGAGTAACCATGCAGGTAAAAATTACTATCTCCAATGTCTTTTAACTTTATAAATGAAATTAGAGTCTTGCAAACTTAATATTAAGCTCAATATAATTATTGTTGAAAGCAAAAAGCTATTAAGGTAACAAGGTAGATGTTATCTTTTGGTACATATTTTTCGAACTATTATTAGTAATATGATTATTTGAAAGTGGAAAAAATATTGTTGAAGATATAGGATTTGCTTGTTTAAGGTACGTTTTCCTAGTTGTGACTCCAGTGATAGTCGCCCAGCGACTATCGTTCCTCTGAATTTGCATGTTAAGAGTCGCTCAGCTAGAAAAACGGTAACATGCAAACTCAGAAGAGGAGTCCTCAGCGATAGTCGCCCAGCGACTATCGCTTGAGCGTCTATCGCTGGAGTCGCGTCTAGGCAAATAAAGTTAAAAATTAAAGGGAATAAAAATAATGGGAAAACTAATTTTACTCTTTACTTAAAGCCAATACTAATGTTTATAGAGCTGATGAAGCTAACCACGTGTCTCATCCATTACATTCATTGTTGTATAAGGCCTTTTGGTAGGCCTAAGCCCATCTCGGGCTGTTGTGCCAAATATTATTATTATAATTTGTCTTCATATGGGTGGTTTTTCAACCTCTCGGTGGCCATTTGATCGCTTCAAGTGTTTTTTTTTTTATTATTGATATATTTGTGTCGTATTAGATAGAGGTAGGGTTTTATATTTGTTTTTGTTATTATACTAATATTGATTTGACTTCACCAGTAAACACGGGACGATGATTATTAAAAAGAGAGTCTATTGATCCAAATGAGATGACAAACGAGCCAGTAGCAGAGAAAAGGTGCGCAGGGAGTGAGATAGGGAAGTGAGTACGTAGGAAAGGGAAAGAGTAAGCTGCAACTTGTTAGGACAGACTTCATTTGTTGGCCAACATGATTCTACCTTTCATAACCTTTTTATTTTTTGCTTAATAATGTGTCACTGAAATTCAACATCCTTGTTTTAGACCTTAACTTAACAGCCTAAAATGATTGTCATAGCTAAGTAATATAAGTCCATTGAACATTCCCTGACTATCCTACATAAATTCATAATCAAACTGATTATTCAAAAATCCTCATAAAAAAACTATTAAATTTAACTATTCTAGCTTTTACGATTTCCTTGATGAATAGATAGATGTGTAAAAGGACTGCTTCTAAACATGTTTATGGCCGTCATCTTCTTGAATTTATGAGTCAGATTAAATGAGTGATTGTTACCTGATGTATTTTAACCAGGTGATGACAAATATTTGGACCAAGTGTAGTTCAGATACAATACACACAACCTATGAAAAACAGACAGACAAGTTAATTTTTATATAAATAAAGAAAAACTAACCAAGCAAGAGGCAAAATGTTATATGAATAGTAGAATAGACAAAGTAGTTAAAATAAGTAGAATCTAGACCAGCGTTTCCCAACCCTATGGTCGCGATCCAAAATAGGGTCGTGACAAAATATTTTAGGGTCGTGAAGAATCTTTGAAATTATACAGACATAAATTAAACAATACTTTCTTTTCCTTTAAAGATAAGGAAAAGTAAAAATACTTTCAAAAAACATTATACACAAATGAGTTCAATGAAATTAAAATAGGCATATAAATTTAATTTAATAAAGTAAATATAGTAAAATTAAATCGATAAATTCATTAGAAAAAGGTATACTTGAAAGGATGACAAAAATAAAACGATAATATAAGGGGCATTGCAATGAGGAGTAATAAAACTTTATAGAAGCTACAAGTTTTTTGGTTATTAGCCCACCAACATAAGTTCAGGAATTAAGCGCTTTATAGTATAATACCTCACTGATATAATTCAAAACTGACACCATTAAAAAATAAACAAATCAAGCAATGCCATTAACTGTATTAAGATGAGCAGTGTACTCAGTTTTTTTGTTTTTTTTTAAATAAATCAGCTACAGTCCCTTCTCTCTAATCCAGTAATGATTGTAATAGAATTCAGAATCTTGTGACCATTTATATCCCTGCAATCCTAGGGTATGCAGTATGTAATGCACTATATTCACGGTAGGGTCGCGAAAATGTTAAGGAGAAATTTATAGGGTCGCGGTATCAAAAAGGTTGGGAAACGCTGATTTAGACGGTTGAATGTACTGGAGTACTGGGTCGTAATAGAAATCTCTTGAATGTCGGATTTGAAAAATTGCTAAAGATATCTATATTCTAATATGTATCTTTTTTGAAATGATGATGTTACTTTTTGTCTTTTAATTTTTTCCACATAGCTAATCTATATGGAATTTAAAATAAAAATATAGTCTTGTTATGTGGTCAGTTCCTGATATAGGTTTTAATAGTTATAGGAAATCTTCAAAAATCTTTTTTTTTTGGAATTTTTTTTATTTTTTTATTCTTTTTAAATGATAATTTTTAACCTAGTAATATTTATTTGTGTAGGAATGGTGATGGATTGAAGAGCAATGGCAAAATTGTAGTAAGCGGTAAGGAGCTGAAAGTTATTAACGTTAATCCGCTGGATAATGGAGTGTACAGGTGTCTTGCTTCTAACCAGGCTGGTACTATTCAGAGTGCTAATACAGAGGTCATGTCTGTACCAGGTATGATTAATTCGACTTTACCATCTTTATTAATAGTATGGGGGAGTCAGTGTTGCCCTCATGTTTTTTCTTTTTCCACTCCTGTGGATGACACTGACACCTCCAAAACAAATAAATATTCACTGTTATTTTCTAATAGTCCAGGAGATAGCGTGCAAAAAAGTGTCGGACTAACATCAAGCTAGAATTTTGTATACAAGTCAATCTTTTAGTTCCTTTTAAGAATATGTGGTCGGCTAAGTTCGTCTGCGGGACATAGCTTGGCAATAGGCGTTAGAAAAAAACAAACCAGTGGAGAGCGGCCATGTCTCACCAATTATGGTGGACAATGTGATTTTCATGATCCTGAGTACAGAATTTGTTAGTAGGCCGAAAAGCAAGTTGATGTTATTTTGTCTGTTGACAGGTGACCTCGTTGATTTTTAGTAATATTTGAATAACTAACCTATCAAGTGTGAAAATAACATCGACTTGATTTTTGGTTTATTACTAACTAATTCTGTACTCAGGATCATGAAAATCACATTGTCCACCATAATTGGTGAGACATGGCCGCTCTCCACCGGTTTTTTTTTTTAAATGCAAATGCCTATTGCCAAGCTATGTCCCGCAGACGTACTTAGCCGACCACATATTCTTAAAAGGCGCTAAAACATTGACTTGTCAGACACTTTTTTGCACGCTATCTCCTGGACTATAATGTCACGGTTTTTGGAAGTTTTTGATTAACTTAAATCAACATTTTGGTTTCTAAATTCTCTTACTTTAAACATAAATAATCATAAACAACTGACGAATTACAACAACTTTAGATGCTTCTTCCAAGATGTTGTGGAACTTTCTCATAAAGAATACAACAAACAGCTTGGTGCAAAGTTGAAATCGATTTGTATTAGATCCTTTAAGTGGTTCGCACGAGGCAGCGTTATCGTATTCCGGTATGCGTCACCTGTATGTAATACATCATTCTATACTGAGATTTATGGGATTCAATAGCAGGCAGAATCCTTCCAATTTTCCTTCCACTCTATCTTAATAAGGCACACCGCAAAAGCAAGAAGTCGTTTCAAATATCGCAATACTGTTCCGCAAACTGTGGAATACAAATCAAATTTGAGAACTTATGGTATTGATGTAATTTGAACAATACCACTTAAGTCGCTTAAGAATATTTTACTTATTTCTTCTTTGACTTGGGTAAAATTTTCTATCGTAATCCTTACGTTAAACCGGTAACATCCTTTTTAAAATGTTGACTTTAAATAATTAGTAAACAATGGGGTTCAAATGGTCAACTCAAGAGCAGTCCATAATGACCCAACTCATGATACTCCTGGCGCTTCTTAATGCTACTTCTGATGTAGTATTCTCTATTTAACATATGTATATATTATTTTTTTGGAACGAAGCTACTTATGGCAAGTAGAGGACGGGAGTAAATTCGAAAAATACGACCGTCTCAAAACCGACTGTCACGAAATCGACCGATGACGATAAATTGAGTAAACGTTAACCGATTTAGTTGAAATTGGGTATTTAAGTTCATTTGCCAATGCCAAGGACGAGTTCGTTGGACAACGTTATCCGCCCAAGCGTTCGTGCGCAACGCTCGCTTAAACGTAAACTTCAATTGTAAAATTGGAATTTTAGGGCGGTAAAAATATTTTTTTTTTAGTAAAACCAACACTGACACCGCTATGAAGTGATAAAGATCGCTAAATCTATTAAAGTGGACCTAAACGTTTAAAATAGAGAAAACTACGTTTTTACTAATATCTTACGTTCTAACGTAACGATTTTAATAAAACTTCATTCACATCGTCTAAAGTACAATTGAAATAAGCATGTAAAATTTCAACCTGACACAAGCAGAAGTTTTTTTTTTTGTAGTGAAGAGATATATTTTATAATATGTATTTTAAATTGTGGCCGGGTAGGTTGGGAACAGGAATGTTCCCTATACAACCACTATAACCTCTCAATATCCAACACATATTTATTGAAAGACGCTGGCTTCAATGATAAAAAAAAATATTTTCTTCTTATTTTGCCTTAACTCCACTAAGTACCACAGGTTTGTTACTTTTAATTTTGTCTCTTTTCTAAATCCACCATGTATAAGTAGTTGGCATCGTATACTTAACTTAGCAGTGTGATTTTAAAATTTATATTTAATCAAAAGCGTAAGGAACTTCGGTCCTAACGGTGTCCGTGACACCACACGTATTTTTTTTTACAACAATGTTTCTATATAGTATAGTAGAGATGAATTAACATAATTTTTTTAAAGGGTTCTCTTATTGCTAATGCTAATATAGTATATAACTTGTTTTAATTGGAATGTTTATTACTAATTAAATTCTAAACATTTGTAATAGTCTAATCGAAGTTGTAAACAAATAGGAAGAGTTTAGGGATGTTAATTGGTAAATTAGATAGCTGCTTCTGATCAATTGTTTGTGGTTGTAACAGAAGAATATTTATTTCTCATCTCAAGTACAATTACCCTTGAGAGTGGGATTGCCTGAGACCAAGTAATTTGTTTTGGTCAAAATTCAAGTGGAAAGGGGACTCTCCATTTCCTGTTCATTCTTCCTTCGGAAACTTTGAGGGGGCGTCCCGGAATAAATGGTTCGAACCGGACTAGAAATATTTAAAGAGGTTTTTCTGGTGGAGAAATAGGAGAGGGGGTAAAGGGAGGGGGTGACTCTTCTAAAAAAAAGAAGGGATGAAAATGGGTGAAATATTCAGGGAGTTTTGGAACCGAGAGCTTTTCGGTTAGTCCACTCTCTCTGAAATATAGCTCTCAACTTTTTCCCTGAGCTACCGAATGAAAAAAAAAAAAAAAAAAAAGAAATGAAAACCACCATAAAAAAATAAAATAAAATAAACCAACTGGAAAATATTGGTAAAGCCTAAGTTTATATTCGGCTATTTTCTGTTGTCTCCCTCTTGTGAACAAGTTGGGGAAAAAATAACTAACCTCGATGACATTTTCCTACCTTGAATTTAAAAATAAACCAATCTTGTTTTTGGTTTTTTTAATTCTGTTTCATTATGAATTCTAATCTCAGTGTAATACTCTTGTTAAATTGTTTATTAGGCAGGATCTTTTTTTAACTGAAGTGGAGATTTGTTAATCAGAAATACAGAAGAGAATGTGATAATAATACGAGAAATATGAGAAATTTTAGAAGTTTTTTAACTTGAATAAAGAGATGCTATGTCATAACATGGGCAGACAATTTTTTATCGAAACTTTACAACCTTTATAGAAACTTTTATATAGTTTTGCCAAGACTTAATATTAGAAGCCTTTAATATTTTGTTGAAAAATCTAGGGAATTAAATAAAATATACTAGGAAAAATATATATTATGAAATTTAGTGGTGCATAATGAACAAAATTATAGGGAGTAAGAGATGTGGTATCCAGGAGTTCCCTTTCAAGAGAAAGCCCAAAACAATTTTTTTTAAAAGTTAGTTATGAATCTAGGCGAATAAGTTGGTTCTTGAGGCGAAGCCGAAGGGACCAAGCTCCCTAAATCCCGAGGCGAAGCCAAGGGAATCAGACTTTTTAATTCCCGAGGCGTAGCCGAGGGAGATAATTATCGTTAGGGGAATTATAGCACTTTACTCCCGAGGTACATACAATATTTTACCTCCAGCAGGAAGAAAAAGTGAACTTTCCTCCCTAGTTTACAGGGAGGGAAGTTACTCATTGCACCCGGTCGGGTTAAACAGGGAATAATGAAAAATAAGGGAATCATGAACTTTCATGATTCCCTCCAGTGTTGCCATAGATAAAGCCCAAGTAAATAAAGGTTGGTGCTAATACACATTTTATTTATTAACTTTAGTTTAATGTCTAAATCAATAATGTCATCTTCACTCTGTCATGTAACCTCCATAATGGTTGCCATAGTGATTCATCAGTAAAACTAGCTAACAAGTTAAAAGTGAAATCATAATTTCTAAATGTAGATAAACTAATCCACATGTAAGCACATCAGTTGTCAATACCATTCAATACACGACTCAGCTTCCAGCCGATTCTCCCATTTAATTTTAGCATTGTAATTCAAATAATTACTCTCTATTTTAATTTAACGTGATTAAACATATTTAGAGAATTGTCAATATTATATCTATTTTATTGTTTTAAATAAATACTAGGCATCGCGTGACTCTATCATTGAAGCGAGCGTATAGTAATAAATATGTATTGAATATTGAAAAAATAGATAATCATGAATCATGATGAGTTGATAGATAATGGGTAAAGTAGTAGTACAGCGGCTAGTAGTAAGGAAACCACCCTGCATTCTTACTATTCGTCTAACCACACATCTCCTTTTCAATTATTATAAAATCTATCACTTCGCTACAAAAAAACTACTGCAGGTATCGAATTGAAATTTTGCATACGTTTTTCAATTGTGCATTAAATGGTGTATGGTGTATATGGAGTTTTATTAAAGTCGTTACGTTAGAACGTAAGATATCGGTAAAAAGGTTGTTTTCCCTATTATAAACGTTTAGGTCCGCTTTCACAGTTTTAGAGATCTTTATTAATTCATTGCGGTGTCGCTGTTGATGGTTCTACTAAAAAATGTTATTTGAAAAAAATGTTCATCTCATCGAATAGATGATGATAGAATCTTTTCCCGTCCTGAAATTCCAATTATATTTTCGAACCTCCCGTTTACGCGAGCGTTGCGCGCGAACTCTTGGATGGATCACGCTGTCCAACAAACTTAGCCTGAGTATTAGTAAGAGGAACATGTATACCAAATTTCAACTAAATCGGTCAACTTTTAATCAAGTTATCGTTGGACATGTAAACGATACTGACAGACAGACAGACAGACAAGATGCATAGTTTGTTAAATAGTAATTAGACTCTATAATAACTCTAATTAGCTCCCGACGCGCAGCCGAGGGAGATAATTATCGCGAGAGGGATAATGGCACTTTACTCACGAGGTACATACAATATTTTATCTCCAGTAGGAATAAAATACACATTTTCGTCCATTGCACAGTATTTATTTTATAATTTTAATAAATTACAATAATTATTAGCACTTTTAATAGCAGATACAAGAGATTCAATATTAAAAACACATAAGAATTGGAATTAAACTCAAATAGAAGGTTATTTAGATGCAGGTTATAAATATGGTCGAAATAGCAGTCTCGCCAACCTGATTTCAACAACTTCATTACATTAGCCATTCATTTTCTACTATTTATAAAATAATTAAAGTTTATTAATTAAAAAGTAAAGTTGCAATCTTTACTTTTTCACCCTACTTTTACTTTTTCTCCCTACTTTTTGAGTTCAGGGACGAAAATACTGAATTCAAAACCATAACTTTTTCTCTCTACTGGAGATAATAGTTATTTATGCACCTAGGGAGTAAAGTAAGCCATTATTCTCTGAGCGAAAAAGGTGGTTCTTGAGGCGAAGCCGAAGGAACCATGGTCCCTAAATCGCGAGGCGAAGCCGAGGGTATTAGACTCTTTAATTCCCGAGGCGCAGCCGAGGGAGGGATGAAAAGACCTGTTTTAGTCCCTCTAAACTAATTCAAAATCATAACTTTTTCTCCCTACTGGAGATAAAAGATATTTATTATCAAATACACCTCATTACTCATTACATTGTAAGACAACAATTCGACATACCTCAGATTGCAGTGAAACAAACATTGAACTTTGTTAAAAAGTTAAGAAAAAAGCATATTATTTTTAAAAAAAGGTTTGGGACGTAACTCGAGGAATTTCACCGAGTAATATTACTGAATCTCTCAACTAGAGCATATTCAATAAATATCTAACTTGAATCACTACCCCTTCCTTCTTTTGATAACACTACCACAGGAAAAATGGCTTCCGCGTACCATTTAAAACTAATAAATTAAGATCAGGAAAGAATACAACAATCAAGCTGAAGCAAAATGTATAAAATAGCACATTTACAGTTCAGAAATACAGTTTCCACCAGACCTATATCAACCACCTGAATTACTTGCAGGAATGGATTCTATCAAACTAATTCTCACGAGGAACACTACATGCTATTAAATCAAGTGAGGTTTGCAATGTGTGCAACCAGATGGAAACAGAAGAGAAACAGACCAGCAAAGAAAAAGATTACACCCCCTTCCTCTCTTTAACAATGAGCTTTTCGATACTAAAACTAACCTGGCCTCGTATCTTGGACCCAACTGCAAAACCCAAGCTATGAATTTTTTTTAATTTATCGTTAACACTTTAAAATTACGAACTTTTATTCTAGACCCTTGAAATAATGTTTAACTTTATTTTATTTCAGCGAATTTTTTATCATTTAACTTTTAATTTTGATTTGCATAAACAATATCAAGCCGTTTTTTATTTATTTCGAATTTTATTAGACTAAAGAACTTTTATTTTAGTAAATGAAAGAAGATAATAGTCCCAGGCCACCGATGAATTGAGTATATGGCAACTGGGCGCTGGGCCAATTTTATTTGTAGACATGTCAAACATGTCGTTCTGCGGGAACATTGAAAAGTGATAGATAAAGTTTTTATTTTCACAGAATCGTTTAATTAAATTATTTAAAAAACAGTGGTACACGTGGCCACCGTTACGAGTGAGCCGTTTGGGGTGTCCACCGCCCCAAAGATGTCGCTGTGAGGGAACATTGAAAAGTGATAGATAAAGTTTTTATTTTCACAGGATCGTTTAATTAAATTATTTAAAAAACTGTGGTACACGTGGCCACCGTTACGAGTGAGCCGTTTGGGGTGTCCACCGCCCCAAACATGTCGCTCTGAGGGAACATTGAAAAGTGATAGATAATGAGTGGACATGAAAAGACATGATACACAAATGTATTTGTAAAGGAAATGTACTATTGTCCACCTAAAAACTTGGGCCATTTCGCTGTCCTCCCATGAAAAGAAAAAAATCGGTCCTAGACAACTCAGACAAACTTTCTCATATACGAGTTCATAATTACTTAGCCCATTGTGTTCCATTTATTATTTTTCGTAGGTAGATTTAATTATTATTGCGCATTTCATCGAAATTTATCATAAAAGTAGTTTCTCCTCGGCGGGGAATTGAACCCGGCCTCTCTATGTCCGCATTTAAAGGTATTTTCTCAGGAACTAGATTTTTCCCGGGAAAATGCTTATATCGCTAGGTTCGTATTTAAAGGAGCTACATTTTTTTAATTTTTTAAACAAAATCGTCGGAACCGTTTTCGAGAAATATTTTTTTCACGTTTTTTCAGAGATTGTGGGAGCAGCGCCCCCAAATTTGGAGCTTAAATTAATTTCGCGATTTCGCCTCGGGGTATGATTTTTTTGAACATGTATGCCAAATTTCGTCAAAGAGATAGACGACAGACAGACATTTTGTAAAAACCACTTTTTTGGACTCAGGGTACCTCAAAACGTGTAAATCCATTAAAGTAGAATTTTCGCGCCATCACTACTTTCTCTTTTTATGAGAAAGTAAAAAACGTATCTATAAATTCCATAAATATTGCATCCTTTTATGCTTATAAATTTATATTATAAATATGCTTGAAAAATGTATTTCTGTTGCTTTTGAATTTATTTATTGCTTCATTTGTGTATACTAGACTTTTTTTTAATTTGCAAAAAAAAAAAAAAAATGCCAAAAAAAGAAACACAGCCCACCCGTAGCGGTGGCAACATGTACCATTGTTTTTTGAATAATCTAATTAAACGATCCTGTGAAAATAAAAAAATTATCTATCACTTTTCAATGTTCCATCAGAGCGACATGTTTGGGGCGGTGTACACCCCTAACGGCCCACTCGTATCGGTGGCCACATGTACCATTGTTTTTTGAATAATCTAATTAAACGATCCTGTGAAAATAAAAACTTTATCTATCACTTTTCAATGTTCCCTCAGAGCGACATGTTTGGGACGGTGGACACCCCAAACGGCCCACTCGTATCGGTGGCCACGTGTACCACAGTTTTTTAAATAATTTAATTAAACGATTCTGTGAAAATAAAAACTCTATCTATCACTTTACAATGTTCCCTCAGAGCGACATGTTTGGGACGGTGGACACCCCAAACGGCCCACTCGTATCGGTGGCCACGTGTACCACAGTTTTTAAATAATTTAATTAAACGATTCTGTGAAAATAAAAACTTTATCTATCACTTTTCAATGTTCCCGCAGAACGACATGTTTGACATGTCTACAAATAAAATTGGCCCAGCGCCCAGTTGCCATATACCCAATTCATCGGTGGACACGGCATAAATAAGCGATTCCATAAGGTAAGAAAACTTTATCAATCAGCGACTCACTTCTTATGGTGGCCTGGGGACTATAATTTAAGAATTGAATAATATATTTACCTTCATTCAAACTGCTTCATGCAAACTGCTAAGAAGAAATGTTTTATAAAATATTAAATGAGAGGGTATGTTAGCGAGATGCTGTCAAATAAAACACAGTGTGAAGGTTTAAGCTAACGTTTCGCTAAATTTATTAGCATCATCAGAGCAAGAAAAACAAATTGTAAAATAAATAATTTCAAGATAAAAAGAACTTTTTATGTACTACGTTTTTAAATTTTCTATTGACTAAATAAAATATCAATATGAAATTTGTCAAAATGAAGATAGTAAATATGGGACATGTCAAAACAAATAAAAAAAAACTTGTGAATTTTTTCCGAACTAACTTTCCATACAGCAAAATTTGATGAAAACGAATTAAATTCTGCTGAAAGATGACTAAAAGTATTAAAATAATGCATTGTCATCGTGTTCTGAGCTATTCTGAAAGTTTCAAATGTCTAGCTACTCGGGATGTTAGTTAAAATTTGATTGCAAGATTTGTACTGGACAAACAAACAAACAAACATGAAAGCAAGCTAATAAAAACGTAGTAAAATAAATACAAACAGGTCGAGGTTGACTCTACGACATGTAATAAAGGAATGAATGGAAGTGTTTTAGAACCTAATAAGTTCAAACGTAATATCCTTGAAATGTGCTACATTTTCAAAACTCCTAATACCATAAATTTCAGAACGGACACCAACAATCTAAGTAACATTTATACTAATTTAATTAATAATTTCTGTATTGTTTTTTTGTTATTTTTCATTATTTTTTGATTTTGATTCTATGTTTTTCATATACCTAAGTACTTTTTCATAATTGTATTCCTAGCTTTAGTTATTTTCTAAGTAATCTTGTTCCGCTAATCCGCCTACCTGACACCTTACCATTTCCTAGTTTCTAGATTTTCATCCACACTTCCATTCATCATTCCTTTATTACATGTCGTAGAGTCAACCTCGACCTTTTTGTATTTATTTTTATTTTAAACTTTGTTCTTCTTGCTCTGATGCTAATAAATTTAGCTTAACGTTAGCTTAAACCTTCACACTGTGTTTTATTTGACAGCATCTCGCTAACATACCCTCTCATTCATACTTGAACTGACACGAATCTTCTCAAAATTACATTGGAATTAAGTGCTCCACTTTTTAATAAGCATCGGCTTTTATACAAATTAAAACTATTCTGTTCAAAAGAGGCTTTTTGATTGTCTGCATGGTTATGCATCTACATAATATGTTTGCTGACCCATTGACCATCTAGAAAAACTGGGAATTGATGGTGCCAAATATGTATTATAAGTGATAACTCGGAGATTTTTGTTTCAACGTTTTTTTTCTTTTTTTTACACTACCTTCTAATTAGAAGCACGAGGTAATAATAGGATGGTGCCATGTTAGACTTTTATTAGTTTGATACATAATCCACCTCTTTGATAAACCAAATATGTTAGTCTTAGACTAGATATTTTAATTCGACTGGATTTTAGTTACATGTTTATTACACTTTAGTATTCTAATCATTATTCTTCTTAATATAGCTCCTGTATTTAACATAAACCCCACTAATATGTTCCTTTATCTTCTAATATAAATGACGTCGGGGTTTTAATTTAATATTAATCGTATAAATTATTTATAGAAACAAAGATGCACCTAATAATAAATTCTATAAATTAAATAGAATTGTTTTTTCTTTATAAAACCATAGTTTAAAAAAAAAAAAAAAAAAAAATTGTACTTAAAAAATAAAATGTACTGAAAAAATAAAATCCTGCAAAATATGTATTTCTAATGGTTAAATATTAAAAAAGAAATATTAATTATTCAAAATAAATGAATAAATTATAAACGAGACAAAGGATGAAAAAGATATTTAAATAGAAATGTTTTTCCATTTTTTACTTCTTTATGTTAAACTCCATCTTTTTACTAAAAACTTTAACACAATGAAAATTCGTGTTAAAACTGCTTTTCTTAATTTAAATAAAGTTTGATATTATTGTAACGTTTATCCTCCGAGGCTCATGCTAGGTATTTGTGGCTATGTTTCCTATAATGATGTAAACCTAGCAATTTAATGAAATGCCTAATGAAAAACTATGAAATAGTTTTGTTTTCAAAGCCTTCTAGGAATAGAATCAGGACTATATTATACATAATTCATTCCATTAGTAAGAATATAATACTCTCCAAATCTTAGTTTGGACTCTATTTATATATATATATAAAAAAATAGCAAATCGAAACTAAGTAATATAGTAATACATAACAATGCTATTTAAAAAAAGATATAGTAAATTAGAAAAATAACTTAGTCAAAACCAATTAGACTGAGAACTCATTAAACAATCATCAACCATTGGTGCCTTAATATAATTACCAGTCTCTTCTCTCAATAGGGCAGTTGCACCAGTAAATAATTAATAACTCTAGTTCTAGCACAAATTTATAAAAAATAATAAATACTCGATTTAAAGAGGATTAGTCTGAGATTTAAGCACTCCAATCAGAAATTAAATCGGTCAACAATTCCGGCAGCCATAAGAGCTCAAAGTAAAAAATAGACTGCCAATTAGTGTGGCACATAGCTTCCTCGCATCCTATCATGTACTTTATTGTTATATTGACATTAAAATTATTGTTATATTACTTTATTGTTATATTGTTTATTGCGTAAAAACTATTAATAGGTTTAGCGATCTTTAACACTTCATACAGGTGTCGCTGTTGGTTTTAATAAAAAATTGTATTCGAAAAAAATGTTTGTCTCATTGAATAGATGCGAAGTTAGATTTTTTTCCTGACCTAAAATTCCAACTTTAAATTTGAAGGTCACGTTTACGCGGGGGTTGCTCGTGTTCGCTTGGACGGATAACGTTGTCTAACGACCTCGTCCTGGGCATTGGTTAAATGAACATGTCTACAAAATTTCATCAAAATCGGTTGTTTACTCAAGTTATCAGTTATAGTTTCATAATTCGTGGACACACAGACCGATAGACAGACAGACAGTCACAAGACCAAAAATGTTCCCTGATGTCTGAAACGGATTTCTGTCTTGGAATTTTTAAAATTGGAGGCATAAAAGTTTTTTGTTCTCAAAAGTGAACACAATGCTTCCGTTACCTTCGGTAAGCTCGGAAGCAATAAAAAAATAAAAAATTATATTTAGCTCTATTTAAGGTCTCTAGATGAAGGTAGGACAAAAAGTCATAGGACCAAAGTTGTAGATATTTTAAAATTAGTTACCGCTGGCGCAATCAGCTTGTTGATACGACTTACCGTTTAGCCACAATAAGCCTCCAAAAGAACTTTAAAGTGCGTCTCTCTTTTTAATCTTCATTAAAATCTTAAGTTTTAATTTTATAAGGGGGTAAACATTTTTTTTCTTAACATTTCGGATTTTTCGGAATTTCCGACCAAACGCAATAAACCGCGAGTCTCTAGGTGGTCTAGAAGTACCCGAACATTTTAATTAGCGAGTCTGTGGGGTTTGATTACGGTGGGTCAACCTAATTTTTTTAGGTTATGTTTTACATACAATTTAGGTTTCTGTACAAAGTACAAAAATAAACCTTATATAACGGCTCTGTCTGTCTGTCCGTTGGTGACTGTCCGTTGCTGGTTTCAATTCATATACTACTATAGCTAGGAACATAAAATTCGGCACACAGGTGCATCTCGGCATTTGAGACAACTGGACACATTTTGGATTTTTCACACTTAATATTTTCAAGATGAGGGCCAATATGGCGGGCGACTAAAAAAAAGTTTTTAGTCACCATGACATGTTATATTTATCAATTTAAAGGTCTTGAAATGAAGAAAAAGAATATGCAACTGTTAAAATTCCTCACGTAATATTTTCAAGATGGCGGGCGACTAAAAAAAGTGCTTAGTAACTATGACATGTTATACATCAATTTAAAGGTCTTGAAGATTAGAAAAAGAATATTACTATGTACAGAAACCGGCGATTATCGCCCCACGTACTTACGTGAAGCGCGCCTTACTTGTTTTAAAATAAAATTGTTAATAACTTTTTTAGATGAAACCCAGCCTACAAATTGCGCAACATGTTTGCGAAGAAATGATCGATTTCCTACAAAGTCGGACACAAACACAAATACCTACACCAGCGGTTCTCAACCTGTGGTGTACGCGTACCCCTTGGGGGTACGCGAAAATGTGTAAGGGGTACGCGGTGAACTAAAAAAAGTTATTTTGTTTACTTTTCTGTCTAATAAATAATTTTTCATTAGTAAAATGTCAATTAAAAAATCTTGTTAGGAATTAATATTACCTATTTACAGCTTTTTCTATGATGTAGCAATATTAGCAGTTGTTAAACAACACTTCGTCTAATATAAAAAGTATTTATACAAATAAGGGGTTGTTGTAGGGGGTAAGCACAGTTAATTATACACAAAAGGGGTACATTGGTTGAAAAAGGTTGAAAACCGCTGATGACCTACACGAAAAAAGTCAAGACCAGATTCGGTTTTTGGAATGTATAAAATGAAAAAGTATCCAAAAAATTTTCAAATCTGACCAATATATGGTCAAAACTTTAATTTTTTATATATTGATATATATATTTATTTGAAAAGAGATATATTATTTTTTATTTAGTTCTAAAATTGGAGGTTCTGCTCCCCTAAATTACTGTCTCATTTTAATTAAAATTAAAATTTAGAAAATAAATATGTCTCCGCTGAATAAAGTAAAGCTTTATGATACAAAATTTGCGAAATCGATCATTACGTCAATTTGCTGATTCAGGGGAAAATGAGGAGGTAGTGTCCTGCTGGTGTCATATTAATATATTGGCAATTATTGGTGATGCAAATCATTGTAATCAAAAAGAAAATTTAAAAATGATATACTAATACAACCATTATATATATATAAAAGCACTCACTCGGCTTCGTTTTGAATTTTATATTGTATATGTTTCATGGTCTTTATTTTCTTCTTTTTACCTCTGCTCACAAAGGAGCACCTATTACCCAGCAAAAGGCGCTTGGCACATTTTAGCTTTATAAGCTATCTATTGCTGTCTAATACGTCGCTTGCACTATTTTTAAGAAGTTAAAATTAAAATAATGTATCGAGGCGCCGTAATAGCATAATATAATGATAATAAATATTTAAGAAATTAACAAAATTAGACACATTATAACTTTTTTCTTTTTAATCTTAATAATCAGCTTTGCTCTTACTATTATTAAAAATAAAAATAAAAAAATCCATAAATTAACTTTGTAAAATGTCTAATTTTTTTAAGTTTATAAGTCCTTTGACTTCCAAAACCAAACCCCGAAAAGAAAGTTAAATATATTCCGCCACATTTTTAATAAATGAGGCAATCAACTTGCTTTTTACTTTTCCTCACCTTCTCCGATGGTATATTATAAGAAAAGTATTGTTTTTAGCCCCCCAAAAAACCCGAAACAGGTTTTAGGTCTTTATAAGATCATTTGACTATTTATTTGCTAGAGACAGTACAAAAATCATTCTTTACATGCAGTTGTGCCACCCGAAAAATCAAATTTGTGACTTCATTAACCCATTTTGTTAAGTCTACAAATATTCGTAAAAATTCAAGAAAATTTTTTGATTGCTTTGTAATTTGCACCAATTCTCTTTCTAAGACATCACCCGCCATTTTGAATATAAAAACTTTTGAACTTTAAAACATTGACGCTAAATAATACGAATGAAATATCGATAGAAACTGTTAAACAAAATGCAACAATCCCTATCAAAATTAATTGAATAGTTAATATTTTCAAACAATACAGAAAAAAAATAAAATATAAAAAAATAAATTGTATCCAGTAAAGGACTTATAAAAACTTCCAAAAAGTAGAAATTTTACTAAGTTAATCTAAGGATTTTTTTTTAAGTCTTATTTTTAATAATAGTGATATCCAAGCTGATTATTAAAATTAAAAAGAAAAATGTTATAATGTGTCTTATTTATGTAATTAATTTCTTAAATATTTTTTAAGAATAATATCATTATATTAAGCTATTGTATAAACCAAAGTATAATAATAATAAGTGATAAAAGTTTGACTCACTTTTGTTCATCAAATTTGTTCTTTAGAGCGCGTCGCACCAATTTACGGCGCTACACTAATTAGAAATAAAGATCTTTAACTTGGAAATATTTTTATATGAACATCGTAAATTTGACTAAATCAAAATTTACATTTTCATTTAAAAATAAATTACAAAAACATAAATTGCAGGGTTGCTGCATAATAAATAATGAATATTATTAATTTTAAAGTTATTTAAGATACCAAATTATTTTTTGGACTAGTGTTTTCTCAATGTTAAATTTCATGGATTGGTAAAATCCTTGTTCTACTCGTTTGTAAAGTAAAAATGTTTATATTTTTTAAATAAGCGTTTGTTTTTACAATAAAGGGGACATTTTAAATAAGCTTTTAGGTAAGTTAAAAATTATTTAAGGTCTAAAGAGTAAAGGGTCTTACACCTTTGTTAACTTCAGTAAAGGCTTGACTATATAAAGACCCCTTATTTAATGGTAAAGACAAAATTAAGAGAGAAAAAAAATGAAAATTAAATATAATTATAAATATAAATATAAAATTTTAAAGAGAAAATTAAACACGGGGAACAAAAAAAAATTGTTTGTACATCTTAAAATTATTATACCTATCTAAAATAGTATTTTCCTTTATTTATATTATTTATTTATTTTATTTAACAATTTAATAATAAAATATTTCGCGGGGATAAAGAAAAAAAAATTTTTTATCGTACATCTCAAAATATTGTCTAATATAATATTTACTATTTTTCAGTTTAAGAATAATTATCCTCACAAAATAATAAAACATTAATGGAGATTATTATTTATTGAGAGATTGTCCTACCAATTGTGTGATTTTTATATTCTATGCGATTCGACCTGCTGCTTCTTTAATACGCTCTACGATTCTTGCCATAACTCCTGGCTTCGCGTAACGATTTTCATTTTAGCTAGCTACGAGTTTTGCTCTAGTTTATCACTTTATAATGCGATTCTTGCTGCAGTTTCTCGCTACGCGCTATGAGTCTTGCTACTGTTTCTCACTACAGGCTATGAGTCTTGCTACCGTTTCTCACTACACGCTATGAGTCTTGCTACTGTTTCTCACTACGCGCTATGAGTACTGCTACTGTTTCTCGCTACGCGCTGTAGCTGTTTCTCACTACACGCTATGAGTCTTGCTACTGTTTCTCACTACGCGCTATGAGTCTTGCTACTGTTTCTCACTACACGCTATGAGTCTTGCTACTGTTTCTCACTACGCGCTATGAGTACTGCTACTGTTTCTCGCTACGCGCTGTAACTGTTTCTCACTACACGCTATGAGTCTTGCTACTGTTTCTCACTACACACTCATTCACTCATACTGTTTCTCACTACGCACGCATTCACTCATTCAGTTGAATACCCACCCCAAATTACTTCAATTTGTGAATGTGCACGTGCACCCTTGTCTCAATATTTAATTAGACAAATTGATATTATCACCTGTGTGTACAGAAGTGTGATGTTCCTTTGCCCAAAGTTCTTTGGACTAAATATTCTTTTGTCTTAATAGTTATTTAGACAAAGGAATGCCGTATAAATGTTAAAGAAATATAGGGTGGGTAAGTAAATGATTCGCTAACTGAATATTCTATAATAGTTCATGTTTGGCGCTAAACGTACATGTTTTTTTGGCAACACAGGTTAATTATATCTGTTTATATCCATTGACACTGACATTGAAAATACTTCCTAAGATCAAATTCTCTAAATAGTTCACCTTGTACATAATATGTTAAGGCAATATGCAATAAACTCTGGTTCACCATCTTTTAACTAGAATAGAAAGCGTAATTACTAAAACATGATATGGACAAAATTAACTAGCGAAAGTAATATCCATTTGCTAAATATTTCACGATTAATTTCAATTCTCTAAACACAATTGGCTATTTACTCAAAACACTTATTAGCTTTTCTTGGTCTTTTTAATGTGAGGAAACATTAATAAAGATGGCGATTGTAAAATAAACTTACATGTTTAATAGAAGTGATGCCTCTTCTTCTTGTTTATTACAGCTGTTAAAGACTTTATTTCTTTTCTCTTTTATAGGTGGAGTTGGCAATAGATTTTGTTCTAAACAATTAATTTTCTTCTGTGATAATATGTAGAGCAAAATTTTTAGTGTTAATGTAAATAACATGTTTGTATATTAAAAAAATATACAAACCAGATAATTTGCTGGCTACATGTAGTTGTAAATGACATTTGGCCGGGCTAAGGCCTTCCTTCCATGGGATGTGGCTCCTCGGCCTCGGAGATAGTCATTGATTTTTAAATAAATACTTTACAATAAATCAATCAATTTTTATGTAAATTAAATTATTTACTTTACAATCTCGTATGATATTTTATTTTCACACGAATAATACGATACGCATTGTGGTAATTTTATACATCTACTCAAATCTTTATTCTCAAAATAAGATTTGTATCCTCAATAGTTTGATTATAGGACGCACCCTTGCCCAAAAGCACATCAGCCAACTGATCATTGCAGGTAGATTTAAATTGCGCCAAAAAAATGTGTTGTTCTTAATAGATAACCTGAAAATCACTTTTCTGTATAGTAATGTAAATTACATTTTTTACCCACTTTCAACGATAAATAATTTTATTTATAACAAAATAAAGTTTATAAAATATATTTAAAAAAATGGAATTAATTTCTTTTAAAATATTTTATTTTTGAATTTTTATTTAGATGAAAGTTTTTGGTCTATTCTCTGCTCTGACACTATATCATCTTGAACATGAAGATATAAAACACTTTTTTTTCATATTTTACGTTCAATGTCTTTGTTATTTAGAAAGCTTTGTTGTCTTTAAACAGAGCTTGTCTGAAACAACAATAGAAAAGTGAAAAAGGTGAATCCAAGTCTTTTATTTTTTTTAGCTTTCAGCTAAATATACTTAAATGGATGTAACATTGCTTTTAAAAATGTTGGAACAAGTGAACGCTTTATTTTTCTGTTTTTTTTTTTTTATTTATTTTTTTTTTTTGTTTAGTTTTTTTTTTGAGGATTAAACATGATTTTTTAGATGGTTTTAAAAAATTGTTTATAATTTTCCCCATTTCTTTTTTGTGAGTTTTCCCCTATAAAAAATCATGTTTATTTATCATATACTGTTTATGGGAGAAATAATAATAGACTTTAAGCTGTCGTAGTATTAAAATAGGTTACTATATGCTTGAGCTGGAGAAATGTAAGGAATAATAAGCCAAAATGACATTCACGGTTCATAAACGATTCCTGGTTGCGAGGTGCGGAAACGGAAGCATTTGTTATCAGTCTAACTAAGGAATGAAAATTTTATGTCCCCAATTTGATAAATTCCTGGACCGAAATCCATTTCCACCATCAGGAAACATTTTTGGTCCACCATATTTTAGTGTAATTTAGTTTTGATGATCGATCATACTTATAGTACATTGTTGGTCCCATATTAATTTTAATCTTCTGTGCCCATTGATTACATCCCCCCTGCACACCAATTTATCTTTAAAAGTACTTATCCGATTTTGAATAAATTTAGATGGTTTCTCGAAAGTATCCCGCAGATGGTGTCCATTTTTGCCCATTGTGCGCATTTAATTATATGTAAAAATAAATTTGACCTTTCTGAGAATCTAAACGGCATTACTTTAATTTCCCAGTGGATTACAATAATACGATATGAGGGAGCTATGTGCCACACTTAATAAGGTAACTTTTACTGTAAAAATTTCTTTATTATAAAAAATAAAGATTGCAATTAGATTATGCACGGTAAATTAGGGTATTTTAATTCTCATTTATATTTCCCTTAGTCTGTAAAAATTAAATAAATAAGACAAAATAGTATTTAAATCGCTATTCACTGCAAGTCAATATATTTATAAAAAAAAGGTCCATTGCTCAACTCCAAAAAATAATGAAAGTATTCATTCAGAATATATAAGCAGATTTACCAACATATATATATATATATATATATATATATATATATATATATATATATATATATATATATATATATATATATATATATATGTATATATTCATAGAAGAGAGAAAAGATCAATTTCAACTGTCTGAGCTCTTCAAATTTCGCTAAATTGAGACTTCAATTCAGATAAAGGATTTACAAAAGGGGGAAAATTAAATAAATTGGACAATAATAGGTTGTAAAAGCATAAAATCATTAAAGTATGCGAAATAGGAGTAAGGAAGGTATGTGCCACACAAAATCGTAGACTATTATTTTAATAAGTCAAAGTAGTTTTATATTTTATATGAATTAAAGTATTAATTAAGCAAAACTTAAAAAGTGTAGACGGTTGCAATTAATCTGGTCCTATCTGCGGCTACTTTTGACAAACCATCCAAGTTTCATTAAAATTGATAAGCACTTTTGAAGATATATGTAGGTGTAAATAAATTTATGTTTGTTCACATCTTGAAGAAAAACTAATGGGCGAAGAAGGTTGAAACTTACATGGGACCAACAATGGGCTAATAATGACATATCATCCAAATTTCCTTAAAATCGGACGTGTAGTTTTTAAGATATGTTAGTTAGGAAATATTGAGCGAAAGACCGACAGACAGACATGGAACCCAAAATGATCCTTGATGTCTAAAACGGATTTCATTCCTGTCTTGGAATTTTTGAAATCGGAGGCATAAAATATTTTCGTTCTTTTAGTTACCTTCGGTAAGCTCGGAAGCAAAAGGGGGGAAACGATTAAATAAATTTGACAATAATGGCTTGTAAAAGCATAAAAATCTATGTGCCACTCTAATTGGCAGTCTTTTTTTTTATTTAATAACAACAATTTCTTACATTTCACACATACTAAAGTCATGTTTAATATGTCTTTTTGGATTTAAATTCACAAATACATGTCAGCTGATATTGAAGTGCTGACTGGTTTAATTGTAAAAATGCCATAAAAATATTTCATCGGTTCTATAAAGGTTTTAAATTCGTGAAAATCATAAAAACACATGGGGAATACCATAAAATATTATACCAGGCTATAAATTGATGTTAATATTTTCCCAACATATCAGCAAAGGTTAGAAAAAAACTCGTGAATGTGTCTATTAATTTTAAAAAGTGCATTATACGTTTTTCTCGTTTGTTAACCAGCAGCAGTGCTCCGTTTTATAATCCTTAATGGATTTTTTTTTTTTTCAGTTATCATCGTTTATAATGACTATTTTAAAAATTCCATCATAACCGCAACCAACCGAACAAAAAAAAGGAGAAAAAGCCCTGCTGCAAAAACAAGGCGTGATAGGAAAACCCCCGCAGTGAAATTTTCTCGCATTTTCTAATTAAAAGAACTGTGGAAAAACTCTGCATGGTTTATGTTTCACGTTCAAACTACGAGTAGGAATTAAACTGGGGGAAAACAAGTGGTTCTTGCTAGTTCGTTTAGTTTTTTTATATATATATATATACATATATATATATGTATTGTATATATATAAAATGAAAATGCTTTTCTAAATTCTCATATCACTTTTGAGATTCAAGGTTTCTTCTGTTAACATTTCTGAAGAGATAAAGTAAATGAGATTTTTTTTTTTTTAGACTATCGAGATTTTTCTTGAAATTACATTTCGTAGATACCGGAGTAAAAATTTGTTGTGTTTTTAGATATAACTTTAGAAGTTTATTGTTCTGCATTGGTCTAATATTCGCTGTTCACAACTTTTTATATTAGTCTACTGAAGTTTTCAACTCTACCATTCAAATAAAAGTGTTTCTATTAAATCAGATACAATTTAAAGAGAGACTGGAAATTTAACAGTCTTTTCTTGAGTAAAGCTAGCATCATCTATGCTAAATTAGTTATTTCTCCCTGTTTGCTTTTATATTAAACCCAAAGAGTAAAACTTGATCAGATAATCGCTTTACTATAAAGGTTTATCGTGGATGGACTTGCTAAATCGAACTTCTTCTTCAATTGATAACTTATTAACTTGCTGTAATAATCATTAACTTAACCACTGTAATTTACCAACTTGCTGTAATAATATTGTTTGTTTTTTTACTGTACAACCTACTTTGGATAATCTAACATGATAAATAATTGTTTGCAGGAGAGCAGTGGGCGCTGATCCAGAGGTGGCCTGAAGACGTGCTGGTAGTTAAAGGAGGTGATGCCAGATTGGACTGTGTATACAAGTACGCCGACGTTACCGAGTGGTACTTCAAGCAAACAGGCCCTTTAGAAAACACCACACAGTGAGTACTTCTAACATTATCATGTATCTGCATACTATTAAATTATGTCGAATAATCCATTTTTAATAACCGTCTTATTAAACTACAAGCGTCTCTAATGTAAAGGAATCGTCGTGAATACAAATATTTACTTACTAATAAAATACAATTTTACTTTTAGCGTCCAATAGAGAGAATTTAAATAATCTTATAGACATAAACTGTTTCAAATGCAATTTCTTAAAAATGAAATGATTACTTTTTAAGGTATGTGTCAATAGAAAAGCTTTTTACGCATAAGAAAGAGAAACTAATAACCTTCAAGATGGGTGAAACTTATATGACACCACCATTTTTAGAGTATTCAAGTGCCAGTCATTTTAAAACGTACGTTGATAAATAGGAAATAAATGACGTAAAATGTTATATTTTTTTGAAACATTATAAGCCTGCTTTAATAAAACATGAAATAAAAAGACGATTTTTTCTTTTTTAGTAGCGATGTATGACAAAAACTGTTTATAGTTTCCCACGATTTTATTTCTAGTGAAATACGCGTATACTTTGATCGAAGTAGCTCTGTGGCTGTAAATATATATATATATATATATATTCTCCTTTTTAGTTCCTAGATGTTTTATAAAAGAGTATTTTTATTTTTTTAAATATATTATTCTCTACTTTTCAGTCTTCGTCAAATTAAATCTTGTTATCAATTATAACCTTAATTAGCTTTTAGTTGTCGTTATTATTAAATTTAAAGTCTTAATCGTTTAAAATTAAATAATTTAAACAAAATTAACCCTACTCACCATCGCTGCTTACAAAATTTGCTTCCGAGCTTTGTGATCATCCTGTGCAACGTAATATTTTAAATCTATCAATTTATTTTTTGAATTGAAACTTCTTTGGCGGCGGTAGAGTGAATTTTTTTCATATAGGGTCACCGTGTAACGAAGTTTGCGATTCGAGACTCGTCCAAGTGTAACATTTTTACAGATTAATTGTATTATATCTATTTAAAGACCAGTATATCAAAACAAATAATTATTTTTTCTTGGAATAAATATGGTTGCCTTAACTGAGCAATATTTATATTTCAATTAATTTCCCATAACCATTTCTTAATTCTGAAATAATAAATTCGTCAAAAATCAAAAAATGAGAGGGAGCAATTATATGGCAGATTATATATTATGGCAGATATATGAGCAGATTATATGGCATTCTAGAACTTAAGTTTCACTTCTAATGCGTGAGAGCCTTACACATATATTTTTTTTTTTTTTTTTTACATTATTAAATGTATCAATTTTACATTGAAATTAACATAGAACCATCTGTGAGCTACATTCGACCAACACAATTTCTTAAAAATGAAATTGTTACTTTTTAAGATATGTGTCAATAGAAAAGTTTTTTGCGCATAAGAAAGAGAAACTAATAAGCTTCGAGATTGGTGAAACTTATATGGCACCACCAATAGACTAATTATGACCTAATATCCACATTTTAATAAAATCGGTCTAGTAGTTTTTAAGATATGTTGGTTCGCAAAAGTAGTGGACAGACCGGCAGATAGACACGGGACCGGAAATGACTGAAACGGATTCCTGTCTTGGAATTTTTGAATACGGGGTCATAAAAAATTGGCTTTAAAAAAGATCCCATAGCTTCGGTAAGCTCGGAACTAAATATGAAAATAAAAAAAATGCATGTATTAAAAATGATTTTTTATAATATTAGGCAGTCCACACCAACTGTATTTCAAGAATTCACGAATTTTCAATTAATTTGACTTTGAAATAAACTTTTACCAAGCCTCGGGGTATGATATAATCAATAGGTAAGTACGTTCAGTAGTTTTGGCTCCTCGCTTATAAACAAAATACAGACGGTAGATATTAAAAATAAAATACAACTTATTTAGATTCAAGGGACTTTAAAACGTGTAAATCAAAATTTAAACTTTCTCTATGTAATGTAAAAATACTTAAATGAAGAAGTGAAAAAGAAATAAAGTTTGTTTGATAGTCTAAAATTTACACTATCCACTAACTAAGAATAAAGAGCTACAGGTATAACAAAGAAGCGGAATCTAGAATAATAAGCTAAAAGGAATTTCTTGTGAAAATAGGTAAGTAAGAGTAAAGCATTACTAGACTTGTTTAAAACAATAGAGGTTTTAAGAAATAGAAAAATATAATAAATAAAATAAAAATACAAATACAAAATAACAGAGAAAAGGAAATAGTATGCGAGCCAATATAAGCAAGGTTACTCCATTTTCTAAAACTCAATAAGAACAAACCATCAAACTAACTCCTGGCACATAATGCAGTTTTCAAAGTTTTTTTACAATGTAGTTTTCTATCTCCCATTTCTTTATATATAATAAAAGATTATAGGTTGTTACTATGTAAATGGAAAAAAATTGCATTTTCCTTTTATTTTTTTGTTGTTTTTTTTCCAAATAACTTTATTTTTTCGGAATAGAAAACTATGACTTTTACTTTTATCACTCACTAAGTTACTTTAGAAGAATAAAAAACATATTATAAATCCTTATTCTAATTTTAAAATAAGTAAAATTTAAAGAATATACAGATAAAAAGCTGTCTCTATGTTACCATCTAGCATAATTTTCTCACTGCCACATTTTTTTTTATAGTCCCTTTCTCTAGCATTTTGCGACAGTATCTAACTAGATTAACTTTTTGGAAAGCGACTTACATGGATTTATTTTAATTTGGAATGACAGATTTTTTTTTTTTTATTTTAGTTTGATCAAAATCGTTGATACTATATCATGAAATTTGTAGACCTCCGGTGTTTTTAGACCTAATTATTAAAATTATAGTTAATATTCTTTTCAGTAATTTACTTTGCTTAAAACCTGACCAAATTATAAATTTTAATATGTACCCAGTATTCATGATATTTTTACTAAGTTCATAGTAGAATAAGTATGGTATTAAAGTGAAATGAGATATAAGGCTCAAACGTTAGTTATAAAAACGTGAGTTTTGAAAGGAAACATATTTTGAGTTATTTATTTATGTTAAGAATTTATATAACTTATTATTAAAAATTCTCAAAGCTTTAAATGAAATCAGTTTATTCAAAATACAGAGGGAAAAAATCTGCTTTAGTGTATCGTAATTTCTTTGAGAAGTTTACAAAACAATATTTTAGAGGGAATCCTAAAATTATGTTATGAGGTGGTTAATGAGGATTAAGTTAATGTATTTATGAATTATCTTGTGGGATAACCATGGGTGATTATATCATACGCATAAATAACCAAAGTGATTTATGCGTAGCAAACAAAACTTTACCTTCTGTTATCATTTACATCGAGTATACTGCTTTTCTTTAATAATCTTTTACAAAATAATAATTAGAAACCAGAAATTAGAAATGCTTTTTAGTCTTAAGGTTTATGATTTAATCCGCGTTTTTTTTTTGTCGAAAGTGAACACTGTCGAACTGCATAGATATAATTTCAACGGGGGCAAATTAGCTAATTATTCGATTTTATATGAAACGCAATTAGTTTTGCTTCCGAGCTTACCGAAGGAAGCGGTAGCTATGGGATCGTTCGGATGAACGAAAAACTTTAATGTCTCCATTCCAAAGGACCAAGGCAGAAATCTGTTTCAGATGTCGGGGAACATTTTAGGTACCGTCTCCGATTTTAATAAAATTTAGATGGCAGGTCAAAATTAGCCCATTGTTGGTCCCATATAAGTTTCTATCTTCTACGCCCATTTTTTTTTATCTTCCATATGCGCATAAACATACTTTTATTTACACCTATATCTTCAGAAGTACTCATTTTAATTTTTTAGATTTTTAAGAAATTTGGATGGTTTGTCAAAAATATTCCCCCAGATTTATTTCAACCATCTGTGCACATTAAATATAGCTTAATTAATACTTTTATTTATGTTAAAAAAAACAAAACCATGTTCACTGGTTTAAAAAATAGTGTACAAATTATTGTTGCTTCCTCGCGTACTACAGCATACTAAAATTATGTTATGCTTTTACAACCCATTATTTTCAACCCCCCCCCCCCCTTTTTTTGATTTGTTACATGAATAAAAGTATGAATTTAGCAATGTTTAATGAGTGCAGTTGGTTGAAATTAATCTGGGGCTATCAGAAATTTTTTTTTTTTTATGTCTGAAACCGATTTCTGTCATGGAATTTTTGAAATTGGAGATATGTTTGTTCTTTAGAACGATCACATAGCTTCCGTTACCTTCGATAAGTTCGAAAGCAAAAGGGGGGAAAATTAAATAAATCAGACGATATTGATTGTAAAAGCATAACATCAACGAAATACGTGATAAGATGTGAGGATGCTATGTGCCACTCTGATTGGCAGATTATTTTAAGAGTGGATCAAAATCAGTGATGATTATAGCTCAGGTGAAGACTGAGAAATATTAACGAAACGACTAATAAAAAGCCATCTTAAAAGGGTTAGTGGTTAATTTTGTTCTTGATTATTGAGCTTAGTGAGTTAGTGTAAAAAATCTAATGTATAAAAATAATAAATCTACCATTTTTTTCCGTGTTTATTAAGATTTATTTTGTTCTTTACTCTTCTTGTTCACTAAATATCTTACATTTTTTGTTTATTAACACTTGGTATAAATATTGGTTGTTTTAGTTTTATATAATATTTATTTAAGTTATATTAAGACAGAATTGAGTCATATTATAAGTCGAGAAGAGCTGCGCATTTGCTTTAAACTTTGATTAATCCCACAAAATTTTGTAATATGTGGTTGAATCAAAATTCTACGCAGTACTCAATTAAAATACACTACATTTAAAGCTCTTTTTGAAAAGGATTGAATTTAATAATAGAAGAAAGGAAACATGAGAGCAGTAATAGGTTAAAATAATTTATTGTCTCATACAGATAGTTTAATACATTTTTTGATTACAATATCTACCTTTATTGCTTCAATAAATATCTTCAAACCAAATAAAATACTTCGATTGAATTGAAAATGGAAAAAGGGTTTTTTGTTTGTGATGAAAAGTAATTGCTATTCCGATTCCTGCTGAGAGCATATTATAATTTTCTTGTGCTTTATTTATTTCCTATTTTGTCATTTTCTTTAGAAATTGAATTGGGTATAGAATTGATCGGATGTGATTGGAAATCTCTATTATATGTAGATGTGGAGTTATAAATAAAATAATTTTAATAAATGTGATATGGTAATCCGGATAAAGGAAATCATTCCCAGATATAAATTATTTAGGTTCTTGTTAGTTTTTTTGGGGGAAAAATGTGTTGTATTTTAGAGGACTTGGAATTTGGGTTATCCCGGGGGTGTCAGTTGTGAACGCGATTTGTTTTTCCTCGCACGCCCCCCCCCCCTTTTCTACTCTAAACCAAGGGAATATACCACCAAGAGAATTTAACTTTGGAGTGACCATTAAATATATATGGTTTAAAACAATCAATAGATGACAACCAAGAGAATAAAAAATAAAGGACAGCTAACTCAAAAACCATTTAGAACGACTTTAGAGATAATAATAATTTGTTATTTTTTTAGTGTCTACTATGAAATCCCCCATTATTCACTAATTAGCTGATCTCTTTTGGGTGAAAACGGACAGAGCCGCACTCGAGCACCGCACCAGCCCGTGCTAGTCTACAGAATCGCGCACTGTGGGAAGCTAGCTTTAAATTACTAACCGAAAAACAATAAAAAATAACTATTAATTCTATAAATGAAAATTTAAAACTAACTAATGTAGATGAAAAATGTATATCTTTGTATGAAAGTCCCCCCTGAGTTAGGTAGTCAGTCATTGTTAATCAATTCAACCATAATGTATGAACAGAGGGAGAAGAGTTTGTATTCTCTGTTAATTTTTTTTTTTTTTTTAAATGTTAACTGTAATTTGAAATTAAATAAGACAAAGAGAAATAACGCTTGACTGACTTGTATTGATATTTGTATTTCAATAATTTTATGCACTAATAAATTTCTAGAAAACAAAAAAATTAAAAACGACAAATTGAATCGATGTTACAGATGATGAAGTACTAACAGCATAGTGAATAATTAATGAAAAAATGTGGTATCCCCCAAATACAGTGGGAGTAGGTCGTTTAGGGGAACGAAATGGGGGCGCACTAGAAAACAATGCCATACCACATACCACAACGACTTCCTGATGGGGCTCCTAGTGGCTGCGTGCATAATTAAACCACGCATTACACTGCAGCTAGATTCAACAAAATTTGGTTTGCATTGTCATACTGTAGTTAGTTATGTATTCGTTGTGCTAAATTTATTGTTAAATTTCTGAATATTGATTTTTTGACAACGTTGCAAATAAAAAGTATAATAATAGTTATACGGAAGAATAAAATGTATTTCCTTATTATTATTACGGTAAATGATGACTTTTTGAGTTATCGAATTAAAAATCTAAAGGCGGAAATACACATGCTAGTAAAAAAGCATGCCAGTGGCGAGTTACTAGCACGTCAGTAGCTGGCATGCTGCAGACGCTGTGTACATTTGCCAGTAAAACAGCATGGTAGTATCATCCGGATGATCTGTCTTTTGCGAGCTACTAGCACATGACAATACACATTCCAGTCACAGCTCTAGTTTTGAAACAGGCAATCGTTTCTTGCCTTCTTTTAGCCGGAATAAATTATGAAATAATTGTATTTGATTTAATTAATTTTGATAGTTTTATTAATTGTTTCAATGTATATCTTATGAATGTATCGGTGCGGAATGAAATTAACCAGATTGTTCTGTTACTTGCAAAGAACTGTGTTTTAAAACATTTGAAAAATAATAAAAAGACACGAAGAATGTGGGTAAACGATTGGAAAGCTAGAAGGGAATTAAGAACATGGAGCGAGTCAGTGCCTACTAAATGAAATGCGGTTCGGGGACGTTAATGGTTTTAGGAATCAATTGCGAATGCTTCCGGAAAAAGTTGACAAGTTGTTTTCAGATACCCGCGAAAGGAAGGAACGCAACTGAAGACTGAAGGGCTGAGGGAGACTGCTAGCTACTAGCAACCTTGCTCTGGCAGGCCTGTTTACACGTGCCTTATCAGTTCCCCCTCCCCTCGATTCGTGCCACTGGCAAGACAAAAATCAAACCCCGTGCGATTTACTCGCATGCTTTTCACTCGCATGCTATTTTATGTATACACATGCCAGTAGCTTCTCCTCTGCGAGCTACTCGTATGTTTCTGTGCGAGTAACTAGCATGTGTATTTCCGCCTTAACGACAGTGATATATTTTGTGATAATTTGAGTTAATTTACTTACATAGGGGAGTCTTACATCCAAAATTTATGTTGCAATGTCTGTTGTGGTAAATATATAAAACTTTAATATAAATAATACTATTTTATGTCATAAACTCTTTAAGTAAAGATTTAGGTAATTCAATATTCAATAGCACACAACTCACATGTTTCTCTCCGACACGACTTTCATAATTTAAGAAGGGGAGAGCGCATTCTGAATAGCAGGTTACACAATAAAACAAAAATTTAAATCGAGATTTAAAATTACCTTAACATATTCCTCCCTTATTTTAAATCCATGAATTATTAATTAAGTTAGTACATACAAGGTAAATAAAAAAAAAAAAAAAAAATAGAAAAGTTTTCTAAGATGCAATCTTCTATTTATTGAAATCATTATTGTCTTCAAAGTTAAAAATAAATAATAAGTGAATCATTCACTTAAAAAAATATTACGTTTGGAACATTTTTGATAATTTAAGCGCTTGACACTTGGTTAAATTAGGTTCATTTAAAGCCTTTGTGAGAAAATATACAGCCAGCTGATGGGAAGGTATTTCTTGTATATCAATAGTCTTACTTGAATAGTTTTGATAAATTTAGGATACCGGCCTTATCATGTGGTTTCACTTTTTGTAAGTACAGCCCTGTTTACCCAGAGTTATTGCAGCTTTATTATCACAAAAAAAGGTTTACTTTCTACCAAAAGTAGAAGAAGACTTATCAACAAAAAGCACATCATTTCAGAGATTTAAATATTATAATCCGTATAGGTGGAACTTTTAATGGGTTCATAAAACAACAATAAGAAGTTAATTCTTCGATAAATGTGTTTATACTCCGTTTCACTGCGTCTCTCAAAACAGAAAGCTGACCCATCATAGGTCGAAAGGGCAACGTTTTGTTGAACTTTGATGTCTATTGAATCATGTTTCACCTAACAATGTTTACCTTAACAAAATATATCATGCCAACTTGCATCCAGATAACATGTAAGACTGATGTTACATCTTCTGAATTTCAGTCCATAGTGAGATGTTCCTTTTATAGCGAAGTACATGCTTAGATGCATTTAGATGCACTGTGTGAGGATCCTTACAGAATTTACTAAGATGAGGTCAGGACTCCCAAAGTTCCTATGTGCCACGCCTGCGTGGCACGTAGTAACTGTTCTAACATTAGACATTACGTCAATTAGATGTTGTCAAGTATGGCGGTAAGAGAGCACGCTCGTCTCTGATAAGCCCTATATATCTGAAGTCCAGAGTTGGGTGGGCATCGTCGGGCCCTGATGAGTTGGACGTGACGAAACGATGCAGGACATGGCGTAATGCCGAGCCAACATCTTATTGACGTAATGTCTGATGATGGAACAGTCCAACATCCCTTGGTGAAATCTCATAATAAAAAAAAAGTGAAATCACTCTCACAAATTGTAAATCTCATTATATTTATTCAATCTTTTTATTGACATTATTATATCAATATGGCAATTTGAGTGTTGATATATTGGTATTTACGGGTCAGTTTTGTCTCCTGTATATGCAAAATCATTATTTGCGATTTCAGTAACTAAGGTCTTCGTAATTGAGGAAGGACAAGGTATCAATTACAATTCAACAACAAACACGAATAAATGTGTTTTTTTTTTATCGTTCAGTTAAAAGAGAAAACAAAATTGAATCAATCAAACGTCTAATAGTAGTTTTCTGGTTTCACGAACCCCGACAGCTACGTGAGGCTTGAAACAGTGAAAAAGTATTTCACTTTAATAGCTTTTGTGAGTTTTGAATGGTTAAATATAAAATTTAATTAAAATGCTCACTGAAGGCTATCAGGTTAAGCAATTAAGGTTTACTTTCTACCAAAAGTAGAAGAAGACTCTTATCAACAAAAAGCACATCATTTCAGAGATTTAAATATTAATTTTAAAGTATTTGGAGTATTTTGAATAAGATGATCAAATAAAATTAATTTCTAAATATTAATAATTAGTTGGCGTGTTTAAGAAGTAGAAGTTGAGTTATAACCTAATCAGTATAAGCTCTCCCCCTTCTTAAAACATGTCGGTATGAAACATGTGAGTTGTGCACTACTGAATATTGAATTCTCTATATCTTTATATTAACTGTTTAATACATACAGTTTTATTTATTAGCCCAAGAATGGTTATGGGCCCAGGTGCTTATTAGAATCGTAAAACTAATTCGGATATTCGGAATAGTTAAAATTAAGTTTGATAGGAATGGCTAGCAGGTCAGCGGTGACGGCACTGAACGCTATAGAACATAAGCAATTTTAGAGTCGCGATCTTTCTGCATGTATAAGAAAAGATAGGACTTCGGATGAGAAATCGAAAAAGGAAGATGCCATTGCTCGAAGTATATTAACTTATGCAATGGAAGACTTCCAGATATCCTACATCCAGAAAAAAAAAGGCTCAGCATAGACGCGGTAAGAAGAAGGATAGAAATTTCCAGTGACGTCTTCTGACTTAACAAGAAACGGAATGAACAGTGGGAGGGGGAGCTTGAACAGGGCCGAAGCTCTTTTAGAGACAACGCGGTCCATGGGAGCTTAAATATCTGATTCTGGATTTTTCGTCTCAGTAATGAGACGCTTACCGAGTAAATACGAGTATAACTTAGTTTTTACCCAATTTGATTATCTACCTGAAGCAACTGCTCTCAAACGCCGTAGATCGTTAGAATTATTCGAAGAAAGTGAGATCTTAACCGGCAACCGAATTCACGATGTACGGTCCTTAAAGCAAGTGAAAAGGACAAGGAAAACTGCTATTATAGTTCAAAACCTGGTCATTTCACTAGAGATTGTTGGCTTGATTCTAAAAACAGTCATAACAATGGTTATTAAACCATTTAAGAATAGCAGAGGTAACTTCCACGCTTCGTAAGAGGCCTGCTTTTAGATCTCACAGCCACAGTAGCACAGTCAAAGCCTTTTGCAAACGGACAAGCTTGTACCCCATCTAAATATCCAGATATTCATGACGGATGGATAATTGATAGTGGTGCTACCATACATATGACGACAAGAGAGGAATTGATCGACAATACATTACCCAGAGGTGATAAATATCTCACTAGGTAATGGCTTTACTATTAAACGCAAACTGGTTGGGGAAACTAGTTGCATTGAGGATATTAATAACAATGAAATCATTTTAGATAAGATGCGCTATGAACTAGAATTAACTGTAACTCTGTTGTCTATCTCCCAGCTAACTCAAAATAATTTTATCATTCAACCAAAATGAATGTGTAATATCAAATGATAATGGTTCTAAAAACAATATACCTTAAAAGATTGATAGTTTTTGTGTAGTTTAAAAACAAAGAAGAAATCAATCTTGCAAACTCCCCGAGCAATCATAAAATGAAAATTAGTGATTGGCACAAACGTGTAGGATATATTGATTACAAATACATTCGACAACTAAAAGAAAATGACATGGTATACAATTTAGACTACACTGGTTAGCCAGATATATGTGAAGTGTGTACAATCGAAATACTCCGGAAAAACTTATTAAGGAAACTTATTATATAAACAAACTAGCCATCCTCTTGAATTAATCCACGTAGCTATGGTTAGACCTTTACAAGCATCTAAAGCTGGTTCTAAATATATGTTAACTCTAGTAGATGACTATTCTAGAAAAATATTTACTAATTTTATCTAAAAGAGTGATATTTATATATAATTAGTTGAATTTATTAAATGGACTAAAAATGTTCAAAATAAGCTAGGCAGAAAGGTTAAACCCTTTAAGTCGGAATACGGTATAAACTTTGTTAATGAGGATGTGTCTACTTTGTTAAAAAATAATGGAATAACACATGTACTTAATTGTAGTTACTCTCCGCAGCGCAACGGTTTAGCTGAGCGAGCTAACAGGAATATTAACAGGAAGGTGTGCCAGCTCCTCTGATTGAGACTCTGGACTACCTAAAAGATTTTGGGCTGAAGCAGCTGGCACCATCACTTACCTTAAAAATAGAACACCATCAAGAGCACTAGACAAAGTAAAACCCAAAAAGAAATGGGAAAAAGAAATTCCTCTAAAAAATTTTTAGAGGAAGGAAACCTAATTTGTCGCATCTAAGGACCTTTAGTTGCACCTGTTATTTTTGGATCCCTAAGAAAAACAGGTATAAATTATAAATTAGACTATTTAAATAGTCGTTAGTTAATAATCTAGTAGTTAAATTAGTTAATCGTCGTAGTTAAATTAGGTATTTTCCTTGGTTATTCAAGACAAAGGAAATCATATATAGTGTTCGGTATCAGAAATGATAAAGTTTCTTGATAGGAGATGTAAAATTTATTATTCAAACTCAAAAAGGGTCTGACTTATTAACATTCGAAGGTAATATCCGATATCAAAAAGAATGTGAATTTCAAGAGTCGGAAGTAACTGAACCAGAACTAATTTTAACTGAAGATAAAATAGATCTAAAAAAAATTGAAGATAAAGGAGATTCAATAGGAAGGAAAATGAAAATATGTGTGTGCCTGTGCGCACGCAAACTCATTAACTTCAAAAATAATTACAATTGATACAATGTTGTGATTATAATTGATAAAATGTTGGGATTACAATTGATACAATGTTGGAATTACAATTGATACAATGTTGGAATTACAATTGATACAATGTTGGAATTACAATTGATACAATGTTGGGATTAGAAGATACAAAATAAACAAGAAATTTAGGTCAAACAATGGATATCATATATGGATAACATTTTTATATATATATATATATATATATATATTAAAACGGTTTGTCACATTATAATGTCATCCTGTGAAAACCCCTATTGACGGTAACCAAAATTTAGAAGAATATGATGATTGATCAACAAAGTTAGAACTAATTGGTTCATTATATCCCTTGGTGTCTCTCACTCACACAAATTGTGTAGCCTGTTGCAGTCTGCAAACACGGTATTACATTACTGATAATAAGATTTATACATCAATAATAATATAAACATTTTATGAGTAAATGTAGTACAAAATAAATGATTTATTTAACAGTAATATAATCATAAATAAAGTATGTATACAATTAATAGTCGGATCAAGAGAACTTTGAAATATTTTCTTCTTATTATTTTTAACTTATTATTACGTCATAAATAATTTGGAGCTTGTTTTAAGTGATGAGACGTTTTAGTAAAGATCCAAAAAAGAAGGAAACTTTTTTCAACCTCCCATAAGAATTTAATCATTTCATAACGAAATACCTAGTTTACATAATTTTTATTCATATGCTAACTGAAAAATCTCATGAAGCAGATTAAATATTTGAAACTAAAACTTTTTTGGTTTTTTCCCACTCTTTTTATTTAATATGTCTCTTCAAAGTAAAAAACTTTTCTTTTAAAAATTTAATTTTTCTCCTTTGAAAGTTAAAACTTCTTTTTGGTTAGGTAAGGTGTATGGGTTGTTGAAACCAAATGAAAGACACACACACACACACACATATATATATATATATATATACATATATATATATATATATATATATTTATATATATATATATATATATATATATATATATATATATATATATATATATATATATATATATATATATATATACATATATATATATTATATATATATATATATATATATATATATATATATATATATATATATATATATATATATATATATATATATATATATATATATATATATATAAATTAATATATATATATATGTGTGTTTATATATATGTTTAAAAAACATCAAAGAGAAAGATATAAAAAGAAAATAGTCGAAAAGACATAACCCTTAGATTCCTTTTATTTACTCTACTATACTTTGTTTAGGCTCCTTTTATTTTTAGTACAGTTACTCCTTGAAAACCATTTACTTAAAGTATACTTTATTTTGAAATGGCTCCCTCCCCTTTTCTCTTTAAAGTTGAGGTCTGTGTGAGAGGTGGTATTTTTTCGTGGTTTTTATTCCCCTTTAGTTCCTTCTGGGATCCTGCCCTCCCAAGTTGAAGCAACAGAATCCAAATATACAAAATAGAACTGGAAATAAAAGATAATCAGCGCCTCGAAGACAAAAAGGGCCATGTGTTTTTTGGTAGCATACCTCCCCTATTTTTTTCCTGTTTATTTTTATACTTTTACTTTTTTTTTTCGAGGGTTTTTATTTGTGTTCTTTTTTGGGAGGTAATATGTTCATATACATGTATATGATAAAAAAGAAGCCTTTATGATTATCTTTGTGGTACATCTTACCCCCTTTTTCTGAGGGAAGAGCATGTATTGTTTTTTCTTTCTAGTATAAATAAAGTTTATTTTATAGAGGAAAGTTTTGTTCCATGTTTAGCCTCGATCTGTATAGTTTAGGAGTTAAGTTTGAGTAGTTGTTTTTTGGTTTTTCTTTTTTTTACGATGGCCTTGTACTATCAGTGTTGATATAAAACTTTTTTTGGTTTCATTCTTTCTATGAAACTTAACCTCTTTCCCCCTCGTTATGTATTATTTGCGAGATTTTTTTCTTCATCATTTAATATATATATATATATATATATATATATATATTTATATATATATATATATATATATATATATATATATATATATATATATATATATATATATATATATATATATATATATATATATATATATATATATATATATATAACGTTTAATCACCGTTTTAGTTTTGTTTTATTACAATAGAAGTTTATTAGTTTACTGTATAAAGAAAACAAGTAAACAAATGTTGCGATAAAAATTAATCCTTCTTTACGAGGTGAATTTTCCTACTACTAGTTCAGGTTTATTTGAATTTTCAATTAAGTATACCTACTTATGATTGTAAAGTGTAGATAAAACTTGCATCTTTCTCTTTATCCTCGTTAGTTGATGTGTTTAACACGAGCTTCTTATGAACCTTGAAATCAAATCAACTTATTTATTTGCATGGATACAACTTTAGCATGTTTCGTTAAAAACTATTCATTTAGTTATTATTTATTTGATCGTGTCAATCCATTAAACGTGAATTTTTGCTTCATCGCAATACTTTCTTTTCATATTTTATACTTTTTACTATGAGCAAGTAAAAAAAGTAAAAAACTCGAGACAGACTGTACAATAAAATAACGGGAAAAGATATATGGATAATACAACAAAAACAAAATAAAGGTGTTTTTATTTTTGGAAGGCTAAAAAACAAAAATCCTTGTGACTAGAAGAAGCCAGCAATCCTTTAGACTTTAGACAGTAGGAAACCCAGATTTCTTTCCTTGCTGTGTAAATATATATTCTTTTCTTGTATGTATTGTTTGCGACGTGTACACTTTCAAACACCTGTATAGCCTTAGGCTGATGTAACCCCTCCTCTACTACATGTTTTGTATACATACTTGCAAAATCCGTGAACGTATATGTTTAGAAAAGCGTAGACACTTGACTTTCCGACGCATAGCATGTGCCTTTCTGGCTTACAAGTAAACTTTTTCATTTTTATACACCTTTAGAGATTTTTTTCTCCCATGTTATGTTGCTTTCTAGTACGTTTTACGTTACACGTCAGTATCGTAAAACTGGAAGAAAGAAAAAAAGTCCTTCCATTTTAATTTTAAGTAAATGTTTTTACAATTTTCCATATACTTTATGTGAGTATATACTTGTGTAGAGAGTAGTTGGATTTTGATATATATTTAACACATTTTAAGACCTGATGTCAAAAAATAAATAAATATTTCTCGCTTTCTATATATCTCAGGTAAAAATCAGAGCTGAATTTTAAGCCTAAACTACTGAACCCATTTCACTTAAATTAGTACATATTTCATTATTACATATTTGTAACGCCATAATAAGTATTAGAGTGCAATCATTTTTTTCTAATTAAAAAGTAGCTTGATCGAGAAATCACATTGATGGCGTTGCTCTTTGGATGATAGGTCATAATTAGCCTATTGTTGGTCCTATATAATTTTAACTTTCTCAGCCCATTAATTTCTCTCCCGCATACTCCACACTGTTTTATATTATCACCTATATCTTTAAGTACTCCCCAGATTTTTTTTTTTTAATTGGATGGTTTGTTGAAAGAAGCTCACAGATCGTTCCAAATGAATTTCAACTTCTGCACAACTTAAATTAATATTCAATTTAGGTAATCCTAAATTGATACTTTTTACTAAACAACCATGTTGAAAACAACAATTGTCACAGAAGGTGAAGAATAAATTAAGCAGAATATACATGGGTATAGTTCGCTAGGAAGCTGTGTCTCAAACTAATTGACTGACTATTTTAGAGCTGTTCCCAGTAAAATGTTACCTCTTTGACAATTGAGAATGACCTCTTTGGCAAAACAACAGTTTCTAACAATTTTCCGAAATAATAATGTTTGATACATTAGTATGTGATAAAAGGAAATTTAAAGCCTTTCTAATGTTGGAAATCACATTTTTATACCTATCAACCTTAATAGTTTGACTTGATGAGAAATAGTGGCCAAATAGTCAGCCCACTAAGTTTGGCATGATAGGTTTGTGTTACCCTGTTAATAAAGAGTCGTTATTTTATCATAATGAGGAGTAAAAACTCGTTATCCTCAAAGCCTTTACGATTTAAATTAGCTGGACTCGTCTACTTGAATGCATTAGTCGTATTACTTCGAATTTAGGCCGCTCTTTTAATTTAATTTCTTTAATTCGCAAAATTAGGTGTGCCTTGAATTCAAAGCATATATTTTACCTGTTAATTTTTTTTTCAATTTAAAATTGTTATATGCTAAGTACTGCTTAAATTCGAGGGTGGCTTGTATCCAAAGTAATACAATCACTTAGTAGAACATGCGGGAAACCTCCCTTGTATTTCTGTTTTTAAATTAGATTTCATTTTACTACGCATGCAATTTTCTCATTCTTTTCTTAAGTAATTAAGATAAGAGATTAGTTCCTCCTGATTTTCTTTTTCAAATCGATAATTCCTAGGTTAAAAAAAAGCTTGACTCTGGATTTAAGTGGTCGGATTTTTAAGTTGAGTGCTTCAACTTTATAGCCCTTGATAAATTAGAGTGGATGCACTCAAGTTGGCATGAATAAAAAAAGACCACGATTCGGCACTCAGAATAAAAAATGAAAAATTTAATCCACTTGTAATTCTACCTTATCAATTGGACAATGATTTGTTCCCTTGTATATCGATCTTTTCTGACTACTTGTAAACCCCCTTTTCAATTTTTATTATAAAAAAAGTATTTTTTTGTAATTATTATAAAAAATAATCATTTTTATGAAGTAATTTTTTTTTTTTACAAATATCAATGCTTAAATTTAATTGTAATCTTATATCGAGTTCCTTTGGCTAAATGAGTGTTTGATAAATAATTGTTCAATCTTCAGTTAAACCCTTTAATATGATTTTTTTTTTTTTGTCTTAGGTCTTTACGGATGATATAATAAGAAAATTATTGTTTAATTATATTAATAATATCATTAACTATAAATTTTTTTTATTATGTCATTCCTAAAGACCAAAGAAATAAGAATTAATTATACATCTTTATACAGAATTGATTGTCAACATTTTATTTTATTTTGATTTCTTCAAATTTGTAACGCTTGATTTATTTTACTCTCACAACCACTAAAGTAATTTATCTTGTGGAAAATAAAATTAAAGTTAAAATAGTATTGTTAATAATATAATTATATTAAAAATTAATAAAAATAAATAAATAAATCGTAACTATAAATTTATCATATATATTATAATGTTTAAACACATAAATTGTTTAGTTTTATAAATCTGATGGTAAAAAAACATTATAATAATTATTAGACTGATAAAAGTAAAAAATGTATAAAGTAAAACACGGTCCATTTCCTTCCTGTTTTCTCTCATCCTCTACCACGCCATTAAACAACTTTGCCTAACAAAGAAATTAAATAATATAAATTTTATATACATACATATATATAAACTTGTATGTGGGAAAAAAATAGAAAAAGAAACAACTCAGACCCCTTTCATATCTAGAAAGGAAAAAAAAGAAAATGCGTTATAAACGAGCCTAAATATTACAAAAGATTATTTTCACTCAGTGTTAAAAAATAACGGAGAATATGAAATATGGTTATTAAAAAAAAGAAAAGAAAGCAGAAATAGAAAAAATGGAGAAGATAAGGGTTTTTTTTTAAACAAATGCCTGGATCCCCCCCCCCCCCCCCCCGCAAGTTGAAATAAAGTGAAAAATTAAAGAAAATAATTGGAGAAAAAAGATAGAGTTTTTAATAAGGAATTACAGAATACGGTGCTCTATAACTGAGATCTGACTTTTACCTTGGCTCTTCATAATCTACTTGAGATATTTTTGTTAAAATAAAACCTGCTCGGACTATGGATGAAGAAGGAGCGGAGGAGGGGAGGAGAAGAAAAGAAAAAGAGGTTAATTAAATATTAATCTAAAACCTCACGAATTTAATTCCAAGATTTTATACCCTTTTTTTTCTTTTATTCTATATTTATATATTTCTTCGGAACAAAGAGAAAGAAAGAACAAGGATGAGGATTTTTTTGGCTGAAAGATTAATGATTTAATTTATTCGATTTTTTCTTCTGACCTCTGTACATAATTTATGATCTCTAGTTTGGTGGAAAAAACGGAAAATCCCTTTTTTTAAAAAAATAGAAATGAAATAAGGTCAGAAGAGAAAGAGGGAGGGAAATTGTTTTATAATGTTATCCTAGTGGGTTTTTTAATAATTTAAAAATATATCAAATATTCAGTGTTTATTTCGTTGAAAAATTTGTATTTTCAAGATGGATTTATTTTTATTCGGAGAGATTTAGTTTGACTCCACTCAAAATAATGCTTATAATAATCAAAGAGCGTATAATATTTATAAGGTTTTCTTTAATAGTTCTAAGTCTTATATACCTATAGGTTATGTTTTCTCAACTATTTCTAGGTTATATTTATCTAGAGGTTATGTATATATTACTCCTCATTTCACAGAGTAATTGCGCCCGATGGAGGGTTAAATTTAAATGATTTAAATCAGATGCATTTTTAACATTATTATCATTAAGTATCCCGAGTTTACCGAAGGTAGCCAAAGCATTGAGGTCACTTTGAAGAACATTTTTTTTTTCTCCAATAAAAAACTTTCTGGACAGAATGTTGTTTCAGACATTATTAAAGAACATTTTTGTTCTCGTGTCGGTCTGTCGGACTGTCCGTCCACAGTTATGTGAACCACCAAATCTTACTAACTACTCTTCTGATGTAAAGATGTTATGAAATTTGGTTATTATGTAAATGTTAAGACATTTGGAGGGGTATTTCATAATAATTTTCAGTCCGCTGTCGGTCCTAAATAAATGTCAACCTTCTGCGCACTTTTCTTACTCTTGCGCATGAGCACAAAATTGTTTTTATTAACAACTATATATTTTTCAAAGTACTTATCCGATTTTTAAAAAATGATGGTGGTTTGTCAAAAGTAACCCACGATAGTTCCATATTAATTGATGATCCATATTAATGTTAAATATATTATTGGTATGAACTCATTGGAAATCGAAACAGATTTAAATATCAATTGATCATTTGTTCATTAATAGGAAGTGAGGAAGCTGTACCATACAAATTGGCAAACTATTTTTTACAAATACCATTTATTTTATTTATTAAAATAACAGTTTACTTATTAATTGGTGTTTTGGTTACAATATAAATTCCTGTGTTGGTTTAGTTCCCTTTGGTAGAAAAATTGGCGTTTACAGTAATTCTGAGGTTGAATAAAGGAAGGACAATGGATCAATTAAAAACACACAAAAAAATAATAAAAGTGAAATCTTTGCGCGTCTGTTTTTTATTGTTTAGTTCGAAGATAAAATAAAAAAAAAATGGAATCAATCAAATGACTATTAAGAGTTTTCTGGTTTCACGACGCTACGTGAACTTTGAAGCAGTGAAATCGTATTTCACTTTAATGGCTTTTGTGAATTGTAAATAGTTCAATGTAAAAATCAATTAAAATGTCCTCTGTAGACCATTAGGTTAAAGACTGTATCATTTCTATAAAACACATGTCCGGTTTCTTTACTTGATATAGCTTGTGTTGAAGAGCATTTGACTGTCCTAACAATACAGCTGGCAGTCCTTTCAAAAGCTCCGGGGGTGGTTGTTTCCTACTTGGATTGTGACCACAGATCTAGGTTCAATTCCCCCCCACTCCCTCGGTAGGTGTTCAGTCAGCATCGCCATATAATTGAGTAACTGCTTATGTGATGTGATGACTAACTCTCAATTCAAAGATCAATTGTAAGGTTCATACAGCTGATAGAGTGACACACTAACATATGTACATGTATATGTTGTATGAGCTCTTTGACCCTCCATGGGCTGCTGCACCACGGAGTTAGTTAATGAAGATACACATACCTAACCTGTTAGACATATTACATCCGATACATCTCCGGTTTACACAATGTGCATGCGCAAATCTGCCCCCTCCCTCTTCATTTCCCTCCTCTCTCAGGCTAGGCGGGAAGTTTGAGTTGCCACAGCGACAGACTGTTCAGCTTGCGTCATATTGTGGATGCACCATCTATTCTGGCTTATCCGGTAACCTTCTAGCGTTTAGGTGCCTTAAGTTTCTGTATTTATGTAGAACTACGGTATTCTATAATACAGTAGATTTCCGATGATCCGAACAAATTTGGACCAGGATTTTTTTTTGTATTATTAGTTTTGACACTTATTGCTGAACTGATAAGTGGGTCTTACAATACCGGTTATCTGGGAGATAAAAACCGAGTGGTATATTTACCAAGAAAGCTGGATTTTCTGTCTGATTGTAAAAAGTATTAATTATAAATGATAATAAGACAATCCTGTCTCTAGAATACAGTGTACAGAAATGTAACACAGATGCAACCCAGACGTCTTGATATGGAAATATATGTAAAATGGAAAGGCCTGCTACGACATGGCTAAATTACAAGAGAATGTAACGCAATATTTTGCCTAGATCAGCTTCATCATAAGTTGCACTTAATAAAAAAAATTGCTCTAATAGAAAATTTAGTTTTTTAATAAACATTATTTTTCTTCGTTATTTACCCCTTGTCATTTCTAACTATAGATTTTTTCGTTTTCAATGACAGTATATTCTAACCTTAGATGATTCGCTTTAAATTCGTTCCAATCCTTAGATAATGTCCTTTTCTAAGTCATAATCATAACCATCCTTAGATGATTTCCATTTTAATATTATTGCTGTTATACCAGTGGCATTAGATTACATGATGAAATTAGTTGATGATTTACTTTCCGGCGATACTAGCCCTAAATGCGATTATTACTTTATCAAATCCATTACTGACCATAGATAGTTTCCTTTCCAAAATCAATATATACCATTGACGATTTCCTTTCAAAATTAAATTCTAACCTTAGACAATATCCTTTCCAAAATCGCCATTAACTATTAATGATTTTTATTTTACCTTCTGTACTAACCATTGACAATTTTCTTTCTAAAGTCAACCAATTCAATTTTTAAGTTTTTGGTAGTGTTCATACTACGGAAAGTGTAAATTTTAATTTAAATCAAATTATAATTATTATTAACTACGGGAGACAGACATTACCAACTACAGATTTTTTTTTTTTTTTTTTTTTTTTTTGTTCTACGCCTTTACTTGACATTGATAATTTCCTCTCTCCTGCCAACACTCTCTTTAATTTCCTAACTAATTGTATACTCTAAAAAGGGTTTCAAACAAAAGAAATAAAGCATTTTTAGTTTGAGTTTTCTTTCATGTTTACAATCAGATTTTTTTTTTTTTTTAAATCTTATATTGACAGACGAGACATTAAACTTCAATTTTAATTTCTATAGTACTAGCCTTGTGACAGAATCATTTCAACTTAAATTAGTTAAAATTTAAAAAATAAAATAAATATAAAACATTTCTGCGTCATACTTTTCATTTGCTTAAATTGATTTATTTTTATCTCATAGTAATTTATTTTCAAATATTTCATCCTTTTTAGCATTTTTATTTTATTCTTATAAAATAATTTATACTTATTTTTTACTAGCATTTAAGCGAAATATTCATTAAATAAACGTGTTTTTATTATTTTTTAAACCTAGCTAGCTTAATTTAAAATTACTAATAACTGAATTTAATTTAGTTTCTATAAAAGCTTTTTTTTAAAAAAAAAAAAAAAAATAAGCTACCACGTTTTTATAAATTTTAAATAGTTATTAATAATTAATAACTATTAGGTATATTATTACATTATTATATCTGTGAACATTTATTAAAAGTTATTATGTACTAATAATTTTTAACTTTTAAATGTGTATCGTATAAAAGATAAATCTAATACTGGACTAAGTCGAATTTAATTTGACCTACTTACTATAACATTTTCTTATAAAAACTCTTATTATAAGCAAGTGTTAATTTTAATTTGTCTTATCAAATTTATATTTTTCCGTATATACTCGTAAATACATATTGTATATAGTTAGTGAACAAGAGAAATATAGTTAATATTTGTCAAGAATGCTTTGTGAAGGGGGTGAACAAAATGGCATCAGATCAGTCAAGTGTACAAAATCATTCAATTTTTTTTCTCCTACCCTTTATAAAAATGAGTTTTTGTTATAGTAGTGATTCTGTTCCGTTGTAGCTATTGATTTCTTCTGTAAAAACGTTTATATTTTTATGGTCATTCCAGCGTTAAATTTTCTTTGTGGTCCTTTCCATGGTGATAAGCGGGGAGTAGAAAAAAAAATCGCTTTTATAATTCCACCCGGACAAACCCCCTTTCCAAATTTCCGAGAGAAACCTCTTGTCCTAAAATCCTAAAATATAAAACGATCGTGTGGAGCCTCCCCCTCTCTACCCAGCTTCCTCCTAATTTATACTCGAAATAGAATTTTGTTTCCAGATTATTATATCTCATTTATTAAATTCTATGTTTATCGGTTTCCTCATAATACAAATGTAGAATTTATATACAATGGATTTTCGTTCTCTATCTATTCACTCATAATATAGAATATAGAATAGAATAGAATAGAAAAATATTTGTATTTAAAGCAAATAAGCCTTATACAAAGGGGTATAGCCAAATTACATCAAATTATAAATAATCAAGAAATAATAAAGAGCATTAACGACAAAAATTGGATTAACAATTACTCCTCCAGGATAAAAGATCTAGTTTTGAGAATATTTAATACATAATAAAATATGTTTTTACAATTGTTTTTGTTTTGGTAAGTTAATATGGAAGAAACATTAGTCGTGTCTGCCCATTCCTCACTAACTACGTGCATTGGAAGAAAGGATTTTCTTTGGAGCTCATATATTGGGCATCGTAAAAAAATATGACCTATATTTTCTTGCTCCCCAAGATTACATATCGGGCAGATTTCATTTGTTTTTATTTTGTGGAGCATCCCTCTAATTGTTAATTTTAAACTATCGAAACCCGCTGTTCTAACCTGTGCAAGAATACGTTGTACTGAGTAAGGTAGAAATAATGATGTGTTTAGGTAATGATAGTCGGGGCTATTGCAGCTTGTTAATATTCTGTATAAACTGGAGTAAGATGAGGTTTGTATTCTGTCCAAGTCTTTTTGTCTAAGTTTTAATCCGTATGCTGTCTGTGTGTTTTGTATAAATGTCGAAGAGAACGGTGCTGTTAGTACTAAGTTGGGGTCGACGTCTATTGTGGCTAGTAACTGCTTTACTTGAGAAACCCAGTTATATTTTACAGAATTACCTTGAACCGAATCTAAGTATATTAGACGATTAAAGCACTGCTTCACCAGACTATCGTCCTCCAAGCAATGTATTCTGTTTATAAACTTTAACACTTGACCGAGGATTTTAATTGAGACATGTTGAACGTCGAACTCTTGCCTCACAATATAATGCGGGGTATTGACGTTTAACGAGAAATAATTTTTAAAGAAGTAGTTTTGTAGAGCTTCTAATTGCTTAAGATATGAATATATATTATGAGTATTCACTCATAATATATATTCATATCCCTTTTGAAATGAATTGAAAAAGTGGTGTTTAACAGAGTGGTAGAGATTAGATGCCCAAAACAGTAAATATCAGAATAAGTTTAAAATATTATCATTCCAAAGTCTATTATATTTTACGTTTCTATTTCCTATTCATTGAATTGTTTACTTGGTTAATATCCTGAATTTTGATGGAAAGTATGTTATATGATGATTAAATATCGAGCATTATATGAGGAATAAATTTCTAGATATTGTATGCTACCATTGTTCCATTGTATTCTCTTTCTACTCTTCTAATAGCGACGAGTTATTATTGTATCTAAAAATATTTTTAGGGTCCGTAGGCAAAAACTAGGACCCTTTATAACTTCCTGTATGTGTCTATCCGTTGTTTACGCACCTGCACCAAAGTTCACAATATATAAATTTAAAACTTTGCAGTTATGTTATGTGTAATATCCCAAAAGTAAAATAATATATATATATATATATATATATATATATATATATATATATATATATATATATATATATATATATATATATATATATATATATATATATATATAAATGAATAAATTCTCGACCGTAAATATAAACAGGAACAAACAAAACTCAGGTTTCGGTCACAAAAATCGTCACTATTTTACAATCCCGACGTTTCGATGTTTACTTAAAACCTTCTTCTTGTTTTGCCAGTCAAGCAAGAATGGCGGTGTGAGAGCACGCTCGTCTCTGATAAAGTCCTATATCTGATCTTCTTGATTTGGTATAGGTCCAGAGTTGGGTGGGTGGGCATCGTCGGGCCCCTGATGAGTCAGACGCGACGAAACGATGCAGGGCATGGCCTAATGCCGAGCCAACATCTTTGTGACGTATAGTCTAATGTTGGAACAGTTCCTATGTGTCACGCTTTGAGCTCTCCTAGCGTTGACGATTAATGGCCGATTTAATTTTCGATTGGGGTATTTAAATCCCACTCTAATGCTCTTTAAAACGAGTATTTATTATTCAAATTATTTGTATTTTTACCGAGAAAAATTAGTATTTATAAAGAAAAAACGGATTTAAAATTCCGTAAATAACGTTATGTTTACGTTTTTAATAAATAATAATTTTTATAAGCTTATGTTTATGCTTATGTTATAGTTAAAAACAAGTATAAATAAATATAAACAAATATTGAATAATAAAGTATGTTGTTCGATAGGTAAAAGATAATAAATACATTAGTTTCCGTGTAACCACACTTTGTAAACAAATGCCCCCTCTCTTTCTCCGTCAGTCTCCCTGACCAGTCTTACATGTCCAGCCGTGGTGCGCACTTCTACTCTCCACATCTTTTGTTATACTACCGACATTTATTAAGGTATAATTTTATTCTTATTTATTTAATTGTTTTTATCACCATACTATTGTTACTGGAATTGTTTTAATAGGTTGTTAAATTGAATATTTTATTTTATTTAAATGAATTTTTTACATTATTTTAATGAATATTTTACTTCATTTAAATGAATATATTACTTTATTTAAATGTATGTTTTATTTTATTTAAATTATTTTTTTACTTTATTTAAATGAATTTTTATGTTTATTTAAATGATTTTTTTACTTTATTTAAATAAATGTTTTACTTTTTTAAAATTGTTTTATTATCATATTATTATTATTACTAGAATGAACTGATTTATAGATTGTTAAATTCTATATTAAGTTAATATTTCAGTTTATTTAAATGAATGTTTTACTATATTTAAATGAATGTTTAAGTTTATTTAAGGCAATTTATAGTTTAATTGTGTGTATGGCAAATTATTTTGACGACATTGTTTTCTTTTTTATATGATGTTGCTAAATTTATATATACAATTATTATTTCTTTGACTTTAACTACTTATGTTTCAATTAATCTCGAGTACTAATAAATAATAAAATAAATTTATAAAGGTTCTATCTTTTTTTTTATTATTCTGTAATAAAACTAATCGAATATAATGACATTTATTTCATAACAGGGCCTACATTTTACTCGAATATATTAACACTGTGTTTGATAGTCATGAGTGTTTGTTTCATGGGTTTTTTGTATTTCGTTTGTTTTTTAGGCCCTGTTCGGTTTTAAGTAAAAACCGAAACGTCGGGATTGTACCATAGTGACGATTTTTGTGACCGAAACCTGAGTTTTGTTTGTTTTTGTTTATATTTACGGTCGAGAATTTATTGATTTATTAATTTATTTTATATATATATATATATATATATATATATATATATATATATATATATATATATATATATATTTATATATATATATTTATACATATATATATATATATATATATATATATATAATATATATATATTGTGGAAGCCCTGAAAAATTATCCCTCAAAAACAAGGGGTTGAATTTTTGCAATGGAAATTCGTCATGTAAGGTGTTAAATGAAAGATAAGGACGTCTTTACTACAATTTTTTTTTTTTTTTTTTTTTTTTTTTTTAAGCTTATAATAGAATTATTCAAAAAGGTACAATCAAATAAATGTATACCTTATCAATTAGATTGTAATTAATAGTACATTACGCGTCTAGTGCGGAAAGTAGCATGTTGCATGCGAGTGTGGAGTTTGCACTCGAGTTACAGCAAGGGTAGTAAATCCACACGAGCAAAGCAAAATGCAGTTTTCGCACGAGTTTTGTACCGTACTTTATCTACGATTGTTAGATTTTAATAATAAATAGAGAGAAAAAAAAAACTTCCTGTATGTAAGTTCGTATTTCTCTTTTGATAAAGATGACATTACTTCATTTAGTTGTAATTTGTGCCAAATTAATTATTTCAGGAGGCGTATTATTCTCCTCATTTTCGTCATAATCACATAAATCACTCATGTTTTTACTAAAAACTTGATATAAACAGTTACTTTAATTAAACAAACAATAAATTAGTTTTATCTACGATTGATACGAAATATAAACATTATATCTTTGATTAGATGCGTAGAAAGTGATTCTTTACGTACTTGTATTCATTGCGCATGCGCGTCTCATAGTTCTGAATAATTCCTCTTCTTTACCACACTAGTGCGGTAAAGAAGAGGAATTCTTCAGCTTTACGCGCGATTACCAAGTTTGTTTACATTTAACAAAACTAATTTGCTGTTCTTTTATTAAAGTAACTGTTTATATCGAGTTTTTAGAGAAAAACAATGAGTGAATCAAGTGACTTTGACGAAAATGTGGAGAATAATAATCCTCCAGAAATAATTAATTCGGCAAAAAATACAACTAATGAATTAATGCCATCTTTATCAAGAGAGAGATACGAACTTACATACAGCAAGTTTATTTTTTTCTGTATTTATTATTTAAATCTAACAATCGTAGATAAAGTACGGTACGCAACTCGTGCGAAAACGGCATTTTGCATTGCTCGTGTGGTTTTACCACCCTCGCTGTCGCTCGGGTGCAAACTCCACACTCGCATGCAAAATGCTACTTTCCGCACTCGACGCGTAATGTACTATTATCTACGATTGATACGAAATATAAACATTATATCTCTGTTTAGATGCGTAGAAAGTGATTATTTACGTACTTGTATTCATTGCGCATGCGCGTCTCATAGTTCTGAAGAATTCCTTTTCTTTACCACGCTAGTGCGGTAAAGAAGAGGAATTCTTCAGCTTTACGCACGATTACCGAGTTTGTTTACATTTAACAAAACTAATTTGCTATTATTTTATTAAAGTAACTGTTTATATCGAGTTTTTAGTGAAAAACAATGAGTGAATCAAGTGACTTTGACGAAAATGTGGAGAATAATACTCCTCCAGTAATAATTAATTCGGCAAAAAATACAACTCAAGAATTAATGCCATCTTTATCAAGAGAGAGATACGAACTTACATACAGCAAGTTTATTTTTTCTATATTTATTATTTAAATCTAACAATCGTAGATAAAGTACGGTACGCAACTCGTGGGAAAACGGCATTTTGCATTGCTCGTGTGGTTTTACTACCCTCGCTGTCGCTCGGGTGCAAACTCCACACTCGCATGCAAAATGCTACTTTCTGCACTCGACGCGTAATGTACTATTGTTGAATGTAAATAAACTCGCTAATCGTGCGTTAAGGTGAAGAATTCCTCTTTTTTTACTGCACTAAGGGAATACAAATACGAAAATAATCACTTTCTACGCGTCTAAACAAAGATGTAATATTTATATTTCGTATCAATCATATATAAATTTTATAAAACATCATATTAAAAAAAAAAATTGCTATTTATAAATATAAACCCATTGCAACAAAGATAGCAATTGTTATTAAGCCCTTAAAATTTCATTTCGTAATAGCAATCCCTACTTATAATTTTATTTGTACTTATGAAAATAAGTTATAATATTATTGGCAATAGCCACTAATTTCAATATTTACGAAACTATCATTGTATTTATTTCATTAACAATTAAATAGTTTTAATTAATTCATTTATCTGCCCTAGTTTTAGTTATTAACGTAGATGTTAAAGTATCATTATAAATACATTTTTCGCTTCAAGAAGCAGCTTATCGAACGAACTTGTTGTTTGTCGGATCATTTAACCAATCTAATCCATTGTCGTTTTTAATTGAGTTAGTGACTTTCAAGATCTCACCGTATCCATAATGATCTCCTCTTGTTGACACTGAAATTGCTGTTTCCACAATTTCGTTCCCATTTTGTGTATTTTGAAAAGCTTTTGTTTGCTACTTCTCTTAAGTTTCCAGTTTTGATTTAGTTGTATAGAAATGGATGCTATAGTTATAGAAGTTAACTGGTTAACTCTTTCAACCGTGAAGATAATTCTATCTATATTTTCTCCTTACTACAGTATTATATTGAATTATCAAAGAGCTATAGATAGAATCCAATAGATTTCTAAAGTAAACTCAAGCATGTGAAGTGGGCTTTATTGTTACCATAATTTAAGATGACCAATATTGATAAGAAACTCCAAACAATTTTATGTGTGTTTGTGTGTGTGTGTGTGTATATAGTATATATATGAAATTTTATCATTTTCCTAAATCCAAACAATCTATTTTGAATGAAATATATATAGAACATTTTCATTGATTTGAAAATCAAGATTATTTAAATTGTAACAAAAATCCTATTTTATTTATTTGATATATTTTTGTGCTTACTTGAACAATATTAAGTAAAAAATACATCTTCTTATATAATACATCTTGACAATTCTATCCCCCTATTATTTTTTTTATAGCTTAATAAAAAAACTAATTTATCTACGATTGATACGAAATATAAACATTATATCTCTGTTTAGATGCGTAGAAAGTGATTATTTACGTACTTGATTTTCATGCGTCTCATAGTTCTGAAGAATTCCTCTTCTTAACCACGCTAGGGCGGTAAAGAAGAGGAATTCTTCAGCTTTACGCACGATTAGCGAGTTTGTTTACATTTAACAAAACTAATTTGCTATTCTTTTATTAAAGTAACTGTTTATATCGAGTTTTTAGTGAAAAACAATTAATGAATCAAGTGGCTATGACGAAAATGTAGAGAATAATACTCCTCAAGAAATAATTAATTCGGCAAAAAATACAACTAATGAATTAATGCCATCTTTATCAAGAGAGAGATACGAACTTACATACAGCAAGTTTATTTGTTTCTGTATTTATTATTTAAATCTAACAATCGTAGATAAAGTACGGTACGCAACTCGTGGGAAAACGGCATTTTGCATTGCTCGTGTGGTTTTACTACCCTCGCTGTCGCTCGGGTGCAAACTCCACACTCGCATGCAAAATGCTACTTTCCGCACTCGACGCGTAATGTACTATTACGGCATGTTAAAAATTACAATACATATAAGATTAGTTAATCAATTTAAGAACATATTACCTTCTTCTTTTTATGTGTATTGGTTGTATAATCTTGTGAATTTGTTGTATATTCATGTATATTTGTTGTATACTTCCGGGCTTACCTACTATGTGATTTTTCTGAAGAACGAACATTTTTTATGTCTCCGAATTAAAAAAATCCATGACAGAAATCCGTTTCTGACATCAGGGTATGTCCACAATTTTTGCGAACCAACCAATTAATAATAATACTCGTCCGGTTTTCATAATTAGTCTCTTGTTGGTCCCATTTAAGTTTTAACCTTCTGCATCCATTTTTTTCTCTTCCACATTAAATAAATTATATTTACACCTATATCTTCCAAGTACATATCTGATTTTATGAAATTTGGATGTTTTATCGAAAGTAGCCCGCATATAGCCCCTGATTTATTTCAACCGCCGCGCCAGTGCAAATTAAATATTGCTAAATTTATACTTTTATTCCTATAAAAAAAATACACTGCCAATTATTAGAGTGGCACATAACTTCCTCGCGTCCTATCGCGTATACTTTAATGATTTTAGGCTTTTTAAATCTATTAGTGTTGTCTAATTAATTTAATTTCCTCCCAATTAAAGCATGGTCGCCTGGTCTCGAGGTCCATAGGCTCGCTGTGCTATTGAAGAGGTAAAAAAGCCACTTCCTATTCCCCTCGTACCTCCTGAAATAGGAGACATAAAATTTTTTCGCCCTCAAAAGTGAACACAATGCTTCCATTACCTTCGGTAAACTCGGAAGCAAAAATTGACAGATATTTATAAATAAGGGGGGGGGGGGGGAATTAAATTAATTAGTCAATAATGTTTACAAAAGCATAAAATTGCACGGTTGCAAAAGTAGTTATAGGACACGAGAAAGCTATGTGCCATACTAATTAGCAGACTATTTTTGTAAATTATATCTTTTGTTTTACCCACAGTAAGGACAAAAAATGACTTTTTTGAAAAGTAAAAATTGGATTACCTTTGTTCACATTATCGGATATTATATTTTTTCCCGGAGTTGCTTATAAATAAAATTCTTTTAAAACATAAAAAAAAAATATCTACTTTGAAAGAAATGCAGTCCCAAGTTTCTAAATTCACTTCTTTTTCTCTACCTATCCCTCCCTCCTATACATCATACTTGAAAAATGAGTTCATTTGGTTTTTCTAGCTTCCTTTATCCCCATCTTTTTCTTCCTGAGGGTTAATAGATTCAGCTATATTTCTTCTTTCATATAGGTGTAGGGTAGCTATATGGTGTAATGGATAGATTATTCTCTGACTCTATTCTTGGACGTTGAAAAATACAGACAAGTTTCAATTTTCTTGTGATTTTTTTTTTTTATCCTTCTTGTTTTATAGAGTCAATGAACCTACTAGGTCATATACATACGGTTAAGAACTCCATTTTTAAAAGATCGATATAATTTATAGCTTCTACTGCAACTTTTTTTCAATTTAATAAATCTGCAGAGATTTCTAGTTCTATAGATGATCTTTATATTATATGTGAACATGAGTATTATGTGGGGCAGCTTATACTTGCATCAATTTATAATATCATATAATCATATATAACACTATCAGAATGAAATACTTCCTATATTTATTTTATTGTTTGTTATTACCTTTAATCATACAATCCCAAGATATAGTACCCAAAAGGAAAAATGTTCTTATTTTTGAATTTTCAAAAGAAAGTCGTTCTCTATAAAAACTCCTGCTTGTTCCTGATGATATTTTTCTTGATTTTTTTCGCAGGAGTTCAGTTTTTTAAAAATTTGTTTTTTTAAAAATACCAAGAATAAATTACTTGTTTTTAATATTATCGAAAAATATTACTTAGACAAGAGGTTCAGAATTGCAAAAGCCAGTTTTGAACGCCTATAAGTCAAACCTGTGGTGACAAACATAATAAGAATAAAGTTAATGCCGGTTTTGGTTTTCGAAATGAAAAATTATCAAACAATTTTGCAATTTTGATTAAGTTACAGAAAAAAACTTTAACTTAGATGGATAAGGGTTCTCGATTTTGCCTACGGATCCTAGAATCATTTCTAATTCGTGTAAGCACTCTTTTAGAGTTGCAATCGCTTTTAAGTCACACTCTCTCTTCGGAAGCACAACATTACCCAATTATCTCATTCTTAATAGTTGAAAGGAATTTCTCTTTTGAGACCTACTATATACTTACGGAGTTTTATACTAAAAAACATTGATTTTATATATTGCTTGGACTAATAAGACAAGATACTTTATTTTAGAATTAACGTTATTGTTATTTTTGTAAAATAATCTTGTCTTTTTTTTATTTATATACTTCACAGCTATTGAACATAATGTTAGTGTTTAAAAGTTTTTCATATTTATTACTAGTGGATTTCTCTATCATATAACTATTTATTATTTTAAAAAGAACAAAACAATTTATTGTCTTTATGAAGTTTTTCTTTTTATAAACTATATCTTTGTTTTTGGCTCGACTTAATATTTTAATTCTCTACCACTCTTCGTTTTTGTAACTTTACGTACAAGTTTGGGAAACACAGGGCCGTATGGGAAACGAAATTATGAATTTCGTTAGGTAGCCTGAGCTAGAGAGGATGTAGCGTATAAATCCGATCGTAAAATAAAACAAACTGGAGGGGTCTATATGAAGGCCCATATTGAGCCTTTAACTCGGCTCCTAACTTCCAAGGGGGTCTTGCATATAGCTCCGATACGTAATTCAATTAGAACCTTCCTTCACCTTCCAGATAAAATATACTCCTTTAGCCCACAGATATTATTCCAGTTATGTGGAAGCACATGAAATGTTTAATATTATGTTCCGGGCTTATTTACCTCTTCCAAGTAGTAAGGCCCTCGATATAATTTCATAATTGATGAAGATAAATGAACGGAAATTTATTTTTCAATATTATGGTCTTATGGTATTTTTGGGTTGTTAAACTCTTTCTGTTTAAGATTTAAACACTTAAGACTCTACACTTAAGGTCGTGAAAATCAAAATCTTCCCTTGAAAAAATTTGTTGTAATCAATACTATTTAATAACCAAAAAATATTTTTTTTTTTTTTACATCCGAGCCTACCGAAGGTTGCGAAAGCAATGCGTAAATCATTAAAATTCTGAAAAACAAATTTTTTTGTCTCCAATTTCAAAAATTCCTTGACTAAAATCTGTTTTAAACACCAAGGAACATTTTTAGTAGTTGGGTCAATTAACGAAATAAAAGCCTTTGCAATATTTCGATCCCTCCTTGGATCATTCTCAAGCTAAAACCATAATTTATTCACATAATTATAATTACTTTACATAACATTAACATTTACATTATATTATTATCTTAATACAATTTTTATAAATTTGAAACCTCACTAACCTGACTGTCTAGAAGATTACATCGTGTTGGTTATTATATAAAATTCTTGTTTGAATGTTAAAAATTTGTTATTTGAATCATTGTGATTCTTGTCATTTCCCCTAACAAATATAGTATCTTAGTTTATTGATGTTTGTCACATTTCATGTAGGTTTCTAGACCAACCAAAAATGTTAATCCTAATTTTAATAATTAAATTTGTAGGTACTTACAGAATACAGGTTCAGAATTGAAAACCACAAGAAACACATTCTTCTAATTTATATCAAGGAACATGTTTGGTCTTGTTTCTGTCTCTCGTTCAATATATTTGTGTTTCACCATATCTTATAAAACTACTCTAGGAACTGGGAACTTGTCGCTAAAAAAATCCTCAATCAGGACCCACCGCAGCCTTCAGCAGCATCCTCCTGCGCGCTGCAGATCCTAGTACCCTGCCCGCCTTAGATGCCTAAGTTTAAATTAGGCTGCTGCAGCGGGATGCGGTGGTTCCTAAAATTAGGATAATTTTGTGTCAAGCTGTAATGGGGATTTCATATTTTATCATGTTTTACAGAATGTTTTTGCAAATACAATCCTTTTCTTTACACTTATGAAGTTTTAACAGTTAATAAAAGACCTCTAGGACAAATCATCAAGTGGATACAAAAAGCAAAAATTTGACTAATCAGCTTTGGCGAAGAGACACAGATTTATTTTAGACTGCGGGTCAATGTTTAATGAGCTTTTAGTTTACCGAAATACCGTAACTACTACACACAACCTAATACTTGACTTGTAACCTTGCTTTCACTGAGAAACGTAATTATAAAGCTAACATTTGATGTAACCTTATTTTCACTTTGAAACATACTTTTACGAAAACATAAGAAAACGTTTATTTAAACAGATAAAATAGATTCAAACACCTGTAAATATAATACACATCTGTTCATAGACAAATAAACTGTTCCGATTTAGGGATATTTCTTTGAAGAATTTTAAGAGAAAACAAATACTTGAACAAGTGCAAACAAAAAAATACAAGAATTTTCGGAGTCGGTTGTCAACCACTAAAGTCGAAATTTATTATTGTATAAATAGAATATTGACACCGTAATAAAACGATAAATAAATAGAATATTTTTTCTAAAACCCTTATCAAAATCTGTCTCCTTTCTCATCATAAACCATATATGCATAGATATATAATCTTTGTTCATTATAGTGTAATTTGGATTATATAGTTAATTCTTTGACCAATATAGTTGGTCAAGAATTACCTGGATGTATATTTGTGTTATGTGAGGTTAATTAGATATGTGAAATAAACTATCTATCGCTTATGTTATCCCCCTACTGTTATAAAAATATATATATATATATATATATATAAACTTTTAATGCGAAAAAAAATATTGAGTTAAAAAAGTAAAATTATATACATAAAATTATTAATAACATATATGTTTAAATTTATAAAACATTTCAACAATATTTAAAGTTTATATATATAACATAAACATTTAGGGGGGGGGGGGGGAGAAATATTTATAATAATTATTTATTTCAAATGTAATATTTTTATAATTATATAGTCAAATAAATTGGTATTATTGATTATTGTGGTGAGTCATTTTTGAAATAAATTAAAAGTTAAAAGTCAATTCGTTTTTGGTTTTTTTAATTTTAATGTTAAATTTTCAAATAGCAAATACATAAATAAATTTTGTTGATTTACTTTTTTGATTTTTTATCTCTTTTTCTTATTAAAATAAATCTAGTTTTAAAGGTCATATTCGTGTCAAATTCTTTTATGTGTAAAGCTAAATTTATTTTTTAAATGATAAAAGCATGAAAATCTAATACAATTTCGTCTACTAAAAACTATATTTAAAGGTTAGATGACTAAATTTTATTTTTTTATATAGAATTACTTTTTAATCCGTCCATTCAGACGAAGACATTATTAAATTTCAGTGAATATTTAAATTATTGTTAAATTTCAGTGAATATTTACATTATTGTTAAATTACAGTGAATATTTAAATTATTGTTAAATTTCAGTGAATATTTACATTATTGTTAAATTACAGTGAATATTTAAATTATTGCAGTCTTGCATTCAAACTTTACTTGTTTAGTTTATCATATACGATGTAATATAGCGAAACAAAAATATTGAGGAGGAGCAAAATATTTATTTTTCCCCTTAAGGTGACGAGGTAGGTGGGATATCTGTGATGTATCAGGAGAAAGATGTGTCAATAGAAAATTAGGATGATTGCTGAATGTGTGATTTAAGGATAAGGATAGTTCTCGCACTAAGTGAATCTTTAGGTCTTTTTAATGAAGTTATAAAGTTCTTTAATACTATTATATATCGATTATTTTAGTTGTTTTCGCTTTAAAGATATCGATAGGTAGTATCAGTGACATGCCATTAGCCAGATGAATTTATATAAATCTGATAGTCCCATTTAAAAATATTTTCAGAATGTCAATGACGAAAGTATAGCTTTCACATGAAGCTATGAAAAACTCTGTCTTAATAAAGAAAAGAGGACAAAACCCAATTATTATGAAACAGTTTTACGTACGAAAATAAATTATAATTATAATGAGCTTATCAACCTGATAAACAATCTAGTAAATTTCAAACCTATAGCGTTAATAAAATTCTCTATATTGGCAACACTGATTAAATGGATCAGACTGAAAATTTAATCAACTGATAATGGATAAGAAAACAGTTGTACTAAAAGTATATAAGCGATAAGCATAGTCGTGTTATAAGTGTAAATTTATATGTAAATGATATATGTGAGTGTTACTACATTATATTATTTTGTATTTGATAATAGATATGTTTATACTTTTATGGAAACATTTAATTACAAAGCCGAACGAAATTTCGTTCTAGGAATATCAAAGATTAAATATTTTTATGCTTTTAATTAATTCTCTTCCTTTTATTAACTATAAAATATATATGTATATTATAATCTTTTATGATTATATCCATATACAGGCATATATATATATATATATATATATATATATATATATATATATATATATATATATATATATATATATATATATATATAAAGATTTGTTTATGCCTCGTTTTTTTCTCTCTATCTAGTCTGCTTACATACCAAAGTGAATATATATACAAAAGGTACGAATGAATAATTACAAAATATTTCAAATTGTTTACATTTTGTTATTTCTTTTTGATAAACTCTTCCCTTGTAGAAAACGGGGGTTTTAGTGAAGTTATTAATTAAATTCGGGGTGGAGGGAGTGGGGAGAGGGTTTCGTTGTAGAATTTCTCTTAAGGGGATTTGCTTACCTGTACGCTCCAACTATTCACAGTGTAGAGTTATTATCAGAGAAAGGGGAGGAATAACCTGCTTATTCCGAGCGATCTATTCAACACCAAGACCTGTGTATTAGTTAAGTAAGCAAGAAGAACGGATAAAGCCACAAAACCTTGCAACACTTCACGCCTCAACAGTTGCCTTACATTTAAACCTAGGCCAACACTTGGAGCGGAAAAGGCAACAGGAATATTCTCCAGGTGGAAATTTAACTCCCTCTTTCCAAATCACTAATTGTATGAAATACTATTGTAGTTTTATTTTTGGGATTATATAATAACAGTTTATGGTTTTATTTAGTCTCATGTGGTTTTAAGTTTAGAATATTAAATATATTGTTTAACTTCTCTCAAGCTTCTCAAACTAAAATTTTGTTTAATTCAAATCTTTGTTAAAAACAACTATTTCCACTTTGTTTCATCATCTGTTATGTTCAATTATTAATTAACAGGTCAAGTGTGTGCTAGTCAGCACACAGCGAGGGTCCATAGGCAACACTGTATTGTTTAAGTAAATGGTGCTTTTAATGGTGCTTTTTAATGCTAAAAAGCCTACTTTGAACTATCTTATGGGTCTGATATTCTCAAAACACATATAACAAACTTCTGATAAAGTATTTTTTGCCACTGAACCTGACTATAAACATATAAATACATCGAAAAGAGCATAATTATAAAAAAAACTTATTTTGTCAATAAAAACAAATATATAATTTTTTTTCGACATTTCCAAAAAGTGGTATCTTTACTTTTGGTCAAAGAATGTTCAGGAAATTTTTGCACTTTACATAAGCGAGATAGAAGGGGGGGGGGGCACTTTCCACACCCACTTCAAACTCTCCTACGCTGTCCTGTCAAACTTATAACCAAAAATTATATATTTTTGTAAGCAGCTCGACGTACCGTTTTCATATGATACCCCACATGGTTTCCAAAAAAAAAAAAAAAACCCTAAGTTTTTTTCCTAAATTTTTTTAAGTCGTTATATTTTTAAAATGTGTGGGTAGGTACTATACACATATAGTATTCCAAATGTATGCCAAATTGCAAATTATTCGGACGAAAGGTTTAGCCGTGACATACACGCGCAGGAAAATATAAGGGTCCTTGGTTTTGCCTACGGACCCTAATAAAGAATAATAGGAACAATGTTGCTTTAAGATTAAACAATAAAACTCCCAACCATGTGCTTCACTAAATACGTGTAGAGAATTCCTTAAAATCCTTTTTGTGGTTTCTTCGTTGATTTGTTAAAAATAATAGAGAGAGGAAAAGATGTTGCTAAGATAAATTGGTACAAAAATAAAACCAAGTATAATATATTAGTTTTTAGTGCGTCCTACTCCTACATTTAACACCCCACATGATGCATTTCAGTTAAAAAAGAAATGCCAACCCCTTTAACTTCAACTCATTGTTTTTTGTTTTTTTTTAGTCAAATTTTTGTGTTGGGTACTTTCGGAGATACAGTTTCGTTAACGACAAACAGATGCAGTAAATTATTAGGGAATTTGGTTTTGCCTACGGACCCTAAAGAACAAACAAAATATCTTTATTACAACAACACTTACCAAGTTATTACACTCACGGAACTACCACTATATACCTATCGTTGAGGATATTATAATTTAGACAAAGCCGGAGACATTAGTGACTTTTTTCTCCACATTGGAGCAAATTGTTTTCCTAATTTATTTTTATATTTGCAATAATTCAATTTATCATTTAAAAACCAGGTCCTTGTCAGAATGGAAGTTAAATTTATGACTCAATCTAACTTAAAAAACTGGACAGGTATAGACTTACGTCTAAACTTGTTATTTATTAATTTAATGGAGCATCTAAACTTTAGTAGGTAAGGCCTCTACTCCCCAGATGTCGATAAATCTTGATTTGTGGGTCCAAGTGTCCAAGTATTAATATATTATACTATCCTAATCTAACCATCTAGATTGTGATCGGAACATTTAGTGATAAGCACCAGGTCGATTGAGATTAGCTCGAGGTATCTTGAGTCTGTGTGGCCATTCTAATACTCTAATGATGCATTGAATGAATATAACCAGTAATGAACACAATCAATTCTTTTGTTTAGTGTTTTAAATACGTAAAATACATTTTAAATAAAAGTTGAAGAACAGTGAGCGTACACATAGTACATACAGAACTAAACTTAATTCTTCGATAAATCTGCTGCAGTTAACTCTTATAACTTCATATCATCCGTCTTTATTTGGATTTGTTTCAATGTATTCTATTTAATCTCCTGAATGTGTCAAAATTGCTGGGCCTCAAATAACTACGAAAAAACCTGAAAATATATCTAAATGAAAAGAAGTGTTTATAAATACCTGTATTAGTGAAACTATACAAATTACTCTCCAGGGAAGAAATCTAGTTTACCGAGGTATAATAAGGCAAAAGATTTAAGAAAATAGGTACACTATCTCAATAAATACACGAGTTTGTATATATGTATATCGTATAAGGAAGTTTATTAGAGTTGTTTCTTATCTGTGCAATGCAAAGTGATTACTGTTTTAATTTTCATTCGTTGGTAATTAAAAATTGTTATTAAATTTTGTGCTTTAGTTAATAACTTTTTAAGTTTATCTTTTATAACTTTTGTTTACTTATTCACAACCATATAGAGTATTACAATAATGGAATGCTATAAACGTCGTCTTAGTATCTGAGTTAAGATTACCTGAAAAGAGTTTTATATCTACAACTGTAGATACTAGGGAGTATCCAAGAAAGTGTATCCATAAAAACTATTTTAAACTCTGTTTATCTTCAGTCCTTAACTAGAAAATAATTATTTTGTTCTTTTGTACCAAGTATTTATAATAAATACGTCAAGTGGAGGATATAAAGTTGAGGGCTTATCTATGAAAAGGGCTTCTTATATTGTATGTTTAATCTTTACTTGTTCTGAGTTGAACTTGGTTATCACTTTGAAACAAATAATTGTTATTAAGTGTGTTATAATTATAAAAAGGACATCATTATCTAAAGAGTGTTATAATTTTCTTTCTACAAGATATTTAAGTTTTTTAAAGTTTAAATGTACATCATTTCTAGAGGCTTTTTGAGCTTAGGCTTCAATTAATGTATTAATGTTGATAAAATAAAAAAGTTGTTTTGTTTAAAGTATATTGGAGGTTTATCGTCGGCCTTTTTTCTTCAAGACCGGTTTGCTTAAGGCTTTTCTCTTCCCTCTTTCCCGGGGGAAATCGGGAGAAAACGCTGCCGCTTGCGCCCTTAAGGTTGTGTTGGAATTGCCCTTTATACAACTTTGAACATTCTTGATTAAATCAGCGTGCGATGTGAATGGTTAAAAACTTTGGCTAGAGGGTGAGACTTGAAGATTGCAATTGAACCAAAGTGTAACAAAAGGAGCCAACTTTTTTTCTTAAAAAGGATATCTGATGTAATAAAAATTATCCTTTTAATTATGAACGAATAAATCCCCCATTTGCTCCTCTAGGATGTTAATATACTCCATAAGTAGTTGTTTTTTATGATAATCCTTATTTATTTAAATAAAGACCGGCTAACCATTAAATTAGAAAAGAGAATGTAATAAGGTTGGATAAGTATGCCTTTACCAAGTAAAACAATAAAGGAACATTATTTTGTATTTCTTTGTAGAAACGTTTCGACTTTTTTTTAAAAAACTCTTTTGGTACTTTTCTTTATAGAAATATTAGACCTAAAAGAGTTCGGTGTCCTTGTTGGCTTTAGGTAGCTGAAACTCATACATTTTTCACAAGTTCTTATTTCTATCTCATGAAGCAATCTTATATTGCAGCCTAAGAGGTTTTTCCTAGGTTCTCTTTTCTTCATGGCCCCGACAGATGCGAATGGGACCTGTTGCTGAGGACAATAACTTGGTCTACTTGAATTACTTTATCTATTTCAAATACCCCTTGTCGGTGTCGGATGTTCGCTGTGTAGCTAAAAGTTTGAAATGGTATCTTTGTTACAGTTACTCGGTGTTGGTGAACGGTTCGCTGATAATACACAAAGCAAGTAAGAAGGACGAAGGACTCTATTCCTGCGTCGGCATTAGAGGAGAGAGCACAGAAGTACCACAGGTTTTTACTGCTTACCTGAGCATAGCATGTAAGTATTTAAATAATTATATTTAGCTTTTATATTTTTTTTTTAACACAGCTCAGAGTCTCCCCTATCCATTAGTCTAAACACGTTGAGGCAAATCTGAATCATATGCGACCCACCTACTTCTTCCTATAGTTTTGAGTTGAATTTGAAAACTTTTGTTATGGTCTAAATCAAGATCTAATGGTGAAAAGATGGATTTTATATGGATGTGTATATATAAGAAAGGAAGTTTACTGATACTGATAAGTTTATCCATGTCTGATTAAAGGTCGATTAATGTAGTTTTTAATCGAACTATTCTACACCATTGAGAAACCTAATGAATCTCGCACGGTGTTTCCCTTCTTGTCGCTAACAAAGTTTTCCTAGCGAAGTTAATCCTTGTACCTATAAAGATTATTTCATTCCATTTATTAATTATCCACAAAAAACAAGTTACAATTAGATTATGAGACGACTCCCATGGTGGTACCCCAATACCTAATGTATTTTTTTTTTTTTTCTTGAGATTAACTGAAACATTCCTTCTACCGACCTAATTGTGTTATTTACTCACTCGTATTATACTTATTCATAATTTAAACAAAAGAAATCGACGTATGGAATTAATGCCTTATAAATTAAATGTTACCCGTGTATCCCAAGAACAAAGTGTTACCACCTATCTCGTTTATTCCTTGTATTATTAATGACTCGCAAAAGAAATTTTCGTCACTATAACTGAAAAAGAAAAACATCCTATATAAATTAAGTTATGTTATAACATAACTTATGAAGTCTCTCACTATTCATATCATCTTTCTTATATTCACTTCACGTTGATTTCATTATCATTAATCTTTTGAAAATATTAATTATTTGCGTTGTTTTCCAATAACATTTTGTAAAGAATAAATAAGCTCTTGTTCTATTGTTTTTGCTTTTTCAGTAGCTTAAAATCAATTGATCATTGATATGAAATAATGAAAAGTTCGTATATCTGATAAATAATAATATTTTGAAAGATATGTTTTGAACTTGGGTTTGTTTTGTAAACAAGGAGCAATTATAGAATAAGTCCAGTCTTGGTACTTTTTTTATTTCTGGGGTAAGAACTTAATATGACGGCTTTAATAAAGATTAGTTAATGCCGGATCAAGGTCCAATTGTATAGAGTGCGTATGATGTGTAAGAGTGCGTTAATCACTCCCTACTTTTAATTTGCACAAATGTTTTGCCTTGATTTTGAACCATGCATCATTGTGTTAATGTAAAACCATTTAAAATAACAATTATAATTTAAGAAGGTTTTTCTTAAGATGTGTTTAATTTCACTCTTTCTTCTCTCAGTCTCATTCTCTCCCTTTTTCGTTTTCCGTAAATTTACCTCTTTGTTACCCTTTAATTGGGTTTTATATTGGCTAACTTTAATCTAAAATAGTTTTAATTAAATTTATCTTAACTCCTATTAAATCCTTACTTTGGCTTTATTTATAATCTATGGCTCTTTCTTTTAAGCGAGTAAAAGTGAACATAATTCGCTACTATTTACGACCTTGTACCTCCACTCTTGACTTCATAAATGGTTCGGTAATTTCCTCATTGTATTTTACCCCAACAAACTATAAATTATTTAATTATTGTAAAGTTTATAGTTTTTTGAATTGAAATTAAGGAGTTTTAACCAAGACTAATATTAAAACAAAAACTTCATTAAAATGTGAAGTAAACCACTAAAAGTTTTCTAAATCTTTTAATTTATTATCTATGCACTTTAAAAACTGGAATCAAAGTGTTTTACTGTGCTTAGAATAGTATGTTTTCTTTAGACAATGTCTGAATACCAAATGCCAAATGGTTAATTTTTATAAGACCATGAGTTAAACTGCAAGTGTCTGTTAATGGAGCCGAAATCTTCATGGCATATTATATTTCCCAAACATTTAGAAAATGCTGACGGGATTTTCTTGACATACGTATTATGTATATTCACAATCAACAGCCTGATAATATTGTCGGCTTCTTAATAATTTTGCTTTCAGATTTCCCTAAGAAACTAGGGATATTAATTAATTTTACAATTCATAGAGGAGGTCAATATGATAGTGGAGTGAGTAAAAAATTTCCAATATTGTGGTAACCTTAAGAGCATTTTTAGACATTTAAAATTCTTGTTTGCTTAGTAGAATAGAAGAGTAAGACCAGTGGCGTATCTAGCGGCTAGGTCTGGAGGGGGCACATTCTAAGTCAGTTTAGATTGGGGGGGGGGGGGGGGGGGGGAATTCGTAATGGTAACAAGAAAAAGGAACTACTTATTCAAGAAAGCAGTCCCCCCCCCAAAAAAAAAAAATCTCCGCGCCATTGCAACAATCACTGTTTTAGAACGTATTCGTTAGAAAATGTTATGCTGAGGCTTACTACAGTACAATAACTTACTGTAAGTCATGGGCGTCGTGTGCAGTTTAGCATTGATGGGGGGGGGATCTATGGCGGGGGGTCCGGGGGCCCTCCCCCGGAAAATTTTGAAAATATGACCTCCCAAAACAGCGCTTTTATGCATTTCTGAGGTGAAAGTGAATATGAGGTGGCTGTAAAAATATGTATTAAAAAAAAAGTATTTTTTTATTGGGTCTGGGCCCGTCTGGGGGGGGGGGGGGGGGCACGTGCCCCCTGTGCCCCCCCTGGATACGTCACTGAGTAAGACATAATATGTCCACTTTTTTCACTGTAGATTGCAGTCTTATAATCTCTCTGGTGCAATGTTTTTTGATAAATAAAAATGACTTACTCCACTGTTATTTTAACCCCCGAAAATTTAATTTTTATCAAACACACTACATTGAACTTTTATTATTTTGAATTTATATTTATATAAGTATAGATCCATATGCAAATTAATAGATTATTTGTGTCTTAAAGATATTAAAAGGCTCACTTAATTTTGCGTTATTTATTCGATATCTCATCAACCACTGGACCTATAACCATAAAATTTTGTAGATAGGTGACTTGGGACATAAATGAGGCAAAACACCTTTAGTGGGAAATATTTCCGAATTGGGTGATTTTTGTGTTTAAATCTATTGTCCTGAAGAAGAATTTACTAATTTTATTTAGATAAATTGTTTGAGAAAGCGAAAAGAAATGAACTTAATACAAATTTGTCTAACTAATCTACCTCTTTAGAAGAATGTCAATTAGTTGACCTCATAATCACTAGATAGCATAACTTTTAATTTTTCTCTTGAATATCTCTTTCTCTTTCAAACCTGTTAACAAACGAAGAAAAAAGAAAATTCTATATGAGAGATTATGAGTTTAAATTAGATCTTATTAAGGAAGGGTTTAATTTTTTCAATGTAATACAGTTAAAACCAAGTTAGAATGAACAATTTTCTAAATCCCGCAATGCTTTCTTCACGCATTCTTGCTGAAGTGTTTAATATTATTTATCTTTATAATGGTCTGTTACAATGTAATGTCTATAATGTCCTTATATATATACATGGAAACCGAGCCCTTTTGTTTGCCTATTATTTGCTTTTTATAAAATGGGTAGTCTCCCCTCAATTTTTTTCTTTTGTCCCCCCCCCCGCCCCTTTTTTCTCTGCAGTGGCATAATTTTCAAATATACTCTTCTTTTTGAGTTAGAGAGTCTGGAATAAAATTAAAAAGATGGCGCGTGAATGTGGAAGAGGGGAGTCTCACCCTTACGCATACTGGAGCCCTACATAAGCCCATTTGAATTGGATCTCGGGAGCCCTCTTTAATGTGAAAGGCTTAGAGAATAATTTGACGGGGAAAGGGGAAGGGATACCCATGTGGATTACTCTTCTCTTTGGATAAATGTAACAATATAACCCTTTCCCTGCTTTTCCTCCAGTTGGTTGTGCCCTTTATATTATCCCATGTTTATGAAACAATATTTTCTCCTCCCATTTTCTGCCTAACATAATGGCTAATTATTCACAAGTTAATCCATCTTTTATCTTTCTCTGTGTAATAACATACCCGCCGGACTGTCCCCATTTAGTGGAACAATTATGTCTTGATTCACTTTTTTGAACTAGTGTAAACAAATTTATGAGGCTTTTTTGGGTTACTGTTAATGTCAACCCCATCTTTTATTTATTATAGTCTCTTAATTTTATTATCTGATATTAAAATATGTATATAAATGTTAACTGGATGATGCTTTATGTATGTTTTAAGGGAGACTTGAGAATCATTTTTTAAGTGCCACAAATAAACCAATTCCAACTTTGTTCCTGATATATAAAATATTCCTGATTAACTTTAAATAAGGACAAACTGATCTTCTGACGCATGAAGGTTATACTTTGGAAAATAAGGTATTTACAATTCAACCTAGTGATCGGGTGTGACACCTTTTCCGTGTCATATGGTGCCCCCCCCCCCCCCTTGATATTTGAGCTAAAATTATTTCTTGAGTTCATATTATTAACTAAGAATGTATTCAGTAGAATATATAGGGATAATGTTCTCAAAATATCTGTTTAGTAAACTTTTTTTAATTCTTAGGGCTTTCACACCCGAAGAATCAGACCACCTAGATGGGTCTATTGAACTGAACAAACCTTGGTTGAGCCCAAACTCTTCACATTTGTGTCTAGTGGTGGTCGTTAACCACGTCTCACATCTTCACATCTTGATTTTATATCGAACTGAGATTGTCAATCATGGATGGTTTCCAGACTGAAACCTGGTGGGGCTCCTCTTTCGAGCAGCTTCCCATTTGTTTAAACAACGTTGGGTGAATGGAGGGGGGGGGGGGGTTAAGCCCCGTTAAAATGTGTTCATATAGGAGAAATTTCTTTAACATGATTTTTTAAAAGATCAAAAATACACAACTAATTATATTAATTCAATAAAAAAATGCTTTAATTAATTAATCGGAAATTAAATTCTAATCCATTTTCCTAAGAAAAATTGGTTCCTTCTTATTGGAATTTGATGAATATACATGTATAATATGTTTCGATCTTTATTCTAACCACTTTAGACTGCTATTATCCTTTCACTTATCAATGATATTGTTATTTTAAAGTTATTGGTTTCTTTAATAATAATGAAATTAGATTAATAATTGTTTAGGGTTGTCTACCACTGACAAATAAATACAAATTTGATATAGTAAGAAAATACATTACTATAAATAGAAGCCGTTGCAATGTTTCCAAAAAACAATAAGCTTAGGAATTTTGAAGGATATAATGAAATTTAAATTTGTTTTAAATTTTGCATTTAGTACTCAGTACCCTTTTAGTTCTTAAGTTTCTATTTTTGTTTTTCTATCCATTTCAAATGAAAATTCAAAAATCCCAATCAGTGGTTTTGGTGGTCTTAGAGGATTGTATAAATCAAAGAATTAGAACAAAAAAAAAAAATTGCTTGCAGACCAGTCTGCAAGACAGTGAGACATTTTTATGTAACCCTTTTTGGTAATGCTTGTATAACGCTTTTTGGTGTCGAGTTTATGAGCCAAAGTAAAGACATGAAAATGTAAAAAAAATCGACCGTGCAGATTCTTGCGTTTGTAAATCGAACTATTGAACATATGTTGTGCACGATGAAAGAAAGTACTTTTCTTCTCTTCTAGTTTATTAATAAGTAATGTTTTAGCTTCGTCACCCATATTTGTATAATGAATCCAAAAAATTATAGTACCTATAACAAAAATAAAAAATAATGCAGCAAAAAATAAATGTTATGAATAAATTTTAAAAATTAATTAGTTTATTAAAGAGTTATGGCGTTAGTCCGATGCAAATCAGAGCAGTTGAACAGAAGTTGTAGTTGAGGGGGGGGGGGGGGGGCGGTTTTAGTAGAGTATTAAACTGCAATCATAACTTAGCCGACCTCTAAGCGGCGATGTAAACGAGTGCAGTTAGCTCCAACCTTTTTCTAATCTCCTAGTACAGTGTACAGCTTTTTAAAATCGCTTTGGGAGGGGACGCCCTAGCGACAGCGGTACCAAGCGCGGTAGTGGGAGACGCTATCCCTACCAAGAGCGGACAGACTCGATTGAACACCTCCTATACGTTCCTAAAACCTTGATCCTATATTTTCCCCATTCCCCATTCGTGTAACGTAACGCTTTTCGAGGTTAATGTGCCATAGCCAAAACATAAAAATGTCAAAAAAAATATAATAATAAATTGATTGTAATAATGAATCAGGAGATGTCCTACAACAACTCTGCTAACATCGTTAATCTTGTCAGGTGAATGATGTTGATACCTCACTGTCATGAAGCATCAGCTTTATCACTCCTAGCTAGATTTGTGTTTTAAACTTGGAAAATTATGTAGACAGGTTTTCATGTATGTAAAGTACATGTTCTGGATGTTAAAAAGGAATCTTAACATATGTATTGAATCTATTAATTTTGTTTCAGATCTTGGTGAAGTTGGTGTAAGTCAGTTAGAACCTGAAGGTGGATTGACTCGTGTTGTAGCTGACGGAGGTAACCTAGAAATAGGATGTGTTCCTCCCCCATCTCTTCCTAAACCTACTATTGCATGGTCAGGACATCATCTGGCAGGCTCTGGTGTTCCTGCAGGATCTGGGGATCCAGCTAGTCTGTTGTCTTTAGCTGGCCTTAGAAGAACTGCAAATTACACTTGCACTGCTAGTAATTTTGCTGGGACTTCATCAATTACAATACAAGTCATCGTAACTAGTAAGCACAATTATACAATTGTAATTATTTCATTCTGAATATTTTAGGTTTATAGGATAGTTTTAATGAATTTCATATTTGAGAGGGCAATAAAAAAATATAAAATATGGATTTGATGTTCAAAATAAAATCTAAGACATCATCAGACAAAATCTTTGAGATCTCATATCATATTATAAATTATAATGATGATAATTTATATTCCTAGCTCTGATATATTTTATTCTTTGTATATGTAAGCTCTAGAATAAGCAAGATTTTGATCCCTCTTTTAGTTTCTATTGTTAAGTAGAAAACTGTGTCAATTGTTAATGATGAAGCAATAAATAATTTATTTCTTAATATGTAATTTCATCCTAAGTGCTTAGGTATTTAAGCATTGAAAAGACAGATTTATGAATAAATCATTCTTTTCTTCTCATAAACTATTATTCTGATTAAATTAATTTAATAAATTAAAATATCTTTCATTAAATTTCTTTTCTCTAGTTTTAAATATTTTTTTATAAAGCTTCTTTTTTTAAAAAAAGTATAAAATCACATTTTCACTCCAATCTATCAAATATTTATCTTTAGTGCCTTAGCACTGGCTAAATTAGTACCCAAGTGCATTTCAAGAACATAATAATTTTCTCTTCTCTATCCAGCTCTCCCTACTTCAATGTTTACTTACTTATGTAAACTAGTTTTAGCTTACGTATAAGCAAGGTGGTTTGAATATGGAAACAGCGAACTGTGGAATATAGTGAAATCAGAATATTAATCCGAGCTGACATCGCCTGTTCACCTTCTTCTCTAAATTAAAATAGCATCTAGGCAACTTTGTATTATTTCAGCTCTTCCAATAATAATAAATATGAATTTTGTTTATAATATGCTGACAGCCCTTTTACATTTTACAATGAAAACTATACTTGTGATAAAGTACTAGAATAAAATCTATTTCATTTTAATAAAATAGTAAATGTAGTAGAATATAAGACACCCCCGAATATAAGACCCATCCCAATTTCCGACTGAAAGTCTCGGAAAAATATTAATGTATTGAATATAAGACCGCTCACTCTGTTTCAAAGGAAAAATTTTATATTCTCTTTATTATCAACTTGTTTTTAGAGATCCATTGTAGGCAGTCTACCATTTGTCGTTTTTGTTTTTAATTAAATAATATTACATTTTTTTTTTTTTTTTTCTATTTCTGTGTATTGTTGGAATGTTGAATCTTAATTTAGATGTAAGATGCATTTGAATCATTATTAAGATGTAAATCAAATATGCTGGGAGAGAAGTAGCAAGGTTAGATTTTAAATAAAGGAGATCTGAGAGAGGTCTAATTGCTGTTTATCACAATCACCTTATAGTTCTTCGGCCCAGTGAAGACTTTTCTCGATTTCACACATGCAAAAAGTTTACCTTTTTCTTTGTCACTATCATTAAACTGTTTTTCTGTGACTCGATTATCGTAGCGTTCCGCAAATAGAATCATTTTTCTTTTATCTCCAGCTTCATAACGAACCCTTCTTACTTTCCCCTACCACGCAATATTGAATGAAAAACCAACAGATAGAGAATGAGCTAACAAGAAATGTCTAGGGACAACAGAAACCCCTCCACCCAATAGCTCATCGAAAATTGAACTCGTTGAAATTCATGGAAATTAATATAAAAGGAGGACCCAACAATAATATCCCGGCAAAATTCAGTGATTGGAAATCCAAAGTAAAAATCCTCAGCTATAGTTAAACTAGATGTTCGCAGAGAATATGTTCGTTGATAGCTAACGCAACACTGCTTACAGAAGGAAATACTATTTTGATTTGTTGTACTTGAATTCATCGATTAATAAGACGCACCTCGTTGCATGTTGAAAATGGGAAATAGTGCGTCTTATATTCGAAGGAATTTGGTGCATTAAAGTGTACTTATAAGTATTATTTTGTTTACAGAAGCACCACAGATCATTCAGGAACCTGTAAGTCTGCTGGTTGACGAAGGAGACAATGCTGTGTTCAGGTGTAACTTCATGGCTAATATGAAACTTTCTGAGGTTCTCTGGCTTAAGGATGGTCAAGTACTTAAAGGAAAACATTCTTCTAAAGGTTTTCTTAACCTCACTTCTGTTGAACCCGCAGACAGAGGTATCTACGCCTGTCAAATCACCACACCGCCTCATCCTTCTTTAGTATCAAGGGCAGCAACTCTTAATGTCATTGGTGAGATAATCAATTTTTTTTACGGTCATACAAACAACTTCTACTTTGAAAATGAATACATTTATTTATCCGCTATCATTTGAGTAAAAAATATAGATATAAGAAGCTTCAGTTCTGACCTTTTTTTTTTTTTTTTTTTTTTTTTTTTTTTTTTTTTTTTTTTTTTTTTTAAAAGATCAAATTTATCACAATTTCCATAATTGTTGGCTTACACTCCTTAGATAACCCTCTGAGCTCATTTTTATTTTAACTCAACTTTCAGTTCACAATAAAATTTCAGATTTTTTTTTAAGTGTGTTATTGATATTTGTTGCTTCTGGTACACTGCGTAATATGTACTTCTAAGGTCTACTTTAATGTAAAATACTTTTTTAAGCCAGATTAATTAGGATAAGCGTGATGTCCCTTTTTAGTTATTTGACTAAACAAATAATTCTGCCATCTAGGGCATGATAGAGAGCTATAGACATGGGCTGTTTGATTATTGTTGAAAGTTGCAGGTTTTTAGACAACTGAAACTCACACATAATCCCATTGGCATTGGGCTTTGAACAGGTCATATATTCTTATAATAAGAGCTATACAGTTTCAATAAGAGAATTACACTAAGGGCTGTTGATCAAATTGCTGGCACAATTATGTGACGATATTACTTGACCCAAGTCTTAAAAATTAATTTTAAGGAGGGGGCTATTTTCTATCTGCTATTGCAACCAGCTCTTGATAGTAGATAAAGTGTAAGGTCAAATGCACCATCTATGTACCATTTATTTTTAATTTATGTATTTTCATTAAATTTATTAATAAAGAAGAAGGGCGAAAGACACTTTCTTTGATTGAGTGTTAGATCTTACTTTGAGCATGAGAGCTTACTTTGGGCATACAATTTTAATTACGAGCGTGTCTGCTCTGTATTTCTTTTTATATAATTTTTGAATGATGTATTACAAATTTATTTAATTTTAAAACTACTTACCATTTTCAGAAAAATTGAAATTTTCTCCTCGCCCAGTTAACAAGGTATTAGAACTAGATACTATCAAGAAGATTCATTGTAAAGCCCAGGGGTCTACTCCTCCGACTGTCAGATGGGTCAAGGTTTGTTTTACTCACTTTAAAATTATATTTTATGTTATTTTTAAAAACTGTTCTGAAGTCTAGTCAGCTCAGTAAAATCACTCGAAGAGATTGACATAGATGAGTGATTATAATTTCTGCACTTGACATATTTGTCTTATTTTCTTTTTGAACTCAAACCCTTTTTTTTGTAGTTTTGTAAATTTTCCTCTTAAAATTTGGCTTTTTAAGGGTTATTTAGTTTTCTTTAATTAATTAAATAAAAACCACTCTCTCTTTTGCAAAAGCTATATTTACCCCTACACCTTCGGGCTTATTCAGGCTTCTAACTATCCCTTTCCCATGTGTCTAATTATAAAAACTATTTAATCACATTAAAAGTCCACTACTATGAAATATCGGGAGACATTTAAATATATGCATATTTATAATATACTTACGCATACATATATATCCACACATTCACTTGAATCCTCCCTGTTTAAATACCAGGGAGAGCCTCTCTTAATTAATTAAAGAAAACCAAATAACCCTTTAAAGGCCAAATTTTAAAGAGAAAAAAATTGACATATTTGGGTTGCACCCTAGAGTGGTGATACATGTTTTAGGCCAAGCTTTTTTTTACTGTTTAAGAGTCGTCAGCATATTTTGCAGCATGGATTATCTGTTTTGTTTGTAAATAAGTTAATTTTAAACTTTTCTTTTTTTAAATTTACAATTGACTAATATTATATATTGTATCTTTGTTAAGGGTGATATGGAGTCTTCAGACTTTCCCGAGCATATAACAGATATCAATGGAACCTTACACTTCAGTCCTGTTAGTGTTGAAGATAAAGGAAAATACACTTGTATCGCAACTAATCCTCAGGGTACCATTAATGCAACTATTGACATCGATGTAGTTGGTTAGTATAAGATTTTAAATTTTAATAGTAGCCTATAAATTTAATTTTTTAATTAGGTTTGGTCATAGAAGATATTATGAGTATATAAATTTTCTCTCTTTTCATTGGTTCTTTTTTTGATTGGAAATCAAAAAAATCCTCTTATTCTGATAAAGGCAAAGGACTTTATTTTTATTCTAATAAAGACTAAAAGTTTCTTTGATAAATCAAAAATATTATTTAATGGGGAAACTGTGCCTTAAAAACTTAAAAGAATTTTAGTACCTACATAATTTTATTTTAAATGAAATTGAATTTTAAGAAACGTTAAGATGACTTCTGCTGATGTTCCAAAATTTTAAACGAGTAGTTCCTAAAAAGTTCATGCCTGAGCAATTGATCTAGGATGACTCTGTTGACTTTCAGAAATTTGTTAACCCTTCTCGTTATCCGGATATATCAATTTTGCTCTGTCTATAACCAAGATTGTAAAGTATTCACAAATCGTACTGTGAAATCAGGCTAATCCTCGCCGATTCTGGAGTTGCTTGGGACCACCCATTCAAGACTAATTCTATTATTTTTAATACATTTTTTCTTGGACTTCTAGATTTGTTTATTCTGTCTCATTCCTGAGTGTATTGCAAATGAATTATATCAAAATGCTAATGCTTAAATTGTTAAATTTTCAGTGAGTCCAAGATTTGTTGTTCTTCCTAAAAATCCAACTGATGCCTTCGAAGGATATCCTGTGTTAATGGACTGTGTTGCTGAAGGTGACCCTAAACCTGCCATCCATTGGGATAAAAATTCTGTTATGGACAACATGGATAAAACTAGGTAAATATTAATAATTTTCCTACAATATTAAACATAATTCAATTATGCATCTTGTTAAGAATGTTATTGTAAAACTTTATAATAAACACTTTATACCATTTCATATTTATTGATTTATTTTCAGGTTTCAAGTTCTTGAAAATGGTTCTCTTTTAATTGAAGAAGCTTCTACATCTGATGAAGGGAAATATGGTTGTACTGCTGGAAACAGTGGTGGCCTTAAACGTTACGAAGTCTCACTTGTTGTCAGAGGTAAATATTGTCATTTCTCAGTTCAGACAACTACATGCAGTTATTTATCATTTTTACTAAGCTCAGTTAATATTTTTAAAACAAAATAAATAATCAAAGTTTGAGGATAATATTGTAAAAAAATTGAAATGCCCAAACTATTAGTATAACATTTGAAAATCTCTAAGATTATAAGTGATATAATTATGGTAGGTGTTGAAGGTTACAGGGTAAGCGATGCAAATGAAGAAGAAGGAGTACTTAGTAAAACAGTTGCCATTACGCTGGGAGCTGCTGGTGCTTACATGGTTCTAGTCATTGGACTCATGGCATACTGCAGGTGTAGGAATCAGAGGAAAAAACAACATTCTCTTTCCACACAACCCGACTCACTTTGTAAGTCAATTGTATCATATTTCATTATAAATTTATTTTATTAAATTGTATATTATTTTAAGTGTTGGGCTCTCATTAGGATAGTACATAGAAAAATTTGATTTAAATATGCACAAAACCACTGTCAATATGTTCAAAACATAAAATGCTCCTTAGCAAAACAAAATGCCAATCGAATGTTGAAGTCCCTCTCTAATTTTGTAATTTTTTAGTCTAGTTCATTTATATGATAATATAGTACAGCACATAAAGAGTTATAAAGTTGCTAGAGAACAAGAGGATTAAAAACTCCTTAAAAATGAAAACAATCAGATGTCTATAATACCACCTCAATTAATTATTTATTAAGCCATACGTTTAGTTTTTGTGATAATTTTTCTGATTGAACAGGAATGAACATATTTATAACAGCATAATAATAATTTAATAATGTAAAAAAAATAAAAAAAAATAAAAAAATAGTTTACTTAATAGTATGTTGATTATGCTGTTTTTTATTTCAGTAGCAGAGGCTGGGCATTCTGGTGAAATGAAGAGATGCAATGGTGATGCCAAACATAGTGATGGTGAAGCAACTGCTCACTCACACTGTTCTAGCAGCTCTAAGAATGGAAAACTTGCTATCACCAGGGATGATCTTAACAACATGATGCTTTTAGGTAACATTATAAAATGAATTTATTTCTTTAAACATTTTTTTAGGCTTTACCACAATATGAATACCTGGGAATTTAAGTCCAACAGCCTTTCTTGAAAATCATAAGTGGGGTGCGGGCTTGGCAGTGTAGATAATCTTACACAAAATTTATTGGCTGTTTGTGGTAATTTTTTGTTATAAATATTTTCGCCGTGCAATAAATTCAACATCCAATGTAAATTTTTATTTGTGTGGACGCGGCTATAGTTGAAACATTAACAATATAAATTATTTGGGTTCAATATTGAAAAAGGTAAGATATGTTTCAAAGATGTTTAACTTTAATTATTGGGAAAAGCTTGAGCTATATTAAAGAGTATCAACCAGAGGTGCACTCGCAAATTTACCAGTACCGGAACGCCGGGGCTTCTGGGCTAGAAACATTTATAAAATATAACCTCTAAAATAGTACATTACGCATCTAGTGCGGAAAGTAGCATTTTGCATGCGAGTGTGGAGTTTGCACCCGAGCGACAGTGAGGGTAGTAAAACCACACAAGCAAAGCAAAATGCAGTTTTCGCACGAGTTGCGTACCATACTTTATCTATGATTGTGGATTTTAATAATAAATACAGAAAAAAAAAAAAAAAAAACTTCCTGTATGTAAGTTTGTATTTCTCTTTTAATTAAGATGACATTAATTCATTAGTTGTATTTTGTGCCGAATTAATTATTTCGGGAGGAGTATTATTCTCCTCATTTTTGTCATAATCACAAAAAAAATCCCATTTATTAACACCTTCCTTTATTATAACTTTTTGAAAGTAGGACTGCTGGCAAATGTTTTCATGACTAAAGTACAATTTGCAACTTATTATAATTTGTACAACTTATTTTGTTATCATTCTATTAGCTATTCACATTCAGAATTCAGAAACATTTTTACTTTTTTTTTTTTTTTTTATATATATATATATATATAATTAGTTACTGTACCAAATTTTGATCAGCTCACATCATTTTTAATGGTAATAATGTCACTAACAAAGTTAATTGAGGGGTTATGAATGAATAATACAAAAAAATGCACTAAGACTTGTTTTAATAAGTTTTTATAATATTGTACATGAACTAAGCAAAAGTTAATCCCTCCACAAATGTACGAGTATGACACAATATTTTTGTAAAGTAGTACCAATACAAATCCCAAAACGAGAAATTGATGAATCTATATTTTAATTTAATTTGTATGCTCCTTAAAAAATACATATTAAAACAATAAGATTACATTGAACTATCAAGTAAAACGTAAAAATTATACTAGAAGTGCCTAAGTCTTTGGAACACATATTACCCAAAAAAGTAATTGTTCATTCACAAAAGTAGTACCTACCAAAACAATGTTCCAGTGCATTCCAGCACCAGTACACTCCTGGTATTAACTATAAAATAATTACAGTATTTGGATTTACGTAAAAGTGACTTTAGTTTCATTTGTAAAATATTGGAAGAACGTCAATTTTTCTGGACTTTGAGTAATTGCCTAAATAATTAAAAATTGCCTTAAAAGAATAAATCAGGTAATGTTTTAAACTAAATTTTACAGAAAGTCAAACATTGGTAATCTTTAAAAAGATTTTAACTACAAAATTATACAATTTTATTGTCTTTAAAAAAATTGCACAAATATTTTGGAAACTGATGGATATTTAGATAATGATGGATAATTTAGATAAGTCAATTTAAATCAAGTACTTTAACTAACTTAAATGTTTTGAAAAGATGTTAAACAAATACTATTTTAATGTTTATTTTGATTTTCAGGTAGTGGAGTCTATGGAGAAGTGAAGTTAGCCAAAGTGAGAGACTCAGTTGTATTAGTAAAAGCACTGGCCCAGACAAGAGACGAGGAAGTGTTGCAAGAGTTCAGAAGGGAATTAGACCTGTTCTCAAGAATAGATCATATCAATGTTACCAAACTGTTAGGACTCTGTCAGGATGCTGAACCACACTACATGATCTTACAGTATACTGATTGGGTAAGCTAATTTGTGATAATGTTAGTTAGTTGTTTCACCGATATTTTGACAAATAAAGTTAATAATGGTTACGGTCTGAGGAATGACACATTTGGTAAAACTCATATTCTGTGATATTTTTCTGTAGCTGTTATTTATTTATTTTAACAGGGAGATTTGAAGCAAATGCTACTTGCAACTAAGCGAGGTAACGAAGCCAGAGTTAAACCTCCAGAACTGAGTGAGAAAGTGATGCTCTCTTTGTGCCACCAGATAGCTTTAGGAATGGAACATATCTCTAACCATAGGCTGGTTCACAGGGATCTGGCTACAAGGAACTGTCTCATCACTTCTGATCTTTCAGTCAAACTATCTCTTGTCTCTCTCTGCAAGGATACTTATGCAAAGGAGTATACACTTCATAGAAATAAGGTAATTCAATTATTTTAACTCAATTTTAAGTATCTTATTACACATACGTGTGTGTGTGTTATTGTATTGCAGTTTATTAATAAAAATTAAAGATATTTTCAAAACACTTTACATGCCTTTACAAAACTACCTAGTTCAATACTGCTTTGAGATAGTAGCAGCTGTATACCTGTCACTAGGATAGTGTCATTAAAAAATGAAAGATAACTAAATTAAAATGACTACTATATTTAAGTAAATGCACCAGGAGTTGACATGGCATCAATTGAAGAGTGTGATACAAAGTGTAATTTTATCTGATTCACTGTATATTTACCCTTTATTCAGTGGCTCACTAAGGTTCTTTCTTTAGCTTATCTAAGTGGTTTGTTTTTCTTTTATTTTAGTTAATTCCCATAAGGTGGCAACCATTTGAAGTTGTTTCGGAAGATGACTACTCGGTTAAGTCAGACGTGTACAGTTATGCAGCCACAGTATGGGAAATATTCAGCGGTGGTGATATCCCCCTTAGTAACCTCTCTGACGTAGAAGTTCTTACATCTCTGGAAGAAGGACGACCGCCTTGGACACCTCCTGAAAACTGTCCTCAATCTCTTAACACCACTCTCCAGCAGTGCTGGTCTACCAGTCCCACTCTAAGACCCACCTTCTCGGCAGTCGCCCTTCAAATATCGGAATTACTAAAGTCTGAATAACTAATTAGTCTAACTTACTGACAGTAACCCACATCATAAAGGTTTTAATCCAAGATTTTATTTTTTATAAATTTATTTTTTTAAATTAATCTGATGAAATTAGGTGTTTTGGTAAAAAAATCTACGTATTAGTGAAAGAACTGTAACAATTTTTGATAATTACCGTAATTGTAAAATTCCAAAGATGTCATAGAAAAATAGTAACCCTTTTTTTATTTTGTTAAATAAAACAGATATAAAATTAATCATGATTCGAAATTAAAACCAATTTCTCAATTTTAACATAAAATTTTAAAACAATCCTTTTTTAAATGTATTTTTTATTATTGTAATTGCATTAGTGTTAAAACAATTCTAGTTAGGTAAAAATAATATATATATATATATATATCGCCTTACAGCCCTTAAATTCAATACAACCTTGATAAATTGTCCACAATTCTTTTTAATTTTGTAACAAAATGTTTTTCATATCAAGTTGATGTATTATTTGTAGATAGGTTTATATTGTAATGCAATTTGATCATTATATGAAGTGGTAGGATTTATTTCTATTTAGATAAAGTTTTATTGGTGGATAACACCAAATAATTTTCATTGGTTGAAACATTAAACTAATTAATAGTAATCGGGTGAGTTGGCTTCCTCAATTGGACTCATTATAAAAGTTTTAGCTTTTCAGTAATATTTCATCTAGAAAGATTTTATCTCATCCTTTTCCTAACTCCTAATAAACAAGGAAGAAATCTTTCTAAAAAAAATTGCTGGTGGAATTTCTGCTTTAACAATTCCAAATTTAGTAATGCGAATTAGTTTTAAAATTAGTAACAGTTACAAAAACATTAGATTGAAGAATTGATATTTAATTTCTCTTTATGCCTTAAATGAATACCTAAATCCATTTATATTATTTTAGATAATACAAACCATCTCTTAAGTCATTTTTTTTCATATTTATTTATACGTCATTTAATTATACAAAAAAAATTAATTAAATAATAATAATAAAGTAAAATTACACTATTTTAACACTATTTTAAATTCATACTTAATGTAAATTACTTACACATTTGTAAATAAATACATAAGAAAAAAACAGTATAATACATTTGTATAGAGAAGATATTTGTTTCATTTTTTTATTACGCCATTGATTTTTTGATATTGTCAATTTTTAGGATATAGATTTAAACAATTCTTTTTGCATAAGCCTGCTTCATATTTGATTTTTCATTTTACTGTTATATTTTTTTTTCATGTAATAAGTATATTTTGGAGGTATAGAAGTAATAGGTTTTATATATGTTGAATATTGATTTCACTCTTGTATTCTTAAAAGTAACATGCTATTATTTTATACAACAAGGGCCATTAGAATATAAAAATATTAGATATTTGACTAGTCTGTGGTAATGAATTGTGTGAAACATACCCCACCTATTCCAAAGGAAGATACAATTTTTAAGTCACTGATAAAAATTAATGTTTTAATTACGATTACCACTTTTTTATTTTAACTTTTTTTTTGTTTCATTTTCTCTTGGAGGGATTGTAATAATAATGAAACATATAATGAAGCAGGTTATTTTAATATTTTTAGATATAGAGTAAAAAAAAAAATTATAATCCATTTTTTTTATTTTGTTTGTGTATGTTATGTGTTGTTTTTGTTTTTTTATCATTATAAATATAGACAATTTTATATAAATTTATATATATACATTTAGCTCCAAAGTGCATTTAAAGAAAAAATGAAAAAGAAGAAAAAAAAAAAAAAAAAAATACTGCCTGTGGTTAATTGATAAAATAGAATGGCTATTTTAATATAAATATTATTAATTTTAATATTTTTCTCGTTTGTTTTTTGAGTCTAGTCAAAGTGTATGTGTGTTGTAACTTTTTAAGGATTTTTATGAAATTTTCATGTTTAAGAAAAACCAATATATCGAAACATGAAAAAAGTAATTATTTTTAATTATGTAATTTGTAATTTTTCAGTAAGCTTCTTGGCACTAAAAACTGAAAAGAAATAAGTTATTTATAAATTTTTTAAAAAATCGCACTCATTTGTACATTATTATTATTTTATTTCTTTTAATAATTTTAATTTTTTGTTCTTGTACATAGATATTTATTAATTGGATTAATCAGTCTCATAAATAAACTTCATTTAACTTAATTATTACTATTAAAAAAAAAAATAACAAAATTTGCTCTAGGTCAAATGAACATAACATTTTTCTCACATTAGTATTAGCTAGTTTTTTCCTGTTATTGATCTTAATTAAATGGAAAATATTTTTTTGACATAAGATTCACTATGTTCTTTGTAAATTCGTTTTTATAAATTATTTATTTATTCATATTTAATAATGTTAAAAAGATCATCAAACATAAATGTCTGTAAATAATGTTTAATAAATTTTGTATGTTTTTTAATTTAATTAAAATTTTCCTTTCCTTAAATTTTCAAGTACTTAGAAATAAAATGATAAATATATTTTAGGTTTTTGTATGAAGTACAAAAAGAAACCTTATATAACGGTTCTGTCTGTCCATTGGCATGTTTCAATTCATAAACTACTGTAGCTAGGAACATGAAATTTGACACACAGGTGCATTTCGGCATTTGTGACAACTGTACACTTTTTTGGAGTTTTCACACTTAATATTTCCAAGATGGCGACCAATATGGCGGGCGACTAAAAAAAAAAAATTTTAGTCACCCTTTCGCTGCTGATGAAAAAGTCAACTGGATTCAGTCTCAGTCTATATTTTTTCATTCGAATGAAAACGATGTTGTAGCAGGCTGTAGTTTGGGACGAGATAACGAGTGTCAAGCGCCTTCTCACTCTCACCCCCCCTCAGCTCTGAGGCCTTTACGGCCTCCACCGTACTACTCCTATTTAAAAAAAAACCATTCGATTGAAACATTCAACTTGCGGGTTCAGTCTCGGTCTATATATCCTATACCCGCTATGAGACTGTTTTCAGTCGATTGAATTCAATCGACTGTTTTTTCCCGAATCGACTTATTCATTCGGTTGTTTTTTCTAGTCGGTTGTCCCAACGCTAATTTTTAGATGCAACTAGCAGTCTCTAGTGGTTGTCTATAGTATTATTTAGTTGTTCACATGGCCGCTAGATGATAGGACCCTTCATTTTATTTTTAAAAAATATAATTCCTAAAGAAATGTTTAGCTCTTGAGGTCAACCCCCTTCACAGGTCACGCTACTAATACTTAAGTTTTTCTTTGCCGTAATAATATCAACCCACCCTTTATTGTACTTTTTCTATTGACCTAAAAAAGATTAGTACTTCAACGTTATTTTAGATTACACCTCTGGCATTTATTTAAAAGAATTAAATCCTAGAAAAATGTGTCTCCCAGGTAAATCCCCTTTACAGGTGTGTTTTATCTCTCGCTACCTAGGGAGTTGGGGTTGTTGTTTTTCCCCTTATAATAACAATCCATACAATTTTATACTTTTAAAATATACCTTAAGATTAGTACTTTAACGTAAGGATTTTTGACCTGCCCCCTAAAGAAAAAACATAAACACAAAATCAAGAAAAAACAAACACTTAGTATTCGGTTGTACATTTGATTCCCTCTGTTCTACACATCTTTTGTTTATTTCAATTTGACTTACATTTTTAAGACTTGCATTGTATATTGGATTTCATGTTACGGAAAGTACTTTTTTTTTTTTCGTGTTTAAACTTAGTATCACTGACTTGGCCTGTTGTTTTGAATTCTGCTTATGGAATTTTTCTTTTTTTTTTATAATAAATATTATATTCTATTATAAAGTTAGAATAAAAAGAGGTGTAGGTGTAAAACAATGCTGTCTAGGGGAGTAGCTTTGTGTAGAATAGTCCCGTACCTGGGGTACTATTGTTCCACTCAGAGTCCCCCGCAGCGAAAGGGTTAATATTTTCAACATAGCGGGTGACTAATTAAAAAAGAGGGTGACTAATTAAAAAAGAGTTTTTAGTCACCATGACATGTTATGCATCAATTTAAAGGTCTTGAAGTGTAGAAAAAGAATATACAACTATTAAGATTTTTTAATCATTTTAACTTAATCGTATAGAAACAGGTGATTATCGCCTCACGTACTTATACATGAAAAGCGCCTTACTTGTTTATATTATAGGTTTAATTCAAGGGAGTATTGTAGGTTTGTTAATCTAATATTTCAGAGATTAATTGTTGAGATTAAGGCTTGTTTTCATACACAGTTCTGTACAAATTTAGTTTTTATAAGTTTTTCAGCACAGATGAAGTAACCATACTAGCACACAACACACAAAGATGGTGAGGAAGACATACCAGCATTCAAATATAAATTTTTTAAGTGCTAATAAAGCTATTAACATTTACTGGGCAATATAAAAAATATTTTATAATTAAATACTGAGCAAATGCAATAACTCACTGGATTTAAATAAATTAATTATTGTGGTTAACATCAGGAACCCTAGCTTTACAGGATACAAAACCAAAATGGTAATTTGTAGTACATTAGTCCATAAGGGGCCATGCCAGGACTGACCAGACTAGAAATTATTACATAGGGTATTTTTTTTTTATATCCGGGAGACTTTTACGCCTGAAGACATAGATCACATAGGTGGTGTCCTTTGAACAAACCTGGGTAGGCCTTGTATCAACCCAAGACTGGACTTTGGTCTTGTATGATACAAGAACAAAACCTTCAAATATGAGTGAACTGTCGATCGGCAAACCACATCTCCACTTCTCTGATATCGATATTTATCAAATCCCGAGATAGTCTGACCATGAATTTACAGGTCGGAAACCTGCTGATGCTTAACTCTTTCAAGAAGCTCCTCATTTATTTAAACAATGCTGGGTCAACATTGAGCAGGGGGCCCGGTTCGGGAATTGAATCCAGAGGTGGCGATCCCCCATCCAACTACTGACGACGCCCGCTGCAACTTAACCTGATTGATTGAGAGCCGACTGCTCTTCCATACAAGCTAACCAGGCCCCCTTCCTTACACAGGTATATATATACCAATATCCTAATAATAATATATATATAATATCCAATTTGTAAGACTAATAAACCTCCAAGTCTATTGAGTAGTTATCTAATAACTAGAAAGTGACCAAACATGTCCTAAAGAATTAAATCAAAACACTTGTGAAAATTGTGGTTGATACTTGTAGTGCAAGTGTTATTTATAATAAAATTACACATTGCATCTCATACAAACTATTATTTAATGTACTTTTAATACTACCCAAAATTAATTGCTTTTGTAGGCTAACTAATTATGTAGAAACAGGTATTTAATTAATCTATATAATTTGTAATAAAAATTAGATGATTATGAAGTGTCAGATAAATTCCGATCACAATAATAAAGTATCACAGAATCAAGTAAGTCACATCGGTCATGGACACCCTTCCGGGGCCCGCTCTTAGACGTCCGTTTTAGGGGCTTTTTCGGGGGCGTATCTTATTTCCTATTCACTTAAAAAAAAAAAAAAAAAATGGTTTTCTTTTCGCGAGACCTACAAAAAAGGTCCTTTGAGTCAGACCGCTGCGGTCCGACACAAAGGACCTTTTTTGTAGGTCTCGCGAAAAGGGTTTTTTTTTTTGTTTTTGTTTTTTTTAAAGTGGATAGGAAATAAGATACACGCCTCCGAAAAAGCCCCTAAAACGGACGTCTAAGAGCAGGCCCCAGAGGGGTGTCCATGACCGTCACATCTAAGAATAAATAATTTTCTTTTTTATTTCTAGCAACCTCAAAACTTGATTGATATACGAGTATATTCCTGCACCACTCAAGAGAAGAATGCATTGAAGAGTAATTAAATTTAATAGATTATTTATTAATATAATAAATAATTATTCAAGAATAAATACCACATAATTATTGCAGTCAGTGTGTACAACAATTCTCAATGCTTAAAAAAAATAGTACAATTTCTTGTTAAAATCTTAAATTTACATAAGATATGTAAATATATTAATATATTCACATTAGCGGCGGTTTACTGAGTTAGTTCTGCATTGAGATGAAATATGCATCCATATGTCTTATACTAAACACAAATGTTATCAAAATCAGCTCATTGAGGAAGCTTATACCATAAATTTCTATTTTCGTGATAAAGATTATCCCCATTCTGTTAACTCAATATTTTTCAAGTCGTAACCATTGGCAAGTCTTAAAGATGGAGGAAGATCTTCAGGTAAGATGTTACTTGACTGTTCCGAGTTGGAGGATTTAGTTTCTTCATTTGGTAAAACCATACCACTTTTCTTCATGTTTCTCTTATTTAACCAGTCTTCAATATTTGCTAACTTCAAAGTAGATTTGTAACGATCTTTTTCATATTTTTCAACTGAAACAAAAAAAAAAAAAATACATATTTAAAACTCAAGCAAAGTGCTAATAAATTAAAAAAACACAATATGTTATAAAAAATAAAAATAGAAATTGAAAAAAAAAAAATATATAAATATCTAGGGGTTTGCAGTTAATATAGTTTGTTCTTTTTTTAGCCATAAGGTTAAAAAAATACATTAATTAATGAGTGATTAATAGATTATTCTAATTTTGACAAAGCATTGTCTATCCTGTTAGTTTGACATCATATAGATTTAAGTCAAATACTAAATCATAATATACTCAATTGAAATTTTAATTTAAGTAAGTAAATATTTAAATTTTCTTACCCTGCTGAGCAAAATCATCCAACTCCTCTTTTGAGTAATGAGTATTTACACAGTTCTCATTAAAAGGGCATTGCCCTTGGAAAAATCTTTTACAAGTTCTTTTAGCTCTCTCGTCTTGAACCAGTTCTCTTAAATCTAAACAAAGAAAATTGTCACAAGACAAAATTAAAATCAGTTTAGGAAAAACAAAAGAATATAAGTCAAATTTCACTCTGTACAATGCTTACTAAACCATCTACAGTGATTGGCCTATCAAGATAGGATAATCTACCATAGGCTAGGAACAATTACTTTTATTCTCTTGCCCACACAGCCTGCACACTGTGCTTTCAAAGCTAGAGTAAGCAGATGTAGATGTCGATTTAGCCGAAAGTGTTCGGTATAATGCCAGACAAAAGATGACCAATTGTTGAAAAAACAAATGAAATATTTTTTAATTGTGTATCTGTTAAATGTCAGATTATTTATTATTCATATTTTTATATTTGATGTGTGTTAAAAAAAAAAAAAAAATCTTTGCTTAAATATAAAAGTATTACAGTGTCTTCTCATGGTATCATTAACAGGTTATGGGCCCAGCACGCTTCCACTGCGTAAAAATAAGTTAAATTTTACCAACAAGTTTAAGCCTGTGCTTTTCAAATAAAATTTTTGCTAAGGGCTTTGTTAATGTATCTGCCAATTGGTCATTACTGCAGACATAATATATTTTAATTAAGTTTGCTGAAACTAATTCACGAATGAAGTTGTACTTAATGCTCAAATGTTTCATTCTTTTATGAAACTCTGGGTTATGTGCAGTCTTAATTGCACTTTGATTATCTGCATAAATTGTTGATGGTACTCCGCCACTTAAGTGTAGATCGTCAAGCACTTTCTGGAGCCAGCAAGTTTCAGTAGCAGTATTACATAGGGCAATAAGTTCAGCTTCAGTTGATGACAGTGAAACTGTAGGCTGTTTTCTTGAAGCCCAAGAGACAACATTGTTATGCAGAAGAAAAACATATCCTGAAGTGGATTTTCGGTCTGAAGAGTCTCCACCCCAGTCAGCGTCAGAGTAACCGATTAACATTTGACCTGCTGTGATTGTTTTAGTTCTTCGATAAACTAATCCTAGATCACTGGTACCTTGTACATATCTAAGAATTCTCTTTAAAGCTTGCCAAAGAGATTCTGAAGGTGAATTCTGATATCTACTGGTATAACTTACAGCAGCACTTAGATCAGGTCTTGAGCCCAACATAAGCCACATTAATCCTCCGATTAACTGATGACAAGGTAAATTAGTATCTATCTGTTCCTTTTCTTTATCAAAGGTAAATTTGGAATCCATAGGCGTTTTAATACTTTTGCATTCTGACATGTTGAATTTTTTTAAAAGTTTTTTAATGTAGTTCTTTTGCGACATTGTTAAAACACCCTCTTCACGATTATAATTAATTTCAAGTCCAAGGAATTCTTTTGGTTCTCCAAGATCTTTCATTTCATATTTTGAAAATAAAGATTGTTTGACATCATTTATCTCGTTTATATCAACGCATGCGACTAGGATGTCGTCGACATATATAATAATATATATGTAACCAGTTTTTATTTTCTTAGTAAACAAACAATTATCTGCTTTACCTTGCTCAAAGCCTAGGTTTTTGAATTTAGAAGTAAATTCTTCATTCCAACACCTGGGTGCTTGTTTAAGGCCATAAAGAGATTTTTGCAGACGACATATTGCTCCAGGTTTATCTGAACCAAGAGGTAAGCGAATATAGATTTCTTCATTAATACTTCCGTATAAGAAGGCTGTTTTTACATCTAGATGGCAAATGTGCATATTTTGCTGTAAAGCATTGGCTAAAAATACACGAAGAGTACTAAATTTCGCTACTGGAGCATAGGTTTCTTCATAATCTTCTCCCCTGTGCTGTAAAAATCCTTTTGCAACAAGTCTTGCTTTATAGAGTGGTTTATCTTCACTTCCTTTTATTCTAAAGACCCATCTTGTTGTAATAGCATTTTTATTTATTGGTTTTTCAGGGCAAACTGTCCATGTTTTATTTTTATGTAATGAGTTAAGCTCTTCATTTATAGCTAGTTTCCATTGATCTTCATCTGGTCTTCCTATTATATCTTCATACTTAGTTGGTAAATCATAATTAAATGCATTCATAGCTAGTGCTGACATATCAAAACATTTATATTTAGAAGGGAGTTTAATTTCTCTTGGACTTTTCCTCTTTGTCATAGTTTGATCATAATCGCCATTTTTTTCTTGATTTTCATTTAAATTTTCTTCATCTAAATCACTTGAATCAGAATTGTTCGAAAAATTTTCTTCATTAAAGTAAACATTGCAAGATATTATAATTTTTTGTTTTTCAGGTGACCACAGGCGATACATTAACAAAGCCCTTAGCAAAAATTTTATTTGAAAAGCACAGGCTTAAACTTGTTGGTAAAATTTAACTTATTTTTTTTGTTTCCTTTAAAGTTGTTTACAAGTGTAATTATTAATCATTTGACTTATAATTAGTTAAAAAAAAAATGTTTCAATTGAGAGGGTGTGTTGAAAAAACAAATGAAATATTTTTTAATTGTGTATCTGTTAAATGTCAGATTATTTATTATTCATATTTTTATATTTGATGTGTGTTAAAAAAAAAAAAAAAATCTTTGCTTAAATATAAAAGTATTACAGTGTCTTCTCATGGTATCATTAACACCAATTGTTTTTTGAACGAAAGTAGTGATCAGGTAAGATACTCAGATGGTTCCTGGATCATCATTTCAGTTTGACAATAAACATTTTGGATAAACATAAGCCTTGAATATATATATAAAAAAAGACAAGCAATAGTAACAATTTGTGTGTTAGAATAACAAAGAAATCTAAGTAAGAAACATTTGTTTGGGCACCAATCTTATTTATTACATTTATCTGGTTTTATTTTACCCTGATTCAATGTTAAAAAGTAATCAATATCTTTTTAAGCATGCTCTATTAGTTCCCTTCCTCAATCAAGGGATGTACTCGACTTAGCAGAATGATTGTAATTAAAGTGGCCGGCTGAACTATAGAATACCGTATCCCCTTCTGCCACCGCATCACTTTAAGTGATGTTCCTTTGACCATAAATTACTCTGACAAAGGGAATATTATTATTCCTATGTATAGAACGTTTAAAAACAATATCATCTCTTCAGTTTAAAGAAGTGATAATATCCCTTATATTATAATAATAGATATCAGGAGGGGGTACAACTGGCCTACCAAGGAGTGGTCCTTTCTTAGGAATCATAGAAATATTACTCTCTATCAATTAAATGCACGTATACCGGCAACAGAAAGTAAGGCTATTCCACAGTAAACCCACATTCGAGAATACTTGGCATGATTAGTATAACTGCTAGATTTATACACTGTATCGGGATCGGGATCGTATTTAATCCGTTTTGAATCTAGGTTTCCATGGACACTTTGGATCCTAAAACTGTATTCTACCTATATTCAATCTGTATTTAACATCTTGGAAACGTAGTAATTATAATTTGGTATCCCTTCGTCATACAGAGCATTCAAGTGATGCACTGCCAGTACACGATTCCTGGAAGTTTTTCAAGGGGGAACCAAAGTAAAATAAGGGATATGAGGTAAAACTTTAGTTGAGTACCTCTGATTCGTAGATAATGTTGTTTTCGAGCTTGTTTGTGAATAACGCTAGATAAATGTTTCTTCCTGCTTGAAATCTCGTCAGTAAATGATCTCTCACAATAATCGCAATAATACCTTTTCCCCATTTTACACTAACTAAGCTGCTAATATTGATCCTTTAATGTATTACACAAATTATATTTTGAATATTTAACATTTATTCGATATAAAATAAAAATGTTAACGAAATGCGTAATGCGTAAGTCGAAGTCGAAATGTCAAAAACGTTTGTTGTTTGTTTACAACCTTACTTTTGTATAACCTTAACTTTATAACCTTTCTTTTCAAATGTATTCGGAAAACTTTATCACAAGCGATGTATATTTGAAAATCTTTCGCCTGTGTAACCTGAACAATGACAAGTGATTAGAAAAAATAAATACAAAAAAGTATTTCGGTTCGGGTTTAAATTTGATTTATTAGTAGTTGATCTGTGATACTTTTTAAAAGCAAGAAGCCGCTTTTTAAAACTCAAGTGAGTAAGTGGGATTGTAATTTGATTTTTTTTTTTTAAAAACATTTACCTAGATGTTTTTGACATCTAGAAAAAGAAATGTAGAAAACAGAGTTTGTACTTTTCCCTGTAGAAATACTTGTTGGATTTTACTACAAACTTACCTTTGTTTATCTCATACTTTTGTTTCTATCTACTTTTGTTTGTTTGTATTTTACCAATTTGTTTTTTGTTTCTTCGTAATCCACAATAGCTTTGTAACTAATTCTCTATTAGTTAACATTTCGTATTCTCTGTAAAAAAAGGAATCAGCCATTTTATTTGGGCTTTTTTACTTTGTTTATTTTAGCATACTGCTACATAGTAAGAAGTGCACGAATAAAGCCGGATTTAGTATTAGGTAATAAATCAAAGTTGACAGTATCGAAGTAAGGATCTAAAATAAAATTTAAAAGTATTACATAATTCTTAATTAATTATTTATAAAATGAAAAATAATTTGTCCAATTAACTTTAAAAAAAAACAACATTATATTACCTTATTCTATTCATTCAATGTCAAGAATCCATAAATATCACATTTAAAGTTGAATAAAAACCAACTTCAAATCAAAAAATAAAGTTAATAGGCAACACAAAAGATATTGACCTAGGAATAAGCTTCAGCAATAAAGAATAAATTCCATTAGGAACTACTACCTGTATAATAAACTTAGGTAATTATTTATTTTGTGATATTTTCTATTCTCTATCTTTAATTTTAGAATAAGTTAAATTATTTAAAGAGAAATTTTTAATTAGGGATACATGAATTGTCTCTTCCCTTTTAGAAAAAGGATAGAGGTTTAGGGGATTTGAAGTGTGGAGATATTTTAATTTTGAACCATATGTATATGCATTCCTAAATCCTTATCAAGAGAATTTTACTTTTTATTATGTTAGCTAAACAATAACAATAGTGTTTAATCAGATAGATTTAGTCCTACAAAATAACATTTCCCTTAAAGTTTAAGGAAAAGGACAACAACATTCTCCTTGTTCAAATATTTCTAATTTATCCTTATTTCTTCATGTATTATATTTATTTATATCATATGAAGTAGGTATTTCTTGTTGTAACATTAATTTATTATGATTATAATTCATATTTGACCATATTTCACCAAATTTGTATGTGTAATGAGTTTACAAAAGAAAAGCTCTTTAATGAATCCACCACATTCTCCCGCCAAAACACACTCACTCACTGAAAAGTTTTGAGTGTTGATTATTGATCTATTTGGGTTATCCAAATCATCCCTCTTATTAATTCGTACATAGTACTTATATATATTATATTAGGACATTTTTGCTACTTTTAAAGGTTTTATGATAGATTTATTCTGCAATTAAAACTAACTCGAGCAAATTCTTGAATCATTGTATGCTTATTTAAAATTTACTGGAAAATGTGAAAGATCCCTCAATCTATTCAGTGTCTTGTAATTACTAGTCAGAATTTCATGGTATGATTTTTAGGTTAAATCATTCAAGAAATAATAACAAATATTCTTATGTTGCTTAGTTTCCTCTTCGACTATCTGTTTGTGTTTTTTATAGAAGCATGAATATTTCAAGAACGATTTGGGGTATTGAATTGAAACTTAGTTCAGTTTTTGTTAGTCTTAAATCTCAATAACTCAGTAACATTTTTTGGAGTACAATCAATTTTACATCTAAAGATGTAAAATTGCAATGCAGTACCATAATATGTTATGTATTATTTATTGAATGTTTTAATCTAACAAATCATATTATGAAGTTTGGGGTAGTAATTACTATACACCCTTTATATCTTATTCTATCTATACTGTATGCAAAGAAGAAAGTCTGTGGGTTTGTTAATTTCACAAATCTACAGTTTTACTCCTAGATTGTTGAAGTTTTACACACTTGACTTTCTAAACAAGAGGAGGGTTACTGTCTAATTGATATTTGGGTTTATGAGTTTTTTTTACAGGAAAACCATAAACCCATCCGCCGGTAAACATAAACATTTTTTTGGACAAAAGTTCAATCCTAAATAGTAGAAATATAGTTATGGGAAAGAGAGGATAAGTATAACAGTCCACACATCTGGAACTGTAATACAGCAAAACATATCATAGCAAAAATGAAATGAATTGATCTTTACATCTTTTAAATCTGAAAAATTTAATTATTTGTTCTTTTTGAAAAGAAAATTGAGACTCCACCATATTTATTTTCTTTTCAAACCTTCAAAAGGCTTTCTCTCGTTTAATGAAAATTAAATTATGAACTACTGTAAGGTAAGATGGCTTAGGATGTAATCCCCCCTTTTTTCTGTTTCAGAATCATGTCTGGTAATCCAAGTGATAATTTTCAAGAGCTCAAATCATTATTGAGCAAAGCAAAAAACGTCGTTGTGTTTTCTGGAGCAGGAATATCGGCAGAATCTGGGATCCCAACTTTTAGAGGTAATGACGGACTTTGGAGAAAGTATCAAGTTACTGATCTAGCTACTCCTGATGCATTCAGACGTACTCCGTCTACTGTCTGGGAATTCCATCATTTTGGCAGGGAGCTTATATCCTCTAAACAGCCAAACAAGGTGTGTGAATTTTAGAATTTGTTTAAATATTAGGATTGTAACTCGTCAAAAGTTAAAGTCTTGTAAGATCATCATCATTTACTCAAATTCCAGCTCCTACGCTGGCCAAACTGAAATACCACTGTCACAAGTTAAGTTCCAGCCAATTTAAGTCTCTACTGATATAATACTGAGCACCTTTAACAGAAATAATTCAGAAGAATAACTTCATCAGCCAGAGAAGTTAATTTTTTTAGAATCATGTATTCTTAAAACTATTTGTATTCTTAAACTATGATTCTTAGTTATTGCTTCTAACTTTTATTCACAGGGTATATTGAAATATTTTTTTTTTTTTTTTACCTTGTTTCATAATATTTTCTTTTTTCCTTAGGCACATATTGCTATTGCTGAAGCAGAAAAGCTGCTGAAAGAGCAAGGTAGAACTTTAAGGGTGATCACCCAGAATGTTGATGGCTTGCATCAAAGGGCTGGCTCTACCGAAGTGATTGAGTTACATGGTTCTCTGTTCAAAACCCTTTGTACTAAGTGTGATGATGTCGTTTACAATGATAAATCTCCTATTTGCCCCGCACTTGGTGGAAGAGGGTAAGTTCTCGTACCTGACTTAATTGACACAATAATTGTCAAGTTTGCAAGATTTGTTTGGAAAAATTAAGATGGAAACTTTTAACCCTTTTAGCTAGGAATCAATCTAAAGCTAATAATAATCAAACTCCTTTATATGTATTAAATTTAATTGCAAGTGAATTTTTTTAAATTTATAGATTAAGTACCTGAATTTAAAGGCTTGAACATTGATCGCAAAAACGTGGTGTATGACCCAATAGAAATCAGTGATGAGGACAGACTGATGGTTTTTTTTTTAAAAATAAGAAGTTTGTTTTATTTGGTGATATATTGTGACATTTTTCTGTGGTTTTTGCAGAGGCCCGGATAAAAATGCAGACTGCTCTGAGATACCTGTTGAACTACTTCCTACTTGTGAGAAAGAAGGTTGTAAGGGTCTTCTTAGACCTTACACAGTTTGGTTTGGCGAGGGGCTTGATGCTGAAATTCTACGGCAGACTTGTAAGTTCCACAGTTTACATTATATACTTTACTTTTTACAGTCAATATTAAATTATTTGTGTGGATTCTTAACAATAAAATTCTTAAATAAGGGCCCCATACATGGTGCACTTTGTTTTACCACTTATGTTGGTTCTCCAACATATCTCAAGGTGTGGATCTGATCTTCCAACCTTCTTTTCAGGTTTGTCAAACTTGTTGATAAAATCTAAACTCTTTTGATTTTTATGTGTATGGTTACATGGTTTGCAAACCTGTTGGACTGTGTATGGGCGTGTTGAAGGACTTTGATACCAATGTTTGTAGTATATTGCCAGGTTGTACAATCAATCGCACCTTGTATGGGGCCTTTAAACGTACTTCTAGCTGTTATAGCCTCCATACAGATTAGTGATGCGTTAGTCTAATTATCCTAACAAAAAAATTATCTCATGTTTATGCAGCCCTTGCTATGACTGAATGTGACATCTGCTTGGTTATCGGTACATCATCTGTCGTCTATCCAGCAGCTATGTTTGCTCCTGCCCTCGCTTCCAAGGGAATACCAGTGGCTGAATTTAATCTTGAGTCTACTCCTGCAACCCGTAATTTCAAGTAAGTTGTTTGTTCACTTTATATCTTTCTTTTCTTAATTATTTATTTAAAAGATTCTGTGAAATCAAATTGTAATACTTCTGACTTAATTTTCTCTTACCCAGTTTTTTCTTTTTCCATCTTTTGTTACCTTTATTTTCACACTCCTACCTAAACTCTTCCTAATAAATTATCTCTTGCCTGTCTTGAAATAAGGTATAAATAAAAAAATAGTGGGATATAGCGTTTAAAGTTTTACTATTTCTTCTCATTGCAAAATCTTTTATAAATTAGAACTATTCACAATTTCCTTTATAAATATGTTTTTGCTGTCAGTCCATCCATAATCAATTAAAAAAATTATTATAATTAGAGTAGATGGAATTTTACAGTTTAACCCTAATTTTACACTAGTTGCATTATTCCACTGATATTTTTTAAGATTTAAAAAAAAAAAAAAAAAAAAAAAAAAAAAATAGGTAACTAATACTAATGTCTAGTAGTTTGTTTTACCTAGTGAAAATTAAAGATTTAAAGAAATTAATCCATCAATGTATTTGCAAAGAGGACCGTCCACGCAATAACATGTCGTAGGTTAGGTTGTTCTATCTAGATGCTTGCAAAAAAAAGTGCGGCCAGCAAACTTTCTTGCATTTTTTTATGTAGTCTCTGAAAATTCTGGCGAATGTTTTCTCACCTTCAATTAATTCTCTTTCTGCTTGGTTTCACAGGTACTTTAGATTAATAGAATTAATGTGGTTGCAAATATCTTAAATAGCAGTTTCAGGTAATTTGTTTTTATGATTTCCGAGTTTACCTCTTTTGGCATTATTAACAAGCCTTCAGTAAGTTTCATTTTGGCAGTGAATGTTTTTTTGGCCAATGGGTAGTGTGTTGCAAAAATTAATTTTCATATTCTAATATTATTGTCGTTGAAAATTAATAGTATACCAAATTTTGTTTCCTCTGCATACCTTCATTCGGGCTATAACATTCTACTGATTGTTGCTGTATCCAGGCAATTTTAGTTGTGCAGTTTAAAGCTCAATTAGGTCCATCTTTAATTTTATGTATTTATTTACCTGACAACATTTGATGTGTAAGATTCGGCAATTTATTTGTATTGCTTTTTAACCACATTTGCTATCCATCTCCAAGATTTGCTTTTCTTTTACTACCTTTTCCTTCTTTTGTCACTTCCTCTTCAATTGAAAAGCCTTTCACTGCCACTGATAAAATAAATAAATTGATGAATAGGATCCCTATCGATTTCATCACTGCCTATGAAGACAGCAGGCTATCCCCCCTCCCCCAATTATTTTTACATCACAATTTTGCTGTCGGTTTCCCTAAGGCTTTCAGAACAGGCTGCTCTTTTCAAACATCTAAAAAGAACTATTACGTAAACCCTTTTTACTGTGATATGGTTTTTAAACCTATTTATGTTGTTATTAACTGTTCATTATCTTAAAATTACACTTATACAAAGTTATGGTCAATAGATAAATATATATTTATGAAATATTATATAGATTAAATGTTATGTAAATGAAAAATATTATGTAAGTATCTAAATATCTCTTTCTTTGCTGTCTAGTAAGAAAACTTAATTTTTAAAAACAAAATATAATTTATGTACTGCTTAAGGTTATATGCTAGAATGAAACATTATCAAAAGTAAGAAGAACAACAAAGAAATAATTATCTAAAAAATATCAGGGTTGAGTTGAAAAAACCTCGCTAACCCTCATTGAAAAAGTTAGAGTTGCTTCGCAACTTAAGTCAAAAATTTTAGTAAGCCATCCAGGAAATACCTTCTGGATAAAATCGAACCTTCTGGATTGTGCCCATCTTCCATAGACAAATCAGGTCTCCCCACTTCTGAAGAATAATGGAACATCCTCTCTTACACCAGTGGCGTTGCTATGGGCCCCCAAATCCAATGCACTAATGACGAAGGGCCCCCTTTAGAGCATAATAAAATCTAACTACTTGGAATCATACTTCTATACCATTGTCAGGGGGCCCCATTTAGTTCTGAATGCAAATCTTTTTTCTTTTTTTTTTTGCTCATCAATTCTTTTGGCAAGAGGCCCTCATAAAGTTCTTAAGGGGGGCCCTAATTCCCTAGCTATGCCACTGTCACACACGAAAAAAAAATTGTATAGAAACACACTGGTCTTATGCATATGAACTCTATCCGTTTTAGTATAAGGTGCCACTAACTAAACATTCAAATTTTTGAGTTACACCCCTGTTCCCCGACAGGTGCGAACTGTCCTTACCCAATTAAGGTTTCCTGATTATGATCCAAGGTTGTGAATTGGTTCAATAAGTTGTATTATAATTATATTCAATATTAATAATACATATAATAATTGTAATTTTCCCCCCCTTTAAATAGTGAATTATTATTATTTTTGTTTAGGTTTCATTTCCAGGGTCCATGCACAACCACTGTGACTGAAGCTCTGAAAGGAATTTAAATTAATTCTTAAATGAACAAATCACAAAAAAAAAAAAAAAAATCTTTTTTCAATCTGACCTACCTACCTAATTTTTTTTTAGTATTTAATTTGTTATTTGATCTGTTATTATTATGAGTATTTATTGTTGTTAAATTAATTTTATTATTAATACCCTTACCCCTTACATATTCATCTATACACTTTTGGAATATATATATGTACATATATATATTATTTAATATATTTATTAAATTATATATGTATTGAACTAGTAGTGAAATGAAATTTAAAATAATAAAATTATAATAAATAAGAAGTAAAAAACTAAATGAAGAGAAATCACTACGATTTTACAAAAGACGCTTAAAATATTTAGTTATAAGATTAAATATTATAAATATATCACAGTAGAATTTTAGAAATGAACTTTGGATCATTCCTTAAAATAACTATATTAAATTTATATAAAAATCTTTGTTAATTATTTATTTTTATAGATTTATTAATTGCTCTCAAATTTTAAATATTTAGTCAATCTCTAGTCTGATTAGTGTTATTTTTTTGTTAAAATTAAAATATTTTAATTAGATTTATTTTAATTGTATGTGTGATGTATGTTTATTTTTTTATGAAAATTAGTTTATCTTGTTGTAATATTTGTTTGATATATATATATATTTATTCTTCTTAAAGATTATTCATGTATTTTAAGTAGAAATAAAAAAATAAGAAATAAAATTTATTTATTTTCACCCTCTTTTATAGGTTTATCCCTCTTTTAAGGATTTATTGTTTAACCCTGCCTTACTAACACTGTCTAATAGTCCATTATTTCTAACACTACGCCTCTTAGACGTAAATTAAAATTAGACCAACTTATACATGTTTAAGATTTAAATTCTGATAAAATTATTATCTTGAAACATTTCTTTGTCTAATAAAATTGTTAAAAGGTGCTCGTTAGGGAGAAAATGATTACCAAACTGACCCTTTAACCTGAAAAGAGCAGGTCAAAATATACATTTTTCCTCACTAGCACCTGCTGCATTTGAATCTGAAATTATATTATGATAATCTAATGAATAGATATAAGAATATAGTACACGTTTTTATAAATATGCAATATAATATTTAATAATCAAATTTTAGGAACAATAAAAAAAGCCAATTAAAGGCAAAAAGCTTGATAAGGTTAGGCTCGATAGGGTCCCTGAGGCACAGTTGATTAAAAGAAGTGGTCAATTACTAATTTATAAAAGCACAGCAAATACCTGACTTTGATGCAATCTGAAGGTTAATTAAACATAGATAGCATACTTCGAAGGACTAATGGCTGGCACGCTTGCCCACCGAGAGCTATCTACTAAAGTCAGCATGTACACCTCAGAGACGTAGTGTTAGAAGTGCAGGGTTAAGCAAAATTTATTTTTAGGTTAGTTTTTATTATTTTCATGACTATTTTTTAAGGGTTTGTTGTGATTGGAGAGACTGCGATGGCTGTGGAGCAATCATCTGAGCACTGTTTGGTATTTTTTTATATCGGTCCATTTTTCATGGAGCGATTACATCGATCATGGGCATCTGGTTCTAAAGCATACATAATTATTGGTAATCCCTTCAACCAAAAATAACTTTAACTTTATCTTAATACTTTAACATGAAGTAGGTCCATAAATACCTCATGTAATACTGAAAATTCCATGATTCCTTGTCCAACCACTATAGTTTCATTAAAAAAGTTATGGAAAAGTCACAATTGGAACAACAAAGGTTTAGGCATATATTTTTTAATCTAAAGCTACAGAGAGAAAAGAAATAAGAAATTATTGTATTAAAGATGAAAAAATTATTAGAAAATAAAAATAAATAATAGTCTTACAATTTTAATAGAAAGGGTTTAATTTCAGTCAATAGGAAATTATAATACATTTTTTACACCGCTAATGACCCATAAGCCGTCAAATATTTTTAACACTTACTTAAAATGTAGAATAATTTGTGACAATCCAACATATACTTAAGGGTTTTCAATGGGATTTTTTAGTTTAAAAGGATTGGCAGTATTTACTTAATTTGACATTGGGTAATCCAGAAAAAAAATTGGTGTAGGTATATAAAATATTATAAATGACCTTTTTTTTACAAAACCATGAAACGTGGAGTTTGTTTTAAGTAATCCTAGCTCTCAAGTCTGGATGAGGATTCTAGAAAAGTTACTTAAAGAAGATTAGAAGATTAAGAAACTCTAAGACGTTGTAACACGATGATCTTTTATTACTTCGACTTATGATTTTGATCCTTCGTTTGAGACCCTCAAAATCAGGTGGAGCGATGAAGTGGAACAAATTAAAGCTGCGGAGTTTATTAAGAGCTAACCTTTGTTTACATCTATAATATCATGAGGTGTTTACCTTAAGCTATATGAAGACAACTTTTTGTAGGATAGCTAGGATCAGTCAAAAGTAAAAAAATGGGTTTTTGTATGTAAATGAAATTACTTTTTTGTAAAAACAAGCACAACGCAATAAATAATAAAACTGACAAAAATATCCTCAGCTTTCATACTTATAAATAATAAATAACCTAATTAAATAACTTACACTCCAAATAATTGTAATATCTGTAATATAACATAAGGAACATCTTGTTGCTGTTCATTACTATCAAACTTATATGTTGAAATTGACTTTTTGTGGGCAGTCTAGCGCAATTTGATTAAGAAAGTTATTGGGGCTAAGCTTGATAGTTAAAAATAATTTATCTAACAACATTAAGCCCATTTCACTCAGGATCCAATTCCCAATCTCTTTCACCTTTGCTCTTGAAGTAAATGCTCTTCAGGGCTCAAACTAATGTTTAATTAAAAATCTTAATTTAAATCAAATTATAATTATTATTAACTACGGGAAACAGACAGAGAAAAATAGACTCCAGCGCGGGGATTTGAACCACCGGCCTCTATATTTCCAGTATAGCGCTCTAACCAACTAAGCTACGCAGGAGAATGAATTTCTCTGACGTTAATGATACCTTGACCCGAATTTAAAGCTTTCAATTTTTCCACAAGTCTGAGAAGTCAACATTAATGACAAAGAACTAGACCGAGAAATAACGCTTATAATTATAAAGTACCCAATTAGTACCTGTACCTATAACAATCAATTAGAAATTCATATTTTACGATTTTGGTAGTATTCATACTACGGAACGATTAAATTTAATTTAAATCAAATTATAATTATTATTAACTACGGGAAACAGACAGAGAAAAATAGACTCCAGCACGGGGATTTGAACCACCGGCCGCTATATTTCCAGTATAGCGCTCTAACCAACTAAGCTACACAGGAAAATGAATTTCTCTGACGTTAATGATACCTTGACCCCAATTTATAGCTTATCCTGTGATGGGAGGATAGTCGAGTTATCATCACACAACCAATAATGTTTTATTACTAGTTTTTATATCTGTGATCAATTTAATAATTATAGTTACCCAACGTCAATAGTTTTTATTATGTTATTATTTGTTATGTTGTACGTATTGTTATTGGTTTTATTTTACCATTAGATCACTAGGATTTTTGTAGATGCTACGATTTTGTTTTGGATGTACAGACGACGGAACTGTTTTTAGTTCCTATTAGATGTTGATTATTTTAATGACCACACGATCACAAGTGTAATTTTTCTTAGGCTTGAAAATGGCCGGGAAGGCCGAAACGTCGCCAAACACTTAATGCAGTGAACACTTCTCTCTTTTTTCTATACCCTAAAGGATCCACTACGCTATATAATTAGAAATTCATATTTTACGATTTTGGTAGTATTTATACTACGGAACGATTAAATTTTAATTTAAATCAAATTATAATTATTATTAATTACGGAAACAGACAGAGAAAAATAGACTCCAGCGCGGGGATTTGAACCACCGGCCACTATATTTCCAGTATAGCACTCTAACCAACTAAGCTACGCAGGAGAATGAATTTCTCTGACGTTAATGATACCTTGACCCCAATTTATAGCTTTCAATTTTTTCACAAGTCTGAGAAGTCAACATTAATGACAAAGAACTAGACCGAGAAATAACGCTTATAATTATAAAGTACCCAATTAGTACCTGTACCTCGTACAATCAATTAGAAATTCATATTTTACGATTTTATCATTACGATTTTATCATATAGGTATCATTAACGTCAGAGAAATTCATTCTCCTGCGTAGCTTAGTTGGTTAGAGCGCTATACTGGAAATATAGAGGCCGGTGGTTCAAATCCCCGCGCTGGAGTCTATTTTTCTCTGTCTGTTTCCTGTAGTTAATAATAATTATAATTTGATTTAAATTAAAATTTAATCGTTCCGTAGTATGAATACTACCAAAATCGTAAAATATGAATTAAAAATCCTAATGAAAAAACTAATTCTCAGACTTTTGGTCATGCGATTTACATTATCTTATGTATTCATTTTTTTTTTTTCCTTTTCTTTTTTTATACAAGATATTTTTTTAATTTAAGAAAGAGAAGTAGGAGAAATAATAGTAATAGAACTAGTTTGAACGAATATTAACTTTATCTATATATATTTGTTATATATATTGTTTGTTATTGATATTTATTCTTATTTGTAATTTTTTTAATATGTTTACACCGTTTTTTTTTTTTTTTTTCGAGAAGGTAAAACCTATTTTCAATAGTCAAATTATACATGATGTTCTGATTTTTATCACTAATTGAAATGTATTTAGAAGCAAACCGTTTTGAAAATAAACTTTTTAATAATTTTCCTGGTTTTTTCTAAAACTGAGATGACGGATAAAAGATGACGTTTGTATCAGAGAAATGTAAGACAGAGAACAATAAGTTCTGACATGTACACAAAATATGACTTAACTCTAGGAGTTTTAGCTCCATCGATGTAGGGGTAGAGATATATAATTGTTATCAAAATGTAAAGTGTATAGTGATTTTCCTTCAGTAGATTACCAGTGCAATATAATATGTATTAATGCTTAATAATCTATCGTTTTCAGGCTTGATAATGACCGGATAGGTCGAAACGTCGCGTCCAAAGTAAGTTTTATTTAGTACATTTTAACTACAATTTATAAAATATTTTGAATTATACATATTCAACGTAACCCTTATAGTCCAGTCAATGAAGGCAAAAATAAGGTAAAAGCTCCAAATTTTTTCGGATTGAATGGATTGTCCTGAAAATGTGCATATAAGCTCATCTGACCCCCCACTTCAAAAGTTATATTGTCTCTATGTGTGCTTTTTGCTATTTGGGGGTGAAAACTACCCTTGTATGGGAAAAATGCGAAAATTTCAGATTTACGTATTTTAAAGATTCAATTCATGTTCAAATATGTTGGATCAAGTTCCTTTAAAGTTTTTTATGAAATTTAATTTAAATTTATGAAATTTAATTACTTTAATACCCTTAATTTTTTTAAAAAACTACCCCTTCATGGCCGGAAAAATAGGAAAAAAGTTTTTAGCAGCTTAAAGAGTTCTTTTGGTGCATTCACAATGTATTACATCTCTTTTGTTATTCTTTAAGTTATTATTATTTAAGTTTTAACCCTTGAAAACTACCCCTTTATAATAAAATTATGATTGAAGGCTTGAGATGTTTTTAATAGTATACCTATGAAGAATTTTAAACTTTTTATAGGTTTTCAAATGGTCTATGATTATATTGCAACCTTTTAACCCCCAAAAAACCCTAATGGAAGACCTACCCCTTATGGAGAAATTGCGTAAAATTATATGTTACAGGATGATATAATCATCATTTTTTTTTAATTTTATCGAATTTATTTTTAATATTTTTTTATTAAATTAATTCAAAACAAAAACAAAATTATATACATAATAATGTATCACTGTCTTCGGCCTCGCCTTGATCCACAATCCACAATTGGAGGACAATTGTTACAATTATCGCCAGAACATAAACTACATGCGGCATTGCAATAAAGTCCAACTTTGCTGCAACCACAAGTTGCACCGCATCCTTTTTTGCAATTGCAAAATATCATTTTAAGTAGTTCATCTGGTGCAGGCTTTTTTGCATTTTATAACCTGCGTTTAAACATTAATTCTAGAAATACATTATTATGATGTGCTATGAACTTTGAATTGTATTTGAATTAATAAAAACAAATGATTCCCCTATTTATTTGAGATCTCTCCCCTCCCAACTACCTTATAATAAACAGTCAATTGTATTTTAGTTTTTAACTAGTAAACGTTATAATAGATAAATAATATGTAGTTTTTACTTAATATACCTCATAATATAAATGTTAATAAAATGTAACGTGATATTGAAAAATTAATTAAATAATCTATTAGCACACTTAAATTGTAAATTGATTACATAACAAAACAATAATTGATAATAAAATAACACCTTTTATTTAATTTATAAATGAGGCAAATCTCGGGTTTTCTCTGCTCTCCCTTGTCTACTTCTCTTTGTCTACTTCTCTGTGGTCCATCTATTGTGTGCTTACGTGTACTCATACATATACTCATGAACTCGGGTTCATGTGTATATGTATATTATTAAAATACTCACTCAAATCAATTGACAAGCACTTCAAAATGCACTAGGATGGTGGTAATATACCTGCTCCGAAAATTTTACTGAAAAATTGTGATTACTCTTTTTACTAACTTTTTAAATTTTAAAGTTATAAATTCGCTCAAAAAACCATTTTGTAGGGAATTTGAAGCGCTATAAGTCCTATTTTTTTTCAGATTTTTTAAGCCTTTCGTTTTTAAGATTTATAAGTTTAAAGGGCTCAGGAAAGGTGGTCTTCGTAGTTTTGAGCTTCTAACGGTCATAACTCTGTCAAATTTTGTCTTACAAAACAAAAAAGAAGAAACTTTTTCAACAAGAAAAAAACCTACAATTTCTTATTCTATGATTTTTTCATAACATTGTTAGTTTTTGAAATATTTTGAAATGAAGTTGATTTTTTTAAAAATTGAAATTTTTTCTTCAAATGTAAATCAAACATTTTTTTTTAATTTAGGCTTCTTAAGCCGTTCAAACTCTCAGAATCTATTGTTAGTATATAAATAAAGTAAACTGCCGACGGAATTTGTTTAATTTCAATTTTTGCTGTCAAGTCATTAATTTTAGTACCGATTGTTTTTCTCAAAAATCAAGACAACCCCTTTATTTTGATTATAACTCCGTCTGTTTTTATGTTAACGACTTTTGCCAGTAACCAATTTAAAGGTCTATTCAAGTACTTTAAAAAGTGTAATATAAGTTTTCTTCGAAAAAGTTGTCATTTTTCCGCTACTTGACATGGAAAGTTTCGATTTTAACTATTTTCAAAGTTGACTTCAATTTTAAGGAGTCATAACTCGGGTTCTATTCTACCAACAAAAATAAAATAAAAAGCAATATCTTTGTTATTTAATTAACTTTATTTTTGACTATGATCTTTTTTATGATAAAACTTTTAGTTTTTGAGATATTAGCAAAAACATGCATTTTTTGAGCTAAAAAAGAGCATGTTTAGGCACCAATAACTCAAAAAGTATTGATTGTACAAAAAATTCTTATAGAACATTTTTTGTTTAGAATTTAATAAAATTTCACCCCCGAGAAGGGGGGGGGGGGGCAGTCACCCCTGGGGTAAAAGCACACATCGGCACTATATAACTTTTGTTTCTTGGGCTAGTCCCTAGCTACAGTTCAAATTTCAAATCAATCCGTCTCATCCGAAAAAATTGGGAGCCAAAATGCTTCATTAACTGGACTATTAGACATATTAAAAAACCATAAAATCATTCTAATGATAGGTTTCAACTACCCACAAGTATAGACAGCGCTGTTTTTACTACATATTTAGTATTTTTTACTAGGGATAGTCACTAGTTAACATTAACAGGCTCAATGCAAATCGCCACTCGTGAGACATTTTAACAGAAAAAATAAATATTGAAAACGTAAGTGAACCTAGAAAAAAACAGACAAATGTATGGTTACTAGCCATGCAAAAGCTATATGAAACTGATTTCGAAAATGTCATTTTATTTTTTTTTTATGTGTTAAATTGTAGGTCACTCGCGTGACCTACAATTAAAATACGCACCATAGTGACGAGGAATAACCTACCATAAAAAAAGGACTTCCGGGCCCGGGGGATGCTGATGGCTTCTCACATGTATATGAGAGCTGTTCCCTTTCTCCCCACCCCGCTAACAACAAAAGACCCTTTCCAACGTCACCTTCCGCCCAAATCGTCACTCCCGTGACTCTTATTCTGGAAAGTTCAGGACACACATTTTATCTCCATTAATGAAAAATCTATGTGTCTAAAAAATTATTTGCACCTTATTACATTATCTACATAAGTAATATTGAAGTTAGGTCGCTGCCATAATTTTTTAAGTTCATATTTTTTTTAACTAAAATCGTCAATGCAAATTTTCGAAATGCACTCTGGACACCTACTTTTGTTAACTTTTCCTAAGAAAAATATTTTTATTTTTAATATTTTTTTAACATTTGATAGCTCAAAATAGAGACGAACTCAATGATTCTTAGTCGGCTGAGATAAGAAAAAAAAACCCATTCTGTAGAGCTTCCGGTAACTCCGGACAGCAAAGTGACAGTTTATTTGAGAATGACCCATATGCTCTTATTCGGGATTAGGTAGGTGTAATTCACAGAGTTAAACAGAAACCGGTGTCACAAGACGGTATCATCGTAGCGCCCAGGGTATTTAACCCAGAGAGTTGAAACTTGGCAGAAAAATCAGTCCTTATTCTAGTCGTGCCGCCCAGAAAATCAACATTTTCCGCCATCTTGTACCCAGTTTGCTGAGCCAGTAAAAATTAAAAAGAAATCGTAAAGGGGTCTGATCGAGTTTATTTTGAAGTTATCGCTATTTGAATTTTGAAATTTTTGAAGGCTATATAATAATACCGAAAGTATATAAATACGTTTTTGACGTATAGCATATGGTTAGAACCGGTAAAGAATAAGGAACAAATATAAAATAAACCCGATGAAATTCCATTAATTACGAGTAGTTTAAAATTTAAAAGTGAACATAATTATTAATAGTGCGATACTTTTGTTAAACGTCAATGTCATCTGTCAAAATTCAAATAATTAAATAAAATAAATAAACATAATGTGTAAAATTATTAAAATATCAGTTTGTTCAAAACGGTCACCCTTCAAAGTACTGACCACGCCCAATGCTGATTTCTCCTGCTGCGAAGCAGTAGGACAGGCCACTTTAGTGGCCTCTGAAGTAAGGAAAAGTTCTGAGGTACCTCGTACCCAATTTTTTTTTATAATATGAATGGATTAATTATTTATAGATGGGTTGCTTAGATTTTAGATAAACATTATCGTCTCGTCTCACTCTCTCTACCTTCTCACCCTTATTTCAAAGTCAACTTAAAAGGCTCTAGCCTGAGCGTCTCATTTTTAGGGTTTCGAGGTAATCCTAGAAACCATTATGCTTTTGGTAGTTCGTCCGTCGCATCTTGGAGTATATCTCCCAACATACTGAAGCTACAGATTTAAAATTTGGTATACAAGTTAAACTTTTTCGCCTAAAAACAGAAAAAATATTGCGAACTTAAACACTTAAAATTTCTGCTACCAGTGATCAATTGATCGCAATATTTCATGTTTTTTGTAATTTTTAAGTTGGGTATCATTTTAAAGGTATTAAAATTTGAATTGCAAATATATGTATCGCGTTTCCAAAATCGTGGCCATTTTACCAAAACAAAACGCAAACAAATTTCCCCACTACCCTATCAGGACAGGTCCTAAAAATAATAGGGAAAAATACATAAATATACTTCTCTGTGGTCCAATAATATTTCCGGGAGTTGAAAGAAAGAAGTAAAATTTTAGGTGGGTGTAACTATGGAGATCCAAAAATTTTATTTTTTGAAAATTCGAAGTTGGGTATCATTTTGTAGGTATTGAAATTTGGTTCACAAATATCCATTGCGTTTACAAAATAGCGGCTATTTTACCCCTAAAAGAGCAAAAAAGTGCATACCTAAGATACTAAAGGATAATATACAGGGTGTCTGGGCGATATATGGGAAAAAATTAAGTAGGTTATTCTGCGTCTTATGGGCTACAAAAAACGCTATACATACAATGGGTCAAATCTTAACCATTTTCCCACCAGGTCAATTTTATGATTTTTTGCTTCCGAGCTTACCGAAGGTAACTAACGGAAGCTATGTGATCGTTCTGAAGAACGAAAATATTTTATATCTCCGATTTCAAAAATTCCAAGACAGAAATCCATTTCAGACATCAGGGAACATTTTTGGTCCCGTGTCTGCCTGTCGCTCAATTTTTGCGAACCACCAACTTGTCCAATTTTAATGAAATTTAGTTAGTAGGTAGTACTTAGACCATTGTTGGTCCCATATAAATTTCAACTTTCTGCGCTAATTTTTTTATCTTCCACATGCTCACAAACATACATATTTATTTACAGCTATATCGTTAAAAGTAATCATCTGATTTTTATGAAATTTTTATGGTTTGTCGAAAGTAGCCTGCAGATAGTACTTGCCTAATTTCAACCGTCTGCGCACTTTAAATCATGCTAAATTAATATGTCTATATTCTATATACTATATAGCCGCATGGCTGACTCACTGACTGATATGAATGTTACCCACTTCCAGAAGAGCTAGAGACTTGTGATTTGCACCATTCGACACCCAACGTCTAGATTGTGAACCAAAATAATTATACAAAGTTCAATTTTCCCCCTCATTCCCCCCTTAAAAAAATAAAAATGGCCGACTTGATTTTTAAGCTGTATTGGGGACTTATTGCGGCTAAAAAGTAAGTCATTTTGGAAAACGGATAGCACCAGCGGTAACTGATTTTAAAAGATCTACAACTTTGATCCTATGACTTTTGGTCGTATCATCATCGGTTGTACCTTTGATGGTGATAATTTTGGTATTTTTTTTTGGTTTTATTTTTTTCCTTTTTGTCTTGGAGTGGCCATAGTTTCTAAAAAATTTGTACACGTACTTTTATACCGATTTTTAATTTTGTTGTAGATTAAAGGGTTTAAATATTTTTTTGTTATTAGGTTTCTTATTTATATTTATTTATTAGTTTAATTAATGCCCTTTTGTATTGTTTGTTTCTGTTTCTTTAACATATAATTTTGGTACCTGAAAGTACAGGGGTACAAATGTCAAAGTTAATCTTTTATAATATGATGTATATCGTTGAAAAGCTCTTGAATAGTAGATTAAATTTTGTTACGTTCTATTTTGGGTTATTTCTAGTTTTGAGGGGGTAAAATTAAAAAAAAAATGTATTAATTTTTATTAATTTTTTAGACAATAATTTTTTGTAAAAGCATAAAATCAAAGTACGTGAATAGGATGCAAGTAAGCTATGTGGCACACTAATTGGCAGTCTATTTTAGATCGCATACCTTTGCTCATAAAAACACTTATTGCTCCAAAAGTAAAAGTATAAGCTAGAACAAAATTTTTGGTATCGTTGTAAAGCTGACAAATTTTCCAACAAGAAAAGTGTAAATTTAATTTTCATGCACTCAAATTACATGACAAAAAATGTATACAATGTTTTTTTTTTTTTTAAAAATTAAAAATTCCATTTTTTTTGTGGTTCCATAACTTGATAAAGAACCGAGCTTAAACTTTTCGGACTTCAGGAAAAACTTCCTCATTAACAACTAACGTTTCGATCACTATTAATATTATTACCCATTCATTAGGCGGAATATTTAGTAGACTTCGCTAAAAGTAAAATTTAAACATGTTTATTGTTGACTTACAGGTGGCAGGGGCGTACCCAGGATATTTTTTCGGGGGGGGATATACATGAATATTTATACAGTATCAACACGCAAGGGGGGGGGGGTCCGGGGGCCCTTTCCCGGAAAAATTTGGAAATTTAGACTTCTTAATACGTTAATTTAACGCTTTTCTGAGCATTTAAAATGTGTGAATACATTTGTAAGTGTGTGTCTACACCCTGGAGTTTAAGAGTGAAATACAGTCGGATCTCATTATAACAAACTTTTTACAACGATTTGCAAATGCAGTTTTCCCATTTTTTGGATTTTTGAGCATTGTGATGAAACTATCATCACAGACGTCGTTCTGTGTTCAAACGAGGCATCGCGTGGCTCTATCATTCAAGCGAGCGTATTCCAATGAATAATGAATATTAAGGAATTTACTTTTCATGATTGTCATAGTTGTAGATAAGTGGAAGTATTTATTTATTTATTTTTTACTTCCTAGATAAACCTATATAACTACACGCCTAACGCCTATAACAATCTTAACCGGCCGCAGTAGCTTTTAAACTATTATTATAAACTATCACTTCGCTACACAAACACTTCTGCTTTTATCAAGTTTGAAATTTTACATTCCTATTTCAATTGTACTATAGACCATGTATACTAAGTTTTATTAAAATCGTTACGTTAGAACATAAGAAATCTGCAAAAATGTTGCTTTCTCTATTTTAAAGGTTTAGATCCATTTTAATAGTTTTCACGATCATTATTACTTCATAGCCGTGTTGCTGTTGGTTTTACTAAAAAATGATCTAAATCAAATTATAATTATTATTAAAAAAAGTCCAGTCATGCACCATGACTTAATGAGCGAATTTTCAAAGAAATCTGTATATTATTGGCTTATGATAATATAGGAAAATTTTGGTTTTGAATTTGCATGGGTGAAAAAAAATAAATTGGTACACAGAGACAAAAACGAGGTTCAAAAGTCAAAATCGTATTTACCCTTCAAGATGCATGTCGTTGGAAAGCTCTTTAAGAGTACAGTAATTGTTGTTATGTACACTTTTATCATATTTTCATATAAAAGGGGGGTAAAATGGAAAAAACACGGTTTTATGCTATTTTTGACCCTAAATTGTAAAAATTTGACCCCTAAATGAACTCCAAAAATTCTGGCCAACGAACTCATCCTTTCTTTTGATATTATTGACATTTTAAAATTTGTTTGAAATTTTTAAGTGCATCCTAAGGGGAGATATCGTCTGGAGTGACACATATATACATACATATATACATACATATATACATACATATATACATACATATATACATACATATATACATACATATATACATACATATATACATACATATATACATACATATATACATACATACATAAAAAAAAGTGTTAAATTTTAGGAATCGATTCAGAATGGTCTAAAACGGATTTCCATGGAAAAATTTTTCAAAAATTCGCATTACAAAAATTTTGAAGCCATTGCACTAGCGTAATTTTCTTTGAAAATTCGCTAAAATGATCGTCTCATCGAGTAGTTGATATTATAATCTTTTCCCGTCCTGAAATTCCAATTTTAAATTTTATGTTCACGTTTACGCGAGCGTTGCGCGCGAACTCTTGGACGGATAACAGTGTCCAACGAACTTAGCCTAAGTATGTTAGTAAGAGGAACATGTATACCAAATTTCAACTAAATCAGTCAACTTTTACTCGAGATATCGTCGGACACGTAAACGTTACTGACAGACAGACAAGATGCATAATTTGTTAAATGTAAGAAGCTCGCTTCAATTAAAGCTAATTACATTTGCTACAACATCTGTGCCTATGACTTTACCCGTAAAATGAGTATTTTCCTCGATTTCGGGGTCAAAAGTTGACGAAATCTTAAAATTTCACTTTTTTTTGGAAAAATTGCCAATTTTTTTTGGTCGTACATTGCTATTTCTGGCCTCAACTTGTAGGAAATTTACTCTACTTTAAAAACATAAATGAATTGTTTACATGAAAAGAAACTCATTGTTTAGGAGATGTAAGAAAAAAACCGCAACAAGTGGAATTTCGAGTGCCACAGCCACAAAGTTAGCACAGGTCTTTGGAAGCTGCAAAATTGGATATACACTACTGGTAGTGCTCCTGACAACATATTTTAAACTCAGAACTAGCCGTTAGTTTGCGATTTTATCTATTTATATTTATAGTGTATTATTCGACTGGTCTATATTTTAAACTGCTGGGAATTCTTTAAATACGCGGTATCACGCCAAAGATTTTTTTTCATTTTCAAATATTCGGTCGCTAACGTCTAGTGTAGGAGAATGTCGTTTGTCAATAAACTAAGCATTGCGCGCTTGGCTTTCATTCAATAGACTATACTGAATATTAAGAAAATAGTTGATTTTGATAAGATGATAATATGATAGTTACTGAAAGACAGGTAGGATGCATTTTTATATTGAAGGTATAAAAATAGTTTTATTATTTACAAGAGGATATTTTTTTTAAAAAAATTCGGGGGGAACATTTTTTTACTTTCAGCGAAGTTTACTAAAATTTGCGACTTATGAATGGGTAATAATATTAATATTGATCGAAACTTTAGTAAATAAGTAAGTTTTTCCTGAAGTCCGAAAGTTTAAGCTCGGTTCTTTACCAAGTTATAGAACCACAAAACAATTGATTTTTTATTATTTTTCTTAAAAATAAAATTTGTATACTTTTTTGTCATGTAATTTGAGTGCATGAAAATTTACAATTTTCTTGTTGGAAATTTTGTCAGCTTTACAACGATACTAAAACCTTTGTTCTAGCATTTATACTTTTAGAGAAATAAGTGTTTTTATGAGCAAAGGTATGCGATCTTAAAAAAATCATAAAATTTGACCTGGCGGGAAAACGGTTAAGAATTGACCCATGGTTTATATAGCGTTTATTGTAGCCCATAAGACGTAAAACAACCTACTTAATTTTTTCACATAATATCGCCAGTCACCCTGTATATGCACACCTTGCTTCTCAAAAGTGCAACTTTTTATAAATATTTTATTTTAAAAAAATAATGTTTTATTTATGAATTTTTATGACCGAAGAAACCCTTTTAGTAACTTGCTGGCAAGTACTTGACGGGATTTATATTTGAGACCACTCTACATTCTCCCCTTATGAAAATTATTACTTTGTCTTAGTATAGAAGCTTTTAGTTTAGAGATGAAAAATTTCTATATTTGCGCTTACGTACGTAGTGCGAGTGATCCGTGAGCAGTGGCGTGTAGTTTTGTTTTTGTTAAGATTTGAGAGCCCTGTACTTACTATATAACTTTGTTTCAAAACAAAACAATGCCTCAAAAATTAAAATTAATAGTTGTTCGTGAAGTCGCACGTAAAAAGGGTTTCGTTGGCATCCTCTTCAATACCTTTCATTTGATACCCCACTCAAAATTTAAAATTTTGGATTTGAACAACTGATAATTTTGAGTTCGCTATATTTTTCCTGTGTGCGCGTCAAAACGATCTTTAATATTGGAAAGTTTTGTTTTTATCTCTTTTTTAAAAGTTATTGGAACCGTACAGAGTGACAGACAGATAGACAGACAGACACATGAACGAAACTATAAGGGTTTCTTTTTTTGGTTTTACCAACGAAACTCTAAAAATAGTTTAAATATTAATGCTTAGAGCTTATGTGCAATACGGTGCTCCGAAACGACAAGTAGTTGGAGCACTGTAAGAAAAAACACTCATATAAGGTCAAAAACAATATTGACATAAAATATAGCATAAAAGAAGTAAAAGAAGGTGATTGCCGCCTTGGACACCCTACATTGAGCCTAGCGGGCACCCTACGTTGATTAAAGAATTCAGATCATCAAATGCTACAAAACCATCAAACGAAGAATGGTAGATAATAGTGCAATGTTTTAATAAGTAAAAAATACAGGGTCAAGAGGAAACCACTTTCTTCATAGGACCATATTATTGATCAAAGGCTAACTTTATATATATATATATATATATATATATATATATATATATATATATATATATATATATATATATATATATATATATATATATATATATATATATATATATATATATATATATATATATATATATATATATATATATATAAGTTATAATTAAAGAACAGTTAAGTGACTTTTTAAAAAAACACTTTTAATAATTAATTACAACACAATTAGAATTTTACAACATAGAGTTGGAGCCTAGAAATTACAAGAGATACTTACACGTATTAATACAAAAACTAAGACTGGCGGGCGCGTGTAGATTTCATTGTTATATAGGACGAAAACTGCTGATTCCGGTACTGCTGATGTCTTCAATATCTGTCGTGGTAAACAACCTGTGTAAACAGGCTCGCTACGCTCGCCTGTTTACACAGGAAATATAGTAATTATTTTATAAAACAAAGAAGGCTCGCTACGCTCGCCTATTTGATTCAGAATTTGTAGTAAATATTTATTAAATAAAGTTATTGTAGGCTCGCCTGTTTATACAGTTAATATAGTAATTATTTATTCAAATTAAAGAAGGCTCGCTACGCTCGCCTATTTGATTCAGAATTTGTTGAAAATGTTTATTAAATAAAGTTATTGCAGGCTCGCTCCGCTCGCCTGTTGATTTAGCATTTGTAGAAAATATTTATTAAATAAAGTTATAGCAGGCTGGCTACGCTCGCCTATTTACACAGGAAATATAGTAATTATTTTATAAAATAAAGAAGGCTCGCTACGCTCGCCTATTTGATTCACAATGTTTTAGGCTCGCTACGCTCGCCTGTTTATACAGTTAATATAGTAATTATTTAATCAAATTAAAGAAGGCTCGCCTATTTGATTCAGAATTTGTAGTACAGATTTATTAAGTAAAGTAATTGTAGGCTCGCTACGCTCGCCTGCTTATAGAGTTAATATAGTAATTATTTTAATCAAATTAAAGAAGGCTCGCTGCGCTCGCCTATTTGATTCAGAATTTGTTGTAAATGTTTATTAAATAAAGTTATTGCAGGATCGCTACGCTCGCCTGTAAACACAGGAAATATAGTAATTATTTTATAAAATAAAGAAGGCTCGCTACGCTCGCCTATTTGATTCAGAATTTGTAGTAAATATTTATTAAATAAAGTTATTGTAGGCTCGCCTGTTTATACAGTTAATATAGTAATTATTTAATCAAATTAAAGAAGGCTCGCTACGCTCGCCTATTTGATTCAGAATTTGTTGAAAATGTTTATTAAATAAAGTTATTGCAGGCTCGCTCCGCTCGCCTGTTGATTTAGCATTTGTAGAAAATATTTATTAAATAAAGTTATAGCAGGCTCGCTACGCTCGCCTATTTACACAGGAAATATAGTAATTATTTTATAAAATAAAGAAGGCTCGCTACGCTCGCCTATTTGATTCAGAATTTGTAGTAAAGATTAGTTAAATAAAGTAATTTTAGGCTCGCTACGCTCGCCTGTTTATACAGTTAATATAGTAATTATTTAATCAAATTAAAGAAGGCTCGCTGCGCTCGCATATTTGATTCAGAATTTGTAGTAAAGATTTATTAAATAAAGTTATTGAAGGCTAGCTACGCTCGCTTTTTATACAGTAAATATACTAATTCTTTTAATCAAATTAATTAAAGAAGGCTCGCTACGCTCGCCTGTTTATACAGTAAATATAGTAATTATTTAATCAAAGTAGAGATGGCTCGCTACGCTCGCCGGTTTGAATCAGAATTTGTAGTAAATATTAATTAAATAAAGTCATTGTATGCTCGCTACCCTGGCCTGTTTATAAAGTATTTGTACGTAATCATTATTTAATATAATTAATTCAGGCTCGCTGCGCTCTCAAGTTTATACGGCATAACATTATCCAGAAATAATAAATATGAATAATAAATATGAAATAATAAATATAAATACTAAATAAATTGGTGAGTGCAGTGAACCTTCAATATATACCCAGTTAAATGATAACTAATTTTAAATGCTGCCTATACAGGGCGAGCGCAACGAGCCAACAATAACATTATTACAACTCTTGTATAAACGTGCGATCATAGCGAGCCTGCAATACCTCTATTAAACAACGTTTAACTAAATTTCCTGTTTGAACTGCTTAGTATGCAATAATTATATTAAATAATAATTATCTGCAATTGGTTGAAAATATATAGAGTGAAATTTTAATAGTTATTTACTCTTTTCTTACTCCAAACCCTTTCAAACGATGTATAAAATGCCATACTGTCGAAAAACGTTTTGTCATTCGCCTTATTGGCCGCCATCTTGAAAATATAAATTATGAAATTTGAAAAGTTATTGACTCTATTCCTACTTTTATAGACCTTTAGATTAATGTATTACATGCCAAGCAGATTAAATTTTTTTTTTAATAGTCCGCCATATTGAAAGTATGATGTGTGACATTTTTAATACTTAGATATTCCTTTCCTAAACTTCAAGACCTTTAAATTGATGTATAACATGTCATACTGACTAAAAACTTTTTGTTTAGTCGTCCGCCATCTTGAAAGTGTGAAGTATTAAATTTTATCAGTTATATATTATTTTCCTCCTTTTAAAGGCCTTTGAAACGATGTATAACACATTAAGCTGACTTAAACTTTTTTTTTAGTCATCCGCCATATTGGCAGCCATCTTGAAAATATTAACTGTGATATTTTATTAGATAAATTTTCTTATTTTCTTTTCCTTCTCTTAAAGACCTTCAAAACGATGTATAACACATTATGCTGACTAAAACATTTTATTTTAGTCGTCCGCCATATTGGCCGCCATCTTGAAAATATGAAGTGTGAAATTTGATTAGTTACATATTCTTTTCCTTCTTTTAAAGACCTTCAAAACGATGTATAACACATTATGCTGGCTTAAAACTTTTTTTTTTAGTCGTCCGCCATATTGGCCGCCATCTTGGAAATGTTTAGTGAGGAATTTTCAAAAACTATACAGTTCTCAAAAATGCTGAGATGCATCTACGTGCCAAATTTCGCTGAAATTGATCAATTTTTACTCCAGTTATCGTTAGACAAACAAACAAACAAACAAACTTTTCAAATCCCAAGTCTCTGAAATGAAGAACTCACTACGCTCGTTCAATAATTCTAAAAAGTATTCTGCTTGCTGCTTGGCACTGATAGTAAGGTATAAGACCTCTCCAATTAGTGCAAAGTGATAGGTGTTTCTTAGGTAATTTTATAAACTACCCTTTCTTTTAGTAATGCGGTATTGTTTCTTCTTCCCATATTATTTTTAACAGATCTTTGTATATTTGCAATTGTATCTGGATTTGATTTCAATATATCTGGTCAAATATTGTCGATTGTCGGCCCCAGGTGCTTTTCCATTGTTTAATTCTTTCTTATTTCTGCTTTTGTTGGTGGAGCAGTGTTAAAGTGAGCGTCAATTCCATTGTTGTCTTCCATATGTTTTTAATTTTATGGGGTGGAAAACTTCACTTGCTTTGTTAGCTGCTGAAAACACGTGGAATTGCAATAGATCAGCTTAGAATCAAGAGTGCAAAATGGGTTAAGTACAATTTTACTTAAGACCTAAAGTTTAAATTTTTTCCATCACATTTAATAAAATTGAACTTGGAAACATTTAAAATTAAAAGTTAAATATCTAACAGACAGTATTATCATGTGAAATGCCAATTATTTGAATAAGCCTATTTTACATAAAATGCTGAACTTTCAATTCAATATTACTCAAAACTCAGTTTTTGTAGTTATTGCCTCATACCCAGTAAGCACAGATTTATTTCTTAATTTTTTTCCGGTTCCAACGATATGCTATATGTCAAAAACGTATTTCAGTATTATTAACCGTCGAAGTTTTAAAATTCAAAAATTGATAACTTCAAAATGGCGCCCAATATCAAAATTAAATTTGGTGGGCTTGTTTATCATACAAAGAGTGTCATTCGTGCCAAAAATCAACTCGATCAGGACCATTTTCGAATTTTTACGATTTTTTTTTAAATATTTGCTGACTCAGCAAACTGGGTTCAAAATGGCGGAAAAAAGTTGATTTTCCGGCGGCACCACTACAGGTAAGGACTGATTTTCCTACTAAGTTTCAACTCTCGAGGTTAAATACCTTGGGCGCTACGATGATAACATGCACACATACATACATACATACATACATGCAGACGTCATGCTGAAAACCACTCAGGAGGTCTTAAAAACACCCAAAACGGATAATTCCGTTGAAACCCCGAAAAAAAAATTGTTGGGTGAAACAATACTTTTCCTATATACCTTCGGAGAAGGTGAGGAAAAGTAAAAAGGCAATAACAATAATTAAATTTTAATTCAATTTGCAACGTGGATTGAAAACCAATTTAAAATTGGTCAAAGCGAAAGCCTTTGATTTAAAATATTTAATATTTTTTAAATATTAAACTTATTCTTATGTCAAAAAAAGTATGAAATATTAAAAATAAAACTAATTTACGATGTTGGAAACATTTGCTGTCGTTTCTGTAATGTTATTATTGGAGATGGAAGCAATTATTAGATTTTGGGAGCTTTAAGTGTCGGCGCGAGGGAAGGGGGGAAAGAGTGTGGTAGACTGCTTATAATTCAGAATTCGTTGTACCCAAAACCAGGTTTATCTCAAGGGAACATCCTTCTTTTTATGTATATATTTTTTTTAAATTTTTCCACTTGTCAATTATGATATTTTCTTGGGCTGTATTATATTTTCCCCCTCAAAAAGAGTAAATACCCCCTTATTTTAATATTTTTTGGGGGTTGAAAATTGGTTGGCTCTTATATAAAGAGCAGGTCCTGGGAAGTTGTTCTTTAAACTGTTTCCTTCAGCCGAGATCACAACACGCTACAAATGGTAAGTAAAATAGTTGATTTTAATAATAATAAAATAGATATGAAAAATATTGAAGTAGGTAAAATTTTCGCTTGAAATAGGATATCTAAAATACGCCGATTACATAAAACTAAATTATTTTTAACCATAAAACTAACCTACACACTTATACAAACAATAAAACTTACCTCTAATCTATAAAACCAACTTAAAAACTATAATCCTAACCTGCAATCTATAAACTAAACTTAAAAGCTATAAAACTAACCTACACACTATAAAAACTATCCTGCAAACTATAAAACCAACTTAAAAACTATAAAACTAACCTAAACACTATATAACTAACCTCTCAACTATTAAATCAACTTAAAACTATTTAAAAAAAAATTCCGTGGAGGGCTTATACAACTATCCATGCACAGGATTACAGGATTGCACAAGGTTGCGTGTCGCTCCATCAAGTTCGTATTAAACTTATAATTGACAAACGCAACCAGTTAGTCACCATTTCAAATTTTTAAGTAGCTGCCCATTTATTTGGCTATTCTGAGTGAACACTTAGCTACTTAGTTTTAATATTATAGTTAACAAAGATGCTAGGAAAGACTTATAGATATGCATTCGAACACGGATCCTGGTGAAATTTTACATCCTAGTAAATTTTCTATGATTATAATAATGATCATGTATTATTTATCAGCCGTAATCAATTCTAGCAATTACTTGCTGATTGCTGAACAACTACTAATTTGATTAAATAAAAAGTGAATATAAGTCAGTTCAATATTTCTCTTACTGAAATTTTCACATAAACAGAATTACGTCGTCGTCATCCAGTGTTTTCAATTTGTTAATTATACTCGTAATGTGTTCTTGTGTTTAAATTTAAGTATTATCGAACATTTTTATCAAAATTATGAATAGATATAAAAAAATCTCATCATCATCAGCGGGGTATCGAACCCTGGCCTCTTTCCATCTTGTCCTGTATCCCTCTAATAACTATGGAATAAGGACAGACTATTTTCTTCTTTTCACTCGTATATTTACAAACTGACACTATTCTTAATTCAATGACAACATAAACAAAACAAATTGCATCGCTATGGCGACACATCTGCAGTATAATTATTGGCCCCTTATTAATTGTAATCTTCCTCGTCCTTTCTTCTCTCTTCTGCAAGCAAGCACAAATTTTTATTTTATAAACACCTAAAAGAACTAACCTTTAAAAGAACTCATCAAATTTTTAAGAATTTTAGATTACTAAGCAAAAATAACCATAGATGGTTGTAATCATTCGACATCGGCATTTAATAAAATCGAAGCAGGTCCAAACAGCAACCATACTTGCAATTCCCAGTGCAATTACATTATATTTATACAATACTAATTCATCAATATGTGACTTTTACTCCTTTAATAAGGCACAAAAAGCTATGCTACACTAATTGGCGGACTATTTTGGTTATGCGAAATATCTTAAATAATTTCAACGATTTCAGATGGGGCCTAGATGTCTGCCTGGTTTTATCGCATGCCTGTTCCTCTGGATGCTACTGGTGTCTCAGGGAGCTATATCAGCACCAGGTCCGCTCAGGAGAGGGGGTGGAGGTGTCGGAGCCCGGTCACGGGTTATCTTACCCTCGCTCTACGACATTGAAGACTCGTTAGAGATCAATAAGCGACAGTTCGACGACTACGGTCACATGAGATTCGGCAAGAGAGGAGAGGACAAGTTCGACGACTACGGTCACATGAGGTTTGGCAGGTAGAACCAAGGACTCCATCACGATACTTCTAACTGACCCTTCAACTTATACATATCATAATATAATTTTTAACAAAAAAAATTGTATATTCAACAAATGTTTATAACATTTTAGTAAAAAAATAAGTTAAGTAACTTTTGATTTATGTTATTATTACCCTTCTTTAGTTGAGCGTTGAGCAAACTAGGTACTGTGCTGTTTTCAATGGACGGGAGTATCAAGTCAAGATTGTACTGGCATACTTGCTGGAACTCGACCTGGAGCACTGCCGTGAGCTCAGAGCACAGATTATTACAATATAAATCAGTACAAAAGTATTTTTTTTTTTTTTTAAAATAAGCAAATGACTAATGAAACAGCCCTATAAAGTATAAATTAAGGCCTTTCAAATAATATATGCAATACAATAGCAACATTTAAAAAGTTATCATGTGACACAACACTCGGAAAAAGTTAAGTGACTTCCATTTATTTATTTACTTATTAATATTCAGGGGTTCATTCATTTTTTGATGAGGGGAGGGTTGAAAATGTTATGGGGAGGATCGATGACATTTTTTTACGATGATAATTTTTTGCAATTAACATTTTTTAAAAATAGTACATTAGTAATTAGTTTAAGTATAATTTAAATTAAAAATGTTTCATTTTGATAATCATTCTATTAACAAAAACCTTGATCTTTTCTTGAATTTGGAGTGCTCATTCATATTAAAGACAAAATACAAATTAAGAGAAAACTTAATTTATATGACCTTTCCATATGAACACCCCGAATTTCGGTTCAACCTAATTCAAATTTCATATAATGAAATTTTACAGGAGAGCCTAAAACCTGACCACAAATAAATTATATTTATTTTTGTTCGTGGTGTACAAGATGCAAACTATCATTCCATTTGTACAAATTGTCGAATTAGGTTTTCTGGACACTTGAAATGTTTACCTGTAATTCCACAAAAATTAGCAGTTACGTACTCCTTCTACCAATGGAGGGTTATTTTTTTTTTTATTGAGAATAGAAGACAAGAGGTATGAGATTAACAGCTGAGACTCTTGGACTCTTGGCAAGATATATTTTTAAGAGATGATGCTGATCTAGCTAGGGTTGCCAGGCGTCCCGGTTTTCCGGGATTGTACCGGTTTTGGCTTCTGGACTTAAAATTCGGGTGTCTCAAAGAAACTTTTCAAAGCCCCAAAATGTCCCGGTTTTAAACGAAGACGTCGAAAATAGATAATATTTTACATACTTTGATAATTAATTTTTCGCAACAATTGGCATTGAATTTCTTGTAAAATACAAACTATATTTGAACTATTCTGTTTCCAGCGTATTTTCAATAATGAGAATAACGAATAACAGCTCTAGTAACATTATCTTCTTCTTATTGGGCTTTTAGGGATGTTCATTAAAAAAACATTTCTATTTTTTACACTAGCACTAATAATATTATTTGTAATTACTGCATGGAATTAACATAATAACATAAATAGTACGGTTAAAAGGGGGCTGTGAAAAGCCAAAATTTCGATCTCGTCGGAGTGCCGCCGCCGGCACTGGTGCCGAAAAACCGCAAAATAATGTTTGACTTTTTTAGTGCCGGTCTGTTTTCACCATGGAGCAGAGATGCCCATCTCCCCTAAGACCCAAAATGCAAATAAAAACTGCCTGAATCACTTGAATATTTCAAAAATTCCCCCAATCTTTGAAAAATACTCTAAAATTGGATTCCCAAAATAAATTTGACGCCGCAGCTTGCCATCAAATAAATAGTATTTATTTTGATTTTAGTTTTGATTTTTTACATGAATTTAAGTATCAATTAAGCAAAAGCTAAAGAGTGCAGACGGTTCATATTAAGCTGGGGATATCTGCGGGTTACTTTCGATAAACTATAAAAGTTTCAAACAATTGAGATAAGTACTTATGAAGCTCAAGGTGTAAATTAATGTATATGTTTGTGCGCATGTGGAGGAGAAACAAATGAGCGCAGAAGGTTGAAACTTCTATGGGACCTGGGACCAACAATGAGCTAATTATGACATAACATACAAATTTTATTAAAATCGGACGTATAGTTTTTAAGATATGTTGGTTCGATAAATTTGAGCGACAGACCGACACGGAACCAAAAATGTTCCCTGATGTCTGAAACGGATTTCTGTCTAGTAGTTTTTGAAATTGGAAACATAAAAATTTTTCGTTCTTCAGAAAGGTCACATAGCTTCCGTTATCTTCGGTAAGCTCGTTAGCAAAATCCATTACCGTATTTTTGCGAACCGACATATCTTAAAAACTACTCTTCCGAAATTAATGAAATTTGAATGGTATAGGTCATCATATTCTGGAGCCCGGGAGTGAATCCGAAAAAAACGACCAAAATCACCGTCACGCAAAATCCGTCACGAAATCTACCGATGACGATAACTTGAGTAAAAGATCACCGAGTTAGTTGAAATTTGGTAAACATGTTCATTTTACCAATGCCCAGGCTGAGTTAAGTTGGAAATCGTTATCCGCCCAAGCGTTCACTCGCAAAGCTCGCGTAAACTTAAGCTTCAAAAAGACGCCCTATTTTAATCTAACATCCTTTTAACAAACATACTCTTTAACTATAAACTTTTTCTTATATTCAATTTATATTTATAGTAAGACGCTTGCTTCAATGATACAAATAATGATTTTCTTTTAATTTTGCATAAACTCTGCTAGGTACAAACAGTTCTTTACTTTTAATTTTGTCTCTTTTCTAACTCCGCCATGTATAAGTAGTTAGCAATGTATACGTACTTTGCAGTGTGATTTTATCATTTATATTTAATAAAAAATATAAGGAACTTCGTTCCTACCGGGTGTCCTACCGGACATTATTTTACACCTATATCTTCAAAAGTACCCAACTGATTATTATGAAATTTGGATGGTTTGTCGAAAGTAGCCTGCAGATAGCCTAAAATAAATCTACCGTCTGCGCTCTTAACATTTTGCTAAATTAATACTTTAATTCATGATTGTCAGACACACAACGTTTATAAAGTCAACATTGATTATCAAATAAAATAGTAATTTTTAGATACCAGTGGTGGTGTTTCTCCCTTCCTTATTAAAAAAAACATAGTTATCATATACTGCTGCTGTATGATTTGCCATATAATTAACTTTGTTAATAATTTTATTAAAAAGCATTTTTAAAAACAAGCTTTTATTCGTATTCTTCTCAGCAAACCCTTTCATTTGATATCCATATCATGGGCGGTTTTAAAAAATAACTAGTCCGCCATATTGGATTTAGAATGACGTCACTAAGTTAACCATGCATTGTCATCCAAACTAAACGTGTATGCAAAAGTTCAATTCAACTGGTTGAGGATAATTGCTTTAAAATTCAGTTACAAGATTTGTCCTGAACATACATACAGACAAACATTGCAAGTTATATAAAAGCTTTTAATAAAATGAAAGCACTTTTGGAAAACAATTCACTCAATTTTTGAAAAGCTGAAACTTATAGAGGTATTAGCGCTTTTTTATGTAGAAGTAGAAAATTTGCTCAACTTTACAAAAAAGATTGATTATTTTTTTCATAAAACCACTCCCATACGCAGGCTAAAACTGAGAAGTCAAAACGTTTGTGGTTATTCGGCACCGGTGGCGCTCCATAGAGGTCATAAACTACTGTCTATAAAATAATTCTAGACCCTCGAGTTTAAACCCTTGTAACTTCTAAACGGAAAATCGTATGTAGATGAAACAAGTTTCTTTTTTTAGACAATTTAATAGCATATGGATAATTTAATTATTTTTTTACGTTAATTTTAATTACTTTATTGCGGGTAGTAGGCTTATCATTAGGGTGCCGACACCTAGTTCAGCATTATAAAAAATCCAATACAACTCAGACTAACTTTCTCATATAATCTTGGTCCCAGATTATACTATACTACCCGTATAGATTATACTCCCGTAGATTATACTATTACTTGTAGGTTTTTTGAGTTTTTAGGCTATGAAAAACGTGTTTTAAGGCCCTAAAAAATGAATATGTAATACCTCTACAATAAGGTATTATCATGAATTATTTCGATATTTTAGGACCAGCCGTTATATGGTGGTTAGGGGGGGGGGTATATTTTTACTCATAAATCCAATAAATAATGCAAAATTTAAAAAATCATATATATATTTGTATTCTATCTTCAGCAGCTTTCATTAGACCCCACTCAAAAATTTAAAAAAATATAAATTTTTGAGTTTACCACATTTTTGCGCATGCGCATATTATATTTTTAAGTTTTGAATATTTTTCCTGTGGTTGGGTCAAAAAGTTTCATCAGTTTTTAAAAATTTCAGCATTTTAGCTTAAACGGTTCGGGCCCTATGAACCAAAGAGCGACGGACAGACGGACACATCACCCTCGGTATAAGGGTTTCGGTTTCGAGAAGTATTTACGAAACCCTAAAAAATGTATACAAAGTTGAGGTTCTGAGCAAATTCTGATTGAAACAAAACCTACTACCTACATAAACAAAGAAATTTAATGTACGATATAGCAATGCGTAAATCTTTTTCTTGAAAGCAAAACACCAGACTTGACCACGACCACGGTAATATATATTTTTTCACGGCCAGGGATAATATATATTATTCCAGGGGGGCCACCCCCCCCCCCCATATGGGCGCCCATGGAACTATATCGAATATGTTAAAACAGACTTGTTACTTTGACACAAGTATTTTTTAATTTTTATTTATTTATTTTAAATAGTTATACATTAATTTCTTTTAGGAGTGAGGGGCTAAGTAAATTCGAAGAGGGAGAGGGGTGAGGGGTCCAACTCTCTGACTAAGTGTCCCCGGTTTTTGACATTCGGAAATCCAGGCAACCAATGCTGATCCTTTTCATATTCCTGCTTTTAAATTTAAGTTATAAATATTAAACAAGATAATATCAGAAATAAATAAAAATAGACTGCCAATTGATGTGGCACATAGCTTCCTCGCATCTTATTTACGTACTTCATTGATTTTATGCTTTTAACAAACCATTATTCTCTAAAAAAAAAAAAAAATTGACAAATTTTTTTTCAATTTTACCCTCTCAAAACTAGAAACAACACAAAATAGAACGTAACAAAAATTAATCTACTATTCAAGAGCTTTTCAAAGATATACATCATATTATAAAAGATTAACTCTGACATTTGTACCCCTGTACTTTGAGGTACCAAAATTATATTTTTATAAAACAAGCAATACAAAAGGGCATTAATTAAACTAATAAATAAATATGAATAAAAAACCTAATAGTCAGGGTGCCCATAGGCAAAAAAGTCAATTATACATACTCTTTCCAAACCTCCTGTATGGCTTGTTTAGGCCTAGTCTGACACCGCTTTCCTCTGTGATTTTATTTGGTTTTGGGGCGTTTTTCCTGTATTTGTTCTGAAACATGCCGTTTTTACGCATACTTAAAAGTGATAGATACTGTTTTTATTTTTATTTGAATAGCTTGATAACTTCAAATGATAGCGTAAGATAAAATTCTCTGACACCAAATATGGGCCAATTTGGGTGTCTGCTCTCCCGAACATGCCGGAAAAACGACTATCGGAAAACTGATTAATAACCAGCTGAATTTCTCAAGATACATTATTTGAACCCTATCATTCAACATTTTAATATTGTCTGATGCAGAACTTTTTCCAACTTTCCAGTCTGACGCTTCAAAGATGTCCATTTCACGACATCAAAAAAATTATTAATAATCGTCAGACATTTATATATTATGTGTAAAATATCGATACTTAACATCTGGTAAAGGAGTCTGATAAATTCATTGGGGCATAATTCGAGTCTGACGAAAAAACATTAATTTAAAAATAGCTAACTTTAAGATCATTTTTGAGTCATTTTAATAAATAATAATCAGGAAATTTTAACACACTTCAAGATAAATTTACCTTCGGTAATAGAAGAAATATCTTTAAATGAAGGACTTAGAGGCCCATCAAACCAATAATGATGAAACTCGTTATTTATTAATGTCCACCCACAATCTTCAGGTTTTAATGCGGTTGGGCATCTTAAATGGGCGTTGCACCAAATACTACATATGTATATAGTTCTTTTAATTTGCTGCAGCAATTCTGCTTTTTGGTGGCATACTTGAAGCATTAAGTCCTTTTATCTTTTGTTTTATTTTGGTTTAGTTTTTTTTTTTCCAAACAGTTTGAAAACAATTCTGCCTGGAAAACACATATTATGGGACAGTTGAAAATTTGATTTCTATTTGTTTTTATTAAAAAACGTCATCTGGTTATTACTATATTTGACCTCAATATTATATTATATATTTATGAATGCAGGGACCAAACAGGCGATTAAAAATGGTTTTATTTAAAATTTTAATGAAAATGCCCCACTTTTAGCGTCAGACAGTTTTTTTTACTAAATTGTAGTCAATTTGAAAAGCAAAAATGTTTAAAAAAAATTGTTATTAATAATTTTTTTGATGTCGTGAAATGGACATCTTTGACGCGTCAGACTGGAAAGTTGGAAAAAGTTCTGCATCAGACAATACTCGATTTAAAGAGTATTAGTGTGAGATTCAATCAGAAATTCGTCTCAATCAGAAATAAAATCGGTCAACTTTCAAAATTATCACCATCTAAGGTACACCCGACGATTATATGACAAAAAGTCATAGGACCAAAGTTGTAGATCTTTTAAAATTAGTTACCTCTGGTGCTATCCGTTTTCCAATACGACTTACCGTTTAACCGAAATAAGCCCCCAAAACAGCTTAAAAAGTCATGTCGGCTTTTTTTATTTTTTAAGGGGGGAAAGGGTACTTTTTATAATTATTTTGGTTCACAATATGGACGTTGCACGTCGAATGGCGCAAACCGCAAGTCTCTAGCTCATCTGGAAGTGGGTAAACATTAATGTCAGTCAGTGAGTCAGTTAGCCATGCGGCATTATAGCATATTGACATATTAATTTAGCACGATTTAAAGTGCGCAGATAGTTGAAAATAGGCGGGTGCTATCTGCGGGCTATTTTCGACAACCCATCCAAATTTCATAAAAATCAGATTATTACTTTTAAAGATATAGGTGTAAATAAATGTATGTTTGTGAGCATGTGGAAGATAAACAAATAAGCGCAGAAGGTTGAAATTTATATGGGACCAACAATGGGCTAAGAATTACCTACTAACTAAATTTCATTAAAATCGGACAAGTAGTTTTTAAGATATGGTGGTTTGCAAAAATGAGCGACAGACCGACAGACAGACACGGGACCAAAAATGTTCCCTGATGTCTGAAACGGATTTCTGTCTTGGAATTTTTGAAATCGGAGATATAAAATTTTTTCGTTCTTCGGAACGATAACATAGCTTCCGTTACCTTCGGTTAGCTCGGAAGCAATGAGTAGAAGAAATTAAACTGGTATTAAGCCAAGAAATAATTAAGAAAAAACATGTCAAAAAAATAGGAAATTAAACATTTTAGAAAACTTGGAAATTCAAAGAGCTATCCAAGACACAAATATACAATTTTATACGAAACTGCACACTTTCCTCACGTGATATCATGTCGCGTAACATGATAGCACTGTGTTTTCAACCTCTCTAGTCATAATTATATATAGTCATAATTTTTTCCCTTTCCTTTTTCCATTCCTAAAATGTTGTTGCCCTGGGCGGCCGCCTAGTCTTGTCTGTAAGTAGAATTGGCCCTGACAATGGAAACTATCTCAACCTTAATATATTATGCGACTGTTATATACATATTAACTAACTTATGGACATGGACTTAACTATGGAACATGACCATTCTCTTTTAGATTGGCCATTTCAGCATCCTCTGGCCTTTACCGTTAAATAAACTTTAAACACGAAGGGGCATAAGCTCTTCTATAAATCTAAGTGTAATCAGGTCAAAACAGTGATTTGGCTTGGTTAAAGTATTCGAAAGCTTAGCAAAATATACAATATATGAGGAAGAACCACATGTTTGAACCTAGCAATTAGGCTCTTATTCGATCCCAGTTTTACTAACCCCTTGGAAGAGAATTTCAGCCACTCCACACATCACACCACTGTACAATGTACCGCCAAAGCAAAAGTGGTGTGAAAATTAGTGAGCCATGTAAATTTGACCACCAA